>OX155651.1:5010000-10010000 GCA_944567765.1 Carterocephalus palaemon | reverse complement strand
CACTTTTTGGCTCACCGCAGCAAGTTGATGACCCACGAGAGATACTCGTCGATATAAATGCCTAGATTCTTGACACTTTTACTAAATGGAATATTGACATTGCCAATTGTGAGCTGAGACCAATTAATTTTAGCAATGAGGCGAGGTCTACCAATTTTTATGGCCTCGGATTTGCAAGCATTTAGTTTTACACCATACATTTATTTTTAGGTTAGGTGGTTAGGTTTATTTTAATCTATTATTATTTAAAAGTTGAAACCTACGAACTCAGAGCAATGAGACCTTTATAAATAAAGCAGTTGATAGACTATTACATTTTCTTTTTTCTAAGTTCCAAATTCAAAGCTCCCACACTTAAAAAATTCTGTCGGACTGTAGATCAAACGAGTGCCCAATTATTTTCATTACAATCTTCTTTCGGTTTTATTTTTTTCCATTTTGCAAAGACAACGGAAAACGTTTAAAAGAAAATGTTTCGGGCCCATCTTTTGTTGAAACTTTGATCTTTGACCAGATATTTTTATCGGTATAACTCCATTGTGTCGCGTTGCTTTGTGTACGTTCCTCAATTATATCTCAAGAAAACCTTTATGATTACTCGGGGAGTGAAAATTATGCAAAAGCTAGCCATATCTTTTGGCTCTCCTCGGGACCTTTTTAAAAACGATATCTGTTTTAAACTCTATATATGATTCGATGTCTGTGATAACTATTTTTGAAATAATTGTATTCTAGTTTAGGTGTTGTTGCTAACTCATGGCCAGATAACCACTTTGAACTAATTATGGGTAACAATGCATTTGTTACCCATAATTCCAATCCATTTTAGAATAAGAATAAGTTTATTTTGACAAATTACATACAAACGCGTATTTACGTGCCGCGACCGATACCTCGGCCTAGATGCCACGCATCGGCGCCGACTCCCCTCGCACCCTTCGGGCGCGAGAGAGAAGACTCAACGACATATTATTATATAGCCTTTGTCACTCAGTGAAAATGCAACTTTCTAATGGTGAAAGAATTTTTGAAATAGGTCCAGTAGTTTTTGTGTGAAAACATTACAAACAAATCTTTCCTCCTTATAATATTAGCATAGAAGTATAGATATCATTCATTAATATTATAATAATTTATAGAACTGTAAGTACTACACTTGACACAAATGGTGAATGTGGGTCGATTATACTCTGGTAAAGGCATATAAGTATGTTAACTGCGTTTTCGATAAGGTCTTAGGTAGGTAATGAAGTTTTTACTCGCTTTTAGCAAAATTATTTAATTTGATTTGTTTTATTACCACTATCGATCAGCGCTTGAAAAATCACTCATTAGATCAACAGCAATATACAATCAGTGATTTAAAAATGTAGCTCCAAATAAGCTGAACTATAGCGTCCATAGCCTTGCGTCGATTCAATATGATCGACACAGTTAAGTAACGACAGGCGCGGTCGGTTTGTGGATGGGTGACCGCTAGTGACAAAATATCATGGGCGCTACCAGGATTACCAGAGTAGGATCGACCTCGACGAAGATACGACAGACCTAATTAACCTAGAATCTAAATTCAAATGAGATACGATTAGTCAGCAAAAATATGATTTAAACTAATTTCGGCGGGTTGTCAATATAAAAATAAAACCGTTTAAAAAACGACACGCGTTTAATACATCCTATTTTCACCAGTTATGTTTAGCTCCCATGTATCATCTCACTACGGTACAAATCCAAACCATAATTGGGAATTCCATGTTGGAAAAGTCCAATGATACTTTCCCCGACCCTGGATTGAACACAGTACCTCTAGCTTAGCAGCCATGCTTGCGACCACAGACCAACGAGGTACTACCGCTTTCTAGCGGCATATAATGCATTTATTTTACTTTCCCCCTATTCTGTGACGCCGTAAAGCTCTTTATGAAAATACAGCAAAAGTCCATTCGAAAAAAAAAGATTCTATTTTATTACTTCGATCAAATTTGCAAATAGAACTAAAACTACGGCCCAACTCCAACTAGTAAGTATGAAGTAACCCCAAGCTTACAACCGTATCGCGTTAATTAGTTTGCTAACGAATTTAATAAAAAATCGAGTGGCCGTTTGTTTCACTGTCGGAAATGAAGTAGGAGCGAGTGCGAGTTACTGGCCATAACAAGTAAGACCTATGGGTTGGAGCACAGAACAGATAAACCTCTTTTATCTGCTCTGTGGGTTGGAGCAGGGTTAAAATTAACGTTGCTTAAACTGTAGGCATTAGGCAATTGGATGACGCAACAGAATTAATTAGCCTTTGCACATCTAAGAAATTCGAATTCTTAAATAGTATATAAGTGGGTATATTTTTTAGATAGTAGAACCTTTTATGGAACCCGGGAACCACTGCTGGGCTTACTCTGCCAATCCCTGACTCTTTTTCAGTTTTCACAGTGCGACTCCTGATGAGAAAATACAGACGTGATTTTATGTTATATTATGCTCGCTGCTAATTAACTAGCATGTGATAGAACAAGCAGATGAAAGTATCTGGCAACAGAGGAGAAATTCCTCTCACAGTTTTACTCTCACTTCCCGGCTTACACGGCTTATCCGAGTGATTTTGTGAAATCCCTCTACTCCGGCAGAAAATTGTGATTTTTTGCGAAATAATCCGGAAAGATCTTTATTTTTTCGATTTTTAGAATAAGTCCGCAACGCAATTTTTGTTTCCAAAATAATCGTAGACCAAAAAAAAAATTATTTTGTTCTTACTGAATTAATAAAATATTATTTTTCAGTCAGATCAATAATCTCCTTACTATTATGTAACATATTATAAACATTTGCTGTACAACATAAATATGGATTTACAATAATACAACTATATTTCATTATCAACAACATCATTAAACTTCGCAAAATTCTCCATATGTATACTATTCATGTGATTAAACAAAGTGACGGAAAGAAGAACTGAAAGAAGACTTACTGTCTATCGATGTTCAATCATCACAATATAAATAACTACATGAAGCACAATAATAATTCGACCACTCAGCACGAATTTCGACCACTCAGCACCCAACATTATAAGTCTATCATTATTTCAAAAAAAAATTGATTATGTAAAAAAATTATAAAAAATAAACTTTGGTCTGTATTTTACTAAAATAAATACTATAGGAAGGCTTAATTGTACGTGGTATTAAAAAAAATTCAAATTACTCATCAAACGTTAACAACTACATAAAATTATGTAGCAAGCAATGTATGTTAGAGCTAAATCTTAGTGTTTACTTGAAATCCGGCCTTGTTGGCTCACCTCATTATGTATGGAGTGGAGAGAAGGTGGTTCTCTGAAGCTATTATCTCAACGCTTTGTAACAATGTTAATTTATTAGGTTATCATAATGATACAGATTAAACACGAAACCTGAACAAAGACTATAGTTAGTTTACCTTGCATCATACTAAGCACGTTTTGCTAATATTTTCTTGTACCATGAAGGAAGTGATTTCATTCTCTCTTTCATTTAATTAATTACATTGCTTAGGGAGTAGAATTCGGACTTACTTGAGATTTTCCGGGTTCAAATACAAAAGTTATGAACATTTTGAGATATAATATTTATCTCGGCCAAATAAAACATCGTAAATAAACCTTGATACTGTCCTCGAGGCCATGTGAAATGTGAATCAATTCGCAAGGTGGACAGCCGCAGAGGAATAGGAAAGTCATGTTATTATATTATAAACTGCCATAATATAGATATCACAGTAGCTATAAAGCGCCGAGACACCGCGGGCTAGCGGGTGGGCGAAGCGAAGCGAGGAATCTATGCGGACTAAGCGATGCTTCGGCGACCTAAGCTATGTCATCGATATCAAAGGGACATAGGTAGGCTTTAGACAAACAATATTTTGCTCCATATAATGTTATTAGTGTTTACTATTACTATATGTAATAAGCAAAAGTAAGGTAATGTGTTTGGTTCATATCGAAAACTACGTGATAGGTGGACGTGCGAGTCAGAGGATCGGAGAACATTCACGTCTTTTTAGTCGCGCTTACTCTGTTTAACACGCTTTTACTAGCTTGGTATGTATGTATGTAGATATATATTCATGTAAGATGTACTCGTATGTACCGGAATCTTTGAACGTGATTTTCGCCCACTTCAAAAGGTAAAATTAATTTGTAACTTGCACACTTATCAAGGACCGATGACAATGCATTAATTAAAAACAATACGTTTGAGTTCGGTTATCTATAAAAGCATGTTTTTTTTTAAATTCAGTTCGCGGTGTGAACCAAAGAATGAAAAGATCTAATGCGGTACCTCCCGCTCGGATCGCCAGCGCCAGTCGGTGTGCCCTGCGCTTAAACATTGACCTCCCCAACCTATGAAAGAGCCAACGAAACGGCCAATAAAATTGAGTGTTGAATTAAGTGAAACGCGCAAGAAGCCCCGGGAATCAGCTAGCTTACCTTACTTCTAAGCTTACAGAGCTTTACTTCTTGTCGAGACAAAAGCAAAACTTTCAAAAAATAAGTCGGTTATTCTTTAAGAAACAAGTAGCCTAATTTATCACAAACGTTGAAATGTATGCCATAACTGTTTCAGACCGTCAAAGTCGTGGCGCAACTTGAAATATTCAGTCATTTACAATGTTTGCAGTTCTAATAACACTCTTAGTACGTTGTCTTAAGAGCTAAGCCTCTTACGCAAATAAGGATTCACATCGATATGTAATCTTGTTGCTCTTAGATTGTTTCGGGTGCCCATGTTTATGAATAATCGTGTAACTTTCCCAATTTCTTTTTAATTATATTTAGAACTCGACTTTCAAACTTTGAATGAAATGGAAGATTTCTTATTTACTTACGAAACCTTTAAATGGAAACTTATTTAAGTAACTTAATGTAGTAGGGATGTTAGTGCAATCGTACCTTCTGGATATTTAATATATTTCTATCCGCAGAACTATAATAAAAAACGACGATTAAAACAATTTAATCGTAAACATAATATAAATACGACAACGATCATATTAGATAGCCGTTTAAAGCTTATCTTGCGGGTAAGCTAATATACTAGCGATTAATTAATGTCTGTACGTTTTACAATATCTCTAATACAAAACCTCCCTCTAAGATACAGGTAAAACGGATGTACCGTGTAGTATGAGTTCCGGTAGCGATAAAAATAGTTCGGGGAAGGTACGAGGGGAGGAAGTCAAGATGGCGGCTTGCTAAGGACGACACTCGTGCGCATCTAAAACCTATAAATTAATTCAAGTGGTTAAGTTAATGCTAGTGGACAGTAAAATAAGTATAAAGGTAAATGTTTATGTTGATAACAATCTATTATTTATTTTACGATGGTTATGTGTTTAAATACATATTCAAAAAGGAACACATATAACCTAGCTTCAGTAACTTTTGCATTAAATATTAATCACCTTGCAGCACTGTCACACAAACCGGTGTGGACGAGCAAAGTTTTATAAGTAGCGAACAAATTAACATAAATTCTGTAAAATTTCCGACTAAAGCGGAAAGACAAAGAAGGAAAGCGTTAAAGTTTGTGAAGAACATTGAATAACAATTTTAGATAGAAAAAGGGTTTCAAAGTCAAAGTCAAATAATTTATTTCGCTATGAGGTATATAGTTAAGCTTAACGAAAGTCTAGGTAACTACAAACTACTTAAAGAAAAGAGATATAATGCTATTCTAAACGGATCAATATTAAAGCAAAGGATTAGCTGTTGATCATTGAATGAATAGCTAATCCTGCACAGGTGCCTAACCTGCCTTGAGACTAATTTCCAATAATTAACTACCACTAAGCTAAGCTCTAAGTCACGATAGACTATCTTTCTGGTCATCGGCTTTAGGAAGAATTTACAATATTCTTATCCTATGCCGAGTGTAGGCCGAAAGAGAAAAAAGCCGGAGGAAAAAACTATCGATACTCTTTTAAAATTCAAATTAATTTGTACAGAAGATGTTTGTGCAAGTATGTATGTAACTCAAGTTTTGACCTATAGCTAATTCCAACTGCGTGCTTTCCTGACCCAGTTCATGAGTTTATCGCGTCTTAACTGTTATCTGTGACTTTTGAAGGCAGTCACGTTAAACCAACCCGCTTATCTCGCAAAGCAGCACATAATATCCATAACAATAATTAATTAGGAAACCTTCAAGGAAATTTTTTGTTCAACAACCCATTTCTTTCAGCGTATATAGTCCAATGGCTCGCGACGATTCAATGTGATCGACACAGTTAAGCAACGATGGCCGCGGTCAGTTTGTGGATGGGTGACCGCTGATGGCCAAAATTTCATGGACGCTACCGTTTTTCGTAGGACACGTTTAGCCGTCGGTCCCGGTTGTTTTCAATAATAAAATCTTTGATCTTCGGGTGGCATGAGAATATTCGACACTGGGTTGGCCACTAGTACCTCGTCCAATTCGGATTAGAGCAGCGTCGTGTAGTATACTTTAGACTTCCCGCAGTTTTGTCTGTGGGGGAGAACCGTGCCCGAGACAGTGGGACGTCTACGGGTAGTAGCTAGGTCATAGATACGACCTTTTCATACCCAAAATTTACCTAGTGAAATGCTGCGTTTTGATAGATGTTTTTAAATAATTTTAATGATCATAACTATGCAGAGTACAGGAGTAACAAAAAATACAATATTAAAATTAAATAAGACACTATTTTTAATAATTGTTAATTTTCCACTACTTCAAATTCAAAGGGCACTGGACCGGGAGGATTGGCATCGATTAAGGGTGGGTAGACAGTAGACAGCCCCATAGATGCCACTGAGTAGACCTCAGAAGGCTGGTGGATGTATAGAATCCTTAATTATATACCAACCCACTTCGGTACATAGTTACCTACTCATATTTTTAGGATTGAGTTGAGTAATGCATGTACGTACTGACGGGTACTCATTAAAACCTTTTTTACATCTTCTATTCTGATGTACTGATGGGAGTGCTAGCAAATAATTGGGACATTTCTTTTGACGTGTGTAAGCGTCTTGCCCATTTAGAACAAGGTTGTACCAAAGCCAGAGACATAAAACGTGTTCCGGCAAAACTTCATTCTGAGTAACAGTGCAACGAAATGAAATAGCAACTGCCAGAATAAAACTGTCGTTCGAAATACATTTACATAACATCACGTCGCGTCTGCATTTTCCGGAAGGGGTAGGCAGAAGTTAGGACGCCCACTTGTCACCAGTTATATTATTATACGTCTAATTGAATCAGGAGTGAGCCTATTGCAATACACAGGGAACCAATCAACCCGTTTGACGGGCCCGTTGGCGCAATCGGTAGTGACCCTGCCTGTTACGCCTGGGGTCGAATCCCACTCGGGACAAATATTCGTGTGACGAAGATTTGTATTTGTTCTGTGTCTGGATATTAATATAGTAAGGAACACCCTAAAACGAGGGTATATAAACAGTTTACTGTTGTATTGTTTTTTTTTAATAAACTTCGAACAGTTTACCTAAATATATTATCTATTTAAGTATGTAATAACGATGAGGTGTCAGAGACTGATATACATATCAGTCTCTGACACCCATATTACAGGCTCGCGCCTACTTTGGGGTCAGATGACCGTGTGTGAGAATGTCCATGATATTTATTTATTTATTTATTTATTTATTTATTTATTTATTTATTTATTTATTTATTAATCAAGACTCCGTTCTACAACTGGTATAATTAAGTTATAAAAACTCAATAACACCTTTCCCGACCGGTGAATGAACCCAGGAAACCTTATTCATTCGCGCTTGAAATCATTAGAACAACAGTAATCGGTCTAAAGTCACATAGAATCTTTAAAAATGATTCATTTGTAATATTCATTTTACACCATGCATGTCATCACTGAGATCTAAGGTACGTATTAATTAACTAAACTCATAATCACCCATCCATACGAGATCCGCTCAATTTTTCACTCAAGTCCTTTCTACAGTATACTAGTCCTTTCTACAGTAGTTTAGTTATACGGGCCTTAATAAGACAGCAAGTGGACGACACTAGCAGCCGTACGAGAACCTCCTTCAACGATAGGCTGATGAGGAAAAAAATAATTCGTAGACTTTTAAATTAATTGCTTCACAAATTTTCTTTTAATAACGTGAAAATTAAACTTAAGTTGGAACGTACCGAAGAAGACATTACGCGAAATATTTTTTCATACTCCCGCTGTGGTTCAATCAAAAGCATAGCCATACATTAGCTACACACCCTCAAGTTTGCTTGGTCACCGTACTCTCGGGTAGGCATAACATGAACTTGTGGAATTTATGTGACAACCGTAGTAGCGGGTGGCGTTACGAATTAATTACTGGGTCGTGGCTGCGGTTTATTAAACAGGTAACGCGAGATCCTTGCCTGTTCTCACCAAGTAATGGCCTAGAAGTACATTCAAAGGCGTTGCGCAGTTGATGGAGATCCTGAATAATGCTTCGGCTTGGATACGATTAAGTTCAGTTGAATAGTACCTACTTGCGATGTCACACCGTACTTACTATTTATGTGAATAAATTTTAGTGAGAATAAAACGTGTTAACCTGATATTACAACATGAAATAACATGCATCCCCACGTATTTTAATGGATTGAAACTTTATATAATACTCACTTTACCAAGCTATCATTAGCCACCAAACTTTTGCATGCATGATTTAATTTTCATAAAGCTTTGCAGGCATAGTAGTCGTGTTGGAACTATTTGTAATCAAGCTAAAATATGTATGCACTAGACATTTACGGAAATGATTTAAAAGCAGAGAATTGATTGAAGCTGGTATAATAATTTCACAAAATCGTGGACAATCAGTAGATATATTGACTCAATTTTTGATGACGAATATCGCTTGAATATTTAATGTTTTGACGAAACCAAAACATGTCTCTTACAATAACAAAAATAATGCAATGTACACCTGTGTTTCTACATCTCTTAGATCTAATGACGAGCATCTTAATTTGAGTGGAGTATTTTCAACAATCAATCCATTAGCCCTTTAAAGTCCACTGCTGGAAGCCTTATTTCTCAATAGCGCTTCTCCATCAGGTCCAACGGTTTCCGTTCGTTTCTCCGTGCGTACTCCATATCTGTACTCCGTTTTCCGAGTCATGGTCTCAAATGTGTTGTTAATATTGAAAACCACGATCGTGGCAATTTCTAGGCAATGACGACGGCAGTGTATCTTTAATATTTTCGAGTCACTGTTGACCCCTTTCTAACTCAAACTATTAGATCTACAGACTTGTGTGTCTATTATGACTCTTCAGAACAACTAGAACGAGTTCATGTTTATGAAAAATACTAGTATAATTTTTGAGATATTGAGGTATGTATGGTTAAGGTAAATAATAATCTTTTTTGTGATTCTAATTGAAAGATTCCTTAAACATGGGAAAGCTAGTGAAATCGTGCATCAGTCTGTATGCTAGAAAAGGCGCTTACGTACGCAGTGACCCAGATTCATATTGCCAAGTTCTTAGTCAACAACGCCACGCTCACTTGTGGATTCGTTTTCATCCATAAGCTTGGTATGGGAAATAGGTTGTATTTTTTTAAAACTTCTTTCTGTTTGACCGTTTGTTGGTTGAGTATTGGCGGGCCAGTTGGCGCAATCGGTGGTGACCCTGCCTGTTACGCCAGGGGCTGTGGCTTCGAATCCTACTCAGGGCAAACACTCGTGTGACGAACATTGTGTTTGTTCTGTGTCTGAATATTAATATTATCTATTTAAGTATGTATTTAAATAAGGTTTTCTTACTATACATTTCAATTAAACTAGTAGCGCCCTCAATCTATTTTGACTCACGAGACTGATTACATTTCAGCGATGACTATTATCGTTTTCAACGAATACGAGGGTCCACCTATTAATAAGGAAGGGACATAAATTCCTGCGTATTGATCCCAAAAAGCTTATTAGCCCGGGTTTCGGGGTACGTACCGTACATTCAATCACGTAAAGATTTCCAACTATTAGTTGGATTTATCGAATAAGCCGCTTCTTTGGTAAGCTCGAGGCATAAGTCTACGTACAATTCTACTTATTTTTTGTCCCGAAATTGGGTATTCGGGATTTATCGTAAAGATCTTGCTTTTTGATTGGAAATATACCAGTTAGATATAACTGTATTGCGTCTGTGATTTTTGTTCACCTGTCATTTTGATTTCGATTAGTTGCTAATAACGATATTAAAATGACAAAAAACCGACTTCAACTCTTCGACAAAGTGGACAGACGACCTGAAGAACACGGCGGGAAACCGCTGGATTGAAACTTGGCACAATTATGAAAGACCGATGACAAATAACATTTAACTTTGAATAACTACCTCTAAACTTATTTTAAACTAAAACTAAACAAAGTAATATTTAAAAAAAAATAAAAAAAAAACAAACTAAATAAAATTTAAAAATAAAAATTTATGTTTTAAAATTAAATTCAAATAAGAATCTACATTTTATTTCGGTTATTTACAAAAGTGCGTTTTTTTTAAACGATGTTTTTATTTAATAAACTTTTTTTTGTCCAAACCTTTACTACTAGACAGGCTGTTCAGAATTAAAAGTTTAACGCAGCGCGGGATGTGTGTTGTAAACAATGTTGACACTACTTTACCTTCCTTGGGACCTTCTTTAACTTAAAACCGAACTTTTTTTCGAATATTTCTCCTATATGCATTAGTTTGTTACTGTCAAGTCAATGCTAAATCCTTTTCACATTTGACACATACAATTTCCTGCCACCATTGAAAAGAAAAACCGGCAAATAAAATGTATTGTTAACTATTCGCCTTTTCAGTTTATTTTCTTTTATCGTCTATTTTATGTGAACGCAAAATAGTTTACTAAGCTAAAGAATTTTCGAAAAAAGTGTTTACAAAGGCTAACAATGGCTATGAGAATAATGCAGCTGACAAGTGATAGAACCTTTGATAGGTGTCGCACATACATATATATCAATGGGTGACGCAGGACGTTACAATCCCCACATATATATCAATGCAATCCCCGCAATTAATTGTTTGACTACATCGTTGATCTAAGTTAGCATGACTATTAAGCCAGAGGTCCTGGTTTCGCACCCCGGGTCGGGGAACTACTATTGGGTTTTTTTAACTTGAAATGCCCGGTAGGAGCTCGGAGTCTGGATTTGTGTCCAGTGTAGCAATAGGGTTGCCACTTTTTACATCTGATTTAAACGTAAGTGGTGAAAAGTTGGTGTATTACAGCACACATCTGAATACCCCATCGGGGAAATACTGGTGTGAAGTTATGATATGTTATGAAAATTAGGCTTTTTTATGTATGTTCCAGACACCTAAATTGTGAGCTAATTCTAGTATTAATTAGAAGTCTCTTTGGAAATTCGTCATGATTCATTTTAAGGGATCTTTCGAAATTTACTTCGAAAATTCCCCTCTTATACGCCTGACGGTAAGCGAATTTAGTGTGCAATTCATATTTCTACGTCCAGTGGTTTTGGCAGTAAATTAATGAGTCAGTCAGATAGACAATTATATATGAGATGAGGGTGCAGCTCAGAGGAGAGTACCTTCGATATAATGTAAGCATTATATCGTAATGAAACCCATGGTTAAGGTTAAGGTTTAGGCGTAGGTTTTTTTAGGTAAGTTTTTTTTTGGTTACGGTTGTAAGCAGTTGTTATTTTTGCTACATTCAACAGCTCGGTTTCTCTGTAGATATAGTAACATTTCAGTACTGTACTACACCTACTTAGTATGTGTATAGTTAGAAACGTAAAATACCAGGGCAGGAACTGAAATGACTTGCAAATTGCTTACGTCACCAAAATACCGCACCTCGGGACCCGCGAGGCCTATGTGTGATTGATTCACTCATTTACACGTAAGTTTGGGTCGGGAAGGTCGGCCGGAATTCGCTGCAACGTATTTGCAAGTAATGGAGTGGAAATCTTTTTAAATTATAAGACATATTGTATAACATATTTCACTGAAAGGAACAGGAAATGAAAAGGTTTCTATAAAAGATTTGATAAGTCTATAATGTTTTAGCAAATCTCAATCTTAAATTGATTTAAAATTAAGATTATAATAACAAATTCAAATAATTCAGTGAAATATCCGTATGTAATCGGTGATAAGGCTCAGTTCACGATGATGGCTATTGGTACTCGCGAGTTATTATAAGTACATATTATTTAATTAAGCTATGTGATTGCATACGCCGCATTTAACTCGGTCGATCACATACGACCGACGCGAGCCTGTAAGCGGCTATGAATGTTTATTAAAAACAAATTGTGATCTAATAATTAAATTAAATTGCTCTTACCATTAATCACGGCATAAGTAGAAATCTCAACTCTTCCTTGTTTAAAGTCAAGAAGATACTTAATCACCAGCTGCCGGTATCCGTCCGGGGTGATTAATGACTCCAGTGCCTCCGCCACACCACGGCAAAAACTGAAAAGGTTAACGACTTCTGTAATGGAGTGTCCGTGCCCGAACCCACTAACCTAGTCGAATGGTTCACACTTACCCCCGGGCAGTGTCACTTTCCGGGGAGATCCGTATGAACAAAGAAAACCTTTTTTATGTAACTAGAACGGAAGCGGATGTGAAAAATTGGGAGGTCGTAGTAGGTAGATCGGTTTTATTTGACTATGCGAGCAATCCGTGTAAAATACTGTAAAAAAAAAGAAAAAAAAAGGGTGCCATTTTAAAAGCATCATTGCAGGACAAAGCGCCGTAAATAACGCACGGGCGCCGCGGGAAGTGACAAAGGGTTGCAATATTTACTCTCCACACAAAATGTCACGGTAACAATTTTAGGAACATACGTTGGTAGCTGTAAAAGCTAACAAGGGAAACTTGTCTTGATCGCCATAGTTCAATTGACATTGTCGTTAAAAAATGTAGATAATATTTTTCGACGGGGTACAAAACATTTTCAACGTTAACAAAAAATTGCAGCTGACGTTTTTACAAAAAGAACCATTTGGAACGCTATTGTTGTATTAGAGTACTCAAATTGATTGCAAAAAGAGACGATTTTCAAACGATTTACAAAATTAAATGGAAAAATGTGTCAGATATTTTATTTAGGTTTTAAAGCAATTTATTTAATCTTTAGCTGTGTTCGCGAACATCGTGCTGCAAGAGCTTTCGTAAAGTTTTACAAACCTTTAGCTTAATAAAGTTCTATTCTATTACTTACAAAATTTAATATTGCTGTCGCTCAAAATATCGATTTTTGTGAGACAGAGTGATGTTAATTATAGATAGTCGACGATTTTAAATTCAGAACGCTATTTACTCTATGTTGATTGAAGATCGATATGTTTCGACTAATTATTGAATTCAACTTAAAAGATTGACATATTTAAGAATTAAGGTATTTATGAAAATAAACTATCGAAGACAATTAAAGTGAGATAAATAATAAAACCTTAAACTAAAAAAAAGAATTATTTAAAAAGAATACAAAATAAAAATAATTAATTATATGTTTTTATCCAGTTTGTAATTCATGCATTATTGCGGAAATGTGAACTGAGGCCACCTTAAATCTTCGGTCCTGGTTGTTATCGTGAGATAACAGACGTTTAGCAATATCAGATGCCGGGCGGCCTTAATCTTCTCCCTACATTATTTTTCTTCAATAGGGTGATTATAAGTTATTCACTGGGCCTTATTCATAATAAATAAAATTATTAAAAATAAAATTATTTTTTAGCTATATTGTTGCTGTTATGTCTTCTTTATTGTATCTCAATTTAGGGTTCAGTTGCAATTAGATGTTTGTTTGAATAATAAAGTATTAAAATCATTGATATTGATACTTTATATTAATACTTGATATTGATAATTCCACACAACAGTATTGTTTCAGATTTTCAGAGAAATAATTTCATCAGAAAATCACTTCATTTGATGCTTGGTCATCGCTACATTCACCAGTACCTACCATATTATTCACTGACATCAATTTATATATTCAACTAGTGGAAGCCCGCAGCTTCGCTCGCGTTACACATTCACTAACTTCAAAAACGGCAAAGCTTCATACTAACTTTGCACCCCCGTTTTACCCCCTTAGGGGATGAATTTTCAAATTTTTCTCGCCGTAAAAACCATCCTTGAACTTCAACGAACATTTAAAAAAAAAAATTGGCCAAATTGGTCCAGGCGTTGTTGAGTTATGCGCTTACCAACACATTTTGCGATTCATTTTTATTATATAGATATTAAGAAAGTATAAGAAAGTATTACAAAGGCCCTTTAAAAAAATATAAATCATAATATTTTGGTGTTTGTACCAGTCCAATGACACGCTCAACCTGAATAAAGTCTGATAAAAGGTGCGAAAGAAATTGAACGTTCTTGTCTAAATAAAAGACTGGTAGGACACGCCATTAATTTTATTTGTCGTGCTACTTACTTCGAGCTTCAAGTGTGACATGTTAGGTCAACGTTCCATTATTTCTTTAACGAGGTGTAACGCAGACTAGCGTTTATAATCGTCAAACCGATTTTATTATTTATTTAATTCACTCGTATATATCTTGTATGTACCTATGTCCTGGAATCTTGCAATCAATATTTCACCCACTTCCACTGAAGCTATCGAGCTGAAATTTGGCACACATATTTGGTTCCGATGACAATGCATGAAAACAAAAATAAAGTTTTAAAAAGCTTTTTAAAAAAAAAATTTTTAACGGTATAATTATTTAACTTTTATTATGTTAGTAGTGACGCCTGCAGGTTCGCTTGCGTGGATTAGAAATAATACAAGTTTCGTTTTTAGTTTCTGTCCATGTCTAGGAAATAACCGGAAAACCTCTACCCATTGAAGTTCAAATAAAAGAGGTATTAAAAGTCCATCCATCCATCTTGAGGAAAGCCGCATGCCTAAGAGTTTTCCATAACCTATAATTATTTAATCTATGTCATTTTATATAACCATAAAGATTCTAAGTTAATTTAGCCCTATGTTAGCCATTATTGTGAGTGTTTTAGTAAGGAAATATTTTTCCCAGCCAAAAATAAAATTCAGGTCACGAAATTTAAAAGTAATTCTGCAGTAGCGTGTAATAAAACGAGAGTTCTCAGTTTCCATGAAGTTAACTAGGATTTCTCCTTTATTATAAAAAGGGAAACCTATGGGTAGTCGCAGCTTTTTAATTTAGTTTTTTCGTGAACTACCATAAAATACAATTTTAAATTAAAGAAAAATTTGTTAGACAGGTTAAATGAAATAAATACTTTGTAGCGTCAACGCCAGTGCAAAGAATCGATTTATCAACTTTCGGTCCTGCTCCAGTGACTCTTGAAAACTACTTGTATGTTCACCATGTTCGGAATAAGATGTTCTGGAGATAAATGGTTTTACAGGATACTGAAATTTATTTCAGGACTAGTACCTAGACTTTTGTCAAGTCATGATATTTAGCAGAGCTTCTCAAGATATGTATACTTTCGAGAAAATTAAGGTGAAGAACATTTTAACTCCTATTTGAAATGATAAGCAAAATAATGAATATGAAATTTTTATTTAATTTGTATGAAAAATACATACTTAAAATGAAATATTTAAATATAAAAGTAAAAGTATTTCTGAAAAATAATAACTATCTACGTATTAATTAGGTATTTAGGTCGTATTTGGACCACATGGTGACCATTACTTTCCCAATTACCTCCCCTAATTCACTGCATACCAAAATTTCCTTCATCTATATATATAAAAGGAGAAGCTGACTGACTGACTGACTGACATATCAACGCAGGGCCTAAACTATAAGGGTTAGAAACTTGAAATTTTGCTCAGGGGTTCCTTTTATAACGTAGGGGAGCACTAAGAAAGGATTATTGGAAATTCATCCCGTAAGGGGGTAAAACAGGGGTGCAAAGTTAGTATGAAACTTTGCCGTTTTTGAAGTCAAGTGGGCAACCCGAACGCGGGCAGACGTCGTTAATGGGTCTAATTCTACGCGAGCGAAGCTGCGGGCGTCCACTATATTATTATATTCCCCTGAAAATATTATTCCCAATGATTTTTTAAAGTTATGGGGTATAACTTTAAAAAATCGCCCAAAGGAGACGATCAATTTTGGGCCAAACGATGTACCGAGGTACAAAGTATAGGTAAAAATTCCTTACAATGTACTAAAACTAATGGTCGATCAATTATTTTTAGAATCCTTATAGTTAGCTTGTAATAAAATAATAAAAAATACAACATTTCGTATCACAAAACTTCACATAGTAGTAACCACAAACTAATAAGAGATACTACGTGGTAACTACTCTGCACTGTTTATGTCACTTGCCAACTTCAGTTTTAGTGACAGACGTCAGTCACAAATTATAGATCTATTAACCTGTATTCAATTTACAAATTATTACTAGTTTAAAAACGATTTCAAGAAAAAATTTGCCTTTAATGGTAATTAATAGAATATTTAAATCAATATAGGATACTATGATTCTGTTTCATAAGGTAGTTTATTAATACAATGCGCTTATTGTATATTTTATAAATGGGTATAGAGTAATTACAGATTTAGTAACAACCGAAACGCAATGTTATGATAGATTGAATTAGATTGCCATAACTTGCAGTGTTGCAATACATAAATTATCTTTTAAAGTTAATTTTAGGTGGTACAAATGCAGTAAAAAATCTAATTTATTTTTTTAATAAAATAACGCATTTTTTTCTCCAAAAATCAATTTTTCTACCCGAGGTACATCTCATGGCCCAAGTTGTATGGAAAGATAAACGTGTCCTTTGTGAGAATTCCTTTCAATCGGGCATTATTGTGACAGATTGCATAAAGTTATGATATCTGCAGCGACCGGCAAGCAGAGTAACGTTCCATTCTTTTTTAAACGGTTTTATTTATATTTCGTTCAATTTCGATATTATTAATATTTAATATTAATACTTTAGAACTGGTTAATAATTTAAACTAACTCGAATTAGATTAGTAATTATATAAATTACTTGTATTATAATACATGAACATAAATGAAACAACGATTTCATTTCTTTTTTTCATTAATTATCATTAGCTGATATATAATAAAATCAGTTTTAATCATTTACATTCCGTCCGCATTTCACACGATAAACCATTGGACAAACCTAAATTTTTCGCAGTTTGTAGTTGATGTCTATCAATACAAAAATAGCAAAAGAGTTCATATTTATCATCATCATCATCATCACAACCCTTTCTTTGTCCCACTGTTGGGCACGGGTCTCCTCTCATAATGGTAGGGTAGGGATTAGGCCTTAGTCCACCACGCTGGCCAAGTGCCGATTGGCAGATTTCACATGCCTTCGAGAACATTATGAAGAACTCTCAAGCATGCAGGTTTCCTCACGTGTCCTTCAACGTTATAGCAAGTGACATTTAATTTCTTAAATCGCACATAATTTATAAAAGTCATTGGTGCGTGCCGCTGGGGTTTGAACCCGGACCGTGACAGAGAGTGAGAGCCGAGTTTAATAACCACTGTTCATATTAATATCATTAGTATATTGGACATGTAATACATATTTGGTTATTATGATGTAAGAATCTATAAATAATAGGAAGTTACGAGTATCTGTTGGTGATAACCCTAACAAAACAATTTTATTCGTTTGTTTACATTTATTCCAGATCGAATTTGATTATAGTAGTTGAGTCAAACTGTCTGACCAATGTCCTATAATTGTCTCACTTATCTACTACGTATATACGGAGTACAGCCCTAGCAGGCGTTGGACTGAACTAAACCGCAGCGAATAATCACCTTCATATATTGTATTACCCTCATAATTGTTATTGGGATCCACAGAACATTACCGAGTATTCTGAAACTTTTTCTAGATTATTCAGTCTTTTTGCCATAGACTTAAGATTCAAAATACGTGGACCCTATCGCCTTAGTGACCGCCACGTTCCGACCGAATCGTTTTCTACTAATTATACTGTCTATACTCGTAGTAGTAACAATATTATTATTTTAATATTATCCTCTGAGTACGTCTCTCACAAAATAAAATGGTGATCGCTGCTACAACCGCAGACGGAGATCTCTGCCGATCCGGTTGACCAAGGCGCGACGCTCAGGCTCCCAAGCAGGGCACTCCTCAAGCGTGTGCTGTGCGTCATCTTGGTTCCCTCCAAGACACCGAGCTCCTACTAGCTATTCTTATACACAACCTGACATTGCCTAGCCCGGTTATCGAACGCAGGACCTCTAACTTAGCAGTAGCGCTTACGACCACTAGACCAACGAGATATCTTATACATATATATAAAACTTGGAGCCTGGTAGGTTTTTGGATTCCTTGCAACTTCTCTGGGGCATTTGAAGCTATAGGTTGTATCACACTCTATTATGTATATTCAAGGAGCTCACTTTATATGACATTTAATGCGGTAAATATTTCATTAGAGAGATATTTGAACTGGAAAGCGAATATAATGCTGCTAGGATATGAAATTCCTTTACCCGATGCCGTCGAGACTTGAAAATATAATAATAATATGAGAAAGTTTTAACAGAATAGTTTTTTCATAGCTGACAAAAACCTTGTATGACTGTGTTTAAAAATGGTTTAAAACGACTTATCTACGCAGGAAAATTATACCGTGTTCAGGTTGAACTAATAATTATTAACATGCTATCATAATTTTCCTTGTATTTGAGCGTTTGACTCGATTTTTGATGTGTAGTTATGGTTTAGATAAAGCCACAAAATTTAAAAAAAATTGTCGCCAATGTTATATTTTGTAGCCTCGGGATAGTGAGGAATTGTTAGGAATTTAATGAAATACAATTATTTATTTTACAAAAGTGACACCTATCATCCATCCAGGCATAATATGAAAGATTGAAGTGAGATTGACGAATGATAGGTGTCATTTTT
Organism: Carterocephalus palaemon; assembly: GCA_944567765.1. Lineage (NCBI taxonomy): Eukaryota > Metazoa > Arthropoda > Insecta > Lepidoptera > Hesperiidae > Carterocephalus > Carterocephalus palaemon. The sequence goes on along the minus strand of OX155651.1, from coordinate 9,991,037 downwards.
GGAAAATAAATTATTGCTTTCTCTCTCTTTCTGTCTTTACTAACATATATCTCCTTCTAAACTTCCGTTACATTTTTTTCCGTAACGCTCTCGCCACGCATTCTTCAGCTTACTCCCCAAGTCAAGCGTGCGTAAAGAAGTTTTACTACAAAAATATATGCACGAGAAATTTTGGTAATTTATCTTAGCAGTAGATATACTTAGTGAATATGTCGATACAAAGTGTAAAAAAAAATTATGATGTCAGTTTTTTTAATTGATTTGAAGACTTTTAGATGCAGTTTGAGCCACCCTGAATACTAAAACGCGGGTGCGAATCCCAGATGAGGCAGACATTTATTTCACAAAAAAATCTTTGTTTACTGCTCAATTGTTTCAATTATTTGATTTGCATGCTCCATTTTAAATCTATATACATATATAAAAGACTTGCAATAGTCACAATATACAATAAAATTGATTATGAGGAAACATAACGTCATTAGCAATCTATATGAGCGGTAAATATATCATATCCTCTACGAACCAATGATTAATTCCTGCCACAGATAAATAATACGGCGCAATATATATTTATCTGAGCTATTCTCACAATAAATCAAAGACTTCATTCATTATAAGCGACCGAAATAATATTCGTTGGAAGTGAAAAGTGCGTACAAATTGTATCGACACTGATTAATTATCACATTTGTTTGAAGTGGAGAGTCATTTTATTTTACAACGGCTACGCTCACATTTTGTGGTTATATTGATTGATTTGTGTCCATAATTTTTTTTTAAATAAAAATTTCCTCACAATAATACTCATAATTTGTTTGTTTATTTGTTTAGTTCGACTATATTTCTACCTACTAAACCCTTTCTGATAGAATGAGTTCTCTTGAGGCTCATAATCACTAAAGTAACTTTTTAGTCACATTTTATGAGAGTCAGGGAGTATTTAGTAGTTCTAGTCTAGTAGTATTTATATTTATAGTCTAATAAGACTATAACTGATAGCCAAGATAAGAACCAATAGGTTGTCTGAGAATAAAACAAAGACGCCTTCGCGCTCACACCCCCACTGTAGGCCTAGGCCTGGCCTACAGGTGGAGGGCACGCACAGAAACAAAGCCACCCATTATAGTTACTTTGTATTTATCATGCAAAATTAATATCAGCTTCGGCCGGGATTCGACCCCGAGACCCAGCCACGGTCACGCAACATAGCGAATATAAAAACTTACTCAATTTTATTAGCGCAAAAACGCCCAAGTACATTATCGAACTAAAACCTTATAAATAGGACGATCAGTATTATAAATTGAGGATCAAATTGTATTTAAAGTAAAAAGTTTTCAAAGCAAATGATATTCTATTAATATAGCTTTGCATTGAAAAAGTACCATGTTTTATCTATTGATTCAATTCGTTTTATATAATACCTTGGAGAGATTAATATCAATTAATAAACTGTATGTGATCCATCTTCATTAGTGAAAACAGATCAATTAATGAACGCTATGTGACGCGAAATCAGGATTTCAGTATGTTATCAATTAATGTTGTATATTTTGGACTTCGACAAAACTTTAACGATTTTTTTTACAATTGAAAACAACTGGGAAGTCAAAGTGAACGTGCCCTCCGCAGCACGGTAGCGCCCATGAAATTGTGCCACTAGCGGTCACTCAGGCTTCTTTTTAATCGGAAAAACGTGTTGTAAAGGGTTGAAAAGGGGGATGGAAGATTGTATGAAAGTATTGTTGTACAGAACTAGAAATCTATAAAAACGGCAAATAATCGTGTCTGTTGTATGGGAGCCCTCCTAAAATTTATATTTTTTCAGTTTTTTAGTATTTGTTGTTATAGCGGCAAGAGAAATACATCATCTGTGAAAATTTCAACGGTCTATCTATCTCGGTTCGTGAGATACAGCCTGGTGACAGACAGCAGACGGACGGACAGAAAGACACCGAGGTCTTAACAATCAACCTTGGGCACGGAACGAAAAAATGATGGTCAATGATGGTTTCCAAGCAACACTTCTATTTCCATCGCAAAGTAACAAATTTCTGAAATTTCAAACTAAAAAATATTCGTGGCCGACCGCGGGCGGATTTGCGGCGGCCCGCGGTAAGCCAACTTAAAATTTTGTTTATCTTTTTGCTGCACACTGCGCTTTGAAACTTTCTCACGGTGTTTCTGTTTAAAAGCAGTTTCTGAAGCAATTTGGACACTCTTTGGGTCTCGTAACTGAGAAGACGTAGATATTACTCGAATAAGCTTGCTCAGTACGAACTGAGGTATGAATAAACGCTTAATCATATAGTTATGCATAAACAGACATACATACACAAAGATATAGATTAGGTACATATGATATAGATAGACATGCACGAGCCGGACAAGTATTTATCAAGTAATATTTATAGTATACTGAAGTAGTATTGAGATTTATTTTTATCCCAAGTAAATAAAAGTATCGGGATTTCAATTATCGAATGAACTTGAATTCTATATGATGTGATACCGCGCGTCCATAGTTAGGTAAGGTATAATTTTAATTTAAAAATAAAAAAACTTGATTATTCAAGCCTCAATTCAATCTGATCATTTTTCTGACCGAAAAAAAAACCTACAGGCAAAGCTGGATTTTAATAGTAGAATATTCCATACTTTTTTCATTAATAGCGTAAACTTTCAGGGTTGGTCCAAAGGATTATCCCGTTTCCTACACTTTTGATTCAGTTCTATACTGTTCACTAATAAAAGTTTGACTTCATAAAGCCAGCTCAAAATATACTTATAAAGCCCAGAAAATTACAGCGAAGCATTTTTAAAACTGAACCAAAAGTTTGTAATTAAAACTATACTTGTCGATTTCTCAGTAATGTTTTGTGTAGTTTACAATAATATTGTAGAAAGATTATATACATAACTAGTGGACGCCCGCAGCTTCGCTCGCGTTACACATTCACTGACTTCAAAAACGGCAAAGCTTTATACTAACTTTGCACCCCCGTTTTATCCCCTTAGGGGATGAATTTTCAAATTTTTCTCGCCGTAAAAACCATCCTTGAACTTCACGAACATTTAAAAAAAAGAATTGGCCAAATTGGTCCAGGCGTTGTTGAGTTATGCGCTTGCCAACACATTTTGCGATTCATTTTTATAATATAGATTATATAGGTAGCACCACGCACCTTCTCTCAACAGATAAAAATAAAAAGGGTGCGAAAAATCCTTGGCACATAAAATGAACCAAAAAATAATAATTGGCAAATGCACAAGAAGAGCGAGTTAAAATTCCCTGAAAGATGATGAAAAAAAAAGTTGAACAAATATGCCTGCCATCTCCGCAGGCACATTTGTAGAAAAAAGTGGTAGGGCAAATACTATATTTACGTCTAATAACAAAAACTCTGTAACTGAGAGCACGTGCGCGAGGTTTGCATCACCTGGTTGTTATGGTAATGCGCCATTCCTCATTCTGCACTTCGATTGAGATTGACTTACCCTAAGGATGCCTTGTTTTGGGGCGAAACACGTGTTAGTGTGTGTGTGTTGGTGTGTGTATTCATTTATCGCATGTGCATGTTTTCCTGTGTGGGAGGGAGGGAGGTGCTACGTGCATGAAAGTATACATACATCACCATACATTTTTGTTCGCGGATTGTTGCAACGTAGATTAATTCTTGGTTTGTTGATACATTTCATTAAAATATTTACTGATCTTGCTTAGTTTTGCGCACTTGTAATTATTACTGTTTATAAAGCACGCTGTGTGATATATTTTTAAATCTACACAAACTATTTAGGCATGTTTTTAAGATAATCGGCAACTTTATTATAGCACATTTATTTTCAGCAGCCGCTAGTTGAAATTTGGCAAAAAGTTAAAATATGAAATTCCATAATTCTCAGTTTTGATAAAGTCTTAGTCTAGAATAGTAATGTAATAAAATAATGTAAGTATTCAGGAGCAAGATACAAAAATTTGTATAAAAAATACCTAATTAACGACCAAAGTTAAAAAAGTAAGAACGTCATTATTTCCACATTTTTTAAAACTTTATCTCTGATCAAGGGGTTATCCACTATTTACGACAGACCCTGTATAACGCTCAGTTCTGAAAAGATAATCTGTCTTCCCAACTTTACTTAGCGCTCAGATTGCGGTGTTGAGAACCCACAAGTTTTGAGATCTGCAGCAATTTAATATTTAGAGAATGTCCTAACGGATAAGTTAAGATTTATGTAAAGTTTCATCACGCTCATTAAATTCCTCCAGTTTGATATACTGCGAGGTGAATCACTGAAGACCCAGCTAAGTAGACTATAATGACCGAGTAATTGGTTTCTTGTCTCAGTTAGTTTTACACATTTTTGATGCCTTTTTCGCTGCAATTTTGGTTCACACAAACAGACAGATATTGTGACAGATTGAGAAAGGTATAAGTAATCTCTGCACTCCCTATAAAAGAGTAACCTTTCATTCAGCTTACTATTTTGTAGAGACCTTGGTCCTCGAGGGTAGCAAGGCATCCATTCCCGACTTTGTATGAGACTCTTATGAGTCTTGTTCAAGATCCTTCGCTTACTATCTGGTGATTCTGCATGCTGCTGTGCTTCTTATACCCACATTTTTATCGAAAACAATGTCAGCTAGCTATACAAGTTTTATGCACACCTGTGAAGAAATATACAGTGGTAGTGCCATTATGGAACCAAATAGGTTTTATAGGAAACCTATTTTGTTCCATTTGCCTATTGCCAATAGCATCAACCCATCCACAAACCGACTGCGCCTATCGTTGCTTAACTCTGTCGATCACATCGATTCGAGCCATTCGGTTATGGACGCTAGCATCATACCAGCATATATGACGGACTGACCAACTGACCAAAGATTTAATTCGAATATTAGTTATTCGAATTAAATCTTTCAGCTAACTGGACTAGCCATCCCAGTTCCTATTTGAGTCTTGTTCGAAGTCAGTCACAGTTGTCATAGCATCAGCAGATGGGAGGTGCTGCAAGCAAGACAGCACGATTAATTTCTTCATTCTACTACTCAGTCCAGTCACTCTGATGATGATCGGGTTCCACCACCAGGATATAAAAGCTAAGAGACATGGACACTTGAGGTTCCGCATGGATGCCAGATCGGACAAGCCGATTGCCGTATGATTTGAAAGCCCGGCGTCCGCCCGGAACGACTATTACCAAATGATAACATCAGGTCAATTGCCCTAAAGCACGAAACCCTCATGATAAATTACCATTAGCTATCTGTGCGGCTATGACGCAATTATGTCTTTGTCGCGACCCACAGGATTGACGTTTTGCTAATTGCCTCACTGTTAAGGTTGAAGTATTCGCTGTTTTTAGAGTTGTCATGCTTGCCTGTCACTTTTCTGTTACTGTGTGTATTATGCGGCTTCCCACGGTGCGTGGTTGTGCAGACAAACGCGGATTCGCTCACGACGCGCCGTGGGAAGATATTTCGTCTGTCTACTATAAAGCGGTGCGTTCGTCCGTGGTCGTCAGCCGTCCGTGAAAATCTGCTGAATCCGTGGAAGCCTTTATAGGCTATTGAACTCGTGTTTTACTTGCGATAATTTTTTCTAAATTATGTGGGTAACAATTTTACCCAGTGAAAAAATATAATCCGTTAGGAGAACCATGCCCAACAGTGGGATAACGTAAGTGTTGTGATGGTGGAATGACAAAGAGGTATAAAATAGTAATTTCCTTTATAATTCTGATTTAAGAAAATAATCTATTATGTCTACTATCTATAAGGGTTGAAGGTTGGATCCATCCGAAAAACTGGTACCTAATATCAGAATGTAAATCAATCTGCATGATACATATCGTAGGTGACGCAGGTAACAAGATAACAACATACCAAGGTGTGTTTGTCCGTGTATATTTTAAAAAACGAGCTTATGGGCCTCTAAAACTATATAGAGTCAACTTACCCTGAGGATACTCCGTTTGAGAGCGAAACACGTGTTGGTGGTTGTTCATATGTTGGTGTATATTTTCATTATTCTATGTGCATACTTTCATATGTGGTGCTGTATGGATGAGAGTATACTCAATCGTACGCCTTGATCGCGGGTTGTTGCAAAGTAAATAGAAACTAACTTTATTAAAGGCCTTTTTTGTCGCTGCTTAAACTGAGCTTGGAGAATTATTCGGCAAGGAATGGAAAAGGAAAAATTAAATAAAAAAATTTCACTTTTTCATTTTTCACAAATAATAATAGTGAAGTTGTACCTACTCATAACGATCTTTTTCTGCTGTCTGACACTAACCGAATGTAATCCCGCCGGTTTTTATATAATGGAGATGAAGATAAAAACATCAACTTGTCTGGGATACAAGCAGCGCCTAATGTTATCATAGATTATAACTTGCTGTTAGGTCGTTACTCTCACAGAAGCCAAGGCCCGGAGTTACTTTCAAGAATTTTGAACCCAACGTTTTGTTTTTAAAATAAAAATTCAGAGCAAAACCGCGCGTTTAAAATAATAACGATAAAGCTCCAATGAACCTCACATAAAGAATCCGTGTCTGCGTGGAGAGAATTTTAAAAGTCTTCAAATTCATAATTCGCAAGATAATGTTCAAAGGAGAGACATGTAAATGGCAGACCATAACAAATGTTTTATAAGAAAAGTGGTTATATCTCTCTATTTTTTTAAGGGTGTCGTACATTCGATGAAAATATGGAGGCTTTTCCATAAAAGCCTCCATCCATATGGAGGCGTATTAGGATTGTGTCTGACACACTATTTTTATCGGTCTCTTCTGCTAATGTAAACTACATCGTTATTCTTATAGTCATGTATAAAAATGTTCGTATCATAAATAGTTTACAGGCAAAGACATTAAACTTTTACTGGTAAGTTGTTGAAAAATATAAATACAAATTATTCCGCTGCTTAAATTCGAGACGGGATTTCCATAATACGGTAAATTAATAACATGGTCGACAAGTGGTCGAAATCCCCTTGTAGTTATAATTCAAGTTCTCTTATATCAAAAACGTCTCAACCAACTTTCAAAATAAAATAAAAATGGTCACCTCAATGCGCTAGTCGTACTTTTTTATAATATTTTCAAATAATTAAATATTTGTTGTTCATTTATATGCAGGAACGTAGAATTTTCTGAAGGTACTCTATATTCATGTTTACTTTTTGGTAAATTTAATGTTTCAACATCGGCACAATATTAAAAAAGTTATCTTTACGTCTTTGAGAAACAATTATTATTGTTACTCTACGACCCTGACAATTATTTTTAGGTATACGACCCTGTACACTTAATGAATCATTTATAAATCATTATAGTTCTAGTTTTGTCGAGCACATAGGCTGAGATTTTTATAAATATTTAGAATGAACAGACACTTGCTAAGTTTTGGGATTTACCTGATGAGAAGTTGCCCTTGTAAATTGTTTGAGTGGTTTCGACCCTCAGGTGATGCCTTGAATTTCTCAGGTCTTCTAACAAGGTAGCGTAATCCCTAGACGAAACTACCAAAGTTCAGGTTTACGAAACTTTTATTCTGAAGTAAAAGTGGTTAGGGTTGAAAAAGGCTTTCTATTGAATGAATTCAGTCCTTATGACTCCTAAAGCAGTTATTTTATATCATAAAAATTTTCTATACGTAGCCCTCAAGCAGACCGTACCTGTTATAGGTAATGTGAAAATTATTGATTAGTATTTTAATTTTCGTAAAAACTAAACTCAAAGTCCATGTAAGTAATGTCGTATACGGTGTATTTCTTTACTACGGTAAAGGATGGTTCGTTTTTCTACTTTAATGCGTGCTATTAGTCTACTTTGGTTAATTATTTGGCTGACACACACATACAGTATCACTTACTAACGTGTAGGTAATGTCCTAATGGTTAATCTGACAAAATAAACATTCGCTACCCTCCCTTTAACATCAACGTTTGATAGCGTTTGAAAGTGATTCTTGCTTTTATATAATTTACATTTCGTAAAAAAAATATTTCTTTACTGGGAGCCAGTAATATGCTACTGCTGTAATGGGCTAAAATAAATATTTCTCCCCATGACATTTTTATGCACAAAATCTTTATGACTTGTATGAGATACGAGAAACGACAGGTGCGTGCCAGCGCGGATAAACTGCGAAAGTTCCACTATCTGTGACAGACCTATAAATACTTATCTTGGAAGTGGTCGTAAACCATCGAAGACATCGAAGAGTGACGCTTCGGGCCAGATGAGATCTTAGTTCGATGGACATAAGGCCGATCAAACGAAATTTATCAAGATTGTTTTTTAATTAAGTAAGCTGAAATAAAAACATACATACATACATAGATATATACGAGTGAAGTTAAATAAAAGCTTTAGAATAATTAGATTAGAATTAAAGCTTTTAGAATAAATGTATTTATTATAAAATTTCAATATTAGTTACCATTTTGTTGCTCTTTTATATTACACTAATAATAATAATTACAGACGAAAAGAGCCGTGCCTAACTCATATCCTGGTTACTAGGCATTTCAATGACGCTTCTCGATAATTGGCATTTACAACATGGCATTTTCGAAATTAGCATTTGCAATGACAAGATTTGGAATCTCGCTACAGGTTTGTTTCAATTTACATCTTACATAAACGTCTTAGATATTTCAAGACTTCAATTAGTGAATGCTTAATGAAGGACCGATTGGGAATTCAACGGTTTCCCATATTTATCTCGCCAGTATCCGCGCCACGCGAAACATCAAAGGAATCTCTGAATGGGAACACCATTTTAATGGTTAAAAGGGGATTAGATAAGGACTATTATACGAAATTTGTAAAGATGAAAAATAAAAATCTCGACGAAAATTGAAGACATTTTATTTCCAAGTGCCGCAATCGTACATATAGCTATTGTGATCGTTTTTGGGTTTTTGGTGGTATAACCATAGATTTTGATGATCACAAAGGTTTTCTTTAAGTATAGTTCCCGTCTTTCTCAAGGAAATAACCGGAAAAACTCTACCCTTCAGACTTTCATAGTTTAAAAGAAAGAGGTTTTGATGGGAGATGTTTTGTTTAGATGGGACACCTGTCTACTCGGGTATTATCCATAAACTCAGTTCTGATCACTGTGGTCAGTTGGTTTCTTTTAAGTATAATAAGGATAAACAGGTTAGTAAGAGCAGTGTGGTCGTTCCTGTGACTGAAAAACGAATGGAGAGGTTTAGGAACATAATGAAAGACCGGATTACAATACCATCTAATGAAACTGTAAATGAGCAATATAGTTTATTATGTTTTCATATAAATGACGCCTATAAATCTGTATTTACTGCCAAAAAAATCTCTCCGAAGAATTGTAAATCGTTCAATGATTGGGCGACTACGGGAATCTTTAGAAGTAGGCAAAAGTTATATGACCTTTTACACGAGAAGTCATATAATACAAGTAAAGCCTTTAGCGACTATGTAAGAAATTACTCTAAAATATTTAAGGTAGTTTGTTCCACGGCTAAGTCAATGCACATAAGAAACAAGATTAGAAATAGCTGTAATAAAATTAAAATGACTTGGAATATTATTAATGCGGAAACTGGAAGAGTCAGAAAACGCGATGGTGTCAGTGAGCTTTTCATTGCCAATTCTTATATTAGAACCGATAAACAGATAGCATCAGCATTTGAAAAGTACTTTGCTGACGTTCCAGTTTTAACCACTAAATCGCTGGGGTCTTCTCCCGACGTCGCTGAATCGTTGCTTAAGAAAAATGTAAATGCATGCAAAGGTAATTTCTCTTTCCGACCCACAGACGCCAATGAAATTATAAAAATATTTAAATCATTAGAAATTAAGAACACCACAGATCTATGGGGTATATCGGTTAAACTTATAAGTACAATTATGGATGTAATAGCACCCCACCTAGCTTTAATATTTAACAACTGTATTATAAGTGGTGAGTTTCCTGACCTTTTTTTTTTTTTTTGTTTAACGAGCGGGAAACCTTGAAAAGGTACCCGTACGTCGTGGGAGCGACGCCGGGTTATGTGGGACTTTCACCCACTAAAACCCGCTCGGTGGCCTACTCCGGCGCTACAGGAGGGTTCCGGGATCTCTCGTAGAACGCGCCGGTCCCCTCCGGCGCTGCGCCCAAGACGGGCTCTTCCCGGTTTACACAACGCTGTACAGCCACAAACAGCGTCGTCTTTCCCGGGGTCACATGTTGGACGATTCGAGCTCCCACTCTCACCGCCCGCGACCCCAGAAGCCCCCTTTTAGTCGCCTTTTACGACAGGCAGGGGCTACCGTAGCACTATTCTGGTCCCGAGCTACAGGGACCTAATGAAGCAAAGCAAAGTGATACCTTTGTTCAAGTCCGGAAATAGTACAGATCCAACCAACTACAGGCCGATTTCAATTTTACCGGCTTGTAGTAAGATATTTGAGAAAGTAATTCTTCAGCAACTTCTTAGCTACTTTACAAGTAATAAACTCCTGCATAACAAACAGTTTGGCTTTACAAAAGGCCGTTCAACAACTGATGCGGGAGTTGAACTATTTACTGATATTATCAATGCTTGGGAGGATTCACTAGATGCACTGGGCATATTCTGTGATTTATCCAAGGCATTTGATTGTGTACAGCATGAAACCTTAATCAGGAAACTCAATCACTATGGCATTAAAAATACCGCACTGAAACTTCTGATTTCTTATCTCAGCGAAAGAACTCAGAAAGTCGAAGTAAACGGTACAAGATCGTCTGGGTCTTTAGTACAGATGGGGGTCCCACAAGGATCGATTCTGGGTCCATTCCTGTTTTTAATATATATTAACGATCTACCATATATGGTAGAGAATAATAACGAGATTGTATTGTTTGCGGATGACACCTCATTAATTTTCAAATTAAATAGGCAACAAACTAACTATGACGATGTGAACAATGCTCTCTCTGAAGTGGTGCATTGGTTTAGCGTTAATAACCTACACTTGAATAGTAATAAAACCAATTGCATAAAATTTTCAGCACCTAATGTGAAACAAGTAGATAAGCAACCAGAACTAAATGGTGATAAACTGAACTTAGTTAGCTCGACTGTTTTCCTTGTAATCACCATTGATTCGAAGTTGCAGTGGGGACCCCATATCTGTCGACTGGCGGATAGACTAAGTTCTGCAGCTTACGCGGTTAAAAGGATACGCTGTTTAGCGGATGTCGATACCGCTAGATTGGTCTATTTCAGTTACTTTCACAGTATAATGTCCTATGGCATTTTACTCTGGGGTAATGCAGCGGATGCTAATATTATTTTTATTTTGCAGAAAAGGGCTATCCGTTGTATATACAAAATGAGAAGTAGAGACTCCCTAAGAGAAAAATTTAAGGAAATAAACATCCTAACCCTTGCATCGCAGTACATCTATGAGAATCTTATGTATATTCGTAAAAATAGGCATCAGTTTGTAAGTCGTAGTGACCTAAATGCCTTACGCAATGTAACACTAAGGAACGGCCACAAATTAGCGTTTCCTAAATGCCGGCTTAGTAAGAAAAGTCGTTCCTTCATAGGAATGTCTATTCTAATATTCAATAAAGTCCCGGCTGCGGTTCAGTCTCTGCCTTTACACAGGCTTAAAAAAACCATCAAACAAACATTATGTCAAAAAGCTTATTATAATATTCAGGAGTATTTGGATGATAAGAAGGCATGGGACTGAATTAAACTCTGACAGGCTATCACTATGCTTTTGTATTAATTATACTAAATATTGTAAGCAGGTGGCATATGGGGTGATTCTTGGCATACACGATTGGCTGTCTCGTGTCTGTCCTAATCATATCATGGTCATACTGTACATTTTTCTGTAAAAATTAATTTGAATTTTAAAAGAGTACCGAGAGTTTTTTCCTCCGGCTTTTTTCTCTCTCGGCCTACACTAGGGCATAGGATAAGAATATTGTAAGTTCTTCCTTAAGCCGATGACCAGGTAGATAGTCTATCGTGACTTAGAGCTTAGCTTAGTGGTAGGTAATTATTGTAAATTAGCCATAAGGCAGGTTAGGCACCTGTGTAGGATTAGCTATTCATTCAAGGATAAATAGCTCATCCTTTGCTTTATATTAATCAATTTAGAATAGCATTATATCTCTTTAAGTAGTTTGTAGTTACCTAGACTTTCGTTAAGCGTGTGTAATCACCTCATAGCGAAATAAATTATTTGAATTTGAATTTGAATTTGATGGTATAAAAGTCCATCCATCCATCCATCTAATCCTAATTCTATTTTGTAAACCAATTGTATTTAAATTATTAAATTATTTCTGTGCATTTGATTATTGAGATTTTTATGTCCACTTTTATTTTTACGAATAAGTGAGGTATTAATTTTTAAAATTGTAAAGAAAAAACACGTCCGTACTGTCTGCAGGGTTGACTTCAACTGGTCAAAGTGAACACAACATTCTAATTTAGTATTCTATATTTTATAAATTTAATACATATATAATATGAGCTAATTGGTCAAAGGGCGTGGTTAAGCTGAGTGACAACGATGAGTCACTATTTTCATTACGTGAATAGACTTTAGTATAGCATAGATAGTGATCTAGTACAAAAATAATTTTTAAATCACTCCCAGAGATATACAAACAAAAAACATCATATCAGTAGAGTTATTCGATATGGGAATGGATATGAATTTAATGTTTAAGTTGAAAGCAAGTTTCTTTTATCTAACTTTTAACGTAACTTTTGCAACTTTATTTTCTATCACGTTATAAAGTGCCTGGAACCTACGGTATTTGATACAATAGAATTAGAATAGTGCATTCTGGCCCAGTTTTGGACATAGACTGAGAAACATGTAACCTCCAAAGTACCCGTTTCCTATGCTTCAGATGAGTAATCCCGACGCTTTTTAGGAAAAAACTATATTTATTAATAATTTTGTTTATTGTTGTAGAAGCACCTTAGTTATTATGGCTTGGATAACCTGATGGTCACCCTACTATGAATAAATACCCAACGACGCCCTGAATGACTAATGAAATTCTTCACAAAATAGTGCCATTCAGTTAATGCGTGAATTTGGACGAGCCTCCAGAGTCGTTAAAGGGCCGGCAAAGGGCGAGTTGATTTTGTTATTCTAACTTATAAAATACCTGACTAACATGCACTCCTAAAATATTACCTATAATAGTAAATAGAGTGCAGACTTCTTATCAACGCAGTCTTTATTATGTTAAAGTCAAAAGCTGTAAACATAAGTCAGTATATAAATAATAATAACTAGCTGACCCGGCAAACGTTGTTTTGCCATATAAATAATTTTTACTGAATATTTTGGGAGAACTTCATGTAAGTGTGTGGACTACAACTACCACTACCAATACCATTACCAAAACTACTACCACTACCCCTACCACTAACACTACCCCTACCGCTACTCCTACAACTACCACTACCCCTACCACTACACCTACCACTACTCCTACCACTACCCCTACCCCTACCACTACCCCTACCACTACCACTACCACTACCATTACCACTACCCCTACCACTACCCCTACCCCTACCCCTACCACCACCCCTAACACTACCCCTACCACTACCCCTACCACTACTTATCACGCACCGGCGCCATCTAATTAAAATATTGGTTTGTAGTACATGCTATGTATCATAGATGGCGCTGTATGTGAAAAAAGATTTTCCCGCTTTTCTGTTGAAATTTTTCCTGAATTTTCTTTGCTATAAACCTCACGGAGCCCGAGACCTTTCCAACGAATGCAAAACCGTGGAAATCGGTTCGTGCGTTCTGGAGTTATAGCGTCAGGAAGGAAAACCCGACTTATTTTTATATAGTAGATAATAAATGAAAATGTGAGTTCGTTGAATGTTTATATTATCCTGGAAAATTAATTGAAGTGGTTGAAGTAGTGTTAGTCACACTCTTGTATTGACTGTCGTACTAAATTTGCTGCCGCAATTCTACCTTCGAACAAGCAAGCTCGTATGCCGTAAATTTATTAAATCCCTGGTAAAGTTTTATTATTAATATACTAACAAAATGGCTATGGCTATTTCTCTTTAACAATCACGCATATTTAAACCAAAGTACTTTAAAACATAATTTTGCATATTATAAGTAACTAGTGGACGCCCGCAGCTTCGCTCGCGTGGAATTAGACGTTCACTAACTTCAAAAACAGCAAAGATTCATATTAACTTTGAACCCCCGTTTTACCCCCTTAGGGGGTGAATTTTCAAAAATCCTTTCTTAGTGCTCCCCTACGTTATAAAAGGAACCCCTGTGCAAAATTTCAAGTTTCTATCCCTTATAGTTTAGGCCCTGCGTTGATATGTCAGTCAGTCAGTCAGTCAGTCAGTCAGTCAGTCACCTTCTCCTTTTATATATATAGATTAACACGGTAAAATCTTACACTAAGTTTCCTATTTAGTTAATGTACGATAAGTACGTTTTGATTAAATTTTGAGACTAGCAGGTCATTTTATTTATTATTACATAACCTTATTTTTTTAAATTGAGTGTTGATCCTCTACTCAAATGTACGGCCAGATGTTTCTGAAAAATGTAGTCTTACAAAATGCCAGACTATTGAAGACAGACAAGTCAAGGCATCCATGTTCTCATTCATTTCTCCTATTGAAGTACGAAACCCTATATATTTTCCAGAAATAAATTCGCATCTCTTTTTAAAGTTGAATGGCGACTCTTCACCACAGACTTCTAAACTCCGTTATACAGTTAGTAGTATTCAAATTGAAACTTTCTTTTATTTACTTACACAGAAGACGTTTAAGCCTTAAGGCTTAGAACGGTTAATAGAAAGTCTCGAATAAGCAAGGCAGCGAGGAAAATAAATATGCATTTCCTCCCATTCATCCTTACTAATATTATAAATGCGAAAGTAACTCTGTCTGTCTGTCTGTCTGTCTGTCTGTTTCGCTTTCACGCCGAAACTACTGAACCGATTTAAATGAAATTTGGTACACAGATAGTATAGAGCCTGGGAAAGGGATGAAAAGGGGGATGAAAGGTGGTAGGAAAGTATTGTCATTTTTACAAATAAAAGCATAAAATTTATATTTCAGGCTGTTGATTAGATATAAATAAATATGGCATTCAAAGTTTGTAAAAATGTTACCCTTAAGGGTGTAAAATAAACATAGGGGATGACACATTTCAGGGGATGATTCATTAAGAAGAATCTATTAATTTAGACATAATCTAAATTCCACGCGAGCGAAGCTGCGGGGCGTCCACTAGTTTTGATATATAATATACTTTACATTTTATTTATAGTTTGAGGTAATTGTACTTTATATACCCCTTAACCAATCCCCATTGGAGTAGCATAGCGGATTATTCAGATTCAGATTAATTAAATTTTGAGTAAAGTACTAGGAGGGCTGACCCCAAATGAAACTGGGAAAAAGCCAGGGAGAAGAAGAAGAAGATTAATTAAATTTTCATTAATTATGATATTTTTAAAGGCTTAATGAGCGTCATTACATTGCTAGTATGCTCTAGACTTCCCGCTGCTCTGACCGTAGCGGGAGCGACCCGTATCCAAAAGTGGGACGTCCATGGGTTTTAGCTTAACATAATAAATACTACATCACGCCTGTATTTCCGGAACTGTCTACCGGCTACGACCTTAGGTACCTACTTCATAGGAGCATTTCAACCAGTCAGACAGGAAATCTCGATGAGGAGTCGAATCGTTTAAATAAATAAATATTAAATACCTTGGACATTCTCACACACGGCCATCTGACCCCAAAGTAGGCGCGAGCCTGTAATAATATGGGTGTCAAAGACTGATATACATATATAGATATTTTGAAATACATACTTATATCTATAATATTAACATCCAGACACAGAACAAATACAAGTGTTCGTCACACGAATATTTGTCCTGAGTGGGATTCGAACTTACGACCCCTGGCGCAACAGACAGGGGCACTACAGATTGCGCCAATGGGTCTGAAATAAAAATTAATAGTTTAAAAAAACTAAAAAAACACACTTTTATAAAAAATCCAACTAAAAAAGAAATCATGAGACCTTGAAACCTAATCGTGGTCAAAGTTCATTACAAGACTTTACCACAAGTGCAAACACGACTATGATACGATATTCCATCATGGAATTCCAGTGCCCATCTTCCGGCTTCATCATCAGACCTTGAAACCTAATCGTGGTCAAATTTCATTACAAGACTTTACCACAAGTGCAAACATGACTATGATACGATATTCCATCATGAAGTTCCAATTAATATCTTCCGGCTTCATCATCAGACCTTGAAACCTAATCGTGGTCAAAGTTCATTACAAGACCTTACCACAAGTGCAAACACGACTATGATACCTTATTCCATCATGAAGTTCCAGTTAATATCTTCCGGCTCCATCATCAGATCAGCTCGACAGTACCATATTATTGAATACATTTCAGAAGTACATACAGCTGCCAATTTTCATTACGCTACGATCCTTGGAAGATGGTTAAATTAGCTCTCAAAGTTTCCACTTTAAAGTAGCTAATATCTTCCGGCTCCATCATCAGATCAGCTCGACAGTACCATATTATTGAATACATTTCAGAAGTACATACAGCTGCCAATTTTCATTACGCTACGATCCTCGGAAGATGGTTAAATTAGCTCTCAAAGTTTCCACTTTAAAGTAGCTAATATCTTCCGGCTCCATCATCAGATCAGCTCGACAGTACCATATTATTGAATACATTTCAGAAGTACATACAGCTGCCAATTTTCATTACGCTACGATCCTCGGAAGATGGTTAAATTAGCTCTCAAAGTTTCCACTTTAAAGTAGCTAATATCTTCCGGCTCCATCATCAGATCAGCTCGACAGTACCATATTATTGAATACATTTCAGAAGTATATACAGCTGCCAATTTTCATTACGCTACGATCCTTGGAAGATGGTTAAATTAGCTCTCAAAGATTCCCTTACATTGTGAGTTACATACAAGTGGACCTAATATAAGTGTGTTAAAAAAGTTGCGTTTAAGCATTTATTTTCTATTATGCAAAATATGTTTTATATTTTAATCTAAAAAATCATTGCTGTTATTTCGACCTATTTGATCAGGCCGTGGTCACGGTGAAACGGCACAGTGGCTAGAGGTTTTACGCAAAATGTTTACTTCCTGCGGCAATAGTGAAATTGGAAAATAATTTGGGAAAAATCATTATTGTTCGGAATCATTAAAAGTGCCACAGAAGTACCACAAACTTCCGCTTGAACGCTGAACAGACGATTTGGGTAATCGTTGCGGTAAATTTTTGGCAATACATTACGCATTTTATAATTTTTTATACAATTAGTTTTAATCTAATATTATTATTAACGCTTCATTGTACCCCAAGACTAGATACGAATAAAAGAAAAAATCTAAGATAAGGTTGGATGCACAAAATAAAATTAAATAAGGGGTAATATAACAATAATTCATATAGATTACGGAAACGATAAATATATACCACCACCATTTTCCCCTGCTTCCATCTTTGTTTTGTTATCCCCAAAGTCCTGAATGAAAGGGGATGAAGGTCTTTCCTTGGGTTCGTCATTGTTAAGCGATCCATCGCCGTGTATCACACGTCAATCCGACTAGGTGTGGCAATCGAAATATTGACGTCCTGCTTTCAACGGCTCACTACCCAGCTTCCAGCGACTTATAACTACTGTATACAAGGGCCTTTCAGAAGCAGCTAGCGCCTTATGGTAGACTAGTGGACGCCCGCAGCTTCGCTCGCGTGGAATTAGACATTCACTAACTTCATAGTGCTCCCCTACGTTATAAAAGGAACCCTTGTGTAAATTTCAAGTTTCTAACCCGTATAGTTTAGGCCCTGTGTTGATATGTCAGTCAGTCAGTCAGTCAGTCAGTCAGTCAGTCATTCAGTCAGTAAGTCAGTCAGTCAGTAAGCTTCTCCTTTTATATTATATAGATTAATACGGCAATTATCAGGCCTCTGTATATAGGACTGTCACACTCATGACAAACAGGTTTTGCCTCCCACTTCACAATCACCTGTAAATCGCACTGGAAGTGTTCAAGCTTCGATGAGACGTGTTGCCGTATATACATGGATAATAATATATGAACCTCCCGAAAATCTATGACTACAGTCCGTTTATAAACATGACCCAAAAGCCGAACAAACTGTCACGTCTCTCGTAAAATGTTTATGCCAATAGGCAATGGAATTCGGCCCGCGGCAAAGAATGCCGAATGTTTTGTGACGGACTTTGTCCTTTACGTGATGTAAATATTCAGCGAACAAGCCCTATAATAAGCATAAATAAAGGTTTATGTATAGTTAGCACAAAAAGGCACACTATTTAACTGGATTTGTTCCGGCGCGCTACGAAACGATTGAATTTCTTTATTTTCGCTGTGTGTAAGTTACTCGTAATTGGTAATGGCCTTCTAGCAAAGCCATACACTGACAATTCCTCTGGTGTGTAGGTATGTGGTCATGACCATAGTATGTGGCAATAGAGGGCAATAGGAGTGCATAGGTACATAGAGAGTCATACAAGTTGGTTACCATAAAATACACTAATAGAGTAGGTACGCTATATAAACCTAAATCTCAACATATACTAAAAATGTAACGAGGCATTGAATAAATCTAAAAAACTATCAAGCTTTTAAAACTAGCAAAACTTTTTTTAATTATGAACAAAATTGCTTTAAAATAAAAGCAATTTCGTTGATATATTTGATTTGGTTTCAACCCATATCTTAAGCATTGTAATTCACAAATTGTGACATTTTTTAATTTTCAAGTAACTCAGGTGCTGACTGTACCTACTCTTATTATAAGACATGGTGACTTGTAGAAATATCGTATCGTGATTCGTAAATTGTGAAGGAATTTCTCGATAGGAGACTACAGATACGGAAGATGCTACAGACACGTCACTGTTGTAAGAAAACAATTTAAATAAAAATACATAGATCAAATAAGTTTCCACTTATAACTATAAATAATATACTGTCGATCAATTTTAAATCTTTATTAGTGTTAATCTTTGGTGTAACTTGCCGTGGAGAACGAAAAAAACGATTTGACACGGGTAAATCTGAGGGGAAAGCTAGTACTACAATATCTGCGAAAACAAAATTTGCTACCAGTGTGTGGACTGCACCACAAAATCACAAAATTAGATTTAGTGTTTAACATTTACATAAAAAATATGTGTCCTTAATTTACTTATGTTCCCTGGATTAAGGCTTAAAATAATGGGCGTAGGCACTAATGTAGGTAGCAGATTATTATCTACTACAGTCATGCAAAATTCTTTAAAGACACGCCTAATGCTGTCGCCGAGTCATTTAATACTGGTTTTAACCTACTTCCACGGCCGTTGTGAGAGAAGTGTAGAACTATTTTAAAGCACTTAGAAATGACTTAAAACCATAATGGGTTCGGGCGGACGAAAAACAACTCGCAAAAATTTTTGAATTTAGTTCCAAAAGTTTGCAATCCCTGATCTCTGCCTTACAAGTTCGTATATGTCCATTTTAAGTTAGACGTTCATCTAAAAGAAAGAATGATAAATGGGGGTTCGTTCATCATTCATTCTATTTTAAAAGTGGAAAGAGCATTAGTGTTGAGATAGTTCTTTCTTCCACTATTTTATTGCACTTAGCTAAAGATATTTCTTTTGCCTCGATCCAGTTAACGCAGAAGTTTGGTTTCGTCTTAAATGCAGTTTTTAATAATAGGATGAAGTGAAGCCCTTTAGTAGATCTTACCGGAGAGATCTCGATTAAATTCCTAGCGACGCAGGCAGTTAAAGGGGTGCAGCGCTAAAGAAAAAGATTCACACCACCATCAAACAGTCATTTTCATTGTAAACTAGCTGACCCGGCAAACGTTGTTTTGCCATATAAATAATTTTTACTGAATATTTTGGGAGAACTTCATGTAAGTGTGTGGACTACAACTACCACAACCAATACCACTACACCTACTACTACCACTACCCCTACCACTAACACTACCCCTACCACTACCCCTACCACTACCCCTACCACTACTCCTACCACTACCCCTACCTCTACCACTACCCCTACCCCTACCATTACCAATACCACTACCCCTACCCCTACCACTAACACTACACCTACCAATACCCCTACCACTACCCCTACCACTACCCCTACCACTACCCCTACCCCTACCACTACCATTACCAATACCACTACCACTACCCCTACCACTACCCCTACCACTACCACTACCCCTACCACTACACCTACCACTAACACTACCCCTACCACTACCCCTACATCTACCCCTACCACTACCTATCACGCACCGGCGCCATCTACTTAAAATATTGGTTTGTAGTACATGCTATGTATCAGAGATGGCGCTGTATGTGAAAAAAGATTTTTCCCGCTTTTCTGTTGAAATTTTTCCTAAATTTTCTTTGCTATAAACCTCACCGAGCCCGAGACCTTTCCAACGAATGCAAAACCGTGGAAATCGGTTCGTGCGTTCTGGAGTTATAGCGTCAGGAAGGAAAACCCGACTTATTTTTATATAGTAGATTACATAGCTGTCATTATACGTCAATTACATAGCTGTCATTTGCGTTTTGTTATTCCGAGTCTGATTCTTTTTTAATAAACCACGTTTTATAGTGACTGACGTTTCATGTCAAGTCACACGGGAACGCTGTCGAACGGGATAAAAAGTATCCTATGTCCGTCTCCTGGCTCTAAGCTACCTCCCTACCAATTTTCAGCCAAATCTGTTCTGCCGTTCTTGAGTTATAAGTGGTGTAACTAACACGACTTTCTTTTATATATATAGATGTTTATTGTTCTGATTAAACATCCTACCCTATAAAAATCTACTATAACGTTTGGAACGCTACATTTTTCATATTAAAATTCTTCGAATTCTTCGATCTTTAATTTGTAATGAAAATTAAAAAGGTTTTGACCTGTAATTCACTAATACCAACAGTATCAGGACAGAAATATTGTTTTATGCGTAACATTTACAAGGTTCTACTATAAATAAACCTTAAGATAGTTATTGATTATATCAATACACATAAATTTATGATTTATTCAATAAGCATACAATTATTAGCTTCAAATTAGATATTCCAAAATGCAAGCGCTAAACATAACTGATAAAAAGTGGGTGTACGTGTATTGCAACACACCTCTGTCAACTCCTTCGAAGAAATACAGGCGTGATCTTATGTAACTTTATGTAAATATAGGAACCGTTACAAAATCTGCATAATTTTTAGTTTGCCTAATGCATCTGAATTTGGTGTGTTATAAAACCGCGTTAGTAGATATTAGAACAACTAAAGCCTGTTGTGACAGTTAATCCAGTTATTTTGTATTGAAATGAAATCACGCCTGTACTTCCACTTAGGGATAGACAGAGACGTGCAGTATTAAAGTTTAGAGTTAAATCAAATTTGTATGGAAACACATCACATAACTTATTCAGCGATCTTCCTTAGCAATGTCATTAAGAATGTAACTCATACCAAATTGATATGAGGCTGGGACAGTATCCCGAGTCCGCAGTGCCCGCAGAGGAATGTCAAATGAGCCCAAGCATACGTTACTTGTTGAGTCGTTATGTGAAATATTAATGTATACTTTACAAAATAAACCTGAACACAGATTGAACATGAAATACAAACTGGTCCAGGAAAGGAATGTATAGTTTCTTTACTACTTTAGTGAAGTCACCACACATTTCTAGACGTAACTATTGACAGGCCCGTTGGCGCAATCGGTAGTGACCCTGTCTGTTGCGCCAAAGGTCGTGGGTTCGAATCCCACTCAGGACAAATATTCGTGTGACGAACACTTGTATTTGTTCTGTGTCTGGATGTCAATATTATCTATTTAAGTATGTATTTAAAAATATCTATGTATGTATATCAGTCTCTGACACCCATAACACAGGCTCGCGCCTACTTTGGGGTCAGATGGCCGTGTGTGAGAATGTCAAAAAAAAAAAAAAAACTATTACTAACACCGGCTAACAGGAATAACACTAATACTAACAGGCCTTTCCTCATACCCACTAACGACCAATGTTCTTATTAACTCTGCTCACTGGGCTAACCAATATCCTAGTGCAATATGTGGTGCAGCATGTTCGTTTGCTAATTTATGATGACCATTCAAGACAAAATGTCTCGAGCGCTTTGATGCTAAAGCGTTGCTATGACTTATGGTCGCCTTTCAAAGTATGGCGACCGGAGAAAATCAGTGGTTACACTAAACATTCAGTACCTATTCATAATGTTTCTTCCGTGATCGACAATTCAAATTAAATATCATTGAAAATGGGAAATTTATTTTAGAGCGTCAAAATTGTTGAAAATTATGAATTTCGTTTGTTAGGACGGCTAAAATATTTGCATTGAGCACAACGTAGATTTATTTTGTACCTGATAATGTACGCAGAGTGTACCAACTGAGCCACGAGGCAATCGAGTCCATTTGCATAGCATTACCGGTTGATGTGCTCCTGTTTAATAATGCTCGACCGAACGTAAACATGATCCCATCTAAATTTCAGGAGACTACTAATTTCCGAATATATTTAACGCCCATTGAACGAGTATAACTCGTTGATACGTTGACTATGTGATTGTGGTCTAGTGGTCGAGGTAGTTACGAGTTATATGAAGCCAGATTCGTACAGGCGAGTAGTTTTACCGCGAGTAGTATAAATAGTACAGTTAGTAGTTTGTCAGTTCTTTTATATGAAGGCTTATTTCATTCAGAATTGGCACGCCTGTTAAAATCTTTTTCCGATTTTTTTTTCCCAGTACCTTATTGGTTTCTTCACTTCAATCATTCTATATACATACGCTTGTGATAAGATGCATCACCACAGTCTATCGAAGGCCTCAGTTGCCTTTATCAGCCAGACAAAGCATCCTATCAGACTACCTCGTATAGAGTCACGAATATGTCAAGCTGGTCGATTCCACTAAGGCACTCAAGTGAACTCGTCTTTTGTTGCATAACAACGTCATAACCTATGTCATTCTGAGGACCACAACAGAAGTGGTCTTATTTCATGATGCTTTTTATTGACAATGTAGCAAACGAGCAAACGAGCATCCAACACCTTCAAACTGTTCATGAAAACTTTGTAAAACTTTGAATAAGACTCAGAAAGTCAGTAAAAGATGTTCATCATCATCACAACCTTTTCTTTATCCCACTTTTGGGCACGAGTCTTCTCACAGGATAGGACAGATTAGGCCTTAGTCCACCACACTGCCCAAGTGCGGATTGGCAGACTTCACATGCCTTCGAGAACATTATGACGAATTCTCAGGCATGCAGGATTCCTCACGATGTGTCCTTCACCGTTATACTAAGACGATCGCCTCCTAAAAGTGTAACCGAAAACCACACCTTTCCAATCGGAATTCATTTGCATATAAACACGGTAAAAATACAAGGCACCGTGTCTGCAAAGTTCACGATCAATCGTTTATTCTGAGTCAGGTGTCATTGTAGAACAAACCTTCAGGCTATATTCGTATGCGACATGTTTATTTCTGCACATAGATTTCTGCGTTAGCCTGGCTATGGTGTCAGGCTAGATTTAGTGATCCATTAGCTAGAGAGTCTCGTTTGAATATCACATATTATGCTTATCTTTGATTTAAGTAGATTATTTCGAAATGCAAATACGTTATCTGTCTACAACGTAGATTTCGCGCGTTGGCTTTCGTCTATGTGACTGTCCCATTCACATCCCGTAGAAGATAGGATTAGGCCGACAAAATTTAATATCTATGACCTGATGCTACATAAATATTTACCCCAATCGGATGCAAACCTGTTGTTCGTAGTTCGGCAGTCAGATCTCTCTACCGCCCACGTAGTCGCCCCGGTCTATGCATGATTATGAAAGTAGGTAGATCTTTCTGGTAAAATACCGTGCCATATACAAGGTCTCGCCAGCGGCAATATTACTGTCAATGCGCTATTTATTTCCGTGTATTTATGTCAATTGTGTATAGTGCATAAGTGTGTGAAGATCAAGTACGGAAGTTTTTGTTGAATGACTATGGATATTTGCTCCACACATAAAATTATATCGAACGGATTCAAAGGAAACAAACAAATCAAATAATATTTAATGAAATTTAAATTTCACCCAATCAAAAATTTTAATAAAAAAAGAATAGTCAGTATTCCGTGCGATTGGGCACGCAATATGCGACTAGTTTTTGCCGTCGATTTGCTCGTTGCCAGTTCAAATCCCCCGAGGTTGGAAAAATCCCGTCCTATTTCTTGTCTACGCTAAAAGTAACATCTGGCTTGAATTCCCAATTTCCAAACCTGAGAATCACTGATTGCCCGTCTTCCTCTTTGTATTCAAGAAACGCATCGAATGTGATAAGTAAAATAATGGAATCTGTATTTATTGGAATTGTAACAAGACCCTCACGTTACACTTCTGAGTTCGACCTCGATAAAAGTTAACAACATTTGGTAGGTAGCTATCAACTTATTAGTGGGTTGTTACTGTACAACTACTTTGACCGCTAACTGGAACGTAACATCTACAAACATATTTGTCACATCAATAACAGTTACAAATAATAACATATAATCGCTGCGACCCATAGACGTCCCACTGCTGGGCACGGGTCTCCCCCACAGACACTTCTGCGGGAGGTCTAGAGCATACTCCACCATGCTGCTCCAATGCGGATTGGTGGAGGGACATTAATAGCTGTAACATATAATAGGTCTAGATATAAGTAGTAAAAAAACAGGTGTGCCATAGGCGCTGTAAAAGTCGAGGCTCGAATACGTGCCAATTGGTACGTTTACTCAGCCTCACGCAGGGCAACGAACACTACCCGTGTTCATTTTGTTTATGTGGACATTATTTAGCCTATGATAGTATACCTATCTATGGTTTAAAAAATATATGATAATAACAATACAGGCGCGGTCGGTTTGTGGATGGATGATGGCTTTTGGTATTCATGGCCGCTACCGTCCTTCCGAGGGCACGTTAAGCCGTCGGTCCCAGTTGTTTTCAATGGTGAAAACAGTCGTTAAGCCTTGTCGAAGACCTTCTGGTGGCTTGAGAACATTCGACACAGGGTTGGCCACTAACTCCTCCACCAATCCGCATTGGAGCAGCGTGGTGGAGTATGCTCTAGATCTCCCGCAGATTTTTCCATGAGACCCGTGCCTGGCAATGGCACTTCCATGGGTTGCAGCCAACTTATCTAAAATCATAAGTACATTGTATAAAATTAGTTTTATTTCTTTGAATTTTTATGACAAAACTGCTAAAGTCTCCATTGAAATGGCAATTGCTAGACTCGTTATTTTTATGATCACAATTGTATGATTGAATATCTTTAACTACTTTTGTACTAGAGAGGTTTACATTGTATACAGAAGCTTCATTTTAGATGCTAGCTTCACACAACTAAAGTAAACACAAATACAAAGATTTGCAGACAGATCGAAGGGGCACGAAGACAATATAAATTTTTATTCAGCTTTTTGCGTATAGTGTCGACAAATAATCCAGCGATATGTTTTGCTTTGTGTTGAGTTTGTCATTACATATTACATGACATTACATATTACAATACAACTTGTGAATTACAGCTGGGACGTGAGGTTAAAAGGTTAGCGTCCATTAGACCTAGATCGGCCTCGGTGACGCAATATTGCGTACATACACACTCAACATGTATACCTAGAACATGTATAGGGTTCTTGACACGCACTGTCAATATAATTTAGCACGATTGAGACAATATAGTACCTCTTCTCAAAAAAGGTAAGTCATAAGAACATGAAGATACATATATTAGACAGAACTGACAGAACATACAGGTATATAACTCATTCCTTCCCTTGACAGATTATACGTATTTTTTGAGATGGTCTTTAGTGACTTTCTCTAAGATTTGAAGCCTCGAAGTCACTGAATTTTGAGCCAATGGGAAACCTATAGACGTATTACTACTGGACACGGGTCTCCTCCACAGAGATAGCTGCAGAAGCTCAAGAGCATACTCCAACAAGCTGCTCCAATCTAATGCGGAATGGTGGAAGGGTTAGTGGCCAACGCAGTGTTGAATTGTTCTCAACCCTCCAGAAGGTCTTCAACAAGGCATAACGACTGTTTGCACCATTGAAAACAACCGGGACCGACGGCTTATAATGCCCACCGAAGCACGGTAGCGCCCATTAAATTTTGCTGCTAGCGGTCACCAATCCACAAACCGACCGCGCCCGTCATTGCTTATCTCTTTCAATCACATTGAATCGACACATTCTATTCCAGAGCCTGTCAAGGTTGTTGTCAACTGAAGTAGCCCAATGTGTCCACTAAACAGTGGGTTGGTGACGATTACTGACACTGGTGTGCTATTTCCTTCAAATAAAAAATACCATTTTTTATGATAAGCGTTTCGCCCCAGTTGCATGAATTGTGGCCAGTGAATTTATCATTCCAACTGCGGACAGCTTTTAAAATGAACAAAGTTTTACTGCTGTTATTGTGAGGTAAACGCTAGATAAAACAGGTAGGTACGTAGGTAAGTAGCACTTCACGAAACAGCAATTACTATCTAATCCTAGGAACTCCTCAGAACCGCTAGGTAAAACAGGTATGTATATAGATTATGGGTATACACCCACTTTTCACCAGTTATGATTAGGTACCATAAACAATGCGAACCACGCGAAGGTCTTGACAACCATTGAAAACAACCGGGACCGACGGCTTAACGTGACCTCCGAAGCACGGTAGCGCCTTAATATTTTGCCACTAGCGGTTACCCATCCACAAACTGACTGCTACCTTCGTCGCTTAACTCTATCGATCACATTGAATCGAGACGAGCCAATGGGCTATGGACCCCCACATTGTATTACAGTATATTTGTTCAAAAGTAAAATACAAAGCACCTATATTAAAATTGTGGCTCTTGTTTCGCTTTAATAAGCGTTTCTACGTGGCAAGCGTTTTGAATTCCTTTTACAAAAATACTTTGTCATTGTTACTGTGTACTAACCAAAGGTTTTGGCCTAAATTTTTAAAGCGAACTCTGGCGAGAATTTTTTCATGAAAAGTTTTGATATCGATGACTACGTAGTTGTTAAATTACTGTAGGATTGAGGCTAAGTTAAGCCAAGCTGAGCCCCATTGTCATACCACGGCTGGGCATGGGTTTCCACCACAGAAAAATTTGCGAGAGGACTAGAGCATACTTCACCACGCTGCTCCAAAGCGGATTGGTGGAGGGGTTTGTGGCCAACCCAGTGTCAAATTAATGTTCTCAAGCCACCCGAAAGTCTTCGACAAGGCTTAACATCATGGTCCAACTGTAGGAATGCTACTATTTTAGTACTTTATTATTAGGGTACAACTGTTATGTACAACTGGTTTATTCCAAGTAATTGGTTGTACCACGAAGAAATAAAATTACCTTTGTTGGTCCAACTGGTTTATTTTCGAACATCAGTAAAGTACAAGAATTGAATTTTGAAATTTGAAAAAAGAATTTAGAAATTGAATTGAGTACAATTTTTGCTCTCTTGAATCTCTTTACTTACAGGCTACAACTAGTCGGACCACGGGTACACTAAATTTGTCGTGTTATCCCAGTTTGACGTTGGGTCAATTTATTTCGCCAAATCAACAAGGTGAAGTACGCTCGCTAAGATGTTAGAAGTGATTGTGCAATATATGAACCCAATAATGGGTTGTAGCATTTATTCTATTATTTATTTATTTATTAAATAAATAAATAAATAAATAAATAAATAAATAAATAAATAAATAAATAAATAAATAAATAAATAAATAAATAAATAAATAAATAAATAAATTAATTAATTAATTAATTAAACCTAGGTACATCAGGCATCAGGCTCTGACAAAGTAAGGTTTGGTGAATACGCTAGTTGTACCTACTTTAAACAAAACTAAGAGTGAAGTTGAGTGAATGTTGTGAGAGCAAATAAATCAATCCTTATCTTTATTCTATTTAGTACGAAAATATTCGGACATTCCTAACTATATATACCACTACTTACATTGGAAAACAAGTTGTGTGCCGAGCCCTGAATATTCAAGTACCTATTAGTTGTTCTTTTGTTCACCCCACTTGAGCTTACAAAATTAGATTAAGCTATAGGAATGTTTTCTCCGAGTTTGATGATTCGGTAAAGCTGGAATTTAGTCGATTACTTTTCCTTGTTCCAATTAAGTTTAATTACTTTCAGACTGCTTTTAGACTTTCGACGTTGGGGACACTGGCGTTGCCGATTACGTTAAGATGCGTACACACTTGTTGAAACGAACGCTAGCGAATCGATTCTGTCAGGGTTAAATAAATAAATCCTAGACGCTCACACCCTCGCATTAGGCCTGTGTCCCGGTTGGCGGTAGTAAGTGACTACCGAAATGACTACTTAAAATAAATATCTGCCCCGGCCAGGATTCGAACCCAATTCCAGCAGTTCAGCAGTCAAGATCACTCACTACCGTGCCACGGAATCGTCAAATAATATACGTGTAATATTTTACTAGTAACAATTTGAGAATGAAACCTAATGCTATCCTGCAATTAATATCTACTGTAATATTAATTACATTGTTTTGACAATCTCTAATTCCCCGTAACGGCAGAGCCATTAAAAATATTTGATACTAGTAGACGCCCGCAGCTTCGCTCGCGTGGAATTAGACATAACAATAGTTTCGTTTACACCTAGTAATATTATATAGCCAATGTCACTCAGTGAAGATGCAGCTTTCTAATGGTGTAAGAATTTTTAAAATCGGTCTAGAAGTTTTTCTGTGAAAACATTACAAACAAATCTTTCCTCTTTATAATATTAGTATAGATTTCGGCCAGCAATGTCCGTGGTCTTATCCCTACAAATCCGAGAGGAGGGCCCGTGTCCAACAGTAGGATAATGAAAAGGCTAGTACTCATGTGAAATTAATAATTCGAGTCAGCTAATAACTAATCGATTATCGAGTATCTCGAACACCTAATCACCGAACTTGCGGTTACGGTACCTTATGTTCGACGGTATGGTGTGCGTTCGTTAGACTGGTCTGTACACAGCATTACACAGACTTGCGCCTTTGAGTTTTCCCGCTTAGGAACCATGCAAGGTATTCCTATTAACAATGCCTCTGAGTCAACCTTTAGCCTTGGCTTAAGCTTGGGGAAAATTGAAATTCTTTTTATCGTGCTACTAATAGCCAATATTATTATTATGTTTTCCAGGCGCTTCTAAATTCTGTCAATTAACACTACTTTATATCGAGAAGGATTTAAGCCACTGTCTCCCACACTGGTCAACTACAAGTAGACACATAAATAATGGCTGTTGCCAGAAAAGAAAAATTGATTTTAAACTACAGTCCTACATACCACAAATATTTTAGTTTTCTTTTTGTATCAATTTTACTTTGTAAGTAATTTATAAGTCATATATTTAAAAACTATACGAAAATTTAACGTAACTATAATTTAAACTGGTGAAAAGTGGGGAGGGATGTACTATACACTCCTCTGCCTACCCCTTCGGAGAAATACAAGCGTAATATTATGTTATGTTAATGTGACGTATAATCTACTAATGGACGCCCGCAGCTTCGCTCGCGTGGAATTAGATAATAATAATAGATTCTTCTTAACGCGTTAACTTTAGCCTCACAAATGTGTTATCCCCTATGTTTATTTTACACCCTTAAGATTTGTGTGGTGGTTCACCACCTATAATATAAACTAAACTGGTGAAAAGTAATACACACCTCTGCCTACGTTGAGGGAAATACAGGCGTGATATTATTATATGTTTGATATGAGCCCTCCACTGTATGTATGTATGGATTACCTACATTAGAACAGATAACATATAACTTCATCGAACTTCATTAGAACAGATAACTTCATCGCTTCTATGCACCACCCGAATGTACCAGTCTTTCAATTCTCACCTGTATCTCAGGAAGAGGTTGGAAAGACTATATCTTCAATCAAATCCAGAGCCGTAGGGTGTGACACCATTGGTAGGACAATGGTACTTTACATTATGGAGTGGCTGTTACCAACAATCACTTCTATAATAAATTTCTCCCTGACTTCTGGCCAGTATCCTACGATTTGGAAAAAAGCTTTTATACGACCTTTACCTAAAATCTCTCATCCTACACTTCCTTCTCACTATAGACCTATCTCAATTCTTCCTTTCCTTTCCAAAATTGTTGAGGCCTGTGTCCTTAAGCAATTGTCCTCCCACATACTCAAATATGACCTACTGACCGTGTTTCAATCTGGTTTCCGTCCTGGGCACAGCACAACCACGGCTCTTATCAAAGTCACAGATGACATACGTCGTGCTATGGATGATAGAAAGTTGACAGTGGTTGTGCTTATAGACTTTTCAAACGCCTTCAATACCGTTGATCACGATGTCCTTCTTTCTATCCTCTCTCTTTTACGGTTTCACCCTTCGGCTTTGGATTGGTTCTCTTCATATCTTCGCGGACGCCAGCAATCTGTTCGTATTGGAGAACAGTCCTCTGACTGGCACAACACAGACGCTGGTGTACCGCAAGGCGGTATACTTTCACCTATTTTGTTTTCACTGTTTATTAATACACTTGTTCCTGATTTCGATTGCTCGTATCACCTATACGCTGATGACTTGCAGCTTTATGTACATACTAATATAGATGGCCTATCTGATGCGATTGACAGAATCAACAAAAATCTGAATGTTATCAAATTATGGTCTTCCCGCTTTGGGATGTCTGTCAATCCTACAAAATGTCAAGCTATCGTAATCGGTAGCTCGAGATTGCTATCCACTGTTGACCTATGTAAATTGCCCTCTATCTCTTACAATGGTTCTATAATATCAATTTCCAATGCAGTTAAAAATTTAGGCCTGTACATTGATAAAACCTTATCCTGGCGTGAGCAGATCACTGAACTTAGCCGTAAAGTCACTGGCACTTTGCAGGCTTTATATCGTACGAAACATTTCCTTCCGCAAAAAACAAAGCTCATGTTAATTAATACCTTAGTTCTCCCCATTATCGATTATGCAGATGTGTGTTATCCTGATCTGAATGAAGAGCAAATGAATAAACTGGACCGCCTACTCAATAACTGTATTCGATATATTTTCGGCTTACGTAAGTACGACCATATCTCTCAATTTCGCTCTGAACTGAAATGGCTCACTATACGTCAAAGGCGTTGCTCCAGGATACTCTGTGTAATATATTCGGTCTTAAATGATCCAAGTTGTCCTTCTTACCTTAAGGAGAAATTTCAGTATCGACATACCACTCACGATAAAGAACTTCGCTCGTCTTCTAATCTTAAAATTTATTCTCTACCGCCTAAAAGCGGTTTTTTCAGTTATTCCTTCACTTTTCGGGCAACACTTCTTTGGAATGCCTTACCCGAACAAATTAGAAGGGCGCCTAGTAAGGAACTTTTCAAAAAACTAGTCCGTGAGCATTACCGGAATGAAACTGGAATAGTTTAATTTCTCTGACAAATTGTGTTATGTATGTATGTAAATATGTATATATTTATGTATGTATGTATGTATGTATGTATGTATGTATGTATGTATGTATATGGGCTGTATATGTGTATGTATGTAAGAATGTGTGCATCTTGTGTATAAGTTTATTATTATTATTATTTTTTCTTCTCTTTCGTTAAATGTTTATTACGCCTGCCTAAACTTTTCTTTATCACCAAGAGTTGACTGGTAGAGAATGCCTTTGGCATTAAGTCCGCTCATTGTAGAAATACAATAAAGGTTTAATAAATAAAAAAATAAATAAAATAACACGGGAAAAACTTCACAGTGGATACATAATACACATAGATAAATTGTTTGTTGGTAAGTACCAAAGTCTATTAATTTAATCTCTTTTCGACCGAACGAACACCTTCCGAACTTCGCGATTTGAACACTGAAGAAATTAAAAGTTCTCAAGTAATTCGAGATAATATTACAGCGGAAAAGATTGGTTATCCAGAAAATTAGCTTTTAAGTAGCTGCCAGTATAAATTATAAAACATCTTCCTTTAAAAATGTCTGGACTTTATGAACCGAAGTTTTAATGTTATTTAAATTGAATTAGTAAGTACGTTGAACCTATACTAATTTGTAGCTCTGCGTTTTCAAATTTCAAAAAAAATATTTGAATTCAAAATATTTATAAACTTAAGAGGATATCACAAGCGAACAAGTTGACACTTTTTCCATACAAACGTAGTCCCCTGTTTCCTCCTAGGATAAAGAAGTTACAGAAGAGAAAAAAATACCATACGATTTATACGTACCTCTGCCATGACTGTACGTTTTGTTTTTTTTCATAATTTGATTAATAGAAGAGAAAAAAATCATTTAAAATCAAAAAAATCGACTTTTTTTACATACATTTTCAAACATCAAGCAAACTGGTAATTACTAACATATCCCAAAAAAGCAAAACGTACGGGCATAGCTTAGACCCTGTTCTACATTTTAACTGAAAGAAATATTGAAATCGGTCTAGATTTCGAGGAGGAAACAGGGGATTACGAAAGGACGATTTTCTTAATTTTACGTAGGTAAAATCAGTTCGAGACTGCACTTCTCTCTATCGCACGCTAAGGGGCTCAGCGCGACGGCAATATTTTTGGTAAAAACCTATTCTTCAAAAGTGACGGTCGACTGATATCCTCTTAATTACATTTCTTCAGTGTAGTTTTTTGTGGCCTACCTGGTAAGCATCAAAAAATTATTGTAATAGGAGACCTCAAATGCTAGCTAGAGAGATACCGCAATAAAGATCTATCTGTCTATCTATCTATCAATCTAACGTCAGTATTATTAAAAAAATATGACGGAACAGTTCATATTTGGAGCGCAAATATAACTCCACACTACTCGGAAACATAAACAAAGATCCAGAAAAAGAGAAAAAAAAAAAACAAAGAACTATGTGAAAAAAGAGAGGCTTATTTGAGATATTTTTTTGCACTCAAACTCGGATGTACGTGGTTATATCCAAACACAGTAACAAAAGGGGTATTGGAAAAACACTGCGATGGGCTGCGTACATCTGCTGTGTCGTGAATATTGTATTTACAAGACAAGACATGCTATACGTGGAACAAGCCAATGCTCTATAAAGCTTTACACTGATTACGAGGGTTTTTATTTCCCCTCGGGAGCTCAGATAATATATTTGGTTCGTTCAAAGCCTATCGCAGACGACTGCTATTAATCGATCCTACAATACTCGCGCGAAATAGAACAAATTAAGTTCATTGTTAGTTTGTTTTTTAAGGGAGGGATTTTAGTAATGTAGTCGGTGGTATAGTTTAAATGGTGTTTTGGTTGGAAATATCTCTATAATCATACACTTAATCCAAGCTTAAGTGACTCGTGACGAATAACTTGCAATCGTATCAAGACAATCAACTAGTAAATTGTCTGTAATGCGGAAAAGAAATGATAGTATGCATAGACCGACGGTATAGTACCACGATTCGGATCCGTAAGTTATTTTTTCAGTAACATTGTTGAATTTCGGGTAAGCAGATGAATGAATTGTGCGTTGAGTACTAATCGTACCGATTCCGACTAAAATCGGTCATCATCCGACATAAAGTCTGCTGTAAACGACATTGCAGCAAAACACGGGGACTTAGACATGATTGTTTGTACTGAGCCTCAATTTTTAAAAGTTGCTGGTCGACATATGGAGGCCTTGACCGCAGGCACCGCAGGTTTATAATTATAATCATTATTTTTTAACTATATAATTTGTGTCATTTATGATTTCCATCTCATTCTCATTTGTATTTGTGTGTATCGCATTTGTGTCTGGTTTAACAACTGTAAACAAATTGCTGACTAAATAAATAAATAAAAAAATCCGACATAAATTTTAATCGGTCGTCTGCATTATAGCCTTCAGAGATGGGCACCAAAGCCAATCCGAAAATAGATAATTCCGTCCGGCTCAGAGTGCTATCTGTCTGGGTCGTTAACGGCGACATTAGATTGGAGGCGATAGGTCATTTCGGAGATCTAGTGTTGTGGAAACTGTTTAGTGGAAACCTTTTATTTGATATCATATTTAGGCTCGCTCTTATTCATACTACTGATACTTTGTCCAAGTTAAATCGATTTATTCGTATGTTTTTATCTGTGTATCATCTGTGTATGTATTTATCTGTATATCTGTGTAACTGTATGAGCGGTCAAGGGCGTCATAATTCCCAAATGGGGAAACCATTCAATAAACCAATATTTATAAATCTTAATTTTGGTTAAAAGGTGAAGAGTTCTTAGTTATAATTAAAGAACATATCAATTTAAAAATTAACATGCACGTTTACATATACGCGCCTGTATTTCCCCGAAGGGATAGGCAGAGGTACATACCCACTTTTCAGTTATATTTAGGTCCTAAAGGTGGTGAGCCTATTGCGATACACCGGACACAAATCCAGACTTGTATTTAAAGCTAGAAAAACCCAATAGTTGTTGCCCGACCCGTTGATCAAACCCAGGACTTCTAGGTTAGCAGTCGCGTAGAGCAATGCTGCACGTTTTCTTCTAATTCTTTACTGTTACAGCGGGTGAGTTGGTTTGATAATCATAGTTTGACTTTAAAAGTCATAGTTCGTTTCTTCTTTTCTGGAATCCTTCCCGAAATAATTCATTGGCCAGTTGACCACTGCTTATATGATATCGCAAAATATTCATCACTTTCCGATTGTCGTTTGGTTCTGTTTGAAGTTGGTAATAGCTGTCTGCAGCATGCTTTTCGATTAACATCAAATACTGCCCGTTTGAAATGTCAATGTGAAAAAATGAACATGGCAAGTGTATCTTGTGTAGAACCTACGCTATTGAATTTTAATGCTTTGAAAATTAAACTAACGAAATTTGAAGCGTCATCGATGACACACCATCATGACACACATTCTCAATATGCTAGTGATGTATACAGTTGTTTTAAAATGAGGTGGGAAAAGTCGTAGTCCACCTGACCAAATGCTGATTGCCATATTTCACATCCCTTTGAAAACGTTATAAAGGCACACAATTTGGAAACCTTGTGATTTTTACTGCCTAAAGCGTATATTACTACTACTACAACTATGCTACTAAAGCGTACTAAAATATAGAGGTATTGAAAGTACTTGCTGAACTTACCATAGGTAGATGATGAATCTGGAAACTAAAATATTATCTAAGTATCATTTAGATCAGCTTATAAATGAACAGAATAATGAGGTGACGTCTACTCATTAGTAACGGGTAACTTACTCGTAACTGAAACCAACCATTTAACAAAAAAGACTCATTCAGAGAGTTTTCATGTCCATGAAAAACTGGAAGATCGATGGCTTTACTAAACAGTAATTCCCATGGAAATGAGAAGGAGCGGCTGAGGTTCGTGCTCCGGGATATACTTCGAATGGAAGCCATTCGGTATCGTCCATAAAACTTTCGGATTACGGCTTTTGTTGCTCTTGGAAGTTTAGATTTGTGGATCCGCTTAAGGGGTCCAGGGGAGCCAGTCATTGATGGGAAACGTTCAGCTAAGTTTTTGATGTCTTCACATGTCCTAAACCTATTAACTGAGAAGGTTATTAACTCAGCCAAGTTGCTGCAGCTCCAGATTCATTAATGGCCATTCTATGAAGCAATTTTTAGGAAGTTAGAAGACATCTAACTATTCTTAACGATTAATCGATTAACATGTTGGATTATTATTTTTTTGTGAAGCTTGTTAACATGGCCTTGGAGAGCAATACAATTAGGAATTATGTATGTGTATAAAATTGTAACTTATGTACTAACTAATAAAATTTCTTTCTTTCTTCTTTCTTTCTTTCAATGCAATATTGCTATTGTTTCACGAATAGTCTACCGATAATGTGTATGTGGATGGGAGACTAGTAGCTTTGTAGGGCACGTTAAATATTCTCAATTTGACATTGGGTTGGCAGCTAACGCCTCTACCAATCCACAGTTTAGTAGCTTGATGGAGGTTGCTCTAGACTCACACAGCTAGGGTCCATGTTGACCAGTGTTGTATGTGTATCTGTGGGTTTTAACTTAGCTTAGCTCATATCGACAGCATCTTATTGTGACTACAAAACGTTGCGGTATCGAGGACAGCCCTGTCGATCTCGTCCATAAAGCTTTGTACGGATTACATGGATTTTTATTGCTCGTCCGTCCTCTATTTATGGCACCACAGAATAGGGTTGTGAGAAAAAATTGATATAGATTTTTAAGGATATAATGCAGCACCACCCATCCACTGCTATCCGTGACAACTGTGACAAGATTTAAAAAGACTCTTAAAGACATAGTAAGTAGGAATGAGGTCTATACGAGCAGGGACTAGTGAAAATTAATCAAATCCAAAAAAATAGTAAGAGTCTCGTTACAAGTCAGCTATAGACGCGTTGATAACCATTGAGAACTAAGATGGACTCTATATAAAAGTGCAAGCGTTCGGTTGCTTCTAACCGGAACACAATTGACAACATTTCAAAATTTTTACAAGAGAACCTAAAAATAACGTTTCATTATTTTTGCACCCTAAGTTCGAAAAAAAATTATTTAAAATTTTTATATTATAACATTTAAGTGAAAA
Source organism: Carterocephalus palaemon (assembly GCA_944567765.1). Classification (NCBI taxonomy): domain Eukaryota; kingdom Metazoa; phylum Arthropoda; class Insecta; order Lepidoptera; family Hesperiidae; genus Carterocephalus; species Carterocephalus palaemon. The sequence continues at coordinate 9,954,225 of OX155651.1, read as the reverse complement.
AAAATAAAAACGAAAAAATGCTTTATGACGTTATTATGTATTATATTTTCTTTGCCATCATGTTTAACATTTTATATTGATGTCAGTGATTAAAAAGTCATGACACAAATGTAATTCTACAAACAGATTAGTTTTTGACAAGCAAGTAACAATCAAAGAGTTTTGTTGTTGCCATTTATCACACGGCTGTAATTATAAGTACTTAAATACTACTATATATTATACTAGTGGACGCCCGCAGCTTCGCTCGCGTGGAATTTTTCATAGAACCTTTCAACCCCCTTTTCAACCCCTTACAAGACTTTTTTCCAAATAAAAAGTAGCCTATGTCCTTTCTCAGGCTCTAGTCTATCTGTGTACCAAATTTCATTTAAATCGGTTAAGTAGTTTTGGCGTGAAAGCGACACAGACAGACAGACAGAGTTACTTTCGCATTTATAATATTAGTATGGATTGCTCCGGGCAAACTCTGAACAGCCTGTTTAGAATCCGATTACCAAATATGTAGATGTTATAGTAGGTAAGTATAGTATTCACTCGGAATATAACAAACACAAAGCTGGCATAACCTGGCCGCCAGGCATTAAGCTCTTTGTACCATTTAGTGTATTAAAAGCCTGAATAAATAAATATTACCACTCCTAAACCGTTTTTTTTTGTTACATAGTAGGTGTTTTATTAATTTTTCTTTGTGAATAAGTAAGATATTTAAATAAGTGATTTTTATTTTCAAACTCATAGACTTACTACAAAATGTTCAAAACGGTGGAACCACGAACTTGACTGTCTCCAATTCTACGAGGATTTCCAAATAGAGCCAACACGCCTAATCCCCAGCCAATATGGTAATCCAATCGGCGTGGTGTGACGACAGTACAGTGCTATATCTATTTAAGATTCTGATATTGAGCTGGAAACTGGTATCTGTAATAATGTATGAGGTTACATGTTCAAATTTCAATCGGGGCTTATTAGATGCTGTACTAAAATAGGTAAAACTGTTTTCAACCTCCAACACAAACCTAAAGCTCTCTCCCCTCTCTCTATACTGTGTGCTATATACTGTCTAAAATGTGTGATTTCTTTGTTTGTATATGTATGTACTGTCTGTTGATCAGCCTTTCAGAAACCGGGCGGTCATTGAAGGATTTGAACCGAGACCTCCTTGAGTGAGAGGTGAGTTTGATAATCACTTGTCACTGCTGTTAAGAAACAGGTATTAAATATTTTAAAGATATTATTAAAGATAAATACCTCATTAACAGGTATACCTTATTAGCTCGCGGCAACGATCGCATCCCAACACAGACTGGAAGTGGTGTTGTTAAAACAGCTTTACAATGTGCGGCACGTGGTTCCGATGTTAGATTTGCGAAGGTTTCACAATTAAACTTGGGAACAACTTCCGTAACTATCTTTACCTACGTTTAATTTGCAAAGTTTTGTAGGAACTGTCTTGGTCATGGCATAATGATTGTGCGTGATAATGTGGGATGCTATCTTTGAGGTTTGTTTTATGTGTTGCGGGACTTTCGTCTTATGCGCCGACAAATGCGACATACAAAGAATTTTCTGCACTAGCCATCATAGTGCTTCTGGATTCGGCCTAATCTATATATATAAAAGGAGAAGGTGACTGACTGACTGACTGACTGACTGACTGACTGACTGACTGACTGACATATCAACGCAGGGCCTAAACTATAAGGGCTAGAAACTTGAAATTTTGCACAGGGGTTCCTTTTATAACGTAACAAAGCACTAAGAAAGGATTTTTGAAAATTCACCCCCTAAGGGGGTAAAACGGGGGTGCAAAGTTAGTATGAAACTTTGCCGTTTTTGAAGTCAATTGGGCAACCCGAACGCGGGCAGACGTCGTTAATGGGTCTAATTCTACGCGAGCGAAGCTGCGGGCATCCACTAGTCTCGTATAATTGGTTCATAGAAAATTAGTCTCCTATTTATTTTGTTTTAATTAATTATCAACCGTAATAAAAAATTTAACCTTAGTTTGACTGATTTCAAGATACCTTCGTAGCTTTGTACACATTTGCTAATTCATATTCAAATCTAAAATAATCTAATAATTAAATCTAAATCTAAAATAATCTAAATATCTAAAAGTAATCATCATCATATAATTATTATTTTTTTATCCAGGTCTCATTGCTTTCTGAGATCTTGTTCCGTACTGTTGAAACTTATTTAAGGTGCAAATAAAAATTTTGGGTTTATTAGGGGAGTATCCGAACAATGTCGATTGATTACGACTGTCCGAATAAAATTATCTATCTGAAAGAACGTCTTATTATTCCATAAGCACCACTTCGAACGCCTCGCCAAATTTTATCCACAATAAAAAGTTTTACTTCAAAATAACCGGGGATTATATTTGCCGCGGCTAGTTCCGGATATTCAAGAGGCAGCGTGATAAGCTGACAGGGCTGATTGCCGACCGTCCATTAGGGCGGGCGGAGCGCAGACGCGGTCGTAGGTTTTTGCGGCTCTCGTGAACGCGTCGTTAGTTATATCAGTTTATGGTCAGGGTTTTGTAGCGGATTTCCTGCCTTAAGCATAGTGCTGAACAATAAAATTTTCTAAATCAGAAAAATCTTCTATCCTAGACTTTAAGCTTTATGTTACTTAGAACCTACGAAGCGTAGACGCAGTCGTGCCTCTCGTTAAGCACAGGCCACACGGCGAGGCCATAGGCGGGCTGGCGAAGCGATTTGATAAAACTACGGGAACTAAAAGAAGCTTTGGCAAGCTAAACTATGTGGATTTATACCGAAAGCTACGTGGGCAAGCGAGAGAGCGAGAGATTGTATGCTTTATTTATAAATTTCTCCATTCTCTAAGGATCGTTGCAAATTTCGTTCACATCGTTTGTATCGCTGACGTAGCCCAGCTCTAGTTCACAGTGTGAACTGAAATATAAGATGGAAACGATACCATCTCCACGGACGAGACAATCACAACGAGGCATTCATAATATTGTCTGATGATCACTACTGTATAGCAACAATTGCATCAGCATATCGTCACCACTCGCAACAGGACGTGAGACCGCAACGCCTTGTTGCATCTGTCGACACTGCTGAAGGAGTTCAGTTTGTGTTAAGTTTAACGACGAACACAATATTGGGGCGATATTCTTAAATACCTTTGCCTCTTTTCCACTGATCGCGTCTGTGTATGCCTAGAAGCGACATGGCAGCCGGCTTAAGCTGTATACTACGTACACAACAATGGTTGCAGTGAGCACATCAACAGTGAGCAGTCGGTTGCGAAGCAGGATTTTGATGACGGATGGATTAATAGCTGCATTGATTTAGCAGTTGAGCCACATATAGTGTAAGCTTCCATTTCCTATGAAGATATCAGCATAAACAATTTCGACGTCGAGTCTAAAGAAAACAGTAGATTTGTCCGTCTTTATGCTTTATTATTATTATTAGGCCCCTTCGAGACATTTTAATGACTTATGACACTCGCAGACTCGATCGACTGCACCATCAATTGATACTCACGAAGGTGGGCTCCGCCAGTTGTACAGGAACTATTGCAAAGGAATGGAAACTATATTAGGTCTATTGTGATGAGTTTAGAGAGAATACATATATATAGAGAGAGATCTATGACACCAACTGACCATGATATTCTATGACACCAACTATGAAACCATTCAGATCGTTACAAATCCAAAAAGCGGCAGGTGGTGACTCACCATTCACTTTATGGGCTACCCAAACATGCCGACGCGCTGGAAGGCAAATTTATATTATAGGCTGTTGATTAGATATAAATAAATATGGCATTCAAAGTTTGTAAAAATTTTGTAAGGGTCTAAATAAACACATATTATTATGTCTAATTCCACGCGAGCGAAGCTGCGGGCGTCCACTAGTAGTAAATAAAATAAATAGATATTATCAACCAATAAGTATATACAATCATACCAAAAATTATCGCTGTCCTACATCAACCTATATTATCACAGACATGGTCAAAACCAATAGCACTAAATTGAGAACTGTACCGTGAAATGCACACGGATCTACCCAAGTTTAACGTTCCATCAATTTGTTCCTCGGGCTAAAATTTACATAATACTGACCACATTTTTCACGTGAACAAGTTCAAATAGTCTTTTGAATGCTCGCAGTCTATACAAATATTCAGAGCCATACTAGTTACACAACCGGTCTCTGATAGATTCAGCGAAACGACCGAATTGGACGGCTGTGAATGAACTGCCTGTTACCGATCTTTCGCTGTTAATTATTGACACTGGTTTTTAGTTGGAAATTTGTAGGTACCACATTTGATATTTGTTAGCATACTGTAGGACTGTTTTGTTTATTTATTTGTATGGTTTGTAGGTACAAAAATACAGCTAGGTAAAAAAGTTATTGTTTGGGTATTGAATAATATTTTGTATGTACCTATTAATTAATTTATATTAAAAAAATAATGGTTGTCTGTAAAGTTGGTTTACGGGCGATAACTTTACGTGATAACGTCATAAGAAAAAAACCTTTATCTGAACTGATAAATAAAATAAAGTTAATTATTAAGGTACCAAATTCTTAAAACAGTAAATTAAAAGACAGGAACAACTTACTGTGTCGGATTGGTGGAGGGGTTAGTCGCCAACCCAGTGTCGAATCTTCTCAGGCCATTCGAAAATGTTCGACAAGGCATAACGATTATTTTACCACTGAAAACAACCGGGACCAACGGGTTAACGTGCCCACCGAAGCACGGTAGCGCCCATGAACCGACCGCGCCCGTCATTGCTTAAGCCGATCACATCGAAACGACGCAAGCAGCTTGTGCTATGGATGCTACGAGCGTATTTTAGTGCTTGTCAGTATCAAAGTTATTATGACCCTGCTCAGTGACATTTTGCGTTAAACATGTTTCACACTTACCTATAATCCAGGCATTAAAATAAAATTCAGAAGAAAATAAATGCAAAAAGATACTTTTATATGGCAATACGATGCTTCCAATAAATCCATAGGCCGTAAATAACTCTCAATATCGGATAAAATATTTATGCCACTCATACAAATAACATATGAGTGAACGAGATGTGAGAAGAGACATTTTATCTGTTGCGAGGAAAGTCCTACAATAATATATTGGGTACGCATCAGATATTGTTATTCGAGCAAATAACCTTTTAATCACAGCGGGCAGGCAGGCAAATATTAGCTCGCCGACACATCGCAAACGTGGAATCACAGATCCATGGCGAAATGCCGGTAGCAGTTCATCTACCTACTGAATCTCTACCCTATAAATATTAATACTTGAAGTAACTCTTCTTTATATGAATATGAGTCCGATAGGACGTGAAGTTTACTTTACAGCAAGTGACATTTCATTTTCTTAAATCGCAAATAACTTAGAAAAGTCATAGGTGCGTGCCACTGGGGTTTAAATCCGGACCGCTCGAGTGAGAGGCAAGTTCGATTGCCACTGGGCTGACACTTTACTCAATTGCTATCGAGTATTAGTACCGCCATTAGAATCGTTTTTTGTCCCACTGATAGGCTCTGGTCTACTCTCGGAATTGCCACTCAATGTATAAACTGATGATATCATTTTAATAAAAGAAAGCAACATTCAGTGTATAAAAACATCCGAAGCTCTAGCATGGCAACCCATGCACAACATCGTTTGCAAATTCTTAAAAAGGTCTTGACTTACGAAGCAAAAATACACACAGTTTCATGTGAGAAATTACTGTTTTATGCGTAAAATTCACAGGACTCTACTAGAAATAAATTTTAAGATTCCGTTAACATTACATATTTTCACTAGCTCCTCCTCATAATAACTCATACGAAATCAAAAAACTGCCTGAGATTCTAATTAACTTTCTTAATATCTTATACTAGAAAGGATCTCAAGTATACTTTGCTTTGCCTATGGCAAGAATCAATCATAAATATTACAGTACATTTTCCTGTTAAGGTAAAACTGATTCCATCTACTCATATTACAGAATGCAATTCTCGACAGTTCTAAAATACCAAACCATTACGAAACTCATACATTTTGTAACTATCCAGTTACAGATATTCAATTCGGGGCCATATTCTCATATCCTGCTATTACCATGACTTAAGCCCCAGCATCTGCGTCTGGCGAATTCACCTGGAAACGTATGCATATAAGGCCCCTAATTGGATATAATCGTATTATTTCGCATTTAAAATTCTCATTTTATTCGCAACAGATTATGATTCCCAGCGCACCTAATGATCGGTATAACCGGATTATATCGTAGCCTTTGTATTGAATGAACAGCCGTGGCTATATACAGGGTTATTGGTAATTCGACGTATTCCTGTTAGGAGGTGATAGAGGTGACTATTTGTGATAATTTTAACCCCCATATGCATTATGCAAAAGTGAACCATTATCGAGTTATCAAGCTTTTCAGATTTTTTCAAAATAGGTCAGAAATGCAACATCAAAAATTTATTTTAAAAAAAGTATCAATTAAAATCTATTTTTTTCTTCTGATTTATAAAAACGATTAAACAATGGTTATTTATCAACATTAGAACTACAATTATCGGTCCAACTTTAAAAATGCGAGACGATTAACGATATTACTTCAATATCTTTTGAGATTTTTGTCCACTAAAATGCCTTAAAAACAAAAAAAAATTATATCAAACTTGCCTTGCAGATTATTTTAAAAACATAACCGTTTTCTTAGCTTTCCAACAAGGCATAACAACTATGAACTTATTTAAAAAAAACTGAGAAAAACCGATCACAAAGGAAGCAGGCGGAAATTTTTATTCGAACAAAACTTATGGTCGTTCTTTAAAATTTCAAAAAAAGTAATTAAAAACAATGCCCAATGTAAATAAAACAAAAAATATAAATATAAAATTAATTTTAGAACCAGTAAAAGTTTAGTAATAATAACAATTAATAATAAGTAACAATTAAGACATTTTGTAATTTAGCCTAATTAAAGTTCTTGCTCGAAGGGACTTCCCCTATTGCGTACGCAAAGTCTCATTATTTTTCTGAGGTGTAACTTAACTACCGAGTGCTCAAATTATTCCGAATCACATTTGCAGGACATCCGTCTTGCTAGTATATCATGTTTTGCCTTATAGCCAAAGGCACGTCAAGGCAAAGCATTTCATTTGTTAAAAAAATTCGTAAGCTAGCAAAATTGGTTCATAGATAAATTCTTGCTCATATTGCACATAATGCAGAATAATTTGACTACTTCGGTAGTTAAGTTACACCTCAGAAAAATAATGAGACTTTGCGTACGCAATAGGGGAAGACCCTTCGAGCAAGAACTTTAATTAGGCTAAATTACAAAATGTCTTAATTGTTACTTATTATTAATTGTTATTATTACTAAACTTTTACTGGTTCTAAATTTAATTTTATATTTATATTTTTTGTTTTATTTACATTGGGCATTGTTTTTAATTACTTTTTTTGAAATTTTAAAGAACGACCATAAGTTTTGTTCGAATAAAAATTTCCGCCTGCTTCCTTTGTGATCGGTTTTTCTCAGTTTTTTTTAAATAAGTTCATGGTTGTTATGCCTTGTTGGAAAGCTAAGAAAACGGTTATGTTTTTAAAATAATCTGCAAGGCAAGTTTCATATAATTTTTTTTTGTTTTTAAGGCATTTTAGTGGACAAAAATCTCAAAAAATATTGAAGTAATATCGTTAATCGTCTCGCATTTTTAAAGTTGGACCGATAATTGTAGTTCTAATGTTGATAAATAACCATTGTTTAATCGTTTTTATAAATCAGAAGAAAAAAATTGATTTTAATTGATACTTTTTTTTAAATAAATTTTTGATGTAGCATTTCTGACCTATTTTGAAAAAAGCTGAAAAGCTTGATAACTCGATAATGGTTCACTTTTGCATAATGCATATGGGGGTTAAAATTATCACAAATAGTCACCTCTATCACTTCCTAACGGGAATACGTCGAATTACCAATAACCCTGTATATGGCTATCGAACTTTCGTCTCACTCGATGGGTGACTTTTCTAAGTTATGTGCAATTTAGGACTGCTGTAACGGTAAAGGAAAACATCGCGAGAAAACCTGCACGCCTGAGATTTCTCCATAATGATTTCGAAGTGAAGTCTGCCAATCCGCACGTGGCTATAGTGGTAGACTATGGCCTAACCCCCTTCCAAGAGGAGACCCGAGCTCAACCGGTGAACAAAAAAGGGTAGTGGCGGTATGATTTAATTTGCTAATCTTTTTATGCAAATTAAAAAGTACATGCCTATGTCCAGTTTTAAAAGGCTGATGGATGGATAGTCTGGGCTTTCTCGTGAACAACTATCTATTTTTCTTCCTGACTAACATCAACGGCTATTTAATCTCAGATTTTAGTATTTACTTAACTTTTTTAATATCCTGCATTGTATGTATTGCAATGAATATGATATGTGATAATATTTATTTTGATCGTGTTCATGTAAACACTGAAAACCAGCGTTTAAATTTTAACAAATCGGGGCAGATGTTAAGAAGGGCCGTTACGCCGTACGTACACTGTAAGTAATTTTATATATTTCGTCCGCTTTGTCATTTACGTGTTCTTTCTTCTCTCTCTCTCTCTCTCTCTCTCTCTCTCTCTCTCTCTCTCAAAAGCTTTAAATTCTTGTTTATACAAAGATCTAAGGCATTTAAATTTTCGCTGTTAATTGCCGCATAAACTAGCCTTAAGTTCTCAGTACCGTCCGCAACACACTAGCTAATATGAGTTATTGCTGCCCCGTAATCTGGCTTGTGTTCCACTATCAATTATATTAAGTGGGTACGTATGAATTAAGAGTTCATAAGGAAATTTAAACAGCTCGAAACCACTTTGTCTGTACATTGCCTAAAATAGGGTGTACGCTTAAGCAGTTAAGTACGTTGGTGATATATGAGCGACATTCGAGCAGTTTCAAACAAACTACTTTGTAGCTACACGATATATTTGCACCAGAGTACGGCAATTAAGGCAGGTAACACACAATTTCAGAAATTTGTCAGAATGAATTAAGCCAATTTCTCACGAATATGTCTTTTATGCAATATTTTTTTAGGATGCTCTATCCAAAGAAGGGCGGAACCCTTTTTTGAACATAAGATATTATTTACGCTGAGCTGTAACAAAGCCTTAAATAACAGACTAGTGGACGCCCGCCGCTTCGCTCGCGTGGAATTAGACATAACATAGTTTCTTTTACACCTAGTAAAATATAATATAATTACTTATAGCACTCTGTGAAGATACAGTTTTCTAATGGTAAAATAATTTTTTAAATCGATCCAGCAGTTTTAGTGTGAAAACATTACAAACAAATCTTTCCTCTTTATAATATTAGTATAGATTATTAACACAAGATTTAAACATATTGTTTCATGGTTTCATGTCACCAAGTTTCTAAGTGCAAGTTCAACTCGCAATAAGCCACTGTTTTATGTTCACCAACCTTGGTAGTCGAATCTTGGGGTGGGAATTTCCGATTTATTCCGGCCTTGCAAAAATAATCGTAGAGTTATGAAGACTAAATAAACAAACAATAGTTAAGTTCAATTCAGTCCCTGGTATGCAGTAGTACAACTACATTCCAGCTTTCGTTCCCATACTATAACAAAACGATATTTGTACGAGATACATGACCTCCGAACGGATATTAGTTCACTTAGGGTCCTCTCACATTGCGTGGTCAATGATATATAAATATGTTTAAACAAATTATATTATATTTGATTTTGATGGTGTGAAAATAAGTAGAATCAGGTACTTATTATATTTTCAAACGTTGTCATACAAGTGGTAACTATGAAATACTACTTGTTTCCGTCGCGGCAGATACAGAAATGCGGATACCAGACTGCGGTTGCGGGGAAAGGAAAATTTAAAGTCGGGTAGTTAGTTAAATATTTAGCAATAGAGCCGGAAGTTATTTTTAGGGTTCCGTACCCAAAGGTAAAACGGGACCCTATTACTAAGGCTCGGCTGGTCGTTTGTCCGTCTGTCACCAAGCTGTATCTCATGAACCGTGATAGTTAGACATTGAAATTTTCACAGATGATGTATTTATGTTGCCGGTATAACAACAAATACTAAAAAACAGAAAAAATAAAAATTTAAGAGATACCATACAACAGACATGATTTTTTGTCGTTTTAATAGATAATGGTACGGAACCCTTCATGCGCGAGTCCGACTCGTACTTGGCCGGTTTTTTAACTTATATATATATTTTTTTATTTAACGAAAGTGTCGTAGTGAGGACGTTGTCAAGTAGGACATTTCTGTATCATTCGCACTTCTATTATGGATATAGGCTTACGTACCTAAACAAATCGAACAGAAATAATCTGACATACAAAACAAAATACATCGTATATTCTTTAATCTCCCATTGCAATGCCATGCACATTGTGGATCGACCCTAAAAGAAACATGCATGCGTAATATTGAAGCGAAATAGTTACTGTCAATATTAATACTCCAGCTTATTAGATTTTCCACATAATGTAATTTCCTGTAATATCCGATCCCGGCTATCCCGCGCGTTTCTGGCGCTCCGAATGTGGGTTCTTTTATATCTTACTGCACTTCTCAGTCCGTTATTTGTCGTGTATTTGAAACGTACGCCATACAGCAGAGTTTGAGTGAGTTTGGCAGAGTACACATGCATGAAAAAAAAACGAATCTTGTCGGGTCTACCACCAAATTGACTGATAATAATATGATACTTGTTGAAAATATTAGGTTCGGTGATTACATTAGGTTTTAGATTATACTTTAAATATTTTTTACAAATTATCCGTTTAGTTTTAACTATTTCCATATTGTGATATGCTTGAACATATATTTTTTAATCTTATTCTTAAACTAGACGCCCGCATCTTCGCTCGCGTGGAATTAGACATAACAATAGTTTCGTTTACACTTAGTAATATTATATAGCCTATGTCACTTAGTGAAGATGCAGCTTTCTAATGGTGAAAGAATTTTTAAAATCCGTCCAGTAGTTTTTGTGTGAAAACATTACAAACAAAATGTTTCCTCTTTACAATATTAGTATAGATTTTCTATAAGCTATTTTTCTAGGTGGTAAGCTAATAGGTTTTACATGAAACCTATTTTGTTGCATATAGAGTTCGCCCGGGGCAGTACCACCGCCCGCCACGGTACTTTGTACCATTTCGACATTCTACACTTCAAAGGCATGCAAGCATGAACGTAACATATAATCACGCCAGTATTTCCCCGAAGAGGTAGGCAGGGGTGTGTACATACTCACTTTTTAGCTTACTTAGCGAGTGTGGTCCTATAATAAACTACGACTGTAAATACATTACTCCTCGAACTTGAACCAAGTATGTCAGTGTAAATAATAGGCTATAAAAGCTATACTCGGACCATTTAATAAATGTTTCGTTAGGGACTAAATTAGTTTGCATTTATTTCAAAGCTAAACGCTTTTAAGTTTAATCGTCTGCTGTTGAGCTTCCAAACAGCCAGAATTATGAAGGTTGTCATTAGTTTGATTACTCGGTTATAAGCAATAAAGATTAAAGGTAAAGTAAAGTAAAATCTATTATAATCCCCGGCCCGACTGAGTTTGTTGAAAGCTTTTATCTTTTTGTAATACAAAAGGGAAGCTTCCTGATTAATTGATTAAAGATGAGTATAGGATAGTAACCAAATATGGAATAGTACCCCAAATTCGGTATCTAATCTGTATTACGGTAGGACATACAACAAAACTCAATATTTGGTTATTTTCCTGTACTGTACTGGCTAGTGTAAAATCATTAGAACTATTGATATGACAAAACGAACTAAGTAACACTTCCATTTTCCATCCAAATCCATACATATATCAGCCTTTAAAAGGACCGCTGCATATACTTCTCCTAAACGCAGTCACTTTGCCCCTTCACCACTTCGAATCTTCTAAGTCTAGCTGTTTCCCACCGTCTTCTTTGACCTTAAGAAGTCCACTCGGTTGGGACTGAAAGAGTTTTCATACCCATCATACCTATATTAACATTACCAATCCCGTTATCAAAGAAATTGAAGCTGCTTAATAATATATACCCAATAAACATGGACGTCCTCACATGCGGCAATCTGACACTAAACTTGCCTGCAGCCCAGTAGAGCCTATGGGTGTCAGAGACTGATATACATACGTAGATATTATTGAATATTATACTTATATAGATAACTAGTGAACGCTGCGGGCGTTCGCTCGCGTGGAATTAGACAATCACTAACTTCAAAAACGGCAAAGTTTCATACTAACTTTGCACCCCCGTTTTACCCCCCTAGGGGGTGAATTTTCAAAAATCCTTTCTTAGTGCTCCCCTACGTTATAAAAGGAACCCCTGTGCAAAATTTCAAGTTTCTAACCCTTATAGTTTAGGCCCTGCGTTGATATGTCAGTCATTCAGTCAGTCAGTCAGTCAGTCAGTCAGTCAGTCAGTCACCTTCTCTTTTTATATATATAGATAATATCCAGACACAGAACAAACACAATACGACCTGGACAAAGGAATTATTACACAGATGTATTTTAGGCCCTAGAGAGTCCAAAGGCCGGAAAAATTGCATGGTTCCCGTGAAGTGGACAGAACTCTGACATATTCGTTCCATTTTGAATAAATTATATCTATATCTATATTAATGTATCGAGAAATGTTTAGTTGATTGATCGATAAATTCAAATCTTGATTGGAATATGATCGGTGAAACAGTGAGTAAATCTTTGATGACGAAAACGGCGAACGATTTATGAACTCATCAGGTCATGAAATTCATAATTATCTCTAATCATTCATATTAATTTAATCATTGGATAAACAATGGTTAAACTTTTGTTTGCTAGCTTGTTTGCGATTCAGGTAGTATTGTGTAAATGCATATTAAATACCCATCAGGCAAAGGACAAACAAAGCGATTAATTTGACGTAGGTATTCAATAACCGTCGGGCGCGGTAGATATGTGGATGAGTGACCACTACTAAAAAGCGATGACAGCCCAGTGGCTATCGAACTCGCCTCTCACTCGAGCGGTCCGGGTTCTAACCCAAGCGGCAGGCAACAATGATATTTCTAAGTTATGTGCAATTTAAGATATTAAACGTCACGGTGAAGGACACATCGTGAGGAAACCTGAATGCCTGAGAGTTCTTCATAATGTTCTCGAAGGCATGTGAAATCTGCCAATCCGCACTTGGCCAGCGTGGTGGACTAAGGCCTAATCACTCCCATTCTGAGAGGAGACCCGTGCCCAACAGTGGAACAAAGAAAGGGTTGTGGTGTATTTGTGTGTGTGTGTGAGTGTGTGTGTGTTTCATGTTTCAGAAAAAGGGAAAAAATCATTCCTTCGCAAGTTAATCCGACGGTTGTGGTGGATTCAGTTTTTATAAAGTAACGATGGTATATACATAATGCCATGAGACACAATACTGCGCGTGATAGCGTGGTAGAGTATGGTCAGCTATGGTGTCGTAGAGACCCGTGTCCAACAGTGGTACACGTAGGTACCACTTATAATAATCACGCCATTAGACCGGAATACGTATCAATCTTCGTTCGAAAGTATCAATATTTACCTTTGCTCGTTTTGACCGAATGACACGTCAGGGCAAGTGTAGGCCGGGAGTATGTTACGATTTAATTTTACGCCTCCTTTTTAAAAGCTTTTATTTAACTTCACTCATATGTATGTATGTATGTATGTCCTGGAATCTTGCAATCAATATTTCACCCACTTCCACTGAAGCTATCGAGCTGAAATTCGGCACACATATTTGGTTCCGATGACAATGCACGAAAATAAAAAAATGTTATAAAATGTTTTAAAAAAAAAAGTTTTAACAGTATAATATATTTCACACTTGCTTTCCCCCCGGCTCCGCCCAAATCGCAAATAGAATCGCGAATCAAATTACTAAATGCTTTCACTAACACGTCCGCGGACTGTGAATGAGATACAACAGAACTTATATTGTTACAGCGTATATTATATACGTTCACCGTTCGAGAAAGTGTCAGTTAATTTTTAATATTTAAAATTGACATGACAATAAATTACATAAATGTTATTATTTGTGTATTGTATTCCTGTTACCACTGGCTCCTGGACTACGATGTTTATTTAGTTCGTGCCACGGGCACTACGTGTCACAGGTGAATGTACCCCTAAGTGAACAAACATTCAAACATCAGTGTCGAGATGTTTTTGTCCATATGAAATGAAATATCAAAATATCGGTGAGTGTAAGTCGAATATTTGATTGAGAAAATTATTATTAAGTAAACATGAAAATATGAAAACTGCCTTGTTAGTCTAGGTCTAGTGGTTAGTGCTCAAAATATTGAAGAAGGAATGTGAAATATTTATTGAATAACGGTCGAATCTCTACTTTGCAACTTACTTATGCTTATCACGTGTCGTTCAAAATGGATTTGCGATGTTTGGAAACATTAAAAATCATTGACATGTTTATGTAATAATCCTTGTCATTTCGTTCACATTAGGACGTATTTCCCTAGACACATTTAACCATTAAAGGATTTAGTAATAAATGACCGGTTATACGAAGGTCCGACCCAATTCGATGTGTTTATACTCGTAAATAAATTCAAAAGAGCTAGTGACCTAGACTTCTAGCTCTCATTTAAAAAGCTATTTAATTAGGAAGGATTAGCAAATTTGACGGATGACTTGCTATTTTAATAGACGAGCTTTTCAATGTTTTCTAATATTATAAACGGTCTGATTTATTATGGGATAAAAAAAATCAATTATCTTAGTCTTATTATTAGGTACGAGTATTTTAATGTTATTTTCGACCTTATCGATATTAATTCGACCACTGGGATGGCCATTAACCCTGGAGGGGTTCCAATCCGCATTGGAGCAGCGTGGTGGAGTATGCTCTAGACCTTCCTCAGATTTGCCTGTGAGGGAGACCCGTGTTCAGTGGGACGTCTATGGGTTGCAGCTTGGCTTTTATTATAATGTTATTATGTATAAGTACCTGTTTTAGTGTTTATAGACTGTCGTTAAGAAAAAGGCGAGTCATGAAAGAAATTCATGGTAAGTAAATATTTGGATATTAAACAACAATAAGTAAAACCGCATCAATTTAACAATTTTGAGGTTTGATGAGGTAGAAACGGAAATTTCAGGAGTTTTTAAGTAGGTATGTGATGTACACTTAGTAGTATTACAGTAGTTTCGGTTTAAGTAACGTAAGTAATAAGTAGGTAAATCATTTTTTTTATGAATCCAAATTCCTAAGCCATTTTATGTAAAGACCAGAATATCTACAAAGGAAATGGTTGAAATAAATCACAATTTATTCCAAACTCATCAAACTGAACAGAATTCAATTCAAATCGAATTCTGTTTTCAAATTTTGCGAACGTTCAAAAGAACGTTTTAATGTTCTAAGCCGTATCCGCTACCGTTATTTTCAACCGAATACAGAATCTAAAGAAAATATAAATTCGATGATCGCAATATTATTTTCAATTAGAGCTTCATTTTTATTATTTGCTTGTTTAGGCGAAGTTCGTTCGGCTGTGATAATTTGGCCGTCGCTAAGCACCAGCTGTTCGAATCTGACTGGCCAGTAAAAGTTAAGGCACATATATAAACAATAAAGTACTTCTCTAAGGTTAATTTGTCCACTGCTGGGCTCAGAACGGAAGGGGGTTTTTGTAATTTAGCTGTATCTAAAAGTTTTCCACTGTAGGGTTCCTACGAGTAAGAAATCTTAGAACATACTCAATCACTCCATTAGTCATTTAATAGTGAGATATAAATATCTAAAAGCGGTTATTGCCTAGGGCTCGCGTTAATCGTATGAGATCGACCGAGCTAAGCACGGTTCGTAAGTATGTGAATGGAAAATGTTACCAGGATGGATGTGTTACCAGTAGCGGTCACGCTAGTGGTAAAATTTCATGGGCGCTCCTGTGCTTCGGAGGGAACGATAAATCGTCGGTCCCAATTGTTTTAAAATTGTAAACAATGTTGGAGAACATTAGATTATGGGTTGTCCACTAAACCCACCAAATACGCTTTGAAGCAGTTCGGTGAAGTATGACAGGCCCGTTGGCGCAATCGGTAGTGGTCGGTAGTGTTGCGCCAGAGTTCGTGGGCTCGAATCCCACTCAGGACAAACATTCGTGTGAAGAACACTTGTGTTTGTTATGTGTCTGGATGTTAATATTACCTATTTATGTATGTATTTAAAAATATCTATATATCTATGTATCAGTCTCTGATACCCATATTACAGGCTACTTTGGGGTCAAATGGCCGTGTGTGAGAATGTCCAAGGTATTTATTTATTTATTTATTATACTCTACATTCGTCAGCTGGGGTGGTATTCACCCGTTGTTGTTAGCTTTTTCAGTAAGAAATTAAGAATTTGTAACTGGTCTACCTGCAATCCTTCTTGAGAATGCCATCATGTTAACGGTCTTCTTGTCTTTTACCAAATTAGTTATCAGTCTTTCGAACGGCCGGCACATGCACGGGGTTTAAATTTACGACCTTTAATGTATTTTGCTGTCCATTATTTTCCGTTTTAATCTCCGAATTTAAATTACTTCCCACTCATCCCCACCCACCCCCAGTTGGTCGCGATTCCGTCCACTCGACGTTATTTATACGCCCGAATGTCGCTTTGGGTGGAATACAGCGCTTCTTTAATGGGCCAGAAGTATATGAATACAAATATGGATGCAAGCTACAAAAGGCTCTGCAGGGCCTAAAGAGAAGAATAATGGAGTATGCCAAAAATGGCTGCAGGCTAGGCTACGAAAGACAAAAGAAGATATTATATTATAATTTAATAAATATATAAATAATTATAAATAATTATTATATCCAGGTTACAAGCAGTTGTAAGTGTACTCTGAGAACAAGACATATTTCACCCTTAATTTCAACAAAGTTATCTTGCTCTTCGAAGAAAGGAAGATGGGCCAAATTTTACCCTAAAATAGTTAAGAAATAAATAAAAATTTTAATGCACAGAAGAACATCAGAACTTCCCTGCGAATAACATGCGATTTCATCGATACACGCCGCAGGAATATGGGCGCTTCAAGGCCCATCTAGATACAGGAACATTACATGAATTAAACAAAGTGTACTCACACAAATTGCGCGGTCCATTAGGCTGTTGCTGTGAATATATTTATTTTTCGTCGGTTTAAGTATTAATTAAGGGCACTTAGGCATAAAGTGCCTGGCCTAACGTAATTGTTGTATTTTCAAACTTATACTTAGAAGTTTGTATGAAATTGGGTAAGTTTGTAACTGCTTTATATTATTTTAACTTACGTGGTGTGATAAACGAAATAATAGCTGGTATGTTACAGATAAAACTGACATGAAACGTATAAAACTATATTAAGGTATTCAGTTATGTATGTTGTAATCAAAGAAACATTATTCTCAAATGAAATAAAATTTTTATGTATGAGAATACAAATTAATATTACGTTCACTTGATGTGTGCATACAAGGTGCATACAGTTCAAATTAAAGATGAGTTTTGGGTTGATAATTAACATTTTTGTTATAGTTATACTACCTATACCTAGTTAATAAGGGTAAACAACAGAGTATGGGCGGTAGTTTGAAAAAAATCATAAAATATTAAAATAAAATAAAAATTATATTTCCTCGGTACAATTACTAGCGATAGTTGAGTCAGCGCGGCACGGAACAACGACTATCTTTGTGGTGGTACCTATTCCAAACATAATCTTACTGACGGTACGTAATGTCGTTAATACAAATAATTTGCAGGACAGCACTACAGCTGCAGACTAATTGAACTCATAGGTCAACTGCGGTCTCAACCGAATTAACCAAATATCTAGCGAGCGAAACACGCCTACACATTTACAGGTCTAACGCTAAAGCATTAAAGTAGGACAAGATAATTTTAGGTCTCTTACGAGTCCCCACGAGCGCTGTGAAGGGCTGGATGGATAAATAATGAGTGGATGACCGAGATGGCATTTGCTCTCATGATTTCCAGACACCATTAAAAGGTATTTTCCTCAATTAAAAAGAAAAAATTTACACACTCACAGAAATGTGCTAGGTAATATAGTGCTCATTTACAAAGTGCATGTTTATGTGTGGTGTATATGTGTGGTGTATGTATATGTATGGTATTTATGTACATACATACCTACATGCATATGTAGATATGTATGTATGTAACGGAATCTTTTAACGTGATTTTCGCCCACTTCAAAACGTCGTATTAATTTAAGACATGATAGAGAGTGCTCCAGCTAGATCTCCAGATATGGATGTAGATTAAATTTTTCAGCTACTAAAAGATATGACCGAAATTTTCCAACCTAGATGAGACTTTACCTTATTAGTACAGTCTAAAGTAAGTTTAATAATTTGCTCATTCCAATTTTAAACGTATTATTTTCAGATTACCCGGCGCTTTGCTGGGGCGCCACCTGAAACGCTTTCTGATTTCATTATGGGCTATGTGTTTTATCTAGATAAATTGCCTGTAGAGAAAATTACCGCGTAAATTAATTTGGACCATATAGTAGAATTTGGTAAGATAAGATGAGTAGGAATTCAAACCTTTTGAAGCATTCAATGATTACGATTTTTTCATTTTTGTAATGAGTTTTTATTATTACTTTACTTATTAATAGACTGTGAACACTCTTGAAAACTGTTCCTATAACATTTTCGTAACTAGTGTTCGAATGAATGGTCTGCGAGCTGGAGAGATTCAGATCTCGGAGGTTAAAAATACGAAAAAACGAAATCGAAACGCGTTATGCGTGCCTCCGGCTCGGAAATGGTACTTGGACTCGCAGACCGTGGGTGGGTGGATCCCTCCACAGGTCGCTGGATGAACTTGATTGCGACTTGATTGCGACGAATAACCGAATTTGAAAAGTGGACTGTATTTATGGGCGTCACAGTTATTTGGGCCAATGATCCGACGACGGATGCAAGAAAATGAATTCCACCAACCTCTTATCCCGCTGTGCAGCTCGCCGGGTGGGTGCTCGAACACACTTCAGCCGGCTTGACTCCTCTTGCTCAATTTGCACTAGTTCGAACAGTGGGCGTGCGATGCCTTTGGACTGCGGCGCGGCGCGGCGATGCGAAACCAGCGCGCGTTCAGCTCCGGCCCGTGCCAACTCACGACTCGCGGCGCGGCGCTCGGTCGAATCCCGATGCGCCCGCGCACACAAGCGAAACAATCGGCGGGTAGAAACAAATTCTAGCACCACCGTACGAATGCATTGCCCAATTAAAATAATAAATATTTATGTATTTGCGAACAACTAGTACTTACCTACATAATGATAGTTGTACTATCTACAATAGATTTTCTTAGGTTGCAGTGGCTTATGGGCTTAACCCACACCCCCTCAAAATCAACTAATAAGTACTTACTAGTCACTACTTACTTGTATTACTACTACACTACTTACGAGTCTAAACGTAAAGAATACTCCATTGCGTATTGGTTTCAAAAAATACCCAGGATATTCATTATTATAATAACCTTTTTGTAAGCAATAATTGCGAACAGCCCACTAAGAAAGTAGCACGTTTTAGAAAAAGCCTATCAATAGACCGGCTAGTAAAATACGAGTAAATGAATGTAATATTAGGCTAAGAAATAAACTCGCTCAATGTTTCCTTTGTAATCAATTATTGGATTTCCATAAGACGGCAGAGACCATTAGCGCTATTTTTTCATTTAGGGTTAAAAAGGCTGTGTAATTTATTAGAGCCAATTTAAACCTTCCTCGCAACCGCAAACAAAGCGGAATCAATTTATTCGAAGGCGGCATTAATTAGTGCTCTGTATGAAAAAGATAATAATGAAACAAATACTTCTTTTACTTTTCAGGTTAGATACCGCTGTAATGGATAAAATTAGGTTACTATTTTTGGGTCTTTATAACGCACCATCCCCGTCTACTAATGGTTCATGAAAGGAACGATTAAAAAAATCTATTTGAAGCGTCTTAATGCGTAGATATGCAAATCACCACAACCCATCAAAACCCTTTCTGTGCCCAACAGAGGGCTCGGATCTCTTGCCGGAATGGGAGGTTAGGTCATAGTCCACCATGCTGGCCAATTGCGGATTGGCAGACTTCACATTTGCTTGCGGTTTGGCCTTCGTGAACTTTATGGAGATATCTCAAGAACGCAGGTTTGCTCAATATATTTTCCTTCACTATTACAGCAGTCAGTCAGTCTCAACAGGAGGTCACAAGTGTGTTTTTTTACCATTTTCATTTTAAATAACAGTTTTGCATATATTAATATAACGATTAGAAATTGGTTAACAACCATTATTTCCAACATTCCTACTTACTTATCTTAGATCTCATATTGAGCTTGTCACAATTTTCTACTTAACAAATTGCAATACATCCTCATTAATTTTTGAATACAATTTCATTAGTAAGTTCTCCTTAAATAATGTTCGTACATAGCCGCAGCTTTCCCTTACTTTATTTAATTAAACCGCGCCACCATTTCCACTCTCTACAGCATACTCTCATAAGCAAAACAGAATTCTGCAACGCTATTCCAACTTATGTAGCATCTATGGGCGGCTGCGGTCACTTGAGACTAGATACTGTAAGTACAATACAAATACATAGTTGTAGGCTGCGGTCACTTGAGACTAGATACTGTAAGTACAATACAAATACATAGTTGTAGGTATACATTGTTTGGAAAATAACGCACTACACTAAAATCGATCTTAGTAAAGTCACTAAATCTTAGCTTAGTGGTAGGTATTAATATTTGTAAAATTAATTATTGTAAATTAGCCATAAGGCAGGTTAGGCAACTGTGTAGGATTAGCTATTCATTCAAGGTTCAATAGCTCATCCTTTGCTTTATATTAATCAGTTTAGAATAGCATTATATCTCTTCTCTTTAAGTAGTTTGTAGTTACCTAGACTTTCGTTAAGCGTGTGTAATCACCTCATAGCGAAATAAATTGAATTTGAATTTGAGGCTGAAAGCAATAATCGTGCTTCGGAGGGCACGTTAAGTCTTCAGTCCCGGTTGTTTTCAATCGTGAAAACAATCAATTAGCCTTTGTAAAGATCTCCCGCTTCTGTGACTATTTAAGAAACCAGTGCTCAACAGTGAGGCCCCTATGAGTTGTAACTAAGCTTAGTTTAAATAAGTTGCAGCTACAGAGGTTTAGAAGACTAATTTACACCCTTTTAACTTAATTTCCAAAAATTACTGCTTAATTTCAAACTCAATTTCTCACTAAATAAAAGTTATAACCATTTCTGAAATGTGGTCCAATTTTCTCTTCCGGCAAGCGATAATAAATCGTCAAAGTCACTTTATGATAAGATACGTCAAGATTGAAAAATCATCCCCATAACTTCCCATCGTTACTTAGATTTATCTTATGGCTGGGGATCATTAAATTGCAGTTATTAAAGACGGGCCATAGCGAAATTTTTTTTTGGTTCCAATACCTACTTGTTACCTCTAGATTGTAAATTTGATTTTCGAATTACATTCGTAATGATAAGTGCATAGTTTATTAGTTATATAAGAGCTAACACTTGTTTCAAAGTTCTAGTTAAAAACTCGCTTAAATTCGACTTTAAATCTGTGAGTATGTACAGCGAGCCAGTTCCCATTATTGTCCTACTGACAAATATCAACTAATATCAAAAAGGATTCATTTAACTAAACTATCCTTATAGTTTAGTTTGACTTTTATAATGAATACACACACAAATAAATATATACACACAAAGTTATAACAGAAAAGTTTTTTGTCAAATTGGTACAAACAAACATGCAGCTTTTCCTCCAATGTCATCTGTGACTCTTGATGTGACTTTTCGTTCAGATAGTAGGTAGGTAAAAGTTAATATGAATTATGCTGGATTTCAATAACCTATCTAAGGATAGATTTGGCTATCGGAGATAGAAATTCTACACATTTTATATGGAACTTATGTCAAATTTCTATCTCCGATAGCCAAATCTATCCGTAAATAGGTTATTGAAATCCAGCGTTAGTCCGTCAGATTTTGCTTGTCGCTATTATTACGATAACAGGACTAACCGTTTTTTATGTTACATGTTAGTTAAGTAATAGTCCAGTTACAGTTACCCAGAACATTAATGAAATGTAAATAATATGTAAGCAGAGCCCACCTAACAAGAATACTGTGAAATACGACGGTAAGGCATTATTCACACCAAACAATTATTGCCGACTGACAGCTACCGTTTTCGTCGTAATAAATTTTCGTACTGACATGTGAGTTTGATATATTTTAACTTAATAAATGCTCTTGAAGGTTCTAGAAGTTATTAACGTACTAACATGGACAAAATACAACGACCGGCGGGACTATTATTAGCTAAAATTAGCAATCAGTTAGTCAAAAATGGCATGTCATTTCCATGGACTAATAGGTCGTACTTTTATTAAGGCCATATTACTCTGAGGTTCTTAGATATCCACGTACTGGAAGGATCACAGCATCTGGAGCAGAAGGAACACAGCAGCACAGTTGTAGGTGGTAGAGCCTATAGGGAACCAAATAGGTTTTATATGAAAGCTAATTGGTTCCATATAGAGTTCGCCCGGGGCAGTACCACCGCCCGCCACGGTACCTAGTACCATTTCTGCCGTGTAATAATTGTTTTTAAGCAATTATGGTACGGTTGGAAAGGTGTGGATTCCGGTTACACTTCTTTCAAACCCAAGCGGCACCAATGACTTTTCTAATTTATGTGCGATTTAATAAATTAAATGACACTAGCTATAACGGTGAAGGACACATCGTGCGGAAACCTGCATGCCTGATGGTTCATCGTAATGTTCTCGAAGGTATATACAAGGTTGCCAATCCAATTTCTGGAATATTCCTGAATAGATCCTGTCGATTGAGGCACAGAGGTAGTTTATCTGTGAAGACATATATGTCAGCCATGAAAATTCAGGTGTAAACTATGCCTAAATTACAGGCGACACACACTGCTCGTGACCTTGTTCCCCGCGTCCTTGTTACACATTCAGCTTTGAAACATTTAATTTGAAAGCTGTCGTCAAAACAAGAGCTCAGTTAATCCATAGTTAAATGTGAACGTGTTCTAAAGCTATTAACAACTTGTCGTTCCTTTAATAGCTGGAACTACTAAAGCGTATAATTTATATAGCTAAGGCGATAGTTTAGAAGGGATTAAAATTAAACGAATTTATTTGTCTATGGGTTGGCTTAGCTCGATAAGCTTCTAATTCTACTTGAGATAAGCGTATGTCATGTTGAATGCTCCTATCGATGTTTTGCGCTATGACTAACTGTTAAAATAGAATAATTTTTAAAGTTGAAGTCAACGAATGAATGAAATTCTATACAGGATAGGTATATTTATAATTGCACTGAAAAATATTATGAACACACAGTAGTATTAAATAAATAAAAAATTCTTATTTTATTACCAAAAATAAATTATTGAAAACTACTGCTGTTTCATAATATTATTTTTTGCATTTAAAAAAATCCTTACAACAGAATTTTATCAGATTTATGTAAGCACATAAATTACGCAAAGTTATGCACGTTATGCAAGTCAGCTGGAGATATTATATTGTTAACAAATTAAAGTACAAGGCAGTCATACATGTAAAATACAGTATTTAAAGAAGCAACTCTGGATGGTCGTACGGTACCACATGAGTAGGTATTACAAATATTATGTCTAGGTACTCTGTGGCGAGACTATATAAATAAAGTTATGCTAATATTTGATGCACTTTAGAAGAGCTCGGAGTACTGGAGAACACGTTTTCGATGTAATACGTAAAGTACCTACCGTTTTAGGTAAAGAACAAATGGAAGAAAGATAAGACGTGAGAATGCAAGAATTGCTTGTGAGAATTGCAAGCGAGTAGTCAAATCATCTAACTAAAGCAATAAAAGTATTTTGACAAGAGGTTCGCACGTTACCAGTCTTTCCGTCTAAGCCAGTACAGTTCTATATCTCTTTGGTGTAGACGATTTTTATTGTGGATGCAAACGAGCATATAGTTCACTACCGCTCGTCCACTACCACCCATGACAACTGTGACAGACCTTAACTCGAATCAAGAGTTTCGTCCAAAGGTCACTGATGTGTTGCTAGGGTCTACAAAAGTGTACAGGAAGGAAAATTATTTTTACCATTCTTCTAATCAACATTCTACTACAAGTGTATCATTTTTGTATTTTATTGATAGGTACTATGAGCTTTTTAAAAAATATCTGTTTATTTAAAAAAATAATTATTACAAGGCAGAAATAATAGGTTATTCCTATGAATATTGGTACCTTGGTTGGCTGGGAGTGATATCATAGTGGTAATACTACTAAGGTAGGACGAACTCTTACTAGGACATATATGTATAAAGGTTCCATATTTTAACCTAAAAATATAACTTAAGGTTGTATTGGCTCTACCACCTAATAAATAATAATTTTTGAAACTTAATCAAAACATATCTTATGGGCAATAAACCTCCCATCCATCCATCCACAATTTAAGTCCACTGCTGGACATAGACCTCCTTTATTCGGTGGCACTCCTCCGTGCCCCTTGAATCCAGCGGTTAGCCGCTGCGCTGCGGCTTGGTTTGTTCAGTTAATCTGTCTATCCGGTTGAAGGGCCTGTGATCCGTATTCTCAGTCGTAGAACCACTGGAAGACACTTCTTACTCTTTTTAGGGTTCCGTACCCAAAGGGAAAAACGATACCCTATTTCTAAGGCTCCGCTGTCCGTCTGTCACCAGGCTGTATCTCAAGAACCGTGATAGTTAGTTGCAATTTTCACAGATGATGTATTTTTGTTGCTGCTATACAACAAATACAAAAAAACAAAAGCCAAAAGTTAACGGGGGCTCCAATACAACAGACATGATTTTTTTGCAGTTTTTATAGATAATGGTACGGAACCTTTTATGCGCGAGTCCGAGTCGCACTTGGCTTTTAATTTATTTAAAACATTGATAGAAACAAATAGATTACAGTAGACATCAACGTGTGAACAAACAACAGAAGAGATGAGTGTAACAAAGCCACTTCCCATCACAAAGCCCAATAGAATGGAGTTACACAATTCTGGCCGACAACAAAGGCCCGGACGCATTCGGAAGACAACACAAACAATACTATGTATTTCATTACATGGACTTGGGTATACATTATAAGTTAGTTATTTATATTTGGTAACTTCCTCGTTGGCCTAGTAATCGCTCAGCTAGCAAGGTCCGGGGATCGAACAAGGTATCGAGTAATATAGCACAGGCCCGTTGGCGCAATCGGTAGTCACCCTGTCTGTTGCGCCAGGGGTCGTGGGTTCGAATCCCACTCAGGACAAATATTCGTGTGACGAACACTTGTATTTGTTCTGTGTCTGGATGTTTATATTATCTATTTAAATATGTATTTAAAAATATCAGTCTCTGATGCCCATATCACAGGCTCGCGCCTACTTTGGGGTCAGATGGCCGTGTGTGAGAATGTCCAAGATATTTATTTATTTATTTTTATTTATTTATTATTACGTTTTCTAACCTATTAATTTAAAGTACTAGCTCAGAGTTTGACCTGTGCCCGGTGTATTATAAACCTGTATTATGACTTAAACTTAACATTAGGGGAAATAAATGGATATGAAAAGAAAATGTTATTTTACTCTTAACATTACGTATGTTAACATAACTAACATGATATGAAAAGAAACTGGAGGTGGGCTGACGACCTGAAGAAGACAGCGGGAAACCGTTGGATTCTGAGGGCGCAGGATCGGGAGGAGTGGCGACGATTGAGGGAGGCCTATGTCCAGCGGTGGACCGAAAAAGGCTGATGGATGGATGGATGAAAAGAAAATGTCATTTTAAAAGTTAGTTATCTTAACATAACACACACAACACACCTCTGCCTAAGGCGTGTTGTCGTACACCCACTTTTCACCACATATAATAAAGTCCCATGTGAGGTCCTATTGCAATACCTATACCACGAAAAATTTAAGGTACTTTTCAGCAAATGCGATTGCAGCAGGCTTTTCGTTTAATGATATACAGCAAAAGTGGTATGTCAAATTTATGAAAACGACGCTTCACTCTGCATATCTGCATCGAAACACACCCTTAAATAATGCACACAAAAAAAATTTACACAATCAGGGCAATACTGTAATCTTAAAATAAAGCATCTATAATAGAATAATCTAATTAAAACGGCACTCGGAATTCGCTTTGCATAAGTAAGCCGGGAGGGAATTATTTCCGGACGTCAAGTCGGAACGACGCGTCGCGTCGCGTCGTCCCGTTACTGTTCCAAAGTATTCCCAACCGGGTATTAACAAAGCGACAGCTTGAAGTTATGCATTTTGGTCAATCTACCGTGTTTGGAACAACACTGCTCTTTTCTGAGTAAACATCATTTGAATAATGCTGGTTGTTTAGAAGTGTACTTATCGTTTTTAAAACGGTCGCGAATCACAATAGAACTTTTATTGGTATAACGTCTAAACGTTCAGCGTCCGCGAAAGTGTTAAAAAACACAGACAGACAGACAGACAGGCCTTTCCTCTCCGTCCGCGGCACTGCGGGAGCTCTTGCGTTGAGGGAATTCGGAGTTAGGGGACATCCCCTTTCTCTGGGCAATCGCTCCAGGGTAAACCCCGTCGGTGACATCCCCGCTGTTGAGCGTGGGAGAAAATACACCCAAAATACCAGTAGGTACATAGTTTGTTTTAAGTAACGGACACGCTATGAAAACAACGTAATGACGTCAATACTAACCGAATTAGAACAGAAGAAAGAACGAAGAAAAAAATAGAACAGAAAGTCAAATTAACCCGTCACCTCACAGTTGCCTACACACCTCCTTTCTACCCACAAATGGTTGAAAAGTACATGAAAGTTCAGAAAGTTAAGTGTTGATAGTAGAGGAATCACGTAAAAACAAACGGATTTACCTACATCTTAGGTATTTTATTTCGGTATATACGGTGGTTCCCGTTCCACTGGGTAGAGTTTCACCAGTAATATCCTAGAGGTCAGACCTAATTTTAAATCGCGAGCGAAACTGCTTGCATCATCTATACAAAATAAATGATTCTCTTTTTCTTCAAATGAAGTATACATGTAGGTACCATTTTCATTAAATATCGTTTACTCAAACATATTCCCAGAGGGATGCCGTGATTTTTTACTATAAAAGCAGCAAATAAACGCGATTGCGATATAGGTCACTTACTTCGCTTGTAAATATATTAATATCAGATTACTGTACGACCGGATTCAGGCATATTATTATAGGTATCATTTGCCCGATCCGATCATTGTACCCGAATCACCGATCCGAATCATGATCGCCTATGCTATGTGGACGGCGATGGTCTCGATACGAGGGTCTGATACGACGCATGATACGGGCCTACCCATGTCGTGTCGGTTTTTCAATCAAAGGAGATACCGATACGCAATACCAATCAATCCTGAATGAACTAATAATGTGCACATGCACAACAAATTAATGCATTCATTCATTCATTCCATACATTCATTCATTCAGATTACAAAACGAAAGGATTAAACCAATGAAAGTTGCATATAATATGCTTCGTATAAATAAATAAATTCCTAGTTTTTGTTTTCAACTACATAATTCAATTCTTTCTTTGTTAATAAAATTTCTTTCTTAGTTCTTTCTTAGTTATTAAAAGTAAGTATTAATAATAATACGTAAAAATATACATAATATGAAGAATAGTTTTGAATGATACATATTTTGAGTCATAACCGAATGTGGAATTCCGCTTCCATAGCATTACATGCTTGCTTGCATACTCAATATCGTACAAAGCACATGCTGGTAGCATATTTTACTTGCCTCAGTTTATTTTGGTCTAACTTATCTTATAAAAGGGATACTAAACAGTTCGTATCGTTCTGCGTCTAGAATATAATAATTTCCAAATCGTTTAGCACGAGCTGATATTGCAGGTTTAAACGTACTGGTTGTTCAGAACAAATACAAGGTTTGTTTATGGATAAACAGACCATTAAGGAATAGTGTTCAGACGCTTAGAATTTTAGCAGTAAGAAAGGTCAATCTTGGAGTAAATCAGTCCGTGGCTAGAAAATTACATAAAATCACGTCTATATTTTCCTGAAGGGGTAGACAGAGGTGCAGTACTACCACTTATCACCAGTTATGAGTTATGTTTAGGACCCGTGTGACCCTATTCCACACATCAGCGAACTCAATGGTTTAGTACATTTTTTGTGCATATTCCACACATCAGCGTACACCACCGAGCACCATACTGGCGAAGTCAATGCTTTAGTACATTCTTTGTGCATATGAGATGGCAAACGAGCACGCAACAACACTCATCACTTGCCACCAATGACAACTGTGACGGACTTGAACAATTCAAAAGCATGCGACAGCAGGTTAGTGGCGCCGCAAGCTCGTTAGCTTTCTATACTAATATTATAAAGAGGAATGATGTGTTTGTAATGTTTACACACAAAAACTACTGGACCGATTTAAAAATTTTTTTCACCATTAGAAAGCTGCATCTTCATTGAGTGTCATAGGCTATATAATATTACTAGGTGTAAACGAAACTATTGTTATCACTAACTCCACGCGAGCGAAGCTGCGGGCGTCCAATAGTCTAATATAAAAAACATTCATGGCAGCCTTAACTCTACTTACTGACTAAGTTTAACGTCGCAGTGGTTTTACAAAAGCTCATTTCATTTAATTGATTAAGGGTAGGTACTACATATATGGGGCAGGCACGGTATGTGTACTTAAAATGAGTGCTTCAATTTAAATGGATTACTTTACAAATAATCTTAGGCCAGTTATGGTATAAGTCTAGTGGAATAGTGCAAAATCAGAGTTGTGTTAACTCTAAACTGACAATATAATCCAACGATGGCAGTTTTTCCACCATAAAACAGTAAAATCCATTCAGCGCAACGCATGACTGGCGATCAAATGGACTGTACCTAGTACCTACGCTATAAATTCTAGTCAAAAATTTTCTTTCAAAGCATTTACTAAAACAAAAATATTCTGGGAATATTTATGAATGTACTGGCCGTTAAAAGTTACCGTTAAAAAAATACATCTCTAAATAAACTTGGTTAGTTAAAAATGTCGCCTTATATTTTCTTTTATATTTGCATGCCGGTTAGATAGAATAAGAGTTTCAAATTTTGCATATCTACCATCATTGTAACAACCTTATTCTAAGCAAAGAAATCTTATCTTATCTTAATCGTTATCATCATATAAATGTAAGCTAAGTAAGACCAATTTTAAAGTAGCCAATAAAGTTCTGATTTCTGATCTTTAAAAATACATATCTATCCACTAAATTAATTCTTTGTTTAAAAAAAATAGGTACTCGATCAGATTGTTTATGTTGTGAAAGCTAGTCCTGTAAGCAATGTTCAAAGTACACAGAGCAAGTGACTAGATGTGATGCCGTAGAATAAAGTAATAGAATCATGCAAACATTTATCTAACACTATGTAAAGAATGTAAAAAAAGATTTTACTTGCACACTTGTGATTGATTTTATTCTATGATAGAATATAATATTATGAATATAACTACACAGCCAATTTCGTATATTCAGATGGACGTATAACAAAATATACACACGTACACATGAAAGAGGATAAAAAGGGTTCCTCATCGTACGGCTAGATAAATGACGTCCATCAAATATACCGCCGCGCCGGTTCGTATCATGGTAGTAAGCATGGCTAACATGTTTACTTTAACATAACACAAACATTGTCTTGCATAAACAACTTTTCAGTTCCATAGAATTACTGGAAGAACAGAGTCCCATAGAGTCTCAGTAGTCCCATAACGGAACTAGGTAATATACTAATGGAACCAAGCGAACATTTGAGATGTAGCGGGAATGCAGGATATCCATGTTAAAATTCCTACTAACAGACATTATAAATATATTACTAAGCCCGAAAGAAATCATTAAGTAATTTTTTTAAGTGCCTTCCTTTTGGTTGAAGAAAAATGGAAATTGAAATGTGTAAAAACGCGAATAGTAAATCGTGGAGAGTAGGTAGTTAATAATTAAAGTTCTTAGAATGTTAATTTGGCAACACCAGTTTGGTTCTAAAGGCATTTTTAGTAAGTATGAATGCTTTATAGGAGAAAATGTCTACTTCTTAGGTGAAATATTTATAAAATCGACCTTCATTAGATTATTAAACTTATCATCAAGTGCAGATTGAGTTTAAACGTATTCAACAATATTATTAAGAATATATAGACCACGCAGTATTCTCTTGGAATTCAAGGGTAAATAAATGACGCTATCGGTAAGTTTAAAAGCAATATAGGAAGCAAGTGAAATACTCTCAGGAGTCACAGGTATAAGAAAACTCTCATTCCTGACAATCCTATTCCATTTCTTCCACCACCGTTACAGCAGATGATAGTATTTGCTTAAACTCACATGCCTGGAATTTAAGACTAGACCACGATGTTATTTTTTTGATGATGATGTTTTAGATGATGTTATTGATCATTTTATTGATTGTAATGTACCTACATAATGTAGGTACATTACAAGAGGTAGATACGCCACAATTGGTGTCACTTGTAACCATTGCAGTCAGTCGAGCTGTGACCTATCATTATGAGAACGCGGGTACTGTACTGATTACAAATAGCTGTCTCATTCACTCTTACGCTTTTTGTATTTCCTGTCGCAATTATAGTGTGTGTGTAGATAGGTATACAATGTTATTAAATATGTATGTAGATACGCCACAATTGGTGTCACATGTAACCATTGCAGTCAGTCGAGCTGTAGAATATGTGTTGCGGAACGATTATGTTGTGCGTGCAGTATGAACGTGACGTATTCGTATCTTTCCTTAAATATCATTGCATTTAGCCACTAGACCATTACCGCGTTACGAGTGTTACAAAACACAGTCAATAATATTAAACTTAGGTAGGTTTTAATCTATATATTCAAACAAAAGGCTTATAATGTATTTGTTCACGTTACATTTGCTTCCTGATTGAGGTTTGCGGGTCTTGATGCGCGAACGATCCGCGCGAGGAATGAATATTTACGCAGACGTAAAGGAGATTGCAGAGCCCACAATGTTCATAGGAGTTTGTTTGACTAGGTTGCGCTGCGAGGTTTGCTCATTTCTCTCGTGAGAATGAGATTGTGAATTTTTTAAACTGCACCAAATCAAATATTATTTGACCGACTATTATTCAACTATAACAGATATTATCGTTGAATGTTGGATCAACAACTTCAGTTACCCTTCACGATTCCACTTGTCTAGTTGCCTGTATAGTGATAAACATTGATAAATTGTGATGATGGAGACATGATTGGGTAACATACTTATAAATCATAATGTGGGCATTACTACAGACAAAATTAGGTGAACAGTAGATTCATTACCTAATTATGTCTCCAGGGGCGAAGAAAAATACCTGATTACTTCATAGATAGCCAGTATAAGTACGTAGCTGATAAAGTGACGAAAAAAATTATGTAATAATCAAATAATTAGGGCAACCTACATAAGCAAAAATATTCGTAAAACACACAGACAAACGGTACTAGAGTTTTGTAGTAACAAATCTAGTTCTCGATAGATGAGTGATGACGGAAACCTCGGATGTTGACATGGGTGAAATTCTTAGGTACTCGGAAGCTTCAAGACGAACCGTATTTGGTAACTTGTTCGATTTATGATATTTATTTAACAAAACCTTTTTACATCAAGTGGACTTAGAAACCTCTGGAGGTTAGTTTATTTGATCAACTGTTGTGTCTTGTGGTATGCCTTTGAATAATTAAGTCTTCGTGTTGTCTTTAACTAGAAATAATCTAGATTGGTAGATTGAAGAGATTTATTGTAATCTACTGAGTTATGAGGAGTCACTCATTATAGGCAGGAGACTGGTAAAGGTTATAAGCGTTACAACCAAGCAACAAATCTAACCCCCAAATATAATAACTAAACACGCTCCGAATCGCAACCTGTCTACGGCTTGGGGTTCCGGTCTGCGCTCCTCATAGATGTCCCTGTGGCAGTGATGTCGACAAGCTAGGACATCACGGACTGTCATGCCAAAAAAGTGCAGGCCGCTTCTCGAGACATGCTGCACTTAACGATATCATACGCCGGTCCCTTGCCACCGTCAACGTGCCAAGTCTACTTGAGCCGACTGGTATTGCAAGAGACGATGGCAAGAGACCGGATGGTATGAGTTTGATTCCATGGAAGATGGGCCGGGTGCTGGTATGGGATGCAACCTGTTCAGACACACTGGCCCCTTCCCATCTACATGGAACCAACAACAGAGTTGGTGCGGCTTGTGAAGCGGCTGAAAAAGCTAAAGCGTGCAAATACAGGGGTCTAGGCACCGAATATGATTTTGTCCCATTCGGTGTCGAGACCCTTGGTCCGTGGGGTCCTAACGCTATGAGGCTTTATAAGGAAATAGCAAAAAGGTTGGTCGACATCACAGGAGACCGAAGAGCTGGCAGCTACCTAGGACAGAGAATTAGTATAGCTATTCAAAGGGGGAACGCTGCCAGTATCTTCGGAACCTTGCCTAAAGGGACTCCTTTTAATGATATATTTTAGTATTTTTTTTTTTTTTAGGTTTATTTTTAAGGTTGTTTTTTTAGTTTAGTTTAGTTTTCATTAGTTATGTTAATTGTTAATATTATTATGATTATTAAATAATTATTATAGGTAGGTAAACATAGGCTTATAATTTAGAAGAGAAATTAGCCTTTGTGGAAATAATTATTTGAGTATCAACATACCTATCATAACTACCCAGAAGAACTGGGAAACATCCAATTTCATGTTCCTTTCACGCGCGCAAACAAAGTTGTGAAAGCTGAGCCAACCAAATAGAATTGACGCCTAAGGCTAGAAACACACCATATGTTATAAATAATTAAATAAATGTTTATATCATGACATGTATAAAAGCATATCACAAAATTCACAAACTATTTTCCAACATTACATTACATTACTAAAATAAATTATTTACCCTACCACACCTTCATACTTACATGTTAACAATAAAATTTATTAAAAAATGAATTTTTATATGATTTCACGTGCAAATAAAACGTGACTTGACAAATCTTAACTGGGAAAGTTGAACACTTTTTTGGAACATTTCCCAGAAGACCTGGTATTCATTCATTAAAACACGTGTTACTCTGTTTGTCCAATTTATAATTTTTAATGCCTAGAGCGTCATCTAGCGGTGTCGCATCGAGTGGGTGTCGAGCCGCACAGTCTGTAAAATCCCTTAACAAATGGGTAGCAGCCTGTGTCGGTGGGTGCAGTGAAAACAGACGCTAATGGAGGGACAGCGAATTCGCTACATTCATTTTTGGGCCGGCCGCGCCAAATAAATTGTTACGATTTTTCTTTGACGCCTTCAGAATGTTTCTTATGCTATGGTTCAAGTAATATCTAATAGCGGTTCGTGAGATTTCGTATTGCATTTAGTTTTTAATAGCTTTTATTTAACTTCACTCGTATGTATGTATGTATGTATATCCTGGAATCTTGCAATCAATATTTCACCCACTTCCACTGAAGCTATCGAGCTGAAATTTGGCACACATATTTGGTTCCGATGACAATACATGCAAATAAATTTAAAAAAAAAGTTTTGTCCATAGTATGCATACTATGGCATTGATATATGCATATCAAAATATTGTTTAAATTGGTGTATCTTTAACGCTATTGGATTGCCTAGTAAAATATTAAATAAATAAATAGATTAAATATTAAATGTTACTTTTTCATCACCTGTTAAGTAATTGCCAGTAGCTGTTTAAAAAAAACGTTATAAAATATTAATTTAAGTATGTAACACAGGTATGTAAGTCCTGTGTCTTTATCTGGTAAGATACAGGACTTTTTTCATTTTAAAAGTGTTAGAGGCGATACAGGCCTGAGCGTTTGACTTGTAACACAGTATAACATTTATTTCACGCTAGTATTCGCTTGCGTCTTCACTCACTTGGAATGCTAAGTTGTTGTTTTGACCTTATGTTGCCGAGAAAGGGCGTAGACTACATTTTAAATGAAAAAAATGTCTGAGTCATGTTCTTACTAGCCGTTCCCGCAACTCCCGAAAACCAAAACTACTAAGAAATAAGTCTTACAAGACATTACACTGCGTGGAACAGATTTGGGTCTGTCATGGGTGTCATGTTAGGCAGTAGTACCATAGAATAAAGAGTCGCTCTGCTCTACATATACTATGGTAGTACTGAATGCTCGTTTGTTATCTTGTATTCATAAAAAAGCTTTAATTTAGACTTTATTGAAGCCTGCGCAGAATATCATAGCCAGCATCCCCTACGTATAAGAATACATCAATAATCTACATAATATTAAGTTTCACCTTATGAAGGTTACAGAGCATTTTATTTATCAAGAACACGCTCTTGTATGTTTATGGTATCAGTGACGATACCATTTCGGCGGCAATATAAATTAACACGTTAATTTCCTTTTAAAACCCTTTAAGTAAAGACAAAAACAACTTCAACCTCACGGAGCCTAGAGGTTAGACTGTGGCCACTAAGTAGCTCTTTAAAGGCCATTATAGGCACAATGGGCTACCGGAGAATCTCATTGTCATTAAAATAACTGGGACCTACAACAAATAGCTATAACATTTCACGGAGGCAAACCCTGTACAGCTAATAGAGGGTTTCATTGTCATTCCTAAGTATCTACTTGAAGGAAGTGTGTACATGTAAAACAAACTCATGTAAACCTGTTGCCCTATTCGAAACAGTTCGCAAATGTTCTGTCTTATGTTAGATATAGCGATACTCGTATGTACATAGTTACTAACAAATATTAAAGTGAATGTTTGTATCCATCTTCTATCTACAAACCTTCACTTTATATTTGTTTGTGTTAATATTTTTTCATAATCCTCTCCTTCCATAGCCCAATGGCTCGCGTCGATTCAATGTGATCGAAAGAGTTAAGCAACGAAGGGCGCGGTCGGTTTGTGGATGGATGACCGCTAGTAGCAAAATTTCATGGACGCTACCGTTCTTCAGAGGGCACGTAAAGCCGTTGGTCCCGGTTGTTTCTATGCCTATAAAGTTATAGTTTAGTCCAACACCTGGTCAAGTGAGCACTCGCTGACTTAATAAGCTTAGTGGTTTTATAATATGGCCTATTTATATAAAAGCTCTTTATTATTACTATAGAGTATATTTATTACAATAAAAACACCTTCTACGATGGTCGGACCACTTTATTCTACGCAACAAAATAAATCGTGTCCGCTGTAATGAATCCCGTATGAACTCGTATGTAAGTAAGGTAGAACTACTAATGTCTACTAATTTTCTCTTTATTTCCCTTCTCAACGCCTCTGTATTGCCCTTATTAAATTGGACATTTACTTAAGGGGTACCATTCTTATTGTTTACTGGAACAATTACGACAACGCCTTCGCTTATTTGAGCTCATGAAAGGTGGGTTTCAAACGTAGGAAGTATTACGGTCTGAAGTGGTTAGTAACTGTCGATTACGGACACGCAAATGTTTTACCGCACCTTAAGAATCGTTTCGCACTCTTAATGTTTCTGCTATTACATGAAAGTGATATACAAGAACTTGATAACAAACTGATAGACAAGCAAGACACTTAAGAAAATTGAAAAAGACACTGGTAAGCACGGTGACCTCTTAAAACGACAAAAGTTTCACGGCTAAATTACTGGTAGAAATTTTAGGCACTGTAAGCTCGTCCCTGTAGCTCAGAATAGTGCTACGGTATCCCCTGTCGTATCTACCTGTCGTAAGAGGCCACTAAAAGGGAACTGCTAGGGTTGCGGGCGGTAAGAGTGGGAGCTCGAGTCACCCAGATAGTGATACGTAAAAAAGTCTTTCAGCACAAGTAAAAAGAGAGTTGCGAAAGTGTAAATTTGTAGTTACGTCTCGAAAAAATTAACTTACTAATCTTTAGTGCGCGAGTCTTGCACTTAGTTGATTATTTTTTCCAAAGAAAATCGACCGTCAAGATATTCTGTTCAATTCTATTCAATACGACGAAGAAATGTAGTACCTACACTTTCCACGTGACGTGTAATTAATTTAATCAATCCTTTCTAGTGAACTTCTATGCACTCACAAACCATCATTTGTTCGCCGCAATGGATTTGTTGAAAAATGGAGGACATAACAATCTAACGATAAATCTTAGTGAGTACGAAATAGGGTTGTCACAAATGTGTTTCTGAATCAGAGGGCTTTCTGTGAGATGAAAACGTGACAAACTAGACAATTTCATATGACTGGAAACTTTGGTGCCATGGTTGGCTAACATGAAAGAGATTAATTTATTTTCGCGTCAGAATATGACCGATTCTTTCTAATCTGACTAGCAGCTTATTTTCTCAAAAATTAGCAATTTTCTGGGCACTATGTAACATGGTGTCGTCACATTATGTCGTTTTGAAGACATGCATATTTTTAAAACACGACTGTTTCGTAGGGGAGCGGGGGCACTTTGTTACAGGGGTAAGAAGTTACACGCCTTTTTAACCGGGATGTTAAACTCTTTGGTGGACATAATTGGACTCATTTGTTTTCTTATAACATCGTGCATTACATAAAAATGATCAGCGACCCCTCAAGCGCCAAGCTGCTAGGTTGTGAGCATGTGTCTCGATTTCAACCAAGAAAGTAAAAAAATCCTTTACGAAATTTTTGATTCCTGATGTCTATATTGTTTATTTTCTCAAAATGTTTAGCCTTGAACGTTCATAATATATCTACCTTTAATTTGCAATATAGCTTTTTTCTACTATCGATATCCATTAATGGTGACATCAATTTATATTAAAAAACGTGCCATGGGGCAGGTAGTTACAATTTTTTGGGGTAAGTTGTTACATTTAACAACCCACCCCAAAAAAATACCATAGGTACCTTGTATTGCACGTAGATTGGTATTCTCACAAGAAACAGAACATTGTTAGCTTCTTATATACTCAAAAGTTCGGAAATATATTTTTATTTACTACCAACAGAAGTCCGAAAACTAGCTTACCAATGTTCTGTAAAACTCGTTTTTAAAAATATTTCCCCCAGCTGACTTAAAAGTAATATGGCTGGGCCGGACTGGTTTAAAAGTTTTATGGATAGAAATCCTCAACTACTTATCTCTACGAACACCAGAACCTACATCTTTGAGTAGAGCAACTTCGTTCAACAGAACTAACGTTAAACTAACGTTGTTAGATTCGGCACCTCAACTGAACATAAGCTCCACTGAAATCATACAGGGAATCCAAACAGCAACAAATCCAATACCTGACACTACTAAAAATATTACTGTTTACCTTCTCCAAATCCCGTTACATCGCAAGATATAGAATGTTTAACTACAGTTTACAGGGAATCGAAACAGCAACAAATCCAATACCTAACACTACTAAAAATATTACTGTTATAGATATAATAATTACTCATAAATGTTAGAAGACTGTCCAAAGTGATCTCTTGTTTTATAACGTTATGAAATAATAATAAAAATCATTTATCATTGATAATTTTGTTTATTTATCTACCGTAACATCGTGCCCCGAAGATGTAACAACTAGCCCCAAGTCGGGGGTAAGTTGGTACAATCGACTTGGTTGGTTAAATTGTCCATTGTGAAAAAAATACATACATTTTAATAACTTTTCAATCATATTTTAATAGCTGAATAGACATACTAACGATAAAAGCAATCAAATTTATAAATTATTTGATAGTTTTTGTCATATTGACAATTATCTAAAAATTGTAACAACCCGCCCCCCGCTCCCCTACTCAAATGTAAAATATCAATCTTATAAATGAAATCATTGTAGATTTCTAAGATTTCTTAGATAAAAGGTTAGAATGACAAATCATTTTTATACGGAAAATGTAAGGTATGGATCATGTGCGAATTTGCAATTTTATAAGACTTCGTAAAATAAAGGAGCTCGCACACAGCAGACTCAAGCTGTGATAACTCAAGCAATTTATCTATTGCCTTCCAACACCGACGATTCACATTGGACGTCTGAAGTCATGTGAATATAATGGAGTGCTTCAAACGTGAAAACTATATTTTAATGGTTTGAAAACCTGCTTGAACTTTCAATAATGTTCTTGATGATTTGTGAACTCTACCAACTCTTTATTAAGTTTATTTCGAGATATGCATAAAGTTTTATTAAGTACTATTTCATTTTAGCTGATTACTGCTTAGTAAGTTCCGCAGTAACATTTACCTCTATGTGATACGGTTGATAAGAAAGGTGTAGGTGGTAGAACCTATAGGGAACCAAATAGGTTTTATATGAAAGCTAATTGGTTCCATATAGAGTTCGCCCGGGGCAGTACCACCGCCCGCCACGGTACCTAGTACCATTTCTGCCGTGTAATAATTGTTTTTAAAGCAATTGTGGTCCGGTTGGAAAGGTGTGGATTCCGGTTACACTTCTTTAGAGGCGACCATCTTAGTCCTCAAGGGTAGCAACACATCTGTGACTGACTTAGAACGAGACTCCTACTA
Organism: Carterocephalus palaemon; assembly: GCA_944567765.1. Taxonomy (NCBI): domain Eukaryota; kingdom Metazoa; phylum Arthropoda; class Insecta; order Lepidoptera; family Hesperiidae; genus Carterocephalus; species Carterocephalus palaemon. The sequence continues at coordinate 9,915,441 of OX155651.1, read as the reverse complement.
ACAAGTACTAACTGGACTATTACTAACACCAACTAACAGGACTAACTATCACTAACAGTCCCTAGTCCTCATACCTACTAACGAACTGACCAACTAATGTTCTAATTAACTTTCTCAACTAATTGGACTAACCATCCCAGTCCCTAATTGAGTCTTGTTCAAAGTCAGTCACAGTTGCCATGGGTGGCAGCGGATGGATGGTGCTGCAAGCTCGTTTGCTATCCTGTATCCATAAAAACAAAAAAAAATTTTACAAAAATAAAAACGAAACCTCTGTAATGTACGCGGAGGAGGAAGGGAGAGGTAAGGTCGCTCCCTTTGTGATCCTGTTTAAGATTTTTCTCTAAAATTTCTCCATGAAAATAGTTGAGACAACTTAGAGTCTGAAAGACAAATTCGTTTTCTTTGGTCTTTGAACAGTAACATTCTGACAGATACATCTTTGTGCATAGTTGCTTAGTACTAGGCCAAAACATTAAATATGCTAATGTATGTTTTTTATACTTTCTTATTTATTTATTTATTTGATAAGTTGTTGTTTATGTTCAGTTCAGTTTTCAGTTAAATGTTATCACATTTAACTGAAAACACATGTTGTAATAAAAAACAGTTGAAATACATACTTCAACTTACTTAATAATACTTACTTAATCTTTTTTAACTTAATGTAGAACATCTCAAGACATTCATGGACATTCAAGTTATTTTTAAGGCAAAACTTATTTTCTTTATAGATTAAAGAATGGAAATAGTTTTTTGTGAGCTACACAATTTATTGCTCTTGAGAGCGCTCTCTTGTGTCTCAATAGAATTTTACAACGTCATTTTCGTGATACGTTCACAAATACGTGCCAACTGAATTTTAAGCTAAAACCTAGAAAATACAGTGCAATCAGGAGAGAGCGGACAGAACAAGTGACAAATTCGTCTGTCGCGAGGCTACGTGGAGTCGTTTAATTAAACGCGACAGTACAACCGTCAACAGACGAATTATCACGGTAAATTGCTCTCGGTAAGAATTCCCCTGAGCGCGCTTACTGAGAACTAATGCCACCGCAACGTGTTTGAAACAAGGATGTCGTGCAAAATGCGATGTGCGATTTTCAGGTTGGTCTTTTCGGTGTGAGCCATGAGTGGCCCAATGTAGGGCGCGGTCTCTTATTACAAATGAAAGGCTTTAAGGAGCCCCGTTCACATTTCCTCTGAATCGTCCAGTTTTCAATGCCCATGCATTACAAAACAGATTGACTTTAGTCAAAAGTATAAACTACGGTATGGTTAACAATGCAATTTGAAATATTTAACCTTACGTCTTAAAGCGACGCGCTAATATAATACAGCTAGTCATTGCTGGCGATAAAACAGCGTAATCCCACCGACAGGGGGGGTCGCGCGCGCTTTTGCCGTTCCACATTACGAAATTCGTTTAATTTTATTTATTTACCAATAAGTTGTGTTTCACCATATGAGCTCTACAATTGAATCGCTCGCCACGGATCGAAAAAAAAATTTGGAATCATTTCTCGATCAACAGAGGCAATTCCATATAGGTTGGGTCACTCAAATGCAACGAGTGGTGTTAAACACTCGTCTGGTGGGGCATAGACAAAATAGGTTGGAATTGTCATAAGTCTATGATAGAGAAAAATACGTAGACTTAAGAACAAACAAGAACATTAACATCTGTTCCGAGGCCGAGGTAAAATATATCGCACCCATAACAAAAATACTTCCGTGTTGACAATAGAAGACATGACCGGGGCAGTACAATAATAGCAGGCGACAAATCTGTCTGTCACCGCGCCTTCATTTAGTTGTTTAATTAAACCTTGATTCTTCTAACCGCCAAGGAACTTATCACGGTAAATTGCGCCCGCCCAAGAATTCCCCCGGGAGTACTTACCGGGAACTAATGGCCGCCGCAACATAGAGCTTAGGAGCGCTACCTACAAGTGCAGCCTTAAATACATGCATGTGCTTACTGAAATTGATTGTTTTCTATTCAATTTTCGTCATGAATATGCCAACAAAAGACATATTCGGGTGTGTGTATTAGTTTAGTTTAGGAATGTTACAACTTCAAAATTGATATCGATATAAATACGCGTAATAATATAATACTTTACACCACTTATTACAAAAAAATACGTGGACGGAGGTGTAGGTATGAAATATTGCACAGTTCAAGTTTATATGTCAAAGCAGTGCAGAATGCTAACATTTCTATATAAATCTCTCGTAGATATACAAATAATACAACTCTAGTTAGTCCGCTTTGATTGGATTTGATTTGATAGGATATGTAGATATAATTTTATCCCGGTGATTATCGCAGAAATGAAGTTCGATCGGTAGTATCGGAGTAGAGAGCGAGTGGCAACTAGGTGTTAACGAAACTATTAATTAAACGCGAGCGAAGCTGCGGGTGTCCACTAGTGGATGTATTAATTAATAAAATAAAACATTACACACACTACCATTAGTTTGACACACAACTTATACTAGTTGGTTATCTGGATACGATGGCATACTATGCATTTTGAACATTTTGGTCTAATATCTCCATGTTAAATCAAACCTCTCAAACATTATCTTGCATGTTTTTGGTAGCATACTCGTACAGACCTACATCAAATAGCAGCCACTAAGAAGTCCAGGGTGAACATACTTAGGTAGCAGAGGAGTACTTATGGTTAACGAATGCTAAGCTGCGTCTTTCTCCACCGAGTACGTAACTAAATAGAGCCGACATTTATGGTTAACGAATGGTAAGCTTCGTCTTTCTCCACCGAGTACGTAACTAAACAGAGCCGACATCTATACATATATGTCATGGAGTGCAGTAATCCCGGTCACCGTAAAGCCAATATTTTGCGAGGCTGTTTTATAGTGATAATGTTATAGACAAGGTGAAATTTAATCTATTTACTGAATAAGAACCTAAGAATTAGTGACTATCGCGTTATGATCCTTCCTGTTTCTCCATAAAATTAGGAAGACTCCTTGCCACCATCGGTATGACTGGCTGAGAATGCGGATTTGTTCGAACAGGTTACTGCCTGATTTACACTAACTATGGCCTATGGCCACAGCTGATACAGTGTTAAAAGTTTTAAGTTCTGCGATAAAGAGTTAACTAACACAAGGGTGTGAGAGATGTGACCGAATCTTTATATGAATTCTGAAAATAAAATGTTTTTCACTATGTACTCGTTAGTCAAATGGATTTTTTTATAATTCAAAACTTATTTATAAACGCTACTAAACTTGAAGTTTATTATGAACTATTTGTTATTTGTACAAAATTATTTGTAAATTCCTCCATAACTTAAATTCGCATGGAAAATTGCGGCTCCTCTATCGAGTTAAGAACTCAATGTCCCTACCATTTGCTTGCAGATGCTTTTTAAATGAGCTCTGGATGTCCAAATTTGTTTATGATTCGGTTTAAATTAAATAAAATGTCGCCCTTATTTGTTTTATGCTTCGTAATAAGCATAACCACGACATTAGATACTTCTTACTTCTTAGCGTGCACATACGAGTACCATATACTTCGTATTATTATTTTGAAACTCAAAGTGACGTACATTTGAATTGAATTGATTACTTTTATTCAAACTATTCTTACTTTTATTCAGATTATTTGTGTTGTGATTCTGCGTCAGAGTGTATAAGAAAAGCGCAAAATATCTTTAACTTTGCTTAACAGAGTGTATTTTCTACTTTAGATTCATTCAGCTTGTATGTATTCGAAGCGTCCGCCGTGGCTGTGGCGCATGTCTCGTCAGCTCACAGCAGCCAATACTTCCAGATGACTCCACTTCTCTGAATTTTCAACCACCAATCTTATTTTTATTTTTATGTAAGTTTTTATTATAGTGGATACTTGCTTAAGGTATAGTACTTACTTACAAAGGGCTTACGTAATAACTAATGGCATTTTCTTCAGGTTTACCTGGGGCGATTGCAAGAATGTTAGGTGTAAAAACTCGACTCATAATAATTATAACTTAATATGATTTATATAGTTAAATATTAACTGTATGATAAAAATGTTGTACAGTTAGCGGCACGAAAATGAAGAATGAATGAAATGCTGTATGAAATGCTAATTGGTTCACCCCTGCATTAATACCACACGCGAAGCTATCCCTTCTAAATTTCGTTCAGAGCCACACTTTGGTGACACTCGTAATATAAATAACTGTGCCTGGACATCAAAAATGGACTGATCATCACAAAGATTCTCATAATCAATGCTTAAAATCTCAGTGTGAACTTGGCTTTACCTGACTGTATTTTCTGCTTTAAATTCAGCTTGTATTCCACATGCGTCCGCCGCGCGTCAGCTTGCGCCCATCATTACGAGTACCTGCTTCCCGATGATTGCACTTATGGGAATTCTTAACAACTTTCCTACAACTTTGGTAATGTACATGAAACGACTGTGGCTTTGTAAAACTTGTTTCAACGTCTTGAACTTCGATAGTAAAATCGAATTATGTTATTTGAAACCAACTTTGTTACTACCATTTTCTTAAAATTGTTCTGCTAATATCCATCATAACAACATAAATTTATTAATTTTTAGCTCAATTTAATGTGGTTAACTCAACATTACTTACATTCACTTGCTAAGCTTCTACTTAAATACTTGTTAAAATTGAAATTCTACGTCGCTTTTACAAACTACTACAAATTTAAGAAGTTATTTCCTTAATAAACTAGAAAATAATTAATAATTGAGTTCATGCAGCAAGTTAATAATATGATTTATATATAACAACTAGCTGTACCCTGCCACGCTTCACTGTGGCACATTGTGATTGATTGCGAAATGAGAAACAAAACAAAGAATACATGTCATATAAGTTTAATTTTGCAATACTTGTGGATATACAATATTTTTCGCGGATATGTGAGCGATGCAAAAATTAGATAAAAACAATCCTTGATGCGGATTATATATCATGCTAAAATTTCAGCTCGATCGGTGCAGAACTTTTTGAGCGTACACAAACCAACATAACATTTTTATATATATAGATTAAAATACAAGTCCAATAGCAAGCAATAGATGACGGTGTTATCACAAATGCAATCAAACTAAAACAAGTGGTCGAGTGGCATTCAGTGTTTGATTGAAACGAGGTTCTTTATTAAATTCGACGCACGCAAATTGCAGACCTATCGAATTCTGTCTCTTTTCGATTTTAATCGACTTTGATCTATTCGATTGGGATTTTAATCTATTGATATTGGATCATGAATAATGTATTTTCAAGTAGTCCGGAAATATCGAGCTCCGAGCAAAAATACAGGTTTAAACCTGCGAAATGAACGATTTTCAGATACCCTCCATTACTCCACGAGTGTTATCTTGTTTCACTTGCAAATTGTCATCAGATTTATAATATAAGAATTAATTAATAAATAAATAAATATCAAAGAAGTTCTTACAAACGGCCATCTGATTCCAGACTATGCTAGTACTATTGGGGGATTGGGGGTTAAACACATACATACATATATATTTTTATAATTATGTATTAGTCTTATGGAACAAAATAAAATATTTTTATATTTTTACATTGAAACCAATCTGATATACATAAAACTGTTTGGTCTTACTTCTTACATCATCAAGAGGTTGCATTCATGGCATTTGTTAAATCTCCTAAGAATAATTCATCCATCAATCCAAGGTCCACTGCTCGACATAGGCCTCCCTCAACCGACACCACTCCTCCCAATCTTGTACCCTTTGAATCCAGCGGTTTCCTGCTGTCTTCTTCAGGTCATCAGTTCACCTCGTCGGAGGGGCGCGATACCTACTCTGCTTTCCAAGTCGTATATTGGCCGCCCTCCGACGAGATAGAAAAACCCAACATTTGTTGCATGACCGAACCCAGGACCTCTAGCTAGCAGTCGCGCTTACGACCACTAAACGAACGAATCTGCAAAATGAACCATTCAGTATTTCGAACCCAGTTCCAGTTAGGGTAATTGACGCGCGCATCGGCGTCATCCAAAACATTTATTACACGGCAGAAATAGGTATGACTGTAGCACTTTGAATCACCCTTAAAAATTCGCGAACGAGTGTTCAGGTTCCGTAGCGAGCTGACATCGGGCCTTCTTACAAACTTTCCGTCTCGTTAATCTCCGGCATCGAGCGAAGTTTAGAAGCCATTAGCGGGGACGATCGCTGCTGCCTCGGTAAATCTCAGCAACAGAAGTACAACACCAACTTTCGACTTTCTTTCTGTACAAAGAATTCAATACAAATACTCAATTCAATATAGTTGCTTGTGAAACTTCTGTTGTTGGTAATGGTAGTATAATGAAGCCATAAGGCTGTAGACACGTGTGTGGTAAGAGTTTCACGCATGAATGATTGCGCGGAAAATAAGCAGTTAGGATCTCCGCACACGACCGATTTTGTCACCAATTTTCTGTCTCACTTTACAAACTAAATTAAGCAAACATTATTTCATTGACAATTGTTACGCACAGCCAAATAGCAAAAAGCATTATATACTTTAATTACAAGTTTTATTAATTTAATATTTGATTACTGTGAAACATTTTTACTAATCATTTATTTCTATTTAGAGTTCGCCCGGGACATTGCCATCTCCACTCAAGGTACGTACCATTTCTACCATGTAGTAATTTGTTTTTAAAGCAATTGTATTTCGGTTGAAACGGATGATTTCCGCACACCATGCGGTTTTCTAGTAGGTATACATAAAAAATCCAAAAGTCAGTTAGCCAGTCTTAGTTGGTCGTGAAATTATTCTTAAAGTAGAAGTAGCATTATACATCATAGTGGGGCGGAATTTGTCACGGATGCGACTGTTGGCGGCGCTTGAATTTATGACCACCAAGTTCTGCGGCACATAATTTATAGGGGCAAACTTTCTTACATTATGCAACCGAGCCACTACGGTCAGCTTATTAGGTTTTAGTTGTCTATAACTTAGGAGCATAGCGACAATGTATGGCTATTCAGCCCACTGGAGGCTACCGAATTCTCCAACTCTGTGAAGCCCAACAGGTTTCGAGTGAAACATAACTAGAATCCAAATTCAGGACAACGTAAGTGCGTTTAGAGATATAAATAAATATATTGTGACCCAAGCACCCGCATCAGTCTTTTGTTTTTATTTGTGATTGAATTAAGTAATTAATAACAGCATTTAGCTTAATCATCAACCGAACTACACGACACTGACGGACGCACTGAAAACCAGCGTTGCGGCTCTAGCACCGCCGCGGCAAAGCTTTTATGTGTGTTTCAAGTTTCTTTCTGTATTTTCTTTAATGTTTTGTATATGTTGCATTTTGTCGCAATAAACGTTTTTATATTCTATTCTATTCTTTCAAACTAGCAATGTTTTTTGCGCGTATGCGGTTGTTTCGGCATACACAGCAGATTTGTGGTTTTAGCTCTTTGAAGAAGCTAAATTGATTTCTTAATGTAATTATAGGTATATCTATTAGAAAGCTGTACTTTGTAGAGGTGAAAACCCATTTGATAATATTTTGATTTGACTTTTTCTCGACTATCCATCAACCTTTCAGAGTCCACTGCTAAACTTTGGCTTCCCTCAATCATCATCATCAACAAAATAATTTGATTCGCAATTGAAACTTAGTGCCTCAGTCGAGGCCTATTATCTATTTAATTGCTTACTATGTGCGTATCCCGCTGTATAGGAAAACATAACGTGATGAAGAACCATATTATACACTCTTCAACTAAAAAATTTCTCCACGGTATAGACAACACCTGTTATAATTTGAAAATATAATAATGCCGTGATATAGATATTACCGGCATTACGGGAACAGAGCGCGCGTGCTAGCGGATCGTTTAGCATGCAGCTATAAATCGCTTACGTATTACCTACACGGTTATGAGTCGTCGAAAAGACCACCTAAATAATTACGAGCCTTCTTAAGTGAGTTTGCGGTGCTTGAAACATAGTAACATGCGGCGTAGAACAAAGATGAAACTAAGGTTACGTTCAGAAAAAGTTTCAGTTGGTAGAATCTGACTACTGTAGTGTTTGGGTGTCCATTACAGTAAATAAAACACGCCTTTGATTACTCAATAGGTGAAGTAGGTAATGCGTCCGGCCCACGTCCGTACTGGCTCACCGCTAGCGCCTGACTGACGCCGGCGCATACACTACAACTACGATAAATATAATGTTATAAAAAAATTCACCTAAATAGTTAGGAGAATAATTTACTAAGAATTGCTTTTATTGCATCCCTTTCATTGTCCATGCTCGGCACGGGACACCTCTCGGAATATGTTCTTCAAACCATGTCCCATTCCAGCTTGTTTACAATGAAATGTTTGGTTCTGATAACCTTAGTTGGTCAACACATTTCATAGTTTAATATGAACTAAGACTTAGGTGATAAAACTTAAGTATATAAAGTTCACACGTGGCAGTAGGCAAGATAACAAGGACGACTATCTTAGTGCTCTAACAACAACCCATCTATGACCGACTTAAAATAGAAGCTAAACTCGTAGGTGATATGACAGTTGTAATGTTTTTTTTAAATAATATAGACGGACAAACAGACGTACGGGCCATAAAAAGCTATTATAGATTAACCTATAATAGATTCGTAGCTTGGCACTTCTAGGATCGTAGGCGGCTCGCACCATCCATCCAGTGACCACGCGAAAGACGACTCTGTGTTGTACGAAAGCTGAGTTGTAATATAGGTATTGAGGACTCAACTGTGGACAACCTGTCATGGGCACTGCTCTGGGGGATCCGGTGCACAAGATTCCAACGATATCCTGGTATATTTAAAAGGTTTTCCATAGGTAAAAAGGGTATGTTTGGCTGGACCTCACCCTAAGAGCTAACGTAAGGAGGACATGATAACACTTCAGCAGCAATGCAGCACGGAAACAGATGCAGCGCTTGATTAGCTCGTAAACATGCAGCATTTTCAGGCTTAGGTACATTTGCTGCCACAGGTAGCTCATAGCATGAAATTTACAGCCTTAATTTTAGGAAACAAGAGTTTGTTGTAAAAGCAAAAATAATGTAGCCAATATTATAAAGTATTCAATACTAATATTATAAAGAGGAAACGTTTGTAATGTTTTCACACAAAAACTACTTTACTGAGTGACATTGGCTATATAATATTACTAGGTGTAAGCAAAACTATTGTCCACGCGAGCGAGGGGCGTCCACTAGTATAAAATAAATAGGTACTCCCGTATTGCACTGTATTGGATTGATTTAATTGTAATAAGCCTTGCCTCTTTGCTTTCGGTATAATATTATATGACCAACTTATAACCAAATAAATATCTACCCGGCAATTCAAGTTAAGTCACAGACTACACGAAGTGAACAAAAAAATAAACTTTTCAATGTACCTACCTACGGTACAACGTAACTTAAATGCATAGCTAAACTTTTCTCAAAACGTATTTACATAGTAGCTTAGCTGGTACTCGAATACCTCTAAGTGTAATTAAATCTCTCCAACTAAAGTAATGTTTTGAGGGTTGTGAAATTTCACCTGCAAGATTAAGCACTAATGTGTCATTCCAGATTCACGTTATTAATTTATAGAGGTTATAAAGCAAACACGTTAAAATAATTCTATCGCAAATGTGAGGATGAGTCATTTCCTCATTACTTTTGTGCATGTGAAACTGTATGTCATCATGTTGAAATGTTTTGAGAAAGGATTTGCAACCTTATTTAACAGCGTCACATGGATGTATGTATAAACGCTCCCGCGGGAGCATGTTGCGCGGGAAGCATGTGCAACATGAATACAAGCAACTAATATATTGAATACAGTAACTGCAGTAAGCAGAGCACAGGGTTGTCACAAAGCTGTAATATTATAATACTGGCCTATAACTCATAACGGTAGCTGTATAGTTTTATTTTCTTTTCCGTAATATTTTAAAATTGATACATCATTGCTATTCTCACTTTAACTTAAAGCTAGGCTAGACCAAATTTAAATAAGACACAAAAATTGAAAACTGAAACTCGCAATCGCCCGAACTACTAAACGGGATGTACAGAACATCAGTGCTTTGGCATTTTTTTTGTTGCAGAAAATGCTGAATGATTTCAGTTTTCGCTAGGACTGCACCAATTATCTATGTATTATTATTTTGTTCTTCTTACAAAATTTGTAGTAATTGACACACTTATCACATAACATGTAAGTATTTCTGTATGTATTGTTTGGTGCCATAATGAATAATTCAGAGTAACAAAATTAAAAAAAAAACTAGTTTTAGACTATAAAGTTGGCTTTATTGTAATTTAGGTCGACTATAAAATCTTCTTTTCATATCTACTGTATATTTTGTTGATAGCTAAGATGTGAGGCATAAATATATATCATATTACATATAAAGGTAGGTATATATTATTTAAGATAAATTAAAAATTATAATTTAGTGTAGCTTCTTGCGAAGCTCAGTGATAATAGCAAAAGAAACAAAACATCCATTAGTTTTAATAAACAAAATATATTATGGTACACATCGCAACCCTATTTAACGTCGTATACATCGCATTTAAACCGCAATGTTGCAATACCCTGAAAAGCCGTATAGTAGAAAGGCGTGTTAGATTCTCATTGTTTTACATTAAACGCTCGCTATATCGAGTTAGCTACTGAAAGGGCATTGGATATTAATATAATTATAATTAAATCCTACTAATATTATAAAGGGGAAAGTTTGTAAGTATGGATGGTTGTGTGTTACTCTTGCACGTAAAAAGTACTGAATGGATTTTAATGAAACTTTACAAATCAGAATAACACATAGGCTACAATTTATAAAGATATTGTGTGAATTGTCCAAAATATGACTATAAGTGTCAAGTAAGTAGGAAAATATCTACCATCTGCGAGCTATTCTGGCGTGCGCTGCCAAAACTACTGGACCGATTTCAAAAATTCTTTCACCATTAGAAAGCTGCATCTTCACTGAGTGACATAGGCTATATAATATTACTAGGCGTAAACGAAACTATTGTTATGTCTAATTCCACGCGAGCGAAGCTGCAGGCGTCCACTAGTCTTTTATAAATCTTACAATTATAACGTAGTTAATTAATAAGAATTAGAACTAACTGTTAAATTAAACACTTATAACTTTTTAATTGAAACATAAAATTATACTGATTAATGATTCATTCTAAGAACTCCCAATGCGGAATTTGTACAACTAGGACCCCAGGAGCACAACCCTTTCTTTGTCCCACTATGGGGCATGGGTCTCCTGTCAGAATAAAAGGGATTAGACCTTAGTCCACCACGCTGGCCAAGTGCGGATTGGCAGACGATATTTTCGACCTAATAATACTATTTGCTACTAATATTTGCACGTATAGTAAGCAGCCCCGATTAATTTTAGATGAAGATGTTACACGCAGCTTCGGCCCGAGGATTGCGCGGCCCATATTATCAGTTAAGCCGTAATCCAATCCTGCAAATGCATATTGCATAATGCACGGCGGTTTCTGCCAATAACTGCAAGGATTTGTTTATGTATGTATATTTATTTATTTATTTATTTTACGCTTTATTGTAGTCTACAATGGGCGGAGTGAATGCCTGAAGGCATTATCTTCCAGTCAACCCTTGAAAAATGGTGAGAAGTAGCGGTAGGGGTTTATGATTTTTAATCGTCATGAATATCAAATATAACTCTGTTTAACTAAGTTTAACTCTGTACAAAATAGCGGACATATACGAAAATGTCAGCTTTTTACACCTTATACAATTAGATTTCCAATTATGATTTTTAAAATGTGCCGTTTATCATTACGAAGAATAAAAGAGAATACTGCATGAAATCTCCATTCCATAATAATTGTCCTTATTGGGCTCCTAATAAGGGCTTTATAAATATATTATATGCAACGAGTACCTACATTACTCGTATTCTCCAGCTCCATTTTCCCGATAATCTCTGACATCGAGTGAAGTTAAGAAGCCATTAGCGAAAACGGCGATGGCTGCCTTTACTTAACATCGAGATTCGAGATCGATGAAACAGGAAACAAGCATCACTTTACTTTGTTTGAAGCGCTGATAGCTCAATGGCTCGCGTCAATTATATGTGATCAACCGGGTTAAGCAACGACGGGCGCGGTCGGTAGATATGTGGATGGCAAAACTTCATGAATTCTTCCGTCCATTGGAGGGCATGTAATCGCATAACATTAATTATGTTAAGTGATTCCAGTAGTTTTTACTTATAAATCAATCTGAAAAATATAAGAATATTCGACACTGCGTTGAAAACTAAACCACACCACCAATCCGCATTGGAGCAGCGTGGTGCAGAATGCTCTAGACTTCCCTCCCATGCCAACTAGATGGGTTAAAGCTTAGCTTACTTTAGAAAATATATCCTTAAACCACATCTGAACACTGCACACCAACCCTGCACTTTGACAAGTAGAATGGACGGTGGTTAAAGTACTTCCGAAGCGGAGAAGAAAACATTGCAAGTCATCTGCTAGATTCCAACTGGACTGCAGGTATCATTTTAACCCAGAGAAGCTCATAATTATTCAATACACTCGGCATTGGTGGCTGGCGCAAGACATGCTTTGACGCATTAAGTCGAAATTGCCTCATTAATTAAGCCACATGTGCACTCACTCAGTGACATCGATAATACTGTGCCGTATTGCACGCCAATTAACAATAAACCGACGGCAGCAACAGGATAACAAGTAATTAATTGAAACCTATAAGCGTCATAATAACAGGTGAGTCTCAGGTTCATATCAGGTTTTCCATGAAAGGCTTGCACTTTATTTTCTGTAGCGCACTGTGGATTAATGATCTTCCATAGGTTTTCTTCGTACCATGGAGTAGTTAATTGAGAATTATGAGAATTATGGTGGTTAGGTCTCTCCCGGTCTCTCCAATAGCAAGTAAGAGAGGTCTCCGCAACCCCGGATTAGTTTAAGTGTTAGTGATTGATCCAGTATCGAATGATTTCAATCCAGCCGATGATTTTCGAAAAGTCTAAATAATTGCTTTACAATTGAAAACAACCGAGACCGACAGATTAATGTGACCCTCGTAGCATGGAAAAGCCCATAAAATGCCACAAGCGCCACGTACATCCACATAAAATATCAACTACGCCCGACGTTGCTTAACTTGGTCACAATCTACTAACGACTACTACAAGCGTCTAAAGGTTACCACTTTAGGTTATTTAACACTAACATAAACATAGTACCTGGAGGTTCCGTTGATTGTCTTAAGTATGCTACTAAGAGTTAAATGTTTTGTTACTAAAAAAATATTACGTAAGAAACAGATCCTGGAAGTAAAAATTTAGCTGTGTGAATTGGAATTAATATTGTTTTTGGAAAAAACACTTGAAGGTAAGTAGGCAGTGTAGGCTGTGGCGAAGTACTTCTACGTTAATTAGAAACGTTACATTTATGATGGCGACAATTTGGGCTACAGTAATTACTATGTACGATAAGGATCAACGGAAATGATCTGAATAGACTGTACGTTCCGGGTAATAAGCACTTTGGCACGAGGTCTTAAGTACGCGAGTTTGGGGCAAAGAAAATGGGACGCAAATTACATACTCAATTACTGTATAAGGTACCGATATGAGAATAGTAAAATATTCACAAAAATTTTATTATACATTGTTAAAAATACCTATAAATTATACCGACAAATTTAATGACATCGCTTAATTACAGAAACGGTATTTTCATGTGGACTTTGTGACTTAATCAAAGGAAAATTTAGATTTTAGGTTGACAAAGGAGGTCATTGAGCCACCGTTCCTTAAGTTGTAATTATCACGTTTAAACTGTCTTGTAAGACAAAGCGGTATTGCACTTTCCTAACATCTAAGATTACTATATATATAGATTATTAGATTATATTTTTAAGATTACTGATTAGGTACTTATTAATTAAATGTCACTTGCTTTAACGGTGAAGGACACATCGTGAGGAAACCTGCATGCCTGAGAGTTCTAATGTTCTCGAAGGCATGTGAAGTCTGCCAATCCCCGTGCCCAACAGTGGGACAAAGAAAGGGTTGTGATGATGATGAACATCTAAGAGTCTCGTCCTAAGTCGGCGTCGCTACCCTTGAAGACTACCACACTTTTCTAACCGGAACACAATAATTATTACACTATTTAGTAGACTAAGATCACGCTATTTTTCTGTTTTGTTTAGATCTGGTCGTTTCTCCGTCGAGTATTTACTCATGATTTTAAAAGGAAACGTAGCTTTTCAAATTCCTCCAACGTTAAAAAAAACACATCTCCTGCGATGTACATTCTATACACAGTGTAAAAACCTGTATTCGTCTGTGCTATGGCTATAGAATTTGGATGATAAAATAAAACCAACCAGTTCTAGAGTAGGTCCGCAAATTTCACTTAACAATTCTATGTCTCCACTTACCAACAACATTTCCATATAACGATCCTTAAACAGCAACTTAAAATACGAGTATCAAAATCTCCAACGCCTGTGCGCCTATAAGACAGATTTCAACGTCTAAACGAGGCGAAGGGAATCTGTCGCCTAACCGTGTTTCCACACTCGACGGATTCCGGGAAGGCTTCGACGGAGATTTAAAACCAACGAACCTGAATATTGCACAGCTGACGGGATCCCCCGACTTACCCACGTTTTCACGCGAAGCGACCTGAAAAATGAACGAAGGCCCTATTCGCTTAGGACGGATTCACTCCTTATTTCAACGTTTAGTACGAGAGCTGATAGCATTAATTACATCTTAATATTATTAACTAGTACACCTGGCACCGAAGCGCTCATAGCCCAATGGCTCAGATCAATCTTAAGTTAAAAGCTTTTACTTAACTTCACTCGTATGTATGTATGTATGTATGTCCTAGAATCTTGCAATCAATATTTCACCCAATTCCACTGAAGTTATCGAGCTGGCACACATAATATGTAGTTCCGATGACAAAAAATTAAGAAAGCTTTTTTAAAGAAAAATATTTTTTAATATTTCATTTATTATCAATCAAATCAACGCCCGAGATATCAAGTAAGTACCATTTCTAATGTGTAATTATTTTATAAGCTTAGGTAGTATTCCAGTTGTAAAAGTCCAGTTACACTATCCTAGAGGCCATCTTTTTTCTCAAACATTAGAATTCTTATTATTGCTCCTTCTAACAAATACTAACTGGACTAACGTAAACGGGACTAACTGTCACTATCACTCGCTACACCTATAGTATCCATACGTTCAAAGTTAAATGTTACACCTTTTACTAATGAGTCTGATTTTCTGAATGTTGTTCAAAATCTGGCACAATATTCATGGGCGGCAGTGGATCGGTGGTGGGTCATGGCTAACATAATATCCATAAAAAAATCTTCAGCGTCTTATCACTAGGATCGTTCAAATGTACCTATGCTCTTTATGTAACATAAAATTCATACGATCCTTTATGAGTTGAGGATATACAAACCAAGAAAATTGTCCTCTGCTACTTATTTAAACGGTCACTACGTCGATCTAAGGTCAATACTTACACAATCTACACAGTAGAATCACAGTAGGAACAACCGTTTAATAGTAGGAGCCCATTCTGTGAATTTATCGGACGTGAAATTAGTCTTCTGTGTGTCTAACCAAGGCATTCACTATTGACGATTGGCTCGACAAAGCGTTAAATAGGACAGAGTATCTAGTCTGTATTATCGTGGTAGGAACGATATCCTAAATATCTATAATTACGATTGCACTCAGTTTAATACCAATAGTGACACCAGCATACAATAAAAACATAATTTTATTAAAAAAAATAAAAAGAACAGAAGAGAAAGAAAAAAAAGTTTTGCTAAAGGCTGTCTTATGGCTTTGAGCAATCTTTTCCAGACAGCTTGGCAAACAAAAGAGGATACAGGTATAATACGGTAGGGTAACACAACCAATGACAGATGAATGAATAACAATATGTTCGAATGAATGGTCTGCGAGCTGGAGAGATTCAGAGCTCGGAGGTTAAAAATACAAAAAAAACGAAATCGAAACGCGTTATGCGTGCCTCCGGCTCGGAAATGTTACTTGGACTCGCAGACCGTGGGGTGGGCTGGATCCCTCCACAGGTCGGTGGATGAACTTGGGTGCGACGAATAATCGAATTTGAAAAGTGGACTGTATTTATGGGCGTCACAGTTATTTGGGCCAATGATCCGACGACGGATGCAAGAAAATGAATTCCACCAACCTCTTATCCCGCTGTGCAGCTCGCCGGGTGGGTGCTCGAAAACACTTCAGCCAGCTTGACTCCTCTTGCTCAATTAGCACTAGTTCGAACAGTGGGCGTGCGATGCCTTTGGACTGCGGCGCGGCGCGGCGATACGAAAACAGCGCGCGTTCAGCTCCGGCCCGTGCCAACTCACGACTCGCGGCGCGGCGCTCGGTCGAATCCCGATGCGCCCGCGCACACACGCGAAACAATCGGCGGGTAGAAACAAATTCTAGCACCACCGTACGAATGCATTGCCCAATTAAAATAATAAATATTTATGTATTTCCGAACACAATAATTACAAACATCAACATAATACGAATGAAATTACAAAGACATATGGAAGAACAACAAGAACAACTAAACACAAAGACTTAACTCACTACTAAACATGACAAAAATTTAAAGAAACATATAATATGATTTTATTCTGCTTTTAAAGGAATGCGAAGAGGCAAGGAATTCCACAGTTGCACGGAAAGGACAGAGAAGGATTTCTGGTAGAAGGAAGTTGAGTGGGTAGGACAACTAAGAGCATTTTTAAAGTAAGTATATTTTGTAGTTAGGAAAGAAAGCATATTTAGTAGATTGTGTGATACAAGTTAGGTACCTATTTAGGAAATAAGATTTCCGTTAAAGAAAATAACCAGTGCCTTTATACATATTTTTGTTAAATTATTTGTATAATATTTGTTCTTGAACGTACACGAATAATTAACAAATAAATAAAATAAACAAGGATCGACAGTTTACCCTCTGAAACACAGAAGCGTTCAACAAAAATTGGCCCTAGCGGTCACGCATTCAACTGCAGCCGAGACCGGCTTAAATTAATAAATAAATTAGTTAGTAATAAGCTAGCAAGCCGCAAAAAATTGTTTGCCTAATCTAAAAGCATGTTTAGGTATGTAATAAGTTAGCAAGCCGCAAAAAAATTGTTTGCATAATCTAAAAACATGTTGTATTCGATTTGGCAATCACTATGGACTAAGTACGGAGTGGAGTGTAAGAAGAGTCTACGAGTGGAAACCATGACTCGGGAAATGAATCATAGGCCGGCTGAAAAAGTTAGCGCATAACATCTGGATTCAACAGGCTGCCTAACTGTCGTAGAGTCATCTTACCCTGAGCATGCTCCGTTTAGGGGCAAAATTACAAGTGGAGTTTGTACCTACTTCACTAAAAGGATAAACCACGCAACTATGTCAATTTCGTCTCATTCATACATTCACCATTATTCTCATTCAAAAGATCCACTTCACCTTTCCTATCTCGATCACTCAATTACAGTAATTGACCGAACGAGCGACCAGCAACTGCCGAGTGAATATCCCAATGCACATAATCGATGCACCAATTAGCACTGCTCTCTGAGATTCAAGAAGGCTTACCCTAAGCCCGGCTGAGGCTGAATTTATACTCGACATAATTACAAACGTAAATAGCAGAGCTTAGTGGCTGGTTGAAAAAGATCTTTCCTACATGTACATTGGATTGGATCCAACTACGGCGATGTATGGTGACTCCTCTGATATGTGTTAAATGGTCTAATTCTAGTATTGCTCGAACTTAAAGGAATCGGTGACCACATCCCATCGTTGCATGTCAGCTTATTCGTCAGGCAATAATCCAAAAAAACTGATTTTGTACCTTACACTACTAGTGCCTTTGAGATTTGAAAATATGACATCTTAGGCTGCATTGGATGTTTGTTAATCTACTGTACTTGAAATAACACTTGAACCATCCATCATGTTTAAGTCGTATTCTAAAGTACAAGGTTATACCGGCGTCACTTAACTGTTTTGTACCCTTAGAATCCAGCGGTTTACCGCCGTCCTCTTTTAGGTCATCGATCGTTGTCGAAAAGCGGCCAGAAACAATGCAATTTTGCGACCAGTTTTAGGCACAATTTTATTGTTGGCCCGCATGCGTTTGTAGTGTTATTCACTTTTTTTTCCGATGGTCGAGAAGGAAATCCTCAGGGGTACCATGTGGTTTGGGCCAGATGGCATTCCCGACATTAAGATGTCACATGATTACGAACTAAAACCTTCTATCCATTTCTCCACTTCGCTTTCTGGGCATTAGGTACTTCAGAAGTATTTTTCTGTGCTATAAAAAACCGAATGCATGTTTACAATACTAAACGATGTCCACACGACTTATTTACACATGCCTTTTAAAAAAACGTTAAATCATTCGTCCATTTCATGTCGCAAAAAGATGAATGCTTTTAAAAACGTTTGAATACGAGAACCTACCTATAACATACAAAAAGCTCTCCAGTGTGTACAACTCTCTACAGAACAAAACTATGTTCTATTTTTGTAAAGTAAATAAGGGTTGTGCGTAAACATACACGGGTATGTTTTTTTGCCAAATTGTGGGTTGGTCGCGAATAATAAAATATTTTTCTACCATACTAACCCACTGAATTAGTAGCTTGTGAAGACAAACATTTATTTTATCCGAGTCAATTTTGTTTTGTTTATTTTTTACATGCATAAGCGCTTACTTTGTTGACGTCCCTATAGCATGGTCCAGAATTGTGTTACTGTTTCCTTTGCCTTAAGAGGCGACCCAAAGGCGACCAGAAGCCCTGGTTGACGCTTGCTGTCCGTTCATCGCGAGCTAGAGCTGCAGCCAAGGATCCAGGAATAAGTACGGTGGGAGCGGCCCAACAGCTTCCGAGACACATATGTATAGTCTTTCGTGTCTAAGCAAGGACTGAACCAATTTGTCACCGGCGCCATAGGCAAGCTCCGAAGGACACCGATCCGAGTTTAAGGGTAAAAGTGGATGTAATAATGGCGGATATATTAGATATTGTTAAATGTCAAGCTTTTCCCCGCGAAAACAAAGCTTGTTTACCTAAGTAACAAAAATAGTTTACTTAAGTAAACAATTTTTGTAGATCCTGTTACTATGGTGACAACTGTCATGCTTTCAGTGTAGGAATCGCTTTTACTATTATTTTACTATGATTACACTGCTATCAAGATTATCAACTAAACTCTTGCCTAATTGCAGTTATTACACCTGCGCTGGTAAGTATAACCCACAATTTAATACACGATCGATTTTTACTGTCTACTACCTACTTAATTAGTTACTTCTCGCGTAGGCGTAGTACAAACACAAAGTTCTATCACAGAGGAACGTAGGAAAGGAATATCGTTGTACTGTGGTTCTGCAACAATAACTGTAATCACAAAACGTTTAGCTAAACGGTTATGGGTGGTAAGGGCCTAATAGGACCTAGTTATGTATTTATCCCTAGTTCGCCCGAAGTTATAGTATTAGTAATTACTACACCATTTTAATTAAATAATAATATTAAAATTTACCAATGTCTTTTTCAAAAATTAAAAGCATTTTTTCTGTTTCTTTATCTGTTGCGAATAATAAGTATTTCACTATAATACTGTTCTAACATTCTCAAGTATTTTATAACTTCTTTAATTTTGTAGTAATTTTTTTCGTCTCTTATGCCTATTCGGGCATGTTTTCAAAAACAAAGACCCCTTTTATGGAATAAAATTTATAAAGACAGTCCTCATTTGGAGCTCTGGCTAAAATTTGCCAAAGCCATCATAAGCCCTAGTGGTTCGTTTGCTTTGCTAAATAACAATACTTATTACCTTACTCATTAACTTCCAACTCCCGCTACTGGCCTGGAACATACTCCACCACGCTGCTCTAGTTCGTATAGGGATACCGATTTTTAAGATGTTTTTTTTACCGCTAGAAGATCTCTGACATGGTTTAAGACTAAGAATAGTTTATTTTCACAAAAATATAACATATAACAACAGAAAGTTGCATAGGTATTGTTGAGGAGGCGTAGTGGACACTATCCCTATCCTAGGGCCAGTAGGCCAGGCCTAAACTCAAATCTTCGGCACGTAGGTATTTGATCCCCGCACACACATCAAAAATATGTTCATCACCTACCTGGATCGCGATGTCTTCTTCTTCACCAACTACTCCTGGTTTTCTCCAGCCGCCGACTTCACCAACACTTCACAGGAACTCAAACAAAAACTATTCCAAAGTCAAAAAATTATCCGAGCACCGTATTAATAAAGCACTTTTTGTCCGATTTACACAGAAACGCCATCTTGCTTCTCGCCGGCGGCCACTCGTGATAGGCGAATGGCAAGGTGGCGGCAATTTTTAAACTGTGTTCAAGTCACAAATACGTGCCTGAACAGGTACCTATATAATAATTAACCATATAATTATTTAACGACTGTTATACATGGACCTAACAGCTTATAATGGCTTTTGCCACGCTTCTCCAGTATACCTAGACACGCTGGAGAATAGGCTAAGCTTAAACACAGATTAATGCGATTGAACCAAAAATTATAGTTTCGGAAATAAGATAGCAAACTAGGAACATTAACGCGGGTCATAAAAGGTAATCCGGGGATAAAAAATGTGCAGTGACGCTCCGGGAAACTATGGTCGCGCCGCGCTGTTGAGCGCTCAACGCAGCGGAATTTTGAAAGTTTTCAGAGAAAAAACGGGTTTTTCTAAATAATGCATCCCATTAGCGTAACAATACGGCAAGAGTCTCACAAATCGCAGAAAGCCTGGAGTTTGTTAGGCCGTGTACTACGTGGGCAACAGAAAGCGATCACGAAGCGATCCGATTCGATTCGATGACGAGCGAATTCAATGCGATGCGCAGAAACTGATCGCGTTCGCCTCACATCACGCGCCGGAGCCCACCCTGCATAGGTACGTATAGCCACGTAGGCCTTGATGTGGCCTACGTGGCTATACGTACCTAGTAGTATCGCCTGTTTAGTGTTTTCACGCCGCGGCGCATCGCTTCGCGTTCGCATCCAGATCGCTCACGTAGGACGTAGACTTATTCGCTCAATAAAGGGTATTGGGTATGTAGTAGGTATTATTTATTAATAAATAATAAATCAACAAAATTAAATTTGAATAAATTTATTTATTACAATTTTTGTACAAAATGTAATGTTTTACAGTGGACACACTATAACTTCTTTTTCCTATTACAAATTAAATAGATTATGAATAATATCGTTCTACATACTCGTAGTGAAATACGTATTTAGGTATTTATTTATATAAGAATAAATGTACCTAACACTTATTTTGTAATTGTCAAAATTGCTATAGATAGATCTATAATGTATAAATAAACAATGTCAAAAAATGTTTGGTCATTGCATGTTTAAGTTGCGTCCCACTGCTGAGCACGGGTCTCCCCACAGACAATTCTGCGACAGTTCTAGAGCATACTCCACCACGCTGCTCCAAAGCGGATTGGTGAAGGGGTTAGTGGCCAACCCAGTGTTGAATGTTCTCAAGCCACCCGAAGGTCTTCGACACGTAGCGTCCATAGCTCAATGTGATCGACAGAGTTAAGCAATGACGGGCGCGGTCAGTACCGTGCTTCGGGCACGTTAAGCTGTCGGTCCTGGTTGTTTTCAATGGTGAAAACAGTCCATAAAGCTTGTCTATTGCCTTATTCTATTTCAAACACTGTCCAAAATCTTTTCATAGTTACTGTCTTGTAAATGAGAAACCCCAATATTCTGTTAAACGTACAAAAACTTACAAAAAATAAGTATATTACTAGTTATCTAAGTACTTATTTCATATATTATACTGTCAATAATGGCATGGAGTAGTTAGTCTATGTAAATGCATAAGTATTTCACAACCCTTCCAGTAGTTTTTAAGATGATCTAATTTTTAATGAGTTTCATTAAATGTGATGATCGGCAAATGTTTATAATGAAAGGAATATTAAAATTAAAATTAATGAAACTAAAACGACTTCATTTTAAAATTAAATTTAAGTACTTTGCCTAATAATTTGTACAGATTCATTTTCTTTTTTTTTGTTCATCTCTAAGGCAGTCTTTCTCTTGATTTTAGAAAAAATCTTATAACATAAGCATATTCTAGTGTTATTAAATTAAATTCTTATAAATTAATTAATTCAGAGCTATCTAATATAAATTATGTTTTCGTTACATAATAAAATAGTTATTGCATTGTTGTACAAGTTTAATACCAAACTGTAAAATTGAGATTTGATTGTTTTAACACACAAATTTTAATAAAAGGTCTTTTACCTATTGGGCATTTTATAACCAGCATTTTCAGATTTAATTATCTGTGGATATGTGCGCAATTCGAAATTCAAATAAATTTTATTCGAAATATAAACACAGTAAGCGTTTTATTACTGAACGATTCGTGAGTGTCTATATTCATAGTTGAAGTTACCGGCTTACTTACGTGTGATTTAAGTCGGAAATACACTTGTAGTGCGCCGTGCCCGCCGCGAGCGCGTTCACTCCTTAAGATGATTATCGTAATAGATCGAAACTAGTCGGCCTATTTCAGACTTAAATCACACGTGAGTAACCCGGTAACTTCAACAGTAAGCGTTCGTCTAAGTGGGTAGACACGGGTACAACACCTAATCAGTATCACTAGAAATTGAAGGTGACTGTCTGGCGAAACAGTCGGTCTTGTACATCACATTCTTACCGAATGGCACAACAGTGACGTCAGATGTCTATTGCCAAGGAAATGATGGAGAAGCTCGCAATTCGTCAACCAAAACTGGCCAATCGCTCTTCCCCATTGCTTCTCCACGACAACGCGCGAGCTCTCACTTCACTACAGACCATTGCAAAACTAAAAAGAGTAACAGCTGGAATTTCTCCGTCACCCACCGTACTCACCAGAACTTCCCCAACAGATTACAATTTTTTCAAAATTTAGGCAAAAGAAAAAAATTTTCATCCGAGAAGCAATACAAAATGCTTTCGCTGACTTCATCGCCCGTCCGGCAGAAAAGGGATAAACAACAATTTAATTATGTAGCTAAAATTAAAAAATTACCGAAATTTTTATATTTTTTTCATACAAGTCTCCAATTTCATAGGTAAAGACCTTTTTTTTTTTTTTTTCGCTGGGAAATGCAGTTTACGCATCCCGCCCGGTCGTAAGTGACGGGCGGTATGTTGATGTGAGACGTCACGGGATCGCTTGCGCATTACTACCGTGACGACTCAGCGCGCGCCTTTGGCTCCTACACTTTTTTACAGGGGAGGGAGGAGACGCGCATAGCGCGTTCTCCTTCTCCCAGGTCTCCTCCTCCGAAGCGAGTCTGCGAGAGCGCTTGCCTCCCTTGCCCGCTCTGCGGCCTCTTTATGCGCGATTACTGTCTCGCAGAAAGAAGCCATTTCTTTCCAGCATCTCTCGCTGCTGAGCATAGCGTCGACTACACTCTGCAGCGAGAGATCTGTACCGACTATAGAGGTCAGAGAGTGCCTTTGAGGGCCCCAAGCACCACATTCCTCCAGGGTATGTTGCGCCGTGTCCACCGGCGCGTCGCACTCATGACAAGAAGGGGTTACCTCCCGCCTCGCTACTCGATGCAGATACTCACCGAAACAGCCATGCCCGGTAAGTATCTGCACCAGTCTAAACTGCAGTATACCGTGCGCCCTCAACATAGGTAAAGACCTAATATGAAATGCAATTTAATAAAACAAAAGCAAAAAAGTTAAGTTATCATTCATGATATTTTAAACTCAGTAGTTATTTTGCAACTTATTCCTACTTTTTAAATTGACGGACTATTTCTTACAAAATAAGTTTTTTTACACTTAAAATTACATTCAGATCTTATAGTAAAATATTAAGCGTTGAATAAAATAAATAAATATCAGTGTTCAATTATCTTTCAAGTTCTTACATATTATATTGAACTACAAAATAACATAACATTAATAATAAAAACAAATATGCTTTAAGTAATTTAAGTAATTATTTACAATCGTAGACCACAATTATTTTAAAAGTAGTCATTTGAGATTTCATTAAATGCAGAATAGGTCCAAATAATAAGTCGAATGCGTCTTAATTACCTTTGAGTCTTACATAACGCATCTTTAGACACACACAAACCAATTTTCCTCGCCCAAATATTTCACAAATAATTTAGTACCTTACCTCCAAATAATACGGCGATGCGGTCGATATCACAATGTCTCGAAAGTTACCATTCAGGTACAAGAATGGTAGCAATTAAAATGCGGCAACACTAGCTTTTAAATATGTATAACCGATCAAAACTTTGTTGTTGAAGTGTACAATCCTAGTGTTGAATAGATATAAAAGAACTCGATCGATTTTCTCTGGTGCTACGGCGAATGTGTTGAAGGAAAAATTACATTACAGCATAGGAATTAAAGTCCATATCACTTCACACGTACTGGCGCGGGGCCGGGCCGTTCTTTCTGGAGTGCGGCAGGGTGTCGTCGTTGCTTCCGGCGCCCCCGCAATTGTTATTGTGTAAAAATGACATTTCCACGTCCGCGTCTCCGCCCTGTTATAATAAAAATGGTTGGTCACATTGTACACTTAGCAATAGTAATAAAATGAAAATATTAAGTGTAATAACTTTCTGTTGCACTAGTGGACGCCCGCAGCTTCGCTCGCGTAGAATTAGACCCATTAACGACGTCTACCCGTCTATCGACTTCATAAACGGCAAAGTTTCATACTAACTTTGCACCCCCGTTTTACCCCCTTAGGGGGTGAATTTTCAAAAATCCTTTCTTAGTGCTCCCCTACGTTATAAAAGGAACCCCTGTGCAAAATTTCAAGTTTCTAGCCCTTATAGTTTAGGCCCTGCGTTGATATGTCAGTCAGTCAGTCAGTCAGTCAGTCAGTCAGTCAGTCAGTCAGTCAGTCAGTCAGTCAGTCAGTCAGTCAGTCAGTCAGTCACCTTCTCCTTTTATATATATAGATTACTCTGTCAATCACACAGATACGACGCGAGCCATTGGTATATGGACGCTAAGAAGTGTTGGTTCGTAATCCACGCAAGACATGGTAAGGATAAACCATAGACAATGGGACTGTTTCTCACCTCTGCATGCATGGGATTGCCAGTGATGGTGATCGGAACCTTGGCCGGAATGTAGCCGTTGCCAGCACCGCTCTCACCCGGGGCTTTCTCCTCTGAAATAAAAAGGACTATTAAGAAGACGGCGGGAAACCGCTGGATACAGAAGGCACAGGACCGGTCGGAGTGATATCGTTTAGGAGAGGCCTATGATGGATGGATGATTAATAATAAAGAAATTCAGCAGTTTTTTTATAGATTATAACCTGATGGTAAGTGGTCACCGTTGCCTATGATACGAGCAACACAAGAGGAATCTCTAGTATGCCAACCCTGAAGGAAAGCACTTTTTATTTTTACGCTTTTGTTTTATTAACCCCAACAACTGAGAAAACAGTTAATGTTTGTTCGAAAAAAAATATCTATGAAAGAATAGAAAAAGAGACTAAAATGACAAAAGAGCTTTAAATGCATTTGATGCATGATTTTGACGAACATTGCAAATAAAACTAATTTTGAATAGTGCTGCTGTATTTGTTTTAGTTGACTGAAATTGTGAAGCATTTTTTTTAATTCTTTAACATTCAATAGAAAAATATCAAAAATGTCTCAATATCAAATATCTCGACTAAGACAAATGGAAACCACCGATATAACTGTATGTTTATATATCTACTCGTAATAAAGACTTCTCATAGCGTCAATACAAATTTATCACAGACTTATCCACTCCCGCTGCGCGCTAAATACCTCCGTGACCTCATTATTTTCTCGAGAGCTGTCACTAAACTAGAATCAATTAATATCTCTCTTTGTCCTAGAATACTTTTTGCTTTAATGATTATGCTATCATTAAAGCAAAATGAAATCTAAATCCTCTGGTTGCTGAGCCACGTCGATTATTTAAAGCTAAGATAGTTCGTCAAGATATTTAATAATTATCATAAAAACTTCGAGGTCATAAAATATTCCGCATAGAAAAATCAACAAATCAACGAACATTCGAAGAACATCATTGACTTATAAATAATAATATCAAGGTACGTTCAAGAAAAGTTTGCAAGATTTCAGTCTCTTGAACAAACTCTTATTGAACATAAGATTTTACTTAAACATGGTAAAGATATATACAAGCATAGCAAACCACAAACCA
Organism: Carterocephalus palaemon; assembly: GCA_944567765.1. Lineage (NCBI taxonomy): Eukaryota > Metazoa > Arthropoda > Insecta > Lepidoptera > Hesperiidae > Carterocephalus > Carterocephalus palaemon. The sequence continues at coordinate 9,889,040 of OX155651.1, read as the reverse complement.
CAATATAAAGTACAATATAAAATTGAAAAAAAAAAACTGGTTACAAAACTCATAAATTTTTTTGGCAATATTGTACTTACACATAAGAATAAATTCTAACATACGACAAGGTAAGTATAAGTTTCGTAAAAATTTAATTTACAAAAGAAACTACTACAAAACCCTATCGAACTTGAGTGGATGTTACCCAAAATGCGAAGACAGTAAGTAGGTACAAAACGTTCCAACCCCTTTAACTTGATACACTACGAAACAAACTACAAGGCACTCGAGACAGCCTTAAATACGAGATCAGGAGTTATCCGCATCTACAATTCCTGGTTGAGAGCTAAAAGAGCGTCGTGACCTCGTTTATCTACACTCGGGAGAGTTGATACTGCACGTACTTGGTATTTTCAGTACACGTTTACAGTTACTATGCTAATATTAATATCAAAACAGATTCTCTTTCAAACTCAAGATATATTATGAATGCATTAAAACTACGTCTAGTGCATTACCATGTTCGGCATCGTGCTTTATATGAGTACCATCTATCTTAACCGTATGGTTTAGTAGTTAGTAGTTTAGCTACCTAGGTAAGTTCACTATTAGGGAGCTTCTGATGGATAACGTTTTAATGATGATTATCATAATTGAACTAATTTGGCAAATTTTACTAAGAATAGCGAATTCAATTGCTTTTGCATATCAAGTTATAGAGCATTGCATAATATACTCGTATGTAAATATAATATGAACACCACGGTTATTAAAACCACCACGGTTACTAAAAAGTCTACTTCAGAAAGTATTAAAATTTGATGATTAAGCTGTAGGTATCTAATCTACCTATAGGTATCTACGAATACCAGAAGCGGTGACAGCCCAGTGGCATAGAACTCGCCTCTCACTCGAGCGGACCGGGTTCAAACCCCAGCGGCACGCACCAATGACTTTTATAAGTATGTGCAATTTAAGAAATAAAATGTCACTTGCTATAACGGTGAAGGACACATCGTGAGGAAACCTGCATGCCTAAGAGTTCTTCATAATGTTCTCGAAGGCATGTGAAGTCTGCCAATCTGCACTTGGCCAGCGTGGTGGACTAAGGCCTAATCCCTCCCGTTCTGAGAGGAGACCCGTGCCCAACAGTGGGACAAAGAAAGGGTTGTGATGATGATGATCTACCTATAATACGGAAAGTTCACGGATTTCATGCAGCAACGAACATGCGCGTGATAGGAGTTTAATATTGACATGTATATTATTCTGAAAAATTATTATTTTTGCTGGTATTTTAACAAACTATCGCGGACGCCCGCGCCGTAGGAAGCCGCATCTCTCATATTTATGACAGCGGCCAACTGTAAATCACTAAACTCTTGCTGCTTAAAACTCGAAATTGCTTTAAATGCGGAATCAAGATTTATCCGCATCTACGTCAACTTACCCCTAAATAAATGGAATCGCGACCTCATTACTTTCTGTGAGTTGACACTTTATGGCATCTATTTTGGTTAACTTTACGACTGAGATATAAGTGCTCGCTTTTACCAACCCGTAGTTTATTTTGCATTGTTGGCGCGTAGTATAAGATGGCTTCTGCTAGATACATACTGGATATTGTGTATCACATCTATTATTGGTTTTCTCAGATGATTTTCAGGATCTCGATCACACTTGTACTGTTAAAAGAAATAAAAGACGTCAATATTTGAAACGATATTGGCGGCTTAATCAAGAAAACCCACTACGGATTTAGGTTAACCTTGCGCAGCTGACATGATTACTTTCATTCATCACGGAAATCTTCTATCTATATATATTATATAAAAAGAGAAGCTGACTGACTGACTGACTGACTGACTGACTGACTAACTGACTGACTGACATATCAACATATTTTGCACAGGGGTTCCTTTTATAACACTAGGGGAGGACTAAGAAAGGATTTTTGAAAATTTACCCACTAAGGGGGTAAAACGGGGGTGCAAAGTTGGTATGAAACTTTGCCGTTTTTGAAGTTATTGAATGTCTAATTCCACGCGAGCGAAGCTGCGAGCGACCACCAGTTCGTGTATAAGGAAGCCTTGCTTGTTTTAATGCATCCGTGGTTTTACTTGCTTATATGACTTTTAAGAAAATAATCCGATTTTCAAATAAAATAAGGCGGAAAACTATATATAAACCTGAGCAACTGTTTTTTACTAACATCCAAAAACCTTACCTACAAGTGTGCATCCAGCACAACCCCTTAATTTTCAGGAGCGTACATTCGAATTGCAAATTTGCTCGCATAACCCACTTTTGTTTATCCTTTCGATTACTTGTTGCCCGTTCTTCGTTCAAACATTCGTTCAATTGTTCCTTCTGCGAGTGATAAACAGTCAGTGTCGAGGGTCTTGAATAATTAAACTAAACTGTATCGAATTGACGAATGCTATGCGCTAACGTGGACATTATTTATGAGTTATTTGTGATTTAATATATTAAACGCCTCTCTCGCTTGTAATTGTATGTTGCTTATTTATTGTAGGTAATCATTTCCGAGTAGTGTATTACATATTGTTTATGGATATAAGATAGCAAACGAGCTTTCAGCACCACGCATCCGCTGCCGCCCAAGACAAATATGGCCAGTTCAGTTACCTGAGAGAGTTAATTAGAACATTAGTTCCCTTAGTTGGTGTTAGTAATACTCCAGTTAGTAATTGTTAGTAGGAGTCTCGTTCTAAGTCAGTCAAAGATACGTTGCTACCAATGAGGACTAAGTTGGCCGCCTCCAAAGAAGTGTTCAAAGAAAACGCCTGTCTGTTATAACTATTTTCACCTGCTTCAGTTTCTTATTAACTGACTAAAGTTGATAAATTGACGACTCCGTGGCACGGTGATGAGTGACAGACTGCCGAACCGCGAGTTCGAATCCCGGCCGGGGGCAGATATTTATATCGCAGTTAAATATTTGTACTCGGGTCATGGATGTTAAATTGTATTGTTTTCTGTGTATATCCTCCTGCAACTCAGGCTTAGGTCTACCGTGGGGGTGAGTAGCGTTTAATTATTATAAGCATTTATATGCTGGACTAGTAGTAATGAGAGTCCTGGAGCTAAGGTTTGGTAGGCCACCTCTTCTACCTACGGCTTGTTTAGAGGCTTTATAATAATATCGAGAGGTTAGAGAATTCGCCCTGTGTACTCTATGCTCGAGGTAACCAGAAACCCGATAGCACTGCATTTGCTCTGAACTAGTTAAACTACAGGTTTGTGGTTCTTGCTGCTAACGCTCAAACTCCAAGTTCCCTTCCAAAAGCACGACCCGGACCGCATAACACGGGAGCTGTCGCTTGATAAACTTTCGCTTAACTAAACATCGGCAACTTGAAATTGATAGAGGTTATAGAAGGGCGGTTCGAGTTTTTCACGAAACTATTACTTCCGATACATTTAATAATGTTGAACCATAGATTATAATATTCACAGAATAGACAAGAGAAGGATTGAATGCTCCTAAAGGCGCACCGCTTATTGTGAATTAAATTAACAGATAGCTTATAGTTTGAGCATTGTGTCATATAACTTTTTGGTTTAACGGCGCGCTTATCAGATGCTAATTACCTTTCTACTATATGTTCTGTTGTTATTCTAATCTACGATCCAATATTCAGTCTATCTAAATATTTACTAAAAACACGTTAATACTATAAAGAAAGCAATTCTAGGTTTTTATAGACATTCTCATGACTTTTTCACTTCATAAATATGCATGATCAATTAACAGGGTTGGTTCTGAGATACAAAATAAGTAAAATCAAATAAGTATCATTATATCATATCAAAGAACATTACCTGGCTATATGAATATTATGCGGTTCAACTTACTCTCTGCAGGATATAAGGCACCTAGTTTTTTATGCAATCAGATACGCCAGAAAAGATAATTACGTGGCGGACGCGCTTTGTATTCAAAGAGGTGCTGGATGTTCCTGACGTTCAGAAATGCGTTTCTTTAAGCAGCCTTTTACTTATTGTTAGTGTGCGGTTCAGGTTTGTTAATAACATTGTCTCCCAAGAATATTTTGTGGGTCTGTGAGTAGGCATACGGTTTTGGAGCGTCGTCTTTTACGGGGTCACTGGATGGACGGTTTGAGTTCCCACTCTGGCCGCCCACAACCCCAGAAGCCCCCTATTAGTCGCCTCTTACAACAGGCAGGGGATACACTAGCGTAGCGTCCCTGTAGCTTGGAACCAGAAGGTAGTTTGACCTTTAAGCCTAGTAGTGGAAGTCTTAATTTTTAATAATTCTGATAAATGTAAGTATAACCAGAACCTAGTTGATGAAACATTATGACTGGTGACGTCTTCCTGCTCCTAATAGTAGACTAGCCGGCTTATTTATTTATTTATTCATTTAGTCAGCAATTTGTATACAGTTGTTAAACCAGACACAAATAAATGCGATACACAAATATACAAATGAGAATGAGATGGAAATCCTGGATTGCTTGTCTCCTTGTATCACACTGAAATTAAAAAGATAGTTTGAGGGAGGAACGTGTGCTGCTGAATAGCTGCATAGCCGCAGCTTCCTCCGCAGAACCCCAAACGTCTCCTGTGTTTCGTTGAGTTTAACAAGCTCTGCAAGCGATTTGTTCAGTGGATTCAACTCACTGTCTGCGCTGGGCGTGGCCTTCCGTCGGCACAGCGGCAACGTGACCGCCAGCCCGAGCAGCACGGCCGCCGCGGCCGCCGCGCCGCCCGCCGCCACCATCGCCCCGCCGCCGCGCCCCGACCCCTTCACGTCTTCTGGCGCGCTGGTAGTCGTGCCCGGACTGCTCGAGCTGGTGTTGGACGCGCCGGTCGGACGATGGGTTTTTGCTACCTGTTTAGTGTAATATTAAGCGTCATATGTAGCGTTCATAGCCCAATGGCTCGCTTCGATTCAATGTAATCGAAAGAGTTAAGCAACGACCGGCGCGGTCGGTTTGTGGATGGGTGACCGCTAGTGGCAAAATTTCATGGACGCTACCGTGCTTCACAGGGCATGTTAAGCCGTAATGTTTTCAATGATAAAAACAATCTTGTCGAAATATTGATTCCTCATCGATTATCTCATACATGAAGCTACTAATATGCTATGCACATTGTCACAACGCCACGGTGTCCTAACCTTTACATAATATTTGTGCGCCTAGTCACCAATATGTGCCAATATTGTGCAATCGGTTAGCCTCACCAGTGTAGTGCTAAAGAACGGAAGCACCTGACCTGCAGGGTGTATAGCGGTACCTTATAACTCATATTTTCTTAGGTCCTTATTAAACGTCAGGAAAGTAAATCACGAATTTGCAATTTTGAGGCGCGGTGACTATATCATACAAGAGCGGCACGAAAGTGAATAAGTTGAAGTGAAGTGAAGTGAAATTTAAGTCAGCGTCTTGCGCGAGCCTTATTATTATTATGTATTATGTTCCCCGCATTGATACCCCATGCGCAGCAATCTTCTCCTACTTTCGCTCAGAGCTACACTTCGTGTCTACACACACGTGTACCCCTCATTGGGCGTCAACTACAGAAATGTAAAGGCTCACCAATATAGTGCTGAAGTCAGAAGGCGCCTGCGCCGTGTAGGCCTGCAGCTTGACCTCGTACGCCGTGTCCGACGCGAGATGGGACAGGACCAAGCCGCGCGCCGCGCCCCGCACCGTCACCTTCTCGTAGGCCCCGGCGGAGGACACTGCTCTGTAGTACACGTAGAAGCCCTCCGCTTCCACTCCGCCGTCGCTCGACCACTATTGTACAAATAAAATTGAATAAGGTCACTAGCAAACTTCAAATTTTCCCATACTCACGAGGCCATCAACCGATTTTCACACCGACTCAACGGACAATATCAAAGGAAACATTATGTTAGACACAGTTTAATGTTTAAAATGTGAGGAATAATGGACGTTAGTGTCAACCTTTCCCAGTATATTCATGATAAGCAAATCCCGCGGAAATCAATCAATGAAAAGGTCGGTTAAAAAATCGGTGGAAAAGTCGGTCGCGTCGGTGACCCTAAGCTTCACAGTGTCGGCAGGTAGTCATGATGCCTAGTGGCAAAAGTTCATTGGAACCCATTCTAAGCTCAAATGAGTTGAGCTGTGCAATCCTTTGCCCCGTTTTCCCGTCCAATTAATTAAAAACGTCAAGAAATCTATGTTTTTTTCTACAGTCAAGGATGTGACGTGGTAGGTACTAAAAGCTTACATGTCATTATAACATGCTCCATGAACTCAAATATCTTTATGTACTTCTTTAAATTTATTGACACTAAATGCTAAACACAAAAGTTATTATTATGATTATAACGGTAGGTATCCCTCTGGCATAATAATAATGAACGTTACTTGCTTACCTATATTAAAAATTAGATCCCCTGAGCTATATTTATAAATTAATATAAGCACGGGATATCATTACGAAGATTAAAAGCTAGTTACGATGTAAATTAGATTGTGTCTGAAGCAGGGCCACAAAATAATGAATAACCTTAAGTATAGATTCACCGACTCTATAAAGTTTACGATCAAAAGCACTTTAATAACTTAACATAAAAAGAAAAAACAGGTCTACACCTCCACCCTACTATAAAACACTGAATGTTCATTTAAGAAAAACTTTTAGGATGCTATTAAATTCGAAGATGCTTTGACTTCCCGTGTAGATTTTTCGAGGCAATTTCCAAGAAAATTTCAAACCTCATTATCTAGGGAGGAATTTAAAATTATGATCGCTAAATTACTTTTCTTAAGCCATTGCGGAGATTGTATGGCAAGAGGCCAATGCCCAAATTCTCATCGGGTGATATAAGCGTTTATAAGTACGTGTTCACCTCAAGTTAATTCCTAAGCTCGGTTATAGGGAGAATCTGGCTTGCCAAGTGTATAGGCTTATCCGATAGATCTAACCACTCTAACCACCACCACCAACGTAAAGCCTACTCGAGACCTAGATACTATTTTATTCATCATAGACCAAAGTGATATATCATATGGTCGTATGAACGTGAAAGTATAGGTGGAGAGATACTTTTAAGAAGACTTGACAACGAATACTCTTCTGAAAACACGAACAGGTTTTCTTAGAACATTTTCTCGCCGTTGCTGCTAAAATTTTATTTACCCAAATAACAAAAAGACAAATAAAAGTGCGTTCATTTTATTTGAATCTGGATAACTGGGAGTTACTTAAAATTTGGTTCGCGGCATTTTTAACAAGCTACGAGGCTGCATTAATAATTATGTATAGACAAACAGATTCATCCACACTATCCATTTTTAGGTTGGTTAGGTGTTATTTCTGTGTAGGTTGTCAATAACACCGGGATAGAATATTGTTATCTCGTCCCAGTGGGCTGCTAGTTCTACTGAGCTGAGCTGATCTACAGCTTGAATAAGCAAGAAGATAGACGACTTTTCAGAGCCGTATTGGGACTACAGCAACTGACGTTATCGACAGCAGCAAGATCGCTAGAATACTATTAAAATACTCTCTCGTAGCTCTTGGCGCGTTGAAGCGTCTATAGCTCTGCCTCGCGTCATTGAAGGTGATCGACCGAGTTAAGCAACGACGGGCGCGGTCGGTTTGTGGATGTGTGACCGATATTGGCTTTTCATGGACGCTTCCGTGCTTTGATAAGGATCAAAAGTTAATTCAATTATTCTGGACAAAAACATATGAAGACGCTGCCCCGTTGGGCAATGAAAGATGAACAAGGGAATAATACACTTTTGCATGAGGTGAAAGTTGAGAGAAAGTTAAATTTCTGAAGTTATTTGTGTTGATTAGTGTTTCGATCTCAGGCTGATATTTGGCTGAAGAAAGAAGATATCGAAGATATCGTTTAACATGATACACAACAATATGATACCCTAAAGCCAAATGAAATATCAAAAACTTCAAATACAGTTACATAACGTTATAGCACTATCAGCCGTTACATTCCTATCATTTATCATAAACCGCACCGTCAACTCTAGCACTTCGGCTATAAATCCCAGTCTTTTACAGCGTTTTACACTTGAGGGCACGCTAGGCAATCTGTAACGTTGTAGCCGTTAATACAGCTATCGTTTAAACTTTTAAGAAGCCCTGGACGTTATTATCGACGAGTTAGCAATTTGATGATTTCCCCTTGTGGCGTCGAAGAACATCGATGCCTCAATGATGAAACAGCTGCTCCATCATTAGTGGATGAATTACAGAATTCGTTTTCTTGAAGGATCACTCTTAAATTTTATTATAAAGGCGAAAGTTAGTGAGTGTGTGTTTGTATGTTTGTCACTTTTTAACTCTCAAACGGCTACGACAATTTTAATAAAAATTAATATAGAGATTTTGCCTCTAGCGGTCAACGCCTGTCTGTATTTAACTCGGTAAATTACATGATTTGAATTGGGCTATGAACCCTACTGCCATCAAAGACCATAATATGCAAGTTGAATTGTTATGAACCAGTGTACGTTTTTGTGTGTGCGTGTGTTCTTTACCGTCCAGTTTAGCCGGATGCTGTGCGGAGAGAGGGCGGTGGCTTCAGCCAAGACGGGCGTGCGCGGACTCTGGAATCCGCCGTGCTGCAGGAAGAACTTGTTACTGCTCTTGCCGAGCTTGTTGTCGTGGTTCGAGTACACTGCTGCTATGCGGAACCTGCGCAATAAAGTATATATTAGCACACTCGCAATGTAAACTATATTTTGGAGAGATATATCTACGCTAGCTGCACGCTCTAGAAATCCCTACTGCAGCGACGTCTAAAATTAAAGTATTGAAAGCTTTACAAGATATCCCTTAACTCTTTTAGTTGGTTGTTTCGTTGGTAGTTAAGTTACGTATTTGAAAATTTTAATTGCTAGCTTGCAAGTTTTGTGTTTAATAGGATATAATATAACAAACGAGCATGCAACAGCACCCGTCCGCTGCCGACCATGACAACTGTAACAGACTTATGATTATGGATATTGTATAGCAAACACAGCCCCACCCATCCACTGCCGCCCGACAACTGTAGACTTTGAAAGGCTCATATTGTTATGATGGTTAGGTATAAATTATTTAGTGTGATCTAAAATAAGCAGTACACAGTACATTCAAGCTTGAAAAATATCCTTGCGCATGAGCTAGGTAGTGCTGTTCTTCAAGAAGGGCGATAAAGCCCTTCTTAAGAACCTATAGCTCATTACGCTCCTTGAACTGAATATGAGTCGCAGTCGAGCGATTGAGACAGGCGAGCGATTTAAAAATAAATCCCCTAAGCTCTGAACAACTGAGTCTCCAAGTTGTTTTCAAGGGTCCTTACTAATCATTTCGCGCAGGCTTGACGACTTCCAGCATCCCGAACAAGCTGGTTACTAGAAGGGCCACAGTACCATGTCATAAAGTCATTTCGGCATGTCAGCAGATGTAAACTCCACCTCTCAATCTCTGCTGCCCATTGTTTGCCATTCGTTCACATAAAAATGCCCGGGAACGAGCATTTAATAGGCAATTATTGCAGATAGTGAAACGTGTAACTCACTCATACGACTGTGTTAAGGATTTAAGATACGTGATTGACCTTTTTATCGGAGTCGAACGGCGATAAAAATCTGTCAAAAGGTTTATATTATTCATTTATACTTTCGAACAGACTAGGCTTACCAAATTTTGAAGTATCTCTTAAAAATTTAGCATAACTTAATGCTAAGGTTTAAACAATGTTAAAGGCAAGATGTCTTCTTATCATTATCAAGGCATAGGTCGATATAAGGCATTATGCCCTTTAATGCGGACGAACCTTTGAAAAACCATAGAAAAAATTAGCCTTTAAGGTAACCATGTCATGGTAACATCAAGTAGGTACTAAAAGGCCTGTGTCAAAGATTGGTTCCTCGAAAGAGAACCTTGAAATTGCAACAACTGGAACACTCACAACACAATAATTTACCAGGTTTGTTGATATTTCTTTAATCCACACCAATAGCCTAAGTTACAATACATATATGACGTTTAATTCCATGTGAAGATGCTCCTATTCAACTGGCGCCCGTTCCAACATTCCCCAGAACTGCTAGTGTGTATTTACATTACAGAAATTTGCCAAAACTTCGCCAACATACCGCGTTAAACATCCTCAGGTACCTAGTTTAGTTACCAACGACCGAACTTTCCTATTCGCAAGACGATCTGTAATTGTTAATCGGAGTGAATGGGGCTAGTAATGAAGTCGAAAACGAGATATAGACGGCAATTACTGTACCTACCCAAGCGTGGCGTGTTGAAACGTGTTTAGCTGAATGTTTTGTCGTCATTCTTCATTACCCAATTCGAGGTTACGCGCTTCTACATGGTTTGAATACGCGGTTTGATTGAATAAATAAGTGTTTATTTATGTGATGTGGGTTTGTGCGACTCACTCTCATTAGATGTGCCGATGGCATGCGCTTTAGTATAATTTACTGATTATTACTACGATTGTCTACGTCAGCAGATTTTCTTTTAGCTTGACTTCGAGCTTGATTTCTTGCAAGGTTACCAACCAAAACATAAAAAAATTATCTCCAAAAAATATCAATAAAAATAAAGACCGAATTGGTTTTCCGCCGTTTAATCAAACAGATACCACTTTCCAGAACGTAACGAAAAACAACAAGAAATTACTCTGCATTACTGCATTAAAATAACCACATTTACTAACCTATTCGTATCATTAAAATGAAAGTTTTGCTGATAACTAGATGCCAACCATAACGCAAAACTTTAAAGCGAGTACGTGAATTTTCTCACGGCCAATTTCCTTCAGCTAACTTTCTTGAATTTTGTATGTCTAGTACATGTCTAATACATATCTATCTATATTGCATAGGTAGATATGTATTAGAAGACCTCAACGTTAAGTAGACTAGGAAATTGCCTGTCTACTCTTATTTGTGATTTATTCATTTATGTATCTATTTTGCAGACAGCATGCAGATACAGATACAGGTGTTATCAATCGGTTTAATTAACTTAACGTAGAACTTAAGTACATGTGTGTGTGTGTGTGTAAATAAAAAAAACTATAAACAAATCCCTTCTACTTATTTTTTTTCGAAATATATCACCACTAGCCCCAACACAACAAAAGAAAAAGACATTTGAAAAAGAAAACACAAAATAAAGTATATCCAGAAATTATTTATCCATTCATTAAAATCTACTTGGATTTTGAGATCCGACTACTCCTTCAAGTAATGATTACTCACCTATTTTACTGTAACTGTCTGTTAATACTGTGCGAATATTCAACAATAATGAATGCAGAGTAAGTACACTATAGATCCAATTACCAGCGAAATGAATGCGATTTTATTTACGGCCCGCTGTGCTGCGGTCCCTCTGACGTATGGCCGCTGTACGATACGAGTAGCTACTAGGGTTTCCAGAGCCGGTACCCTTTCATTGAACCGGAAATTTCGGTACCAGAATAAAATCTTTGAAATTTGCAAATTCTTGTTCAAAAACATGAAAATCGAGTTTTGATTACATATATTTATACATGCATACAGCTTTCTTCATGGGATGAACATTTTTACTAACACTTTAGTGTTAAATTTTGTTGAATAAAGACAGATCTAGGTGTGATCACACTAAAATAAAATACCTACGTAACAGACTACTAAAATAACCGACTACGTAAAACATAAATCACTTACTAAAAATTTATGCATATATACTAAAGCATTAAAGTTCAATTTCTGATTCAGTTTTCTTTTAAGAATAATTAGGCTTCTTTTTAATAATATTTTTAAAATATAGTTTTTTCACAGTTACCTTTTCTTAAAAAGTAAAATCTAATTTGACCATCATCATTCTTCATTAATCAATCGTCAAAAACAGACTTTAGTGCTTATAGACGTAACACTAACATAGTAAAAGTAAATAATAATTTATAACATATATTTTCTTAGAGAATTATATAAACAGCCATGCTTTCATCTATCCTAGTATAGTAAAGTTAGAGATTTTTCGATTTCTTGTTTTTTGTTTGCTACCGCTGATAAAACTAGTCCAATTAAAAAAAACAGTACCTGGAATTCCCGGTACTTTCGGTTCCGGGAATTCCCGTTCTAAACCCTAGTAGCTACGGATGAGTCCAATTTGCATAAATAGTAAACATTTTTATTGGGACTCTTTTATTTAGGGTCTGGAGAGCGCGAATATTTATTTTCACTTGTGCTCTCTTTGCGTAACATCAAAAATAATCTACAAGGCTACGAGTTTTCCTAGATTTTATAACTTTACCTACATTTACATACGTATAAGGTCTCGGCGTTCTTGGTAGTTTCGGTGAAGATTTGCCACTTAACGGCCACGTAGCCAAATGCCACACGTTAGCACGGCAATCGTGGGTCGCGTCAGGACGCGTAAATCTGGGTCGCCCTGATAACCAGCGGTCGTGGTTCGCTGTGACCATAGCCGAGTGCGGCCCTATTTCGGCAGATCCTATAGTTATTTATTTATTTTATAGGCATATTGTTGTACGATACTTGTGTTAATTTGTCGAAATAAATTTCTATTCTATTCTATTCTAAATGGATTTTCTAACGAAAAAAAAGATTCGAACCTGGAACCCACATCAGTCCACTTACCACGATCCTTAAACACTTCTCGCTCGCTTCATCTACTTTCTTTCATTAGTGTTTTCACTTCATACGTGCTCGCCGATACTAATTTAGACAAATATCTCTGGTAATTTGATTTATTCTTTATTCCGAGTGTGAGTTAACTTGAATTAACACAGAATATAATGTTCTAGATAGAAGTTTTGATATATCTCCCTTCTCCCCCTGTCCTTATCTGTGCATTTTACAACCGTCAGTTGAAAACCAGAGAGCAACCCCGAAATCCCTGGGAATATGCTTATAACTGAATATGCAATTCGGTTTTACCTCGACCACTGCCGCGCTGTAGCATTGCAGTTTGAATATTTTGTATTACATCCGTTAAGCTGAAAAGAACAGATACTACACTTTGATCTTAGCCAAAAGGCCGAGAAGCGATTTCGCCCGGGCGAGTTCGTCCGGGGCAGTACCACCGCCCGCCACGGTACCTAGTACCATTTCTACCGTGTAATAATTGTTTTTAAAGCAATTGTGGTCCGGTTGGAAAGGTGTGGATTCCGGTTACACTTCTTTAGAGGCGACCATCTTAGTCCTCAAGGGTAGCAACACATCTGTGACTGGCTTAGAACGAGACTCCTACTAACAAGTACTAACTGGACTATTACTAACACCAACTAACAGGACTAACTATCACTAACAGTCCCCAGTCCTCATACCTACTAACGAACTGACCAACTAATGTTCTAATTAACTCTCTCAACTAATTGGACTAATCATCCCAGTCCCTAATTGAGTCTTGTTCAAAGTCAGTCACAGTTGTCATGGGTGGCAGCGGATGGGTGGTGCTGCAAGCTCGTTTGCTATCTTTTTTCCATAAAAAAAAAAAAAACATCCGTTATTGACTGTATAGAGGCTATTTACACATAACGGTACACATAACAGTTGATCTTTTACATTTAGGATATTAAATTCAATTAGCAGCAAATAGCGTCTTATTTACAGACGGGAGCGACCTACATAGTGGCCTGCGCGAAGCCTAATACCTCCAATTTGCATAAATAGGAGTACTGGAGCTATCTATTACTTTCTCCTTACTAATTACTATTTATAAATGACTATTTTTTTTAAAATTACTATTGAATTTGAAGCAGTCATGGTCGCCTCTACCTTATATACTTTTCCACGCTTAGGGGTTATTCTCGAGTTCCTCAACCACATTTCAATATTCCACTGTTGGACACGGCCTAGTACCTACTTGTAAAGCAAAAGTCCAAAGTGACTTCGAGAACTTTCGGGAAAGTTTTTTTTTTTTTTCAAAAAATTAAATTTCAAATTTACAGCAGGTGAGATTTAATTCCTTAAAACGCATATATACTAGTGGGGCGTGTAGACCTGGATTTGTACCTGCATTTCGGATTTTAATACGTATTTCAGCCCGCTGTCAAGCCGTACAAATGTCGGTTCGAAAATCCCTATCTTTTATCTTTATATCCTTAGGAAAGCTACTGCGGAGTTGAGTGTTTAGTGTCAGGTTTTATTTTACCTGAAGTATAATCCCATCCATCATGCAGATTAATTCAATACACCGACTGCATTTATGCATCACAAATATTGGTTGAACCTAACACCGGACGGAGTGTATGCCATAATTCAATTACCGGTATACTGAACAGTGTCTTATTTACTAACGGGAGCGGTTACACCGACCCCGCTGACCCACATAGTAACCGATGCTGTGTAAATGCAGCCAATTTGCATAAATAGGGCTTTACTGAAGCTCCTATATTAATTTCTCTTTATTACTGACTCTTCCAGATGGAACAGAAAATACTAGACTAAAAACCAATTAGGTACTTAATTATATTGATGAAAAGCTGATAAAAATGCCCAAGTCCTCTAATTAACCTGACAGGACACGTGTACTACATTTTATTATGATTTCATTTAACCAAAAAAAGAGAGGTTCTCATTTAGACTGTTTTTTTTTAATTCGATTTTTTTCTATATTTCACCAAACAACTCACAGCCAACTGTACAGTAAATAATAAGGTTGTACACCTAAAGTAAACTCATTCATCATGCAGATTGCTGAGATTGCAGTTCAATTAACCTAAAGCTCTGATGCATTACAAATATTAGTTGAACCTACACCGGACGGAGAGTATTGTCTCAAGTGAGTCTTATTTTGACGAGAGCGGTTACGAGTATAATCATATTCATTTAATGTAGACAATGTAGTCAAGATTATAGATCTAAATGTTACAATGTCTAGTTAATGTGTATTAGCAAATATAATATACCGAGTTTCTTGCCGTGTTCTTCTCGGTAGCATCAACTTTGTGAACCGGCGGTAGATACAAATATGTTATGACGTTCATTATGGGTAAACAAAATACCATATAATGAAAAATAAATGAATCTGAATCTAGTGCTGTTGCATAGCAATATAATTTGAAGATTTATGTACTTATAATATTATTTATACGAAGAAATTGGTCATTATTTGTTATTATTATAATTATTTTTTAATAAATAGTAAGGGCAGCTGATTCAGAAATGACTTAAAAAATATTAAATGATAAATCGCGGAGATAATAATGGTCATTACTTCGTTGAGAAAACTTTTAGGGAATGTCGGTGTTACTCTGTCGTCTCTGAGTGTCGTTTCTAAAATATGTTAACTTTTCTCAACAAAGCTTTAACTTTTGTCAACAAAGACACTGCAGGTTTGGACTAAGTACCTGTACGAGTACTGTATAGGTACTGTTACAGACGCTCCAATTGATACTTTGACCATTCACTTCTCAATTTGAAAGCGTCGTATTCCAAATATAAAAAGTCTCATAAAATCGGGTTTTTCATTCAAAATTCTAAACAAATCACTTTACAATTATTATTTATATTCAGCGTTTATGTAGGTAATATAATGCGTGCTTCAACTCGTTTAAGTTTATTTAGGGGGAGCTACTTCAACCTTTAGCCTCGTAATTGTTTGCAAACAGCTTACAAAGTTAGCTTATCTAATGTTTAAGTCTAGTCTAGTCAATTTTATAGAATAGATTGAAATTTAGTTAATTAACAGTATATATATACAGAAGCCTTAAACAAAGAAAACATATCTTTTTATACAACTAAATATACCTACAATAACCGAAACTTCGTACAAGATGTAGGTACGAGTAGGTCGGATTTGAAGGTCGGACTTTCTTATAAGGGGATGTAATTTAGTTATACGAAATTGATCCCAGTTTAAGCGTATTACTTTAGTGTTTAGTTTCAATTCGTGGACGTTATTGTACGAGTGCAGTTTTTTTTCTGGGTAAAAAATTGCCATTTCTATTGCATATAGTATAGTCCAATGGTCTGTAGCAATTTTCTATTCCGGTGCGTAAAACCGCGCCATCGCTAGCAAATAATAAAAACATTTCTGTTGGGTACGGGTCTCCTCTCTTAAAGGACAGGTAAAGTCATGGCAAACTTCACGAAACGAAAGTGCCGATTGGCAAACTTCACATGCCTTCAAGAACACCATGAAAGGCTCTCAGGCATGCAGTTTTCTGTATTGTTGTACGAATTTTTATTTACCATTACAGCAGGTCACATTTTATTTCTTACTAGTGGACGCCCGCAGTAGACATAACAATAGTTTCGTTTACACCTTGTAATATTATTATAGCCTATGTCACTCATTGAAGATGCAACTTTCTAATAGTGAAAGAATTTTTGAAATCGGTCTAGTAGTTTTTGTGTGAAAACATTACAAACAAATCTTTCCTCTTTATAATATTAACTACTAATATTTAGTATAAAAATCGCACATTCGGGAAACTCGTAAGTCATTGTCGTGCCTTCTTCTGTGAGGTGCTTGGATTTGAACCCGGACCTCTGTAAAACATTAAACTATCTATGAAAACATTTTTGTCCGATACACGGAATCCATTATAACGACTTTACACCTGTAAAGGGGATAGTATCGCAACTCTGTTACAACAAAGGTTAACGGGGCGCCGGGAATCCTCTGTCGAATTTTAAAGGCTTTTATCGGATTACGACGAATTCAGTCAACATCGGATTTTTCGCTCCAACCTATCTTTTTGTTAGGTAACGATATATGTACATATCTAAGACATACCTCAGTCGCTGAGGACTTAAGCTTTGTAAATGAACCTGAAAATTCTATTATTAACCATTAAAACTTAGGCTCGAAAGGAACCTAGACGTGTGGTGACGGTTACAACAAACATTTTGTTGTCAGATAACATCTCTAGTACGAGTGCTGAACTGTGTTATTACCTGTGGATTGACTGTTTGTACCAAGCACTATTAATCTGATAGCAGCATTAAGAAATCAAAGAGCTAGACATCGCTAACAACACCAAATTAAATAAACCGTACAAAATAAAATTAATAAAAAATTATAACTAGATTGCATGCACGTAGCTCTGGACCAGAATAGTGCTACTATAGCCCCTACCTGTCGTAAAAGAGGACTAAAAGGGGACTTCTGGGGTTTCGTGACCATCAAGTGACCCCTGTATGTGGCTGCACAGCGTTATGTGGGGTTTGTCGGTTCAATGTGCCCAGTGTGCCCAGTATGTGTTGGGCCCAGCTCTGGAGGGCACCGCCCTTTTGTAGCAGTTGGGTAGCTCACCGAGCGGGTCATCATAGTGGGTGAAATTCCCTAAGTCAGCTTTCAAAGCTTTTTAAAATTTCCCTCTCTTTAAACAAAAAAAGAAGCTTTAATACGAGTAGGTACTAGAAAACGAGGAAGCATAGGAATATTACACACTAATACTAGAAGTCCCTGTATACACACAAACAACACAATTTACCATCCAATAGCGTATACTCCATCACGCTGCTCCACTGCGGATCGGTGGAGGGGTTAGTGGCCAACCCAGTGTCGAATGTTCATATACCACCGGAACCGATATTTTTAGAATTTAATACCGGAACCGACGGCTTAACGTGTCCCCCCAAGAACGGAAGCGCACATAAAATTATGCCACTAGTGGTCATCCATCCATATGTTAAGAGGTACTCACTTATAATATTTATTAGGTGTCAGTCCGTCTATCTCGTGGGAATGTATGTGAGAAGGGATGTCGTAGTTAGATGTTTGCCATTGCGTACTCGACGAGTTTCCCGCCTCCTTGTATTGTACCTGGGGGATAGAGAAATATACGTAATAATGTGCATTTCTAAGTTTGACCATCAACAAAATTTTTGATGATTTTACGAGTTAATATTTTTACTCAAACGCTACAAACGTTAGGTACTTGTATTTTACCTTCGATTAAAAAAATAACTTCTGTCATCGCAATTTTATAACATATCTTTATTATAGTGCATATTCGTATTCAGTCAACAGTCCTAGATGGTTTTAAGCTAAACTAAGTACTGACTGAACGCTCCTCCGAAATCACAGCAGATAAGAATACAAAAGTGCCACAAAGCTAATTTTCGAACAGAAAGTCAGAAACCAGACAGTAAAGAACACACAAATGGAACATCAAAAAAGTCCAAAAGAAACTAAAATTTCTCTTCAAAAACTTTTTCGATTCCTTACCTTGAAAAACTGTATGGGAAGACCATGGTTGTCATGTGACCACGAAACCATGACGCTCTCGTCCGACATGCGGGTCACGTTGGGCCGAGAAGGTGGAACCAATACAGCTGAAATAAAAAGAAACCATGTAAGAAAACTTTTTATTTCTTAACAAAATTAGGTATTTACTTTTATTTGCAATACACAACATTATAACAACAAATTACAAAATAAAACACAGCCTTGTCCGGACTAACTCCGTTCAGTCCCTTTCTTTTTGCGAACCTCCCGCTCTCGATACAAAAATGCGCGGCAAAACAGATGCCGCGTTCTGATTGGTCCTAATCATATAGGGAGGACCACAGAGTATGGCGCGTTCCCTTTATGCGTTCGTAGAAAAGTAAAAGAAGTGTGTTCATATTCATTACAACCATTAATATTTTATTTAAACAGCCATTTCACATAACTGTTATAGTAATTTCTACTGTTAGGCCATTGCAGATATTTATTTTCTCTATATCTATATCTCGAAATTCTAGTGCCGGTCTTGAGTATGTCAGCGTTTATTCAAGTTTCTGTACATAAATGAAACATCTTTATTCTGTCATAGAAGGGTCTGTATATCAACATCATTCTAGCAATAGATACACACTCATAGTTACATTTGATAAACTCACTCCAACAATCATTAGTGTCTAGAACAAACATTGTCAAAACTTCAGTGTAGTTACATGGTAGTTACGCTGATTTACAGTTGAGTTGACTCGTAATACTGGTAATCCCGACAACTTTGTAAACATTACGATCTGAACTAACGGCTTCTTAATAAACTTGCGACATTAAATAACTTTTGCCGGGGTTTACTCATCTTCCAACTACTGTTTACTTGTTTTTGATATAATCGTAATTTTGCCTTTTAATTGCACGCGTACGTAGTTATGTAGACAATATTAAACAGAAAATTGTGAAATGAATGGAAATGACACAGTAAAACTTATGTGTCGAGTTTTATTGCAAAACCAACCAAAAACTCTTTTAATGTAGGAGAAATCGTGGTGAATTATATTAAGTTACACAATATGAAATTTTTACATAATTCCACGCATACTATGGGAAGGATAGGTTATGTTCTAGGTTGGCTATAATAATGCTTCCATCCTTCGACAAAGGTATTTAAGAAATAAACATCATTACAACACAATAAACCAACATATGTAGACAAAAGTACTTTAAATGTAAATGTTTTGTCTGTCACTCATGTGTAGATACCGATGAAATGTGCCCTTACCTTTGTGTTTCCTCGGATTCTTCCTATTGTGTCGCCGGGGTTGCTGCGAGGGGACGTGCATTGTCTTCGGCGTCTCCGCAGAGTACTCCTGTAACAAACCCAATTAACGTTACGGTCCTTTGGTATAACAGCTTTCATTACAAGAGTGTTAATATGACAAAGTACCTAGGTACCTACCATTTTGGTAACAACGACAATAAATTATTCTTAATTTATATCTTGTTTATGATAAATTACTGTTAGCACGGACTACATTACTAAAGCTGTTAGTTACTTTGGTACAGAGGGCAGGGTGCAAAAGGGTGGAAATTAATATTAGAATTTTTTTAGGTACACGGTCCACCTGACGGTATATGGTCACCACAGATTCATTGCCGGCCTTGAATAAATCGGTTCACAGTCTTAAAGCATTCCCTTTCGTAGCCCGATGAATATAATCTCAGTAGGAAATTTACTCCACGGGTGACTCGTTCATCGTAAAATTAACTGTCTGAATAATAATCGTTCGAGTGTCCTCCGAAGCACGGTAGCGCCCAATAAAATTTTGCCACTAGCGGTCACCCATCCACAAACCGACCACGCCCGTCGTTTCTTAACTCTATCGATCACATTGAATCTATATGAGCCCATTGGTCTTCGGCCACTGAACAAAAACGACTTATCAATAAATA
The DNA here is from genome assembly GCA_944567765.1 of Carterocephalus palaemon. Taxonomy (NCBI): domain Eukaryota; kingdom Metazoa; phylum Arthropoda; class Insecta; order Lepidoptera; family Hesperiidae; genus Carterocephalus; species Carterocephalus palaemon. The sequence goes on along the minus strand of OX155651.1, from coordinate 9,868,931 downwards.
CCTGATCGGATATCTGGTTGGGCACGACTGTAAGCATGGCGGCGTCGTAAGCGCAGCCGAGCGCGTTACACGCGAAGCATTGCACGATGCCAGCATGTCGCTTCTCCACCCGCTCGATGTATAAATCCGCATCTGCATGACAGACAGTTATTCAGCACTGAACGAAATCCGGTGGGATAGCTGCGCATGAGGTATCATCATCACAACCCTTTCTTTGTCCCACTGTTGGGCACCGGTCTTCCTTTCTCTCCGGGGATTAGGCCTTAGTCCATCACGCTGGCCAAGTGCAGATTGGCAGACTTCACATACCTTCGAGAGCGTTATGATGAACTCTCAAGCATTCAGGTTTCCTCACGATGTGTCCTTCACCGTTATAGCAAGTGACATTTAATTTCTTAAATCGCACATAACTTAGAAAAGTCATTGGTGCGTGCCACTGAGGTTTGAACCCGGCCCGCTCGAGTGAGAGGGGAGTTTGATAGCCACTGGGCTGTCACCGATATATGACTATGAGGTATCAATGGGGCATAATACGGCTGGCGAACCAATCAGCGCTTACGACTGACCTCGCTCCGTGCAAGACGATACCTTAATTTCGACTTCTGCGCATCGACTGACTCCCACGCTCAACAGCGGGGAAGTCACCGACGGGGTTTACCCCTGGAGCAATTGCCCGGATAGAGGGATCTCCCCTAATTTCGAATTCCCTCAACGCAAGAGTGTCTACGGCGCCGCGGAAGAGGAGGAAAGGTTTGACTGTCTGTGCTATCAAGGTCAGAGCCAGACTTTGATGCCGGTCTCTATACTAAAGCCTTTCTATGGATATAAAGTAAAAAACGAGCATTCAGCACCATTTGCTGCCCATTACTGTGGCGGTTAAGCGATAATAAGCGCTTCGTTTTCACGCGAATTGTTGTCGACCAATCGATAATGTTGTCCGTACTGATCGTTTACGACCGTAGCGAGAACATCTTTCAGATGGTCTAAGAACTTAGACCCTTGGATCAGCAATTAACTCTCTCTCACCCCGCTCTTGGTTGAATGTGTTCTGGCGTTGTAATCATAGCTTGGAGTTAACTTACCAGTAGTTCTAATCCCTTTTACACTCTTCACAAGCTCAGCATTGAGCAACCAGTACACCTTGGGCGGAGGTTGGCCTTTGGGCATGCCGCAGGAGACATGCGCGTTTGCCCCCTCGCTCGCACTCTCGCCGGCGGCCGAGCCCTCCCAGTGAGGAGGCTGAAGGGCGATCACCTTCCAGGACCTACGGAGTCCATTGGCTGAGCAGGAGTAGACGCCCTGAGGAAAAGGTTAAGTTTTATTAACAAGCCTTTGTTGATGCCGCAAGCTACACATTATGGCTGCTCTGATCTACGCAGCACAAGTGTTAGTATGTTATCTTTGCATGAAGTACGTGAGATTGTCCAGTTAAACTATTGAGATATGCTATAGTCGTTCTCAGAAATAAATGATTTTTTTTTCAGTTCACTCGGGCACGGACTCGGCCTTATAGCACGGAGGAACCCATGAATTTTTTGACACCACCGGTCACCCATCCACAAACCTACCACGCCCGTCGTTGCTTAACTCGATCGATCACATACTTACTTACGTTACTAAAACATGTGTAAAGCAATCAATCTCCAATACAAATTCAGCGTTTTCGTATATTCAATCCACAAAGGGTAACAAATTGGAGGAAACTTTTTACTAAAGTTAAGTCAAATAATTATTTATTTACTTATCATGAAAACAGTTTGACGTATTTTGACCAACTTAATACCTATATTTAGAGTTAACATTAGTATGTATAGGCATTGCCGAAACATAATATAGGTCCCTGGTAAATTTTAATAGAATTGCCTCTTATTTGCAACAAATGTTTACAGTGGAATGAATAAAAATATCGGATATGTAGATTTTTTATCCCGGTGATTTCCCTAGGAATGAAGTTTGATGCTGCGGGCGTCCACTAGTTCACTAATATTAGTTTCATTTATACTTCTGTAGGTATGTTTGATTTAGTTATAAAGCACTGACAGTGCTTTACACACTTTTATGTACTGCTGGATGAAAATGAAAAATGAATAATTTTACCATCAAGTAAGAACATGCTCTCTACTCAATCTTCGAGAAAATACGAACCTACTAAGTCACATGCTTAGTAACACGTGATGAAGTAATGTGCAACAGTAACAAACATCAGGCTTACCACATACTCGTTGCTTGTATAAGCTTCTGTATGAAGCTGAGCTTGTTAAAATTTAAATTGTCCTTAAAAATACGTTTTTAAAAGTAAAATTCCATCGGGGAAAATGAATAAACAACGAACAAGGTTTTTAGCGAATTTGGACTGAAGCCAAAATGCTTTTATACGTTATCTTTTTGGCATTATTCCGTTTGATTATGCATTGCTAAGCTACATTTTAACCTGATTCACTGCATTCATAAATGTTTTAAATTATTTTATCATAATAGCGTTTGGCACTTTTTATTTATACTTAACACGTCTCTACATCTAGATATTTTATTCATACGCTTCAATCATTGCGTCACCGCTTTTAATAAATTATATTGTGTAATCGTTTGTATTTTCATGTCATGATAAGATTTTAATGCTTCTGCAGCAGATTAGCATCCCTCTCGCAACTCTCAAGCTAACATCGATCGCATTGGTTTCTTTAACAAATACGGGATTTGTAGCGTCCATAGCCATAGGGTTGGCCGCTAACCCCTTCACCAATCCGCTTTGGAGCAGCGTGGTGGAATATGCTCTAGACTTCCCGCAGATGTTGTCCCGAGGGGGTGACCCGTGTACAGTAGTGAGACGCTATGGGTTGCAGCTTATTTGAAATAATACGGGTCGATGGTGGTGGTGAAAATAATGTTAGCCCAAATATGTCGATATGTTAGCCTAAAGCTACAACAACAACAAGCCGAAAGAAAGATGATTAAGATGTCAGAAAGGGCCACACGACATTATCAGAAGCTCGCTGTTAGCAGCTACATGGAAACATTACGTGACGGTTAATAAGATATCAAAAAATATTCGTGACATTCAATACATTGCTATTTTTAGAAGAATTTGGTAAATATGTGATTGCGAGTCGTTTTTTTTATTTCACAGATTTATTATTTTTTATAACTAATAACCGAATAAATATGTAAAATCCTACTAATATTATTAATGTTGAAGTTAGTATTTTTAGATATTTGTTAATCAATCACCCAAAAACTACAAAACGGATAGACGTGTACATATTAGCACGTTCACGGACGTAAATCATTATTTTATAATAATTAAAACCTGTATCCACAATTAATAATTTGTATTTGTATTTGAAGTCATACCTCTTCTTCGGGCAAGAAGGGCGACACAGTGACCAGGTGGTCATGCTTCTGCAGCAGATTCGCTCCCCCCTCCTTACTCCACGTGAACTTGGGGGGCGGGGTGCCGACGGCGCCACACCACAGACGAAGCGAATTGTCCGGCCGCACTGGCTTCGTTAACACGCCGTCTTTGTCTATGGTTCCTACGTACTCCTCTGTTTCTAGAAATCTGAAAAGGAATTATTTAGTTATTTGATAGATAAAATTAATACATGGCCTGAAAAATGCATTATAAATCTATACTTCTATACTAATATTATAAAGAGGAAACATTTTGTTTCTAATGTTTTCACACAAAAACTACTGGACCGATTTCAAAAATTCTTTCACCATTAGAAAGCTGCATCTTCACTGCATAGGCACCATATATTATCTACCTTATTAAGAAGGTAACATATATTATCTACCTTTTTTATTTGATAGATCAATGATTATGGTGGTATATACAAAGTACTACATCGGGTCTTCCGGTATTGGTAAATGTCTATTGAGAGCAGAGCCCCTTGAAGTCTTTATCCTCTCAATCCTCCAATCGGATTAGAATACGATAGTTGGAACATCGCCTGGGACCCGATATCAAAGTATAGTAGTTTTCATACTAATATTAGAAAGAGGAAAGATTTGTTTGTAATGTTTTCACACAAAAACTACTGGACCGATTTCAAAAATTCTTTCACCATTAGAAAGCTGCATCTTCACTGCATAGGCACCATATATTATCTACCTTATTAAGAAGGTAACATATATTATCTACCTTTTTTATTTGATAGATCAATGATTATGGTGGTATATACAAAGTACTACATCGGGTCTTCCGGTATTGGTAAATGTCTATTGAGAGCAGAGCCCCTTGAAGTCTTTATCCTCTCAATCCTCCAATCGGATTAGAATACGATAGTTGGAACATCGCCTGGGACCCGATATCAAAGTATAGTAGTTTTCATACTAATATTAGAAAGAGGAAAGATTTGTTTGTAATGTTTTCACACAAAAACTACTGGACCGATTTCAAAAATTCTTTCACCATTAGAAAGCTGCATCTTCACTGAGTGACATAGGCTATATAATATTACTAGGTGTAAACGAAACTATTGTATGTCTAATTCCAAGCGAGCGATGCTGCGGGCCTCCACTAGTATACGAATAAAAATATAAGATTCAGGCATATTCATCTGTATTCATTTTCCACTCTCACAGTAGGTATATTAATTTTACTTGAAATTATATTTTCATATCAATATTTATTTACCAACACTTATGATATCAGACCTAACCGACTTCACCTATCTTTATGTCATTAATATTAACCAGAAAGTCGAACACAATCAAATACTCAGTAAACTAGTTAAATTATAGTTGTTATAATTAATCTAAGACTTGTAAACATTCCTGTGTGCAGAGAATGCTTCCTAGTCGTGAATTCGATAAGAATACGGTAGTTGGAACAAAGTCTTTAATTGGGAAAGTGTCCCGGATAAATCCCATTCCTTAATGCGTACGAGAAAGTTGTCGCGAACTGTAATTAAGTGAAACAATACGGGAGTCATGTTGCTTAATGTTTCAAATTCTTGCTTTAATCTTCTTTGTTTAAGACAGATACGGCGCAGGATCAAACTGAGATCTTCAGGAAGAAGTCCTCAGACACATCCGATGTTATAGAAACTCAAATATTGTGTAGGCGCTTATGGAGTCATACTGGCAAATTTAATTATCTGTGTGTTCGCCAGATCCAATATAAATTCCATTTATTCCGATACAAATGCCACCCAACCGCCTACGAAATAAGAATCTTATATTTTGCGTAGTAGTCGATACCTTGGACCTACGAGTAGAAGAGCTTGAATTTTTTACGTCTAACCGACGGATGTAAATCTAATTTATATTCGCGGGTCAATATAATTACCAATACAACCGAATGATGCTTTGAAATAAATGTTTTGAAGCAGAATTATTTCGGAATATTTCTTCGACGTGTTTTGTACCGTTCGTAAGCTGCGCAACAACTTTTGATTAAAATTGATAATCTCTTACTAGAGAGGGTCCGGGTTCCTAGTCTGTTTCGAAGTGTTTTCCGAGTTATCTGGATTGTAAGCTATAAAAATATGTCACCTGCAGTATCGATGAAAGAAAACATTAGGAAATTTCACAGACAGACAGACAGACAAGTTCCTTTATTGTACACTTGTACACCAAAAGGATAAAGATACAACATACAATAAGTACATACAAAAATTATAAAATATTAGAGTGGTAGTACAAATGGCGGTCTTGTCACTAAAAAGCAATCTCTTCCAGACAACCATTGAAAAAGAAAGAAACTTTTTGTAAAAGAAACAGGGTAGGGGTGCATAATACAATAATAACATTTTAATATACATACACACTTACACACATGCAGAGATGCTTGCTCCTGTGAAGGCCTGTGAAGTGGCAGCGTCATTTTTTACGGATATTATATAGAAAACATGCAGAAACCATGCTGCCACCCATGACAACTGTGACAGACAGCATAGTAAATTATTTTCTACAACTAACCTGTATCCCCCGTTGCCTTCATGTTGAACCTTCAGATAGGTCTTCTCAGGCAGGTCAACGGTCTGGCCACTGAGCTCATTGCTGGCCGAGCAGCCGTAGGTGCCAGTGTCTTCGGTGGTAGCGTTGTGTATAACCAGCACGCCGTGAGGGGTTTCTAGCTGTTTTCTTCCACCCTGGAAAACAACAATTTTACTGTAATTTTGCTAGCGAGCAAGAGATATACTCCTATCAGTGTGATCGGCCAGATTGAAACTATGAAGAAAAAGAAGATTTATAGAAAAACATTTTCAGCACCATTGATAAACATAATTACAACGACTGTCCCATACTTACAAAACAATTATATTATTATAACAGCTACAACCCATAGACGTCCCACTGTTGGGCAAGGGTCTCCCCCAAAGCCACAGCTGCGGGGGTCTAGAGCATATGCTCTACCACGCTACTCCAATTGGTAGAGGGGTAAGTGGCCAACCCAATATCAAATGTTACATTATTATTAGCATTAATTTATTCCATATTGCAGTAACTACGTACCTACTTGACAAAACCAACATAAATTTTGACTGTGAAACCAAATGAAAGGGTTGGAATGATGATTACAAGCCGGCATAATGGCCAAATGAGGGTTGTGCTAACACGTTATTAACGGTAATGATAATTATGAAGAAGCTGATAAACTTACTTTACCAGTATCCTTCCACCAGCTTAGGATAGCGGGGGGCTCTGAAAAAGGCTCCTTGCAATGGAGGACCACGGTGTTGTGTAGAGGCGCTGAGATTACTCTCTTCTCCGCTGAGTTCCGACTGAGGTCTATCTTCGCTATAGACAGCTTGGCAGGAATTGATATCAGGCTGATGCCTCCGTACCATATGATGCACTGAAAATGTTTATAGGGTCATTAGTTTATCCGTGAGGAATTTATTCTGAGAACAACTGTACACGACCGCTCTACCCTACCATTATATAAGTCTACCGGTACATGAAGACGAATCCACTCCCTTTATCGGCGCCATTCCTCCCTGTTGAATCAAGGTTACCTGCTGACTTTTTCAGGTCATCAGTCGATCTAGTTGGAGGCTTGTGCTCCGTATGGTAAGCCGTGGTCTATACTCGAGGACTTTTATAACCTATACGTTGGTCCGCTAGAGCCACAGAGGAATAATAAGCTAGGTCATTATACTTTGCTCGTGATTTTGTAGACGTAGGTTACCTAAGTATCTATTAATTCCTGAGCTCTCAAATGATTGGTATAGTGTGCCAATAATCCATTCATTTATCAAATTGTGATTTTAAAATCATTTGGGGGTATTTTTTATAAATATTGTTTGAGCCTCTTGGTGAGCCCAATGGAATTCAAATCAGAGACTTAGAAAACTAGAAAATAACTGATATACTATAAAACTGGTGAGGTAGAAAGTGATCCGTTAGTTGGCGTAGACGTGAATGAATATAAAATTGCAAGTAATTAACGCGATACGTAATACAGATATGCGCCTGTAAATATTGTGCGGCAATTGTCCGCTCCGCCTTGCTGGGGTGCGCACAAGCGCATACAGATATAAACATATATAACTATAGCACTGGATAATGATAGTGAGTATAGAGTACTGCAATCTCGTTTGCATTCTGCACCCTTCCGCTATCGAAGATGACAACTGTGAGACTGAACAAGATTTAGAAGTTTGAAAATACTATGCAGCATTTACGAACTATGAATGCACTGGATCCAGTTCTATTGTCAACATGGAGCAATTTTGTCTGAGAATCAATATACCATTTGTGCTAAAATATCGCTACAGCTCCAGTACCTCTATTTTAGAATCACTCGTGTTATTGAATCGCTTGACTGCGACTTTATTTCGATGAATACAAACAATACCGTACTATTTAGTCTAACTTTTAGACCGCTAGTCGCGTTTTTCATTAATACTACTCGTTGAATTCTTGTGACTTAAAAATCCGGAATGGCTGTCGATCGAGATAATTATGATTCGTAATTTTTCGCACGTCCCGCGGCGAGCGATTCGAAAATAGAGCTCCTGAACTATGAACGCACTGGTACAATACAGGGCTTCCTTCCTCTTCCTTCGTTCGTTAGCGGTAGGAAACCGAGTTATTTTGCTTCAACGAACACTCCCGAACCAAGTGAGAAATGACACGTTAAGCCAGTCCTGTGGGTGATTATTTATCCCACTGCAACAACGTAAGTCCCACTTTAGGACCTACATGGAAAAGTCATTGGTCATTGGTCAAGCCGCGTGGATTTGAACCCGCACCGCTCGAGTGAGAGGCGAGTTTGTTAGCCACTGAGCTGTAACCTCTGTATTATCTGTAGGTATACCTGTATAAAAACCGAGAGTCTGACTCACTGACTCATCAACGCCCAGCCTAAACACTTGGACCTAGAAAGCTTGTTTCATTCACAGGTGTTGTTTTTAAGACGTAGACGAGGACTGAGAAAGGGGTTGAAAGTTACTATTACTATACTATATTATATTTATTTACTAAGCACTAACTAGTAACCTTAAAACAAACTAAGTATAACCTCTTGCTTCGTAGATTACGTGAACCGTATAAATAGTTAAATGGTTTAGAAAACATTGCAAGCACTTGATTTCGTCAGGAATTATCATATAATGTAGTACCTACTATACAAAAAGTTAGTAAACAATGTGTGTAGCCACACTGCTCCATTACTTCTTGCAATCAACTGAATCAGCTATAAGGAACCAATGTTCTAACCGCTAATTATGTCAAGCCCAAGGATGAATTGGATTCAATTCGTGTAGAACGAAACTCCTGACCCAAAGAACCCTTTAACCGCATCCGACAAACAAGTACATACTGTACATATCGCTCCAGACGGAGAATCGATATAATTTGAATATTGTATGCCATGCCAATCCACCAAATTGACTGAAGTAATAATTAAATAGATACATCGATGTATACCAGGGCAAAACAACGTTAACTGGTATGCGTTTTTAATGTTATACATACAGAAGCTAGTATTTCCCGACTTAATCATTGGGGTGTTTATTTCATAAAAAATTCTTACATCAAATTATGATGAAGAAAATAATACTTACCTACTACACTTTTACCATTGCTCAGCATTGAAAGTAATTAGAAAAACTCTTATTGGGTACGTCTTGTGAATTACGGTCTCCAAACCTACTCGAAACACTAAGATCGAATCGTATGTTTAAAATCCGATTAATACTTTAAAAATATTTGCCTAATAGACTTTACTAGTAGTTACACCGCCCGCATTAACTGATGCCACACGTGAATATGTATTTAAATTTAATCTTTATTCTTACTAATATATTAATAGGGAAAAGTGTTTGTTTGTTTTTTCTTCCCCTCCTCAACGGTGATGGATTTATGTGATATTTTGCATAGATGTACTATATGACATGGAGACTGACAAGTGCTTTTAATCTTGGAAAATTGCAGGGTTCCCGTGAAATAGACAAATACTGTAATAATCATTCGATTTTAATTGATTATTTTTGTTGGTTTGTCCTTCTTCTCCTACTCAAGAAAATGATGGATCGATGTGATTTTTTGCACAGCTGTAGGGCCTGGACAGTAATACAGGATGATATTTATTGCGGAAATTTTTAATAGTGCAATGAATAAAACACTATCGTTGTGTCGCAGAGTCTCCACCATTTTAATTTTTACACAAAACATATTCCTGTTTTTATGTTCCTCAAAACTTCCTTGCCATATAAATGTTCCTTATTTCTTTCAAACGAGTCGGGTTCACCTCACAACTTTGCTGATTTAGAGCTCCATCTACTTGATTTGGTACTTAAATTTGACCTAACTTAAAGTTAAATCACACCCACTCAAAATTCGATCCCTGACTCGATACGCCCACGGCACTCACGTGTAAATTTCACTCACGCTCGAAGGCACGAAATTGCAAATAACTTGTAATCCAATAAAGAGGGATATAACCAAGATAAGAACGCTGAGAACAGCGCCTTGCGAGAATTGCCAGTGAAATTCGAATCCAATTTAATTTTGGGCATTCCTTGCGTCTCGTGTTGACCATTTCCGGTACAATCGGTGCGCAGCTTGCGACGAATCGAATGTTCGTGGCAATCGTTCTTCGTCTTCCGTCACGGAAGGAAGAAAACGGTGGAAGGGCTTCAGCTCGTATTTTATATGACTGCTATTAAACGACAACAAAAGCAAAAATTCACACCAATCAATACACATAAGGTGTTCCCTTATCTATAAATATTTTTCACACAAAAAATTTACACATTTTGGTATTTTATTTATTTATTATTTATTAGAGTTAAGGCATCCTAACAACATTTCACAGATTATTATACGAATTACATTAAATGGTGTTGTGTGCCAGAGTGAAAATGTCACTTACAAGGAAGCACAACTTACACAGAGAACATGCATATTATATTAAGTTATATTATTATTATGTAAGTTTCAAGTAGACAAGATAATATAGGCTCTTATTTCAGTGATAACAAAGATATTATAATTAAACACAAGATAGGAGTGCAACACATGATCATAATAGAAATTCATAAGACATAGAAAGTAAAAATTAATTAATTTAATTATCTGCCAACCATGGATCAATTTGGTTGAAATTGATTTTAAATTTTTCTAGCGGTGTTGAAAATATTTCTAGGTTGGAGTGTAATTTAGCTATGGCATTGTGGTAAGTAAGCATGCGATGTAAGGGAGCTGAACGACCGAGATTTGTACGGCGGATGGGACATGAAAACGTTGGTCGCTTGTTGTGAGGCCTTGATATACACCTACGTGGGACAGTGAAATAGACTTCTTTTATGAGATCCGGGATTATAAGCCTGCCATTTATTAATTTGAATAAAAATATCTGGTCTGCCAGATTGCGTCTGTGTTCAAGGCTGTTCATTTTAAAGTGTTTTAGCCTCTCAGTGTAGTTGGCACAACGGGAACAGGTTGGATCTTTGAAATTAAGATAACGTGTGTAGCCTTTCTGAATGCGCTCTAAGCGACGCACTTTACATTTGTATGAGGGATTCCAAGCTTGAGACGCGTACTCAAGCGTGCTACGTATGAATGCATAGTATAGTGTTTTTAAGGTCTGTATGTTATGGAATTCTTGACAGATTCTTTTTATGAATCCTGTCATTTTTGCAGCCTTGCTGATTATGCTGTCAATATGAGAGCTAAACGAAAGCTTCGCATCTAGAAGGACTCCAAGGTCACGAATGACATCTACTTCTTGCAGTTTTTGTCCATCTAAGCTGTACGCGGAAGGATAGATTTTCTTATTTTTAGTAAATTTTATATGTTTGCATTTATTTACATTGAGTAGCATATTATTTCTCGAACACCAGTCGCGTATTGCGTTTAAGTCGCTTTGTAACAGTTTGATATCATTTACAGACGCTATTTCTTTGTAGATTTTCAGGTCATCCGCGAAAAGAGAGCATTTACTATACTTGATGCAGTCTACTATATCATTCACAAAGATAACAAATAAGATAGGCCCTAAATGAGACCCTTGAGGAACCCCAGATGTAGCTAAGTAAGCGCCAGACTCATATCCCTTGACTACCACTTTCTGTGGTCTCTTGGTTAAATAGGATATGAACCATTCGAGCATTCTACCATGGATGCCATATGAAGATAGTTTCCGAATAAGCACACTATGGTCCACTTTGTCAAAGGCACTGGAAAAATCAGTGTATATAGCATCAACTTGTAGGCGAGAATCTACAGATTTAATTAAGTCATTTGTAAATAATACTAAGTTAGTGGCAGTGGATTTACCCGCCCTAAAGCCATGTTGTTGAGAGGCAATTTTTGAGTTGACATGTGCTGTAAGAACAGGGCAAACAAGCGATTCAAATACTTTGGAAGCAATCGAGAGAAGTGATATCGGGCGGTAGTTACAGACGTCGTCAGCTGCTCCTTTTTTAAAAACAGGAAGCACATTGGCTATCTTCCACTTCGTTGGAAACACCGATGTTTCAAGGGACTTATTGAAAATTAGTTTTAGTGGTAAAGCAAGGTTGGCTGCGCATTTTTTGAAAAATATAGGAGGCAAGCCATCCGGACCGGGACCTTTTGAGATGTTAAGTTTTTGTAATTTAGTTCTTATCTCTTTTTCAGTTAAATGTATGTGTGATAGAATATTATTTGTAAAGTTGTTTGATATTTCAAGGTCTGATCTTGAACTATTGAAATTAGAGAAAGTACTAGAAAAATGAGTAGCAAAAAGTTGACATATTTCCGTGCCTGAGTCCGCCTCGACGTTTCCCAACCGTACTTTAGATGGAATAGTAGAAGTTATGTCTCGTTTAGTCTTGACGAACGACCAAAATTTTCTCGGATTGTGATGAAGATTTTTTTCCATATTTTGTGTATAGCACTTTCGGCATTCAGAAATCTGTAGTCGCGAGCGTTCATCTAAGATTCTGTATTCAATTTCATCCCTAGGGTTATTATATTTTTTAAATCTTTTTCTTATCCTTTCCTTTTCATTTAGTAAGCCTATAAGTGATTTCGAAAACCAAACGGGAAATTTATGATTAATTTTTCTAGCATCGGGGACGTATTCGTCAATAATTGAGTTTATAACGTTATAGAAAATTTCTAACATGTCATCAACGTTATTGCGTATACCTATAACCTCAATCCAATTTATTTTTTTTAACCGTAAATTGATTGATTCATAGTTGGCTTTTCTATAGTTTTTAGTTGCAAATTGTTTATCTTTTAATACTGTCATGGTTTCGTTAATAATATTAATTTCTAGGGGTGGGTGGTGAGCATCAATCTTAGACATAGGATTGAGCGATTTTTTCACTGACCCGCCACTAAAATTACACAATACTAGGTCCAGAATTCGATTATTACTATTGGTGATGTGGTTGATTTGCTCCAAGTAGTTTAATGACATAAAATCTACAAATGCATAGCCCAAACTATTACTGCAATTACTAGGAATAAGGCTTGATGTTGGGTTGGATGGATTAATTTTCCATTCAATAAAACTAAGATTGAAATCACCAATTATTAGAGTATCGTCTCGCACGTAATTAAAAATGTCTGATGCCTTGTCAAGGAACAATTCCAACGATGACTGGGACACTGGTGGAGGCAAGTAAACTGCACAGATGTTAAGAGTTCGGTTTTGGGATCCCTTGCGAGTTTTCAGACGAACCCAGAGATCCTCACCATTGCTCTGCCATTCATATACTCTCGATGAATCAATCGTCTTAGATACAGCGATCAGGACCCCTCCACCTCCTTTACCTCGCAGAGAGGAAGACTTTCGGTCTCTGCGATATATTGTGTATGAAGAGTTGAAAATCTCCGCGTCATTGATGTTTTCATTTAACCAAGTTTCCGTAGCAACAATTACATCGTGGTGACGGACAAGGGACGACAAATGTATTTCATTTAATTTAGATCGCATTCCTCTAAAATTTTGGTAGTAAATATTGAATTTTGAAAAATATATCTTGTGGTCTTGTGCATGTGCTATATTGCTATAGACGTGAAACTGCATCTAGGCTATTTAATTGTTTAGCTGGTGACTTTTCATCCTTTCGAATTAGTATTCGGCCATCACGGACCCAAACGTACTTATATCCTTTGTCTGTAGCGGCTTTCCTAGTAGCAGCATGGATACGCTTGTTAAGTGGTGAGAGATGTTCAGAAACAAATACTGGCTGTTTTGTACCACCATATCCCAAATGATGCGAGTTAAGTTTTTCTTTGGGATTCGCTTTGTTAAACCTTATCACAGATGCTAAGATTCCATCACGAATTCTGGTACTACGTAGCTTAACCACAATCGAACGAGGCCTGCTACTTGTAGCGTCCAGTTTTCTTATTCTAGCTGCCGAAAGCACATCATTGTCTTGGAGAGCGTATGAGACCGATTTGCATAGCTGTGTAATAGTTTTAACAATATTCTCCGATTTGTTTTCAGGGACACCGCTTATTTCAAGGTTTTCTTGTCTTGTAAATTGTTCTAAGAGGTTTAGTCTAAACGACATATCCCGAACATCTGTTTGAAGGGCTTCATTTTCAGAAACAAGTTTTACAATTGTTTCCTTGCTATCGTTAAGTTCTTTCTTCATGTTATCGAACTCTTCGCTCATGAAGTTAACACTACTGTGCAAATCACGTAAAAGGGCCATGTCTTTCCTGATATCGTCAAGCTCCGACCGAATACATGCCTTAATAGCTGTGGTAATCTCTGCAGTAACAGCAGAGTGTATTTCCTTCCGTATGGTGTCGAGCAGGTCTTGGGTGAGAACAGTAGGGATTGAAACACAACTTTCATTTTCATTCTTCTCTGGAGAAACTGCTGTGCGTGGACGTTTAGAGCGAGTAAAAACGTTCGAGACATCCGACTTGCTGCCAGAGAGGGCCTTCATTAAGTCCGGTTCAGATTGCACCTGCAACTCATCCATTCCTTCTTGCGTTCTTGTGGGGGGAGATCGTTGGACGCGAGGCATTTTAATAATTCTGACTATTGTTTTTATTTTTAATTTTTTTAATTTTTAATTTTTAATTTTTTCTCTTGATAAAGAAAATCAAAATTTCGCTTGATATAAAAAACACACTGTATAATTTTTAACTGTGGATAATAATTGTCGTGTGCAAAAAATGGAACACCCTGTATAATATGTTACGAAGCGAACTCTGTTTCGTTATCTTCCAATGCCGAACGACATTTCGTCATTCACCGATTTCTGAACGGAACAATCACATGATCAGTGTGTCACCGATATCGCATAGTAATATGAGGGTAACTTCATTTTGCACGATGTTTATGTTTATTTTTTGCACTTGAATTCGATGTTAATTGGTATAAAACCGGAATTGAATAGCAGTTTATTATCACAATGTACACTTTAACACTAGTATTTTATTTTTATGCACTGATATTACTATTTAAGCAGTTGTTTACATTGATTAAGAATAATTTAATGCAGAGCAATAAGTCACACGTCTACTCGGTACTTCTTCGTATTGTTCTGTGGTATTGGTGTATTATAAGATAAGTTAGAGATACGTCTATACAGCACCGAACCTGATAGAGCGCAGCAGGCGTGTCCTCCTTGACCTCGACGACGAGCTTGGTGGAGATGCTGTCGGGGGTGCTGGTGCCGCGCACGTCGCGCCAGTCGCCCCACTCCCAGTCCTCGCCCGCCGCCTTCCAGCGCCACGCCAGCCGCTCGCCCGGCACGCGGACCGCGCACTCGAACGTCACCTGGTCCCCCACCGGAGCAATCACTGACTCCGGGTACTTTGTAAACTCCATTTCGATTTCTGGAACAATAAAAATGTTGGTCAGTACTTCCATTTTACCAATAGCTCGCCTCGAATCTATTTGATCAAAACTCGACAGAGTTAAGCAACGAAGGGCGCGGGTCGGTTTTTGGATGGATGATCGCTAGTGGCAAAATTTCATGGACGCTACCGTGCTTCGGAGGCCACGTTCAGCCGTCGGTCCCGGTTGTTTTCAATGGTAAAAACAATCGATAAGCCTTGTCAAAGATCTTCGGGTGGCCTAAACACATTCGACACTGGGATGGTCACTAACCCCTTCACTAATCCGCATTGGAGCAGCAGTGGAGTATCCTCCCGCAGCTGTGTTCCGTGCCCAACAGTGGGACGTCTATGAGTTGAAGTTTAGCTCTCTCTCTATTTATAAATAATAAAAATTCTACCAACCAAGCTTCATAATTTGACCTGTCCGCAGGTAATAAACCAAACTCAAGTTTGAGAAAAGACTTCAGTAGTTAAATAAGTCAGCTCAGATATGATCTTACGGATCATCTTCATGATCTTTATCCTGGTCTGAGTTTATTTTAATAATTTTAATAATAGGTAGGTAGGTACATATATTAGGTCAATTAGGTACAGTACAGCCCTAGGTTTTAAGAAAAACATTGACTTTGAGTCACTCATGGGTAGCGATGATAATGAGAATGAACCTAGTTAACCAACAACTACAAGCATAGATTACATCAGCAATATTCGCTATAAGATCATTCAACGCAAGCTTTGTGTAAAATTGATCGTTGGTTATAAGAATGTGCATTTTAAGATTTATAATTGTATTCCGAAACGAGATATAGTCACGTACAAATGAAAGAAATAATCCTGACAACCTTGAACGCGCTTCCATACATAATATCGAATCTTAAATGACTCACTCAACCCGCGATTAAATGTCTACCTTTATAAAAATGCTCATGCCACGTGGAACCTTAAATCCCACATTTTAAGGTCTAGTATCACTGTAAAATTTCAAGAATGTATAGGTACACTTTTATGAGATGGCTCACGCCAATAGCAGAGCTAAAAAGAATCTCACATGTAAAACAACTTCATCTTGGCTGAGTCATAGCTTAGTATTATGAAATTTAAAAAATTATTTAAAAAAGTTCACTTAAGATTCAGAGGTACTTCTTTGGAAACTAGCTAACAGGAAACTGCTTCTGTTCTAAGTGCCTCCTCTTCAACAGATCGCCATTTGCCAACTATCTTTGAGCACTAACTTGAATGCCAAGTGATGGCATGTCCACTGTGAAGAAGGCGGTACCAGATTCGTGTGCCCTAAGGAAGAACTTGATGAAACCAGAACTGAGAACTTAACTGTAAATGTCTATTTTTGATTGGAAATAGATTCATAGATTCATTAATTGATCAAATACTTTCATATAATATCCCATGCCTATAATAATGTAAGGATGAAAAGTCTTCGAATACAAAATGATGTAACAGTAATAAACCACGATAGAAGGGTAACGCGATACGAGTACAAGCAATTAAGTATTCCTAGCTAATTTACATCAATTGCCACACCTCATAAAGCTTGGTAAGCCTCGCATAAAAGTGAAATATTCTCGGCGCGCGGAGTTCACGTCATTCAAGTCGTGTTTTGCGAACGATCGCCTATTTAATTTACATGATTGGAGCTATTACTTCGAGTGTGGTCTAAGGATTTTCTTCCGCAACCGAACGCCAATCACAATATTGCAAGCAAGCACTCTTAATATTCAGATTATTTCCGGATGAGATCATATCAGTTGAATTGATGATTTTTTGTTCGGCGAATGAATATCCAGTTTTTACTGCTCCGTTTTGCATTGATTGTATTTAGATGATTAAATTCCTATGAGTTATTTTATAATCAGATCATTCAGTCATGCACGGCTCTCTGGTTATACATTTTAAACAAAACACTGCCAAAAATAATGATAGCAGTTCGAAGTTTAAAGATAAATAATACCATTACCCATAACATAAAACTTACGCAATGCTACAGTATAGAGAGAGACAGGTGGGAACATAATAATATACGCAGAAAAGTAGAGGTAGGTTCTATCGATAATAATACAGTGATAATAATATAACCAGAATAAAATTATACAGATCACAAGTAACCAAATAACTTTTGCTATAAGTTATAACATTAACTTCAGGTTAGGTAGATTAGGTTCACCTTAGGTAATGTCAACATATTATATTTTTATCTGCGAATCAGATATCAGATCCTTCAGCTATAATCCTACAATAGTGATAATTATAATTAACTAGCTGTTCCCGCGAACATCGTACCGCCTCAATAACTGTTGTTGAAACTTGGTCGTCGTGAATAAAGTGTTTTTTTAATAGCGTTTAGCGTGATACTGCGTGATGTCGTAACATTACTCAATTCTTATTTAAATTCTAATTACATTTTTCAAATATGACCAACCGTATAAATCAAAATTATACATTGTAAATTGCAATGTTATACGGAATGCCCGTTAATTAAAAAAATTTCACTATAATGTTTTAACTGATTAATAGCAACAAAAAATACTGCTGTTCGGATCGCAGACGAATCCAACAAATATAAGGTTCTAAAAATCCATCCAGCCGTTCTTTAGTTATAAATGATGTAACTATCCCGAATTCATTTTATTTTTATATATATATAGATTTAGAATACCTCTATTAATTTAGCAAAATTACTTGAAACTGAAATAAGCCCTTTTCAGAAGTTATCACTGTGTGATTTCCAACAAGATCCTAATCTCTTTGAGCTAACTAGAATCCGCAACACATCTATTATCTATGATAATAACGGTGTGTTGGATGTTAAGGGAAATAAGCTAGAGATTACAGGTATAAGACGAATGGCTTCCCTGTCCTTACGAGAATACAGGAATCATCAAGTACTAAGTGCTTCGTAGGTACAATCTACAAATGTATCTTAACAAGTGTGGAAACTTGAGAAGACATACGCAAGTTATTTAATACGTAACATTAACTTTATTTATACTATGTGATTTTTATCTATGCCTTAATCAGATAACCCTGAAAAAGAGCGTCGTTTTATTCATTCATCTTTTGGCTATCCATCTTTTACTATTAGAATTAAAATAATAGAACTTAAGTTATTTCATCGTACTAACAATACGTACCTACATAAAATAATATCACATAAAGGCTTACCAGTTATGTTTAGGTCCCATGTTAGGTGAACCCATTGCCATATTGTTAGGAAAACCCAATTGTGTTGTTGCCCGACCTGGGGATCGAACACAGGACTATACAATCGCTTTTCATAACTCAAATTTGCCATTAGTCTAATATTTGCCTAAACTAATTAGTTGACCGGTGATTTGTTGCTGATGTTCAAGACAATTTTTGAACTGTACCAACACTACCAACTACAATTCCGGCAGCCATCTCAGTTCTCAGTATGAAACAGATTAGAAATGCATGCCATTGAGATATGGTTTCTAGCATATAAGATCTGTTAGCGAAGAGGGAAATATGCTGGAGATTGCCAAGATGAATGATTTTCCTACAGATCTTGACACTCAAGCAACTAGTAGGCAACTCTCGCCAGAGATTAATCTTACAAATAAATGCCGGTTTAGGCAAGTTTGGTCCGGGACAAGATCATATAGCATGCTCGCCACTGCAACTTGCACGCTACTTACCAGTTAACCATGTACCTAACTTTATTTTTAAAATAAGTAAATTACAAAAACTGTCTAGTATGTATTTAATGTGTATATCTATTAGATATTGATACGTGAGAGGAAACTTTGGCATAGTTAAAGAATATATTTTATGACAGTGATCTACTTAAGCACATCATTCAATTTAACTTGAAAACTAATTTCGTTATGGTTATGTAATTTTATGTTGATAATTTGTTTAAATGACACTTAAATCTAGTCTTTAATATTAAAAACGATATCATCCAGATATAATGCTAACTTAATTAGATTGGCGAGTATAAGTAATATCTCGATTACGCGAGCTTACGAGTCAAGCGTTATTTCAAATGTAATTTAGTTGGTTTATCTCACGATCTTAATGATCAAGCACATATTTATGTTATTATCAACGACCACCAGTTGAACAAGTCATGTCTAGACGATTTGTAACTTTTTGTCGTCGTAATAAATATCGATCAATGGATCCAACGTTGCTTTCATATCTTTATTCATTTCTCATTAAAATTCTTGCGAGGTACATCATATATGAATAACATAAACTTCTTGTACCATCTCGCGATATGCCAGAATCCTAACTATTTTTGATTTTAAATAACTGAATTGCCTTACTCGATAAAGTATGAAATATTTTTTGGTTTGGTCCTCATACTCTTAACTTACCTGAATACGATAAATATCAAATGAAGTGTAAAAGCTTCAGAAGAGCTTCAGAGAGCTCCTTTGATATTCGTTATTACATACTTTTATTTATTGAACATCAAATACATTTCAATTTCATACAAGCAACTGTGGTAAAGCTTTTAAATAATACAACCACGAATTAATTCCATTACAATTACCATTTTTGTCTAGTATTCTATTTGTATTTATATCGTCACCATTTAGCAAGCCAAGGAGCCATAAGAAGTATAATTATAAGGTATACAAAAACATGAATCCCTGCGAGTGCTGTTTAAGCCTATAAATATTAACTTTAATTGTACACGTAGAAACATTTGATGCAGGTGTTGTACACAAAATAGCAGAACTTACAAATCAAATTATCAAATTGAAGGGGCAATTTACACTTTTACCGCTTTCAAACAATTTATATAGTACATAAAGCTAACTGGGAGCATATATCAAAGCGAAAGGCATAAGTACAGTATGGCTGTACCCGCTCTACCGGTAACATACTCAAGAAGCGCGCGACAGGTATTTCTTTCACCATATTCGTGTGTTCAACTAGTATTCTATTCCATTTTCTTGTTTCGAATCTGAGTTAGCCTTAATCGACCGGTAAATCCTGAAGTTGGTACCAAAATAATATACCTGCTATATTATTATACAGAAATTAAAAGAAATTTTCGAATCTCTCGAAGCAACTTTTGTTTTGGAATATTTTTAATTTAACCCGTAAAATTCCTAAGTTAAGCCTTCGGAAACCATGTTGTTTTCCTAAATTTAAAAGTATATCTTACTTCTCTACGGTATATCTTCAGCCAAATGATCAATAATACCTATATTTTCATCACTAAAATCACAATAATCATTCATAAGTAAAAGTTAGGCAGATCTACTAACGAACCCTCGAAAGCTACAAGTATAGTTAATGCTGCACATTCCTACTTCAAATTTAACAAGCCATCGACGCCGGTAGCCGTTGCTAATGACATCTCACAAATAGAAAGACAACACGCTGCCGACTTACCGTAAAATTATTTGTACACACACGCATGAAGGCTCGGGACGGACGGGAAGATTACGAAAAAAAAATAGAACCCTCATTCAAGTTGTGGATTAGCGCCTACTTGTCATTTTAAAGACGGTAGAGTAGTAGGCGGATAAAGAAGGAATCTTGAAAGGAACAGCTAATACTGTTGAAGCAGAGGTTAAGGCGTTGCCACCCCAGAGTTTCTATTCGAGGGGGTGAATACCGCCTGCGCAGGTCGCGGCCCACTGAGTTTTACAATATCAATGACTTGTGTTATTTATAGCTTAGTCTATAAACTAATTATAAAATTACGCAGCCTGTTTATAAAAAAAGTGTATGTAACAAATAAAATTAAACGAATTTCGTAATATGGAACATGGGATATAAACCAATTTTAATAAGATTTTTTGACTTATGGCCTAATTTAAATGTTTGTCATTTTGCTGTATTTTTATCTGGTTTGTAATGCATGTAGTGATGACATTGCGACCTTGCGACAATAGTGCGCAGAAATCTTGGAACTTTGAGGGGAAATGTGATCTGACGCCACCATAAGATATATATCGACTCGAGAGTTCCGGATTCAAATTCCAGGCTATGACTTTTCAAAGTACCTAATATGCGTGTTAAACAGTTAAAACTATACAATCTGTAATGGTAAAGAAAACAACGTTTTACTGCAACGCCATGATTTGTTTTTTTTTTTGCATGTTACGTTGTAGTCGAGACCGAAATAAATTTCATTTTCATTTTCATTTATAACTCCACAAAGTCCACAGTAGTGTTTGTATCAATACGATACTATTTTTTCACCTTTACAAATTCTGAGCCTAGACTCTGATAGCTTCACAGGCTTTTTCTGTGCCCACGTTTGTTTTAAACATACGGCCTGGATATTTGAATTGTCAAACTTTATATGTAATAATATTGTAGCGTCCATAGCCCAATGGCTTGCGTCGATTCAATGTGATCGAAAGTGTTAAGCAACGACGGGCGCGGTCGGTTTGTGGATGGGTGACCGTTAGTGGCAAAAAATTCATGGGCGCTACCGTGCTTCGGAGGGCACGTAAAGCCGTCGGTCCCGGTTGTTTTCAATGCTGGAAACAGTCGTTAATCCTTGTCGAAGACCTTCGGGTGGCTTGAGAACGTTCGACACTAGGTTGGCCACTAACCCCTCCACCAATCCGCATTGGAGCAGCGTGGTGGAGTATGCTCTAGACCTCCCGCAGAAGTGTTTGTGGGGCAGAACTGTGCCCAGCAGTGGGACGTCTATGGGTCGCAGCGAATATGTAATAATATTCATATCAAAACCTCGACTAAGCAAATAAGCCCCGGGGTAGTTTCCGTGTCTCGGAATTCTACGGCCGTGCCTTCCGTACCCAACTCGCTCGGATTAGTGGCTTTTATTTACCAACAATAAACACATTTGTCAATGTGTGAGTGGCTACCTGCCGCATCCGCTGTCATCGAGCAACGAGCGCGCGCGTCCCTAGCAAGTAGGGCTGCCGTTAAACAATTATTATAATTACAGTAGTTACATGCGGACGGGTTATGACAGGATTGTGTCATCTTTGAAGTTGGGTAAGGGATGGTTGAATATAGTCTCTAATTACTATTCAAAACGTTTAGTACAAATTTCTAAATTAATAGCAACACATACAAAAATAGTCATAGTAACTATGACTTGGTTGATTGATTGTGTCATATGATTCCTAGTGCAATAATTATGGAATCATTAATTATAAGTAGTTCACATTACTTTTTAAGACTAAGAACAACCCTTAGTACCAATAAGTTAAAAGCAGACAAATAGACTTATAGAGGTCTTCTTCCTTAAAAGTCTTTATTTAAGTAAATTATTTTATGAAGGTAATTTGAGTTTCGACTATAAATATTTGGGGTGTGTGTGACAGTCAAGAAAATAATTTACGGTTAGAATAATTGATTATTATCACGCCAAAGTAATCAATTCAATGTTTTAAGCAATCGTTAACTCACATATATCACATGATCACATATCATTGTCAAGTAAAGAGAGTATCAGCAGCTCATAGCATAAGTAACCCTGGTTACCCTGGCAGACTTGTAACAGTTCAGCCAAAAATAAATAACGACCCGAAATTACAACTCCAAAAACATACAATGCCGTTTTTTGTAGCGAGTTTGTAAGGTGCCGGCTTTCTATGAGCATTGGATAATGAACAACATGAAAAGGCCATTCGATGAGATCGTAATCGGTTGAGAAACGGGTCGTAGGAGACAAGCCCCATCAATTCGTTCGGGATTAAAATATGTAGTTTTGTTGGCAATTAGTTTTAATGATTTAACAAATCGTGTTTTGAATAACAAGTTCAGTTTGACGCGTATAAAGCTGAAAGTTATAATTAATTGTTTTGTAAAGTAATAAATATACAATTTATTCAAGCGTCTGAAAAGTTCGCGTTGTTAACGAAGTAGATTTCGTTAAGTCTTACGCTAGTGTGATCTTTTCAAAAATTATACAAAGAAATTCGAACTGGTTGGCACGGGTCTCCTCTTGGTATGGAAGGGATTAGGCAATAGTCCTCCAGGTTGCCCAAATGCAGATTGGCAGACTTCACATTCCTTACGATATACTCACTCTGACTAAGCAATTTACTCTTTAAGATATCCATATTATCTATATACAGTGTAAACTCTTTATAACGAATTTCAAGGGACCGAGCATTTTCTTTCGTTATAAAGAGTTTTCGTTATAGGGAGAGAAGAGAAAAAGTATACCAAATGTAACTAATTACAATTATTTCTAATTTTATTACTATCAATACAATAGATAAATTATTCTAAACACTTATATTCTGTTAACTTTGCCTGACGTGTTGGTTTACGACTGCTAATACACGATAGGTGACGATGGTGCGTTTAATAATTGAGACCAAATTTCCTACAGCCAATGTAATCTATGAATAGCACACGTGTTAAGGCAATTAACAATAACAAAAGCTAGATAGCTGTTTTTGACCTCAGGTATCTTTCTTAGAAATTGCGGCACCTCAAAAGATTAGTTTTGTTTTGTTTTAATATGTAGTTGATGTCTAAATATGAAGATATTTATTCGTAATAGAGAATGGCTGATGCGTTATAGAGAGTGAATTAATGTATGAGTTTTATGGTAAACCAACCAAATTGAACTAATTTCTACGTTATAGAGAGTTTATCGTTATAACGAACGACGTTATAAAGAGTTTACACTGTATATAAAAGGAGAAGCTGACTGATTGACATATCAACGCAGGGCCTAAACTATAAGGGTTAGAAACAAGAAATTTTGCACAGGGGTTTCTTTTATAACGTAGGGAAGCACTAAGAAAGTATTTTTGAAAATTCACCCCCTAAGGGGGTAAAACGGGGGTGCAAAGTTAGTATGAAACTTTGCCGTTTTTGAAGTCAAGTGGGCAACCCGAACGCGGGCAGACGTTGATGGGTCTAATTCTACGCGCTACTTCTAATTTTTTTACCTACAGTAACTAAAAACAAGAACTAAAAATAACTTCGAGGTAAGTAATATACTAGCTTTCTATTTAGTGAAAGAATTAAATCAGATCAGTAGCTTCATAGTTCAGAGATAAACCCCGATATTCAAACTTTACCCTCTTCATAATATTAGTACAGAATTATAGATAGTTTTCCTGTGGATTTCATAGCCATGTAAATTACGGGGTTTGTTCTCTCGATAGCTCACTTCGTCTTAACCTTGATCTTTGGAATGAAGTCTTGCTTCAGTGAATGAATTTTGAGTTTACGTTTAGAAAGAAATCATTACGAAGTTCGAGTTCTGACAAGAAGGTTTGAACTTTGAACAGATAGAGAGATCAAGAAGCGGAATAGTACATTGCTCGTGTCATATTTTTTTTTTTCAAATGTAATCGAAGCGGTGACAGCGGCTATCGAACTCGCCTCTCACTAGAGCGGTCCGGGTTCAAACCCAAGCGGTGCACCAGTGACTTTTCTAAGTTATGTGCGATTTAAGAAATTAAATTTCACTTGCTATAGCGGTGAAGGACACATCGTGAGGAAACTTGCACTCCTGAGAGTTCATCATAATATTCTTGAAGGCATGTGAAGTCCGCCAATCCGCGCATGGCCAGTGTGGTGGACTAAGGCCTTATCCCTCCCATTCTGAGAGGTGACCCGTGTCCAACAGTGGGATAAAGAAAGGGTTGTAACTGTTTTTTATTACTTTTGCGGGTAGTTGGTATAGTTAGAAGTTGTTTAAGCAGAACACCGAACATCTGCTTTCGGAAGTCTGACAATGACCTAGTGATAAATGGCACATTCATCACATGATTCTGACTAAGATAAGGATACAAGGAGGGGGTATTTTGCGAAGAAGGAAAGCGTGGCTACCATTGGGTCCAACTATATCCAATCTAATGGTTTAAGTTTAATCCGTCAAAACAATACTTTCGCAACAATTTTGTAGTTAGAGTGAAGTTAATAGCATATTTACCAGCTGCTGCAGGTGCTAGGAGCCCGAGGAACAGCTGGAGGTAAAACGTTGCCGCCATTCTGGCAACTCTGAAAGAAAAATAAAATCTCATAAACAATAGGAATTATAATCACACGTAAGGTCTTCAAAACTTCATGAAATTTAATTTATTATCAAATTATTATGACCCTTTACAATAATTTATTGGTCAAAGTGACATTAAATTTACGAGAATTTAGCACTTTGAACACGTGTTGGAGTTTCGAATTTCAAATGCGTTCTATTTTTAATTTTCGTGTTGTTGGACTGTTTCTCTCACGTTCTCCTGACAAAAATATCTCAAACACTATATTGTGTAGGAAAATTGCAAAATAATATGTAAATTAATTTTTCCTTATCCATTAAATTAATTAAATTTTTACCATAATCAATATCTTTTTTCCTTTTGTCCACTACTTTTTTATGTGTACCATTAGTAGTACCGTACCACATGTTGTGTATAATAAATTGTATTTGTATTGTATCTTGAAAGATTTATCAAGTACTAGTGGACGCCCGTAGCTTCGCTCGCGTGGAATTAGACATACTTAACAATAGTTTCGTTTAAAATGTCACTCAGTGAAGATGCAGCTTTCTAATGGTGAAATAATTTTTGAAATCGATCCAGTAGTTTTTGTGTTTTTTTTTTTTTATGGAATAAAGATAGCAAACGAGCTTGCAGCACCACCCATCCGCTGCCGCCCATGACAACTGTGACTGACTTTGAACAAGACTCAATTAGGGACTGGGATGGTTAGTCCAATTAGTTCAGAGAGTTATTTAGAACATTAGTTGGTCAGTTCGTTAGTAGGTATGAGGACTGGGGACTGTTAGTGATAGTTAGTCCTGTTAGTTGGTGTTAGTAATAGTCCAGTTAGTACTTGTTAGTAGGAGTCTCGAGTCTCGTTCTAAGTCAGTCACAGATGTGTTGCTACCCTTGAGGACTAAGATGGTCGCCTCTAAAGAAGTGTAACCGGAATCCACACCTTTCCAACCGGACCACAATTGCTTTAAAAACAATTATTACACGGCAGAAATGGTACTAGGTACCGTGGCGGGCGGTGGTACTGCCCCGGGCGAACTCTATATGGAACCAATTAGCTTTCATATAAAACCTATTTGGTTCCCTATAGGCTCTACCACCTAATAAAGAAAACATTACAAACAAATCTTTCCTCTTCATAATATTAGCATAGAGTAATGACCAAATGTAGTCCGTGATATTAGTATAGATAAATGATATAGGGTATCTTCATAGTATATTCAGTGTTTGCAAATGGCACATTTCGTTGACATTAGTAATCTGTTAGAAACTAAGCAAACGTGCACAAATGAGGATAGTCTGCCACTTCCAGAAAGCATATACTTAATTATCGACATTGTATCGACGTATTATATCTACCTTTTTACACTTCATAAATCAATATATCGAGGCAGAGTCAAGGGCACCGCTGGTTGATGGCTATTCAAATTTAAATAGGCAGAGGTTTAACGGTTCAACTCCTGATGTGATTCTCGTCACGTGCTTTAGACGTCAGCTCCAAACTCCATTGATAGCGCTGTTGATTCATGGTCGTCATCTAAAGTGTTTCTATAGTTATCTCATGTACAAAACCTGAGTGTGAACTGGAAGTAAGACACTTAAGAAGTCTTTATATAAAAACAATATATTTCAGGAGTCTCAGAGTCCTCTCTTCTAACACCTGCGTGTTTACGACGTCGTGTAGTCATAGGTAGGTACGCACTGTGGTCTTCTGCAGGTGTAAGTAACATTTATAGCATTCCGTAACCGAATAATCCACCTAACGGCATGAAAGGCTTCTGAGCTCGATTATGATGTACGACGTAGAAGCTCCCTTACTTTAAGTCAGTCTATCTACACCATTTACAAGTCAGTTATTAGACCTGTCGTGTCCTTCTCATGTATAACCTTTTTTTTTGTTCAGGGATAGATTGAGGCGTGGAGGAGGCCAAACCCTCAACATTGTAGCGCCGGAGGAACCGAACCGAACCGTAGCAGAACTCTAGCCCCAAGTTTGTTGAGAAAGACCTAGGGGGAATGGGAAAAAAAACATTCTGGAGGATGGAAATCAGAGATAGATCGAAGTGTGGAGGAGGCCAAACCCCCAACAGATTGTAGCCCCGGAGGATCTGAACGGAACCGTAGCAGAACTCTAGCCCCAAGTACGACATAACGCAACCTGAAATGGCCAAAACTCAGCCTTAAAAATCCAAGAGAAGTAAATTCAGATCCACTCAAGCTCATGCCTAATTCATACGGCAGCTCCGTCGACACTGTCCGGATTGTTTATTACTCAGTGTGGTCCGCGTACATGATTTACTTGCCGTTGCGTCCATAAAGCAATTTAATATTCCCGCCACGAACTCTCATGCCGCGGACGTATTTCAGACTTAACTCGGTGACGTTTCCTCGCTGATCTGCCGCTGGCCTTAATTTAATACATCCTACGTCCGAATGAGGTGACACCTCTCTTTAAAGGGCGCGCGGACGTAAATGAATTAACAATACGTTCTTTTCACGCTGTAATTACGTTTTCGTGTTGGTCCAAAAGATGGACACAGGAAAAGGTACGCACGAAGTAATCTGTTCGAGATTGTGTTCGTAATTTGTTGATTCAATTGAATTTGATACATCAAAATGTAATGTTAAGTTATGGATAGAAACGTTTGTTTGTTTGTAATCTATGTAATGTAAACAACGTAAAACCATGCCTGAAATACTAGAATACGTGACAGCCCTACCATCACTATCACAACTGTTCGAGCCTCCACGTCTCTACTACCGATACCACTAGATACATTATTTATTCATTAACAGAACCGAACAAAAAAGTGCTAGAGCTACTCGTAGGTACTTTGTTTGTTTCGGACGTGACTCGCTTACCGTTCGGAAACAATTACGTAAACAATACGCTTATAGAAGACATCCGAATGTCATATACTAAACACTCGCTGTTGGGAGTTCTGAGAACTATCTGTGGCCGCGAAAAATGCACCGTGGTCGCATCTTCCATGATACACTCACCTACAGTTACCTGTCTTCTAATAATTTAATCTATGACTTCGTATCTGAATCAACTGAATGTGCTTAGAATATTTTGGTAAGTAGAAACGATGCGAAGTAAATCCTGCTTATGAAAAGAGACTGATTAGCATCTGGGAGTGCTTTTAGATTAACAGCCGTAGTAGTAGTAGTAAAATGTAGTAACAGTAGTAAAATGAATTTGTAGTATAAGTTAATAGTATTAATGGAAACCCCTACTAATTTCTATTTTGTTTTACGAGGGTGAAACATTTCAAAGGTAACCAGATCCTGAGTAAAAAACTAGGATAAAATTCTACTTCTAATAACATTCTTGATTGGTCAAACAATACATGAATCAGTGTCTATAAAACTTTTACAAAGAAAAACGTTTATACTCGTAAAAATGTCTCACGTTTCAAATAGAAAGGAATGAACTTCTGACTTATTTTCTGATTTGTACAACCAGAATACCTCATACAGTAAATTTAACTTATTTTTAGGCGCGGGTACAACTATAAAAGACTGATTGATTGTAGTATAGGCGGTAAACTTGTACATCAAACGCAATGTTTGACTGTTTGAAAGGTTAAAGGTTAATGGACTCACGGAAAGTCAGATTTGGTGTTATCTGAACGATTGTGGATACGAGCTTTCGCTTTAAGGAAACGCCATAAACAGATTAATTTCAAACGACTGCTGGCCGAGTTGTTACTAGGGATGAAAGGAGGACAGTTTTTGTGTGTATTGTATCCGATATCCGATCTCATCATCATCACAAGGTTCCCAAAGATTCACAAACACTTTCAAATTTCCTTTGTTGAGAGAGAGCATGAGATACATACCCATAGCTACCCGTGCCAGGTACCTAATTACGCATTGGTTGACTTCAATAGTGCATAGCCATAGGTATTTACTTGTATAGTATCTTAAGTAATCTTGTCTTATTAGCAGTTCCGACGAATGCAGATTCCGTGCTAAAACTGGGAATTTCAAATAAGAAAACCTGATAATACTTTGCCTAACTCGAGGATTAAAGCTGTGACCAGCTCAACAGCGCCTACGACTAGACCGTTTGAGTTTGCTGATAAGTTTCCTTGCCATGTTTTCCTCCTCGGTTACAAAAGTTGTCATTTTTATTGATATTTAATTCAATGGGGTCCATGATCAAACTTCAAATCACTGGGATTATAGCATATCCGTTAAATAGGTAATTGTATACTTAAACGGGCAAAAAACAGGAAACGGCTCTTTGGAGTCACCGTAATTTTTAAATGAATGAATTATATTATAATATCATGTAACATTTTTAAAATATCCGTAAATTTATCCGAATTTTATATCCCGTACAACCCTATTTGCTCAAGGAATGTCTCACGACGTGTTAAGTAAGTTTCGTGTTATATGAAGCGTATCGTACCCTACCTACATTCAAATTAATTACGTACACCAACACGAATCTACCGTAAAGATTTTTAATCTCTTAGATCTATTATTAATTTATTTATTTATTTATTTATTCAACTTTATTAACACCTCTAAATATTATAATATTATTATTATATTATTAATAACATTGGGTGAACATTAAGTCTAGGCTGCAAAAATATCATTGGACTTAATTTCCACCCAATGTATATCTAAATAAAAAATCTTTATACTTTGATTAGTCAAACGAGCTTGCGTCATCTACATTCCCGCAGTTTCCAACTCGCATCCATCAAAAATAATTATTTTATTCATATAAGATAGTAAACGAACATGTAGCAGCCATCAGCTGCAGCAGTTTCCAGCACTGCCTATCAATTAAGGCGCCGTGAGACCCTTAAAAGAAAGACATATACTTAATTGAATATTGATTGGCTGCCAAGCTACGACCAATGCTGGAACGGTCTAGCGCTTCCTGGATGCATGCCAGCGAGCTGTTAATGGAAGAAGGTTGATTGACATCTATGCATGTCAATTGTTTCAATTAAATCCTAGTTAATGGCGGTGTATGCAAAAGTTGCTGTTATGCGTGACGGGCAAGCAATGGGAATTTTAAGGGTGATTAACTGAAAGGCTAATAAAGCATGTCTAGTTAGCAGGGTTCAGTACAAAAAAGCACAGATTACTTAATAGTTACTATGCCCATAGTGTAAAAAAACGAAACCCTATTAAAATGCCTCCGCTGTCTTTCAAAAGAATTGCTCTTGTACTGAAATAGGTAGACACCTGAAATTTTGACAGATTGCTTGTTGCAGTAGCCGCTATCACAACAAATATTTAAAAAAATTAAAAATTAGATCCATAAAGGGGTACCTACAAGTAAACCAAAAAAAATAACCCACGAGCGATTTTTGTGCAAGTCCGACTCGTTTTCTTTGATGTACTTATGAGTTATATGACTGATTTACAGTAAATAATATTGTAAATATTTGTGTTATTGATAATATATAATACAAATTATTGATAAGCTAACGCAATATTACTTGTGCCTCTGGAAAACTGGATCCGAATTAAAAATGGTGGATCAATAGTGAATCAATAGTGAAGGAGTTGACTCTGCTATTGAGTATTAACTTGAAATAACTATCTCAGCTACACAGACAAGTTCTTTGAAGAAATAACAAACACAAGTATTAGTCGATATTTGTTTTTATCAAAACAGGGTATCACAATACAAAACTAAATAAATGTAAATATCTTGGACATTCTCACACACGGCCAATCTGACCCCAAAGTAGGCGTGAGCCTGTGTTATGGGTGTCAGAGACTGATATACATACATATATATTTTTAAATACATAATATTAGCATCCAGATACAGAACAAACACAAGTGTTCGTCACACGAATATTTTGTCCTGAGGGGGATTCGAACCCACGACCCCTGGCGCAACAGACAGGGTCACTACCGATTGCGCCAACGGGCCCGTCAAATAATAATAAGTGTCCATGTAGGTGACGGTAGGTGACCAGAGGCCTAGATGGCCTACTGGCGGCGTTTTTACTGGCGGAACTCTCTTAAAAAGGACGCTAGATAGGCTAATATGTACAGATATTTATCCATATTATCCAATTTTTCAAAGCTTGTTGTACAGGGTAGTGAATTTCTACCATTTATTTCACGTTATCTCATTATCTCATAATTTTAACTTATCGCTTTAAAATACTGCCGCACTCTTCGTTAGTTATTTACACAGGTCATATCCGTATCATTATACATAATGTTGATCGCTGCCCTAGTTCCGCGCATCTTAAATTGTTTCCGTCATGCCAACAGCAATCGTAAGATGTTATTTTTAAAGTTCGTATGATAATGGAAACCGAGCAATGAACGAACAGGATCAAAGATACCGTTTTTAAACGTTTTAATAAATCACTTTCCAAATAGATAATGTTGTATTCGTGTAACGTTGCATATTAATATAGTGCTGGGCTTTATTTCGTCACATTGTCTTTGTAATGGTGACATAAAGTTATTAAATAACTACATACATATTAAACAATTTGTTTTTAAAAAAGCTTTTTATAACTTTTATTTTTATTTTCGTGCATTGTCATCGGAAACCAATATGTGTGCCAAATTTCAGCTCGATAGCTTCAGTGGAAGTGGGTGAAATATTGATTGCAAGATTCTAGGACATACATACATAGATAGATACATACATGATACATACGAGTGAAGTTAAAATAAAAGCTTTTAAAATAAATATATAAAAGTTTTTTGTTTTCGCAATGCATTGAATTTATCGGCAGGACTGAAAAATAAATGTAAAATATTTTCATTACTCAGAAAGGTATAAAGAAGGTATGGAACCCATATAGGTAAGTAAAATAATTTATAGACTAATCTTTTTACATGCCTAGAGGAATGTGACTTTTCATCCCATTTCTTAGAGGGTAAGAAACTTCGACAAATTAGAGGACAAAGATTGCAAAAACAAGGAACTGGGATTTTTAGACAATCTCATAGAACGCTTGAATATAAATCAATCGGCCATAACGGTAATTAAAACCCACCCACGCCAACAAATCTGTGGTAGCTGCCGGCTACCCGATAAGTAATAGAATATTCATAAAATATGCCGTCTTTAGCAGCTTTCTCGACAAAGTAAAGATAAGATCAGGCAATTTCAGATAGAAGGTAAGGTCAAGCCAAAACCATTTACATATTTTTGTACGAATACCCTGAAGATCGAAGCGTTGTTAGTTAATAAAATTAAATTAAACAACTTCCGCAGTTTTAGACACAGAAATAAAAGAAATTGGTTTTAGTATAATTCTTCTTTGCACGTCTGAACTTTACCCTAGTGGTTAATGAGAAATTGTGAAGAACCTTCGGGTAAATAATTGAATTACCTTGCAGCACAAAAAAACATTCTATTTGTGTCACTATCAAATTAAATCATTATTTCATATGAGTTTGTAACGAAATAGATCATCGAAGTAGTAGAGTAGGCTGGGCTATCACTTACCAATGCAAGTGATAATTTTCATGTTCGTACGCCTACATTTAACTTGTAATAAAAGTCACCTGCGAGCAATAAAATTAAAAAATCGGGACCTAGATTGAGTGGTAGTCACCACTTGAGGCGTAGGTATTCGCGTTTTTCTATAAAATATTTCACACCAACTTCCTCCTGCTCAAACACCTTCATAATTTTCATAGCAAGTATACTCAAAAGGCGATGTTCAAAGTGCGTGTTAATACATCCACATACTTGCATACTAGATTAATAGTAAGGTTCATATTACAAAAAAACTTAACAAAGCATACTGAAGGAGAAGAAGAAAGACTATTAATTTCCATATAAGCTGATCCGCGGTTAGCCGTAAGCGATTCGACAGCGGCGAGAAACAAAACTGCGAGCGAAGAGAAACTGATACTAAAATAAATATAAATATTAGGTACAGAACGCATATAATAGTGTTACAGCATATTTTTAATCGTTGATTAGAACCACTAAATTGTTAAAACTATTATTTATTTATTTACGATTTGTACAAAAAATAAATGCATTATTACTTTGGAAAACTGGGAATTTATCAGGTTAAAATTCATCAAACGAAGAGGTTTATACCTTGGGAACGCGAATGAGTATAATATGTACCTTGGAAGAATTCTTAGTTGCTCTATTTCACCAAAATTGAGAGCGGAGCGACTCTTCATACTATGATTGAGACCTAGAGAACGCCTGTCGCTGTCGCAGACTGCACACTATACACCAAGTGCCTTTTAACCCCCCGTTAAACGTTCCTTTTTATCGCATTCAATAAAACAAAAGATGCCCGCATATTCCTTTTTCCCTCGCAAATGATCATTAAAGTTTTATGTGCTAAGAAACGATCATACACAACGGACCGGAGGGTTTAAAAAGATTTTTATTTCTGTATTCTACGCGGTGTGTGGTGTTAATTCAGGTTATGATAATAAAAGCCATATTTAACTAGTTAATTAGCTAAAGAATGAAAAGAAAGGTATGTGTGAAAATGAAATCTGAATTTTTCGAAACCGACTAGACTGTTAGTTACCAAGATAAGCACGTTCAACAAACTTTTCAGCTTAATTTTTAGTCTAGTAAATAGACACGAGTACATATATTATTGAGAAATTAAGGTATGAGAAATTTGGTATGTAAAAAAAAATCTAATGAAGTATTAGATTTGATTTAAAAATTTAAAAATTAAATGTTGAATTTTTTTTACATCATTTATCATTTATATGTATATATAAATCACTGGTTTGTTGACAAGATGCACTCTCTCGCGACACCAGTCCGTCCACAATCCCCGCTCAATTGACTGCGCAAATCGATTCTCGTGAAACGACTGAAATTGATCGTACTTACTGAGCAATGACCTGAGATTGTTACTTAGCTACATTCTTCGGGTTCCTTCACTTTGATTCTTTGTCTTACTAGATAGAAAAGAAAAAACTGCAAGGTGTGACTTTATCTTCGAACCCACCTCCCAATCCATACTAATACATATTATAAATGCGAAAGTAACTGTGTCTGTCTGTCTATCTGTCTGTCTGTCTGTCTCGCTTTCACGCGAAAACGACTGAACCGATTTTAATGAAATTTGGTACACGGATAGTCTATAGCCTGAGAAAGGACATAGGCTACTTTTTATTGGTAAATTATACGGTAATTTTTTTTTTTTAAAAATGCTTTATAAAACTTTATTTTTATTTTCATGCACTGTCATCGGAACCAAATATGTGTGCCAAATTTCAGCTCGATAGCTTCAGTGGAAGTGGGTGAAATATTGATTGCAAGATTCCAGGACATACTTACATACATTAATAATGGATACATACGAGTGAAGTTAAATAAAAGCTTAGGGGATGAAAGTATTGTCATTTTCAGAACTAGAAGCATAAAATTTATATTTTAAGCTGTTGATTAGATATAAATAAATATGGCATTCAAAGTTTTTAAAAATGTGGGTAACATTTTTAATTATTGGAATATAAATTCTTCCAACACCAGGATCGGCAACCGACCTACAACTCCTGCCTCTTCGGCCATCAATATAACCGATCAAGAAGAATTTCACGACCCAATCTAGAAAGGAATTTCCATAAAAATTAATTAAAACTGGCTACGTAGCCCGGTATCATATACAAGCGCCACGAGCACGACCCTTCAGGACGTAATTGGGAAGTGTCCCGTACCTAGATATTAGGTCCTCGACATGAACAAAAACTATCGTCATTGAGAAGCAGAGTATAGTGCGCTCCAGATAAATAAGCGCACAGATAAATTATTTAATATGAGCATTTCCTTTAAAGCGAATTTACCGTAATTTCTATTTAGCTATAAATAAGAAAAATTTTGTTATTTGAATGCTCTGCCATTTTCCATCCATCCGTTCATACCATTTAATTGTATAAATTCATCTTGTAATATATTCTAGTTTCTATGATATAGCTAGTCAGAAAAGAATAAGGTTTGATAGATATTGTCATGTTATAATTAAACTAGTGGAAGCCCGCAGCTTCGCTCGCGTAGAATTAGGCATAATAATAGATTAAAAATCCTGTGTCCTTCGTCAGGCTCTAGACTATCTGTGTACCAAATTTCATTTAAATCGGTTCAGTATTTTTGACGTGAAAGCGAGATAGACAGAGTTACTTTCGCATTTATAATATTAGTAGGGATTATTTACGCAGAAAAAAAAATTCGCTGATAAAATATTATTGCTGCTCATATTTCCCAAGTTCTTGTTCCAATTTCTTATACCGTTAAAACATTTCCAATGTTTTAACTAAACAAAAATTATCGACAGCTTCGTTGATAAAGTAGCCATTGGCCTATCACTCAACATATATTTATTGGCACTGGCGGTTACTACTTTTCTTTACCTTGAAAAGAAATTATCGGTCATTTTCAACTTCACTCAGACCTACCTGGCGCGCACTGCAGTCACATAATGAATTAGCTCGATGTTCAACTGACCGAGAACAAATTGGAGCTCGTTCGCTCCACGAGCAGCCATTATTGACCGCCTCCGAACTTCGCTCCATCTAATAGAACACGCCCTTGAACACCGATATAGAGCTTTTTTACTATTCTCTGCCAAGTATGGATACTGGATAATTTGTAGAAACTAATGAGGTCATACCTTTTTACTTCGGAATTTCAGGTAACGTTGAATGGTTCTCAGAAATCAATTAATTGTACTTTTGGACTGGATGCAAGTCTTGAGAATCCAGTGTCTCAACCACTAGAATCTTATTTTTTTAAACCATTTGTGTGGGCTTATGTAAAGACGGTGCCCTAACTATAGTTCATTTGTCGGTAGCAGATCACCCAAAACTATTCTTCAATTCACCATGCATCCTTCGCTACTCTTGACAACTAGAAACATCGCTCTCGCTGCTCGCTGCGACCCATAGACGTCCCACTGCTGGACAAGAGTCTCCACCACATACACTGCTGCGGGTCTAGAGTCTAGACTATACTCCGCCACGCTGCTCCAATGCGGATTGGTGGAGGGGTTAGTGGCCAAACCAGTCTCGAATTTTCTCAAGCCACCCGAAGGTCTTCGACATGGCGTAACGATTGAAAACAACCGGGACCGACGGCTTTACGTGCCCTCCGAAGCACGGTAGCGTCCATGAAATTTTGTCACGGACACTCATCCACAAACCGACCGCGCCCGTCGTTGCTTAACTCTTTCGATCACATTGAATCGACGCGAGCCATTGGGCTATGGACGCTACACAACTAGAATCGCTGCGACCCATAAACGTCCCACTGTTGGGCACGGGTCTCCTCTCAGAATGGGAGGGATTAGGCCTTAGTCCACCACGCTGGCCAAGTGCGGATTGGCAAACTTCACATGCCTTCGAGAACATTATGAAGTACTCTCAGGCATGCAGGTTTCCTCACGATGTGTCCTTCACCGTTATAGCAAGTGACATTTAAATTCTTAAATCGCACATAACTTAGAAAGACTAGAAACAACTAGAATAGATGGTAAGAAATCAGGCAACGAATTTTAAAATCAACTTCACGCGAGAAAACAAATTGAATCTCGTTTTCTCCACGAGCCGCCATTATTGGCCGGCTCCGAACTTCATTCCACTCTAATTGAACTGGCCCTTGAACAACGATGTGGAAACTTTTTAACTTTTCCGTTTAAACCATGTTTTTTGCTCGCGACTTTGCCCACGGAATCTGGCTCTCGCGGGAATTCGCTTATGGTGTGGTCCGTCACTTGCTGTAATGGTGAAGGATACGTCTTGAGGAAACCTGCATGCCTGGGAGATCTTCATAATGTTCTCGAAGGCATGTGAAGTCTGCCCATCCACACTTGGCCAACTCCCTCCCATTCTGAGAGGTGACCCGTGCCCAACAATGGAACCAAGAAAGGGTTGCGGTAGTGATGGTCCGTCGGAAAATCTTTATGTTTTCCAGAAGAAAGTATCTCACCAATTAGGTTATCTTTAGTCTTAGCTTACCTACAAACAGATATCAATATTCTTGCAGAGTTTAATTAACGGGGTTTTATTGATAAGAACTATAAGCAAATACAAGGAAGTAAAGTTACGCATCTGAATCTGAATCTGAATATGACAATAGTTTCGTCCACACCTAGTAATATTATACAGCCTATGTCACTCAGTGAAATGTATCTTTCTAATGGTGAAAGAATTTTTGAAATCGATCCAGTAGTTTTTGTGTGAATGAAAACATTACAAACAAATCTTTCCTCTTTATAATATTAGTAGATATAGATTTGTAACGGAGAAGGGAAACTCTTGACGCTCTTGAATACTTTAGCCACGGACCCCCGGGTTATATGTTTAGCGCAGACATAACAAACTTGCTTTATTTATACAGGTCTCATTGCTTTGAGGATGAGCCTTCATCTCGTTTATTCCTACTATCCAACTAATACTATAAATGTGAATGTTTGTATGTTTGGATGTTTGTGGCTTAATCACGCAAAAACTACAAAAGGTAGGTACAGAGATGAAACTTGGCACATAGGTAGATAGATGGTTAGTAGCTTCGATTAGAACATAGGATACTTTTCATCCCGGAAATATGTTCCCTTGTCATTACAAGGGAACATATTTAGTGCGACGCATTCGTCGCACTAATTGATATAGAACCTAAGTAGGTAGGTACTTACCTATGCTGAGCGAAGGATTACGCTAGAGTGCACAAGAGCGCAATAATCATACAATATTGGCTCCGATTAATTAATCAGTTTAATTAAGTACTTCGGATTACTGAAATCATGTGAACCGATTATCAAATTATAGTTTGCATTCAATATTTTATTGTAATCCTATCAAAACTTAACAAGACAAGCAACGGAAGTGGTAATGCTTAACTCAATAGCCTCACATGCATGTAGGTACCTACATTTTTTAGGTGTGTGAATTATTAGTAGGCACAGTACATTATTAAACACAACAACACATCAAATATATCCTAGAAATACCAGAAATGAAGATAAATCCTGCACATATTTAAATTTGCATGCTGAAATAAGCCGAGCGTGATTTATCTTTAAGTGACTATTTGAAAAAAAATTATAACCATATTTGTAGGTTGCCAATAAATGATTAAATGACTTGGTTCGATTAATGCACATAATTGCTTACTCCATTGCTCTTCAAAGCAAAAAAAAAAGTCACAATGAACTCCAAACACTGACGCTGCGCTGGTA
The DNA here is from genome assembly GCA_944567765.1 of Carterocephalus palaemon. Taxonomy (NCBI): domain Eukaryota; kingdom Metazoa; phylum Arthropoda; class Insecta; order Lepidoptera; family Hesperiidae; genus Carterocephalus; species Carterocephalus palaemon. The sequence continues at coordinate 9,830,563 of OX155651.1, read as the reverse complement.
TAATTAAGTCTATGATCAACCCATTAATCTCGCTGGAACGCTGACTGCATTGTAGATTAAGTGGGGTTAAACCCATAGTCCAACATTGGTGGGTTAGCTGCGCATGTTATAGGATGGGTATGAAATGCAGCTCGGTTTTGCGTTAAGTATCTTTTTTTTATGTATGTACGAGTAAGATATCAAACGAGCTTGCACCACCCATCCTCTGCCATCCGTGACATCTTTTAGTGTTAAGTGCTTCTAGTCACTACCATGTGTTGAGTACACAATGCCATCTCCATATCTATTGATCCATGTACATATATGTATGGTGCGCGTCCTCTCCCTTCTTGTCAATGGCGTCTACCAAGCTAAGTACCTTGTCGTGTCTTGTCGGTTTATTATATTACTCTAATTACTCTATTAAAGTAATATATTATACCGTCTTGAATATCACAAAGTATTTATATTCCACACCATTAGATAAATGAAACTATAATATATTATGAACGAGGAACATTATTCGAACGGCAAGCTTGCTTTCATTACATAGTTGAAATACGTAAATCCTATTCAAAAACATTAGTTATTACAATGTTCTCTATAATAAGACCTGTTGAACAATATCATGTTTCTCAGTACAGCGTACAAACGGAATAATTATGACTTATTGTTATAACATTTGTAACAATGTTGATTGAGCCCTGGTAGATACTCACAATAACTCTGGTCTCTGTGGAAATACCTGATCTTATTGAATTTTTTGTACCATTATTATCTACGCACATGTGTTTGAGAGAAGTGCATTAATCTATGAAAAAAAAGGCGAAGTAATATATACAAACAAACATGTATTAGACAGATTGTAAATTGAAATTATTCTATTAGTGATTTAGCAAACATCCTAAGGTACTTCTAAATGCTACGAAATAGGGATAAATCATTTTATCGTAATAATTGAAATTTATGGCCACTAATTTAACTGGAGATTATAATTGTTTAACATATACATCGTAAACAAGTACTTAAGTGGGTCATAAATTAGTCGCGACATGTGTAGCGATGTTGCGCCGGGACGCATTTGCATCGAGAGATTGGTCAGCTGGATTAGTGAAGCAAAGTGGTTTGATCATCCACTAACATCATCTCATTCATTAGGGATGGGAAATATTGGAACTTTCGATGTCTAACAATTTTTCTATAGTACCCACTAAGCTAAGTGGTGTTTACATTATTTATCGTACCTACCCGCGTATCGTAGATTAATTTGAAACAAAAAAGAAATTAAAAGAAAAAAATAATAATTAAAAAAAAAAAAGATAAAAAGTGCTGCCGCTAGTGAAAAATTGAAGCGACACAGCTTATGCTGTGGCATAGAATCTCAGCTGCTGGTATTCAGTGCGCCCCAGTTGACGTAGTTTGAGCAGTGGTGAAAAGAATTTTTAATGTATTATAAAATATTTTACATACCCTGGACTTATAAAAAAGCATTCTACTATCTACAACATAACAGTGTGAAGTATGTAGGTACTTCCTTCGTAACATCAATATATTATTTGCCAATTTGTCACCCCTCCTAGCTCGGGTACCCAAAGCAATGGCAAAGGTTGCTAAACTTCAGTCGTAATCATAAGTAACACGTAACGGTATTATAATATCACAGAGCCCGGTTATGATCAAACACAAAGTTATACCTGATATCATATCTTTAGCGTTAAAGGTTATGTTTCACGAATTAATGGTCTGAATAAAATTATGCTTAGTATAATTTTATTACTAAAAGTTGAATTGGCTTTAAACGACGCCGGCCTCAAGTGGCGCCAGTGCGTTATATGGAATAAACATTTCGGACTATAGTAGTATAATAGTATATAGTATGGTAGTATAATGTCCAACGTCCACTGGATTTGTGTTTGGAATCTTAAAAAAACTACTTACAATCCTTACTATGTCTATAAAATATCTTGGGGAAAATAATTACGTGAAATCTATTAAAAAAACTGGGTTTAAGGCACTATTGTTCAACAAATAAGCAATCGTCCCCTATATTCAAGAAGTACAATATAAAATAAAAGTTTAAAATAATTACGCGTAAATAGTTACGCGCTTTGACGTGTGTGCTTATTGATGTAAAGAGCAGGAATCGACAGCTTCTTGTTTTACCGTTAGACCAGAAACACTACCATTAACCACTATCTACTACGAGAAACAACACTGTATTACTACGTTACGCTTAAGCTTAGAAAACTACCCAAGTTGTGTGTCTAATATATGACAATAACACCAACACTTGTATGGAAAAAAGCACGACATTGCAATGTAAGTAAAAGTAACAGGGTTAAACACTTGCTTTGTAACTTCTCCCATTTAGCAATACATTGCGATCGCTACTTAAATTACCCATAATTTACCAGTACTGATGGTAAAGAGGCCGAATAAATGCAATCGTTCCACGCGTATGCGACAAGCTTAGGCGCAGTTCCACAGATTTCTAAATACATAGTTACTTCATGCAGTTTCTCGCCAATGGACGACATGCTTAAGGTTACCTGTATGCAAATGTTTACATTACATTTTAATAGGTGTGGGTTTTAAGTATGTGACCAATTATTATAAATTCTAGTCACTCTGACAAACGCTTATTATTAAGATAATAACGTCGCGCTACCATTGGGAAAGCATTTTATAGACGTCATGATTAGTCTATCTTGTTTATATTCTGTGATTTGGTCAATGGCCAACGGTAGATGTGATTATGTAATATAAATATTTGATTCGTCTTTGAACAAGTACCTCAGAGCAATTTTACCTTTATAAATTAAGGCAGGTACCATGTATGTAGTCAATAACACACTCATACCCAAAGCAGCGCGGGCGGGGGGAGAGGAGGCAAACAGCGATCAATCGCGGTAACCAAACGCCCGGAACCGAGTGCGGTCTTCGATATCGATGACACCAGATCGAGTTTCAAAATAAACAATCTCAATATTGATTGTCGATTATTGATTGTGGCATATCTCGTGGCGGGGTAACTGTGGTTGGTAGAAAAAGGAATTCATTAAAATCATTCCGTTGTGTACGAGTTTATGTATTTCGCTAGCGTATCTTGAATTTCAGAGCAATCTTCATCTGGATTTTTTTAAGATTTTGTTCTTGATGTTATTGTTTTTGGTGTCGTTCTGATTTTACGAGTGATAAAGAGTCGAACGAGTGAATACCGGAAATAAACAATACGTTGTCTTTAGAAGCCATTAAACTCCTCAAAATACTCAAAAATACAAACGAGTTCATTAAAGAAATTATAATAATAATTACAAATGACCTAATCGTATAAATAATTTAGAATGTAAGTAATTTAGATGTACGATGATGTTAATTGATGTATGAAATTTAAATGCACTTAATCAAATCTTGTTAAAATAAATAAATAAAAATATACCATCAGAGTTTAGATTTAGACGTATCGGCAGTTTTTTGTCTACCAGGAACTTTTGTCCTCGGTCATTATCATTAGGTACCTCGTCTGCGCAGTTCCTTTATCCTTACAGTTGCAATGAACATTGTAAAAACCCTCGTAACTATAAAACACTGACTTTCTAAGCGTGACGAGCCCGCCACTAAATACCATTAGACTAGCCACGACAGTATTTAACTTCGAGCATAAAGTGCTAACTTTTTTCCACTTCCTGCTACCAGTTATTTTCAGATCACAAACTGCAGTCGGAGTCGAAGTAAAACAATTTGAGTTCCGGTTAGAATCCAGAAACAAAACAGTAAAGGTGCATTTCCACAACACGATCAAACGCCATGCGGTCATTTTAAGCCGGGTACAAATATTATTAAGCCGGGTCCAGACATGTATCATTTGCCCGATCCGATCAACGTATCCGTATCGCCGACGCGTGTCATGATCGCATATGTGGACGGGTGATGATACGCGTATCATGATACGCGATCTCGATACGCCGTTATGATACGGTTCGACCCATGTCGTGTCGGTTTTTGTCCGATCATCAAAGGAGATACCGATACGCAATACCAAGATACGATGCATTGATACGGAGTAAACAAAATGCGTCCACAAATAGATACGGAGCTTGATACGGGATACGGCGATACGGATACGGGGATCGAATCGGGCAAATGATACATATCTGGAACCGGTTCTATGTATCTTTTGCCCGATCCGATCCCTGTATCCGTATCACCGTATCCAGTATCAAGCTCCGTATCTAGTTGTTTTGTTTACTCCGTTTCTCTATTCTAGTTCTTGTTGTTTACTCCGTATCATCATATGCATCGTATCTTGGTATTGTGTATTTGTATATCTTTTGACGATAGGACAAAATCGGACGTTGTCGTGCCGTCCGATCCTCGTGTATCCGATTATGGATACACGCTCAAAGCCTAAACACTATTTCAGTCGAAAACTCGGCCGCTGCAAAAACGCGACGGGTCGACCGCGCGACCATGTCGCAAGTCGCAACTTCTTGCTAGTATCTACGGTCGGAACGGTCATGCTAATTTTACAACAAGAAAACATTGTTTCAAACGTGCCGGCTTTACACAATACTGAGCTTAAAATTATGGTCTAACCTCAGGATTTTTCGCGGAAATACAAAGTTTTATGGCTTCTTACTTCACGTTTGAATTGTAGGTACGTACATACGAAACTTAACTTGTATCACGCTAACCTTTAGATAAACGCTTTTTTACTGTCATAAATTAAGTTTATACTGTCACTAAGCGGATTGTATCAGCAAATACATACAAGCTTTTTGTATACAATTCCTGGGTAATATAATGTGACCATGACCATACTAATATGTGCATGTAGGCTAACTTAGCCTACGAACCGAACCAAAACACAAACTTTTTGTGATCGCAAGCGAGACTGCTAAGCTAAAGGTTCAATCCCCGGCTCAGACAGAGTATTATTGAGTTTCTATAACTTTAAATGGCTATAGTAACTCAGAATCTGGATTTGTCCGGTTTATGCCAAAAGGCTCACCACCTATGGGACCTAAACATGAGTGTTGAAAAGTGGTACATGTCTCTGCCAACCCCTTCGAGGAAATTCAGTCGTGATTATATGTATTTATACATTAAAACACCATAGATCATAAACATTACTCTTAAACATTAGATCCAGCAAGTAGGTTGTTCCACGTATACACTGCCATACGACATCAGTAATCCAATTCAAGATATTCACACAGTTTGGAATATATGTTTGAGTCACAATAACATTTAGCACTAGCTATTCCGCATTGGAGCATCGTGGTGGAGTATGCTCTAGACCTCCCGCAGCAGTATCTGTGGGGGAGACCCGTGCCCAGCAGTGGGACGTCTATGGGTCGCAGCGATTCCCGCAGCTCCGCCCGCGTATAAGTCGGTTTTCAATAAATAATTATTGAATCCTGTTCTAACATTGGTTAGGTTTCAATTCAAATCAGTAGCCCAGTCCGATTAAAAATAAGTACGGCATAAAGTCTAGTAACGTCCAATGTGACTGGCAGAGTTAAGCAACGACGGACGCGGTTAGTACGTGGATGGGGTACCGCTAGTGGCAAACATTTCATGGGTCCATAACGTCTTATCATGGTATTTTCATCTTGTCTGATTTTAGGTCTCAAGTCTTACCTCATGTCGCCGTTTGAAAATGCGATTCATTAAGTAGGAAGTAAGTATCTATGATAATATAATCTCAGCGCCTCGAGATCTCGATAAATTATGCGATCCTATTATACCGCGGTGGTCGATTAAACACGAGCTAGCGCTTTAAAAACTCTCACAGCCCTCGCATCCACGTGCTGCTTCGAGTTGACACTTCCCAGAGACCACCGTGGAACGGGAAGCACGCCTTATGAAATATATGTATATACCCCTTTTTTCGAATAATACGGAAGAAGAGAAATCTGACACCATCATCATCATCACAACCCTTTTTTTTTGTCCCACTGTTGGGCACGGGTCTCCTCTCACAATGGGAGGGATAAGGCCTTGGTCCACCACGCTGGCCAAGTGCGGATTGGCAGACTTCACATGCCTTCGAGAACATTATGTTGAACTCTCAGGCATGCGAGTTTCCTCACGATGTGTCCTTCACCGTTGTTATAGCAAGTGACATTTATCTGACACCACCACAACCCTTTCTTTTTCCTACTGTTGGACTCGGGTCTTATCTCGGAATGGGTGGGGTCAGACCATAGTCCACATCAGGCGCAGTCCTAGAGTCTAAAATACTGACCATAATTAGATTAATCAGGTGCGTAAACATCTACTATAGGTATCCGTTTATACGTCGCATAACTAAACCCACGTACAATCACTCATACGTCATATTATATCACCCCAACCTTTTCTATAATTCTAACCTAAGCTGAATAAATCTTCACTGGTAATTATTATTTTAATCATCTCTCTCCTACGCCTCGGCTTTTTCATTAAACAGAGCAAGTTCCGATTCTAGTCTTTTGTAAGTTGTTGAATAATACTTAACTATAGTTACTTACCTATTTTAAAAATACGAATGTTAGTAATAATTATTTACTTTGGGGATTTTATTAAGTCGAAAGCCAATTCGTTTTATTGAATTTCATTATTTACGTATCATAGCTACTGAAAGTTTCTGGAACTGACCGCTTGCCATAAAAAGCATTGAAAAAAAAAAACAATTGCGTAATTCGAAAATGGAATTCTTCGGGAACATGTTACTTTTAAAATTTCGCGACTGTCGTTTGTTTTATGATTGTGGCGTTCATAAGAAAATTGTATTTTGCTATAACAGTGAATACAACTCGTGAAAAATTGCCCTTAATGATTTTTTACGATTTTCGCTGTGGCTTAAGTCAGCAAGAGTTGCCAGAGACTTTAATTAACATTTGGTGGTGAAGCCCCATGTCGCAGCTCTGTATATTCTTGTTTTGGACATCTAATTGAAATTGAAAAAAAATACTTGTCAGCAAATTCGGACTTTATTAGGCATAGGAATGAGCCAATGCAAACCATTTTACATGTACATTTTAAGGTTTGGAAGTATTCGATGTCGATGTATACCGCATGACTCGATGTATACCGCATGATTTAACGGAAGACCAAAAACGACTACGTGTGGATTGGTGCTGTAAAAAGATACAAAAGTTAAATGGAGGACAGTCATTGACTGACTATAATATCTTAACAGGTGAAGAAACCCGGACGCTGCTTTGGACTGGAAACAAAATGCCAACGAACACTGAGTTAAATCCAACGAATGTTAAGGAAAGTCGATCCATAAGTAAGAAAATGGTTGCTTAATTTTTCGGTAAATAAGGCCATTTCACTATAGTGTACTTAAAAACCAAAGGTCAGTCACAGCAGATTGGTAGTATTAGTACCTACGCACGTCAACACTTCTTGCCCAGAGTTTTAGAAAAAGTTTACGAAAAGCGTCGTCGAAGCAAAATCGTCCTTCACCACGTTAACGCATCCTCACATTCCTCTAAAATAACAGAAGACGACTTCTTGTTTTAAAAAATTAAAGACAAACTTAAGGGCACACGTTTTACGAGCCCAGAATCGGCGGTGAATGCGTTCCACGAAGCCATTGAAGATGCCTCTAAGGAACACTGATCGAGCTGCTTTTTACAATGGTTCCAGCGAATGCAAAAATACATAAATTTTGAGGGCAAATACTTTGAAAAAGTATTAATGTATCATAAGTCTAATATCTGGTCTTATTTATATGAAACTTTCAGTAGATACCTACGACGTAAGTACAATAATAGCTGAAAAGGTACTAGCTGTAGGTTCTAGGTATAATAGGATCAGAATTTTTTTTTTCTATCGTATATAACTAGGCAGATACCTCTCGCAATATATTAGACGGCGATTTCTAACCAAGAATACATAATAGTACTACGTACCAATTTTTAAGTCTCACTCTTACATAAAAATCGCAATTGCATCTACGAATTTCATATTGTTCTAATTTTTCTCGCCTGTCGATAGATGTGCAATAAATTGTAGTGTTAAAGGTTAATTTTTATTGTTCGGCAGGATACAATTAACTCGTAACGAATTATATATGTATAATACATATTTTATATTATGAATGTGTATTTGTGTATGTATAAAATCGGGGCCCAACGTAATAAAAAGCTTAAGCCCGCCAACTCCCAAGACGCTACATCAAGTATGGAGAAAAAGAAATAAAAAGGCGCTTGGTTTTCAAGTTTGCGTAAAAAACGTTTTATCCTTCTTAATACATGCGGCCTTCATGCCTCACTACCGTATAATGATATTAAAATGTACAGACTTATGTGTGACGGCTTTCGTGTGGAGTTTGGTTCGCTGAACACAATATTACTGACGTGTGTGTAACTGAAATATGGAGTCTGCTTAGCCTTGTTTGCAAGGGTCGCATGATGTTAGCCACACACGCTCCGGTTTACCTGTTAAGTTTACCTGCGCAGTCCAAAAGGTAGACATGGTTAGAACAAAAATTGTGGCGAATTGAGCCAACTATAAATATTGAACTGAATTTGTATTGAATTGAATATTTAATACATAAATACTGACATGTATTTACGTGACCTTTGCTGATCTGTCTGGTATTAATTAAAATAAAACGTACGGTCGCCGCTATTAAACTGAGAAACTTGAATTTAACTTTGCTAATTATTAACTCGCTAGTTCATCAATATCGTTCACACCCACCTGCGCAATCAGGACTGTGAGATATGTGCAATGTAGATAATTTATGTTCAGGGTATCTAGTCAAGATATCCCATTCTACCCCCACACTCTACAACTTCAAGTCAATCCAAGAGGAACAAGTATAAAAATATGCGCAAACAAATCCGTCAGGGAGACATGAGCATATGAATTTGCTTTTACTGACGTTTAAAATATGGACTTGTTTAGCTATATTTGCTAGCCGCGCGTAAACCAGGTTCTGTAATGATCTCGCTTTATTCAATGTCCTGACTGCTCCTGACTGACTAATTTAGCAGCCGTGACCTTCCTTGAAGCTTTTGGCACGACTTGCGAAACATTTTCACTGAAATAACGGTCGTTGTATGTATTTTCACGGCGTTTTTGAGAGTTGACGCGTGAATTTCTTTGATATAATTTATGGGTGACATGACCTGTCTGCATTTTCTATTTACCGCTTTTTACTTTTTATTTTCTTACATCGAAAATAACGTATCATTTTCAGTGAAAATATTAGTAGAAAATTAAATAACTTTTAGTTTACCGTAGCGGTGATAGCCCAGTTATTAAGAAATCGAATTCTTGTTCTGTTCAAATATGGCGCCAATGTGTTTTCAAAGTTATGTACATTTAAAGCAATTCACCTGTTATATGTATATAGCTTTACCTGTAACAGTTGAAGGAAAACAACGTGAAGAAACTGCATTCCTGCCTGAGAGTTAGTGTTATTGATGGCGAATGAAGTCTGTCAATCTGCACTGGTGCGCGGTGGACTTGCCTGCCGGCCTGAACCTTCTCATTGTAAAAGGAGATCGGCTAATAATAAAATACTTATTAGTCAGGCATTTTAAGAAAACCTTCGTTGTGATCACCCATGACCAAACTCACCAAAAGCACCAATGACCCGAACATCATATTTTACCTTTTGATATAACTTGAAATTATCCAAAAAAGGTGTGAAATCCTTGCCTAAAATCACAAACAGATCGTGGGTATTGTTCGAAGTTTGTCGAATGTCGAGCGCGCTTCAGATCATAAATTCACAATTCTCACACGCTTCCAAGCGTTACTAATTGTCAAATTAACGCTAGTTAGCAATCAAATGTATTAATAGATATCGATTTACTTCGACTCCATTTCGCTTTTAACCGTTTATTGAAGTTGTTGTCAGGTTACTTTGCGTATGTACTGTATGGTTAATATAACTGTGACCGTATAACGGTTGCGAAATTATAAGAGTTTAACGTAAATTAGTTTGGTTGTAAATAAGTGACTATCGCGTGTAAGTATAGTGAGTAGATGATACCGGAGTGGTTTGTACCCCTGGACTTCCCAAAACCCGAATGGAAATTCGTAAAGCGACTACATCTTTGCGAAAGAGATGGTAGAGTTCAGTTCAGTGTAGAGAAAGCAAATCCAAAACCAAAAACTAAATCTGGCTAAATTTAGTTTTAAAAAGCTATTGCGCGGATGGCAGTGAAACTGGCCAGAGTTGTAAGGGGTTATTCTTTATCCTTCAGCGTCTCTCTGTAACCCATAATTTAAGAATGAGGAATAAATTATACCTAGATGTGCTACGCAAAGAATTATCCATTTAACAGCTTTTACTCGTAGCAAACACCGAACACAAGCTTCGGACCACACGCACTGTTCAACTGTTCCGATTTAATATCCTATCAATCCTAAATTTTTACCTATGTTGGTACTTTTCATAATAACGAAGTAGGTACCTTACCAATTCATCCATATTCCATTTCATGGTGAATCCATACCAAGAATTATCAATTTCCCAATAGATTTACCTTTGTGTTTGATTAATTACGCTCGAGTTGAAATTCAAACTTATTGAATAAACTCATTCATCGGCTAATTGAATAATCAAACGCTTACGTTAAATAGTATCACTGAACGTGTGATTACGTGTGCCGTCTGATGCCTATAAATAATTTATCTTCTTTGCACAAATAAGCTGTGTATTGATTAGCATACAGCTGGTAAGTCATTCCAGTTTACCGCCCAATTTCTGAAAGGGTCCTCGACGCAAAAATCAACTGTTCTACTTTTAAATCTCTTGCTAAATAAAAACGGAGTTTCTAGAGGTATGGTCTTTAGATTCTTGTGCCCATACTAGAAGCAAGACAACATAGTAACAAATGAAAATAAATGAATGAATGAAAACGAGAAGGCTTTAGAATAAATAAAAAGAAATAGACTGAATTTATTCCATAGATAAACAACAAATTTCTGTGGATATCAAAAACTATACCTAACCTAACGGCGGCACAACAAAGCTCTTAAAAACTGTACGTGACAGGCAATTAGCGTTTTCTTCCAAAACCAAACGGAGGGAATTTTGCATGTTTGTGAGTAAGTACAAAAAATATACCGTGTAGTTAGTCCGGGCAATACAGTCGAAAAAACAGTAGGCTAAGTACCTACTTACTAACTTACCTAGCAGGCTTGCAATAATTTGCGAAGACCCTCAGCAACGGATCTTCGGAATATTGTTACAAATAAATGAATAATAATGAAAAATTTGCTAAATAAATTTAGAAAGGTCAAATGTCCAAATATTGTACTGTTAATTTTCTGATAAACGGTATTATTTTATTTTATCCCTTACAGACGAAGTCTCGGGAAAATAAATAAGTAGGTACTCATGGAAAAAATTAATTAACACTGGCTTGCCGGAGCAATTTCTCATTTTAACATATTATTATGCTTTCCGATTATCCTAATGCGAACGAAACCGCCGCTGTATAATGAGCGCTACTATGAGCCCGATGAATTCGCCCGGGAACATTAGTCGATACTGCTTCACAATAAAATTAATGCACGTCCATTGTTATACGTTTTTTTTATATTTACTATTGTTATTACTTTGCCAAATCTTAATAGTTAAACTAGTAGAAATTACCCTGGAACTACTAGAAGGCTTTATAATTTCTTTTCTATTTATTACTAGCTGACCCGACAAACGTTGTTTTGCCATATTGATTTGTAGTACATGCTATGTATCAGAGATGGCGCTGTATGTGAAAAAAGATTTTCCCGCTTTTCTGTTGAAATTTTTCCTGAATTTTCTTTGCTATAAACCTCACGGAGCCCGAGACCTTTCCAACGAATGCAAAACCGTGGAAATCGGTTCGTGCGTTCTGGAGTTATAGCGTCAGGAAGGAAAACCCGACTTATTTTTATATAGTAGATTTATATCAGCATTTTGTTCAAAGTTTACACCAAACACAAATGCGAAATAGAATTTATATAAAATATAAATCTCAATTTCTAGCATCACAATTTTCTAGTTAATACCACAGGATATCTACGGTATTAACGGTATGAATTTATTAGGTTAATTTTGAACGATAAGGCAAGAGACGGCAGGTACTTGGCTTAAAGCCGTACATATGTATGCAGTGTACACAAACCTATGTGGCTAAAACATGTGGATAGTACCCAAGTCTTTCGCTTATACTTCCTACCTGTACATTTACTATTAAAATATAATAGTTAATTAATAATATTAATATAATCTTTGTCACAAACATACTTATATTATAAGTAAGTACGCAGAAGTATATAGACAGGTACATACCTATACGATCAAAGTACCTAAGAGTTAATTAAGTTCTAAAGTTATATAAAAATATTTCTCTCCATTTGAAGAAATCCGTCCATCCATCATTCTTTTTGAGTTCCACTGCTGGACATAGGTCTCTCCTATACACCACTTCGACTTTGAAGAAAGTATTAGTTATATTCTTATTGGTGTTTAATAAGTTGTTACCTAATAAACGCCAGGTGTGTTAACTGCCTAAAATGATTCAAGATAGCAATGAATTGGTTCAATAGCCAATCACTGAAACGGCAATAATAGCTGTCAATCTTGTAAGACAATAGCCACTTTTAAGAATTTAACAAAACAATATCCCCGGGAAATGCGGGAAATCTTTTGAAAGAAAGAAAGACATTGCCATTACCCCTTCAATCTCTAAAAAAACGTCTAAAATTAAAAGAAAATACTTTCAGTGATTTTCCGGTTTTTTAAGGAACAACGTCCACATTAATTCAAATGTATCTTATAATATGTTTAAATGAACATTTATTTACATAATTAATTTAATTATATGATGGTGGCCAATTTTATATTAATAGTGAATTTTAAAAAACACAAAATACAAAAAGAGGTAGTAGTAAAAGCGTACAAATTGATTTCAATAAATTATACTCTACGATATCTTTTATCGAATGCGATGCGCTAATCATCATGTGACCACTTACCATCAGGTGGCCCGTATGTCTGTTTGTCCGTCCATATTATAAAAAAAAATCCTTAACTTAGCATAACCGAAAATGCATTGTTTGTGCACTAACTAATCCCGCGAGTGGAGCCTGTGAATTCGTATATCTATTTTTACCTGTTATATTGCGCTTATTCAACGTCAAATTTATCGCAGTAATAACGTCTCGCCATAACACGTGGGCGAGTGTATGTGTCATGTGAACGAGATCAATAAAATTTGAGTGGGATAACACATAAAGTAACAGGTTAAAAAATATAAATAAGAAGAAATCAAAATGCATTGACCCGTTCTCACACAGAGGTATTTTTTGTTGAGAACGAGTAGTTACATAGAGTTTAAATATAGAAAATATAGGCTTTTTCTACAGGCAAGCTATACCAAAGATTACCATTAATCAAAATCTAGCTTTTAAGATCAAAATCAAGGAAACGAAAAGGAAAGAATGGAAGGAGGAACGAGGATAGCTCAAAACCGTAACAGATGGAGTGCATTTGAAGAGAAATTCCACAATTGAGTGACGTAGGATAAAGAACAAGCAGACGGGCAACATGATGGTGAGTGGTCACCGTCGTCTATGGACACGAGCAATGCCAGAGGATTGACAATGCGGCGCCGGCCCTGAAGGAGTCATTAGATGACAGGTTACATTATAACAGAAATGTCATGAAACTGTATTTTGGCGGGAAAATCAACACAAGTAATTGTTACGTATGGGTGACCGCTAGTGGCAAAATTTCATGGACGCTACCGTGCTTCTGAGGGCACGTAAAGCCGTCGGTCCCGATTATTTTCAATGGTGGAAACAATTGTTAAGCCTTGTCGAAGACCTTCGAGTGGCTTGAGAACATTCCACACTGGGTTGGCAACTAACCCCTCCACCAAACCGCATTGGAGCAGCGTGGTGGAGTATGCTCTAGACCAGCTGCGTCTGTGGGGGAGACCCGTGCCCAGCAGTGGGACGTCTATGGGTCGCAGCGAATTCTTACGTCGTCTTGACGCCCTCAACAAAATTTATGTATGGCGAATGTACTATCCGTAAAGCGTTTAATCTGTCCACAGAACAGATAAAAGAGGTTTTATCTGTTCTGTGAATCTGTCTACTTTTTTCTTTGTTTTCATTAGTTCAGAAACAACCGATACAACTTCTGCTACCGGCACGCCCCGGATACCTGTACCCGGCCTTCAACCGGGAGTTGCACGTTGGTGTCGGATAATAATTGAAATATATGAAGCAATATAGCGCAATTAGCAACAAACAGATGGGTTGCAATTGCCGCTGATTTAATTATATGTGGATTTATTAGGTCAATTTATTTTCGGAATACAGACCGTTGAGCTTACTTTTGTTTCATTTCACTTAATTGTGTATTGTTCATGTTGATATTTACGTTCGAAGTATCGCCATCAATCAATCTCATGCTTTATACTTTTTACCAGAATATTAGTCTTAGTTGTAGTTAGTATTTAGTGAATTTCTCTGTAGCTTTTAATAAAGAAACAAAATTGAGCCAGTAACCTGGATTCAAAGATGAGATGAGTGAAAACTAATTACCTATCATTCGGGTAAAAACAGATTCATACTAAACAGTTGGGGTTAAATAACTTAAATAAGTGTATTATTTAAGACTTTATTTATAATTTCATAAAATAGAGAAATATAGGAATATTTCTCTGGTATTTTCCCGTTAATTTCGTTTGTCTGGAATTGTGCTCGCTGTAAGGCTTAATGGCAACCTATCTGGCCACAGAACATACTTGTGACCAAAACATATCTAGTAAAAATTGGGTGTAGGTTACTACCTACTATCTACTCACTTCTGTCTAGCCTTTCGGAGAAATACAGGATATATGTTATGTTTTGTTTAAATCATACTTCTCTCTACTGTATTAATCAAATCAAAAGTTCTAATTATAAATTCTAAAGTTCAATTGATGTAAGTAGAAACTCCATCAACGACTGAGTTTCATTTATCATGCGGATGTCAGTAGCATCTGCCTGCAATAGCTCTTATTCAGTCCATTTGCTGTATGGTTGAACTGGTTTAAAAAAAAACAACTTATTGTTACGATCTCGCATACTATGTTATGTTATCTATCAATGTTGATAGACTTTATAATGATTCAGCTCTACTTTAATTTAACCCTTGCTTGCCGCAAGGAACCAATACTTGATTAATAGGATAGTTGAACATTTTATGTTGTAAATATTGTAGTAAATTTTTTTTACAAAACAGACGGACAAACAGACTTACGGGCCTGATGGTAAGTGGTCACCGTCACCTATGGCCACGTGTGACACCGGGCGTATCACAGGTGCTTTGCCTGCCTTGAAGGGAGCGTTTCACAATCTTTTTGAGCCACCATGTCCGTAGCTCGAACGAAAAACCTCAGTCAGTAGCAGTATTTGTTCATAAGCAATGTTTTAAGAGCAAGGTTACAAAGTAACGCAATTCGATACAAATTCAAAATAATTAAATGTCAACAAAGTCGTTAAAACAAAAGGGGTTGTGAGCAAGTTATGCGCGAATTTATGTAGTAGGTAATGCTCGGAGCTAATGAGTGGCAATGAATGACTATTGTTTGTTTATAATATTGTCTGGAGGCTAGATAACAACATGCGTACGTGATTTGTGAGACATATGGTTTTAAGGCCGGCCGCACATTGAAAGCTAACTGCACATTTGCTTAACGAACTGCTTCTTCAAATCTCTACGAAAAATGTCATCGGAGATTTTACGAAGCTTTGATTGGACGTATGCCTAAACAAATCGGCGAATGTCTAATATACGCCGTAGACACCAATTTAACTTATTCTCGGAATGTCACTTTCGATAAAATGTCTACTCCCAGTATTCGAATTACAGCGATGGTAAGGTCCGCTCGTGATTACTTGTCTAATGAGAAGTTAGTAATAAATCAAACGAATATAGTTATTGTTTTTTATTCGATTACTAGTAAGATGTTATATTGGGGTAATAATTCATTACATCTTCTGATGACGATGGTAATTACATTGATGATGATTTGTGATGATGATAATAGTGATGGATGACACCGATGACGGTTCGTAGCCATAGCCCGATGTGCGGTGTTCCTTATTGTACACACGAGGGATTGCCAATGAAATAAAGATATTTTATCATTTATCCAGATACAATAATAATAATAATAATAATAAATATCTTGGACAATCTCACACAATGACCAAACACATTAAACTTATTTTAGTAGAGACTAGTGGACGCCCACAGCTTCGCTCACGTGGAATTACACATAACAATAGTTTATTTTACACCAAGTAATATTTTATAGCCTATGTCACTCAGTGAAGATGCAGCTTTCTAATGGGGAAATAATTTTTGAAATCGGTCCAGTAGTTTTTGTGTGAAAACATTACAAACAAATAATGTATCCTCTTTATAGTAGACAAGGGTTTGATTTACCTATCGAAAACATAATAAACGTACAAGAAAGCAAAAATCATTCAATACCCAATTTTTTCCTAAATTTGGGTTAACTAAGCACAGAGCAAGTTGAAAGTCTTTGGCTATGTATAAGATAAATTTATATTAGTTTATTAAATTCGAATTCGGCTGTTATATCCAACGATATTAACATCAACAATAATTACCTTTAGATCTCAGAATTACATCGAGGTAAACCTACAACTTCATTAGTTATCTAGCACGTAAAGTTCCGCGTCTTCAAAATTAAATATATCATCGGAATAGAGCTCGTACTTAGTTTGCGAACGCTCTCCCAACCCAACATCAAGCGAGTTCGCTTAAGTATGTACCTAGAGAGCTACTCTCTGCCTACGTACCTACGTTCATAATCTACATGTTCATACTTAAATCTGTACAAACATACAATATTGAAGTTTGAGGTAGGTACTTACTTACATTTATTCTCGTTAGAGTCCACGAGTGAGCTAATAGGTATACGAGTGTGCAACTGATGCGAGTCGAGTAGTTAGGATGTTGAAAACAAATACCAACATCGGGAGATCAGTGAAAAATTCCAAATTTCAAAAATATTACTACATCACACCAACAACATGCAACAAGACAATAGAATTCTCACTTGCGCAAAATCTACAAAACAATAAGCATTGCTGTTGTTTATTGAAGACGTCCGTTTCAAGACTAGACAGATATCGATAGATAGTAGTAGGTATTTGCCTCAAGAGCTTTCAATTGCTAGATAGTAAATTGGATAAAGCTACCAATTTTTATGCAATTGAAAATGATTAAAAATGCTACTTCAAAAATTAGAATAAGAATTACAAAGGAACGAGCATGAAGCAGTACATATTGGTGTGTTCTCAGCCAGTCACAGATGCGTTGCTTGCTACCCTTGAAGTTTAAGATGGTCATCTCTACTTTAACGAATGATCCTATTAAAGGGTACTACGAGTATAACCAATGATCATAAATATCTTTCACTCTCATCTAAAATTTTACAATTTCAGGTCCTGAATTACAACAGGTCTACAGTTATGATTTAGGTGCGAATAAGGAACCTTATATCAAATTGTTTATTAAGCTAGAAATCGTAACATAGTTTTCTTGTACGACTGCTGTGATGTGACTCAAACAAATCTCTCTGATTCGAATTAAAGATTGAAGACAATGTTGTTGTATTTGATACAAATGTTGTTTAGCACGTAATAGGAAATAGCAATGTGCTGGAAACACCTGCATTCTGGGTAACTATGTTTGTCCGTTCAGAAAACGATTGCAATGCCAACTGGAAGGAAATAGGGGCCGGCCGCCTTCTAATCTTTAAGGTATTTGTAAATTTAACTCGATTTTTCAATTGAAATGAAAGATATTTTTACCTGGAATAATCTTGGAATGCAGTAGATTTACGCTGGATTTCTATAACCTATCTACGGATTGATTTGGCTATCGGAGATAGAAATTAGACACATTTTATATGGAACTTATGTCAAATTTCTATCTCCGATAGCCAAATTTATCCGTAGATAAGTTATTGAAATCCAGCGTTAGGGGGCACGAGAAATGGAGTAAAAGCGCAACTTAAGATCACCTCTACCCTAATAAGCTGTTCGTTATCATTAATTTGAAATATGTATTTGAGATTTTCTTTTATTTATTTCTAACCTCATTGATTAGGTATCTGAAGTATGTAGCAGTATAAATGCATTCTAGATGATTTTTTTCAGGTGGTTATAGAGTCTAATCGTCAGAATGTCGTTTTTCAATCTATATATATAAAAGGAGAAGGTGACTGACTGATTGACTGACTGACTGACATATCAACGCAGGGCCTAAACTATAAGGACTAGAAACTTGAAATTTTGCAGAGGGGTTCCTTTTATAACGTAGGGGAGCACTAAGAAAGGATTTTTGAAAATTCACCCCCTAAGGGGTGCAAAGATAGTAGGTATGAAACTTTGTAAAAAAAGTAAAAAACCCGAACGCGGGCAGACGTCGTTAATGGGTCTAATTATACGCGAGCGAAGCTGCGGGCGTCCACTAGTAAGAAATAAGGTGAAACAAAAACCACTCATTACATACATCTGTTTATCACAAAGACTTTGTGGCAAAGGGTAGGTAGATGAACGTGACGTATATTGCAAAGTTAATCCGAGTAATCCCCGGATCCCCGGCTGTTATCCGCCGAACTATTGGCACTTTACCGATTTAGCTGTCCGTATCGATGGCATTCGGTAAAGTCGGTAAGCCTGTCGGAAGCGGTCTAAAATTCCAGTAACTACACCACTACGCTTGAACAAGATGTCTCCAACTGAATATTGTGTTTATCGCAGGGAAAAGTGTAGATGGGGTCGAGATGTCCAATTATGATTGGACTATCACAAAGATACAGTCAAATAGGAAGATTTGTTGAACAAATAGTGACCAATTAACATTTTATTTAATGAAATAAGGTGAATGACAACATCTTGAGGAAACCTGAATCACTAAAAGCTCTCCGTCATGTCCTCGAAGGCATCCGCATTTGGTCAATGCTGATGCCTGCAAGAATTATTTCACGAAAGTAACTCAATGGCCTAAGGCCTAACCCCTATCCAACCAAGAGGAGGCTCGAGCCCAACAGTGTTGCGACAAAGAAAGGGTTGTGTTGTGGATCATTTTCTTATACTGCATTATCAGTGAAAATTGGGTGTATCTCTAGCCAGAGTAGCCAGCCACCCTTTCGTGTACGTACAGGCGTAATGTTATATTTTACGTTATCGCATCCACAAGAACTTTCAAATCCTCGATACACTGGCTTCTGAAACACCCGAAACAGATGGTTTAACTCGGTTTGAAGTTTGTAAGCATATATTTTGATTGAGTTTTGTTTTCTTTACATTTAAAAAAGTCTGTTGTTTATTAAATTTCTACTGTTGGTTTAAATTGGTATCAATTTAAAACCAAGGTAAAATAAAACTAGACTAGCGCTATTATCGATATATCAACAAGCGATTAAAACGAACAAAACAATAAAACAAAATTCGAACTAAAGCGAGCTTAGTCTTTACAAGTAGTAACGACGAAGCTCTCTGTATAAAGCTAAGGTAAAAAAATGTATCAAGAAAATAATTATATCGATTCAGCAGTTTTTCGATATTCTGACACTACACGCAAGGTGCGCCCGAGTCGGTCACCGTGCACTGCATTCTTCCAAGAGGGACGGGAGAGGGAATAGATGGGTTGCATTCTTATTTATTCTTACCGTTTCCCTCTAAAATCCATCACTTCCAATCTCAACGGCACACTTCTAGCACATATTCAGATGTCACTTTATAAAACTGTTTTCAACACACTCGCGATTTACATTCTTTTGTTTAACATCACTGCCGAAAAATTGACGTATCAAAAACAAAACGCGACCGAATCCAAAGAGTATAACAACCAAACTGGATTCGTTAACTCTGGCTGGCTAGTCCGGCCGGCGCGGAATGCTATTATTCTATCCTTGTTTAACTCAGGCAGCACGAGATGCCATCTCGCTCGCTCGGAGAAAGGCGCCAATGCGCGGGCGCCGACTCCTTCCTTCGGGATGGGATCGAACAAAACAAAGCTCTATTGAAACAAGTTACAGTTAATGGGGCTTGAAGCCTCAGGTGCCCCTCAACCTCAACCATCAAGGATAGTATGTGATTTAAAATTAAATTAAAATGACCCTGTTAATTACTGCATGCTCCGTAACATCAACAGATAAAAACAAAATTAATGCAATAATTAAAACGGTCGTGGCCCCTTATCTCAGAATCAGGTTAACTTAGCCGGTTTATCTGCCAGCACCTGTTTGCGACCATTATGAAATGTATTATCTAACTAATAAGTTACAAGTAGGTTCGTAAGGTCTCACAAGTTACGATTACTTGAATGATGTAGGTAGTTAGCGACTGGGCAGTTTATATACGAGTATGAAGCGTACAAAGCTCAATGGTTCGCGTACGCAAGCAACGACGGGTGCAGTCGGTTTCTGGATGGGCGAACGCTAGACCCGATAGTAGCAAAATTTCATTTACGTTTACGTGCTTCGAAGACCACCATAAGCAGTCAGTCCCAGTTGTTTTATATTTTAAAAACAATCGTTAAGCATTGCCGAATACCTTACCTACCCGAACATTCGACACTGGTTTGGCGAAGCTAACCCCTCGACTCCACCAATCCGATTTGGAGCAGCATGGTGGAGTGTGGTCTAGCCCTCTCGCAGCTCTGGCTGTGGGACAGACGCTTGCGTTCTCAACAGTGGCACGTCTATGGGCTTTATAACTTTATACCCTTCCCAGTCGCTATAGAGGGTTTGCAACAAGGGTTGTAAGTAGAAAAATTGGTCAATAAGAACATTAAAAGAGCTAAAAAATTACCTAAAATAAACTGTAAGTATAATTATATTCTGGGTAGATATATAAATAGGACAAACACTAACCAATAACCATTGATCACAATTTAAGAGTACAGCCGGTTGTTTGGTTGTTAATTTTGGAGGAGGGCGATAGTTTAAGGACTATAGAATTCACGACAATTTGTAAGCATCTACTTAGTACTTAATTAATAAATAATAATTCATTTATTACTTACAGAATATTCATACGAAAAGACAAAAACTTTCGACCCCTTTTTACGAAAAATACGTGGGGGTGTGTGAAATTTGGCAGTGTATACGGAGAAGAAGTGCAGAAAGCTAATATTTTTTTATAACATACATTGGAAACATCAAATTAATAAAAGAAAAAAATATTCGTTCACTCCAATGATCTATGTATCGCCGTGGTATTGCCTCGGTCGAACCATGGTACCTACACTCTACCGGCTACCACCTCTATACTAGATATCTGCTTCCCATGTTATGAATTCAAGATTTTTTGCCATTTTTTCTTGCATCATATGATAACATTTTCCACATCGTCCATGAATGATACAAACACTACCTACCATAAGTAATAGAATGTGATCTGACTCGGTGTCGCTCGGTTTCTTCTCACATCAGCACATCCTCAATGCATTATGAACGGCGGAAATCTGCAACATTTTTTGCAAATAAACTAGCACTTGATGGCTCGGAACAAAATCAAATTGAATATCTTCCGTGGGTACCACCATTCTTTTACTTTCGCTTGATAAGTAACTACATATTTAGTAAACTCTGCAAACAGTTAAAAATAAGTAGGTATCCTGTGTCGGTACCTACTTACGATCGAGACCATCTAAATCCTCAAGGCTAGCATCTTGAGGTTGTCGATAATTTATTATTCATCAATCTAAGTGTTCACTGTAGACTACAGAGTAGCATGAACGTAACTTAGAAATTATTAATCCTGCAAATGGATCAGACATTATTTTTAAGGGTCAGTTTATGAGTGTAGTACCAGAAGCAAAACAGACAAATTCAGTTTAAGACAGCTGTGATAATTTAGCAAGTGCCTCGAGGAACAATTATTTACATTGCTTTGATGATTGCCTATTGCCGCCTAAAGTAATCTTAAACTAATTAGACATAAACAAAGAATAACCATACTCGGTAACCATATAGCTTGTACTTGTAGCCTACCTATCCATTCTTAATAGTAGCAATCCATCCATAAGTCAGACTCTGCTGGACACATAAATGCTTCAGCTTCTCAATACACCTAAATGTACTCTTCGAAACCCACGGCATCCCGTAGTCTTCTTCTAGTCATCAGTCCACCTAATCTAAGGGGGCTTTTTATTGCCTTGATCTCAGATTTGTTGGATTCGTATGCGTTCCTAATAGCAGAATATCTTCATATTATTAAGGGACGGATGTTTTGATTATATCTTCAGAATGGACTTACCGATTCTTATGATTTTTTGAGGACGAAGACGAAGATAAATGGAGAAAAACAGTAACGGAATGGTCCCCTAGAAATGGAAAGAGACATAAAGGAAGACAAAAAAAAGATGGGAAGATGATCTGCGGAATGGTTGGAGAAGAACATCATAAGACAGAAACAGATGGAGAAGTTAGAGGAGCCTTATGTCACAGGAAAACCTGACCTGGTGGCTGGATAAATATCATACATAATTATTAGCATTTAAGTTAAATATACTTAATATCGTTCAAAAAATAATAAAAATGTTTATAAGGTACCTATAATTTAATTTGTAAAGGTCAGTGAATAAAGATTATTTTTATTTATTTATGATTTTTTGATTTGTTGGATTTGTCTGCTCGCCAAATAATAAAACAAGTAGGTATTAAAATATTGGATGAATTCTCCGAAAAAATCGCCATATATCCATACCACATTTGTAAGTAAATAAAACATTAAATAAAACATCTAGTGACATTATTTTTAAACTTGCGGGCATACCGTTAGAGCGTGGCATTTTTCAATGTATCATTTTGGTTGTTACGGTTGGTCATATTTAAATTAGAATTGAGGAAGGTTACGTTACGGTAGCACGTTAAACGGTATTTTCAAAATAACGACACTGTTTAATTTTTTTTTAAACACGCTTTTGTAGATAACCAATCTACATAAATGGTTTTTTTTATTATTTTTTTTTTAATTATTGCATTGTCATCGGTCCTTGATAGGTGTGATGTTTAAATAATCCGATATTTTGAAGATTTTTTAGGGAAATCTCCATTAAACTAAGTAGGTACCTACTGTGAGGCCAACTAAACGTCAGCCTACTATTTTATTATATTCTGTGTACTGCTGTGCACATACGAATCACACATCCTGATAATACATACATATTATAAAGGCGAAATTTTGTGATTGGGTGAGTTTGAATGTTTGTTACTTCTTCACGCTCAAACAGCTCGACCAATTTTGATAAAATTTGTTATACTGGCTTAGTATATATGATACTTTTTATCCCGAAACATAGGTCAGCATTTTTCCATAATAGTACCTATTCTACGCCTCTATACTAGTACATAACCTACACACTTACAGCATAAAAAAGATATTATTTTACCTCAATAGGTACCTCTTATCATCGGTCTGAGGACCACACCCGTTAGGTTAGCGCCCTGCGCCGCTTTCTTTTGAAAGAAGTTAGTAAATATGTACCTTTGATTTACTATTTTATTTTAAGAAGATCTTTCAGCAGGTAGATTATACGCGCACCGCTTCCTTCTCAAAGAACTTAGTAGACACCTGAGGAAGCCAACGGGTAAATGTTGGAATTCATTTCTTAGAACTTTATGGAAGAACTACCAACTTTATGGAAAACTTCAGCGAGACACAGCTGGCCAGGTGAAAAAAATTCCGGTGAAAAAAATTACAGCTACCTAGACATTCCTTTCAGTATCTACTGAAAGGAATATCTGGATAGGTCCCCGGGAAAAACGAAAAAACGACAACGCTAGAAAAAAGTTCTACAAAGTTATTATAATGTACTACGTACCTTACATATACCGTAAATGTATTCCCAGCGTTAAAAGTACTTTTTGATCCTACATAAATATATACTCGGCAGACAGTCATTTACCAGTTTGCATCGACAGGTCAATAAAATAGGAGTCATGGTCATTTTGGAATAGTCCAAATAAGATAATTCGATCCATATGTTTTTCCACAAGCTCAACTTTATGTCAACAATATATGTTGAGATCTCTCTCACTTTGATAACAGAAATACTTATATCAGGAGAAAAGTAGTTTAAGCTATAATTTATGTAAGCGATAAAAATGTCTAAAAATAAAGAGCATAAACCACGCATATAATGACCTCCGGAAGACAATCTGGGCACAAGAACTTTGTAAGAGTTAGTGTGCGCTTAGATTAAACTACAGTTTGCATCAACTTAGCAGAAAAAACTTTTTTATTGTGCGACGAAAAAAAAACAAGCTGACGGCGCCACTTCGTACTTTCTATTCTTCAACACTTGGGTGGTGGACTTTAACTATATTTCTGTTGATTTTGAAACAAATAGTTATATGGGAATTAAAGTAGATAGGTAGGTGATAAAAATAACGTTCAAACTTAAATAAAACTAGCATAGGATCTCAATTTTAGCACTCGACTTAAACAACAAAACAACGCTGATAATCATCAAGTGTTGTCAAACGCATAAATACTTTTTGAAAGCAGTATAACATTTCAATAACCACTCCAGTCGTTCAAATACCTACTGCCTCTGTCATTCAGTCATTAAATTGATTTTCCACACGAGGTTTGGAGCCGTAATGTAGGTACTACCTAGTGTCTATTTTCCTCGGCTCTAATGTGTCCTTACACTTCATTATGAAGCCTAATGTAATATCGCTGCTTGCCTAAAATCTTGTAATTGCTGTGGCACATTGCAGGGCACGCATCTTTTCCACGCTGTTGTGGTGCAGATTGGCTAACTGAGGATTTTAGGCCACCTGAAGACCTCCATCATGGCTAAACGATTAAGACGGCGACAACTCAACGAAGCGCAGACTGCTAACACTAGATCGTTTGATGTCACGACCCCGTAACCGCGAGCGCTTCAAACTAAACTTTAGGAAAAATTATGCCGCATAAAATATCAAAATAACCATCTTCTCTCCTACCCAACTTCAGTAATTGGGTTACTTACTTGTCTAAATAATTCTTCTTCCACAAAGCTACATTACGCTCGTCTCGTACTTTCTTTGACACTCAGTCGGTGTAAGCAAACTTTTGAAACCCTTGTTTTGCTGCAATTACCTAAAGCAAAGTTTACTTACTTGCAGGCGAAAGTTTTACAAAGAACTTAACTCGCAAAATAGCCGTGAGTAATGCAGTAGAATCCTACTTCGTGTTTAAAAGCTTCTTGTGGATGAAAAAGTAACTTGGGATATTTTTTTATCCTTGGGAACTTCAGAGTATACCGTCTACGATAGTTGTAAGATATGTAGCAAGGAAACTATTGTACTCATACTAATGAGCGCACTGGGCCCCGATATTTAGGGTTTCGTAGTCAATAAAGATTTTGTCTCTGCCCTCATCTGTAAGTATTTAAGAGCTATTTATAGATTTCCATTTACTATTTTTTCTTTTATAAGTTCTATCGGTTTTGCACCCTTCATACTGATGTTTTATTATTCACATTGAAGCATAATTTATTCCTTCACTTTCATATACGAATTTTAAAACATATAGCTAAAGACATCGTCTCAGTTCAATTTGACTCTTGTTTTCAATTTAGATATATAATCAGTTAATATGAATTTAAATTGAATTATCTGCTGGCGGCTTGCTTATATTAAAATGGACATTGAAATTGAAAATACGTTTTGTTTTATCCAATAATTTATTTTCATTTGCGACTGCGTACAGCAAATCTTACTTAGAACATTACTTAAATACCATGTAGGCTGTTTCACTGATAAAATAAAACTAGTGGGATAAGATATTCTACCGGAGGATGCTGAGGAAAAAGCAGAAATTTTAATATGGAATATTTAATTGCAATGTGAAATGTGTGGGAAAATGCATCTTAAGTACTAGGTGTATGCAAAGTATAAAAGTATTTTTGTATACATTTGATAAATAATAACAGGGAAGCACTGGTTGGAGAATATAAACATCATAATGAGCTTTTTATTTTAAAATTGAATGCGCAATTTGTTTTTACAATTAAAAAAAATAACATGAAGCCTGAATTTCCCTGAAGGGGTAGGCAGACAGAGGACACGCCCACTTTTCACCAGTTATTTTTAGGTCCCGTGTAATAGGTGGTGAGCCTAATAAGCTTTTATTATGAACTAGTGGACGCCCGCAGCTTCGCTCGCGTTACACATTCACTAACTTCAAAAACGGCAAAACTTCATACTAACTTTGCACCCCCGTTTTACCCCCTTAGGGGATGAATTTTCAAATTTTTCTCGCCGTAAAAACCATCCTTGAACTTCAACGAACATTTAAAAAAAAGAATTGGCCAAATCGGTCCAGGCGTTGTTGAGTTATGCGCTTACCAACACATTTTGCGATTCATTTTTATTATATAGATATTAGATGATTATAAAATTTAAGATTAAGCAAACTGAAGTTGATGAAGTTATTGTGACTTTATTTTTGTATGCACGTTACATGATGTACTTCAATGAATGAGTTGCAGGGGTGATATCAGTAGGAATTTTCTAGTAAATAAAAATTAAATGAAACAATCAGCTCACCAATCACATAACGAGTACAACAGCCGAACATACATCAATCCTCCATACATTCTTTACAATAATACATATCACAATATACATTTACATTCCGACTTGGGGACATTGCATTTATCATAAATAGCGACCAATATCAACAATTCAAAATAAAAAAAATATTACCAATACATTTCCAGTACCAGCTATTTTTATAATCCCACAAAATGTATCGATTTTTAAATAACAAGTGACTGAAACGTTTTCATAGAGCAGTTTAAAAATCTCAAAATGATTTTTTGAAGGTTTCCTGAAGGTTAAGCAAATAGTTGTTGGGCAATATTAAATCATATTTAACCCCAAAATTATTATAGAAAAGTTCAGACGTAGTAGAAAGGAATTAATTTATTTAAAAATGTTCACTTTATCTGACAAAAATAAAAAACAATATTTAATTCGCTTGCCCGTATATGTAAAACTCTGTATTTCGAATAGTCTACTTTTTTTTTTAATTTTCTTTGCAACACAGTGCATTTCTAATTTCGAACACCAAATAAATACCTTATTCAATTCAACATAAATAGATAAACATTACATTTATTTCATAATCATCGTCATCATTTAACGGGGGGTTCAAATCGATCGCTAAGTCACAGGTTTGAGATTTTAAACTACATAAATATGACGCGTTTGCTTTTTGTACTATAATTTCAACACCTAATAACTAATGTGAATTAAAGACTCCATAATTAAAATGAGCCTCTGTGTTTAATTTAACAATAAACATAGTAAATAAAATTGGTTTACTATTTGTATATAATTCTACAAACTGTTCAATAAACATACAACAAACAAAGAGTAATAAAAACTAGTCAAATACTACTAATCTTGACTATTCAACCGTTGTTAAAACTCATGTTATAACGCACACAACAACACTCTTGAGAATAAATGCGTTTCAAGTGAAAGGATAGCAAAATTCAGACAAATCACAACACTATTATTAAGATGCTTACATTTTACTTACTCCATACTGTTTTGTGCATCGACTACTTTACACTTAAATACAAAAAGCAAACGCGACAACCCTAGTTTCCAGGTAAAAAATAAATTAGACTAAATAAATTACGATACTACACACATCACTTTTATAATTCGGAATGTTCCATATTGCCATCACCCAATTGCTGTGGTTCAGTCTCACCGCCGGAGTCATCTTCTACTCCAACCTCTACCACTGGTTTTTCCTCCTGTTCTTCAACTCTGCCCTCTTCTCCATCTGTCTTCTCTTCACCAACTTTTTCTTCATTCTCAATTACAGTCTCTGTTTTATTATCCGTCTTAACCGGTTTCTTGGGCCGCCAAATTTTCATCTTGTTCACCAAGTACTTCACTTCCCTGTCCAAGTTATTCATTTTTTCTCGAATGCTTTCAACGGTTAGCTTTATGTCCTCATTCTTTTTCTGCTCCTTTTGCTCCTGAATAGATTTATCTAGCCACGTTTTAGTCTCGTCGATTTTCTTTTCAAGTACTGTTATTTCAACATCCGTAAACACGTCTCGTTCTGTATTCGTTTCCTTAGTAAGATTCTTTGCCATTTTGAGAAACTCTTGAGTGCTATTAAGCATGTTTCGAATGGCAGCGACCGCGTCCGGTCTCTCTCTGTGCTCCCAATGCTTATAAAAGATGCTGTTAGTCTTATCCTTAAGCAGCGCCAGTTTTTCATCAAACATCTCGGTAGCCGCTTCATAACCATCCTCGTAAAGCCATTCAGAAATTTCACTGCACAATTTAGTGATTTCTTCAATCTGCTCTGGGGTTCCACATTCAGCATATTCTTCCATCCCAATTTTCAATTGAGCGTCAACGACAAAGGCCTCGAGATTATTAAGAGCAGTCTCTCTTTCAACCCGCTTCTTGTCAATCGTATTAAGCTCGATTATCTTTGCTTTGGAGGCTTTGAATTGATCGGGGTCAAGGGGCCGCAAGTTCAGTATATTTTCCTCGGATTTAATTGGCTCTTTCACTACGACAATCTTGGGTTTTTGCTTGCTTTCTGCTTGCTCAGTGGCATTTTGTTTTTCTGTCGTCGTTTCATTGGCTTTAGCGGTATCATTTTTATCAGCTTCTGGTGTTTTTTCTTCTTTTTTCTCTTCCGGTTTCTCAGTATCGAAGTCTGTACCAAAAAGTTTACTAATAGTGCTCCCAATCTTTGACAGTGTGCTGTCGTCATCTTCTTCCGTTACCATCTTATCAGCTACGAATTCTACGTTTACTAAATTAAGGATACCAGAATCGTCCATGTTGAAATGCGCTTTGATACCTTTATATTCAACGTTGTCTTCCGTGTGTTTGGCCAAAGCCTCGCCTACTCCTGATAGGACAACATGGGAAAGGTTTAGAGGTCCAATGTTAACAAGTTCAGTCGAGGGTATGTGGTCTAGCTCGGCGTAGTTAACATTGAAGGAAAAGTC
Organism: Carterocephalus palaemon; assembly: GCA_944567765.1. Lineage (NCBI taxonomy): Eukaryota > Metazoa > Arthropoda > Insecta > Lepidoptera > Hesperiidae > Carterocephalus > Carterocephalus palaemon. Next base: position 9,801,552 of record OX155651.1, on the reverse strand, counting down.
GTCAGTGTGTTTGTTGAATGTGATCACTTTTTTCTGTGGATAGGGGTTCATGGGTCCAAACAAAGTTCGCTTAATCTGCAAGAAAGGTAACACATAATTAGTTTAATGTTCAATATAAAATATGTACTTGAAAATTAAAGAAAAATATTACAAGATATCTGTTTTCGATTAAATGATTTTACAGGAATATGAAAACACTACATTCGTCAAAAGATATTTTAATCTTTTGAGGGAAAGAGCAAGAATAAACTGCGTACTGAACAAACCAATTATTTAAATTATTTATAAAATACGTTTCATATTACCATTTCCTGAAACAGGTTAAAATAGTTTTAGATACAAAAGTAATGCTTATTTCGTAGGTTTTTTTGTGTCGTAAATATTGGGATAAAATATACATATCTGTTAGAAAGATTTATTAGAAAGATGAGACACAAATCTTTAATGTTATCATTAAAGTCTTTAATGTAAATGGAACTTTTGACGCTGAGGGTGACAGAGAAATAGAAAACATCTCTAACGATCAAGAGCAAATCAAACAATTTTAACAAGGCCTTCCATGTCATACATACATACATACAACTTACCAGTTTCTCAGTGCCCTCCACATTTCGGGTGAACACCACTTGTATCGGCAGTAGCACTGCGTCGCGCACATTCAGCGCTGCCACCTTATATCCAGTCGCCAGGGACGCCGCTCTGAGGAAACGTGACATTATAATAAAAGCTAGACTCATATAAATCTTAACTTACCTCAAGCAAAATTATTAAAAGGTAAGTATATAACTATAAAAGCTGCAACCCATAGACCACTCACTGCTTGGCACAGATCTCCCCCACATACAAAGCTGAGGGAGGTCTAGAGCATACTTATATAAATCTTAACTTTCCTCACGCAAAATTATTAGCAGGTAAGTATACAACTATTATTACTATTACTATTAATTGAGGTGGAAGTAGGAGCAAGAATTAAGTGCTTGTTGTCCATCCAGATCTGTAGACTATAAATATGGTAGGTAGTTACACCTTTGTAGATTTTTTGGTCATTCATGCCTCTTGTGCTGTGTATCAAACATTTTTGCATTTCAAAACCAACATTTATTACCTGTGTTAGTATGAGGCCGTCCTGACCCTCGGCAAACGTTGTCAATGGATGAAACAATCAAAACAAGAGAAGACCACCTGCAGCATTACTACCGTACTAGCTTTTGCCCGCGGCTCCGCCCGCGTTGTCAAAGGGAATTAACAATGAGTTGTTTATCATACTACTTAACCACTATACTAACTACTTAACTAAATTGTACTAACGCCATCTATTAACAATATCCGGCAACTAAATATCTAGCAAATAACAAAACATCTATATCTTCCCATGGGGATGTTTTACCGCGGTAAAAAGTAGCCTACGTCACTCTCCACCCTCCTCACTATCTCCACACACAAAAACCATACCATATAATAGCTTCGTTGCGACGTGAAAGCCGGACAAACAAACAAACAAATAAATAAATAAACAAACACACTTTCACATTTATAATATTAGTATGGAAGTATGGAAGTATGGATGCCAGCAGTCTCCGTTGGCCATAAGGTCCTTTGATCAATTCGGGGATACTACCATCCACTGTTGATTTTTGGTCCTTCGAGCCGGATCATCGTATGTAGTGCCGATATATCGACTCACCTGTACACAGCGCCGAGGGTGGCCGCCTCGTCCGCGTTGATGGACTTAGCGGGCTCGTGTCCCACGGTATCCCGCAAGGCCTCCTGCACGGCGGGCACGCGGGACGCGCCGCCGGCGACCACGAGCCGCGCGCCGCCGCCGGAGCCGGCGCCGGCCGCCACCGCGCGCTGCACCACGCCGGCGACGCGGGCGAACAGGTCCGTGCATAGCTCCTCCAGCTCAGTGCGGGTCACCTGTTAACGAATACAACACTGTTAACACTGCACACTTACATCGCAATAGTTTAAGGCCTGTGTTGCAGGTGGCAGACCATGCTGCAACCCATAGGCGTCCTACTGCTGGGCACGGGTCTCCTTCATAGATAAATATAATATTAAATGTATTTTATTATGATTTTTTTTTTTTTATTTCCTTATTGAATTTTAACATATTTTTTATGTGTATTGTGTTATTTAATTTACCTTTCTACCGCCTTTGCGCTTATGTGCTTGGCCCAAAGGTCGACTGGTACTGACTGGTAGATAATGCTTTTAGCATTAAGTCCGCCTTTTGTACCACAAGTTTTTTTTGGTATAATAAAGAATAAATAAATAAATAAATAAAATAAATCTACTGATTATACTCTTCAGGTTTTCTCAGTCAGGAGGGGTCCGACCGCTGCAGTGAGACACTAATGGTTTGCAGCCATGTGATCCATTCAAAAACTCACCAAATGCCTGAAGTCCTTATCGTTGAGCAGGTTCTCGATCTGCGCATAGTGCTCCGAGTTGGCGGACAGGACGATCTTGACGCGCTCCGCCTCACGGAGCAGCTTCTCCATGGCCCGCGGGGAGGCTCTGACGTCACCGCCGCCGTTCTTCTCCCACGCCTTGATCAGGTGCTCGCGGAGACGCAGGGTCATGTCGAATCCTCCCAGGGTTCTGTTATGACAGTAATATTCTAGTCAAAACCAGTTCTGACCGCAAAAATCAGTATCAAAAAAACTTAATTGCAGGCTCATGTCGAATCCTCCCAGGGTTCTGTTATGACAGTAATATTCTAGTCAAAACCAGTTCTGACCGCAAAAATCAGTATCAAAAAAACTTAATTGCAGGCTCATGTCGAATCCTCCCAGGGTTCTGTTATGACAGTAATATTCTAGTCAAAACCAGTTCTGACCGCAAAAATCAGTATCAAAAAAACCTACGTTAAAACTGTACAGTAGGAAATAATAATTATGTAGTTTCTTTATTTTTTTAGTAACAAACATAACATACAATTGCATATTAGAACCTCCTCCCTTTTGAAAAATATATAAAGTTCTCTCACCTGTCAAATGCAACGCCAATAACTTGCAATTGAGGGACAGTCTCGACGTAGCCCTTCTCCTTAATCTTGACAGTTTTGTACTCCACCAGCGCCGCCTTCGTGGATGTTGCACCCATGTCGAAGAATAGAGTATGCCAGGCTGTATCGTTGATTTCCTGCAACCATACATAACATCATGCCTGAAATTTAAGGTATAGAGGAGTGTCTTACACCAACATTTCACCAAGAATTTATCAATCAATCCATTTAAAATTAATTGGATGTTTAGTATCGAAAAAGAAATATGTTATGTTATGTAATTATGAAGTTGTTTTTAATAATAACGAATTGAAACTCCTCAGAAAACAGCTTGTTTTAAATTCATATAAAGCACTTGTACATACTAGCTAGAGTTAAAATACTAATACTAGTCTACTGGTATAAACAAATGTTGTTTTACTGATATCAGATAAAGTTTTAAAAGAGTCACATTCAAAGCTAATCACAGTAGCATCAAAAGTGTAAATTTTTTTTACCTTCCGCCTAAAGATTCCGTAGTTGATGGAAATAGCTGTGTAATCGTTAATCAGTTGTAGCACATTAAGCCCCGCGAGGGCCGCAGCCTCCTTCATAGCCCTCCGCTCTGCCTGGTTGAAGTAGCCGGGGACGGTGATCACACATTCACTTATTTGTTGACCTAAAAAATATTACAAATAATGTTGTAAAAGGTAATAAAAGAAATATGGTTTAAACGATTAAGAATTTATATTTATATATTAGTTCTATAGTTACTTATTATACTCAAAGCTTATGATATATATAACTATACAAAACTATGTATCTCATAACTGATTTGTAGATAACTGGAATATCAATTTTCCAATATCTACAAAAGCATCTTTTTTAGTTTTATTTAAATTATAACTATAGTATTCAGTGTTTGCAAAAGTATAAGAAATATAGATAGACCATATAAAAACAAAATTTTGCTCCCTTTAAACGAGACTGTTTTTCTTTTTAGTTGAACAAATTATTCAAAAAAAAAAAACTATTTTAGCAATAATGTCTTCTTTAATATTATATAATCACACCATACCTTTTCAATTATGCTACTAGAAAATTTGGAACAGACTCAATCTTACCATGGCTAATTTCAGCAAACTCCTTTGCTTTGGCTAGAAGTTGAGCAACCAGCTCCTCTGGGGTGAACCTAGTATTCTCATCATGTATGAACTCTGGAGTTCCCCTGTCTGATGCAACTAAATCATAGTATGGGAAACGATTTCTGAAATTAAATATGTGAATTTAAGTATAAGCTATAAACACATGCCAAAAAACTAAAGTTAAGGTGGGCTAGTCATATTGTCAGGCTTGAAGACTACAGTTGGACTGCCAGAGCTATGGCATGGAATGACCCACCAGGTAAACGACGGGTAGGCAAATCATATACACACTGGCCAAATAATAAAAATAGGTAGACAATACTGGAAGTAGCGAAGGATAGAGCTAAATAAATATCTTTAGAAGAAACCTTCATCTAAGAGAATCACCTTTTAAAATACAATAGAGAATCGATTATTCAGTTTGCATTGTATAAAAGTAATTTTATTATGTCATCATTTAAAAAATCATATATAAAACAAAATATATGAAGCAAAAAAACAATGTCTCATCTATCTATCCTAAATTTACAATTAAGGAATAGGCTTTTTATTTATATTATTATATATTCATATTTAAATAGCAGGTCAGATGTTAGAGTTTGTTAGTGATTTGTATTTCACTTTAATATAACAAAAGTTTTTGTTTAAAATATTAACCCATATTCATAATACTGTATTGGAAATGTTTGGTCTGATCAGATAGTATACATATATTAGTATAGCGAATAGTAACCATTCACTTACTTATATGCCTGGACAAGCGGATGTGTGTAAGGTTTTCCAAGTAAATCGAGCAGAAACTTGTAAGCATTCTTTGGGAATCGCACCCCAACAGTGACAGCGTCTTCCCCGAATGTCCTCACGCCGTCCCTAAACGCAACCACTGCTGGAGTCTTCCGCTTCGATTCTTTATTCAGAACTATCTCCATCGGAACTCCCGGTGACACGATACCGATCTTCATCCATTCCGATCCAAAATCAACTGATATCACCGCCGCTGCCTCCGCCCGCTGAGTCATAAGCACGGGCAGCAATACCAAGCACACCAAACCGTACATCTTCTGTAAAAGTTGTTAAGAAAATCAAAGTAAATCGTTAAATTCACCACGATTTTAACACATCACCGATCACCGATTCCCAATGGAGCTGTCAAAACCGATACATGTTTCTAACGTATCTATGCACTTACTAGATTTAGGCCCATTTTCAGTAACAAAATCACATTCAGTCCTACAAAAATGTGTCTCCTTTCACTTAAAATATAAAAATACTTAGAATGTCTTGCACATTATTATTTAGCAAGTGTCGGCCAGCTACTTTAGTCCACGTCAAGTTTAACGTGTTTTCTTCTTTTTGGTTACTTACTACTATATAGATTGTGTTGCCAGCTGTAAGTTTTGAATATATGTATTAGTACGGTTTTAATTTAATGAGTATAAAGATCGTGGACCCCATCAACCATAGCACAACCCACAAGGAAATTGTATTAAATAGAGATTTCAAGAGAGCTAAACTTGCTGCGAGGAATAGCTAAGCTCTGGTGAAGGGCTGTGGGGGTCTTAAGATTACCTACCCTTACCACAAATTCATAAATAAGTGGACGCATATTTCCTTTTTTATTATGACTTCGAAAAAGAAGGTTTTATATCTGTTTGTATTTTTTCTTTTTTTTCATATTCAGTCAGTAGGCGACAGTGCCACCACGGCTGACCGTGTTCTTATAACGAAATTCTAGCTTAGACGCCATATTGGATAATAGAACGTGAGCCAACATGGCCGCCGTCTCACGGCCAAGCTAGCTCAAAAATGTACCTAGTGTGCTAGCTGACAGAGTACATTTTCCATAATGAAGTCGTTGTGCTTATGCTCTTCACCTAATCTGCATTAAAGCTGTCATGAAAATATTTATTTTGCTCTTAGCCTAACAAAATGAATAACTTTAACAAGTGTTGTATATGTGAAAGTTCGCGACAGGACGCTATTTTACATCTTTTCGCGATCACTGAGAAAAGTTGTACCTACGTTGAAGTGTATTTTCTATATATATAAAAGGAGAAGGTGACTGACTGACTGACTGACTGACTGACTGACTGACATATCAACGCAGGGCCTAAACTATAAGGGTTAGAAACTTAAAATTTTGCACAGGGGTTCCTTTTATAACGTAGGGGAGCACTAAGAAAGGATTTTTGAAAATTCACCCCCTAGGGGGGTAAAACGGGGGTGCAAAGTTAGTATGAAACTTTGCCGTTTTTGAAGTTAGTGAATGTCTAATTCAACGCTAGCGAAGCTGCGGGCGTCCACTAGTAGTGTATAAACCGAGATGACTTAAAACAATTAAAACGGGAACAGCTTTCGAAGATTTTTGTATGTTAAAATCACTTTGAAAAGATGTTTCTACCTCGTAAATTTCGTCATGCAATGAAAACTCGTCCTACCCTGTTTACTGCAGAAGAGATTTCTACTGGAGTGCCATTTCAAATTGGTAAGACTTACATGGCATAAAATCGCTATGATTCTGAGACCTGTACATCGGTATACGGATACAAAAGGAATCATTTGCAAAAGCAAAGCAATTTGGTCAACTTTTCAACTTCAGGATGTGATTTTGATGCTAGTAAAAACACCTTTGCAAATAAAATATAGTTTCAAGCCTTACATTAAGATCATAAAGGTTATTGTGAGTTGATCTTATAAGGTGGATATATGCTTTTCTATTTGTTGGCTACCACACGCCTCAGCAAATATAGATTTATAGAAAATAAGCCACAGCACTCAGGATTAGTGCAGCTTGCTATTAGATAGTGAAAGAATTTTCAGAATCAATTCATTGTTTTCAGTTTTTAGCCCCAACATACATCAATACTTAATAATCTTATAAAAATTTTCAGAAATCATGGAAGTAAAGGAATCATACTTACATATGTAAAGTGCACTTGGACCACACATATGCAAAATTGGAACCACTGAAAGGTTTGTTAATATTATTATTTGAATACAATTAATGTGTCTTATTGCCTACAGTATTGTTGGGTTGTTCCTGTAATGTAACTATAAAACTTAACATACCATAGAAATTCTACTAATTATAAAAGTAATGAGATGCACAGTTTGTAGATGGATGACCGGTAGTTGTAAAAAATTCATAGTAAATGTGCTATTGTGCTTTGGAGGACACCGTAAGCCGTTGTTTTAAATGGTAAACCAATCTTTAAGCCCTGTCGCAGACCATCAGATGGCTTGAGAATAATCGCCACTAATCCCTCCAATAATGTGCATTAGAGCAGGGTGGTGAAGTATGCTCTGGACCTATCGCAACTGTGTTTGTAGGCGAGAACCATGCCCAACAGTGGGACTTCTATGGGTAGCTAGAAATTCTACAGTACTGTATAGTACATTCCATGTTGATAGTAAATGTTTAATTGTAAGTGATCTTTGATGAGTAGTGCTTTGGTATAATGACTTTCTAATTTCCTACATAGTAGTAGTAATAATATTAGCAAAAGATACAAATCATACAATTACTATTATTTGATTACACTTTTTCCATTGGCGAAGCTGCAGGCAAAAACTAGTAGGTAAATGCATAATTTCCAGGTTGAGGTTGAACCATACAGATATGTAAATAGATAAATGTATTGATGTAAGCAATTTTACAGCTCAGTATGCGGATGGCAGATATGTGAGCGAAACTATTAAAAATATCACTGAAATTGTGCTATTCTTCGACAAATTGTTCGATAGCATGAATAGAGCTGCCTTTAATTAAAGAAAAATAAAGGAAAAGGACTTTTAAAGAAGTTTAAGGACTGCGATACGGCAAAAAAAGGTTTAAACTACCCATCTGAAGTAGCAGTAAGGTGTTTCGGTACAGTTATTTCTGAAACAAATGAATACTTGGAGCATAATGCGCATAAAAACGGAATAACTGAAAATATAAAAAAAATTATACTGTGCAAGTATAATTTACTAACTGTACCGAACACAAAGCTATTATTCTAAGAGATCATTTGATTGCTTTAACTGTAAGGTTTCAATTATTGAACTGGTGCAGTGTAATAAATAAAATTTTAAAGGTCACTGATGTTTATTAAAAATCATTTGAAAATTTAAAAATCTATATATATAAAAGGAGAAGGTGACTGACTGACTGACTGACTGACTGACATATCAACGCAGGGCCTAAACTATAAGGGCTAGAAACTTGAAATTTTGCACAGGGGTTCCTTTTATAACGTAGGGGAGCACTAAGAAAGGATTTTTGAAAATTCACCCCCTAAGGGGGTAAAACGGGGTTGCAAAGTTAGTATGAAACTTTGCCGTTTTTGATGTTATTCGAATGAAATTCGAATTACCTATGAAGGTTTTTTATTGAGTTTCGAAAATCATCTCTTAAGGGGGGGGGGGGGGTTAAAGGGGGGTGCAAAGTAGTAGGTATAAAAGTTTTTCGTACCCTACATTATTTCAACGAAATTTTGTATTTAGGTTATGTTACGTCTAATTCCACGCGAGCGAAGCTGCGGGCGTCCACTAGTAAATCATAAAACAAGTAATAAACAGTATTTTATTTTTAATGTCCAACCAAACAAACTGGAGTTTAATAGGCCGAATTACATATTCTTTGTGTCCCACCTCGTCAGACCAGCAGATTTGAGATAATTTCTGAACGCATATTATACTCATTTGTATTTTTCCTATCAATATCGAAATTTGTTACTTATAATATTTTTTATGAAAAGATGAAACTAATTTTATTGAAATGCGAGGAGTATGATGTGCGTGTAATTAAAGTTCAATTAAATTTTTAAATACAAATCAGAAACTTCAATTCACATTTTCCTGCCTAATCTATAGGTAGTCAATAGATAGATATACATATATATATTTATCAAGCAAAAAGTAGCTGGCTGAATGCATCATATATGTCATACAATACAACGTTGATTAGAAAAAAAAACAAATTCTCACGTTCTATTGGATAATAGTCTATAGAATTTTTGTTCGGCAGTTGGCTGTCTGATACGTAGTATCTCTAGCTAGTTTGTGAGTGCCACCCGACTAGCGTCTTGAGTGTGTTTGTATAAAACAAAACTCCTGTGTTTTGGTGCCAGGCGAAAAAAACGATAAAAGTTTGTCTCTAGCCATCATAAATGACATAGATTGACATAGTGATTGTCATGTCAATGTCATCAAAAAAATCCAACAAGGCAGGGCGCATGGCGAATCGCTTCCAAGATTCCAAGCCAAGCCAAGCCAAGCCAAGAACTTACTTACTAATCTTACTATTCAAAAAGCCAAGTGTTTAGCTAGCTATTGCCTTTCTCAGACAGATACTTGGCCTGAAAAAATTGCTATCAAATCATATGTTTATTTGTAGGTTTAGTTTATTTATTCTGTAGCTTAGATGGTTGGTTTGATTGAATATTGAGTGTTGATTCCAAGATTTAAGTATAGCAACAGTGGAATGCTGATAATTGTTATTAAATTCTGATTTGTGCATAAAAACAAACGTCTGGACTTAGAGGTAAGTGTATTTGCCTATTTAAATTCGAGTTCGAAGCCAGTAAGGTTGCGAAGTAGATGTTATTGCGAAAAAGACTGCGCATTATCCAGCAATATGCGCATTTTGGGTTTTGTTTCTCAAATAGCGAATATTATCGTGTGGTATCGCGTTGCGCGTCGCATGCACAACAACATGAGGTGAGGGGTATCGTTTACATGCAGATCTAAAAATGTGTCGGACGCATGAGGAATGTTAGACGTATTGGGTGGCGCTCCATCTAAAAATGGATTGGGGTTCGGTGGGCATCTTCGAGCAGGCTGCGAGTCGGTGCGGTACCTGCATTATATAATGGCCCTTGGTAGTACGAGCGGCACGTGCAGGCACGCTCGCGATAGTTCCACGTAGGAGACTCGCGCGCGCTTAGCACGCGGTCGCGGGCCTCGGCCAGTTTCCTAGCAACAAACTGTTGACGCCACCCGACCCAATCAACACAAAAACACATGTTAGGCAATTATAGTTACATCACACGACCACGCGACGATATATTCGCGTGTTACGTACGTTGCTAGGCTTATTGCTGGGCCATAACACACAATCAATTATTTATTGTGCATTTTAGTTTGTGTTTTAGGTAGACTTTGGACATTCAGTTAAGTGAATACAATGTCATTATTTTAAGCACTAGCTGACCTTCTTTGCCACTGCACTCTTGTTAAGAGCTGGTGAAATGTTATATGAGCTATAAATAAAGTGCAGACCTCATGACCCAGATTTTATTCCTATAGGAATTCTATTTATACTTGTCACCCAGAAAAACAATGCTCTTTTCAATCGCAGCTGAGTTTATACTGAAATTTTTTGATGACACAAATTAAACCCATTTCATACTTTAAAAAATAAGCTACTAGTGTATATATTTAAAAGGTAAAGTACCTATATAATTATTTTGTTAACTGGGATTTGATTAAAATACATTCCTTGAAACTAGTATCAATAAATTGAAACTTAGTGATCAGACACATTTATAACAATTTTAATACAGTACTACAACACAATACATACCTACTCTTGTGAAGATAATTTATATACACACATTATTATGTGGTGATATGTGATATAACATATTTATCTCTTGCAAGACCTTGATATCTGCACCGAAAAGATAAATAAGTTAAAAAGAGACATTTTAAAATATAATTATTGATTAAAGATGAAGAATGCAATGTTTTAAAATGACATTAAAACAGAATCTACACTATATTTTTATATTTGTCCTTGTATTATAATGCAACTTATTAATCATCTTAATATTAATATTGAAGCAATAACTTTTTAATAAATTACGTAATCCTGTTACTGATGTGATCTACAAAAATGTGTTCCTCAACCTCATGTTCATTGGTGCTGTGTTCACTGCAGATACCCGTGACCAATCTATGCTTATTATGGTACTCATAAATGGTATCAATAATTGACAGAGTTATTTATTTGGGAAGATAAGAAAATCTCCTTGTTCTAAACATTTTATTTACTTGTATTCATGGTAGCACTCGCAGATCCACAATCACTTCATACAGAAAGTAGCCATGTCAATCGAAGATATCGTTTTAAGTGGTCACCATGTTCTACAAATCCAATTATTAAGGGAAGAGCTAAATTACATTTGGAATATATTTTTAACTAAATTAAAAGTATCCTTTAAAAATCATTTATGTTATTATGGTTTATGTTGAAAATAAAAAGGACAAACATGTAGAAGTTCAATGGTAATTATTTATTTATTCATTTATCTTTATTGAACCACATACAAAGTTCAAAAGGCGAGTTTTATGACTTATTTATTCATTTATGACTTATAGGCTATAAACAAATTGTGTAGAGATATGGTTCAACCAAGTTTATTATAAGCTGCAATAATGGAAGAAAAATTAATTATAAGTAAGAACTATCTGCGAAAATCAGTTGTTTCTAATATTCCTTTAAACTTTAAATGAGCCAAAATTTTACACTCAATACAAATCAAAATCATGTGTCTATTTATAATATGTCGTGTAGGAAAGGAGGATAGATCGTTTTTATCCCGGCTCTAGAAACTGCAAGATGTTTATCCCACATCGTGACATACATTTCCAATGCGGAAATATAATAATTTCGCAAGGAATATGTGTCAGATACGACTTAGTTCTTAAACAGTACAAACAGGGCTTTACTATGAATTCTGCTATTAAACCTGTTATTTACGAGTGTGTGGCCAATATGTACATACAAAAGATGGAGGCCTATGTCCAGCAGTAGTTAATTGTATCAGGCGTTACTTTGCGGATATCCGTTGATGCGCCAAAGAGCATGCCATTTACTTGGTAGAGTCAACTCACCCTGGGGATGCTCCAAAGACAGAGTCTTTGACAAAGATTGCCACTAACCGTAGTAGAGTCAACTTAATCTGAGGATGCTTTGTTTGGGGGCGAAACACGTGTTGGTGGTGGTGCGTATGCTGGTGTTATTCTCATTTTCGTATGGGTATGCTTCTTACGTGGGAGGGAGAGAGGTGGGTTTAGAGGTCTACTAAAATCTATGCGGTCATATCGACTCAACGAAAACTAAGGAAAGAAACAGAGCTACCATGTCCACACATCGTTACGTAATTTGTTTTTCGCTAGTATTATTGTCCCCTTACCTACCTGTTACAATAAGCATAAAGAGGTTTAGCAAAACATTTATTCCATAATCGCTCATCCTTCCGTATGAAATATGTATGTGGCTTGAGCAAAATCCAACTTTAATAAAAATAAAAAAATATTTCATTTGAGAAACATGACATTTTTCAACTGTCCCTGCTCGTTTCTCGGAATGCAATCGCCTGGTGGATATAAACATCTAGTCTGCTGGAACGACTTGATGCCAGGATGCCAATTGTCACCACGTAGCATCTTATCCTGAACTTTTTTTTCGAATGGTCTTTTGCTGTATGGTCAGAAAGACCTTTATGGCGTAACCGAATAGGAATCCCGAACTTGATCGAACGATACCTATTAACTACCAAGCCAAAGCTCTAGACTATGTGTCTAGGTATACATATTATATACGACATCCAGTATATGTATACAAATAAGAAATAAACCGAGACATCCAAATTTATTTTAATTTTTTAAGGTACGAGTATGTAGCGAAAACTGGTTGACATAATATTTGATATAAAAATCGAAAGTTGTTCTGTCTGCTTACCGGAGATTTATTCTTCGGCTCAAGCTCGGAATAATGTCCCATACGTTGGGTCAGTTATTATTTTCTGTCTTATATGCCTGTAAATTTCATTGTTCAGTGGTATAAATATATTTTTAACATTATCCTCATTTACTTAACTGTTCATTTTTCGGTGTTGTCGTGCCAACATTTCCATCTCTAATTTGTAGTAAGCTAATTGACTTTGTTAAGTCGGAAACTCGGAACGGAAGGTGACCCCGTCATTATTTGATATGACAGGAAAATTATGAGATGTGAAATGAAACTGGTATTACGGTGCCTGTAAGTTACTTTACCATGTTCGGTTGATATGCTATGAATGAAGGTCAAGGAGCAATCGCATCGACTAGCGAGATTTTCGTCATTTTATAGTATTTATTTATGTAGTAACCCACATCCCACAATAAGCTAAGTTTTTACAATAGGACTTTTTTTTTTTAAGATCAACAACAAGTTTTCAAAGCCATCCATAAAACTATCCTTTGATGGCACTCTTTCAAATTTGAGGGCATTTTAATTATCTCTGATCTATTCACATAATTCGTAGGTTCGTCTTTATCTATTGTCGTGCTTCTCATGTGAGGTCACAAGATCTTCCCCACGCACCAAAACATATCATCCAACAAGAAAATTAAACATTGAACTTGATCGTATTGAACTTTGAACTAAGTTCATGGGCACTATGACTTGACAACCGCGTGAAAGGTCACATTTATGTCTTTGAAGATCTAGTAGGATAACTAAAGGTCTCTAATACAGTTAGAAACAGCTTTCTAAACTAACTAGTCAGACCATTTCTACCGAAGACTGTTCCTTAGACATGTCACTACCAAAATTCAGTCAGAAACAGCTTATTTATAAATTCGTATTGATTTAACTTTAGAGTGTGCCAAGGTCAGGCGATATTTTACGATTGTGTTGTTACGCGATAATTTATCGTAGATATACATTTTTTCTTCGCACGTCTTCGTATAGAAATAATGCTCCCGGAGTAGAAATGGTTGGTGTATTTTATTTAAATTGCGTCGCGTCACGCCAACAGAGTGTGCCGCTGCTGGTAGGTTGTTTATACTCAAATAGCGCGCGTGTTTTGTAAAGAACCGTAAAATTACCGGATTCCGCAGCTAAGGTAAAGGTCGCAGGAGTAAGAAACTATACGGTGTTTTGTTTTGAGTTTTATCAAGGTCATTATTATAGCGCGGTTTGAAGATGCTTAAAAAAACGGCATTAGAATTTTAAGTAGGTAACTAAAAAGTGTCGTGTCAGTTGCCAGAGTTTAATATGTATTTATAAATACTTAGATTACTTGTTTAATAATCAAAAAGCTAGATTGTAATACATATACAAAATCATTACAAAATACAGAAAATCGGACAAAGACGTAGGTATTCCTTCGAATTACAAATCAGAATCAGGTATAATTTGACAAAAAATATTCAAGATTTCATCTTTGCTTTTCGGGATGAATAGTATCCTAGATCCGTGTCATCGATTAAGAGCATGTTTGTACCAAGTGGCATTAAAATCGATTCGGTAGTTTTTGATTCCATCGCGCACATAGGAACAGACATACAGACAGCTAAATTTGAAAAAAATATTTGCGTAATCTGTACTGATTACTTATCATACTTTTTTTAAAGATTTAATTTTATTCAATGTACAGACGCGGACAGAGTTTTATTATATGTATCGATGTCATTGTCAACGATATAACACCACAATTAATATTTTTGTCATAATCCTGTATCACTGGAACAGTCAGTTTACCTACTGCATGTAATTATTCGTCGGACTAAGTTTTAAATAATAAAACATACGTAAATTATGCGATTGGAATAATAGATCGCGTAAGGAAGTTCGATTTATGACAGTCTGACCTTCAGTATGTACCTAGTTTAACATCGTTCAGTTAATCAGTAATATCAGCAATATCAGCTTCTGTTTGATTGATGATACGAGTAGGCCTATTGAATAGTTTACATACTCTAATCAACACGATGTGCGCCTTCGCCTCACGACGTGTAACTGTTGCTATCTTTCATATTAATCATGCCTTTTATTCGAGAACTGACTATTATGACTATTCTAGTAACTGACTATTCTAGTACTGACTATTGATACATTACAATGCCTCAGCAGAATACGCAAAAATATTCAGAATCGTTTAATTGGGTTCGAAACTGAACAATACCTGCAAAGATTGGATCTACCAATAAATTTGGATAATACTTATCATCCAAATTGATTGGATATTGGCGGACCAACTAAACATGGTTCAGTTCTGCTACACGCTTGAAAATTGTATAATGGAGCTTCCTTCTGAAATTTTTTCTATGGGCATGGGGTTCTTCAAATAAGCTGCTTCTCCTCCAGTGTTCCTCGTGACCATAGGCGAAGGTGACCACTTGTCTCCGGATGGCCAGACTAGAACTAGCAGTGGAATACGCTGCAGCTGTATTTTAGAGTAAAATAACAATTTAATGAATACATTCGAAGGCTGTCTTGGTTTTTGTTGCACCTTATTTTAGTATATTTTTTTATTTTCTAGAACTCGTTTTAACTCGAAAGAAAACGACATTTGATTCCTGTTTAGACTTAACTTTGCGGTATTATTCAATGCAGTAAAGTGAACGTTATCTAGTAACAAGTGAGGAAAGCCCCTAGATTACATACTGTAAAATATTATTACATTTTTCAGAATTCTATTATTTAAAGTTTTTGTTGAATGAAATACATTCATGAACACCAGTTATCCTCGAAACCTCGCTAAAGATAACTAAGAATGGAAGACTAAAGATGCATTTTTCCTACAGTTTCAAACTACTTATTTAATATTAAATGTGACATAAACTTTAGCGATGCTGAACTGATTGAATCAACTTATGTTCTTACTAACCATATCTGCAAATTGGACTAACCATCCCAGTCCCTAATTGAGTCTTGTTCAAAGTCAGTCACAGTTGTCATGGGCGATCAATAAAGCCTTTTTGTTTTGCTTTATATTCCAAATACAAATACAAATTCATTTATTGCCACAAAATACAAGACACAAAACAAAGGACATATAAAACACATTGAAATCTCAATTTACACAAAAATAAAAAATAGAAATATATCCTAATAAAACTTGAACTTGTTTTTGGGCAAAAGGAGGTGTCTCAGCATTATCTGAATAGGGCTTATGACCCATACAGTGCTGTTTTTCAGACACACCCTTCTCCCTTAGATGGTAGGCGGGAGTTCTCCCCGATACTGTGCGTGCCCACGTGTGCGGTGTGTGTGTGTGTGTACTCCATAGTGTACGTTATCCTTTTGTTATCAACAGATGGCGCCAATGCGCGGCGAACGCGGCGGGTCTCCCGCGCGGGGCGCCCGCGCCTCCCTGCCCCTCCCGCGCCGCCTCATCCGGCAGATCGCGCGGCACGTCGCCTCCAGCGGCCGATCGCTGCGCCGCCTGGAGGTCTCCGGCCGCATCATCGACAACTTCGACGACATCGATGACGTCTCGGACGAATCGGACTTTGAAGCGCAGCAACCGGCGTGAGTATTGTTTGGGGTCATCATCATCACAACCCTTTCTATGTCCAACTGTAGGGCAAGGGTCTCCTCTCAGTGAGAGGGATTAGGCCTTAGTCCACCACGCTGGCCAAGTGCGGATTGGCAGACTTCACATGCCTTGGAGAACATAATGATGTATTCTCAGGCATGTAGGTTTCCTCACGATGTGTCCTTCACCGTTATAACAAGTGACATTTAATTTCTTAAATCGCACATAACTTAGAAACGTCATTGGTGCGTGGCGCTGGGGTTTGAACCCGGACCGCTCGAGTGAGAGGCGAGTTCGATAGCCACTGGACTGTCACTGCTTATTTTTTGGGGTAGTTACAATGATATTTTAAGAAAGATACGTCACGTTCATACTGCACGCATAATCGTTCCGCGACACATGGATATTAATTAACATTGTACATATATCTACATACACGCTATAAGTGCGACAGGAAATACACAAAGCGTAAGAGTGAAAGAGACAGCTATTCGTAATCAGTACAGGTAGCGCGCGCGCTCATAATGACAGATCACAGCTCGACTGACTGCAATGGTCACAAATGAGACCAATTCACGGCACGAATCTGATCTGAATCTGAATCTGAATCTAAATCTGAGCTGTAAATAACAACGAATAAAAAACGACTCCACTATCCCGGTCCAGGAGCCCCTAACGAACCATCGATCAACGCCAAGTTAAAATCTTACGCCTTTAGATAAGAGTTATCATTTTTTTAGGTAACCGGGTAAGGCAAGAGGCCTTGATAAAATACTTGATTGTGTGATATATGATGGAGTGCGTCACATGATTTCTTTCTTATGACGAGCTATGTTTATTAAGTACGAGTACATTAATTAATATGTTACTGAACGGTTGGGCTGATGAAATACGTGATGGGTGATTAAAGATGAAGCTTACGGACATTAAAAATAAAATAATTATTACATTAACTGCTTGTATAATACTAAAAAGAATATATTGACTGGTTAGAAACAACCGGGACCGACGGCTTAACATTGGCCTCCGAAGCACGGTAGCGTCCATATTTTTTTTTGCCACTAGCGGTCACCTATCCACTCTAACTCATTCGATTACATTGAACCGACGCGAGCCACTGGGCTATGGACGCTACAACGAACGTATAGTAACTAGGTAAATATTTTACCCTTGAATAATGTGAGTGTTCGGTGCTATTTAAACATAATTATTACCCACGTGTGCTACCTACGAATATGATGAAATATTATGCAACTTGGAGCATAAGAAATAGAATGAACTCGTAAAGCAAAGACTGGCCCCTTTACCGCAATCGGTACCCTGCCTTCTGCGCCAGGGGTCTTGGGTTCAAATTCCACTCAGGAGAAACTCGTGTGACGAACACATGTGTTTGTTCTGTCTCTGGATGTCAATTATCTGTATGTATGTAAAAATATCTATGTATATCAGTCTCTGATACCCATAGTACAGTCTCTACCTTGTTTGGGATCAGTTGGCCGTTTGTGAGGAGGTCCATGATATCTATTTGTTATTTTAAATTAAGGAAACATTTTTAAGGAACATCTTTTGATGAAAATGTAGCGCTGTTTCATTTTCTACAAGTACTCTACTTGTTACAATCTCTGCGGTGAAGATTTAGATCTAATTATAAACTTGCTATAAGTCTACAACAGTTTCTTTGTCTTGTCCTTATCTTATAATATTGTAGCGGGTCGACGCATCTATCTAGTGTTCTCGCTTTCAACCTACTGCCCTTTATTTTCCTGGTACGCGAGACTTACATTAATTACTCAGCTTATGAGGCCTGTTAGTTGATAATGAGGCATGTTCATTATAATTAACTTCTAATTTACATACAAAATTACTGTTGCAAATGCATTGTCATCGGAATTGAATTGACATGTGAATTTTCAATTTCGTAACAAAGAGGTGTTTCAAATTCATCATTTTGCTAGATTTGACCTATCTAAACTATTTGGCCAACTACTTTTGTCCAATACCCATATTGGAGTTGATAAATTAAGTACGACCTAGCTAGACTTTTGTTAAGTAAGCGTGGCTAATCACCTCATAGCGAAATAAATTATTTGACTTTGACAAAATGTTGCTGGTGTTTGTTCGATAAAACAAAATGGGTTGCTACCATTGCTACTATATTATGTAGCGATTCTACAATATTTTTGTTGGTTGTTTTATAATGTAGGTGCTCTACAAAATGTTGTTGTTGTTGTATAAATGTTGTTGTTGTCAACAGGGCGGCGTGCGGCGGCAACGCGGGCAACCTGCCCCCGGCGGATCACGACGATGATCTCACGAGTCTGAGCTGGCTGCAGGACAGGAACTTGCTCAGAGGTATATATAGAGATACTATTTTGTAAGGGTAAGAGGGAAAAACTTGTTATAAAGTTAGTTTATCTACTTTGCAACAACCCGTGAAAAAGGCGTCAGATGTTGTATGCACTTCACTTTATATAGCACCTTCCTCCCCTTTTTTTTTCGTGGGGAAATTCCTCACGGATATACTTTATACCATGTTATTCGGTGACAGGGTGGAAGGGCCAATAAAGCCAACAGAAAAAACAGTAATAATTGCCCTTTTTGTTTCCTTAACATTACATTTATTTGTATTCTCACAACCAAAGAATACATGTTACAACCCTTCAAAATTAGGTTTTGGGCTTACTGCCAAGATGTCATCTTGCTTTGTGGGTTTCTACTAGAATAGAGACACGATCTGAGCAATTCAAGGTGTGCAAAAATATGTGTGCTGTATTATTAATATAATATGTAATATAAAATACGTATTAATGATTTTCATAATTTCAGGTATTAATTTCACAAAAGGCGATATGGAGGATCCGAAAATGCTTAGCAGTCATGTTATCGTCAAAGTAAGTCATTTAGGATGAACCAAAGATCAGAAAGGCTTTCAAATAAATTACATTACTACTGTATTTGAAAACATGTACCGTTCTACCAAGCTATTATGTTTGTAAGTTAAAATAACACAAATAGTATGGTTGGTGGTATGTTGTTTTAACTGGCCCCTCCACAAACGAACATAATAAATACCTTTATACTTTTTTTTTCAATTAAATACTACTCGCATCCAATCTAAGTAATATTTATGTAGTTACTAGCTGACCCGGCAAACGTTGTTTTGCCATATAAATAATTTTTACTGAATATTTTGGGAGAACTTAATGTAAGTGTGTGGACTACAACTACCACTACCAATACCACTACACCTACTACTACCACTACCCCTACCACTAACACTACCCCTACCACTACCCCTACCACTACCCCTACCACTACCCCTACCACTACCCCTACCACTACTCCTACCACTACCCCTACCTCTACCACTACCCCTACCCCTACCATTACCAATACCACTACCCCTACAACTACACCTACCACTACCCCTACCACTACCCCTACCACTACCCCTACCACTACCCCTACCTCTACCACTACCCCTACCCCTACCACTACCATTACCAATACCCCTACCACTACCCCTACCACTACCACTACCACTACCCCTACCACTACACCTACCACTAACACTACCCCTACCACTACTACTACCCCTACATCTACCCCTACCACTACCTATCACGCACCGGCGCCATCTACTTAAAATATTGGTTTGTAGTACATGCTATGTATCAGAGATGGCGCTGTATGTGAAAAAAGATTTTTCCCGCTTTTCTGTTGAAATTTTTCCTGAATTTTCTTTGCTATAAACCTCACCGAGCCCGAGACCTTTCCAACGAATGCAAAACCGTGGAAATCGGTTCGTGCGTTCTGGAGTTATAGCGTCAGGAAGGAAAACCCGACTTATTTTTATATAGTAGATTACATAGCTGTCATTATACGTCAATTACATAGCTGTCATTTGCGTTTTGTTATTCCGAGTCTGATTCTTTTTTGTTATACCACGTTTTATAGTGACTGACGTTTCATGTCAAGTCACACGGGAACGCTGTCGAACGGGATAAAAAGTATCCTATGTCCGTCTCCTGGCTCTAAGCTACCTCCCTACCAATTTTCAGCCAAATCTGTTCTGCCGTTCTTGAGTTATAAGTGGTGTAACTAACACGACTTTCTTTTATATATATAGATTTACACAAGTGCGCGCTGCATACAATACTTGTTGATTTATGATGTAGCAAGCTGACAGTGTTCTGTGAGTAGTATAAATAATATTGTTACTCTTAGCCTCGTTTAGAAAATTGGATGGTCACGCTTTTTGTGTCGGTAGTAATTATGGCGTGGATGTAGTTGGTGTCACACAATGACTGTAATAATTAAGTGAAGCAATGAAGATTACCACTCGTATGTTTGGATATTTATGTTATTAGCATGTTTAATTCATTCTCTTTCTCTTCTCTTCTTTCTGCTTTTACATGCTCTTATGTAGTAATTTCATTTTTTTTTTCATACACACACACACGCATTATACACACATACTATATAAACATATAGGTATTATATAATATAAAATATTTGAAAATTAACATATATGTCGGCTCAGGATGGCCTTTATCAGTGTTGCCTTCCATACTAATTACGCGTTTAGTCAACACTGATATTGTAATTGAAATGCACTTTGTTAATAGTAATCAAAATAACTTTACGACGTTAGAATAAACGATTCGTCCCGTCCGTGGTGCAAGCGCCTTCCTCCACTTTCCCGCCCCTTTTTCTCTAGCCCAACAATAACCATAACTTCTAGAGGGCGAGCCTTCCACAGACTAGATAGAGATACTACGTAGAGGCATCTTGCCACCACAGTTCGACGCTCCGTTAAGAGGGATCGATTCACCCACGTTCTTCCCTCTTTTCCAACGATTCTGACGGCAGGAACTATGACGTGCCGTCACGGCCGGACTGACCTTCGACCGTCCTCGGGCGTTGTTCACGTTGTCCTGTAAAACACAAACAACAACAACAAAAACACTGTAAAACACTGGCACGTTGTTGTGACAAGGTTTTGATCACTCAATCCGCTCGTCCAGCCTGAGAAACCAGGGATTAGGAAAACTACAGCAGGAGACACTAATGGTGTCTATTATCAACCACTATTGATTCCACAATACTGAGGGTGTCCAATAACGTACCCAAATCACTAATAGCGTCTAGAGGTAGACCGCATGTTTCGCATCGCACGAGTTGACCGCAAAACTATTATTATTATTATTGACTGATGTTGTCCAGCAGTGGACCCATCCAGCAATTGGCCGCAAAACTTTGATAGTGTCAGATTCAGATTCATTAATCCTTCACAACATGGCATTTTGTATACGCTTAACGAACGTAATAACATTTTTGTATCTACCGTGCTGCATACAGTGATGGACCCGTCCAGCGAATGGACCCGTCCAGCGAATGGACCCGTCCAGCGAATGGACCCTCTGATGGTGTCCAGCAATGGGACCGTCACACCAGGATCCTGGACCCCAGAACTCTGATGGTGTCCAGCAATGGGACCGTCACACCAGGCTCGACCTTGGAACCCAGAACTCTGATGGTGTCCAGCAATGGGACCGTCACACCAGGCTCGACCTTAATTTCAACAGCAATCCTCTCGTTTTCATATTTTCATCACTCGATAGCTTGACGAGCTACTTGTGATTGCAACTAAACCATCGTACCACGTATTCAAAATGCTGATGATCCGGATTAACGTATTCCTTCAACAAAAATGGTTAGCATAACTCGTTTATCACAATAAAATTTTAAATCGATAAACCTTTCCCAAAGGTTATAGGCAATCCTTTGAATGTGGATTTCGATTTCATGTTGAACGTCTATTATGTCGGGCTCATACTATATGCCGAGTCTGAATCTGGTTCATCCGTGACGTTTTGAATGATAAGGTTGGCACATCTTTTGGTGCCGTCACGGCCTTCTCCGGATTGGCGGTGGTTTCAAATAGGCCGGTATGTCCCCGAGTTACTAAGCACATCTGTGCTAAGCACAAACTCTCGTGCGCATACTTGTAAACGCGGTTTGACCCGCTGAGACTTTTAAGTTCGTAGCGATCATTTTCCAATACGGAAGTTAGTTAATGGTTAATGTTCCAATACGGAAGTATACTTTCTATCTAACTTTGTTTTTTTTTTTTCACACGAAGTATTGGACTAGCAACAGGAGAGGAGCTTTCGCGGATTATTCCTGCATCTAATAATTCTTTCTACCGGTGCCAATCGATAGGGTAATCTCTGCACAACTTTGTGAGGATCTATTAATTTGATCTCTAAGAATCCTGTTTTGACGCGCTTTAGGTAAGTACACCATCTATGAAGTAGTCGGATTATTTATTTAAGAATTATAAAAGTGAATCCCTGTCTTCGCCTAATAAATCAGTATACACTTGAAGGAAATCCGGTTCACCTATCTCGCTCTCACAAAACCAGCTTGCTTTATGTAAGTACGTAAATATTAGTTGATCATTATCAATTGTCACGGCAAAACCCAGATTACCCCCAATAGTTACCACATGATTGATCATTTGTTCCGATTCGAAGTCGCCAAAGGAGATTGATTTATCGAAAAATCGATTAAGCATGTTGATCTGAAATCGATCGACAGATCGATCTTGAACGCTACGTCGTTTGGATGAATTCTTTTAAATCGGACTGTTTTAAGAACCTAGCGTCAAAAAGTTGTTGTGAGTTTAATTCCATATGCGTGCCGAGAATTCTCGATGGTATTCGGCACCGTCGGCACACATCAGTCCGCTGAAAACTGCTATATTTATATCATATGGAAGCGATCGCAGCGCCACTTTTGGAGGTCATTTTTTAAACATGATCACTGTTATCCTTGTACTATGCAATCCCTAATTTATTTGTTATTTATTAAGAACATTAATTAATTATTAAATCCTATTACTTATTAATTGAAGCTTTAATATTAATCGGGCAACAATGTTAAAAACGAAAATATTTACTATTGTGAGTAGTAGCTTATCTGCAATAAATTAAAGATCGATATTAGTGAGATCGTATACATACAGACTTCAATAACCAATTTCTTTGTCATTTAATAGATTTAAAAATGTTGTCAGTGGCTTAGTAGTTGTAAACTATTATTTTTTTAATCCATTGCCTTAAATGTAGTAATAACAGCACCATAAGAAGTCTCCATCAAAATGCTCCACTAAAATTTATTGTAATCGATTTTATCATCGATTGCTCATTCATCATATTATCATATTATATGAATAATCGAATTTCACTTAACTTATCGATTCCTTGGTCCACCACTAATCGTATTTTTGCAGTGGCAATTGGCAAAGATGGCGACAAAGTAAATGGTCAAAAGCAAGACAAAGACTTTTAATATGGTCAGTTTTTATCCGGAGAATTTGTTATTTTGTAATAGTTACAAAAATTGTTTAAATTAATAATAGGAATTACTGATTTTAAGTAGTGACACAACTTAGATTTAGCGATACTCTCCGTGGGCAATCTCCTTTAACGGTATGAGTGGGACGCGCGGGGCATGCAAATGCGCTAGTATGTAAAATGTACTCTGTGAATGCACTATGATTGGCTATTTCAAGGTCAAACATCGAAACGTAGTGATATAAACTGAGAAAGCATATTATCGATATTAATTCAAGGACATTATTTAATAGTTTTTATTCAAATCGGCAATTTTCATTAATATTTTCACAGACTTACCTTTAGTGATTTTGATACTAAAATGGGTAGGTAACATTACACTTGCTAATTATAGCGATTTTCAACAGACAGAGATACATTTTAAAATCTCAGTGTTGCAGTTTCTATTCACAATTATAATATTTTTCACAATATGAAAATTGTCTGTGTGAAGTGTCTTGATGTAATTTTATCTAACTTGTATTCACGAAAATAAGCAAGAATAACAGTTGGAAATCACAAAGGAACGGCTCGCGAACAGGTCAAATACTTGGTCAGCACTGAAGGACTGGAGCGAAGCATCGAAGCTCATATTTTTATTAGTGCAATAATAATACACACGCATGGTGCGCTACGGTTCCCTTGTATGCGGAATCTATTGGAAAGTTATCTGTGCGGTAAAACCTTAAAATAACAGGCACAGAAATAACAGTCAGGAACAATGTGAAACATTATAATCTACTAAAATCTTACCAATTTTAAATGTGCTTATGATTTGAGAAAAACATTGTAAATCATCACCCCAAATACCTTTATGATATACACGGCTTCTGTATACTGTACTGTACCCGGAAACTATGACATTCGCAAAGAAGTTAACATGATGATACCAAATAGAAAAAGGAACTGCTCACCAGATGTCTCCAACGATGAACTTGAGTACTGAAGGTCACTTATTATTGAACTCCTTTTTTTTTTATATTGAATCGAATTCGCCATTACCTATTCTTCCGGTCTGGCAAATTTGTAGATACATTACCAGCTTTTCCAATCGTGTAGTAAGTAACAAAATACAACCTTTGTCCTGGTGTGGATGTGGGTTTGGCCATTGGAGATTATTCGTGAAAACAAGGTCTCCATAATTGATAATAAGTTTGTGGTTTCTGTTTGACCATTTTTTAATCCCACGCCTGATGTCGGCTCAGGATGGCCTGTATCAGTGTCTTCCATACTAATTACGCGTTTAGTCAACACTGATATTGTAATTGAAATGCACTTTGTTAATAGTAATCAAAATAACTTTACGACGTTAGAATAAACGATTCGTCCCGTCCGTGGTGCAAGCGCCTTCCTCCACTTTCCCGCCCCTTTTTCTCTAGCCCAACAATAACCATAACTTCTAGAGGGCGAGCCTTCCACAGACTAGATAGAGATACTACGTAGAGGCATCTTGCCACCACAGTTCGACGCTCCGTTAAGAGGGATCGATTCACCCACGTTCTTCCCTCTTTTCCAACGATTCTGACGGCAGGAACTATGACGTGCCGTCATATACATAGTTACATACAGCGGGCATAAACACACTTTTTACTTTAGCAGTTTTTAACGAACATTATTTTGTTTTTGTATTTTCTTTGTTTTTGTATAATAAATATATTCATATACACACAAATCCGGAGAGGAACACATCGGTAGAAATTATGATTTATTTGTTCTTGACGAGCCCGTTGGCGCAATCGGTAGTGACCCTGTCTGTTGCGCCAGGGGTCGTGGGTTCGAATCCCACTCAGGGCAAATATTCGTGTGAGGAACACTTGTATTTGATCTGTGTCTGGATGTTAATTGCTATTCAAGTCTCTGAAACCCATATTACAGGCTCGCGCCTAATTTGTGATCAGATGGCCGTGTGTGAGATTGTCCAAGATATTTATTATTTACTAGTGGACGCCCGCCCGCAGCTTAGCTCGCGTGGAATTTGACATTCACTAACCTCAAAACCGGCAAAGTTTCATACTAACTTTGCACCCCCGTTTTACCCCTTAGGGGGTGAATTTTCAAAAATCCTTTCTTAGTGCTCCCCTACGTTATAAAAGGAACCCCTGTGCAAAATTTCAAGTTTCTAACCCTTATAGTTTAGGCCCTGCGTTGGTATGTCAGTCAGTCAGTCAGCTTCTCCTTTTTAAATCTCTCTCTCTCTCTCTCTTCAGCCCACATTAGTCCACTGTTGGACATAGGCCTCTCCCAAGGTACGCCACTGAGCCCTATCTTCGGCTCTCCTCATCCACTTGCTCCCCGCCGCCTTGCGCAGATCGTCGCGCCACCTAGCAGGAGGTCGTCCCACACTACGTTTGCCTATTCGCGGTCTCCACTCGAGCAGTCGTTTGCTCCAACGATTGTCGGTCCTCCGGCAGATGTGGCCCGCCCATTGCCACTTCAGCTTGCTAGCTTTCAGAGCTATGTCGGTGACTTTTGTTCTCGTACGAATGATTTCGTTCCGGATTTTGTCCCGAAGAGAAACACCGAGCATAGCTCTTTCCATGGCACGCTGAACGACCTTAAGCTTATGGACCAACCCTACTGTGAGTGTCCACGTTTCAGCTCCGTAGGTCATTACTGGTAGGACGCACTGATTGAAGACGTCTTCAGGCTTTGCGGTATAGGCGACGAGAAGATGTGACGAAGCTTCCCAAACGCTGCCCAGCCCAACTGAATCCTCCTATCGGCTTCTTTCTCGAAGTTGTTTTTACCTAGCTGTATAATTTGGCCGAGGTAAACATACTCCCTGACAACTTCAAGAATTATGCCTTCGACGGTGACGGGACCAGGAATGATTTGAGAATTAAACATAACCTTCGTTTTCTCCAAGTTCATCCCTAGACCCACCCGTCGGGAAGCCTCATTTAGGCTGGTCAGCATTTCCTGCAGTTCCTGCGGTGATTTCGCCATAATTACGATGTCATCTGCAAATCGAAGGTGTGAGATGTATTCGCCATCGATGCGTACCCCACGTCCCGTCCAATCCAATGTCTTGAAGGCATCCTCCAATGCACTCGTAAACAGTTTCGGGGACAAAATATCCCCCTGTCTCACGCCCCTGTGCAGATGGATTGTTTGACCATTATAGATGTGGACGGACATCGTTGCGGCGCTGTAGAGGCATCTCAACACGTCGATATATCGGCAGTCGACTTGGCACCGCTGCAGGGACTCCAAAACAGACCAAGTTTCAATAGAGTCAAAGGCTTTCTCATAGTCCACGAATGCCAGACACAGGGACTGATTATACTCTTCTGACTTCTGTATAATCTGTCTCACTGTGTGAATGTGGTCTATGGTGCCAAAGTCCCCACGAAACCCAGCCTGCTCCGGTGGCTGGAACTCGTCAAGTCTTCTTGCGAGGCGATTGGTAATGACCCTCGAGAACAGCTTATAGACGTGGCTCAGGAGTGAGATGGGCCTGTAGTTCTGTAGTAATGTTTTGTCCCCCTTTTTGTGGAACAAAACTACAATGCTCCTATTCCACGCCGATGGAGTTCTCCCCGATTTCAGAACGGAATTGAATATTCTGGCTAGCTCCTTGGTGACTGGTCTACCTCCGGCCTTAATCAATTCAGCTGTAATTCCGTCCTCACCGGGGGCTTTTCCGTTTTTAAGCCGTCTGAGGGCCAAAACAACCTCCTCGTGACTGACTTCTGGAAGCTCGTCTGTGTAGTGGCGGACTAGCGTGGCTCTGGGATCCTCGTCTTGGGGCTTGGATTCCGGCTGACGTGAGGCATATAGTCGGGTATAGAAGTCCTCCACTTCTGCGAGTATCTCTGGCTTAGAAGTGACGGTCCTGCCATCACGAGCTTTGAGCTTCGTCAGATGGCTCCGTCCGAGGCGGTGGGAAAACACTTTCGACCCCCGATTTTGCTCTATTGCCTGATATATGGCTTGAGCGTTAGCACGTCGGAGGTCTCGGCGTATCAGTTTCCTAATATTCCTCGTCTGTGACTGGAGCTCTGACTGTGTGGCATTTGTCGACTCTCGTCTTTGCTTCATAAGGTCCAGAGTCTCTTCAGATAGCTTGGACTTCCTACCAGTCTGCTTCATCCTACAAAGCTTATTGCCCTCGTCCCTCATGATTTTGACCACGTTTTCATAATCCTCGTCCATATCCGCTGTGGGTGCCAAGGCATCAAATCGGTTGCTCAATTCGAGCTGGAAAGTTTCAGTTCCCGCTTCGGCCTGGAAGTAAGTCGGTCGGAGCGTAGACCTCACCATACGACTGCGCTCAAGCTTGACGTTAATATTTAAGATGCCTCGTACTAGTCGGTGATCGCTTCCTGTATTAAACCTATTGATCACTGAGACATCATTAAATATGTGCCTTCGGTCCGTTATGATGAAGTCAATCTCGTTTTTAGACCTTCCATCAGGGCTTCGCCATGTCCATTTCCTCTGGGGCTTTTTCTTGAAGAATGAGTTAATCAATGAAAGCCCCTGGCTCTCGAGGAAATTGACCAGCATTTGGCCTCTATGGTTTCTACTTCCATAGCCGTGGGGTCCAACTGACGATTCGATACCAGTCTGTATACCCACCTTGGCGTTGAAGTCTCCCATGATAACATTGAAATGGGTATTAGTAGTTCTATGCATGGCTTTTGCTATGTCCTCATACATAGCTTCTACTTCATCGTCTGAGTGTGTCGAGGTCGGCGCATAAACTTGTATGACCTTGAGGGAGTACCTCTTAGTCAGTCTCAATACAAGATATGCCACCCGGGTCGACACACTGGATATCTCCACAATGTTACCACTGAGAGACTTGTGGACGAGGAATCCGACTCCGCCTTGGGAAAG
Source organism: Carterocephalus palaemon (assembly GCA_944567765.1). NCBI lineage: Eukaryota > Metazoa > Arthropoda > Insecta > Lepidoptera > Hesperiidae > Carterocephalus > Carterocephalus palaemon. Next base: position 9,772,883 of record OX155651.1, on the reverse strand, counting down.
GTGATCGCCCTCTCGGAAGTAGAGGATATGGCCTGAATTTAAGGTTATGGTGTCCTCCCCCTGTCTTCGGACTTCACATAACCCCAAGATCTGCCATTTAATTTTCTCCAACTCTACCTCAAGTTCTGTTATATGTTCGTCGAGCCTCAGAGTACGTCCGTTATACGTCGCCAGGGTCAATTTCAGATGGTTATGGTAGCCTACCGTAACCTGGGGATTCTTCGCACCCCCTGCCCCACCGCTACCGGGACCGCTACCTTGGTCCGGCCTGGTGAGGCGGCCAGGAACTAGGGGCCGTGGTAAGGTTGTGCTGTTCATGGGAGGTGTTGCCCTAATCGCCACGCTGGGCAAGCGGGTTGGCGATCGCAGTCACCGAGACGGTTTTAACAGAGGCGCTGCTGCCCGCTTCTGTTTTTTGTATTTCGCGTCTCGGTAATTTTGTGATGGTTATTCCGCCATCAGTCGGTCGTCAGAGCCTCGTCCGTTGTATAGCAGGGTGCACCGCGTGCAGGTGAGGTTGACATTTGGAGCCTGAGATATTCTGCCCCCTTACACCCCTTTTTAAATAAAATAAATAAATAAATATCTTGGACATTCTCACGGCCATCTGACCCCAAAGTAGGCGCGAACCTGTGATATGGGTGTCAGAGACTGATATACATACATACATATTTTTAAATACATACTTAAATAGATAATAATTGACATCCAGACACAGAACAAATACAAGTGTTCGTCACACGAATATTTGTCCTGAGTGGGATTCGAACCCACGACCTTTGGCGCAACAGACAGGGTTACTACCGATTGCGCCAACGGGCCTGTCATATATAGATTTATTAGGTTTTATTTATATAGATTTATTTATTTGTTTCAGACCGAGGCGAAGACGCCCCCGCCGGTGCCCCGCGCGCCGTCCCCCCCGCGCACGCCGGTCAAAGCGCCCCCCTCGCCCCCCGCGACGGCCCACACGAAACCCCCCTATTCATTCTCGTGCCTGATTTTCATGGCGATCGAAGCGGCGCCGTCGCGCGCTCTGCCCGTTAAAGAGATATACGCGTGGATCGTGCGACACTTCCCGTACTTCAGGCACGCGCCGCAAGGGTGGAAGAACAGCGTGCGGCATAATCTGTCGCTCAACAAATGCTTTCACAAGGTGAGTGAGCTGGGGCTATGAGATATTATAAATAAATATCTAATAAATATCTTGGACATTCTCACACACGGCCATCTGACCCCAAAGTAGGCGCGAGCCTGTGTTATGGGTGTCAGAGACTGATATACATACATAGATATTTTTAAATACATACTTAAATAGATAATATTGACATCCAGACACAGAACAAATACAAGTGTTCGTCACACGAATATTTGTCCTGAGTGGGATTCGAACCCACGACCTTTGGCGCAACAGACAGGGTCTCTTAACGATTGCGCCAACGGCGGATTCGGTTTAATAATTATATCATGCCAGTATTTCACCGAAGAGGTAGGCAGGTGTGTGACACAGTATATAAAACTAAAACAACCCCGACCTGGTAATGGAACCCAGGACCTCCAGCTCGGTACTCGCGCTTGCTACCACTAGACTAACAAGGAAATCAGACTTCAGATCACTATGATAATGAAGAATAATAAAGTCCAAATCTATATATATAAAAGGAGAAGGTGACTGACTGACTGATTGACTGACTGACTGACTGACTGACATATCAACGCAGGGCCTAAACTATAAGGGCTAGAAACTTGAAATTTTGCACAGGGGTTCCTTTTATAACGTAGGGGAGCACTAAGAAAGGATTTTTGAAAATTCACCCCCTAAGGGGGTAAAACGGGGGTGCAAAGTTAGTATGAAACTGCCGTTTTTGAAGTCGTTAGACGGGTAGACGTCGTTAATGGGTCTAATTCTACGCGAGCGAAGCTGCGGGCGACCACTAGTGATTAATGAATGGATGAAAATATCGTAGTATCGTCCACGTATCAAAATGTCCGCTATATTATGACATAGTTACTTCTAAGTATCTATCTACTTCTTCTAATAGCGGCTAGAGGGGTATATGTTTCTACATTTATCCAAATTTCAATCAATTCTTGTCGCCTAACGCTGTTACTAATTCTCCCACATGGAATATTCTGCACAATCAACCGAGTGTTATTAAATTGATGTGACAGTGACAGATGACAGTTGTATTTCAATCTGTCGTAGGTGGCTGCCGCCCCGGGCCTGGGTAAAGGATCTTTGTGGACTGTCGACCCTCAACACCGCTCCACGTTATTACAGGTATGCCCTTATCTGACAGGTTATGGTTAGCATAAAATAACTTTTATATATTCTATATTCGAATATTTTGTACTGTAATAAACATACGCATACTGAATATTTAGCTCGAATGCTTATAAATACTATAGATGATTCTCAAACAAAAGTAAGACAATGTATGTATTACAAAGGTAAATTTCTGTCGATTATAACGTCAAGTGGGCATTATAATCGTGCTTGTGTGCCGCATTTGCCGGAAGACCGACAATCGTTGGAGTAAACGACTGCTCGAGTGGAGACCGCCAATAGGCAATCGTAGTGTGAGACGACCTCCTGCTAGGTGGCGCGACGATCTGCGCAAGAAGGCGTGGGGGTTGCTTCCTTTGCCGGTTTTATCCGGCCGGAAGGTCTGCTGAAGCCCACTTTAGTCCACTGTTGGACATAGGCCTCTCCCAAGGCATGCCACCGAGTCCGATCTACGGTTCTCCTCTTCCAGTTGCTCTGGCCCCCGATCGCCTTGGGGCCGATAGTGACTAGCAGATTGATAGTCACGCAGGCGACGGGACGTACGTAGTACACCTTCGTATTTTCGCCGAACGGCGCGGCCAACGGCGTGTCCACTGGCACGCCACGTGAGAACTGCCCGGATAGAGAGGACATCAACCTAGAGACCCGTAGACCCGTAGACCTCTCTTCAGAGAGAGAGAGAAATAATGTCAAGTATAATTTATTCCAGGCATTCGGGCGTCAACCGATGCCGCAAGTGGAACCGGAGCCCGTAACGGTCGGCGTGGACGTCGCCGTCGGCCCGGACACGGACATCCGGGAGCAGTGCGACGACGCCGCCGAGCCGGGCAAGAACGCGCCCGACCCGGTGCTGTTCCCCTACCTGGCGCGGCGGCTCGCGGCCGACACCCGCCCCGAGCCGGGCGCCGACGAGTACCTCGCGGCCGCCACCGTGCTCGCCATGAAGTACGGCCCGGCCGTGCTGGATCAGGTCGGTGAACTATCCGCGGTAGATGTATGGCAAGAACGCGCCCGACCCGGTGCTGTTCCCCTACCTGGCGCGGCGGCTCGCGGCCGACACCCGCCCCGAGCCGGGCGCCGACGAGTACCTCGCGGCCGCCACCGTGCTCGCCATGAAGTACGGCCCGGCCGTGCTGGATCAGGTCGGTGAACTATCCGCGGTAGATGTATGGCAAGAACGCGCCCGACCCGGTGCTGTTCCCCTACCTGGCGCGGCGGCTCGCGGCCGACACCCGCCCCGAGCCGGGCGCCGACGAGTACCTCGCGGCCGCCACCGTGCTCGCCATGAAGTACGGCCCCGCCGTGTTGGATCAGGTCGGTGAACTGTCCGCGGTAGATGTATAGCAAGAACGCGCCCGACCCGGTGCTGTTCCCCTACCTGGCGCGGCGGCTCGCGGCCGACACCCGCCCCGAGCCGGGCGCCGACGAGTACCTCGCGGCCGCCACCGTGCTCGCCATGAAGTACGGCCCCGCCGTGTTGGATCAGGTCGGTGAACTGTCCGCGGTAGATGTATAGCAAGAACGCGCCCGACCCGGTGCTGTTCCCCTACCTGGCGCGGCGGCTCGCGGCCGACACCCGCCCCGAGCCGGGCGCCGACGAGTACCTCGCGGCCGCCACCGTGCTCGCCATGAAGTACGGCCCCGCCGTGTTGGATCAGGTCGGTGAACTGTCCGCGGTAGATGTATAGCAAGAACGCGCCCGACCCGGTGCTGTTCCCCTACCTGGCGCGGCGGCTCGCGGCCGACACCCGCCCCGAGCCGGGCGCCGACGAGTACCTCGCGGCCGCCACCGTGCTCGCCATGAAGTACGGCCCGGCCGTGCTGGATCAGGTCGGTGAATCCGCGGTAGATGTTTAACAAAAAGGCTCCCGATCCGATGCTAGGGGAACAGTCCAGAACCAGCTTTCGGTTTGAAAGTTGGCCGAGCTTAGCGCTCAGAATGGCACTAGTTTTGTAAGATCAGCTCAATGAACAATCTTTCTTCGGACACGGAAGAAAAAATATCTGAATCCACTCACCGATCCACGCCCCTATTTTCAGTGGTAACTGTAGTAATTTCGCTGCGACCCATAGACGTCCCACTGCTGGGCACGGGTCTCCCCCACAGACACTGCTGCGGGAGGTCTAGAGCATACTCCACCACGCTGCTCCAATGCGGATTGGTGGAGGGGTTAGTGGCCAACCCAGTGTCGAATGTTCTTAAGCCACCCGAAGGTCTTCGACAAGGCTTAACGACCGTTTCCAGCATTGAAAACAACCGGGACCGACGGCTTTACGTGCCCTCCGAAGCACGGTAGCGTCCATGAAATTTTTGCCACTAGCGGCAACTACTGTAGTAGGTAATAAAGTTGTGTATTTGTTCCAGCTGCCCCCCGCCGCCCACTTAGTGATATCGCGGTGCGCCCGCGACGAGCACTCGTACAGCGGCGGCGAGGAGAGGCGCACGGCCGAGGCGCTGCTGCACCTGGCGGGGCTGCACCCCCCGCACCACCCCCCGCAGCCCCCGCAGCCCGCCAGCTAGCCCCGGCCTTCGCCCCCCGCGCCTCGCGCCTGACTCCGCCGGTATCGTAACACTACCACATCTAGCGGCCGAGCGAACGTTAGCGCTGAACTAATTGTTAACGAACTCCACGCCACCTGACTGCGCGTGAAACTCATCAAGGTCACGGTGTAAATGTTACACAATGTTACACATCACACGCCCCGCACTGACCCTGACTGTGTCGTATTGATGTTTCTTTTTTTTTTAAATTGCCGAATTGTCATTAATGTGGCGACTGATGCAGATGCGCGTTGTCTCTGTGTGCATTATTTAAGGGTCACCACCCCCCGCACCTCCCGCAGCCCGCCAGCTAGCCCCGGCCTTCGCCCCCCGCACCTCGCGCCTGACTCCGCCGGTATAGTAACACTACGACGACCACATCTAGCGGCCGAGCGAACGTTAGCGCTGAACTTGTCACACGCCCCGCACTGACCCTGACTGTTTTTTTTTTTTTTTTTTATATCTTGGACATTCTCACACACGGCCATCTGACCCCAAAGTAGGCGCGAGCCTGTGTTATGGGTGACTGATATACATACATAGATATTTTTAAATACATACTTAAATAGATAATATTGACATCCAGACACAGAACAAATACAAGTGTTCGTCACACGAATATTTGTCCTGAGTGGGATTCGAACCCACGACCTTTGGCGCAACAGACAGGGTCACTACCGATTGCGCCAACGGGCCTGTCTCTGTCTCATCAACTGTATCGTATTGATGTTTATTTTTTTTTAAATTGCCGAATCGCCATTAATGTGGCGACTGATGCAGATGCGCGTTGTCTCTGTGTGCGTTATTTAAGGGTGTGTTTTGACAGACGCTACGTAGATATCTACGGAGCGAAGAGTTTACTTAAATTTGACATGCCGCTTTCACTGGTAACACGTCAAATGGAAAGCCCGTTCCGAACGCATTTGAGGAAACGTACCTTAATTGTGTGCGTACAGTTTTTAAAATAAAACAACAATCACACCTCTAGTTGTTGTGCCGAATAAAGCGTCTAACTAATTGATAACGAATCCACGCCACCTGACTGCGGGTGAAACTCATCAAGGTCATGGTGTAAATGTTATGTTAACACACCAACCCGCCTGCTACCTGACTGTATGTATCGTAATGCCGTGATCTCGAATCTTATGTGTCATTATTGTCGCCAAACAAGGAAATTCGCCGACCAATTCGCTATTCGTCGATTTTATTGAGAAATTGTTTGGTTTATATGCATTTACGTATTGAAGAATAGTTTGAAAAATGTTATAGTAAGTCAAATTATTTTACTTTTTACCGAGGAGTGGTCATAACGATGTGGCATTACAATTAGCTGTACTAGTATGTGTTGTATAATTTCAAGTACCGACCCTTTCTTAGTTTCGCTGTTGGCCATTTCTTGTCTCAGAATGAGAGGGGTTCGAATTGTTAACTGGCATGACATTATATAAAGGTGATTCCAGATGTTTAGCGCGCATAAGGTGTTACGACATAATTCTAATTTTGAGTTTAATCAGTTTGCATTACTGCATATTTGAAATTTAAGATGAAAATATCGTCGAATCCACGATACAATTTTTATGATTTATAAATTATAATATTTAATCTTAATTGATTTTATGAACTATAACTAAACAATAAAACGTTAAACACTTTGTTCTTAAAAAACCTGATAACTATGAAGGACAGGGGTAATTAAATCACATTTGGATGAAACTAGTTGTTTAACATGAAGAAAAAAACGTCTTAATATTACAATAAAATATCTACAAAATTAGTATACAAGTAAACTTATTTTTCCGCGCTCTGCTCAAAACTATATCTTAAGTCACATAATAATTATGTGAAAACTTCTTACCCATGTTCTGTAAGAAACTTAAATCTGTTTGAGGGCAAAGCCCCGGCAGTGATAGATGACCATAAGTTCGTAGAACACAAATCTATGAATTTGAAATTTTATTTTGACATAATTTTTTTACGCTCGTCTGACGATGAATTTACGCATACAAAGTTTACCATTCTCTAGTCCAATAAAGACAATTATTGTTCGTAATAATTACATTTTCGGTGGCATATGCAGATATTTTTATTATCTCGTAAAACATATTCCAAGTAGTAATAAAAATATCATCATTGTACTAAAGGTCCGTCAGTAAGTCGGGGCCTCTTAACGCGCTTTACTTTTATTAAATAAGTAAGCTAAGTGGGCGCTAAAATATTTATAAAATATATATAAATACATATATAAAATTCGCATATCGGCCCAAACCATGGTTCAGATTCGCTGCATAAAAGTGTACGAGAGGCGATATAACCAGCTTCTATAATTTTGTGTTGGTTTTTAATGGATCCACACCAGACAGAATCGTTGTATCATCAAAACTCCTAAGTAGAGTAATAACAGATATAAAATGTTATAGGTAATGTATAAGTGTGCAGTGCAGTTTAAATTAGTGTTGTCTTGTGGAAACTTATCACAGTAAAATTAAACCTCAGTACACGACGGTAGAAACTTAATAGTGATAGATGTGATATTTAGTATGAATTTATAATTTAAAATCATAGATATCCCCTGCATTTAGATATCCCCTGGTTAACGTATAGTCGAGAATTTTATTGTAATTTATATATGTAAGAGAATTATATTATTGTAAGAGATGTGTTTTATTTCCGTCGGGTCGATCATCGTATACATGATCGAATGGTGCCGATTATTGCCAGTATATCGATTACCTCCCACAGTTGCCATAGCGCAGATACGAGTACCAACAGATAACGAATATACGACGGAAATATACGCGGTAGGCTTAAGTTCTAATATTATTGTAATCAATAATTGATGTAGCTAAAGCTAATTTTCTGCTGGGAGAAGTTTTTATTTATGATATTTATAAAACTTATGTTCTAAAGAATAATATAAATGTATAATTAAATACACATTTATTATATCAACTACATTGCGTACAAGTGATATGTAAAACTTTGAATCATTATATAAGTATGCATAGATAGTAAGTTTTATTTTTGTGTTTATAACAGTCCTATTTAAATACAATCGCTTATACAATACGTTATGTGTATGTAAAGGAATAATTGTTATTTACACATTTTTGTGTATAAGCACGGGAGTGTGGCGCGAACGCTTGTTTCTGTAAATTGAAAATTCTTTCCTGTATTGCATAGATGAATCTTATGACTACAAGTTTGTGCAATATTACTTTGAGTCGATATACCCTGAGTAGCAAAGATTTTAGCTATTTTTATGTCAGTAACCTCAGTCAGTGTTTTTAACCTCAAATAAACTAAATTTGCATTTCGTCGTTCGCGTTACATTTTCTCTGTGTATATGTAATACATACTGAATAAAAACGTTTATAGTAACATTGACTAGACTTATAGGCTGATGACTGACTTAAAAGCAATATTATTTATTAGTAAAATACTTGGGTTCAATGGAACTCATACCTGTAGAGTTGCTATCATTTTGTTTTTCTGTGTATTTATTTGAGATGGTTTTCGACTGTTGTCGCAAGTCTTTCTAGAAATTTCCTAACGAATATTATGGAAGATTTGAGTCTTACATAATTGTATTGTCTCTATTAGGATACAAACATGCCTTATTTCATGTAATATCCATACAGCAGGCGATGCTCAAAGCAGGCGACTTACTCTAGAAAAAAAATAACGTATCAAACCGAATCACGTGGCATAAAGACGTGTCCATTAAATAACCTACTACGATGAAAATACAAATTGTGGTTTAATTTCAATGTTTTAAAACTTAGATAGTAGACAGATAAAATAACTATACGTAGTATATAATACAATTTCTCTTGAGTCGCTGCCTGTGCATGACAAACATAAAAACTTGTGTAGTGCGAAATTTTTAGAAACGATGAATTATATATAAATTATATAAAATGCTTGATTACACTAATATGTACAATGTAATATATAAAAAAATCTGTATAGGCAATGAATGTATCGCTCAGTGCCAAATATTGTATAAAATTATAACACTTAACTACCGTTTATCAAGCGAATCCATATAAAAGATCCCAGTAATTAGGTAAATGTATTTAACAGAAAAAAGTGTTATGTAACACATAGGTACATTAGAATATTAGTGATATTATTAATAATGTAATTTAATTGCTAAATATTAAATACATATTTGCTGTATTTAGGAGCGTCTTCCATCTTACTCGTATTGTTTCTCGTAGAATATATTTCGGCCGGGGGAGGGGAGGGTGTTAACTAGAATGGCTGTCAGCTACTTTGGATAGATAAATTAATAATTTCTGATATACACCTAGCGAAGATACAGTATATTAGAATATATATGTACAGATAATATGACATAAAAAGTTTATAAACATTATTTATACTTAATTATTTTCAAAGGTCAAGTGATATTTCATAAATGAGAATTATACAAGAGTGCTGGGAAGGTAATAGATGAAGGTTTCATAGATGAACACTCCCGCGGCCGACGACTCACTAGCCTTTCTTTCAGTGGTATAACTATAAGGATAATTAGATGAGGAAATTCAGCAATAATTAGTACCTAATCATAGTACTTCGCTGGTAGATGATGTGCATAATTAATTACGTGTGATAATATGCGATTTATTTCTAAGTGCTACGTTTTGTAAGCGCGAACCACTCGCGAGCTTCGGACCTGTTTATGTAATAAACGCATATTTATATAAGGGGTCAACTAAAAGTTGTTTGTGCATACAAAACGCCTGTAAAGAGTTATATCGATATGATATTAAAATTGTTGCGGCTCATACTTTAGCGTCAAAAGTAAATAATTTATCAAATAATTTATTTTTAGTTAGGTTAGTTGTTGATTTTGTGTCGGTTTATAAAACGAAAAATTTCGAACAATATTTGGTTTTTGGTACCGATTTGGTTTTGTTTCATGTGTTCGTTTTATAAATTATTTGTGACATCACCTTTACTGTTTTTTTAATTATCGCTAGTGAAAGATTTTAATTATTACGTGGTTGTTGAATTTATAAGTAAGTATACTTAAAGGCGATGTCACCGTTTGCTCTATTTACTAAGTTACTGTCCGAACTATCTATATTAAGTATATAAATTATTATTGTTGTTAATATTTTGCCGGCTTGTGAACGAAACCACTTTTTATTGCTATTGTTGAGAATTATTGCCAAATTTTTTCTCATTGTACATATCCAATAAATAAATTATGTACTGAGAATAATTCGTGGTTTTAATTTGTTTCCCAAAATCTCCTATAAAATATGTAGTAAAGCAGAAACACAAGCATACCTGTGAAATCCGTCTGTAATATGTAGTCTGTATGACACATGTCAAACAGGGGCCAGATTTTTTAATTTCACCTATACGCCATACTTCCGTGCTTTGGAGGGCACGTTTGATTTCAGTGGTGAAAACAATCGTTAACCCTTGTTTGACCTTCGAGTGGTTAGCAATTTCAGTTATATAAAATGTACTCTGTGGTTAGCAAAGCTTCTCAAGCCACCGGAAACGACGAATTTAAATTATTACGCGCATTTTTACTTAGCTTTTTACCTAAACCGTTATTTTCAAACTGTCAGGGAGTCAGTTGTTCGGGGAGTACCTACACCTACGTGCATCTCAACGCTAATACAAATGAAGTCAGTGCCGCTACGGTTAATGCATTTTAACCATCGCGATACTGGTAGTGCCACGGGAAATTCAGTCTGGACGTGTCGTAACTTACAAAGCGCTTCCCAAGAGCTCTATTTTTAATTGCTCCCCCCACCTTCAATATAAATATTGGTAATTCTAATCTCCATAGATCCATCCAATTATAATCTCCATCCTGTAGGATCAATAGGCCATTGGCTTACAACGAATCAATGTGATCGACGACGGTCGCAATCGGTTTGTAGATGGATGACCGCTAGTGGCAAAATTCTCATGGGCGCTACCGTGGCGTGAAAATATTCTACACTATGTTGGCCACTAACCTCCATCAATCGACATTGGAGCAGCGTGGTGGTCTAGTATGCTCTAAGCTAGAGCTTCCGCAACTTTGACTCTGGGTGGTACCTGAGATTTTCTCAGGACTCACATTAAATATATTTTAAAGTAGAGGTACCTAGTTCAGGAAAACAACAATAATATATTAAATTCGTTTTATTACAAAAAAAGAACAAAAGCGTGGTTCTACGACCATTCCATGAACGTAATTATATTAAAATCCTACAATCATTATCTTACAACAACAAATGTTTACAATATTGCATTAGTTACGTCTTCTTTAAAGCAGAAGAGTTCGCTGTACCATTTTGAATTGGTACATATACTCCAAGTTTAACTCTATCCTTCGATATAATTGAAAATTCTTTCGTTAGAGCGCTGCAAATACGTCGGATAAAGATATTAACCAACATTGAATTCTCCATTCTCCATTTGTTTTTCACTATATTTTATCAGGCGGTCTTTTAAAATCGTTCTAAATAAATAAATAAACAATGGCTTACTTGTTCACACTTATTACCCAGCACTAAGATACAAAGTACTTCATAATTTTATTATGTTCTAAATAATCGCTATCAATTTGTCAAGCAAAAAGATTATGATTATTACATGATGTCAAATGATTAGTTACATCTCTGATCCGATTAATTAATCGATTATTCCGATATAACTATCCGATAGTAATAATAATCTGTGATTAATTAAAAACTTCGTACGACGTGAAGTGTTTTTTTTTTTCACTTTTGTGAGAATACTGAAACATTAGAAATTACGAAATTGTAACAGTCAATATTTGTATTCTAAATACAGCTAAAAGTCGAAATTACAAAAACTAAACCTATGTACCTACCAACAGGAACGCAAGCCACGATTTGATATTTTCAAAATGTTTTGACGATAAAAAAATTATATACCTAACTGTCTCATCATATCTACTGCATTATCAAAATAAATGTTCGTTACAGCAAAATATAGAGAACAAAGAGAATTCCATTCCTTATTGTCTTGAACACAGTAGAGTCGAATGTACTTCTACAGTTGGTTCACTGATCGTTAAATTTAAGCATTTATTATTTCCATTTAAGTAAATTAATAAAATAACAATGGATATAAACGTATTTATCTATGCTGACAGCATTTCATATCACCAAAAAACAAGTGCATCACATTTTATTTACGTTGGATTTCAATAACGTATCTACGGATAGATTTGGCTATCGGAGATAGAAATTTGACATAAGTTCCATATAAAATGTGTCGAATTTCTATCTCCGATAGCCAAATCTATCTGTAGATAGGTTATTGAAATCCAGCGTTAATCATTCTAATTCATAAGTGATCCAGATCATAAGTATAGGAATAATTATAATAAGGGACCACTACGCATCGACAGAAGTATCCTCAACTGAACAGTAGAGCCGGTATCTAGTAGACAACGTTTAGCGAATGCTAATCCTACCGCAAGTCGCTCAAGTACAAAACAGATTCAAGAGAAGTATATCTGGCGCGCCTCCGACGGCGACTGTTCCATGGGGCAGTATGGGCATTTCAATCTGGAACAAAAATATGATTTACCATAAAACGCCTAAGTATCATAATTTCACATGCAAGTGCTTACTTTATGAACAATTATCAATCTAGTAAATCTGGTCGGAAACAGGGTTAAAAAAGAATAAATATGGTATTATACTTTTTTTAAACATCATAGACATTGCTAAACATATTTTTATATAACAACTACAATTTTCTCAACCCTACGGTTGATGTATTTTGTACACCTCGCGCTTTACTTCGCAGGACGGCAGGGGAGTATTCCGAAAAGCTTGGTAAACGAATGCTTAACCATGTGATAAATAATAAATAAATAATACACATTGTAGTATTTTTAAGTCCTATCGATAGATATATTTTGTTGTCTTGTCTATCTGACATGTTCCGTGTTTTTTTGTTTACGTAACTTCCAAAGTTACTTTTACAATGATACGATTGCGCGCAACGTTCGGATGTTTGTTTGGTTTGTATATGGACCGGCATGGAAGTTTAGCTCTGTTCTTGAATGCGCAGAAGTCGAAATTAAAATATCTTCAGCCGTATTATGTCCCCCGCATAGAAATATCGCACGCGCGGCTATTCCCTCCGAATTTCTTTCAGAGCTACACTTTCGTGCCGACAATTATACCCACTGACGTAGGGTTGTGCTCGGTCGGTACTCACTTGACGCCCAGGGCGAGCTTGTTGAGCGCGTCGCGCGAGATGACGTGGCCGCACAGCAGCCGCATGGGCGGGTTGTGCTCGGACGGTACTCACTTGACGCCCAAGGCGAGCTTGTTGAGCGCGTCGCGCGAGATGACGTGGCCGCACAGCAGCCGCATGGGCGGGTTGTGCTCGGACGGTACTCACTTGACGCCCAAGGCGAGCTTGTTGAGCGCGTCGCGCGAGATGACGTGGCCGCACAGCAGCCGCATGGGCGGGTTGTGCTCGGACGGTACTCACTTGACGCCCAAGGCGAGCTTGTTGAGCGCGTCGCGCGAGATGACGTGGCCGCACAGCAGCCGCATGGGCGGGTTGTGCTCGGACGGTACTCACTTGACGCCCAAGGCGAGCTTGTTGAGCGCGTCGCGCGAGATGACGTGGCCGCACAGCAGCCGCATGGGCGGGTTGTGCTCGGACGGTACTCACTTGACGCCCAAGGCGAGCTTGTTGAGCGCGTCGCGCGAGATGACGTGGCCGCACAGCAGCCGCATGGGCGGGTTGTGCTCGGACGGTACTCACTTGACGCCCAAGGCGAGCTTGTTGAGCGCGTCGCGCGAGATGACGTGGCCGCACAGCAGCCGCATGGGCGGGTTGTGCTCGGACGGTACTCACTTGACGCCCAAGGCGAGCTTGTTGAGCGCGTCGCGCGAGATGACGTGGCCGCACAGCAGCCGCATGGGCGGGTTGTGCTCGGACGGTACTCACTTGACGCCCAAGGCGAGCTTGTTGAGCGCGTCGCGCGAGATGACGTGGCCGCACAGCAGCCGCATGGGCGGGTTGTGCTCGGACGGTACTCACTTGACGCCCAAGGCGAGCTTGTTGAGCGCGTCGCGCGAGATGACGTGGCCGCACAGCAGCCGCATGGGCGGGTTGTGCTCGGACGGTACTCACTTGACGCCCAAGGCGAGCTTGTTGAGCGCGTCGCGCGAGATGACGTGGCCGCACAGCAGCCGCATGGGCGGGTTGTGCTCGGACGGTACTCACTTGACGCCCAAGGCGAGCTTGTTGAGCGCGTCGCGCGAGATGACGTGGCCGCACAGCAGCCGCATGGGCGGGTTGTGCTCGGTCGGTACTCACTTGACGCCCAAGGCGAGCTTGTTGAGCGCGTCGCGCGAGATGACGTGGCCGCACAGCAGCCGCATGGGCGGGTTGTGCTCGGTCGGTACTCACTTGACGCCCAAGGCGAGCTTGTTGAGCGCGTCGCGCGAGATGACGTGGCCGCACAGCAGCCGCATGGGCGGGTTGTGCTCGGACGGTACTCACTTGACGCCCAAGGCGAGCTTGTTGAGCGCGTCGCGCGAGATGACGTGGCCGCACAGCAGCCGCATGGGCGGGTTGTGCTCGGTCGGTACTCACTTGACGCCCAAGGCGAGCTTGTTGAGCGCGTCGCGCGAGATGACGTGGCCGCACAGCAGCCGCATGGGCGGGTTGTGCTCGGACGGTACTCACTTGACGCCCAAGGCGAGCTTGTTGAGCGCGTCGCGCGAGATGACGTGGCCGCACAGCAGCCGCATGGGCGGGTTGTGCTCGGTCGGTACTCACTTGACGCCCAAGGCGAGCTTGTTGAGCGCGTCGCGCGAGATGACGTGGCCGCACAGCAGCCGCATGGGCGGGTTGTGCTCGGTCGGTACTCACTTGACGCCCAAGGCGAGCTTGTTGAGCGCGTCGCGCGAGATGACGTGGCCGCACAGCAGCCGCATGGGCGGGTTGTGCTCGGTCGGTACTCACTTGACGCCCAAGGCGAGCTTGTTGAGCGCGTCGCGCGAGATGACGTGGCCGCACAGCAGCCGCATGGGCGGGTTGTGCTCGGTCGGTACTCACTTGACGCCCAAGGCGAGCTTGTTGAGCGCGTCGCGCGAGATGACGTGGCCGCACAGCAGCCGCATGGGCGGGTTGTGCTCGGACGGTACTCACTTGACGCCCAAGGCGAGCTTGTTGAGCGCGTCGCGCGAGATGACGTGGCCGCACAGCAGCCGCATGGGCGGGTTGTGCTCGGACGCCTGCTGCCGCAGGATGGGGCACGCGAACACCGAGTGGTAGCCGCCACCGTCCTCGCCGAGGTCCACCTGACAATAAATACAATACAATATTATTTATTGCACCACAAAAAATTATGTTCGATTTTAGAATCACATACCCATTCTGTGCATAATCTGTGCTGCTCGTACTGACCACTAATCCCTAGACTATAAAAGAACCCGCGTCCCTTTCTTTTGCCTCTGCCCCGCCCGATCTAGGGAGCTGTCGATCGACTGACTCCCATGCTCAACAGCGGGGAAGTCCCCAACGGGGTTTACTCCTGGAGCAATTAGGTGGATAGAGGCGATCTCCCCTAACTCCCGAATTCCCTCAACGCAAGAGGAAGAGGAGTTAGTGAAACACAAAAAAAAAATCTTTTTATTTTAATGTCTAAGTTTTTCGAAATTTTAAAATCCATACTAATATTATAAATGCGAAAGTGTGTTTGTTTGTTTGTCCGGCTTTCACGTCGCAAAGAAGCTATTATATGGTATGGTTTTTGTGTGTGGAGATAGTGAGGAGGGTGGAGAGTGACGTAGGCTACTTTTTACCGCGGTAAAACATCCCCATGGGAAGATATCGTTGTTTTGTTATTTGCTAGATATTTAGTTCCGGATGTTGTTAATAGATGGCGTTAGTAAAATTCATTTGCAAGTTCTTATCTTAGTATCTTTTAATCGTGGAACTGTCATTATTCATTCACCACAAATGTGTCGTGTATGATAAACAACTCATTTTTAATTCCCTTTGACCACGCGGGCGGAGCCGCGGGTAAAAGCTAGTTTTAAATAATAAAAGAATGGACTTGAATAGTCCAGTTAACATTACAGTTCCGATCACAGCCAGCGTACACACCTCTAGTGGCAGCTCGTCGTCGGACCACGTGGCGATGACCTGCGGATGCGACATCTTCGCGCGGATGTCGTGCAGCGCGGGCAGCACGCGCGCGCCCGCCACCACGGCGCCCGCCAGCGGCGACAGCGGCGCCAGCCGCAGCAGCGCGCACGCCTCGCGCACGAACACCTCCGCCGCCTCCGCGCCTGCGACGTAACGAAGACGGACGGTCACTCGCATGCGTACACGAACATTACACGAACATTATAGTCCAGCAGCCACCTTTATTTATTTAAGGCTTAATTGAAAAATCCTGAGAAAAGATTTTACAAAAGGCGGACTTAATGCCCCAAGGCATTTTCTACCAGTCAACCTAGTGTGATTGTTAGAGCTGGTGGTAGGTGTCAAAAAACAAAAACTAATAGAAATGTTTTGCCCAAAAAAAAACAGACAAATTCCAAATCAGTAATGCCCGGTTTCTGAGGTCCATTTGACGGCAGTTTATCTATTCATTAGCGCTATCGGTTCGATAACTTTTCAAATTGTGTTTCTGAACAACCCAATGTAAGATAAACTCCGTTTATAGTTAGATTAACTTAACTGACGAAATATGGCCGTTTACCGGTTCGTTAACTTTATTTGACGTTTTTATGACAAATTACAAAAACTTTTAAGGTATTATTGCCTAAGTACGTGTTAAATAGTATTGAATTTTAGTCTAGAAATCCCGGTGAAACATTTTACAGTTATTCGTAGGACATAACAATAGATCAATACGAGTTCTATTAGGGACATCGAAATATCGAAATAAATTATTTTACTTAGACTTTTGACTTTGTCAAAAGTGACTGACAATTTCGGTTATAAACATTAGAATTTGTCCACATTTGACTATGATGCACAGATGCTAATAAATACCAAATTACAATATTTGGTAAATAAAACAAGGTGTTACTACTTATTGACTATGGAAAAAATATTTCTTACAAATAAGACTATTCCTAGGATACAAACTACAATGAATATCTATTTTAAACTTGATCTTTTGAAGAGACCCATCTAGTGGCAGTTTGAGGTACTCGTTATCGGATTCATAGTTAATGGAAGGCTCTTCGCGTGTTCAGAAACCCAGTGACAGTTATCCGACATATATCTTACGTTTAACTTCATTGATTCAATAGCTGTTGATAATATAACTGAAGACTTCAGAAACCGGCCATAAGTAAACTAAGTAATAAGTAAAAAATATCAATGAAATGCAATTATAGGTATGTTTAGTGAGTAATAACAGGCTGAATTTTTGGCTGTCGCTGCGACCCATAGGCGCGTGCGGCGTGCACCACGCCAGCGCGCACACGGCCGCCTGCAGCTGCCGCTCGTGGCGCGCCGCGTGCGCGGGGAACGGTTACCTAGCGCCTTGAGGTCGAGCAGGTGGCGGTAGTGCGGGGGCGCGGGCGGCGCGTGCGGCGTGCACCACGCCAGCGCGCACACGGCCGCCTGCAGCTGCCGCTCGTGGCGCGCCGCGTGCGCGGGGAACGGTTACCTAGCGCCTTGAGGTCGAGCAGGTGGCGGTAGTGCGGGGGCGCGGGCGGCGCGTGCGGCGTGCACCACGCCAGCGCGCACACGGCCGCCTGCAGCTGCCGCTCGTGGCGCGCCGCGTGCGCGGGGAACGGTTACCTAGCGCCTTGAGGTCGAGCAGGTGGCGGTAGTGCGGGGGCGCGGGCGGCGCGTGCGGCGTGCACCACGCCAGCGCGCACACGGCCGCCTGCA
Source organism: Carterocephalus palaemon (assembly GCA_944567765.1). Taxonomy (NCBI): domain Eukaryota; kingdom Metazoa; phylum Arthropoda; class Insecta; order Lepidoptera; family Hesperiidae; genus Carterocephalus; species Carterocephalus palaemon. Next base: position 9,755,181 of record OX155651.1, on the reverse strand, counting down.
GCTGCCGCTCGTGGCGCGCCGCGTGCGCGGGGAACGGTTACCTAGCGCCTTGAGGTCGAGCAGGTGGCGGTAGTGCGGGGGCGCGGGCGGCGCGTGCGGCGTGCACCACGCCAGCGCGCACACGGCCGCCTGCAGCTGCCGCTCGTGGCGCGCCGCGTGCGCGGGGAACGGTTACCTAGCGCCTTGAGGTCGAGCAGGTGGCGGTAGTGCGGGGGCGCGGGCGGCGCGTGCGGCGTGCACCACGCCAGCGCGCACACGGCCGCCTGCAGCTGCCGCTCGTGGCGCGCCGCGTGCGCGGGGAACGGTTACCTAGCGCCTTGAGGTCGAGCAGGTGGCGGTAGTGCGGGGGCGCGGGCGGCGCGTGCGGCGTGCACCACGCCAGCGCGCACACGGCCGCCTGCAGCTGCCGCTCGTGGCGCGCCGCGTGCGCGGGGAACGGTTACCTAGCGCCTTGAGGTCGAGCAGGTGGCGGTAGTGCGGGGGCGCGGGCGGCGCGTGCGGCGTGCACCACGCCAGCGCGCACACGGCCGCCTGCAGCTGCCGCTCGTGGCGCGCCGCGTGCGCGGGGAACGGTTACCTAGCGCCTTGAGGTCGAGCAGGTGGCGGTAGTGCGGGGGCGCGGGCGGCGCGTGCGGCGTGCACCACGCCAGCGCGCACACGGCCGCCTGCAGCTGCCGCTCGTGGCGCGCCGCGTGCGCGGGGAACGGTTACCTAGCGCCTTGAGGTCGAGCAGGTGGCGGTAGTGCGGGGGCGCGGGCGGCGCGTGCGGCGTGCACCACGCCAGCGCGCACACGGCCGCCTGCAGCTGCCGCTCGTGGCGCGCCGCGTGCGCGGGGAACGGTTACCTAGCGCCTTGAGGTCGAGCAGGTGGCGGTAGTGCGGGGGCGCGGGCGGCGCGTGCGGCGTGCACCACGCCAGCGCGCACACGGCCGCCTGCAGCTGCCGCTCGTGGCGCGCCGCGTGCGCGGGGAACGGTTACCTAGCGCCTTGAGGTCGAGCAGGTGGCGGTAGTGCGGGGGCGCGGGCGGCGCGTGCGGCGTGCACCACGCCAGCGCGCACACGGCCGCCTGCAGCTGCCGCTCGTGGCGCGCCGCGTGCGCGGGGAACGGTTACCTAGCGCCTTGAGGTCGAGCAGGTGGCGGTAGTGCGGGGGCGCGGGCGGCGCGTGCGGCGTGCACCACGCCAGCGCGCACACGGCCGCCTGCAGCTGCCGCTCGTGGCGCGCCGCGTGCGCGGGGAACGGTTACCTAGCGCCTTGAGGTCGAGCAGGTGGCGGTAGTGCGGGGGCGCGGGCGGCGCGTGCGGCGTGCACCACGCCAGCGCGCACACGGCCGCCTGCAGCTGCCGCTCGTGGCGCGCCGCGTGCGCGGGGAACGGTTACCTAGCGCCTTGAGGTCGAGCAGGTGGCGGTAGTGCGGGGGCGCGGGCGGCGCGTGCGGCGTGCACCACGCCAGCGCGCACACGGCCGCCTGCAGCTGCCGCTCGTGGCGCGCCGCGTGCGCGGGGAACGGTTACCTAGCGCCTTGAGGTCGAGCAGGTGGCGGTAGTGCGGGGGCGCGGGCGGCGCGTGCGGCGTGCACCACGCCAGCGCGCACACGGCCGCCTGCAGCTGCCGCTCGTGGCGCGCCGCGTGCGCGGGGAACGGTTACCTAGCGCCTTGAGGTCGAGCAGGTGGCGGTAGTGCGGGGGCGCGGGCGGCGCGTGCGGCGTGCACCACGCCAGCGCGCACACGGCCGCCTGCAGCTGCCGCTCGTGGCGCGCCGCGTGCGCGGGGAACGGTTACCTAGCGCCTTGAGGTCGAGCAGGTGGCGGTAGTGCGGGGGCGCGGGCGGCGCGTGCGGCGTGCACCACGCCAGCGCGCACACGGCCGCCTGCAGCTGCCGCTCGTGGCGCGCCGCGTGCGCGGGGAACGGTTACCTAGCGCCTTGAGGTCGAGCAGGTGGCGGTAGTGCGGGGGCGCGGGCGGCGCGTGCGGCGTGCACCACGCCAGCGCGCACACGGCCGCCTGCAGCTGCCGCTCGTGGCGCGCCGCGTGCGCGGGGAACGGTTACCTAGCGCCTTGAGGTCGAGCAGGTGGCGGTAGTGCGGGGGCGCGGGCGGCGCGTGCGGCGTGCACCACGCCAGCGCGCACACGGCCGCCTGCAGCTGCCGCTCGTGGCGCGCCGCGTGCGCGGGGAACGGTTACCTAGCGCCTTGAGGTCGAGCAGGTGGCGGTAGTGCGGGGGCGCGGGCGGCGCGTGCGGCGTGCACCACGCCAGCGCGCACACGGCCGCCTGCAGCTGCCGCTCGTGGCGCGCCGCGTGCGCGGGGAACGGTTACCTAGCGCCTTGAGGTCGAGCAGGTGGCGGTAGTGCGGGGGCGCGGGCGGCGCGTGCGGCGTGCACCACGCCAGCGCGCACACGGCCGCCTGCAGCTGCCGCTCGTGGCGCGCCGCGTGCGCGGGGAACGGTTACCTAGCGCCTTGAGGTCGAGCAGGTGGCGGTAGTGCGGGGGCGCGGGCGGCGCGTGCGGCGTGCACCACGCCAGCGCGCACACGGCCGCCTGCAGCTGCCGCTCGTGGCGCGCCGCGTGCGCGGGGAACGGTTACCTAGCGCCTTGAGGTCGAGCAGGTGGCGGTAGTGCGGGGGCGCGGGCGGCGCGTGCGGCGTGCACCACGCCAGCGCGCACACGGCCGCCTGCAGCTGCCGCTCGTGGCGCGCCGCGTGCGCGGGGAACGGTTACCTAGCGCCTTGAGGTCGAGCAGGTGGCGGTAGTGCGGGGGCGCGGGCGGCGCGTGCGGCGTGCACCACGCCAGCGCGCACACGGCCGCCTGCAGCTGCCGCTCGTGGCGCGCCGCGTGCGCGGGGAACGGTTACCTAGCGCCTTGAGGTCGAGCAGGTGGCGGTAGTGCGGGGGCGCGGGCGGCGCGTGCGGCGTGCACCACGCCAGCGCGCACACGGCCGCCTGCAGCTGCCGCTCGTGGCGCGCCGCGTGCGCGGGGAACGGTTACCTAGCGCCTTGAGGTCGAGCAGGTGGCGGTAGTGCGGGGGCGCGGGCGGCGCGTGCGGCGTGCACCACGCCAGCGCGCACACGGCCGCCTGCAGCTGCCGCTCGTGGCGCGCCGCGTGCGCGGGGAACACGGCGCGCGCGTACTCGATCGCTGCGCGCACGCCGCGCTCGCGACCCAGCTGTAACAGTTATAGTAATCATGTTTACCGATTTATGCTATAGGTACCCAAATTTCTCATGAATGTGTCTATCTATTACAAAAATATATTTTTGCTAAAGAGTTTAGAATATAGGATGTTTAAACCTGAAAATTTAAATGAAAACGTCAGCTAAGCAACGACGGGCGCGGTCGGTTTACGGATGGGTGACCGCATATGGCAAAATTACATGGGCGCTACCGTGCTTCGGATGGCACTTACGAGCATATCGTCGCGCGCAGACGCGCGTCGCCGTGTTAACCATGACGCGTCGCGTCGCTTCGACTCTGCGCCAATGTGAGTTGACCTAGGGTTGTATGTGTATGCGACTTTCGGGGTTACGGGCGGCTAGAGTGGGAGCTCAAACCGCCCACCCAGTAGCCCCGAGCAGGACGACGGTATGTGTGGCCGCATACCGTCGTAACAAGGGCAGATTAGGGATGGGGCAGTACCTCCCAAGCAGAGCCCGCACATGAAGGGCACCGCGCTAAAAGGACTCCGGTTGCGTTCCATTGGAGATCCCGGAGTCCTCCACATAGCGCCGAGGAAGGCCACCGGGGGGGTTTTAGTGCGGTAAAAATCCCACATAACCCTGTGTTGCTCCCACGGCACCGGGCAACTTTTGAAGGTTTCCCCCTCGAAAACAAAAAAAAAAAAGGGTTGTATGTAATTAAATGTGTGACCTTGAGCGCCTGCATGCGGTGCAGCGTGAACGGCAGCGGCGAGTGCTGCAGGTCGGGCGCGCGGCTCTCGGCCCACTCGAGCGCGGCGGCCGGCTCGCCGTCCGCGAGCGCGGCGGCGCAGCGCTGCAGCTGGGCGAACGTGCACGTGCGCTCCACCGCGGGGATACGCGCCTCCTTCACCAAGGCGTCGCCCACCTCCTCTAGGCCCTGGACCGATTTGTGTATTGTTACAGCCCGTTCACACTAGTCGTAAGTCGCATATTACTAAAAGTCGAAAGTCTGATGTACCTGTTCACACTGCGTCGCGAGTCGTATAGGTCGTAGTTTCGCGCCATTCATGAGCAAGCAATGTGTAGCGATCTAGGAAGCGGGGCGGGGAGAGAGGTAACAACGCGCTCGAGTCGATTAGATGCACGACTAGTGTGAACAGCAACAAGCAGGCACCTATGCGAGCACGATTCGACGCGATTTTTAGTCTTACAACGGGCGCTGGCCCGTCGGATGGTTTTTTGAGTCGTATTAGACTAAAAATCGCGTCTCATCTAATGTGAACAGCTCCATATAAAGTGTATGGTGACCAGAGCATTCGACTTTTAGTCATATGCGACTTACGACTAGTGTGTTACAGTTGGCGGTGTTGTTGTTACAGTAGCGTCCATAGCCCAATGGCTCGCGTAGATTCATTGTGATCGAAAGAGTTAAGCAACGACCGGCGCGATCGGTTTGTGAATCGGTGACTGCTAGTGGCAAAATTTCATGGACGCTACCGTGCTTCGGAGCGCACGTAAAGCCGTCGGCCCTGGTTTTCAATTGTGGAAATATGTAGTCATTAAAAACCTTCGGGTGGCTTGAGAACATTCGACACTGGGTTGGCCACTAACCCCTCCACCAATCCGTATTGGAGCAGCGTGGTGGAGTATGCTCTAGACTAGACCTCCCGCAGCATAGTCTGTGGGGGATACCCGTGCCCAGCAGTGGGACCTCTATGGGTCGCAGCGACAGTTGGCGGCACGAAAATTTAGCACTGACCATCAGCTACCCCTACGAATATCGTTCAGAGCTACACTTTCGTGCCGATAATATCTACGACTTTGCATAAGTTGAAGCTATAATATTAATAATATATCTTCAAAGTAGTTATTACTATACTATTCTAAAATCTTGGTTTAGTAAACTTTTGGTTACAAAATTAATAATTCATATGTTTTTACTTTATAGCCCAATACAAATTGGTCTGTCTGTCTGTCTGTCTGTCTGTCTGTCTGAGTAGTAAATGCGTAAACCCACCTGTCTATACAAATGCTGTGCAATAGCTTGTTCCATGATGGGTCGGTTGGTATCCGAGCAGAACGACTCAGCCTTAGGAGCCACCGAGGCATAGTCCACTACGAAATGCCTATCAATCGATTTGCCCACTCGCGATACTGTCGCATGAAGCTCCCGGTGTTCTACAAAAAGAAAAAATATTTAAGATCCAATAAATCTGATAAATAAAATAAATGAAACTCCTGGTTACATTTATTTCATTTATTGGAGTCATCAACTCTCACTCTGTTTAGACTGGGCTAGCTGATAAATTATGCTAACATATATGGTATATTTATTTAAACCTAAGACCATGCTAGTCTCTGGAACTACCAGTCTGATTTAATAATATTTTCATAGACCATACCCACAGATTCATGAGGACTTACTTAAACCACATGAGATATTTAAATTCTAAATCCACGCAAACTAAAGTATTAAAAAAATTTATCCATCAATATTTCTAGTGTCAGCATAAATAAAGCAATATAAAGAATTTCTTTATAACAATGAGTGTAAACACCTTCAGATAGTACTGGATACTGGTAGGATAGTACTGGTGCTGACATTATGCGCCTGCTTATTTTAATATAAGGTCAATGAAATGTAGGGTGATTCAAACTCTTGATTTTGAACTCATGTTTTATTTATTAGAATAATAAGTGTTTACACTAAAACTAGACAAGACTTGATCTAAAATATTTTTTAAGAAACTGCATGATTCATGACCATGGCTAGGTTATCCAGTACAATAGATTTGTTTTTGCAGTTTTTGTAATGGAAAGATTCAAAATCAGTAAAAACAAGTGATTTGTGTATCATCATCATCACAACCCTTTCTTTGTCCCACTGTTGGGCACAGGTCTCCTCTGAGAGGAGGGATTAAGCCTTAGTCCACCACGCTGGCCAAGTGCGGATTGGCAGACTTCACATGCCTTCGAGAACATTAGAAGAACTCTCAGGCATGCAGGTTTTGTGTTGTCAGAAAAAAATTTATGCCATGGCCATACATATAAATGAGTCAATAATGTTAGTATAGCCCAGAAAAAAGTCACAGTACGTCTCTTAGATCAGCAACTCATTAACATACAATATGAATTAATGGAGAGAAAAATACCTGTGGACATCTGAAAGACTGTTTGCTTAACCATAGCAGCCAAGTCCATCGCAGCAATGCCTTGCATGTGCATGAGTGGAGCATCTTTTGGTTCTGAATATATAAAAAAAATTAAAGAATTATTTTTGCCAGCCTGATCTTAAAATATTAAATGGAACAAACATAAATAAAATAATTTACGTAGAATTTTGATTTGAAAATTTTATTGAAAATTACTATTTTATTGATTTAGAATTTGGCCAAGGTACCTATTGAAATTCTTGATTTGTTTTCCCTTTGAATAGTTAATAGAATTAACAACTACTGAACCAAGTCTTAAGAAAAAAGAACTTTCAATGCATATTTCAATATCTAAATTTATAACAAGACTTGCTCCATACATGGATTGTGTATGGGTGAGAGCTACTACAGCTCTCACCCATCACTAAGCCCTTAGTCAGGGTGAAAACAATGAAAAATTCACATCTCCACGCTTATCTGAATATCTAGAAAAGAATGCCTACTCATTGCGAAAGTGCTTTCACATCAATGTCATCTAATTACAAATAAATAACTACTTACGCTTTGATATCTCCGTTTGTAAATCTTCAACCTGAGCAATAATATCTTCTAGGACTTTATTTGTATTTTCATTTAAAGCTGAAAATTTTGATACAGCTTTGTCTAAATCCTGCTCCACGCCAAGACATGAATCCATTGTATTAGTACAAAACAGGAGCTAAAAACTTGAAGTACAAGAAATTTTTGTTTCAAATCGTTACAACAAAAGGGTTTATATATACAGGAACAAAGTTAAAAGGAAAAATGTATCAAGATATTCAAAAATCAATGTAATTTGCTTGTGATGAATGAGATGTGATTATTTTTGCAAGATTATGATTACAGATCATAGTATCACAGACACAGACATTACAGTAACCATAGACACTACACCACAGAATATATATGCACTAGACACTTGAGAAAACCATAGACAAAGTAAACAAAACTAACAGCATTGTTTTACAGCTTCAAGCCGCAGCTATCACACTAGGTGCACAAAAGTGCAGAATTTTTAAGAAAAAGAAAGCCGATTTTCATGTTTGACCAACCAATTCCGTGGTCGCAGTCAGCTAAAAACCTGGGCATTACCACAGATAGAAATTATCATTCGCTAATCACATGAAAGGGGTGTGCAACAGTGCCGCTTTCGTGTCGGGTCGGTTAAACGTCCCGTTTCATGCGCACAGCAACTGGCTGTCCATGGTATCCTTATCTTAAGTGCAAAATGTAGATCTGCATCGCGACTTAGAACTACCAACTACAGTTCAGTTCATAAAGCAGCACTCAACGTCTAGTTTGTTATGGCTGCCGGCCATCCAAATCCCTTGGTGGTACAATCAGCTGATTACGTCCCTGAACCGGGCAGTACCCGCTTGATTTAGATGACCTAGACATGTGCTAGAAGACCCTAAAGACGCAATCACTACAGTACTGCTAACAACCTACCAGATGACTCCCTATCTTTAATACAAAACACACCACATGTACCCCCACCGACGAGGACGAAGACAAAATTCGAACGACCAACACAAGGTATCCCCTCGTGATTGGTCGAACCCCTTCTATAGTTACAAACACAGTGTTGACCCAAGCCAAGGTACGTACCCCTGGTTCATGCACACTTTTGAAGGTTAATCCTTTACCCATTACCTTTCGGTTTGAGCACTTTGAAGCTTACCCTATTCGGTGACTCCCCTGTATGATCATACAATACGTAGTAACCCATATTAGTTTGCGATCATACAGCTAAAGTCCATTCGAAAAAAAAGGTGATGCTACAAAGGCTACTAAAGTAAACTGTTTCAGTATTTAACAAAGTACTGCTTAGTATCGTGCTCTGTACCGTTCATTCTTTGTTTGATTAATCATTCGCACAGAGTACAGTTTTGATCATTCATTCAATTTCATTCAGTTATTCACTCGCGTAAAATCATTGCACAATTTTGGATAAGTTATTTTATTTCATTTTTGTTACGAAATAAAGCGTCTTTTATTGTGTCGACTTCTGTGCAATTTCTGAAAAATGGCTCAAAGTAAGTTAAACGATATGGCGGGCAAATTTGCAAAAGGGGGCCCACCCGGGCTAGGAATTGGATTGAAAGTCGTAGCGGTTGCCGGGGCGGCCATGTACGGGATATCCAAGTCCCTGTTTACCGTCGAGGGAGGTCACCGTGCCATCATGTTCAATAGAATTGGAGGGGTTCAACAGCATGTCTTGAGCGAAGGTCTACATTTCCGCATACCATGGTTCCAATACCCTATAATTTATGACATTAGGTCACGACCCCGTAAGATTTCATCGCCTACTGGCTCCAAAGACTTGCAAATGGTTAATATATCCCTGAGAGTGCTATCTCGACCTGACTCCGCTCACCTGCCTAACATGTATAGACAGTTGGGTACTGATTATGATGAAAAGGTGTTGCCATCAATTTGTAACGAGGTGCTTAAGTCCGTTGTCGCAAAATTTAATGCATCACAGTTAATTACACAGCGTCAACAGGTATCCCTTCTAATCAGAAGGGAGCTAGTAGAGCGTGCTGCTGACTTCAATATAATCCTAGATGATGTTTCCCTGACAGAGCTCAGTTTTGGCAAAGAATACACAGCTGCTGTGGAAGCCAAGCAGGTGGCCCAGCAGGAGGCACAGAGGGCTGCTTTTGTAGTAGAAAGAGCAAAACAGGAACGGCAACAAAAGATTGTGCAAGCAGAGGGTGAGGCTGAAGCAGCAGAAATGTTGGGAAAAGCCATGGGAATGAACCCGGGTTACCTCAAGTTGAGGAAAATTCGAGCTGCTCAGAGCATTTCTAGAATGATTGCCCAGTCACAGAATAGAGTCTTCCTTCCTGGCAATAGCTTGATGATCAATCTCCAAGACCCTACCTTTGACGACTTGTCAGAGAAACTCACAAAGAAGAAGTAACATAAGGCTGAGGAAGAGTGGTTCCTTGCTTCGGAATCAGCAGCCACTCCTTCCTCCGATGAAGAAGCTATTATTATTAGTGGCGCTGTTTCTGTAGCTATTTAAACTGAGTCTGTTCTTTAAGCATTCTTGGATGTTTTAAAGTCCTAAATATGTTGCAATTTGTAATAAACAATGCATTTTATGTTAATTAGTTGTAGGTGTATAGCATGTATGGAATCAGATGGTTCAAATAAAATGTCAAGAAATAAATTAGCTTTTTTTTTAAATTCTCACACCACTATACTAGGATTCCATGTTTCTTAATTAAAGTCCAGTGAGACCAACATTTAGAATAGGACTATAATAATAACTAATTTAGGGGCCGTGCTCCACCTAGGTGAAGCATGGGGTACTTAAACTATATCTGTATTCATGCTCCAAGTCATAAAATATTTGGACATTTGGATAGTTTTCAAATTCATACCATACATAAGTTTTCAATTACAAATCGTACATTATGAGAATGAACATGCATGGCTCAGGAGTCCCAGAACAAACAATTTAAGTCTAGTTATCTGACTAAGGTACCAGCTCCATAGTAGTGGCTGGAAAGCAAAGTCCACTCTTTATAGAGACAGATATTAGGTGTTTGCAATAAATACAGTGAAAACTATAACTATAGTTGTTATAAAAAATACTAATTATACTCTATTTTAAATTGCCTCAACAACGTGTGCCATTAGTCATGAATTGTATAAGCCAGTGGCCAGTGAGAGAATAGCATTATATACCTATTTTTGATAAGGTCACACATGTCATTTACCAAACAATATGAGACGCAACCTCTTACAACACATCTGTATTTTCAAGCATAGGTGGTGAGTCCTGCCATAATAATGTAAGAAAAACCCAATAATACTTTGTTCCATATAGGAATCAAACTCAGGAACTCAAGCATGGTGAGATGAGCTTACTACCACTAGTCCAATAGCAATAGTTGAAGCAGTTAACTCTTTACTTTATCCTTTTGCCACCTACTTGTTCCACCAGTGGTACATGAAGGAATTATCATAACTCATATTACTAAGTGCAATATAAACTTCATATTATGAGATTAACAATATTGGAATATTAGTTGTTACATAATCAAAGTACGTATTATTGCAACTGTACAATAAATTTAAAAAATTACTTTTCAAGATGCGCCCACTGATAGTCACTATTGGTGGTATTTTATTTGAACAAAATAACAGTGTAACTTCCTGTAAAAATTCACCTTTTTTGAATTTATAACCTTTACAGTTGAAATGGATTTTAAAGTTCTGAATAAAATATAGTAGGTAATGATTGTCCAGGCATCGAAGCCACAGAACTTATTTCATTTGGTATAACAGGAATGTGGTTACTGTAAAGTTGCAGCTGTCTGTGTGTGATACACAGACCCCACTGCTGGGCCCATGCCCACATCTATAGGTTGTAGCTAGATAGCTAGTTACTGGGTTGCCTAAAGATTCACTGGGTAGAGATAGACTTTAGTGTATTTCATGTGGATAGTAAATATAAAATTAACGAAACTGCTACAATATCTTACTACAAATGAACGAAGCTGCAGGCGTCAGTTACCTTTTCATTAATAAAACAAAATTCTTCAATTAAGGTTTATTAACAGCTATCTAACTTAAAACATTAGTTACAAGTTTATTCAGTGTCCTATTTCTTAAGCGCGGAAGGCTGCGGACAACGATATTTAGCCATCTCTATTTCAGCTTCAAAGTAACTCATGCTGTCGTAGCAAAAGTATTCTGGGACTTTGTATGCTCCGCTTTTTTGTGGGTCTACTCCAGGGCCGACGGGTTCTGAGTTCGGGTGTATCACAGCGCTGCTAAGTCCAGGAACATTAGCATTTACAGATGCAGGTGGCGGTAGCGATGAACTCTGAGTCTTGCTAGGTCCTTCGCTTAAGTACCTGGCTAAAATCCGAGAATGATACAATCTAGATACTCGTGATAACATTGTTATTTTTTGTTACACAATCGTTTTCCTCGGTCCTTGGTGTTGCCTTTCAAAATTTCACTTCACTTCTATCAGTTAAATAAAATGTACTCTGTGACTTCTATCACAAGCACAACACACGCACAGAACAGAACGAACACGTCTAGTCGTCTAATTTTCAGTATGTAAAATGTACTCATAACGTAGACAGAGAAAGGAATAGACGAATTGATAGCTATCATCTCCTTCACACAAGAAAGAGACTAACTTATGCAAATATGGTATGAGAAAATGAAATAGAATTATACTATTTTTTGTTTCGCGGCGCGTGCCGGTTTTTTCAAGGTTATCAACATATGTGTATAAACAACTTTGACAGCTCATGCCTGTTTTCGAAGTAGCGTATGTTGTTTTTCGGTAGAAAATTAACTCAATTGCAAACTTATAAGCCAATTCATCAGTTATTCGTTAGTGTGGAACTGTACCATTCGGTTTTAAGAAGAAAAATGGTTCGGTGTAGCGTTTTAGGGTGTAAAAGTGATAGTGGAAGGAAACTTCCTGAGATATCTTTCCACTCGTAAGTATATCTGTTTTATTGTTAAATAATTCTTTGAATTGGATGTCACGTTTTGTAATATAGTGTGAAGGTTCATGTACAGTATTTATTTGGTCAATAAATTAGTCTGGAAGCGATTTAAATAAATCTTAACCTAAAAGTAAATTTGCATTAATGTTGCCAACTTTTCGATTTTTATTTTCCCGCAATCTGGGCACACATACGGTGTTTAGAGCAATTTTCCCACTTAAGAATAAATATTGATTGTTTTTTAATAAACCATTGGCAAATTGTAGTTTTCCGGAAAATGAAAATCTACGTCAAATTTGGATAAAAGCCACCGGGAGAGAAAATTGGACTGTGAAGAAATCGTCAAAGATTTGTAGCCAACATTTTGACCGCAATGTGTTAATTAAAAAGAATAAATATACCTTTTTATATCCGAATGCTGTCCCGATAATGGTAAAAAAATCTTTCTTATAAAAAACTATCATAAATAATGCCATCTTTCTAATTATATCCTTTTACTTCTAGGAAACGCAAGCAAATATTCCAACAATATTTTCCTCTGTCAGCAGCATGGAAATGCAGATTTTTGGGTTTCTGATATGTATAAATAGTTTAAAAAAAATGTACGCTGATTATTTATTAACAGATAAATTAAAGTTCCTTCCATTTTATAAATTAAGCCAAGATCATTTGGAATACTTTTTTAGTTCTATCAGGTCGAAGGGTGGATTTAATAATAACCCCACTGCCTTCCAATTTAAAAATGCGTATAAACGCCTGAACCACTCAAATGTCCAGGCAACTAGAGTTGCCTTTTGACGTTCCAAGTGAAATGTCCAGGCAACCATGGTTGCCCCAAAATTTATACGCCAAATGTCCAGGGCGTATTTATACGCCCAGAGTTTGCAAAGATAATGTAAGATAATGTTTATTTATATGTAATCTGTATTAAATTTCCTTTCTCTGGGTAGGTAAAACATATAAATTGACGAAACCAATATTTTATAAAAAATGTTTGAAGTGGGTGACGTCACGTGTTCTTAAGTGGTTGTAATCTGATATTTTCATATGTAAACAAAAGTTTATCTATTATCCCAATGTTTAAGTGTTGTATATCAAAATAATCGTCAAGCTTTATTCTTTAGAGATACCTACAAATGCTGTGAATGGCAAGCTTTATCGGATATATTTCATAGATTGAAAAAAAATTTTTTTATTAAATCGACCGGAGGATCCATACGATTTAAACAAGTTTTTATCTGTGTCGAATGCCATGGAGTTTGTCGATGGTTCTTTATATCGAATCTGTATTAAATTTCCTTTCTCTGGATAGGTAAAACATCTGTACAGTCGTCAGTCATCATTGTAAAAAAAATTTGTTTATCTTTTCAAGTGGGTGACGTCATGTGTTTTCAAGTGGTTGTAATCTGATCTTATCTTATGTAAACAAAAGTTTATTCATTAACTGATGGTATTAGTGTTATATATGTAAATAATCCTCAAGATTCATTCTTTCAACATATCTACAAATGCTGTGAATGCAAAGTCTGATCGGATATGAAAACATGTGCTAAAGTCGACTTGCACAAACATGAATTTTGCCGGCCATTGCGGCCGGTTTATCGGTAAGTTTTTGTATTAATTACTGTTTATATAAGTAAAACTCTTATAGTTATTAGAAAAGCATTTCATTATGAACATTTACATATACGTAAATGAAAAGAATATGACTAAAATAGTTATGATTTTACGTTTTAAAATTTTCTCTTTCCCGATTTGTAACGGAGATTTACACGGGAATGGGTACTTTGTTTTGGTTTATTGGGTTACACTCTACATTCCAAGTAATGATTCATTGGTATCAAAAGAAAGGTACATTAATCTAGTTTAATAATTACTAAGTAACATTGAGAAAGGTTTTAGAATGATTCGTAAAAGATTCTTATAAGAAAAATTTTACTCAAATTTACCCGCAATGTCAAGGTCAATATTTTTTTTATACCTTTTGGATTAATATTGTACTTTACATTAAATATAGATTGATTCCCTATAGAGTCAGCTTCGTACAGTATTTTTTACTTTACTATAGCAGCAGTAGTTTACTAGAAATTAAATTCTAATAAGAATCGATCAGATCGATCGATGGATTTCGATCGGAATTCGATCGATCGGAGCGCTCGGACGTTTCGCGAACGATTGCTGTCAAACTCGGTACAAGTCAGTGGGTAGTACATGGTGAGATAAAAAATATATCTTCTGGAAACTGCATTCCTTTAGAAGATATTAAAATTTTAACGCACACCGAAGCTAGGTACGAAAGTAAAATCAACAAATATACCAACTGTATCGATATTGATGAAAATTCAGATCTGGAAACTTTTAAAGAAAATAATGATCACGATTATATAGCTGATCCCTCAAAATTGACTTCTTATTTAGAAGACATTATACCTTACATTGGTGGGTTTGTAATAAAAAAAATTAATCGTTCTTTAAGGTGCGAAGATTGCCTTCTCGCATTGGTTAGCGAAAAATATCCAGGTTTTATATTGAACAAAGACAGGGGAGGGTTAATTTATCCATCTAAAGATGTTATAACTATTTGTACTTTTGCGGAAAAAACAATTAGGCAACATTTAAATAAAGGAATACATTTTTTTGCAGAAAAAAATATTTTACCTAAGTTGATTTTGGAGACATTTAAACGCTGTCGGAACGTGTTTACTGAGGATCATTTTTGTGGACAACCATTCATTGGGAACCACAGAGTTTTATTAACTAAATCTGTTATAGCTCGATATTTGGAACTGCGTATTCATCACGCCACAAAAGCTTTTGAACCCAAAGAAAAAATTCGTAATATCCATACTAAAATGATTTTGTTCCAGGGACAGTAACCTTGATTTTTAGGTTATTTTTATTATTAATAAAAGAATTAATAAATTTTATTTATTACATTTTTTTTTTATTTCTATAAGATAAGGGTAATTTTAAATGCTTGTTTGGTAACATTTCTTCCATATACCTACTGATTATTTTCTATCTCACTTGGCCACGCTAACTCGTCGTCTATTCCATCCTCCGTCTACGACTCATAATTAATCTGTGTATAGAGCTTAAAAGAGCCGACAGATTACATCGTGAAAAGTTGAACACAGATTTTTAAGTACTTAAAATAAAGTATTATATACTGTGTTATCTTGGTAATCGTGAAGTCAATGTGACAGGAACAGGGAGGAATGACAAACGATCAATAACCGCATCACCGCACGCAATATTGACAGCAAAAGCCAATTTACAAGCAACTCTCTTTGCACAGTTTGCACATAAAAAAACTTATGCACACTACACTACACAGAGTGTTCACCAGTCTGGGTTCCCCTCAGTCAGTACCATCACTGCAATGCAATGCATAGATTAAAGTTTAAACTAACGTTAATGCAATGGTAAAAGTCAACCATGCATGATGTTATCAGGCAGAGAAAGCATGTGAGAAACCTAACGGTGGTGGCACTTGTTGACTATTTTATCGCTTTTCAGTCGACCACGATATACTATTTGCTACACTCTCCCATTTAAAAATTTCTGTCACAGTTTTTCGCGATCTCCTACAATCTGTTTGATCGGGGTCAATGATCAATCTCCTCTGAATGTATTAGCAATGAAGCCGGTGTACCACAAGGCGGTATCCTTTCTCCTCTTTCTTTTTTCATTTTTACTAACTCTATCACATCTATTCTTCACTATCTGTATCATCTGTACGCCGATGATCTGCAACTTTACACTCTAATTCTGGAAGTATTCAATCTGCTATAAACTGGTATATACAATATGGCATTGAAGTTATTGCGTTAAAATGTCACTATAATGGTCATTGATAGCTCAACTTTGTCGGCCAGGATATATTTCGGGACATTATTCATATTAATTTTATTGACAGCACTAAGAGCTGGACGCTGGAGGGCACAAAATACTGAGGTGTATAGGACAGTGAATGGTAAATTGCGCTCTCTTTATTACTTAAATAAACTTTGCCTTGAGCTTATACTCAGGGCCGAATTTAGGGGAGGGCAAATGGGGCTACAGCCCTGGGCCTCCTCAAAAGAGGACAATAGAGACTTCGGAAAAAAAAAGTTTTATAATCCGACTTAGACACTTAGTAAACAATTTTTTTTTGTTTTTTTGATGTGAATCATCTTTAGGCGGAGGCTAAAAAAAGTGCGTGCGTACAAAGTACACATGTCAGAAATGAAACTTCTTTGGCGAAATATTCAATTAAACACAAAAAAAGGATAAATATAAATATTCATTTGAAAGTCTTGTTGTTTTATTACAAAACTTAAGTTATGTTAGTATTTTTAGGTTTTAATTTCAATTTAATTTTCATTTATTGCCATATTATACACTTACAATATCCAGTCACTCACATTAAAAATAGCAAACCAGGTCACCTGTTAATTGACTCCAGCGACGCAGGGCAGAGATACTGTACTTCGTGGATAGAGAGAGTATTCGGAGTCAGAATAGTGGGTTGTTTTATGTTCGCATCGCACGGTATCTCTAAATGACAATTCCGTTTAGCGATGCGAATGTTCGTCAGTCAGCTCCTTTGCGATCTTTTATCTGTATTTTGTCTTATTTAGTCTGTCGTATATCTTTGGTTTTGGATTTTGTATCTGTATTTTACTCGTATTTAGTCTGTGGTGGAGTTTTGGATTTGACTTGTACTGTACCACGTTCGCTCTATCTCACTCTCTCTCTATTGCCTATCCTCTTCTTCGTCACGAACGTTGCATGCTGCGTGACGCATTTCCGTTTCATCCGTAAAAAATTCACCATCATGCGCCAAAAGAAGTTTCACTTCAAAAAGTTGCTCATAGCATTTGGAAAATAATTTGTTGCCTGGGGCCTCCACACCTCTAAATCCGGCCCTGCTTATACTTGTCAACTCATTGATTTTACACATTCTAAAATTAATCTAAAATATAGTGCTGTGATGGATAGCACATCCAGATCTGACAGACGCACTTCTGATTTAACTAAAGCGTTTTCTAAACAATTGCATCATAAAAGTATGATCACTTAATTCAGTTTTGTCAAAAACTTAAATGGAAACAGACGTAATTGTCTGGTCAATCTATCTATTTAAATAAAAGGAGAAGCTGACTGACTGACTGACATATCTACGCTGGGCCTCAGCTATCTCTATGCTGGGCCTAGACTATTAAGGTTAAAAATTCGAAATTTTGTACAGGGATTCTTTTTTTAACGTAGGGGAGTAATTTTAAGTTTTAACCATTTTGTTTAATTATTGTAGAAATTTTTAAGATACAACTTTGGTTTGAGGTTTTTTTGCTATAACTTACTGTAGTTACTGTACTTACTTTTGGTAAATCCCAGCTCTCCACCAATATTTGGCTGTTCGGGAATGTTTATTATTTTAAATGTCTATATTGACCGGACTTTATCTCTAGGATCTCTCTCTTATTTACTCTCTAAAATGACCCGCTTTTTCCTATTGATCTTATATTTTGGTTTGAGCTCTTTGAAGCTTACCATTCGGTGACGCCGTTAAAGTCTTTGTGACCATACAGCAAAAGTCTATTTGAAAAAAAAATCCTATTAGAATTTAATAGCATTCATAGAAGAGAACGTTTATTGTTTTAATCACAATTAATACAGATTGCTAATTTATCATGTCCACGTGGAAGTCATTAATTCTTTATTTATTATTCATAACATTTTGTGAAAATCGGATCGTTATTGGTCTTTGGTCTGCCTTGCGCCGCGAAACATTTTTCACACAGCCAGCCGTGACAGGCCGCTTTGCTGTCTTCGCTGTGTTCTGTGTGTCTGTGTCTATGGTCCTTTTTCACGACTGTTTTGGATAGTTTACCTACCTTGCTTATTTCGCCGATTTCTCGGTATATCAGTGGAATATGTTTAAGATTTAGCTGCTGTTTTGTACTTCAATGTACAATAATGTGTATCAGTTATAATTAAGGCTAATTTCTCCTACAGAATCCCGCTAAATACCAGTTCAGCCATTTACATGAAAGGTAAGTACAAAAAATTGATACCTCGATATTTTTTGTTTTGGTCTAAGGTGGTAGTTTCACTACAGTGACAACCATGTAGTTTTTGTTTACAATTACTGCATTTAACAGAGTTTCGTAGGTTTAAGTTACAAGAAAATAGTGAGAAATTATGCATGTATTGTCGTATATAACAGTTCGTATGTATAATATTGCCGCTATTTTGTACAATACTTGGGTATGTATAGTACTCGTATAAACCGACCAAATTGAGAGACTGGTATAATACGTTCCATTTTACGAATATTGTCTGAGGTGTAAAATAATTATTTTCGATGGAAATATGTATTCTTTCGAGGATGTTTTTACTTCTAATCACTTTAATATTTTATTTTGGTTTTGGCATACTTTGATATAAAAACAATCAAATCTATATATTATTTACTTTCCGTTAAACTAGATTGGCTGTGCGTCCAATGTGATGCAGCCATTTCCAGAACGTACGAACGAATTACGACTTTTTTTTTACTCTGTGGTCGACTGTAGTGGTCTACTCTTCCTTCATTTCCATCCATTTCTTAATAATCTTTCAAAGGACGCAATTTGTAGTCATTTCGATTTATAGAAATTTTATTGTAATTAAAATGGAAATAAGTTGATCGGTTTGATTAAGTCCATAGTGCGCGTTAGTTTCATGTATATTGTGTTTCGTTCATGAAAAATATATTGGGGTAATGATTTGTAAGTAATCACAATTTAAGCGCGAAATGGCGGAGTCTATGCCTATTTGCGATGTGTTAAGCGAAGCAATGGAATATTTATCAAAACTCGGTACAAACATACGTATTAGATCTGAGAACTTGAAAGACAAGCGAATACGAAGAGACAAGTTAAGAAACACTCACGCCGTACATAAGGCTGTACAGAAAGTCCTTCTCATCTGTGACTTATCAAAAAAATCTATTGAAAATGTCGAGACCGGCGTCAAGAATATACTTTTGCAAATAGAAAATTCAGGTTCGTCATATGGATCGGGACCGAAAACTAGAGAAAGTTCTGATAGTGACGTTAAATTCGAGCACTTTACGTACGAGTCGCGTAAGTTAAAAATACGTAACAAGATAACAGTGGAGCATTATACTTCTGTAAAGGTTGTATGTACATCTATGACGTTATCCATGCTAGAAAAGTATCCAGTTTATCATGATTGTTTGCTTTATCGTATGAGAGAAAATAATGACAAACTAAAACCTGTTCAGAATGATTGTGACAGTTCTGGAAATGAAGAAGTAGATACATTGAGAAGTAAATCTTCCACTAGAACTGATCTGAACTGTGAGGATATACAGTCTCTTGCAACTTCAATCCACAGCGGTGGTGATAGTACCAATATTGAAATTGAACCAATTATTGGAAAAGCGGAGATAGAGCATAAGAAATGTGAGTATGATAGTAAAAGCAAACAATCATCCACCAGTCATGAAAAATTAATAAACATTGAAGAAGATAATGATGATAGTGAGATTGAGTCAATGCATAGAGAGAAGATAGACAAGCATAAATCTAAGAAGTTTAAACATTTGAAAGTGATAGAAGACAGTTCCAGTAGTGACAGGGAAGTTGTTGACCAAAATAATTTATTGAGTGAGACAGAGCATAGAGAGAAGATAAACAAGCAAAAATCTAAGAAGTTTAAACATTTGAAAGTGATAGAAGACAGTTCCAGTAGTGACAGGGAAGTTGATGACAAAAAAAATGCAGAAACACTGAGTCAAGATAATCAGTTACACTCAAATAGTGATGCTGATAGAGAGGAGTCCTGTATAAATAAGGAAAAACATGATGAAAATACAAAATTGTCTTATGTGGGGACATCAAAACCGCTAATTAAATGTGTAAGTCTAAGTAAACTGCTGAATCCTGACAGAATAAAAAGTATGGATATTGGAATTAATATTGAATCTGATAAATCTAATAAAAAAGAAAAAAGCAGAAGAAAAGAAAGAACAAGCAATATTTCTAAATCAGAGAAAAGGATAGAAACCAAGCCAAAACATACAAAGGATGATATATTTAAATCATCAGATGAAGATGATATTGCTCATAAAAGAAAAGAAGTTAAAAAATTCAAACCAAAAAAATTCAACATTAATATTACTAAATTGCCTAACCTTACCCAGGATTTTTTAAATCACCATAATTTGGATAGAATTACTCAAAATGGTTCAGTTTTATGTGAAAGAATAAGCCATGTTGATAGGGATGAAAGTGATGAAAAAAATTATGAGTTGGAATCTAAATCTAAAAGAATGAAATTTAGTAATACATCACAAGATAAACCAATAAGTGTAGATGAAGTATCAAGCAAAGTTAAAAGCTCATTACTTATTGACTCTAGTTCTGATGATGACGGAACATGCCTGAATAAAGAAAATAACCTTGAAAAAACAAATAATAAAAACATAACACAAGCCTCTGATTCTTTTGATAACCATCATAATCAAAACTCATTGAGTAAAAATAAAGATTGCAATAGTGAGTTAGGTATAGAGAATGAAAAATACATAACTGATAATAAAATGGAAACTCATGTAATTAATAAAGATACTGAAACCAAAATAGAAAATGCACATGAGGAAAGAGGAATATTAAACTCCCGGTATGAGTTAGAAACCCAAAAAAACCAAGACGATTCAAGCTGTTCTGGGAAAGAACATAAGGTAAGAAAGTTTGAGAAACGACACAAAGGGAAATCAAAAAAAAAAATTCAAATTCATGATTCAGATGGCGAAATACATAATAGTGACCAAATATCTCCAAATGAATCTGACCCAGAAAAAATGCAAAACCCAAGTGCATCGAAAAAAGCCTTTGAAGAACCAGATTCTGAATTGTCAAATGAAAAACGAGTGTCAGGCTGTAAAGCTAAAAATACATTGCTCTATGATTCTGATTCACAAAATCAGGAAAAAGCACAAACTGAAAAACTGCATGATTCTGCAGACAAATGCAGCACTCCTCCCCCTGAGGAACCAAATGATTCTGATTCACAAAATCAGGAAAAAGCACAAACTGAAAAACTGCATGATTCTGCAGACAAATGCAGCACTCCTCCCCCTGAGGAACCAAATGATTCTGATTCACAAAATCAGGAAAAAGCACAAACTGAAAAACTGCATGATTCTGCAGACAAATGCAGCACTCCTCCCCCTGAGGAACCAAATGATAGCATAAATCTACATAATCCATCGGATTGTGAAACAGAATTAAAAGATACTGAAATGGTGAAATCCCATCTACTTAAAGATTCCTCGGATGATCTCACCAAAACTCCTAAGAAAAGAAAAAGCCATAGTGGGGATTCACCTCCTCAATCTAAAAGAAAACACATTATGGAGAGTATGTATGCAAAAAAAATGTTATTGACTTATTCTTCTAGTTCTGACACAGAAGATGAAAAATTGAGAAATACGTTAAAGGAAATTAAGGATTCTCTATTGAACGGATTCTCTTCTGATGAATCAGACAAAGAGAAGAATGGTGAGGAATCTGGTATAAAAGAGAGTTCTTTTGAATCTGAAACATCAGATGATCTGACACAAAAATCTGTCACAGCACCCATCAAAAAGGAATCTGATAGTGACACTCAAGATACCAGTGGCAACGGGTGTAGAAGTATTTCGAAAAAAAGCAAGGTTAGGATTACGATTAATTTTATGTAGGTATAGTTTACACAGTGTGCAATGTTAACTACAAATATGAACTAAGAATTCTACTTGCAATTTCTACTACTTGCAAATTCAATAACTGTATAAGTTTAATATTGGTTTAGACTTTAGATTGAATTTTGTAAGTCACAACATATAAATAGTAATTTGTACATAATTTGTTATGATACCTAAAGCTTGTATCTGTTACTAGTTTATTCATTATCCCTTATTATGACATTAAAATATACTTAAGAATTAGCAATTTTATTTAAAAGCCATTTAAATATTCTGAATAATGAGAAAATTTTTTTTAGTTACATTGATACTTCAATATAGTTGGGATTTGAAAAAGTTTCTTTTGAGTAAAACATAGAAAAAAATAATTTCCAGATGGGCCGCTCTATAGCTACAGGTGATAGCTGCAGCCAAAATTCAGATATCCGGGATGCAAATGATAAAGAAATTGAGGGGTAAATATGATATATAAACCATGGTATGCCTGTTAAAAATAAAGTTTTAAAATAGGTAATTATTATGTACCCATTAATAATTACTTCACAAAATTTTTTTTTGTAATAGTACAGCCACAGCTAGCTTACTAGCAAGCTGTTTAACTAGAAATTATTTTTAGAATTCTTCTATAAAGTTTTGTGAGTTTTGCTATTGCATGAATATAGAACGCACATATATGAGGATAAATATAAACATATAGATAATATACTTAATAATAAGTTAGGAAATTTCATTATGATAATCTTATAGAAGCAATTCATTTGATTGCAAAGGAAAAATTAAATGCTGTGGACCGGTAACAATGTAAGTATTGAAAAGACAAAAATCATTTGAATAAACTAAACCTGTAAATTTGTTAACCAACATATTCGACACAATGCATAATGTCTCACTATGAACTGATAAGAGCTAGGGAATTTAAAAAGTAAGGTTAGGTATAATATTAAGTTACAACTATTTCCTAGAACCCTCATAATGCCTCTGGGATGGCCATTCTATAAACTGACTGGTGCATCAGCATAATGTAAAAATGTATTCAGATTTCCAGTTTATAATGCTTAAAATAGGTAAATGCAATTTCACTTGTTTTGTTACTTGTTGAATTGAGTTGTTTACAACTTTATATACTAACTCACTTAGCCCTGTTCTAAAAATACTACAGATTTTTTGTCAACATTATCACAAGTTACTCCTCTCTATCTAAGATATTTTCACAGTTATAAATCCAAATCTCCTGCCTGTTGAAAACCAACCAACCAACTTGTCTCTTGAGGTTGTTGGCAAGTTTGAGTTCAATGTCTTAAACATGTAGGTAGGTGTTGGAACAGTTTATTTTGTTTCAAGGAACGTGAATTCACTACAGGTGCTGTGTTGGGAGTTAAACGTTGTTAGCTCAAGAAAGCTAGCTATGTGTTAATGCTTTCATCCTTCCCTCAGATTTCATAGTCCACTGCTCAAATGGTGCTCCCGTTACCTGTGCCCTTTGAATCCAGCAGTATTCCGCTGTCTTCTTAAGGTCATCGGTCCATCTAGTCGGATGGTAGTCTTCGTTTGCCTAATCATCGTCCCCACCTGAGGACCTTTCTTACCCATCAGGTTGTCAGTCCTACGGCTGTCGTCGTATTGCATTCAACATCCATTACATCCAGGATTGCCCTGCTTTCAGACTGTTTTTCCCACTGTCCCCAGCGAGAGCAAAAATATCCTGCTTTTGCAAACAATCCTTTATATATTTACTTATCTATCTACGTCAAATTCATTAACTCAAATCGCCTGAATCAATTGAAGTTTCAAAAATCAATACAATGAAAAAAAAATTGATTAAGTTTTATGAAAGTTTATTGAAATATTACAAGCTTACTTTGTCACATTATTACAAGCTTAAATTAAAGAAAAAAACAAAACATAGTAAATGAGCAATAGGAGGTGGAGCTCAGGTTTAGCGGACATAGGTTTCTATTCAGTGATGTTTTTCAGCCACCCCCATGAGTTCATGCTGTTCTTCAGATATCCCTGAGTTTTTATTTTAGCCCCTTATTTTGTACAAGCGTATTTTCAATGTCAATTAGTATCAACTTTATGAGAATAGCTACAAATTTGGCACGTTATTAAACTGTTTGGACCCTGTTTCATTACCTACTCATGTGGTAATGATTTTTTTTTTCGTTGACCCTTCCATGACGAACTTTTATTTGATAAGTTTGGCTGGTCGACAGTGCTTCTTCCCAAAATTAACCATTCTTTTTTGGTACTTTGAGTAAGTATAGCAACGGTTTCTCGAGAAATAAGCCAATTGTCTTAGGGTCTTACGATCACGATTATAACCTCACCTTATGCGTTTCTATATTGCAAACCCAGGCTGACCAACCTAAAGACATTGAAGGAGACGTATCGGCGTCGCGGGTCGGCGTCGACGAGGCCTACACGGATCAGGCGGTCAAGGCAGAAGATGGCAAAGGCTGGCGGGCTGATCAGCAGCGAGGGCTTCCTGCAGGCAGAGAGCAGCTCTGACGGCGCCTCGCTGTCGGGCAGCGACCACGGAGACGCTGCCGACCTCGAAGGTATCCATTACCTTCAAGCGAACTCCTGCTGCATCACTAGGCGTCCCACTGCTGGGCACGGGTTTCCCCCCACCGACACAGCTGCGGGATGTCTAGCATACTCCAATGCGAATTGGTGGAGGGGTTAGTGGGCAACCCAGTGACGAGTATTTTTAAGTCACTCGAAGGTGTTTTCATCATTCAAAACAACCGGGGCCGACGGCTTAACTTGCCCTACTTGGCTAACTGCCCCACGGTTGTGCCCATTAACTTTTTGGCCACTAGCGTTCACCCATCCACAAACCTACCGTGCCCGTCATTCCTGAATTCAATAAACCACAATCAATGCTCAGTAAAAAATGCTCTAGAATTCTTTAAAAAAATCCGCAAGTAACAGCACGACAGCAAATTTTCGTCAAATAAGCTTGAGGGACAACTATTATATTTTGTCAGTAATAGAAAGGGTACTTTAATGTACTAAAGGTATGCAAACATTTAGGTAAGTTCTTGCAGTGGTTTTTTTAAATAATTAAATAAAAACTGCGAAATTAATTAATATTCGTGTTCGCGGCGATGAAATTGAATCAAATGCCTTGCAATTTTAAACCTTAGTGCGACGCACTAATATAGTACAGCTAGTCAGCGTTGCCCCTCAGACGGCTTAATGCCTTCGATGCGAAGAAATTGCGCTCCACAATACAAAATTAGTAGTTTATGGACTGAAATAAGCTATAAATAACACAAATCACTAATGATTTGTGTTAAAACAGTGGGCGGAGCCTGCGTGGGTGGCCCTCACCCCTCGAATGGATAGAAATTCTGGGGTAGTTTAAACTCAACGCATTAATTATTAGTCTCATATATCTTTGCCTCGAATTGTACATAGTCTGGCCATAAATACTGCTATTAATAAACAAAATATTACATTTGAATTTGGAATCTGTCATTTTTTTATTGTTGTTCATTGTTTTCTCATTTTCGCGCCAATATATTGGTAAAATATTTTGTGATATTAAAATGGAGTGGGGTGTTAAAGAGAATTGAATATCCACATTACACAAAGTAGGTATGGAGCCAAACACAATTTTTAAAACTCCATACGCTTGCTATTAGTCAGTTCAAATGTTTGTGTACCGGGATAGGTAAGGTACAATGAAACCTCCTCTGTTTGTGACAGAAAATGATATGGCCTTCCATGTAGTGTTCGTACGAAAAAGGAAAGAAAAGAATTCGAAGAAATCCTGTCCGAAAGCAAAAGATTTGATGAAGATACCTACCTAGGTACCTAGAACCATGCCGCGTATTTTAAAAGATGACTTAGGACTAGCAGCCTATAAGAGACGCACTGGTCATTTCGTAAATGATAATTTAAAAAAATAATAGGGTGGTAAAATCAAAACAACTACTTAAGCGGTACGCAAAGGCAGGTCACAGAAAAAAAATTGTTTACGGATGAGAACATTTTTACAAAGCTCTAAGGAAGCTTCCCAATTAGTCAACAGAGTACAACGTGGGCATTATCCGACTTCAGTGATAGTTTCGTGGGTTGTTAGCTATGAAGGAGTGACTGAGCCATATTTTTGTGGAAAAAGGTATCAAAACATCGGCACACGTGTATCAAGATACCATTCTTGAGAAGGTTGCGCTGGGTCATAAAGCTTGATCTACCCAATCTTGGTTAGAAACCACGGATCGTTGGTTATCAGAGCTGAAGACTGGACCGTCATTTAGTCCCGATCTTAATCAGCTGAATTAAGATAAATGGTCAGTTTTAGAGAGTATAGCTTGCTCTAAATGCCATGACAACATACGATTGGCAGTGAATAATTTTCCCATGGAAAATGGGCCTGCATCTATTGGTCCAAGATCCCAGTGCCGCCAGACGTTACTTATTTTCTCACAAACAATTTATATGGGATAAGCTAGTGTTAGTACATACTTTGAGCGTGTGCATACTCGCTAGCTTGGGTAGACGGCCAATTCATTGGTATCAGATGCTGAAAATCGAAAATTTCAGTACCAACTTTTCTTATTTTCTCATGGCTGATTTTCACATATGTTTTAGTTAGTTATGTTACAAATTAATAATAACTATTGCCAGACACCTTCCGTCGGCCCTTACCCTTGCCAGACGCCTTAAAGATCCAGAAAAAATGATGTAAGTTTACTTATTTTCTCAAGCTTGATTTTTATGCACGACACTTGGGGAACTATTTCAACACTGTTAGTCAGCAGCCAGACCAATTGGATGGGCCAAACATCCAGCCAGACACACATAAAGTGTCGCTAGTAGTCCGGTCAATTTAGAAAATTGAAATAAAGAAAATTCCGACAGAGCCAAATCTTCGTAGAGACCTTAGGTTTACCACAAGGAATAAAGTGTCAAAAGTCCCAATCAGTCCCGTGCGCTTAGGGACTTATTCGGGGCCCAAGGTCAAAATTTTAGGTATTTTGGATTTTTCTCGAAAACGGTAAGTTTTATCGAAAAAGTACCTTAGAGCAAAGTTGTAGATCTTAAAATTCTCTATAAAAATGGTATCTACGATTTTTTTTCTAAGACCCACTATTTTCCAGATATTGCGCTTGTAAGAATCATGTTCTACATAGTATGCACACATATGCCACGTATATACATATTTAGGTACTCAAACAAGCAAAAATGCCTACTCGTGTCTCTTTTATGTATACATTATACTATTCTAAGAAAATTTACTCTAAAATGACCGCCGGTCCCTTACCGAATCCCCTCTACTTGAATAACAGATATTTAACATTTGTAAAAAATACACGAAACAAAAAGCAAGTACAGCTATCTTGTCTTCCTCCAACATCGGCATCTGCTACTCAACATTTGTTTCGAGTATACTATCAAGTTCAGACATGGCAAGGCAATGAACTGAACCCTGAAGACTGGGGTTGGAAATTGATAAATAATACTTTGGAACCGATTCGAAATTTACTGCCCCCTGCTCTCCTCTCTTGTATACGTGGCATATGTGTGCATACTATGTAGAACATGATTCTTACAAGCGCAATATCTGGAAAATAGTGGGCCTTAGAGAAAAAATTATAGAGACCATTTTTATAGAGAATTTTAAGATCTACAACTTTGCTCTAAGGTAGTTTTTCGATAAAACTTACCATTTTCGAGAAAAATCCAAAATACCTAAAATTTTGACCTTGGGCCCCGAATAAGTCCCTAAGCGCACGGGACTGATTGGGACTTTTGACACTTTATTCCTTGTGGTAAACCTAAGGTCTCTACGAAGATTTGGCTCTGTCGGAATTTTCTTTATTTCCATTTTCTAAATTGACCGGACTACTAGCGACACTTTATGTGTGTCTGGCTGGATGTTTGGCCCATCCAATTGGTCTGGCTGCTGACTAACAGTGTTGAAATAGTTCCCCAAGTGTCGTGCATAAAAATCAAGCTTGAGAAAATAAGTAAACTTACATCATTTTTTCTGGATCTTTAAGGCGTCTGGCAAGGGTAAGGGCCGACGGAAGGTGTCTGGCAATAGCTATTATTAATTTGTAACATAACTAACTAAAACATGTGTGAAAATCAGCCATGAGAAAATAAGAAAAGTTGGTACTGAAATTTTCGATTTTCAGCATCTGATACCAATGAATTGGCCGTCTACCCAAGCTAGCGAGTATGCACACGCTCAAAGTATGTACTAACACTAGCTTATCCCATATAAATTGTTTGTGAGAAAATAAGTAACGTCTGGCGGCACTGGGATCTTGCTCTATATTGATTTGCCTCCAAGTTTAAAGGACTGTATTGCAGCCAATGGAGACCACTTCGAATAAGCTTTATATGTATATGTATTTTTAATGGTTTTATATTAATGTATTAAACTAACACACTGTAATAGTAATAAATGTTACGTGCCATAGAAAAAATGTTTTTTTTTTCTTTGTAATAATATTTAGGGCAAGACTATGTACATATCTGCGCGATCCAGTTGCGTGCTCTACCGCGGTAAAACGCGTTCTTAAAAGCTGAAATGTGAATCCAGGATTCGCTTATTGGTCAATAATGTTTGACCACAAGGTAAACCTTTTCTATACGCCCGTAGGACGTTATTAAATTAAATTTAAAAACTAGTAGGTACGATAATTTAGTATTCGAAGAATCCTTAGGAATCCTTAAAAACCGAATGACGAATATGAAATGAAATGAAATGAAATGAAATGAAATTTATTTGCTCATAATTAAAAAAAAACACAACACATATATTGGAAACACGTTCAGAAGTTATCATATAAATAAATAATAATGAAATATTTGCCAGAAATGCCGCGGGTGAAGTTATCAGATCTGAACGGCGATGACATCGGGCCCCTCGCTAAGGATGACCTTCTGGAGGAGAGCGACACTTCAGTATCTCATGACGAGAAGACGGTAAGATATTATGTTCATGGCAAACGAGCATGCTCTGTGATGTTCTGTATTATCTATTCAGGAATAACAAAGTATGTTTTCTATTGCAGGATGAGAAAAAAGATGATACTGACGAGGAAAAGTAAGTAATATTTTAATAGATTTTTACTATTATGGTACTATGTTATGTACCTATGGCGAAACCATAGCGTTTCAAATCTTAATATATATATTTCTTGTGTACGTGTGTATGACAGTGAACTCCTCCTAAACGGCTGGTAGATGTTGAAGTTGTTTGTGTGTGGTGTTCAAGGGGATTCGAGAATGGTTTAGATTCACAATTTTCTCCACTGGAAAATGTTTTTTAAACAAGATTTTATTATTTTAACTTTTACCCGTCGTTCGTTGACGTGAAGCGTCGCGTCACTTTGACGTTTCATATGGCAGAGCAACGTTTGCGGGGTCAGCGAGTCCATACTTCCATACTAATATTATAAATGCGAAAGTAACTCTGTCTGTCTGTTTAGCTTTCACGCCAAAACTACTGAACCGATTTAAATGAAATTTGGTACACAGATAGTCTAGAGCCTGAGAAAGGACATAGGCTACTTTTTAATTGGAAAAAAGGGGTTGAAAAGGGGGTTGAAAGGTTTTGTCATTTTCAGAACTAGAAGCATAAAATTTATGTTATAGGCTGTTGATTAGATATAAATAAATATGGCATTCAAAGTTTGTAAAATTGTTGTAAGGGTGTACAATAAACATATATTATTATGTCTAATTCCACGCGAGCGAAGCTGCGGGCGTCCACTAGTAATTATATAAACTTGATCGTAGCGTAAAGTCGAAGCGCCGCAAAGCGGTGGCGATATCGTCTGACTCCGAGGCGGGGTCGTCGCGGCGCAAGGGCCGCGCGGTCCGGCTGAGCGACTTCGAGGACTCGGAGGACGAGAGCTCCGAGCCCGCCAAGAACAAGCGCAAGAAGAAGACCGTCGATAGCGACGCGTCCGGTGGCTCTTCATCGGAGGAAGGGTGAGTGGACTAACATTCTCCCCGGCGGCTATTCGGCTCTAGGCTGAAATTTAGATAGCTATATGGACTCCGAGGCGGGGTCGTCGCGGCGCAAGGGCCGCGCGGTCCGGCTGAGCGACTTCGAGGACTCGGAGGACGAGAGCTCCGAGCCCGCCAAGAACAAGCGCAAGAAGAAGACCGTCGACAGCGACGCCTCCGGTGGCTCTTCATCGGAGGAAGGGTGAGTGGACTAACATTCTCCCCGGCGGCTATTCGGCTCTACTCTAGGATGAAATTTAGATCGCTATGTACTCACAAACATACAGTAATAAATAGTAGTAATAAATATAGACAGGCCCGTTGGCGCAATCGGTAGTGACCCTGTCTGTTGCGCCAAAGGTCGTGGGTTCGAATCCCACTCAGAACAAATATTCGTGTGACGAACACTTGTATTTGTTCTGTGTCTGGATGTCAATATTATCTATTTAAGTATGTATTTAAAAAAAAAAATCTATGTATGTATATAAGTCTCTGACACACATAACACAGGCTCGCGCCTACTTTAGGGTCAGATGGCCGTGTGTGAGAATGTCCAAGATATTTATATTTATATTTATTCTCCCGGACGACTATTCGGCTCTAGGCTGAAATTTAGATCGCTATATACTCACAAACATACAGTAATAAATAGTTATAATAAATATCATGGACATTCTCACACACGGCCATCTGACCCCAAAGTAGGCGCGAGCCTGTGTGATGGGTGTCAGAGACTGATATACATACATAGATATTTTTAAATACATACTTAAATTGATAATATTAACATCCAGACACAGAACAAACCGTAGTGTTCGTCAGACGAATGTTTGTCCTGAGTGGGATTCGAACCCACGACCCCTGGCGTAACAGGCAGGGTCACTACCGATTGCAGGCGTACGCCGTGCCCGACGCGAGCGCGTTCACTCCTGAAGATGATCATCGTAATCGATCGAAACTAGTCGGCCTATTTCTGACTTAAATCACACGTGAGTAGGCCGGTAATTTTAACTGTAATATAGACACTCACTAATCATCTATACTAATATAATATTATAAAGAGGAAAGATTTGTTTGTAATGTTTTCACACAAAAACTACTGGACCGATTTTAAAAATTCTTTCACCATTAGAAAGCTGCATCTTCACTGAGTGACATAGGCTATATAATATTGCTACGTGTAAACGAAACTATTGTTATGTCTAATTCCACTAGTTCAATAATAAAATAATACAGCTATATTCATAAATAATGTTTTGTCGTAGCAAAAAGAAGCGACGTCGGATAAAGACTTTGGACGAGAGCGACGTGTCTGGCTCGGACACAGAGAACGAGGGCAGGAACAAGCATGGCCGGAAGAATATACGCAAGGTGCGTTATTTGTTATCTATATATATAAAAGGAGAAGGTGACTGACTGACTGACTGACTGACTGACTGACTGACATATCAACGCAGGGCCTAAACTATAAGGGCTAGAAACTTGAAATTTTGCACAGGGGTTCCTTTTATAACGTAGGGGAGCACTAAGAAAGGATTTTGGAAAATTCACCCCCTAAGGGGCTAAAACGGGGGGGCAAAGTTAGTATGAAACTTTGCCGTTTTTGTACTTAGTGAATGTCTAATTCCACGCGAGCGAAGCTGCGGGCGTCCACTAGTTGTAATATAACTGGCTCGTTGTCTAGTGGTCGTAAGCGCGACTGCTAAGCTAGAGGTCCTGGTTCGAACCCCAGGTCAACAACTACTGGGTCTATCTAACTTGAAATGCCCGGTAAGTAGCTCGGAGTCTGGATTTGGCAATAGGCTCACCACCTATTACATGGATGGATGGATGGATAATTAAGTGGGAGTGTACACACCTCTGCCTACCCTATCCCCATTTAATTCTTCATTCAAGGATCAATAGCTCATCCTTTGCTTTATATTAATCAGTTTAGAATAGCATTATATCTCTTCTCTTTAAGTAGTTTGTAGTTACCTAGACTTTCGATAAGCGTGTGTAATCACCTCATAGCGAAATAAATTAATTGACTTATTTGACTTTGACTTTGATTTAAGAGAAGTCTCAATTGGAGACCACGACACGGAAAACAGAGTATTGTATATCATGTGGTCCGATGACCTGATGAAGACAGCGAGAAACCGCTGGATTTAGAGTGCCCTGGAACTAGTGGGACGTCGCCGATTAGATATATAGATAGCCGCCTATGTCCAGCAGTGGGAACTAGATAAACAGCTGGACATGGCCTATCTAGATCTAATAACTCTTTTATCTAATCTTATCTGAGATTAGAGACGCCTCATTGAGAACATCACTTATAATTGCACAATCATCTTTCTGTGAATGCACATACATTTTTATTTACTTGTTTGAAATTCAACAGGCAGTGATATAAAAAAATATATTTGTTTCCTTATGTATTTAATCTTTATTTTTACATTCAAAGATGATTATATGCTGAAAAGTGTTTCACTTCAGGTTATGGGCAAAAACCAACTGGAAGAGGCAACGAAGAAGGCAGCCCGGGAGGAAAAGGAGAGGATTGCTCGTATTACTGAAAGACAAAAATTGGTGAATCTTATAAAACATATTTATATTTTAAGCTGAAAATAGATATTATAGAGCAGTTGAAAATTTGCTGCAATTTTGCCGCTACTGACAGAGTGTGGTCGTAATAGCCCGTTTTACTACCATCAGCATTCTCACCATCATCGCGCAGGGTGAACTGGTAGAAAACTTTGTTTATCACAAAAACATAAACAAAAGTCTCAGTCGGCAGTCAGACGAGTTGTTTCATAGTTTCTTGAGCGCTTCCGTGCTTTGGAGAGCACGTTAAGCTGTCGGTCCCAGTTATGGCTAGATAACAGTCGTTAAGCCACATAGTACTTCTTCGAGTGGCGTTAAATCTTCCGACTAATGATGATCTAAATAAAATATTATAAATTGATACTACAATAATTTCCTAAGTACATACAATCCTTAAATTACAGTGAAATGATAATACATATTGCTTTATAAATAAATACTATAGTACTATAGCAATAATATACAATGTATGTTCTCCAGTATAATAATTCGGAGTTTGACGAGTCTGGCAAGCCCGATGAGGTGGTGTTAGAGAAAGTTGTCCTGGACTTCGATCCCGAGACCAAGGAGCCCCTTATTGAAGTGGATAGGGGCTTGGTGAAGAAACTGAAGCCCCATCAGGTATGGTATATGTACTTGTTGACGTGATAACGTCTTATAAATTGATGAACAGCGCTTATGAAAAAGTGTATCCCGTTCCGCTTACGTTTCCGTTGAGTGTTTTTATTAAATTAGTTTTTAATTTTATTAAATTAATTTTACACACGACAACATTGGCGTTTCCATGGCTCCGAAATAGGGAACTGTCAAAATAAATATATAGACTTGTCTGTTGTCTGTTATCTTTGTATTTTCAATTCTCCTTTTTTGTATTGTATAAAATAATGATTATGACGTTATCACGTAAATCTATCGTCCGTAAACCGACTTTACAGACAACCTTTTCTTTTTGTAAATTACACAGAACACTGGATGTATTTATAATTTGTATGGACTTGCGCACACTTGCGTATGTAGAACTATGAGAATTTTTAAGGTGCATTTTCGCAAACGATCAGAGCTGGCTTTTTCATTAACGTTAATAACATCGCAGGCGCAGCTAGCATTCGTTTCGCAGATCTACATCCATCAAAACACACCCTTAAAGAATTCATGCCACAGTGATGGCAATAAAAAATGGCTTAAAAAATCATCTTTAACAATTTATTGTCTTTATACACAATCAACCTCATATATCTGACTACGTAATATGACAAATAATTTGATGCAGTAAAAATAAAGTTAATTTCTATGTAATATGTATATCATTTCTTTTAAGATGTGGCTTTTTAATGTTTTCTTAGATAGGTTGAAAAATCGTATTTCCATCATTGTAAATATTTGGTAATTTGTTATATATCTGTGCTTATTTAAAAAGAAAAACATTCTTTTTGAAGGAGCACAGTACAGAAACAATCTTTCAACCTATTTAAGAAAACATTAAAAAGCCACATCTTGAAAGAATATTCTAGGTTTTGATTTGATTTGTTATTAAAATTACCTAATTGTAGTTATTTATTGTCTGCCTAACACCAGCATACCTCAATATAGCTAAAATTTCTTATTTTTCTTGGCTTTTACCAACTTTTAACGCTATAGTGATATGTAATTTCTGAATGAAAAATCGTTCAAAAATCGAATGATGTGTCGAACGATTTTTTAAATGATCGTTAATAGTATTTCAACAATAAATCTAAATGTCCAATTTGCATCTAATATTGTTTTAGAATTGGATATGTATATTTATCATGTAAGTTATTGAGCGCAATATTTTCCATTGATATTAAATTATGTAAATGGAGACCTTATCTTATAGAATACAACTTATTTCAGGCCAACGGCATAAAATTCATGTGGGACGCGTGTTTCGAGAGTGTGAAACGAATAAAGAAGGACAAAGGCTCTGGATGTATTCTAGCTCACTGCATGGGCCTCGGCAAAACGTTACAGGTATAAATACTACTACACACCAAACCATCACTAAAGTCCGATAATGGCCACGTTATACATACTCTGTTGACTTATTGAGATTCTTAAAGCTTGTTTGTTAAAATATTGCTTAGATGTAAAAAAAATCTCATGTGTAAACAATTTTTTTCTGTGACCTACCTTTGCGTATCGCTTAAGCAGTTCTTTTGATTTTATCACCTTATTCTTTTTTAAATTATCAGTTAAAAAATGGTCAGTGCGTCTCTTATAGGCCGCAAGTCCTAAGTCATTTTTTAATATCACAATATTTTATAATGTATTGGCGCGAAAATGAGAAAACACAATGAACAAATAAACATGACAGATTGTAAATTCAAATGTAATATTTTGTTTATTTTTAATTGTAACAGTATTTATAGTTAATTAATTATTGTAACCTGACTATATATAATGTATAATGAAAATTAAATAATCCTTTTCTGTGATATTCCAATACAAACATAGAAACGTAACGTAAGTGGGAATTTTATGCTTAAATTTGACAAACTGACTGGTAGACTATAAGAAAATTTTGATTAAAATTAATCAACTTATCGCTTAGCTCTACTGAATTTCAAATCAAAATATGTCAGGTATTTCGTACAGAATCTCTTTAAATAAATATTTTTTTTACATTTGTGTATTTTTATTTTATTTTTATTTGGGAAACAAACAATTTTTATTACGAATAAGTAGTATAGTATATCCATACTTCCATACTAATATTATAAATGCGAAAGTGTGTTTGTTTGTTTGTCCGGCTTTCACGTCGCAACGAAGCTATCATATGGTATGGTTTTTGTGTGTGGAGATAGTGAGGAGGGTGGAGAGTGACGTACCGCGGTAAAACAT
This sequence comes from Carterocephalus palaemon, assembly GCA_944567765.1. Classification (NCBI taxonomy): domain Eukaryota; kingdom Metazoa; phylum Arthropoda; class Insecta; order Lepidoptera; family Hesperiidae; genus Carterocephalus; species Carterocephalus palaemon. The sequence continues at coordinate 9,720,205 of OX155651.1, read as the reverse complement.
CCCCATGGGAAGATATTCATGTTTTGTTATTTGCTACATATTTAGTTCCGGATGTTGTTAATAGATGGCGTTAGTAAAATGTATTTGCAAGTTCTAACCTTAGTATCTTTTGATCGTGGAACTGTCACTATTCATCCACCAAAAATGTGTCAAGTAGGAGCCGCGGGTAAAAGCTAGTAAGTAACATGTCAGTGAAGTTTCCACTAACATGTGTATGTGTAATGTAATTATTGCGTCCAGGTGGTGTCGCTGACGCACACGCTGCTGACGCACAGCCGGCTGACGGCGGTGGGCCGCGTGCTGGTGGTGTGCCCGCTGTCCACGGTGCTCAACTGGGTGAACGAGTTCCGCATGTGGCTCAGGCACGCCGACTCCGACTTCGAGGTGGACGTGTACGAGCTGTCCAAGTGAGTGCGCCTTCTATTGTACCGTGTACGTAGTAGCGTCCATAGCCCAATGGCTCGCGTCGATGTAGCGTCCATAGGCCAATGGCTCGTCCAGGTGGTGTCGCTGACGCACACGCTGCTGACGCACAGCCGGCTGACGGCGGTGAGCCGCGTGCTGGTGGTGTGCCCGCTGTCCACGGTGCTCAACTGGGTGAACGAGTTCCGCATGTGGCTCAAGCACGCCGACTCCGACTTCGAGGTGGACGTGTACGAGCTGTCCAAGTGAGTGCGCCCTCTACATTGTAACGTGTACGTAGTAGCGTCCATAGCCCAATGGCTCGCGTCGATGTAGCGTCCATAGGCCAATGGCTCGTCCAGGTGGTGTCGCTGACGCACACGCTGCTGACGCACAGCCGGCTGACGGCGGTGAGCCGCGTGCTGGTGGTGTGCCCGCTGTCCACGGTGCTCAACTGGGTGAACGAGTTCCGCATGTGGCTCAAGCACGCCCACTCCGACTTCGAGGTGGACGTGTACGAGCTGTCCAAGTGAGTGCGCCCTCTACATTGTACCGTGTACGTAGTTGAATTAAGGCCTCTTGTTCAAGACACGGTTGTTCAATTGTTCAAGTGTTAGCCGTACGGTTGAACAACCGTGCGAGCTTGTACAAGCGATGTGAAAGGCTACCGAGGGGCGTATAATATAATAATTTTCCTTCTAATGTTCTCTGATATATTGACATATACAGAGAATCCTAATAAGACTCTTCCCCGGACATCATAGGCGAGCTACTTGAAAGCCTCGGAAATAATAGACTGTATTGAACTTTAGTATGCACTGGCTTAATAAAGACGTTCATCTATCTATATAATAAAAATGAATCGCAAAATGTGTTGGTAATCGCATAACTCAACAACGCCTGGACCAATTTGGCCAATTCCCTTTTTTAAAATGTTCGTTGAAGTTCAAGGATGGTTTTTACGGCGAGAAAAATTTGAAAATTCATCCCCTAAGGGGGTAAAACGGGGGTGCAAAGTTAGTATGAAGCTTTGCCGTTTTTGAAGTTAGTGAATGTGTAACGCGAGCGAAGCTGCGGGTGTCCACTAGTATAGAATAAATAAGTGAAAGATCGCGGGCGGTAGGCTAAATGGTAGGGGGGAGGAGGCCGCCCCAATGTTGACCGCACACGCAAGCCAGTAGGCCATGCCGTGCGCACACGTTCGCACGAACATACTAATAAACTCATACAAGACTTCACTGGACCTCATAGATTTAGAAAACTCTGAACTCTTGTTTGTTCCGGACGCAGGTTCAAGCAGAACTCTGAGCGCGCGTTCCAGCTGTCGCAGTGGTTCCAGCACGGCGGCGTGTGCGTGCTCGGCTACGAGATGTTCCGCAACCTGTCCGCCGAGAAGGGGAAGAAGTTCAAGAAGAAGATGCTCAAGAACTTTCAGGAGAGCCTCGTTGATCCAGGTTAGTGCTAACGTCGATTTTTAAAGTGAAATATTCGAATTCTATTCGAAAAAAGAATAGTTACCCGTTTTTACGTACTGAAAACCAGCAGCCTTGTGAAGTAAGACGTTGCAAAAAACTGAGCATTACCCCTTTTTCACGCATGAAACTACTAAGTAGTAAGTTAAGTATATAAACTAACATTGTTGGCTTAAGTTTGTTATGTATAGAGTTGTTACCGGGGCGCAATCGCGGAACGCGATCGCGCGTGAAATTAATTTAATTAAATAATTAAATAAAAATAAAACATAACCATAACAGTGAAAAAGTGTCTGATGTCCTGTCACGGTCGCCATGTGAGGTTGGCGCTTCAGACTAATTGAAACAACGAGTGCTTTTGGAATACTGTTTATTATAATTGAAGTCATCCTTATATATTAGGTACATCTTACAGCTACCTTATAACGCAATACATCTCAGTGGAAATAAATAGCTCCTTCATTTTCATCAAGTGTAGAAGATGAATGATAGAAGAAGAATAGAAGGTATAAATGTTAGTATGTGCTTTATTTAAAAGTGGCATACCTACTATATCTGATCTGTGCACGTTTTGCTAAGTTTTGCTTTTTTGCGTGGAAATGTGCCATATTATTATGTAATTGAGCTTTAAACAAGTATGTAGTTTTGTATGTATGTATTCCAGGGCCGGACTTGGTGGTGTGCGACGAAGGCCACCTGCTGAAGAACGAGAAGACCAGCCTCTCCCAGTCGATGAACCGCGTGAAGACTCTGCGTCGCATCGTGCTCACCGGAACACCGCTACAGAATAACCTTAAGGAGTGTTAGTATACTGTCTTAGACTTATACTAGTGGCTGCCCGCAGCTTCGCTCGCGTGGAATTAGACATAAATAAATAAATAAATATCTTGGACATTCTCACACACGGCCATCTGACCCCAAAGTAGGCGCGAGCCTGTGTTATGGGTGTCAGAGACTGATATACATACATAGATATTTTTAAATACATACTTAAATAGATAATATTGACATCCAGACACAGAACAAATACAAGTGTTCGTCACACGAATATTTGTCCTGAGTGGGATTCGAACCCACGACCTTTGGCGCAACAGACAGGGTCACTACCGATTGCGCCAACGGGCCTGTCAATAATAATATATGTTTATTTTTCACCCTTACAAACATTTTACAAACTTTCAATGCCATATTTATTTATACCCACTGCTGGACACAAGCGTGTCCTAAACTGTATATACTCCGACCTGTCCTGTGCCTTCTGAATTTAGTGGTTTTTTTCACGTGCATAGATATAGTGTTAAAAATCGTAATGAATTTATATATGCGCACTGAAAATGTTAGAATACATCAGCTCAAATTTGTGCACCTTTAGCTAAGCTTCGCGCCCGTAAGTGACATATATTCAGTTTGTAATGTCAACAAAATAATGTCTCTTAACTTTAACATACTTGTATCTTGTTTACGTACATCATCATATCTTGTTTCATCATCACAACCCTTTCTTTGTCCCATCGGGTCTCCTCTCAGAATGGGAGGGATTAGGCTTTAGTCCACCACGCTGGCCAAGTGCGGATTGGCAGACTTCGCATACCTTCGAGAACGTTATGATGATCTCTCAGGCATGCAGGCTTCCTCACGATGTGTCCTTCACCTTTATAGCAAGTGACATTTAATTTCATAATATATCTTGTTTACTTGACCACATTTTTTTTATAAATTATAATTTAAAGACTAATACAAGCCAGGCATACATGCTTGTGACACAAAATAAATTTTAAGTGTATTTTTCCTTTTTCATATTGCAGACTACTGCATGGTCCAGTTCGTGAAACCGAACCTGCTCGGCAAGTACAACGAATACCTGAACCGGTTCGTGAACCCGATCACCAACGGCCAGTACACGGACTCCACGGAGCACGACATCCGCGTGATGAAGCGCAGGTCGCACGTGCTGCACAAGATGCTCGACGGCGCCGTGCAGGTGACGTGACCTACAGGGGACCTAGACAAGTGGCAAAACGCTTGTAGAATAGAAATAGAATAGATTAAAAAAGTAGCGTCCATAGCCCAATGGCTCGGTTCGATTCAATGTGATCGAACGAGTTAAGCAACGACGGGCCCGGTCGGTTTGTGGATGGGTGATCGCTAGTGGCAAAAATTTCATGGACGCTACCGTGCTTCGGAGGGCACGTTAAGCCGTCGGTCCCGGTTGTTTTCAATGTTGGAAACAGTCTTTAAGCCTTGTCGAAGACCTTCGGGTGGCTTGAGAACATTCGACACTGGGTTGGCCACTAACCCCTCAACCAATCCGCATTGGAGCAGCGTGGTGGAGTATGCTCTAGACCTCCGCAGCTGCGTCTGTGGGGGAGACCCGTGCCCAGCAGTGGGACGTCTATGGGTCGCAGCGAGATTAAAAAATGTATGTGATTGACATTCGCTTACGACTAATTAGTCGTTAGCTAATGTCAATCCCATACATTTGTTAATCTATTCTACTAGCGTTTTTGCCACTTGTCTAGGCCCCCTGACGTTCTTCTGTATTTTTGTTTTTAGTATGAAACAAGGTGGACGCCCGCAGCTTCGCTCGCGTGGAATAAGACATAACAATAGTTTAGTTTACTAGTAATATTATATAGCCTATTTCACTCAGTGAAGATGCAGCTTTCTAATGGTGAAAGCAGTTTTAGTAGTTTTGGCAGCGCACGCCAAAATAGCTCGTAGATGGTGATTTTTCCTACTTACTTGACACTTATCGTCATATTTTGGACAATTCACACAATATCTTTATAAATTGTAGCCTATGTGTTATTCTGATGTATAAGCTATATTATTGTAAAGTTTCATTAAAATCCATTCAGTACTTTTTACGTGAAAGAGTAACACACATCCATCCATACATACTTACAAACTTTCCCCTTTATAATAATTAGTATAATTATATAATATTAGTATATTAATGTATTAAAACCGCCCATAAAACTGTAATTGACTCTGATAGGGACTGGGATGATTATTGTATATTAGTTAGCAGAGGGCGTTAATAAGAACTTAATGTAGGCCTAGATCTCCCACACCTACATCTGAGGGAGGTCTTAAGCATATCTCACCACGCTGTTCCAAAGTGGATTGGTGTAGGAGTTAGCGGCCAACCCAGTGTCGAATGTTCTCAAACCAACCGAATGTAGATCTGTTTTAAATTGGCCCGATGACTTAACTTGATATCCTAAGTGCTCTTCCAATGTAAGCGCCCATGAAATTTTTCTCTATAAATTTTTTTTTGGTATATCGAACGTGCATTAATTATTTGATGATTGTTTTCAGAGGAGAGACTACGGGGTGCTGGCGCCCTTCCTGCCTCCGAAGCACGAATACGTTCTGTTTATAACTCTCACTGAGGTGCAGATCAAACTGTACCACCACTACTTAGATAATTACTCCAGGCGGTATGTATTTTCATAAAATTTTTTGTCAGATTCACAAACAATATTATTTTTACAGTACGTTTATTTTTAATTTTTGTCTATATTACTACTAACCCTAAACATAATTTATGAAATGGAAAAAATTACAAAAAACCGACGTCAAAATTAAAAAGTTGGAAATAATATAAACAGTTGAAGGTATAAATAGTTGAAGGAGGTCTAGAACATATTCCACGTTGCTAAAATACGGATTGGTTCGTTTATTCACGAAATATCTTTCAGGCCGGCAATTTATTTGATATCAACATGAAAGTCGGCCTGACTTCTGACTGAATATTACATGAATGTAAAATGTCTTTTCACTATCAGGCCGCAGCCGGGCAAGTCGTCGGGATTCCTGTTTCCAGACTTCCAGTCCCTACAGAGGATATGGACGCATCCGTTAGTGCTCAAGTACAACTCGGAAAGATATGAAATTATGCAGCAGAAGAAGGTATTGTACTTAATATCTTAGTAATAATACATATTTAGTTTTTCGATGTAATTAATATTCTATTATGTCGTATATTCATCTCGCTCGACCCATAGACGTCCCACTGCTGGGCACGGGTCTCCCCCACAGACACTGCTGCGGGATGTCTGGAGCATACTCCACCACGCTGCTCCAATGCGGATTGGTGTCTAGTATATTCATACTGCTTTATAAATGTATGCAACACGATTCAAAGTTTAAGGCGATTTTTTTTTGCTGTTACTTGTTCTTTCAGATATACAGTTAGTTTTAATATATTTGAATAACGTAATTTGCTTGTTGTTCTAGACTTTCGTTAAGCGTGTATAATCACCTCATGGCGAAATAAATTATTTGACTTTGACTTTGCAGAGGGATAGAGAAGAAGAAGACTCGGAAGGATCTCTAGTGGATTTCATTGATGATGATTCTACACCAGATGTAAGTAACAAGTTATTTCTCTCTATACTTCTATAGGGTCAGGTGGGGTAAGGGAAACATACTTCATTTTGTATATTTTATGTTGAGCTCTAACCACTGTATTAAATGTCGTGTAATCATCTTGACAAACACAAGTTACACTTCTTTTAGTCGGCTTTCTAGTATCAAATGATTTTTTAACTAGCTATAATGCATGAAGCTGAAAAATTATAAAACTAAAGGCTGGTTCTGTTGTTCCACTTTCCCGGTTTTTGGGGTAAGGGAAACACTTAAATTAAATCTAAAAGTATTAATGCTAGAACAGACTACTCCTGCACAATAAATTAAAGAAAAGAACATCAATCAAATGAAAACTATAGTGCATTGAAATACGGTTTAAAATAGAAAATATTTACATTTATCGAAATTCGGGGTAAGGGGAACATATGGGTTTGAGACAGGGGTTCACAACTTTAAATGAAAGTCGGGTTTTTATTATATTTTAATTTATTAACTGTAAAATTACAAGTCTCTTATATTTATAGTATAGGGTAAGTTGTCAAAATGAAAGGTGAATGAAACCAAAAATGAGCCTGAGGAAGGGAGCATATTATTACCTGAAAGTAATCAGAAGTGTAATCAAGCAAAGGGCTATGTCCATTTTCGGCTATTCGTGGACAGAATGCTCAAAAATAAATAATTACACGAAAAAATATATTTTGTTTTTTAACTTATACACGCGAATTATTTTTGTATCAATTTAATTTTTTTAAATAATATGTTTATTAAAACATTCTACTGAAACACTCTTCCTATTGTCACATACACAGAGTAATCACGTCAGTAGAATCGCAACACATTATTCCTATATCGATAGTAAAAACAATATCTCGATGTTATTTCGAAGTTTTAATTATCACGACAAAACTTACGAGTAAGTGTGATTAGATACACGTATAAAACCAATAAACTGTAAATAACGTATTATTTTTACTAGATTAACATATTATTTTATGTACGTTGCTATTATAATAATGCAAGATAATGAACAATATATCGATGTTTGCAAACATGCTCGAATCGATGCATCGTTAGCATCCCCAACTGTCAATCGGTTGACGTTGACTGACATACAGACATTAATCTATGTTTAACTATCAATTCACATCGTGGATACATTACATTCGTCTGTTTTTTTCATCATTAATATAATATTACGACCTTGGTTACTAATATGGATTTGGACCCGGCTTCTCTCGTTGTCCTTGGCACTTTTATGGACCCTGAAACTAATCCTTTCGTTGACCCCGGTTTGAATAAGGATATTGTGCATCATATGTAGGACTCGGAGGAGGCAAATACATTGTCTTCAGTCAGAGGAAACCGTGCTAACAGTGCATTTTTTGAACTGTGGTACTGACATCACGCATAGAAGAAGTTATTGTCTTTACCTTACTGAGGTTAGATCTGTTAGACCACAGTGGGTCGCTCCGCAAGTGGTAAGTTTTTAATATACTTACAGTTACAATAGTTATAATTACTGTCTTGATAACTTCTATTAGGTATTAATTGTATTCTTTCGGTTACAGATCGGACATGGTGGACATGGAAACGATATGTCATTTTTGCTGGGTAATGGGTTTAAATATTACCAATCGAGAATTCAGTAATGAACAACCCTCAACTAGTGGCCTCCGAAGGATTCTTTGCGTTAATTGTGGATGTTCACTTGCACATACTAGATGGCACACACTGTGTACTGACACAGAAAGGGATGCACGTATTAGAAATACAATAATGAACTGGATATTGCCCCAAACAATAGATTTATATATTGTATCAAAATGAAATACACGGCAGAGATGCTATAAAACAATATTGTTGCAACTGCATTGTGGGCCGAAGAACAGTAGGTTGCTGTGCTCATGCAATGACCGTTGTTTGGTTTCTGAGCTGCGCAAGGTACACAGATGATATAAATGCACCAGCCCAGTTCTTGGACAGTATATTAATAACATATGAGTCAGATTAATAAAAAATATGTCAAGGAGATTGTTCGTTTTATTTAAAATACCTACAAAATATTTATGTCAAATAACCAGTGTAATAGACATCTGGTTACAAAACAATTATTATTTTCTTTTTTAAACTGAGTAAAGGAATTAAGCCTATATAATTTTTATGTTCAAATGTGGTGTTCATGGATAGCCAAATGTTCATACAAAGTGGACATAGTCCTTTGTTATATAATCTTAATAAATACCTAATTATTTATACCTAATTTTGCGATTGTAATATACATACCTACCTACCTATAAATACCTATAAATGTTCCTTGAGAAAAGTTGTTCTAGGGATTTGCAAGCAAATTTCATTAAAAAGAATAAAAAAGGAGGGTCTTTTTTTAAATATACATACTTTTCCGTGGACACCTGATAAATGGTCCAGTGCTCCTCGGGTTAAAATGTTGATGACTCCTGACATCGGGAAAGGGAAACATATGTTCCACTTGACCCGGCTATGGTAGTTCCCCTTTCCCCGGTAATGAATTTTTACGTTATGTTTTGAATCACATTGAATTTACTTATTTATAGCGTAGTTTACTCAAATTCAAATACATAACATGAAAATAAAACGTATACAGGAATACTTACCGATATTGGAAGTCTTCAGACATAACGTTTCGTCACACAAAACATTACACAATTATTACGCGTCCAACTCGTAGTTTTGTAGCACGCCAACTGACTTTTTGTTTTTGTCAAAGTCGCGCACTGATTAGACCTAGCGCCATCCTTGTTTTTGTTTTGGAACTAAATACTAATGACTGCTTTTTCGACCGACAAATCACAGAGCTACAGTCTATTGTTCTAGATTTACAAACCATTGTCCCCCTTCCCCCGTAGTCCCCCTTACCCCACCTGACCCTAGTAATTTCTTTAAGTGCGTAGGGGTAATCTTAGTAACTACTGAACCAATTCTGAAAATTCACTATAAAAGGCTACATTATTATTTCCGAATGCTATATAGGCTACTTTTTAAGCAAGCACAGTAGGACATCAGTTACTGTAATATAATTCGATCATCAATGCATTAGGCCAGGTCGACAAAACCTCGTCTAAGATGCTGTGTGACATACCTACTTATTCAATTTTTTTTTTAATTGTGCACAGGAAAGTTCTTCAGAAGATTCCTCGGACGATATGTCTGACGTGAGCGATGACAGTCGAAAAAAGAGTAAGAAGAAGAAATCTGGGAAGAAGGGAAAGAATAAAGACAGTAAAGCGTCTACACGCCGCGCCACCAGAGCTAATCCCAGTAAGTGCCGCATGTCTGTTATATGAAACTATGACACCTGAAAAGTTAGCCCTAGACTCGTACGTACGTCGAACGTACGTGATCGATTGAATTAAGTAACGCCGGGCGCGGTCGGTACCGGTATGGGTGAGCGCTTGTGGCTAATTCAATGAGCGATTCGGAGGCCACGTTATCGCTGGGAATACACGTCCGATTTTTTTCTCCGATAGTCGGATCCGATAGTCTGATCAGACATTCGTGCGATACATTTGTTTTGACGTCCGATCCGACTATCGGATCGTATGTGTATTACGTATTCAAACAAATGTATGGCACGAGTGCCTTCCGATTGTCTGATCAGACTATCGGAGAGAAAAATCGGACGTATATTCCCAGCGTAATCCGTTAGTCCCAGTTATTTTCAGTTGTTCAATCAATCAATTTAAGCCCCGTTGAAGACCTCCAGGCGGCTTGGGAACATTAGACACTGGGCCTTACAACCTTACTGCCAAAGTCTGCCACATGCAAAACTGTCGCCTAGGTTTACCGCGGGGGTATGAGTATGTAGCGTCCATAGCCCAATGGCTCGGGTCAATTCAATGTGATCGAAAGAGTTAGCAATGACGGGCGCGGTCGGTTTGTGGATGGGTGACCGCTAGTGGCAAAAATTTCATGGACGCTACCGTGCTTCGGAGGGCACGTAAAGCCGTCGGTCCCGGTTGTTTTCAATGCTGGAAACAGTCGTTAAGCCTTGTCGAAGACCTTCGGGTGGCTTGAGAACATTCGACACTGGGTTGGCCACTAACCCCTCCACCAATCCGCATTGGAGCAGCGTGGTGGTGTATGCTCTACACCTCCCGCAGCTGCGTCTGTGGGAGAGACCCGTGCCCAGCAGTGGGACGTCTATGGGTCGCAGCGAAGCGATGAGTGTGTAGGCGTTTCTTTATTAAAATTGGTTGTATGATACAGTCGATGTGGACGAGGAGGAGCCAATAGAGTCAATGGTGGAGGTGAAGAACGAGAACCCGACGGAGTGGTGGATGAAGCTGATCGGCGAGGAGGAGCTGGACGACATGCGCAACTCGCACAAGCTGGTGCTGCTGTTCGACATCCTGCGCCAGTGCGAGGCCATCGGGGACAAGCTGTGAGTACACAAGCTGTAGTACTGAAAACGCGTTATAATCACCGGTATCCATAATATCCATACTAATATTATAAATGTGAAAGTGTGTTTGTTTGTTTGTCCGGCTTTCACGTCGCAACGAAGCTATTATATGGTATGGTTTTTGTGTGTGGAGATAGTGAGGAGGGTGGAGAGTGACGTAGGCTACTTTTTACCGCGGTAAAACATCCTCATGGGAAGATATCGATGTTTTGTTTCGAGGGTTGGCTCAAGTCTTAGCCTGGAGTACAATCGCGTACGAAAGTTTCGGTTGATAGACTAAATTTTCGTGCCATAAATCTCCTCGGCGTTAGGCATTCGCCGTAGAAGTAGTCTACAATTGTACCTGTGCAGACGGCAGCCATTTTTATCCAACTTAAGTGCCGCGGATTATACTACAGAATTATGTGAAAACGTGCACACAGCAGTGACAACCCAGTCGCTGTTTAACTCGCATCTCACTCGCAGTCTGGGCTCAAGTCCATGCAGCACAATTTCACATGCTGTGACGGTAAAGGATAACACGTGCTTGCCTGTGAGTTCTCCACAATATTTATTATAATAATATATGTATATATATTCTCAAAGGCATGTGAAGTCTGCCCAACCGCACTTGGTCGCCACGGTGGACTACAGCTTAACCCGAGACCGTGCCGAACAGTGGGACGGTGAAATGGTTGTGGTTGTGGTAGCGAGTACACCAACATCGGCGTGACCCTCCCAAGCCCAGTCGGCGTTACGCTAACGCCCATACGTGTTACATACTGTTTACGCAATCTTTTTACAGTGATACCACAGTGAGCTTACAGTTTAAAATTGGTTATTTTAAGGTGCTGAAAAACAGCTGAGCTTGCTTTTTTACCGTGCGTTCACCGACCATTGCATCACGTTTATAACCATTGATAAAGGGTTTCCTCATGACGTTGAGGTGTTTTACACCGAGCAATAATACAGGAATATTAAAACAAGACATAATATTGTCTTATCTGCTTCCATCCCCAGGCTAGTGTTCTCCCAATCGCTGTACTCGCTCGACCTGATCGAGCATTTCCTTGGCAAAGTAGACGAGGCCACGCAGGAGGGCCGCGTCGACGAGAAACTTGGCGGACATGTTGGTGCGTATATTGTATAGGCCCTTACACCAATTAACAGGACTAAATGTCAGATTCAGATTATTAATTTTCATTATATGGTATAGGATTGTACATATTCAATTAAAGTGAGATTCAGATTATTAATTTTCATTATATGGTATAGGATTGTACATATTCAATTAAAGTTCAAAAATATAAAATAAAATGTAGGTTTCTAATAACCTAAGTCAGTATAACAAAACAGACATCTAATTTATTACTAGCAATATGTACCTAATGAATTGGCTCCCTTAAATTTAACTATGTTTTAATTTTTTCATTTAATTTAACCATGTTAAATTTATGACTAGCTTATGCTAATGTAGCCAAAACTTATCCTTATATTTCAGGCTCGTGGTCGCCGGGCATTGACTATTTCCGGCTGGACGGTTCAACGTCGTGCGAAAACCGTTCCATCGGGTGCAAAAACTTCAACAGGGAAGACAATCCCAGAGCTAGGTCTGTTGAACATCACTATAGTTGGATGTAACCTATTAGCGATCCACTGCTGTTCAGGGTTCCTATATCATATAATTATACCGTTAAAAATTTTTTTTTTTTAAAAAAGCTTTTTAAAACTTTTTTTTTATTTTCATGCGTTGTCATCGGACGTTGTCATCGGAACCAAATATGTGAGCTCGATAGCTTCAGTAGAAGTGGGTGAAATATTGATTGCAAGAATCCAGGACATACTTACATACATACGAGTGAAGTTAAATAAAAGCTTTTAAAATTGGGAATGAACAAACAAAATCTTTAATTGCAAGAACACAGTAGGAAATTAAAGTTGTACGTAATGTTTGTCTGTGTTCTGCCTAGCCAGGTGGGCAAATCGAGTTAATACATTTTGTCAGTATGTATATCAGATTGTTGGCGTAAGTTAGTGTTATTATGCATAATTTAGTCATCCCTTTACTTCCAATCCAACACCATCTAGTACAGGTAAATCGACCAAAAACACCAAATAACCTTTTATATGTCACGAAAAAGTAAGATGTGAATAATTTATATTTATAAGACCAAAAAAGAAGAGAAGGCCTAGAGTGTAATCTTCCACCACGCTGCATCATTGACGAAAGGATTAGTGGTCAACCCAATTGTCGACAGTTATAGACCGCCCGAAGGCCTCTACATTGCTTAAGAATATTATCATAATACGACTAGTGGATGCCCGCAGCTTCGCTCGCGTAGAATTAGACCCATTAACGACGTCTGCCCGCGTTCGGGTTGCTCACATGACTTCAAAAACGGCAAAGTTTCATACTAACTTTGCACCCCCGTTTTACCCCCTTAGGGGATGAAGACTGATGCAAAAATTAGATAAAAACAATCCTTGATGCGGATTATATATCATGCTAAAATTTCAGCTCGATCGGTGCAGAACTTTTTGAGTTTTTGAAGCGTACACAAACCAACATAACATTTTTTTATATATATATATAGATTGTTGTCAAGTGATTGTTTGTTCCCAGGCTTTTTCTAATATCGACGCGCGCTGGAGGTCTCGGTATAAACTTGGTGGCGGCGAACCGCGTCGTCATATTCGACGTGTCGTGGAACCCCTCCCACGACGTGCAGAGCATCTTCCGCGTCTACCGCTTCGGCCAGAAGAAGCCGTGCTACGTCTATAGGTTTTTGGCTATGGTCAGTGGACTTTTTTGTAAACCAAACGGCAGCTTAAAAAAATCAAAAAGTGCTTTGTGAGTTTCAATTGAAGAAGTTGTTTTATAGTAAGGAAGGAAAACTTCCTTCTGAGTTTTTCTGTGTCCTACGGGGGTTCTTTTTTTTTAAATGTTTTTAAATAAGCTCTCTTTTAGGGCTGGCGAACGATTGGCGTCCCCGCTAGAGTTGCTCGTGTATAGACATCAGTGCAGTAGTCAGTAGCATCAGTTGGACCGTCTGCATGTTTGTTTGTCTAAGATCAATACAATAATAATGTTATTTGTCACACAAATAAAATTAAAAAAGAAGGTTATTTCAATCAATTTCAACTCAATCACACATTCAGACTCACTTCGTAGTAAGAACACTTCATTATCTCCTTGCACGCTGTCACCATCGCCATGGACAGACCCACTAAAGTTGCTTTACCATCAGGGTACGATGGAAGAGAAGATATACGAGCGGCAAGTAACGAAGCAGGCGATATCGAAGCGTGTGATCGACGAGCAGCAGATCGACCGGCACTACGCCGAGAACGACCTCGCCGAGCTGTACAAGTTCGAGCCGCAGCCGCCGGTGCCGCGCCCGCTGCCGCCGCTGCCCAAGGACCGGCTGTTCGCCGAGATGCTGAAGGAGCACGAGGCGCAGGTCAGTGTTGGGACATGTCGATATCGACGGGCGGCAGATCGACCGGCACTACGCCGAGAACGACCTCGCCGAGCTGTACAAGTTCGAGCCGCAGCCGCCGGTGCCGCGCCCGCTGCCGCCGCTGCCCAAGGACCGGCTGTTCGCCGAGATGCTGAAGGAGCACGAGGCGCAGGTCAGTGTTGGGACGTGTCGATATCGACGAGCGGTAGGTCGACCGGCACTACGCCGAGAACGACCTCGCCGAGCTGTACAAGTTCGAGCCGCAGCCGCCGGTGCCGCGCCCGCTGCCGCCGCTGCCCAAGGACCGGCTGTTCGCCGAGATGCTGAAGGAGCACGAGGCGCAGGTCAGTGTTGGGACATGTCGATATTGTAGTGTTTGTGATCTATATATAATCTGTTAAACATGACGTTGTCTCGAGCACACGGGAGTGGGGTAAACAGACACGTATTAGCCACGGGCGAGAACGGACGTTTACTGGCGCACTGGTGTGGTAACGAGCCAATTAACGTACCCTTTATGACAAGGGTGACACGGAGTACTACAGATATCAACGAGCGGCAGATCGACCGGCACTACGCCGAGACCGACCTCGACTGTAGAAGTTCGAGTCAGTATTAAAAAAAAATCGGTATACGGACCGGCATCAAAGTCTAGCTCTGACATAAAATGCACAGAAGTCGAAATTTAGGTATGATCTGGTGGCGCAGCGGCGAGTTGTTAGTCCTAAGCGGTGATTGGTTCGCCAGCCGTATTAGGTCTCCCGCACTGATACCCCATGCGCAGCTTTCCCCTCCGGATTTCGTTGCCGCGAACTGTACAATTTATTTTCGCTCTTAGAAACTCGTTAATATACGAATAATCAACAATAAAACGAGTGCCAATATTATTCCGATGGCCGATTCTTTTCTGATTACATGTCAATTTAGCGTTCTAAATTGAAATCACACTTCTTTCAAATTGTCAGCCCTAATCAGAAGCGAACACCGCAAAGCGGAAGCAATTTTAATCTATATATATAAAAGGAGAAGGTGACTGACTGACTGACTGACATATCAACGCAGGGCCTAAATTATAAGGGCTAGAAACTTGAAATTTTGTACAGGGGTTCCTTTTATAACGTAGGGGAGCATTAAGAAATGATTTTTGAAAATTCACCCCGTAAGGAGGTAAAACGGGGGTGCAAAGTTAGTATGAAACTTTGCCGTTTTTGATGTTATTCGAATGAAATTCACTACATATGACGGTTTTTTATTGAGTTTCGAAAATCATCTCAAAAGGGGGGTGCAAAGTTAGTAGGTATAAAAGTTTTTCGTATATACCTACATTATTTCAATGAAATTTTGTATTTAGGTTATGTTACCTACGTCTAATTCCACGCGAGCGAAGTTGCGGGCGTCCACTAGTAGATCGATAATACTGACAGTACCTGTTCATTCTAGATCTACAAATACCACGAGCACGACTCGCTGCTAGAGAACAAGGAGGAGGAGACTCTGAGCGAGGAGGAGCGGCGCGCGGCGTGGGAGGACTTCGAGAACGAGAAGACGCGCCCGCCGCCGCAGCCGTTCGTCTCGCCGTACGCCATGCACAACGGGCTAGGTAAGGATGCTCCACTGTCGCATTGTAGATAGCAAATACCACGAGCACGACTCGCTGCTAGAGAACAAGGAGGAGGAGACTCTGAGCGAGGAGGAGCGGCGCGCGGCGTGGGAGGACTTCGAGAACGAGAAGACGCGGCCGCCGCCGCAGCCGTTCGTCTCGCCGTACGCCATGCACAACGGGCTAGGTAAGGATGCTCCACTGTCGCATTGTAGATAGCAAATACCACGAGCACGACTCGCTGCTAGAGAACAAGGAGGAGGAGACTCTGAGCGAGGAGGAGCGGCGCGCGGCGTGGGAGGACTTCGAGAACGAGAAGACGCGCCCGCCGCCGCAGCCCTTCGTCTCGCCGTACGCCATGCACAACGGGCTAGGTAAGGGTGCTCCACTGTCGCATTGTAGATAACAAAGAGAGAAGACAGGAAGTCTTCCTTTTATAAGTCAAAAAGGATGATCCACTGTCGCATTGTAGATAACAAAGAGATAAGACAGGAAGTCTTCCTTTTATAAGTCAAAAAGGATGCTCCACTGTCGCATTGTAGATAACAAAGAGAGAAGACAGGAAGTCTTCCTTTTATAAGTCAAAAAGGATGCTCCACTGTCGCATTGTAGATAACAAAGAGAGAAGACAGGAAGTCTTCCTTTTATAAGTCAAAAAGGATGCTCCACTGTCGCATTGTAGATAACAAAGAGAGAAGACAGGAAGTCTTCCTTTTATAAGTCTAAAAGGATGCTCCACTTTTGCATTGTAGATAACAAAGAGAGAAGACAGGAAGTCTTCCTTTTATAAGTCAAAAAGGATGCTCCACTGTCGCATTGTAGATAACAAAGAGAGAAGACAGGAAGTCTTCCTTTTATAAGTCAGAAAGGATGCTCCACTGTCACATTGTAGATAACAAAGAGGGAAGACAGGAAGTCTTCCTTTTATAAGTCAAGAAGGATGCTCCACTGTCGCATTGTAGATAACAAAGAGATAAGACAGGAAGTCTTCCTTTTATAAGTCAAAAAGGATGCTCCACTGTCGCATTGTAGATAACAAAGAGAGAAGACAGGAAGTCTTCCTTTTATAAGTCAAAAAGGATGCTCCACTGTCGCATTGTAGATAACAAAGAGAGAAGACAGGAAGTCTTCCTTTTATAAGTCAAAAAGGATGCTCCACTGTCGCATTGTAGATAACAAAGAGAGAAGACAGGAAGTCTTCCTTTTATAAGTCAAAGTCAAAGTTATTTATTTGCAGGATAAGGTACAGTAGGTATTTATAAGCAGGTTATTTGAATCCTCTTATCCTAACCCATAGGGCATGCAAACTTTGATCACGTTATGATCACGCTGTCTTCAGGTCTTCAGGCCACCTCGTCCCGACGAGGTCAATAATTAATTTTTCGAGACGCGGTCTCCACTCGAGGACTTTTCTTACCCAACGGTTATCGGTCCGTCGAGTGACGTGGCTTGCCCATTGCCACTTCAGTTGACTGATCCTTCGAGCTATATCTGTAACATTCGTTCGTCTATGGATTTCATCATTGTGAATCCGTAGAGAAATACCGAGCATTGCTCTCCCTAATGCGCTGAGCAACTATGGCTTGCGAAGAAACGGTAAAACATCCATGTCATCACTGGCAACAAAAACTGCTCGATCATTTTGGTCTTCAGACAGGTATTTTCGATGTGAAGATGTGTCGTAACTTTTCTAACGTTATTATTGAATGAATTCTTGATAGCGAATTTGTCATCAATGAAAACTTTAGACTGTTCATCTATACAGTTTATCTATACATCTGCTGTAAATCCTAAAGAAAAAATACTAAATCATGATGATATGAATATCATGAAAACTTTTACGGAAATGCCCCGCTTGTTACTGTAAATCAACCTGTCTCAAATGCTGATAAATATTATAACGTAACGAACTAAATTGTGTTCCAGTGCAAGGGCTGCTCGCGCAGCAGCAACAGCAGATGGCCTTCGCGGCGCTCACGGCCATGCTGCGCAAGGACATGCCCAACATGACCGACCAGCAGATCCGGGACATGCTCCCGCTCATATGCAACTCCAATCCGGGGGTGAGTGTCACTGCGACCTATCTTGCTCTCAGTATTATCCATACTAATATTATAAATGTGAAAGTGTGTTTGTTTGTTTGTCCGGCTTTCACGTCGCAACGAAGCTATTATATGGTATGGTTTTTGTGTGTGGAGATAGTGAGGAGGGTGGAGAGTGACGTAGGCTACTTTTTACCGCGGTAAAACATCCCCATGGGAAGATATCGATGTTTTGTTATTTGCTAGATATTTAGTTCCGGATGTTGTTAACAGATGGCATTGTTAATTCCCTTTTCCCACGCGGGCGGAGCCGCGGGTAAAAGCTAGTTATTGCATACAAGTGTCGGCACGAAAGTGTAGCTCTGAAGAAATTCTGAGGGGATAGTGCGCATGGGGTATCAATGCAGGGAACATAATACGGCTGGCCAATCAGCTCTGACGATTGACAACCAGCTCGCCCTGAGCAATACGATACCTTAAATGTTGACTTCTGTTTATTTAGAAAGAAAGAAAATTATTTTATTTTCATCAGCAATTAGGTATTGTAAAATACATAGATACAAGTAGTAGATTTATAAATTCTGAGGGGATAGTGCGCATGGGGTATCAATGCAGGGAACATAATACGGCCGGCCAATCAGCTCTGACGACTGACAACCCGCTCGCCCTGAGCAATACGATACCTTAAATGTTGACTTCTGCTCATTTAGAATGAAAGAAAATTATTTTATTTTCATCAGCAATTAGGTATTGTAAAATACATAGATACAAGTAGTAGATTTATAAATTCTGAGGGGATAGTGCGCATGGGGTATCAATGCAGGGAACATAATACGGCCGGCCAATCAGCTCTGACGACTGACAACCCGCTCGCCCTGAGCAATACGATACCTTAAATGTTGACTTCTGCTCATTTAGAATGAAAGAAAATTATTTTATTTTCATCAGCAATTAGGTATAGTAAAATACATAGATACAAGTAGTAGATTTATAAATGTTAAAAGGATGAAAATTGGACGCCCTCAGCAAATGGCTGTGGCAAACATCAACAGCCGCTGATTTTCAGGGCGACCTGCATGCAATTTAAAGTCAGAGCTACATTTTCGTGCTATTCCGTGTAACATTACTGCACGCCTGTGTATCTCCCCGAATAAACAGGTTTGTAGAACACCCAATTTTCACCAGTTAATTTAACGTCCCATGGTGGTGGGAGCTTATTGCTATATACCAGGCACAAATACAGACTCTGAGCTACTGCTAGGAATTTCAGGCTAGAAAAACCCAATAATACTAATAAATTACTTTATTGGGTTTTTCTAATTTGAAAATCCCAGTTGTAGAGTATACTCTGTATTTTTGCCCAGTAGGCTATAGGCTCATTACAGACCTTTGGAGAAATACATGTGTGATGTGATGTTATTATTGTACGGGACATTGACCAATTACCGTTAGTTGATCCGTATGTCCAAATAAAATATCTTATCTTATCTAGTATTTTAAGCAAAAAAATATGAAAGCACACTGTAACCACATAATTTATTTGTTCAGATGTTCGGTGGATATGATTATGGCGTAAGTTTTGCATAGATATACATGTGTTGTTGTCTATAAATTATGATTATTTTTAACCCTTTTTTTAACGCCATTTCCACATTGTTGTATCCTATACTCAAGCATGCTGCCTTTTTCAACAGCAGATGTGATCTGTTTCTTTATGTGCATAGTGTACTGCACTCTTAAGAGCTGAGGCACATTGGTGGTTTTTGTCACTATTACTGTGATAAGTCAATGTATTAGACTTCAACAGAGACCGACTTTCTTTGTATCTGTGATAGAAGTCACCCATGTGCGCTAACATTTAGGGCAGACGAACGACTTTTGTCTGCACATGTGTACACTCTTAGTACCTCGAGTGTGTTAGTGTTAGTTTTGAGGAAAAATAAGTCCTCAACAAAAGTCCTTCGTCTGCTTACAGCAATAGTGGATACTATAAAAAATACTGTTTAGAGCTAAATTGGTATACTTTTCCTTTACAGTTGATGCAGAAAATGGGCGATCTATATAAATACGCACAACCCGGTATGATGAATCCAGCAATGATGAATCCAATGACTGCGGGTGAGTTATTTTTTAATTGGGTAACAAAGGTTTATAGTTGTTGCATTTCGTAGCCATTAAGAGCGTCCAACAAGTTTGCTATTAGTGGCATTGTGACATGTGAAGTTAAATGGAGGCCATGATTATTGTTCAGGAACAGGGTTTTAGTAGTCCATTTCCAATGTTATTGTTTATGAATTTTAGAAACGTTTTTGCGTGTATAATTGTTGAAAATTATTGTTGCAATGTTACCGATACAATGTTTTTTGTTTTCTAAATAACGTTATGAGTATTACAAACAACTTTGTCACTATCAAATTAACCAATTACCCAGCTCAATTCTATTGAATAATCAAAATCTTGAAGCAAAATTTTTCTGTTTGTAAGATTTAAGATTTGAGATTTATGATTTATGATTTAAGATTTTAATGTAGCGTCATACGTCATGCGTAAATGCGCATTGGAGCAGCGTGGTGGAGTATGCTTTAGACCTCCCGCAGCTATGTCTGTGGGGGAGACCCGTGCCCAGCAGTGGGACGTCTATGGGTCGCAGCGAAGATTTAGATACCCTATTTTCTTTATTTTCTGATGTGGACGAGTTTCTTTTTTCTTAATGTGTAATGAAGTATAATGTATTAATCGAAGTAAGTATATTATACTTTATATATGTTATAAATAATGTTTGCCTATTTCCATTACCCTGTACACCTGTACACCCTATTCCTTTATTTAACTTACTATTTTCTCTACCCAAAGGTTGTCTGGAAGAAATCGCTACTGTAGCGATAAGGCCGCTTTTTGGCCACCACTGGTCATCGTTTGTTTTTATTGTATATCTTTTATTGTTTTATTGTGGTGTACAATAAAGAGTATTTGTAAGTTATATATATAATTTGTAACGTGTATGTTTCCGTAGGGAGTGCGATGGGCGGCGTGGGCACGATGGGCGGCGCCAGCGGGCTCCAGTACGAGCCGCCGTGGCAGCGGCAGCAGCAGCAGCAGCACCAGATGCGGCTGCAGCAGCTCATGCAGCAGCAGCAGAGCGTTAGTGATCTCCCATCCATCCATCCATCAGCCTTTCGAGGTCCACTGCTGGACATAGGCCTCTCCTAAACGACACCACTCCGACCGGTCCTGTGCCTTCTGAAACCAGCGGTTTCCCGCTGCCTTCTTCAGGTCGTCTGTCCACCTTGTCGAAGGGCGGCCTGTGCTCCTTTTTCCGAGTCGTGGTCTAGTGGTTAGTTAGTGATCTCACTATATACATACTCTACTCCGCTTTAGTTACGGTTAACGTTTACACGACTAATGACAGCCCAGTGGCTATCGAACTCGCCTCTCACTCGAGCGGTCCGGGTTCAAACCCAAGCGGCACGCACCAATGACAATGACCAAATACTGTTATGTGCGATTTAATGTCAGTTGCTGTAACGGTGATGGACACGTCGTGAGGGAACCTGCATGCCTGGGATGTCATGATGTTCTCGAAGGCATGTGAAGTCTGCCAATCCGCACTTGTCCAGCGTGGTGGACTAAGGCCTAATCCCTCACATTCTGAGAGGAGACCCGTGCTCAACAGTGGGACAAAGTAAAGGTTGTGGTGGAAGTTTACGTCTAATGACAGCCTGTGGCTTTCGAACACGACTCACTCGAGATATGAATTGTATTTATACTTATACTAGCTTTTACCCGCGGCTCCGCCCGCGTGGGAAAAGGGAATTAACAATGCCATTTATTAACAACATCCGGAACTAAATATCTAGCAAATAACAAAACATCGATATCTTCCGATGGGGATGTTTTACCGCGGTAAAAAGTAGCCTAGGTCACTTTCCAACCTCCCCACTATCTCCACACACAAAAACCATACCATATAATAGCTTCGTTGCGACGTGAAAGCCGGACAAACAAACAAATAAACAAACAAACACACTTTCACATTTATAATATTAGTATGGATATTGTTATTGTTTGTGCAGTCTATGGGGGCGAAGTACTACGCGGGCGGGCTGGGCAGCCGCGACCCGATGGCGATCGCGCTCCAGCAGCAGCGCGCGCGCGAGCTGATGCACCGGCCCCGCCCGCGCGGCCGCCCGCCGCTCGCCGGCGCCGCGCGCGCGCCGTCCGCCGCGCCCCCCACCGCGCACGCCGGCGACGTCGTCGACCTCGACTCCGACTAGACGGTACCGTCCTACCGATACATGAGCTTGTGCAGTCTATGGGGGCGAAGTACTACGCGGGCGGGCTGGGCAGCCGCGACCCGATGGCGATCGCGCTCCAGCAGCAGCGCGCGCGCGAGCTGATGCACCGGCCCCGCCCGCGCGGCCGCCCGCCGCTCGCCGGCGCCGCGCGCGCGCCGTCCGCCGCGCCCCCCACCGCGCACGCCGGCGACGTCGTCGACCTCGACTCCGACTAGACGGTACCGTCCTACCGATACATGAGCTTGTGCAGTCTATGGGGGCGAAGTACTACGCGGGCGGGCTGGGCAGCCGCGACCCGATGGCGATCGCGCTCCAGCAGCAGCGCGCGCGCGAGCTGATGCACCGGCCCCGCCCGCGCGGCCGCCCGCCGCTCGCCGGCGCCGCGCGCGCGCCGTCCGCCGCGCCCCCCACCGCGCACGCCGGCGACGTCGTCGACCTCGACTCCGACTAGACGGTACCGTCCTACCGATACATGAGCTTGTGCAGTCTATGGGGGCGAAGTACTACGCGGGCGGGCTGGGCAGCCGCGACCCGATGGCGATCGCGCTCCAGCAGCAGCGCGCGCGCGAGCTGATGCACCGGCCCCGCCCGCGCGGCCGCCCGCCGCTCGCCGGCGCCGCGCGCGCGCCGTCCGCCGCGCCCCCCACCGCGCACGCCGGCGACGTCGTCGACCTCGACTCCGACTAGACGGTACCGTCCTACCGATACATGAGCTTGTGCAGTCTATGGGGGCGAAGTACTACGCGGGCGGGCTGGGCAGCCGCGACCCGATGGCGATCGCGCTCCAGCAGCAGCGCGCGCGCGAGCTGATGCACCGGCCCCGCCCGCGCGGCCGCCCGCCGCTCGCCGGCGCCGCGCGCGCGCCGTCCGCCGCGCCCCCCACCGCGCACGCCGGCGACGTCGTCGACCTCGACTCCGACTAGACGGTACCGTCCTACCGATACATGAGCTTGTGCAGTCTATGGGGGCGAAGTACTACGCGGGCGGGCTGGGCAGCCGCGACCCGATGGCGATCGCGCTCCAGCAGCAGCGCGCGCGCGAGCTGATGCACCGGCCCCGCCCGCGCGGCCGCCCGCCGCTCGCCGGCGCCGCGCGCGCGCCGTCCGCCGCGCCCCCCACCGCGCACGCCGGCGACGTCGTCGACCTCGACTCCGACTAGACGGTACCGTCCTACCGATACATGAGCTTGTGCAGTCTATGGGGGCGAAGTACTACGCGGGCGGGCTGGGCAGCCGCGACCCGATGGCGATCGCGCTCCAGCAGCAGCGCGCGCGCGAGCTGATGCACCGGCCCCGCCCGCGCGGCCGCCCGCCGCTCGCCGGCGCCGCGCGCGCGCCGTCCGCCGCGCCCCCCACCGCGCACGCCGGCGACGTCGTCGACCTCGACTCCGACTAGACGGTACCGTCCTACCGATACATGAGCTTGTGCAGTCTATGGGGGCGAAGTACTACGCGGGCGGGCTGGGCAGCCGCGACCCGATGGCGATCGCGCTCCAGCAGCAGCGCGCGCGCGAGCTGATGCACCGGCCCCGCCCGCGCGGCCGCCCGCCGCTCGCCGGCGCCGCGCGCGCGCCGTCCGCCGCGCCCCCCACCGCGCACGCCGGCGACGTCGTCGACCTCGACTCCGACTAGACGGTACCGTCCTACCGATACATGAGCTTGTGCAGTCTATGGGGGCGAAGTACTACGCGGGCGGGCTGGGCAGCCGCGACCCGATGGCGATCGCGCTCCAGCAGCAGCGCGCGCGCGAGCTGATGCACCGGCCCCGCCCGCGCGGCCGCCCGCCGCTCGCCGGCGCCGCGCGCGCGCCGTCCGCCGCGCCCCCCACCGCGCACGCCGGCGACGTCGTCGACCTCGACTCCGACTAGACGGTACCGTCCTACCGATACATGAGCTTGTGCAGTCTATGGGGGCGAAGTACTACGCGGGCGGGCTGGGCAGCCGCGACCCGATGGCGATCGCGCTCCAGCAGCAGCGCGCGCGCGAGCTGATGCACCGGCCCCGCCCGCGCGGCCGCCCGCCGCTCGCCGGCGCCGCGCGCGCGCCGTCCGCCGCGCCCCCCACCGCGCACGCCGGCGACGTCGTCGACCTCGACTCCGACTAGACGGTACCGTCCTACCGATACATGAGCTTGTGCAGTCTATGGGGGCGAAGTACTACGCGGGCGGGCTGGGCAGCCGCGACCCGATGGCGATCGCGCTCCAGCAGCAGCGCGCGCGCGAGCTGATGCACCGGCCCCGCCCGCGCGGCCGCCCGCCGCTCGCCGGCGCCGCGCGCGCGCCGTCCGCCGCGCCCCCCACCGCGCACGCCGGCGACGTCGTCGACCTCGACTCCGACTAGACGGTACCGTCCTACCGATACATGAGCTTGTGCAGTCTATGGGGGCGAAGTACTACGCGGGCGGGCTGGGCAGCCGCGACCCGATGGCGATCGCGCTCCAGCAGCAGCGCGCGCGCGAGCTGATGCACCGGCCCCGCCCGCGCGGCCGCCCGCCGCTCGCCGGCGCCGCGCGCGCGCCGTCCGCCGCGCCCCCCACCGCGCACGCCGGCGACGTCGTCGACCTCGACTCCGACTAGACGGTACCGTCCTACCGA
Organism: Carterocephalus palaemon; assembly: GCA_944567765.1. Lineage (NCBI taxonomy): Eukaryota > Metazoa > Arthropoda > Insecta > Lepidoptera > Hesperiidae > Carterocephalus > Carterocephalus palaemon. The sequence goes on along the minus strand of OX155651.1, from coordinate 9,695,546 downwards.
TACATGAGCTTGTGCAGTCTATGGGGGCGAAGTACTACGCGGGCGGGCTGGGCAGCCGCGACCCGATGGCGATCGCGCTCCAGCAGCAGCGCGCGCGCGAGCTGATGCACCGGCCCCGCCCGCGCGGCCGCCCGCCGCTCGCCGGCGCCGCGCGCGCGCCGTCCGCCGCGCCCCCCACCGCGCACGCCGGCGACGTCGTCGACCTCGACTCCGACTAGACGGTACCGTCCTACCGATACATGAGCTTGTGCAGTCTATGGGGGCGAAGTACTACGCGGGCGGGCTGGGCAGCCGCGACCCGATGGCGATCGCGCTCCAGCAGCAGCGCGCGCGCGAGCTGATGCACCGGCCCCGCCCGCGCGGCCGCCCGCCGCTCGCCGGCGCCGCGCGCGCGCCGTCCGCCGCGCCCCCCACCGCGCACGCCGGCGACGTCGTCGACCTCGACTCCGACTAGACGGTACCGTCCTACCGATACATGAGCTTGTGCAGTCTATGGGGGCGAAGTACTACGCGGGCGGGCTGGGCAGCCGCGACCCGATGGCGATCGCGCTCCAGCAGCAGCGCGCGCGCGAGCTGATGCACCGGCCCCGCCCGCGCGGCCGCCCGCCGCTCGCCGGCGCCGCGCGCGCGCCGTCCGCCGCGCCCCCCACCGCGCACGCCGGCGACGTCGTCGACCTCGACTCCGACTAGACGGTACCGTCCTACCGATACATGAGCTTGTGCAGTCTATGGGGGCGAAGTACTACGCGGGCGGGCTGGGCAGCCGCGACCCGATGGCGATCGCGCTCCAGCAGCAGCGCGCGCGCGAGCTGATGCACCGGCCCCGCCCGCGCGGCCGCCCGCCGCTCGCCGGCGCCGCGCGCGCGCCGTCCGCCGCGCCCCCCACCGCGCACGCCGGCGACGTCGTCGACCTCGACTCCGACTAGACGGTACCGTCCTACCGATACATGAGCTTGTGCAGTCTATGGGGGCGAAGTACTACGCGGGCGGGCTGGGCAGCCGCGACCCGATGGCGATCGCGCTCCAGCAGCAGCGCGCGCGCGAGCTGATGCACCGGCCCCGCCCGCGCGGCCGCCCGCCGCTCGCCGGCGCCGCGCGCGCGCCGTCCGCCGCGCCCCCCACCGCGCACGCCGGCGACGTCGTCGACCTCGACTCCGACTAGACGGTAGAATAGAATAGAATCCATCCATCCATCCATCAGCCTTTCTGGGTCCACTGCTGGACGTAGGCCTCCCTCAATCGTCGCCACTCCTCCCGATCCTGCGCCCTCTGAATCCAACGGTTTCCCGCTGTCCTCTTCAGGTCGTCAGTCCACCTCGTCGGGGGGCGGCCGATACTTCGTTTTCCGAGACGCGGTCTCCACTCGAGGACTTTTATTACCCAACGGTTATCAGTCCGTCGAGCGACGTGGCCTGCCTAGCTATGTCGGTAACCTTCGTTCTTCTACGGATTTCATCGTTGCGAATCCGGTCCCGTAGAGAAATACCGAGCATAGCTCTCTCCATAGCTCGCTGAGCGACTATGAGCTTGCGGATCAGACCAACGGTAAAGGACTATAGAATAGAATAGAAGGAGAATAGAATAGAATAGCTTTTATTTTCACCAGTGACCAGCAATACAAAAAAAAATAATACAATAAAACTTAAAATCTAAAATAAAAAAAAAAAACAACATGATAGGTAATAAAAATACGAGGAGACAAGGAAAAAAAAAACAATAATATGAAAATAACCTAAATTATATAGATAAGATGTTGCCACCAGTGAAAAATTGGAGCGCACTCAGCTTATGCTTTGGCATAAAACCTAAGCTGCTGGTTTTCAGTGCGGTACTGTCCTACCGATACATGAGTTCAACATTCATCCAAGTCTTTAGAGGTCCATTGACTGCAACCCATTAGCTACTTTTTTTGACGTGATAACGTTTATTAAATCGATGAACGCCAACACATCCGAAAAAGTGTGACGTCATGGTGTCGTTATCTGACGTCATGTGTCGTTACCTCCATGATAAAATAGTATACAGGGTGTGTGAGACATGAACATTGTATACAGGGTGTGTGGAAAGAACATTGTATACAGGGTGTGTGAGACATGAACATTGTATACAGGGTGTGTGAGACATTTTTTTTTAATCACGTTATCACGTAAATCTATCGTCCGTCAGACCGCTCGAGTGATAAGCGAGTTCGATAGGGCTGTCACATTACAACTCCTCGTTTTTTTTTTATTTCAGATAGTGTACAGTGAACAGAAGTGTATAGTGATTGATATAAGGTGCTACGTTACGGGCGGAGCGGGCTCTACACCTCGGCGCCGCGGCCAAACATGGAGTGATATCGAGTTAGTACCGCGTCTGAGACCACATATCACGTGAATCTCAACACCCGATAACCTAATATAACCGTTCTATGATGGTTCTGTGGACGAATTGTATTAATATCCTCATTTCATCTAAGATAATCATGCTTACATATCACCTCAATATGGACTCTTCAATGTGTGGAAGTATAAAAGTATTATGGTGCGTTTTCACTGATGTTAATATGAGCGGAGCGGTGATTCATACATTTAGAGGTAATCATCCATCCATCCATCAGCCTTTTTGGGTCCACTGCTGGACATAGGCCTCCCTCAATCGTCGCCAGTCCTCCCGATCCTGCGCCCTCCTTAGAGGTAATGGCGCTGCTTAAATTTATATGTATGAAAATCTGGCTCCTGTGACTTCACATCTGTGGGAACACACCGTAAGGTTTAAAATATCGTTTCCACGAGCTTTGTCAAGTTTTGATTCCCAGTTAACGATGGAACTGATTTGAAAATTAAAATGTGACTTGTGCCACGGTTGGCATTCTCAGCATTCGCGAGTCTTAACGGACGTTTATGAACTATTATGCTGTAAGCATGCTTATAATGAAAATAGTATAACTAACGACTTTATAAATAGTGATTGTAAATAAAATAGTATTTTTAGAATACGTGGCAATATATAAAAATAGTTTCAGGTATTTTTTTTAATGTATGTCTGTCACTAGGACATTTTAAAATTAACCCATAATTTTTATATGTCTACATGCTTACACTGTCGTGGTTCATAAAATATAACTTAAGCTCATACTATATAAATTAAAATAAAACATTGACCATGACCATGAAAGTTGGAGAAGAGAACATTATCAATGTTGTACTAGATTGTATGATGTTTTGCTGCTATTCACTTGTAATGGTTCGCCTAATTGTATAATTTACCACTCGGGTACTCCTAGTACCATTGAAACATTACAATAATGTTTACCCTGCAGCACTTGTTTCAAAATCTTCAGTGGTATTGTAAAATTGTAGGTGAGATGGCATAACTCCAATTTTAACTACTTATTATATTTTAGAAGCACCATGTAATGTGTTGGTTAATACAACATCAAGCGAGAGAGGTGATGACGTTAAATTTAGTTAAAAAGCATTTAACTTCACATAACATGGGTACATCAGAGGGCCCACCACGAGTTTGTATAGAATGGGAACGCTTGCGACTGTGTAAATTATTTATTTGTATGACATGCTACATCTCTGGGTACGTAGTGAATTAAAATTGGCATCATAATTTAATATGGTTTCTAAGGTATAAAAAAACGCTATCGTTACCGCCTCACGTCTATTCAATCTACTATGGTGAGACATTAAAATGACTAATATAAAATACATTAACTACAACGGTTACGTTCGTTACTAGCATTTTTCGGTGTGAGGTGCTAACGTAAAATTTTAGTGCATTTGTTTTAAATTCTTAGATAAAATAATTCAACAATGTCTGTTATAGCGTGGACAATGCTGGCAATGACTGAAAATCATGATGAATCCTTTAAAAATCCCCATTTGAATTAGTTTAGTTTGTGTTTGTATTAGTGTACATTATTTTGAAACTATGTGCGTAACGACGCCTATAATATTATTAGCATAATACTATGGTTATCGACGTATAACCCTCCTAAATTCGAAAGTTGTTAATCGTATGTTTTTATTAAGTGTTGCCTACTTTTTTGGAATTCGGGTTACAGCATACTACCAACATGTGAATAGAAAGAAAGCTTGTCAATGCTAGTATCGAGCTTACATCAGCGAGTCTGGTAAACGGAAATATGAATCATTGCTATCAAGCTATCTACATCAAGTTATTGATGGCAACTCGTGGTAGGCCCAATGATCTGATAAATACCAACACGTGAAACCATCCATGTTAATATTTCAAGTTTCAGTGTTCATAATTATCAGATGTAACCTCAGATAAAGAGCTATAAAATGTGTATTGATTAACTTGCTCATCACCCCTCAGGTTTGACATTTTATTTAATTATATATATCTCTCAGTACAGGAAATTAGTGTTAAGCTGCGTTATATTATTTTATTATGTCGGCTTCGATCACGGAAAGCAAAAAAGATGCAATACTTAATTCATCAAAAATGTTAAAATGCTCTTTCGCTCAATGTAGATTTCGCTCTGCTGCTGTTGCCGTGATATTCATTTTGTCAACCACGATAGGGCAACTGCATAGTAATTATAGAAGCGGCATTAAACTTGATCCAATGAGCGCAAAGTAGTCTAAATTAGACTGGTTTTTCTATCAACAACTAAGACTCGATAAAAATAATAACCCTTTGAATCGATTCTTTTGGTGGTGACACGATTTGCGCTAACATGCAGTATCTATTTATTCTTCTGTGATCGAAGGTTAGATAATATGCGTGTCAACATGTATTACTGCATGACAAACACTACTTTGCACAACATGTTTAAAAAATGTTATACACATATTGATGTTGTAAGTATATTCTTTGTTTATTTAAATTCAACCTACCTTGTTAAAGTGCCCAAAATTGAATAAAAAATCAAATAATTTTAATCTTAATATATTAAATATTCTATTTATTTTCTTTTGTATTTATACTGCTATTATATTATAAATATGTTATACCGAGATACATTTATTTTTCATCCCTATAATTTTCTTTAAAAAAAACTTATGTTTGGTATGCCACAATGGCATTTTTAATAAGGATATTTTGATATAAAAATCTGAAATGATATAATTTTGTTGAATATTTATTGCAATAATTATAATCATATCCTAATGTATTATTAGTACAATATTAACAGAATTACTAACTTCTATATGTACACAATTTTTACATATAATTTAACACACATGAATGTATAAAGAAAAAAACTTTTATTTACAAACATTAATAATTATGGCCTAATTCAATGTCACTTAATTTGTATGTACTAAAGCTAAATCTAAAACAGCTGCTGTATGCCTCAATATTCTTATCAAAGTAAAGTTTTTATATGAATAAATTAACCATTCCAATAACAGAACCCTTACCCTATTCAGTGCGGCAACATATAATAAATTAAACCTTCATGATAATGTTATAATTCGTTTTAAATGTATACAAATTGGACCTAGATGTTGTTAAAACATATATATGGAATAATTGAACTGCAGTGAATGGTTAAAAAATTAAGTCTTATTTATATAAGTAAAATGGGAATGGTTTGCAACTGTTAATTGTAGGTATGCAAATAATTTGCAATATAATGGATTATTTATTTGGCCCGATCCACATCGGGTGATTTAGTTGTGATATTGCCTAATTTTAAATTTTTGTATACGTTTATTTTTAATCAAGTCACAGTTGTGACTAATACATAGATTCAGTAATTTATAGTTATTAGCTTTTATTGTAAGTACCAGTGCGACAAATTGAAATGTAGTAGAATAGTTAGTATTAGGTTTTTTTTTAAATTTTATAACATTCTGAATGTTGATTTTTATAGGTATTTCGACGAACTTTTTATTTTATGCTTATCTTATCATTATTTATAGTTACAACACATTAAAATAAACAAGCAGTATTTCATTTAGCTGATAAGTTTATTTTATATTCACATACAGATTAATGTTATTTAAGATTTATTTTGGTTATATTTTATTAGAACAGTGTTGCAACATTTGAATATTGTAAGATGGTTACAATCATGTGGGGGACTCCTGTGTTTCATTATTTATGTAATATATAAATAATTGTAACTGTAGAAAACTTCCTATTATTTTGTAGTACAATTGAAGTATAATAAATGATTCATAAAATGTGTAACTCATTGTATTATTTAGTATCTAGATTTGAAACAAATAATTCTTAAATCTAAACAGAACATTGAGAATGAAGATATTATTTTTGAAGAGTAGCCACAAAGCTGAACCCAGCTTTGAAACAGACTAACAGTTTTAGGTACCTCCCATACCGATCTGCTTGATCAACCTGTTCAAATGATCTCAAATGATAAAAGTAATCTATAGTGACAATGAACAAATATGCATCAATCACACATTGTGTTTTATAAAAGCATGACACTGAAATTGAATCATTCATACAGATAAAGAATAATATAGATGGAAATTGTTAACACATTCAATGCCACCACGATTTTCTAATACTTCCCAGCGATGCCGCCCTATAAAAAACGCAAACATGCTAGGTGTGCTCGCGGCACTGCAGGATGGAATTACGTAGCACGCTAGGCGTGTTCACCGGCACTGTTAAGAGGTAAAATCAAAGAAAGCGTTATTTCGGCTTCAACCGTGTTTATTGATCAGTCTTTCTCGAGTTACTGAAGAGATATTTTGTTTTTAGCAGTGTTTGTGCTTTTGAAAGTTAAATTATGGCAGTTAGTAGATTCCAAGGTAAGTATTTATCGTAATTTGATCAGTGAATTTCAACCTTTGGTTACTTATTTATGATTTTTTAGGGAAAACAAAATATGTGCAAGAAACAGTGGAATATGATGATGATGCGACGCAAGCAGATAGCCCACCCTCACAAAAACGCCCAAAAGTAGGAGGTGAGCCGATAACATATTTCTCTTATCTTGTCTTAAAACTTTTAGTGCACTTATTGTGACGTAGTGGATTAGTGTTAAATTGTAAATCATTCGGTCGGTACCTGGTACCTACTTTATGATATGCAGGTACCTATAGATAGCACATTATATTGTCAATATTAACGTATTTCATAAGGTTTTTGAAGCAGCACCGCAAGTAATTAAAACGTTACAGGAATCTGTCTACAATTCTAAGAAGTTTAGATTTTAATTTGGAGACAGTAAATGTTTTGAACTTATTGTTTATTAAATACTAGCTTTTGCCTGCGACTTCGTCCGCATAGAATAGTTAATTTGGGTTATACACTTTTACCTACACGAAGTACAGAATTTAGAAGATGAAAATATTTGCCGACGTTGTCGTTACGTTACGTTAGTATATTTTTGGTTTTTTCGCCTAATTGTTTTTTTTTTAATAAAAATGACATTTATTAAAAGTTATAGCCACTTTATACGACTTTAAATAATTGTTGATCATTATTTGCAAACGTATCTAATATTAGCAGTGCCCCGCGGTTTTACCCACGTCTTACGGGAACCATTTACTTTTTAGGGATAAAAAGTAGCCTATAGCCTTCCTCAATAAATGTGCTATCAAACACCGAAAGATTTTTTCAAATGGGCCCAGTTATTCCTGAGATTAGCGCGTTCAACCAAACAAACAAACTCTTCAGCTTTATAACATTGGAATAGATCCTGGGCAGGGTTTTGTCTTCTTCCGATGAATGAAAAGATATTGGTGAAAGAGAGAGAAGGAAACAGATCCGAGTTACACAACAGCTGATAAGCGTTTATAATTAGGTACCTAAAGGGGTACATTATAGGTAAATATTTTATGCAATTTATTTTATCTTTTTTGTTCAACCTAAGTGCCAAGGAATAAAATAAATGATAACTTATAAAAAATATTCTATATTTTATTATTGGCATTATAAATGTAGTAAATTGACCTAATAATATAAAAGATTGAGAACTGCTGGAGATGAACACGCCTGGTATGTTCGCGGCATTACATAATAGATTATTTTTGATGAACCTTAAAAAAATATCAGATCCTGGAACCACTTCAGAATACTTTAGCTTACGGCAGAAAGTTTATGCTCAGAGTCTTTCGGACAATAATATTGTCTAATCTTTGAGATATAGATGAAAAACGGTGAGCACGCCCGGCGTGCTGGCGGCATGCAGATAAGAATTAGTGTGGACACGCTAGGCGTGTCAATGGCACTGAATGTGTTAATATCATCAAATCGTGTTATTTCCATTTTACAAGAACCTTCAATAACCATTTATCACAGTAACTGCTACCAAAAGTAGAGAGGCTTAATTCATGTCAATCATTTATTACTTTTGATCACAGCAGAAAAAATATGGATATTGCATATTAGTGCAAATCTTTCATCATCAACTTCTTTATCTAGTGTTGCTAGTCAAATTTCAAGTACTCAGGATCACTAACTAGTGATCTGATCTACTGTGAAAAAATCAACTAGTATTCAAGAAAATCTAAATAGTCTAATAGTCACAGAACTCTGTGACTGACTTATTATGTACTACATATATGTCACATCAACAGCGGCAGAGATAAATTGAATTTTAACATGAATGAAGTATGAATCTGCATTTATTCTGTGATTGAATTATTCCACATTCATGTTTGTGCACATTTGCATCATAATATTTTTGTGTGTCATATCAATATTAAAGAAACGTAATATTTCTAACAGAATTTGTGTTTCTTCTATTTTCTCTTATTTCTTAACTAAGAACACACTGTATATTTATTATATACTATTTTATTTACATTTTCTTGAATACTAGTTGATTTTATAAACTGCATAAAATGCTAGATGTAATGCATGTGTATGGACACACAGGCAGTATGTTTCTGCAATTGCGAGAGATCTTAACTATAAACTGGGGAAGAGGTATATATGTGATGTATGAAATCAAAGCTTCGCTCTGCAGATCTACATCTATAAACACACATCCATAAATAATGCAAACTGAGACAATGTAAAATGTGTATCAACCCTCACATTCATGGCAATTCAGCAAATTTAAATTAAAACATTGATTCTGATGTTCTTAAATCTAATAGTGCATATTATTATTATCAACTTACACTAATCATACTATATATTAAGGTTAGGAATACCAGTGAACACCCCTATAGAGACTTCTATATACTTGAGCAATTTTCTAGCCAAGATTTTGGCTTCGTCATCTCTGAATAAATTGGCATTCAACATATCCAACTTGTTTTTAGTCTGGAATTCAATTATTTCACTGGCACTGACTGCCATGGCGTTCATGGGTAATCCAGTAGCATTAACTAGAACTACACGTCGAAACATAAGGTCAGGATGCACTTGTCTAAGAGTCTTCTCCGCCCACTTCAAACAAAAAGGTCTACTTGTATCTATACAGAGCACAACAAAGTCAATAGCCATTCTTCCCGTAAGATTAGTCTGTAGAACTATTTCATTTAAATCATATGATCGTAACACATGTAATTTCCACCTGTAACTGCCCCGTGTATAAGCTTCAAGTAACTTTTCTGCGATTTTTTCGATGAAGTGTGCACTTGACGAAAGCACAGCTACTGACAAAAACTTTCCAATGCATTTTGGTCCCACCCAAGAGGCTATAATATTTTCATCGTCCATAGAAGACATTGTAACTTATTCAAATAATTCTTTTAGATTAAATTTAAGACTTTTAAGGAAAATAGCGAATTGAAATAAAACAAAGCGATACCGAAACGGTCATTTCATTCAAAAATTAATTGACAATGTTGAGTTGACATGATAATGCACAGATATCATATTGAAATTAGGGTCACAGATCACAAAAAAAATTAGCATGGAAGTAGATGCACCTGTCTTTAAATAGGTACGTGGAAATTAGTACATAACGACCACCAATGCTCTAGAACTACCACAGCTGTGTCTGTGTGGGAGGGGTCGCAGCGAGCGACCACAGAAATTAATCAAGATAGAACGGTGAACCGGGCGTATATCCCATGTTGCAATCTTATAATTTAATGCAAGATATCTCGCAAGTTTGGTCAGTGCGCGTTGATGTTTGATATGGTACGTTACGTTAACCATAGATTTAATTACAACTATAAAGAACTAGTGGACGCCTGCAGTGTCGCTCGCGAGGAATTAGAGATAACAATAGTTTCGTTTACGCCTAGTAATATTATATAGCCTATGTCACTCAGTGAAGATGTAGCTATAAAATGGTGAAAGAATTTTTGAAATCGGTCCAGTAGTTTTGGCAGCGCACGCCAGAATAGCTCGCAGATGGTAGATATTTTCCTACTTACTTGACACTTATCGTCATATTTTGGACAATTCACACAATCTACCTATATATATAAAAGGAGAAGCTGACTGACTGACTGACTGACTGACTGACTGACATATCAACGCAGGGCCTAAACTATAAGGGTTAGAAACTTGAAATTTTGCACAGGAGTTCCTTTTATAACGTAGGGGAGCACTAAGAAAGGATTTTTCAAAATTTCATCCCCTAAGGGTGTAAAACGGGGTGCAATGAGTTGAATGTTGAATGAGTGGGGATGAGTTAGTATGAAACTTTGCCGTATTTGAAGTTATTCGAATGAAATTCAGTACCTACGAAGGTTTTTCATTGAAAGTTTCGAAAATCATACCTTAAGGGATTAAGGGAAGGTAAAAGAGGGGTGCAAAGTTAGTAGGTATAAAAGTTTTTCGTATTTATCTAAGTACATTATTTCAATGAAATTTTATAATTAAGTTATTAGTTCCTAATAATTATTATTGGCGATATCCTCCTACTCAGAGTTAGTATCGGATTCGAAACTATCTAGGGGGCGCGCGCGCACGGATGTGCCGCGGTGCTGCATGAGGTAGGGGGTAGTGATGAGTAGGACACGAAATAAAAATGAGTTTGTAAGAGTAGCCTCTTTTTTGTATTGAGCCGCTACAATGTCCCACTTCAAATGAGGCGAGGCGTTCGTCGCGCGCGATACATTTGTACTACGATGTCCCATTTCAAACGAGGCGAGGTGTTCGTCGCGCGCGATACATTTGTACTACAATGTCGCACTTCAAATGAGACGAGGTGTTCGTCGCGCGCGATACATTTGAAGTAACTAGAATGACTTGGTACTTGTATTGTCCTACCTTACAATGTGTAACTGACGTAATAATTATTATTTATTTTAAACGTCATTGTGTGTGTTTAACGTACCGCGACAACAAATTTGAAGTAGTACATAATAAAATTTTGAGCCGCTCTTACATTTCTACGTCATGTCCGGGACAAATGAAGTGCCTCTTGTATGTCCTACTCAACACTAGTAGGGGGGCGACAAGTGGGCATGGGCAACCCGAACGCGGGCAGACGTCGGTAATGGTCGCTTCGGTTATTAAAAAAGGTGTAAACGAAACTATTGTTGTCTAATTCCACGCGAGCGAAGATGCCGGCGTCCACTAGTGTCTTTATAAATTGTAGCCTATGTGTTATTCTGATGTATAAGCTATATTATTGTAAAGTTTCATTAAAATCCATTCAGGGCCATATCTATTCTGTCTGTGGTGTATATCTATTCTGCTTTCCTTTCTGTGACTGACTTCTGACTTTACGTGACAGACACGCATCGTTTGTTTGTATCAAAATAAATAATTTGTGATAACGACAATATGCGCTACGTTCTGTGATTTCAAATCAAATTCTATTCGCATCAATGTACCAACTTTTGCGAGCTACGCAACGTGAATCGTAAACCCAGAGTACATTAAAATATCGTAAACCAAAAAGAAAGTAAATGCGATTGATTGCGGTGACTTGCGTCGAGTGGGAAAAAAATAACACTTGAATAAGAATTGTCTGGATTGTTTCAGTCTATAAAAATTATATTGATCATGCGAAGAAGGGATGAAAAGTTTCCGGATAATGGATTTGAAGCATGGGGAGGGTATATGCAAGCAAAAATTTCAAAATTGGAAGAACAGTTCACGTCTCGAAATGACGAATCAAAACTGAGCAATATATTCAGTGGAATTAGTATTTATGTAAATGGATTTACCATTCCCTCAGCTGATGAATTGAAGGAATTAATGGTTCGACATGGAGGTGTGTATCATACATATCAGAAAAGAGATGATTTTATAATAGCTTCCAATTTACCGGATACTAAAGTGAAAAATATGTCATTGATTAAAGTAGTCAGACCAGAATGGGTAACGGAGAGCATTGCTGCAAACTGCTTGCTGGATTATAAAAATTTTTTGCTGTATCAAAACTCTAGAACTCAGCCTAAGCTGAAATTCAATCAAAACTTTGAAGTTGACTTAAGAAGTAACAATAAATCTTCGAAATCTGAAACTACAGTAGCACCAGACTTTGTACCAAGTTTAAATTGTGATGAACCTAATGATAAAAGAAAGGACCATAAAATTGAAATGCTATGCTTAAGGCAAACTGATTTTAAGAAAGCTGAACATAGTACTAAAACATCTGCTGACCCTAATTATATATCTGAATTTTACAATAACTCTAGACTACATCACATTTCACAGCTTGGTGCTTGCTTTAAGCAATATGTTAATGAATTGAGAGAGTTAAGTAATTTAAAATTTTTGGAGCGAACAAATTTGAAGACTAAAGTACTTGATTTAAATTCATTAGATCATGTCTCTCAGATGAAATTTGAAAGAGGGAAAACTATAATGCACATTGATATGGATTGTTTTTTTGTATCAGTTGGTTTACGTAACAGGCCTGATCTTAAAGGCAAGCCTGTTGCTGTAACCCATTCAAAGGGTGGTCAACCTCGCCCTAAGAGACCTGGTGTGGATAGATCAGCAGAATTCAATCTTTATAAACAAAAACAAGCTAAAAAACTAAGCAAAGCTGCGGGTATAAATGTGGATGAAACAGAAATTGAAACTCGGGTTGATGATATTGCTGATGAAGATGATAAATATGGTTCCATGAGTGAAATAGCTTCATGTTCATATGAAGCAAGGGCCAAAGGTATTGGCAATGGTATGTTCATGGGTGCAGCATTAAGATTATGCCCAGATTTGCAAACTATACCCTATGATTTTGAAGGTTATAAAGAAGTTGCCTATACTTTGTATAATACAGTAGCACAGTATACCTTAGATATTGAGGCAGTTTCTTGTGATGAGATGTATGTTGATTGTACTGAACTTTTGAGTGACATGAACATTAGTGCTGTAGATTTTGCAACAGTTTTGCGAAATGAAATAAAATATAAAACTGGATGCCCTTGTTCAGCAGGATTTGGTGGAAACCGTTTACAAGCAAGACTAGCAACGAAAAAAGCCAAGCCGGATGGACAGTTTTTTCTTACAGAAGACCTTATTGAAGATTTTATGTTTGATATCAAACTGAAAGATTTACCTGGTGTTGGCAGGCAAATATCACATAAGCTTGAAGCATTAGGTCACCAAACTTGTGGCTCCTTGCAAAGCCTCACTTTGGCATGTTTAAAACAACATCTTGGCAATAAAACAGGACAGCAACTTTTTGATCAGTGTCGTGGCAGAGATTTAAATCCGTTAGTATTTCATACAATTAGAAAATCTGTATCAGCTGAAGTCAATTATGGTATTCGGTTTGAGAACAATGATCAATGTATGGATTTCTTAAAACAACTTTCCTTCGAAGTACAAGCTAGAATGCAACAATTTAAAGTTTTGGGTAAATGTATAACTTTGAAACTTATGGTTAGAGCTGAGGATGCACCTGTAGAAACTGCAAAATTTATGGGACATGGGTTTTGCAATGTCATCAACAAATCAGTTAACTTAACTTTTGCAACTAATGATGGTGATGTAATATCTAAAGAAGTTATTTCATTATGTAAAAAGCAAAACATTGACCCAAAGGAAATGAGAGGTATTGGAATTCAAGTAACAAAGTTAGATGAACTAAAAAGTAAGGCTACAAAGGGTTCACTTACAAAATATTTGGCTACTACCAAAAGTAGAAAATCATTCATAAAAATTGCAACAAAAGAACAAGACCAAAATATACTTAATAAAAATCAAAATCTAAATGAACCAACATTAACAGACCAAAACAAAATGCCACTTTCATTAAAATCAAAGTCGAAGACACCAAAGAAAGTTAAGTTTAATACGTCACCATGTAAAAAGTCTCCAATACTTAGATCTACAAAATCTCCAACAAAAAGACGCGGAAGACCTCCTAAAAATTCTAAAATACAAAACTCAGCATCAAAAAATCTGCTTAACAAATTTCTGTGTGTACAAGAAACAACATGTAAGCAAGAAACTATTTTAAAAGAGGATATTACACTCAAAACTGAACAATTAATTTCTGAGAAGCAATTACCTGTGCAAGCAACCCCCATCAATGATAAACCAAAGGGTATCTTGAGTTTGTCATGGGATAAGATTCGGGAGCTCCTCGTGGCATGGTTAGATAGTGGTCAGGTGCCGAAAAAATATGATGTGGATCTGATTGCCAATTACATGCAGGAAATGGTTGTGAACAAAAACATTGCAAAATTGTATGTTTTACTAAACTTTTTGCGAAGAAGGACGAGAGAGATAAACAATCTGATGTGGAATGAAGTATATGATTATGTATCTGAACAAGTTCAAAATGCGATGGTAGCTGTATATGGAAAAAAACTGTACACTTCAGATTAAACCATCATCTGTCTTAATTTTTCAATCTGCGTTAGGACTGTGCAGTAGAAATAAAATCTTCCCTCAAATCATCAATCAGTTAAGTTTTAAATTTGAAATAATACAACTAATAGTTTTTCTCTATTGTGTATTTTAAATTGAATCTATTGACTACAAACAAAAACAGGTCATATTCATGTAGAAAAATGTTTTGCTCATTACAATCGTAATCAAACAAAACAGGATTAACAAAACAAACATGCATGGCTTCTTTCTTTTAGTTAGTGGAATATATGAAAATGATAAATTCTAGCAGATACAAAAAGGAGGGTTGGTGGTTACAAATGTTTAGCCGAATCCTGTTTTATTTTTAAATTACATTAATCATTATTGGGTATCAGTAAAAAGTTCATACAAGTCATAATATTGTAACACTAATGGTATAATCATATTTAGTAAAATGGCAGTTAATATCACTTACGGTAATTAATGAGCACATTTACAACATCCAATGATTAATGCAATTGTTTCTCATAGGTAAATAAACATTTACACCCAGATTTATGTAAAAATAATACATTACACACTGCAGTACTTAATCACAACTTTGTCACGATCTCACGGTCAATACGTAGATAGTTAATTCCCAGATTTAGTTAATTCATTTTACTATAATTAATTATCACAGTTGCTTATTGCAAAAAAACAAAATAACATCCAATTCCATATGAAGCTCAAAATATAAATTAATTTATCTATTACATAGTTCGACATTGCGTTCTTGGGTGATGATTTCTATTATGTATGTATTTAGTTTTAAAAGAACTTACATTGACTAACGAACAAGCTTCAAGCTTGCGGAAAACTTAAAACTAAATGTTTTGTGACCTTTCATGTTAGAAGTATTTATTTAAAACAATTTAACTAATTATATATTATTGTTTTCTTGATAGTGATACCATTTGGATATTAATAGACAGTCAAGTAGGTACACTCAGTTAGGGGTTCGGATATGTTGACTTGGGACTAAAGGAAATAAAACTTGAGTATAATCGCATACAATTAATATTTGTAACGTTCTAACTCAACGCTAAACAAAATTATTGAAAAATATAGCGACCAGAAATAAAAAAAAAAACATGTATTTAAAAAAGTAACCAGAAGTAGTTAAAATTGTACTTACAAATACGTAAGCAATTCGATAAACATAGCAACTCTCTACTCCTACCCTAAATCGTAGTTCATTGCATCAAAGGAGTTGTTTCAGGGATGTATGGAGCTCCGGCCCAGTCTATGTACACCATACTAAAAAATGGAGAAACACAATTAAAACAGTTTCCAACCATCCAATTACTTTAAATTGGCTTAGTTTGGATGTAAAGCATAAAAATGTACACTTGAAATTGCAACACAAAACGAAAATCCGTCATGGCGGTAAGCTATCATGTTGACTGAAGTTTGACTTGTTGTAACATTTACATGACATTTATTTGATTGATAAAATGGATTGTAACACTGAGAACGAGTATGTACCTATTTTATTTTTCCCTTTAAAAATTTTTTTTAAGATTTTTATTTAAGTACAGAATACAAACATTCAATCGTCGAAATATTAAAAATAACTCAAGAAATTCAAACGAACGGAACATCAAACCACGATCGACAACGAAAGCGACACTAGACGGTTCACGATCTTGATGGTCGATCTATGGTTTACTGTCACTTTTTTTTTTTAAATCACAGATACGTAGTATCTCTAGTTTGTGATCACAGAGTAATCTAAATTGACGGGACGCCATGTTGAAACTCGTTAAAAATAATTGATAAATATAAAATTATTACAAGAAAAGTATGCAATTTAGCAATTTATCTGTATTTTTCCCAAATTTTACGGATTTTTCTCCATTTTTTGAGATAATGTACATATACTGGGCCGGATTTGAAACATCTCCTTTGAAATTACATTAAATTTTGGTCATAATTATATTAATAGAAATATGTATGTACACTTTATGAAGGTTTTAAATATTTTGCAATATGTATGTATTTGATTTATTTTTTAAGCCCGCGTACCGATTGGTCAGTTCGAAAGATATGCGCGTGGTGGTTCAACAATTTGTGAAATTTATGAAAAAAAAAATAAGAGCTTAAAAATAAAAAAATAAAAGATTGTCTTGTTGATTGTCAGGTTCTTCATTCTCTATTAATTGTTATATTTTCTGTTATCTTAAAAATAAAATCATTACGTACCTTTAGTTCACCTTAGGTACAAGGACTATACAGGAAAACTTTACAAACCTACTGACCAATCAAAAGGGCTTTAATTATTACAAATCTGATATGGTACTCGTACATATTTAATTTCATTATACTGTTTATGGATGGGCAGTAATTGATTATAGCTGTACTTGTTGTTGTACTTAAACGCAGGATCATTGACAAACATTACACTTCACGCTGTAGAATTCGTGGATATGGAGTGCTTCAGCTTGGAGTCAATGATGATTTCGTCCCCGGATCTAATGTTGTAAGAGTACAGCTGCTTTGTTGGATACTTCATTTCCTCCGGTCCCTGGAAAAGCTTTAGAGATAAATTATAAAGATTTAAAATAATATGACATAAAGAGGCTGGGGCAAACAAATTCACACCAAGTTATGTGCGTAATATACGCAGTTAAATATCGCTTATTGTGTAAGAAAACATCGATGTCAATGTTTCGCTTATGGCCTGCATGACGAAATATGGTGTTGTCTCCTTCTCGCAATGCTCTCTCATCACCCGACCGCAACAGTAAACCATGTATCACCACAACCCTATTTTTTTCCACTGTTGGGCTCGGGACTCTTCTCAGTAACCATGCTGGCCAAATACGGATTAGCAGACATATATCTTCTATATAATAAAAATGAAGAATGAAATGTGTTGGTAAGCGCATAACTCAACAACGCCTGGACCAATTTGGCCAATTCTTTTTTTAAAATGTTCGTTGAAGTTCAAGGATGGTTTTTACGGCGAGAAAAATTTGAAAATTCATCCCCTAAGGGGGTAAAACGAGGGTGCAAAGTTAGTATGAAGCTTTGCCGTTTTTGAAGTTAGTGAATGTGTAACGCGAGCGAAGCTGCGGGCGTCCACTAGTCAAGAATAATAATTGTTTTTACTTATAAAAACCTCCTTTCAAGAAACACGTCCTTATTCAAAAGCCATCACTGGTAAGTTCCTACCCTAAGTCAACACATCCCAAATAGAATATTTAAAACTGATTAAAATGGCGCCTATATTCACCTACGTCACTTTTTTATATGTATTACCTTAAAAAATCGATTCAATCGGCTCATCCGTTCGAATCCTTTTATTTAGCTGATAAAAGTTTATCATTACCTGGGTATCTCGGAGCTCCTGATCCACGTAGAACAAGCGCATCTTGGCGGCGGGGAAGCCGGCCAACCGCTCCAGTCTCGACTTCAAATCTGACACTGTCCTGAAAAAGAAAAAAATCCCAATTTTTAGTTGTTTTATCTTATTTAGTTGTAACTGACCATAAAATTTACTTAATTATATACTATACTAGCTGACCCGGCAAACGTTGTTTTGCCATATAAATAATTTTTACTGAATATTTTGGGAGAACTTCATGTAAGTGTGTGGACTACCACTACCCCTACCACTAACACTACCCCTACCACTACCACTACTCCTACCCCTACCCCTACCACTACCAATACCTATCACGCACCAAATATTGGTTTGTTTTGTAGTACATGCTATGTATCAGAGATGGCTGGCGCTGTATGTGAAAAAAAGATTTTCCCGCTTTTCTGTTGAATTTTTTCCTGAATTTTCTTTGCTATAAACCTCACGGAGCCCGAGACCTTTCCAACGAATGCAAAACCGTGGAAATCGGTTCGTGCGTTCTGGAGTTATAGCGTCAGGAAGGAAAACCCGACTTATTTTTATATAGTAGATGGCTATATATCATTTTATGGTGAAGGAAAAATCTTTCGAAGATTTCCTTAGTGCTCCTCACTCATCCACAAACCGACCGCCCCCGTCGTTGCTTAACTCGGTCGATCACATTTGACCGACGCGAACCATTGGGCTATGCACGCTACGGAGCGAACAGCGTACTCACCGGTATACGTCGACGGTGCGCACCTCGCTGGTGTCGCCGCAGGTGAATGTGATCTGCACTCGCTTCTCCGGCCTCAGGTCTACCGACACTAACGGGTCCAGTTTGCCGTGCACGCCCACTAGCTCCCAGTACCTGTAAACACATCAGTAACTTAAGCCAAAGTGAACAGAGAGTTACACCAAGGGGCCAAAGTGAACAGAGAGTTACACCAAGGGGCCAAAGTGAACAGAAAGCTACACCAAGGGGCCAAAGTGGATCGGTAAGTCAATGTCATTTTGACCAAGCCGGATGTACGCACGTACAAAGTAAAAATCAACAGCATCAGTTCAATCTGGGCATGTTAAAGCTTGCTTGTTTAAACTTGTTAGAACTCTACACTCGTCGATTTGCTAGCGCTTCAATCAACCGTTGACAAATTGACGTTCTTTGTGTAGGTACTTACATCTACTTGCCCAAGTAGTTTACACCCGCGCCCAATAGATATCTATCTACAATCTACATCGAAGAAAAAGAAACATTTGCTTCATATGCCTCATTCTATTCTTGTCTTTGCATGTATATAGTAGGTAGGTACCTACTTATTCTGGAAGCTATAACCCCGGGGTTTCCCTACCTCACATACATACGTACCGTCTTCGTCCAAAGTTTAAATGCTTTTTAGGCCTTCATCGTCGGTGTTATACTTTGATAGGTATTATAAGGTAGGCAAATGACTTTCAGAATAAAGGTATACAAATACATGTGTGTAGTTAGTTACTGTACTACACTGTAGGTACCTACTGTGTAGGTACCTACCTACATACACAGAAATAATCAACTAATCACGAATAATCAAAGCATCGTGGAAAGTTGCTTTTCATTACTTTTATTTAAAAGTAAATCACTCTCCTCCGATGATTACCAATGCAGCAATCGTTGCCGGTAGAATCAAACGTTCGCATATTTTCTTCCGATAGAAGGGAAATCTGGTTAAGCCCTAAGGTCTTGTTTACAGAGTTACAGACGTGTAAGGCATCATAACATCTCTCCGTACGAGTGAAATTTTTTTTTATAAATCCCCTACATTACTGTGTAACCTACATTATAGCAGTTTACATGCGACGTGCGAATCAAATTACATAAAACGTGAGAATGAAATGGAGTTCTCGCAAACGGCCGTGTGGCCACCCACCAGCTTTGGGTGCAAAATTGATTGTCCGATTACCATTTAGTTTAATATAGAAATTGGGGTCAATCTATTTTGCGAGAATTTCCCGCCTACTGCATCTATATCCTTATTCAACTAATTATGTACCTATTGAAATATTATAATAAATTATAAACAGTCTATAGTGGGTCTTCTAGAACATGTCTAGGTCATCTAAATCAAGCTGTTACTCCCGGTTCTGAGACGTAATCAGCTGATAGTATCACCTAAGGATTCATCCAAACCCTTTGATGGTACAATTAGGATACCTTTAAAGGTTCTCTACCACCAATTTTTTTAATTAATAATAATGATAATCTTCATTTCGGTATTTAAACTCCATATTATTGTCTGTCTGTCCTCCACCAATCCGCATTGGAGCAGCGTGGTGGAGTATTCTCTAGACCTCCCGCAGCAGTGGGACGTCTATGGATCGCAGCGATTTTTGTTAGTAAAACAGTTAATTGGTACTACTTAAAAACTAATAGTTATTTATTATTATTAATATAAGTAACTAATTAATTAGCTTTATTATTTTCAGTAGAAGTAGACGACGAGGAGCCTTGGACTGAGGTTGGATCAACTCACCTATCAGGGCGGTCGGCCTCCGGTTTCTCCATGTAGTATCTGATGAAGGCGCGCTCGGCGGCGTCCCGCTCCTCCGCGGGCACCGCGCCGCCCCCGTTCAGCGTGCGCACGTGGGGCAGCCTGGCCACCAGCAGCAGCCGCCGCTCGTGCTCCGTCGACTCCACGCGCTCCCACAGGGGCCAGCCCTGGAAACAATCAAATATCTTTTCAGTTTACAGCCCTAGACGTTACGAATTTGTCTCTCCAAATTATGACATGGCTCTATATATCGATGTATTATAATAATAACAAATGAAGAGGCTTTATTAAAATAACGTATTGTTTTACAAATTTGATCATTTGCACACCTTAAAGGTATATTACAGAGGTCTATAAATCTTATATTTGCCGAATCTAGTAATATCTATGAGTAATATGGTTAATAATGAATTTATGAATTACAATTATTTGATGATCTACGGATAGCGTATTGCCAATGTTTCTGTACTAGTGAATATAAAAGATAGCAAACAATCATGCAGCATCAGCCAGCCGATGCTGTTCATGACAAATATGACAGATCGAAGATTTAAGATTCTTAAGGATCTCACAACCTATATGGTCTCCTCTAGAGAAGAGCCTATGATGGTCTCCTCTAGAGAAGAGTATCTGGAGACACAGTTAGATACTCTAATAACTAAATCAAATTTTCATAAATGGCGACTAAAAAAAATCCAGGAGACCCCTAAAGCCCGAAATACCTACTGCTGAATTAAAAAGTCACGAGGTCACGACTGAGTTATAATCGTAGAGTCCAGAACAGAAATGTTCCCTATAAAAAAAACAAACGCCGTATAAAATGCGGTCTTGTCTTCTTCAAGGCCTCTTGAGGCCAGTTTCCATTTATGGCAACTTTGAGTCCGCCGAGAAAAGTTCCTTGCAAGTGTTTTTTTTTTTCATTCCCGCTCATTATTATTTTGTTTTGTATTATTTAAGTCTACAATTTCAAGCCATATTTTTAAATGTGCCTCATTCATGTTGCCTTCTATATTTTCATAAAAAATAAATAACTCGTTTTTGTGGCATTATGCATGTCGTGTCGTGATAATCGTGATGAGAGTGGGTCTAGCTATGATTTTTTAACATGAACATCTGATTTATTCGTTGGATTTTGTATGGGGCTTTTTGTCCGTGTTTTTTTTTTATGGATACAGGATAGCAAACGAGCTTGCAGCACCACCCATCCGCTGCCGCCCATGACAACTGTGACTGACTTTGAATAAGACTCAATTAGGGACTGGGATGGTTAGTCCAATTAGTTGAGAAAGTTAGATTAGAACATCAGTTGGTCAGTTCGTTAGTAGGTATGAGGACTGGGGACTGTTAGTGATAGTTAGTCCTGTTAGTTGGTGTTAGTAATAGTCCAGTTAGTACTTGTTAGTAGGAGTCTCGTGCTAAGTTAGTCTCAGATGTGTTGCTACCCTTGAGGACTAAGATGGTCGCCTCTTAAGAAGTGTAACCGGAATCCACACCTTTCCAACCGGACCACAATTGCTTTAAAAACAATTATTACACGGCAGAAAAGGTACTAGGTACCGTGGCGGGCGGTGGTACTGCCCCGGGCGAACTCTATATGGAACCAATTATCTTTCATATAAAACCTATTTGGTTCCCTATAGGCTCTACCACCTACTGATGTGTTTATATGTTTATCTGTAGGATGGTTCATGAAATACCTATCATCAATTTGTACTATGTATTTGGTACCTCCCATTGTATTCAAATAACATGGGATAGGAAGTAAATATTATAATCACATTAAATATTTAATTATATATGTATATACATATATTTAATATTAGCTAACTAATATCTACTAGCTACTACTAGCTAATTACAATTATTAATTAAGCGATAATACGTTTAAATTAATATCTACCTTTAAGTACCTTTAACTCATTGAGATGAATAGAATTATTAGTGGACTTACTACTAATATGGCTAGTAGAATTACTACTAGACATAGTAGTATGTAACCCAATTCACAAAGCTTAAGAAGTTTACCTATAGGCCTTAACCTTAGGCCTTAGGCTTATAACTTATTGGTCTAAACAAAGAACTTTCCTTTCTCGGGCCAGGTTCAAACCAGGGTTGTTGCTGATGTAGGTTTTTTCAATATCAGCTGATGCTGATGCTGATGCTGATTTTGTAAATTAATATCAGCTGATGCTGATGCTGATGCTGATTTTATTAAAACATGAAATTGAAACTATGAAGTTATTGGTAAAAGTGATAACTTTATTAGGCTTTTTAAATAAAAGGGAAATTATTAAAAAAAAAATTGTGAGCCGTCACGGGACGCCTGGCAGATGTGAAACATCGAAATTATTTTGTACAAGTAATAGGCACAAAAGTACAGATTATGACAGGAACTAAAACATATAATAAAAAAAAAAAAAAAAAAAACAAAATAATAAAAAAAAATTAATTAAAAATGGTTGTCTGTAAAGTCGGTTTACGGACGATAGATTTACGTGATAACGTCATAATCATTATTTTATACAATACAAAAAAGGAGAATTGAAAATACAAAGATAACAGACAACAGACAAGTCTATATATTTATTTTGACAGTTCCCTATTTCGGAGCCATAGAAACGCCAATGTTGTGTGTAAAATTAATTTTATAAAATTAAAAATTAATTTAATAAAAACACTCAACGGAAACGGAAGCAGAACGGGATACTTTTTCATATGCGCTGTTCATCAATTTATAAGAAGTTATCACGTCAAAAAAAATAAATTATTATTAATATTTAATAATAATTATTAATAATTATAATATTATTATTTTATTAATAATAATATCCGATAGACATATATAAGACATATATAACTGTATAGTATATATATTCTAATCATAATACAGCGTGGCGAAGCGTCGCCACGGCCTGTATCGCCACGCCAAAAATTTGGTTTACCCTCCGCCTAAAGATGTTTCACATCAATAATACTGTGACTTTTAATTATCACAAACAATCATCTTCGTAAATGTGGTGGTAGGGCCCCGGAGGGATTATATTGGTAATATTGATTTGAATACCATTATTACCATTATTATTTCTCCATGGGGTTTGCCTATGCTACCACCCTTGAGCATGAGTCAGCCGCCAAACGACTCATCGTGTTCCAGCTGGGGGCTTAAGAGCCAGATCATTCTTTCTTTTTCTTCTCTCTTTCTTGGCCGGCAACGCATCAGTGATGCCTTTGGTGTTCGCTCTAAGAACGACTGACAATTTTACGATCTTTGATTGGTCAAAAACCCACGCAGTCATAGCTAAGCCCCGCCTTCAACGGTCATGTCACGACTGGAATATCAGCAATAAAATCAGCATCGATTAATGCGGATGCTGATGCTGATGCTGATGTTGAAAACAATGCTGATAATCAGCTGATGCTGATGCTGATGCTGATATTCGCAACAACCCTGGTTCAAACTGAGCACACAATCAGCCTAAAATGTAATACCTACGTTACAATGACACTAAATAAAACCGAAGACAACGCAGCCTCATCGATGTATATTTTTTGATTTCTTTGTTATTCATGTAGGTACGATTATCACAAGTAGGTACCTACCTACTTACTTAGTCTGGTAACGCGATAGCCTTGCCAGCTCGTTTTGCCCGAATGAGGAACGCGGAAGATTGGCCAGTGCGAATGTTCTGCCCAATGCGATCATCCAAAGGAATTACCGCATTTTTTCTGTCGCACATTTGCATTCTCACATTCTTGTTTGTAATAATTACTCGACTGTATTATGTAATTATGCTGCATCTAATGCATTGCCTGTAATACATAAAATTCATAAAAATACATGCGATTGATGAATGTTTGCCTGTGTGGTGGTAGCAATTTTTTGATGACAGTTGTCCTCATCAATACCTAACTCTAACATTACTAACTAATGCGCAGGAGTCGAAAATTACGACTTGCGCGGGGCGAACGGGTTGTCAGTCGTAAACGCTGATTGATTCGCTTGCCGTAGGTATGTTTCACACGCAATTATACCACATGCGCAACTATCCCCTTAGAATTTCGTTCAGAGCTACACTTTCGAGCTATTCATGGTTACCACAACAAGAAAACTAAACATTACCTAGTTATTATTTACGATCAGTTAAAGGACAGAAGTAGGTGGTGCACGTCATTGCATTTACTGACGTCTTTGGAACGCACTGATCTCGTCTCAGAATTTGTCATAGATTACCCAATTAAAATTAATTAAAGGGTAATCTGATTTCAGAAATTATTGTGAGCGCAGAGAAGCTACTTCTGATCTCGATTACCTGTACCTAAGTCGGATTTTGGGAATGCTTCATTTAATTTACCAAAAAGCCAAAATCATTTAAAGTGTTTTACAAATGCCCCAAATTATTTCTAATTATTATTAAAATTGCCTGATCAGAACTTCACCGTTCCACACGGTAACGGGACCGTTCTGAATCATTGATTACAGTATCGATTCCCCTAAACATAACATGTATGCACCCACGCAAGATGTGTCGTGTCATGCCGTTAAATTTGTTATTGCAATAATAATTACCGGGTCGACCCCAGGTTATGGAGACCACAAAGTCAATATTTAAAAAAAAAACTGTTGTTGTTAACACCCTTGTGCCTGAAAATGACAAAGGATTGGTACAGTTCGCATTCGTTCCTTGGTTAACTCTTCGGAAAACTGGCTCGTCGGTCTATTCGTCGCAAACGCGACTGCTAAGCTAGAGGTCTTACGTTCGATCCCCGGGTTTCGGGGTCGATCAACTTTGGTTTCTCTAACTAGATTTGTAATTTCCATAGCAATTATAAGCTACTACCACCATTTATATGAATCCTAAGCATGTAAAAAGTGTTTATAGTGCTAGTACTATACTATAATAATATAACTATTAAAGTAAATATAATAACTTAACCTAACCTAAAACACTTCTGGTTTCGGAGAATTACAGGCGTGACGTGATGTAATGCTGTTTCTTTTTCTTGTAGTAAAAAACTACGTAAATTACAAAGAACGTAATAATTCTTATCAATAAATCCTCCTTTGTTTTCAAGTAGACAATTGGTGCTTTGCGATAATGAAGCCTGTATGTTAGGTGCCTACGCTGTACCGTATCTGACCTACCTACTACCTTATTAATCACGAAACTGCGCCTCAATGTAAAAATATCTAAGTTTTGCGTGATATTTTAAACAATCGATCGTCACATTTGAAAAAAATAACTCTACCCAACATGTAACTCTAAAGGCTAAGTTGGTACGAAAAGTTACGTAAAGTTTAATATAATTCAAGGCTGATTATATTTGTGTGCTCGTTAAGTTACTCGTATGGACTATGGACCTATGGAGGTCCATCGTATATTTCATCGTATAGATAGAACAATATAGATAGGTGTGCCCTTAGGCATTTCTCAATAATATCTAGTTTTGTGTGTTCCTTAAGTTGCTCATATGGACTATGGACCTATGGAGGTCCATCGTATATTTCTTAGCCACCAGACAGCAGAATACATATGTGGTTAGAACAATATAGGTAAGTGTGGCTTTAGCGCTTTCTCAATAATATCTACATAGTTTCCAAATGAGAATTTCCAAGAGATGAATTTTGCATGGAACTACATCCAAACAAAACGGAGTACAGTATCAACAGTACCTACACCTACATACTACTTAGTCGTAATATAACTTCGCTAATGCAAGCACAGGGCCCGCGGGACGAAGAACGGTGTCACGATCACGATGGGGATAGATAGAAGATACCTATACCTGAAATACAGTGGGATGATAAATCCCTTTGTGATAATGTAAATTTAAACCACAGTTCAAATACTATCCTATCCCTGCAGTTTTCAGTAGGCTAAGTCACAACTTAGCCTACTGAAAACTGCAGGGTCAGTTTGTATTTGTCAGATCAATTAACTTGGTTTTCTCATATATTATTAGATACATTGAATTGCATTGGTCGATTTTTATGTTCATCCAAATTTTCTATCCTAGACCTAGTACGACAATAGAATCTCAGCAGATACCTAATGAAATAACCTTTCAATTGATTTGATACAGACAGACAGCATCTGCAATAATATGCATATACAGGCACTAGCTTCGATGTATAGTTTTATTATTGTAGTAAAGGAAAAGTTACCTAGTCAGTGCTCGTATGGGAATTATATTGGACGATGAATTGCCAAGTAATTGAATGCTAACACCAGCCATTATTCACCAGCTATTTATAATGCTGACAACATTTTGCTTAACAAAGATAGATCCACATTATTAATTGCAAGCCTCATGAAGCACTTGCTTTTGACAATGCGTGAGAGCTTGTAGATATACCTATAGTACGTAATCATTTCTTACACTAGTTTTAATTTAGTCCCCAATCAGCTAATTCCAGATTATTATTAAGGTTGCGTTTGAGCGAGCTTTGTCCGATCGCACTTAAGCTTTTGTACAATGACGTGAACACGTGTTGATATACGGAGGGCAGTTTCTGGGCCAAGCGAGGGCATTGCTTCGCTAATGCCAATATCATATTATTCAACGGGGATTTTCATTCATGTTTTCTTTAGGAGATATTATGTAGTTTGTCTGCAGTGTGCATTCAACCTGTCAACAAATCGAAATCATCAAGATACAGAGACTCGTTAGTTGAAGGTAGGTACTCGTTCATAAAAAAATCTTTCTTATCCCTGTCATCCTTGTACTAATATAACAGGTTAGATATAAGTACAAAGATATATATTCAAAAGAGGTGAGCCAGTCAAAACAGCTGATTTCAAAACAGTTTATAACGTCAGGTCGTGCACGTATTGTATGCGTCCGTTTTACACAGTTTTAAGCCACAACGTTAGATGACTAAAAGCATAGAGTAAGGACCAAAAGTGTGGAGTCCGTGCTAAAAGTAATGGTATCAGAGTAGCATAGTCAGAGCGCTGAATAAAAGTTATCTATTTTTTATCTTCTTTATCTATCGATTCCATCCCAGACGGCGACCGAATAAAACACAATTCGTCCATTTGGGTGAAAATAAAGTGAAATAGGACAGGGACAAAGAGGACGAGGTAAAATCTAGGTCAATCCAGTGTAATCCCGCATCAATTACAATACAATGTAGCATCAGACATTCAATGGTATGTACTTTTGAAACCGCTTCTAAATTTTCTTGAACAAACCAATCGTCTATATGTATTAAAAATTGAAGAAAAATGAAACAATTCAACGACAATTTGTGTGGAAGCAGTAATTGTTGTGTGTCGTTTGATGCAAACTAAACACAAGACATGAAATACCGTCTACGTCGCAGAGTACTCTTTATTCAGTGGTGAGAAGAGATACGTGCCCCGCAGAGACGCCATGGCTAGCCAGCCAATTCAAATAGAAATAATAATATTATCAGTAAGCACATTGTAAATGTGTGAGAGATACAAGCTATCGTCTTTAGAAACCACAATCAAATTCAGTCCTGAGTTTCTAGAGACTTAGCGGTAAACCACACAGAGTATAAATAATTTACGTGTTGTCACATGCCTCGAGTCAGTAATGTTGCATTGCGGTAACGGGATTTAAGGGAATGTTGACAATGGAATCGAGGTCAGTGGTGCACGCGTCCCCTTTCAAGAAGGGTCCCTTAATCCGGTATTACGTGGCAACACTGAACTGACATCCGATACAGGGTATCGCAGTTTGATGTGCGTTGAGTGATTAGTGATTAACTATTTGAATGTTTTCAATACTTCATGAGCTTTCTTCAAATATAGGCTGTCTCAGGAAGAACCTGAATTTCAAATCAATTGAAATCGCGCACCATTTTCGGCTGTCAGTCCTTTTTAATTAAAAACAGACATTTACGAAACAGGTTCGTTACAGCTTGGACGAACGTTTGTTAATGGTGAAAACCCATAATAAAATAAATGGGGAAAATTGTACTGTGCCGATTCTCAAGCAATCGACCCTCGGGGCCTGTTATTGAAAAATGTTACTGTTTGGGATTTAACTTGTTTAGATTACTGTTTTTTTAATGTAAGATTGCGACCAGGAGATAACTGAGAAAGTCAAAGAAGAAATTTCATGTCTAATTTTTTTTAATTTTATTTTTTATTCAACTTTATTGCCACCTCTAAATAGATATACAATGGGCGGACTTAATGCCTTATGGCATTATCTATCAGTCAAACAATTATGTATATTCAATTCGTCAGCAGCCCTTACTTCAAAATGTAAACTGTAAACTGCAAAATTTCGTCAATATATTCCGCCATATTAGTTCATATAGGTGTGTTAATGTAAATCCTTTGCCTTTGTTGCTTACCTACTGTAATAGGCCGGTATATATTCACATTCTAGTCATAAAGATACATAAATCAATTGTATTTATTCACGTTAATAAATGCAACACGTGCAACTCCCCTTTGTATTTCAACTGACTTGTTAAATCCAATACGAACAAGCTTCATATACAGAGGGGACTTAGTAGGTTAAAACAATTTTACTAAACGAAGTACTACGTAAGTACCTATAATATTATGTCTAATGCCTAGCGTCAACGATTTAGGTAAGTATCTTGCAATTGTTGATGTTGCATTTAGAAGATCTATTAAAAAGAAAAATAACTTTTCTGTCATCTACTAGTGTAGGCACAAAGTAGATATTAGGTGTAGGTACCTACATATTTTGCGTAAGTTACATAATTTTTGTCAACTGTCAAATGTTCAAAATGACGATGACATCTATGATGAACCTCGACGGTGATGTTTGGTCCTTAAGAAGACTTGAAGATGCAGGTAGAAGTATCCTACTTGGTATTAGATGTTTTTATGTGATACCAACGAATATATAAGTATATTGCACAACCAATACTCCCCAGCTAACCCTAAATTAACCCTCTAATAGAGGGTTAATTTACTGAACATGTACATAATACTGTCTCTATGATTAGGACAAGAATCGTCAGGTACCTATTGCACAACCAATACTCTTTAGCTAACCATAAAATAACCCTCGTTCACAGCCTACCAAGCCTACCTAACGCTTGTCTAGCTAGACTTGAGAAATTATTTCCGCATAGATAGGTTACGCAGTAATATGACGGCATCTTTCACTATTATTACTCTAATAAATATAACTTATTCCAACTTAATTCGTGTGATGATTAACTTTAACTCGCAAGAGAAGATGATAATCTGTGATTAGATAACGCGATTCGAACAATGTATACAAGTCATTAGCATAATCGATGCAAGCAAGTAGGGAAATGCTTTGAGTGTTGGATTAGTAATCGAATATATGTAGTGGCGGTAAAGTGTTGACCGTACTGAGGGTATTTGAAGGGCATTCCGACATCTTCCTTTGTACGCGAATCTAGGAACAAAGCTATATCAGAATACTGGTATTTACTAAAAGGACACCTCAACGTGCTTGCTTTATAAGCAATTGTATCAAAAAACATGTTATAATAAAGGAGGAAAAAACTTCAAACTAATCAAAGTTAATAAAAATAAATAATAAGCAGGTAACAAAGGTAATGAGATGACAAATCATCACTTATTATCACGGAGCGAGTTGCGACGCAAAACGCGTGGGCCCGGGATATCACGGCCGGCTGTTGGTCGTCCCAATATGATTCATGCTATGCTGCCAGCGTTCAAACGCTGTAACGACAACTCTTTACAACATTAAAAATAAATAAATATCATGGACATCTCACATACGGTTATCTGACCCCAAACTAGTCAAAGCAAACTAGACTATGGGTGACAGAGACTGATATAACTACTTATATAGATATTGACTTTACAATATTTTTAAAACAATTAAGTATAGCCTACCATTTAGCCATTTTCAGAGTCAACTTACTTCTTGCTTCCCTCAATTTGACTAGTTGGGTCGTCTTTGTTTATATTGAGGTGTACTACATATCATAGACGTCGGTTCGGTTCGGTAATATTGTATGGAGCTCTACAAATCAAGACAATAACTGGAAAGGTATAGTAAGGCTGGAAATAGGCTGAGCCACGATGAGTCACACAAAACCAGTTCGTTTGCTTATCGCTCGAGACGTCAGGTAATTTTCCAATTTGCTAATGCACCGTATTATTTCATTCTAAACCAGTAAGTAAAGTGATATATGGATGCATGTGCAGGATTTCAGCTGTCAAGGCTCTCCTGATTTATTGCACCCGGTTGTGTTATTACCTGACTGAATTTTTTTTTACTGTAAAATGTTTAGAAGACATTGTATTGTTTACCTGTTCTGGCTGCAAGTTCCAGTATCCGCTTATGCGGTCTCCATTGAAATTTCTAGCCGTAAAATTTTTCAAGTCAGAATTAATCCCAATTAGTAAGCAGATGTGTTTGTGGCACTCGTTACAGAATTTATAGACACATATAGGATGGTGATAAAATAAAAAGACTAACCCAATAGCAGTTGACAAACAAGATTCAGATTTAATCTGAGCTAGTACATTGCACATTGTACTAACTGTTGTCATAGAGACGAAAACATAACATATTAAATAAACAAAAAGAAACGGCAGTGAGTAACCGGTTTTAAAAGTAAACTAACGTATTTAGGTGGGCATTACAAATTTGGTTTTGTTGCTGCAGCAACGTAGCAGGAACGTATTGCATAATTTATTGTGCACCACGCGTGCACTTGGTTGTTCATTGTGTGGAATGTTGCCGCATTACAGAAAAATATTCCAAATAAGTATAACAATATCGTCCTAAGCTGCAACCCATAGACGTCCCACAGATGGGCACGGGTTTCCCTTATAGACACAGCTGCTGAGGAGTATACTCCACCACGCTACTCTAATGCGGATTGATGTAGGGGTTAGTGACCACCCAGTCTCGAATATTCTCATGCCATCCGAAGGTCTTCGACAAGGTTTGTTTTCACCATTGAAAACAACCGAGACGACGGCTTAACGTGCCCTCCGAAGCACGGTAGCGGCCATGAAATTTTCACATTGAATCGAAGCGAGCAAATGGACTTAAACGCTACGCTTGAATATCGTCTTAAAATAAAAATATTAGCTGCTTCCGCTTACGCCGAGTTCGGCCAAGCAACAAAAGTATTTCCTTTAAATCCCAACCCATATTTTACTAATTTATGTTTACCTACATATTACACCTACTACCTTGTACTATTATTCTGTGCTACTACAAGAAATATATCAACCAAGTTTCAAGCTTAGAAACAAAGAAAAACTATTGGCACAATTCACTGTAACTTACCTACTAAATATCAATAAAAAATTAGAGAAACAAAGAAAATATTTAAACAGACAATAATTTGTTATCCTTAGTAATTTTAGAGCATATATATAAGGTAGGTATATATACTTATACATATTTTAGACTTTTAGTTTGTGGTTAGACTGGCAGCATTCCACCATTTCATCACCATTTTAGATAATCTTTCATAATCGAATTACAATGTTCTAAGTATGAGTCTGTGATATGAATACATTTAATTGGATTCAGTGAGTAACGATGGAAATGTAATCAGAGCGCAAACGGACTCCGAGGATGAAGTAATTTTCATCTTGAAATTCCTAGACTGCAAATCTTCTGGCAAATGGTTGGGTAATATGATTCAATAAGATTTGTTACGAGTTTAGAAGGTGGAGCGGGCAACAGGGTCGTATTCAGGTCTTTGCTAATTTAGAAACAACCGAACTTCCCTCGAATCGTTTGCAAGTACGCCCGAGTACCTAATGTATTATATCGTAATATATAGTTATAGATGTGATAGTAGATTATAGACACCACCATAGGACCCATCATAAGTCCATCATGGATACTTCAGGTAGTACTGTTATTTGGCTTAAAAAATATAATTTGTAAAGGAATAAAAAATTTAAGTCGTTGCCCATCAACAATTTCAAAGTGTTTTCGCTTGTTTTCTTTATATCGTTTGCCGTTATTGTATTATTATAAATCCTGTATCTATAGGGCACTGGAATAGATAAATTTGAACAAATACGTAAATATCTCATAAAATTTGATAAAAAATAAACTGAACCGAGCGACCTAATACGAAATCCTTGAAGGTGTTGTGAAAGTCAGTCAGAAGTTCCGTTTTGTTTCGTGCAATACCTTGTAGCGTCTTACACTGTTCGTGTTCTACAGTGTGTTTGTAATCAGCGTTCCTTCTTTGTCCCGTTACATTATTCACATGTGGTTTCAATGATTTTTTTCTAATCCTGAAACCCCTTAGCCACTAGCTGTCAAATAACTGATATCACAATCATCAAGGCTATTTATTATAAATAAGATTTGAAATGATTATACAATACTAGTGGACGCCCGCAGCTTCGCTCGCGTAGACACATTAACGATGTCTGCCCGCGTTCGGGTTACCCACTTGACTTCAAAAACGGCTAAGTTTCATACTAACTTTGCACCTCCGTTTTACCCCCTTAGGGGGTGAATTTTCAAAAATCCTTCCCTAGTGCTCCCTTACGTTATAAAAGGAACCCATGTGCAAAATCTCAAGTTTCTAACCCTTATAGTTTAGGCCCTGCGTTGATATGTCAGTCAGTCAGTCAGCTTCTCCTTTTATATATAGGTATAGATTACGATTTTAAGGAACACTTGCAGCGACCGTGTTTTGTTTCCGCGAATAACAAACAACAGATGCACTCAATCGCTGATAAACGATTCGCCAAATGATTCAATCAGTGAGACACGGTGGATCAATGAACCGACACAGTTCAGCTGTTGCAGGCCGCTTTGCACAGATCGGTCCTGTGAATCACAATCCGGACCCTGCCCTTCATTGTGCATTTGTTTTTTATGATTCAACTGCACTCGATAGTGGTGCCATTGTTTGTTTTTATTGCCAGTCGATTAAAATAA
Organism: Carterocephalus palaemon; assembly: GCA_944567765.1. Taxonomy (NCBI): domain Eukaryota; kingdom Metazoa; phylum Arthropoda; class Insecta; order Lepidoptera; family Hesperiidae; genus Carterocephalus; species Carterocephalus palaemon. The sequence continues at coordinate 9,662,123 of OX155651.1, read as the reverse complement.
ATCTTAACCCTTTAATGTTTCTTTCAATGCTATAACCTTGAGCTTGTGAATGCAAGCCACGGAAGGATAGAGATTGCATTCGCTCGGATCGTGAATGAACACAAGCTCTTAATTAAAATACATAACATAATTATATTAATGATAATAATTAATAAAATAAATGTATAACACAAAATAATTAAAAACAGTAGCTCATAACGTTTCTAAGTAATTAGTAAGAATTTCAAGTAAGTAACAATCCAATAATACTTTTCCCGACCCGATTGAAGGACGTAGAAGACGCGCTTGCGACATCTACTCGTAAGTAGGGCAGAGGAAAATTTTCAAAATAAACTTCTTATATGCTATTCCTTCCTATTGGCGATGTATTGACCCTATGTGAGGCAACACAGAGATTCATATAACGCTAAGTTAGTCGTATTAGTCAACTTTCAGTGCCTAAATCACCTGTCTCCTTTCACTTAGCGGATACTAGTTAACCGTATGTATTAGCCCGGATTAAAGACTCCCGGGCACGCTATGCAATTAAAAGTCACCTATAATTCCGAAATATTGTAAGAAAACCAGCATGGCAAGGCTCTCCTTTCAGATGGGCAGGGTAAGGCCATCCACCACCAAGTGCGGTATGGATAAATCTTAGCTCAGAGAGATTGAGGTTCCTCTCGATATTTTCCTTCACATTTACTTTCTCAAAACACACAGCAGCAACTTTGTGAAGCGGTAGATCAAGTGTTACGACGTGCATAAAGCGTAGATTTCCATAATGAAAAATAAATGAATCGGAATCACATAACTTAACATTGAGTGCGAGCCAATCGGATTTGAATCCAGACCGGGCTATCACCTCCATCCATCAGCCTTTTAAAGTCCATTGCTAGACATAGGCCTCCCTTAATCGGTGCCACACCCGATCATGTGCTTTCTGAATAATTTACAATAGGGATTAGGTAAACATAACAGGTTATTTACCTACGACACTGAGCTTATTTTATGAGTAACTACCTACTTCCAAATATTTAGCAGCAGTTCTGCGAAATACAGCTGGTGACGACCAGAACAAGTCTAAGCTAGGATCTGAGGCCAGGATACCGTTGAGCAAGGTCAAGGCTTGTACCAGCGTTGACTTAACTTACTTACCCAATACCAGTCTACAGTATCGAATTGCAAATACTTTAATATATCCCCTTTTTACACCACACCACAACACATTAACATTACCCACCGCACTCAACGGTCTTCGCATGCAATAAAGAGTGGCTAAAACGAGCACCTATCAAAAGCTACCGTAACACGTACTTCAAAAATATTACTTGAACGTGTCTCGAGTGTAGACTAGAGTTGCGTCTGGAACTAGATTCTCCCATTTCCATATCATGATACTGCTTTAAACCCTACGAGTATGGTATGAGAAATGAATGTTTGCTTCAGTTGCAAGACTTGACAAATTAAATTGAGTACTGTTAATGTATGCAAGATTAATCAATTTTCATTATCTATATACAATAAGATTAATAATAGGAGTATCTAACAAGATCATTGGTGTGACATCATCAAGTCACAGAATCACGGTCTGCCTCGTTAAAACAAATATAATATGTACGTTACAAACCGACACTACCACTTTCACATTTTTCCTAGCGTGACGCTGACGGTCACTATCCTAGATTTATAAATAGGGACCTAATACTTTAGTAGTTAAAGTTTAAAATTGTTTCAATGTTTCAGATAAACATTGAAACAGTGTGTATGACCCAGATTGATAAGATAAGTAGGCATTCGTATCACGCCGTAGCTCGTGACCGAATTGCTTTAATTGAGTAACTACCTTGAACTTACTTAGGCTTCCGACAGACATTAATACAACATTGAGTACCTAACAGCAGTATATTTTTTTATATCTCTTAACCTAACCAATTACATTGAAATAAACATATGTCTTATTTTTCGACAAAGTTTCTCATAACCTTCAATTCTCAATTTTTACGAAAGTTCAGCTTACTGACTGAGAGCATCATTAAACCGAAGTATTTCCAAACAAAACTATATTTAAGATGGAATTTAATATTCTAATCTTATTAGTATCAGCCGCAATGGTTTAGGGATCGGGTCCTGATAAGGTTCAGACTGTCCATAACTTTTCAAAAATTCCAGAATAGAAGAAGGTATATTTTAGTTTCTCAAGAAGCTTTTACCGTCGGCCTATTCCAAAATATCAGAGTCCAAATTATCAATTTCGCACCCATGTACAAAGACATCGAACGGTTTTCTGCTGATCTCGCTACGCCTATGTGCATATCTATATAGATTCGCATATGCGAATAACCCCTTTTTAAACTTCGTCAATGAAGAGCAAATGCATCACTTTATATGTGAACGCGGGGAAAGGTGAGTTGAGAGAAAGCTATTTAGCAGTTTTCAACAGAAAAACCTATTCACAACTCAGAACTATAGAGCTCGACGAACAGCCAGACAGACTACACTTGAGAGCGTAATACATGTGTAGGGACTTTGAATGCTTTTAGGAAGATGGGAGAGAGCGCACTATGACATTGTGATATTTATTTTGATAAAAATGTATACTGAGCTCGAAGAACCATACCAACCCTTTGGTTATAATAATAATAATATATTGGTGTAAGTCAATGGCAGCTAAAAGAAGAAAATTTTATGTATGTATGTTATTTTTCTGTATTTGAAAAAGTATCTTTCTTGTCTATCACTAGAGACATTCAACTGACTAAAATTATGTAAATTTTACATAATTTTGCTTGGTGTTCTTAGGTACTAGTACTTGTACTATTTTTCTGTCTAGTACCACAGAATTAAGATGTTTTTCATCCTTCGAGAAACTGCGGTTTCAAACCTGCGTTACGTCAAAAATCGTAACGCTCACGTCGAAAAAATGCTAGCTACACACGGTCGATTGCGCAAACTCTGGCGCAAAGTGGGGCAACACTAAAACGGGAAGACCTTAACCCGCATTACACACGCGTCCCGGGCTCCCGAGGGACGATACACGAATAAAACTTAGGCAGATTATAAACGAACACACATTGCCGACTGACGCCATGGGCACTAAAATCTGTGTGGCAATAAAACATAAACTTATTGCACTTAAACATTTTAAGGTACAATTTATAAAACATTACAAGGCAAGGTTTTATTTCGAGAGTTATTCCAATTTAGTAACATATGGGATGTTGATCAGATACCTCAATAGAAAAGCCCTAAAGAACACCTGCTATCCGATGATAGTTTAAGGTGAACAGCGGTCTCAAACTCAACATACAATCCGTTGACAGAAGGATCACCTAAATACCCAATGGTCTATCGCAAAAGCCTTATCTAATTGGAACTTTGAAATTACTATTGTATGAAGGGACAGTATGTCTGCAGTAGGTCTTCGAAGAACTGATGGTGATAAAGAATTCAGCAGTCCCCATATTCAAATCGCCTAAACCGCATCTTACTCATCCTCGTCGCAGCTCACAACGCAATCGGAAGGGTAAACATGATGTAATCCGATTGATTGGCGCGCGTTATTGAGAATGCGGCGGATCAATTATTTATAGATCTTACCTGTTGCTTAGTGCAAAACAAATCGTTATAGTCGGCACCTACACCTACTGCAGGTAGAATGACAATTATCCGTAGGTACGATAAGTATGTGTAAATCCAATGTATTAGTTCAAAATACATATTGTTATAGTGTACACTCTGCAAGCTAAGCTAGTGATAAGTATTGTTAACCCGCTTAAACCTCAGTTCTGACTGAAGAATAATTCTGTAGAAAAAACCTTACAGTTTAATTCAACAGATTTTCAATAGTAGATAGATATACAGTATATTTCTACATACAGAGTAGACCATGTGCGGTTTGGCACAGGTCGTACATCTGTCGGGAGATGCAAGCAATGTTTTCCTTCAAGAGCCTTCAAACGAGACGGCATTGTTATATTTCGGGAACTCATGTACTAGCTAGAGAACCCACAAGGTTGGTTGGCATTCCGCAAACATCCACAGCTGCTAAGACGTTCTTGATGTATGGCTTCAGGAAACATTTTTATTGAACACCCTTGAGGAAAATCATGTTTTATCGTAAAAAGGACATAAATGCCTACTTATTTAAACAACGTGTTGTTTTCTCATAAAAGCTCTGTATGAACATTAGTATGGTTATAATTACTTATAATAAATATGGTGAGTATGGATGTTAAGTTAAGGTGACCGTAATAACCATCATTAAGTCACTCCTAAGTGACTAGGGGAGGTCTAACTCAAGCAATTGTTTTTAAAGTCTGTTAACTCACCAATGTAAAGGAGTTTAACAAAAAATACATTATCCTCTTCTTCTAAATAAATAAGTACTTGTACAGCTGCCAAGTAATATGTGAATAGTGATTAACTTACCTGCACTCGGAGACTCTTCAGAGACGGGAACTTGGCAAGCCGATCCACTTCGTCCCATGTAGCCAGGCCTGTGTTATTCAGGTTAAGAAACCGAAGGTGCCTGCAATAGAACAGATGGGATGCAGTTAAAACGATGCCTCGTAGATACGGTACAACACTCTGATTCACGAGTTTAGTAGGGCAGCGATAATTGCATAACGACTTAATGTCTATCTTGCAGCTGATAGCTGCCAAGCCTAGACTGACGCGGTTTAGAATTATGTTTTTGCTATCAGTATTAATATTATTAATATTTGCATAATAACTAAAGATCAGAGGTGCTTGTCTTTTAATTTAGTTTTAATCAGCAGCTTTGAAAGGATAAAAAATTGTGAGCATACATCATCCAAAAAGCGACGGAAAGCAATCAAACAATACTTGTCCGCAACGCAATTTGTTGGAGTAAAGGACCTTCTCCCAAAGCCGTATTCTATAATGGACTAGTGACCATATAAAGCTAAAAAGTTACTTACGGAAAGGCATCATGACTCTTCTTATTAGCGTTGAAATCGTCGCACTTCTCACAAGGGTCTGGTTCCAAAGTGGCTAAAGGACAGTCGTTCACCAACAACGTTTCCAGATTTGGGAAGGCGTATCCCAGTTTGGATATCTCTCGCCAATTGCTAACAGGATTCCCGGAGAAATGGAGCTTCTTCAACTTTTCATGCACGGGCTCGGTGACATCAATGTTAAGGCGTGAGCATGCCTCACATGTATCTTTCTCTGTCACCTCTTGTCCACTCAGGTCTACGTGGGAGTACTCGTTGAGGCTCAAATGCAACTCTTCGAGAGCCGGAAGAGCCTTGAGCAGTGAAAGTACACTCGGCCAACCGACATAAGTAGAGTTCAAGATTAGATGGCTGAGGCTGTCCCAGCGTGGACGAAGAGCTTGAGCGGCTTGGATCTGCTCCGATAGACGGTTGAAGCTTAGATTGAGGAACCTGACTCGCGGCGTCTGCTCTAATACGGCGAACACCTACAAACAAAAGTGTAATCTGAGAGTATTGTGAGAATCTACAATCTGCAGGAAGCCATCAAGATAAACCTAATGAGGATGGGAAGTTACTGGTTATATCTTCCCATTCATTTTTGATAATTATCTTGCATTTGTATTATAACAAGCTTTTCAAATATGATAATGATTAGCATCGTTTGAGAGAGCTTAAAACACAGAATAGTCATTTTAAATTCGTGGACATGTAAGATATCGGACTCGTAGATATGATAACAGATAAGATAAGTATTTAGTTAAGTATTTAACATGACACACGGTCTCTCTTCCAAGGTATTTAATTTAAATTCAATGATACTTCGGTCTTGCATTGCATACTTGTCGCTGGTTTACTTTTCCTGCGGTTTAATGCTCTCGATATAGATAATTATGATATAACATTACTTTAAAGATAGATGCAATGGAAACTAATAATATTTTTTCAAGACCATTAGAAAGGAAAAATATGCATAGAAAATAAAATAAAGCAAACATTAAAGCTATGAGAGACAATCTAGAAATGTCTCCAGCGATTATTTTGCTTTCAAGACGATGGTGTACCTCTTTCCAATCTGTCAGCTTATTATTGGCCAGATCCAGTTCCACTACATCCGCGCACTTATCCGCGAGACCGCAGGCGTCCCCAGCGCAGTCGATATCGCAGTCATTCAGCACCAACAGTGTGGGGACGCTGAGCCGGGGAGACCGTTTGGGGACGAATATGGCCACCGGCATGTCGTCTATAGGGGGGTTCACTTCGCCCTTAGCGCCGTACTTACGCTCCAGCGCTTCGAGCAACGACGGCATTTTGAATTAATCTGCAACAAAACGTTTTTGTATGAGAGGGGCTGTCCACATGATCACAAAGGCTTTCGAAGCATAATTACAAAGCATATATATCTGCGATCATAAACAACTAACATTTAATATTATATTGTGCAATTCTGGTGGATAAGATAACAATTGACATGAACCACTGAATGAACAAGTAAAAAAATTTTGTGATAGAATAAATCATGATATTTAATACGAATAAATGCTGGAACAAAACCTAAATATAAATCCCAGACGATCTGACATGACATCGTTAGGTTAAATGATTTTATAGAATATCGAGTAACCTGACAAGTTTGTCAAGGATTTGCTCCAGTGCAATATATGTAATGTAAGTAATCTCATTTAATTCTCTTTTCGTGTTGTGTCGACTATTTTGTCAAAGTTAGTTAGTGTAATTTAGAACAAGACCCAAAATAAAACCATTATGTTTGAGCTAGCCCGATGATATTATTATGATTCTTGGGTATATTATTTAGATAAGTTTTTATATATAACCTTTAGTTTCAATTCGATTAGTCAAAAAGCAATTTAATTTGACATTAATTAATAATTGCTTCCTTTTCAGCTCAGTGAGTACAACCATGACGAATGAAACTAAACCCCAATAGCAAGATAATGTTAGTAGATAATTTTAATAACAAATTATTTTGTAACAACTACACGTACTAGAGGTCGCAGTGTCGTAGATCAAGGGAATGGAATAATGTGTGTTATCAGTTCTGTATCAAATTAATTCTAAGTCCGCAAGACAATAATATTGTCCACGATTTTTACAAGCTATGTGAATGTGAAGGTTTGATGGTTACGACAGAGTGGACACTACCCATTGTGGCAAAATTGCTTCATAGTTGCGAAGAATAAAATTAGCTGCAGTAAACATCTTTGAAGATTTTCGATTGATATTTATTTTATCTGATTATTTCATTTGCTCATGGCAATAATTAAATACAGTTCTGTTCCATGGATGAGTTTTATATTTTTTTGAAGATTTTGGCAAACATACATCCCCAAATGACTGAGACGGAACGTCAATGAATACGACGGAATCTTGAATTCTTGACATGAACTCGCCAAATGTGATTCATTCAACTGAGTTGAATGTTGAAAATCTAAACAATCTTTATTAAAAGTGATTAACTCAATCTAAACAATGTCATTGTTCAATACCAACCAGTTAAATAAAACCCATTATGCCTCAACACGTTTTAAAGCCTGACGCGCAGTTAAATTATTGAACTAACCATGCGTATGCGTGTCGAAACGTTATTCCATGGAGCGAGACGGTATCAATGTTTGCGTCGACGTGTCCAACCGCGGAATAGTCGGTCTAACTTTTTCCATGTCGGAAATATTTTTTTTACAAAGTACGATTACACCTTACATTTTTCACGTGACAATCACAGCCTATAATCATCTTGACTGGGCCGTTGGTGCAATCGGTAGTGACCCTGTATTCTGCGCCAGGGGTTGTGGGTTCAAATCCCACTCAGGACGAACATTGGTGTGACGAACACTTGTGTTTGTTCTATGTCTGGATATAAATATCTATTTATGTATGTATTTATATATGTATGTATCTATATCAGTCTCTGACACCCATAGTACAGGCTCTGCCTAGTTCGGGGTCAGATGGCCGTGTGCGAGATGTTCATGATATTTATTTATTTATCTTTCCTAAAGTTCATTGAATTTAATCTTATAAATCGTCTATTCATGAAATATTCCTAACTTCCTGGTGCAGCATGGCAATGCTAAGACTCCTAAGCTAAGAGGAAATATTCGTTATCGTTTGCAGGCTGAAGCCACGTCTATCTTCTAGATATACTTCAAAAGAAAACCCTGTCGTAGCCTAAGTTATTTGTCCCATCAGACAAAGTAACCATGTAATACCTCTTTGTCCCATCAGATAAAGTTACCAAGGGCATGGTGTAATACATCGTGCGCTTCCAGTGATGCAATCTATGCAAGTGCTTTCTATGTTAGGTACATTTGTTACGATTGATATTTGCGGCACACCTGCGGTTGATTCGTTACCGCCTGATACTAATGACAGTTGCGGTTACAACTCTTGCGATATCTGCAACTGCGATTTCTTCATTCATTCTTGTTCTAGTCATCTGGATGACAACAATGCTTTGTTCGATCCGTAAATAGTAATTATTTGTTGTAACGATGCTTCCTTTGTATTTTGAATCAATTGTTTCAAAGGCTAATTCGTCGTAACTAGCTAAATGTGATTATATTCACCCTTCGAGGAAATACGTTACGTTATGTTATGTGCCGTTCCCTTGAGCACAATGTCAGCAAGATTAATATTTTATAACCGATTAATAGTAAAAAGCGGATCATAAAAGGTTTATTACACGCTCAGTTGCTTTTAATACGCAGTAAACTCTCCGGTTTGAGTTCTATAGAAGCAAATTTGAATGTGCTCCAAAAACCAAATTCCCTACCTACACTTTACACAGCAAGTGACGAAAGCAGACATCCTATTGACGTGACAGCGAGCACTTAAAAATATGGGCTAAGGAACTATGCAAAATCTCGCGCGAATCTTGGTGATGAAACAGTTTCTATAAGGCATCGAGATAGCGAATGTGGACGTTGGACAAGCGTGGGATTAAAAACGTCTTCCATTCTGAATTTTACCTTTATGCCGTAAAAGAGGTTTTGATTTATCAGTTGGTTGACCTTCAACACAACACGGGCCCGTTGGCGCAATCGGTAGTGACCCTGCCTGTTACGCCAGGGGTCGTGGGTTTGAATCCCATTTAGGACAAACATTCGTTTGGCGAACACTTGTGTTTGTTCTGTGTCTGTTAATATTAACTATTTAAGTATGTATTTAAATTATCTATGTATGGTATATAAGTCTCGGACACCCTTGCAGTGCAGGCTTGCGCCTAGTTTTGAATCAGAAGGCCGAGAAAGTGTGTGAGAAAAAAAATACAAAAAGACGCTGTCTACCTTTAGATTTGTGATAAGGTATTGAATTATTTAATGTTAGGTAACGTTCAGTTGTCATTTAGGCGATACCATTGATTAATCCAACTGAGGGCAATGCATACTTGGCGAGTCAGTGTTTAAACAGACTAGAATATGCGCAAGGACAATTCAATTACAAGAGAGCTAAAATAGATGAGCCATTAGAAATAGTGTTGCTTAACATCATGTAGCCAATTCTATGAGGCCGTATTATTGTGTGACGTGCGTGACCAAGTTTCGTCCAAGGTTGTTCCGATCGAATAAGTTTAAATACGAGTATGTTAGGAGTAAAAAGTATGAAACGTTTTTTCTTTATAGTAGTAGACAGACAAACAGACATACGGGCCACCTGATGGTAAGTGGTCACCGTCGTCTATGGACACGTGCGACACCAGGGGTATTACAGGTGCGTTGCCTGCCTTGAAGGAAGCGTACAAACAGAAAATATCGTAGGAAATTTTTTGATATACGATAATCGTACTATCAATCAGTAACTACTTTAGGGTTGTTAGCAGGAAGCAGTCAAAACATTTATGTTATCCATAACGTTAGCCACACCCAGAATGAAGTGAATGTTACTTCCAAATTCTTGATTGATCGCAGTCTACACAAAACCAGTATCTATATGCTTATTGTAGTTTCTATTTTAATGGAAATTTTATTTGATTTTTAGGAAAAACTAACTAGCAATCCTTTCATTCAATTGTAGAGTCAGTTAGATGTAGGTAGAACTGACTGTAGATAAGGGTTCCGTTGGTGAATTGAAGCTGGTAACATATAGAAACACTCAAACATTCAATTACACGGTCAGTCTCAGTGAACAATGTCACAATATGCAATAAACTTGACGGTTCATTAGGTATAATCACCCCATGTAATTACATGTTCACACTGCAGCCTTCACACGTCTTTAGGGAACCTTAGACACACACAATCACTATAGGTACTTACTTAACGTAATTGCATATTTACAATGAACAATATATATATTAACTACTAACAACACTTTCTTAAAACTACTACTTACATATTTTAAAAAGAGAACAGTCTTTCTGTATTAGTTTAAAAATCTCCAAGGTGAGTTTTTAGGAATCTGAATTTACAAAACATTAGACGTGGATATGTATGGGAGACGGTATAATAACGAAAGGTGCTCACTAATTAAAACTATTAACGATAGTCAAAAGTGGTTAGTCTGGTTAATAACTACTCAGCTAATAGGTACAAAACCTCCAATTAAGCAGTTCAAGAATACAGTTATAACTGCAACGGAGTGTTTATTGAAATGTTATTACGTAATAAACTTCTATATATCTTTTAAGACGCAGATCGTAAGCGGTAAACTTTTCCTATATCAAAACGCGCGGCTCATCTATACTAATATTATAAAGAGGAAACATTTTGTTTGTAATGTTTTCACACAAAAACTACTGGACCGATTTCAAAAATTCTTTCACCATTCGCAAGCTGCATCTTCACTGAGTCACATAGGCTATATAATATTACTAGGTGTAAACGGAACTATAGTTATGTCTAATTCTACGCGAGCGAAACTGCCTGCGTCCACTAGTTCTATTATAAACCGATTGATAGATCGGTAGATTAGCCGGCAGTTAGACCGCTATATACGACCGTACTTTAGAGGGCACGTGAAACTGTCGGCTGCGGTTGTCATATTTAGATTATATTCGTTAGGCCTAGCCGGAGGCCTTCGGGCGGTTTAATCTTCGACTCCAGACCAATGCTTAGTCACAGACAACATCTATCGACTGAAAACAATCGTCTACAAAAGCAGTTGTCGAAAGTACTAAGTCTGGGACAATGTAAAATCTACCCATGCCACTTGTACTTAAGGACCCTAATGGACTGAAAGTCATCGCTACTACTTACAAAGGCTTTACACTTTACTAGAACAAAGACCGCTTCGTAGCGGAAATATTTTACATGGCAGAGGCGGTCGCTAAACAAAGGACTCAGCTCTAGACTAGAAATAGGCGCAGTGGGGAGGTGTACGAGTAAAGTCCTTATGCATGTTGCATCGGCCAATGACTTATATAACTAATCTTTGGATATAAGGTAGCAAACGAGCATTCTACACCACCACTTCCATCCGTGACTACTGTCACCGATAAGACTTATGAAGGGAATGGGATGGTTTGTTCAGTCAGTATGTCGTAATATGAACTATAACATCGGTTACTAATCAATAAATTTTAATGCGACACTGCGAAATAAATTTGGAAATTGGAAAGAGGGCCCCAACTTGTGGCAAAGAACTAACGAATTAATTATTATTTCCTACTTTTCAGTTGTAAACTAGGTTTATTATAATATGTTGTGGCTTTTTACTTCTAAATTACATACAGTTTATAATGCAATGTGACTACGTCATACACAAAGACTTTCAACATACGTCTTACATTATCATATCGTCTGTGATATGGATAACTTTTTTTCCACAAATCGTCGCAGACTAGACGTCATCCTCTCTAGTCTTAACGACGTCAATAAAATCCAATTTGAATGGTTAATATTCCACTCCGGTCATTTAATCTTAGTCATAAAACGTCGATCCCTCCCCAAACACTACCTATATGAAAAATCGGTAGGTACCTACATTAATTTTAATATTAATATCTCGATGAGACCATAGCTTTTAATAAATTATGTGTGTACTCGAAATTGAAAATAGGTGGAATTGAAATTTGAATTATGTATTTATCGAGATAGCGTCTAATCTTGGGTTTGGGTGGCTTGAGAAAATTTGACGTTGTGTTGGACACTAACCCCTCCTCAACGCACATTGAGCATGATGGAGTACGCTGTATCTAGACCTCTTCCAGCTCTGGCTGTGGGAGAGACCCGTGCCCAACAGTGGAACGTTTATAAATTGTAGCAACAAAGAGAGTAGACAATCGACATTTGTCACTGACTAAAGTTGATAAAAAAAAATGGCAAAAGTATAGATTACACAAGGTAAACAGTATTCGTAGGGTCAATGACTACAAGAAGTGAATAACTTAACATTAGAGTCGTGGGCGTTGAGTTGACACCTGAGTGCGTGGCACTGACCGGTAGACAAGAGGATTCAATTGATTCCATACAAAAGTATACACCAACACAAATACAATAATAGTAATACCAATACCACCAACACTTCAAGGCCATAACTCAGGGTATGTAAGTAAGTCTACATACCATGAATAATCTTTACTTTTTGCATGTTAAACCACATGATTATTATTTTTAAGATTTGAGATTTATTTATTTATATTTAAGGGAGAGTCGAGAGAGTAAGAGAGAAAGAAACAAAGTTTTATTTTTTAAGGAAAAAGAAAGAACAATGGGAGTGTTTTTTGGACAAAAATAGCATATAGACTTGTTGAACTACCCAAACCCAACCACTGCCGCCCATGACAACTATATTTGAAAAATAAACAAACAAACAAACAAAATAATCCTAATAATCAAAAATATGCATCGAAGAAATGTGGATGAAGCTTTTTGGGATTTGGTTTGGTACAAAAAATCCATTGTTAGCTTCAAAACCCTCAAATGCCTCTACTTCCATTTACTATCTACCTATCTTCAAGAGTATTTATGTAGGTTGTACATTTTCTTGAGTTCGGACTTCAGTGGTGGCGCACGATCACAGTGGAATGGCATGCCACGGAAAGCCGATGAAAAGGCGGCGTATGTATAATAATGACACTGCACGATCCACATTTCGCGATTAGGCAACGTTTTATCAGCCGCTCCTCAACGCTCGTTGTTACACTGTGTTATACTGTGTTATATATAATGACGAGTTCTTGTTGGATTCTTATACTTTTAAAGTTATTACCTACTTACTACTATAATGTACTGAGATTAAATTGAACTGTGAACAGGAAATCATGCTGATCCGGTATGAATGTACTAGTGGACGCCGGCAGCTTCGCTCGCGTAGAATACCCATTAACGACGTCTGCCCGCGTTCGGGTTGCCCACTTGACTTCAAAAACGGCAAAGTTTCATACTAACTTTGCACCCCCGTTTTACCCCCTTAGGGGGTGAATTTTCAAAAATCCTTTCTTAGTGCTACCCTACGTTATAAAAGGAACCCCTGTGCAAAATTTCAAGTTTCTAACCCTTATAGTTTAGGCCCTGCGTTGATATGTCAGTCAGTCAGTCAGTCAGCTTCTCCTTTTATATTTCAAGGCGGCCTACCTGCTTAGGCACACTTGTCCTGGAGACCTGCTCAGGTGTAATGAGACCTGACTCTACAGCGGTGATTCATCTGCCCCAATGCAGCTGCATGGTGGAACGGAACGATTGAAACATCTAATCATAATAATTTATTTTGCAAGAACGTAGTGTCTTACAGGTGGTTAAATCTTCCAAGGTCCGCCTACATAGGCGTGCAAAAAATTAATAATCTATTATATTCAATCTATTCAGTCAATCAAATTCATTCATTCAATCAAAAATCTATTCAAGTAACATTTTAATCAATATTGATATAATTTACGAGTACAATACAATTAGATGTAACTTGTCGTTTTTCGAATTTGACTTGATAATAAATCAAGTCAAATTCGAAAAACGACAAGTCAGTCAAGACAGGTTATATCCAATTGTTTTTTTATTATCTAACTTATTCAGTCTAGCGGTAGGGTTCGCGTCGGCAGTAACATAGAAATAACACACCGAGACCTGTACCGCGACTGACCTTATTAGTCTGTGCGAGAGTGACATATCCATCCGTCCGGAGGATACAAAATTGCAAATTCAGTTATTGTACATATCTATATCTATAATCGTGATACTTCATATTAAATGAACAAGTTGTATAAACATTTATGAAGTCCTTTACGAAGGACACGTGACCGCAGGACTGGCCCTTTTTGGCTCAAAATATTAGCTTACTAGCTTTTACCCGCGGCTCCGCCCGCGTGGTCAAAGGGAATTAACAATGAGTTGTTTATCATACATAGATAAGAACTTGAAAATGAATTTTACTAACGCCATCTATTAACAACATCCGGAACTAAATATCTAGCAAATAACAAAACATCGATATCTTCCCATGGGGATGTTTTAGCCTATGTCACTCTCCACCCTCCTCACTATCTCCACACACAAAAACCATACCATATAATAGCTTCGTTGCGACGTGAAAGCCGGACAAACAAACAAACAAACACACTTTCACATTTATAATATTAGTATGGATAGCTGTAGAGCGAGGTAACGCTGCCAGTCTTCTGGGCTGTATGCGACATGGAGAGAGCTTGGCTGACATATTTATTTTATAACTATTTTTATTTAGTTTTAGTTTTAATTTACATAATGTTTCTTAATAACGCCATCAGCTGTTTATTACTGAGATATTCAGGTTTTATCCCTTAAAAATTATATTTCACGACTGACACTGACAAACAATAAAAATAAGTTTTTGTAGTTCTTAAACATAATTAAAACATAGTAGTGACATATTTTTTAAGTTGCGGGCATTTCGTATAGCATTGTTTTTTTCAATGTATCATTTGGTTGGTACGAAGTTCGCTGGAAATAAAATGAAATTCCAATAATATTAAGGCAGGTTTAATTTATTGTTAAATTATACTCAGGCTTATTATATGCCATCCATTACGGTTTTGTATGAAATGAAAGAAGATTTCATCATCAATTTATCACGTTTTATGATTGACTTAAGAGTACACAGTAAATCGTTAACATTGATAAGAGGCTTTTTTATGAAATAATGCCTTGAAATTTTAATCAGCTGTTCGCTCTAAGTTTAAGGCTAATCGAAAGCGCTCTCTTTAATTGCGATGCTGAAAGTCCAAGGTTCTACGAGATATTTTTTTCTTTTTAGCTCTTGTTTATTATATTACTCAATGACATTATTATATTGCTGAATGAATTTAATAATACAATTAAATTTCTATTACAAATCATTTTAAAATGAACCGACAACATTTTTTAAGAGTTAAAGCAATGTTTTTAATTAAGATTTCAGGTATATTTAGGGCTTAGCTGTCAGGAGAGTCTTGGCTGGTAGATAAATTGGATAAAGATTATATAATATATCTCGTCTATAATTATAGACGAGATATATATGGGATTCAGGACATCGGTTGGAGCTAGTTAGAGAAAGACTGAAATACCTTTTCTTGCTTGAGTAAGATAATACTAGCACCTACCTACGGCTTCAAATTCGTACGGCATAAGCCGACAGAAAATTCATTGACTAAACTTCACTGATAGAGGCATTTTAATTGCTAGTTCTATTGTCTGAACGTGTATGTCTGTCTGAATGCGTGTAAACTGTAAAGGTGGCGGCACACCCACCCGTCGCGACAGACTAAAGGGCGGCGAACCCAAACGTCTCGTGTCTGGTTCATTCTTCTTTCTTCACCAGTCTAAGCGATTCCATCTTTGTTTAATATCGATATTGCGCCACGATTTTAAATTGAAAAATAAATTTTAGAAATCAAGTATCTTTTAAGCTGCTATGAGTAATCAGTTTGATTTTACAGAGTAATGTTCTAAAGTTATGAAGAATATTATTCTTAAATAACCATTGTTTTATAATTTGCTTTATAGTGTATAGGTGTGTAGGGAAACATTGTACAGTAACTTCATAGCCTGTAAACTAAGTATTTTAAAAGTAAAACAACATAACGACGATTAAACAGATATGGTGCCCGAGGTAGACAGGTACGTATTGACCGTTGAGTATAATGAAAAATGTACATAAAATAGGGAATGGGTAAGGTTGGGTATTGTAAATTTATTTGTAAGTGGAATTTTTGAAACCAGTCTGTTGAAACCTCTGTTCTCTGCAACCTTCTTTTTCAGAAAACTTACTATTCAAACTTCAATATCAAAGTTAAAGGATGCTTGATACTTTACAATTAAAAATCATTCAAAAGCAAAAAATTCTAATTTATATCTTTGACAAACACGGTGACAAGCAAAAAATTAAAATGGTGTATTGGTCTATTAGGTGGTTGTTTGAGCCTTCGACGAGTTACAAAAACATAACGAATCGCAATTGGATGCGTGATCACAATGACAAAGCGTGACCAAATTGTTCTTATGACCTTCACACGGCACTGGATTAGAAAAAATGTTTGCAAACACAAACACGAGGTAGCCGTCCTTCCAGTAAACTGCGCAGTTCGTACCTAAGAAAAGCGTTTACATTATCCTCTCGGTATTAGTAGGTATAATTTTTTTGTTCACATGCTAATATATATTTAAACTTCTTAAAACTTAAATCCTCCTTTCATATGATGACTGAATTTTTATTTTATTTTGTCACAGTTGTCATAGGCGGCATCGGATGGTGCTACAAGCTCGTTTTAACTCGTTTATATCCATTAAAAACTGCGATCAGATAAGGTAGAGCAGGTGCGTACTGCGTAGCCTGCGAAAGTGCGTCAGGTTTTGGTAGCTAGGTACCGTGAAAGATATCAGTAGACGAAAAGAGCAAAATAGCATTAATAGGCTCAGTTATATTTCGAAATGATTTTTAGTAAGGTTAAGGATATGCGGCTGAAAACATTCTGTGTGTTGTCATTATTCCGCAAATTTCTTCAAAGGGATTTTTCAGTTTCATATAGTAAGCGGTCGGGCCGGTTTTTGTAAAGTGTTACGAAGGCACAGGGAAGCTAGCGCCATCTAGCGCCGCTGGTGGAACCACTCAGTGAACGCACAGACAACGTGATATCCCGACTCGATACTAGATGGCGTTAGTGGGCCTGTATTCTCGCGTGTTCGGGAACACGCGGTATCTTTCCAGAATCGTCTAGTACTCGCGACGGCACGTATAAATAGTCGCGGGGAGGGCCGCGAGGGCAGTTCAGTTCGAGCTTTCGAGGCGACTTCGAAGTGAAAACTAGTGATACCGGAGTGAAACAAGTGAAACCTACGACTTGGCTTACGACCTAGGACATCGTTAGTGCTTTGTGTTTGGACCTAGTGCATTGTGTTGGACCTAGTGTTTAGTGTTTGACCTAGTGCTTTGTGTTAGTGCTAGTGAATAAAGTCTTCATTGAGTCAGCAGGTCTTTCTCTCCAAATCCTTCGAACCCTAACACGTAACAACTGGTGTCGGAAGTGGGATTTGGAGATGCCATTGACTCCGAGAGAGGACTCCCAGGAGGGCGTCAGGACAAGGGCACAACGAGCCGCGGAGGCCCCGCCCATTGGCCCCGCCTACCAGGCCACGCCAACTGACCACACCCCTCAAGTGGCTCTTCAATTAGGAAGTTTATTTGAATTAATTCAGGAAATGAAGGAATCACAAGAACGCAAGCTCGGTGCTTTGCAAGAGTCACAAGAACGCAAGCTTGGTGCTTTGCAAGAGTCACAAGAGCGCAAGTTCGGCGCTTTACAAGAGCAACAAAAAGACCTCCAGGAAAAAGTGCTTGGGGCTATAAATGATGTTAGCGTCACGATGATTAAGCTTCGAAAAGATTTCGACGTAGTGGAAGAACGAGTTACTGGGTTGGGGTTGGATGTTGAAAATGTGAAAACCGGCCTCGCTGAACTACAAAAGAAAGTAGTGCGGCTTGAAACCATGGGAGTGGCGATGTCTAGTGGAACTACCGGAGTGGTGCAAGGACCAAGAGTAAAAGTGCCACCATACGACGGCACTACTTCTTGGTACGCTTATCGTAGGCAGTTCCAGATGGTTGCTACTGCCAACGGATGGACGGAAGAACAATGCCTGACCGCTCTCACTGTTGCGCTCAGAGGGCAAGCTTTGTCGGTCCTGGAAGCACTGCCACACACAGGAAATGGGTTCCAAGACCTGATGGAGGCACTTGAATCCAGATACGGGGAGCGACACCTGGAGCACGTGTTCCGTGCCCAACTGCGTGACAGAGTCCAACGCTCAGAAGAAGGACTACAGCAATGGGCGTTGGAAATAGAAAAACTCGTCAGGAAGGCATACCCGGGAGCCGACACCAAGATGGTAAACACGAATATTCTTCAAGCATTTGTCGACGGAATCAAAGACCTGGAGGTCAGAGCTGCAGTGAGGCTTCGTCACCATACCTCGCTAAAGGAAGCACTGGCGCATGCTTTGGAGGTCGAGGCTGTTCGCCATGACATACGGCAGACCCATAAGATCCGCGAGGTCTCTGAGGAAGTCAAGGAGGTTAAGGCTCCTACGAAGAAAAGATATGGAGTCATGTGCTACAAGTGTGGTGAGAGGGGCCATCTTCAGCTCAACTGCCCGCAGAAGGAGACCCAGGTGGCAAGGATGAAAAGGATCGAGAAATTAATAGAGGAGCTGAAGAAGCAAGGGGCTTCATCCCCTGCCCGGGATCAGGGAAAGAAAAAGTCAAGTGAGGGCATGAAAACCAGATACGACCGGAAATCGAACACGAGCGGCTTCGAGGAAGGGTCACTGGTGTGGCTGCATAACCCAACTCGCCGGAAAGGAAAATCTCCAAAGTTGCAGACCAAGTGGGACGGTCCATACAAAGTGGTACACATAGACCGTCTGGCGCGTTACCATGGCAGTAACAACGATGCTCGGGACGAGCATCGCTAAGAGGGGAGTGGTGTTACGAAGGCACAGGGAAGCTAGCGCCATCTAGCGCCGCTGGTGGAACCACTCAGTGAACGCACAGACAACGTGATATCCCGACTCGATACTAGATGGCGTTAGTGGGCCTGTATTCTCGCGTGTTCGGGAACACGCGGTATCTTTCCAGAATCGTCTAGTACTCGCGACGGCACGTATAAATAGTCGCGGGGAGGGCCGCGAGGGCAGTTCAGTTCGAGCTTTCGAGGCGACTTCGAAGTGAAAACTAGTGATACCGGAGTGAAACAAGTGAAACCTACGACTTGGCTTACGACCTAGGACATCGTTAGTGCTTTGTGTTTGGACCTAGTGCATTGTGTTGGACCTAGTGTTTAGTGTTTGACCTAGTGCTTTGTGTTAGTGCTAGTGAATAAAGTCTTCATTGAGTCAGCAGGTCTTTCTCTCCAAATCCTTCGAACCCTAACACGTAACAAAAGGTTCAAGCAATCACGTTTTAAATAATGAACAACACTTTATTTGCAAGTGCATTCTTGTACAATATCAAATTATTTACATACGACTTGTGTGTCTCGTCGTGGTGGTGAGGGACCCTGACTGATGAACCGCAGGTCCTAGGTTCGAAACCCGACCGGGCAGATATTTATTTCGGAAATAAAAACGTATAAATATTCGTTTTTTGTGCTTGTGCACCCCCACCTGAAACACGGGCCTAGGTGGGGTAAAGTATTTATTTAGTTAGCATTTACGTATATTCAGAATAAATTTATTAAAGCGAACATCGCTGCGACCCATAGACGTCCCACTGCTGGGCACGGGTCTCCCCCACAGACGCAGCTGCGGGAGGTCTAGAGCATACTCCACAACGCTGCTCCAATGCGGATTGGTGGAGAAAAGCGAACATGCCGCCCTTCAATAACGTTAATGTAGAAACCACAGAACAGATAAAGGAGGATAGAATGGAAATGTGGGCGTGACAGGCGCGCCAACAAGTATGATTAAACAATCATACTTCAACTGAAATCACGCGTGCATACTTTTAGTCGCTTTCGGACTGCGGTGGTGCGAAGAGCTGCACGAAAAATATACATTGCCGGTAAAGTACGCAAGTAATCCACGTGAACACATAGTTCGTGCGCAATGTATTCTGTCCTACAGAATGCGATGACGTCACGATGTTCTGTCGAGTTCGTTCGCAGCGAGATAGTGTTGTGAAAGTATAAGATAAATTTTTCGATAAGTCTTGATCTTGAGTACGTAATTAAAGTAGTTTCAGGTGTAAATACTTAATTTCAAGGAGTAGGTGTAGTACTAAATAAGTAATTTAGTACTAATTTATATTATGTATTTATTTTAGGTTTCCAAAGGATCCTAATAACCAGCATTGGATAAATGTAACGGGTAGAAAATTTGGATCCCTAAAAAACAATGTACCACTTTGGAACAACTGTACTCGATTTTGCGCAACTTTGTCGGAACTCAATTATTTAGCAACATTAGTTATCATCAGATTGTATTATATTCTACTGAGAAGCATATTACAGACTTTACCAAAGCTATTAAAGAAAAATAATTTAAATATAAGATTGCATTAATTTATTGTAAAAAATTCGAATACAAAAGAGTCCCCATCTTTGCTCTGCACAAGTACATTCGTCGCGCAACTGTATATATTAAAACTGTACCTGTGTATTTATTTAAGTACGTACACTCACTCTGAAACTTTTTAATAAAATAAATAATTATAATGTAATTTTTCATGTGAAGATAATAAAAAAAATGCATGTTAATAAGATGTATGGAACAGGCGCAACACCTAAAGGAAGCAAAACTCGAGTTGCATGTGTTTTCAGTGTTACTTTTAAAAGAGTCATTTATGCGGATGTAGCATTATAGGTACCTACATAACTCTAAACAAGTTTCAAAATATATTTATCGATAAATATGTTTACATCTCTAGTTGGGTTACCAGTAAATAACATATAAAATTGCACGATCAATTTTCTCAAATATGCAGTAAATTTTGTTTCTTAACTTTTATTTATTAATTTCACCGCCGTTAGGCATCTTTTGGCTCAATAAAGGTTAAATAAATAAATAAATAATACAGTAAAATAAAATATACTCTATTTTACTAATCTTGTAGTGGTTCAGTACCTACCAGTTACCTTACCTCCGAATACCTCCGAATACCTCAAGAATACCTCACACGGATACCTCATACCTTCGAACCAGTTACCAGTTACCTACGTTGTTGAAACATATACGCGGTCGTCAAAATAGTGTTTTAAATAGTGTAGTATGTATGAAAGAAAATGTAAATATAAATAGGTGATTTTACAAATAAATTATTCATTCGACAATCGGACAGATCACGAGTTTCATTATGAATCCTATGAAGAACCTCTAAAATCTTATTATTGCACGAAATTTGTGCAAAACACTTACTGGCAACATTAAGTGTCGACAAGGTCAAAACTTGCACAATTCTACAGCTTGACGCGAGCAAAAAGTATCCTTATTGATTTAATGCTAAGGTTAGTTTTTAAAAGTTGCGATTCTCGTGCAATTTGACCAATGGCTGATGAATATTTTATGTAAAGGTAATAATAACGTGTATCTAAGTGTGGGTAACTGGCGACAGTGGTTTTGTTTCAAAACTAACTCGATGGCCTTTCTAACCTCCTTTATCTGTTCTGTGGTAGAAACCATTTGGTTTGGTTTTCTTGTAGTTAACGTGAAAATTCACTTAATAATAATGTTTGAACGCTTAGGAAGGATCTTGAAGGTCACTGTGGCTTGAGATAAACTGCTCATTATTACTTATGCGTAACCTATGCAATGAGCATAGAAGCGTTACTTGTCACGTTTAGAATATATTAAAATGTACATATATAAACAAATATCTAAGTACCTAGTACATAACTAGAAGTTAACATATTTTGTACAACAGGATGATTAGGCTACCTAAGTACCTACTATAGCCTAAACTTGTTGAAAATAAAGCGAACAGAACAGGTGCCTATTTTTTGTGATTTAATGTTAAGCGTATTTTATTTTTAGTTTTTAGTCGTACCCTTTTGATATTGTTACAAGACGAGTTGAGACTGTTGGCAGTAACAAAATGACATGAACGAATTTGTTTTATAATGTTGCTTTTGCTTAGTTATGATAATGAGATTACTTAAAAGTCTTAATGATTTGTAAGTAATTGTTTGATTTTAAATTAAACGTACTTGGCTTAATAAGAGTAGGTACCTATTATGTTACGAAACCGAAATGATAAGTGTTTAGGAAGTGGATAACTGGGTCAAGGTTGATTCGGTATCGCATTCGCTTTTTCCGCGTCTGCTATGCAAGTTGAAAAGGATAACCGCAAAACCATATAAAAAGAATCAGTGTTTACAAGTATAGAAACAGTTTTTTTTAAATTATATCATTAAAACATGAGCAACTTAAACGAAATAAGTGATCTTTATGTCGTAATTGTTATTCATTCATTCATACGAATTTAGATAGTACAAGGAGTCAAATCAAGTAAAATTTATACAACTATTCCGTAAAAAATAATTCTATTACGTTTTTGTTGTATTAAGTAGATTCAAATTAAGAATTACGGATAATAATTGACGCACACTATGTACCTACTTATTTTAAGTTAATGTCAACCTAATCAAACTTACACTTCCAAAATATCTAGTGTATGGACATTCATAAATTTTCTTCAAAATAATCCTGCATTTAGCGTTAATATTTTGTTGTTGCTTAACCGGCTCTACGTTGAACGTGACTCTAGCGCTGTCCGGGTTTAGAGAAAAGGGTCAAGTGTGCAGGTGCCTTTTTAGTTTTTCCTTTGTGACTGTTTTCAGAACCGTTAACTTTAACGAGCCAAATTAATATACCTGCAGGTGTTACCCGTGACTGCGACTAAGGGTTACGAGTTGCAAATGGTGCGGAACACCCCATAGTAATTTAATTTTTTGTAGTTTTTCGTGTATCTTACATAGACAGGGTTCGATGATAACATAACCTACCATTTTTTTATGCTTATGAAATTAGGAGTGACCCACTAAACTAAGACGACGTTATACTAGAGTGTACCTATATTATAAAGGGAGCTATACTACAATTTGATTTAAGCCAAATGAAAATTAGTTGCTAATTTTCATCTTTTCTCATAATCGTTTCTCGTTCATACTTGAGATTATGCTTGTTGCTTGCACATACAAATGGACCAGTGTCCTTTCCACAAGAATATAGGTTTTTTAATACAATTAGAATGTTTACCGATCATACTTGAGATTATGCTTGTTGCTTGCACATACAAATGGACCAGTGTCCTTTCCACAATAATATAGGTTTTTTAATACAATTAGAATGTTTACTTAAATAATAAAAATAATAATGATGTAATACGTTTTACGTAACGTAGGTATTATTAAAGTTTAATTAAAACGTACGTATACAAAGAGTACTTACATTTTCCAAAATTCCGTCAATTTACACCATTGAGTAATTTTTTAAATCGATATTTCAGTCATAAAAGGCTCTGCAAACAATCACTAGCCGAAGCCCGAAAATATAATTTTCACTGTATTAATGACTCTTGTTCAATTTTATTAAAAAGTAATTACCGCAAAATGCACAACAAAGGGTTTTCCGCACTGCAATTTGGCGCCTAATACCGAGCAAAACAAGAAACAAACAGCACACTACCACTAGAATATTATGATTCTAAATCAGCTGTTCACATTTTTTTCTCAGTCGCGCATACTAGATTTCCATACGTTCTCCTTTGGACACTGAAACAAAATGACAAGAGAGAGACTGAGTGAGAATGTTTACATCAATATCAATACATTGCACAACAGCAACACTAGCATACTGTAGATACGCACACACATGAAACATAGCAGTCCTCTTCTGCCATTCAAAGAATAAAATACATACACAATTTGTGTACGATACTATCTATATGAATATGAAAGCAAAATATTGACTGGCTGTTGGTGGGGATGTGTCGATATACAAAATCAAGGGAGGGATGAAGGATGTCAATGACGTTGCTCTGCTGTGGTGCGAGAACTGCAGCTAACTTCACACAAATTGGAAAGGAAAATATTGCGATATTACAGAGTTGCCAGTTGTTAGGTAGATTTTTTCCACCTCTTATTGATCAAAGAGCAAAAAGATTAATGTTGTTTTTCTTGTTTTGTGTATATTTACGATATATTCTTAGTAATGCATGTAATTTTCTAAAAATGCATGACAACACTCTGGTCTTCTTATTAGAAACGTAATGAACATCCACTTTGCACCAGTTATGTTTAGGTCCCATGTAATAGGATAATCCAGATTCCGAGCAGTTGCTTGGATCTTTAGTTACTACTAGATTAACTCAATAATACTTTGCCCCAGGTCGGGCAACCCGAACCTCGAACCCAAGACCTTTAACCGTGCCCAGTTTAGCAGTTGCGGTTACAACATTTAAACTAACAAAGATAAATCAACGAGGCAGTCATGAAATTAATATTTACTTACTAGCTGTTGAGGTATTGAATTGTTCTTTAAATTTTATTTAAATAAGAGATACATGTATACATATAATTTTTTACATCTTATCTTTATTTGTTAATGGATTAGTTCAAAAAATTGGGTTTATTGCTTGTCAACAATATCAATCAATATGTCAATCATCTGATTGAAGTAAAAAAATAATTAACTAATCAACCCAAGAAGGTTGCAAGAACCTGCCTATGGACATTTGAAAAATGGATGCCTTTAAATATTTTAGATATCAAGATAATGGTAGATTTTTTTGACCTCGCTGGCACAGTATATATATTTATGTACGTTGTTACTGGCTTATTGGTTGAAAGAGCAATTGAGAAGTCCTCTGTGAGGACCTAGTCTTGAGTTAAATCCCTATGTCGGGCTAAGAATTATTTGTTTTATCCACATTCCTGTGGTAGTCTTAGTGGTAGTGGTAGTAATACGAATGTTTGCATGAGAAGGTACAATCAGATCCAACGGGAGATCTTGAACTCCTGCTCCCACTTCCTTGAGTATCTGACCGGCTAGCAATGTTTAACTTAGAGACCCGTAGACCCCTCGGTCTTAGTCCTATTACTCATTCAATTAACTGTGCATTCGATCTCTACTTATTTTGTGGTATACGATGATATTCGCAGTTGCCGTGCCGTTGTTTGACTTTGACTGTTGAGTTGATGTCAATCAATGTCAAATAGTGTCAATGGATGGATATTTTGCTTCATTCAAAACTAATAAAAATTGTACATAAAAATGATTACAAGCTAGAAAAATGATATTTTATACAAGCTACAGGATTTACTGAGCTCACTTAGCTGTAGTTTAAAGTCCAACCACAGTAATGACCGTTGGTGGACGTCCCTATCGATAAAGATAAGTCTCATTATCAACCAGGGCACTGCATATCTAAAACAAAAAGAATTTTATCAGACGGTTACTCTTCATTACGTTTGCATTATTGTAATTTAAACAACATACCAGAGCATTCAGGTGAGATTAAATCTACTAAAATTAAATAAAATAAATTTGATGTAGGTACTAAAATATATCAATCTGTTTGAGAATTGAACTCAAGATTCCTCGCTCGGCAGATGGAAGCATACTAACTAGTTACTCTAGTTAGGTACCTATGTCTATAAGGGAAGGAGTTGTTGAATGAAATTGTTTTTAAGATGATGCAACTTGTTATTATCTATTGCCTAGCACTATCATAATACTACATCATTGTTTCTTTTAATTCAAGGATGTTGACTAAACTACCTGTACATATAGCGAGATCAGCGCACAGGCTATCTAGAATGGCGAAATACATTTCAGTTGCGAAGATGTCGTCCTGCTCTGCGCCAGCTTCCAATTTCTTTTTTAGGCAGGTATGTTTTTAAATAGATATGTGTTTGTGATCTAGGCTCAAGCCTAGTCACACCTTGCACTTGAAAGAACCTGTAAACCAAAGGCATATTAATGGCTGAATGGTGAGCTACAATAGATTTATCCACCTTAATTTTTAATATTCAAATATTGTCTTTCTTTTGTCTTTATTGAATTTTAGATTATGAGCTCAATTTTTTCATTTCAGCATTTTTCTGTTCATACTGTAACAGTCTATTTACAGTGTAAACTCTTTATAACGAATTTCAAGGGACCGAGCATTTTCTTTCGTTATAAAGAGTTTTCGTTATAGGGAGAGAAGAGAAAAAGTATACCAAATGTAACTAATTACAATTATTTCTAATTTTATTACTATCAATACAATAGATAAATTATTCTAAACACTTATATTCTGTTAACTTTGCCTGACGTGTTGGTTTACGACTGCTAATACACGATAGGTGACGATGGTGCGTTTAATAATTGAGACCAAATTTCCTACAGCCAATGTAATCTATGAATAGCACACGTGTTAAGGCAATTAACAATAACAAAAGCTAGATAGCTGTTTTTGACCTCAGGTATCTTTCTTAGAAATTGCGGCACCTCAAAAGATTAGTTTTGTTTTGTTTTAATATTTAGTTGATGTCTAAATATGAAGATATTTATTCGTAATAGAGAATGGCTGATGCGTAATAGAGAGTGAATTAATGTATGGGTTTTATGGTAAACCAACCAAATTGTACTAATTTCTACGCTATAGAGAGTTTATCGTTATAACGAACGACGTTATAAAGAGTTTACACTGTAATTTCGTTTTAATTGTAGGAAATCTAACCACTATCATAGCTACTGTACATTTTATCTAGATTAGATTCTGATAAGTATTGTTGAATGAACTGGTACTCTTAAATGGTATCATTTATGCAAAGGCTGAATTTATACACTAACTGATCTCTACAAACCACAAATTTTTGCACGATCACATCTGCATAACCCCTGTTAAAATAAATATAATAAGGAGAAATCAAAAAAGAGCTCCTATTGTCCTCTTTTTGGAGTATCTTACTTTAATTGCTCACTAGTCTTAGCATGCAGTGAATTAGACTCCAAAATTATCTTTAATCTTGTGTACGGTACCATACCATACATTCTCAATGCTTTAACCAATAATTTATTAGCTTATATGCCTCTTTCAGCTGTTTGACATAGTCAGCAGCACATACACATATCTTCTTGGGGACATGACATCTCAAGAAGCAGTGCTGATCGACCCAGTGATGGAGCACGCTGAAAGGGATGCAACGCTTGTTAACGATCTTGGGTTCAAGCTTGTCTATGCAAGTAATTATACCTTCATCTACCTCTTGTTACAAAGACTTTTGTACAATGATTATTCCTTTATGATCTCTACGACCAACAAAACATTCAACCTGCATGAATGACAAACAAGGTTTCCTCACAATCTTTTCTTCACTGTTATAGTAGATGACATTTAATTTCTTTAATCGCACATAACTTAAATTTAACTTGGTGGTTGCTGCTTTGATTTGAACCTGGACTGGATTGAGTTCCGTAGACACTGGGCTGTCAACTGCTGACCTCTGAGACTGTTAGATATAAGTGTTAATGGACATGTTATCTGATAATAAAATCTTGTAACAGATTAAGTTGAAATTACAAGTAAAATTAACTAAATACAATATTGATAGGTTTTACTTATATAACAAATTGAATTTTAATTTTAATTGCATGAATTGCATAATTTAAAATTTAGTAAAAGGGCTGTTTATGTTATTTCAATCCTTAAATGACCGCTGAGTTGTGCTGGAAATTGACAGAGAGACAGATCTTTCCTCTTCTCTTGCTCGAGGGAATTCGGAATTAGGGGAGATCCCCTCTATCCGGGCAATTGCTCCAGGTGTAAACCCCGTCGGTGACTTTCGTCGCGCTCGCAGTACGCGCGTGCAATCATATCAGTTAGATTTAGTTAGATTGATTGACATTGATTGATTGATGAATGGATGAGTAATGAATTTGACTCTTCTTTCAGTGAACACACACATGCACGCAGATCACATCACAGGCACGGGGAAACTCAAGTCCTTATTACCGGGGACTAAGAGCGTGATTGGCCAGGCTTCTGGTGCCCAAGCAGACATCTACGTGGATGAAGGAGAGCTGATCCAGTTCGGAGGGTTCCAACTCCTGGTGCAGTCCACGCCAGGGCACACTAACGGCTGCCTCACATACGTGTGTCATGATCAGGTAATTTTTTTTATGGATACAAGATAGCAAACGAGCTTGCAGCACCACCCATCCGCTGCCGCCCATGACAACTGTGACCATCATACCAACCCTTTCACCTGCGCAATCGGTAGTGACCCTGCCTGTTACGCCAGGGTCGTGGGATCGAATCCCACTCAGGACAAACATTCGTGTGACTAACTCTTGTGTTCGTTCTGTGTCTGAATGTTAATATTATCTATTTAAGTATGTATTAAAAAATATCTATGTATGTATATCAGTCTCTGACACCCATAGTATAGGCTCGCGCCTAGTTTGGGGTCAGATGGCAGAGCGTGAGAATGTCCATGATATTATATACTTATTTATTTAAGTGGGAAACTTTGGGACATCACAGGACTACGTCGGATTATACCACATAACGACATAACACTACAAACAGTACAATACTATTGGTATAATGCAATACTTTAGAAAACGACCACAAATAATAGCTAATACCATTTATCACTCGTTATCTTCGCAATTAACTCTTGATAACTTGATAAGTGTTCACATTGTTATCGACTTAATGGAGTTTTGATGAGTGTTGTATTGTTATGTCACTGGGTAGGGTAAAAACTAGTGTACTATTAATAGTGTACTATTATATAAATACAATCTTTCTCTTATCTTATCTTAGTCGTATATTTGCTGTATGTAGTTTTAATATCTCCATTGCCAGAAAATTCTCTGTTTTCAGCTGCTGGTTGTACTAACAACCTAGGAGAAATCTTGCTACCTAGAAGTACCTTTGGTTTTAGTAGCGTTATTCCCATGGAGACTGTGTCAATCAAGGAATTAATAATTCCTGCCCAGAGAGAATTATAGTATCAAAGCAAAATCATTCTAATTTCTAAAGTGAAACTTAAACTCGGTATTACTTGCGCGAGTTAATTAGCTAAATTAATTAATTAAAATTGACTGGGCCGTTGGCGCAATCGGTAGTGACCCTGCCTTCTGCGCCGGGGGTTGTGTGTTCGAATCCCACTCAGAACAAACATTCGTGTGTTTGTTCTGTGTCTGGACTGGATGTTAATATCTATTATGGTATGCATTACAAAAAATATCTATTTTATTATAATAGTCTCTGACACCTAGTACAGTTAGTACAGTTACAGTTAGTTACTGCCTAGTTTGGGCTCAGATGACCGTGTGTGAGATGTCCATGATATTTATTAAGTACTAGTGGACGCCCGCAGCTTCGCTCGCGTTACACAAAAACGGCCCGTTTTACCCCCTTAGGGGATGAATTTTCAAATTTTTCTCGCCGTAAAAACCATCCTTGAACTTCAACGAACATTTTAAAAAAAGAATTGGCCAAATTGGTCCAGGCGTTGTTGAGTTATGCGCTTACCAACACATTTTGCGATTCATTTTTATTATATAGATTATTATATTATTAAAAACAAAAGGCGTTTTTGGTAAACAAAGATATTTATTTAAATTTGAAAAGTTACACAAATACTATCTGCTTATTAATAACGGTAACATAAACGGATTAGGGTTCCTCATTATAAGCTATAAACTTTCGTATTATTATTATTATCATCGTATAATTAGTAGTACGTGTACTGAACCTGCTGATAGACCTCCGTGGCATCACCATATGGGTCCTGCGGAAGACCAGCGTTGGTTGTCTTCGGACTCCAGCATAATGCTGAGCAGAGCCCATTTTGGTAAAGTGTAACCCTAAATTTTATTTTGTTTCGTTCTAAATTATTGTTTGTGTTCGCTTTACTTCTCGTCTCGTCTCGTCTCGTTATAAATCATTTCATTTCATTTCATTTATTACAGAGTATAGCATTTACAGGCGATGCCCTGTTAATCCGTGGCTGCGGCCGCACCGACTTCCAAGAAGGTTCCTCCGAGAGGCTCTACCACTCTGTACACACGAAGATATTCACACTACCCGATCACTACACGCTGTACCCGGCGCACGACTACAGGGGACAGACGGCAACGACAGTTTGGGAGGAGAAGAAATACAACCCAAGGCTAACTAAGTCGCTAGAGGAGTTTAAACATATCATGGATACGTTGAACCTGCCGTATCCCAAGATGATCGGTGAGTTAAAACTGATTAAGCAATATAATAGCCTATAATTAATTTATAGCCCAACTAGCAACTAGCTTTTCAACCCTTTACAACACTTTTTCCAATTAAAAAGTAATATATTAAATAAAAATAAAGCTTAAGTCCTTTCTCAGGTTCTAGACTATCTGTGTACCAAATTTCATTTAAATCGGTTCAGTAGTTTTGGCGTGAAAGCGAGACAGACAGACAGAGTTACTTTCGCATTTATAATATGTATTATTATGGATTGCTCACGATCCTATGTTAACAAACGGGCGCGGTCAGTTTGTGGATGAGTGACCGTTAGTGGCGAAATATCAGGCCCTTTCGTGCTTCGGAGGGCACGTTAAACCGTCGGTTCCAGTCGTTTTCAATTGTAAAAACAATCGTTGAGCCTTGTCGAAGATGGGGAAGAAGGCTTGAGAACTTTTCACACTGGGTTATCCACTGGCCCCTCCGAGCGTGCATTGCAGCGTGGTAGAGTATGCTTTAGACCTCCCGAAGGTCTGGCTGTGGGAGAGACCCGTGACCAACTGTGGGACGCCTATGGGTTGTAGATAAGTCCTGGACACTTGAATCGATTGCGCATACAAAGTGCAAATACGCAAGTAAAATATGCATTTAAAACATAAAAAGTAGCTATTAACATAGATTATGAAATGAATGAGTGAATGAATATTTATTTGCTTTGCACACAAACAAAAATTAATACGAAAAAGTACAGTTCCCGTTATCATTTAAGTAGGTATTACAAAGCAAAATAGGAATGCATTATCGATGTCATTTGTTGCTGTTTTACTGGCAATAATTATCATGTGCAAATTTTAATTCAAATAATTGTTTTTTTTTTAATACAA
Source organism: Carterocephalus palaemon (assembly GCA_944567765.1). Classification (NCBI taxonomy): domain Eukaryota; kingdom Metazoa; phylum Arthropoda; class Insecta; order Lepidoptera; family Hesperiidae; genus Carterocephalus; species Carterocephalus palaemon. The sequence goes on along the minus strand of OX155651.1, from coordinate 9,631,177 downwards.
ATAAGCGACATTAATTTGTCCGTTGATGTTCGAGAATTTCGCTTACCGCGGCGAGCGATTCAAAAATAGAGTTCCAGATTTGGCTTCTCAATCCTACATTATATCTGATATGCTCAGGTGTTAAAATCTTTTCGTTTTCAGACAAGGCGCTACCGGCTAACAGAGTATGCGGACTATTTTGAAAACGAAATTTTTTCTAATAACAAAGAACATTTGCTCAATATTTTATGGACTACTGGACAAATTAAGGTGTTGGGTGTAAAGAATAAGATAGAGAAGTAGAGAAGAAGCAAGATTCTCTCGTCTCCAAATCACTTTAGAAACGACTGGTATTATTTTCGGTATGGAGTTCCTTGTCTAGGATTTATTTACGATAAAGTAAGTAACATGTGATATAAGGACGATAGATTAACACAAAGGTTACATTTTAGGAACAACTGTCTCGTTGGTGTATTGGTCTCAAAAGCGACTGCTAAGTTAGAGGTTCTAGATTCGATCCCCGGTTCGGGCACCAACTATTGGGTTTTTCTAACTTGAAATGTCCAGTAGCAGCTCAGTCTGGATTTGTGCCCAGTGTATGACAATAGATACCACATAATACAAGAGACTTAAACATAACTGGTGAATATAGGGTGTGAACACACCTCTGTGTGTATAAACACCCTTTTTCACCACCTATGTGAAACCTACCCATTCGGGAATGCTGAAAATACACGCGTTTTTATGTTAATATTAGTACACTCAATGGATGGATGCCACGAGCTTTCTTAAGTTTAATGCTGGAAATATAAATTCCCCTGAGTTAACTGAATGTAAAACAAGTAACAATCAGATTACAGCACACTTAAGACAACTAACAGTAGTCTATAACTTGAAGAGGAATAAAACATGATATATTTTATGTATTTATTTTAAAAAATATGGATGTGTCAAAATCAAAGAGTGATAAACTTATGTAGTATTTGTATATATGTATTAAGAGTCCTTGATAAGTGTAGATTTACGTAATTAAAAAAAATCACATTACCATAGTATATATAGCTCATATAGTTTAGTTAATAACTAGCTAATTAATTCATCGTTAAGTTAATGTACTCTTCAAATGTTTCTCGATTTTCAAGAAACATCAAATAAGGAATAGCAAATGTAAATGTAAAATGAAACAATGAAGTTATAAACGGTTGATATCAAGTATTGAATGTTACAGAAATGTATATTTTTGTAAATAAGCGTAAGAAAGAAATATTTTATATTCATAAATCCACAAGCAATTGTTTTGTATCAGTGGATTTTAATGTTATTTTATTTGTATAAAGCTGACTAAAATTAAATTATATGCATGAGCTCTGCAGTTTTATTGATATTAAATTAGATTTAGATAATTGTATGCGATGTATCCTCTGATTTTGCCCGAGATCTTTGCTTTCGCTAAAGAGGTACATGCTTAATCTCACCCTTAGATTACAGAAGAAATGAGATGAGATGTCACTTATGTCGTTTTTTCGTATGAAGGTATTATTACTAGAATTCTTACCTTGACCTTTAGCTTTAACACTAGAATTCGTGAGACTAATTTTGTAGTATTTTAGTAGACCACTTCTTATTACTTACTTGCATTGCATAATGTTTTGGTCAATGTTTGGTCTCTACGTAGGGTGCTGAAGTTAATAGTTACATATTGTTCAACTAGATGTCGCTGGCGATAAATATAATCGGGTAGGTACCAAAGGCACTAAATATTCGGCAAACAGCCGAATGAATTGTTGTTGCTTGTCTGGTAAGTTCGATTCAGTGCTTCACGAGCTCTTATTTTTTAATAGCTTGCGCGACTAATCAACTGCGACTTATTAACGTTGAATAGATACAATATCACACTATTCCAGTCGAGTGTTTAGTATAAGTATACTAGTGTATACGAGTGTATATATAAGAATTCCACGGCACCGAAGTAGCATATTCATATATACGTTTACTATTGCCGCTTGTCCACCGCTCGGTCGTGGCCCGAGCGCCATGATGCCGGCAGTAAAAACATGTTTGTTGTCCACACGCCGGCCGTACCACGCCGCTGGAACAAACTGAACAACCGAAATCGTCGCGGCGGACAATTTATGCTAACACTGGGACGACATATTCTGCTCGAACGCCAGCGGTGGACAAACAGAGTAAGATTAGGTCACTCTGAAAATCATAGGTAGGTACTCAGAACTGTTTGGGAACTTACGAAATATCCTGACATCAAAACAACTAGTTCTTGAAGTCGAAAGTGTTTAATAGAATGTGTGGGTAATGATGATTATCCGAGTGTTGGTAATTTACCGCGGTCCTTCACAAGCTTAAAGTACTTTGTTGTAAAGAGAGCTATGCTCGGTGTTTCACTACGTGATCTTTCTGGTGACGTTTAAATCGTAGGGTTGTGGTTGTCGAGGCTTCTCGACATAATAAAGTCAGTCGAAGTTGTGATGGGCAGGACTAGTAACCGATTGGTAAGTCTTCGAATGGAGAAAATTTACCACCAAAATTACCACATGCGAGTGAACATTTTGAGCGCTTTAGGTTCAACCCACATAAAATATCAACACTTCAATTATATAGGTACTTACTACGGTACTTGTTGACTAGCTGAGTTAACAATATCATTTCTTAAATCAATGTTCACTCACGTTTTCTTTCTCATATCAATTATCGCTCACTGCTCATTCCCGCTTACCACTCCTGTACTACTTGAAATTATGCAGTTTGAGTTAATATTTAATCAAATGTTGCCCAGTTTGTTCTATTGCTCATATGAAGTTTTTACGCTCAGTGAGCGGCTGGCCGCGACATTTTGTGACAAAAACAGCGCAAATACCCCGGCGTCCATTTCATCATGCGTTTTTGACAGATCCCGACCGGTTTTGCTCAGGCGTAAAAACGGAACGGAAGTTTAAAATCTGCGGCCGATTAAATTAATGGAATGAAAAGGCTTTTCAGTTAAAATTGGCGTATTTTCTCTTACGCTTCAATATGTAAATGCGAACTGATGTTGGTGTTTTTAGTACACGGTCGAATGGTTTTTGCAGAGGTTGTGGCTACGTGGGTGATTGATTAATCGATACGAAGCGTTAAGTAAGGAAGGCAACGGAGTTGAACCGAGATCTGTGTTAAAAAACCGCATAGCCAGGAATCGCAGCCACGATTCAACATTAACATATTTTACTTCCAACATAATTTGGGCCATAGGGGATGGACCTACAAAGGTCGTATCTTTTTTGTAATTACATGATTAGGGCACATAAAATTTTCCCTGCACCTTTATATCCGTAAATAAGAGGCATAAATTAAATAATATTAAACTAAATATAATTATTAAACTAAATTGATTAAGCGTCCATCTTTTTTTGTTTCATCTATGTGTTCATGTAACATTGTTTGTTTCCCAAATAAATTACCTAAAATAAATAAATAAAATAAATAGCAGAAACAAGAGTTGGCAGTTGGTTAGCAGAAACAAAATTATTAAGGTATAGGCGTATAGGTACGTATTCTCTAATTATGTATAGGTACATCTAGGTGATGCGGTGAACGCCTAGTTTTGGGTATATACCTATAGATTTAGGAATGTAGTCCGTGCTGTGTAGTGTATAGCTATCGAAGACACTGCACGCAACTCGAAAAGCACGCGAGGCGGGCTGACTCAGCACTATTAGGCAGTGATGATTCACGTTCGGGCTGCCATGCATCGCGCCCCTTGCTGCTACTTTATTCTCGATAATCTCGATGATAATATATTTAATTTCCCGTTGTTTTCGTGTTTTTTTAAAAAAAAAATCTTAATTGAGAAAATTGTGACATTCAGACAGACAATCAGCTAAGTACCTACACCAGCACACGATTGAACTGTGTCTAAATTGGACTAAATTATGTACCTATAGGTACCTTTTTAATTTTTGTTTCAGATTAATTGTCTCTCAACAATTCAACTGAAACAGTTCGATTGAGTCGACAGCAATAAAGTTGAGTTGAGATTTTAAAAAATAAACAATAAAACAAACTTTTTAGTCCGATTTCCTTTCTCTTTTTCCAAAAAGCCTAACCTACACATTCAATGTCGATATCTAGTACCTACTACTTATAATTATCTTATTAATTAAATTAAAATTCATTATCATTATCATTAAAGTGAAAATACTAATATTGCATTAAAGTTCCTATCCTAACTATCGAACCTAACGAGCTTTTCCGTTTTGGCATAGAATATGTACCTACGGTACTTACCTACCTAATATTAAATTTTGTAGTGTAGACAGAATGGTTGCCAACACGCGTTCCAACTTAATCCGAATTAGGTCCACGGCTCCGATTCAGAGTTGACCGCAATAATTAAAAGGTACTTAAACACCCGAAGGCATTGCTGCCTATCTCATTTTGGTTATTTCTCTTTAATTTGATGGTTAGTAGTAATTTTCCTATAGTTGCCTTTACGAACCCAAAGACAATCTACAAACATCATAATCTCTCTCTCTCTCTTTTTTTAGGCTCAAGTTTTCAAGGCTGCAAGAATACGCGACTGATTTCGGTCTTCAACTTCTCATCCACTTGCTCCCGCCATCTGGTTTAGGTATGCAGGTATGCATCCCTACTTCGTCGCGCCACCTAGAAGGAGGTAGAGTCCGCACCTTACCTATACCACAGAATACTTAATTGCCTATATTATGTGGTCTCCCTCAAGCCAGCTCTAGCCATAATGTATATCGACATTGTGATTCGCACATTTTCTCTAGAGTGGCCGTGGCTTTTTCACTTTGAAATATTTTCTCGATCTGTTTGTGTGACACAGGAATGCATTTAAAATATGAGTTTATTGAGTATAATACATATAATTATAAAAAAAGTAGGTAAGTACTCTGCGCTCGCTGGTTCTATTACTTCATATAAAACGCACAGAATAAACCTGACACGAGTCTGCACAGAGATATGGAATGAATGCACTGAATCAGGACATTGTGGCGACAACACTCCGTCTGCTTGGCAAATTCCTACGCCCCAATTTTCCTTAGTATAGCTCTACCTACTTAACGAGGCATATATCGTGTGTCTCATCACGAACCCATCAAATTTTAGAAGGTACCTACTTGGTACCTCTTGGAAAATTATATTTAGTCCGATGTGGAGTAATTACTTGCTGGAATCAAAACTAAGACGCTTTTTGGGACGTTTCAATCATGAAGGAAAGACAAGAAGATGTCGCTTCAGAGCTCTCAGATTAGGCGCCTTTCATTGTTACAAATAAGTAGGTCCTAATACCTATAGGTACCTAATACCTATAGGTAAAACTGTATAACATTTTATTTCAGTGCAATTTGAACCCCGCATTTTAAACGCTAAGCTACAATCAGGTATATCATTCACGTTCACGGATGGGTATTTACACAGGGGCCATGCGATAAAATTAGTTATGTCACACTGATACCTACTCCCAATTACGTCGCTGAGCTAATGTTTTTATAAACAAGCCTTATCAATTTAATATAGGTATTGCTTGTTATTACATACAAAATCAGCATGAACCTACTCGTAACATTAACGAAACTAGCTCAGTAGTAAGATCTTCATTACAAGATCAGGACCCAAAGTCACAATGAATATTGTTGTAACTGGAGCGGCAGGGTTTTTGGGCGATCGTATCGCGGACGCTCTGTTGGGGCAGCGATCCCAGCTGCCAGTGAAACATCTGCTACTGACCGATACTTCAGAACCACGGGCCCGGAACGACCTGCGTGTGACCACGCTGGCACTAGACTTGACCGCGCCCGGCGCAGCTGACACACTTGTCACTCCCGACACCGACGTCCTCTTCCACCTGGCAGCAGTCGTCAGCGGTCACGCCGAAGCCGACTTCGACCTAGGCCTGCGAGTCAACTTCGACGCGACGCGAGCGCTTCTGGAAGCCACCCGCAGAATCGCGCCCCGACTTCGTTTCATTTTCACGAGCACTCTCGGCGTCTTTGGCGGTGACCTGCCACCAATCGTTGGAGACCAGACGGCGCCGACCCCGCAGAACTCTTACGGCACTGCGAAGGCGATGTGCGAGCTTCTCTTGAACGATTACGCCCGAAGGGGATTTGTGGACGCGCGTTTTGTGCGCCTGCCGACTGTGAGCGTGCGGGCTGGTGCCGCGAATCGCGCAGTCACTTCGTTCGCGAGTGGAATCGTACGCGAGCCTTTGAATGGCGAGCGTGCCGTCTGTCCAGTGCCTCCGGAGCAAAAGATATGGCTCACGAGTCCTGCTGCAGTCGTACACAACATATTGTACGCGGCAACTCTTCCGGCTGAGGTGTTCGGACCGTGGCGGGGCGTAAACTTGCCGGGATTTTGCGTGTCAGTGGCTGGTATGGTCCGGGCGCTTCGTGAGGTCGCCGGGGAAAGGGTGGCAGCTCTCGTGAGCTACGAGAAGGATGAGTTCATCGCCCGGCTCGTGGCCAGCTTCCCGAGTGAATTCGATAATACGCGTGCTCTCCGCTTGGGATTTGTGGTGGACAAAGGCTTTAGTGACGTGATCCGTGCTTACATGGGAGAGCTGAAACGCTAACGGTTTTTTCTTTAAAACGTTTCATAAAAGTGTTTTTTAAGTAAAATTCATAAGTTTTACAATTGTTTTTGTAATAATGTCCTATTATTAGCTTACGAATAATGTACTACATGACATTACTTATTACGTAGAGTACCTGCCGACTTGACTAGTATATTTCATTTGTCTTTGGTTACTTCATTTTACCAACTACTGTAATTTGTCCCTACGTGGAAGAAGCTCAGTTAAATCTGTGTTAGTCGGTAGTAGTACCTACCCGTATCTAACAAGAAAGAAAAGCTCTTACAAAAAAAGTGTCCTTAAATTTCTGCTAAGACGCAAAGAATTCTGCACCTGGTATTTTATCCACAACCTACACGCTTACATTCAGTTAAAAGAACCCTAGTTCCACACAAGCCGCGTCGAATGAATGGCTGACTGAGCTGACTCAGCGTTTTGGGTGACAATGCTTTTCCCCGCGGAACACACTGCTCCTCAAAACAACTGCCATATTATAACCTACCTAATTAAATTCATACAACTCTAAGAATAAAAATAATATAAAATCATTCAGTCAAATATCTATGATAGTGCAAATCTTGGTACCTACATGCACCCGCCAGTTTTCCGGATGAAAAGGGAAAAATAAACGGATTGTTTGCAATGTAAAGAATTCGTTCTCCTAGAATGAAATGAAAAGATATATTATATTAGGACTAGGCAAGTACCAACACAATTGCATAAAGTCACGGCTATTTTCAACTGGGGTAGGCAGAGACTACGGATTTCAAATACATATTTCTATTGTCCATAGTCCAATGGCTCGTGTGATTCAATGTGATCGACAGAGCATCGACGAGCGCGGTCGCTTTGGGAATAGGTGACCGCTAGTGGCAATGTTTCATGGGCGCTACTGTGCTTCGGAGGGCACATTAAGCCGTCGTGCCTAGTAAAATCTGAATCGGAAAAAAACTTTCGACACTGGGTTGACACCGAACCCCTCCACCGATCTGCTTTCAAGCAGCGTGGTGGAGTATGCTCTATACCTCCCGCAGCTGTATCTGTGGGGGAGTATATAGAATAATTCCTTATTCTATAGCAATATTCCGCCTGAAAACTTTTACAACAATAATTTTTATATTTCAGTACGATTAAAAGGTCCCCTAGCAATATTTTATTAAGTTTGTTGTTTGACATTCCGCCAATGAGGTTTCGAATTCCCTGCGGGAGGGTGTCTGCAAGACGTAAGGTCGCCATACTCCAGGACATATTTCAGGACAAATAGTATATCGTAGGCGTTATTTTTACCTAATGTCTTAGTTAGGCAGTAACACCAACTTAAATATTACAATTAACAATAGATATTCCTGAGGTTAAAAATTATAAATTGATATAGGTAGGAATATAACTACATACACAATTGATTGCTTTGAATATAAGCAACTTTTTTATTTTACTGTTTAAATGTTAATAAGGTTTGTTCGAGTAAACAGCACAAGAAGACCTATGTATTATCTGTGTGACTCTAACTTAACTTTCTGACAAACCTAACTAACGGTTATTTGGATTATGTGACCTATATGTGATTGTAAATATTATAAATAAATTTAAAAAATGATATGTTACAAAGCACTTTCTCTTACAAGTAACAAGGGCTTGCTTCTACTCTTCTTTTCGTTTATATGAGCGAATTGAGATGCTTTAGGTTTCGTATTAATACAAAAGTATTTTATGAAAAATTAGGAAAATGCCCTATCTTTTTTTCAGCACAGTCCATTTAATTGTTGGCAGCCCTAATATTAGGGAGTTTCACGGTCATGACGCTAACGAAGTGTCTCGAGTACAAAGGAGGTTATTAATGGCCGCCGTGATATAGCCGTCGCTTGTATTTGGCTTTAGCTGAGACACCACCAGTTAAATCGCTTGTGCCTTCCATTGTGGAATGTATAAAATTTAATAACACCTAAATTGCTTAGATACAAAGTCATACATTGAGACAGGCGCGAGTGATGATATACTATTTCGTATTTAAGTCATATGCCTGTTAATGAAGTATAATAATAATACTTTATTTCAGACATTAGGTACATCCATAGATTGATTAGTATGTTAGTAACAAATTTACTATGTTAGTATTGTTAGTTAAACACATTAATTGCACACAATTTATTTGGCATAGCCAATGGCTATCTCCATACAGTGGTGTACTATGGAACAGTCAGTTCTGGCAGCATAAACATAATTAACACATTGAATGAACTTCGGGGGAATCGATCGACTCATGAATCCATTTAAGTGGAGTAAAGTTCATTAACCCACTATTGGGCGGCGATCACGACTAAGTTGTGGTTGTGGGCATGTGATAAGTACTGATATACCTACCCTACCCTAAGTGTAAAAAAAAGGATGAAAACTATTATTATGCCTCCGCTATCTGTCTTTCTGTTAGTCACATGGCTCTTATCTCTAGAACAAATCATACTGTTAAAAATATATATTTTTTAAAAAGCTTTTCATAACTTTTAATTTTTATTTTCGTGCATTGTCATCGGAACCAAATATGTGTGCCGAATTTCAGCTCGATAGCTTCAATGGAAGTGGGTGAAATATTGATTGCAAGATTCCAGGACATACATACATACATACATACGAGTGAAGTTAAATAAAAGCTTTTAAAATAGCTGCTATCATAACTTACCTAAACCACAAACTATATGTTTATGAAATAGAGGCTCGAGATCTCTCGGTTGCTCTAAAAATCAATTCTTAAGCTCTTCATTCGCTATATTACAAAAAAAAAAAGTAAGTTTCAACTATGTTTATCGTTTTTAGAAGTTAGCCTGTATCGATCAACCCTCCTTAGGTATGATTTGTATTCCTAAGGATCACTACCTACTGTGATCGCATGTAACTGCGAAGCGGTGACAGCCGAGGTAAGTCATCATATCAATATCATCATCATCAAAACTACCATGGCTTTTGAACTCGCCTTTCACTCAAGCGGTCCAGGTTCAAATCCAATCAGAAGGCACCAATGACTTTTAAAGATATGTGTGGTTTAAGAAATTAAATGTCACCTGCAGTAACGGTGAAGACCTGAGGAAACGTGCATGCCTGACCGTTCTCCAGAATGTTCTCAAAGGCATGTGAAATCTGCCAAATGGCACTTGGCCAGCGTGGTGGACTAAGGCCTAGCCCTCCCATTCCAAGAGGAGACCCGTGCTTAACAGTGGGACTAAGAAAGGGTTGTGGTGTAAGGTGGATTGCATGCACTTAGTTAATGTTAAGGTTCAGTGATGGCCAGATTAAGATAGCCTCCACTCTCACTGGCTTAGTTCTGAGTGAGGATTAATTGAAGCTCAATGCTACAGTGCCTCTGATTTCACGTTGTAGCAACTCTGTTCAATCAGCTTGTACCTATGTAACTAGTTTACTCTATGCTATGTAGTCTATGTACGAGGTATATGAATGATTGGTTCGACTATTGCCGTTTCGTTGAACTTAGATTAGATTTGTTGATGTTCATATAAGTATCTTTAGTGCTAAGTATCTGCGAATATGTTTCCTTGGTGCATATTAAAATGGGACGAACATTATTCATAAAAATCAGTTATTACACGTTTACACCGTTCATTAGTTAAAATGCTCACTAAAATTAAACGTTCAGGCCTATTAAACGTTTCATAACTTTCATTAGTCATAATATGGTCATAATGGTTAATTTTACTTCTCTAAGCTAAATTGTCACTATGGGCTAGTTTCGCTTTATTATGCCGTTATTCTGACAAATTCATAGATTAAATAGCAAATGTAACATGAGTGAAAGTCGTTATCCATCGAATAATTAATAGGAAAAAATGAGAAAAAGGAAAATATTAGATGTTTTTTGATTTGAACTCGGATCCTTTCGAGTGAGAGTCCGAATTATTAGATATTAGGCTATCACTGTAGTTAATAAGTATATTCTTGGCTGGTGAGCACGAGTCTTCTCACAATTAAGAAGGCCAACCCGACTGCCGGAATTTTTTTGGCCTCCGATCCGACATGGTTTAAACGACTACAATAACAATCGGGACCGACGGCTTAACGTGCCTACGACAGTTTGAAACATACACGTGCCCAATAGTGGGACGTCTATCTATGGGTTGTAGCTAAGTTAAACTAAGGTTCTTATATATAGTGCTGTTGTGGTGAGATCTTTTTCATTTTCTTTTATTTTCGAGAACTCCACACTTGCAGAGCTCGTGTGAAAGATTTCAGAGCTTAAGTCAAATATGAGTGCAGACCAAATAGTCGAAAACACGACGGCAGAGGCTGCCGTTTCATTTAAGTATAAATACGTACTGAACAACGCAACGTTCTTCACGCCACGAGCGGAGAAATTGGCAGCCGACGAAGGAACATAATATAAAATCGATGAGTATATTTCGCTAGTGGAAGATAAGGTTCTACACAGTTGCATAACACCAAACACCTCGCTCTTGTGTTGTTTTTTATGGCTGTAAGATAGCAAACGAGCAAGTACAACCATTTTCCGCCCGCGAAAATTGTCAGTCTTTGAGCAAGACTTAAAGGACTGGGATGATCGTTGACTGGACTCCAGCTAGCAAAGGGGGTGTTAATATGAACAAAAGTTGGTCAGTTCGCTAGTATGACAGTTACTGCTAGTAGTTTTATCAGTTGGTGCTAGTAATAGTCTAGTTAGTAATTTTTGAATGTAGGATTTAGAGAGACTGATCGCCCGTTCCACCCAAAGTTCCTATCTACAATTTCTGCAGTGTAATAATATTTTTTAGGCTATTGTGTTTCGGTCGGAAAGTTGTGGTTTTCATTATACTTTTCAAGAGGCCTTAGTCCTCAACCCAAGGGTAGCAACGCAATTGATTTTGTAGGAGAATCTTAATGGTCTAATGTTGTGACATTAGACCATTAACTGTTATAGTTGCAGTGGATGGGTGGTGATGCATGTTATTGCAATCTTACATACACAAAACCATGGAGGACATTTAAATCCTTTGCAAAGATAAAATAAAGATACATATTTATAGCATTGGTATACAGAGCTCTGAGATACAGAGCTAGCTCAGTAATCCTGAATTGTGCCGTCCAAGCTGAATACCGGACCGTCTGGGGGACGTATTCGTGACGTCATTCGCTGCATATGTAAATATCTGGAACGTTCTAGACTAGACTGTGCGCAGAATTCTGAGCGTGATGACATACGGTTGAATATTTATCGACTTGATGTGTTTTTACTTTAGTATTTAGTGAAATATTTTTGTTTTACTTATTTATTTAACCTTGTTGAAGTATGGATGAGAGGTTGAACCACATTATATTGCATTTAAACTTGCACAAACAATAGCTCAAAAAATTGAGTTTTCGTAGATCCAGCTTGATTGCTTCTCAGTTAGTATTTAGGTGTTTAACTTGTTATTACGCGCTTTGTATTTTATAATAAATAAACTTAAATAAATCAATTGTTTTATTTAAAATCCTCCCCAACTATTCCAGATTTAATTATTATAAATTATTTGATTTTTTTTTCATGCATATAAAATAGCAAACGAGCTTGCAGCACCCACTCACTCATCCGCTGCCATGATAACTGTGTCTGACTTTGAAAGACTCAAGGTTCGTCCAGTTAGCTGAGAAAGATTAATTGGTCAATATGGACTGGGGACTGTTAGTGATAGTTAGTCCTGTTAGTTGACTATATTACTAAAGAAGACTTTCAATGCCGAACAAAATATCGTGACATCGAAAATAAATCTTCTATGATATACTAGATGTCGTGGCATGTCACTCCAGGTCCTTTTTTTGTCAGATATAGGTACAAAAAATATATCTGAACTTCACTCAGAACCCTACAGCCTGTCTTTGGCCCTTACTCTATGGTATATAGTGTGTAGTCCGTGGTATTAGTAATAGTTCGGTTAGTAATAGTAAGTCACGTTGTGGACTAAGATGGTCACCTCTAAAGAAGTATACCCGGAAATGACAGAATTAAATCTCTGACAACGTTCAACATTGACCACGGATAAGCGAAGACAGACCCAAATATGGCTGCAGATATTTTTCCATGCCGCGTCTAGAACTTTCCCGTGTATGTGTCTCTAACTGCAGTCGTTTAATAGCCCTGACTTGGCTCGCTATTGACAATACGGGTTGGCTGGTCATTTTCCTATCTCCCATATAACACGAGCGGGTAACCCATTTACGTTCGCATTTATGCTCTTTTTAATCCACGAAGGCTTGCTTGGTCTTTGTGTGAATGGAAATAGGATTGAATATTGATTGAGTTCAGGGTCTCTCAGATACGCTATAAATGTAGCATTTCGCTGGTAATATGTCAGAATATGTTGAATCTTTTGTTTCGAGCGCCAAGGGACGCGGTATTTTAGTTTATCTCTGGAATTATGCACAAAAAGAATGCTTTGAGCTATAATAAAATGGTGTTTAGCGTGAATATGAATTATAAGCATTACAGTGCTTAATCAATCATTATAATTAGTGAAAAAAGAGTTCTGTTATATTTCCCAGCAGATTGATAGTTGTTTGCCGACTCGATTGTAGAGCTTGTGTATTAAGATCGGTATATCCAAATAAATTATACTCTCATCAATAAACAAAATTGATAACCAGCTTTTTTTTTAAATTCTTCAGACTACTTCAGAGCCTCGCCAATGGCAGAACACTGACTGAGTATTCGAGCAAATTAAAGCTAGCAATACTGGTGAAAATAAAATAACACGCAGATATTTTTGTCTTATTTTATTTTCACTTTTTGATTTTACCGATTCGATCGATTTTCAAACGACATAAAACTTAGTTACGCGGATATTACGGAGCTTTTTATAGAACTATGTCTGACAAGAACTGGTATTAAATCTATGAAACTAAAGGTAAGGTAAGGTAAGAAGAAAAAACGTGCCACCTCGTTTTTCCGACTGTGAAAGACAGATAAGATCCCAAGGAATTAGAAACGGCGGCACGTGCACATCTCCACGCATTATCCTTACACCTTACCCGTGCTTTTATATTAGGAAAGTCAGGTTATTATTGAGAAATAGTTATCATGCATTTAGGTCTCAGCCACCTTTAATTGTAGTTTTAATAATTAGTTTCGTAGATATACCTGCCAATTGGGAACTAGGTATTTTAAAACTTTTAAAAAGGTTTATCTTTTAAAAGGTTTATCTTTTAAAATTTTCATCTAGTTAAAAGAAATAATGGTTGACGAATTTTAAATATTTAATTGCAATAGTAATCTTGTCATTTTGTCAGCACATACATTAACGGGGTCCTGCACGATATTCTGGAAAACGTGTTTTTAAAACGTTATAGATTTTTGTTGTGTAGGATGGATGGATAACCGGAAGAATAACCATTAACAAGGTAGAAAAATAAGAACTATTTCAAAAATTTCTTATTTTTTCCTTGCTGTACCAAATAACGCCTCCGAATACCTACATGAATGGTGGGTTACACCTAGTATTATGATGATGGATGATACGACTATATATATTATATATGTTAGGTCCATATATGCATATGATTTTTAGTATATTTATATATGCAGTCCTACGTGGCATAACTTGCCCTAATGAGATGGGGTTATAAATTACCATAATAATTAGGTAATTTTACTATCATTGCAGGAAAAACAGAAACTTTAGGTTAAGCCTAAGTACTTAGTAGCATTTTTGAAAGGTGAAATCTCACTAATTCTTTGAACAATCACATTTCGACAGGTGTGTAGGTGATAAGTCTGCTACAGCCTGGTGTACAAAAAAAGACTCCGAAGAAGTTCTACTCAGAATTTCAAGTAACAAAACCCAATAATACTTTGTCAAGTAACTAGAATATAATATAGATTTATTTCGTCAGATAAGACGCTGCAAAAACAATAAGAAAGAAACTACAGGTAGCGTCTTTGAAACGTGGCATCCCAGCGTTTCTCCTGGAAAAGGGAATATCTGACTGCACGTGGCACGTTCCCCGATGCCTGTATCGGAAAATGTTCTTACATCAGGTTAAATCACACGGACGACCTCAATTCAACGATTTAGTTTCTTTCCATCGAAGCTTTTAAGTAGTTAGTAGTGGCGGTGAAGAGCTCGGAAAACATTTTCCAGATTTTGCCATTTCAAGAAATCCCAGAGAGGCTTCTAGAATTTTTTTTTGCACTTAAGCACTTTCAAGATATTGTATCAAAGAAAGTTGGACACGCCTTAACTAGGGTAATAGTCGATAAATTACAGTTTTAAAGTAATTTAGAGTTATGTAAATCAGTATACTTTAAATTCAATCAGCTATATTATTGTGAGGTGACCGTTTAAAAGATAAGCTGCAAACCACTGTCCCACTGCTGGGCAGGGGTCTCCCCCACATACAATTCTGCGGGAGGTCTAGAGCATAGTCCACTACGCTACTCCAAATGCGGTTTGGTAGAGGGGTTAGTGGCCAGCCCAGTATCGAATGTTCTCAAGCCACCCGAAGGTCTTCGCCAAGGTTTTCACCATTGAAATCAACCGGAACAGACGTGCCCTTCGAAGCACGGTAGCGTCCATGAAATTTTGCCATTAGCGGACACCCATCCACAAACCGACCGCGCCCGTCGCTGCTTAACTCTGTCTTACACATTGAATCGACGCGGGCTATGGACGGTACTGCTTAGTCACCTCTTAACCTATTCAACCATGAGAGAGTACTTAAACTACGTTTGTAGTAAGGCTGGCTAACTATGTATTTAATTAGGCATTTATTTCGTAAAGAGTGGACCTGTATAGGTACTAAATTTTATATCTATTTGGCGATTAACAATGTGAATTGCTTCTTAATATGGTTAACTAATCTTATTACTACAACTGCCCTGTTAAAAAAACCATATTTTAATATTCAGTAGTTTCAATGACTTAATTTAAGGTAGTTTGCTGTAAAGAAGCGATCAAACGAATAACTATTATCTTCATTATAACTGGATACAACACTGTGTTTCCCAGTGCACGCCACTGAGTCATCCTCATTATCTGCATATTATAAATCAAAAGTCCCCTAAAATTCACTCGGGCTAGTCTCTGAAGCGAAACCTTAAAAATACATTAGTTAATTTGTTAACATCGCCAATATAGCGTCCTGTGATCGATGTGCAAATTGCGCAATCAATAACAATAACCATTGGATACGGGAGCCGTATCAAAACTATAATAGAACGGACGGATTGAACTGTGAAAATTTCACCAGTCGATCAAAATCTCGATTGCATTGCATTGTCATGCATTGTAAAACACTAGGTAGATTTGTTTTTGATCCTGTAATAACTTTAGGTTGTTCAAACATTACGTATTTTCACATTCAAGGTGTCATAGAGTACATTTTATACAGTTATGTTATGCATAGCGGGGTGGATATTTTTTATTAAAACTAAAAACAGATTTCTTTTATTACCTAAGTCATTGACAGGCTGAGCAACAAACACTTTCTAATTTTCTATAGAATCAAGGACTCGTAAAACAGTCATCTCTTAAATATGTTGTATTGATAACAATACAATCTATACATGTAAGTATTCACTAATTTATTTTATAATATCGTGAAAAAGCGTCAGATAGAAGCCATTGAAAACATATATTCAACACATTGTGTGGCAATAAAAGGCTTTGGTGAACATTGTTAAAAAGAGAGAACAGAAGCGCTCATTTAAACTCTGAAAATGTGGAAAGAAGCGTATTTGTAGTGAAAAATGTACAAAGCTAGTTCATTTGAAATTGCACGCATTTTCGCATGCAAATGCAGAAGGCATCATGAAACATTGTTGAAATATTTTAATGTAGGATATACAGAACTACGTGTTATTTATGGACCGTTCTATTTTTTTGAGTTTATTTGTGTTGTCTCTGAGATCTTTGTAGTAGTACTAAGAGTTGATATTATACAATTTTATTAAACATAGCATTAATCGGTGTTGATGTAATTTGGTTTGTCTTGGGTTGTATGTTAGAGGGGGTTGAAACTTAGCTTTGGGGCTTATTAAAATCGGACGCCTCATCATCGGGAAATCCTGACGGGGGTGGCGGAAGACGGCATTCGTGATTCGCTTCGTTATAGGAGCCCTTACTTGCGTTGCGTTTTAACAGCAATGCGCCTGCGTGTTCCCCGGTCTTGCATCCTTGTCGCGCGCGCGGCCGGGAGGGCGTCCCTCTCACTCCCGGGAGGGTCGATATATACGACGCTAGGTACGCGTACGGTGCCGTACCAACCGACTAGTACGCAGGTTTCTGGCTTCTTGCACAAACGTCAGTAGTACTACGGGAATAACGCGACACCGCGGCCGCTACAATGTCGCGCGCCGTGCTTTTTATAAGTGTTTTTACCATATTTTTGGACGTGATGCACGCCGGACAGGTAAGCTATAGATTTAATTTGTAATATTCGGGCGTATGTCCTTCTTTCAGCCGATGCGGCGTGCTGCCGGGGACAGTAAGTCAAAAATCGATCAACGCGTTCGGAAATGTTTTCACGTCGGGCGTGATATAGCCGGCTGAAAACAGCCGCAGATGCCATAAAAGTTTTTTAAACGCTAACGCAAGTATTTATGTTTTGTGCTACACGTACTCGAATTGATTGCGTAATCGTCGATAAAACCTAAGTATAGACGTACGTCCGTGTTAAAGGACCTTGTGTACTTTCAATAGTATTTAAGTAAGTATTAGTTCGTAATAGTATTTTAATTTATTTGATCGGTATGTCGATATTTTCATGAAAATATCGACGATGATTCTTATGAATTTAGAACTTTAAGAACAAAATACCTAGCTAAAAAGAAAACTTATTTTTTATAACATACATTATATAGAGCTATTGTACACTACTGAGACGTTGTGGAGCTCTATATTTTTATTTATATCGGGAGAGTTTATCGTATAACTTTATACGTCACCGTGTTATAATTTTTAACACGCTTTTATTAGCTTGGCATGTATGTATGTAACGGAATCATTGAACGTGATTTTCACCCCCTTCAAAACGTCGGATTAATTTGAAACTTTGTACACCTATCAAAGACCGATGACAATGCAATAATTTAAATAGTTTGTCCCATTATCCTGACCTGAGGATTAGCGATTTTCGGTAATCTACAAAAGCGTGTTCCGTAGTTCTTTTTTTAAATTATAATTTATCTTGTAGGTCTTTGAGACTAGATGCTACCTATATTTTTAATTGTGGAGTTAGTGACCTTTTTTAATTATATAAAAGGAACAAAATATTTTAAATTTAATCCATAGGTAGGTTTACTTACAAAGACATAAAAGCCATACCGAAAATAATATGTAGTATGTTTTTTGAGAACCCCAAAAAAAAGAACTTGTCTCTAATCTCACAAGAACATAATTTTTTGGAAAAAGGCATTTGGGCGTCTTAAGCTTAAGCCTGAATTCATCCACCAGCATTTAGTAGACCACTGCTGGACATAGGCCCTGTAAAACGGCGAACTCCTCCTGATCATTTGCCCCGGGATCTAGCAGTTTTCTGCTGTCTTTCACTGTATAAAACATATTTGTGTAGTTGCTAAAGTCACCACTTAAAGTGTAAATTAATTATGGAAACGTTCCGCCGCCTGCCGTAAAAATAGATTCAGCCGTTTTGAAGATAAGCTTAGCTAGCGCAATGAAGCGAGATTCCATCAGGAAAGGCCGCATTACAGTATTTTTAACTTGTTTATTATTTAACGTATTGCGACTTTCTCCAGACAAAGCATCTGTACTTAAGTAATTTTATCTAACCGAATGCATCGCCACTACCTATCAAGACGCAGTAGTCTGAGTGGCTGTGACCGTGGAGTCAGTATGAAGTCAAGTAGGTATGATTTTATTTGTTAAAATGTCTGTTTGTTTAGCTTTAAGACATACCTATGTATTTGATAAGCGGAAAAGTACCAACGATGTCAAATGATTTTGATGCTAATACGATTATTACTTATCATGCATTTGATGATGAGTTGGTCATTTAGCAATCTAGAATACAATATGCGACAGTTACCCGATGGATGGATGTAGCTTTATACCTTGCAGATGACCATGGACTGTGACCAATCAACAAAAAGCCTTTATGTCCATGACGGAATAGGTGAAGCCCAGTGAATATTTCAGTCATGTCACGTGTATTCACGTTCCCCTCTTGATTCAATTCCGTTCAAACTGTGTCGAATAAATAATAGATATGGGTTTTGCGAATTTTCCACGGAGCATACAATTGTATTTTGAATACAAACTTGTTTTACTTATGATGTTTTTCTTTCGCACCTTCAGACGTTTCCATACGAAAGCCTAACCTTAATGTATGAATCGACGGTCGATTTAGGCACAAAGTAGATATTAGGAATATCTACTTTGTGATTTAGGTACACATAGAGTCTTTCTTAAGCAATAATTTATTACCTATAAGTAATATACGCCGCATGGGGTCTGCATTATTAGTTAAGTGCCTTCAATGTCATGCTAAAGCTAAAAATCGGCCAAGTGCGAGTCAGAATCGCACTTATAAGGTTCCGAATCACCGAACGATATTAATTCTAATTGTAAGGGCCTGTAGGACTAGTAGACAATATAGTACAAAGTCCTTTTAAAAATTATTATCGATGAACTTGCCCATAATTAATGAACTAGTAATAACATAAGATACCGTTAGGTGACGCTTTAAAGGCCAGTGGAGCCATTAGAAAAAGCCTATTTAAAAAAAAAAACTCAAACTAGCTAAACAAAACATAACATACGGTTTGGTGATGCTGCAAAGGCCGAATACAATTATAGAAAGTCTATTTAAAGAATAATCTGTTCATAATTACTACACTAGTACTTAGACAACATAACTGTTCGTTTTTAATTTGGAAAATGTCAAAATTTGTTCTTTATTTAACTTTATGGAGACACTTGACGCATTAACGTTTTCGCCAATACCAAAAGGGGATTGGAATTTTCCTTTAGTTCGATTTTATAGATATTAAAGTCTATCCATAAAACACGAATAAATTACATTAAAATACACCCCCTACGAAACAAAATTAACTACCTACTCCATTTTATCGGGTTTGTACGGCAACACTGTTTATTAGCACCCCTCTTGTAGCACACCTGGTTTCCGGAGGGACCCTGCGAACCATATAATTAATAAACTGGTTACATATTAATACTAAAACTAGGTAGGTACTAATATTTAGTACCTACCTATAATATTAGGGGACGCCCGCAGCTTCGCTCGCGTGTATTTAGACTGGGGTAGTTACGTTTACAGTTGCTACCTATTTTAATCACGGACAATACTGGACAAACTCTACCCAGTAAAACCTAAGGAAACATTTAGAAAAACCCAAAACCCCACCCGGAAATCGAACCCAGGACCTCTAGCTTAGCAGTCGCGCTTGCGACCGCTAGACCAACAAATATAATTAATAATATTTTTAGATCTGATTTGATTTTTTACCAGAGTTGTATGGTCTTAACACATCAGCCGTAAAAACTATTCTATCCAGCGGATATCGAACGATCATCGGTTTTGGGATGGAAAAATAAAATTTCTAGGCGGTTGGTTGATAAATGAATCTCAGAACAGAGAAAAAAGAAGTGCAAGTGCGCTTGAAAAGCGAAGCCGTAAATACTGCTCATAAATGGAGTAGTTTGGTATTTCGACGCACAAATTGTACGGGTATCATCCAAATTAATGAAAAATTATGAATATTTCTTCATTTTCTCAAAAAAGCAACATGATCTCCCCTAGCTAGCAGCATTTTAAGGTAGAATTTCGAAGATTGCGGGAGCCTGTTGCTGTGTGGACTATTTTAATTTTTTGACTCAGAGAACGTAGTGCAATTTCTGCTTTTTCTAGAAAAACCTGCTGTTTTTTTCTGTATTTTGTGTCTTGAATATAACTAAATCTGACCGGTAAACAGTCTCACCGGAATCACCGCGTATTCAAGCTAAAAATGCGGTCTGTGTAATGAATTTCGGCAAATGGCCACGGTTTTTACTTTTCTTTCTCGGGATTTAGGTGAAGCTTTCGCCATTGTCTTGTTTTAAAACAGATCCAGCGTCTATTGTTGAACGACAATACGTTATTTAACTTATTCTATAATGGATTTAAACTTTTCCTGATGCTAAATCTTGGTGTAACTAAAAAAGTATATGAATGAATTCAATTAGATATCATTAAATGGTAGGCGTCAGTCCAAGCGGGTCACTGGCAATTAGTAACCCGCTTTTGAGTTGTAGACTAGTTTGGTATCTACTGAATATCATTTTAATATGTATGTTGACTTAGCTTGTAAAAGTAGTATTGATTAAAACGTTGCTATCAAGACCTTTTTTATCATCTGTGGCAAAACGCCTCAAGGCCCAGGCATCCGTATTCGTTTTCGATATCTAATAAAATAAAACGAACAATATCCAATGATATAAGTAACACACAATTTTCCCTTAGCGTTACTGCGTAGCTTCTCTGTAAGCGTCTAGAATTGCATTTTTATCTCGGAAATACACGGAGAATATCGAGTTTAGTTCAATCCGGGGCCGCTCGTGCCCCCGGGGAATCGTAACTTGTTCCGCAGTTTACAGAAGAGGAAACATATAGAAATGCCCCAATGTGCCAAAACAGTTGTTTTCATAAAGTAATTCGAACTTGATAACAATGGGTAAGAAAAGGCCTAGTTTAAGTACACATTCCTAGATATATATTCCATTCTAGCATACGTTCGTAATCACATTAAAATTTCAATTCAAAAAATAAGATTTTTTTAATATGAAATTATGTAGGTACTTTATTTTCATAGATGGCTTACTTTATTTCCATGGGTTAGTAGATTGAGGACTTTATAGGAGGATTTATAACCTAGAAACTGTACCTGTCCATAATTTGTACTAGCACACACAATTAAAAAAAAAATGAAGGAACATAATTATATTCAACAAATTATATTCATTAGACCAAACATGGGAGGCGTGCGGAGTGTTTGTCGAAAGGAGGCCTGCGTATTTTAAAAGCTTTTATTTAACTTCACTCGTATGTATTCATTCATTCATGTAAGTATGTATGTCCTGGAATCTTGCAATCAATATTTCACCCACTTCCACTGAAGCTATCGAGCTGAAATTTGGCACACATATTTGGTTCCGATGACAATGCATGAAAATAAAAATAAAAATTTTAACGGTATAATTATTTGAATCTAACTCGCATACGAAAATCTTCGAAGCGTCTACGACTTTCATGATGTCTCTATTTTTTTTTAAATTCACTCGCGCGATTCAATGCGTGGTCCGTATCAGTCGAATTCTAAATTCGCCCGGCGATAGAATAGGCACTTGTTAGATAAGGCGTCCGACATATATAAATACATACAAGTGAAGTTAAATAAAAGGTTTAAAAAAATAGAGACAACATGAAATTCAGTTATCGCATGCGCAGATTCAAAAATACGGGCTGTCAGTTTCTATCATCGTCCGCACTAAATGGTTGCTACATCTTCGCTTAAACTGTAACTAGGTTATACTTACCGTCTGCAGACAAGAAGCATCATTACATATTAAAGACAACTGCTAATTCATTTGCCAGTTCTACTCTTTGTATGTCCTGCGGGAGTAACCAGGTCTTATCTACCCTCGACATTTAGAGGTTTACGCACGTTCGTACGAATTAATTAGATCTCAGTATGAAAGTACGATAAGATACACGATTTGTTACTCGAATGAACGGAGATATTTTAGGTAACTCTCTTGTTGTATGCACGAATTAGTCTTTAATTTTGAAGAGAGACTTATCTAATTGGTTGGCTTGGTTTAGCATTTAGTTGTATTAGACTTTTAATGATTTTGATGGCTGAACGGGTAAAATAGTCTACGTTCAAATCTAAGTCATGAAATTTCAATATTCTTACATTTTTACTGACCAAGTTTCAATCAAAACAGTTTCTGCCAAATTTATGCTTTTGTCAATGGGGATAATGTGTCGTAATGAGGTTATATGAAGTTTGTTTTCCCTTTATTTGGTAATCCTCTTTGATGGCGGTTGCATAATAACCTCTTCAGAGAGATTAGTTCGTTTTCACTTGAGATAGCGCCGAGCATCAAGCCTTGAATCATAATTAGGGCTTAAACCGTACTTTTGGAATCCTCTTAGGGTTCTAAAGTTATTAAAATGTTGTTAGGAACTTGTTATCGTCCTTAGGTCGTAACCCACCTTGCTGAAGTATGATCTGTGGACCTTTATAGAGTCGTGGTCTCCATTACAGCGGTGACAGCCGGTGGAAGTGGCCATCGTATTCGTATCTCATTCAAGGGGTGGGGTTCAAACCCAACAGGCACGCACCAAAGACTTTTCTATGCCAATTCGCAGTAGGACAGCGTGGTGGACAGTGGTCTAAACCCATACGGAGAGGAGACCCGAGCACATCAGTGGCCGAGCCAAACTGTCAGCGTCGTAAGAGGAAGAAATTTCAAATCAAGTGGACATAGCCGCTATGCTTTCTAAATCTTCTCTAACAGGTCATACAGTCCACAGTGTGGACCATGCCTAACTATGATCTCTTGAATATTTAAAAAGGAAACCTAAAAATAATTTAGATCACATCCTTACCTACATTTAAATTCTTGTAAGTTGCTAAATTGTAACATGTAAATATGTATAGATATAACTATTTGAATGTTAAATTATTCAAAATACGAAACACATTTCTCATCTTTGAAACCATCGAAGTTTGAAACCCAATTCCCTAGCGCAAGACGGAAACTCAAATCTCGTACCAGCTAAGCTTCGAAGCGATATTAGGTGCTCGTAAACCGAAATATAGAAGCTATCTTAACAGGTTTATAACTACGATCGTGGTTAGGTAGTTATCTTCTGGCTCTAGTTATCTCGAGGGATATTGAGTAGGTCAATTATTAAAACAAATATTTTGACACATACTACCCGCCACCTCAGGGTATAGGGGCTGTCTGAAAACCGGCGCTACACGGGTCTCTAGCCTCGCAGTAGCAACATCTGAGACAGCTCCTGTTGTCATTTTTTTTTTGTTTTTTTTTTATTTCTCACCACTATGACAAACCTATAATACCTACCTAATGAATTTGGATTCTCAGTTATTCGTACTACCCCTATATGCATTTAGTTTAGCAGTTATAATATAGGTATAGTTTAGATATTTAGAACGCGTTTTCTACGCCGTTATTCTTACAAATCTCAGATTATAATATAGGTATAGTTTAGATATTTAGAACGCGTTTTCTACGCCGTTATTCTTACAAATCTCAGAAATGCAAGCTATACAAGAAAGCTAAGAAGCTGCTTATATTTACAAATCTTTCTTTGAGGTCTGATTCCCATCTATGAGATGGAAGCACTGCTTTGAGTAGGAGTTCTGTTCTAAGTCGATCTTAGATTGTCGTGTGGCCTCGAAAATAGCGATTCTGAGCTCATACTTACTAGGTAAGTATTTTAAACATATTAAACGCATTATAGATAATGTTTGTAGTATTTTCTTTCATGATATAAACGAGAAATAAACGAAATATATAAATATATCGTTAGATATTTTAGATAAACATGATTTTAACCTCCAATAGTATTGATTTGGAAACAATGCGATTATAGTGGAAAGCGCTGAAGATACAACATTGTATCTCTACATATTAAATATAAGAATATAATATATTATCTTGCTTTACATGTAGTATTATTTGGGAGAAGTTAGACTATAAGCCCACTATGCTGGCCAAGTGCGAATTGGCAGACTTCACATGCCTTCGAGAATATTATGGGTTATGGGTATCTTTTAGGCAGGTCTCACGATTCTTTCTTTCCCCATTACGGCAGGTGACATTTAATTTCATAAATCAGTAGTCTTGCTAGTAAGGCTTGCTGCTTAGATTTATCCACGGCGAGTTCGATAGCCACTTGGCCGTCACACAAACATAAAAGTTGTACGAAAGAGCTTAGTACTGCGCGAACATATAAAACGACGATACCTATACGACGAAGTCTAATCTCTCTCTTCGTGATGTAGATATTGCCTTGCGGTGAGCGGTCTATGTCATCCGATCTGTCGTGCAGCCTCGAGAGCAGATGGGAGGTGACATTTAATTTCCCTGAAAACCCACTGGAGCGCTATTTTCTTGGAGTTTTCACAAACATTTATGAAGTACTCCTACCTACTTCAAAAAACTGTGCGATATTCATACATGCATTTGTATGTATATTACGTGTTTACACGTGAAAGAGTAAAATGGCGCTGAGTAACATGGTATCAAGTGGTTAGTAAATCGATTCGTAGAGAGAAAGTCATTCGTTTACGTTTAGATTATGTAAAAAAATAATTCCGTCTAGAGTAGTCGACTAGATTTATTGTTAGATTTCACTAAATGCGGTGTAAAAAATAATAATTCATGACTTATTTCCCTGAAAAATATGAGTTTCCACGCGTCCGCTAATCTCGTGGCTCTAAACGTATAAGCCGTCTTCGCGCTTCCATGCTCCATTGTTCAGCAAGTCTCGAGCAGCGACTATGTACATGTGTAGGGTATCTACTCCCACGGGATACAAAGGCAGCCCCATACCTACAAAGGGAAGGCGACCATTTCACCGAAGACTGCACGAGATAGAACTGTGGTGAATTGATAAAAAATCAAATCGATTTTCACATAGTTAGTGCGACATTGTATCCTAAGAACGTATATTATTTCTGTGTATTGATCTACCCAAATAATTGTCACATTTTTATACTTTTGGGAACCGCAGCTGTATGTTGCACATAAAAAGATGAAAAATTCATCTGAATTTCCCACATACTTACTATTATATTTCACCTTCGATGAAAGAAGAAGAATGAGTCACCAGAGAATTAATTTTTTGAACCCCTAGATTGCTCCTACTAAAAATGGATAAGTAGGCTACAAGCTACATAGATACCGTGTGTCATAAGCTATTTTTTAATTGGGCGGAGTCGCGTGCATCACATTATATGTAAAGATTTTTCAGATGCAGACAAAATACCAGAGAATAATGTAAATTTTTTTTTTTTTTTTATGGATACAGGATAGCAAACGAGCTTGCAGCACCACCCATCCACTGCCACCCATGACAACTGTGACTGACTTTGAACAAGACTCAATTAGGGACTGGGATGGTTAGTCCAATTAGTTGAGAAAGTTAATTAGAACATTAGTTGGTCAGTTCGTTAGTAGGTATGAGGACTAGGGACTGTTAGTAATAGTTAGTCCTGTTAGTTGGTGTTAGTAATAGTCCAGTTAGTACTTGTTAGTAGGAGTCTCGTTCTAAGTCAGTCACAGATGTGTTGCTACCCTTGAGGACTAAGATGGTCGCCTCTAAAGAAGTGTAACCGGAATCCACACCTTTCCAACCGGACCACAATTGCTTTAAAAACAATTATTACACGGCAGAAATGGTACTAGGTACCGTGGCGGGCGGTGGTACTGCCCCGGGCGAACTCTATATGGAACCATGTATAATGTAATGTTAATGTAATCTGGTATAGTTAATAGCTGGTCTTCCGGCGGAAGTGGACGCCGGAAGACCAGCTATTAACTATTAAGTTACTACGAGTATCTTCTAAATCTATTGATAAATTGGCTTGCTACAGCTTCAATAAATCAACTTTTAAGCAACAAGAATAAGAATAAGCCAAGGATATTGAAGAGATTTTCCAAAGAATTATTTAGTAGGAACCTGATACAATATGAAAGGTGTAACATATAATAAAACACATACCCACCTGCTAAGGTATAACACAAAACACGTGATGGTAATCAAAATAAAAACAATCCATTCCTTGCATCCAGAACGCTTACTGCAAAGGAACTTGTGGTATCTTCGATCAGTACATTATTGATCGAAGTGTGGTATGTTAAAAAAATACTACGACTAGCAGACAGATGCTCTTAGAGCGTGTGACAAGTTTGCATTGAAATAGTGTTAATTACTAAGTAATGTTACCAAGTAATCTTGCAAAAGGAAAATTGTTTTCCCACACTAATTTACATCTGAAATACAACTATTTGAAAAGGACGATATTTTCGTACACAGTACGAAATATGGTACAGAAGGGTACAGATTAAAGTAGCAGGTGGGTAACTGCGTCATCGGTACAAAATGGCCAATGGAGCGGCAAACAGGCCTTCTGCTCCAGTTGCCGAGGCCCTAACATTGATAGCGACCCTCCGGACTGGACGGACTAATCTCGTCAATTTTATTTCACCGTAGGCCCTGAAAAATGAATTTTGAGGTTACTCGCCTTCCGAAACAGGGTAAATTGAGGTTGAATAATTTACTTTCAGCTTTCTCACTGCCTTCGGTAGGAAGTTTATTCTGATGCGGTGAAGTGTCGCGTTGTTTTTAGTGTTCTTTTACTTGGATTGAGACAACGGTTGGTTACTTATTCCGCACAATAAATTATTAGTCCGTAGCGCTTAATCTTAGTGTATCTATAGATATCTCTATCAGCAAGTTCTAGCTATGAGAAGACAAATTCGGTCATCATTTGTGTTGATATAATAGATGAATTTCGACTAATTAGAGAGAGGTGAACTCAGTCTCATATATTATTATATGAGCTTGCGGATCAGACGAACGGTAAAGGACCACGTCTCGGATCCATATGTCATCACTGTACCATGTGTCATCACTGTGCCATGTGTCATGTCGTTGTACCAATACTTTTCAATAAAAACAGGTTAAAAGTAGGCATACCTGCCTACTATTACTAACGCCTAACTAGTAAAATCAAACATAAACCATATTGGATTCGTACCCAGAGCCAGTTGACCGTTTTATGGCCCACAATGGCTCCGTAGCGACAGGACGCCATGTGTCAGCGATATGAATTTGATATGATTCACGTTAAGGTTGCTTTATTTCTGATCCATTTGGTTTAACGTGCAGCCGATGTTATTATTAATGTTATATGCCTTATTGCCTGGAACAAAAGATATATTATTATTAATATATGAGATTTTGTCCTGAGAATTATTAAAGGATTGTATCTTGTACGATTTTGTTGTATAGCTATAATCATTGTATTGTCATTGCTGCTACAACATAATAATATAATGAATGTTTAATTAAAACAATACATTATAACATCCGTAGTAGGTATAAATGACAGATGCTATTTCCCGCGTCTTTCGAACGCGATGAAAACAGCAGAGAAATGGCGATGGAACTCGCTTTTAGTTAAAGGATTCTCATTTAAAGCGATTAGTCGATGAAAGTAGGTCTCGAAGTCTTGGGCTGTCTGAAGCGCCTTTGAGGAAAGGGATCCGTGTCAATGGAACAATCGAGGGGTTTGCAGCTAGTTTCATCGGAAGACAGTTTTCATTAAGAACAAATGTGCCTGGATAGATTAAAGGCTATCCTTTGTGTAATAATATTTGTTCTTTTATATTATGTTATCCGTTAACCTGGAGTTTTCAAGTAAGGCACCGTTCGTTCGGCAGTCAGGGTCACCACCACTACGCCACTGAGTCGTAAAATCTATATAAAACTATTATTTTTGTCGAATATATAGTCAACCTTCCCGTAATATGTAGTCAACCTTAATAACGTTTAATAATTTTTAAAAATAAATTAAAGTCGAATTTCGACCACTCGGCGTCCTAACCATATATTATTATGACCTTATATGATATACCTATATAGAGTCTGTACGGAATTCTCCAAGATCATTTGAATGAGAAAGGGTTAGAAGTTGGAACTATACCTACTGGTATTTTTCGACTCAATCTTTTTATTGTACAAAAAGATAAAAAGGTAAAGCTTGATGAAAGGTCGATGAGACAAGTTCTTGAATTCATATTAAGTAGCTAATAGGGCCCGACCGGGACCCTTCAACCTCCGGGTCAGACCCGTTGCTTCAATACTGTACTAAACAAGATTCTAACTGGGATGAAAAGGACATTGTGTTTAAGGATTCAAATGATATAAAAGCAGGGATTTATGCTCAAATCTTCAATGGAAACGCTCGTTGATTAGTGCTTTTTGACAAATATGTATAACATACCAATAATAATGAGTTTGAGAACATTCGACACTGGGTTTGCTACCAATTATTCCACCAATATATTGCCTCTTTGCCTCTTCTCACGCGCGTGACTTTTTAATTAAGATATATTAAAATTAAAATTAGAATTTTAACATTTAAATTTCATCCGAGGCTTGCCCTCTACGAGACCCTTTAACATCATAATAGTTATACAGTTTCAATAATATACAGTGTGGATTAGGTTATTCGATAATTCAAGTGTTTGGAAGTTCTTAAGTCGCATAAAATGCCATCGAGGAGGCGTTACGACTGAACCTAATTTGAATAACTTTGAATCTATTAACTATTTTAGAGCCTATCGGTTTAAAAATGAATTTTGAGGTTACTCGCCTTCCGAAACAGGGTAAATTGAGGTTGAATAATTTACTTTCAGCTTTCTCACTGCCTTCGGTAGGAAGTTTATTCTGATGCGGTGAAGTGTCGCGTTGTTTTTAGTGTTCTTTTACTTGGATTGAGACAACGGTTGGTTACTTATTCCGCACAATAAATTATTAGTCCGTAGCGCTTAATCTTAGTGTATCTATAGATATCTCTATCAGCAAGTTCTAGCTATGAGAAGACAAATTCGGTCATCATTTGTGTTGATATAATAGATGAATTTCGACTAATTAGAGAGAGGTGAACTCAGTCTCATATATTATTATATGAGCTTGCGGATCAGACGAACGGTAAAGGACCACGTCTCGGATCCATATGTCATCACTGTACCATGTGTCATCACTGTGCCATGTGTCATGTCGTTGTACCAATACTTTTCAATAAAAACAGGTTAAAAGTAGGCATACCTGCCTACTATTACTAACGCCTAACTAGTAAAATCAAACATAAACCATATTGGATTCGTACCCAGAGCCAGTTGACCGTTTTATGGCCCACAATGGCTCCGTAGCGACAGGACGCCATGTGTCAGCGATATGAATTTGATATGATTCACGTTAAGGTTGCTTTATTTCTGATCCATTTGGTTTAACGTGCAGCCGATGTTATTATTAATGTTATATGCCTTATTGCCTGGAACAAAAGATATATTATTATTAATATATGAGATTTTGTCCTGAGAATTATTAAAGGATTGTATCTTGTACGATTTTGTTGTATAGCTATAATCATTGTATTGTCATTGCTGCTACAACATAATAATATAATGAATGTTTAATTAAAACAATACATTATAACATCCGTAGTAGGTATAAATGACAGATGCTATTTCCCGCGTCTTTCGAACGCGATGAAAACAGCAGAGAAATGGCGATGGAACTCGCTTTTAGTTAAAGGATTCTCATTTAAAGCGATTAGTCGATGAAAGTAGGTCTCGAAGTCTTGGGCTGTCTGAAGCGCCTTTGAGGAAAGGGATCCGTGTCAATGGAACAATCGAGGGGTTTGCAGCTAGTTTCATCGGAAGACAGTTTTCATTAAGAACAAATGTGCCTGGATAGATTAAAGGCTATCCTTTGTGTAATAATATTTGTTCTTTTATATTATGTTATCCGTTAACCTGGAGTTTTCAAGTAAGGCACCGTTCGTTCGGCAGTCAGGGTCACCACCACTACGCCACTGAGTCGTAAAATCTATATAAAACTATTATTTTTGTCGAATATATAGTCAACCTTCCCGTAATATGTAGTCAACCTTAATAACGTTTAATAATTTTTAAAAATAAATTAAAGTCGAATTTCGACCACTCGGCGTCCTAACCATATATTATTATGACCTTATATGATATACCTATATAGAGTCTGTACGGAATTCTCCAAGATCATTTGAATGAGAAAGGGTTAGAAGTTGGAACTATACCTACTGGTATTTTTCGACTCAATCTTTTTATTGTACAAAAAGATAAAAAGGTAAAGCTTGATGAAAGGTCGATGAGACAAGTTCTTGAATTCATATTAAGTAGCTAATAGGGCCCGACCGGGACCCTTCAACCTCCGGGTCAGACCCGTTGCTTCAATACTGTACTAAACAAGATTCTAACTGGGATGAAAAGGACATTGTGTTTAAGGATTCAAATGATATAAAAGCAGGGATTTATGCTCAAATCTTCAATGGAAACGCTCGTTGATTAGTGCTTTTTGACAAATATGTATAACATACCAATAATAATGAGTTTGAGAACATTCGACACTGGGTTTGCTACCAATTATTCCACCAATATATTGCCTCTTTGCCTCTTCTCACGCGCGTGACTTTTTAATTAAGATATATTAAAATTAAAATTAGAATTTTAACATTTAAATTTCATCCGAGGCTTGCCCTCTACGAGACCCTTTAACATCATAATAGTTATACAGTTTCAATAATATACAGTGTGGATTAGGTTATTCGATAATTCAAGTGTTTGGAAGTTCTTAAGTCGCATAAAATGCCATCGAGGAGGCGTTACGACTGAACCTAATTTGAATAACTTTGAATCTATTAACTATTTTAGAGCCTATCGGTTTATGAATGCTTGTAAAAAAAAAAACAATTTGCAATAAATAGAAGTGAAAAGATGTTCATTAGGGATCACTATTGAGCGCAGTTCATTTGAATAAATCATACAGACGAGTGAGGGATCTGATTGCTCGGTATAGACAATTATGTGCGCTATTGTCTAGCCGCCTCCGCGTACGGAGTTCAGTCAGCAAGTCTTATGAGACCAATCAATACATTCATGTGAGAAGGAGATATGTTAGAAAGGGATAGGATCATTCGAATAAAACGATACGATCGGATCCCTTTGAACTTATTGCAAACTTTATAAGCTCCAATGTTTTCAGCAAACAGTTGGCGAGGCTTTTCTAGAGTGAAAAATTTTGTGCGGAATTTCTGATCGTATTTTATGAGCGCATGTTCTTAACTTCCTTTTTCTTTCTATATTGACCTCCTTACACAATTCAATAACTTCGTCTAAGGAACGACATTACTTCTGAAACGAAAGTGGCTTAATTAATGAAAAAAACTTTGTTTGTGACTTTAGTTTTTGTTGCGAACTAGATAACGTTGTAGTTTTATATTTTCATCACATACTCCTAGGTGGGATTATAAATATACTAGCTGACCCCGCAAAATAGTGTTTAAAAAACATTTTTCAGTGAAACAAATTGGTTTAGATTCACTAAACCATTCTCGAATCCCCATGAACACACACAAAAAATTTCATCAACATCTATCCAGTTGTTTAGGAGGAGTTCACTGTCATACACACGTACACAAGAAATATATATATTAAGATGGGTGAGATGATGGTATCTTAGTTAGGTAAGCCTAGTTTTTAGTTTTGGTAGGTAAGTTTATATGTCTCACTCTGCGATGGTACTCGGTACCAAACAAACCCATGTGTTGCTCATATCAAAGTCAATGGGACCTACCTACCATAAGGTAGCTTGTATGCCTGTTAGATTTAACCCGAGTTTTTAATTTGCATCAAATTTATTCGATATCAAATTAAAAATTTATCAAAAACATTTAAAAACGGTGTCCAACCAGCGTTCATTAGCACTGCCAAACGCGATGCATGCAAATTGGCAATTGTATGCAAATGCATCGTTTCAATATACCGCGTGAAGCCGATCGCGCTACTCTTATTTCAGTTGCCTTTTGAAGGCTTAATTAAGTTCAGTTTTATCGTAGCTCGAAAATAAATGAGATGTTAAGTATGGAGGAGTATATGGAGTAGTAGTAGATGTGAAGTGATTTACTTCCCGTTTGATTTAGATTAAGACTAAAAACAAGAAAAATAACATAATTCGCTTGTATTTCATTTAATTTGGTTTGGTGAATTGGTTGGTTGCAAAAAACTTTTCCGTGTTCCTAATTTTTTTGATGCCCTTTTATAAATATACTGTAAAAAAATATTTTCATGCATTGTCATCGGAACCTAATATGTGTGCCAAATTTCAGCTCGATAGCTTCAGTGGAAGTGGGTGAAATATTGATTGTAAGATTGCAGGACATACGAGTGAAGTTAAATAAAAGCTTTTAATAAAAAAAACTCAATGGTATTAACCATTGAGTTTTTTTTGGTTGGTTGGTTGAGTTGGAGATATTTGAAGAAGCAATGTAATAAACTAGCGTTGGAAATGGATTGAACCCTACAGGGGTTAAATCAGCATGGTACCATATCAGTTCTTTTGTGAGTTGAGACCGAAGACCTGAGAGGGTCGTCGGTTAAATAAAACCGTAATTACACTGTACAAATAATGCAAAAACTTGCCTTTACGTTCCGAGAAAAAAAGATTAAAAATCAGCGGTCCCTAACCGTAAATCCTTACTTAATATTTAAATTAGAAAGCATGTTTGTTGGTTTGTCCTTCTTCTCCTCAACGGAATGATGGATAAATGTGACTTTTGACTTAGATGTAGGCCTGTAGGTACGTATTACAATTACCTTCATAATTGATCTATACGGCCTGTAGAGTAGAATAGGCTACATTTTTATAATAATCTTTGTATTTAATAGGTACTTAACTACCTACCGATAAATTTTTAATCGATTTATGGTTATCTCGGGTTATGATCGACCAAGATCGAGTTATACGGGTGAAGCTAGATTTTGATTAGTGGTAATCTTTGGTATAGCTTGCCGTTATAAAGGCTACACTTATTATATTTTAAACCATCCCTTGATGGTAATTCTGAGGTAATTCTGCACAGAAAGCGGTTAGACGCGAGCGGAGCTCGCAATGTACAGTTTATACTGCACAAATTGCTAAAATCTACTTCAGTTTAATCATATCACACCATACAGTATAGTGAATATGATAAATAGAAAATTGCTATACGAGTAATTACCATTCGCTTCTCTACGTAATAGATGTCTATTATATAACAATGTCGTTTAATATGCTGTTGATGCTCACAAAGATTTCCAAGCATTTCATAGAATACTCTGCCATTTGAATGCAATATGTTCCCCACATTACAGTAGTGACTCGTCCGACTCCGGTCACTGGTCTATTTACAAAGCAATTATGCAATGAATATTCAAACTCCATAAGGACGTGCATAATTTGTGCGTCATGCATGTACGAGTAGGTATTGATTTAATTGGGCTGTATGGGCAGGTTAAGACAAATACGTACCCAAAGACATAGCTATTATAGTACAGTACGACATTAAGATCGTTTATAAATATTAGAGTTACACATTATATAATTAGTACCTACACCACGGGGCAATTGTGTTGTTTCAGGCTACTTAAAAATTTAATTACACCCCATGAGACGGATATATCGCGAGAAAACCTGTAGGCATGCCTGAGAGTTATCCATATGATCTCGAAGGCATGTTAGACCTAATAGTCTAGTAGATGTCATGTCATGTAGATCTAGATGTCATGTCATGTAGATGTCATATGGATTACCATAGAGAGGAAACCCGGGACAAACAAAAGTTTGTTGTGGTATATGAAAGTGAATAAAAGATAAATAATGATATGAAAGTAGATAAAAGTTATTTGCTCTCTAAAATTAGCACACTAAATCTGATCAAATTTGTGCATCTTTCGCTTAGCTTAGCGTAGAAACATTTCAAATACACACTATGAAGTGGCATCTGGATATGAAGATGGATTAAGGTAAGCCGTACTCCGAGTGCGGTGGCTGCGGTACTGGCACTCACTAAGCTTGTTAGCAACGTATGTACTCCTGTGGACAGCCATTAGGTACGGTTTGTTTATGTAATGCAAGGTAATAGTAACAACGTACGAAACAGACAGAGTTTAGTGTATATGCGGCAATACGCGCATGTACAAAGATTTATGAGTAAATCCATTTTTTCTGAAGCACAGACATGAGTCGATGTTAAATGTAGACGCAAATAATTTGCTCAGTAAAGCTGTTAATTTACATACATTACATCTATATATATAAAAGGAGAAGGTGACTGACTGACTGACTGACTGACTGACTGACTGACTGACTGACTGACTGACTGACTGACATATCAACGCAGGGCCTAAACTATAAGGGCTAGAAACTTGAAATTTTGCACAGGGGTTCCTTTTATAACGTAGGGGAGCACTAAGAAAGGATTTTTGAAAATTCACCCCTAAGGGGGTAAAACAGGGGTGCAAAGTTAGTATGAAACTTTGCCGTTTTTGGAGTCGTTAGACGGGTAGACGTCGTTAATGGGTCTAATTCTACGCGAGCGAAGCTGCGGGCTTCCACTAGTACATTATAAACGATGCGACACGGTCGGTTACCTTATTTGTAAGTACGCATTGGAACCAGTTAAATCGCGTTCCCGACGAGATTATCAATATTTTTTGTTTGTGTAGGAATAAGGACTCGCATTTCCCAAGATACAAACGAACATATTTACTCGAATTAATTAGTGATTGCAAATTGCATTGAAATATTTATTCTCAATTTAAAACAACAAGTAAATACAAATACATTAGAGTACTTCGTGGCGCGGTAGTGGGTGAGAGACCTGAGAGCCGAACCGCGTTTTTGAATCCCAACCGAGGAAGATATTTATATCGCAGATTTTTTTACTCAGATCATGGATGTTAAAAAATTGTTTTGTTTTCTGTGTAACTTTCCTGTCCTGCAAATCAGGGCTAGACCTACTGGCATGACCGTACAAATATCGACCGAAATAAGAATTTAACACGATATACTTAGATTCTTACTTTATGTCTATTGAGTATGCGAATCCTCACTGCGTAAGCACGTCATGTACCTACTCCAGTCTAGGGTAAATATCTCTATGTACCCAGGAGTGGCCTTTGAAGGGCATTGATGCGTTCGTTCACCGTCTCGACTTGTAATGGACGCGTAAAAGTTTAATGTGTAGGTACGAGTAGGCACGGAACCGCCCCGCCAGCGCCCCTGCTGGCACTCACTCACACCCAGTTTCTTCACTAATCTTCACCACATTTACTTGATTTATAGTGAGTTAATGGACTCAAAGATTGGGGTGTGTAGAAGTGGCGAATCAAGAATTGATTTTTGAACAAAAGTCAGTTATCGTTGCTTCGTATTTTTGGCAACTTGGATGTATAAGCTAAATTACTCTTGAAAGAGGCTTACCAAAACTAGATATTTGTTGGTGGGATTTTTATTACTTTTGTGTGTTTTGTTTTTGGCTGTTGAAAAGAACAAGCTAATAATATTTTTATGTAAAAAATACTCTGTGGTAACAAGAAGGTATCGCGTCACATACGCAACTATACGACGATACGACGCTACTGGGTTGCAGCTCAATTACATTGACGATGTAATTACAAGCGCTCTTTGTTCGCATGTACAACAGAGAGCTCGTCACGGGAGTCTTTAATAAATTAACGTTGTCAAGGGGAATATTAAGCAAGTTTAGGAACAAATTACGAGCGTAAAGTTAACTCGCACTGCCTCGCACCTTAAAGTTCGCGCATAATTACAGCGGCATTCGGCGTAATGTCCTAGCGAGCACCGTCATTGCATATCACTGTTCCGTTCGTTCCGGCGCAAACGAGCTCAGATAACCGGCTTTATTACTTGTCGGGCTGCCAGAACTTCGCAGTGCTCAAGAATCAATAACGACGTAATACACTGCACGCTGGAGAGATACGATACTTTGTAGCCTTTTTTACATTTGTTGCAACATGGATCTAAAGACTATATTACTTCAATGGTTGCAAACGTAGTCTTCATGCTTAGGTATTGTCGCATAACCAAAAAGATTTCATCTCTCTTTTTCTCTCCCTGTGCCTCTGTTCTCACATTAGTTAGTCCTTTACATGACACGTGCTCTGTAAAGACACACCACTAAATAGCTCGTTCACTTGCTTTCACCAGAAATGTCTCTCCATCAAGTTCGACTATAAATCCGTTGACTGAATTCTGAAATATTATTGCACTTGGTCGTCATAAAGCCCCTCCGAATCTCACCAGCTCTATCTATATCTCTTCACTCAAATATTTCTCGCCCATTCCTCGGTTTTATCGTACAAATCTGCAGCTGCCGTTTTGCCATAATGTCTGTTGCTTTACGTATTGCTTGCTGTACGGCTTTTATGCAGAGTCGTTTGTATTGCGGGCGGCACACGATTTATTATCCCGGAAAGCCTGGTGGGACACGATAAGAAAATTTCGGGCGTTTCTTATGCTATTAAAATGAATTTATTGTGACACTAACTTTGATTCTGGTTAGAGTATAATCAGAGGAATGGGGAGCTCTTATCAAATTGTACCAATACAACATCACGCCTGTATTTACCCTAAGGGGTAGCAGAGGTGTACACCCACTTTTCACTAGTTATGTTTACCCATGTAATAGGTGGTGAGCCTATAGCCATACACCAGGCACACATCCAAAATCTGAGCTGAGTACTAGGAATCTCTGATAGAAAATCCCAATAATACATTGCCCGACCCGGTGATCGAACCCAGGACCACTAGCTTAGCAGTCGCGTATCCTGACCACTGGACCAACGATGCAGTCTTATTAAATAAAATTTCGTAGCCTGTGTCTCAATAGGCAAATATTAATCAGCTAGCTAACAAAATCTCTTGAGCGCTTCCATACATCAGCGCCTCCGGTTGTTTTAGTCCGAGATCCTAAGGCTTTGCCGAAGATAAACATTTCCACCACTAACTCACAAATCACAAATGTTCTCAGTTAAAAAGACTTCTGGGCCTTTCTATGACTTTCTTAATTCGGAACCAACGGAAGTATTTTTTTATCTAGATAAAAATAAATAAACACCATGTAACAAAAAGGTATCCAGGCGTAGGTGAGATTAGCCATCAGTAAGTGGCAGGGTACCAGGCGCGCATCGGTCGCTAGGAGAGTTGTGAAACGGAGCATGTAGGTTAAGAGCCCTCAATGCTTTGTTAGCGCGCTCTAATCACTGCCGGCCCTCAACGGCACGCGACTCAAGGGCTCGTGGCGCACTAGCGTTTTGTGCATCCTCTCCGCCGTACCTATCTCTCCCTACGTCATGCTTGCCTTGTACCTGCTCGCGGAAATACTGTGTTAAGTTAACAAAGACATTTTTCGTACGCTCTGTAACATGTAACCTTTTATTTTCAATTGCTTTCTAGAAGGCATTTTGTAAACATCCTTATTGACTGCAATTGTATGTAGTTCTATGGTACATTTTTATGTGTTCATCGATTCCCAAATCCTTTGTTACTTCGGGACAAAAATCTAATTTCTCTGATTCGTTATTATATTCTTATGCTTGTGGTCCAATATTTGTAATGGTTTATCCTTCAATAGTTCAAATATTCACTATAATTAAAGTTGTCACTTGGTAAAACAGATCAATTTTAAATATTGAAAAATGTTTAATATGCAAAATACTTATCAATATATTTTTAAAAAGTACCTCACTATTTTTCAGCATTTTTGTTCTGAAAGCCTGTTAGTAACTTTAACGGGGACATGTTTAAACTTGGCAGTAAGTCGCAAAAACACGCTATCTCGAGTTGGCTATCGCGTCGAATGAGACTGGCCGTTATCCAAAGTACACATTTAATTTCGCCTAATACCTATGTTTTATTAATACGGAGTGAAAAGATGTAAATGAAAACAATTTCTAGTGAAAATAATCGTCACGGAATGTTGTGTTGAGAGATTGTCATCATTGTTTTATTCAGTTAGTAACCATTTGTTACAAATAAAATCGTCGTAAAATATAGCATAGTTCCTTTAGTTACATGGTTTTAAATTTAACACTTCACGATATTGCTTTAAAGGTTTTGTCTTAATAAAAATGATCTCTATTTTAGGTATTTTTATGCGTCAGGTAGGTAGGTATATAATCCTAGTGAAATTACTGTTAATTGAAATTAAATACTTAACCTAATTTTCTGGCAGAATTACTGTAATTCTATAATTTTATTACATTTCGTGGAATCAAAATTTTGCGGTGGTAAAGGTGCGGGAGTTTTCAGTTTAGTTCGCAAATCCAAATGTAAATTTTAGGCGGAGAAAAGCTTCAAATGGATTTTTCTGACAGGATAATAATAAGGCTGGTTTTCTTGTCCTGTAAAATGGGGTGATTGTGGGAGCGGGCGGAGAGGGGGAGGGAACTCATTTCCGGTCTACCGACGGAAGCCCAGGCGGCCAATAAGTAGAGAAAAATTGTACTCAGAAAAGTGTGGCCTCTTTAAATCGTAATTTCATATTTCCTGTTCCTTTCTACTTAATAATACAAATTCTGTTATTTAAGCCATTCTTATTTCCTTTTGAAGGAATTCGCGGCATTCAGAAAATACTGTGAAACGTACCTAAGTGTAAAGTAAACAGTGTATGGTATAGAGAAAGCTAGAACATATAAAAATGTGCTTGACACGGTTCTATTAAAAATAAAGGTTGTGCATACATGCAGGAATGTTAAATAACATTTGACGTATGTAGTGTAAAGCTTGAAAAGTCTTTCCTTAGTTCATGAGCGTGGTTTCTGCCAAATGGCAGTGCATAAAATTGGCGAGGCTACCACTAGTACCAGGGGTTGCAGGTTTGAGTCCTGGCAAGTCTCCAGCGGCGCTGGCACAAACATATGTAGGACACAGAGATTTTCACATTATGAAACGTTGCCGCGTTTTATCATTTCTCTATCCTCTGTTCTCTCCCTTTAGTCGGCTCTTTAGATCTTCTGCACTCTTTACCCTAATTGAATTGAATTTTTAATACGTACCAAGAAAACATCTTTGTAGACGACAAAGAGTTCTTTTTTGAGTGACTATCTTTGTGCTCACTATAAATTTTAGAAACGAAGCCGAGTTTCTACCTTCAAATTATTTCGTTACTTCACTATGTTGGAACTTTTATTAGCATTTTTAATAAAACGGTTACTGTAATCTGCATAGCAAGACAACGCTCGTAGGAACCATTAGGTACTGATATTAGACGGTTTAAGCTGAAAATCACTTATTATTAAAATCGCCATTGCGTCTACGAATTTCATTACTCAACAAACGATTTCTAATTTCACCTGGTGAATGATTTTGTCTAATAAATGAAAAGCTAGTGTTTAAGTTTTTATTTTGACTGTTTGTATGCCTAACTCGTACGAAATGTTTCGTATAGTACGAATATTGTTGAATTTAAATTATTTAAATATTTTAACATTTTAAAAATAACACTATTCGTAAAATATGTTAAATAAAAAATCTCCACTGACTTCAGTATCAAATAAATACAAAATAACAAAGATGTTGATTAGCTGCCGATTAGTCTCTATTTCCTTTTAAGGGTCACAGGCTACTAAGGGCGGGCGTTTCAATTATATTACGTTCCATGTACCTACCTCCTCAACGGTTTAGTTTCACAAGGGAACAGAACTTACACACTTAGGCGGGTACCTACTCTACTAACCTAATTTGCTTTTCATATGAAAATCTCAATACGCTGCCAACGCTAGAGGGATCCGGTTCGAGAAATTAAATACAGCTTTTTAGGCGAGGGACCGGAATTTTAGTTGCGAGTAGTATACCCATAGTAATTGGCATCCCTCAGAGGTTTGTGATGAAATATAGACTCAGTAGGTAAACAATTCATATCAATTGAAATTCGCTTGTGTTCTTCTCATCTTGAATTGTGAATTCGAATCGAAGGTGCAGGAAACTGAAAAATCGGCAGTTTTTGTAGAAACACAGGAAAAGGCACATGCTCGATGTTAGGCAAATAATTAACTCAGAATATAATTAACAAAGTTGATGAAAGCCCTTAACTTAATATTTCTTAGACACACGGTTAGGTGGGTTGTTTAGTGTTAATTCAATGAAGACACGGATCTATCAGTTTAGGGTTTTTAAAATTACAAAGTCAATCTGCTCGTTGGTCTTCTGGTCGCAAGCGCGACTACTTGCTGGAATTCCTGGATTCGATCTCCGGGTCGAACAAAGGTATTATTCGGTTTTTCTAACACGAAATTCCCAGGTAGCTTGTTTTAGGATTTGTGCCCGGTGTATCACAATAGACTTACCTTTTTTTTTTTTTTTAACGCTGGAAAATCCTCATGGATTGGATGGACAGGCGCGGGGGGGCGCTGTCGGGTTATGCCGGACTCTTACCGGCTAAAAACCAGCGGTGTTCCTCCTCGCCGTCTTCCGGCGGAGCTGCGGGAACGCTTTCGCACACTTCCGCTGCTCCGCCGACGGTTGCCCGGGACTCGGGGCCCATCTTGTGGGGCGCCCACCTGTGGCGCCACTCACCATTCAACCTGGCGTGCCGGAACACGGGACACGCCAGTCGTCTCGGGGGTCTCCTCCAACTGGGCGATGGTACCCCCCGGTTTCACCGCCCGGAGACCCACCTTATGGGGGAAGGCGGCGCTCATGCGCCAGGCGCCTCCGACCCACTCTTTTACGGCGGATTGGGTTGGACAGAGGGTCGTCTTCCCTCACCCGCTCCGCCGCCTCCTTCTGCGCCATGACCGCCTCACAAAATCGGAGCACCGCCTTCCACGCTCTGTCGCTGCCGACCATGGCTCTCACGACGCCCGGCAGGTCGCCCCCAATGACCGCCGCGAGCGTCGCCCGCGGCTCCGCCCACTCAGGGCATTCCGCCAGCGTGTGCTCCGCTGTGTCCTCTGGACACCCACCTGTGTCCTCTGGACACCCACCACTGGACACAATAGACTTACCTACTACAACCATATCACCTTTAAGATGACCTAAACATATCTGATGAAAAGAGGGTGTACTACATAGCTTCGCTCACCTCTTTGAGTTAATACAGCACAGGCGTGATGTTATTTTATGTTAAAATCACAAGTACGTAACAATGATCAGTGATGGGCCTCACGGGCGCATGGCTGTTGCCACAACACAGCTTTAACACAAATTAAACGACAACGCAGTAGCTTTGTTGGCGTCTACTTTCTTTGATTAGTTTTTGTTCAAAAGAATGAGGTTGTGCGCCACAGAGGGGCGCTATTGTGAGCAAGGGTAATATTGCCGCGTGTTCGCCGGTGCCTTTTTATGCTAATTACTTAGTAGCTTTATGATATCAATCGCTGAAAATTACGTATTCACATCAACGTTTACGGCAGAAAAGGCTAAAAGGTTAAACAGAAGCGGTATTAACAGGTAAGCTTTGGCTTTCATGAAACTCTAAGCCATGTATCGATATTGGATTGGATGAGATTTTATCATTGGCTCAGTTGCCTCAGAGTACGGAATAAACAGAGGTTGGGTTGTTTTAGCTTCTGGTAATCGAAGTTAGAGGTAGTTAAGTAGGCTGCACTTAACCAATTGACAGCATTTAATTTTTTTAACATACCTACTCATAATTATTTTATTCAAAGCAAATTAAAATTAAAAACTAACAAATTAAAACTTATTTTTTCATTTTTCAAAAAACTGAAGTGTAATCGGGAACCACACCTTTCCAACCGAATAACAATTACTTTAAAAACTAAAAACTAAAAACTTTAATTATTATAAGGTAGAAATGGTACTAGGTACCGTGGCGGGCGATGGTACCTACCTACTGCCCCGTGATATTGAAACTTTTTTCTTCAGAAAAGAAAGGCTAGGTCGTCAGTGGGAAACTCTTTTGTATCTAACACCGTATGATCGTCCAAACGTCTATATGGGCTAGTTGAAAGCATTTATAAAGACTTTTATCTATCCAGAATCTCGTATA
This sequence comes from Carterocephalus palaemon, assembly GCA_944567765.1. Taxonomy (NCBI): domain Eukaryota; kingdom Metazoa; phylum Arthropoda; class Insecta; order Lepidoptera; family Hesperiidae; genus Carterocephalus; species Carterocephalus palaemon. Next base: position 9,588,959 of record OX155651.1, on the reverse strand, counting down.
ATATTAATTTGAAAAGGCACTCACGAAGGCAATTTCAGTTCTCATCTGTTGGATGGACGCGTTGTTTTACTTTTTATTACACCATAAAAGTGACGCGTGACCTCAGGCGAAGAAACGACTGCTGAATTACAATTTCAGATTCGCATTGTTCACATATTTATAACCCTTAAAACGTGAAATAGATGATAGAACATAAAAGCTTGGTGTTAAGGTCTGTCGCTTTTAAAGCAAATTAAACCTACGGAAGACTGCTGTGTTCCGTGCTACAACCCATAGGCGTCCCACTGTTGGGCTACCACGCTGCTCCAATGCCGATTGGTGGAGGGGTGGACCACCTATGGAATGTTCTCTAGCCACCTGAAGGTTTTCGAAAAATAAATTTCTTAATGTTAGTGTTCGTTAGTGGGTATGAGGACTGCAGGACTGGCACTGTTAGTGATAGTTTGTCCTGTTTTTTGGTGTTAGTAATAGACTACGAGGACTAAGATGGTCGCCTTTAAAGAAGTGTAACCGGAAACCACACATTCCCAACCGGACCACAATTGCTTTAAATCAATTATTTCACGGTAAAAATGAAATGGTACAAGGTAGGTACCATTGCGGGCGTACTGCCCCGGGCGAACTGTATTTGGAACAAAATAGGTTTCATTTAAAACCTATTTGGTTCTCTATAGGCTGTACCACCAAAAAATACTTATCTCCAAAAGGGTAAACGGTAGAAAATGAGGAATAATATTATTTCCAGAACTCATACACCCGGTTATCTCTCTCCGGATATTACTCGACTGATAAACCGGATATAAATCAGAGCTGTCTGAACGCCACTTCTGTGCGCTTACAATTTCAAATCGTGCGAATTTTATAAATGAATCAGTCTGTATTTGCAAGTTTTATATTTATGGCCGAAAATTTCGTTAATTATGGACGCGAATATATCGCGACTGTATTTTTTGTATTATGTTTATTCTGTGTAAAAATAAGATTGTCTTACTGTTTTGTTTAAAGTTCAGTGTCTTACTTTCTGTACTTTATACAGACAATCTTATTTTCTAAGCAGATTCTAGTAGGTACCTACAAGTATTTTTACCTTGATACGTTTAGAATTACATAAGAGATAATTGACATATATGCAGTTTAAGCTATAGAAATTAAATCAACTTAAAATGTCATTATAAGATTTCAATTTTAACGCTGAGAACAACAGCAAAATTGAAGGATAAGTCTGTGCTTGTAGTATTCGATACGCAGACTGTAAATGTGATACTGACTGCACTTGTTTGTAAATAGTGAATAATAAGTATTATTATTATACTTTAAACATATGATTCAATTACACGATAACTTAAAATAAAATAATAATCTATCTTTGCATAAAAAAAATACAACCTATAATAAATATAAATACAGTTACAAGGATTAATAAAGTACTGTGATGCCCACTCCTAATCTGGATCCCACTCAGTCTGTAATCCCGCCTATGAGTATGAGGCAGAGGTCAACGTTCTCTATTTGTATTCAGACGGGCATTTCTCATCAGAAGACTGCATTATAACCGGGTCTCCATGCCCTTTTTGATGGGCTTTGCCACTGGAAAATTGGATTTTCCTCGTTCCTATTGCGGTAAAATATTTTAAAAGCGTCGCTACAAAAATTGAATGTTAATTAACTATTTTTATATAATAGGTACGTATTCCTTGTTTACTATCGCCCCTTTTTAAAAAACTAGGGTACAATACATACAAGGCACTGTAAACAACTGTGGCATGAAGTGGCCACATTCACCAGGATATATAGCCAGCTACTAGAATATACGTTTGCTCTATTTCCTAACTCGAATCCTCAATTCAATAGAGAACCCATAAAGACCTTTTAGAGGTTTTCAATTAAGTTCTATGTAGGCTTTACCACTTACGGTAGTGTTTGCCCGCCGGCGGCGTTACCATTTATATGTAATACATAATTATTTTAAAGCAAATGTGTGTATGAGAAGAGTTGGTACAAGAAATGGGACATTCCAGAGGCGACTATTTGGATCCCAGGTAATAATAAAAACTAAACTTACGTAGACATGATGCACGTAGTACGGCTAGAGATTCTAGCAGAAACGTAGGCGACATCCCTCACTCCAATTACACAAACTGAACTCCCTAAGCAAAAACAAACTTGCAGTAATATATTCGAGCGAATTTGGTTAGTTTCCCGAGGAATACTCGTTTGTCGGAAACTCCTTTTGTTGGACGCTCAGTTTGTCGAAGGACATCCGTTAGTTTAGGATTCAGTGTGTTTGGTTGGGCGTCGTTCGCGTGTTTTAGTTATCAAAACCGGTATCATCTTGACTTGCATAGGAGGATACTCAAATATGCACTATTGTTTTCTCAAAATCGATCTCATGGCTTATGAGAACGTTGAGTTAAGGATATCGAGATATATTATGATTAAGATTCCGGCTTAGTTGTCGACGGTAACCACCGACAAATTGTTCCGTAGAATATAAGCTAAAAAATATATATACTCATGTTACGAGATAATCGGCGAGAATTACCTATTATTAGCTTAAGACAATGTTTTGGCTGAGTAATCCGCATTTGTTATCCTCTATCACTATTGTTTTCGATTAAAAATAGCGTACCTAAAGTAGGTAGGTATTTTATAGGTAAAGTGGTATGTAAATTAAGTCTTCGTTTGCTAAAATGTTCCTTGGGCGTATTGAGCTTTAATCAGATGGCTGTCCTGACCACAATCTAGTCCGGAACAGAACCCGCATTCACTGAGATGTTATCAGACCTATCGACCGCCTTGTAAACCAGTGTTCCAAACCAACGGTTTACCCTTATGTATAATGTACTCTATCGGTCGTATTAATAAACATAGACTAGAGCAAGAGTAACTTTAAACCTTGTCGTAAATAAGATTTAATGAAATTCATTATTAATAAACATGGAGTAACGAAGAAGTAAGCTAATCCAAGTCTTTTCTCAGAATCAAAGATAGTCCATGTCGCTACATAGTTTAGCGATGGTTTAGCGAGCGATTAGGCGTGCATTGACAACATTGACGTTGACTTGACGCGTTCTAAACGTCATTGATATTTATTTAGAAACTTTGATACATCCGTAGGTTCTGGTTCTGTTCGTTTTTAGTTGTTAAAGATGGATAGAGATTATTTTATTGATGATTTGATGGTGATAGACGAGATACGTGAGATGGAAAACCAAGTTCCACATTTACTGCGAGACGTGTGAAGTTGTATAAAACTCGTCAAAATCTATTGGAACTTCATGGTGCATGAAACTGAGCTTAAATCTAAATACCAATTTTCAAGATAATACTGAGAGGGAAGAGATGGACAACCGGGTACATAAAAACAAGGAACTCAGTTGAAAGATGTTTTGTAGTGTGGAAGTCCTGTTTTAATTGTTTACTTCGAGACTTCACAACAAAATTAGAAAATACCAAATTGTACATTGTTGCATTAACAGTACTGCACAATATAGCCATGTACAAGTATGATATGCTTGAGGGTGTAGAGGAGGAGAGCATTGTTCCTGTGATGCAGGCCATAAATAACTGTGTCAGAGGTAATGCAGCACGGGCAGCATTTATCGAAGAGAATTATTAAAATAAATAGACTAGAATGTGAAGGAATAAATATGCATATTGTTAGCAACTACCCTCATTAAGTGGTCAACTACTGACAACTACTCGACCGTACCTATATAAAGCCAAACGCAGCCAACAACATAACTCACTCTCTGCTCAGCCGTCGAACGGTAAGGTTGTCGGTACCCATGCTATGTGCCGGTACCTAACGCTACTTTGCTGTAAGTACGTTCCATCTTTTGGTGTGGGTGGTGCCGAATCTGGTACTTATTTGAACCTGTGTTCTTTTTATTTGTTTTTCAAGTGGCTAAAATCAGAAGTTTGATAAAATCAGAAGTTTTGATAAAATCAGAAGTGAGGATAAAGAACGCATTTGTCCACTATTTAAGGAAAATTAAATAACAAAGCCGTTTCTCACGAATTACTAAGTACCGTGTTTGTATTGTGTTAACTGTGTAGCCTGTGAAGTGCTTGTTTCCATAAATTAGAGGGTCAGGTGAGACCGTGCCCACGAAAAACGTGAATCAAGTGCGCCAACTACTTGGTATCGCGGGATTCAACTTGTTTGCTCCCAATTATTACCTTGATACCTACGCAAACAGCCATTGGTTTCAAACAAGAATGTTAGGACGCCGCCTCGCTCTGGGGCTAGACGTAGCCGTCACAGTGAATTTCGACAAGACCACAGGCGTGGTTCACGATCGCCACGCGTTCGCGCTGTGTTTGAACTCGTTCACGTTCACGCTATAGTAGAAATCGTTCGTGTTCGCGTTGTAACAGACTCACTCGCGTTAATGTAACGACATAACTGGTTCACGAGCACATCGCAGTTGCTCGCGTTATTTGTCACGGTCAGGTTAGGCCGAGTCGGCACAAAATTGAAGCACTAGTCATTCTCAGTCCACTGGGAAGCTCGACCCTGGCATGAGGGGTTCATACCGCGTAACTAAAGTGTTACCAAGCTACCGATATGAGTTTAAACTGCTAAGTGGTGCACGTGGAAAAATAACATAGGCCGCAGCTGAATACCGGGTGCCTTGCATTGCACCACATTCTTTGAAAGTGAGTTTACGCCTATGCTTACGTTTCAGAAAATGTTTTCATTGCGCATGCAACGCAAAAGCGAGCCCTGCAGACGTGTCCCTGACGCGTGTGGGCCATGCCCTGGGGACGTGTTCCTGACATGTATGGGCCGTGCCCTGCAGACGTATCCTTGACGCGCGTGTGCTGTCTGCGCGCCACGGGTGCTGCCCGGAGCGCGTGTGCTGTCTGCGCCGCGGGTGCTGCCCGGAGGGCGTGTGCTGTCTACTCCGCGGGTGCTGCCCGGAGCGCGTGTGCTGTCTGCGCCGCGGGTGCTGCCCGGAGCGCGTGTGTTGTCTGCCTTGCGGACGCTGCCTACGCGTATGACCTGCGCGTCGTTCTTCGAGGGCGAGTCTCGGCAGTGGTATGCTTAATAGTGGAGCCTATGCCATTACTGCCGCCAGCAGATATGCTTAATAGTGGAGCCTATGTCTGTCGAATAACGATCTAGTGGTATGCTTAATAGCGGAGCCTCTGCCATTACTGCCGCCAGCAGATATGCTTAATAGGGGAGCCTATGTCTGTTGAGTAACGATCTAGTGGTATGCTTAATAGTGGAGCCTATGCCATTACTGCCGCCAGCAGATATGCTTAATAGTGGAGCCTATGTCTGTTGAGTAACGATCTAGTGGTATGCTTAATGGTGGAGTCTATGCCGATGATTTATTACAAGTAAGCTTACTAGTGGATAAATTTTACACTGAGTAGAGCAGTGTAAAATTTATTTTAAAATCGAGTCGACTCGTCTACGTATGTGCACATTATGTCTTATTTGTTTGCGATTTATAAAAGAATCGTAAATAAATAAATGTTCAAGTTATTATTTTACGCTTGTCCGGAGTGGAGACAAGATAACGTGGGCTTGTCACATCATCTCTCCTTTTTAATTGTTGCATTGCAGTGCGTTTGATGGTAGTCCGGGATGCTATCATTCGCAATGCCTTGTATTTTTATTGTTGTCCATATGTTGTGTATATTCGTGTTATGTCATCCATGTGACTTGATGCAGGCGCAGTCCTGGTGAACAAATTCAAAGTATTGCAATGATGACGACCCTGACGATGTTAGAGAGCCAATAGGTGCTTCTGCTTGTCATAATGGTACTGCGAGTACGGACGAGACCATGGAATAGACGGGACCAATGCGGCGATAAAACTCTCGCCGTATCTGCCAGTGCTCCTGAAGAAGTGCAAGGTGCAGCCGAGGACGGCGCACTGTCAGGAGAGGCCGTGTTAGCAACTACCCTCATTAAGTGGTCAACTACTGACAACTACTCGACCGTACCTATATAAAGCCAAACGCAGCCAACAACATAACTCACTCTCTGCTCAGCCGTCGAACGGTAAGGTTGTCGGTACCCATGCTATGTGCCGGTACCTAACGCTACTTTGCTGTAAGTACGTTCCATCTTTTGGTGTGGGTGGTGCCGAATCTGGTACTTATTTGAACCTGTGTTCTTTTTATTTGTTTTTCAAGTGGCTAAAATCAGAAGTTTGATAAAATCAGAAGTTTTGATAAAAATATTTTATTGAATAATTTGTTATTGGTTTTATTTCTTCTACCTTTAATGAAAAATTGAAACCACATGCATGTGACATTAGACCTATTATTTACTTTTTGCAAGGAATTTCGTGATTAATAATCAATTTAACAAAAACTGTTTCGGTGAATACTTATTAGGTACTTATTCTAAATTTCTTTTTTTCATAAAATTTCTCTTCTCTTTCCAAAATTGCTGCTTTTAGATTTTCTCTAAGAATTTCCATTTATATTAATCGCTTTTTCGCCATTTCTCTTAGATTTTCCGTTTTTAGTGCACGCTTCTCTTCCGCAATTTCCAAAATTCTCATATTATGTTGTTCATCTTTCAACATTTACCTAATTAAAGTAAATCAATTTTAAATTTTACAAGTAACAAACTGCGAGGAGCGAGGTTACGGTTAGAGTATGTAAATAAATGTACTCTGTGGTTAAAAGCGCTTTAAATTGACTGAGCTGCACTGTCACTGCACGTCCAGTTTGATGTTGTCAATCCCAAAATATGAGCTATCACTGTCATTTTAATGCATGAAGTCGTTCACTGACTCACTCTTTTTACTTTTAAATTTTAAAGGTTGCCATATTTTACTCGTTAAACCCGGACTAAGAAATGTATTGTTAGTCCGAGGCTATTCCATGTTTATTAATAGCATTGCAATTACGAAGTTATTACTAGGTTAATCAAGAATTAACTAGTCCAAGTGTAACTTCGGATTACGCTTGGAGTAAGCGATTTTTATTAATAAGGGTGAGGGGGTTTACCCGCTCAAGATAATGTATTGCGTCCACCAGAGATCGAGTTCCTTTACAAATGCAATACCGCATTTTCACTATCGAACAGATAATCACGCCCGTAGGCTTAGACCCTGCTAAAGCTGTTTACACCTTAACAGTAATCACCACATCCGATGTGGATAAATATGTCGTTCAGACACATCGCGCGGCCACAGAATAAATAAAAATACTACACGGGAAAGGCTCTTCTCATATATTCCACAAAATTGAACAAAGTAATGCCGTTCAGTCAACGACGCGCTCGAACTGTCAGTTTATTTTGCTATGAGCATTGAAATAGGGGAATATTTTTTACGCTAACTAAAAACTTTATTTTTCGGGTATTGATGTATTCACGCCATGAAACAAAATACGCTTTTTTGTCCAGCTTGCTGAACCTAGAGCGATGTGGAAATGTATTTTATAAATATTTTGATAAATTTTAGTAACTCCAACCAACATATTGTGTAGAACATTGTGTAGAACGTGCCGTGTCTGTCAGGTTAGTAAAAAAAATATAGTTACTTACGAACTCAATCGTGTTGTTATGCGTATATTATATATTACAATAATAAGTATTAAAAGGAAACAAAACATAGATTTTTAAAATTAAGGAGTCTAGAGGAACAGTGAATCGTGTCTTGAAATCATATAAAGTCTAGCAAAGAATTGTTTTCAGTGGAATTACATTTTAGTCTGTTGGCAGTTTCATGTTTCGCTAGCTTTATTAATGATATTTTCTAGCTGTAACTCCGAATTGCTTAGTATTGTTGTTCAGTTTCATTAGTGTTCCCGGTTCCACCTTGGTGGTATTGGATTTATGGCATGTTTCGAGAAATCCTCGCGTATTTCACAGGCGACGCGGTATGTGCCGATGTGTTCTGTATTTTGCAGGAGGACAAAAGCACTTTGATGTCACTGTTCTGCTTTTGTTCTGTTTGAAATTGTTTCGAAATGCTGATTGTATCTTTCCTATAATTTGATAATACCATGTCGTCTTATCTTTGAGTAACGCATTGCATGTATTCCAGACTCTAGATGATCAAAACGTTATTGTATTTGAAACAACTGAGAAAAGTCATTCACAAGCCCCGTCATGTAAGCGACTGCGACCCTAAAGCATAAGTAAATAACTATGGTTATTTCTTTGTTTCTGATTTTCCAAGCAGACGCCATGTTTGGAAATATACTCAAACGCAGTTAATCTCAATCTTGCAATGCATGCTATTTTACAGCCATTACGAAAGTACCCTTGATTTTCCTAATTAAACCTTCAAAACAGAACTTTATCTAAGATACAAACTTCTGGATAACTTCAGAATTCACATGGCAGTATATGTCCTTGTAAAGTAAAGTGTATATTTTAACCTAAATTCCATATTGATCAACTTGCTGAACCGTGCTGAACATTAAAAATGAAAATGTTTCTCCAAAAAAGTTGCTTTGATTTATCACGCCATATGAGTAAGGTGGTTATTATTTGATAACATGCATCCAAATATTTAATTAAAATAATGAACTGACAGAAAAAAACGTCCAGATTAGGTGAATTCAGGATATCGACGGTGCCTACCTACACCAAAAGCTGGCGTGAATTCAGCTGTATTACTGTTGCGGTATGCCCCGGTATTTCTCGGTGCTCGCGGCATGCAGCGGTATTTCTCGGTTTGCTTGCGGAATGAGGCGGTATTCCTCGACGTGTTCGCGGTATTTCAAATGGGACATAAAGCCTTGTCGCCGGCGGATATTGACCGCGCAGCCGACGCTGGCACCCGCCATAGCGGCCACCGAAACATTATTCGTGCAAGCTATTGCTCTTGTACAGAAAATTTGTGCTTGAACCGTGTCTTTATTGCTATGCGCTGAGTTATGTTAAGTTTTCAGTGTTAAATAAAGGATTTTAACGGCCATGGAATAGCTACCGAGCTATCTGTAAAAGCGGTGATAGCCCAGTGGAAATCGAACTAAGCGGTGAAAGACCAGTGGCTATCGAACTCACATCTCACTCGAGCGGGCCGGATTCAAATCCAAGCGACACGCACCAATGACTTTTGTAATATTATGTACGATTTAAGAAATTAAATGTCACTTGCTGTAACGGTGAAGGATACGTCGTGAGGAAACCTGCTTGCCTGAGAGTTCTTCATAATGTTCTCGAAGGCATGTGAAGTCTGCCAATCCGCACTTGGACAGCGAGTATACTTGAATACCAAGCTGAGCGGCGAAATTATTATTTGCGAAAAATTAACGTTACCGGCGATTATCGCAGGAATTGACAGAAAAAGGTAAAATGACCTGTTGAAAGTGAGAAATAATTAATTTAAACTAGACTATTACACAAGTCAGACTAATCTTGTGACAGAGTCTGACTTGTGTAATACGAAGTTAGGTTAGGTTAAGTACTAACATAGTAATTAAGTGAAAATTGTTACTAACGTACTAACAATCTATGGATGTAATGTATCAGTATTAACTATTAATGGAAAATTAATGGGCTTATTAATTTCTCATTAAAAATTAATAGGTACTGCTCTCTTGAACTGTATGAAGTTTACCGTAGAAACTATTCGTTAGAACTAAATATTTAGATTGCAACGCAAACTTACCAGGAACACAGAACTTTATTGGAAATTTAATAAGCTGCGATAACGTGTTCTGGCCAGCTTTCACCAAGCACAAAGCCTTTGTGAGTACATTATGAGGGAAACTTGTCCGAGGAACAATATTGCACCGAGCTGGAAGTACGAGTATGTCGGCGTGTAATGTACCTACGAGTATAGTGGGGCGTGTCCTTGCCTTGAGAGAAGTTACTCTACAAGTAAATAATGTTACCTTATTTTATATAACACTAGTGGACGACCGCAGCTTCGCTCGCGTGGAATTAGGCGTAACAATAGTTTCGTTTACCTACACCTAGTAATATTATATAGCCTATGTCACTCAGTAAAGATGCAGCTTTCTAATGGTGAAAGAATTTTTGAAATCGGTCCAGTAGTTTTTGTGTGAAGACCTTTCCTTTTTATAATACATATTAATATAGATTAACATATTGGAATGTTTACTTACTATTTTCATTAAGAGACCGATTCCTGTAAAAATATGCCCATTTGACATAGTCGTCCCAGTGGTATTTAAAGTTTCTCTATTAGCCTTGTCTTGTCTTTTCGTGCCTTCCTTAGTATTATTATTAAAAGGAAATAGCACCCATTGTAATATGCAGGTTTCCTCACGACGTTTTGGGAGTTCTCCGAGATCAAATCCCACAAGTGGGACAAGGAAAGGGCTGCGGCGGTGGAGCAGCTAAAAATTCAAAACGAACCCAATAATCTTTTAAGAAATATTTCATCCAAACCTTTCAATATTTCGTCTCAGACTTCACGTTTTAGCAATCAAAGTGAGTGTCGGTGGGAATGATCCCCGAGCGACGCGAGATAAATGACGTGCGCCACTTCGGATCAAAGGGGAGCAAGACGTGATAGGTTTGAATGTACCTCGTGTACTCCTTAGGTATATGTCGTGCAGATATATCCACGCTTTGCTTGTCGGCGGTGGCACGTTTGACCCACCAAACTATCGTGTAATAGTTCCTGGGGGGGTTTCTGACGTCATAGACTGCTTTAGCTTTCAAATGGCCATTGGATTATTCCTAACTAGCTTTTACCCGCGGCTCTGCCCTCGTGGGAAAAGGGAATTAACAATGCCATCTATTAACAACATCCGAAACTAAATATCTAGAAAATAACAAAACATCGATATCTTCCCATGGGGATGTTTTACCGCGGTAAAAAGTAGCCTACGTCACTCTCCACCCTCCTCACTATTTCCACACACAAAAACCATACCATATAATAGCTTCGTTGCGACGTGAAAGCCGGACAAACAAACAAACAAACGCACTTTCACATTTATAATACCTATTACTAAAGTATGGATTCTGGGGGGGTTTCGTCGACTGCTTTAGCTTTCAAATGGCGATTGGATCAAGTCAAAGTCAAAGTCAAATAATTTATTTCGCTATGAGGTGATTAGACACGCTTAACGAAAGTCTAGGTACCTAACTAAAAACTACTTAAACTACTAACTGATCTATATAAGGCAAAGGATTAGCTATTGATTATTGAATGAATAGCTAATCCTACACAGGTGTCTAACTTGCCTTAAGATAAGATTAAGGATTATTCCTAATAACTAAGGAGGTGAAAACCATACTTCACCATGGTGATCCAGATCGAGTTTGCACTACATCTTGTAGGTACAAATGCTCTCGAAAACCAAGATTGGTACTTTTTTTCCAAGGTACTATAAGGCACTATCTAACTAACTAACTAACTACGTTGGCTAACCGATGGATTACTTGTTTGTGATCTTAAAAATAATAGATGGATTGAAAATTAACCAAAGCATTGTTCTTAAACCACGCGAAAGTCTCGAACAAAGCGTTCTATATAAGTAGACCGCTAGACTCTTACATTTATCGCCCTCCAACGTATGCAATGCTCGTGAAAATAAAATGTAATGTACTTTTAAAGCAATAATTAATATTAATGAAGTAACTGGATTAAGTATTTTAGAAGCTTAGAATGCTCTAGGGTGTTATGACACCGGCCGCAATGCGGTTGGTGCGGCATTTCATGTACGAGCTCCCACCGTGTGGTCTCTCGTAATTACAGTTGAGGTCAGATTAACAAATCGCAGGTCAAACCTCAACCACCGCACGCGTGCGTTGCACCTTGCGACTGCAGAGACAATGTAAAAATGTGTTAAGGCTGACCGCACATTGAATCGTGCGAGCTGTTTAAGCGCTTAAAATTACACTTTCGATGAACATACAAACATATGCAGTCCCGTTGGTCGCGATCAGAATAGTAGGTACTGTATGCCAAGGAGGTGACTGAAAGGGCCTGATCGAAGGGCGGTGCGTGTCGTTACGCAACGACGTAAACTTGTAGTTGTTTGTAGAGACAGTCGTTTGCGTATCTAGAGGGAGTGGTCAGTGACCTGATAAAGCTCAGCGCTGGTGGGCTCCTGTGCGTTCTGAAGAGTTCCCGAAGTCCTTCACATGCGCTGAAGATTGCCATTGAGGGAATTTTAGTGGATGGAAATTCCACATAACCCGGTATCGCTCTCATGGTACGAGGGTATTTTCATGCATGATATAACCGCTCATAACACACTGTTTGAATGTGGATAATTTTTCATCAATAAATACCTTATTGTGATTTATGTATGAGGTTTAAGGTATTGCGGACTTTTATTTGGATTGAGTAAAGATCTAGGTATATTTTTGTAGAACATTGTAATAACCTATGACAATGCAATAAGACAGCGTAGGCGGTTTAAGGATTTTTAAGAGCTCTTGCTCTTCCAACTTAACAAATATCAATATGCTAAGAAGTGAAGCCTAATTCTAGATATCCTATTCTCATGAATGTGGCCATTTTGTACAAAAATATGTTTCCTATTTTTTCCTATTTCCTATTAGTTCCTGAGATTAGCGCGTTTAAACAAACAAAAAAGATTTTTAGATTTTAAAGCGCGTCACCCCGGCATGAGAGCCGCAATGCGGGCGGGCGACTCTAGCCTGATGCTGCAATCCCTCGGTGGACGCTCGTAAACTACGGAGTTCAGATCAACGAATGTTACAACTAGAAGAGTATAATTTACCGTTCCGGCAACAAAATAAAGCTAAATAAAAGTAGACTGTTGAATAGAAGTAGGTATTACTTTAAAAACCCAAGTTTAATTGTCGTTAAACTATTAGTTGTTAGTAGTTAGTGGTAGTTAGGTCGAAAGAAATGTGGTTTATTTGAGATGTTTTCTCTCAATATTTAACGTAATATTTGTACTTATAACTTAGACGTTAGGTAATTTTTTTTACGTGTGTCCACCCCATCACCAGCAACAAAGGGAAATAAAGCGCGGAAGAATAAAATCGCTGCTTAGAAATTTTAAGCGGCACGCACCAATGACTTTTATAAGTTACCAGCTGACCCGGCAAACGTTGTTTTGCCATATAAATAATTTTTGGTTGATCGTAGAGGGTTGAAAATTCAGGGTTGTATGTATTTTCTAATGTTGTATCATAAAAAAATACAAAAATAAAAATGTATCTAACAATTAAAAAAAAAAAATTTGGGATGGACTACCCTTAACATTTAGGGGGATGAAAAATAGATGTTAGTCGATTCTCAGACCTACTGAATACGCATATAAAATTTGGTAAAAATCGGTAAAGCCGTTTCGGAGGAGTACTGCAACAAACATTGTGACACGGAAATTTTATATATTAGATGTGCGATTTATGAAATTAAATGTCACCTGCTGTAACGGTGAAGGAAACCTCGTGAGGAAACTGGCATGCCTGAGAGTTCTCCATAATGTTCTCAAAAGCATGTGAAGTTCAATTCGCACCTGGTCAGCGGACCAAGCCCTAATCAAAGCCCCTTCCATTCCGACAAGAGACCCCCGCGCACATTATAGACAATGAAAGGGTTGTATTATATGTATATACATATTATAAGGTTAAGCAATATGGTATGAGATATTACCAAGTCGCGTTGGATGATCAATTATACATGCTAAGACTTGATACTACAGAATATCCATATTTCGGGCCAGGGGCGCAGAACATTCTGTTCTGTTGAAACTCATTTGTTACAACTGAATATAATGACAGCAGGCAACATGAAGTCACGTTCCTGTTTTCGGGTAGATGTAGACCGACGTACAGCTAGAAAAGAAAAATACATGTGTCCAAGTGTTTTTAACTTTTGCTAAATTTCTAAAATTAATCTTAAATACCTTTATTTATCAAGGTAGAAATAGGACACAAATTATAAAACGGAAAAGATATTTATTATGATTTATTAAGATGTCATTTATCTGCCAGATAACATTAACGTTAGCTGCTTACTGAAACCGAGCAGTCTAGATTTTTCGGGTACCTACTGCAATATTGTGTTAATTTGTTTTTCATTCAATATTTTCGTAATGAATACATTTCACTTATTTATTTATTTATATACCTAGTCCAAACAATTTGGGCCCTTAGGATAGGACTAAGGGCAATATTTTACAGTACATTCAGCGATATAAGGTCAAGTTTACATGAACTAACTTTCGCAGTTATCCCGCTAACTAAACCATTTCCCTGTGCACAATGTGTCATCAGCAGTATAAGTGGCTCGAGCCCTGCAGCCTTGGCTCGACGCTTTGCGAATCAATTAGGCGAAGATTACTTGAGATCCTCAGGGTTGGCATCTTATATGATCTTTTAAACTTGTTGCATTGCAATATTGGTGTGGTATTCGAGTTTTATTGTTTATAGTGGACGCCCGAAGCTTCGCTCGCGTGGAATTAGACTATAGATTCTTCTTAACGCTTTAGCTCCACAAATTTGTAATGAATCCGTAAATGTGTTATCTCCTATGTTTATTTTACATCCTAATGGGTAACAAATTTGCAAACTTTGAATGCCATATTTATTTATATCTAATCAACAGCCTAAAATATAAATGCTTCTAATTCTGAAAAAGACAATACTTTCATAACCTTTCATCCCCCCTTATAACATTTTTTACGAAATAAAAAGTAGCCTATGTCCTTTCTCAGGCTCTAGACTATCTGTGTACCAAATTTCATTTAAATCGGTTCTGTAGTTTTGGCGTGAAAGCGAGACAGACAAACTAGCAGACAGACAGACAGCAATTCAATTCAGACAGCAATTATAATTATAGTGAATTTATATAAGGATTTCGGACGAAACTCACTATATCTAAATAGATTTTAAAGCTAAAACCACCAGAAACTCTATTTCCGATTTGTTTTAAGTAAAATACAATATCCTTAGCTTATCTATTCCGAAGTGTTATCCAGCCCTAACTTCTCTTATCTTCTTCAGCGGTGACGCCTCGGGTTCTTCTCATTAAAACTTTGGTTTGCTTACGACCTTTATAATGACCTTAATGGATCCGACCAAATTCCAAAGATGTCCCAACACTCATTTCTAATCTGATTCTTGTTTTATAAAACGATAAAAGGAACATGGAGAGTCAAATTTTTTGCCTCGTTGGTCTAGTGGCGACTGCTAAGCTAGGGGTTCTGGGTTCGATTCTTTTTCAAATTGAATTTTCTAACTGGAATTTCCTAGTTCTATCTCGGAGTCTGGATATGGGATTCACCGGGCGTGTATTGAAATATCGCTGCGACCTATTGACGTCCCACTGCTGGGCACGGGTCTCCCCCACAGACGCGCTGCGGGAGGTCTAGAGCATACTCCACCACGCTGCTCCAATGCGGATTAGTGGAGGGGTTAGTGGCCAACCCAGTGTCGAATGTTCTGAAGCCACCCGAAGGTCTTCGACAAGGCTTAACGACTGTTTCCACCATTGAAAACAACCGGGACCGACGGCTTTACGTGCCCTTCGAAGCACGGTAGCGCCCATGAAATTTTGCCACAAGCGGTCACCCATCCACAAACCGACCGCGCTCGTCGTTGCTTAACACTTTCGATCACATTGAATCGACCCGAGCCATTGGGCTATGGACGCTACATTGAAAAATGCTCACCATCTATTAGTATGTGACCTAAACACAATTGTTGAAATGTGGAAGACACTTCTGTTCCCTCTCATTTTCCCCATCGGGGAAACACAGGCGTCATGTTATTTTCTGGAGAAGTATAATTTATTTGGAGAAGTATTCTAAAGATTTTCGCTTGATTAAACTAGGTCCATAATTATTCATTTCTAAACGTTATTCTTTTCGAGATAAATTACTAATTCCATTGGAGTTTCTGCTGCAATTACTTTTTCATTGGAAAAATCCAATAATGATTCGATGAAATTAATTACCCTTGCAACGTCCAGTTTGAATTTCTAAAGCAATAAATTATAGATCCTTGGTTTGTTTTTGCGGTCTTAATTAAATTTTCTCTCAATTATTATATTTTATTTAGCTTTGACTATTTTGACAGCTCAGTGGCTATCAAACTCGGCTCTAACTAGATGGGGTGTTGGTTCAAATCAAAGCGACACGCAACGATGACTTATTCTAAGTAATGTGCGATTTGAGAAATGTCATTTGCTGTTACGTTGAAGGAAAACATCCCGAGGAAACCTGCATGCCCTAGAGTTCTCAATAATGTTATCGAAGGCATGTGTAGTTTGCTGATCCATACTTGACCAGCGTTGTAGGTAGATAGCCTAACCCCTCCCATCCCGATTCCTCACGGAGTGGGATCGGAATGGAAGGGGTTTTATGTTATTTAAGTTATTATTATGCTGGGCTTGCCTCTCCACCCGTACCCAACCATAGAAATGGGTTCAGCTTCGCTACATGTAAAGTATACCTTTATACGTAGCGGGGTGTAGTCCAAGGCTTAAAATCTGCTCGCAGCTTGTGTCATACATTTTGAAATTTATTCCTTGCCACCTATTGTTCATTCCGTGGCAGGCGAGGTCGGAAGCGTCGACCTATTAAGATTACTGCTGTGAAAATTATTGTAGATTATAAACAGCGTTTAATTTCTTAAATTTACATTCGAATTAAGTGGAATTCCCCCTTAAGCGTTTAACTGGCTTTTCCGAACAACATATAAATATTGTATGAAAGATTTAAAGAGAAGATTTTTCTAACAACGTAATTCTTATTCTGTGTTCCGCCACCATATTTTATCATAAGTTTCTCGATGTATATATCTAGATCCGTAGGTAAAGCATGGGATACTCGTAATTACTAAACAAAATTTTCTATACCACACTACGATCTATTATTAGAGGACTATTATTAGAAGACTATTTATTGATCGAAGATACCACTAGAATCTTTATTCTAGGACAAAGAGGGGCACTTTCTACTATCTCGTGCAAAAAAAACGTCATTCCGTGATTCCGCACATGCATAAATGACGGGTATACTAACAAAAACTTTCGCATTTATAATATTAGTGTGGAATTATATTGGGAGGTCATAAAGAGCTGTGTATAATAAGTAGAGCATGAAAGTCCGTCCTTCGGCTAGTATTCCTGGCTCACGGCCAGCCTGGCCTTGGCTACAATAATCCACGCAACTTTTCCACCTGCAAGTAAAGTGGAGGTCGTGTGTCACTGGGCTTTGGATCCTCTACCTTTCATCCCAACTTACAAACTTTATTTATTTTTGTTATCTTAAATTTGTTTGTTTTAATTCGTTTAATGAAATAAACATAAAACGTATAGAGTATTTTCAAAGATTATTAGCTTGTTGATAATAATTTCCTTTATGTTTTAATTACAATACCATTCAGGCGATTAGGTAGGTACTTAGGTATGTGAATATAAAGTATTAATGGTAGGTTAGAGTAGCAAATCTTGTTTTGTCTTAAAAAAATATAAAAAAAAATTTTAGATATGCCACGGTGTATCCGGATATTAATGTTACCTACCTACAGCAATTTAGAAGCTCTAAATCTATGGGAAACATAAAGAATCAGTTGTACGTGTATTAACCAACTTAGCATAAGATATTGTAGAGTACTTAAATTGTAAGCATCTGAATATGAGAGCATGGCGTATCACTCGAATTTGTTCGACACACGCATGAAAATTATCAAAGGAAATTTTCCAAACGAAGTAACACGCGTTTTATGTGAAAAACTCCTTTCGTTCAGAACAAAGAGTCACAAAATAATATGGGGATGGGAATAAAATATAATTGGGAACAGTTATAGTCTCTTAAGCTCCTGAAATAAATGCTTGAAGTTAAAGTGGTCGTAAGCTCCCCTTAATTGCCTTCCGCGAGCTCAGTATTTCTTTTTATCTTATTTATTTTGTATTAAATTACGAATAAGGTTGTGTGATAACTTGAAAATAAATTGCCAAAGTTAAAAGCGTTGATAAAGGATAATCTTCTAGAAATCTCCAAAATATCGATATAAAAATATTTAATCGGAATTAAATTTGCTAAAGTACTCTGTGGATATTTTTTACGGGATTTTTTCCCAAAGATCTGTCGAAAATATATCGTTGATCTGATTGCGACGAGTAAAACAATTAAGTTATTGTACCTACCAGAGTTTAATTGTAAACGTAATAATATTTAGTAAATATACCTACCATATTAAAAATTGCTTCTAATCTAGTGGATCGTCCACTATACTAACCGGCAACATCCGTGTGAAACAGCTACGAATCAAAATTACCTTCAAAGGACCGTAGACTACAAGAGGGACATACGTACGTACTCATAGTTATCGATTAGTATATCGTAGCTTATAGCAGTAAAGCCTACATACTTACTTTAAAACCAAATTTGGATGTGCGAGTCATTCTCGCTCACATGCCTGTAACTTGGTAGTTTAGTCAGGTCCGCCGTTGACGGACCCTTCAAGGAGGATCATATACTAACTACACATATTGCGTTCGGGCTCTTTTTAGTCCGCCCAAAAAAACTAAGTTCGCGCATGTGAAAAGAAAACAAAAGGTCACCTTCATTCGAATGGCGACCCCATTCGTCACGCCTTTGTGCAATGCCGATTATCGATCTACCACGTGTGCCAATAGGTTACGTCACGCCACTTAAGTCAAACTTATCGCAGGAAACACGCGAATGTTTTATACAACCCTCTGCAGTAGATATTTACTCTTTGAATCTGTATTCAGAGGAGCCATATCTCGTATTATCACAGAGCGGCGTAATAAGAGTTTATGCGGCACTAAAGTGTCGTAAAGTCGCCGTATTGACGTATCCGATGTCGCTGCTCCATATTCTTTGCTGTCCCACATATTTGCGACGAGCGAACGTCCGAAATTACCGAGAAAGTTTTTATTCAGGAAATTCACTTACGCTCACACATCGGACTGGTACCCTAAGCTCTCATTAAGGCGGTGGTTTGCGGGGCTTATCTCAAGTACACTCGGCCCTGGCATACTGACTCGTTTAAAACATCTACGTACGCTGTGTCGTGAAACTTTACTTTCGAGGGAGCCGACATTCATCGCCGTAATTACGCTTTGACTAAAAAATCGCTGATTAAAATGGGTCACGCTATTTCAGCTCAAAAGCAGACATCGACTGAAATAGCGAAGGGGCATAAACTCAAAGTTCCTCCAAACTCTGGAATTTAATCCTGACCTAACATTAAAAAACAACGCTGTATTTCAACAATTAAGCTATTAAAGCGGTGCTCGGTGCTCTCATTAAATATTTATCAGTGAAAAGGCCGACTTGATTAAGATTATGTTCGTTAAGGGCTCCCAGAGTGGCCACGAGTGGCGCCCAACAGACGAGCGACGAACGTAATTAATGGCAAAAGAAAAATAGAATTACCGTCAACTTTTAAAATTGATTTAAAATGTACATTTTTACATTTTGCGTTATTAAGTGTACATTTCAAAGACAAATTAATATTTCAGCGAATGCGTAAAAGCAGTATCTAACTTTTCTCACGCTAATTTCTTGGATAAACGAATTTTTAAGGTTATTAAAACTTGGAAACAGCACTCAATTTTGGTTTTTAGAATTACTGTCTGGACTTAAGCCAAAAACATTTTGAAGTTAGAATAATTTAGAATTCATCTAGTTCATTCTAGTTAATAATTAATAACTTTATTCTTTACTCAAATCAGTGATACCACAGAACTAGTTATATGCGATTATCGTTTTTGATCATCTACTTTTCATTTCAGTGATGAAGATGATGTGTATTTAACAAATAACTAGTACAATCGTTACTTACTTGGTTACTTTATAGTTTTGTTTAATAAACAACTCTAAAAAAGCAGATGGTATATACATATTAAGGATTAACTTTATAAGGTATATTAGTTCCCTGACATTTACAATCTAAAGTAGGTATAAGATAGTGGCTCTATTTAAAAATAGAAGGAGTCTCCAAAATACTAGGTGAATAATACCTTCTATGTCTCGAAGAAAGAGGAAGGAAATTTACAAATAGTGTTTTGAATTCAGTAATGTACTCCATGAAGTAAGATTCTATTCGCTTTAGCCTGTCCCGTGCTCCCGGTGTGTCTACAACTCAACAGTCTACGGGCAACATTCCGACTCGTTCTGGGTTTATCTTTGACGCGAAGTACTTCACTTTTAAATTTTCCCTGACTTCCTTAACATAATCAGCTCGCTGAAGAACTGACACTGAATATTTAAGCTGTAGTTCCAACTTAGTTAGCGGCCGCTTCGGCTCCGAATCCGCCGGCGAGTTACGGAACACAAATTGTCAAGTTGAGTTACAACAGTTAGGGCTTTTGAAGTTTATTTTCTTTGTGACAGAAATAAATCACTTCAAAAGTATTAATAACAAAATAAGACTTTTACTATACTTTTATTGAGTAGTAGACTTCTGAACAGTGACGATGCAGGTTATTTAATTACTGATACATCAACTAAAATGGCAGTATTCCACCAAGGAGCACTG
This sequence comes from Carterocephalus palaemon, assembly GCA_944567765.1. Classification (NCBI taxonomy): domain Eukaryota; kingdom Metazoa; phylum Arthropoda; class Insecta; order Lepidoptera; family Hesperiidae; genus Carterocephalus; species Carterocephalus palaemon. The sequence continues at coordinate 9,568,555 of OX155651.1, read as the reverse complement.
GAGCTGTATGGAAGTGATGGAGTATGCTGCAGGTATTCTCATTATTGAGAAGAAGAGTTGTAGCTAAAATTATTTATTTTATATACACACATAATCATAATTTCAGTTAATCCCTTGTTCTTATAACTTTGTCAGCCTGTTCTAGGGTCAGATATGTACGAGTATTAAGGACAACCTTATCCTGTAAAAGAAAAGTTCTAAAGGAACCTCCAAGATTGATCGAGTCGAATATTAGAACAAATTTTTGTAACATTTTCCGTGAAGCAACATTTGTTATTCGCGCCACATCATTTCGGTGGCTGGTTTGTTGTGTAAATTTTCACTATTATGTTTCACCATCAACGCGAGTGAGCCTGAATCGAATTAGTTCCGCTTTGCCGGGCCTATGCCGGGGTAAGCACTTTTTGTTGTGATATATGCGGAATGGCGTTAGCGCACTCCAGTGAATAGCCAGCTTGGAACTCTCGTGTCACGGTTAAGCGGCGTTTGTGAATTGAAAATGTATCTCTTAAAGGAGATAGCGGACGGTGTGACATTTCAGAACATGAGCGTTAGATATATCGCAACTGATATACTGCAACGTTAGGTTGATGTATAACCGTTAAGATTTGGCGGACATGAGTCAACATTCCTTGGCCATATATAAATTTCAAAGTTTGTCAATCATTGGACACTATAATATTATAATTCGTCACAATTTCGCTGTCTGCATCAAAAATGCATTGACAATATTTGCGCGCAACGTCAAACAATTTAAAACAATATATAGAGTAAGTACCTACTCGGTACAAAAGCTGTGCTCAAAATCAGATCGAACTACACTTCACTATTCATTACGAGTTAATTCTACTCTACATCTAGATAGAATAAAATACTCGATTGTATTTTTAGCCAATGTTATCGAGTGGTTAAGGTATAGTACCTGGGTGAGAGCCAGGTATGATCACCAGGCTCATAAACTATACATGACATAAATAAAAACTGAATCTGTTCTTGGTAATGATTTTCAAATTATACCGTAAAAATTTTTTTTTTTTTAAAAGCTTTTTAAAACTTTTTTTATTTTCATGCATTGTCATCGGAACCAAATACATATGTGTGCCAAATTTCAGCTCGATAGCTTCAGTGGAAATGGGTGAAATATTGATTGCAAGATTCCAGGACATACTTACATACGAGTACATACGAGTGAAGTTAAATAAAAGCTTTTAAAAACTGAGACTGAGTTATTTTAAAACTGAATACCAAAGAAATACGAGTAGCGCGGGTTCATCTTAGGTACTACTAGTATGCTACAAGAACATTGTATGGAGTATATCTATGAATAATATAGTTTACGATCGTTGTCTAGACCGACGCATTAAATATTACCGTGCTAGACATTATAGTTTTTAAATAGAAACCTTCTTTACAAGGTTTCTTTATTAATAAATAAAATTTACTCCAAGTTTTCCGACATATTATGCTAAAAGTAGCTCATCAAGGTTTTTGTTGTTATCTTTAAATTTTCCTTTGATTCTTCATACAGTACATTTAATTGAACATTAACATTTGAATAAAAGTAAAATTGATATTTGAAAAGCAAAACGGTGCTTATTTCAAATGTAAAATTTTCAGTGTCTGTCAGAAATAAACGAGTGGCGTTGACTGACGCTATGACGGTAAAGAACAGAGCTGAATTTCGGAAAATTGTGGACAATAATGCCCGGACGGAACCATCGCCTGACTGTGGTGACCATAAATTTGTCGGGGCGGTCCGAAAGAGTATTTAAACAAAACAAAATGGCCGTTACCTGTCATCATCAGTCCCGCAAACGACGATATTTATGGCCGCTGTCATTCGACTATATCTCTCGTAATGCTGCTGTCACAATAAATCAATAGTAACTGTGGACAACGGGACAGCGAATAGTTTAATTTGGGGCGCCTTCAAATTTTAGTGGTTGCTTCAATAGTTTCCTAATTTGTATTTTCAATAAAATTATAGTTAACTGAGAGTTTTAACATTTTTTATTGTGTTACGCTTATTTGCAAAGGTAATGTTAGCCTCATAAATATCTGAATATCTACATAATTATTCATGTAATATATTGATTGATTGATTTCACTTAAATGTGCTTTATCGCTTTTTTTTGATTAATTTTAAATAGTAGATTATTTAAACGTACAATAAAGTGGTTGATATCATCTACGCCATGTAATCTCCAAAAACATTTCAGGACTTAAGGGTTTAATTCTCCTACATATATTTTCAATACATTTCTGGTTATGTCACCAGTCCTATAAATACCTTCTCAGAACGCGTTTTAATTACGTACCGCATTGTCGCTGAAACCCCTCAAAAGTTCCGTCATTTGCAATCTGTGGATCGATTTATTTTCCACTTGAAGCGACTTCGAGAATATTCAAGAATAATTTCCATCTATTCAACGTAAGTCACGTTTCTAGATGATGCGCCAGTAATAGTCTGGGTCCTGTAATGTATTCCAAGCAGTTACTGGCCTGGATTTTGGTTATTAGCCGGCTTTGAGCGTACCTGGCATTCTTGATGACACTTATTTCGATAAGACCAAGATCTTGCCTAGTTCGTCTAAGAATAACAATGAGATTAAAAACCGCCGAAGAAGAAATTTAATAATTCAATCTGTTTCGTAAACTCTCAATTAAACAATTTATGTTAGGCTCTAATAAATAAGTCTTACATATCGCAATGCCTATCCATTGTTCTTACGGCACTGTGTAGAACTTATTGCGTCTCGTAGATGAGACTTTAATACTACGTACCCGACCCTTCGCGAAATATCTTCGTCTGCAGCCACAAAACGACGATGTGGGTTACTCATAATGATTCAGCATCGCACACTCATATTTTCATCATGCAGTCACAGTTTTGTTCTCCTTTGTCTCGGAATGTATTCTTACGTGTACTTTTGTAAGAATTCCGCATTTTTCGTTGTCACTAGCAGCGTACAAGGTGCATAGATTGTGTGCCTAAATGAGAAATTCCTGGAGCTTGCGAACGTGCCGCTCTCTAGAGAGGTAGGGATGTAGAGGAAATGGACAGATTATGTCGATAATGCAAGAAACCTGTTTATTTAAACGGAACATAAAACACTGTGTTGTTTTCCGACGGTTTTAGTTTGAGGTGTTTTCTTTGTACAATAATGTTTTGAAGTCTTATACGAGTTTTATGTTTCTATCTTCATAAATAGTTTCAATATTTCATACATATTTTCTCGTCGATGCCCGGCGTCTATTTAACAAACATTTATTTCAAGTTTTATTAATATTGTGTTATAGTAAAATATTAAAAAAAGCGTTTGTCACATGTATTCAATGCTACTTTTATTAGGTACAACATGAACTGTATCAATCAAAAACCACTCCTTTGGACCTCCACCCGTAATAATAATGTCGTCCAACGTATAGTCATGAGCACCTATGTAAAATTATTCGGAGTTAAAGTATGTAAAATTTATCGACATGGGTCACATCTCTAAGGTCGCACGTAAGAAGTGCTCATCTGGAGCGTGTATTAATTCGAGGCTGAGGTAATGTGGGGTTTATTAAAGAGTCTCTCGAATTTTTCTCGAGTTTTCACCTCGTGGCCTGAACCTAATTATTTTTATAGCGGAAAATTCTTCATCACGTTTTCTTGCACGCAAATTAAGTTTCTGAATGAAGTTGTTTATGATGTTTCCTTATCATTTATTTATGTGATTAACATCTAGTATTTGCTTTTGATTTTAACTTAACGTTTGTGTATATGTATATTGGGAGTAATTTAAAATTCCGGAGGAAGAATACGCGTAGGTGAATCTTTAATAGATATAATACGCATATTGAAAGGATTGCTTACCTATATACTACTGTGGTATATAAATAGGTATTTTTTTGTTTATGCATAAATTTATGTCCCAAAAAATGAGGTTAACTGTCGCAATTTGATATCTTTCGCCTGAGATTTAAAACATATTTAGCCATTACCAGAAAACCAACCGTTTTTACGTCAATTTGGAGCATTACAACGAAGACAAATGGATTTGATCTCGAAGCGAATGTGACTTGCCTATTCTAACGATAATGGACATCGGGTCGTGCTGTTGGAGAAAATGGCGCGTATACGAGGATGGATGCTATCTGATACTATCTGTATTAATCGAGAGCAACGCTAAAGCGTAGATTTGTGTCAAGATATCAAAAAAGGTTTTTGGCTCCAGTAACAGCCTACGGAAGTCCTCTTATTTCAGGTTTTTATTTTTATATAAACTACCAATATATCACGTGAAATAGTCGAAAAGCTAACAAGGAATACTCTTGGACCTTAAGTGTTTTAGATCTAAAAGGCCCTGCTTATGCCTAGAATATCTCCACCGTACCTTTTACTGTGTTAAACGTATCGTCTTGCATGAAGATTATCGGGGTAGTTCAAAGAAATTCGTTTACAAAGTTTAAAATAAACTTACGGTATGCAATCTGTTATCGCTTTCCAGAATATTGCCTTTAGATTGAATAACTTTGCCGCTGACAAATGGCGTGTGGGAATAGCTCGCCAGCTAGATTTCTAAACTTGGATGCCTGGGTCAATCCAAGCTAAGGCCACTCAGCGAATTTAGACAGGCAAATATATACAATAAGTTATGATTACTAAGGTATGTTTATGTTACATTATGTGCTATTTTAATAGTCTACATGATGATTAGATTTTTGTATTCTAGAGCTTTATTGCTATTGAAAATTATTCTGTAAACGGATGTTTTCAAAAATGTTACAATATTGTAATTTTGCAAAATACCATAAACGTATAGCAATAATATTAATTTGCTGAAGGTTTTATACGGTCTGGGGATCCAATTAGTTTTTATACTGTTTATATTTAAAAAACTGTTTAGTTTTTTTGGGATAATATCATAGAAGGAAATAGAGGCCTTCTTATCTTGGGACATAATGAGCTCCCTGGATAGAGACAATGGCAAGAAATGGATTTGAAAGAGTAATATCGATATTTGTTAAAAAACCTTTTAATAACAATCAAATTAATCAATAGGTTTACTGCTAAGAAGGTACGTTTGTAATCACCACGAATCGATGCTCAATCAATCACGCATGAATCGATGCTCGCAAAATTAGTAAGCACGAAATTTAGAGTCAAGCAATAAGTCATAAAGTCACGACTCGCACCTTGGCTACTGCCAGGCACAAGTGAATAACGTAGGTGCCACTCGTGGTGTGGGAATTGTGGGATGTATATAATATAGACTTATATTTATATTATTATTATCACTTACGGAAAATAAACGTTCCGTTACTTGAAAGCAAGTAAATCGCTGTTAAGTTGTTGACAGTCTTAGGAAATAGTGGGCGTTATAGAATGGATCTTGAGTTTAGTGACCGGCGCGGTGCTGTGTGGACGGAATGAGAGGTTGCGTGGGATAAGGCGTGGGCTCACCGGGGCTCACGGGATTATTATGCGAGAAGCTGACACAAATGTATATTTTATGGTAAGGGTGGCAAGCAATGAATTGCTTTTGAAGTCATGTAATGGTGTTTTTGAATTGGTACAATATACTTCATATCGATACAGCTTTTCACGTAAAACCTGAATTATATTCTCGACTGGGGCAGAATTATTTTCTGCAGATTTTGGTTGTGAAATTGTGTAGTTCTTTTTCAATAAACATGACATAAAACTAATGTATCGACAGTAGGTACCCGATATTAGGTACATATATCTGTAATATAATGTAATAGATTTAAAAACATACTTTGTGTGTTATTTGTGTTGTGTTTTTATTTTTGTTTTCTTTTCTTATTACGGAGCATATCCATCCGACACTGCACATGTGTTAAATAAAACCCACTGCTGAACTTAGACCTCTCATAATAGCTACCACACGACCCGAATGCACTGAATCCAGATTAAAATTCAATTCTTTAGGTAACTGCTCACTATTATCAAAGTCTGAGTAAAATTTAAACGAATTTTAAATTCCTTACTAACTCACAAACGTTCTTGCTATATTTATAATTTCTTATTCCTGAAATAGACGTTTGGTGTACTAACGGATACACTAAATTTAAACAAGGTATATATTTTAGTAGCAACTTGCGGTCTGGGGCGACCGGTAAATGTTTGCTGGAAGTGTTTGCTCGGCTAGAGCTCTGTATTTTATAAGTGTGTTGTAGACTGTTGTAGACGTTTTGCGACCCTCGTGTCGTGGGTTAATTTACTATTTAATTAACAATTCACAAATAAATAAACAAATTGTCTATACCTATTTTAGTTCCATCATTTCTTTAGAGTAAATTTACTGCACTGAGCGATGACAGCTGAGTGCGGTAAATTTATGTACGATTTAAAAAAAAAATGTCACCTGGTGAAAAGATGAAAGAAAACATCGCAAGGAAACCTGAGAATTAAGTCGAGAATATTTTCTCGATGTAGTCAGACAATCCGGTCTTGGCAAGCTTGGTGGACTATGTAGCCCCTGCTATTCCGAGAGTAGACACGAGCCCAAGTGCACGGTCCAAAAAAGCAATATTTATACAGCTATGTCCTTTATTTATTTTCTGTGACGATTTTCTTCTTTAGCAAGTATGTAAGGTTTTGTCAGATAATAGTTACTATAGCCGAAATAATTTGGCTTTTCATTCAAAACAGGCTGGATTACAGTTTTATTTAAAAAAATGTCTAACCTAAAGACAGTTTTATATTTTTTTAGTTTTTTCTTTCTAAGTAGTTTTGAATATGTAATAATAGCAAACGCGTTCTCATAAAGATATCTTTACAAAATAACATGAACATTGAACATATTCCAACCGGTCGCGGCCTCCATCGCGCATAAATCATACTTACAGGATAGAACCATAACGAAGGCAGGTCAGCCTCGGTGTTTAGACATAGACAAGGGTCTCCGGAAATCCGTAGATCGTTACATAAATGCTGCGTAATAAGGGATTATGAGGACCAGAAAAAGAATACTATAGCGCCAACTTACTCGTTTAAATATTTTAAAAATCCATTAACATCATCAATAAATATTAAACTGAATATCTTTTTAAAATGAGAAAAAAATGCCAGCACATGGCCCTTCAGTTCACTAATTCTTCGAGCTAAGAATATGTTTGTTACATTTGTTCGTCTATAGATTTCATTATTATGAATCCAGTCACGTTGCAAAATACCGAGAAAACCTCTCTCCGTGGTGCGTTCAGTCACTTGGAGCTTGCGAATGAGGTCGACGGTAAAGGATCATGTCTCGGATTCCAAGATAAATATGTAGGTATATCTATCATGTTGATAATCATGCCATGTGTTGATAAGTGATACCAATAAAGAAGGACATATCAAAGTGTCGCAAAGTAATATGAAGCCATTCAAAGCGATCTAGGTCACACAAGCCGTTCGATTATTCTCATTCTTAAGACGAAACACAAAGACAGTCCAACTAACGAGGTCAACGTCTTCGGTTAACTCTCCGTTTGTGGAAACTCGGACCCTTGGGTAGCATCTAACATCCTTTATAATGACACAAAAGGAATCTCTATACTATTTAATCTATATATTGAATCGCTTGCAGTGAATGCAGGAAATAGCTAGGAAATATTTAAGTTTTCTTGAAAAGAATGCCGGATGGTTTTGTTGTGCCGCTTTTAAGACTTTGAGCCGAATGTCTTTGAACAGTTATTTTTATGAACAAATAGAAAATGCTTAGCTTTTGTATTTTAAACTAATATAAGTAAGTTTATTTATTATTTATACGAGAGCCTTGCTCCTTGATACCTATATTAGTGCTAGTTGCCATTTTTTTACACTTTGCATATTATCTTTAATACCTGATTGGAATGAACGCCACCATTTTTCGTCCAGTGAAATATCAAAATTTTTCACTTCATGTGACATATAATAACATGTATTTTTATCCAACGCGAATAAATCTGAAGATCAATTCAGTCATGATCAAAGAAGGAAATTGAATTTACTGGCGATAAGCGTAGATTGTTCAAAACCGCTAATTAAAACTTTTATGAAGTTTTATATTTCGCTTGTTCGTAAACTTGATGAACTTCTGTTCTAATTGCAATGTTGACGCTCGCGTTCAGAGATCAAATATTGCCTATATTTCATTTAATTTGGCATTTCATAATGTATTTGGATTCATGATTGATACCACAGAAATTAATCAAGATAGAACGATGAACTGGGCGTATACCCCTGCCGCAATACCACCATAATTCTTCGACAAGGTTTAACAATTGTTTTTTTCCAATAAAAAATACCAGGATCGACATTGGCCACCGTACCCTCCGATGCACATAAGCACCCATGAAAGTTCCCCATCCACAAACTGACCGCGTCTGACGTTGCTTAACTCGGTCTATCTCTTACGATCGCATGCCATAGTAGAGGTATGAGTGCTATAATAACTAATACTAAAATGATGGCTATCAATTTGGGTAAATTTCAAAGGAATCGCTGACCGTGACGGGTTGAAAGAACGCGCCCTCTCCTTTTATCAAAAGGGCCTATTTCTTTCGCCGTCTACTTGACTTGACATCCATCGATGTCAAATCGAACAATGAGTGTGTGGGGAACACACAATTATTTATCGATTGAATGGTTCCCTGAATCAGTTTGACTTCAAGTACCTACGTTAAATAATAAGTGTTTTTTCGCGATATTCTTTCATGATAAACATTGTTAACCTGATAAATGGAGTTCTGGGGGGGTGAAGAAGAGGTGGGTAATCCACCTCTGAGTCACCACCACCTATTCGCAGCCGCCAATAACAACTGTGACGAACCATGAACAAAGCTCTTAAGAGTCTGTTGTGTTTGTAGTTATTTTCCACTTATACTTTTCTGGAGGCTTAATTTTAGTCCTCAAAGGTAACAACGCATCTGTGACCGACTTGGAACGATACTGAAGAATTTTAAAGTTAGTGTAGTTAGTTTGAGTTAGCCTTAACCTTGCGTTCGGGACGAAAGGGGTTAGCCTTTATTTCACCATGCTGGTCGAGTACGGATCAGACGACTTCACATGCATGTTTGGTTAGTATGTCCTTCGCCGTTATAACCAGTGGCATTTAATTCAAACTTCAAACGCTCGCTGCGACCCATAGACGTCCCACTGCTGGGCACGGGTCTCCCCCACAGACACTGCTGCGGGAGGTCTAGAGCATACTCCACCACGCTGCTCCAATGCGGATTGGTGGAGGGGTTAGTGGCCAACCCAGTGTCGAATGTTCTCAAGCCACCCGAAGGTCTTCGACAAGGCTTAACGACTGTTTCCAGCATTGAAAACAACCGGGACCGACGGCTTTACGTGCCCTCCGAAGCACGGTAGCGTCCATGAAATTTTGCCACTAGCGGTCATCCATCCACAAACCGACCGCGTCCGTCGTTGCTTAACTCTTTCGATCACATTGAATCGACATGAGATTGGGCTATGGAAGGTACGACGCTCAACCGCTCACATCTCAGTAAATTCATTGGTAAATTACCTCTGGAACTTAAACCCCAAACCCTCACTATGCTTTCAGCACTGCATTCTCGTTTGCATCACATATGAGCGTATTTTATTATAGTTATTTATTTTATACAGGGTTATTGGTAATTCGACGTATTCCCGTTAGGAGGTGATAGGGGTGACTATTTGTGATAATTTTAACCCCCATATGCATTATGCAAAAGTGAACCATTTTTGAGTTATCGTGGTTTTTAACTTTTTTCAACATAAGTCGAAAATGCAACATAAAAAATTTATTAAAAAAAAAGTATCAATTTAAATCTAATATTTACTTTTGATTTATAAAAACGATTAAACAATGCTTATTTATCAATATTAAAACAACAGTTATCGGTCCAACTTTAAAAATGCGAGACGACAAACGATATAATTTCAATATTTTTTGAGATTTTCGTCCACTAAAATGCCTTAAAAACCAAAAAAATTTATATCAAACTTGACTTGCAGATTGTTTTAAAAACATAACCGTTTTTTTAGCTCTCCAACAAGGCATAACAACTAGGAACTTATTTAAAAAAAAACTGGAAATAAACCGATCACAAAGGAAGCAGGCGGAAATTTGTATTCGAAATAAACTTACGGTCGTTCTTTAAAATTTCCATAAAATTAAATAAAAACAATGCCCAATGTAAATAAAACAAAAAAAAACAAATTTAAAAAAAAAATTAGAACCAGTAAAAGTTTAGTAATACCTAATAACAATTAATAATAAGTAACAATTAAGACATTTTGTAATTTTGCCTAATTAAAGTTCTTGCTCGAAGGGACTTACCCTATTGCGTACGCAAAGTTTCATTCTTTTTCTGAGGTGTAACATAACTACCGAAGTAGTCAAATTTGCTGCGATTATAATTCTTGTTTTGAGTTCTTCCGCGAATGACACAGGGGCGAGACGTCGTAAACTAGGGATTTCATGTGAACTCAGACATAGAAATCAACCGGCGTTAAGTCCGGACTCCTCGCAGGCCACGGAATGGGTCCTCGCGCTATCCAACTATTAGGAAAATGGCTATCAAGTCATCGCCTAACATTGACACCAAAATGTGCAGGACATCCGTCTTGCGTCATAGGGGAAGTCCCTTCGAGCAAGAACTTTAATTAGGCAAAATTACAAAATGTCTTAATTGTTACTTATTATTAATTGTTATTAGGTATTACTAAACTTTTACTGGTTCTAATTTTTTTTTTTAATTTGTATTTTTTGTTTTATTTACATTGGGCATTGTTGTTATTTAATTTTATGGAAATTTTAAAGAACGACCGTAAGTTTATTTCAAATACAAATTTCCGCCTGCTTCCTTTGTGATCGGTTTATTTCCAGTTTTTTTTAAATAAGTTCCTAGTTGTTATGCCTTGTTGGAGAGCTAAGAAAACGGTTATGTTTTTAAAACAATCTGCAAGCCAAGTTTGATATAAGATTTTTTGGTTTTTAAGGCATTTTAGTGGACGAAAATCTCCAAAAATATTGAAATTATATCGTTTGTCGTCTCGCATTTTTAAAGTTGGACCGATAACTGTTGTTTTAATATTGATAAATAATCATTGTTTAATCATTTTTATAAATCAAAAGAAAATATTAGATTTAAATTGATATTTTTTTTTAATAAATTTTTTATGTTGCATTTTCGACTTATTTTGAAAAAGTTAAAAACCACGATAACTCAAAAATGGTTCACTTTTGCATAATGCATATGGGGGTTAAAATTATCACAAATAGTCACCCCTATCACCTCCTAACGGGAATACGTCGAATTACCAATAACCCTGTATATTGCGTATAAACACAGAATTATACAGTACAAGTTAGATACATTGTTAAGGTTTAATGAAGTCATTAATTTAATGAACAGTGCAGATTAATCTGAATTAGTTACGCGGCGGACTGGAAAAGATTGATTGTGTTGGCCGAGTGCACAATAACATAACAGCCGGTATTTACTGTACACAACCTAATGTCCCCAGTCTAGTAGGTACCTACCTTTATTAACTTTACTAATATATACTTACATGGGAAAGTGTGTGGGTTTGCTGCTATGTTAGTTTTTCCTTCTTCTCCGCCTCAACATAATGATGTATCGATGTTTTTTGCATTGATGTAGTAAACGGCTAGGAGAGTGACACGTGCTACTTTTTACTCCGGAAAATTGAACGGTTCCCTTGAAATGGACAGAACACTGTAATACGATTTTCCATACGAAATTACCGTTATAATATTATACTATTTTTTTAGCTTTCCTTTAGGATTTTCTATATCATTTTTGTTTTTAAGCCTTCCCTGAAAACCACAAAGTATTCAAATCGGTTCGGTAGTTTTCGAGTTTTAGCGAGACTAACGAACAACGATCCTTTTTTATATCTAGTCCTATAGATATAGATACAGATATAGATAGAGTTTAGATATAGATAATTGTTTTTTAGGCAATTGTTGTCCGGTTGGAGGTGTGGTTTTCGGTTACACTTCTTTAGAGGCGACCATCTTAGTCCAAGGCTACAACAGATCTGTGACTGACTTAGAGTGGGACTTAGGACGGAGTTACTAACAATTACTAACTGGACTGACACTATCTTTAACAGCACCTGCCCCAGTCCTCATACCTACTAACGAACCAAACCCACTAAATAACCAACTAATGTTCTTATTACCTCTACCTGCTAACTAGACTAAACAATATATACATATATCCTCCCTATTCGGAATATTCGGTATTATAACGTACGTAAATCGTTATATTCCGAAACAGCAGAAAGTATTTTTAACAAGTTCAATTGAATTACTTAGACAGTTGGAAATATATTGTGTTTTGTAAGATAACAACAAAATATTCTATATTCCGTTGTTATCGGAAAATTCCAATCACTCGCAGGTCTGTAAGGGATTTTTTCGATGAAGAAGTTAGCATGGTTCAATTTATAACAAGATCACTTTCTTTATTCGCCGAATGTATTACTTCTGAATATTATTATTTAACATATTTATTTATTCAGAAAACCAATTTAGCCTGTCAGACAAACTTATAAGAAGGTCGTTCGTTGAAGAGAACTTGATTAGACATAAATATATTGACTATTTATTTTAATCATGGACTTATCCAATTATGTATTCAGATATGAAGAGGAAAACCTTTTCCAATATTATATCCACTCTGCACTCAAACAACACAGCACTGAGACCCAATTTACGAGGCAACTAGCTTCTGCGGCTGAAATCAGACCTTTGATTAGTGTAATTAGGTATCAATGATAATGAGTCAATTTGTAACCGATATCGATAACAGAGTTATACCGTTATGTCTCGAGCGTTGTCGAAATATTGGATTTATAGATGGTATAGAATCTCAAACACATTTTGCCAACTCTAATTATATGAGAAGTTCGAGAGCCTTCTAAATTTTTTTATTTACAATTTCATAGAAATCCATAAAACATGCAAAACAAACGTGCCCAGAGGAGTACGTTATCGATCACTTTGAAAAACAATGTTATTTTTTTCTGATGATCTCACAACTTCCCCTCTATGGCCCGAGAAAAATTTATTTATCCGACCTTTTTTACATTGAGACACGGCACGGCACGGGTTGACATTTTACGTGTGGATACAATTTTTCTGGAAACTAAAGCCTCGGCTGAAGGGTGCTTTGTATCGTAAAATATGTTGTGTGTCCGGAGCGAATGTCACTCGCGTATGCTAATGTTATATATCGTATGCGTTCAGGATAGGTTCCCTGATCGAATTTACACAACGGCTCGTAGAACAAACGCCTCGGAGGCTGTAGACAATATTGTTCCGACTGGCGAGGCGGATAAATATATATGTATTTTAATATAAAACTACTTAGATAATATCTGAGTAGATTGTCGTAGGAACAAAATGTTTATGTACAATGTAATTCTACATGTTAAGATTATGTAACACTACAGGATTCAGTTGTTACATTTAACTTTTGAAGCTTTCTTTCATTGGGAATAATTGATTGACTACCATACAGAGTATTAAAACCAATCAAGTTTTTTAATTAAGATGGCAGGAATCAAACCCTAATCTAACCTAAACCGTCTTTCGTTGCAAAGAGTCATTGTTAGAAATTGAATGATTTGAGCTACATGAAATAAGCACGTGAGAATATGAAGGTACTCAACATTAAAATAGACGACAAATGTTTTATTTGTTACAGCAGCACTTTAAAAGTTATCAATAAAAAATTGCTGTAAATATGCATACCTACTGTGATCTAATTTTGGCAGGCGAAAACTCGTAAAATAATAAATATAGGTAACCTAATTTATTTCTTCATTAATGATACAAGTAACATCAGGAAATAACCAAGTTATGGCTGATGGATTAATTATCTCGCCTTGGCACGCCATGTTAGGTCTTGTAAGCGCTTCTAAGCTCTTGTAATAGCCACTAGAATGGGTAATAGGATAAGGAGAGGAGAGGACCGAGATGAGGTATATCCACTTCGCTAGCGCACTTTCCATCTTGGGATTACCTTTATAGTTACACAGTTAGCTCATATGCTTGTTATTGTTACTTTTACGGATGCTATTAAAGTATATGTTTTATTTTACTTAATTAATAAGACTCCTATTTATTATATAAATATAATATATGTTATATTAATATGTAATATTACATGCAAATTACATATCTTCGAAAATAAGTTTAAATCGAGGGTGTCTAAATTTTCATCCTTTTAAATCTATTACTTGTATCTGTGTATTTTAGTGTACCTAATTGCTGATGAAAATAAAATAATTTTCTTTCTTTCTTTAAATGTATACCTACTGACCTAAAATTTCCTACAATTTTTTTCACGGCAAAAAAAATTCAGGCTACTATGGCTATGATAAAAACAAAGAATAAAAAAGATTTCTCTCTGTATAAAACAAATTGGTAAGAGTTGAGGCAATGTTTTATAAACGCGATCATTTCCCAGACGGGCGTTCTATCATAACAAGGCACACTACTAAAAATTTTATGTAGGCTTACGTTACACAACAGCAGAACAATGGATGAAGTATGAATAAAAATAACAAAACAACGTCACGCCTGTATTTCCCCAAAGGGATAGGCAGAGGTGTATAGCTGATGCTCCCACGTATCACTATTTATGTTATAAGTCCCACCCATGTATGAGTAATGAGTCCCACCTATGTATTATGGGCGGCCGTTTGCTATACACCGGGCACAAATCTAAACTTCGTGCTACCAGTACTAGTAGGCATTTAAATTTAAATTTAAAATACATGGGTTTTCCTATTGTGTATTATGGACTGCAGCACAAAGAACAAACGTGACCGTAGCTGTTCAATAAATTGGTCTCTTTAAAAAAAAAACATTTATTGTTGAAAACTTCAATTGTTTCACTTATAATTCAATCTTTTTAAACATCTTAGGTCTTCACCAACTTTCTTTTGTGTCTTTTGAAAGTAAAAACAATCGTAAAGAAACAAAAGTATGTATTTGTCTGGGTGATAAACAAGAAAATCAAGTTATTTTAGAAAACGTAAATTGAATTTAAAATCACCTTGTAAAAATTACGATGTAGAAACGTAGGAGCAGCCGTATGACTATATTTACCATGATAATTTTTGGAGCCACACTGGCTGAAAGTCTCGTAAGAGACCCTTTAGATCTCCTAAAGCATTGAACGTGTTAAATAAGCTATGAATTAAATAAATGTCCGACCCAATAGTCTTTGAATGCGCCGGTTTAGGTTCGCGGTTCCAAATTCATTTGCGTCATTATCAACTCTCGAATAAGTTAACAGTAAAATATATTTGATAGAACTCTGTTTTGAATAGAATAATACAATGCTTTAATTGCCCTCAGGCTAGCTAAACTTTATGTATTTGTAAGAAATATACATTTTTATGGGTTCGTACTAAAGAGTGCCAACGAAAACTTAATAGGGACCCTCCTTTGTACGTCTATAATTGTCTGTCAGAGGGCTGTACCTCACGAACCATTAATGAAATAAATAAATCTGAATTTGAACCTGACCATACAAACAATACAATAGGATAGCTACAAAACATTGGTCAATAAACGGTACTTTACAATAGGTGATACCTAAACTTGTAGTTGGTAAACTTTGGATCTTTTAATGTAACATAACATTGGAACCGTCTATATACGTTTAACGACCGCTAAAGTACCAAATTCTAAATTGCATTGTTAAAATAATATTTCTGTTCTTTACAGGTAAGTCATCCCGGGAGAAGAAGTTTGCAAGAATCCAAGGGATTTCGATTAAAACTCAGAAGTTAAAAACAATTTAAGGTTTGAGATGACTCTTGCTTTAATGCCAGAAGTTAGGACCGTTATCCTATTCAAGTATTCCAGGTATTCTGGCGTTATCTGTGACTTGATTGTCCGTTTGTTATAACGGAAAATTAATTATTCCGTACTACACCTTTGTTTCTAAATCTCCTAGAAATACATTTGCAGACGTTTGATGGTAAACAATGCTTAATTACATCAAAGCTGTGAGTGAAGTCTTACTTCCATCCATCCATCAGCCTTTTGAGGTCCACTGCTGGTCATAGGCCTCTCCTAAACGACACCACTCCGACCGGTCCTGTGCCTTCTAAATCCAGGGGTTTCCCGCCGTCTTCTTCAGGTCGTCTGTACACCTTGTCGAAGGGCGACCTGTACTCCTTTTTCCGAGTCATGGTCTCCCTTCGAGGACTTTTCTTCCCCACCGGTTATCAGTCCTTCGAACGACGTAGCCTGCCCATTGCCACTTCAACTTACTAAGTCTTACTTAACTTGACTAAAGTTAGATAATTCTTTACTTTTATGAGGTCATATTCTCATGTAATAACTTTTTTGTAAGGGTGCCGAGTAACTGTCCGTCACTGCAAGATTCAAGATTGCTTTTCTAGTACTGTAATAAAACAATTTTATACCCGTAGTCTCAAGTGTCAGCTTAAAAATGTATGACTGAAGATATCTCTTTATTTATAGTTTTATAGGACCTTATATGGAATATTACAGGACCCTTGGGAGTGTGGGATTGGGCTCTTAGAGATAATGTCCTTATGATATCGACTCGTTTTGTGTAAAAAACGAGTGCGAATTACTTTTTATCTCTAGATGCGTTTGCAGTAACAGTCGTTATGTAGCTCTTAAAATGAAATCGTATCTGGTGGTATTCAGTCTCGCTGTTATAAAAAAACAAAAATATAACACGTATGTATCTCTCAATATGCACTAAGTTCGTTTTTAAACGGTTTTTTATATGAATTGGCCTACTGGAGAATATTTCATAAGGAATAAGTTGTGCCATGGTATAATTGGTTTGAAATTATACGTGTCGAACAATTGTTATGTGGGTACTAAATAAATAAATAAACTCTCAAATTAATGGAATAAATTTTAAGTTTAAAAGCTACTTATCATTTAAAACAGCAAAATACTATCAGCACTATGCCTACAAGATATAAATAAGCGAAAAAACAAGCCGAGGGTATATTAAGCCATTAACAGGGAAACAGCGCCCTGTATCTCAAAGCCAATGATACGAGCGAGACAAATCGTTCAAATTAACGTTCCCTCCACAGTATTTAAAAGGCGTAAGCATCCGTTAATGCAAACCAAATTAAACCTTAACGTTTTGTCTGAAAGTTGATACTACCCTGATCTCACATCGAATATATGTCGCTCAGTTGTAGAGATCTCTCCAAATGCACTCGGAGACACTGAAGTGAGTGTCAGGCGAAAGTAATGGTTAAGCTTCTATTACACTTCTAGCAATGTCTACTTCGGACTCGATTACTGTCTGCCCGCAAATCTGGCGGTTCTATTCGTTGAAATTCAATTCTCTAGAGGGAATCAAAATTGTTTCTCCTTCAAATAAAAACAACGTGACCAATATATGGTAGCAGCTAAAATATATTTTGTTTTGTAATGTTTCATGTTGTATATATATTTACATTTCGATTCGAACAGAGCTGTTCAGCCAATTCCAATTGAACCGTACCTACTTGGAAGTTATACTACTAGCTTAGTTATATCACTTAAATTAACTACCGACGTATAAAGACGTAAGTCTAGATAGTTCATTTAAGTTCTTTCATCAAAAATGAATTGTTGTTTATTTTTTTTAATAAAGAAATTTCGCTTGTAGTAAATATTTCTAATCCCTTATGGTTCTTATTCTTTATGGAGAGCGACAATGGCCTCCGACGACAATGAATATTTCGGAAAGACTGAATGGCTAATTAATGCAAAAAAGTATATAATATACAATCATAGAACTTACCTATACATATTAATTAGATTGAAGATTTTATCGACAAGTGTTAAGTTATTTTTCTTTGGATTAAGTTTTGATCAGAAAAGTTTGTCAGACCAAAGTAGCGAGTTCTAGGGGCCGAAGTCTCTTCAACTGCGTCGAAAATATAAATCAGTAAGTAAAATTTATAGTTAGACATTATTTGATAGATTACCATAAACGCAAGGCGTATGCAACTCCCAAACTGAATTCACGTCCTCAAATTCCCGCGGTACGTGCCGAACTGGATGCATTCGGAAATCAAAGCTCAAACTTGTTAAGTCAGGGGTGAATTTCCGATGACGTGCCACCGGGACTGCCGAGGGTAGGCGTCCCGGGGGAGCTATCAGTGCCCTCCGCGTTGCGTACACAAGTGCTCAGGAGCGAATCAATACAAACACCTTTAGTTTACAGTCAACATCCATCGCCCAAAGGGGCCCTCGCTTTTGCAAACTCGTTAAGTTGGGATTAATGACTCGGATTCCTGGCTTTGATGTGAAATGTTGGGCATTGGTTTTTATAGGGTTTTTTAGTTTCCAGGTTCGATTTGAATTTTTACGAACCAAGCCATAAGGCGACATGATGTGTTGAGCAATCGTTAATAAAGATAATAATAATAATAATAATCGATTAGACCCCCCCATCTCCGGCTTGCCTTTACTTGGTCGAAGTGGATTCCAAGAGGGGCAGCAGGAGTCTCGCCACTGGCTTGCCTTTACCGGCCGTCTAGTGTGGAGCGCTAGAGCTCTTTATGCTCGCATGGTGGAAGTGAAATGCGTCGGCATGTTTGGGTAGCCAATATAGTGAGTGGTCACCAACTGCCGCCTTTTGAATTTTCACTGATATGAATGGTTATATTACTATTGCAATTCTCCATAGCCTATGTACCAGTCCCTTTAAACTCACCACAATAGACCGAATATAGTTTTTTTTTTGTAATAGTTGCACAAATGCATAAATGCACACTTGACGGCGCCCACCTTCGGGTGTATCAATTGATAGTGCAGCCGATCAAGGATGGTATCCGCTACGTATATCACAACTCTTTAAAATATAAAAGAACCTCTACGTGTTGGATCTGTATCCCGACGCAAGCCTTCCAAATTGCCATTTGAAATTTTAAAATTATAATCTGGGTTTTAACTATTTAGGAAGAGAAGCACGGAAAATAACGTAAAAATGGTCTTAAATATGCACCAGCAGCGAATTTTTCATGGAGTGATACGTTTAAGCGTGACGTCAGTGCTAACACACAGTAAAATACATTAAATTATACCCTAAATTCAGTATTTATTTTCAAGGTAAAATAAATCTGAATTTGATTTCATGAGTAAAAATATCATTGTAAAAAGAAAATGAATAAACTCATTTTTGATTGCCATAAGCCTTAAATCAGCTAATGCCTAGAAACAAAACAAAAGTCGATTTACCTTACTGCAAATTGGGCACTCACGTTTTAAATCTCAAAGAGTTCTCCGCATAACCTAATAAGCCACGCAAACTCGGGGTAAAGAAAGGGATTTGGCCGGGCAAACACGGAGGTTCCATATTTTTATAATGCATGTTTAGCGAGTGCCGGATTATTATATTTTGTTACCGTCGCGTCGTTTTACAGGAAAATACGTTTTCATAGCGCTCTTCACGTCTAGGCGGATTTTGGTGATATTTTAAACACGCTTTTTATGACCACTTGTCATCGTACATTTTAAGGCAATAGTAAGTAGCTTAATATGTTTGTATATGTGTAAGCTTACAAGAGTTTTGGAATTCACAACTTTTTCGTGTACGTAATTTTTTGAAAGTATACCCGATTGGGGAGATAAAATTTTTAAATGCTTCCGCTAATAGTACTGTAGTGTATGATCGATTTGGTACCATGATATGATCAAAAATATTTCAAACACTTTTTTAACTGCTTAAATTGAACCAAAATCACCTCATTAAACTACCATGTAACTTAATTCAGTCAAATTTCAGTGTATTAAGGGATTATGCTGGCTTAACGATTGACATTTGAATAGTATGTCATCGATAACTGGGTCAAACGTTGGAATATCGGATCAACCGCGGATCATGAATTATATGATGCTGATTAAGCATGATTATGAGCTAATAATACTTACGTCTTCTAAGTATTATTTATATTAATTTGATAATAAAATACAGTAATATAAATATAATATAAACTTGTAAACTAAATACTTTATTATACTAATTAGTAATTAAACATAAATAAATAAATTGTTAAATTTTTTTTAGTATGTAACAGTCATTAAATTATAAAAGTTTGCTTAAAACGGCTCTAACAAAATCTATCTACTAATTCATATGCAAAAATGTAATTAATATTAATGATATATTTTTATTATTATTAGGTCTAGGTTTAAGCCCGTCCCGAGATTTATATTGGACTGCATACAACAATAGTTAAAAACATTATTTTAATTTGGAGTTGACCAATTTTATTTCTAAACAAGGTAGCACAGTAACCTTAGTTATTAAATACTTTTTGTTTGAATTTGATTTATATGTTCTATCTATCTATTAACATGCCTCTGTGGGCAGGTAATATGCCTGTGCAGCCCACTGGCTATCGATCTCGCCTCTCACTCGAGTGCTCTGGTTTCAAATCCAAACGACACGAACTTATGACTTTTCATAATGTGCGATTTAATAATCGTCACCTCCTGTAGCGGTGAAGGCAACATCGTGATGAAACCCGTATGCCTGAGAGTTCTTTGTAATGTTCTCGAAAGCATGGGAAGTCTGCCAATCCGAATGACAGCCAACCCTTCCATTCCGAAAATAGATCCGCCCAACGTCGCGATGGATGCCTACAGACAACGGTGTTTTTATATAAACACCTAATGCCTCCCACACTTATAACAAAATATTATCAAAAATCTTGTCAAAACAACAAAATCGACTGTACTGTATCACACCGACGCAAATTTACATAGACAAAACAAATTCGAAAAATAAGTGTTGCTGAATAATAAATCTGTATCAATTTTCGTGGGACGCGACGCGACTACACGGCGCGAATTTCAGGTTATCGTTGTCGTGACAATGCGAAGCTGTAGTACACTTCATGCCAATTTGCGCTTGCGAAATCAAGTTGGGGAAACTGTTTCGACGACAACACGATTTTAATTTCACGAGTTTATTATTTAACATTGCAATTTGTAAGTAAATGGTTTATTTACGAGTACACCCAGTCTTTGACAAGGCTTTGCGACAGTTTTTATCAATGAAAACAACCGGGACCGACGGCTTAACGTGCCCTACGAAGCCCATCCACAAAGCGCCGAAGTCACAACCGCTACAAACTCAAAGATCAGATTACTAAATAATGCTGTCAAAGTTAAATATAAATTATTATCAATACGGTTCCTTTATCACTAAGAGTCCCTTTTTGGCCAATCGCAGCCACCATCCATTGAAGTTTGTATTTCCGTAACTTGTCCGCCTGTGATCCCAAGACGCCTCAATATTTAAATATAAAAGGCTTTAATCAAAATGTATTCAGGGAATTCAATTCTAATACAAATAACAACACACGGGACCCAATCTCGGATAGTCTCTTGTCGGTCCACACTTCGTTCGGTCCAACATCCATAGTCAATGAAGCGGCATTTACAATTCCACCGGACCTTTTAGCTGATGAAGTACAAGCAATTCTCGTCCGTAAACATTGCAAATCACAGCGTAATTGGGACCATGATCCTGTGACGGATTTGGATAATTAGTGGTGTCGAAGTACTGTTTGTTTTGTTTATGTTCGTAAATGTTGACTTGTTTTGACACCCGTCTTGTTTTGATTACCCCCGGAATAGGCTATTATTATGAGATTAAATATCTATGTCATTTCAATTACTGATTTATGTAGTTTTGACGTGATATAATATAAATCGTTGAACGCCTACAGGCACGAAAAAGCGTGACTCATGCTGAGAGTACGCCTAGCGTTCCGTGTGCAAGCGAGAGCGCGGAACAAACACGCATCCATCTCCCTTTCACTCCATCTAATCAGTGGACAGTGGAGTTATAAAGTGAAGTGAAAAGATATATTCTTATGACGTTATCACGTATAATTGTCGTATAATTATCGATTTTATAGACAACCATTATTTTATTACTTATAGTTACTATAAAAACGTGATTTTAACACAAACATCTCAATATTTGCACAAATGTTGTGTTTATAACACTTAAAACTAAACGTGTTTTATAACACTAGCTTTGATATCTATTAGCAGAAAGTTAATAGAACATTAGTATAAATTATGTATGAAAATAAAATATTTACCGTGAAAGAAATGAAGGTACATATTTTCAACCTTCATCCCATTGCCAAGAATTGTTTGCTTATTCGCATTTCAATTTAAATTGAAATTATCTGCACAACTCAATGTTGATATCAGGTTCCGTGAAATCGGAAATTGAGAGCAGAGCAAATAAAGTACGTTTTCAATTTCGCAGCCAAATACTAATATGTAGTTTTTGCGTATCATTATCGAATTGGTGCCGTTGGTACGGTGGTACCAAAAAGTTTCATTAGTAGGAGAGCTAATGCGGTCCTTTGTCGCCCTCTCGTACGAAAAACGATAAGACAAAGCGGGCGTTCCATTTTTTTTGCTGCAAACGAAATGGATAGCTGGAAAAGGGTAGCTCAGAAATAATGAAGCTATAGCGTGCGGCCAGGAAATTGTTACTTTCGAAGTGTTGGTAGATATTTTGGTTTTTCACAGACATGTTGTGCTGGTAGGAAGGTGACGCGATTATAACGCAAGGACATAGAAATTTTAATAACAAAGTCCGGCCATTTTTGATCACAGTGTCAAGGGAAATATCGAACTATTATTATTATTACTTATTACTATTGACCGGTATGGCCAATTACCGGTACAGTATGAAATAAGTCAGTGCCGTAATATGTGGACTGAATTAACGGTATGAATCGTTCTCGAATGGTCTCTAAAAAATTTTTCAACAAAACAGCTGAAGATCATGCAGCCATCCACCAGCTGACAAGTAGCTTCAAGCATCACTTAAATGTTAGGTATATAACGTTATATAAAGTTGCTTATCTACTTTAATAAAATACCTAGTCAAAAGTGCACCTATTATAACGGTCACCCTAAAATAAAATATTGTACCATTTCTACCGTGTCATAATTATTTTTAACAAGTGGACGCCCGCAGCTTCGCTCGCGTTACACATTCACTAACTTCAAAAACGGCAAAGCTTCATACTAACTTTGCACCCCCGTTTTACCCCCTTAGGGGATGAATTTTCAAATTTTTCTCGCCGTAAAAACCATCCTTGAACTTCAACGAACATTTAAAAAAAACAATTGGCCAAATTGGTCCAGGCGTTCTTGAGTTATGCGCTTACCAACACATTTTGAGATTCATTTTTATTATATAGATTGCCCCGGTTGGAAAGGTTTTCGGTTACACTTCTTAGAGACTTTCTTAGTCCTCAAGGGTAGCAAAACATCTTAACAACTGGACTATTACTTACACCTTAACTGGACTAACAATCCCAGTCCCTATTTGAGTCTGGTTCAAAGTCGGTCACAGTTGTCATGTAATTTTATTTGCAAGTAGTACAATAAAGATATAAATGAATGAATATCTGTCAACCTAAGGTGGGTCTACGCTAGACGAACCGAGCACAAGCGGAGCCGTCCTGGGCTTCGTCGTTCGCGGCGTCAAGTGTGGACGTACAACGAACCTACAACGATCACTGTCCTCGAACGTAGTTTTCCGCAGTGAGCTCGCGGCTCTTGGCGAATATGGACGATATTATTGCAGCAGCCGCTGCTGTTGCAGCGATTATTATAGCGGTGGTCAGCAAAAATAGAAAAAGGCCAAGACGATGGGGATCTACAAATCTATATAAAATATCAATGGATTATTTTGATATAGTTCAATTAATTGCACGGATGCATCTTCGGTCCACGTTTCCATGATGCTCGAGCGACCGACGTCTGTCACTAAACACGTCCACGAGCGCACTGCGAGCGCGAAGCAAATCCCTTTGTGTTCGTCAAAAAACCGACAACAGGCGGAACGCAGTAGAGCACGAGCCAAACGCTCGAAGCGCGCTCGTTCGAGGCTCGTAAGTCGGTCCACACGACACGAATTTTGGCTCGGCTCGTGCTCCGCTCGTGCTCGGCTCGTCTAGCGTAGACCCACCTTAAACTGTAATCAAATTCAAATCGTCTTGAATCACAGACGGCTGTCCTGCAGTTTAATTGGTTCTGCTAATTGCTAGGGGAGAAGGTGACAAAGCTCCGTAGGTTTAAATCTTGAAGCGCTATCATATGCATTTACAAGGTTTATTACATTTATGTAAATAATATACAATTAAACGCGTTTGGGTAGTATTTTTGTCCCTTTAAAACGTATTACACTATGCCTAGGGACTCGTAGGATATCAATATTTATATTTCATTTTATATACTAAATGAGTATGTTTTTGTGTTCACTCAATGCGAAATATATTCCCTTTGGAGTTATTCTACCGAGGTTAATACTTTAGTATTTGAATAAGGATGACTATGTTCTATGTAGGTACCTACCTACTTTATCCAATTTTCCCTAGAAAAAGAGTAAGTAAAGTAAACGTTAGTTGTGTGGGTAATTACTTAACGGGACACGGTAAGTAACAGACACCTATGAGGTAGCCACAGCTTTTTCTAAAGCTGTTCACAATCGTTTGGAGAACTAATTACCTAATAATACTGGAATTATTTTATAGGCTCATCTAGATAGTGTAAATAAAACTTTCAACGAAACCTTTGCTACAGTGTAGGAGTAACACAAGACTATATTAGAACCTCAGTTATACAAACAGTTCAAACACTTGTTACGTGTAACTAAAGTTGCTTTACAATCGGCTACTGATATTAATTACTGCTTCAAATAATATGATTTCTATTAAGAGCAATCCAGCAGTATTTACGTGCAGGATTCCACTGTAGGCATGATACCTCTATACTATATGAAAGGAATTGCAGCGATGATAAACTTATATCGGCTATCGAACACGACTCCCATTCGAGGGCGTGTGGGTTCAAATCAGAACACTGAATAACTTTTCTAAGTTATGTGCGTTGAAGAAATTAAATGTCATCTGCTGTAACGGTGAAAGATATCATTGTGAGGAGTCCTCTTTAAGAGTGTTCTTCGTAAGGCATATAAAGTCTGTCAATCTGCAATTACTTGGCCAGCGTGGTGGAATGTGACCTGAGATCAGATCTATGGCCTGACACCCAAGCCCAGCAGTAGGACAAAGAAAGGGTTGCGTCTGTGATAAGAGTAATTGTAAGTTGGCTTGGAGGTCGTTATCGCAAGAAATTAAAGCTGCGAACTATCTCGAATACAAAATGAAGGCAAACTAAATAAGTTGGGAACAAACACGAGTTGATACGTGATAGCAGACGCCGCGGTGGCACCGTGGTGGCATATCGCACGTTTGTTTGTACTGAACAAAGCCGGAACTAAGCAAGTTTCTCTGTACCTCTCGTCCCCTGAGACACGCGTGGTTAGGGCTGAGAGTGTTATATAAAACCAAACTTTACAACTATTCGTACTATGTCGATCATTGATAAACACGCGCGCGTGCACGCACATCATACAGTATCTCATATCTTAAAGTTTATGTATAAATATAATTTTGGAGATTTGTAAAATACAAACAGTTACCAAATTGTTACTCCAAGTCAAACTAAAATACTTAGGTATGGTTTGCCCTCCGCCTAAAGATGTTTCACATTTTTAATCTTTATACAACGATTTCCTTAACTGTTGTGTAAAATGAAAAATGATAAAAGGAACCTTAAAATAATTTTAACTACCTATTCAACGATACCCCACATGATATATGTAGTCGATTTTTGATGTGAAATGTGATCGACTAAATATATCATGTGGGGTATCGTTGAATAGGTAGTTAAAAATTATTTTAAGGTTCCTTTTATCATTTTTCATTTTACACAACAGTTAAGGAAATCGTTGTATAAAGATTAAAAATTGGTCAAAAACCATTCTCGCAAATATTCCTACATATTATATAGGTATATTATTGGTTTTGTAGTAGATTTTTTTTAAATTATGTATATGTAATTCATTTTAAAATAATATACTGTAAAAAAAATTTTTTTTTAAAAAGCTTTTATAACTTGACCTTGAAACCTAATCGTGGTCAAAGTTCATTACAAGACTTTACCACAAGTGCAAACACGACTATGATACGATATTCCATCATGAAGTTCCAGTTAATATCTTCCGGCTCCATCATCAGATCAGTTCGACAGTACCATATTATTGCATTGTCATCGGAACCTAATATGTGTGCCAAATTTCAGCTCGATAGCTTCAGTGGAAGTGGGTGAAATATTGATTGCAAGATTCCAGGACATACATACATACATACATACGAGTGAAGTTAAATAAAAGCTTTTAATGAGTGCATCCGTGCTTTGGAGGGTATGCTAAGCCGTCGAATCAGGTTGTTATCACAAGGTAATAGCCATGTGGGAAGCTACCGGGTAGCGTAAAACATTAAGACAATCAGGTTGGCCACTAGGCCCTTCGCCAATCCGCACTAGAGCAGCGTGGTGGAGGCCTCTTGGCCTCTGCAGTGGGATGGGAATTTATCCGCCACCAATTTTGTAGTACTGTAATATAAGAGATTCTAAGGAAGCAATTTCTAAGTCGTATAGTATCCGGATTTATTTGAATTTATAGCTTGTGCTTTCGAGTACTGGACACTTCAACCAAAATTGATAGATTTTCCCTTAAAAGTTTTTGATTGAGCTTGATACTTCGATAAAAGAATTCGAAGAAAGAAAAGGATTCAGTATCCCATTTTTCGCGTGCAAACATATTTTCTGGTTTGGTATTTTGCCTTTATTTCTGTCTATGAAAATAAATTCTAAATAGTCTGTTCGTTTCTGCTGCCGTCTGCAGTCTGCCGTGTCACAAAGTAGATATTAGGAACAGAGATTAAGCTTCTTAAGAACGTCCAAATCGGTTGCACTCCTACAAGCACTCGGGACATCTATGTGTGGCCACTGGCCGCTTGTCGCGTACGCGGCGAGACTGGAAAAAACCGGTTGACGCTGTCACATCAAGTTGAAAATCGCAGGGTAATCGCTACGCACATTGTTGGTTTTGTTAGTTGCAAGTTTGAATATCTAATATAAAAACGTGGTATTAATAATAATGGTTGTATATTGTACTGTGTGTATGAATAATGCTAGAAAAAATAAAAATATATCATACTTTAACTATCCCAAGGAGTGGAATAGGTAAGTAAATATTTGATTATTACTTTTTCAAGTAAGTACCTTTATTTTACGGAATTATCCTTTTTTTAATAAGAAATGTGTACTACACGGTGTGTTTTTACCTTTTTATTATTATTACAAGCTTTTACTAAACATTTGTAGGTATGTGGATGGGTTGGTACGTACTATGTGTTTTAAATTTAAGTATTGCAAGTGAGATTTGAACCACATCCAGATGTCTTATTGAACTGAAATTTTTCCTGCGTAACTTCGGTGACAGTTCATTAATATGATAGATTATAACCTGACGCTGCAGCTAGGATTTGATATGCCATGTGAGTGTTTCCTGATACATTACTTGAAAAAACTATATATTAGATTTAGAATTTTCCATACCATAAAAATAAATAATAAAATATTAAAAAATAAAAATTATAAAAATAAAATTATTAGAGTAAGAAATTTGTAAAGTATGTTATTTTCTATTTTCTATTCTGTATTGGTTCTTATTGTAGTATTCTTTTTATATTCTGAATAATAAAACTATTTAACAAATGATTTCTTTAATTTCTCTTAACCTGTTGTGACAACCCTACCAAAATAGGTAACAATTTTGCATGTTCTTAAGAAGCTTAGCCTCTGTACCTAATATCTACTTTGTGGCCGTGTGGATCGAAATCGCACCTTAAAGGTTCTTAATAGTCGGTGGCCTTCTATTTTCGAATCGTTTAAAAATAGTCCGCTTCAAATTTCCGCTCTTGAACATTTTGTTTGCCTTGAGATTTTCCAGTCTGGCAGCCCTGAGCAAGATAAAAACTTTGTTTATGTCATGCACTTACAGTTGTGTGTGCTGCTTTGCCGGGAAATTGTACGGAGCTCGCCCGCGCCGCGTCTCACTTGAGAAACTTATTAAAGGAGATGCCGTTGGCTGGTGCATTGTGAAATGTTTTGCAACTAGGAAGTAAGAGACATGTAGAAAGGATATTAACAATTTGTTTTACGGCACGCGTTGTAACTGGAAGATCTACGAGTATTTTAAAATTTATTTTAAATTAGCTGCACAATTTACTGTAGTAATTCTCATAGGATGGATTCTCATGATTCTTATAAGGATTATCACTCCTATTAGGTACTATCACTAAACTAAGATTAATAAAGTAAATTATGAATTAAACAAGAATTGAAATTAAAAACAAACATTTTATTTAATCTTTTAATCATTTAAAAATTACAATAAACATGGTTTACAAATATGTTACTATAACTTAGACTTAAAAGTTTAATTCTGATAGAATTTCCTGTTTGATGCAATCCTCCACGCGGCATTTTGTTGAAAGCTCGTATTTGAAAACTTCGTAGCCCTGTTTTATTCTATGTTGATTACTTCTGCGTAGACTCAGAAAGGGTCCCCAATCACATTAATCCTTTTTAATCACCTCCGAAGTCCTCATTTACCTTTACATCGCTGACCCTAATTCTATGCGATTATGTTCAGAATTTCACTGAAATTTTGTTATTCAAGACTGAAAACAGAATTTATTATTTCGAAATAGGTATTCATATTTCTGTTTCGTCCGTCGGAATATTTTTTTTTTTCAATTAAAATTGTTTTCCATATCTCTTCTGCTGTTCTTGTAAGAATCGATTTAAGTTAAGTTAAAGTATTTGCTCGGTGAACTTAGGTAGTTTACCCATGTGCTCCTCAAAGGTGTATCACGGATGTACTTTGAAGGTGAACTACGGATAATATCTACCCATAATGTCCAGGCCTCAAAATATCAACGGTTAGATGGATCACTGATATCGTATGTGTTTGTAAATTTGCCATCAACGTCTGAGAATACATGTTCAGAAATTACACAGTCACACTGATTCTACTATCGGTAAACGAACGACGAAGCAACTGAATTGAGCGCGAGGTAATTCACCCTAAAGTCATTTTATGGGACCCATAAGTTTGATATTCACGTCAAGCATGACAAAATAGGAAAATACATCGCAATTCCATTCGCCGCAGCCCCCGCTTTCGGGGTGGTGCGACCCTCCGCGAAATTATGGCCCCAGATTATGGCTTCTCTTATCGCGCAAAGATATGGCAAAAGAGCTGAAGATGACGCGTTCATGACGTACAAAATACGTCGTTTTACCGTTTACTCCGTAGTACTATGGAAATAGTTAGGAGAGCGTATTATTAGTGGAACTAAGGGTGTTACTGCTGCAACCCATAGACGTCCCACTGCTGGGCAGATAAATCTGCGACAGGTCTAGAGCATACTCCACCACGCTGCTCCAATACGAATTGGTGGACGGGTTAGTGGCCAACCCAGTGTCGAATGTGCTCAAGCCACCCGAAGATCTTCGACAAGGCTTAACGAATGTTCGACGACTAACAATTGAAAACAACCGGAACCGACAGCTTAACGTGCCATCTGAAGCACGGTAGCGTCCATGAAATTTTGCCACTAGCGGTCACCCATCCACAAACCGACCGCACCCGTCGTTGCTTAACTCCTTCGATCACATTGAATCGACGCGAGACATTGGGCTATGGACGCTACTTACGTTACTTACGTTCTTATTACCTACCTATTACTAGTTAGAGTGAGAGCAACGAAAGGGTCGCAGCAAGCTTAGGTTTTCTCTCGGGATCAATAGGTATTGTTGCCAACAAACTAGGTTGGGTTTAGTCATGCGTTGATACACTATGAAACTTGTAATTGGAAGTCCCTACTTTCATCCCGTCGGTCTAATGTGACCTGTTCACGATGACTCTGGGATATCGCAGCTTTAAGAGGGCTGATTTGCGGAACTTTGTCGCTGCTAATCGCCTTTTTGTAGCCGAAGTGCTTTTAGATCTATGCGACCCAATAAATTGTTCATAAAAGTTTCATATACTTGTAATAATTATCTTAATTTTGAAGATTTTCTTAGTACTTGTAGTAGGTTACTATGTCTTCATTTCTCTGGTGATAGTTGCCTGACTGACCAAGCAAGTCAATTCCCATTTATTTATTTATTCATTTATAGATCTTTTTTGACACCTCTAAAGAGATATACAATGGGCGGCCTTATGCCATTTTCTACCAGTCAAACCCTGGTTGGGTGGAGAAAAGCTAGTGTTGATTGATTTCTTTCTTTGAATCAACATTATTTACTGCCTTCAAATATAACAACGATTCAAACATGAAAAAACAAATAGGTAATATGGCATTCGTACCATCGCAAAGTTTAATTTTGATGATAGGAAGTAGTAGGTACCTTCAGTTTTAAGGAAAAAACTTAATTGCTCTCAAAAAAGTTGTTACGACAATAATTCTACTGTTACTAGGTGTATCCGTACCCAGATATCCTGGATCCGTGTTATTACAACCCGGCAGGCTTCCAGAGATTCGTGCATGGTAGGTATGTAAAAAAACTGTCCTTCCATTTATTTTGAAGAACTTTAGCTTTAATAAAAATAACATAATTTATAATGTTGTCTCTTGAATACCGCTTACACAAACTAACTTAATATAAAGTAAGTAAGTTTAATAACCAACTAATTCAGCCACAAATATACTTCAAGGAATCTTTTGTTTCTTCAGGAATTTCTAACTTTAAATCATAATAGCATTTCTTAAGTTCTCTCGTTATTCATAACTTGAGAGCTTATTCAACCAAAAAGTCTTTTACGACTAATCGTAAATCTTCCAGAAAGTTATTTCAAGGAAACTTCTCTTAGCTCGGAATACGTCTAGCATACCAGCTTCTACTACCTGTATAGAGAGAATTCGTTCAGGAGCTTTATTTTTGAATCGCTCGCAGTGCGTCGAGCGCTCGTTTGCTTGTAAGTTTAGATAGAAGCAATTCCGTTTAGACTACCAATCAAGACTCAAAAGCTAAATGAGCGGTAGAGCGGCAGATACAAGCTATAGCGAGTATAAATAATATGCAATTGTTGCATGCGTAAAATTTTTCGCTCGACGGCGTCCGATTCAAAAATAGAGCTCATGACATGTGTTTCTAACGTAAGCAATTTTCTTAGTACTGACTACGGGTACTACGATGGAACTTTGTAGTAACAATGACTAAGACTAAAAATTTATTAAGAACAGTTTGTGCTCTAAGAAGAATAACTTCATGATATCAGAAATTCGGAACATTCGAAAACAGCTTACATGATAAAAATTTTCCCTGCATGTGTTTACATGTAAATTTCTTTTACTTTCTTTTGAAAGCTTCAGAATGAGTCAGCAGTCTATCGATAACGTATCCATCACTTCAATCACATGATGTCATGACAGCAATGCTTCTAGACTCATCGAAATATCACTAATTTAAATTCAACTCCTTCAAGAGATACATAATATTTCCATGCGAAAGAATAGAAAAGAAGTAAAATTTCAAGTTGACCTGGCTATTTCCCAGCACCAGCCTTATAAACATCCCTATAACATGAGGCGAATTGAGCGCAAGCGTTGCGTGACTAATAAGGGGTTTACAGTTGAAAGGGTGCGCACAGTTCAGGGCTAGTATCGACTGACCACGCCTAGAATCAGTAACAATATTGCTTAGTATCTGAAAGGGAACAGGGAATAAATCTATGCCTAGGTATATACATAGTTTATTATGCCGTATATGTGGTATGCCATAATACCTTTTTTCCGTTCTCTGATTTAAGTTTAATTTTATTTAATTAATATTAAGGGAATGTTGAAGAGTCGGTAGTGCGTCTGTCAATGATCATCTATATGACTAACGACATGTTCACTTGGTGAGATCCTTGGCCGTGACAAATATTCGGCTTTTGAGTATTCAAAGTCAAAGTCAAAGTCAAATAATTTTCAAAGTCAAATAATTTATTTCGCTATGAGGTGATTAGACACGCTTAACGAAAGTCTAGGTACCTAACTAAAAACCAACTACTTAAACTACTAACTGATCTATATAAGGCAAAGGATTAGCTATTGATTATTGAATGAATAGCTAATCCTACACAGGTGTCTAACTTGCCTTAAGATAAATTTACAATAATTACCTACCACTAAGCTAAGCTCTAGGTCACGATAGACTATCTATATGGTCATCGGCTTTAGGAAGAATTTACAATATTCTTATCCTATGCCCTAGTGTAGGCCGAGAGAGAAAAAAGCCGGAGGAAAAAACTCTCGGTACTCTTTTAAAATTCAAATTAATTTTTACAGAAAAATGTACAGTATGACCATGACATGATTAAGTCAGACACGGGACAGCCAATCGTGTATGCCAAGAATCACCCCATATGCCACCTGCTTACAATTTTTAGTATAATTAATACAGAAGCATAGTGATAGCCTGTCAGAGTTTAATTCAGTCCCATGCCTTTATATCATCCAAATACTCCTGAATATTATAATAAGCTTTTCGACATAATGTTTGTTTGATGGTTTTTTTAAACCTTTGTAAAGGCAGAGACTGAACCGCAGCCGGGACTTTATTGAATATTAGAATAGACATTCCTATGAAGGAACGACTTTTCTTACTAAGCCGGCATTTAGGAAACGCTAATTTGTGGCCGTTCCTTAGTGTTACATTGCGTAAGGCATTTAGGTCACTACGACTTACAAACTGATGCCTATTTTTACGAATATACATAATATTCTCATAGATGTACTGCGATGCAAGGGTTAGGATGTTTATTTCCTTAAATTTTTCTCTAAGGGAGTCTCTACTTTTCATTTTGTATATATAACGGATAGCCCTCTTCTGCAAAATAAAAATAATATTAGCATCAGCTGCATTACCCCAGAGTAAAATGCCATAGGACATTACACTGTGAAAGTAACTAAAATATACCAATCTAGCGGTATCGACATCCGCCATACAGCGTATCCTTTTAACCGCGTAAGCTGCAGAACTTAGTCTATCCGCCAGTCGACAGATATGGGGTCCCCACTGCAACTTCGCATCAATGGTGATTCCAAGGAAAACAGTCGAGCTAACTAAGTTCAGTTTTTCACCATTTAGTTCCGGCTGCTTATCTACTTGTTTCACATTAGGTGCTGAAAATTTTATGCAATTGGTTTTATTGCTATTTAAGAGTAGGTTATTTACGCTAAACCAATGCACTACTTCAGAGAGAGCATTGTTTACATCGTCATAGTTAGTTTGTTGCCTGTTTAATTTGAAAATTAATGAGGTGTCATCTGCAAACAATACAATCTCGTTATTATTCTCTACCATATAAGGTAGATCGTTAATATATATTAAAAACAGGAACGGACCCAGAATCGATCCTTGTGGGACCCCCATCTGTACTAAAGACCCAGACGATCTTATACCGCTTACTTCGACTTTCTGAGTTCTTTCGCTGAGATAAGAAATCAGAAGATTCAGTGCGGTATTTTTAATGCCATAGTGATTGAGTTTCCTGATTAAGGTTTCATGCTGTACACAATCAAATGCCTTGGACAAATCACAGAATATGCCCAGAGCATCCAATGAATTCTCCCAAGCATTGATAATATCAGTAAATAATTCAACTCCCGCATCAGTTGTTGAACGGCCTTTTGTGAAGCCAAACTGTTTGTTATGTAGGAGTTTATTACTTGTAAAGTAGCTAAGAAGTTGCTGGAGAATTATTTTCTCAAATATCTTACTACAAGCCGGTAAAATGGAAATCGGCCTATAGTTAGTTGGATCTGTGCTATTTCCGGACTTGAATAAAGGTATTACTTTGCTTTGCTTCATTAGGTCAGGAAACTCTCCACTTTTAATACAGTTGTTAAATATTAAAGCTAGGTTGGGTGCTATTACATCTATAATTGTACTTATAAGTTTAACCGATATACCCCAAAGATCTGTGGTGTTCTTAATTTCTAATGATTTAAACATTTTGATAATTTCATTGGCGTCTGTGGGTCGGAAAGAAAAATTACCCTTGCATGCATTTACATTTTTCTTGAGCAACGATTCGGCGACGTCGGGAGAAGACCTCAGTGATTTAGTGGTTAAAACTGGAACGTCGGCAAAGTACTTTTCAAATGCTGATGCTATCTGTTTATCGGTTTTAATATAAGAATTGTCAATGAAAAGCTCACTGACACCATCGCGTTTTCTGACTCTTCCAGTTTCCGCATTAATAATATTCCAAGTCATTTTAATTTTATTACAGCTATTTCTAATCTTGTTTCTTATGTGAATCGACTTGGCCGTGGAACATACTACCTTAAATATTTTAGAGTAATTTCTTACATAGTCGCTAAAGGCTTTACTTGTATTATATGACTTCTCATGTAAAAGGTCATATAACTTTTGCCTACTTCTAAAGATTCCCGTAGTCGCCCAATCATTGAACGATTTACAATTCTTTGGAGAGATTTTTTTTGCAGTAAATACAGATTTATAGGCGTTATTTATATGAAAACATAATAAACTATATTGCTCATTTACAGTTTCATTCAATGGTATTGTAATCCGGTCCATAATCATGTTTCTAAACCTCTCCATTCGTTTTTTAGTCACAGGAACGACCACACTGCTCTTACTAACCTGTTTATCCTTATTATAGTTAAAAGAAACCAACTGACCACAGTGATCAGAACTGAGTTTATGGATAATACCCGAGTAGACAGGTGTCCCATCTGTGAAAATGTTATCAATACATGTTGCTGTGGTATCTGTTATTCGAGTTGGTTCTAAGAACTGGTTAATAAGATTATTACATTTGAATAAAGATAGAAATTTAACACTTAAAGCTGTATTGTCCAATAAATTTATATTAAAATCTCCACACACTATTATGTCCTTGTCTTTTTTCCCTGATACTTTTAATAATAATTGTTCCAAAACTAATTCAAATTCTTCATAACATGCACTAGGTGGTCTATAGATACTTACTACAATACAATGCGTTAACTCTACACAGGCTATCTCTATAGTTCGTTCAATGGAAAGGCTCACAATATCATTACGGACCTTAAATGTCAGGTCCTTTTTTAAAATTATTATAGAGCCACCGTGTATCGCTGTCTTCCTACAGAACGAACTCGCAACTTGGTGCTTAGCAAAATTGAAAACAATTTGGCAATCTTTCAGCCAATGCTCTGTAATGCAGATTACATCAATATTATAATTTCCTAAAAAAAGTTCTAACTCGTGTTCTTTGCCTAGTAAGCCTTGCATGTTTTGATGCACCAAGTTTAAACAATTTTTATCTTTTAATACTAAACTCGACAGGTGGTTGTTATTACTTTTACTTATACTATTACTATATAAATGATCGCGAGAGACCGATGCCTCTGTTGTCGTATTTTTTAATTTAAATTGCTTTGGGTAGCGCCCAAACTTGTCATAGTATTTGTAGTAGTACTACATGTATTACTACATAAAGTCAGTATATTATGCTGCTCAATAGAAGCATTGGTCATATTACATAAATTATTTTTTATGTCAAAATGTAAATAATAAGATAGCAACTTTGCTAACTGTGTAAAAAAAGTATTTGATAGATACAATCTATCATGTCTAGTCAAAAAAAAGTCATTCTTAAATATACTATTAATATCAATTAAATAAAATAAAATGTCAATATTATTAAGACATGTCACGTTATTATTTCCTATATTATTATAAAGTAGTAAATTTAATTTATGTCTTATTCTATTCTCATGGTAGTCGCCCTTAATATATGGTAGTGTAAACATGATAATTTGCTTTACCTTAAGGGCTTGCAATTTTTCTAAATAATATGCCAGCTGGCGTTGCTTAATGTTGCCCCTACTACCAAAGAGCAATATCAAGACTGTGGTAGGGTCGTATGTACAGTTTAGTACCTTATCCATTATTTCTCTTACAGTAGCGCCTGGCATACGTAGGCGGGATGATAAGTAATTAGCCTCTGCTATATAAAAAGTTAAAATTAAAAATATATATAATGTAATTTTTAAATTCGTATCTCTGGCCACCTGTGTTATAAATTTGAATTTGGTGGCGTGAAAATTTTATTGATTTTTTGTCATTTGAAAATATATTTCGTCAACTGTTTTCAAATTGGATAAAATTGAACAATGAGCGGCGATAAAGTTTCTTCATAAGAAGGGCATGAAGGGGAAAGATGTCTATGTAGAGTTAAATAATGTTTTGGGTGAATGTGCACCTTCTTATGCCACAGTAAAAAACTGGGTGGCTGAGTTTAAACGCGGTCGTACATGTGTCCAAGATGAAGCCCGCCCCGGACGTCCAAAAAGCGTCACGACTCCGGAAATGGTCGTGAAAGTACATGATATAGTTTTAGCAGATCGACGATTGAAGTTATCTGAAATAGCTGACACTACAGGTATCTCAAAAGAACGGGTACATCATATCCTAAGTGAGGAATTAAATATGAAAAAGTTATCGGCCCGTTGGGTGCCGCGATTGCTTACGCACGTTCAAAAAAGAATTCGGGTGCAAAACTCAAAAGAATGTCTGGACCGTTTTCAGAGTAATAAGGCCTATTTTACGTCGATTTGTAACAACAGATGAAACATGGGTTCATCATTACACGCCAGAATCAAAAAATCAATCAAAACAGTGGACTCAATCGGAATGCCCGGCTTCAAAAAAAGCCGTGGCTGTAAAGTCGGCTGGAAAAGTGATCGCTTCAGTCTTTTGGGATGCAGATGGGATCTTGATGATAGATTACCTTCCTAAAGGTCAAACAATTAGTGGAGAATACTACGCTAATATTCTAGTTAAACTCCATCAATGTATTCAGCAAAAACGACCAGGTTTAGCGAAAAAAAAAATCATCTTCCACCAAGACAACGCTAGGGTTCACACATGTGTTAAAGCTATGGCAAAAATTAACGAATTGAAGTATGATTTGCTGCCCCACCCACCTTATTCGCCTGATCTAGCGCCATCAGACTTCCACTTATTCCCTAAGCTCAAAACTTTTTTGGGCGGACAGAAATTTGCCACAAATGATGAAGTCATAGCCGCTGTAGAGGAGTATTTTGCAGGGCTCGAAAGAAATCATTTTATGGAAGGCATTACTACTTTAGAACGAGGATGGAATAAGTCCGTAGAGGTTCACGGAGACTATGTCGAAAAATAAAATAAATTTCATCACTGAAAGTTAAGTGTTTTCTTACTAGGCTAGTTACTTATCATCCCGCCCTCGTACAATAGTTGCAGATTGGGTATCCTGT
Organism: Carterocephalus palaemon; assembly: GCA_944567765.1. Lineage (NCBI taxonomy): Eukaryota > Metazoa > Arthropoda > Insecta > Lepidoptera > Hesperiidae > Carterocephalus > Carterocephalus palaemon. The sequence goes on along the minus strand of OX155651.1, from coordinate 9,531,294 downwards.
CAGATGATATAATTTTGTACCCATATTTTTACCTAATTCATCACTATACATTAATACATTGTGTTTGGGTATAGTTTTAGGGACTACGGAGCTGACATCAGTTTTCTGTTTTATTACACATGAAGGCTTTGTATGAACCATGTTAGAGCGTTGACATTCTTGATGATGTACAAGAGATTCGAAGCGCTCCTCATTATATTTGGAAAGCTGAAGGAGTTCATCCAAGGCCGATTCATAATCACTGATTTCCGTTCGGGCAGAATTGTATTTTTCTGTCAACTCGCTAAGCGAACAACTTAAGTCACTGATTTTTAAATTTAATGTACTGATTTCAGCTTCATACGTTTGCCTAATTGTTTCTAACTCTAAATTCGACTTTTGACATTCCTGCACGACTTTCTTATATTTTTTACATAAATACCCATGATTTTTAATCACATTGTCCTTTTTAATTAATTTCTTAGTTTTCTTAATGAAGTTATGCAATTTAACATATTTTTTGAGTTTATTTCTGCTACCGAGGCTGACGCTCGCCGGCGTTACACATGCTGTTGAGTCGTCGGCGGTTAAGTCAATGGTAACAGGTTGGCCTGACGCTGAAGAGGTGCCGCGTGCATTTATTAATTCATTATACAAACTTTGTGTACATTGTGATGTGGTCTTTGATGCCTCTTGTTCGAATTGTTCGATGCGCTCCAGGGCACTCGCGAGTTGTGAACGGAGCAGGGCTATTGTTTTTAAATTACTATCATATTCGGTACAGCACTGGTCAAAGTCCCTCGATTGCCGTTTGAGACGGTCCCGTTCTTCTCGAATCTCCTGGAGCTGCGCATGTAGCTCAACCATATCATTTTTAATAGAACTATTTTTCTTAATAATTTCTATAATTTCTAATTCACTATCTTCTCTCTCTTTCACCAATTGCTGGCACTGCTTCCTGTACACGCTAAGCTCTTGGAGCGCGACCTGGAGTTGGCTTTCCAGCTGGCGAGCCGTAGTGCTGCGTGTGTTCATTTTCAATAATTTTTAAGTGGTGTAAATCAACACAAAACAATGAGGAAACTCAAGAAGCAGAGAGACAATGTGGCGAGATTAGAAATAATGGATAAGGGTCAAAATCGCTAAAAAAAAAATATATATATTTATAAATTTAAGATTGTTAACGATAAATAAAATTAATTAATCAATTAATTAATTAATTCGTCTCCCTATTAATTTTTTTGTTTTAAATTAAATTAATATTAATTTATTGAGAAACAAAAAAATTACCTTAAAAAAAAAAGAGAAATTTCATTACAAAAAAAAAAAAAATCAAACTTCGTCAACAGTAATTTGAACCCACGTTGGCCGAGCGGCGATCAATATCGAGAGAGTACAAAATACGCCACTAGATGCTTTAATATCGAACCACCGACTGTATCATGAATATCGGTTACGCAGTTTGAGGGTAAAGATTAAAATTGAGCAAAACAAAACGTAAATCACGAAGATTTTAGTTATATTATATGTTTAGGACTTTCTTATTTAATTCAGTACTCACGCTAAATAATACAGTTGGGAAATATATACGTCAAAACTTTGCAAGTGGTTATAACACGGGTCACTGTCACTGAGCTATGGTTGTAGAAAAAATAATTATAGACTTGTTTTAATCACTAAATAACAATATCACGTACGTTAAATATCTAAATCAATACTTCTAACACGTTATTTTAATTACTTAACGCAGTTTTGAATTACAAAAACAAATTTTAATAGGGAGACGTTACTACATGTCTGACAGCTGACAGCTGTCTCCGAATTAAATCCATAAACTCAGATATGGCGTAACAAAGACTACACCGTGAAGGGTCAGCGTGGCTGACGGTGACTCATGGCTATGTATTGCATGACGCACTGTAAGATCAATCATTAATTAGTCTCATGCAATTTGGGAGGGTTTTGACATTGGTACCATTTTCAAATTGTAATTTGTATGCTGCATGCGTTTCTCGTTCGTCAATTTACTCCTGGGTATACCTATTATTTTTCAATCGATTAATAGATACTATGCTAAAAAGTATGTCGGTATGACTACATTGATTACCTATGAAACAATTTGACAAAACCATGAATAGATGAGAAACGTCCACAATAATTTAAATAACCTGTTAAACTATGCAGTTCAGTTTGTCAATGTACAGTGTATCTAACGTATTGCTCTCTTTGTTTCAGGTGAGTGAGTCGATCAGCCCGCATGGGACGAATGTTACGCCGCGATGGATCGAAATAATTGTTCTATAAGGAATTCATCTTTGTTGGCCGATAACAGCTTCGAATTAGATCCGTCCATCCATCCATCAGCCTCTTGAGGTCCATTGCTGACGACACTACTCCGACCGGTCCTGTGCCTTCTGAATCTAGCGGTTTCCGGGCGACTGTGCCTTCTAAATCTAGCAGTTTCCGGTTAGCGGGCGACCTGAACTCCTTTATCCGAGTCATGATCTACATTTTAGGACATTTCTTCCCCTGGTTATCAGGCCTTCGAACGACGTGGCCTGCCCATTGCCACTTCAAATTACTAACTTTGCGAACTATGTCAGTGAGCTTTGTTCGTCTACGGATTTCATCATTCCTTATATACCGAGCATAGCTCTCTACATAGCGCGTTGAGTGACTTTGAGCTTGTGCAAGAGGCCGACGGTAAAGCACCACGTCTCGGATCCGTATGGCATCATTGGCAACACACATTGGATTTGGATCTCTTTATCTATACGTATTATACATATGTGTATATCTATACATTGTAGATATGTCTTAATTTCCCGAAAACTGCCAAGCCGAGTTGGATTCTACGAGTATTCTCTTTCTCGAAGTTGGATTTATGCATCTGGACTACTTGTCCCAGGTAAAATTACTCATCGACAACCTCGAGAGCTGTGCCATCAACACACACCGGTAGTAGGTGTGACATTCGAATTAGATAAATATAATCATATCTATACATTGTAGGTACATTGAAAAAAACAAACAGGGGTTGATATTTAGCGATTCGATAAGATGAGGAGAATGAAAACGAGGTGTAAACGAAAATATTGTTATAGTACCTACTACGAGTAAATTGGTCTCACATTAACAATACCTACGCAATTACTCTACTGTTTGTCACAGTTGTCCTAAGCTGTAGCCGTCACAGGGTGCTTCATGCTTGTTATGTTCCTCATTAATACAATATTATAGTCATTTCTGTTACGAAATACACTAGGAGTGTTATATAAAAGGCTACATTCGTTTAATGAGAGTGGTGAGCTCATTACATCTAGCTCTGTCATTCCCATCACATATAGCTGTGAGCCGCTTTATGAGTCTCACTCACTCACTCACTGCTCGCTGGCAGTATGTGGGCAGAGCTCTGGTATACCTACTTTGCGCTTTTACCCTAATTACTGATGTTTCCCAACTATGTGAGTTTGAGTACTGAAACCACAATGTTTTGCTAAAATGTAGCGTTTATACTTTGTTCTGTGTAGTTTTTTGATGCTTAGGTATTTTTTTTAAAGCTTTGCTTTTGAAAGATCAACGTTTCACGGGTCATCATGAAAACTATACAAAATGCTGTGATATTATAACAGTGTAGTTGTGGCTCGAGGTCTTATGTTGCATCGGAACGCATCGACGGATATGGCTGTTATGGTACACCTAATGGGTTGGAATTTCATACATCTTGGTGGCTTTTATTACTTTACAGTTTTTATTCAGATACATTATCAGATACTCTATTATCTACCCAGATTTCCCCAACTACCGCCGATAGTGTCAACGTTTGATTGCTGGGCTCCGCGCTCGAGCGACTGAAATCCATGTAATTAAGAGGACTACAGAGGCTAAACGCGAGTTTTATAAACAAGATATCACACGAACCATTGCAGAGAATCAAATAAAAAAAAAATATGGTATTCTTGGGGATATATGTTATATTGCTATGGTCTTCAAAACATAATACATTAATTTTGACTCGATAGAAAAAAATCACGAAGATACCTCTAAAATAATCTTCTAAACAATCAAATCCCTTCTAAAATACGTATTTTTTTTTTCAATTTAACATATATTTTTCATCACAATAAATACAATATTTCGGTTGTACCACTTTTTAAATCCACTTTGTAGAATTTCCAAAAAACCCTTGTTCTCATTTTCGGACATATTTCGCGAGAAATGGCGAGCATGTGTGAGTAAACGCCGTGTACCGACAGTCGCGGCTCAGGCCTCTTGCTAGACGGGCGTGTCGCGCTTTCTGCCGCAAAATTTCTGCAAGATTCCAACGTTATTTCATTACTTTTATTGATTGGATAATACATTTTTTGATTTATTTAAATAATTTAACGGTATATGTATTTTTTAAATTCGTAAACGGACTCCTATTTTGTAAATAAACATGGGAAATAAATCAAAAGTATTCATATAAAGCAAACGTCACACATATGAATGACGTAAAGAGGTAAAAGCATTTTAATTTTGTCAAACACTTATTAATTTTCATTGTTTTCTCTGCAGTTTTGCAGAGTACAAAAAGATAGATACGTACACAGTTTTTCAACCCTAATCATATAACTGTAAATGGCGTAGTTGGGAGTTGGCGGTGAGTAAGAATCTCGCTCTAGAGACTCGGGTTCAAATCCCAGTTACACTTCCTATCTTTTTCAATTTTTTCTTTATTTTTTATGACTTTTTTTTTGTTATTATTTTATGCAAATGAAATAAAAAGCGAATAATATTTATATATGTCATAATATGTATTTATTACAGGAAAAGAGAATCCAAAGATAATATCAATAACGGGGAAATTATAGACATTAGCAGTGAGTAAGAATCTCGCTCTAGAGACTCGGGTTCAAATTCCAGTTACACTTCCTTTCTTTTTCAATTTTTTCTTTATTTTTTTATGACTTTTTTTTTGTTATTATTTTAAGTAACTAAAAAAATTGCATAAATCTAATTTCATTACGTTGTCGTACCTTCCTATAAATTTTTTGTTAGGTCAATTATTACTTAAAATAAACGCCATCTACTGAAACACTTCCCCGTATAAGCCGCGCAGATAAAGAATAGATTTGAAAATGGCGTCCTCTCGCATGCGTTCTCGCTCACTCTCTATCGCTGTCTATACTCACACAGTGAAGTACGAGCTGCAAACAAATAATCAGTCGGGATTCGCTTTCTAAGCTACTTGACGCACTCCGAGTAATTGTTGTTTTCGTTGATATTGTTGTTTTTGTTTGCGTTACATTTGATTGTTATTTATTTTCGTTAAGTTTTTGTTACGAACGTTGACATTTTGTGATGTAATTGAACAGCAACACCGAAGATGAAAGTGACGACTCTGAAGACCAGGACTGTGAAAGTGACCAGTCCATGGAAGATTTTAACCAATTCATGGAGGGAATTGAACCAGTAATGGGTACAGATGACCAGGACACTGCTGGACCAAGCGGTTTATAAAACCTTTGATACCATTCCCATCCTATTGTTCTTTATTTTTATAATCTGATTCTGAAATGTCACAATTAATAAAGGCAAATTTTACAATCCAGTGTTTTAAGTACCCTTGCTTGTGTTGTGTGTTGTGCTTGTATTTTAAGTGCCATTTTCAGATCTATTCTCTATCTGCGCGGGTTATACAGGCGATTAATATGTCATGTCATGTCATTGTATGCTCTGTAAGGTAGTTCTGAGGTTTTCCGTTAGAGGCGCTGTTGTCGTTTGTGAGAATGTGTGCACCGATTCTCAAGGTCATTTTGCACCACTAGGCGCCTTAATAAGCACTACTGCTGAAATATCTGCCAAAAACATCTCTACTCAAAAAACGTACGTTCCAATTGGTTGCTCGTACTGGCATCTGATTGGCTGATTTCAACCAATCGCGCTTCAGTGGAAATGTTGCCAGTCCAACTTTAAATTAAGTTTAAAACTGAATAATTTATAAAAAGAAAGTGAAGTAATACTGCTAGTAAACAAGTGCTAAATCCATACTAATATTATAAATGTGAAAGTGTGTTTGTTTGTTTGTCCGGCTTTCACGTCGCAACGAAGCTATTATATGGTATGGTTTTTGTGTGTGGAGATAGTGAGGAGGGTGGAGAGTGACGTAGGCTACTTTTTACCGCGGTAAAACATCCCCATGGGAAGATATCGTTTTTTTTGTTATTTTCTAGATATTTAGTTCCGGATGTTGTTAATAGATGGATAGTAAAATTCATTTGCAAGTTCTTATCTTAGTGTCCTGTCACTATTCATCCACCACAAATGTGTCATGTATGGTAAACACCTCATTGTTAATTCCCTTAGACCACGCGGGCGGAGCCGCGGGTAAAAGCTAGTTATTATTATTTCATACTGTATTCTAAGATGAATGTTCAAATTCTAATATTCTAACTCGTTGAAATATGTATAAGCAGCACGTTCAAAGTTTCCAAGGGAAACTGTCTCAAGATGCGACGGCCTGAACCCGATGGAAAATGGGTACGTACGAGTAACTAGGTACGAACTTAGTGAATCGTGGTGAATTGCCAATGTGCAAAGTTTACCAATCCGGATAGTATCTAACAGTTAAGACCTAACGAGAAAAGAACTAATAAATAAAATATATATAAGTAATATAATAATAAATAACATATTTATAAAAATAAATCAATAATACAAAATACTGATAACTTCCAAAAGGCTGACAACATCATTTTATTCTACTAGTACTCGTACTTATTGTAGAAAATAATTTAATTTATAATAAATGTGGTTTGCGTAATATCTGACACGTTACTTTCATGTAGATGTTACATATTCATTTTACCTATACCTTATAAATCACTTTATAAATAAAACCATACATATATAAAAAGTACTTAGCAAAGAAACACAAGACAATGAGAAACCCTCGCATCAAAGCTATTTCTTTTAGTCAACCAAAAAAAAAATGAAAAATCTGTATTAGGTAAGATTTTAACTAGGTGAAATTGTAAGAAAATAAAGAGCTAAATTTATAAAATCTTGGTAGGTACTGGTAGTAATTATATGATTCCATATTATTAATAAATCGAAGGTAAGGTATAAGATAGGAAAATGTCAATCGGTTAACTTTAAATTAAATAAGTACCAAATATTTTAATTCATTTACCGAGTGGACGGTTCAGGATTCAGAAAGTTGTCAACCCAGCTCATATTAAATAGTTTACTCGTCAATTTTATTCCGGAGCTCCCGAAGGGTTCGAAACAATGGTAATTGGGTCAAATGCCTCAACACGAACGAGATTTCGACCACTACAGCCTAGCCCTTGTTTGCTAGAGCAATTAAAATATCTCAAAGCAATTACAATTATTAGAAGTCTGAAAGCCATTCATATCAAATTATTTTGCCTTTGAATGGAATTTAATTTAAATCAGTTCTAAGTAAATAATTGAAATCGTATTTCAGTCGACTTTGCAAATATTCTCGTGTTACATTAGCTACTCGCTAATTTACATAGCCCAGATATCTTAGAAGAAATTGAAGTCGTGGTTGTATTATAGCGCATATTTTGGCTGTGGTTCCCTCAACCTTTTTAATCGCTTTCGAGTCTTGTCTGCTGCTGCAACCCATAGACATCCACCGCTGGGCATGGGTCTCCACAGACAACTATACTCCAACACGTTGCTCCAATGCGAATTGAGAGAGGGGTTATTCGCCAACCAAGTGTCGAATGCTCTCAAGCCACTCGAAGGTCTTCGACTAGGTTTAACGATTGTTTCCACCATTGAAAACAACCAGAATTGACGGCTTAACGTGCCCTCCGAAGCACGGTAGCTCATGGAACTTTGTCACAAGCGGTCACCCTTCCACAAACCGCGCCTTTCGTAACTCTGTCTGAATCGACGCGAGCCATGGACGCTCAGTCTTATCTACCATAGAAAATTGAGTAATAGTACGAACTACAGGGAATTTATACTTTTACTAGCTTGCTATATAATAAATAAATAATTATTATAGTTATCATCAATTAACTTGTAAAATGTAGCAAGTATCGTATTCTCAATGTGTAGATCAAGTGTGATCATCCTATCGGTTCTAACATACTTTCTACGCATCAAATCGTCCAATATTGCCTAGAGTTCAATCAATGCAGTTTCCAATCAATCGACGTCGTTGTGATTCGTAGACGGGTGTTTTTCTGCGTTCCTATTGGGTAATTGAATTTTACGTAGGTATTGAGATCGATTGTCGCTCTGTTTAATCATTCGTGGGCGGTAAACAAGTTTTTTAATGAGCCACATAGATGAAACTGAAATGTTTGAAATTTAGTGAAGCTAAGCTAAGTGTAGTAAGAAAATTCCCTTTTTAAATTAAACTAATATGTTTGGCGCATCATCGTGGTAGTTCATACCCAAATGCGTGGTCTAAGTAACCTAAGTAATCCACGGGTCCATACTTAATTACCATGAGTTGGTCAGTATGCATATTTGCCTGACTACGTTGTAAAAATATTGTAGCTATATGTATACTTATAAATTTAGTCTAGTGGTCGTAAGCGCAACTGCTAACCTAGAGGTCCTGGGTTCCATCCCCGGGTCGGGCAAAACTATTGGGTTTTTCTTACTTAAAATGCCCGGTAGCAATACGGAATTTGGATTTATGCCCGGTTTAAAGTGATAGGCTCACTACCTATTACATGGCACCTAGACATGACTGGTGATGTGGGTGTACCTATATCTAGTACCTACACACCTCTTCCTATCCCCTCGGATAAATACAGGCGTGATGTTATGTTACGTAAAAATAAATCATAGTGACAAAAATATTTATGAACTATAAAACCATACGCGCTACTTTACTAGTACGAGTAGATTTTTAATTTAAATACGCAAGCATGTCGTTATTCCTGAAGTAAAATTGAGTATAATTTTAATTTATATTTCCGTAACGGTCCCGTGTCGTGTCGCCGGGGACTTCGGCCGTGCGATATTGAGGAGGATTCAATCAATTCAATGCAGTTTTCAATCATCCGCTGCCGTGACGCGCATCATTTTGACGTAGACCATAGTGTCCGTAGATAGGACGATTTTCTGCGGACCGGGTTCCTGCTTTGTAATTGAATTTTGCAAGCCATGATTGATTTAGCCGCTCTTTTAAACTGTGATTGAAGTTCGATTATAATGTCAACTCGGAACTAGTCCAAAGTTTTGTGCGTTTAGGTATTCTTTAATTAAATTAGGTTTCAATTATAGTATTTTTTTTAATATTAACGATATTCAATCAACGAGATTGCTCATGCCAATTTATATGCTAGGACTTTTTGAATTATTTTTTAAAAGTCAAGTATGAGTAGGTCGTACCAACTTTCAGCATGAGCAACGTTTACTCATTATGTGAAACCAAACGATTACATTATTTTGAAACCGTATTCCCGGAAAATATTTTGTTCACTTTTAACATTAAATCATAACAGTATTTTTTTCATTTCATGAAAGTTAAATGAATATTTTCATTCGTGCGGTATCGTCAGAATGGTGCAAAATTAACCATATTTCCCTGTTAGTACGCTCTGGGTTGTGCAATATTGCGGGCGCAGGCGGCTGCAGTATTCAATCATTGCCTGTCGCTGGCCCGGCGCAGATAGAATATTTTTTGATAGGATTAGAATTTTAGTTTTCGAATTTGGAAAGAGGTAACAGTTTTTCCATCATCCATAAAGGTTTATGCTTTTCAGTAATATTAAAGCGCTTATTCCGAAATTCCTCTCATGTCTATCTATCTCTATCTATGTCTATCATCTATCTATATGGTCTAGTCTGTGTCCTGAGACGCGAAGAACGCGTCAATGCGTTAGGGTTGCTGATGCAGTTAATGGTAGTTAATTTTAAAACATATACAAACCTTTTTAAACATATACAATATTTATGCCTAAGTTTTGATTGCATTTTTTATTCAATAAAAGTACGGTTAAAAGATACAACACAAACAATAACTTTAATTAATTAATTAATGGAATTTATTAAATAATTCAATTTCCCCATAAATTTTCTACAAACAACCAGTAAAAATATCAAGTTGCAAGAATACCCTGGTATTATATATACCGTATGCTAAACAAAAAATTTGCAAAATCCATATGAGTGTGTATACCAGCAGTTAGTTTCATCAGCTCAGAAGCTACGTACTAAATATTCGTGAACATTCTCACTGAACTTGGTATACCGCAACTTAAATTTGTTACGACTCCTTGTTACTTCGAGTGTTAAATTTTCACACGTCTGCGTTTTCAAGTTACAACAAAAACTTTTTTAGCTCTTGAAGAAATATTTTATATGAAGATTTCGAATGTGGTTGTACACTTGAATTAAACTACTTTTGGATTTCAAGTGAAGTTCCTAACCATATGTAATTCCTCGGGTTGTTGGAACTTTGTTTGCAGTTACCTACTATTGAATGTTCGCCGTGTTTGATAACAAATTGTAGCAAAACATTCCGATAATCTGTTTGAATTACTTACCTATTAGGGAAATCGTGTAAATAAAATTCGATTCAGTGAGCAATGACGGGCGCGGTCGGGTTGGATGGGTGACCGTTAGTGGCAAAATATCGTGGGCGCTACCGTGCTTCGGAGGGCACGTTAATCCATTGGCCCCGGTTGTTTTCAATGGAGAAAACAATCCGTATTGGAGCAACGTGGTGGAGTATGCTTTAGACCTCCCGCAGATTTGTATGTGGCGGAGACTGGCTCCCAGCATTGGGACGTCTATGGGTTGCAGCTTGCTAGGGAAATCAGTTTTTATACGGTGTTCTCTTGCGTGAGGCAAACAAAAAGGGGGCTTTCGGGGACGTTTTGAACAGTCCAGTCAGAATCTCAACATTAGTCAACAATAATTTCAGTTCAGTTAGTCAAGCGCAAGGAAGTCCTTCGGGCCGGCAACGCATATAATTCTTCTCTGGTGTTTCTCTTGTTTATAGGATACTAGTGGACGCCTGCAGCTTCGCTCGCGTGGAATTAGACATAAATAGTTTCTTTTACGCCTAGTAATATTATATAGCCTATGTCACTCAGTGAAGATGCAGCTTTCTAATGGTGAAAGAATTTTTGAAATCGGTCCAGTAGTTTTGGCAGCGCACGCCAGAATAGCTCGCAGATGGTAAATATTTTCCTACTTAGGGGAGACTGGGGGCAAAAGTAACAGTTTTTACTTCATGGCCGATTGTGCTAAAACTGTTGATATTTAACAAAATCCTGTTAGTCTCCAAGAAAGAGAATTTAAGTGTCTACCAACTTGTGCAGCTAACGTTCGTGTACTAATTGTAATTTTGTTGCAATCACACTTTTAAAAGGGAGTGTCGAATGTTACAACTGACCCCTAGTACAGGGTCGTTTGTAACATAGTTTTGATGGCCAATAAAATGACAGTTTTAATGGATATACCTATATTTTAATTTTTAAAATAATCACAATCATTAATATAATCAGTCTTATAATTGGTAACAAAAATAAATGCTTTCATTTTTTCAAGCCACTTCCAAACAAAAAAATATATACTTCTCTTGGTAATTGATCAAAAGCTAATATATTACTTTAAAAAATCACAATTTTAGGCATATTATGTCATTAAATAACATCTAAATCGTACATTTCTTTGATGTATTCAACAATAATCAACAAAAATCAAAAACGACAATTTGTATGTAAAACTTGTGTGTTACTAACAACCCCATGTTACATTTAACCCCTGTCATATTTCTGCGAGTCTTCCAGAAAACAATAAAATAAACCGAAATAATCTTTGATAATAATTTATATTTCCCCAACTATTTACTTTGGTAGCAAATCGTTAAAACAAAAATCTATTGATTTTTTATTGGCTCAAAAAATGTTATATATATATATATAATTTATTTTCACCTCGGGGTCATTTGTACCATAGGGTCAATAGTAACGTTACTATTGACCCCGACAAAAATGGTACAATTGTTCCTGAAGACTGTTTTATTTCAAAACCAAAATAAATCAGAAATTCTGAACACTATTTAACTTATACATTAAGGTTTATATTGTGTGATATACATAGATTCTAATACTAGTCGTTAATTTACTTATATTTTGTAAATTAAAGAGTAATAACAGATTTTACAAAGCACGAAAACTTACTTCGGGGCTGTCCAAATGGCCGGAGTCAATAATATACGTCCACGGCGCTCGGAGCACATAGCCGACTGGTTAGCTTACCCGAGCATGACACGGCCTATGCCCCTACGCCCGCACACTCTTCTGCGTTGCTTGGTAACTAAGCATGGCATGATTCACAAGTAGCATGTGAAAATTCATATGAAATTCATTTTCATACGTCGCACCTGCTACCGGCCTTGATGAAGTCTGCTAAAAATAGCTCTGCTACTTTTCTGCTACTTGCCCATAAATCGCAGCGCTATGATTCGCGCACACCGCTCATCATTCGGATATAATCGTATTTCACCGAAGACGCACGAGACACGACGCACGTCAGAGAGAGAGAGAGAGAAAGACGAGGAAGGACGAATTGGTTGGTAGGTATTGAAATACCTTGTTTAGCGTAGGCGAGTATTTAAAAATAAACTTTATGCTTAGTTCCCTAAAGTATTAACTTGTTTGCGATGATTTTTAGCAGATCGCAAATTCATATGATTTTTCACGAAATGAATGAGAATATGAAATTAAATTTCATTTATCGTCAGTTAGTTGTCGTGCGACTTTCTTTATGTGCGATACGTGTTTGTTTTTTCATTTCGATTAAAAGTTAAATATAGATTAGATTAGTGTTTAGATTTTGGTTTTAAGTTATTTAGTAGGTGGTAGGTGTATAGCAGCGCCATTGATCATAATTCATTCTTCATTTTTAGTAGCAAACGGTAGCAAGTAGCAAGTGTGGCATTATGAAAAAAATCATTGGCAATGAAAAGTAGCATGTGAATTCATATGAAAAAAATTAATAATTTCATGAAATGAAAATGAATTAAAAGTAGCAATCATTTCCACGCCTATTGGTAACCAAGATATCACCAACGTTACTATTGCCCCGTGTTACTTTTGCCCCCAGTCTCCCCTACTTGAAACTTATCGTCATATTTTGGACAATTCACACAATATCTTTATAAATTGTAGCCTATGTGTTATTCTGATGTATAAGCTATGTTATTGTAAAGTTCATTAAAATCCATTTTGTACTTTTTACGTGAAAGAGTAACACACATCCATCCGTCCATCCATACATACTTACAAACTTTCCCCTTTATAATATTAGTAAGATAAGATGGTGATTATTACCAACGTGGCCCGTCAGCTTGTTGTTCAGGATATTTAGTACGAAGGAATGGCGGATGGGATCTATATATTACTAGTCTTATCACGTCACGTCATTGGTCACGTGTCACGTTAACCAATTTGCTGAGCTTGGTACCGTAGCAATTTTGACATACACCAAGGTTATTATTATAGAACATTTAACTAGAAAGTGGAAGGAAAGCATGTCAATTATTTCGTTAAAATCATTATGGAACCAAAAATTGTACATAAGCTTGTTACATTCGCGATAATTGCTTTGGGCCACCATAATTTAAAACTGATTGTGTATGGTCATCGTGTCCAATTTGGGCAGCATGTACTCCGTTTAATTAATTGTCATTGTTACATACACGCTCACGTGTACAAATGAGCATTGTTTAAAATTTTCGAACATGTTATTTGTATTTTATTAACATTTACGAACAGCAGAAAGCGATTGTTATATTAAAATGATGCTGCATAATTTTTGTTTTTATTAGACTGAATTTGGGCGACATTTTCGACTCGTAAATCTTGACGTGAAATATTCGCAGTTACCCTCAGTTACCGGTTTTCTTGTAAAGCATTTTTCCCGCTCGGATATAGCTTGTCATGTTTGCTCTATTCGGCGCGATGCTCATTCGTTCGAGATCTTGCCAATACTAATTGCTCAATCGCGTTGGATTCCATCGTGTACAATACTGCACTTCATCTTGAGGAAAAATGTTACGAGACTATGTGACAATTTATTTCTCTGGCTTTTAAGAGTTCTATGTATAGGTATGACATTCCATTGCTACTTGTATTTTAATCAAATAAAATTATAGTAGTAGTAACAGAAGTAGTACTAATATATATATATATATATATTAAACAGTTATGTTTGATATTGTTAACGACACAAAACTTCATTAACGTGCCCTCCGAAGCTCGGTTGCGTCTATGAAATGTTGCCACTAGCGGTCACCCATTCACAAACCTGCGAACCATTGGACTCTGGTCTACAAGAATGCCATAGTGATCGATATTATGATGTTACTTATTGTTATGTATTTATCGAAAGATCTAACGTAATAACAGACTCCATACATCACTTGTATTAGTTCGCTAATAAACCCGCCAAAGCTAATAAAGCCAGCTTAATCACGGAATAGATCGCTTAGTGCTGCCAAACTGTGCCGTACAAATCGATAGTATCGGGTGGCATCAGCCTTCCGAAAAGTACTATAAATAACGGCTATTTAGTTAACGTGGCTATTATGTGCTATTTGATAGTGCGTGGGGCCGAGTAGAAAGCGATAGCTCGTTCTGTTAACGACCAACAGTAGTGCAAGCAGCAAATGATTAGCTGCCCGCAAACATTGTAAACTGCTACTCAGAGACGCTGAGTTATGTTTCAAGTTCTTTAATTTTGTCCATTACTTATCGCGAACTCTTACCATTTCATATCAAAAATTTTGTTGTACATAGACCTCTGACTACAGTTGTAGTCAGAGGTCAGTTGTAGTATGTTGCTTTGTTCCTCATAATACGAAGTTTTTTTACTTCGTTATGCTACGGCTTTTTATAGTTTTAACATCAAATAAGCGCCCAAGATTTTATTTATAGTAATATGAATATAGAAATACCGTGAAGAAATACCTACGTACCTTTGAAACCCAATAGCTCAGTTATTTTCAGTCTAAGTCAATTTTAGCAACAACTTATTTTTGACTTTTTAGTACATTTTTATTGTTTAATAAAAGCATTTTATAAAAAAAAATTTAACTTTATAATTTATAATGTTTACGGGTCTCCGGAGTCACGACAACCGTGTCGGCTAGCGGGCAGGCAGGGGCGGCGTGACGCCTGTTTATTTGTCTAGACGCCGATATCGATCAGACGTGTCACGACGAATGATGCACTTGTATTTCTCGTAAAGTTCTCGTAGATATTAGCTTCTGTTAATCACTTCACTTTAACTTAAGGGTTTTTTAATTATAGTCAAGGAATTAATAGGTACTACGTTAGTCTTCAAGTCAATGATGATAGTTCACACTAAGTACTGGGACTGGCACTCTAACGTGTTGAAGGATGTAAAAAATACGAGTTTCTTACTACTTCAATTTCTTTGATCTCATTCAAGTCTGGCACTTGTCTGGCACAGTTGTCATTGTCAGCGGGTGGTGGAAGAAGTTAGTTGGTTTTCTAATATCATAAAAAATCTAAGATTCAATTAAATACTTCAGATAATCAAAGTACAACAGATAATTATTTTTTCAGTAGTTCCCTATAAAAACAAAGAAGATAAAACGTATACCACATTGTTTTTGCACAAAATGAAGTTTGAAGAGTTTAAAAGGTTCCATAAATGCATGAGTTTGTTTGGAAGTGAAAGAAAATGTGGTTATTCTTCGATGCTTTTCATATATTCAGTATAGATGCTCGTAACTTCAAAATTTGTGTTTCTTTTTTTAAATATATTTATTCATGAGCTAAAACAAAATTGGTACAATATTCATTCCAAACTGCAGAATAGAATAGAATATCAATGGTTGTGTGCTTTGATGAAGTATGTAACGAGTATTGTTTTAGGTGCAGGCAGTTTGTGCTGCCATGCAACCAGACAGAGGGGTGCCTAAGAATTAATCTATTATTCATGTAATGAATATTAAATTAGTTGAGTCAGCGTCGCGTGGTTTTAAACAGCTCGTATACGAAAAATGACCATTTAAAGTATTTTAAAAACATTTGATTTTTTTTGCTAGCTGTTAGGTCATTTTATTTAAAAGTGAAGAATACATTGTGCTTTTTCTTCTGGTTTACTCGGTATCGTCTTTTCATGATTACTTCACTCGATTGATGAATTCAGTGGTAGTCCGAACACCCCATGCAATGGGGGTGAAATGATGATTCATTGTAAGCCATGAATTACTTTGCTAACTGACTCATCGAACGCAATATTGCTTCGTTTATTGCACTCTGTTACTTTTTTTATCGCTGGGAAATCCATTTACGCGTCCAATTCTCAAACTAACTAGCTAATCATTGAACTTATAGTAGTAGGTACATAGTATTTTGTTATTTTGAAGTTTTACATTTAATAGATTATTCCTACTCTCAATTTAAGAACATAGAGAATAAAAACTGCAGTTCTTCAGCCAATTCTTAGAAGCCTCAGTCTCCAGCACCCTCTTTTTGTCCCATATACATAGTTGGGAACGGGTTTCCTCTCGGTAAGGGTGAGTATTCCATAGTCAACCACGCCATTGGTAGGCTTCACATTCCTTTGAGAATATTATCAGAAATGGACAGTTTTCAGACATATTTACGACACTTACCCTATGGCTTTAAATAGGTACATATTTGAACAAAAAGAGGCAAAGATAGAACTCCTTATAGGCACTATGATCGCTGCCTCAGTTTTAAAAATAGACTTCGCACAAATACCATTCAACAGCGAACAGCATGTAGTGTTGTGAACAATACCATTCTCGTCTATTGTAGAAAACAATCAGCCGCTGAAAGCTACGTTAAGCTTAAAGCTTCCATCACCATCTCATTTAGGCAGCTACTCGTTTTCAGTCTTGAATGTATTGTCATGGCGTCTAACAATGGATGAAGGTTTGATGCACGTTCATTATTTTGAGAGATACGAATTGATAGGAAAATACGTACTCGTACTTTGTCTGGCTGCCATCCATTAGTGTTACTGCAGGGTACGGGTCTCTTCTGACAATTGAGAAAGCCTTATAGCTGTACCTGTACTCCATGTTGCTCCAATGGGGATCGACTGGCCCGTTGGTGCATTAGGAAGTGACCCTGCCGTCTGCGCCAAGGGTCGTGGGTTCGAATTCCACCCAAGACATTCGTGTAACGAACACATTCGTTTGTTCTGTGTCTGGATGTTAATATCTGTATAAGTATGTATTTAAAAATATTTATGAATCTACCTATATCAGTCTCACACCCAGACTCTGCCTAGTTATACTTAGCTTTGCCCAGGGTCAGATGGCCATGACGTGTGAGGATGTCCATGATATTGATATTCGATTTTGATTGGCGGGCGAAAATTACGGGTTGACTTACCCCTAAGTGGTCAAACCGATTTTCTTCCTTTCGAAGGCTTCTGATCACTGTTATTTTACAATATCAACCGGGGCCTCCAATTTTAAGTGCCTCAATGTGGGTTTGTGAAGTGCCTAGTGTAGAATATTCTCAAGCCACACCACAATAATGTTTAAAACCGAGATCGACGTTTTAACGTGCCCTCTAAAGCACGGAAGCGGTCATGAAATTATGCCACTAGGTCACCAATCAACATCTGCGACCGACGCTAACCATAGGGCTATAAGCGCATTTATCGAAGTAATAAGATAAAACCTCTGTACATTTCCAAAAATATGTTGTCATGGTGATGGTGATGTGATTACCCATAAAGTTAACTGTAAATAACCTTGCGTAACAGCCATGACCTACAAAGACATTTAACAAAAGCTTCGCTACATACCCATTTATCTATCAACAAAATCCTTGAACTCTGGCCGTATATTGCAATTTATCATCTACAGCCACTCGAATGAAAATAAAATAAAAAAGATGGAACATTCCCGCGCTCACGAGCAATCAGAAGCCAAGAGGCGCGTTAAGTCGTTTCAGAGCATCCATCATCGTGTCTATTGCTTCTTCGGCTTTTATCTTTACTCGTACTGTAATGTATGGAGGCTTAAGTGCGATATAGAAAACTGTGAAGAATTCTGAATGGTTTATGTCAAGTATCTCAACCAGAGCAACGGAAATAAATACCTACAATACCTACAATACCGTTTTTTATTGAAGATCAAAATAAGTACATTTAAGTAGAACTATTTTTATGTCTAATATTTGATTTCTATAAATTTTAACATTGACGCGTTTCATTCTGCAATGTTTTTAGTTTCAATTAAATACATTATCCGTCCGCTTGACATCTCTCTTCGCCTACGATGTTGTTACCTTCGCTACGCCCCCATATTTGGGATACCAAAGTTAAGCCAGTAGAAAAGTAGGAGTAAAGATGTTTTTAACACGCTTTTAGCTTGATATGTACGTATGTAGGTATGTATGTGGGTGTGTATTTATGTAACGGAATCTTTGAACGTGATTTTCGCCCACTTCAAAGCTTGGGATTCATTTGACACACATCTCATCACTTCACATATTTTCACCCTTATGGACCGATGATTATTACGTGATATAAGTAGTAAATAATTATTTTAGTGGTTCCGTCCCACCCGTCAGATGTTCCGCGTAATTAAATTTCGAGCATACTTCATTAGGCTGCTCCACGAGGCGCCTGGAGTGCCGGCGAATATTCATACAACACTCCTGCGTTGCTTGATGCAATTACTGGCACAATGAAACGCCTCGGCGGGAACGGTAATGAGCAAACTGTTGTTATGGCTCCATTTTGTTCAGTATATTCTGAAAGAGTATATTTATATACAAAATAATTACTAGCATACTCACACAACAATTGAATAGTCTTTTGTGTTGCATGATGCATGGGCTAAAACAAATACATATTATAATTGTTGAAGTCAAAGTTGGCATTTAACTGTGAACAGCATCGATAACTCTAAAGTCCGACTTCAATACTAAAATTGTGCTTTTTGTATTGAAGTCGGACTACACTTTTGGTCCTTACTCTATGCTAAAAGTAATAAAATATGTACTTACTAGTAAATTCGTTTGTGCGCAAAGGTGCCTTCCACAACCACTGTTGGTCGAGAGCATAGTCAACTACCGACGCAGCTCTAATGCGGATTAGTTAGTAGTATATCAACATGAAAGTCGACCTGACTTCATACCTACACACACACGTATACATATATACAATGTCGATGATGCGCACAGTTTTACTAAATTAAACAGTAAAAAAATTTAAATTTGGTAGGTACGTAATGTCTGTTTGTTTTCATACTGACATTGATATGCCTAGACATGTTACATCATTCAATCCAAAATATTTGCTTCATAGTGATAGCGAGTAAATCTTCCATTTTAAAAATAAACGGTTCACTCCCACTGTCCTGCCGATTAGCGCTGAAGATAAAATATTCAGTCCGGCGGCGTTAAAAACAGCCCTCTCGCTATCATAAACCAGTGGCCGGAATAAAACGATTAAAGTGCTGTGGATGATGGCGTTGGAATTGACTAAATTACTCACTGATAGTTTTGTTTTCAAATCGTTTTAGCTCGCGCAATAATGTTCAAACAACATGCGTTTTTTGTGTTGAATTTTGATATGATGGATGAATTTAGATTGGCTGGTTTGTTGAGTTTTAGTGAAGAACACAAGTCTCGTTTTCTCGAGGAGTCCGAATTTCCTCCTCGACAGTACGCAACTCAGAGTGTCCGCAGCTTCTCGAGAGAATTCACCTATTTACTTTTCGAGAGAAAGCACCTTCCTGCTCCTCGAGAGAACGAACCTCCGTGCACTTCGAGAGAACACAACTCTGTTATCCATGAAAGAACACAACTTAGCGATCCTTGAGGCCTAATGTGTCTAAACCATTACCCCTCGCAGGCAGAGTCACTACCGATTGCGCCAACGGGCCTGTCAATAAACTGTCACTTATTAATGGATAAACAATGATTGAGTTGAATATATCCAAATGAAATATTGCACTGAAATCAGTCCGGCTGTCACATTCACTATCATCCATGCTTAAAAACTTGTGTTATTCGTAAAATACAGCGATTTAACACCAGCATCCATCATACTTACTGTCAATCTTGCTGGATTAAGCCACGAATGCATTTAACCTGAAGCGACGAGTACATACTGTATATTGACAGACAGAACGACTGGGCTGTGGGTGAAACCCGGATGAAAGCGGTTTGTGAAGTCCCAATCCGTCCGATTGAAAATCAGTGCTGTTGTTTACAACCAGCTTTATGCTGATTCGTCGCATTTTTCTGGAGATGGTTGCAGCACAATTATTTGTCGTTCATTTATCTTTGTTTAACTTTTTCTTTTTTGTAAATTTAGTTAGGTAGGTAGATGAGATTTGTTTTTGTATTTATATAGTTGATTTGTGCTGTATTATTTTCAGAAATAAATACCTAAATTCATTTATTCATTACTTCAATTTATTTCTGGTTACAACAAACAGAATTCATCGTTAATAAATAAAATGTATGTATACAATGTACTATACTTTTTTTTTCAGATTAAGGGCCAATTTTTCAATGCTCAGATATACAATCAGATAATTTATTAGTCCAGTAACATGTAGCGTCGCGTAGGTAGCGTCCATAACCCAATGGCTCGCGTCGATTCAATGTGATCAACAGTGGCACAATTTCATGGCGCTAACGTGCTTCGGAGTGCACGTTAAGCCGTCGCGTCGTCCCGGTTGTTTTCAATAGTGAAAGCAATCGCTAAGCCTTGTAGAAGACCTTCGAATGGCTTGAGAACATTCGACAATGGATTGGCGACACACTGTTTTACAAATGAAAACAACCGGGATTTTCAAAGTACGGAAACGCTTACAAAATTTTGCTACTAACGGTTACTCATACCGACTGCGCCCGTTGTTATGGTTATGGTTATGGTGGTGGGCTCCGGTTTCCGCAACTAGCGCTTTATAAAGCGCCATTTTGCGTTCAATGCCGGCTAGTTGTCTAGCCAGCCTAGCTCCGCCCAGAAGCGCAGGATCCTCCTGGTGTCTCCACAGGCCTCGCGGAGCGACCTCGGTGTTCCGAGGATTTCAGCCCGTTGTTTAGCCACGCCTTCGCATTCCAGGATTACGTGGGCAGCTGTTTCTTCTACCGACAGGCATGCTCTGCACAGAGGGCTGTCGGTTGTACCTAGAACATATAAATGTTTGTTAAGTGGGCAGTGTCCAGTGATGTTGCCTACGATTATTCGTAGGGCTCTCCTGTCGAGAGACAACAATCGCCTAGTCAGACGTGCGTCGGGGCAGGGCACCGCTTCCCGTGATTGTCGGCACGTATTGACTTTCGCCCATTGATCTGAGTGTTGCTTTGAGGTTCGTTGACGTAGCCAGTTCCTGAGCTGGTTGAACGCTAAGGGTATCGTTGGGGTTGGGCCGATCGCGAAGGAGTCGGATCCCCTCCTGGCCAGCTGGTCTGCTTCGTCGTTACCTAGGGAGCCACTGTGCCCTCTGATCCATTGCAAGGTTACTCTGTTGTCCGAGCCAATCCCTTCCAAGGCCAAGTGGCACTCTAGTATAAGTCCAGACTGAAAGGTCTTACTGTCCAGAGCTTGTAGTACTGCAGCGCTGTCCGAAACAATTCGAATGTTTTGACCTTTAATGCCTCGCTTGGCGACTGCGTTGGCTGCCATTGTTATGGCGACACACTCACATTGGAATATGGAGCTGTGTTCACCTAAGGCTCTTGATATTTTTATGTTTATTTCGGGTGAGTACACTCCTGCACCCGTTCCCGTTTTGGTTTTTGATCCATCGGTATAGATTCGAAGCTCATGGATACCGGATTGGTCCTTTGGTTCTTCAATCAGCCGAACTCTGTAGTTCTTCTTGAAGATGTGTTTTTTCGGAATCCTGTCATTGGGAGCTGCCATCAGTGGTTGATAGTTGATGGCTTCCTCTAAAATCTTGGCATGAATTCCGTTTGTTACGCCCCAGAGGTTGAGCGCCTTTAGTCAAGTGGCTGCTGACGCCGCTTCTTGTTGTATGAAGAGGTCAAGGGGCGTGAGACCCAGCAGCACCTCAAGCGCAGCTGTAGGCGTAGTTTTCATGCAACCCGTTATGGCTACACATGATAGCCTCTGGAATTGTTGCAGTTTTGTTTTGGCTGTGGTTAGTCTGGTTCTGGGCCACCATACCACCGCACCATAGCTGATAATTGGCCTTATGACTGCAGTGTATAGCCACTTGACAATTCTAGGGTGGATTCCCCAGGTTTTGCCAAGTAGCCTTTTGCATTGCCAGAATATGGCACAGGCCTTTTCTATTTTGTTTTCTATGTGTTTGTTCCATAGTAGTTTATCATCTAGGATAACTCCCAGATATTTGACCTCTTTGGTCAGGGTTAAAGTTGTTCCTAGAAGTTTTGGTAAGCGAAGATTGGGTAAGGTTCGCTTCTTTGTGAACAATACCAGTTCTGTTTTTGATGGATTTATAGACAGTCCATGGTCCGTACACCATCGTTCGACGATACTTAGAGCCCTTTGCATTAGTTCGCATAGGACTGACTCAATCCTTCCTCTTACGAGGATTGTTATATCGTCTGCATAGCCTACGGTGTAGAAGCCTGCCGTGTTCAGTGAACGAATTAAGTCGTCCACCACAAGGTTCCACAGGAGTGGCGATATAACCCCACCCTGTGGGCAGCCTCTCGACACAATTGCTCTTGTAGTGCCGTTCACCGTTACCTGTACAGCCCTTTGTCTTAGCATAGAGTCGATCCATCCTGTAACGGTTGGATCGGCTCCATGCTCAGTAAGGGCTTGGCTTATGCTGTTGAATTGCGTCTTGTCGAAGGCTCCTTCTATATCTAGGAAGACCGCAAGAGCAGATGATTGAGTTGATAGTGCTTCTTCTATAGGTAAGATGACACTGTGTAAAGCTGATTCTGTTGATTTGCCTGAGCAGTAGGCATGCTGTTGGTGGTGTAGAGGATTATATGCAACCGCCTCCTCTCTTAAATAACTATCGCAGAGGCGTTCTAAGGTCTTTAGTAAGAACGAGGTGAGGCTTATCGGCCTGTATGACTTGGGTTGCGTATAGTCTCTCTTACCTGGTTTGGGTATAAATACCACTTTAACCTCTCTCCATTGCTTAGGAACGTAGCGGTGCCATAGGCATCCCCTGAATATTTGTACCAGATGTGGTGCCACGGTGTGTTTGCACCATTGTAGTAGTCCTGGGAAGATGCCGTCTAGGCCTGCCGCCTTAAATGGTGAGAAGCTGTTGATTGCCCATTGTACCTTTTCTAAGGTCACGATTCTCTGGGCAGTGTTGACTGATTCAAGGGTTGGTGGTTCAAACTCAGTGTGATCCGGTTCTCCCCAGTTAGTACTTTCCGTGATGTTGCATCCAGGAAAGTGTGTGTCGAGCAACAACTCACACGTCTCCTTATCCGTGGTTGTGTAGGTGTTGTCCTGTTTCCTTAGTGAGCCCAGGTCCCTCCTCGGTTCGCTTGCGAGGATGGTCTTGACCCTGGCCGCATGGTTGGTTGATTGAATGTTAGTGCAGAAGTTTCGCCAGCGTTCACGTTTCCTTTCGCGGATACGTTTCTTGTACTGGACCTGGGACTGTTTATAGGCATCCCAGTCTGTATCCCTCCGCGTGTTGCTCGCTCTGTTAAACAGCTTGCGTAGTTTGCGTCGCATATTCTCGAGTTCCGGCCCCCACCATCCTTTGTGGTTATTGGGTCCAGTCGAAGGCGATGTTAATGGACAGCTTTTCATATATGAGTTTATTAACGTCTCCGTTAGTTTATTTACGTGGTTCTCTATATCCGTTGAATCACTGTACCTCGTTGGGATTGTTCTGAGGTCCGGGTTCGCGGACATTAGCTCGCTGAACTTTGCGCGGTCTGTTCGTCTTGGGTTTCGCCAAAGTTCCGGCTTTTTAGAGTCTACGTTTAGTTTGTATCTTATCCATCTATGGTCAGAGCACGAAAGATCCCGGGACACATGCCAGTCAACGATCTCTCCCGACACTCTTTCCGTAGACAGTGTGATGTCGATTATTGTTTGATATCTGGAGGTGACGAACGTCGGTTCTGACCCCCTGTTGATAAGCCTGAGATTAGTGGAGAATAAAAATTCAACTAATTCCTCACCTCGTTTGTTTGGAGATTCGCTGCCCCACAGTGTGTGGTGCGCGTTTGCATCCGCCGAGATGATCAGCTCAAGCTTCTTTGACTCGCAGTGTCTGATGAGGTTTGCCAGCTCAACCGTTGGGATGTCCGCATCGCCCGGCAGGTAGGCCGACGCTACAATAACCTCCGGTATGCTAGGGCAGTTAGTTTGGAGTCTGACCGTAGTCAGGTCTCTGGAACAGAACTCATTCATTAAAACTGCGTTTATAGATTTTGGTGCATATATACATGTGCGTGGATTGGTTACGGTGGTATCGAGAAGTAACTTACCTCCGATGTTGCTTAGACCGCATATCCTGTCCTTCCTAATCCACGGCTCCTGGATTAGGGCGACGGTCTTGTTGTTTACCTCCAGCATTCTTCGCAGGGTAGCCGCTGCGGCTTGTTTGTGCTGGAGGTTGGCTTGCACGATGTTAGTGAGGTGAGGAGGAGCCATCGGGACTGCTCAACTCCTCATCCGTCTCCAACAGTACGTCCTGGTCCATCAGCCGCTCGACATCCTCCTCCAGGTCACCGTACTCGGTTTCCATGTCGGAGGTAGCCAGCGGGCGATCCGATGTGACCACTGGTTCCTCGACCTTACCCAGCATTGCTGCAGAGTCAGGTCTCACCACGGACGTAGACGCGACCGTCCCCTGGGCCGTGCGCTCACCCTGCTTTTCAGCAGAGGAGTCTGCGTTGGCCTCGGGGACTATCGCAGTCTCAGCAGGGTCGGGAGGAGTTTCCTCCAACCTTCCCGTGCTGCTGAAGAAGCGGATATAGGCGTTCCCTAGCTTGTAGCATAGCCTACGCCCCCTCGCTATGATCCCGGGAATGTCCTCGGCCGGAATACCAAGCACCAGGAAGGTACCAGGGGTGTCTCCTTCGTGGCGCTCAATATTGTAAAGCGACCACTTGCTAACCTGGTACCACCTGTTCTGGCCCATCAGGATCTGTCTGATCCTGTTGGGTTCGTCAGAGCAGTGTGGTAGCAGGACAGCGGACTTCACCCGTCTGGGGATGTCCGTTTGTCGCCTTACCACCAGCCGGGTGTCGGGAATTGGTGACGCGAAAGTGGCTATGGTGTCCCTTAGCCATTCCACGTCCTTCTTATCCTCGCACTGTAGCTTTAGCACTCCTTCGCTGTAGAAAGGTTTTCCACGGAAGGAGGGCCAGTACGTGGGTTGGTTGCTGGATACTGGGATCTCAGCTAGGTTTTCGATGCTGGATTCCAGCAATCCTTGTATGCGCTCCACCTGGTCAGCACTGAGGTCGGTGAATGGCTCCGCCATCACCGCGACAAATAGGTCGTTTAGGACCACAGATTCCGCGTATGTGATCGCGGCGCTGACCTTGCCAGTGGATGCCTTTATGCGCTTTGCAGCGCTGTTTATTGGCGACTGTGTGTCGTCAGGGCGGTGTCGTTTGGGTCCCTTAGCCTGGCCATCACTCCCACCACCTTGGGCTTTGGCTGCAGATTTACCCTTTTTTTTCTTGATCTTACCGCCGCGACGCGTTGGTTTCGCTTTGCGTGGCGCGTCAGGTTGCCCTTTCGCAGCCTGGCTTAGCTGGGCTGCCTTTTCGGCGCGTTGCCCGGATCCGCTTTGGCTTTCGCCGGGGCAGTTCGCAGGTTTCGCACCTACTAAGGTGGCGGGGTCCGATTCAGACGCTTTAGCTGCCTTCCGCCTTGCGGCAGAGGGCTGCTTCCTTCCCCGAGTGTCCTGGTCAGGCTGGGCTACCTTTTCGGCGCGCTGCCCGGATCCGCTCCAGCTTTCGCCGGGGCAGTTCACAGGCTGCGCACTTACTGAGGCGACGGGGTCCGGTGTGGACCTTTCAGCTGCCTTCTGCCTTGCGGTAGAGGGCGGCTTCCTACCCAGACCGGCCTGGTCAGACTGGGCTACCTTTTCGGTGCGTTGCCCGGGTCCGCTCCGGCTTTCGTCGGGGCAGTCCGCGGGCTTCGCACTTACTGAGGCTGCGGGGCCTGTTTCGGACCTTTCAGCAGCCATCCGTCTTGCGGCGGAGGGCTGCTTCCTTCCCAGATCAGCCTGAGCGCGTTGTGTTGCGCGGTCTTCCGCGCGTTTTTTAAACCTCCGCAATAGCTTCGGTTTGTTTCTTTTTTGCACCTGCCATTGGTACCCTTCGGTCCCAGAGGGGCCGGGAGTATCAGCAAGTGCATAGTTTTGGCAGGGCGCATCCGAAGGAGCTTCAACCTGTTGTTGGTTTGTTGGGTTTTTGTTATTACTCGTAGTATCCATGTTGATTTAGAGTAAATG
This sequence comes from Carterocephalus palaemon, assembly GCA_944567765.1. NCBI lineage: Eukaryota > Metazoa > Arthropoda > Insecta > Lepidoptera > Hesperiidae > Carterocephalus > Carterocephalus palaemon. The sequence goes on along the minus strand of OX155651.1, from coordinate 9,504,908 downwards.
CTTCATTCTCCACGGCGTCCCACCCTCCGGGGAGCCCGCACGTGGGGATGCTCGTTTGAGCACCAGGACCTACCGCGGAGAGTATAGGGTCCAGGATCCGCGATGCAGCGAGCCTGCACGATGCGAGGAGGTCTACAGCTGTCGGACCGAGATTTTGGCCCGTACTCACCATAGGCTCCGCGCTTCGCCGGCTGCGCACCTCATGATCCTGTAGCCCTCGCCAGGTGCCCTTATGGGGCACCCTTGCCGATTACCTTAGGTTGGCTATTCCCCAAGGCTGTTGTTTAGGGTGAAATCAGGACCAAAGAGGGCGTGTTGCCGCCCCAGGTACAACCGCCGACCTGAGGTAGGCTCAGCCCCCCAGGACTCCTTCATCCCCCCCTACAACGCTCGACTACGCACGGCACAAGAACGTAGGAGGGCTCATGCACACTCCATTACGGAATGGCCGGTTCGACGCGCCCACTGGTCTGAACCTACCAGTCTTTTTGCAGCTGCGTAGCTACAAGGTCCCTGGTGAAGCCTCTTCCCTTAACTGGGGCGGTATATTGTGAAGTGTTTACTGTTGCGTGTGTATGTGTGTGTAAGCGTGTGTGTGTATGTATGTATGTGTGTGTATATGTGTGTGTGTGTGTGTGTATGTGTGTGTGTTTGTGTGTGTGTTTGTGTGCGTGTATGTGTATGTGTGTGTGTGTGTGTGTGTGTGTGTTTGTGTAGTGTAGTTAAGGATACATAATCAGACCCCGCCTGAGCCGAGCTTGGTTATGTATCCTTGCCCTCCCCATTTATCCTGACTTGGGACAGGCTGCTCCTCAGGGGTCGTAACCCCTTCGAAAGCAGGTTGGGTTTTGTTGTTACTTATCATACGAACGACGCGAACCATTGAGCTATGGACGCTTTTGCTACTTGTATCTATCTAAGCACTGTAGTATAATTTACACCGAACTAATTGAAGTGTCTCAAGTCTCTAATGAACATTAAAAGCATTACACACATCTACGTACCTTACCTAATAGTACATATAACTAAGACGCAGAGAGATTCTACGTATTACTTAGGGTAATTGATTACATTTATGTATTAATGTGGAGTCTACAGAGTCAGATCTTTATGGGTTGCCTGCGTAGATTTATGTAGGAGGGATAATTTTACTTTGAGGATAATTTTATCCTTTCTAAGATGTTTACCTTGGTTTATTGGTTGACTGCCTTGGTTGTCTAATGGTCGTAAGTACCTACGACTCATAAGCTAGAGGTGTCTTCTCCCCGGGTTGGACAAAGTCGGTTTTTTAATCTTAAATTCCCAGTAGTATAAGTCTGAATTTGAACCGAGTTTCTTGTCGTGTTCTTCTCGGTAGACAAGAAACTCGGTGAACCGGCGGTAGGTAAAACATGTTATGACATTCATTATGCATATACAAATACCATATAATGAAAATAAATGAATCGGAATCTGAATCTGACATTGTGCGAGTCTTTTATGAATCTTAATCAAGGTCTATCACGGTTGACATGGGCGGCAGTGGATGGATGCTGCTGAATGCTGATTTGCTATCTCAAGTGCATAAAAAGAACGCCAATTTTTATATGATATTTTTCACACTCACAGTGTTATATACTTTTTATTTTTTATTATTTTACCTTGAAATACAATATACAGCAGGTGGGATTCGAACCCACGATTTACTGGACAGGCTGACCCGCTGAGCTGCCGCGATCCAAAGCCAATTTTAACATGACATGACGATGCGATGCAGTTAGGATGTAATATACGATTCAGCTTAAACCATCTAGCTAGTCAGCACGGATATGCGGATGCGGATACCCGAAAACTTGGAAACAGCTTGAGTTTAGCTAACATCGAATTGGCAAACGCTTACCGCGTCGGCACGTGATGAGAAAACTAACGCCTCAAGAATTGGAATTTTATATCAGATAGTGTCCAACCCTTTTTTATATTCTATGTTGTCCTGTTGGGCACGGGTCTCCTCTCAGAATGGGAGGGATTAGACCGTAGTCCACTAGGCTAGCCAAGTGCGGATTGGCAGACTTCGCATGCCTTCGAGAAGATTATGAAAAGCTCTCAGGCATGCATGTAGGTAGGTAGGTAATATGAAAGGTACTTACATTTAATGCGATGCGATCTCAACTGATATCTCGCACGCCGCCCCCTGCCTATTCAGAGTTATTATTTAATGCTTTTTAGGTAGAATATTGGAGCCAGGTTTTATCAAATACAAATAGGATTACTAAGTAGGTACTTCTACCTCAGATTAGATGCGGAAAGGACTACTATCTACTATTAAATGGTTTTGGTTTTTAAAGAAAGAAATCTTCGTATTTAATCTCATCAAGCGCTGGCTAATAACGACGATCAGCGTAACATTTGACAATTGGAAAAATTGAGGCAATATACATATTATCACTAAAAAATATATAGAAAATTAGTAATGATAACGCTGTACAGCCAATAAAAAAATTGCCGGCCACAGATAATATTACAATGCAGCCTAGTACAACCAACTTGAATCATGTAAACACGCCCTACTAGAAATGACAATAGTACCAACTGAAATAGCTTTTTTAATACAGTTGCTCAAAAAGTGGCGTATTACAGGGACGTATAGCGTTCGGGAAGTGAGCTATTACACACTCGTGCTTTTTCTTTACCATTTCCGAACTCGTGCGTTCTCTTTCCCAACTGTCAAAATAATGTCTATTAAAAAGAAAAAACCAACCACGAAGTTTATACTTACTAAAAAAAAATTCATCAAAGTTTTTATGATTCATGCAAATATTTCTAAAAAGAAGCTACTAATTTGTTTCAATATCAGATTTAATGATTTGATTCAATGAGTTAGGTTAGGTTTCACTTCATTTCATCTCATTAAATTTCATGTCAATAAAAAAATTCTACTGAAGACTTGGCTGTATGGGCATAGTTCCCTTTGCCTACCCAGAATGGGTGAAGAAAACAAAAAAAAATCTCTGCAATACTCTGTATTCTTTTACGGTTGGCGCCATTTTCCAAAAATGTTCTTTGCGAGTTTAGTTTGTGTTTTTATTATTTTATTAAATTGCTTCATTTTTTCGCAACTGTATTAAAAATAGTTGTTCAGTACACGTGCGGAACCGTCATTGCAACTTGTTCCGACTGTCAACCCTCGCCTTCGGCTCGGGTAGACATTTGTCGGAACTCTTTGCAATGACAGGCTTTCCGCACTTGTAGCGAAATATACTATTTTAATACAGTTGCTCAAAAAGTGGCGTATTACAGGGACGTATAGCGTTCGGGAAGTGAGCTATTACACACTCGTGCTTTTTCTTTACCATTTCCGAACTCGTGCGTTCTCTTTCCCAACTGTCAAAATAATGTCTATTAAAAAGAAAAAACCAACCACGAAGTTTATACTTACTAAAAAAAAATTCATCAAAGTTTTTATGATTCATGCAAATATTTCTAAAAAGAAGCTACTAATTTGTTTCAATATCAGATTTAATGATTTGATTCAATGAGTTAGGTTAGGTTTCACTTCATTTCATCTCATTAAATTTCATGTCAATAAAAAAATTCTACTGAAGACTTGGCTGTATGGGCATAGTTCCCTTTGCCTACCCAGAATGGGTGAAGAAAACAAAAAAAAATCTCTGCAATACTCTGTATTCTTTTACGGTTGGCGCCATTTTCCAAAAATGTTCTTTGCGAGTTTAGTTTGTGTTTTTATTATTTTATTAAATTGCTTCATTTTTTCGCAACTGTATTAAAAATAGTTGTTCAGTACACGTGCGGAACCGTCATTGCAACTTGTTCCGACTGTCAACCCTCGCCTTCGGCTCGGGTAGACATTTGTCGGAACTCTTTGCAATGACAGGCTTTCCGCACTTGTAGCGAAATATACTATATTTCAATACAATAGCCTGTTTAAGCGCTGTAACGAGTAAGCTCGAACAAAAGCTGTGAACCGACTCTACAAATAAGTACACTTAGTTTGAGTGCCTACGAATTTCGCGGCATGTTTGAACTTGTTTCTGTATGAAAAGTAGCTTTTGTTTTATTTTTGTAGGTAGCAGTTGCAAGTGTAATATAATTTTATCTATACCATACAACTACAAGTGTCTACTTTATTTCATTACGTGAAGAATATTATTTTTGTGACGCGGTAAATTATTAAGAAACTACGGGCGAACCTCTGATTTATCGCCTTCCATGGATAAAATCCAAATATCTCTAACAAGAATTTTGAAACTGCATTACATAATAAAACAGACGACAGTAATAAAAATTTGATCTCGAACAAGAGAAGTTTCGATCGTAAATTTTTCTTCATGTCCTACAAAAGTTTTCTTTTAAGGATCTTGTAAACTTGAACACTGTGATAAAATAGAAGTGTCTTTGCTCTCCTCGAAATATCATGCAAGTAGATACTTGTACCTAGGAAGGAGAAATTTTAAACTTAGTAAGGTGTCGGTGGACTTATGAATTGTTACTCCATCTGAATTCAGGTCTTCTTTTAATTGTGCGTGTTCAAGGTGATTCGAGGATGGTTTAGATTCACAATTTGGTACAGTGGAAAATGATTTTTGAACATTATTTTAGCATTTTGGTACAAATTATCATTTACATGAAGTGTCCATCACTTTGACATTTCATATGGCAGAACAAAGCTTGCGGGGTCAGCTAGTTTACTATAAAAAATAATTAAATGTACAGTGGAGCGTCGCTTATCCGAACGTCGATCAACCGAACGACCGCTTATCCGAACTCGGTCGGTCGAACGCGGGCGCGGGTCGGGCGGTCGTAGTGCATGCCTAGTTGATTGTCTAGGTATAATCAACGCTTAAAAAAATCATGTCTTACATACAAGATTACTACAAGATTGCACTTTTTTTTGTTTAATTCCTATTTGTCATTAAAGATATAAATGTAAATATGGTTTTAATTTACCTTTACGTAAATATGTATGGCTGAATCAATATATAGGTAGTTCGATTATCCGAATATACCGGTTTTCCGAACACCCATGTCCCCCAATTAGTTCGGATAATCGACGCTCTACTGTATGTGTAAAAGTAAATTTATGTAGGATACATTAAACCTTAATGTAGCCGCTGGTCGTTCTGTATTTTATATATTTTAAATAAGTATATTTTTGCTGGACGCCATAGCCGGCCGCAGGCTTGTAGAAATTGCCAATTTCCGCCCTTTAACAACGCGTGTCCGATTTCAACATTCACACACCTACCAATTTCCTGTATTTCCTCACGCTTTTATAAACAAGTCTCCCATCTGGGTTTCAAATAATACAGACGAATCTACTCTTATTAAAAGTCTTTATCTGCACCATAATTAAAATATAATATACTCATGACTTTATACACTAAGACTGCAAAGTATTGCCTTATAGGGCGGTGTCAATAAAAGTAGGAAGTTCTATGTTCGAAAGTACTTATGTACGTTTCGCGTCTCACTTTGTTTTAAAATTATTTGACCTAAAGTTTAATATATTTTGTACGACGAGGTAGCAACTCCTTGTATTACATGACACATCCTGAGAACTTCCTGTTTGGCTGATTTACCACGCTCAAAATTATACATAATAAAAATGATCTTCCGCCATGTTTAAAGTCAATACACGTTACGTACGGAAGCTTGTAATTACGAAATGCAGAGCGACGATAAACTTGTTGAATGTAGATTGAAAGCTTCGCTCAGGATGGGAATTCTGCCTTTGACAGAGATCAGTTAGCGGTAGTAATATTTGCGAAGGGAATGCGAATTTATGTTAATACCATAGTAAGGCTGCTGTAATTTTGTCTTTATGTTCCCCGAATATTGCTGTTACATAGGTATACAGTAACTCTATATAGATAACTAATGTCATTACTACTAGGTACATTATTTAAGAGATTACTCGTGTGGGTTCAATTACAATGCCTAGGTGCTTGGAATTCATTGTTTAATAACAATGACGATTGTCTGATGGTCGAAATTTGCGACACTTCGGGTCGGGGTTTCATGGAAAGCAGCAATGACTTTATATGTAGGGGTTAAATCATCGTAGGGGCACCGTATCTGAGGCTTCCATAATATCACCGAAAGCCGGTGAAATCTGTGTCATTCATTCTCATTTGTGTCTTTTTCATTCACTGGGCAATGACCCTAATTGAATTTAGAAATCAGTTATAGGTAATTTATTACACTGGATATTCTGAAATAAACTGCTCATATCATCATCGTCGATTTTCGTTGACCGTCAAAACTGTAGTGTTAAAACTTGCATCAAAACATTTCAAACAATTTAAATATTCATTACAGAATTAAATGAATAATGCCTCTGGAATATTCTACCAATAAATTATAATAAGAGATTATCTTTATTTATGATTCGGAAACACCAACGAAATGAGAGCTTTAATCCGATACCTAGCACGTTGATCATTATTATTAGCAAAATAAACTTCATTTATTATATGTGTACCAGGCAAACACGACACGTATTTGTATAATGAAATGAGGTTCTGTTACAGTTTAATTAATTTGGAACACAAACATATTACCTATAGAAACTATTGGTGAGGTGTCGTGTAGTATACATACTCGTATGTCACAGAATAAGTATTATGATTACAAAACCTAATCATAAATCTGCAAATACTATAACACTTGGCTAAAATACATGTAAAGAAGAACCTTTTTAATTTTTCATATAAACTAAGAAGCATCTAAAGCACAGATTACTAAATATGCCTAGACAAACAATAAAATCAAAATGCATAGAAATTCAGATTCATTAAGTTTCTAAATAATTGAGTTTCATAGCTGAATCGATTGTAAAAATTTCGCCGAATGACCCAACAAACGGGATTGTCCAATTCAATTTACATTGTAATAGAATTTTCGGAATTGCGCAGTAAAACATAAACCCTGGAAGTGTACGCAACACTGTATTGAAAAATGGGTCGCAATCCATTTGTCCAGATTGAAGTTGCTTTAATTTTATATTAAGCATTTCGGTGATAGTGGTGAAATATTTTTAGAGCGAAAGAGTTTTAAGAAATAGCAGTACTTTATCTCATTATGGAGTGAATCTCAATGACAGTAGGTACTACGCATAAGCTGCTTTAAAGTGTTATTCCACGCGAGCGAAGCTGTCGAAGCATTATGAATATCATCGATAAAATATGCATCATAAAGCGTGGTCAAAAAATATCAACCCGCTGACTTGTAAAGCACCAATTTTCCAGCTGTCAAAACACAAAAAAAATGATTCAAATTCAATTTTCCTTTTAATTTTAAGAATTTCGCTTCCCGAAATACTGTACCGTATTATTTTTTATATTTATTTACAATCTATTCCGACTACGCAGTGACGACAAGACGTGGAATTGGAAATGCGAGCTTAGTCTGAGAATTTATTTAAATTATTTGAGACGGCAAATACCCCTCGATGCCGGTAAATATTGAAATTGGACATTGGCATCACGGAGGTGGTCTCCCGGGTAAGAAGATTAATTTCCCCAAACCAACAATTGCCGAAACTAATATATTTCGATGTTTTCTGTACGTTTTAGGTTCCTAGGTAATTTAAGTAATCCTTCTTTTATTATAAATATGTGAAAGTTTGTATGTTTGACATTTTAAGAGAAATGTTTATAATGCAGGTGTTAAATTATAAACATGTGTCTTAAAATGTCTCTCTCAAATTTAGCTTTAGTAAGTAGGTATGTTATTATTTAGTAATTTCATTGAATCGGAGTTAAATTATGGGAGTGGTGTCGATTGACGGAGAAAAGTCAAACTCTCTAGTTGCGGTGTTAAAATCTTTAAAAATGATACAGAAACAATGTATTTCTACTTAGCGACATGAATATCCTAAACATTGAAGAGATGGAAGTAATTAGAAACAGATATATATCTATTAAGTGATCCTTCGATGAACATCGGTATAGTTAATTTAAACCAGGTGTATTATAAGGCTAAGATTACTTGCCAAATCAAGGTTCAATCTAGCTATATTACACTCGTCACTTCTATATTCTAACTGTATCCTTTATTTTACTAAAAAACATATTAAATTTAAAAAATCCAAGTCAAATTACAACTTTCTACAAGTGCAAATATCTAAGGATCCGCAGCGTAGCGATAACCTTAGGGATTGATCCCTTTAAAAGGTTCGATTCTAATTCTCAACACCCTTGCTCCTTTCAACTCCACCTCAGGGGGAGGTGACGCCTGCGCGCGCACACAATCGATACGGTCACGCACTAACTGCGGGAGGGGACAGGATGTCACGGCCAACATATCGATATTAATTAAGTGCCCATCGAGTTAAACGTCCGGTGGGTCCCGGCTACTTCACGTAGGTTATATGACGCGCTGACGAAGTTATGAGTGTTTAAAACTCATTTTATAAAGCTGGGATTTAATAATATACCTACTATTAAATTTAAATTTTAATGAGTCATCCAAAGTAAAATAATTTGAATGCAATATTCATCGTCCGAGTATTTCGCATTGCAGCAGCATGGTTTAGTATGCTCCAGATGAGAAAAATATATATGGTAACTACGGGTTCGCTCCCATAGTGATAGATAGCTCAATGACTAAAATTCGGCTTAGCACTCGGGACCTGGTTCAAATCCCAGCGGCACGCTCGAATAGCTTACAAAGTTTTGTATGTTCGTTTAGGAAATGTCACTTGCTGTAACGGACTTGTAGGTACGTATATCTTAGAGTTATCCATCATGTTTCTGCTCAGCGTGGTGCACTATGTAACTTCCCTTCCACTCTTAAAATATTTTGCCTGCCTAAAGTGCTTAAAAATGGACTTGGAAGGATTGCGGGACCATTAAAATGCATCGTAAAACTTTTACCGATAATGTATTTATAAATTTCCAGCATCTCATCAGCTGGCAAGCCTTTCTCAGTCTATTTTTCCATTGAAGCCCGGTCATTAGGGTCAATCCACAACAGGATTAAGCGGTCCATCTGCCAGCCGGTAATTAGAGTTCAGTGTCGGCTAATAACTGCCTAATAGGCGCGGTTCATTGAGTTATCGGAATTTTAGCTCGAGGAAATGATTTAGCCTTAATTTTATAAGACTATTATATTGTTTAGAGTGTTGTTTAAGTAGCTTTTTAATATTAGTATAGTTAATTTAATGTATGTATTAAATTATTTTGAATTAACTTATATTAATGTCTATAAAATGAAAAACTGAGCACCACTGTTCGGGCGCAACTTTTCATAAGGGGGACGGACAACCTGAAGAAGACAGCGGGAAACCGTTGGACCCAGAGGGCACAGGGTTCATTAAGGGGAGACGATTTTTGTAAAAGTTCTTGCTGTTCTTCTTCCATTCGGATAATTAAAATTAAATTAATAAGACAATGATATTATATGTTCTGTCTTATAATTTAATATATGATTGCTAATGTTGCTATACTACCGGTGACTGTCGTATTAATCTTAAACAAAACAAATAACTACGCATAACATTACACCTGTATTTCCCCGAAGGGGTCGATAGAGGTATGTAATAACACCCATGGTGGAATACCAGCTGTGCTTGTGCCAAAACCCGTCGAAATATCACCATTTGTTGTAACGAACGAATGTATCAATATACAACAAACGCATTTTTATACTTATGTTGATAGGTTATACCTGTTACTTTTTTTTATCCTTTACATCAACACAAAAACACTTAAAGTACAGTGGCGTATCGTGGCAAAACCCCTTAAAAATGGCCGCGCATAATAAATGCGAAATAGCCAACTGGCCTTCGTTCATCGTGCAACATTTATGTCGATAATGAGTTTTATCGACCATGCATAGGGCAACCCTGACCGCTAACTTTACGTTGGGGATATATTTACTACCTACTTAGATACTACATATTTATAAGGTCCCAGTAAATTTATAAGGAATCTCATTCATAATAAATTAATGAACAGATGTATCTATAGATTAAAAAGCTCAGTTGCACGTTTGCAACTCAAGTTATTGTAATAATTAGCAATAACAATAATTATCCTAATAGCTGAGACACTCACACCCCGGTATATTCTCGTGTATTTTGAGTGTAGGTGGCACAAGACATGACGAAATTTAACTCCTGTGCCCCCTGCACTCAAAATACACGAGACTTAACTATCGATAATCTAAATTTGCATCCGATTCTGATTGGCGGAACTGTGGGAAAAACTTATTTTGATTAGTAGTAGTGTTTGGAGTAGCCGTTGAAAAAGGATAAGTACACTTTTTATATTTTACCATCCCATAATATCAGTGGTAGTTATTTTATGTACCGCTCGTAAAACGGTGTAAGGCGTGCGGAACCGCGGTTAAAACTATAATAAATAAAATATATTATTTGAGATATGAAAACCTGCCTTAAAAAACCTTGAGGTATGAGGTCTGACGAAACTTTCAACGATTGGGTTGGCCACTAAATACTCTGCCAACCCGCACTGGAACAGTGTAGTAGTTGAATAAGTTCCAAGGCTTATGAATAGGTCCTGTATATTCAATTGGGGCATGTGCCGCAGTGGAAAGTTAATGGGTTACAGGTTTCAGATAGGAAAATTATCGCACGATTCAGTCTTCGTATGTAGAGAGATTATCGCACGTTTTGTGGCGAGAAGTCGTACGTTATTATCGTAAGTATTAATTGCCGTATTATTATCGTTCATAACATACACACACATCATATTACATACATATTTACATATCTTAATATATATATTTCTTGTGTACGTGTGTATGACAGTGAATCCAGTCCTCCTAAACAGCAGGTTAGATGTTGATGAAATTTTTTGTGTGTGTTCAAGGGGATTCGAGGATGGTTTAGATTCACAATGGAAAATGTTTTTTATATACTATTTTAGTTTTTTTTTGTTCATTGACGTGAAGCGTCGCGTCACTTTGACATTTCATATGGCAGAACATCGTTTGCGAGGTCAGCTAGACATATAAATGCTGAACAGCCCATCTCGTGACCTTAAGTTTCACAAACAATTAAAGTGTATCATTAGCATTCACAACAACCATTCCAGATATTAGGAGCGATCTTATAAACCTAATTAATTCCAGGGACCCGCGAGGCGGGACGTGATTATAATGACAAAAGTTCCATCACCCGCCCCGGGCGCTGATCGCCAGCGGAGCTCCAAGTAATATCGGAAGCGCGTTTCAAAATTGCTTGCCTCATCCTGTAGACGTACTCTAGTTACTTCACTTCAAGAATTTTAATAAAACCTTCTTGCTACTCGTTATTGGTAAAGTCAAATTACATACAAAAAAGGTGTCGCATAAACTCACATGAGGTGAGTTTATATAGGTGTATGTAATGTATAGTATTACTATGTATGATACATAATTACTTGAAAAGGGAATTAAGTGAACACTAAATGAACCCTCGATGTTGGTGCTTGTGAGTGATTTACCTAAAAGCTTTTAGTTGGTCTGAGTGGTTACCTTATTTAAGTTTCGATAGTTTGTCTCGCAGTGCAGTGTGGACGTACGTCATACCGCTATTACATGAGCATACATACATATTCTACCCACTAGCCTAAGGTGAAACTTGGAAATTTTACTTGTAAAATCCCTTGGCTGAAACTTGATCGAAGGCTTAGAAGTTTCCAATTCCAAGACTGGAACTTGCGCGTTACATATGCACGATCAACTGAATGTTATATAGCTTGTATAATGCTATTCTAGCTATAATGCTATACTAGCTGCTGCCCGCGGCTTTGCGCGCACGAAGATTATAGTAGGTATATACTGAAAAAAATAATTGAAACTATTTGTGTATCACAAGGGAACACAGTGACGGGATAAAAAGTATCCTATATGTTAATACAAGGTGTTAGCTACCTCAAATTTTATCAAAATTGGTCCAGCCGTTTGAGCGTGAAGAAGTAACAAATACACACACTCACAAACTTTGGCCATTATAAGATTAGTGTGATATAATTTTTATATTAAGAGCATATTGTAAATTACTGCAATAACATTAAAATTAACATAAATAAAACTTTACAATAAAACTGCATATATTGAATTGCAGTAGGTATATATGACAAGAGGCCGCAGTAATTTTGAAAATGAAAATGTAAATTATTATGCTTTGATTTGCAACATAAACACAATAATGCATGCAAATAAAAAAACATTATTTTTAAAGATACGCATATAATACGCAAACAAATCAACATGTTGGAATCTAGGCGAGAAAACAAAATACACTCAGCGGTTAAAAGCTACAGCGCTGGTTTTCAGTGAGCTCGTTTTGTCACATAGTTCGGACGCTGGTGGTTTAACAATGAGGCACATATTATAGGAAATAGTAGGTAAACATAATGGGAATAAACTAACAATTTCACGCTACAGTTAATAAAAAATTAAGTAAAACAGTATAAACAACTTAATTATTATAAGTCGTTTAGGTACTGTAAGTGTAAGGCAAAATATCTTAATAATAACTTAAAACTATAGCAATGTAAATGCTAATAGTTCTACTATATATATATTGATATACAGTAATAAAGCGAAAACGAAAAACAGTTGCTAATTTAAAACATCTAATATCAAGGGTCTATGACAGACAAGCTTCGACAGACAAGGTTAATTAAGGTCTAATTTACTTTTTGATTTATAACGGCAATTACTGCTCCCAATATACTGTTACTTACAAAGTTAAATATATATAGGTACTTGGTGTGTTTTGCCGTCGGGACTTTACTACAGAATTCGAATTCGCATTAACGGTTAGACTTGGCAACTTCGGTATGCCAGTGGAATATTTAAAGTGACCTATATTATGTAAATATACGAGACTTTCTTTGCCTTTGGTGTTCGAGGAGACAAATGGTTCACGCGTCAAAGCCCTCCTTTATCCATTTATCATGTCTTTGTAGGATCTATACGAAAGTGATCCGGGAGCGCCCACTCCTCGCACGGTCGTCGGGAGGGATATTTTTGTCAAAGAATGAATGCGTTGCGAATGTGATGTGACCTGAGAACTTTTACTGAATTGATAGAATTGTCGGGATCTACGAAAAATATTGTGAGGACGACAAATACGGCGATCTGGAACAATGTCAGAACATTCCCATCCAACCAATCAAGTCACTAGTGATCGCCGAGTGATAGAAATTGGACCATAATACATTTTCTAAATAATTTTACTTTTATTGTTAAAGCTCAGATTTGTAAACTGAGTGTCTAAAAAGAGTCTGAGTGAGAGTCTGTCGGAGTGTGAAAAAGACTAATATACATAAGCTGCAATAGCAACTAAATTTTCTTTAGGATACCTACCAAACAAAAGTCAACGTTTAAAAGAGCAACTAAACGCCATACAAATAACTGAAGCTAGGAAATGAAAACAACAGCAATTGAAGAACAAATATTAAAACGGCCCGTAATTATTCGCAAAACAACAAAAGCCCTGATGAAAATTGTTAAGAATTCTCAGTTTTCAGAATGTTCATTTTAATTTAGTGTAGGTATTCCTCTCTCGAAAGTTGAAGCCAAAGATAAAGCAATTCTCAAAAGCAAAAGCAAATCTTTATGGTTTAATATTTCGACGATGAGACAACAGATGTTTGGCAGGGCCAAGGTACTTTTTTTTCTCTTCTCTGTTTTGACATACATGAAATGTCAACTTTGAATATACACTGACGGACTCATAAACTGCATCAAAGGTCAGGATTACTTTCGAATCAATTTTTTTTATAGGTATGCAAACTTTTTAGACTAAACTGAATGAAAATGTTGAGACTGTTCATTAATCATTAAAAAAAACAATTTTTAAAAATAGAACTGCAGTAAAAGATAAAATTATAGCGGGAAAATTTAATTTATGCGTAGTATCAAATTCGTGTGTTATTAGAGTAAAGTTTGAAATTAATTCTTTTTCTTCTTTTTTTTCATTTGCGATTTAAATTATTGTTGCAAATTGTATTGATTATTAGTCTTTTGAACTCAACAAGTGTTTCGTAACCATAAATATGGATACTTCTTCCGAACAAGCCGCTCAAATTGTGGCATTGGTACGGGAAGGCTTGGATCAACGAACGATTGCTAGAAATTTAAATTTAAACCAGTCTACAGTTTCTAGAGTATACCGAAGGTTTGTAGAGACAGGTGCTTTCAAAAGGAGACCCGGTACAGGCAGAACTCGAGCAACCACCCGTCGTGACGACCGATTTATTGTTTCAACTACGAAATCGATTCCTCACGTCAGTAAACATCAAAACAGAGCTGAATGAAGTGCGTGGAGTAAACGTGAGTGCACGAACAATAAGAAGGAGGCTTAAGGAAGCGGCAATCACCCCTTTTAGACCAGCAAATGGTCCAAAGCTGTCTGCAGCTCACAGACAAGCTCGTCTAAGATTTGCGCGTGAACATGTTAATTGGACTGAAGAGCAGTGGACGTCCATATTGTTCACCGATGAGTGTAGGACTTGTTTAAATGGTGCAGACGGTCGCAGAAGAGTCTATCGTCGACGTGGGGAGAGATATGCTCAAAGTTGCATTGAGGAGCGTGTGCCTTTTGGAGGCGGTTCGTGTATGGTGTGGGGCGGCATTTCGATGATCGGGCGAACGGAACTTGTGTTCATCGACATGGTTCGTCAAAACGGTAGAAGAGGTGGCTTGACGGCACAACGCTATATAACAGAGGTTTTAGAAGCTCACGTGGTACCTTTTATGGGATTAATAGGCGAAAATTTTTGTTTAATGCAAGATAATGCCCGACCCCACGCCGCTGCACAAGTTAAACAATATTGCGAAGAGGTTGGGATACGTACACTGAATTGGCCGGCTCGCAGCCCGGATCTTAATCCCATTGAGCATGTTTGGGACAGTTTAAAAAAAGCTGTATATGCGAGAAATCCTGTGCCTACAACAGTGGCCGCACTAAGAACAGCTATTTCACAGGAATGGAACAATATTCCGCAAGAACGTTTAATAACTCTAATCAAATCTATGCGGAACCGTTTAGAATCTGTAATAAGTGCACGTGGAGGCAATACACCTTATTAAAAGAAAAAGAAACCTGTGCTTTAACTTTTTTTATTATTGTAAGAACCAATTTTTCAATAAACCACCCATAACCATTTTTTTATTCATTTATCGTTTTTGTTCAAAAAAATTGAATGGTCCTTTCCAGTATACGCACATTTTCACTTAAGGATATGATACTACGCTGTTATGAAGTTAACAAACCAAACTATTGG
The DNA here is from genome assembly GCA_944567765.1 of Carterocephalus palaemon. Lineage (NCBI taxonomy): Eukaryota > Metazoa > Arthropoda > Insecta > Lepidoptera > Hesperiidae > Carterocephalus > Carterocephalus palaemon. Next base: position 9,489,666 of record OX155651.1, on the reverse strand, counting down.
TTTCAATTTAAATTTGTATTAAAAGTTTGAGTATTTGGTTAAAATGTTTATTTCAAAGGTGTCTTGAACCTTGATGCAGTTTATGAGTCCGTCAGTGTATTTACGAGTGATCTAACGATTGATAACAACATAGCTAGCTAGCTACAACCCATAGACGTCTCACTTTTGGGCACGGTCTCCCATAGACACAATTGCGGGAGGTCTGGAGCAACGTAGCCTAGCTTTCAATCTTTAAAAGATTGAAGATTAAATTATTATTAAGATTATTATTTTCCTTAAAAATGAAAGCTTTAGCGCGTTTCTATGTACTCGTAAGTACCTACATAGAAGACACGGGTAGCAACCTACATATAAACATAAGCGCTAGCATTCAATATGCTAAATCAGGTTTTATCCTATAGATCAGACTCTCTTGGACCTTCGTCAGACCTAAACCACATCCATTTAATTCTTTGAAAGCCCATTTTTACTTTTCCTTTCATAGCCGTCCTTAATATTTAGAGGTTGAAGTAGTTAAGATAAAATAAAGATATAAAATAAGATAAAATAAGATAAAAATACAAACCCTGACAAATTGTTCACATCGCCGCTGATCAGCTTTATTGGTCCAGTAAATTTCTACACAATTAAAGAATATTTAAATAATAAATTTACAAAATAATAATGTATTTATAAAAAACCATTTGATGCCGCAGAAATATAAGTTGCCCAAAATGAATTAGGTTCTTATAGAGAATAATTAGGTTCTTTTAGTGACAGACGTCAGTCACACATTATAGGTTTATTAACCTGTATTCAATTTACAAATTATTAGGTACTAGTTTAAAAACGATTTCAAGAAAAAATTAGCCTTTAATGGTAATTAATAGAATATTTAAATCAATATAGGATACTATGATTCTGTTTCTTAAGCTAGTTTATTAATACAATGCGCTTATTGTATATTTTGTATATGGGTATAGAGTAATTACAGATTTAGTAACAACCGAAACGCAATGTTATGATAGATTGAATTAGATTGCCATAACTTGCAGTGTTGCAATACATAAATTATCTTTTAAAGTTAATTTTAGGTGGTACAAATGCAGTAAAAAATCTAATTTATTTTTTTAATAAAATAACGCATTTTTTTCTCCAAAAATCAATTTTTGTATCCGAGGTACAACTCTTGGCCCAAGTTGTATGGAAAGATAAACGTGTCCTTTAAATTAATATGAATTTTAAATTTTTATGCCATTCCATTGTTGAGCACTCAGGAATCTAATGTAAACCTACGTGTCATCTCATGTTGGTACCTGTGCATAAGGCAAATAAATAAATAAAATAAGATATTGTAAACTAGAATACTATCACTCTTTCGAAGCTCTAAAATAAATGCATTTCCATTAACAATATCTCCGGGATACAACCCGTGGCGTCAACGCGCCACTGAGGGCAATCTACATACATTTGCATAAAATGCGACGAGAGCTCTAAGGATGAGGTCTACTTTGATTCGCTCCTACGCAACCGCGCTGACAGCGGCACCTCTCGTTGGATTCGCTGCGTTTAACTTATTGAAGATTAAATTAAGATGAAATTATTTGAAACTAGTGGACGCCCGCAGCTTCGCTCGCGTTACACATTCACTAACTTCAAAAACGGCAAAGCTTCATACTAACTTTGCACCCCCGTTTTACCCCCTTAGGGGATGAATTTTCAAATTTTTCTCGCCGTAAAAACCATCCTTGAACTTCAACGAACATTTAAAAAAAATAATTGGCCAAATTGGTCCAGGCGTTGTTGAGTTATGCGCTTACCAACACATTTTGCGATTCATTTTTATAATATAGACTACTCGGAGAAATTCTTATTTAATAATAATAATAACTCCCAGCGACAATACGACATTGAGATGAACATAAACTTATTCAATGTTGGTTGGACCAATCATCCAACGACAGAACAGTTAAAACCTCTTTTAGCTGTTCTCTGCATCTAACCAATATTGAATAAGTTCAATTAATAATACTTGTCTATAATAGCGAGCATCCATAACCCAGCTTAGAAATTTAGAATGTGAGTATTTGTCTCTATCTTTTACATACACTTGAGTAGCTTTTCATATTTGTCTCTTTTCACGCCCCTGAATATCAGGCCCATAGTTTGTGTAGCTATAACATAAATATGACAAAATCGTAAGTTGAAATGCTGTGTAGTTGTATACGCTTTTATATTATTCAGTATAATAGCGTAGCGTCACTTTAATTTGGCCCTATCACCGCTAATATCAAACCGATACCAAAGTGATCGCTGGCCGGGTTTGTGAAAAAGTAAAAAAGATATGGCTGGTATGAATGGAATACTGGGGCACGGCCCCTATCCAGGTCTGGTAAAATGCTGAGAGCTCCAGAGCGCATTCGCACGAGTAGTTTGGAAAAGCTTAAATCGATTTGAAAACTAAAACCTCTTTCAATTTTTGGCTGCGGTTCTAGTAGCGTCAATAATGGGCTTAGGAAGCTTACGTACACTGCAGTAAAGATTGCGGTTCAATAATATTTGGAGTCGTTATTAGGCTGCAGTAGTTTAACTTTCCCTTTTTTATTACTGAATGATTAGTGAGTGTTTAAATTCATAGTAGAAGCTAACCAGCTTACTAACGAATTACGATGAATCAAAAGTCCTAAATCTATCAAAGTCCTAAATCTATCAAAGTCCTAAATCTATCAAAGTCCTAAATCTTCAGGAGGACGCGCACGCGGCGGGCACGGCGTACATTGAAGGTCTGACTACTGACCTAAGCCTAAACTGTGTGAGTTTTATTTATCGACTAGTGGACGCCCGCAGCTTCGCTCGCGTAGAATTAGACCCATTAACGACGTCTGCCCGCGTTCGGGTTGCCCACTTAACTTCAAAAACCGCAAAGTTTCATACTAACTTTGCACCCCCGTTTTACCCCCTTAGGGAATGAATTTTCAAAAATCCTTTCTTAGTGCTCCCCTACGTTATATAAGGAACCCCTGTGCAAAATTTCAAGTTTCTAACCCTTATAGTTTAGGCCCTGCGTTGATATGTCAGTCAGTCAGTCAGTCAGTCAGTCAGTCACCTTCTCCTTTTATATATATAGATAGGACAGCAAATACTTAAAGCGCACGTGAATTGGTTGTTTGGAGAGGCTTATTTATTAGGTTTAGATATTTTACAACAAATTAAGTGATTGGATTGAGTTTGATATATCCGTTTTCGATTGACTGCAAGCATTTCAGAGGAAACTACTTCTTTCGTGTCATAAATGAGGAACGAATGGATTTTGCCGTCCTAATGGAATCCTCAGGTTACATTAGGTATCTTTCTTTCTTCACTTTTAATTCTCTTTTGTATTTAGGATATGCAGGATTTCTCATGAATTTTTCTTCATATTTAGTTGATTAAATGAACAGCCTTGAAATATTCCCAATATAAAACAACGCCGATTTTCCTAATATTGCAAAAAGTAAAAGCTAAGCTCAGCACTCTGGGTGCCAATTTGCGAGAGCACTTCGAGTTGTATCGAGCATCATTCCGTTAACTATCTGCAGTACTTGTCTACGAGCTATTTTTAACATTTTATAGGTTGTGTTTCACGCCACTAATTTGTTTTCGGTTTTAGATAATATTTGTTACGCTGTTTATTGCATATAACCGCAATATATATTGATTTTCTTCATATATATTCTTATCTTTTTATCTATCGTCTTTTACTGAACAATAATACTTTGTTTACAAACAGCTACTACCTGTTCTGTCACCAAGAATTAACTCGAAAGTAAACATATGATCTTCTGAGGTTGACCGTTGGTTGACCCTTCTTCTCGTATAAGCTGATTTTTGACAAAATAAATCATTTGACAGCGCTTCTTGTACGGGACAAATCTATAGCCGGCCGGAATATATATATACAGGAACGAAATAATATTTTTTCTGTAACAAGAACATTTTATGTATTATTGCACGGTGCCTATATTTTCCATGGGCTAGAAAAATTACTGAAGTAACTAACTTACTTAAGTACTACTTTACAGCAGGTTTTTTACTTCTGGCAACTCTTGAGAAAAGTTTGCAGTACTACCGTCGAATATTCGAGAACTTGGGTAATATCGGACACTCCTCGCAGCGTAGTTGCCTGCTGTGGTGCAATAACGGACTTACATTTACAACTTTGTTTCTTGCAAAAATATGTCAGAAATTACCACAATTTAAGCATGTGACGACCCTGCTTTATTGGTGTTACATTAATCGATCGCAATGAAAAGCAAGTAAGTAGTTGAAGAACGTTATTTAATTCTTCCACGTAACCACAGGCACTAAGACGCACTTTAACGAACACTGTTTTACTGTATTTATCACTTTAACACCACTATCAAGATCACTTTGGTTAAAAGTATTGGTATCATTTGAATACTTTAAAGTTCTCTGTCGTAGTTAATCGTTAACTGTTCTCCGAATCGGCATTAAATAACCGAAGAAACTTTCTAGAAATTTACATCACTGTTTTCGAAATTTCAAATGAATCGAACTTCAAAAAAATTTGATACTAAACTGATTTCTAAAACTTCAATTAAGAAAACAGGATTTAATTGAATATCAAGTATTAGGAATAATAAAATGATTCTATGATAAACTAAAATGTGTTGGTAAGTTATTTCATCTATGAGTCATGAGTAAATATGTCATTGTGAATTAACTTCGCTATTTCTATTAAACGTAACTAATCAAAAAGATCTTTAAAATTGAATTAGGATATCTACTAGTTCTTTGGTACCAGTACGCTCCTACCTAACTTTAATGCACTCTCGAGACCTAAAGCAATTTGAAAGCTTTTTAAATATTCCATTCGTAGCTCTGTGAGTGCTTACTTAGGGTAAAATAGCTTACATTAGCAAAATGTTTGTTATTCTACCGGCTAAGCTGACCAGGAAACATAAAAAAAATATTTACATGTTTTAATCTTGATACTTAATGTGTAATTAATAAAGTTTACAAAGACTGCAAATCGTAAAAAATTATACGGTAAAAAGGAGTATTCATTGTACCAAAACAATTTTAAAGCAACCTAGCTCGTATTATAACATAAATTATCTCATCACTGTTTTCTCTGCATTGATACGCTTCAATTACATTATTGCACTTATTTTACGTAGAAAGTTATTAAGTCAAATTTTGAAGTCTTGAGATGACTCCGTGTCGAAAAGACGCATGTTTATGGCCGTAGTTAACTCTTCGTGATTAACGACCTTCATAAACTCTCGATCTTCGCAACGACACGATTTATTATCATTATAATATGGATTTATAGCAACAAGCAAATTACAATATTGATGTCCACAGCCCCTCTCAATTAGTATCCTGGTTATCTCCAATATAAATTTGTTTAAGACATTGACATCCCTTTTAAACATTGTGTCGTAGAAATTTATTTTACGTAAACATGTAGGTAATTTAATATTGATTCGTTATGATTGCAAATCGATGATGAATATTTTATGGATATGAGAATCTAAAAGGTAGAAAGGTACTATTATTTGTCTCATGCCTTCCATGATCTTATGTAAATGCCTCACAGTCACAATATTAAAATGGCTTTATTTATTTGTGACTCCAATTTTATTCCATTCCTATTTTCTGAGTATAAAGCTTTGTCAAAGTTAATATTATGCACAACGTCTTGTAGCGCCTGTCGAGGGATTGCTTCGTGTTTGCAGTATTACATTTCATATAAATTTGTTTTCCATGCATTGCATCAAATCTGTCAAAATACGATGTTCAATGTTCTTCGAATGCTATTTGTAACTTTTATATTTTGAAAGCTTTGCCTCAGTCTACTGTATGATTTGCTTTTAGAAACAGGATTTTCTTTGTTTTATCGATACAAAGTATTATAATGATCTACTTCACCGTGCTTGAATATATTATAGCAGAATCATCATCTGAAATTCCGGATTCAACGGCAATGTTTCAGGTAGAAAACATTTTAACTCGTAAACGTAAACGTTAAGTGATAGAAGATAAATACGCATTGCAGTGATGCTGCCTCTCATGCCTGCCGTTTAATTAGGTCAATAGTTATAAAAAGGTATATAACGTAGTAAAATTTAAACTTGGTCAATTTTTAAAAAGGTAAATGAACTGCGAAAAATAGGATAGAAAATAATTCGGAGTCCAAATTTATGTAAATAGAAACATAATGTATATATTTCATGCATCCAAGGCTTCCAATGTTAGTGTTTTGTCACAATGTTACAAGTAGCTGCGGATGGAACTAAATGATCCTTTGTTTTTTTTACATTAAAATATTAAGATATTCCTGACATTCAATTGAATGACTACACTACCAATCCGCATTGGAGCAGCGTGGTGAAGTAGGTATGCTTAGACCTACCGCAGTTTGTTTGTGGAGTAGACCCGTGCGCAGCAGTGAGATGTCTATGGGTTGTAGCTTAGCAGTCCCTTAGCAATTGAATGAGACTTGAAGCCCGAATGAGTCGAGCAAATTCAAACACTTTCAGAGAAAGAGATTCTAAAGTGACTTTGAAATAAATTCCCACTGCAAAAGACCGTTCTAATATGGAACAGGGACAATTTGAAACACATTAACGTCACGACAGGACGTTACGTTCCATAATACTTTGCTGGAAGGAGAGGAAATTTCCAAATTTATTATAGCGTTAGTGCCACGGAGTGGTGGAGTGGCACTTCAGAATGAATTTTAGTATCTACATCACGGTTTAGAAGACACTTTGGTACGATATTTGAGATAGAAATTGTCACGTTAAATAATATTAAATTCCTAAATACATGTACATAATTTAATTATAATTTTTTTTTAAATTAGGAGTGGAGGATTATATGGGGAAAATTGTATAAATTACTATTACTTACTAAGTTACTATTACACGATTCTATGAGTATTATATTGAGTCGTATTTATTTGAGTCGTCTATGTCAAACATTATCTATTCTTAAAAGATATTTTCAGTATTTTTAATTGTCACAACAGTGAAATTGAAACAGTGTCCAAATAAACAAGCTACAAAGATGAAGATAAATGTTAGCTATAATTAATGCAGAGCGAGTACTAGTATTAGTCAGGCGTCTAATTTCTTGCCCTACAAAGTGGAAGTGAAACAAGACAGTCAGCCACTAACGAGGCAAGTTGTTCAATCGGGGCAGGCACTGCGCATAACTTTGCGAGCAAGTATCCCCATGTAACTTAGCCGCAAAAAGATTAATTTCTGAACAAACCAGCTGTTGTATGTTCAGCCAATAAGTGTTGAAAAAACGATGTATAAAATAGCTGTGTATGAAGTATTTTAATGTTTATTGTACTCGTATGAACTTATCGATTCCTTCAACAAAGCAAGTAAGGTTGCCGCTGAAATTCAGTGTGATCTCATTGTTGGCAGTCTAGTGAAGGTATGAGGTAGGTGTATATAATCATACCCTTTTCCTGCCCATGAAAAAGGTAACACTATAAATTCTAAACAAACAGTATCTGACAAGTAACAACGCATTAGTCATGCGTCAAATCCGCGCCCAGCACACTTCAATGAGGCTGGTTGTCAGTCACTAACGAGGGAAGTTGTACAATGCTCTGAACGCCCGGCGCTGGCTATTGAAACTAACCCCTGAACTATCGTTTGTGGCTACATTTACATGGCAACTTATATTATATGTACTGAAAGCGATGTTGCGTATAGACAGAAGAATAATAAAATCATTCCAGAGCTTCGAGGTTTAAACAATTATCATTGTTCATGTTATATTTGCTTTGAAACAATTTGTTATAGTTACTTTGGCGTTAAGCCGGGTCATTTGCCCGATCCCATCACCGTATCAATATCGATGCAACGCAAGGCTATCGACAGAAGCTAGTGAAAAATCATTACAGGAACAACAAGCAGATATAAAGAAGAAATAGACCTACCACCGCAGTCATAATAAGTACATGACCACTGGAAAAGTCAGAGGGCGGAAGAAGACAAAGTCGGCGGGGAAAAAGGTTCATAAAAGGAGACGACAAAGACTCGGAAAAGTAGCAGGGAAAGAGTGACCAAGGTAAGCTCAAGACAAGACCGTAATAGATGGAGCGCATTTCAATAGACCTTCATTTGGTGATATAAGTTGAAGAAGAAGATTTGGAAAAGAAGAACACATCACTACTACAAGGCGCCAGACCCACTTAAAGAAAACAGTTAAGTCATTCGACTTAAAACTAATGAATTTAGACAAGATTACTGAGTTATTTTGAGTAGGTACTGATATAGAATTGAAATAGTTGAGAACAAGCCTTCATCAAGGTTTACGTCAAACATCATCGGTGTTGAAAGTTGGACCTTATTCAGTTAACCTCGTCTGCCTTGTAGCCGTTCTGACATCCTCTGATAAAGGTCTGACATGACTTGGTAAGGACTAGCTTGTGAGTTATTTAACAGTTTATGTTCTATCAACTAATCAACAGTTACAAAAACATGGGATAGAGATACGAAACTTTGTCTTTGTTTTAGCAAGTATAAAAATCACTTAAACTTAAGCAAGTCTGTGAACACAAATGAGTGGGAACAGGATAGATACTAAATAGTCACGGTCTACACATTTGTCATGGTCGGAAGCGGATGGGTGATGCCTCATGCTCGATTGCTATGCTTCTTACTTACTGGCTTCTACTTAACTATCGGTACTTCATCAAGAATAACTGAGATTATTTTACGGGGAATTTATCGACATTGTAGTGTAAATAGTTGAAAAGAAGAAAGTCATATCTAATATCGATTTTTTATCCTGGTTTTATTGGTGAGCGATACCACTCCCGTTTTAATTACATGCAAGCCATTTGTTATAACAAGCCATACTTAATTTGTTATTTTTTCTTTGTTAGTCAAATATTTTTTTCTATCATTTCAGTTATTTTCGTTCTTTTAAAACTACAAACAGATAACTCTTTCAATGAAAATTGCCTTTTCACGACTCAACTACCTGAACAAAGAGCCAAATCTAAAGTGAGTATACAAAAAGGCAAGTTTGTAGTTTAAATAAGAGTGCTCTTAGTTAATTAACCGAAAAGGAGATAAAAAGCAGGAACAGCGAAGCGAAAAGTCGGTAATTAACTGTGAAGTAGCAAGTCGAAGCGACTTGCCAACTGGCAGCGTAGCCTGTTGGATGAGTCGACAAGTGAGAGCTGTAAAACGATTTACACGACGCCAATAAGGATAGCGCATAAAAAGTTAATTATGAATGTCTCACTACAAGTAAATAGAAGCGATTACCTACGTATGGCATGGCCATATAGTGCTTAGAGTGACTGGCGCGAGTTTCTACCATACCCATAGGATAAACAGCAAACGTAGTACGTTCGATAAAAATGTATATCAATATTATTTATCAAATTAGTGACAATAGAACGTAAGTTAAACGCTATACTTGACTACAGGGACGCAAAGTCCTCCATAAGTCCTCAGTTCGCATACCTAGATACTAACGAACTGACCATGTTAATGTTCTTATTAACACTCTCCTAACTGAACTAACCACCCTAGTCTGCCACAGTTTTCATGGGCAGCAGCGGATGGGTGGTGCTTCATACTCGTTTTCTATATTATATCAATAAATAAATGTCAATCCATAGTTTCCCAAGATGTAATAACAGGCATATTGACCTAAATGGGTAAGATACATAGGAATCTTAAACGTCCATAAAGGCGTACGGAATTTAATCAGAGAAAAATGCGGCGTGCGGAAAACGAACTCCCTATTCGAGTAATTTTTATATGGTTACTGTGAGGGTTGCATGTCCGAGAGAGCTTAGTTCGTGATGAAAAATACTTAGACATTATTTTTAAAGCTATTAAATGGTCCGAGCATCACGTCGCGTCGCGAAGACTGAGCTGGTAATTTAATTAAATTCCGTCTTAATTCAATTGCTTGGTAAGATTCACCTGCTGCTAAGTGGTTTAATCCATACATAGGTATACAAAGTGGATTCTTTGGAGCCAAAGCAGTCTCTGATAGATTCTTTTGCCACACAAATATGTAATCGTCAAAGTCAAATATGTTACTAGATAATGATTATTGAGCACTAAACAACCGTTAGACATAATATTTTTAACTACCAAAATAGCTCTTCAATAGCTCTTCGCACTTGAAATACAAGTGGTCATTCGATATTGATCATTCTCTCATTCACGCTGATAACAAATTATGTTCCCATCTTTTCTATAGCGTTGAACGAGTGGGTCTGAATGTTTTGTTTGGAAATTTCGTTTGGCCAACCCTATTTGTACAAGGGTGGATTGCCGACCGCTGTCAGAGACAAACACACAATTTATCACCCTTTATTTTGAAACGACACGTCCCTGAGGCAAGTCTGACGTCATAATATAGGGTTTCAAACGAGTTGAAAACATTCACAGCTCGACAGCCTATAAAAACAAAGTTGGCATAGGGATTACGGAAATCTGAGTTTTAAATTCGTATTTATTTTGCAATTTTGTTGTGTAATTGAATATGACGGGGATATATGAATGGGAATGTTGTGATATTATGTCATCTCTTCTTTATTAAAATTTGAACTCATGGTTATATGTATAAGAGCGGTCAGTCGCTGGGCAAAAATACCTGTTAGAATCAAAATGATTCTTTACATTAAATAATATTTAATACATAAGTCATAATCTAATCAAAAAATTCTGCAGTATCTTCCTCGTGTAATGTCTAAGTCAATGTTTATACCTGCCTGTCGGTATCATATCGTGCCGCCATAACCGAATCTATATGACATACAGTTCTATACAGTTCAACTACGATGATATCGATTTTAAATAAAGACCCTCCGCTGGGTAATAGGTAGTATAACCTCGTTGTAAAGCTTTTAGGCATCGAGGGCAATGAACTGAGTCGTGCATTAGGCGCTTAAGGACGGAAGGGCTGTATTGTTTATTCAAATTGTATACTCATGTTTAACCTCTTTTAACGTGTGTATTTATTTTTTCGCCCGATGGTTAAGAATAGTTATTGAATCGGAAAACTAATTTTTGGCCGTCCTTCGACGAGGTTGAAAAAGACCGCAGGAAACCGCTGGATTCAGAGTGCCCAGGTTCGGGAGGACTGCCGTCGCTTGAGGAAGGCTCATGAGTGGCTGATGAATTGATGGATTTGTTTTTCAGTTAAACCGCCGTGAAATAGGGAGTTTTATTTAGAAATAGAAATAGTCATGGTCGCCCACTGAAGGAAGCTAGGCTTTTCGCACATTCTCTGTATCAATTTCGTCATAATATAAAAGGATTTAAACATTGAAACCACTCATTGAAGTTAATTTTTTTATTAAATTCAATCAAGGAGGTATAAGCATATATACTTAAAGACATGTAAGTATGAAAAGTTCAAGATATGATTCGCTACTTACAAATGCTCCCACGAACAATGACCGTCTCAAAAGGTTCTTTCATCTGAGACCTCTGTCTAGACGTGTCGGCTGGACATAATTATGTCTAACTTATTTCCAACTTGGGGACTCGTTTACGAGAATATTCTTATTGATCTGCAGACGTTCATGTCTCTGCTTATTCTCAAGAGATTGCTATAGGTATCACAAGGATATCGTATTGGTACGCGAACAAATATACCAGACATACAATTTGTACCGCTTTCATTTTTAATCACCTCTTCTATTTTATTTAATAGCAACTCGTATTTTACTGCATGTTTCACACATAGGTACTAGTGATTTTTTATTGTTTATTTATTTAATTTATCAATTGATATAAACATTACATATTATAATACAAAGCCCCAGATGTTCGTTCGGTCTAATTTCAGAAACTATTGTACATATGATTTTAAATAGTATTTTAGTTTGACATTTCATATGGCAGAACAACGTTTGCGGGGGGGTTAGCTAGTCTATAGTATAAAAATAATTGGGTTCAATAAATGAATGCCTGACTCTTATTGTTCCAGGCAACCAGCGGAGCTGACCCCCAGGTGGCGGTGCTATGCGAGACGGGCTCCTCCTACCACCCGCAGTACATGTCCGCCGCCGGACGATGGACCCCCGACCTCACCACGAAGCCCCACAATTGCCTCAAGGACAAAATGGAGATTCTCGATTATTGCAAAAAGGTAAGAATACGAGATTCATTATTTTATTGAGAGAGTTGTTTCTTACATACACATCGTGTCATGCCTGTATCCCCAGAGTCTACATATCAGAACCGGGTATAGGCTATTTATGTCATAGGTGGTGACATAGTGACAGGTATTACGATACTCCTGGATCTCAATAAATATCGACAAACAGCAGAGTATACAGCGCAGAAGTTGGTTGGTTTTCCAAATTTTTCTGCAAAATGACGATGCTTTCTAACTCGGAATATAACGATATGATGTTATGCGTAGGCCATGAAGATAGCAATTTAAATCGAGCTCGCTAACTGCTCGCGGCAACGATTTTAATAATTAATATTACTATAATTAATATAATTAACAACCGTTTCTGTAAATTTGACGTTTATTATGAAAAAGTAAGTGTTCGTTTAGGTTGTTTCGTTAGGTTAGGTCTTTTAAAATTTTTGTCTTTCCGCGAATTAGGTAGAAATGTAGGTACATTCTGCGTAGTTTACTCTTTAATTTTACTGAAATAGAAGATAATAGTTTGCACATCAGTGAAAATAATAATTTATTTTTATTTTTTTGGGTTATGTTATACAGCGTTACTGCGGTTCTTAAATATTGTTAATGGATTGGTGATAAGGCCCCATTTAAGCTCCTTTCGGCTTTACGGGTAATTTTGTAACACCCTGTATATACTGACTGGATAACTGGTTATTTCATAGATAATTAAGCGCTTCCACACTTCCAAGGGCGTGTCTTCTGAAGCATGTCTTATCGAACTATTATTATTAAAGCCGTCATGTTTTCTACGAGGCCACAAGATGGCGCTAGAAAAACACACTTCACCTTAGAAAAATATTTCAGCTGCAAAGAAACGCAAGAACCGAAGCTCAACTGTTCTGCCTAATCTAATCATTAACTACAGACGAAACTACTGGAGTTGTTTCCAACGTTCACAATCTGTCATCTTCCAGGTGTACCCGAGTCACGACATCACGAACATCGTTGAAGCCTCCCACTACGTGAAGGTCAGCAATTGGTGCAAACTGGGCACGGGCAACGCCGCCAAATGCAAGGTCACTAGATGGGTCAAGCCTTTCCGTTGTCTTGGTATGTATTCACTTGGCTTATTAATACCTAAATATTAACTATGTCTATTCAAATACATAGTTTAGTTCTAGGCCAGGACACTCTTATTGATGGTTATTTCCGAACGAAACCGATCCGATACCCTAACCTCATCTCAACTTCCTTCCCATCAAATAAAATCAAATACTTGGGGGGTAGGAAGTGACAATTCTCTTCTGCCGATTACGCGCGTCAAGTCCGGCCGAGCTCCCGTATTCCCGTCGATTTCGCCGCAGAATAAGTTACAAAGTAGCAAAAGCATAATTTGAGTGTCACGTATTAGTGCATCTACAGTGATACGTGAAATTGGTGTTCAGCAAAATCATCATAATATGGATGATTAAGAAAGGTCGGAGCTCCGACGCGTCATCACCATCTCGACGCGGGTACAGTCGAACCAGGTACCTTTCCACCCTATCTTTCTTTATCCAACACTTATCTTATCATATCTTATACATAGTCCAGTTGCTGCGGAGATGTTACAGCAACCAATTTCAAATTAATCAGTGGAGCAGCCATGTATACATAACCAACCACCTGAGTACGGCCTCACAATGCAGCCAGACTTCATATAACTACAAACCATCAATTTTATGGAAGTAATTTTTACAAAAGTGAAAAAAACACACAAAACACGACCAAGATTTTCATTCTTATTGGTTTGATCATAATTATTAAGTACTCAGAAACGCAATTTCATCACCCGATTAGAGCAGTTAAATTCGTGTTATAGTATACTATATTATATCAATTATCTGCTTTAACAAATTCTAATTTTTCATGTAAATATGTAGTTAATAAATCTATATATATAAAAAACAAAACACGGCACAGTACAATCTGTTTGTAATACTTATAATAAAAAAGTAAGTAAATTAAATTATTATTTTGTGCCTTCTAACTAAACTAAGAATAAAATGCTGTCAAAAATACATACGCAAATAACTAGGTTACTAACGGCATGACCTTATTCCTAACAAGTCGACCTAATATAAGCATGTTAAAAATAATATACATGACTCGTAACTTCCACGTTCACTGCAACTGCGTTTGTCGGCAGAAGGTCCATTCCAATCGGACGCGCTGCTGGTCCCCGAGAGCTGCCTCTTCGACCACATCCACAACCAGAGCCGCTGCTGGCAGTTCGCCCGGTGGAACGCCACCGCGGGCCGCGCGTGCGCACAACGGGGGCTGCGCCTGAGGACCTTCGCTATGCTCCTGCCATGTGGTATCAGCCTCTTCTCCGGAGTCGAGTTCGTCTGCTGCCCTAAGCATTTTAAGGGTAAGTGTTGACTTCTCAATAACATTCGGATAGAATTAACTGGTTGAATGAACATGATCTCTCATTTTAATGGATCCGTAGCGCGCTGTTGAGTGACACTAACTGCCGAGCAAAGGTTCAGGCCGGGCCATGGATGTTAAATTATAATGTTTTCTATATGTATTCGTTCGCTACCCGCAACACTGGCCTAGGCTACCTTGAGGGTGTGAATGAGTAAACATCTTTTTCCATAAGATCTATTCTGCTGGGAAGCAAACTTGGGATTGTATAACAAAGCTGAAGATATTTTGTTTGCTTTAAGAATTGAGCGTGCTAATCTCAGAAATGACCAGTCGGAAAAAAATATTCTGTATTTTGATAGTCTAATTGTTGAGAAAGACTATAATGCTATTTTAAATACATCTCAATCCATAGTATGTTGAATATGGGTATTATTGAAATTACAGAAAACGTAAAGATGCACAAACCAATGGACGTTGGCGTACCAGTGAGCCCTGGCGGTGAGGAGATGCTGGCTGCTTCTGCCGCGATGGATGAGCGTGACGACGAGCTGCTTGATGACGAGGATGCTCTCACCGATGACGATGATGACACTCTCAATCTGAGTGATGATGACGATGACGATGATGCTGATGATGGTAAGAAAAGCAATTTCGCTTACTCACTTAAAAGGACAATGTAAGCATATATCTAGGCTACATTGTTTTTATGAAGAGTTATCATTTAACTTGAATAATTTATAAGACTAATTATAGACTAATTAAATAATTACTCAAATAATTAGACATAGATTACAGATATATTATAGACATGTTAATTCCAGATATGGACGCGGATGAAGACGTCGATCTATCGGGCGACGACGATACTGAAGACGATGACTACACAGATGGAGACGACAACGCTTGGCCGCGCCCTGAGACATCTTCCTCTCCTTCTACCACCACCACCTCCACCACCAGCACTACTACTACTACGGTAAGTCTTAAGATATAGCAAAAGAGACGAGGACGTCGATCTATGTGACTACGATGATGCTTAAAAATTTATTATTGTATTGTGCACCCCCTACTCTGTTTCTTTTACAAAATTAGTTTTAATACATTATTGAAATGGTTGTCTGGAAGAGATCGCTTTTTAGTGATAAGACCGCCATTTGTACCACCACTATTTTATTTTTATTATTTTTGTATGTACTTGTTGTATGTTGTATCTTTGTCCTTTTGGTGTACAATAAAGGAACTTGTCTGTCTGTCTTAATTATATGACACTCCTGGATACACCACAAACTTACATACTAAAACCTCCCATCCCTTTCATCACTTTGCCTCTAGAGTCTAGACCTAGGGATGTTTATGGTCATGATACCATGATGCTATGACATATCTAGACATATACGAGTATATCTCTATGGCATATTCACGCGTGTAAAAATACAAATTTCCAGGCTTCTACTGCAACTTCGGACCCCTACTTCTCCCACTTCGACCCCCGCACCGAGCACCAGAGCTACAAGGACGCACAGCAACGGCTCGAGGAGACGCACCGTGAAAAGGTGGGCTTCATTTGACTATAATAATGACGACTATAATCGTCTGTTTTGAGAACTCTCTATGCATCGTGAGACAGGGTTAACTCCAATAATAGTTACTGTAACTGTCGAATATTCAAACATTGCTCAAATTTAATCTCCACTGCTGGCTGGAAAGGTGTTTCCAGTTACACTTATCTAGAGGCGACCATCTTCGTCCTCAAAGGTATCAAACATCTATGAGCAACGAATATTGAACAAGACTCTTACTAACAATCATTATTATTATAATCCAGTTAGGACTATTAATAACAAAACTAACGAGACGAACTACACTTACAGTCTCTACACCAATCCTCATACCTACTAACGAACTGACGAACTAATGTTCTTATTAACAACCTCTGTTACCTGGGACTATCCATCCCAGTACCTATTTGAGTCTTGTTCAAAGTTGGTCACAGTTTTCATGGTAGGTTGGGTCGTGCTGCATGCTCCTATTTTATATCCGTAAGAAAATAACAGCCATGAGCGACGAAATAACCTGAAGCTTAACATTGACTGATCACTTGATAATGTTTCAACCCGCGCGACCACGGGCGCACTCGCCAGCTACGAACAAACCTTTCGTTCTCTTTCGCGGAGCTGTGGGCTCTCTTGCGTGACGGAATTCGGATTTAGAGACTCTCCCTCTATCCGGGCAAGTACTCTAGGAGTGGACCCCGTCGGTGACATCCCTGCTGTTGAGCGTGGGAGCTCACCGGCTAGTGGCTAGTAAACGAAATTAATTTCAGCTAGCCTTATGACACAGGATTCGTCAATCAAGATCATTCCAGCCAATACGTACTAGTAGGTAGGTAGGGTACGTAGGGTAGGTACGTGAACTGGCTGTACCAACGCACTAAATTATTCAGATTACGAAGGTGATGCGCGAGTGGTCGGAGTTGGAGGATCGCTACCAGCAGATGATGGCGTCGGACCCCGCCGCCGCGCAGACCTTCCGCCAGCGGATGACCGCCAAGTTCCAGGCCAACGTGCAGGTACGGAATGATACAAGTGACGTCACGAAAGTGTAGCTCTGAACGAAATACAATATTTGGCATACCCCAACGTGGGGGACATAATACGGCTGGTGAACCAACCAGAGTTTACGAATTTGACAGTCGTACGCCCCGAAAGACAAGACGATACCTTAAATTTTGACTTCTGCGCATTCAAGGTCAGAGCTACACTTTGGTGCTGCCTGGTATACTTATTATACTATTTACCAAAATATAACGCTTAATACAGCGGTGAGAGACTAATCTCGTAATGGCTATCGAACTCGCCACTCAATCGAGTGGTCCGGGTTCAAATCCAAGCGGCATGCACCAATGATTATTCTTAGGTATATTCTGTATAATAAATTAAATGTCACTTGCCGTAACGATTAAGGAAACATCTTGAGGAAACCAGCATTATTGAAAGTTCACCATAATGTTATCGAAGGCATGTGAAGTCTGCCATTCCGCACTTGGCTAGCGTTGTTGTTACATGACTATTATGTAAAGCAATGTGTAACACATCCACCTCTCACCACCATGTGTGTATGGTTTCGTAATCAGCCTTGCCATAAATAGATGCTTTTGGTTAACTTCCAGTCTCTAGAGGAAGAAGGAGTAGCCGAACGTCGCCGCCTAGCCGCCCTCCACCAACAGCGCGTGCTGGCCCACCTGGCCCAGCGCCGCCGCACCGCGCTCGCCTGCTACACCCGCTCCCTCCGCGACACTCCTCCTAATGTAAGTATATCTTAGGCATCCATCGATTAACGGTCACTACAATAAAAAGCTGAGACAGCATCCGGTGCAACGTATAGTGTCCTATTCAACGAATTTACTAAGGATACAGCCACATGGATGTATCCTTACAGTGTACTAACATCAGTAGATAGCTATACTGGCCTTGTATTAGCTGCAAACCAATAACGTCCTACTGCGGGGCACAGACAATCTCTATTACAGCAGATAAGGCCTATAACGTAGGAACTCGATGTTTCTCACATCGCATCTGACACACCTATATTACGATGATAACTAGAAATGACGACTTAATGTAAGGCGATCTAAGCACGGAAGCGCTCTAGAGATTTTATCACTAGCGGTCAAGCCGTCACCCATACTATGTCGAAATATCAGCGAAATAATTACGGTTTATTTCATCATCATCATTATCAGCCTTTATTGGTCCACTTCTGGACATAGGCCTCTCCTAAACGACGCCACTTCGCCCGGTCCTGTACCTTCTGAATCCAGCGGTTTCCCTCTGCCTTCTTCAGGTCGTCCGTCCACCTTGTCGAAGGGCGGCCTGTTATTATTACTGTCTTACGGTTTATTCTAATTCATATGAATGTCCTCCAGGCCCATCGCGTCCAGAAGTGCCTGCAGCGGCTGGTGCGAGCCCTCGCGGCTGAACGCAGCGGGGCCCTGGCCGCGTGGCGTCGCGCCGCTGCCGCCGGCCGCGAGGCCGCCGCCGCCGAACGCTCCAGCGCTGCCGACCGGCTTCAGGCAAGTCTTCAAGCTAAATAGGACCTAAGTCCAGCTGAAGGAAGCAAATGTCTAGTAGCATGTCTAGGCTGAATCCAATAATATCTTCGGGTAACACTGGTGTCTTCTGAATTCTGGAAAGTCTTTAGGCTTTAAAATTGCCTTCAGCAATGCCAATCAGCATTCATAACAGCTGCAAGTAGCACATCTCGAGCTGAACTTTTGATACGTAAAACGTATCAAAAGTTCAGCTCGAGCTGAACAACAAATTGTGAACAATTGTGAACATTGTGTGTGCTGAATGTCAAAACACCGACAAATGCCGCCGACTATTTAGCTAACAACTCTGTAGACCAACGCCTAAATATTAGTATAAACACTATCAAAACTCTAGTGATGTGCTGGTATAGCGCTACATAATAACAATTGGGTCGCGTAGTAAATATAATTTTTGAGTGTGAATGAAAAATTGAGCATAAGATCAATCAGCATTTAGTCAAAGTGTAACTAATGTAATATTTTCTCAACAGGATGCCGACCGCGCGCTCCAACGCGCTCTGTCCGCTCTCCGCCGCCGCCCTCATCTCTATGCCAATATTGGCACTGCCATTGAAGACTATGTTCAGGTATCTACTAGCTAATGAAAAACTATAGAAAAAACAGCTATCTAGACTAAAATGGAGCATAAATTCAAAAGACGTTGTTGGTACAGTTTTCTTATCTATATATATAAAAGGAGAAGGTGACTGACTGACTGACTGACTGACTGACTGACTGACTGACATATCAAAGCAGGGCCTAAACTATAAGGGCCTAAATATGAAATTTTGCACAGGGGTTCCTTTTATAACGTAGGGGAGCACTAAAAAAGGATTTTTAAAAATTCACCCCCTAAGGGGGTAAAACGGGGGTGCAAAGTTAGTATGAAACTTTGCCGTTTTTACGCGGGCAGACGTCGTTAATGGGTCTAATTCTACGCGAGCGAAGCTGCGGGCGTCCACTAGTTACATATATGGAGTTTTCTCAGCAGCCTTTCGAATTCGACATTAAATTCACATAGGCCACATTAAAGAGGCTGCTAGGAAATTTCACGATCAGCGTGGCTGGTGAAATTTCAATTTTTAAATACTATTTATGTAATTTCATTTTCTAAAATAGTATATTTCGCTACAAGTGCGGAAAGCCTGTCATTGCACAGAGTTCCGACAAATGTCTACCCGAGCCGAAGGCGAGGGTTGACAGTCGGAACAAGTTGCAATGACGGTTCCGCACGTGTACTGAACAACTATTTTTAATACAGTTGCGAAAAAATGAAGCAATTTAATAAAATAATAAAAACACAAACTAAACTCTCAAAGAACATTTTTGGAAAATGGCGCCTACCATAAAAGAATACAGAGTATTGCAGAAATTTTTTTGTTTTCTTCACCCATTCTGGGTAGGCAAAGGGAACTATGCCCATACAGCCAAGTCTTCAGTAGAATTTTTTTATTGACATGAAATTTAATGAGATGAAATGAAATGAAACCTAACCTAACTCATTGAATCAAATCATTAAATCTGATATTGAAACAAATTAGTAGCTTTTTTTAGAAATATTTGCATGAATCATAAAAACTTCTATGAATTTTTTTTTTAGTAAAAACTTCGTGGTTGGTTTTTTCTTTTTAATAGACATTATTTTGACAGTTGGGAAAGAGAACGCACGAGTTCGGAAAAGGTAAAGAAAAAGCACGAGTGTGTAATAGCTCACTTCCCGAACGCTATACGTCCCTGTAATACGCCACTTTTTGAGCAACTGTATTAAAAAAATCTTTTTTAATACAGTTGCTCAAAAAGTGGCGTATTACAGGGCCGTTTAGCGTTCGGGAAGTGAGCTATTACACACTCGTGCTTTTTCTTTACCTTTTCCGAACTCGTGCGTTCTCTTTCCCAACTGTCAAAATAATGTCTATTAAAAAGAAAAAACCAACCACGAAAAAAAAAATTCATAGAAGTTTTTATGTTTCATGCAAATATTTCTAAAAAGAAGCTACTAATTTGTTTCCATATCAGATTTAATGATTTGATTCAATGAATTAGGTTAGGTTTCATTTCATTTCATCTCATTAAATTTCATGTCAATAAAAAAATTCTACTGAAGACTTGGCTGTATGGGCATAGTTCCCTTTGCCTACCCAGAATGGGTGAAGAAAACAAAAAAAAATCTCTGCAATACTCTGTATTCTTTTACGGTTGGCGCCATTTTCCAAAAATGTTCGCTGCGAGTTTAGTTTGTGTTTTTATTATTTTATCAAATTGCTTCATTTTTTCGCAACTGTATTAAAAATAGTTGTTCAGTACACGTGCGAAACCGTCATTGCAACTTGTTCCGACTGTCAACCCTCGCCTTCGGCTCGGGTAGACATTTGTCGGAACTCTTTGCAATGACAGGCTTTCCGCACTTGTAGCGAAATATACTATTTTACTTTCTTTTATTCCAGTCGATGCAATCCAAGGACGATATGGCGGTATCCCTGATGTCGATGACCCCGGAAGCGGAGGAGCTGCTGCTGGACCGCATCGAGGCGGAGGTGCAACGCGAGCAGGCGGCGCGGGAGCAGCTCAGCGCCAAGCGCGACCAGCGCACGCGACAGAGACAGGACATCCAGAACGAACGCGCTAGGGTAAGACAACAGGTACAACCGACAGCCCTCTGTGTAGAGCATGCCTGTCGGTAGAAGAAACAGCTGCCCACGTAATCCTGGAATGCGAAGGCGTGGCTAAACAACGGGCTGAAATCCTTGGAACACCGAGGTCGCTCCGCGAGGCCTGTGGAGACACCAGGAGGATCCTGCGCTTCTGGGCGGAGCTAGGCTGGCTAGACAACTAGCCGGCATTGAACGCAAAACGGATCTTTATAAAGAGCCAATTGCGGAAACCGGAGCCCACCATACAATACAATAGGGTAAGACTTAACTTCACCCTGATGTTGATGACCCCGGAAGGCAAAGGAGCTGCTGCTGGACCGCATCGAGGTGGAGATTCAACGCAGGAGCAGGCGGCGCGGGGCAAGCGGCGCGGGAGCAAGTAGATGTGAATAACCGAAGATCGGGCTCAGTGGCGTGCCTTGTTTTAGGATATACTAGTGGGCGCCCCCGCAACTTTGCTCGCGTAGAATTAGACCAATAACGACGTCTGCCCGCGTTCGGGTTGCCCACTTGACTTCAAAAACGGCAAAGTTTCATACTAACTTTGCACCCCCGTTTTACCCCCTTAGGGGATGAATTTTCAAAAATCCTTTCTTTGTGCTTCCCTAGGTTATAAAAGGAACCCCTGTGCAAAATTTCAAGTTTCTAACCCTTATAGTTTAGGCCCTGTATTATGTCAGTCAGTCAGTCAGTCAGTCAGTCAACTTCTCCTTTTATATATATAGATTAATGTACTCTGTACTGCCTTGGGAGAGGCCTATGTTTAGCAGTGCACAGACAGCTTTGCTCACGGTTCGATGTGGAATGCTATGGAACTTTATCTTCAACCATCTCCATGTTTCCAGACCTCAGTGGGAGTGAAAGAGAGCGACGAAGTTGACGACGAAGCCAGCGAGCCGAGCGAGACGGAAGACACGACGACGACTGCGCACAGCGTGCCGCCGTCCCCCTCGCCCTCGCCCTCCGCCGGACCATCCTCCGTGCACGACCTCACCACGCGCGCCGCATTCACCCCTGAGACTACTACCACCGTAAGTAAATTATATCTTTCTATATAATAAAAATGAATCGCAAAATGTGTTGGTAAGCGCATAACTCAACAACGCCTGGACCAATTTGGCCAATTCTTTTTTTAAAATGTTCGTTGAAGTTCAAGGATGGTTTTTACGGCGAGAAAAATTTGAAAATTCATCCCCTAAGGGGGTAAAACGGGGTGCAAAGTTAGTATGAAGCTTTGCCGTTTTTGAAGTTAGTGAATGTGTAACGCGAGCGAAGCTGCGGGCGTCCACTAGTGTTAAATAAATATTACTTTCTCTCCACAACGACAAGTCAAGACAGTAAGTTTCGACATATAAATAATGTAACTTGATACAATGTGCTGGCGATTGCGTATCCAGCGAAAGCCAAAGAAGAAATTGGGAAGGAGGATATGATGATAATTGTGTTTGGTTCGATTTGAAGTTCAAAGGAAAGGGCTACCGTGACGTGGATTGGTAATGTGCGCTTTGGGCTCACTTCGGACTTGTTAAACTATGAAAGGAATTTATTTACCTAGGTTAAGAGGATATGAGTCGACACTTTTTCCATACAAACGTAGTCCCCTGTTTCCTCCTAGGATAAAGAAGTTACAGAATAAAAAAAAATACCATACGATTTATACGTACCTCTGCCATGCCTGTACGTTTTGTTTTTTTTCATAATTTGCTTAATAGAAGAGAAAAAAAATCTTTTAAAATCAAAAAAATCGTCTTTTTTTACATACATTTTCAAACATCAAGCAAACTGGTAATTACTAACATATCCCAAAAAAGCAAAACGTACGGGCATAGCTTAGACCCTGTTCTACATTTTAACTGAAAGAAATATTGAAATCGGTCTAGATTTCGAGGAGGAAACAGGGGATTACGAAAGGACGATTTTCTTAATTTTACGTAGGTAAAATCAGTTCGAGACTGCACTTCTCTCTATCGCACGCTAAGGGGTAAGGTTGGGGGTCAGCGCGACGGCAATATTTTTGGTAAAAACCTATTTATTCTTCAAAAGTGACGGTCGACTGGTGTCCTCTTAAATACTCAGCAATCCTACACAAGCTGTCATTATGATTTTGTTACAGAATCCTTTGAACCAATCAATTTCAATATTCTTTATTAATCCACTTAATGGTAGAAAAAAACAACTTGAGCTTTCAAACAAATTAAGAAGTTAACTAAATTATTAAGTTATTATCGGGAGGAGTGGCGACGATTGAGGAAGGCCTATGTCCAGCAGTGGACCCAAAAAGGCTGATGGATTGATGGATGGATGATGCAGTTAACTGCTCTAAATCAAGTAACACAAAGGAATATTTTTTATTGGATTAATGAGATAGCTAATTATCTTTTGTATGTGTAGGAAATGGCGACGATCATGACCACAGACGCTCCTGAGATCGAGACCGAAATCGGAGAGATTGGCGAGACTTCCAGCCGACGTTCTACTAGCGAGGTAATTCTACTGAATAGAACATGGTTTTGTTTATTGTTTGTTTCCAAGATTATAGAATACATAGAATATTATGTTCTATTACGTTACAAATAATACGTTTGATTTAGGAGACAATACTTAAGACACAATAATATTTTAAATTCAAGCGCCATCTGTTGTGCGAAAGATAACTAGTTTATCAAATACATGGCTGCGTTCATAATTGTTATCCCTTGCCCAGTGCTCAACCAATCCGCATTGGAGCAGCGTGGAGTACTCGTATGCTCTAGGCCCCGCACTATATCTGTGAGGTAAACCCGTGCCCAACAGAGGGACGTCTATGGGTTGGTTGTAGCTAGCCCTTGCCCAGTTAAGTTTGAATGAGTGATATTAGAAAATTTATTAAGATTCGCCGTCAAATTGTGGGAGGGAGACCTTGAAAGGATTAATGGATTTTGTATTCAGCTATAAGATACAAAATATATTGGAGTGAGGGATGGATATTAAGTAAAGCGTCAGTATTGGGTTGTGAACCAGACGGAGGGCGAGGGGCTGCGCGCGGCGCTGGCGCAGGCCGAGGAGCGCGCGCCGCCGCCGCCCGCGCACGCGCTCAAGCACGAGCTGCAGCACTCCCAGCCGGTGAGCATCTAAATATGTACATACTTAAATAGATAATAGTAACATCCAGACACAGAGCAAATACAAGTGTTCGTCACACGAATAAATATTCGTGTACAAATGTACTGAGTGGGATTCGAACCAACAACCCCTAGCGGAACAGACAGGGTCAGGGTCACTACAGATTGCGTCAACGGGTCTCTCAATTAAAATAAATTGTTGTGAGAACTTGAAAAGAGTTGTCAAGAAATGAGTAACTGATTCAGATTCGGAGTTATTTATTTTTCATTATATGGTATTTTGTATTCGCTTAATGAACGTCATAACATTTTTGTATCTACCGCCGGTTCACAAAGTTGACGCTACCGAGAAGAACACGGCAAGAAACTCAGTAGTTACTCTTTTCAAAATGTACAATTCTTATAATTCGGTCAAGGTAGGTAGGTACATTATTATTGAACAAGTGGAGCTGGTGATATCGCAATACTGATAACAAAACCTCGCAGGGCTACACCGTCCGGGGCGCGGCTCCCGGGGGCTCCGGCTCGGGCGCGCTGTACCCCGCGCTGTGCGTGGGCGGCGCCGCGCTGGCCGCCGCCGCCGCCATCGCGCTGGCCGTGGCGCGCCGCCGCGACCGCGCGCCCGCCGCGCAGGGCTTCGTGCAGGTGAGTACGGCCGAGGTATACTGGGTCGTTTACCACGATCCCTCAGAGGCTACTCGCAGGGCTACACCGTCCGAGGCTCGGCTCCCGGGGGCTCCGGCTCGGGCGCGCTGTACCCCGCGCTGTGCGTGGGCGGCGCCGCGCTGGCCGCCGCCGCCGCCATCGCGCTGGCCGTGGCGCGCCGCCGCGACCGCGCGCCCGCCGCGCAGGGCTTCGTGCAGGTGAGTACGGCCGAGGTATACTGGGTCGTTTACCACGATCCCTCAGAGGCTACTCGCAGGGCTACACCGTCCGAGGCTCGGCTCCCGGGGGCTCCGGCTCGGGCGCGCTGTACCCCGCGCTGTGCGTGGGCGGCGCCGCGCTGGCCGCCGCCGCCGCCATCGCGCTGGCCGTGGCGCGCCGCCGCGACCGCGCGCCCGCCGCGCAGGGCTTCGTGCAGGTGAGTACGGCCGAGGTATACTGGGTCGTTTACCACGATCCCTCAGAGGCTACTCGCAGGGCTACACCGTCCGAGGCTCGGCTCCCGGGGGCTCCGGCTCGGGCGCGCTGTACCCCGCGCTGTGCGTGGGCGGCGCCGCGCTGGCCGCCGCCGCCGCCATCGCGCTGGCCGTGGCGCGCCGCCGCGACCGCGCGCCCGCCGCGCAGGGCTTCGTGCAGGTGAGTACGGCCGAGGTATACTGGGTCGTTTACCACGATCCCTCAGAGGCTACTCGCAGGGCTACACCGTCCGAGGCTCGGCTCCCGGGGGCTCCGGCTCGGGCGCGCTGTACCCCGCGCTGTGCGTGGGCGGCGCCGCGCTGGCCGCCGCCGCCGCCATCGCGCTGGCCGTGGCGCGTCGCCGCGACCGCGCGCCCGCCGCGCAGGGCTTCGTGCAGGTGAGTACGGCCGAGGTATACTCGGTCGTATACCCCTATCCCTCAGAGAGGCTAGTCCTAGAGTACCGAATTCCCTCAGCCGAAGGTGGCTGAGGAAGTCTGTTGTCTGTCCGATCCCTCAGAAGCGTCCTAGGTGCCCTTAGATCGAGTCGCAATCCCACTAATTTAAGGAGAGACAGGTTGTGTATTCTGCCACATCTACATGTTCTCCTACTCTTTTTTTTTTTTTTTTTATCGTGGGGAAATCCTCATGGATATCTCTCCGCATCGGGGGATGCGGGAGATTATGTCGGACTCCTACCGACTAAAACCCCACGGTATCCCTCTCTGCACCATTCTGCCGGGATCACGGGTACGCTTTCGCATTCTTCCGCGATCCCGACGGCGTTGGTCATGTTCTAGACCCCTCCTCATATTTATAGCACCAGTAAGTAGCACGCGGGGATACCGCACGCGCCACCTCGAGGCCCTTTGCTGACGGGGATATCCCCCGATATCCGCCGCCAAGGTCTCACTTATGGAGGTCGCAGGAGGGCTTGATAGGCCCTCCGTCGACCTCCTGGTCTCCTGCTGCGGGTTTGGGGGTTATTCCGCTCTCTCTCCCTCCCGGCAGCTTCCTTCTGCGCGATAACCGATTCGCAGAAGGCGAGAACGGCTTTCCACGATCTCTTGCTTTCAACCATGGCCTTAATCACAGTTGGCAGCGAGAGATCGGATGTTCTCCTACTCTTGGTGCAACTATTCTAGCTTACTCTCTTCGGTGATTCAGTAAAGACCAAGAGAGCCAATAGCAACTGTCCATTCGAAAAAAAGTAGGTTGCAGCGATCATCAAGACCGCAGATTGGTCACTAATCCTTCCGCGAATCCACATTGAAGCAGCCACAGTGGAGCATGCTTAGAGACACGTGTCCAAACTCCCCACTCTCCCACCGATAGGTTATAGTATACTAACTATTAAGCGAGAATATATTTGTGTGTTCCTCCTAAAACTATCAATTTAATTTCCAGGTTGAGCAAACAGGCGCAGTGGCTCCCACTCCAGAGGAACGGCACGTGGCCAACATGCAGATCAACGGCTATGAAAACCCCACCTACAAATACTTCGAAGTGAAGGAATAAACTGCCCATCCCTCTAACACACCCCCAGGCCTGCGTTTCTATCTCTATCTCTTCGGACAAGTAGACGGTTGCCATACGGCAAGTGCATTGAGAATGATAAGAAAAGCCCTGAATGATGTTTTCGCTTCATTTTGTCCTCTCCCACGGATCCTACTGAGTTCGTAAACAATGTTTTTAAATTCTAGAAAAAAACATTTTGTTTTTAACACTGTAAGCTTAGATATTCCTGATTTGATTACCAATAGTTTGAATTCAACTGGATGCATCTCGATAGGATCGGCTTCGTGGGACCGGACGAAACTTTCATATATTATGTGATGTGTGCTAGATCCCCTTAGAGCCTGGGTGCTTTCCCCTTACCTTATATCTATGTCCTAAAATTGATAATTCTTTATGGAATGAATGTGTGTGAAACGTATATACAATATTATCTGTCTCTCTACGGATAGCGAAGCGAGCCTGGCGGGAACTAGTTTCAGTTCTTTTATAAAAATTAAAAATAAAGCTTGTGTGATTAGTGTAATAATATATTTTGCGATGATTCGCAACAGTCATACATACATAAGATTAGAAGTGATATTATAATTTTATATATTTTTTGTTACATCTTTATGTTTGCACCAAAATATTTATTTTAATTTTAAGGTTAGGTCTAAGTTTTCGTCTAGTGTCCTAGATCTTATAAGTGTCACCTTTTAGTGGAGATTTTAATTAAGTTTTCGAGACCGCAGCTCGAATGATAATGCGCGATGAGGTTTATCTTAATTCAGAATTTTCATTACACTCCATACATTTCAATATTGATCTCAATTTCAATGCGAATGCATTTTTAGTTAAGAATCATCGTGCACCACCGTTCACTGCGCATTGTCACTTGGGTCAGCGGAACAAACGTCCATGGTACGCTGTGTATATAGGCTCCGCGTACAAATTTGAACCTAAATTACTTACTCTTAAAGCCCGCTTTCCTTTTCTAACGTAGGTAGATCATAACGTGAATTTTATGTAATAAAATGCGAAAATATATTTTAATAATTATTGTGTACTTAGCGAAGGGACGAGCGGCAAAGCCGGCGCGGGCGAGCGCTGTCTCTCATAGTCGTCTTCTAGCCTCTTCTTAACACTTCTACCAGATACGCGCGCATCGTAGCGCGGAAGGCGTACCTCGGTCAGCTAGTGGCTCTCGAACTTTCATTCTTGTCTTTCTCGTTTCCTCGCTCGCCCGCGGGACAATACTCTCGGATCCCGATAGAAAGAGCGCCGTGTACTCAATGTGTGGAACATTCGAGAACGTCCGAGTACGTTCCCGCTCACGCTCCATCGCCGCTGGGACGAAGGCAGTCTAATCTAGTCAGACAGTACAGAAGTACGTCAGATCGGAACCGTGGGCGCATGTTGGGTATCTACCGGTAACGGCGAAGCTTAGTGAGTGTATGTACGGTAATTATATAAGTAGATGTACAAAAAGTAATACATTATATAGATGTTTTAGCGTCAGATACATAGTTATAAAGCAAAATATTATTATATATCGCATTCGTCCGTTTAAAGTAAGGGCTTGCGCTCGTGTCTAATCCCACGTACCACACTTAATGTTACGCCGTAGTTAAGATGTAATTCTGCCTCAGTATTATATACATTTAAGCTTATCTGTTACATAAGCTAATTTATATACACTTATTCTATTCATTTACGGGCGTAGTGGCGTTACTACATTAAGAAAGTCATATCAGATGCGTCACGGCGCTCTTTGCTCCTCTTTTGTTGCGATGCGCATGCACTTTGAACGTAACGGTCAGTTCGGTTCTCTATTTCGATCACAGATGGCATTAAAAGAAAAAAATTAACACCGCATGCGCAGTGAAAGAGGTGTTAGTAGGCGCCCGCCCGTGGCTTTTATGGCATTTAATTAAGTCTACTCACTGTGTATATCGTAAGATTATCCTTGCATCAAGTATCTGCTGTATTTTTACTAATACTAAGTATCGAGCCGACCACTTATTTTTTTAACAAAACTTTTTGCTCAAAATCAGCTCTACTTATCTCTTGTCGGTATTATGATGTTGTAATCTCAGAGTCAGATCGATGTTTTAAAATTTATCGTTGTCGTAAACAATATTGTAATCGATGTTCGTAGTGAACCCTGGTTTCTGTAACTCCCGATCACTGTTTCACGTATTTTAAGGACATAATAAATGGTTTGAAATCTTTTGTGTTTACTATGCTGCATTTTATTGCGAATTTCGAAGTTCAAATTGAATCAATAAATAGGAATTTAAAAATTGGTCTTGTTACTGGCAGTTACGCCGCACCTTACTGTGTTTATTTATAACATATTAAACATACCCTTAAATCCGTATCCTCCGTATTTTAAATGCTTGGTAAACAAGTTGCTAAGACTTGCTTGACGTGCTTGAAAGTAGGTAAACCCTTCAAAAGAAAGGAGACCCATGCCAATACATAATGAACCTTACTTGCTACTATAAGCATGATAAAATAATATGTCAGTGGTCACAATAATGATCATCATGTCAGCTTTTGACAAATATATTGTAGTTTTCCTATTAACCTGAGTTTTCCTGCATTGAGGAGAAGGACAAATCAACAAACCAGCAAACACACTTTCCCATTTTATATAAATATTTGTAAGGATGTATGTTTAATATATGGTAGCTGTGAAGTATTGATATGCGCTTATATATCACTTGTTATGACGATGCATACAAACAAATATTAGTTAACGTAGAAACATTTTTATACTAGTGGACGCCCGCAGCTTCGCTCGCGTGGAATTAGACATACTTAACAATAGTTTCGTTTACACCTAGTTGCCACCCTCTTTAAAGACACTATCGATCGAATTTTGTCCTTCGAACTTCATTCTTGTGGAAATCACCGAGATGAAAAGTACCTACTTAAAAATATCCTTAATTCAACTGTAAACATTTGTTGCTAATATGAAGCAATTTATCAATTCTATTCATCTTTTATGTAATGAATGATTTGACTCATTGTAGGATGCCTAGGTGGCACTGTTTTTAAAACTCGCCAGTTACAAAAATTGCCAATGAAAACTTCTTTTAAATAAGTATTGATTATAGAACTCTTTGGTTACCTAATAAATGATTGCATTCATTTATCATTTGTTTTTGTAAATTGGCGGCGATTCCAAAAGATAAGTTACTTCTCAAAATGAATTTAACGCGTAAATTTTTCGGTCCATGATTTATTACGTTGTGGTGGGCGTAGCGATAGTCTGCGTAAGGGACGTCCTTCAACAACGACATCTGAAGATAGCCCCCGGAGGCACCCGTGTATTTTTGTCCAATATGAGAGTTGCTATTGATTGGTTTTTATGTGATAAATAACGATTTTTATTACAATTTCATTTTGAAAATTTTATTTTATTAATACCTAATGCATAAGCATAAATTCATTATAATTGTAGGATTAGCTATTCATCCAATGATCAATAAATCATGTTAGAGCGTTTATGAGAAAAGAAATTATTAGTTGCATTATATTAATCTCTTTTTCTTTTAGTAGTTTGTAGTTATCTTAGAATGCGAAGATGTATTGACAGGATCGTAGCTACTTCAAAAAAACAATAAAAGTATTGGCATCTTTCTACATTAAGCCGTTTTTTATTTTCTAACTGAGTCAGTGTGTGTGACCTACGTATATGTCTGCTAGTTTAGCTATGGAGAATGAAATTTATAGAACTTGAATCATATTTAACAGCTGCAACTCTAACTGCTCAATCATCATTAGCCATCCATAAGATACTATGTGAGGTTTTGAGCTTGAGGCAGTTACTCGCCCACGACAGTCTACGAGGAATCAGGTTGGTGAAACTTTTAAATTCTGAGTCAATTAGGTAGTACGTACTTGGGGGATTAGGCTAAAATATCTACTGAGTAGTGACTGATATAGAGGAAATTTTACTTCGTACCTACACATTGATGTAGATATACATAGTAGGTTTCCCACGCATAATCATGGAGTGTTGTGTTGTCAGTCAGTATCGATCGATCAGAAAATAAGACATCAACCAATGTTGAGATATCCTTGCAAAAGCTCCCTCTATCTTTTCTCGCAATTATTCGTCTACGCTAAAATGTTCTACGTTCTGTTCTACGCACAATATGTACGACAGTTATACGTATATCAGTATATTATCTTATTAACATCCTCTCAGCGCCATCTCTATAAAAGTTATGAAACTGATTAGGACAATGGTTAACCTACATACCAAATAGTTCCTCATTTGCACCGCAGATGTCTATTGTCTCCTTGTTATTCGACCTTAACTTCAACAACGCCCACCTGCTAGTAATTTATTAAAAGGTTTGCGGGGATAGTGGGTTGACTGTAATTAATTTATTACCCGACAGTATGATCTCAATCGCAAGTTCAGACAATTTGCTTCGAATGAGCCAAACTTGGTCACTTTGTTAGTGAAGATTCATGGAGCAATCTATATAATGTGTAAGTAGGTTACTAGATAGATATAATCTACAAGCTAACTATCAAAACATATGAATGTGTATCATATAGAGCACTCCTTCAGGACCTGTGTCGTATTGACTTTCAGGTGATGGTCATGTCCATAGGCGACGGTGACCTCTTACTACCAGGTGGCGGCCTGTCTGCTTATATGTTTAGCTAAAATTTATTTAAAAATTAAACATAGAATAAAAAATAATAGATAAATCGGCCTATGCATTATATTAGTCAGGTTCCTCCAATTAGGCTGTACTTAAGGCGCTGTAAGTCTTTAAAATAATAAGGTAAAGACAAAAAAGATTCAAGGTATTCAAAAACTCAACGGAACTTCATGAAATGTTAGTTAAAGGAACTATAACACGGTCACAATATCTTTGCGCTGGAATGCATTTTCTATCACATAATAATGTATGCTTATATTTCTTACTAAAACTTTAATTCAATTCCTATACAAAAAAGAGTAAGTAAAGTTATTAAAATTCCTGTTAAATGTATTAGCAGGAATTTGCACACCGCACCAGAGTGCCGACATGACTTTCATCGACGCCTGGTGCACTGATATCGACTACCTACTTCGGTAGCTGCTAAATTATACAGGTAGACTTGAGTTGTAGTAACTATATTTACACTATGGTAGCTCAGTGTAGCTTTGGTAGTAGTTTCAAAGCACGGAAGCGTTAGTGAAATGTTATCATTAACAGCCTTGAAATCGATCAGTTACACGTACTATACTATACTATAAGTAATTATGACTTCAAAATAATGCCAGGAAAGTCGAGTCGTATATTCTAAAATAAGATACTTTATTGTCGTGTTGATTCTACTTAACAGGAAATCTCAAAAGCATATTAAAAGCCTCTGCTATTATTGTGGTCCTCTTACAATGTTTGTATTAAGTACCTCTATCTCAAAGTACAAGATTCCGTGCCGCGGAGGTCAGTTACTCTGACTGCCGAACCTCGGGTGCTGGGTCTGAATCCCAGCTGGGGCAGTAATGAAATTCACATGCGAAAATATTTCGCATACGAAAATCTAAAGTCGTATCGGTGAAATTCTAAAATCGTTGGTCCACAAAATGGTCACCCGCAATACCATATGCGATTAGCGTTTAAACTCGAACGAGCATGAACATTGATTAGATTTCATCCTTCATCAAAGGCCTGCATGCAAAGAACATTTATTCGCGAGATCAGTGCCCTGCAGGGCTGCCAGGGCTGGGTATACAAATGTTTTTCTCTCATTCACGAGACAGAATGCCGTGGAATGAGGGCGCCTCACGCCCCAGCGCGCGGGTACAACGCCCAGTTGCCGGCCGGACGGCCAACGCTGCGCCATCCCTGTTTTGTCGCTTAGTTAAAGATTGTTAAGTTTCTTTTACTTTATTTTACGCGAATACATGAATGTGTAGCGTCTATAGCCCAATGGCTCGCGTCGATTCAATGTAATCGAAAGAGTTCAGCAACGACGGGCGCGGTCGGTTTGTGGATGGGTGACCGCTAGTGGCAAAATTTCATGGACGCTACCCTGCTTCGGAGGGCACGTAAAGCCGTCGGTCCCGGTTGTTTTCAATGGTGGAAACAGTCGTTAAGCCTTGTCGAAGACCTTCGGGTGGCTTGAGAACATTCGACACTGGGTTGGCAACTGACCCATCCACCAATCCGCATTGGAGCAGGGTGGTGGAGTAGGTGCTCTAGACCTCCCGCAGCATAGTCTGTGCGGGAGACCCGTGCCCAGCAGTGGGACTTCTATGGGTCGCAGCGAGAGAGCGACATGAATGTGTGTACAATATTCTGTCATGTTTTAAGATCATAGAAAGAGGAATTAAACTTGTTTTAATTGTTATAATCTTCTTACTAGATAAATGATAACAGGTTATAAACAATAGCGACAATAATTATTAAGACTGCGTTTTAATAACTCTGTGGGACCCGTGCCCAACAGTGGGACGTAATTGGGTTGCAGCTTATCCCCCCAAACCTGTATACACCAATCCAGAACACCGTTCGTGCATACATTCTCCCGGTGTGGCAGACTAGTGGCACAGTGTGCTAGAATCTTGCTTCAGAGGTCTAGTTTTAAATCTCAGACAGGAAAATCTTAAACTTTTATAAAATCTGCTATTTTGCCATGAATGTGGGGGTTGGATTCAAATGCACGTTATCGCTGTGTGCAATATCAAGGGTGTGTTGGTTCATACATCTGCCACGCTACTCCCGCAGTTCGTCTGCTCCGGTTGTATCTAAGGAAACGCACCTTAAACACTTTGTTGGATTTACGCACACCAGCACGTGTAAACACAGTTATTATCTAACTAGAGTTTTGTGCAATTTAAAAAGTAATGAGCGCTTTAAGCAATTAAATGAGAGAAAACATGTGCTGAAGAGTGTATTAGTCTACTTAGAACTTCGAAGTATACCAATAATGGGTTTGTCATAATTCTCATCTGCGCTTTGCAGTGGACCGCTAATGAATTAGCCTATCATTAAGATAGGTGGCTAGACGTCATATTGTTTCGAATACAAAGCAAATTGATTAGGCCGGTCCTGATTTCTTCCGAGTGGCGATACCGCGTTCAACAGAACTCTTGACCGATTTAGCGCACGGTCGACGGCTAGTAAACTTTAAACGTTTTTTTCTACTAAAACACGAGTAGAAACGCAAAGTTGGGATAACTTTGTCTTAAATCTCCTTAGCCATTTGACTCGTAATTTTGTAGTTATGTACGATACAATTTGGCAATATTTTTCAAAGTTACATATTGGATTGTTAAAATTGAATTAATAAATACTTCATCTATTAGTACCTACTCATAACTTAAATTTCATGCAGGTGGGTGGTGTAATGTTTTGACCCATGAATCTAATGATAACATTAGATATTGTGTTTTAAGTATCATTATTAAGAGTAAACCAGAACAATTGAAGTTGAAGCTCATAGAGGGATTTATTTTATAGAAATTTTACGTAATGTAGGTACCTACACAGTTAGTGGTATCATAATATATGAATTATTATTAATACCATCTTGTACACCTTATTCATGCAAATAAATAATTTAAATATTAAAATATTCTATTCGTTTCTAACTTCGGTACTTGTAACGTGATATTCAGAGGCATTTCAATTTTCTGAAAACTTTTGTCTTTATTTTTATTTGAAGGCAACAGTCCACGTTTTAATTAAAGTTATTTAAGCGATTTAACTATAAAAAAAACTTTTTATTTTATTCGATTTAAAAACAATACTTTTTTAAGTTAAGCGCAGTAAGGTGGTTAATCTTTCTTTAAGAACCGATTTATATACACGAGCAGTACGGCGGTAGATAAGTAAGCAGGTATCTACATTATGTTTTTGACCGATGACATTTCACCTCAGCCATGTCCAAAAATAGAAAAGTACTGAATAACTGGACCCTAAAGATACCGGAGACAACTATAGAGACGTGAAACATACTGGTAACGATAAAGGTCACAGTTTGTGAATCGTAATCTGATAATATCTTAAATCTTTGGACGCGCCTACACTATCTTCCTACGCTAACCTCTGGTTAGCCTACCGAAAAACAGTCTTATAGAGAGTCACCGCTAATAAGCACAAGGGTCGGGATGTAATTGGTTTGGCAGTGGAAGCTTATTTTATTTTCTCTGACTTTTGGCGCAACGATACGAACACGAAGCATACCTAGAAGGTAGGTTACTTGTCGGAAACATGGAATTAATACATAGCAATTTCTTAGTAATTCCATTGTTGGAATTTGACAAATCTGATGGTAAATTCGTCACAGTGTATTATGAGGTATGTATACCTATTTATATTTATGTATCTTCGAGAGACTATGTCTTTACTTGGGAGGGGACAATGCCAAATAACATCATTGATAGCTCACTTGAACGTCTGGGTTCAAATCCTAGCGACCCGCACCAATGATATTTTTAAGTTAAGTGCTAATTTAATGTCACCTGCTGTAACGGTGATGAAAATATCGTAAGGAAACGTGCATGCCTGAGAGTTCATTATTCTCAAAGGCATCGTCAGCCAATCCGCACTTGGTAAGCGTGAGCTAAGAGGTGATCCCAAACCCAACAGTGGAACAAAGTGGGTTGCGGTGGTAGTGATGATTAGTAAGCTGGCCTCGAGCTAATCTTTAACACCGTCGGTGTACAAAGTAAGGAACAAAGTGCATCTGTCATAAGTTCGCAAGTAAAAACAAATTAGCGTGATTAATGAGTGAGGGCTGAGGGCTCGCGGCGGGAGCTGGCAGCGCGTAGTGAAAGGTTCTAATCATGAAGTTTGTTCCCGGCCCGAATCTGCCTGCTACAATTTTGTTTTCACAATACACGGTCTATTTGTTCGGCTTCCTGTAGGTCTTATTAATTGGCTATAACGGCAACTGTTCGTATATGTGTAAATAACGTTCGTTTTATGTTAAACTAGTGGACGCCCGCAGCTTCGCTCGCTTAGAATTAGACACATTAAAGACGTCTGCCCGCGTTCGGGTTGCTCACTTGACTACAAAAACAGCAAAGTTTCATACTAACTTTGCACTCCCCCCCCCGTTTTACCCCCTTAGGGGATTAATTTTCAAAAATCTTTTCTTAGTGCTCCCCTACGTTATAAAAGGAACCCCTGTGCAAAATTTCAAGTTTCTAACCCTTATAGTTTAGGGCCTGCGTTGATATGTCAGTCAGTCAGGCAGTCAGTCAGTCAGTGAGCTTCTCCTTATATTTAGATAGATTTTAATGATTCCTTGACGCAGTTATGAGGTCACAAGCCCTGAGAAGCACAATAATATACTAAGTGAGATCTGAAAATGAGTAACTATACAAATGACGTAACTAAAATGCCTGCGCACGGAGTAATATCACGAAATATCGCTCGTTACACATTTATTGCGGTGCATGATACCACGGGTTTCCTCTAGCGCGTATGACGCAATGGGAAATTCGGGCTCAATACAAGTTAAATTCTTATCGAAGTACTATTTCTTTATCATTAACACTCAAAGACTCACAATGAAGAAAGAAAGAAGAAATATTTTTTTCAGACACAAACATTGGACAAGAAAAATTTAGTAATAATTAGGAACCTACATACCTACATATATTATAATTTTATAAAAATAATCTTAATCTTGTATATTGTTTTTTTGTGTATACACTAGATTTTTCTTTCATAACTAAGTAGGTATAATAGAAGCCGATCGCGGCGAAATTTTGAATTTGAATTACTTTCTCAAATAGAACAGTGTTTTTAAAATTTAGACCCAATTCAAGTTCATTTGCCTCTTTCACGAACGCGATGGAAACTTTTGAATATGGAACGCAAGAATCGTTCGAGAAGAATGGCCAATCCATTGTCAAATGTTCTAAAGCCACCTGAAGATCTGCGAAAAGACTATAAGATTGTTTCACATCCGATAGACGCGAATTATTGGGCTATGAACTACAAATTTAGTGATGTGATGATAATATTCAAAAGTTAGAAGGCTGAGAGAAAAAAATATGTACTTTGTTTTTGACGTGTAACGTCTTTTAAATCGATGAACGCCTATACATACGAATTTACCGGGATCACTACTCATTTTAATACGGTAATTGCGGTGAAAAAGTCGCAAAAATAACGGGATCCCAATTCTAGCCAATACCGGGATCCCGGATACCCGGTATTGGAAACCCTAATTAGCACCCCCAACGAGAGCCTTGGCTGAGATCGGATTGTGATTATCGCACCCTAAAAATATATATTTCTTCCAAATACATAATTTTTAGGCTAGCCCGTGGTTAGTTAAAATCTACCTATAAAAGCTACCTATAAATATTATCTTCTATATATATAAAAGGAGAAGGTGACTGACTGACTGACTGACTGACTGACTGACTGACTGACTGACTGACTGACTGACTGACTGACTGACTGACTGACTGACTGACTGACTGACTGACTGACTGACTGACTGACTGACTGACATATCAACGCAGGGCCTAAACTATAAGGGCTA
Organism: Carterocephalus palaemon; assembly: GCA_944567765.1. Classification (NCBI taxonomy): domain Eukaryota; kingdom Metazoa; phylum Arthropoda; class Insecta; order Lepidoptera; family Hesperiidae; genus Carterocephalus; species Carterocephalus palaemon. Next base: position 9,452,149 of record OX155651.1, on the reverse strand, counting down.
GAAACTTGAAATTTTGCACAGGGGTTCCCTTTATATCGTAGGGGAGCACTAAGAAAGGATTTTTGAAAATTCACCCCCTAAGGGGGTAAAACGGGGGTGCAAAGTTAGTATGAAACTTTGCCGTTTTTGAAGTTAGTGAATGTTTAATTCTACGCGAGCGAAGCTGCGGGCATCCGCTAGTTATTATTATATTCGAAACAGCGTTCCTTCAAGATATTTTTCAAGGAAACGGCACGTTTACCGTTGCGGTACCGTTGGGCAAGCATAAAGTAGGTTTGTCTTGCATGGCACTCTTTGATTTTTTTTTTGGACAGTAACGTGCACTATGCATGTCCACGTTTCGCTTCCTAGGCTTTTAGTCCATTTGTGTACACTAATACTGAGTATGTATGTATGTATCTGAGTCTACGTTGGCGCTCAGGATTTAGTTCAATTAACGCCCACAATAATATAAAAGCGTCGACGCCGTCGACGGAATGGACGCTCACGATTTACCATATACGTCCACAAAAAAACCTTTCGTGAAACATAAAAACTGCCCTGGGTACGTAGTCATTCGAAATTAGGTCACTCCAAAACTAGTCTGAAGTAGATAAGACAAACATCGACATCACCAAACTACTAAACATGCAAACAAACAATTATTCGTCACATAAATGTCTTGGCTGGTCTAGCCCTCTGGGCAGGCTGGTAAGCTACTGCTGGTTGGGTCGGAGTCTAGTGACAGTAAAATTTAATTCAATTACGGATGTCTGCATACTTGAGTGCGATTCACTTTCGCTTGCTCTGGCTTCTTTTACTGTGGGGGGAGGGTGGCTGCTCGTTCTGCTTGCTAATGTTGCTATATACTTAAGTTGTCATTCAAGGTTTATACTTAAGTCATAACGCTCATGCCTTTGAGGTAAGGTATAACAAAGAGCTGTTATCTTACGATTATAAGGGAAGGACGGTCTAAGGTGCCCTTCGAAGCACGGAAGAGGTCAAGGGGTCACCTACTTGTTACTAAAACAATGAGTGGAATTAGAGGTTTACTTACTTGAAAAAAAAAACATAGAATTAAATATGTAATTAGGTGTGCGTCCATCTATCTATACCAATATAGACTGGATCAATTTGATACTGATGGAGTGGTTTGTTTTCTCATTTGCGGACACTATGTACTTAGGTGCCACAGAAAAGATAATTGTTACTATTAGATATTATTCTCCAAACACGTTTTTATTGTTACAACCAAGATTTTAGCTAAATCATTCAAATAGTCGAGTCGCTCTAAAAAGGTTAGCATGAGCAAGTAATGCGAATTAATGCATTTCACAAAAAAAATTATGACAGATCCTCACATTCACCGAAACGGTTACGGCGAAACTCATTAGCAAAAACTGCATGATATACGTTGACTAGTCTGACCTTGGGCGATGAAGAGCCAGTTAATCGCTAGAAAAAAAAAAGAGTTCAAAACTATATAATTCTACCGTTTTAGTCATAATTAACCTTATTTAAATTATAAACATTTTGGAGTTGCGCAGCTCTAATTTAAAAACGATTGGAGATATTTGTCATTTTAATGTTGTTAATTGTGTAGTAGGTAAGCAAGCAGATAACAGAATAAATATAAAGTTAATGGCAGGTGTCTTCAAAAGAACACAAAATATCAATTGCTCGAAAATTGTTGACATTTGCGTAGGGGTTATAAGGGGTCATTTGGTTGCAAACGACCCCTTACACATCCGTAACGGATTGCCGACGAGTTATCTATAAATCCTGTATATTTTAAAGTATACAAAGCAAAATCTTTGATTGATGATATATACCTTATCATTCCTCTGTGATAAAATGTTATTCGGGTAACATTGGATTCGGGTAACAGAGGATTACAAAATTGGTGTTTCACTGATTATTACTAGATAGTTCCGGTCTTCTCCAAGAGATGGCGTTACTACGTAGACTAGACATGACAAACACAATGTCTCGCTTGCACGTCTGCCAGTTATAAAATTAATACCTACTATTAGCTGTATTTTGAAATATAATACAATAAATAATATGTTTTGATGTGTGATGTTTAAAGTATCAATACCTACAAACAATACCTACTTGCCTACTTTTAAAACTACCTACTATCTACACTGCACAATAAAATGATACTTCATTTTGTCTGTCAAGTAAGATCCGGATGGATGTATAAAGATAAAAGACAAGGTAATGTACTTTGGTCTTTTGACAATACCTATTGATAGGTACATTTTAGAAAATTTGATACCAAGTAAAGTATCTTTTACCTGGAGACATGAGATGAGACGCGTATCTTACCGCTCCACATACGAATTCATTTTCAGAGCAAACTTAAATGACACTTGTAGTGACTTGTATCTACGAACTCGCTTTTGGGAATTTTTAATCTGGCGCTGACGAGCGTGTGAAACTTGAAAAATCGACAGAAGGAACACCGGGGTAAAATTAACAAGCTTTGCCCTGCAAATAAGTATTGGTATGTAACTTTTCCCTTATCTAGTAGGTGCCAACATCATGATTATTATTATTTAATTTGAAGCTCAGTTAATAAGTACATATACTGATTCAGATTCAGATTCAGATTCATTTATTTTTCATTATATGGTATTTTGTATACGCTTAATGAACGACATAACATTTTTTATCTACCGCTTATTACATATACAGTAAACCATTACCTATCTACCAGATAGTAGTTACACAGTAGTTACACAGTTTACTGTATAAAATTCGGATAACATAGATATTAAACCTAATAAATATGTGTAATCGGATAAATGGAATGCGTGATACGATGAATGAAATAAACGAAGAACGTATTTAAATACACATAAGTACATACCTACATTTGAAAACTTAACATTTAGCTACAATCGATTATTTAGCGGCGTTCATTAAAACCAGAAATGGCAGAAGCATATAATCTTAATTGGCAGCCCGTACCAATAACTAAAATGTGTTATGCGACTTGTAAAATCAATTTACTTCGCAAGCCATTAATTCACATATCGTTCAATACTTATTGAGGCCCAACGTATTCGGACCCGTCCCACCCTACACGGTTCATAGTTTTAAGATGCCACACAGGCATTTGAATGGCGTGTCGGGGCTCTTGTTATAATGGGGGATAATAAAAGTTACCCTCGTGATAAACACAATGCAATGGAAGGGCTAGGGCAGTTCCCTTACGACGGGGCGAAGACGGCAGGAATGCTGGTAGGGAATAGTCGCGGTCGAAATCACTTGTTTGCCATCAATTGGCGTTCGGTATTTATAAATATCGGTGTCTGAGTGTTTAGCGCAGCTTGCTCTCTTGTTCTCTTCGATTCGAGTTCACGCTCGCAGTTTACAAAGTTGCGTTAATGATTTGCATAGACTACTGCATTTCATTAAATATTACCTAGGTACCTAGTCAAACATTTTAGATCTTATGATTAAAATACGTAATACATATAACATAAAATCATTGTGATTACAACAGTGTTATTACGAAGGTAAATAATAAAGAAATTCATTATACGTATGAAATAAATTATTTTCATCTTTAAACACCTATTGTGGCCCGGTTGGAAAGGTGTGGTTTCCGGTTACACTTCTTTAGAGGCGACCATCTTAGTCCTCAAAGGTAGCAACACATCTGTGACTGATTTGGAACGAGACTCTTACTAATAATTACTAACTGGACTATTACTAACACCAACTAACAGGACTAACTATCACTAACAGGCCCCAGTCCTCATACCCACTAAAGAACTAACCAACTAAAATTCTAATTAACTCTCTCAGCTAATTGGACTAACCATCCCAGTCCCTGTTTGAGTCTTGTTCAAAGTCAGTCACAGTTGTCATGGGCGGCAGCGGATGGGTGGTGCTGCAAGCTCGTTTGCAAACTTATATCCATTAAAATTAATTTGTCATAATTTCATTGCAAGGTCTGTAAACCCAGGATCGTAGAACGATATAGACCGAAAAAATGTTTATCTTAATTATTTACTTGCTTTATTATTTCGAATTTTAATTATTACGTTGTTCCCATTAAGCTTCGTGTATTGCTGCAAATAATTAAGCATTACAGATAACACTTACAGCCAATAAGTAGGAGCACAGTATAATGATATAAGTACTTATCGTTACTCTGTGGTAGAAGTATGTGAACACTTAAATGTACAGCTATAATATGCTACTCATTTGTAATCTACAGTGTGTTTGCAGCGTATGACAGTGAACAGAGTGTAGTGAAAGTAGGACTAGGCAACCGCGCGCCATTAAACTATGTATCGTTATTGTAAAAAGAAAAAAATATCAAGAAGCCGACGTAACGTTCTATATTATTATCATAAAGTTACCTTGAACGTATTTATTTAAAAAGTTTTTTAATATACACGAGTATCAAATATACTGGGACATACATTCTGGTGCTACTTTTAGGAATTTAGACTGAATCGCTTACGCTTTAACCTCATATTCTAAACTAAGTTACTCAAAATGTTTTAAGAAAAATTATAAACCAGAAACAGGTTTTCCGATAAAACTAAGAAAGAACAGTTTTCAAAGACATCCGTACAGTTTTTTTGTTTAGGGATGAGAAATATAACTTTAAAAAGTATAGATAAAATAAGAAAACTTAATTAAAATGTACACTAACATTAACAAAACACACATCTCCCGATCAATACTCGACAGCGTCGGGGTAAGTACGATTCACAACGCGACGGTATCGCGTCGCCTCAGTATTGAAGCGACGCGATTTCGACCGTTAATCTGAGTAGACAGACCACAAACACTACCCCGGTCTCCCCTAAGGCCAAAACCTATTTATTTTGACCCCATAAAATCATTTAATGTGATGCATGTGCCTAAGTATATTTCAAATATTTTTATCTAATTCATTTATTGATTTGATTGGGTTTGACCATTACAAGTGTAATAAGAGACCTTCTGTTATATTATAGATGGACCGGTAGCCACTAAACAATGACGAAGTACAATACGAGTTGTCGAAGTACAGTTGCAGTATTATTATTCCGAGCCAATGCATCCGCAATACATGTACATGTGAGAAATCAAATGGAAGACACTCGATTCCTCTTTTACATATTGCAAATAAACGGTGCATATCGTTCTTGAGAGCTGTGCCGTTGCCAAATAGAGTAATGGTACGAGTATACAAAGCTATGCTCACTTGAAATAGAATATTACATAGATCGAAGCGAAGGCAAGCTGCAAAGCAAACATTTATAAAGAAAAACACATACAACAAACAATAAAATTGGTCATAATTACAACAAGATATAAAACACGCTAGTATTTCACAATAGGAGTAGGCAGAGGTTTTACCAGTATAGGTCTGATGTAGGCTGGTGAGCCTATAATAGTTTGCACGTCACGGGAATCGCACCCAAGACCTCTAGCTTAGAAATCGCGCTTGCGAACACCAGACCAACATGGTAGTTTGTGAACAAACACTCGTTTGTGGAAAAGTGAAACCGACAGGTAAATAAGTTCATTGGAAGTTCATTGTTATATTTGTAATCCATTAAGTTATCCTTTCATTCTTGGAAAAATGAAACTTGGCTACTTGTACCGGTTGTACCAGTCGAAATGTCTTATAAGTATTTCTCGCTATCAATATAATATTAAATAGTTTTGGCATTAGACTTTGCAAACAGATTCTTGAATCGATAACTTGATTTCACACCGCAAAATTTTAACGACCTGTCTAACGACACAATGAAATATATGAGAGAAAAAAATCATTCTTGCTCACTTACTATTGCGAAAATATTACAGTTCCATTTTTTTTACTATGGAACCCTCCATGTTCTTTAAGTGTATTTAATTCTGTAGTTAATTCAAATTGTATTTAAATATTCACGTCAATTATTTATGTGTATAACATGCATGCTTCGCATGTATTTAAGTATTTTTAAGTTATCTTGTTAAGAATCGAATGAAGTCTTTAACGCAACCATCGCGATTAACTCGCATACCCTATCGCATACATTAGAGCCCATACAATATACGAGAACGGCTAGTGAACACCTGCAGCCTTGCGTCGGTCGGCGACGTTGGCGTCCATGCATGCTGCTCATAATACAGCTGATCTATGCTTAACAGCCGGCACTTGCTCGTTTACTAGTTCACACATTTAAACTGCTGTACTACTCAATGTATTGTCATTGTATCAGATCAATTGTACATACCATACGGTAGTTATTCTGAGACAACAGCGGTGTTAGTTGTTAATCGATTTCACAAAAACTACGAAACTATTTACTCTTCATTTGCAAACATCGTTATTACTATATAGCTTGAGGATTAGTAAGACTAAGAAATGCTAAAGGCAAAGTCCGTTTCCTGTAAATTTCGACATAAAAATTTATGAAAATATACTGTTCAAATTTTTTTTTTTTAAAAAGCTTTTTTAACTTTATTTTTATTTTCGTGCATTGTCATCGGAACCAAATATGTGTGCCGAATTTCAGCTCGATAGCTTCAGTGGAAGTGGGTGGAATATTGATTGCAAGATTCCAGGACATACTCGTACATACATAGATACATACGAGTGAAGTTAAATAAAAGCTTTTAATAATTAAATAAATAGTGAAGTCTGTGTAAACAACTACATGTATAGTAGTGAAATTTCATACGTGACTTTTTATTTTGGATTCGTTTTTATTCAAACATATTTGTATCCATGCCAAGTAAAATACTGTTATTAAAGCAGAAGTACGAGTATGTATCTAAGACAATTAATATTACTATACCCTGTTCAAGATAGCTTGATCTTTTTGACAGACTGGTTAGTGATGGGAAACAGGAAATATCTAGTAGTCCAAAAAATAACGTTTTTTAAATACTTGCAACTGTGACGAGATGGTGTGGGTGTATTATATGTGAAATTCGTCATTGCACTAGACATATAAATGGCTTATATGGCCAGTCGATGGAACGATGGAATGCGTAATTATCATTAGAATTCAATTTTTTTTTACCTTACTTTTCTAAAAATAGTTATACCAGCTAAAGAGACCCCACCCACTACCCAAAGAAACCCCAACCAAAAGGACCCGTAACAATAACTTTACAATGATCTTTAACAATGATTTTTTGTAATCGATATTTGTAACGGTTACTGCCTGTTATTCGTGTCCCATCCGCCCGACCGATGTAACATTGTACAAACGTCTATTATTTTCAGTGTTCCTATTTAAATTTTACTTTGAAGCAATAAAAAGTCTTAAAATTTTCGGATAACGCTTGAATCTTAAGGGACTTTTGTGTTATATGTATTTTTTAAATGTTTTTACAATTTTTAAAATCATTTAATTAATAAAATAATATGGTCGTCATTGCAAAGTTATGTCGATCACAAAAATTTACATCTGTCAAAAAGATCAAGCTATCTTGTACAGGGTATAGCATTATATTCACTGCACTGCAGTGTGGACCCAGAACAAACACATGGTACTGTCCACACTCCATGTCAAGATTACAAGCTGATGTACAGTTTAGCGGATCTTATCTTGTATTTATATATATGTTGCGTTTATTCAGACAAATAGCCATGTAACGGTGATAAAAAAATCCGCAATTGCCTTCATACTCAACCGTAAGATTTTATGTTAAGTTTATGCTATCAAACGGGATTAATTTGGCATTGGAATCCCTTGTTTTCGAGTTGACAGTCGTCTTTACAACGCCACTGAATAGGGCGGTTAGCATGTCTTTGACTGCACACACAATGACAATGCCAATCCATTGATTGGCATCCATTGATTGGCATCATGAAGAAAAAGATATGGAATTAATTTCTAGAAATGTATTGGTAGGTACAATACTGGTCATCATTAACAACGTGGATACTAAATGCTACATTTAACTATAGGCATATCGTTTTGAATATACATAATACCATGTCTCGTTGCCAAATAGAGTGAAGGCACGAACCGCCAAGTGTGGGGCGAGCGTAAACACTTGTGTATGCGTGTGTACAGATGTCAAGTCAAGATGTCAGTCGAGGCAGAGATTAGGGAATTGGTGAAGCAGAATAGTTTTCTGAGTTGGGGAACTTAACGAATCCTATTATGACTGCAGGTTTTGAGACAGCGACCGCCTATAGGACCCTATATTGTACAGGATATATCCTGTACAATATAGGGTAGGTTTAAAATTATTAATTGTCTAATTGAAGTCTAGGTTTATAGTGTTCGTATACCATGATTTAACTCCTCATTTTCTGCCGCCCATGATGCCCGTGACAAACTTTGAACATGATTCATAATGAGACTGGGAGAGTAAGTCCAGTTAGTAAAGGGTGTTAGTAGAAAAAAATATTAGTCAGCTCGCTAGATACGAGTTTTTGAAGGAGCGACTGTAACTTACTATAAAATGATAAGACTTGTTAGTTAATGGTAGTTAGTAATTGTTTATTACAAATTCCCTTCTAAGTCGGTCACATATGCGTTGTTACCCTTGATGCATAATCTAGCATCCACATTTTTACAACCGAAACACGTGACTGGAAGGCAATTGCCTTAAAAAATAATTCGAACTGCTCGACTTAAGGGTCGTTTTGAAAACCAGCGGGCGTGATTTGCCACGACAAATGGTCAACGTGATTCATTTGCAGCAGGTGCATAATGTGACTTATGTATTTTAATTATTTTCACAAAATATCTGTTTAGTTTTAGGTAATTATTTCCCCTACAGAACTTGCTTGAATAAATATTTCTTATATTGTAAAAAAGACTATAATGGGTATTGATATATCCTTTTTATTTATCAAGTAAATTAAAAATAATAGGTCAAGATTATTCGAGATGTATGTCTTGCAACGTGTGCCTTCAAATCAAAGACATTAAATCTTCAAACATACTCTAGATAGCCGCGTGTGCAGCAGATAGAGTTGAGTCACAGTTAATTTACGTTAAGTTTAAAGTTTTAACATCTAATCAAAACATGACCCGAACGAGTACGTTATTGTATTTAAAAAATTGTTTTCTAGTAGCAAAGAACTCATCTGTCTTATCTTACCTTACCTTTGACCTAGAATACGACACCACGCTACTCAAGTGCGAACTGCATTAATAGATATTAAATAGATAGGTACCTGCATAGATAGGTTACAACTTGCAGGTAGCTTGTAGTGATTTGAAATAAAAATTATCTTTTTTACTTTAGGTAGTCATTGTGCCAAAATAAAATTACGATCACCATTATACAGTACTCTTGTAGTAGAATGGCATCCTACATGATGGATAATCCAAATTATCAAAAGCATGCAATCACAGATAATAATATTACAACGAATGAATAGAAAAACTGATTAACATCCTCGAACCGCACAGTACACACAGCCGATTCTACATCTTTTAGTTCACATTTTATTCGACAGATGGCCCCAGAGGTAGCATCATTTCGTGTTCTTACACCACAGAACAGAATATAATTTGTTTCACCGTTCATTTCACTGCAAAAATTTGACACAGATTAAAAAAAATATTTATTCCGTTCTCATATCGGCACAGAGCGGGACCGGATCAAGATTGGTAGGTAGATACCTACCGGTCGAGAGGTTTTGTAGCTATGCAAAAACTGGTGCAAGTATATTCAGAATATTGCAGGTTGTTGCAAATTAATGGCGAACTGGTCGTTTACGTAATCTATGAGACACTCACAGAAAGTAAAAACGACCATGTCCATAGACAAATTTTTTGGAAGTAGCACACGACGATTTTAATATCATGTATATTAACTATAATTATTAACTCGTGCCCATGTCACCATGTAAACACACCTATTGATATAGGTATGTATATTATAAACAGAGCAGCTTTGAAATTTGAAATAAATGAATATACATAATTTTAAGAAAGCTAGGTAATTTTAAGTACTTAGGTACTTACAATTGATTGTAAAAAACATAAAAATTAAACCATTCAAATGTAAATATCTTATTAAAAGCATATCTTCTATATATATAAAAGGAGAAGGTGACTGACTGACTGACTGACTGACATATCAACGCAGGGCCTAAACTATAAGGGCTAGAAACTTGAAATTTTGCACAGGGGTTCCTTTTATAACGTAGGGGAGCACTAAGAAAGGATTTTTGAAAATTCACCCCCTAAGGGGGTAAAACGGGGGTGCAAAGTTAGTATGAAACTTTGCCGTTTTTGATGTTATTCGAATGAAATTCAGTAGATACCTATGAAGGTTTTTTATTGAGTTTCGAAAACCATATTTTAAGGGGGTAAAAGGGGGGTGCAAAGTTAGTAGGTATAAAAGTTTTTCGTATATACCTACATTATTTCAATGAAATTTTGTATTTAGGTTATGTTACGTCTAATTCCACGCGAGCGAAGCTGCGGGCGTCCACTAGTTAGTAAGTATAGTAGTAGTAGTATAGTAGTTTAAAGTAGTACTAAGGAGGCACTTTAAAGTAGGTAACAGTGGGACGTCTATATTGTTGGGAACGGATATTTAACTCTTTACCACAGCCTGTCTAGAGCATCCTTCACCACGCTGCTCTAATGCGGATTGATGGAGGGGTTAGTGTTAAACACAGAGCAGAACGTTCTCAAGCCATCGACAAGGCTTAACGATTGTTTTTACCATTGAAAACAACCGGGAACCAAACATTTTTTTTTTAAATACATACTAGTGGACGCCCGCAGCTTCGCTCGCGTAGAATTAGACCCATTAGCGACGTCTGCCCGCGTTCGGGTTGCCCACTTGACTTCAAAAACGGCAGTTTCATACTAACTTTGCACCCCCGTTTTACACCCTTAGGGGGTGAATTTTCAAAAATCCTTTCTTAGTGCTACCCTACGTTATAAAAGGAACCCCTGTGCAAAATTTCAAGTTTCTAGCCCTTATAGTTTAGGCCCTGCGTTGATATGTCAGTCAGTCAGTCAGTCAGTCACCTTCTCCTTTTATATATATAGATTTCAACACACTGGCTAAACGGTAGCGCCCATTACAATTTTGTCACTAGTCGCTCACTAGCGGTCATCCTCACTCATACACAAACCGACAGCGCCCGTCGTTGCTTGACTCGGTCAATCTCATACGATCGACGCGAGCTATTGGGCTATGGACGCTACTCGCGAGTCCTCGGTTCCTCGTAATAGCATATTACATATTGCAGTCCAACTCATTCGAAGACCTATTTAATCTCATTCACGAGTTCACGACATATCATTATGCAAACGAATAATACTTTGGTCGCAAATATTTTGTACGCACAATAATTTTGTTGTTTTGTTATCTTGTTGTTGCATGTATGACGTCAAAAATTATACTCCTCTTATTGTACCCTATTAGTCATACTGCTCATCTCAAACATACATTGCACGATAAGTCTATTGTTACGGATATTCTTGTATCAATATAAAAAGTTCGGATTTAAAATCATCAAAACACTGTATAATTTACTGCATTTAAGTAGGAAGGTAGTTGTAACTGTGATATGTACTGTGTACGTACCTACATGTAGATAATATATTATCTACATAAAAGATGTCACACGACGCGAGCATGGAGCACCACCTAACTCCTGCCATCCATGACACCCGGAACGAAACTTTTAAGTCTCCGATCCATAACATCACGCCTGTTTCGTAGAACGGATGGGCAGAGGTGTGGTAAATTCATATTTCACCAGTTATGTTTAGATACCTACCATGTAATGAGCCTATAATGTGGTGAGCCTATTGCCATTTTGCCAGGTAAGGTGAGTTCTCAGGATTTTAAGGCGTCTGCTAGGATTTCTAAAATCCAGCCGGTTTCAAAAATAACAACCTCTTTACATAATTTTGATTGAGCTACATGTATGTATTTAGAATTTTAATCAATTAAAATATGTAGATAGTGTAGTTCAGTTTACTTGCCTATTTCCGTGTGTATTTATTGCGGTACGTTAGATAGCAGACCGACAGGTAAATAGTATCTACATATTTCAATTAATTGCAATTGCAAATTGAAGAGCAATTTTCAAACCTACATACTTACCTATTTAAGAATTTCATGTAACGACAGTATACTCATTAATTATAAGTATCTGAAGATACTCTTTCTATCTTTTAATAAAACTTTTCGATTGTCCTATTCCATCTGGTAAACCATCTTAAGATAGTAACTGTAGTAATTATGGTAGTATACTCGTACGTATGTTATTTTAATCTGTGCTTGCGGCTGTTGGCTACTAGGCATTTGAGCGGGATAAAACACTCGCGCCTCAAGCGTCACAGATAGCGTATCACGCACACCGATAACGAACGCACACTAACCGGACGGCGTCTCTACACAAACAGATACCGTCCTTACGCACACAATTGTCGCCTCATCCAGGTAGCGTGCCACACAAAGAAACACGGGCAATGAGTACAATGCTTTGTGGTATGTTTGTCGGAAATTAAGTAGATGTCTTGGAGAAGAACATTATTACTTACCAATAACAAGGTATTATTGCTGCTGCGTGTTGTCGACATTGTTACCAAAGATTTTGCACCTAAGGAAATCCTATGGAATCGCCCTTATAGAACCGCCTATAGTGTAATAATTGTAAGCCTAGTACGTAAACCTATAAATTGCATGTGTAATCTTTTAATAAACAGTATCAATTGAGCATTCGTCATGGTTTGATTCCAAACTCCTCTTACAACCTTATATGGCGACCGCCTGCCAGGATGGGTCGCCACGCGTCGCGCGTGTAAAATAATGAACTGTGAACTCTCGCCGTGTACTGTTGCCGTGCAAAATTTTCGGACCGATTATAAAAAAAAATGTGCCAATCGCGAGTAGAAAAGGACGAGGTGTTTATTACACAAAATGCTGCTGGTGGTACTAATACAGGGAGCAGTGAATTTTTTTAAATTCCATGTTTCCGCAATAAGCATCGTGCTCATGGTGATGTGCACCATTTTATTTCTGGGGGTGTGCTATTTTTTGTATAAACAATACAAGAAATGCCACCAATCTTGGATGAGAGCCGAGATATCTGGCCATGTTCTCCGACGATCCTTGAATCGAAGCAGAGCCCATGAGTACGAGCGCAGCCAGCGAGCGGTTGAACAGCCGAGCAGAGGGGATCACCAGCTCCATGTTCCGAAGTGATGACCTGTGACTCCCGTGATGTGAAGTGAAATTGTGTCGGGAAATAGTGTTGTGTGCGTATATTTTTTTTTTTTCGGACTTACGGTTGAATTAATTATGTTTACGTTATTTTACTATTGATTTACTTTTTAAAATGATATGTCTGAATCTGATTTAAATGAATTATATACAGAGTTAAAAAACATCAGAACATATCTAGTTAAAATAGGCCCAAGTAGACGAAAAGGTGAAGTAATTATTAAAAAGATTAAGGAGGCCGATGATTTATTGTTTAAATTTAATTCAATTTTAGAATCATTGAACAAGTTATCTGACAAATTTAAGGTGAATGATAGTTTAAGAATAGAGAAAATAAGTACAGACTTTTTTGGATTATATGAATATATTATAGATTTATGTAGTAGCTCGTCTTCAGACAAAATAAACGAAAACATGGCTAAGTTTGATCTTAAGATTGCTATGAATTTATTACCAGTCGCATCTGATGATGAGGTCAGTATTAAACAACTTATTGATAGTATAGAATATTACATGCTAGAGCTCGATACAGACTCTCGAAAAAAATTAATTAATTTTGTACTGAAAAATCGACTTTCGCAAAATGCAAAATTAAAGTTGGAAGCTAGTTATGAAACTATTGACGGTTTAATTAAGGCTATGAAATGTAACTTGCTACCTAAAAAATCTGCTCCCGCTATTCAGACTAGGTTAAATAATTTTAAACAACATAACTTGTCAGTTGAGGAGTACGGTAGGCAATTAACAAATATGTTTGTCGACTTGACGATATCTCAGTCCGAAGGGAACGAATCCGACTTTAAAGTTTTAAAACCGAGAAATGAAAAACAGGCTATTAAAATATTTGCCGACGGTCTGAGAAATCGTCGCCTTGGAACTATTGTTACAGCGAGAAATTATTCGTCCTTGAACGACGCGGTGCAGGCGGCCCTGGACGAAGACTCTTCGGCAGCGCCTTCCGAGGATATTTTGACAATGCGGTATCAAAATTATAATCAAAATTATCATTTCAGAGGTCGTAGAAATATCAATGCAGGACAATTTAGAGGCCAGCGTGGACGCGGTACGCACTATCAACACCAGGCGCAATATCAACCTTTTAGGGGACGGAACGCGGAGCGAGGCTCGAGACGCGGTCATTTTCGAGCAGCTGGGCCTCGAACCAGGATTAACAGAGGTATGTCATTTCACAATAATTTATATAGAAGGCATCAACGATCGGACAAACAGCAAACCATGCATATTTTGACAAATTCGAATGATAGAAATTGTAATTCTGACAACCCTAATGAGTTTTTTCGAGACTAAAAATGTCATATTGTCATGTAATAATACTTGCTACATAACTTTATATACAGTACATAATCATTCTTATAACTTGTTACTAGACACTGGCGCATCAATTTCAGCTATAAAGTATAAACATATCATCGACCAGAAAATTCCATTCCATAATAGTAATCTTGTAGTCAGCGGTCTCGGAGGCAAGCTCAACGCTATCGGATATGTTTATCTAGATCTGTTAATTGGAGATCAGATTCTTAGTCACCAATTTTATATATTTGATTCGTTGCCATGTAAAGCTAGTGGCATACTGGGACATGATTTCTTTAGTAAATATTGTGCAATCTTGAACTTTAATACCTGTATGTTATCTTTATGGAATCAAGGTATTATGATGAATGTACCTGTAAATATGGGAAGTAACTCATTAAATATACCGGCACGGTCAGAATCCATACATTTTATTTATACTAATATGACTGAGGAATGTGTAGTTAGTGCCTCTGAAATTCAAGACGGTATTTTTATCGCAAGTACCTTGGTTATACCGATAGACGGACAGATACCCATTCGTATATTAAATACTACTGAACAAAACTTACAATTAAAAATTAATGACTTTAAGCCTACTATTTATTTAGCTCATGATTTTGATATTTGTTCTTTTGAAAAACCAACTAAAGATTCAGATAGAGTTAAAAAATTATTGTCGATTTTACAATTAGGTCACTTAAATAAAGAGGAAAAAAGTAGCATTTTATCCATTTGTGCTAAATATAACGACGTTTTCTTTATGCAAGGAGATCAATTAACTACAACTAAAATATATAAGCATACCATTACTTTAAAACCTAATACGGTACCGGTGTATTCCAAACCTTACCGCCTTCCGCATTCACAAAAGGAAGAAATTAAAAAACAAATAGATAATTTGCTACAACAAGGGATTATAGAACCATGTAATAGTGAATGGAGTAGTCCTGTCCTGTTAGTACCGAAACGTTCTGATGGAGAGAAAAAATGGCGCTTAGTGATTGATTACCGAAAACTCAATAACTGTATCGTAGATGACAAGTTTCCTCTCCCAAATATTAACGAAATATTAGACTCATTATCAGGGTGCATTTATTTTTCTCATTTAGACTTGTTTCAAGGATTTTACAATGTAGAGTTGGAAGAGTCCAGTAGAAAATATACAGCATTCTCTTCAGGTCAATGGCAAATGACTAAAATGCCTATGGGGTTGAAAACTAGCCCTAGCTCTTTTTCTCGTATGATGAGCATGGCAATGGCTGGACTCACATATGATAAATGTCTCTGTTATCTGGACGATCTTATAATAATGGGGAGAAATTTACAAGATCATAATAAGAATTTAATTGAAGTACTTGAAAGGATTCGTAACTTAAACTTAAAATTAAATCCATCTAAATGTGATTTTCTTAAAAAGGAATTACTTTATTTAGGGCACGTTGTGTCTAGTGAAGGTGTTCTACCCGACCCCGAAAAAATTTATGTTATTAAAAATTACCCAGTCCCACAAAATGTTGACGACACCAGGAGATTTGTAGCATTGGCTAATTTTTATCGAAAATTCATACCAAAATTTGCAGAAATCGCATATCCCTTAAATGCATTATGTCGTAAAAATATTAAATTTAACTGGGATAAAAATTGCCAAAAATCGTTTGAAACTTTAAAACAATGTATAATGTCGCCACCAGTTTTGCAATATCCCGATTTATCCGATAAAAATCAATTTATAGTTCAAACAGATGCATCGGGTTATGCAATCGGAGCTATCTTATCCAACTCAGATAGCCGCCCTGTTGCTTTTGCCAGTAGAACCCTTAACAAGGCCGAGAAAAATTACCCAACAATTGAAAAGGAATTATTAGCGATAGTTTGGGCTGTTAAGCATTTTAGACCCTATTTGTATGGCCGAACTTTTAAAATTATTACAGATCACAAACCCTTAATTTACCTTTTTAATATGAAAGATCCATCTAGTAGGTTGCTTAAATTTAGACTCGTGCTTGAAGAGTATGACTATGTAATCGAATATGTGAAAGGCAAAGAGAATGCAGCTGCAGATGCATTATCTCGTGTAATTGTGACTTCGAAAGATTTGAAAGAGATGAATGAATGTGTATTTGTGATGACGCGTGCTCAAAGACGAAGAATGGATGATACGAAAATGAATGGCAAAATATTTGACTCGAATTCTCTAAATGACAGTAATAGTAGCGACAACACTTGGCCTGATCAACCACGTGTGGTCGATACTTATAATAAGCCAAAAACCGCAGTAGAATTACGGTTTATAGACAAATATAATTTAAATATGTTACGGAGAAGTAATAAAATAAAGGATGAGAATAATATTTTTTCATATGATAGCGCTCAATTTAATTTATTTATAAATCCAGCTTCTCAATCACAAATTACGCGAGCCGAATTTGCGAGAGAGCTGAGTAAGTTTTGTAGAAAAATGTCGATCGACGAAATATACATTTTAAAAAAAAATAAAAATAATTATGTGTTTGTCGAAAAATTAGTGAGCGAGATTAAAAATAATAAAAATTGGGAGGGCCCTCGTTTATGTATTTTAAAAGATGTTGAGCGTATAGAAAATATTGACGATAGAAAAGTAATCTTAAATGATTTTCATCTATTGCCCACAAGTGGACACGCGGGGATCAGAAGGATGATAAATAATATTAAAAAGTATTACTTCTGGCCAGGTATTGAAGGTGATGTGACAAAATTTGTAAGTAAATGCTCTAAATGTCAAAAGCAAAAATACACAATTATATTAAAAGAACCAATGTCAATCACCTCTACCGCAAATACTGCATTTGAAAAGGTATTTTTAGATTTAGTAGGTCCACTTGACAAAGATATTGATAATTATACGTATATTCTCACGTTACAGTGCGAGTTGTCAAAATATGTATGTGCAATGCCTCTCAGAACGAAATCTTCGACCGAGGTAGCCCGGGCCTTTGTTGCAGATTTTATTCTTAGATACGGAATCCCGAAAGAGATAGCGACGGACAGAGGTACAGAGTTCATGGCGGATACTTTTAAGGAGGTATGTAAAATTTTAAATATTTCTAAATTAAATTCCACAGCCTATCATCACCAAAGTATTGGTTCACTAGAAAATAGTCACAAACATTTAAATTCATTTTTAAGAATTAATACAGATCAAAGACCTGAGTCGTGGAGTTATTGGTTACCGTTCTGGTGTTTTGCATATAATACATCTGTCCATACATCTACACAGTTTACACCGTATGAACTAGTTTTTGGAAAAAAATGCATTTTGCCTAGTAACCTCATAAATACTATAGAACCGTTATATAATCACGATTATTACCCCCTTGAACTCAAATACCGGTTACAAGTATCGCAAACAGAAGCGCGAAACAATTTAATTAAGAGTAAATTCAATAGGAAATATAGATATGATACTTATACGAATGCTTTTAAATATAAACCTAATGATAAAATCCTAATTAAAAGTGAGACTGGTAATAAATTGACGAATCTTTATTCTGGACCCTACAAAGTAATTAGGGATCTATCACCAAACGTAGAGGTCGAAATTAATGGTAAATTAGATTTAATTCATAAGAATAGAACTAAGCCTTATTATGAATAATAAACGGATATAAAAAACTCTGTAATATTTTATTATGTTTCTTTTACTTTAACTATGATTGTTAGTACTATTTTACTAAATATATTTTTTACTGTTTTATAATAACTACGATTTAAAGTAGATAATATTTTCCTATGTTATATTTTTAATGTGCACACATAGCACTATTTACTTTATACTATTACAGTTGCTGTTTTGCTATAACTACAAAAAAAATTACTGTATGTATTTTTTTTGTTTTCCCCCCATGGGAGGTATAGTGTAATAATTGTAAGCCTAGTACGTAAACCTATAAAATATATAATAATAACAACAAACGTCTGAATTACAACAAAGATGAATTTATTACGACTCTACTTTCTTTTGTTTTAAAAAACAGATAAATTACTAAGTTCAAAATAGAAAAGAAAACTCAGAGACAGTATTTTACTAATGACTACTATACATATAACAAATTGCGGCAATCAATCAATTCTGATCGTATCCACGTTTAATCAAAACAATATGTCATCCAAAATTCGTACTCTTGACTAAAATTGCATTTCAATTATTATGATTACGTCGTTATAATGTCGCTGACGTTTAGTCACAGAATGATGAAGTAGTAAACGATAAACTGGTAATGTGTAGAAGAAAGTCAAATTACACGTTTTAAACGCATTACTACATTTATGCGCTTTAAAAATAATCTCTATATTGACTGTGACTTGGGTGAAAATCGCGCCTTGTTCAAAAGGTTAATTTATATCTAATCAACAGCCTAAATATAAATTCTATGCTTCAGTTCTGAAAATGACAAAACTTTCATTTAACCTTTCATCCCCCTTTTCAACCCTTTACAACACTTTTTTTCAATTAAAAAGTAGCCTTTGTCCTTTCTCAGGCTCTAGAGTCTAGACTATCTGTGTACCAAATTTCATTTAAATCGGTTCAGTAATTTTGACGTGAAAGCGAGACAGACAGAGTTACTTTCACATTTATAATATTACTTATGGATTAGGTAGATATACCAACATAATACTCTGCTACCTACAGCAGTACTAATTACTGTAGTAGATTAACTTACTAATATTCTATTAATTAGTTACTCACTACTGATTATTTACATGCGCTTTAACACATTTCGTATTCCGTTTGCTAGCTACTGAGATCACGGAAAAAACATACAAATTCGGATTTATCAAAAGTACTTTCCTTAACCGTCTTGTACGAGGATTTTGTTTCATTCGCAAAACATGTTGTGTGTAAAAATAAAATATAAACAAATAACATAACTCACTCACGAAGGGGTAGGTAGAGAAGTAAGTGCACGCACTTTTCACCATTTATGTTTAGGTCATTAATAGCATCCTCCACCAATCCGCATTGGAGCAGCGTGGTGGAGTATACTTAGACCTCGCGCAGCAGTGTCTGTGGGGGAAACCGGTGCCCAGCAGTGGGACGTCTGTGGGTCGCAGCGAAAGCGAATAGCATGCGGTGCCTATTGCCATACACTGGGCACAAATCCAGGCTCCAAGCTGCTACCGGGCATTTTAAGTCAGAAATCACAATAGTTGTTGCCCGACCCGGGATCGAACCCAGGATTAGCAGTCGCGCTTGCACCGCTAGACCAACGAGGTGTAAAAACTGCCACTTATCTAAATAGAAGGCGTACCGTATAATTGCTAGTGTACACACTACTAGTACTAGTCTATATATTATTATCTCAAAAATTACTAGAATACTAATGACAATTTTAAATTCATTACAGGTTAGTTGTAGGACTAGTTACGAGTATTAGCATTTGTAAGTTGGACTGTATTTATGAATAGCTCCGTTTCCCAACATATGTGTATATACATAGTTGTGTAGAAAAACAATACATACTTATTTCACATAATAAGCCGGTTATTAACAGCGTGTTTGCTTAAAAAACCATGGTAATTATAATGAATATATTATGAATACGTATTGGAAATTTCAAACGCTCGAAAAATCCCTCGTCTGAGTAAAATGATCTCCATTCCCTGGTTCCCGCAGGATTGGCTGTAATATTTAGGTGTCCTTATTACGTTCTTGTCTTTGAAAACGGGATAGCGTTTGCGGTGCATATTCGCCTCTTTTTAGCTCTAGCACAGAATAATAGTACAAGTATGAGGAGAGCGCGGAGTAGGTAAACAAAATGCTGGTCTGTCTGATTTCGCAATTATCTAGCAATGTAAGAACATAGCCAATTAAAATCTAAGTTTTCACAGAGTTAGCAAAATAAATTTAATGATTTTTAAATATTCGGTTCAAAAGAGGTCATTATTATTATTTCTTAGTATTCAGTGACGTCATTTCCTGAAAATTCATTTCATAAGCTTTCTGAGACGAGTAATATTTTCAGGTATTTTATTTTAGAAGCGAACACACACACCCATAAATGATTTTGATACTTTAGTTCATCTTTAGTTAGTCTAGCTAGAGCTAGGTACAATCAATTTATCTTTATTTCTTGTATTAAAATTATGTACAGTAATTTGCTTTACAAACAAATTATGATTTTTACGTATACATAATATTTTCATAAATACATAAATTGACATGTTACAATTAAAATATTTATATAAGTACTTAAATAGCTCTCGCAGGGATTCACGCTTTTGTACGCCGTAAATACTCCTTATGGCTCGTTTTTGTAAAATAAATATGGTATCAATGTCAGCAGCACTACCCCACAATAAGATGCCCTAAGACATAATACTGTGAATGTAGCTAAAATAAAAAAAAATGAGTCTAGTTATTGTAATATCAGCGAGTTGTCTCATCTTTTTGACAACGTAAGCAGGCAAAACAAATCATTTTTTTTTTGGATTGAGTACAAGATTGTTGACATCAAACCAGTCATTGATTATATTTAGTGTTTCATGTAAGTTTTCATGGACTTCTGAATTGTGTTTAACTTTAAATATAAGTGATGTGTCGTCAAACAAAACGATTTAAAAAAAATCTCAGTAAAGGGTAGAAAATGTATATAAACTAAAGTACCTACCTAGGCTAATTTTAATAATAATGTTTAAGCTTAAAAATTAAATCATACAAAAGAAAACCTTTTAAGAATATTATGGTCCCGTGGCATTGTATCCAAGATGCTGGCAGCATTTCTTATAACATACACATTATTTTAAATATTTGGTTAAAAGACCTGTTTTTATTTATTAAAATCAGATAGCTTGACAAACTATTAAACATTTAGTTGTAAAATTAGTTCCTGTTTAGCCCCATTTTACACAGTCACGACACAAATCAATAAGCGATGCACATTGCATAACTGACTTGCATATTAATACTTACGTGGTTCTATACAAGCTGGTTCGGCTTAATAAAATATTAAATTGTACGACTTCAAGTGTTGTAAGAGGTGTAAGTAAGCCTGCATAAAAATTGTATAGTATTACCGACTCGTTTATGTACAGATATGAATCTTCGTTTTTCTTTGTATTTTATGGATATAATATTGCAAATGAGCATGCAGCATTACCCATCCGCTGCCGCCCATGACATCTTTAAAGACCCTGTTCAAACCACCAACTAAAAGTGATCTGTCTAAAAGTGATTTGACTAAAAGTGATTTGAAGTAACGTGCGTTCTAGCGTTTTACGGACCTAATTAACTACCTACGTTACGTTTATATCCAAACCAATATTATAAATTAAAAGTAACTCTATCTGTCTGTCTATCTGTCTCGCTTTCACGCCAAAACTACTGAACCGATTTAAATGAAATTTGGTTCACAGATAGTCTAAAGTCTGAGAAAGAACATAGGTGGCTTGAGAACATTCGACACTGGGTTGGCCAATAACCCCTCTACCAATCCGCATTGTAGCAGTGTGGTGGAGTATGCTCTGAACCTCCCGCAGATTGTGAGGTTGTGGGGAGACGTGCCTCTGCAGTGGGGCGTCTATGAGTTGCAGCATGGCTTAACTTGGCTGCGTGGACGGAGGTGTATGAAATTTGACACAGTTAAAGCTTATTATGTAGAATTTGTAAAGGCTAACATTTTTATATGATACGCATTTGAAATATGTATATGAAATTAATAAATTAAAACACACTGATCCACTTACCAATGGTTAGTAGTTACGTCCATTTCAAATGCGTTTCTACAATTGCATTTCCTTATTTGACGTTCTTCACAAAGCAAACTCATTTAGTGTTAGGTAAAATAGTCTCAATCAATGTGTTAGTACAACTCAAAGAGGGCGCTGCTGTGCTAGAGCTACTCGTTCCGTTGTTCAGTGAAACCCTGCGTGTCACGTATAAAAAATATGACATGTGTGACCCGATAGCGGGTCACGGCATACCCTCCCAGAGAACGAAGCCCTCCGGAGCAATATCTTATTAACAAAACATTTAGGTGAATATTGGGATATTCAGGCGTAGTTAACGCGCATTTCGCATCAATTTATTTTTATCTAAAAGGGTAGCGTAAGTAATTTAACGCTCGTGTTTTGTTCAAGAAATGTTTAGTCGATGTTTTTGAAAATAATTAATAGATAGATTATATAGGCATGAAGGTCATTATTTAACTTCAACCACAGTACAATATAATGTAACTAATGTTTAACGTACTTACTTAGCACAGAATAATAAATATACCCTTCCTATATCTGTGCTTCAACTTTATGTTTTAAAATCCGAGGATCTATTAATTAAATAATAGATTTATCATTTAATGATACACTTGCAATAATAATTTAACATTGGCTTGCTAGGTGTAATCTATGATGAATAAGGATCTCTATTTAAAAATACATATTATATGTCTGTACTACGTGTATTATTATTTTTTTCTTATTTATTTAAAAACACCATGATATCTAAACATGACTGGTGAAAACTATGGTTGGTACTGTAGGTAGATACCTCTGCCTATCCCTTCATGTTAATACAGGAGCAATGTTATGTTATGTTTGTTAATATCGAGAGGCCAGTGAAAGGAACTTGTATTGTCGGTGCCACATGACGGGTTGACTAACAGCATAGATTTTTATATTATGTAGATATTTTTATAGTTTGTAACCCAATTATCAATTTCCGGTTTAGCAGGTTATATTCATCAAAGTCACTGTTAAGTAGGTGATCTTGAGTGCGAAAAAACTAGTGTTAACTTCAAACACTGGTTTCATTCCTGTGACAGTACTCTCTGATGCACTGCCCTTTCGATGTCAATTTAACTCACTTTCCTAATACGCCTATGTCGATCAAGTTGCTGAACGCACAAGTACGCTCCCATCACAAGATTGCATGCCCTATTGCTACTTTCATAACTCAATACATAAACATAAGTACCTACCACATATGTGTACACAGGCCCCACATTACCCTACATCGGGCAACACGTCGCATCATAACATCGTTGAGTCTAGCTTTTCACTGCGCGATATTTTCGTCATGAATTTTTAAGCACGCTCGCACCAGTCACACCACAGACAGTACAGAACAGACACGGGTAAGTGACAATTTGAAGATAAACTTGGATATTGGTGGATCACGAAGGACTGCCAATTTATTGCTGCTAAAATTAAAAAAAAGAATCAATTCCAAATTCAAATTATTTATTTCGCTTGAAGGTGAGATAGAGAGTGTGTGTGAAGGGAACGCTTAACGAAAGGCAAGAAAGAGCGGTGTTAGCTGATAGCCCAGCTCACCTGGCCTCGGCCTACCACTCAACGGGGCGGGGCCCGGGTTCCTTGAGAGGGTTCGAGAAATTACGCATGCAGGTTTCCTTGCAATATTTTTCTGCACTGTCATAACTAGGTGATTATAATAAATTAATTTACAGCTGAAAGGCGTCGCACAGCCTGTTAAGCATGGGTCTCTATCTCACAATCGTAGTTGAGGGAGGTCTATAGAGCACACTAGGTACACCACGAGAATCCAATGCGGATTTGTAGAGTGGTGCAGTATGGTATGGTGGCCAACCCAGTGTAAAAATTCTCAAGCCACCCGAAGGACTTCGACAAGGCTTAACGATTGTTTTACATTCAAAGACAAACGGGACCGACAGTTAACGTGCCCTCCAAAGCACAGAAGCGGCAACAAACCCCAATATGACCGCGCCTGATGTTGCTCAACTCGATCGATCACGCACAATCGATGCCAGCTGTGTAGAGCTAAGACTGCTTTAATTTACCGCAAAAAAATATTTTTATCTTTAATCGAACTGCATTTAGAAAATACTTTGTCTATCACTTTTTACTTAACATTATCATGAAACCAGGTTTAGTTCAAAACCAATTTTGCGTCACAAATGGGCGTGGCCACAGCTCACTCTTGCCCGCATAGGGGGCCCCATAGCTCTACCCTTCTCTACCCCCAGCAAAGTTCAGTTAAGGTCAGATTGTGAATTCTATTTTCCCACGCACATTCTAATTTATCGCACTTTATTATTTCTGCTTTGTCCTGTGCGTCATAATAATTTGGATATAATTATGTATCGGACGCGGGTTACCGTTAGTCACAAAACTTCATTGGTTGGTTCAAGGTGCCCTCCGAAGCACAGAAGCACTTTTAAACACACATACCGCGTCCTACCTCTTAAGTTTTGAAACTCGGTCACCCATCCACTTACCGACCTCGCCCCATGATGCTTAACTCGACGACGAGAGCCATATTTTCTTTAGTTTTAATATCATGCTGTTTCTCAATTTTGGTTATGTTGTGATGATAATGAATGTATAAGGTATGCAGATTCAAATAAAATAGGTTAACATATTTTAATTTAATCTTTATTAATGATCATCTCTTAGCATAAGACAGGAAACATTTATAAATTAGCAGCTAGTCACAATAATAAAATTAGTATAACATTCATCAACGCTCATGTATCTTTCTCATTTTCCATTCAACAATATATTTTTAGCCGTGCCTCTGATCTTATTAGTCAAAGTTAAGCTAGAACACACAAGGTTTTTCAGTTTGGAACGTTATAAAATGTATTCGTACCAGATACGTTGGCTATGTATGTACCTATGGGGACAAAGTGGTTTAGTTTCTAATCGGTGTAATTAGAGTTAATTAAAATGTTAATAAGGAAACATTCTAATTATTTCTTGCCTGAATGTTCATTTACTATATTTAGAAACTAACTCAAAATTATTCAAAACCACATTTCGCATTTGAACATGAAATCTTTCACAAAGGATATTGGCAAAACCTCATATGTTCAGGCCCACTAAACATTCATTTTAACACAACTATTAAAAAGCAGCAGAACCAAATCCCTAATGGCAGGTTCATAGCTTTTGGCGTAGGATGCCATTTTTCATTTAACCCTTTGAGTGTAGATGATTTGTATCCTGTTTAGTCTGTTATATGTGTGACAAGAATTGGCTGCCTTTAATAGGTAATGATACCTTCGTAGTTTGAATCGTTAGTTACAATTCTCAAAACGGAAATGTAATGTCATATGGATAGAGTACTTTTACGATAGTGATTAGTGAAATAGTCCCAAACTACAATTGAATTTCATGAAAATCGTTAGATTGGTTCTATGTTCAAGTGAAGCTCGAACAGAGTATATAATATGCCTTGAAGCTCAATCGCGTAATGAATTCACAAAAATGAATATGAAAAAGTGATGTCAGTTTTAGGTAGGATCTTTGTTTTTAAATAATTTTGTATTCAGCTAAATGTTAGGTACGTACTAAGTACGCACACCAAACGTTCCGTTTATGCTATTTTTAGAGATTGCACATATTCTGTAAGCTTTGGAACTGAAGATTTTAATACTTATATTGAATTATATGAAATAGTTGGATTATATTTAACTTTAACTATTACTACATTTATGATTTTTCAAACTAACATTTTAGTAATTATCTTCAAATAAAATTGACGAAGGAAACCATTACTGTTGATATTCAAATATCTATCCATTTTGAGGTGCATTTATGGTACAATAAAAATGTATGCATCTAATAGTTTATTTTGATGTTTTTTGTTTAAATTCAACAGTAGATAAATCAAATTGATCAGAAAATAGGTTTATAGCAATTATAAGGGGAGTGAAATGTTTTAAGAAAAGGATTTTATTAAATAATAACATTCAATTTATTTGCATTTTTAATAATAAAATCATTTAAACATAGTGACTTGCTGTGATGGACAAATTACTCAAATTATTGACTTCTGGTCAACCACAAGTTAGTAGATACCATTTCATTGTTTGTCGTTTCATACTCTGTTAATTATACTACCGACTTGACAAGTACATATAAACTTTTGGTTCAGTTTCAAAGCTTGCACAAATGTGCTTCAGCATGACAAAGGAATAAATGCCCAAACGTTTAATAAATACTAAAATACGTAGAGTATTTCCCATATAACATTTCTGAATCATTCAATATTGTGATTGTTTCTTTGTGTAAAAATACCACGAACACGATTCCATCGCGTGACTGTGCCCAACCATCCTTCCATTGCGGGTTTAACAGTATTATAAATCTACACAATGTTCGTACACCGCAATGAATACCTTAATATAATCAACAATTTCATAATCTCTGTTTTGGTATGTAGAGTCAGTATCTATACAATATTCGATTATGGCTGTCTCACTCGTCAGAAGAGACATTTTTTTAATGAGAAGTGAGCGTGAAAGAGACAACGAGGTGAATAAGTTGAGTTGAAAGTGTTACTACATTTTAAATTTCTTCATCAGTTAGAATTTATCGTCACAGACCGGAACTGACAAGATAACTTTTAAAGTTTTAAGTACTTAATATAAGCTAGATTAAGCTTGCCTTAAGTACTTACAGCAAAATAATTTTTGGAACAAGATAAATTGACTTTTTCATGCAATATACTCTTCAACATGTCTCAGTCCAACCGATAAGGATAAGGTCATTCGTTCAATTTACAATACTCTCTGCATATTAAATATATTACAACATTTCATACATTGGACTAAAAATAGAGGCTCGGCATCTAATGTTGATTATTTTAAAATCTCACATCCCTTAAAAGAGACCATTCTAAGAGCCACGTTGTCAGCAAAAATATGGAAACGAAAATAATCTCGAGTTTAAAGTTTTAAGGCTTTTATGAAGAAAAAAAAAATTTGTGGCCTACTCCAATAGAGAGTAGGCTCGTAGATGAACTATGCTAATTGAATTAAAATGGGCAGCATAAAATACTAAACCAATATTAAAGTTTAAAAAATATAAGAGGTCTACTATATAAAATTGCAAATTATTGCTTAAATGACGCGTTTGAGTTGTGTAATCGGCTAGTGTTTTAAGTTTATTTTCAGTTTTAACGTGGCACCTAGAAATGAGTATAATAAAAACAAGCTACTTATAAATTACATAATTATGTTTATGTGCGTTTACTTTAATTAGATGAATACTTTGGGCAGAGTTACCGATTAACAACTAATGAACCAGATTTAGAACACTGCGTTATTCAGGAAGATTAACTTCGTGCCGGGGAGTAAATACAACTATGGCTGTCCCTTTCTTTCGTACGGCAATGACTCAATATGAGTAAGAGGAAATATTCAGTAAGAAAGATGCAAAGTTAAAAATTCCGAATAAAGCGATTCGTGTGCGCTCTGGTTAATCTTTGTTGCAAGTTCAAACCCTTAAATGGGCACAATAGCTGAGTGATTCAAGCACTTATTTTTACTATACAATCTTATGAACATACAAACTCCATACAAAAATGAAACTACATTTCCCTTTACATCGATAAGACATCTAACCGCACTACCGTCGGGTAAAAATCGGGTAATCGGTATAAAATGGCCGATATAGAAAATTAATCATTTTCTTCAAGCGCCTCTTTATACATAGCTCAATGTCCAAAAAAGTCGGATGGGAAAACTAGCACAAATACGACATACATGCTAGGCTAATATCACAGGAGTTCTGGGAACGGTGCGAACCCCCTCTACCCCCCACTCCGCCGCGCCTACCCCTCTCTAATTCACGCTCCGGCTTCCTATTTACTATTCAGAGGGGCAAAACGGGCTACCAATACATTTTGCGACAGTTAAGACTTTAATAGAAAAATAAAATATTCCGTTACCGAAAGAATTGCACAACACGTCACTATAAACCTATTGCACAACCTCAAGTTTGCTAAATTTGAACTTATATCACTCGCCTACAATAAATTAACAACGAGTCAACGTGATCCAACGTACTATTGATATCCGACGATAAGTACGTAATCCACGATAAACCGATAGCTAGCATAATGGTAACAAAGCGTAAATGGTGATATTAAAGGTAACACGGTTGAACAAAATATACAAAAAATTATAAAAAACATTAATAAAAATAACGAAAGTTTAACAAATCGTTTGAAACTAAATTCAGACTTAATAAAATTCATCGCTCGAACAGACATTCGGGTGTCGGTCACCGGCGAGCGGCCAGCGCAAGGCGAGGCGAATATACGCTGCCCACTGGACAATGTAACGCGCATTCAATATTTTCATTGTCTTACGACTTACGTACGTACGTAACGTTCGATTGGTCGCCGGATAGAATTTCTTAATATGCGTGCTCTCTCACGCGCCTCGGTGCATTCACTGCACTTGGCTTTTACTTTCGAACTTTATACGATGCGAAATATTGTCTTACTTGCGAACAATATCATCCGGCGACTCCATAAACTCGCAGCTTTAAAACCTCCTCTCCTCACACTGAACCCGATCCCTCTCGAGGCCGTTATACCACCGCTCGGATGCAAGCATGGAATATCATTAAATAACGCAACCGTTCCCAGTCGTTTGCACTATCACTTAAACGCTATATTTATAGTACAATAATGTAACATTAATAATTATGGCTTAAATCTATTACTCCAATATAAAACTTGAAACTTCCTCACTATCCGTCGTACCGCGCCGCGGCGGACAATACGACACTTCCGAGTCCTCGGGTGCGCGCGATCGCCGAACACTAATTGTGCCGCGCCCGACGGCAGCGCCTGAGCAACTTTCACTAAATAATAAAAACACGCTTACAAAGTAAGTACTCGTCTTAACAACAAAGAATTGGCTAAACGTCGTCTGTCCGTTCGGAGGAAACGAAAATTCTACGATCGCGATGTAGAGCGGTCGGTGTGCCGCGTCTGCGGTGCGCGGGCCGGGGCGCGGCGGCGCGGGCGGCGCGGGCGGCGCGGGCGGCGCGGGCGGCGCGGGCTCTGCGCGGAGCCGGCGGCTCGCGGGGTTCACTCGGGAGCTCACAGCGGAGAGCTCAGGGGCGCGGGGCGGCGCGGTCATGAGTCCAGCACGGTGAGCAGACCGGGCGGCAGCAGGGGCACGTCCTGGCGGGGCATCTGGCGCGCCAGCTGCGCGCAGCCGAGGTTGGCGTCGCCCAGCTCGGGGATGGCGTCGAGCAGCGCGAGGCACTCGTCCTCCACCGCGCGCCGCGCCTTCTTCCCCACCCAGGAGGAGTCGTCGCACTCCTCCCGCGCGCGCCTCCGCCGCGCCTCCTTCTCCCGGCGCGCCTCCTCGCTCAGCCGGCAGTAGGTGTTGTTGATGCACACGGACCTGCGTAGGTCGCGCGCGGGGTCCTCGATGTTCTCCAGTTTCTGGGAGCAGATCTCGATGACTCGCTTGCGCTCCTCGTTGGCGCGGATGCGCGCCGAGATCATGGACAGCTTGGGCCGCTGGGCGGGCTCGGTGCGCGACGGGCCGAACATGTCGTCCTCAAACGCGTCGGCGATCTCGGCGCCGCGCGCGCTCTCCCGCTCCTCTTGCGGTGTCATTCTGTAACAATCACACGGCCACATTAGCACTCGCTAGCAAATCTAAAATTACGCCAAAATATGGCTTCAATCTGAAACGTTTCACTTTAAACTGTTTCACGGGTAAAAATTTCGTTTGGACTGTGGCTGTATGAATTTTGCAAAAGTGAACATGACTAATTTTTAGAATATTCTGAGAATCATTAACAAGGATGACTGAGAATCGACCGTCGCTCAACCTTCGTACACTTTAGCCAAATTTAAGCACATTATAAAATCGTTCGCATTTAAATTAATTAGGTAGAGCGTATCAACCATTAAATAGACCAGTTTTTATATGCGCCTAGAATGTGACCTATAAAATTCCAAGTGGCTACCAACCTTGCCGACAGTTCTGGTGAGAGAATGAAAAATCCTGACATAAACATTGTATCACACAAAGCGTTGACCAGCAATGAGATAAGTCTTTCAATGCACAAAAACAAAGTTCAAAACACTAGCACAGCGAGCGCGCAATCGTCAGTACGTCCTCGACGGTGAACAAGAATGAAGGCACAAGTGAAACAGAAATAGCCCGAGGCGCGAGCGGCGTGTGCGCACCGCCGCGGCCGCTTGACGAATGACAGTATACCTCGCACTGTAGATAAGACATTGAAAAAGCCAATTGCGTCATTCGTGAACGACTACATACGCGCATGGAGAGGAAACGGGTGACGTACGACATGAACCGTCATCTTGGACGCTATTGACTATAGTGACTCGTTCTATTTGTTTACGACACGAGCCGACCGGAGCACACCGTGCAGAAACAGGTCTGCACTGAGTATCCACGAGCTGGGCAGAATTTCCCGTTTCCGGAACTCGAAAAGGCAAATACCTGCACACTTTGGATAACAATAGATTATCGCGCATGTAAAAACCGCCGGCCACTCCAGTTTTAAGTCAGGTTTGCACAACGAGGAAAACAATGAAGATCGCTGGACTTCGACTACACAATTTATCGATTAGGAAATTCTTGAAACATGCACAGGCAGTGTGATATTTTCTAGGAAATAACGGAAGATCAACATTACGCCATTGCACGGGTGAATGCGGTATATATTAATCAAATAATATTATCGGCTCAGTCGGCATACTTAAGAAGTCCCTTGATATGACAAGGTTCATACGTGGAGATAAAACTTTATAATTATTTTGGTGTCGGCACTCACTCGAGCCGTAACAGTTAATCGCATTCGTTCACATTTGTCGAGGCTGAGAGTTCAATCTCATTTCAACCGAGCGCTTTCTCGAAGTGACTAGTTTGTCTATAAAAATACTTTTTGTATCTTGCCGATGACTGACCTTCGCCACTGTTACGATTTCCAGATTTGTACCTAGTGTTTTTCTGGTTATTTTGTCTGTCACCTTTGAAAACGATAATGCATACATGCATCATCATTTTTAAAGGTGTTTTTGAAGTCATTGGTGACTTTGAAATAGTTGGAATTAGCAGATTTAGTAGTAGTAACTTCACGTTAAACATTTCACGATGCGCATAATGATGTCGGTTGCATATAGGAAAACCTTGCATCAGGATATGAAACAAACACCTTAATCGAGACAAGAATCACTCGTATACTAGATAAAGGAAGCGTATTTTTGTTTCGGTAAAAAAGAAATTTAGCAAAAACTACTCAAGTGTCGAGAATAGTCAAGGTTTGACAACTGCGGAATTGTTCTGAAGCACTGATTTCGTTATAGCCTGGTCACTGAACAAAATCAAAGTTACGTAACACTTCGTGTTGTAACCCGTAATATTTCAGTTATGTCAGCCGTAAGGTTACCGTTGGCAGCTTATTAAGAATGTAGGAGTATGAAAGGTTCGGTAAATACTGCCTTTACAATGTTAAGTAAAATAAAGCCTAAAGCTCATATTAACTTCACCATCTTCAAATAGGTGACGCAATTCGCAATATGGAAGAAATGGATTCTATCACTCATATTTGAGTGATAGAATCGTCCATTGATTTCGAGATATCGTGAATATCGTTTTAAAGAATAATGTTTTAGTTTCTCCTTATTTCGAACTGAGCTTACTATTTTATTGTTCCCTTTAAACTATAACAGTACAAAACACAACCAAAATCTGTCAAACACGTACCGTCACAATCTGATTATCGAAAAGACGTTTACACGAAACGTGTTTTTGTTCTAAAACGGCTGCCGCTGTAGCCTTCATTCGAGTCCTTGCTTTTAAATTTTCACTTTAAAATACATAGTTCAAAACAAATAAATACCTAAGGTTTAAAATGAGACTGCCACGGCTCAATCTTTATTTCTGAATGTTTCAAAACTAAGCATGACGTAATAAAATCGTTCCAGCTTAAGTTTATCGAACAATTAATTTACTAATTACTTTTATTAATCAGCACTATAATTTTATTTAAACACACTTTTTTTTACAACAATGAGTTCAATAAACCAATCAAAATCATTAAAATTATCATAAGGTAGATACAGAAACCTGTAAAATATTTATTAGTTACTTGCCACAGAAGAAAAAAATGTTCTTTACCAGTGACGTATTCAGAGTAATTATACAAAACAAGATACATAGTTATTCTCGAGCGTAAATGTTCTTGACTATATCTAACATATGATTTCGTCAGCTCCCAAACCTACATAAAATTGAAAATTATGAGATATTTTTAACTTTAATATCACGCTTTTGTTTAATAAATATGAGAATAAATAAAAACATCCACACAGAGCAATTTACCACTAACTCAAATTTGTAAAATTAATATTTTTGTAGTCTCTAAACAGCACACACTAATGTTACGAGTGACGCACACGGAGTAACAAAACAAAAAACAAGATCCTTATCCTCTAGCGTAAATGTTCTTGTCCCTGGCACATCAGAATAGGTCGGCTACAAAAAGCGCATTTATTGTAATATCGGTGGTCTGGTGGGCCCGGCACACGCGGTCGTGTGGGACAGAGAAAAGAAAGTGCAGGTAGACGGTAGGTACGACGAGACTTATTAGATCGTAACTGGTGAGGTCGGCGGGCAATACGAAGCGGCGGATAAAAAAACCTTGATCATTCACTGGCGAATAGGTGAGAATGACAATCAAACGAATTGTGATTGGATCTATTAATGAGTCGTCGTTATTTAACTGAGCTGCAACGTAAGCCAGATTTCAGTGCCAAAAATGTTATTGAACAGAAAATTGTTCCAGCATGAAGACTTGCTAATAGTGTAAAAATGTAGACAAACATATTGAAAATAAATTATCAAAACGACTGTTTACATGTATTGATAATCAATACTTTTCTATTGTAATAAAATAAATAAAAATGTAATTTTTTTTATGTTGTTGTATGAATAAATTCAACAAAGAGGTAAACGTTATTTTTACCTGATTTTTTTAGATTTGTCATAAAATCAGAATCGAAACTCTTTTAAAACATCTTAATTTCGGCCTACTTCAATTTTTAATCATTTCCGTAACTGTATGTAATTGAAAACTACGTGTCAAAACGTAATGATGTAACTCAGTATAATATTGAGAGTTGTAAAACGCTGTAATAAACTGTTTGATCAAAGAGAAGACCGAAAGTTGATTTACAGCAGTGTCCTATTGCCTACGGTGTTGAGTTTCTTATACTGTATACGTTTAAATGATCATTGGTCATCAAGACATATGAAGTTGACTTCTCCGCTTTATCTCATGAATAATTTTACTTCATTATACT
The DNA here is from genome assembly GCA_944567765.1 of Carterocephalus palaemon. NCBI lineage: Eukaryota > Metazoa > Arthropoda > Insecta > Lepidoptera > Hesperiidae > Carterocephalus > Carterocephalus palaemon. The sequence goes on along the minus strand of OX155651.1, from coordinate 9,418,584 downwards.
ACTAAAGTACCTATATTAGACTCAATTATACAAAAAAAAATTTGGGTTCATGAGTATAAAATAATAAGTTAATCATTTTGTGAATATCTCGGATATGACTGCCGGTAGGAATTATACCGCCAACCCTCAACACAATTGTTTGTTAAGGGTGTTGGGGGACGGCTTACTTATATCATGCAATGCAATTATATCATGCAATAATGTATAAATTGCAATATATTTTGCATCTGTTTATACAGTTCAAATTTTACTCGTATCAAGCTGGTAAAACATCATTCGCTTCATATTTCGATTTTTATTACAATCAAATATGTTGCGTACATATTATTTTAATAAGAACAACTAAAACTTTGCTAACTTACACCAAATAAGTACATTGTTATATTGTGTTGTATTATTTTGACTTTTATATTAGGGATTATTGGATTTCGCTCGATCATCCCCATTTGGTAACGCCAACAATGTAAAATCAACCATTTTCATCATCAACCGCTTTGGTCTATGCAGTCTGTGGTTTTTGTGTTCTCAAATCTCGATATGTCGATGTTACACGGGCGTAGATGGATGGGGTTTTTACGATTGCGTAATGGGCCTATCGAAATGAAGTCGTGAACGAAAGCTAGTATATAATAATATCTTTAGGTTAAAACCCGTAACAATTCGCTCATACAATTGAAATAATTTTATTTATTTATTTAAATGTTTTACTGTTACACAAAAAAAAAGAAAAGATGTTGCAATAGTTTTACTTAATGCCTATTAGCATTTTCTGCAAGTCAACCCAGAGAGTAAATTATCAAGTTGTTTTACAGACTATAAAGATAAATATTTCTTTAGACAAACTAATAAAAACAAAACAAGCAACATACAAAGCTTCAATGTAAAAGAGACTCTTACGACAGGCAGGCTACCGTATCACTATTCTGGTCCCTGAGTAGCTTACCCGTATAATATTGTGAAAGAACTGGCGACTGAAAATTAAAAAAAAAAAAATATACATACATTTAAAGAATATTACTAATTAAGATTGTTATTTTTGGGCAGCCCACAAATTTATGACCCATGTTTAAACTGATCTAGATTTAATCGAATGCTCTGCACAAACAAATGGATTGGATTAAATTTTGCCGTGTAATCGTGTAATGTCTCAGGTACAATGTCCCGGCGACCTTCTTCGTCAATTTTCGCCTCGCAGTTTTGTAATTTAAGAAGTAAAAAACGCTTTGTTCAATACAAGTAGGGTTGTCACACGAAGCTAAGCTGTCTGGTATATTTAGACTTAGATTCCAATCTCACTATTATGAAGTTGTTTATAATTCATAAGTAGGTAAGAATTATCTCGGAAAACAAAGTACTGACGATCTCCGACTAAGTCTGATAACAGAGAGAAACTATGAGGAATTGCTCTGATTGCCTATGTTTAATGATGGATGGTTGGAAGTATCAATTTATAATGGTATTTTCAACCAAGGCATAATGTCGGTAAGTTCATATTATTTTGAAAAGTCTCTTAAGTATCCATTCTATATAGAGGGACCGTTTCTATAACACGATTTGATAATATCACAATTCTCACGTCAAAAAGTATCAAATAGGTAGCTTATTTACTGCTTTGAAGCATTTTAACGAGTTGTATCATTAAGCTCAAACAAAATCCATTCTTTCGGAGTTTCAACAGCCTTCACCTAGTATTTTCGATGGTACTTAGCGTTCTTGGAAGAGTATATGCTGCGGCAAATGATTGATCGTAGACTGTAGGCGTAGAGTCGGAGAGCCGGTTATAGGCGACACACGGTGGAGTAAAAAAAGTTCAACCTAAATGAGGTCTTTCAAAGGATGGTTTTTCCCCCGTCTGGTAGAGTATGCCCCATATAATCGAAATGTTTTTAAAATGTTTGTTTAAGTGGTTGAATTAAACACATCTCTGCCTACCCTTCGGTGAAGTACAGGCGTGATGTTGTAATATTGTAATTTTAAAAAGTTAATTCAACATTGAAAAAATGTTAATAAAAGCAGACTTGTAAGTTACCTACCTAACAGTACTAAAAAACACGTCAGTGCTATCAGAATTAGTTCAGGTTACATAACTTAATTTTGAACCTACTTCATGTTCACCATTCTAGAACCACAATCGTTTTGCACACTCACTTGTGGTAGGTACAACCAATCACATTAAACATACATACATCTACGTTTATGTTATATTGTTTGCCGCGCTTTTTTGTATCAAGTCACTAAACATTTCAACAACACTGCCGCAAGATTGTCGTGACGTGGCGAACCATGACAAGCTTCCATACAGCAATTCGATCTCACTCGTAGTTTCTTCACAGCTTTAACAAAGACTCAACGGTATTCGCGAACGAGCCATTCCAAGTATTATAGAGACACGTCTGGTATAATTTCAAGCTGTCACTGTTTCTTCTATCGCCGAGTGACTGAGGAATTCCTTATGGACACTAGGCATTTCTCGTTTGACTTGCAACGACATAACATAAGCATAAAATTACACCTGTATTTCCCCAAAGAGGTAGGCATCGGTGTGTTGCTGTACAGTAATTTTTCACCAGTTATTTTTCTTTTGTCACCAGTTATTACCCACGTAGTTGGTGAGCCTATTGCCATATACCGGACACAAATCCTGACTCAGAGCTGCTACCGAGCATATAAGTTAGCAAAACTCAATAAAACAGTAATAATAATGACGATCTGCGGCAGCACTGTCCTATTAAGAAAAACATTATCATAGCATGCCATATATATTATACGACTTATAAAATTGTATAACTAACTAGGCATTTCTATGAAGGACAATATCGTCACAAACTTGAGTTACAACCACGTAATTGTATAACTAACCAACCCATAGGCCTTTCTGTGAAGGACAATATTGTCCCAAACTTGAGTTACAACCACGCATACACTACAACTATACTAGAACTTTTCTTCACATGTATCAAGAATATCGAGGTATCGGCCACACGTGTACCTCCTATATAACAATTATAACGCTGTAATAAAGTCAATAAATGCTATTACAGTATCTTTGCGATAAAGACGCGGAAATAGAAACGAGAGAGAGAGAGATTTTAGAGCACAGGCACAGAATACTAAATAGTACAAGTGCACAGGTTTGGTTGAACAGTGCCTCCTTAGTCCGTCCTGAAGTCGTAGAGACTAAACTGACAGGCGCTAATATCAAATTATGGAATAACGTTACCAGCAAAATGTTTGCCATATCTTCCTTGGATTGTAAACAATGTTAACCATTCCTACGTTTATATTCCATGGAATATCAATTGAGTCTACGATTTCAGTACACATGAGCACAGAATACTTAATAGTTGACATTAGTAAGGATCATTTACCTACACTTTTTTAGAGGCGTCATAGTCTTCAAGGGTAGCATTCTGGCAACGCATCAGCGATACTTGTTCAGGGTCTGTCACAGTTGTCATAGGCTGAAGGCAGGTGACTGGTGCATGATAGTTTTTTTTCAATCTTATCCATTCAAAAAAAAATTTACTTACTGTCTGAGAGAGTAAAGAAGTATCAAACGTCACTATTGCTTTAATTTGTATTACCATTGCAGTTCTAAGCATGTTGGAACAGGGTAAATTCCCAGGTAATACTCAATACTAAGAATTAATTACGTAAGGCTTCATACAGCAATTCAAGGCCGACCCGTATTCAAACCCGCACTAACATATCCGATATACTTAAGGCTATAATAATGTGCAAATCGTTTATAATCAAAGGTTTTAGTGAACCAATCATTAGTTAATTGTTTGCCATAAACAATTTGCATCTCGTATTAAACATGACATTCTCATTATTATTTTTTGCTTTCAGGTAGGCGCCCTATTGTCTTGCTTGACCTTTTTTATTGTCGCAGAAACCAATAAATACAAGGAAAAAGACAGAGACTTGTGGATGTATATCGGATAGAAAATTGAAAGCATATGACTATGTCGTTGCTTTAGATGTCTAAACCTTGACTGCTAAAATGTCCTGGATTTGATCCCCGGGCGGATAAAGTACTATTGGATTTTTTCTAACATCATAATTCCAGTTTGGATTAGTTTGCAATAGGCTCACCTACACTTCACCTATGGGACCTAACCTCAACTGTTGAAAAGTGAGTGTACTTTTCACCTCTATCTATTCCTTCGGAAAAACACAGACGTGTTTGTTTTTAATAAGGGTCATAGATTTTTTTGAGAACTTCATTGATTAAAGCTGATATTGACTGCGAGCTTTACTTGGAGCCCTGGAAAGTCATGTTCCGCTGATAGTTTATGCAAAAAAATCGATATTTGAATATAGTTTCTAGTAAACAACCAGTAGCGTATGAAATTGATCATAGCTGCTCCTGTGTTGTACAAAGGCCAAAGTTGAGTGGCGCTTCTCTTGACCCATAAATAGACATGAAATGACAGCGACAGGAACCTTCAAAGGTTTTGCGTAACAATTTCACGTATCATTTGGTTTATGTAATAATACTAATGGTCCCTGAGTGATCGAAGTTCGACCATACCTAATTCATTTTATAATTTTAAGTTGAAAGTTATTAAAATGTTACTGTCTTTACTATAAATATCTTTTTAATCATAGATTTAACCCAAACCAATGTTCAAAGTGACATTTGATAAATAACCACTAAATAACACTCCATTATATCCAGATAATTAGGTACTATTAAAAAGTATATTATTATGTATTTGTTATATGTTATGAAAGTGAAGAATAAATAAATATGATATGTATTTATGTACATAGTATAAATTATGATAATATCGTCTGCTTATTTTGATAACAGACAGTAGTCGCAAATCCCATTTATGAAGATAAAAAAATGTAATGCATAGAGCTTCGATCAATAATTCGAAGGCATAGAGGGTCTTTTTTTTAGTAAACGGTTGTCTTGAATTCTCATGCCAATTAATTAATTAATTATATAGTCATATATATTGAAAACACAAAACTAAACTGCGCTGTAAGGGAGGACTTAGCCCAGCTAGGGATATACAAAAGGATGTATTGCGAGGAATAAGCCAGTGAAAATGATTTTCAGTCACGTGAGATCAATGATGCGAACAAACTGTTAGCTTTATGGCATTTCAACGGTAAAATACAGTTTTTGTGTTACTGACACTGTTGCTAAAATTAAAGAAATGAGATTTACATGGAAAACAATTTCATGATTTTTACAATAGCTTACATGCATTCTTTAATTCTTGGTGAATACGTCGTTTATTTGGAAAAACTATCTGTATTTATTGTTACCTACCAGGACTAACACAACTATGTTACCTAAAGCTAAAACCTTTAATTTGTTTGATAATTTGTGCAAATTGTAGTGGAAATTAATAAACCATTAAATCTACACTATACGGTAAGCACTTGTGTTGAAATTAACTCGAATTTTATGGATTCAAGGACAGGTAGTCCGTGGTAAAGCCATAATACTTTGCTCATGTAATAAAATGACCAATAAAATCACAACGCTTCAAATAAGACAGATTTTGTATTCGGTTATTGAATATATTAATGAGTTGTAACTTATTCCCAGGAATTAAGAGGAAATCGGAGCACCGTACAGCCCATACAAACGTATTTTTCTGTTTCCTCCCTGGATATTAACATTAGAGCAAATATTTTTTGGAAAACAATACATCTCTACGACTGCCATGTCGGTATGTTTTGTTTTTTTAAATAAATAAATTACTTTAGAAGTTATGAAGCTTCAAAAACGACAAAATTTACCAAAAAAAACGATCGTTTTCAGACGTCGAGAAAACCAACTAAAACGCAAATTATGAAAAAAATAAAAACATACCGACATAGCCAATTTCCTTATTTATATTATCCTGTAAAAAATTTCAAAATCCGTTCAGTTTTCGTGGCGGGAAGAGTATAATACTGAAAGCCGATTTCGTCAATTTTGTGTAGGTATTATCAGTCCTAGCTGCAGTTGTCCCGCTCACGTTATAAGGGGTGAGACGGAAGGGTCAACTAATACGTACACAATCAGTGATACGTCATAGTCGATAAATTGTATATCGATATAATATAGTGTTGTTCTTCGTTATCGATATTTTCTAACTCAAAGGAAAGGCAATATAATAATAACGAATCTGTAGCCAGTTCCACTAACTAATATCTTGTTGCTAAATAAATCCTTACGAATGAGTACGTTTGACACGCGGTGGTAGTAAGACTTCGGCCTCACACTCGAGAGGGTCCGGGTTCATATCCAACCAGCACTTAAGTACCAATTATTTTTTAAAGAAATGTTATTGTTAGAAATAAGACTAAATGTGGTAAAGATACACATTTAGTCTTATAAGTACTTCGATTTAGACAGTCTAAACCAACATTTCTCGGTTACTTCTTGCATTGATAGCAAAATAAAAACTGAAACACTCAAGCAACTTTCTAACATTTCCAAACTCGACTTTCCATCCTTCACATTCAATCAACTCACAGCTCGTGATGTTGAGAAGGCGGTATCTTCCATTATGTCTGATGCGGTCGGCAGTGACTGTATTGGTTGAAAAATGACAATTCCTCAAGGTTATTCTCCTTCCTACCTTAACGTAGGAAAAATAAAAAATTAAACCAATCCTTACTTCTTCAGACGTTCTCATGTTCTTGGAAAGATGCCCAAGTGATTCCTATAGGTACCAAAGAAAACAAATCCTATTTCCTTCTCAGACTATATACCAATATCCATACTCCTTTGTTTTTCAAAAGTCCTTGAGTGTCTTGTCCATCAACAGCTCAGTGCATACCTGTCCAGTAACGGCCTTTTAAATCCAAAGTAATCTGGATTTCGCTCTGGGCATAGTACAGTTACGGCTCTTATAAAAATCACTGACGATATCCGTCGGGGTATGGATGATCGTAAACTCACAGTATTGACATTACTAGATTTTAGTAATATATTCAATACTGTGGATTTTGATGTCCTGTTGGGGATTGTTACTTCCTTCAATATATCTCCGACTGTAGTTGTATTTCGCATTGGACCAATCCTATATTTTTATTAATAAATTCAACTGTAAAAATTTGTTGTTAATATGAATCAATTCATTAATTCTATTCATCTTCTAAGTAATATAAGACTTCGCCACGCGGGGCCACCCATACCGCATTATTTTATTGCTAATGGATGCCCGCAGCTTCGCTCGCGTAGAATTAGACCCACTAACGACGTATGCCCGCGTTCGGGTTGCCCACTTGACTTCAAAAACGGCAAAGTTTCATACTAACTTTGCACCCCCGTTTTACCCCCTTAGGGGATGAATTTTCAAAAATCCTTTCTTAGTGCTCCCCCACGATAAAAAAGGAACCCCTGTGCAAAATTTCAATTTTCTAACCCTTATAGTTTAGGCCCTGCGTTGATATGTCAGTCAGTCAGTCAGTCAGACAGTCAGTCACCTTCTCCTTTTATATACTATATATAGATTGCATTTTCTTTAGATTGACATTATTATATTCGTTATAGGTATCATAGGAATAGATTTTCCGATTTTAATAATTTAAAAAGTAATTTACAGCTATTAAAACGGTCATTAATAAAATATCATTTAATGGGATAAGGATTAATACAGAGGTATAAATAATATGGTTAGATAATTGTCGGCACTTTTATCAACTTTTAAAATGTAAAAAAGTAGTTATAGTGGCATAACTACAGTAGTTGGACATATGATATCGCGACACTTTTTGTAAATAATGATGTGTTCTGCAAAGTCGTGGTACATTAATTTATTCTATCATCAATAGTTTTCGCAGCGCAGGCGATGTAAAGAATATTTTAGGTAATTTTCACACCTTGGGTTATATTATTGCATTTTTATTAGGGATCCCTATTTTTTTTGAAAATGTAATATAGCCTATGTTACTCAGTGAAGATGCAGCTTTTTATTGGTGAAAGAATTTTTTAAATCGGTCCAGTAGTTTTTGTGTTTTAACATTACAAACACATATTTCCTCTTTATAATATTAGTATATAATGTATATTATAATTTATTTATTAATGTTAGTCCTTTCAATGTAGGTAGCCTGGAAGAGATTGCTGCTTAGCGATAAGGCCGCCCATTGCACCTTAGATACCAAGATTAATAATATTATTTCTGTAGAATTGTTTGTTGTTTCTATGTGTGCAATAAAGTGTTAAATAATAAATAAATAATAGTATGTACTATAAACGCCGAGAAATCACTTCACCTACTGCGCGGCGCACGAGCCGGGCGGAGGCGAGCGAGCCGGGCGAGCTTACCACAGTTACCACTATCCCCGAATCGGCAGATATGTAACACGCACTCACGCACAGGTCGCTCACCCAGACGTTAGTAGCTCTTTCCGCGCGGGTTGCAGCCCAGCGCGACGGCAATACTTTCGATTGAAATTGGATTTTCAAATGTTGCTGCGCTGGTATTTCCTCTTAAAGCCAGCAGCCAAACTGTGCATTTACATACCGTTTGTGACCATAAATTGTATACAATTATTATGATAATTTATTAAGTGACATTTGAACTCTGTGTGATTTAGTTTCATTTTGTTTTTAAACACAAAATATCTGGCTTATCGAATTATTTTTTATTCATTTCTATTGTACATATATATACACATATACATATCTTAATTTAAAATGACGTTTTTAATGTATGTTAATACGTATACTGGAAAGATATTAAAAAATGACACATTTCTGCAGGATTTACATGGAGGAACACGGAGCGTTTGATATTCTTTATCAACATAGGTATTTGAAAGGCGGCCATAAGCCACTGCGATCTAACAAGATCTATTGTAGGTAAGCTATTGATGATATTATTATTATTGTAATAATAATAATAATGTACTTGTATAACTTAGGTAAAATGAAATATTTTGCCAACTCTTGAGTGTTTGGGAGACATAGTAGAATTCAGTTAGGCTTCAGTATTTGCAGTCTAGAGCCGTACCGTTAAAACGTAACTGTCCTCTCAGCTATAAAGCTAATCACGTAATTTATCAAGGGGTCTAATCGATTCTATATAATGCGCGTAATACCTTGCGAGTACGTACTGGTTAAGTATAAAGTTGATAGGCCACAGCAGACAATGGACGACGCTCAAAGCGAATAAATCAAGGGTAATGACGACGCAGTCGACGCGCTCGAGAGTTATTGACTGTGTATATTACTTAATTTATTGCGGAAAAATCGAGCCTAGACACATTTATTTCATATTATATTAAAAACGATTCTGTAGTTCTATATTATGTATCTATATGGACCTGAATTCATACAACAATAACTTATTTTAATCATGCCCACTGACTGAATTGCTGCTGTCTGAACTAACCCATTTTATGATCCTATCTATCCAATGTAACTTTAAAGTCTTTGTATCCAATAGATAATTTATAAATTGAATTTAAGTTATTTATAAATTTCAAAAACGACTGTACCACGTAAAACCTAATACTTTTTAGGGCTTCTAATTTTGCAAGATAATATTGTTTCTTATGGTGTCATAAAATATTTACTCCATCAGATTCTAATACTCTGTACATAAATACATACAAATAAATTAATCACGTAACATAACGTAACGTAGTCGCCTGACATACAGACATATACAGCATGCAGATATTATATATATTATGTAAATGAGTTAGGTACATTAATATTTGATGTATGCATATGCAATGAAAATGTACTTATATAACTTTTACATATAGAGCCAATTTAATTAATAAATACTTAATTAATAATATAGGTTTCCGGTATTTACATAAAATCCGGTAAATTCTATGAAAAAAAAATTAAATAATCAGTAAATTATTCAAAATACATATGTCGATACACAGTTGCTATTTAATTAAACTAAATTTGATTAAAGCTCAGTTACCGAAAGATAGGCCTAAATCTCTTTGTTCACATAACGGCTGTTATCGTGAGACAGAGATAGGGCGAGGGCAACCGATAGCGCCTTAATATAGATGCTTTGCAATGCAGTAGCCTAATAATGGATGAATATCTGGAACTAATTGTTTCATGAGTACATTATCTTTTTAAGATAAAACAAACATACACTTTAACAACTCACTTGAGTATAAAATGTACTGTTTTCTGATTTTTAATTCAGCTATCTATTTATCACACAAATATTTCCACACGTGAATTTTAAACACAATTTGATACATATCTGATCGATAAGATTACAACTTTAATGTACATATTAAACTTATCATCTCTCATGCCAGTCGTATAATATAATAAACGAGTAATAATAGTCATATTATTATTCAAATCCCAATCTGTTGAATTTAATAGGATATTATAATGAGCGATTTCATATTTCCTTAATTTTCGAGTAAGTGACGCAAGAACTCTACTTAAAGTGTTCATTCATTTTTCTTTTCTAGTGATGCTGTTGGCACATTTCCCACGAGCAAACTCAGTTATATAAAATATTATCAAAGCAAGAAATACAAGTGTGTAACCATTTTGATTCCTTCCATAAGTAACTATGTACCAGATAAGTGCTATTTATATTGATCTTAATGTTTCAAATTTATTTTATGTACCTTTTCTTTTCTTTCTTTACTTTACCTATATTCAATGAACTTATTCAATTATTCATTGAAAATGAAACATTTTTATCTCCGCTTTTATAGCACGTAACTCACCAGAAACCACTTAAAAAACTTGAGACTAGATTACATCCACGTAGAGTACAAACATCGCATATTTACGATAATTACAAACATCAGTATTATCCAAGTGATCAAATTAAATCCTCCTAAATATATACAAAATAATTATAATTTTTTGTATTTTTTCGTTATTCGAACATGAAATAACATTTTTGCATTGATTAAGTTTGAATGTATTTTAACTTATAAATTAATTACCTAAATACCAAAACAATAATCGACGTCTGTCTAAACTCAATTAATTTTAATTAGAATTTTAATTTATTTGTAATGTATCCAATATGTATATACCTACTTCACGTAACTATTTGATACTTGCTTAAAAAACAAAATCGAATATGGATTCATTCATTCATTTGCGCATTATGCCCCTATTCCACTGTTCTCAGAATAGGAACCGATCCTACCAGTACCAACTAAAAATTCTTTGTAACGCGTCGTCGAGAGAAAGGAACGCCTTTATTTTGATACAAAATTTGTTGAATATGTAAATAAAATCATAACCTAACATACTAATTATTGTATGCATAACTTTCTTATTCCAATAACATATAATAATGGAACTTAATTATTTTGATCTTTCTCATTATTAATAATGTATTAAATATATAGTTAAGTACTAATTTATGAAATAATAAAAAACTATCAATTTTTGCAGCCAGTAATTTACCAACTAATTTGTTACAAATCTTTTAAAATATTTTGATGAGATCATCAACACATTCATTAATTAAGACCTATGGAGTAGGGCCTTCAGATATCAATCGCTACTCACGTTACGAATTATATTGTAAGTTTATAAAGAAAAGACTCTTTTGTTCCCATATTTTTTGTTAACTTCTTAACATCGTATCTGGATAAAAAACAAATCAGACTTAAGAATAATTTATACAGTAATAAAAAATAGTAAAAACAATTTTAGAAAACTAGACTTCTGAATAAAAAAAATTACCTGTGTTAAAAAAGTCAGTCCAACAAAGTGAGCACTCAGTCCATAAATTAAAAAAAAAACGTATCGCACTTAGCTATTTAGAACTCGAACGCTTAATTTAAACATAATGCCAACCTCAAAGAGCTGTATCACACGAAACGATCAACTTAACACTTGTCCAAACAGCGCTGAAGCGATTTGCGCTAGTGAGGAGCAACGTCCGAGACCTGTAGTGATGTCGTCGGCTTCGCGCGCCAAACTGAGGCCGAAGTTGTAGCGGGAGCGGGCCGTCGGGGGCGCGCAGGCGGGAACCGCGGCGTGCGACCCTTCCTTGCAAAGGATACCTCATTATCCTCACTGTAATCCGTGTGCCTTTTTGATAATTTTTATTTATAGGGTGTCACTTACTTTGACCTCTTCGATATCAAGCTCCGCTCTAAATACAGGTGAATATTTAATACGCTTATCACCAGTTAGCTGATTATGTACACACTTAGGTGGTCCGTTGCGTGCCGCTCGCAGTGTGTCTGAATAAATAACGGTACAAATACGAACGTAACATCGTATAGAAATAATAATAAAAGTGAGAGTTGCAACCAAATTCAACCAGGTATTTCGCGGTTAACTTTTAATGATTAAGAATGAATTGCTAGAAACATTATGTACACTATGTACCTTAGTAGTATCTACCTTTCGGTTCTATGTTTTTAAAATTAATTATTTTATATAATATTTTATTAAATGCTTTCATTATAAATGAAATATATGCTTAAATAAATAAATAAATTATGTAGAGTTAAAGAAATCAAATTTAAAAAAAAATATTTACTACTTTAAGTAATTTTTGTAGTGCAAATTAATTACTCGTTTTTTTAGCTACCTACCTCTAAATGAGTGTTTACAAAAACGAGGCGCCTTAGCGAGGCGCATACAAAAGCTTCAAACAAAACATTTTCTTCAGAATATCTCAGTAAGTACCTACGCTGACTTTTCCGATAGGTAGGTAATTTTCCACGGGTTGGTACAATTAATTAGAGATAGAATACGAACTTTTAGAACGAGATGACGTAAGAGCCCAAATTTGCCATGGTTATCTAAAATCGGGATTTTTGTATCAATGTAATTTTCATTTCTAATTTACTTTACCGGTTTAAATCGATATTCATATCTACCAAAATTGTAATCAACGTGTTTTAAGAATTTTTATTGCATAGAATTTTTATGATGTTAAACCAATAACATTTATTAGAACCAGGCAATAGGGTACATTTACCTTACAATTACATTCTTTCTTTTATTATAACTTCTACTTTTATTCTATTAAATTTTGATTTTTTTAACTTGTTATGTGGCTTAATAAATTAATTTTTATTCTTATTATTCTTACCTACATACAATTAAGCATAGGTACCTACTGGTCTGTGTCTGGATGTCAATATTATCTATTTAAGTATGTATTTAAAAATATCTATGTATGTATATCAGTCTCTGACACCCATAACACAGGCTCGCGCCTACTTTGGGGTCAGATGGCCGTGTGTGAGAATGTAAAAAAAAAAAAGTTTATCTATGAGTAAGTAGATAAGTAAGGGCTGAGAATAAAAAGGATTAGGATTTTAGGTTCCTAATGAGGGGTCCGGAATCCTTGACTCACCACATAAATTTTCGAATTCGAGCATTCTTAAAAACGGCGATAATTAAACCTTCAAATTTCATGAAACATTAATTCACCTTCAGATGTACCTGAATGAACAAAATGGAGTTAAAATTACAAGTTGGAATTGCATCGACGACAGCGTTCGACCCTCGGATCGCCATTCGATCACGCGTGAAGGCGCAGTGCTACAGCTTAGGTTCAGATTACGGCTATTATTGCAATTACCTTTTTGTACGATACGCACGCTTTTTGGCGATTTACCTTGTAAATATACTTCATATTACCAATGTTCACTGTACGATAAGAATTGCACGATTATTCGTGAGTAGTATTCTTATATTGTAGCTTGAATTATAGATTAGACTAGTGGACGCCCGCAGCTTCGCTCGCGTAGAATTAGACCCATCAACGACGTCTGACCGCGTTCCGGTTGCCCACTTGACTTCAAAAACGGCAAAGTTTCATACTAAATTTGCACCCCCGTTTTACCCCCTTAGGGGGTGAATTTTCAAAAATCCTTTCTTAGTGCTCCCCTACGTTATAAAAGGAACCCCTGTGCAAAATTTCAAGTTTCTAACCCTTATAGTTTAGGCCCTGCGTTGATATGTCAGTCAGTCAGTCAGTCAGTCAGACAGTCAGTCACCTTCTCCTTTTATATATATAGATATATCTCAGACGGTGTTGATAATAAATTTTTTAATCCAGTTATTACGTAGATGTAATGAATGGGTGCAAGTGGTAAAATGTCATAGCCGCTACCGTGCTTCGAAGGACACGTTAAGCCGTCGGTTCCGGATGTTTTCAATGGTAAAAACAATAGTTGCCTTGAAGACATTCGGGTGGCTTGAGAACATTCAACCGGGTTGGCCACTAACCCCTCAACCAATGCGCATTGGAGCATCATGGTATTGGGAGTATGCACTAGACCTGCAACGACTGTTTCCAACATTGAAAACAACCGGGACCGACGGCTTTACATGCCCTCTGAAACACGGTAGCGTCCATGAAATTTTGCCACTAGCGGCCACCCATCCACAAACCGACCGCGCCCGTCGTTGCTTAACTCTTTGGATCACATTGAATCGACCCGAGCTATTGGGCTATGGACGCTACTGCTTAGCTTAGTAGCTTTTTAGTAATTTAAAATAGTAACCTAAATTATACTAAAAATACTAAGCTGTATGTAGGTATGTAATAAAACTAAGACTAACCTTCAAATAGTCTTAAAAAATACCTATTACCAAGATCTTAGAAACTAATGGTTTTACGTTATCGTTTAACTCGCTCGAATAGGGTCCTATTACCAATACAATGCTGTTTGCAGATAATCTTCCTTATGAAGAAGAAAAGTGTCGAAGCCGTACGAAGCAAAGGAGGGATAAAAGAAACCCTGATTCGCGAGCTACCTAACACTTCTTGTCAGTAATCCGTAGAATACTTATACAGCCGTGTACAAACATAAACGTTTTAATAATGTTCTATAGGTACTTATGTACTCGTAGTAAGAATTTAATCAACAAAATGCTTCATGATCATCTTGCTGAGCAATACAATTGATGGTTAGGATAATTTATTACGATATTAAATGTTAATAATAATGAATAGTTACTGATACATGTACATGTTTCTTTAATTGTTTGGTGTGCTATAAAGCAACAATTTGTCGGAGGGCCCGGCCCATCTTTATCGTGGCTGGCTTCATTGAATCAGAGTTTTTAAGGTGCACTGAGCAAACTATTTGACACACACTTTTCTTACACTTGACTAGTGGACGCCGAGTGGTCGAAATTTAGGATTGTTTATTAATTTAATAAAGGCTTTATTGTCAAAGGATTATAAATATATTTATAATCATAGACTATCCAAACCAAAGTTCAAAGTGGCATGTGATAAATATCGTGCCATCGTAGGAGGGTAATCAACTAATAAATATGTTAGATACCTACCTATATTATTATTTATTCAATGTGATCTATTGTTATGTGTCAAACCAATTTATTTATTTCTTTATACATCTTAAAGTTAATACGACCAATAAAATACTTTTTCAGAATATAATATACCGCTTTTCAGTTTTCTTCTACAAATTGTGTGGATTAATTACAAGGATTTCTCATCCGTATAAGAACCTCTGAATAGGTGTTGTGATACATTCTTTTGCCTGCCCCCACGGGGAAATACAGACGTGATGTTATGTATGATGATTTTTAAATAATTTTAATTGTACCTACGTGTTGACACAGACAAGTTAATATTACTATTGAATAAGTAGGTATCTCTAAGTTATTTACTTGTATTGTATAATGGAAAAACAGTCTACAATCTATAAAGTACATAGTTTAAAACTGAAATACATACATTTGTAAAGTTTGTAAAGTTTGAAAGAAGAGAAAGTTTCTTAGTTGAGTATTTGCTACTGTCTAACGTTAAATTGTATGTATTAACTCTTTTTGTATGATTTTGGGTAGTGGAATAAAGGCTATTATTATTATGTATCTCTTTAAATTTCACGGGTCCAGACGTGGACCCGGTAATTTGGAAGGCTTGCGTGGGGACACAGGTCCAACACGTAGAGGCCCCTTCGAGACATTTTAATGAGTTGTGATGTGGCACACGTGGCGGATACCACCCTCGATCGACTGCACCATCAATTGGTACACCCGAAGGTGGGCCCCGCCAGATGTACAGGAACTATTGCAAAGGAATGGAAACTATATTGTGTCTATTGTGGTGGATTTAGAGGGACTGATACATGGGCTATGGAGAACTATGACACCTGCCATTCAGATCGTTACAAACCTAAAAAGCGGCAGGTGATGACTCGCCACTCACTGTATGGGCTACCCAAACATGCCGACACGCTGGACGGCAAAGGCGGCAACATGTTCGCGAGTGGCTCAGGGTGTCGAGAGGTGTACCGCGCTTTAAATGAGGTGGTTTTACCCACTCTACCAACTCGCGACTTACGCAAGTTTCACTTCCACCCTGCGAGCATATAGCTCTAACGCCCCACTCTGGACGGCCGGTTAAGGCGAGCCAGAGGCGAGACTCCTGCGGCCCACCTGGGGTCCACTCCGACCAGCCAGCAAAGGCAAGCCGGAGATGGGGAGCCTGATCGAGTCTCCGGGGAACTCGGGTCCGTGGGGTCGCTACTCCCCAACAGCTCGCCACAAGCTGCCCTGCGGGCTTATTATTATTATTATTATAAGAACCTCCTGGCTATCGAACAATTTTAAGTTTAGATTTAGATAGGTACAATGTAGAATTTAACCATTAGACATTAGTTATTGTACCAATCTACATTAAAAAAAAACCATATTATTATTATAAGTTCATCGATTAGATTAGAACTGCATCGAAAATCGTTCAGTAATTCCCAAGTTGATTGCGAGTAGTTGAGTAAGTAGGTACTTATTAGTTATAAGTAAAACTCGTCTGGTATAAAGTGAGAATACGATTAACTGACACCGAACCGCTTTGAGGCCTTTTAAATATTAAGAGATGACAATTCTACGTACGACTTGCCGTTTAATTGATCATATTTTTTATAGTAATAATTAAAACTAAAAATTATCTAATAAAACATTCCGACATCAAAAACTGGTTTTACTTATCAATAAGACAAAATTGCCCAACTTCAATCTTATAATAATTAGTCTATAAATACAGTCGTTTATCGGACACGTGAGGCGGGGAGGGGTTCGCCGTACCGATAAAATAGCATTCGATCTGTACGCGTACACCTAAATATGAAATATACTTAGAAAAAATAAAAACTTTAAAATGTGACAGCCCTGCGGAAACGACAGCATTTCACGAGACTTCAATGGCCCACTGTAAGAAGCTCAATTGTGGTACTAACTGCACCGTACCATCTATGCAGAAACATGTTAGTATTGGGTCCTTGAGTGAAATGTAATGTAAGTAATACTTTGCCCGCACTACTTATATAGAGGTTTAAATAATTAGGTAGATATGTCGTGGCGTAAGCTGGCCACTACCGCCTCTCGCGGCAAGTCGAACACCGTTACTAGTCAGCTGGAAGTAGTTCGCAGAGTTGGCGGGTCGAGGTTCAGTAATTGCAGACTTTCACCTTCGGCGCACTCGCCAAGGCCGCGCGCGGCTTCCGCGGCTCGTGCGCGGGCGACGAATAAAGCTGCCTATACACGCTCCGGTGGCTAAATACACCTAGGGTTGTCGCCGTTGTTGGCTCATAGCCCTAGCGTAGCCTGAAAGAATTTTTTCATACATTTCGCCATCGGACACTTCTAGGCAGCGCAATCTTGCCGTACCGAACTACCAATGATTAATTCGGTCTTAAATCTCGCAGGTCGAGTGTTATATTTGAGTGACGAATTTTACTAACAGATATGGAATATTTTAAAATGTGACATCCCTGCGGAAGTGACAGTATTTCAAAGGTGATGGCCCTCTGTAAGCTGTTCCGGCCGCCAGCCCATACGATACCCCCAAATACATGTACTCTCGCAGCACTATTTTCTGAAACCCAGGTCTTGTATATTTTTTTAAAACTAATAATGACATAATCATAACAATGACACTGCTAATAATTGGTCCAGACAGATTTACTCTCTCGCATGTGACGGAGGTTCTTTATAAAAGGGAAAGGGTCTTCATCAAGCACAGATTACTCCCTTAAATCTGTGCTTGATGCCCAGAAACGCATTGGTGAACTTGATCTATAAATATGTATATAGACGACGATGACCACTTTTAGTCACCGACCACTTTTAGTCTCTTAATGGCCTGTCTACAAAACTTATTTATTATTTCAAAATTACATAATATATTATGTACATAACGACTTTAAAAATAATAGTAATAAGCGGCTAATAAGTCTGTTCAGTTAGTTTAGTTTGTGTAGTGTAACTTGATATTTAGAATTGATTTCTAGCCTTCCTAGCCTGGGCAGATTTCTGTAACATATAAAATATTTGTATTTATTCGTGATGTGCGTGCATTGTGCATTGTGTTTGCCTTGCCATCCACATCACAAGTTATCCTTCTATCATATAAGGCTAATAGCATTTATTTTTATTCTCCTTGGTGAGTGTTTGATGATGCAAACGTGGACGCGCATGCGGTAATGTCGCCAAAGTTTAGTTTTCACAATACCGTTGACCAGTGTATTCGATAGTAGTTTATGGACCACTTATTAAATTTAGAGTCTATTAGAGAGAGTTCGCTTTTATATAAATAGTAAATTAAGGTGTATTAGCTGAATTAATATGCAGAATAACAATTGCGACGCACTGTGTGGTTCATTTTGTGTCCAACGTATTAGGTTTCGTTTCACAATAAGACAAGTGAGTCCTTGAGAACGCAGAGATAATAATATGCAAACCCACTATTAGGTTAGACCTTACATGTGTGAAATAAATGTGTTTCAATTACAAATTAGAATAGTATTGAAATTTATTTTGTAGGTAGGTTGGTACTATTTACTGCCTTGTTGGTCTATCCAATCCTAGGTTCGTTCCCCGGGTCGGGCAAAGAATAGCTCGGAGTCTGGATGTTTACCTGGAGTATTTGGCAATAGGCTCACCACAAGATCTATTACTACACGGGACCTAAAGATAACTGGTGAAAAGTGGGCGTACCACTACACAACCTCCGCATACAAGCGGACTTTCAGGACATAGCTGGAAAACTAACTGGAACACAATTGCTTTAGAAAAGAGTTCGGTGTATATAACACTGCAGAAGTGGTACTGTGGCTTACCACCGCTGCATATGAGTTCCCTACATCCTTTATAGGTTCTATACCGGCTCTACCACCCAAAATTGGAATGGTGTAAATTTGAAACTGGAGTATTACCAAGCCATAATCACAAGTGTAACATGAGTGCGAGTGTGAATTATAAACGATTACAGATTAAACAGAGATCCATTGACGGCACGCAGCGCCTACGTAGAGGTATTGTTATTCATTACCTGGCCGAACCGCTCGGGCGAGTTCACGCGAAGCGAGCGCTAGGGTGGCCATTGATACCGCATTGTTGGGACGAACAGTTCCACCATACAGGAAGGATAGAAGAAGAGTGACAATGCTCGTACAAACGTGCGTAGTCTTGAAAAAAATATGTTTGAGTCAGTTGGTAACATTTTGTTCGGACGGTCCTCTTTGCGTAATGTAGTCCGTTGTTCCACCAACTTATAATAATATGGCAAGTAAGAGGACCACAGGGCTCGAGATTCTTATCACAACTAAGAATACCTAGACCTACATTACTTAGCTTTTTAGTACTTCCTCCGTGGGCCAAACTAATTGTCAGAAGTTTCAGGCCGCAAGTTCAATGTCGTCTGACAAAGATAAACGTCTGTTCATCGCTGAGCTAGAGGTCCTGGGTTCGATCCCCGGGTCAAGCAACAACATCAAGCATTATTGGATTTTTCTAACATGAAACGCCCGGTAGCTCTGACTCTGGATTTGTGCCCGGTGCATGACAATGGGCTCACATAGATTAGGTATCAACTTTCTTACCTTTGCATCTATCATCTATCAAAATAAAATTTGTAATACTCTATAAAGAATATATTTATGTATTATAAATAGTAAAAAAAGCTTTTTTGATAATCTTGTAAACGCCAAAGGTACTTGGCAGCTATGAGTGTGTAGAGTGTATGCGCGCCAGGCGGCGCAAACTCTACATTATTATGTGAAAAACATCATATCGTATCAAAATAAGTTATTACAAAATACTTAGACCTAAATTTACGCGAACGGAGTTCCCGGAATCGTGATAACTAGAAAAAAATATGGAAAGTCTTAAATAATCGTATCGGCTGGTGCCCGTACAGAAAGCCGACCCATATTTACACTGCAGGCGTGTACCATCTCATTCGGCTCGTTAAATCGAAGCTTTTAATAGAGATGATGGCTCAAGACTCGACTATTACATCTAAATAAACGAAAGAGCCCACGTGCAAATTAATACTTGTGGTATCTTGATAGTTCTTGGCTATTGTAGTAGAAAATGGTTGTGAAGGCAAGTTTTGTAAAAAATAGAATATGTTGTGTACGTTTTTCAGGCTTTGATGTCTTTGGTAATATAATATCTCCTCCCTTAGGATAAGGCCTTTAGAATAATAGGTGGTCGCAGAGGAAGTAAGGTCATTCAGTAATATAGGTTACGTCACTGAGAAGAAATTCAAATAACTATTAAAGACTTTTAACGTAGTTATAATCTTTGTCACTATAAAATAAACTCTAACTGGTAACATTTAAGATCGATCTCAATCACTCCCACCTCGGACATACCAATCAGTGACACATGAAAAAGTATTTTATACCTATAATATTATTACTAGTGGACGCCCGCAGCTTCGCTCGCGTAGAATTAGACCCAATAACGACGTCTGCCCGCGTACTGGTTGCCTACTTGACTTCAAAAACGGCAAAGTTTCATACTAACTTTGCAGCCCCGTTTTACCCCCTTAGGGGATGAATTTTCAAAAATCCTTTCTTACTGCTCCCCTACGTTATAAAAGGAACCCCTGTGCAAAATTTCAAGTTTCTAACCCTTATAGTTTAGGCCCTGCGTTGATATGTCAGTCAGTCACCTTCTCCTTTTATATATATAGATTATATATATGTATATTATTAATATATTTTATATTTAATATTGCGGCATAGTTGGGTTGGAAATACCTTACGAGTCTTTATCTACCAATAACGTCTGTAATGGGGAAACACTGCATCAAAATTGGCTTCAGGCGGCTCATATACGATAAGCGGCAGAAACCATGGATGGATTCAGCCATGGGTCTTTCCTATACTGATAAGCGTTACGAAATATGTATTGAATTAGGTTATGATATAATTTTAAATATTTATGTGCTAAATGCCAATCATATTCATATATTTATCGAGACCAGAATTTGCAGTCCCTTGTCGTTTTATTTTTCAAATAAATTTGGTTCTAGTAATATTTGGGAAAAATAATATAATAGTTAATGACTGAAACAATTTGACAATAGTAGGTATTTAGTGAAAATATTAGACCAAGGTAAAAGGCGTGATGATGATAAATAAAGACATGATGAAGGCTCGCTCCCTAAAAGTGATGGGCGAAGTGATCAAACTCGCTCCCTAAAAGTGATGGGCGAAGTGATCAAACTCGCTCCCTAAAAGTGATGGGCGAAGTGATCAAACTCGCTCCCTATAAGTGATGGGCGAAGTGATCAAACTCGCTCCCTAAAAGTGATGAGCGAAGTGATCAAACTCGCTCCCTAAAAGTGATGGGCGAAGTGATCAAACTCGCTCCCTAAAAGTGATGGGCGAAGTGATCAAACTCGCTCCCTAAAAGTGATGGGCGAAGTGATCAAACTCGCTCCCTAAAAGTGATGGGCGAAGTGATCAAACTCGCTCCCTAAAAGTGATGGGCGAAGTGATCAAACTCGCTCCCTAAAAGTGATGGGCGAAGTGATCAAACTCGCTCCCTAAAAGTGATGTGCGGAGTGATCAAACTCGCTCCCTAAAAGTGATGGGCGAAGTGATCCAACTCGCTCCTGGACTGCCTTCTCTCTGACTGCACAAAGCACAATTAGACTAGAGGCATATTATAAGACTGTAGTCATCTTTCATTTCGTCTAAAAATTACAGTGTTTAAAAACCTCCACAAACAAACGCCAACGACCGATAATTTTCTACCGAATTTGACATTATGTATTGCTCCGATTAAGCCTTATCACCACGCAGTGTTATTCATCGGTGTGACGTTAATAGATAATGATTACTGTATCGTACATGATACAAAAAAAATATTCCTGTTGAACTTAAAAAAAATTACATCGATACATGAGAAATATTTGTGGTAATAAATAATTATTTTTCTTCTATGTTCTATTGTATGTATTTTTTTATGTATGTAAAGCGATTACTTAGTCGTTTATTAACCGATTTTGATGATTCTTTTTGTGTTTTGTAGAACTTATATCGAAGGTAGTTTCATGTAAAATTCTACCCCTAAGAGTAGAAACAAGCATATTAAGGATATCAATGTTAGTAATAGTTGTGTTGATTGCCTTGTAACGTCGGTGTTTGTGTATGGATTTTCATGACTCTTCTTTTAATTTAGAGGCTGAGACCACAGACAAGGTCCTCTATACATTTCAAGATTAAATTTAACCCCTAGGAGTAGTAAAAATGTATAACAAAGGTAGCAAACGATGTGTATTTCAGAGACTGAATTATCGGTCGAAGTATTCGGTTGGCGATGCACACCAAACGCGCCGAATAGTCGGACGGGGCGCCAGCGGCACGTTACGCGACGGAAAATTACGCGGCGTTGTCGTCAGTTGGTGTCGTCACTTTGTAGTGTGATGTTGTGACGTGTGTGTTGAAATTCCCAGAAAAATTGACTTTATGTTGTCTATCATATAGGGCTTAGAAGAATTAAAAAAAGTCGCGAGAAGCACACGCCGAACTTTCAACTATGCGCGCCGAACTTTCGGTCGCATAACGAAAGCAAAATACATTGAATGCGTTTTTGCTGAAACAGTTGCTCGAAGGAAGGTTCGGTGCTACGCCGAACGAGACATAATTTTGGTCGTCTAGGGGACTTGAAAAACACTGCGAGCGTATTCAACCAAACATTCGGCACCGTACGTTCCGCAGATGTCTCGCGTCACTTAATTGTGACTGTGGGAGGGACCTGTGCCCACAAACGAATAGTTAACTTTTATTTCTGACTTTTTAGTTTTGAAGTCGGTTTTTTTAAATGCATTTAGAATTAAACCCGCCCATTGTATCGTATCATTGTATTTTATTTAAAAGTAGACCTGTTAATGTTTGCCTGCTTCTCGAGACTACAGTTTTGAAATTTCTATATAATTTTTTATTTAGAGATAAAAGTAACGCGGTAGTAGATCATATGGTGTCACTTATGTGGTAGGTAACTATTTTCTTCGTGGTTTAGTTAGTTATGGTCTATCTAGGGAAAAAAATATTTTATTTAATACAAACTACAAAGATCCATCAATAGGGGAGCGGGGGGCACTTTGTTACAGGGGTAAGAAGTTACACGCCTTTTTAACCGGGATGTTAAACTCTTTGGTGGACATAATTGGACTCATTTGTTTTCTTATAACATCGTGCTTTACATAAAAATGATCAGCGACCCCTCAAGCGCCAAGCTGCTAGGTTGTGAGCATGGGTCTCGATTTCAACCAAGAAAGTTAAAAAATCCTTTACGAAATTTTTGATTCCTGATGTCTATATTGTTTATTTTCTCAAAATTTTTAGCCTTGAACGTTCATAATATATCTACCTTTAATTTGCAATATTGCTTTTTTCTACTATCGATATCCATTAATGGTGACATCAATTTATATTAAAAAACGTGCCATGGGGCAGGTAGTTACAATTTTTTGGGGTAAGTTGTTACATTTAACAACCTACCCAAAAAAAATACCATACCTTGTATTGCACGTAGATTGGTTAAGAAATAGAACATTGTTAGCTTCTTATATGTACTCCAAAGTTCGGAAATATATTTTTACCAGTGGACGCCCGCAGCTTCACTCGTGTAGAGTTAGACCCATTAACGACGTCTGCCCGCGTTCGGGTTGCCCACTTGACTTCAAAAACGGAAAAGTTTCATACTTACTTTGCACCCCCATTTTACCCCCTTAGGGGATGAATTTTCAAAAATCCTTTCTTAGTACTCCCCTACGTTATAAAAGGAACATCTGTGCAAAATTTCAACTTTCTAACTCTTATAGTTTAGTCCCTGCGTTGATATGTCAGTCAGTCAGTCAGTCAGTTAGTCAGTCAGTCGGTCAGTCAGTCAGCTTCTCCTTTTATATATATAGATTTACTACCAACAGAAGTTCGAAAACTAGCTTACCAATGTGCTGTAAAACTCGATTTCAAAAATATTCCCCCCAGCTGGCTTAAAAGTAATATGGCTGGGCCGGACTGGTTTAAAAGTTTTATGGATAGAAATCCTCAACTATCTCTACGAACACCAGAAGCTACATCTTTGAGTAGAGCAACGTCGTTCAACAGAACCAACGTTAAACTAACGTTGTTAGATTCTGCACCTCAACTGAACATAAGCACCACTGAAATCATACAGGGAATCCAAACAGCAACAAATCCAATACCTGACACTACTAAAAATATTACTGTTATAGATATAATAATTACTCATAAATGTTAGAAGACTGTCCAAAGTGATCTCTTGTTTTATAACGTTTTGAAATAATAATAAAAATCATTTATCTTTGATACTTTTGTTTATATAACTACCGTAACATCGTGCCCCGAAGGTGTAACAACTAGCCCCAAGTCGGGGGTAAGTTGTTACAATCGACTTATTTGGTTAAATTGTCCATTGTGAAAAAAATACATAAATTTTAATAACTTTTCAATCATATTTTAATAGCTGAATAGACATACTAACGATAAAAGCAATCAAATGTATAAATTATTTGATAGTTTTTGTCATATTGACAATTATCTAAAAATTGTAACAACCTGCCCCCCGCTCCCCTACGCGAGCCAATTGCACCACTAGTCAGCAGTAATCGATGAATCAGTTATTCCGATATACACTGAATGCAGCCGATCTTGTATCTAATAAGATAATTACTGTCTTTAATATTCAAGTTAGTAATTGGACATGTAATTCCTTAGTCTGTAACAGTATAACTAGTTCTACTTCATTGTTCGGAATCGATCTGCTGTAAAACAGGAAAACATGTGATGAAAATCATCGCAATGAAATCTACATGTCTGAGAGTTCTCTATAATATTCTCAACGGCGTGAAGCTGACTAATCCGCACTTGGCCAGCGTGGTTGACTACGGTCTAACTAACCCCTTCGATTCCGAGAGCCAACAGCGGGAGAAAGAAAACGTGTTGGTGGTGGTTCAGAATCGAAACCGGAAGTTATTCGAGTAAATTTTAATTTCATTAATGGGAGTAATTTTTTTAACTTTAAAATTCGCGAAGTAACAGTTAAAGTCACGTTCTTGCACGTTGCCCTAGTTATTATGGCGTTAGGACTAGAAAAAAATTTAATTTATTCTATTATTATTTAGGAGAAAAGCGTTTGTTTCATATTTGCAACAGATAGTTTTTAATATAATATTATAAAGAGGAAAGATTTGTTTGTAATGTGTTCACACAACAACTACTATACCGATTTCAAAAAAGCTGCATCTTCTTTCACCATTAGAAAACTGCATGTTCACTGAGTAACATAGGCTATATAATATTACTAGGTGTAAACGAAACTATTGTTGTCTAATTAATAAAGTCTCATAACTACTATAAATTTACTGTAAATCGGTGAAGTGCGCAAAATGGTACCTAGATATAATTTTGTTTGTAAATCTCTATAAGACAAACAATACGCAGTTGATCTGTCCATGTTTTTCAACAAACCGCGACGCGCATACGTTCGACTTCAAATACAACTAACACAACACGTTTATGTGATAGACATTTTATAGTACTTATTCGTTCGTATATTTGATTCACTCGCCAAGGTTTAACACGATTTTAAAAACATCCATTTCATTCTACTCAATTAACGCATAATACACAAAACATTGCAATAGCACCACAAACTGAATTGAGATCTTAACAATCTAATTTGCAAAAGCGCATAAGTTCACATAGTATAAGAAACGTTAGAAAGAGCAAGAAAAACTATATTAAGTTACTAATTTATTTAATGCGGTACTGTGACATAAACTTAGTTTTTATAATCCTCGTAGAGACTGAGCACGTGTGGCCATCAGTTTGTTGTGATTAACATTTAGCCGGACTGGCTAGTGATAAATTCGCCCCTGGCAACTCTATCTGCCGTTTAGATCGCGTAGACAGTGATTACTGAGCGCCATACCTCATATTGATTCTTGTTGGCTTAAAGTAGGGTTGCACTTACACCGTCGCGCATGTTTGTATACGGAGAGCTATCGTTTTTTAACGATAATCATTAGCACGGTATCGTTAAAATAAATACGATGCATTCAATTCTCATAAATATTTCATTTTAAGTAAGACTAAGAATAATATTTATTTCTCAAAGGAAAATGATTACAAAGACTAATTATAGTACTTATAGGTAATTTATAATAATATATAGTTAAATAATAGAAGTACCTCAATTATATACATACATTGTACATGCTTGACAAATGCTTCAGTTACTGTTGAATTTGTTGTTTTATTTTATTAATACCTACGATAATGCGAAGAAACTAGTTATACGAAATTATGACTACTAATGCCATAGGTAATAATTTTAAAACATCTCGCCCGAGACGAGCCTGTCATGGGCACAGCGCTGGAGGGCACCGGTGCGTTATAACAGAGATCTCAAAGCCCTCCACAAGCGCTGAGGAAGGCCACCGAGACCAAGGCGAGAAGGGTTAGTGAGTGTAAATCCCACATAACCCGGCGTCGCTCCCACCATGTCCGGATACCTTAATGTACCCTTTACCTTTGAAAGGTTCCCTAGTCGTACGGTAAATTACTAGTTTATGCGAGTGTTGGTACTAGTCAATCTAGTCATACCCGCAGTAGTGATGGAAAAACATTTGAAGTATCACTGGAACAATGTAGAGACTTACCTAACTCTCTTAACTTAATTCTTAATCATAGAAGATAAGAGAAGAAGTAGATACTTCTAAAAACGTTGATTTAATATTCTTACTCTTAAACAGTATCAATCATTGCATTAATAATCCAATCAGATACGTACAATATGAGTATATTCTATTTTTACTCTTACGTTCTGTGCATAATAATTCGCTTAATCAATACGCTTCATGGTTCTAATAATACCCGGTGATTCGCAGATCACGAGAAAATACATTTGAGAAATGCTTAGAGCGTCGCAATCACATCGTAAATAACAACGTCACAAGAGTTTATAGGTGGTCGAGCCTATATGGAACCTAAAGGCTATACACAGGAGGTAGAGCCTCTGTATAGATTTCGCCTGGGGTAATACCACAGCTCGCCGCTGTACCTTATTCCACTTCTAACATGTAACAATTGTTTTCACAGCAATTGGTTTGCAAAAGTCTACCTTTAAGGTCTGCAACACATCTGTGGCCCAAATGGGACGACACTCTTACTAACAATTACTAACTAAACTATTCATAATAACAACTAACAGAACTAACTATCACTAACAGTATGTACACCAGTCCAAATAACTACTAATGAACCGACCAACTAATGTTAGTATTGACACCCTCTGCTAACTGGACTGGGATAGTCCTTATTTGAGTCTTGTTCAAAGTCAGTAGCAGTTGTCATGGGGGTGCAGCATGCTCGTTTGCTATCTTATATCCATAAAAATAAAATAGTGTCACAATTTTGTAAATATTGCATAATTGTTGTATTTTACGAGAATTTTCCGTTAGAAAAAAAATTACATAGTATTCAGAATTATGGATTACTCGGTGATACCAGCAAACACAGTTTTTACTTTCATTGCATTGTTTTTTACACCTATTGGTATATTTTTAATGATAATTACTTGTTGTGTAAGCTGTTATAGTTTTCTGGTTATTGTAAAAAAATACAGTTACTCGTAGTTAT
Organism: Carterocephalus palaemon; assembly: GCA_944567765.1. Classification (NCBI taxonomy): domain Eukaryota; kingdom Metazoa; phylum Arthropoda; class Insecta; order Lepidoptera; family Hesperiidae; genus Carterocephalus; species Carterocephalus palaemon. The sequence continues at coordinate 9,390,696 of OX155651.1, read as the reverse complement.
AGTAAACTAGTTTTCAGAAGGATAAGTAAGCATATAGAAATATGTAGGTGATGTACACAATACTGTTACCATAGAGTAAGGACTATAGTGTGTGTTCTGAGATAACTAAAAATTAAATCTTATTTTCATTATCTGCTTGGAAAACGTATGTAACTAAGAATTAGTATGATCTCGTATTCAAATGATTGATATTGCATAAATTTGCTTGTGTTATGAGCTCGATTTCAGGCGAACAGCTCCTAAAGAGTAGAGTTTTGTTTTTAATCTTTTACTTCTCAGTCTAGAGTACAATAGACCTGTTTACAAGGTTCTATTATTATATTTAATGTAAATTAAATGTCCGTTTCCGGTCTTTGAAGTGTAAACATCATTGTGACTTTATCCGAAATAAATCGCTAATTAAAAATATTTACAAGCTACGTTTGGACACCAAAACTGTTAAAAAGTGAAACATTGGAGGGCTGAAGTACTCAAACATAAGAACTCTTCGATAATTTCAAGATCTATCCAATATAAGAAGGTGAAAACTAACATAACTAATTTGAGGTTAGAACATTTTTATTACTCGGCTCATTATTTGATTGACAATCTGTCAAACAGCTTCTCAGCTGTTACGTTGGCACTATCCATAGTGTTTCCAGAAATCTGAATAAATTTTCTACCATTTCTACCAATACGTTTTGTTGCACATAATTGAACTCATTAATATGGAGGAACAATTTCAAATATTATTCGAAAAAATGAAGATAGAAATGCAGAATCAGACAGCTGAACTAACCGAATCTCTCACGAAAAATATAATGGATAGGATAGATGAAAAACTGACCCCTTTAATTGAAGAAAACGAGAAATTAAAACAAAAAATTGGAAATCTACAAAAAGAGATTGAGTATTTAAAAAAATACATGAAAAGTAATAACATAATTATTTTTGGATTGGAAGAGGGGGAAAATTCAACATCAGAGCTACTTCAAATTGTTAAAGATACCTTCAAAGAAGACTTAAATATAAATATAGGAGAAAACGAAGTGAACAAACTGTACCGCTTAGGAAAAAATAAAGTCGATAAGAAACCAAGACCTGTGCTATGCTCCTTTACAAATGGATGGAAAAAGGATGAGATTATGAAAAACAAAAAGAGTTTTAAGAAAATTTATGTATCCGAAGACTACTCAAAGGAGGTTTTAGAGAAAAGGAAAGCTTTACAACCACAATTAATAGAAGAGAGAAAAAAGGGAAATACAGCATTTTTGAAGTACGATAAATTAATAGTTAAAGAAACAAAAACAGACAAAAGAAAGAGAGAACCAACTACTTCACCACAGTCGCCATCCAAATCTCAACCCAGAAAACAACAAATGCTAAACTCTATTAAAACAAATAGGACAAACGCCTTTGACGTAATGCGATCCCGTTCAAACTCTTTAACCACCAACCTCAGAAACAACAATCAATAGCAAAAATAAAATAAAAACCGGGAACAGAAAACCAAACAAAGTATGTACAAAACCAGAAAATCAGAAAAAAAAAAACACAATCTCCCCCAAGCCGACTGGTCCTCGTGGGGGATAGAGACCACAACCCTCTAACGTAAAACTCTAAAATATAATAACTTAAGGAAACAAAAATCTTTGTCGCAGCCATAAATGTTCTCACACTGAAAAACGAAGAAAAATCTTACAGAAAAAATCTTAATAAAATGAAATAGCAACGGATTAAGCGACGATGGAAAAAATAAATATATATATATAATATATATACCCAGACTTGCTACCATGGAGCACAAAGAAGAAGAAAAAAGATTAATCAATATAGTGATGAAAGATAAAAAACTTCACATAAATATAAAAAGTAACTTATTTAATACCTGCATACTTCCCATCCTTATTTATGTCAGTAAAACGTGGACTTTAACACAAAACTAAATTAAGAAACTAACAACCTGCCAATATACATTGGAAAGGAGCATGTTGAATGTGAAGAAGAGGGAGACTGCTAAAAAAGGTGGGATGTCGATATCAGACAAGTGGCAGACATAGGTATGTGACATGGAACAGAGAGGCTCAAGACAGGCATGAATGGGAAAGGTTAGAGGAGGCCTTTGCCGACTGACAAACAGATCTTCAAAAAAAAAAAAAACAAAAAAAAAATTAGATTACAAAAAAAAAAGGTTTAAGTGCTACATTGTTTACGTAATGTATTTTGAAATATGTATTTTGATCTGAATAAAAGGCTATATTATTATTATTATTATTATTATATTATAACTTAAATGCAACTATCAGTAGGTAAGCATTTTGTAAAACGTCTGAGAAACAGATTAAATTTCATGTTAAAGCCATGTTACATTATTATCAAAATCTAATCACAAAGTTGATTGATTTCGCAAGCCTTGGAAATTTTTGTGTGCTGCAGATTTCTTTGTGTTGATTGGCTAGGTATTTATGTAAGTTTTTTTTTAACTTTCATTGTTTATTGGTTCGTGAGTTAGACACTTATTGGGATTAGATACCTATACCAACTATAGGTATTAATTATCTACCTAACTTGCAACTAATCAGTAGTTGTTCCAAGATGATTGTAAAAATATGTTATGTGGTATTTTGATGTAAGTATCTATTTACGTCCGCAAATATAATCCGATTATCTATTGATAAAGAAGACAAGCTAGGTAAATATATTAAAGTACTTACCTCAAATAATAATAAGACAATGAGCGGAAGCCAAATTAAAAAGTTAACACCTAGAAAATTAGTCCCATAACTTGCCGGAAATAATTCATCGCGAACAGAAAAGCTACTGCACAGATTATACACATCCTCCCAATTCTGAACAATATTCATAATTCGAACGCAATCAGTAGAAGTGGCTCGGCATTAGGAAGGTATAGTTTGTTTACATTATTTTAAATTGAAGAAGAAAGAAACAGTGCCAGTGCCACCCATTGCGTACATTGAAACGAGAACAAAGAGCGAAGAGAGGCGTTATACGGTACCCGAACTCAACCGAAGATTGCCGAGCGCCGCGCCAGTGGCACCGATACGCCGCCCGTGGCTGAGTGACGTCGCACTTCGTAGTCCTTGATTATTGAAAAAACAAGTGACAGTTTCATCAACATTAAACGGTTATTAACTTGTCGCTTTGAATCCACGTTAAACCTACCTGTTCAAGATTTATTGCATTATTTAGATCTCGTAAGGTGAAAAAGTTGCAAGAGTTAAATATTATTGTGGATTATTTGTTACCTTGTTGCAACCTAGCTATTTCAAACGCGATTCGATTTCCGTTATCAGCTGTTTCGGACGTTTCGGTCGACAAATTCTCTATTGACGTGCACAAGATTAAACGCGAAAGTCAATGTTATTAGATGGGCAATGTTATAGAAAAAAATAGGTCAATAATAAGTGTAGTACGAGCAGAAATTATTAGCCATGATCATATATTTGGTTACAAACGTGTCTAGCTGTCGAAATAACCTTACTAGTGGACGCCCGCAGCTTCGCTCGCGTGGAATTAGACATAACAATAGTTTCGTTAACACCTAGTAATATTATATAGCAGCTTTCTAATGGTGAAATAATTTTTTAAATCGGTGAAGTTTTTGTGTGAAAACATTACAAAAACATCTTTCCTCTTTATAATATTAGTATAGATAGATAGATAAAAAAATTAGCCATTCAAACGAAATTATGTTTATAATGTACAAATGAAATATGCATCTTTATCCTGATTATTTTGGGTAGATAATTCTGGGTACCTAATAGTTTTTTGTTCTTTTTTATTTTGTAATTAATAAAATAGTAATTTAATAGCATATTCCAACTGGCTTAAGCTAAAGTAGTACATATTAATTAAGTAACAAAAAATTGTATTTATTCGCTGTGAATATGAGAATAAATAAATAAATAGAATTATCAACCTGGCTCAACGAACTGGAATAACGCTTCCAGTTTTTCTGTGTCCTGTTCAAAGTCACAGGGACAGCTATCTGTGGTCACAGAAATGTCACAGGTGTCATAGGCGGCTATAGGTTGCTATCTAAAATCGATAATTATGTTTAAAATGTACATGTTATAACAACATATTACAGAAACATATTATTATTACGACTCACAGTACCCACTCTGATACATATCGATCTCCTCAAAGTTTTTTTTGGTGAGCCTATTAAACTATTTTTATGCACTATCGCAGCAAATTGATAGGTCCTAGATTAATCCCATACAGATATGCATATAGGTACATAGGTTAGCTGTATGTAGATATAATTGTGATCGGTCATTGGACATTCATATCTGGCGGATTGAATCATCCGTACGGAAGTAATCGATTCATACCGAATGATTTACTGTAACCTATATAAAAGATTATTACATCCACTTATTTATTTAGGACGACGCCCCATTAATAGCATAGATATTGAGCTAGTTTAATAAGTAAGTAGTCTTAAATAGTATTACTACTTACTACTAGGTACTTTCTATAGTATAATAGTATAATATAGTATAGTACATAGTAATATAATACTTTGTTTTTTCAGGTCGACAGTACCATATTATTGTATTGTCATCAGAACTATATACAGCTGCCAATTTTCATTACGCTACAATCCTTGAAAGATGGTTAAATTAGTTACCTTAGATTCCCTTACATAGTTAGTTACATACAGGTCGACTTAATAAAAGCATGTTAAAAAGCGACAAGAACCTAAATGTTACGTCCCGTTATTTGTCTAAATGTGGTACGAAGTCATTCTGGTAGTAGGTAGGTACAACGAATGAAATGACGAACGCTTTCTGAAACGTGACCTTAAATTGAAGTTTAATTGCTAAATTAATAATAATGAAAGATGATTCAAGATTTGTGAGTCCCTTAGGATTTGGATTAAAAATGAGCCACGGTTGGGAATCGAACCTGGGATACTACGGCCCGCAGGTATCCTGTATGAGAAAGTCAATATCGATAGGATTAATTATAAACTAAATTTCTTGTTCAAAATCACTAAATAGTGATTTTTCGTTTTTTTAAATGATGTTGTTATTTATTCTTAAAATCAGGCACCATATTATAATATATGTATGTATCTATATACATATATTTATCATAGATGGGGCAGGTAGGTACTTTGCTACTTATTTACGACGTTTCATTCATTGGCATTCTGTTGTTGTAAACTCAACAATACATATTTTTTGCTGCGTTGCAATAAATTAGGACTAAAAAGGCACTAGAGCTACCTACTCCACAATAATTTATTTATAACAAACGAAATAAGCTACAGGTCATTGACCGTTATTATAATGTATGTAAATTTTACCATATTATGTAATCTCTGACAGTTCTTTTACTGTATTTTCATACTGTTTTTATATTACATTAAATAACTAACTTAACGTTTAACTTCACCTTTATTTACCTAATCTCAGAATACAAAAGTAACTTCTGTATCCTGAGTATGTATGTTATATTCGGTGATTACGACTGGGAAAACGGAGTATTTACTGGCCATCGGGTGAACTGAGACCTGATTAAAACGGCGGGAAACTGCTGGATTCAGAGGGCAAAGTACCGAGCGCCGATTAGGAGAGGTCTACCATAAACTTCGCCAATATAATCTTACTAAAGATATGCCTAATAAATGGGCTATCCCTTTTTATTACAAACACCTTAGCAATACCACAGACTAGCTATGCTAAGCAATACCTACCACAGACTAGCTATGCTAAGATCGTTGACCAATAAACAAAAATGTGCGTTCACCGTTATTAATGTTTCAGTGACGTTGCTTTACACAACTTTACAGAAGGTACAGGGGGGCGAACACGATATCATAGGTACGTATCGTCCCGATTTTTTAATTTCACCAACACGACTTTAGATTTCTGCATACGAAACAATTTCGCACGCGAATTTTGTAAAGAGTTAGTTATAGGCAGACGAACAGTAAAAGTGAAATTTAAACACTGCGAATGAAATCTATTACACATATTTAATCGCCCGGCGAAATTAGAATTCGAGTGGTAAGACCGGACCACTCGTGAGATATGGAGTCCGAGTGTATTTGAAAAACATGAATCTCGTAGACGTTTTGAAGGTTTTCGTATGGGCTTGAGAATCAATAATAATATGGCTTCGGTATTATAATTTTGATTAAACCATGCCATGCCAGTCGGACGAAGTAATTATCTTAAGGAAATAATACTCCTCTTTCGCTCACCCTTCTAGTTTTTGATATGAACGTTTGTTCGTATGAGATGTGAGAACGCCCATTTTCAAATTTAACCCCATTTTTTTTCGATTGTTCGCCCGAATTTCGTAGTAGAGACTAAAAACTCACGCGTAGGTAACGCGCGTCGTGGTCATGAAAGCATTAAAAGTATTTATAGTTATCAATGTCACTTTGGATGCCATTTGCCAAAAGTGTCAATGACTCTGGTGCGTTGCGTATTCACATCACAGCACCTGTCTTCCACCGGTACTCGATTTCACCGACCGCTCCTTATTTTTTGGACTTCTAAATGAAGGGTCTTATTTATAAACTAACCATAAAAAAAAAGAAAAATATCACATCAATTGATATAGATTGTAAAATGCACCTGGCAGGTTTTCATAGATGCGTTTCTTTCTGTTTTGTATGAACAAAACAGTTAATGAAATATTATTGCGTTAATATTACAATCCATGTTATAACTACATGCGAAGCGGAAATCTGCGGCTCATGACACATACTGCTGTAAGTACGAGTAAGTCGAATAATTATGCGAAGTGATTCCATTCCAATATACTTAATCGTAATTTAATATTAAAAATATAAGTACAAACTGTACATTTAAAACTTTATTTATTACCTTTATTTATACGTAAATCCTGCTACCGTTTGTCAGTCAGGTGATCAGTTCATAATTTTATAAGAAAAAAAAACTTAACATATTTGAAATTTTAGTGTCATTTATTTACAACCGCCGTTTACGATCAAAGAAAGTATACTTCCAGAGTTTCCCCGTTAGAAAGTATACTTTATGTCCTCCCGAAAAAGATCCTTATACATTTTACAAAGATACCAGTTCTATGATTCAGAGCTCACATTAAAATAATTAGAATATTGAGCCTTATTGTCACAATAAAATTGTCATGGGCGGTAGCTATGGTTCTGTATTGCGTTTTATTTACGTTCACTATCATAATTATTAAAATCAAATGATTGTTTTAAAAAGCATTTACAGTATACGTACCTAGTAGTACCTACAACAGACAGAGATGACAGGCAAGTTGTATTATGAGTTATAAAAAAAATCAAAAGATCATAAATAAAAATAAAAATATAAATAATTACATATATTAAGTGAAATTACAGACAAGTTGTAATACGAGTTACGAATAGGCCATATTATCGATATTTGCGGTACCTATCACATCCGGTGTACAAGCGAGACGTGCCAAGTGTAACAAAACAACACAAGTGACCGATCTTGTACGATCGAGGTCGCGCTACACTACAAGATAACCCACCTGCGCCACACCCCTTTCTATGTCCCACAGTTGGGCACGGTATCCTCTCGGAATGGGTGGGTAGGCGACAGACCACGCTGGCCGAGTGCGAGTTGGTAGACTTCACATGCTTTGAACGTGGAGAACCCCAACTAAGTTTTAAAGAAATTAAATGCCACCTGCGATAACGGTGAAGGTAAACATCGCGAGGAAACCCAGCATGTCTGAGAGTTCTCAATGTTCTTGAACGCAAGTGAAATCTGCCAACCCAATGCACGTAACCAGCGTGGTAGACTATGGTCTAACTCCTCTCATTCTAAGAGGTGACCCATACCAAACAGTGGACCAAACAAAGTGTTAAGGTGATGGATAATTAAATGTATATTGGTTACTGATAATAACTCACATAAGGTTCATACTATGAACGTACGTGATTCATACATCATACCGTATACTGAGCAATACATGATTTTGCTTCAAGCGATCCAGAGCTTTGATGTTGCAATTAACAGTTCGTGAAAATAACCGTTGCTTTTGGTAATTCTTGATTATCGAACACGACTGTAGGTATTCAACTTATGAAGTATTCAACAAACATATCAAACAGAACGGGAACAAACCTGCATCGCTTTAATGGGTCGTTAATTAGTTAATTAACTAATGAATGAAAACTTTCATGGTTAACCTAATTAGTAGTTCTTTCACAAGTGAATTCTGTGAACTAATTAGTCAACTGCAACGTCTGCAACACATAGGTGGTCCAGGTCCACTGCAGGGCCGAGATACCTTCTCAAAACTGAAATGCATAAGGCCTGGTATATTCAACCACGCTGCTCGTGTGCGGTTAGCGGAGCGCTTAATGACCAATTCGATTGTAAAACCTTTAAAACTTACAGATTAATAAGATAAATACAGATTTATTTTACCTTCACAATATACCGCAGGTAGGAATCTAACATTTTCAGGGGTATTAATTAGCATTCCAGTATGTACTTATGGGACGAATCCTTCTACATATATATAAATATCATATAATAAATCGGTTTAAGTAACACTTTCAGTGTAAAAATACATATTTAATGTTTTAAAAGTTACTTAATTTATAATTTATTCTGCGTGTTCATACTTATGTAGGTAAGCCAAAGTCAGTGCAGGCAGATACAGACAGAACGAAGAGAACCAACTTGAAATTCCTGTTGAATGCATCGTACTCTTCGTACGTAAGTTATTAGTGTTTTAAAAAAATATAACCTAAGATTTTTACATATTTTATTTCTTACGTTTGAATGGGATTCTTAAGTATGAAAGGAAAGGAGATGAAAAAATAAGGACGGGAGCGTTAAGAGTGCCTGTCTTTAAGGCTTTAAGCCCGAGGCAGGAGTCCTGTGGGATGATACTAAAACATCCCGAATGAATATAAACATGGATGTAACAACTTGACTATCCTTACTAATATCATAGTTGGTTTGACCTTCTTCTCCATAACGAAATGATAGATCGACGTGATTTTTTTATAGATGTAGTGTATGGTGTGGAGAGTAACATTGTCTACTGTTTATCCCGTGAAATTGCACACTTCCCGTGAAATAGATGAAAAAAAACTGTAAAAATCGAACGATTATGTTCGATTTTTAATCGATTATTTTTGTTGGTTTATTGGTTTGTCCTCCTTCTATTCTACTCAACGAAATACTAGATCGATGTGATTTGCACAGATATAGTGCAGGGCCTGGAAGTTACAAAGGCTTCTTTTTATCCCAGAATATTGGATAATTCCCGTGAAATGAGTAAAACACTGAAACAATCTTTCTATTTTAATCGATAACCAACTTTCGATCGATTTTTATTCGATCCATCAATTGATTCGACGGGCAGTTTTGCCAATCATAATCTGATAAGCTGTGAAGTGATCTTTACGTGAAGTTAGCTTTTGATTAATGGTAATATTTGGTGTAGGTAAGCTTGCCGTTTTCGATAAAGGTTATACTTATTATTTTTTAAACCATCATCCCTTGATGGTAGAGGTAATTAAAATTCACATACTGTAATGGTGAAAGAAGTAAGCATCGTGAGGAAACCAGCATGCCAGAAAGTTCTCCATAATTTCAATTGGAACCCCTCTTATTCATTCTCATTCTCATTCTCAAAGACAAACCCCTCCTATTCCGAGTGGAGATCCCAGCCAATGAAAGGGTTGTGATGTGGAGGTGGTGGAACTTAGTTAAACTGGAAAAGTATAAAGGTTCCATATACGAGTTTATCTAAGGTTTCATATACATACTTATTATCAAATGTAGATGAATGTTCTTCTGAATTCTTAAAGTGAACTGCAATGATGTTTGAGTACACGAACTTTAGAACGAAGAGACCACATTGAGAAAATAAGGCTATTGACCTATTACGGAGCTGGCAAGCGCATAATCCAGCCGCTATGCGTTCGCTAACCTAACCCTCTTTTATCCCAAACGGTTACAACAAGGGTGTCATGGCGGAAAGGAATGACAGAACAGAAATGAGACTACATACCATGTTCTTTTGTTTGCATTTTGTTATGAATGGAAGTAATAACTGGGGACTTTATTTTATTTTTGTTACGTTAAAGATTAACAATCTATATACATAATAATAATATATATTTTTTATTTAATATTAATTTCACTATTTGGTATATTTTTACAGTTACTCTATTATGCATTTCTTGCTTGCGTGTAGGTCTAGGTATACGCATATAATTATTACGCACGGTTCTGTTCAAAGGCTATGCCGCTCTGATGCGTATTAAACTGTATTCTGAGGTAATAAAGTGAGGAGTATTGTACTAACAAACAGGTACGTTTTAGAATTTAATCTATATAATAAAAATGAATCGCAAAATGTGTTGGTAAGCGCATAACTCAACAACGCCTGGACCAATTTGGCCAATTCTTTTTTTTAAATGTTCGTTGAAGTTCAAGGATGGTTTTTACGGCGAGAAAAATTTGAAAATTCATCCCCTAAGGGGGTAAAACGGGGGTGCAAAGTTAGTATGAAGCTTTGCCGTTTTTGAAGTTAGTGAATGTGTAACGCGAGCGAAGCTGCGGGCGTCCACTAGTATAACATAAAAATCCTTGAAGTGTCATAGCCCAATGGCTATATGTCAGATAATACGAGTACTTTACATGATGATGATGTTGATAGATGACAGAATGCAGAAAAAGTATTACAGCGTTATATATCAAAATGAAAACAGAAGTTATATATCATAAGTACTAGTGGACGCCCGCAGCTTCGCTCGCGTGGAATTAGACGTAACATAACCTAAATACAAAATTTCATTGAACTTAGGTATATACGAAAAACTTTTATACCTACTAACTTTGCACCCCCTTTTACCCCCTTAGGGGATGAATTTTCAAATTTTTCTCGCCGTAAAAACCATCCTTGAACTTCAACGAACATTTAAAAAAAAGAATTGGCCAAATTGGTCCAGGCGTTGTTGAGTTATGCGCTTACCAACACATTTTGCGATTCATTTTTATTATATAGATTAAATTCTAAAACGTACCTGTTTGTTAGTACAATACTCCTCACTTTATTACCTCAGAATACAGTTTAATACGCATCAGAGCGGCATAGCCTTTGAACAGAACCGTGCGTAATAATTATATGTATATTAAGAGTATATTAAGAGATGATTTTCGAAACTCAATAAAAAACCTTCATAGCTACTGAATTTTATTCGAATAACATCAAAAACGGGAAAGTTTCATACTAACTTTGCACCCCCGTTTTACCCCCTTAGGGGGTGAATTTTCAAAAATCTTTTCTTAGTGCTCCCCTACGTTATAAAAGGAACCCCTGTGCAAAATTTCAAGTTTCTAGCCCTTATAGTTTAGGCCCTGCGTTGATATGTCAGTCAGTCAGTCAGTCAGTCAGTCAGTCAGTCAGTCAGTCAGTCAGTCAGTCAGTCAGTCAGTCAGTCAGTCAGTCACCTTCTCCTTTTATATATATAGAAGATTAAGTTGTAAGTATTGAGTTAAAAACGATAATAAGGAATTTATTCTGTGAAATGGCGATACTATTCATGTTTAGAAATCTCCTACAAAGTAGCACTAATGTAATGTAATGCGAATACATTTTGTCGTATATTACATTAACTAAAACTAGATACTTGAAGTTCTATCACCTTCCTCAGTGTAAGTAGTTATTAAAAAGTGTTTCTGTAATGTTTTAAGGTATTAGACCTTTTCCATGAAACATAAGTTTCACTATATAACTCCTGTTACGTTATATCATAAACCGTGTAGAAAGTCAAGTAAGACATCGTAGAAACCAAACGTTTATAGTCAACAAAATGTAAGCATTGTTCCACTCGATCCGTTCTCGCTGCTACCAAATTACTCTACAGATTGAAACCGATGCATGCAGTATTACGCAGCTCGCTTTAAAAGGCTGCAGTTTTGAATACCAACACCAGCCACAGCGTATTTTTAGTAATAGCAGATTTTTGTTAGGCACGAAACAACCATGCTCGCGTTTTCACGTCTAGTGTTCATTAAAAGACAAAAATACACGATTACTAAACCCATTGTAAAGTCGCGATGTTCTGTAATTTTGGTGTTTGAAAAATATGAACTTTGGTAAATTACAAATTCTTTCGCTTGCACGAACGTAAACGTTGGTGGAATTTGTGTAAATCGTCTAGTCTAGTCTGGTAGTGATCTAGTCCAGACAGATCCAGCGAGTCTGGCGCGAAGGGTTCAGTGCACTGGCCGATGGTCCCGTCAGTATACATTCGACTAGACTTACGAGAACTTTCCAAATTTACGTACAACTGAGGAATATTCAACTCTACGTTTCTGAGGTTCATTCATGCAAAATTAAAAGTATCAAAACCCAGATTATGTAATTGCTCGCATGATCACATTAAAATCTGTGCCTAATTAGATGACATAACTCATGCTTATAATATAGGAAGCACTACTTTTTACAATGTTATGTACTGAGGCGTAACTATCGCAAACTTTGAAGCAACTAATCTTCAATTAAAATCATTGCGATGCTATTTTGAATAAACCTCACACAGTCAAGAATGGAATGAAATAAGTATGATTGCAGAATATAAAAATGCTGTTACGCGGTATTATGAATGTAATATAAAAGCCATAAAGTTACGGAGAGCGATAGTTGTAAATGAATTTTGTCATCATGAGGATGAACTGTGAGTTGGATTGAGGGACAAATTAATGATCAATGAGTTTTAATAGGCAGTAGCATGGATGATAACTGTTTAATATAAGAATCGCACAGAATAGTGACAGCTTCGACGTAGAAGCCCGCATGCAGGCAATTTCAAGCCAAACGAGTATAATGATGTAACCTCGAATACCGTGCAAGCGATACAATATTTTAACGCTAGGCAAACTAAGAATTAAGGAATATAGTATGCGTATATTTCGCAATGCAAATAATTCTGTTCACGCTGTGTGAGTTATGATTATGACATATCCACCGTAGGCTTTATTTTGATGATTTTGAAATCGATATCTAGTGCTGTAGCTAGAAGTATTTATAAATATGAAACATATGAACCATTATTGACTTTACTGTGGTATTATAATCTGCCACTTGTTTCCGTGTCTCCGATTCTCCGTACTTTCCGTCCGGGCTTTTTACAGGGAGTTTTTGTCTGCAATCGCTTCGCGTGAATCAGTTCACATAATAATTGTCATCACACTTCACTTGGTAAACACAATTGTTTTGTCTTTTGTTTTCCCACATTCGTCTATATATACAATATTTTGACAACCTTTTTAAAGTATCGGAATTTACGCACACATTATGATAATGGGTATTTTTGTTTGTGTGTCTAGCAAAACTGGCGGCAATACTAATTTTATGTAAGTAATTAAATACCAATGAGAATTTAATTCATATTACACACATTATGTATGTGTATATTATACATTTAAAATAGGTTTTTATTAAAATGTGTGTTGTTATTCAATTAGTAACAAAAAATAAATTCTCTATAAAAATCTATATGGATAATGTAATAATTTGTATCATTTAAAAATGCTATATTCTCATTTCATTTGGACCCGATTTGGACCTCTCCGACTTAAGGATCTTTTCCTCCTACTCATGGTCATAAGCACAACTCACAATACAAAAACGATCTCGATCAGTCACCAAAAATACCAAAAAGGGCGCCATTACAGCAAATTTAACAGCACCTATTATCTTCAACACCATAAATTAAACAGCTAGGTAGGTATTAGCCGCCGGACGAGTAGGGCGACCGGTGACGCAACTGCGCAGATGGACAACTTGTCGATGGATTTGTTGGCAGATTCATACACCGATTTCGATCTGATTTCTTTGTCCGAGCACTTTCGTGTCAACCAGTTGTGTGATCGGTTGTACGGTTCGGCGATGACATCTGTAGACGAGTCCGCCTGAGCCTTTGTGAAGTATATAGTAGCTTCAAAGATGCTCAGAACATCAACGGGAACGAGGCTGATGGCAAAAGGAATCCAATTTCTGATCACACATGTATTAATCTTCGTCCGTTTAATCAAAGTAGGTATTTAATGAATGTAAGTTGATCAGTTTGTTTGTGTACAGTCGACGGAGTCGCTACGCACGAGGTGACGACATGAGGTGACGTTCTGTTTCAGCAGTGGTCGGAATTAAGATCGTATGGAAATAATTAAACTTGTTCTTGATCTACGTAATTTGAAATCTTATTACATTTAAACCGGATTCGTCAACTAAGGCTACTATTAATATTAAGTCGTGTAGGTAGGTATAGGTACACTGTTTTTTTAAAATTAAGTTAGCAAACGAGCTTGCAGCCCCACCCATCCGCTGCCGCCCATGACAACTGTGACTGGCTTTGAACTAGACTCAAATAAGGACTTACTGTTTACATTAACTTCAAAAACAGATAGTGATAAAAAAAAACAGAAACATTATACAGTGATTTATTTATTGCATACCTACAGCACAACACAACATCGACACAAATAAAATCTCACGTGTTTAATTAGTGACATTTACCTTAATGAACAGTAGAATAATGATGGTGAATAATTGACAACCCAAATAGGTACGAAACTAAAATATTATTAGTCATAAAGAAGGTCGAAAAGGTTGACACTATTTGGGACATCGTAATATTACATAAATCCTCTATGAATAAAAATAAAAGAGTTTCCAACATATCTGGTTCATTAATGGAGAATATCACCACATGATTAAGCGAACCTTTAAGATTTTGCCTACAATTCCTAGAACGGCAATCTCAATTCATCTGATTTACCAAAGAGTCAATCGAATCAGATTCTAACATAGCATTAATATGGCCAATGAATTCAAAGTATCATCGTCTGCTCAAGCAATAATCTCGTTTAAGTCAAATTTTATGACCATGTCATATTCCGAGCAATCCTATTTACAGCGGTTCTTGGATATTAAAATTTCCGCCTAAGAAATCCGCAGCTCCATTTCACACTTTACGTACATAGTTAGACTTAGTGTGTAGCGTCCATAGCCCGATGACTCGCGCCGATACTAGTGACAAAATGTCATGGGCGCTACTGTGCTTCGGAGGACACGTTAAGCCATCGGTCCCGGTTGATTTCAATGGTAAAACAATCGTTAAGCCTTGTCGAAGACTTTCGGGTAGCTAGAGTAAATTGGGCACTAGGTTGGCCACTAACCCCTCCACCAATCCGTATTAGAGCAGCGAGGTGGAGTAGGTATGCTCCAGATCCCCCCTAGATTTATCTGTGGAGGTTGCAGTTTTAGTTTTAATACCTACATATTTCAGTTTCTCACAGTGAGATTGCACCTCACCTGCTGCTGCTGCTGCGACCCATAGACGTCCCTCTGCTGGGCACGGGTCTCCCCCACAGACTCTGCTGCACCTCACCTACTACCTATATTATTTCTCTCAAAAATCAATATTTTTGAGATATGATTATAAAAAATTATAATATTATTTGCAAACATAACTTTTGGTAAAAACCAAAAGTTTATGTTTGCAAAGTATGCCTTATTCTATTCATTAAGATTATGCGAAAGTAGTTCGAATACCGAACGCTCGTTCGTCGGTGTCGTAAGTCGGCACAACCAATTTATCTAGAGCTCAGGTAAATAACTTAAAACGAAACAAGAAAAGGAATTATAATTTAACTAGTGGACGCCCGCAGCTTCGCTCGCGTAGAATTACGTCTGCCCGCGTTCGGGTTGCCCACTTGACTTCAAAAACGGCAAAGTTTCATACTAACTTTGCACCCCCGTTTTACCCCCTTAGGGGGTGAATTTTCAAAAATCCTTTCTTAGTGCTCCCCTACGTTATAAAAGGAACCCCTGTGCAAAATTTCAAGTTTCTAGCCCTTATAGTTTAGGCCCTGCGTTGATATGTCAGTCAGTCAGTCTGTCAGTCAGTCAGTCAGTCAGTCAGTCAGTCAGTCAGTCACCTTATCCTTTTATATATATAGATTTTATTAATGTCACTAATCTCAAATTTATGAAAAGTGGCAACGATGGAAGTAAAGGCACATAATAATATATTTATTTCGTAAAAGAAAATTATTCAATAATAAATAATGATCGCTAAGTTATTGCAGTGAGTAATTTGCATAAGACCTGTTTGCAAGTAACATGCATGTCAACATTCATTATGTGTTTAAAATAAACTGGAACAATATAAACTGTAGAAAAAGACCGAAGATGACTTAAAAGATGACAATATTTTTAAACAATCACCACAAACAATGCAAATGTTACCCAAAGCTTCAAAAACTCACTCGAACAATAACTTGAAAGAAGGGTTATTAAGCTGCAGTTCTTCAATACGAAACTTTGATTGCACTTCTAGAAACAATACAGAAAAACATTGAACCTTTTTAGTGCGCAATCGTTGTGGGGCGGGGGGCGGAAGGGGTCTCGGTAAGCTGGCGATCGTCTGAGTACCTTTCACGATCTCGGAGCGTCACTTTCCCCGCTCGGGCTAGTTTTTTCGAACGTAACAACATCACGATTACATCAATGTAGCATGCGGATCGTTCCGCGTGTAAGCCACACCTGTGCATCAAAACTCATCAGTTGACTGTCTCGATAGATATGTCATATTTTGTAAATCGTTACAAATCATAAAAAATACTATAAGGCATTAAGTCTGTCTTTAGGGCAGTAAGTATTAGGCAGGGGTGTCAATAAAGTTGTATAAATAAATTAATAAATTAAATTAAATCGAAATTAGAGCAAGAAAAAAAAATTTATGGAAAAAGTTTTAAATTTTATGGAGAAGTCTTCGCATGCCTTCGAGAACATTAGAAGAACTCTCAGGCAGGTTTCTTCACGATGTGTCCTTCACCGTTACAGCAAGTGACATTTAATTTCTTAAATACAGTAGGTACTATCAAACATTTACCTGGCACGCGCCAAAAAATTGTTTTGTCTCAACTCACTGCAAATATAAAGACATATTTAGCAAACAAGACTTTGAAACTCGTTCGGATAAACATTATTTAAGTGCCAACGAGTCAATATTGGCTTTTAATGCCATTGCGTCCGAGCGTCTTACATTACAATTTACAACTCATAATCAGCATGATCGGGACATTTCTAAACGCGCGTGGAAGTTATGATGTCTTCAGTATCCATGTAGCCATGTAGAAGGTTTCTATTATCAAATAACAATTTTACTAATCCACATAATGATGAATAAAAAAAATTATTTAGTAGATAGATGTTTCCGGAATAACAAACAAGAGGGTTTTATAATAATGTAATACATACATATTTTTATAGATATCCTTCCTTATACCCATTAAGTATGTTATATCAGAATCAGAACAGAGCTTTTCCTATAAATATAAAGCCTTTCATAAAAAGCTGACTGTTAAGTCTAGGTATATCCATGAAAAATAACTAAATTATGTGATTGAAGTTAATTAGATACACTTAAAGAGTCAGCTTATAACAAAAGTCAGGCAGTTGATTACAAAAATTATATTTATGGTTGAATTTAAGTGACACACACTTGTGTTTAATATGTACAAAGGACGATGGACAAAAATGTATGGAACCTGGTACCGGCACCAATCGAAATGTATGATACATCGTTGGAAAGGTCTATTAGTGTAGAATAAAAATAACCAAGGCGCCAGTCCCAATTTGCTGTCCGATCGGAGTAATCACTCCTTGAAAATTACTAATGTTTCCTAATAAAGTATTTCTATCAGGTCAATTTCTTCTCCATTTCGCCATAATATTCATGTTTATTTTTTATTATGAGGTTACATAATAAGCGGTGACAGCCCAGTGGCTATCTAACTCTAACTAAGGACACATCGTGAGGAAACCTGCATGCCTGAGGGGTCTTCATATCGTTCTCTAAGGCATGTGAAGTCTGCCAATTCGCACTTGGCCAGCATGGTTTGTATATTATGTATCAATATTCATTAACATATTGATACTTATTTGCATATTTTTTTTATACTTTGTATCAGACCTAACTGTAAAACTACTGATCAAATGTAGCTTTGATTGGTTTGATTTACATTTTAAAATAGGATTTTTTTTAAAAAAGGAAACAAATTCGGTAAAAGTAAACATTTTTAGGTGAGTTATTCTATTTCGAGCTAAAAATCCAGTATCTTCTGAAGCGTATATTTCAAAACGGACAGCTATTTCGGATATGCCGTCATAGTATTTTTTTATACACTTGAGAAGAGCTATCCTATGGTGTGTGATTCATCTTGATTGGACATGGGTACCAAAATGGCCATCCTCCTTTACACGTCTCAACAGCATATTAGCTACAGTGAATCATTTTAGTCTTGAATGAATAAATAAATGATAAATATTGTGTACATATTAATACCCATATCTGCACACACCAGAGCAATTTAAAATTTTCATTTTGTTAGTTTTCTACTCGTACATACTTATTTATCGAATTTTCAATTAAATAATTGTAATTATAAATATAATTTTTAACGCGTCCCCATTCCTTTCTATTTGCTCAAAGCGGCTGTAAATTTAGCGATAAACTGAATGAATAACAATGTAAGTATCACAGTAGTAGGTATCAGATCTTAAAAGAACATATTAAAATCTACATATTCGTAGAAACACTAGGTATATAGAAGAAAGATAAGATTTGTAAAACCAACATTGTTACAGAAAGTATGGTATCGATTTCAAATATTTTAAGCCAATTCTATGAAAAATATTTTCACTAGCCGCTTAGTTGTTCACCTACATTTGTAGAATGTGTAGAATAGCATAGATTGATTACTTATTTATAGTTTCACGAAGAGAGTGTTGCAAATATTCAGTCACATAAAAACAGCTAGCAAAAGCTATCAATCTCATCTTGAACGTCGAATCCTCTATGATATGCGATTGGCACGGCTTTTCTGAATGTTCTGATAATATTTATTTCAATTCGAAATTTGATTGCAATAAGAACAGCATAGTGTGTTAGACTTCCATTCAACCGTCTAGTCTCCAAGCTTATTAAACTTAGAGTTAGATTTCGAATTGATCTATTTTAGACCCTATTCCGAGGAAATAACGTGCATCGTGTTTGTCAAATTAATGAGTGTAGTTTATCGCTGGCAGCAGAGGTGGCAGAGGCGCGCATCGAAAACGCACCGTTCTATTTTTAAAATCATTGCGGTGACCGAAGTGGAGCGTGTATATCCTTTACAATTATGGAACAGTTTATAGTGATATTAATACGTGACTGTACCTCTTGTATTTTTGAATCTACATTATACTTGACCCACAGATTATATTCAACACTTGCCTAGATATGATTAATATCTACCTAAGCAATTACCTATGTAGCTTTTGTGCGGCTGTCACAATCATTTTCAAAGTAAACGCAAAATTACCTTCATGCGCAGAATTTACTTCTATTATCGAAGCAGTACATAATACATATACGCTTTCTAGCGGCGCGACTTTTACCGTATGTATATGTACCTATGTTGTATGTAGGTGTACTTAGTACATACTGGAGGTAAGTAGGTATCGTAGGTACATGCGTTCAAGCGTGAGCAGAGCAATCTGAGGTTGCTTACAATATCTGTAAGTAACTCGCCATTGTTTTCTTTTCTCATGTTTTTGTAGGAATTACAAATAACGATCCGCAATTGGCATCTCGCATTGAGGTAAGTAACAGATAAAATATTATACAATATCCGTGATATCGTTCACAGATATTGTAGATAGAAGATCGTGGTATCTAATGTGACGTACACGGTACGGTACAACTCACTTCTTCTTGTATCTAGATTGTTTCCAGTTTGTTGGGTCTATCCACAGTCCACAGAATAAAATGTCAAACGGAATGTGAGCGGCCTTGTATTGGTCTCGTTTGAATATCGAACTCGGAACTCAGCTTCTTTAACGCCTTGATCACACAATCGCCGAAATTTTTATTTCGTTCTCGTTCAATTTAATTCTAGCTTTACCGCTAATAGTATACAGTTGAGTTTTGAACGCATGTGTTAAGACTTTCCGAGTCGAGTTCAGGTAGTCGTAAGTGGTTTTGGCGAGCGTGTGAACAGTTACCTTCACGGGTGAGTCGGCTGGAGCGCAGGCCGCGCGCCTGGGACCGTTATGCGGCTATATCTACAGAGTTTAATGACTCAGTGTACAATGCAACCAAGAATTCGCTAAAGGACCCCGTGTGTAGCCTAAGAGACCATTTATTACTCGTAACATGCAATCACACCTGTATTTAAATAATATAAATTAATTAAATATCAATACCATCTCACACACGGTCACCTGATCCTAAACTAGGGAAGCCTGAACTATGGCTGTCAGAGATGATATAGACACATAGATATTTTTATACGTACATACTTATTAAAATGTTCGTCACAGGTTTGTCCTGAGTGGGATTCGAACCAAAGACCCCCGGCGTAGAGGGTAGGGTCACAATCGATTGCACCAACGGACCATTTGCCCGGGGTAGCAGAATAGTAGTAATAGGACTTTTCACTAGTACTAATGTGTAGGTCCCATGAGGCAGTGAGGCAATTGCTATTGATAGCAATACCCATCAATAAGATATTCGGATTTGTGGCCGCTGTCCAATAGTGTCAAAACACCGAAATAATCACCGAATAAGCTCACAGTTTATACTGGGAATCTCAAGTTAGATGAACCAAATAATACTTTACTCGACTCTATATAACTATGTTTACAACTTACTAAAAGTAAACTGTATACATAAGTAAGTTACATTAGCTAAGTTATATTAGCCTTTACATAATCAAATATAAATTTGCTTTAAACGTAAGTACCTTATACACAAAATAAACTGCATTTCTGTTTTAAAGTGCACAGCAATTTAAGCATTTGTTACCTGTCTCCTGAAATTTCAAAATAACGCTAAGCCGAGCAATTTGAGATTATGTAGTAGCTACGAGTAGGTTCAGATTAGTTATTTTATCTGTTAAATCAAAAAACCAATACATCTGGTTTGGCACGTAAAGTACATCGAATAGTTTTACCACAGAATACTTAATAGTATAAGTAGTTTTACTTTTACTCAATTAATATAAACTTGAAAAGTTACTTAACAAGTCACCTTTTAGCTTATATTAAAACTTCTTTTTTCGATTTTTAGTCGCTTTAACAGACATATTTAATGGCATACAGAGTAAATAACATTAAACCTTTAAAAATTATAACTCAGTGAAAGTCATTAACAGGCTTGAGAGTGAAAGAGAGGGAACCTCCGAGTGCGTCGAAACTCGAGTGTTGCGACCTCCTTGATAACGTGCCTCAAATGCCTCAATACTGTTGGTGAGCCAACTAAAAGTTATCAAAGTAAATTTAATTCGAATCCATACATCTATGTATATATAAAACTTATCTGACAATCATCTGTGAAGAATAATATCTCTAGTTCATATTAATACGGAAGGTATAAACTGTGAGTAGACTAAATACAGACCGTATAGAAATAAGTGGTTGTGAGATTAACTCAGACTCAGAAGTCTGAAATAATCGTATCTGAAACAAAAAATATTTACATTATTATTTACAAAATACATATTACATTTTAAATAAAAAGATTCGGTCGAGTAAAATCAAATACATTTTAATGTTAAAGGTATTCATAATCTATTTAACTAAGACAATTGGTAGAGGAAACTGTACCTAAGTTAGAGAGTATATAAGATCTGACTAATACTACCTATATACTAGAACAATTTAATAAGTAGTCTTTAGTAAAAACATAGTTTCCTACTAGGTTGAGTCCTCTATGTCAGCCCTATACGGTACGGGCCAAATATAATAACCCCCCAAGCTATATTTAAGAAGAATAAACAACTAATTTAATGTCGAAATGTTGATGGTACGTAAAGAAAAAAGGGTAGGAAATTATTCCATTATGTGTTTAGGTTCGATGGCAAAAACATTAAATCCCTCCGTATCTGCAAGTTTAGACACATGCCACAGGGTCAACAATACTTAAACGTCATTCCAAAGTTTATTTAAGTTGGAGCATTGACTCGCTTATCTAATCGCATTACAGATAGCAGAAAAAGTATCGTCCGACTGACTGTTTTTTGATCATAAACGGTGATAATAAAATATTTAAATAGTGACAGCATTTTATTTTAGGGAAATGGAATAGTGGACAAACATTTAGTGCACATATTTTGTTTAATTAATGACATGGTTAGAATCACAGGCCTCCATGGATATAATAGTGTATGTGTTAGGCACTATTAGCGTAACATACACAAACTTTAATTGCGTAAGAATCCGTATTTTTCTTAGTTATCAACCATGTCTGAATACCCATAGGTACTTCCCAGCATTTGATTATGTAACGAGAATATGATAGCAAGTTCATTTTTTATCTGTTCGGTTGGTACTTCAGTATTGCAACAACAGCGTAGGTACGCTGCTGTTGATTTTACGGCTCTACATAGGTATGTAGAGCCGTAAAATAGGACGCTAAAGTTTCGAAGTTATCGACGACGTTCGAAAAATGAGGCAGTCCCTACCTACAGTATATTGTACTCACTTGCTTTACATTTACCAACTAATTAATTTAAACATCCTAGTATCCTACCACTTTCTACATCACTTTTAAGTACGGGAATACCTCACGTTAGGCTAACAGCGCCATCTGTTAGCAAGCTCTAGAACGAAACACAACCACAACAGAAATCAACTACGTAACTATTCAAAGAATTTCCACGTAACTAAATCATCAACGTCCCACGGACCCACAGATGATTGTTTGAATTTGGTTGTGGGCAGAATGCATAGCTTGTCACTTAAAAGGTAGATCTACTCGTGTACAAAGGTATCAGATGGATACAAAGGTATCTATCTAAATATAATATTTCGTGTCGTCTGATGTTTATCTTATGTTTAGTGTTTATATTTGACTAGAACGCCAAGAGTGTCAATATAGCTATATAGCGTTCCGTAGGTGCGAATCCAACGATTGAAATAAATTGAAAAATAAAAATTCGGACAAATCGCTCATATCCGTCGACAAGTCCAATTTTGATTGTTGGCGGTTAATGACCACAATCCCATACAATTACATATTTGAAAAACTACCCTTCGCATCGTACTTCGATCCAAGCGCCACAATTAAAAATGAAACTTAAAACCCTTACAATAAAGAAGATTTTCCAGGTACTGCTATTGTAATTTAGTTAAAATAAGGGACACATTTCACGATTTCGTAACCCCGAAGTTGGCAAGAGAGGGGAGAGGTGTACAAGTGACAGAAGTTGCTCGATTAATTATGTCTTTCGCCCCTTTTCGAATATCGAATACGAAATTACAGAATAGGGCCGTTTACTTAAATGATTTCGTTTAGAGTCTGAGCTTGTCTGTAATTCAATTAAAAATAAATCAGCTACAACTACCTATTTGCTTTAAGTTTACCAGCCAGTGTCTAGAAAATCAGAAAAGGGTTTATAATTTCCTTTTGGATATCGCTAATATTGTGTAGACATTAGATTAGACAATACGAATAATCTGAGGACATTTTTTAATTGGGTACGATTATAATTTTTTTTTACTATTTTTGCTTGGAACTGAAATAATAGTACGTCGGTTAACTCAAAAACTCAATAATAATTAAATAATATTAAGAATATTATACTAAATAAAATTAAGAAAAGTAAATATTTTTTATACTCACAACAGTTCCAAAACAGTAATAATAAGCGCAATTAGAAAAATGCAACGAAGGTACTACTAGGTACCATACAAATTAGAACAATAATGTTTATAAACCAGCTCCACATTTTTTAATTACGCAAGATGTTAATTACAGCCAGTTGTTTTAAATATAAAGTCACCAAATTATGAAGTGTAATGTGCCTTTGATTTTTTGTTTGTTACTCATTTCGGCAAGGGGGTGGGGTGAACCCTTTAAACCCCTATGTTTAACCCGTTATGGCTTGTCTGACAAATAATTTGCATACATGTGGGTATAAATGATTCGGGCTTGACTTAATAAGTAAACCCACTTTCTCGACTAAGGATGATAGAAATAGTGATAGAGATAGTAAAGTTTATAATAGTAAGATATATGTATTTCTATAATAAATGTTTTATGTATTTGCCGTAACAAACAAAGAAATATCGAGTGATGCGCGAGCGTTTACTAACCTAAACCTTTTTCTAACGTGGGGAAAAAATCATGGATATTCTACGAACAACTAGCTAAATCTCCAAAGTGTCGTGTCGGGATAGATACGCTTCCGCGTAAATTTTTGACCTGGACGAAATATAAGGAATAAATCCAAACCTCTGTATTATTAATTTTGGATATTGTTTTAAAGGCACTACATTAACAATTAATTTAAGTATATAATGATGCAATCATCTTGTTAATATAACCATTGTATATTTCAATACATTTTATGTATTGAAATATACCAGTAAACTGCCATTTGAGGTAAAATATCTCCTGATTTCAAATCGTCAAATCTCCTTTCTATTTCGTATCTCACCTCGACTCATTACTGCGGCAGCCATCATATCCACGGAAAAGTTCAACAAAGAGAAAAGTCGTGTTATAGTAAAGTAAATAACCTACTTTGTGGTTTACGTTAAGGAAAAAACTTAAATGTTCCTTGAAAAAATATGTATTTGGGGACACATGACAGAGCATAGTCCTATAGGTATAACTGCTACATTTGTAGAGCTTACATGCTGATCCTAAATTGTACACATAGTATTATTTTCTCTATGCTGTAGATAAGTATTGATTATATTTGATTAAACATACATCAACGCGTCTTTGGCGTTTGCGTCCTTCATAGTGCAAAGCCGTTAATCCCGATTTTATTTTAATTAAAATCTTTTATTTAACTTCACTCGTATGTATGTATGTATGTCCTGGAATCTTGCAATCAGTATTTCACCCACTTCCACTGAAGGTATCGAGCTGAAATTTGACACATATTTGGTTCCGATGACAATGCACGAAAATAAAAAAACAGTTATAAAATGCTTTTTTTTTTAATTTAACGGTATAATTTATTGTTAAAAACTCGTTTTCTTGTCGGAGGCCTTTATGCGGCTTGGTGATAACTCTTGCACCTATCCGCATTGTGCCAACGTGGTGGAGTAGGCTCCAGATTGTGATAAGGCCATGTCGTGTAGTAGGCCGAAGTTGCAGTCGTTAATGATTCCCAATGGTTTGACGAACTTTAAAGCATAATTTTATTTAAATATATTTTTAATTAAATATTTCAGCTTAGCTTACTAATACTTTCATAGGATTTAAGTCGACCGTTACTTGCAAGGATAGACCTACTTGAATTAGTGAAGATCGCTTGCTTGAAATCAGTCTCTTGGTTGGACTACTTGGAACCTCGGTCACGGAATTCCAATAACCGTGTTGACACCAGAGACAATCCTGTCCATTCCGTTATTATTTTAAAAAAACCCGCGGAATACGAGCAAAATAATATGAAAGATTAACGTTATTTTTTACATTTTAATATTTAGATAAAAGAAGACATGCGACGAACCCTTAACCCTGCACTGCGGTGCAAATTAATTCGTGTTACCAGCAATGACCCCGTATACAAAATCAATATTTTTTCATATCCTAACCTACGCGTTCTCAATCTATAAGAGGGCCCCAAGACTCAACACAACCCCAGTGTGATATGCGACGTGACAACACAGTTTTAGAAGCTCGCGAACTACCTCTTGTATGGTAAACTACTCGTTTTTTACACTGGTTTAAGTTTCATGCAACGGTCACGTATCTTTCTTAACCTCAGGCTAAACAGTTTCAAGTTTACCTATGTCTGTTTGTTGGTCTGAGTGGAGGTTATTATGGCATTACAGACAGATTAGGTACCATATTCCGGACGCATTCGAAGTTGAAATCAAATGAATGAGTGATTTTGGTATTGGTATTGTGTTCCAAAAAAAAATGAAATGAAAAAAGAATCTCAGTGGAGTCGATTATGGAATAGGTACGTTCTCATATTAAATTGTTATGCTGCGGGCGTCCACTTGTTTATATTAACTGTTGCTACTTAAAAATAATACAATAGGTAACCATGATGATCGACTGTTTATCAACGTAACTTTTAGGCTAAGGAATAAATTGCGACAAGGGGCGCCTAAATGGATGATAGAGAGGATTCAAGGGGCTAAAACTCTTTGAAATATGCAATGCAAATGGTAACCAAACAATTATTCAAAAGCCGTTAAATCATGTTTCATGTTAGTTAACCCTTTGTTTAATAGACAGTCTATTTGGAACTGATTGCATAAGATTGGCCAAGTCACAATAAAATTACATTTCTAGATTATGCCGAAGTGATTTCAATTGAGGCGACTTTCCTGTACGAGAAATGAACCGTGGCCGGACACGTTCGGGCTTCTTCGGTTGAGCTCGGCGTTTGTGTGAACTGCAATACCCCGTAATAGCACGAGCTACTTGACAATCATTTAGATTATTCGAGCAGTCTCTTTCTCGTAATCTTCTTAAAGTTTTCTTTGTGGTTGTTGCATGTTGAAAAAAAACTGTTTTCTTTAATTGAAAAATAAACTAATACAATACAGTTCTATGCAGTTTAACTCTATTATTCTAAGATACATACCAAGTACTCGTAGATACTGTAACAACGAGGTAATTGAAGTTCCTCAGTTGATTTAGCCTACCTTAAAAGTCAACAACTGGCGTGAACATTATAGCATGTACCTATGTAAAGTTATGGCGACAGTTACAGCTTTTCGAGGCGGCGAGCAAACAATTTTAAACTCTATCCTTTCAATGATAAGGACGATGTAATACATTATAAAAAGAACTACAATTTTTGTGAGGCACCCCAAGTTTGCCCCCGTTCTTTATAGGGTAGCTAGACATTAGACATAACGTTCCATTTACAATGTGAAAAGGGTTTGAAATTTGAGACTTTGTTTTTAAATAGATAAAAACAGAAATATCTATTTCACATTTAAACGATTCTTTTTTAAATCAATATATATCAGCTCATCAACTCAATTTTAATGATATTATGTAAGTTAAATAATTAGGTTAAGTTTTATTTAGGGTATCTAATCTTCTACCAATCATAGAGATCTTTGCCTCCGACTGAACAAGATATTAACTTCTAATGGTCTTAACAGAAAATCAGTATTTAATACAATTTCTAGTGTAAGTAGTAAGTAAGTATGTAGTAGTAAATAAAACACAGGATACAAATGTTACAGTATAAATATTAATAGTGAATCTAAAAACTTTCGACCCTATTTTACAAAAATTACGTGGACGGAAGTGTATGAAATTTAGGACAGTTAAGGTTGTAGAGAAGATGTGTAGAGTGCATACATGAGTGAGTACATTTTTATATACCTAGTATGCATTAGAAATACATTAAATAAATAAAAGGAAACATTACACACTTTACCATTAGTTTCACACACACAACGAATTTGAATTGAATAGTCGGTTACCTGGATACGTGGCATGTTATTTGTCACATGTCACTTTGAACGTAAGTTTATCCAAACTTTTGTGCAAAGTCTATGAGTATACGTTTATACATGCGATTTCGTAAGTAACATCCAATTTACCTGTAACCATTGATATATATGTTACCACTAACTCAATGCCTGTAACGTTCAAACTTAAAATTTAAAAAAATGAATTATGGTCGAATTTCGACCACCAGGCGACCACTGGGTATTTTAAATGGACTGGACTTTATATGACTGGACTTTTACTGCCTTAGTAACAGACTTTAAATTTAATAAAGTCTTAAAACCCGTAAAGAGCCGACACTATTATCTCTTTCCGTTGGAAGCTCCGTCGTTGCGTCACCAAATTAAACAACTTGTTCCATGAGCAGGGATTATACGACAAGCTATAAGATGCTACGTACAAAAAAAAACAAGTTCTTTCCGTCGTTCCCATTTAACAGATAATGACAAGTATAAGTATATTAAAAGCCACTTTAGAAAACTTTCAAGAAATATAGGGCTGAATTGCACCAATTTTGCATCATGATGCCCACAATAATGTTGATTGCGTAAAATAGCTTTAGGGAAACACTGATGTATAAGTGTGTTATAAACGACGCTAATATTGTACTGAAAAATTAATAATTGATTTTAATGGATGAAAAAAAATCCATCTGGATACTAGAGCATTTCAAATGGATGCAATTAAATTAAAACGACTGGATGCTGTATCTAAAATCTTATTACAAAGTGGGAGATGTGGCTATTTGGGTGGACAACAAAGGACCCCCTTATCATACAACGCGCCATCAAAGAAAATCACATATCGAAACAGCAGATTTATTTATTTTCATGATAAATATTTAAATAATGTGTAGTTCCATAAAGTGTATATAGGAAAACCTGTACTATTATATTCTATGGTACATGTGGCGTCCTCTTACCTTCGAGGGATAAGTATTAACAATAAAACAATATAATCACACTGTGTGTGTATACACAGTAAAGTAACTGAGATACATAATGATGTAAACGCCACAGTATATAGCTATCACGGATCTTATAAGTATCGCTTCTCAGTAATAGTTTATAGACGAACAAGTGTCTTCAAGATTTGAATTTCACGTTTATCGTTATTCGTTACGCTCTCTAATGTTATCGCATCGCACTTACGGATTTATCCGATTTTTCTGTTTTACATCCACTATATGTTACTAAACAAAAATAAGGCTTTATTTATCGTTTCATGTTGGTTTTAACCTTGATCTCGTTAAGACTCTCACCAAACTACTTACGTTTACGTAATGCCCTTTAGATCAAAATACAAAGCACACGTGATAAAGCCACTTGTGTACCACTTCGTAAGACTTCATCTATAAACTAGGGTTTCTTCCATTGATACAGTCAATCTTTAAGAGTCCTCTACTGGAAGTAAGCTGATCCCGATCGGTGTTATTTCTTACAACAATTAGTCCGCTGTTATCGTGTTAGGATATAAACTTATAGCGGTACCGCCGAAGACTGGATGTCAGAAATTAGTTGTGGCCTTTAAGATGCAGTAAGCGTGCTTGTCCAGTCCGAAGTCAATTCGAATTAAGTTAGTTAATCTATATATATAAAAGGAGAAGCTGACTGACTGACTGACTGACTGACTGACATATCAACGCAGGGCCTATAAGGGTAAGAAACTTGAAATTTTGCACAGGGGTTCCTTTTATAACGTAGGGGAGCACTAAAGAAGGATTTTTGAAAATTCACCTCCTGAGGGGGTAAAACGGGGGTGCAAAGTTAGTATGAAACTTTGCCATTTTTGAAGTCAAGTGGGCAACCCGAACGCGGGCAGACGTCGTTAATGGGTCTAATTCTACGCGAGCGAAGCTGCGGACGTCCACTAGTCATAAATAAATGTAATTTTCATAGAATTCTGGTAATGACAACATTATAGATGATTCTTTTTTTAAACTTGTGCTTGTAAATAGACAATTCTTTTGACATCATTTTGGAACGCAATCACATTACTTTTACAGCGCCATCACTATCAAATCACGTGACGAGCCGTGACCTTAATACCAAATGTACGCTCATGATTAAAAAGTAAAAGTGCGTAAGTTATGAAGTGCGAAAGTAGTTCCGTACTTATATCCGAATTTAAATCTTCGGAAGGTATAAAAATATTATTTACTAGTGGTCCGCCCCGGCTTCGCACGGGTATTTTATGTAAAAATCAAAATTATAATACACACACATAAACCCTATTTGCGTCAGGTTACTAAAAAAATAAAAATTTAACACGACTTTATTTTACATATATAGATTACTAGTGGTCCGCCCCGGCTTCGCACGGGTATTTTATGTAAAAATCAAAATTATAATACACACACATAAACCCTATTTGCGTCAGGTTACTAAAAAAATAAAAATTTAACACGACTTTATTTTACATATATAGATTATAACAATAGTTTCGTTTACGCCTAGTAATACATATTATATAGCCTATGTCACTCAGTGAAGATGCAGCTTTCTAATGGTGAAAGAATTTTTGAAATCGGTCCAGTAGTTTTGGCAGCGCACGCCAGAATAGCTCGCAGATGGTAGATTTTTTCCTACTTACCTACTTGACACTTATCGTCATATTTTGGACAATTCACACAATATCTTTATAAATTTTAGCCTGTGTGTTATTCTGATGTATAAGCTATATTATTGTAAAGTTTCATTAAAATCCATTCAGTACTTTTTACGTGAAAAAGTAACACACATCCATCCATACATACATACATACTTACAAACTTTCCCCTTTATAATATTAGTAGGATAGGATTAGTAAAGATTATACCTTATCAACAGCCTAAAATTTAAGTTTTATGCTTCTAGTTCTGAAAATGACAATACTTTCATACAACCTTTCATCTCCCTTTTATTACAACACTTTTTTCCAATAAAACAGTGTCTATGTCCTTTGTCAGGCTCTAGACTGTGTACCAAATTTCATTTAAATCGGTTCAGTAGTTTTGGCGTGAAAGTGAAACAGACAGACAGACAGACAGACAGACAGACAGACACTTCAAAACCAAACGTCCAATTTTAATCATTCAAAGACCAAATATTATCTACATAAACTGTAAATGTAGTCCAAAAAAAATTCAAGATAAAAATATTGTTGTTGTGCCTCACTCGACATAGATAGGTATAGTGTGTCGCGGACTTTTTTAATGATATTTATAAAATCTACAATAAATTAGAACATTTTATGGTTCTATCTTTTATAGTTTAGGCAGCGTACGCAAAATAAGTAACTTTTCTGGTTGATTTTTTTACACCTTGTGTCCGAAAAACCCAAATATCTTACGGAACCCTATTTTTTTCCAAAATAAAATTTAGCCTATGTCACCCGGGGATAGTGTAGCTTTCCAACAGTGAAAGAATTTTTCAAATCGGTTCAGTAGTTTTGAAGCCTATTCGATGCAAACAAACAAACAATCAAATCTTTCCTCTTTATATTATTAGTATAGATAGATTAATTAGAACATTTTATGGTTCTATCTTTTATAGTTTAGGCAGCGTACGCAAAATAAGTAACTGTTCTGGTTGATTTTTTTACACCTTGTGTCCGAAAAACCCAAATATCTTACGGAACCCTATTTTTTTCCGAAATAAAATTTTGCCTATGTCACCCGGGGATAGTGTAGCTTTCCATCAGTGAAAGAATTTTTCAAATCGGTTCAGTAGTTTTGAAGCCTATTCAAAACAAACAAACAATCAAATCTTTCCTCTTTATATTATTAGTATAGATATAGATAAACCATTAAATCTAATTGTGTGGCACTTTGAGGGTTAAATCATGACTTAAATTAGGTGTTTTGGATGAGAATAAATTTATACTAGTGTGTAAAATAATATTAAAACAATGTAATTCAAATAAACTAACAAAAAATAGATAGAGATACTTAATTGTAGCTCACGCGTTACAGTTTTCATAAAAATAATTGTGACTTGAATCATTTCTGATTAAAATTAGCCAGTAGGTAATAACGCTGCAGAATTTTATCAAGTCATGCCATGACACGTGAATGTTGTAATACCGATGTTTATCTTCGCTGTTCAGCGTAATGTTAACATATCATTTATTGTGTAAAATTTGATCTAAATCTTAGTTCCTTTCGTGTGTTTACATAGTCATAATATTAAAAATTTTCGTATCTAAATTTAGCCAAGGTATATACCAAAGATTCCATAGATACCATGTAGGTAACATATGAATCAGTGACCTTAAGAAGAGGAAGATATGTTATATAGAAGCGCTCTGAAACTGGCCAAATAAATCTGATCAAATGACTGCCCTACCTACCTTTTGCTTAGTTAAAAGCGTTAGTAGTGATGATGTAATCATAATGATTCTAATGACAACGAACTGTTCCATTTGCGAACACTAAATACTATGATGGTAACACTAAAATAACTAACTTTTTTACTTGATTCTTCAATGGATATAATGTGTCAAATCTGGTCAAACAAACTCATGTCCATATCTCCTCCGTCAACGTCCAAGTGTGAAGGTAGGTACCTACTATATTACCTACCCATGAACAGTATGAACATCGTTTGTGCGTTTAATTACTTGTGTGTCAAGAATGTCAACATGACGTGCACAAATAAATGGTCCGGTGAATGTTTGTTGCCCACTCTCGTTATACACGGCTGCTGAATGCCAGAGTTTGAATCAAACGTTTTCGTACCCTATTATTGCTGTTTTTAACATATTTTCTGCTACAAGTTACTTTTATCGTCAAATTTTTAATATAGCCTGCGTCTGGCTTAACCTTATTATGCTTCTTCCAATTCTACTCCTGAATCGCGGTGGACGTGGAAATCGTGACATCGTTCAGTTCTTTAGCAACTGAATGTATTGTTTTCACGTAACATAATCACATATTCCAGTTATTACCTACGAGTCTATGCAAAATCCAGAAAAACACTCAGTACATTATAAATAATGTTACACTTTTCTAGATTCAAATTTTTTAGTTCTCCAGGGTTGGAACGCATCTGTGACCGATTTTGAACGAAACTATTATGAGTAACGTTCAAAATCAGTCGCAGTTGTCATGGGCAACTAGAAAGAAGACTCAAACATCATCAGAAGCTGTTCTAGCGTCCTCGACTAGCGAATTCGTGACATGCTTAACCCTCAACAACCGCACGTGTTGAGTTATACGCCGCCGGACGTCTGTCATACGCGCCCGTCGACATGTATACTTACAAATAAGTGATCCGTTGCATGTTTGTTCCCTATTCAGTATAATCGCGCATAGCGCTTATAGTATGGGGGCTAGTAGATATTGATCAACATCGCAACCTTGCATCGCAGTACATCTATGAGAATATTATGTATATTCGTAAAAATAGGCATCAGTTTGTAAGTCGTAGTGACCTAAATGCCTTACGCAATGTAACACTAAGGAACGGCCACAAATTAGCGTTTCCTAAATGCCGGCTTAGTAAGAAAAGTCGTTCCTTCATAGGAATGTCTATTCTAATATTCAATAAAGTCCCGGCTGCGGTTCAGTCTCTGCCTTTACAAAGGTTTAAAAAAAACCATCAAACAAACATTATGTCGAAAAGCTTATTATAATATTCAGGAGTATTTGGATGATATAAAGGCATGGGACTGTATTAAACTCTGACAGGCTATCACTATGCTTCTGTATTAATTATACTAAAAATTGTAAGCAGGTGGCATATGGGGTGATTCTTGGCATACACGATTGGCTGTCTCGTGTCTGACTTAATCATGTCATGGTCATACTGTGCATTTTTCTGTAAAAATTAAATTTGAATTTTAAAAGAGTACCGAGAGTTTTTTCCTCCGGCTTTTTTCGCTCTCGGCCTACACTAGGGCATAGGATAAGAATATTGTAAATTCTTCCTAAAGCCGATGACCATATAGATAGTCTATCGTGACTTAGAGCTTAGCTTAGTGGTAGGTAATTATTGTAAATTTATCTTAAGGCAAGTTAGACACCTGTGTAGGATTAGCTATTCATTCAATAATCAATAGCTAATCCTTTGCCTTATATAGATCAGTTAGTAGTTTAAGTAGTTTTTAGTTAGGTACCTAGACTTTCGTTAAGCGTGTCTAATCACCTCATAGCGAAATAAATTATTTGACTTTGAAAAAAAAACAGAGTTAAGTGGCATTTTTGTTATTTGTGTATAATATAAGCCTATGACCGGCCTACTTGACATTTTACCTAGAAAGAGACGTATTAACAGAAGGGATTAATTATTGCAGTAAATCAAAATTTAAATGCTCTCGTATGTAGTGTTAAATTTAGATACACTATTAATAGATAGATGGATAGTATTCGTCAAAATATTGAGAATGACTGAGACTGAAAAATAAGGATTGCATTTTTACTTTCGTTCGGTATATCCTTGTTACTGTTAGTCATAGCAATATAGCATCATTCTTAGTTATTGTGGTTCAAGTTTTGGTCCTAGTTGGCCACAGATTAATGCACTTGAAGGCGATAGTCCACTCTTTGACTTTTCAGCCGGCAACGACCCCGCCACAAGAACACAGTTCGTTTAAAAACAATTATAACACGGCAGAAATGGGTGCGGTAGAAAGGCCTCGTGCGACATGTGATGTAATGGAATGTTTGCGAAGTTACAGATATGCGTGATCTATTATCACTAATGGTCCCTCCACCAAGCCGCATTATAGTGTCCGCAGTAGCGTGGAGTAAGTAGTGCATACTCCACCACGCTACTAGAATTTTAGAAGAAAATTTTTTATTTTTTGTATTTTTCATTTATGTCGCTGTCGCTGCGACCCATAGACGTCCCACTGCTGGGCACGGGTCTCCTTCACAGACACTGCTGTGGGAGGTCTAGAGCAAAGTCCACCACGCTGCTTTAATGTGGATTGGTGGAGGAGTTAGTGGCCAACCCAGTGTCGAATGGTCTCAAGCCACCCGAAGGTCTTCGACAGGGCTTTCCAGCATTGAAAACAACCGAGACCGACGGTTTTACGTGCCCTTCGAAGCACGGTTAATTTATGTACCGTGTATTAAAATAATTATTCTCGTAATAACGTTTCTGCACTTTTACCCATAATTATAATCTTTGACTATGCGAAATTTCACATTCCTTTACACATATAGATTTACATGACAACCCTATTCGCGACCCGTGTATGACGACCATCGCTGACGCATCACAGGACAGTATGAGACACGTAATAGCCTTAAATGGGAAGGAAGTGCTGCTCAATGGATGATTGATCTACATGCAAACACTTCAAGTTCTCGTCAAAAGTGGTGCTGAGTAGATTGATAGAGATGCGTAGAAGCCGTTGAGTCGAGATGAGTATAAATGCTTTCATATTTTTTTTGACATTCTGTGAGAGCCGAAAGGTTAGGTCATATAAAAGTACCTACAAGATAATGGATACATAAACGTGATTAAGTTTTAAAGGTAGGATTAGGATTGGTCACTGGATCAGGACTGGTCACAAATGGATCGTTAATGGATCGCAGCCAAGACCCGTACTGTTATGTACCTACCTACTATATTATTATGTATCCTATGCCAAAACATGTCGTTGCTTTCAATAGTTTCCATGTTAAATAAGGAGGTTTTATGTTTCAAGTAAAATCTAAATCAAAATAAATGGTTCAACCAAACGTAAACGGTTTCGTAAATGCCATTTATTGACTTGATTGACCCTTCACACTAACCAAGCTAGTAAAGAGAACGGACTCTAGCTTAACACGTAAGAGGAGTAAATTGCACATCATTTCTTCCTGTAGGATAATTAAAAGCATAATAAAAAAATTGAACATGAAACAACATATAACACTGAACAAGGTCACGACTGAATTTTTTATACATATAATATACCTAGCTTCGACCCATAGACGTCCTACTGCTGGGCACGGGTCTCCCCCATAGCAACTCTGCGGGAGGTCTAGACTATACCTACTCCACCACGCTGCTCCAATGCGGAATGGTGAAGGTTTTATTCAATCCAGTGATGAACGTTCTCAAGCCATCCGAAGGTCTTCGCAAAGACTTAACGACTGTCTCCAGCATTGAAACAACCGGGACCGACGACCTATTTATTTTACTTTTGTCTGAACCTACCAAACCAACACCACGACAACGTATTAAAATAATGTGTCCGCATTTACATGTGTGTGGTTCGACACGGATCATTGAATTCAAATGGCGAGCAATTTGACACCGATATATTGGTAATATTGCGAAACGCTGGTACGTTAGGAACGGACAGAACAAATCTTAACTGCGCCCAAAAATATGTCAAGATCGAAACCTAAATGCGCAGCGTTGAACCTCGATTGGCAAGTAGATATTCACCATTTTACTTAGTTATTACGTGTTTGTTATTTTTTAAGTTAAGTACTTGACTGTAGTTTTTAGTTTTTAAGTTAATAATGTTGGAGAAAATAAATAAGTGTTAAAATTTCCCCCGCCGCGCTCCCGAGTCTACATCCTGAGATCTTCTGTTTTTGTTACATATTATATCAAGTGTCGTATTCAACCAAACAATGATAAATAATATTTATCATTAAAAGGTAGGACGGCCGGTACCTACTCCATTTTAAAATAAACAGATAAAAGTGCTAAACTTCGGCGCCGGCCGCGATGTGCTGCGGTGTTCATAGAAAATGGTGACCACTTTTGGCCAGTACGCTTGTTCGTCAGGCAGAAATCTATTAATAAAAATAAACACATACTAACACAAGAAGACACTGCCTGATCCTATAATACAAATAATACAAAATTTGGCTATTATTCTACACCAAACAATACGATATTTACATAAAAATATTTAAGTAAGTGTACCGTATACGAGTGTTGACGCGACGTCAGTGGAGGTCGCCCCACTTTTGAGCGTACTACCTATATTTTGTAGGTCGTTTATCGCAACCAATTCCCTGGTACCAGTGAATCACGCACTACACTACACTTACACACCGAATGAATTGTTTATGCAGTATTATAACCTCACTAATATCATCCTAACGTTATAACTTGGAGCATTGTTCCTATTCTCAATTTAACATTTGTAATCGATCACATTGGGTTAATTAAAGACATTAAACACAATTTTTTGGTTTGAGCTAAATAGACCGTTTTTGTGAGATCTTTGTGTTACCAGCCAAGGCTAAGAGATATCATTAGCGTATCGTCGTGGCATAGCCGCTCTTAATTGCATTCAAAATTGTGTCAACAGAATGTAGAAGAATCCACCAAATATTGGACAATACTAATAGCTACTGCTCTCTAGCCTTGATTAATAACTTATTTATTCAATCAAGAAAAAAGGATTTCAATCATTATCAGTACCAGGGACCGAATTAGCTTTAACCTCAGCTCTAGATTTCTGACCCAGCGCATGATATAACCACAGTAGTAATATAAATGATATAGCTGGCTTACATACAAGATACGTTAAAAATATCCATCGATATCACACTAAATAGGCCATCATTTAATTTCATTAATTTAATTTATGAAGCAAATGTAATCGTTTCAATGAGACTGCACGAGTAAAAAGCACGAAAATATTTTAATCTATATATATTTTCGCGAACGAAAACATCTGCAGTAGAAATTGAAGCTTACGTAAGAAACCACTAACGCAATCTGCTAATGCTAGGCCTTTAGGAAAACTAGCTATCTTCCATCCCGTTTAAAAGTTATATTAAGATTTCACAACGCAGTCATAAGACAACGTTTTATAAAAATATCTTTGTTTTCACTATTCTTAATTTTCTAGAATGTAGTAGTTCTACTTCAGGTTAAGTATACAACAGAATGATTATATTTATAATAATATTATTATTTGATCAATAATGATATTTTAATATACAGAGAACTAAGAGATACCTAAACAGAAATCATGGAAGTAATAGATCCGCCTTGCATATTAGAGACATACAGGTTATATTGAAAAATATTGATCGTTTGTGTAAATTAAAATAAACCTTATATTAATGTCTGTCTGTATTTTAATGGCTGTGAGTTTTTCATACATTTTTTTTTTTAATTTTAACGTCAGTTTAAGTAGTGAACGCCCTGGCTTAGGTACTCGACCATAACCACGCTGTTCGCGATAGTATAAGTACTCGTATGACACTCATATCCTATAACGAATGCCTCGGCAGACAGTATGAAATTTTTGTACCGGCTTGTATGATACTTTGTGCATAGTCGATAAGCGGATATCGCATTCAACCGAATTTCTCTCTTATCCCTATGTAACTTGGTTGGAAATGCTTAACAATACAGCTCTTGGGCGGGAAAATACATGGCTAATGAATAATTTACAACAACCCACATCAGCACGAGATACATAACCATCTACAGTTAGAAATTCATACGGTTAGTAACAATCTACTGAGCTTTTACGAATACGAGCTTTCTTGTTATTGTCTTTGTTGAGTTAATTCCGACACAAGTAACCTCGGAGTCAGTAAAAAATCACATTCAAATTGGCATTAGTTTTAGATATTAACAATCATTTTAACTAAAATAAAATTAGTCAATTTAATTTTTCTTGCTATTTCCAAATGTCTTCAGAATTACTAAATATTCATAACTATTAAATAAAGCCTAAGCTAATTGTATCACCTACTCATAATTTCATTCTGTTGAGTATATAATAAATTCTCTACTTTACACATTTCTTTAAATACTCAAATAAAATGTTAGGTTGAAATAAACCTAATTACCTATAAATTTAAAATAAAATACGACCAGAATCGACAGTTCCATTGCACTACCTAGAAATGAGACATCTACTTAACAAGTCAGCGACAACAATTAGTTTTTTGTACGATGAAAAAAAACTGAATAAAATATTCGCCTCATCTTGACCTCGACTGTATTTTGTAAATCGAAACGCTTCTACAGTAAATAGGTAAGTAAGATTTATACACACTTACTATGGATATTTTTTATTATTATAGAACACCTATAAATTGTTTGCTTAGGCAGCTGATGTTGTGAGATATTCAAGAAAACATCAATATTTCTACTTGAACGTGACTGCGGTGCCCTCTAGTGGTGCAGGTCGGACCCCTACGCTGTGCCACACAGGTCACCTTTTCCGGGATCACACTTGATAGACGGTCTGATTTTGCTACTCGCAATATCAGAAGTCCCCCTTTACTAGCCTCTAAGGGCAAGCAGGGTCATTTCACTACCAACTTCTGGACCCGAGCTACAGGCACCTACTGTAACGAATTCTGTATTAGTGTTCGGATAGTATTGCACTGTATTAGTATTAGTATTGCAGTAGTATTAGTATTACAGGATTAGTATTGCACTGAGCGCATTGCAGTACTGGAGGCACCAGTATCATTCATTCTGTAATAGATTCGAAGTCAACAGAACAAGGTCGGCGCTGTTATAAGTATTGTTAGCGATAACGAAACGTATCCGTTGCTACATTGCTCATTGGATACATTATTGTTACTTTGCTTTCGATTTCATTAACTTGTCGACGGGGTATCAAAATGTAATTTATAAAGCTAATCTGCATCCCATAGACGCCCATTTGCTGGGCACGGGTCTTCCCCACACAAATCTGCAGAGGTCTAGAGAATACTCCACCACGCTGCTCCAATGCGGATTGGTGGATGGGTTTGTTGCCAACCCAGTCTCGAATGTTCTTAAGCCACACGACGCTTAACGATTGTTTTCACAATTGAAAACAACCGGGACCGGCGGCTTATCGTGCCCTCCGAAGCACAGCATAATCTGCGAGTAATTACTGAACTTTTCTACAGGCGCCAATTTAAGTCCTCAAGTGTAAGCGACGATCTGTTCTAGACTTGGCATGGGACTCTTACTATTAAATTAAATTAAATTACTAATTATATACTACTAACAGTAACTAACAGGAGTGATAAAATTGTGATTAAGTGGCACTGTTTCTGTAGCCCTCTTATCTAATAACGTAATAACGGACTGACCCTGTCCTATACTAACTGGACTAACATTCCCAGTCCCGGATGAATAAGCCCACTCATGTCTTGAGCGGTTAGGTGGTGCTGCATGCCGTTTGCTATCTTATTATAATCTTTAAAATCAACGTAAAAACTACTAGAATTTCCATTTGAACGAGACAGTTCAATCGTTGGTATTGGACCAGCGTGGTCGACTATGCCATAGAAAGAACTGGGCTAAAGAAAAAGGTTCGGAGTCATAGATAACCGACAAGGCCATCGTAGAGAAGTGTTGCGATAACAAACCTGTCGATCGACTTAAATCGTTCCTTTTGTTCGCCAATATGTTTAGCAAACGGTATATTTTATTGCTTTTCGAATCGGGCCAGTTCGGGATCTCAACTAGAATTTGATTAATTTTGTCCGTTTGTGAAAGGAAATGTTGTC
The DNA here is from genome assembly GCA_944567765.1 of Carterocephalus palaemon. Lineage (NCBI taxonomy): Eukaryota > Metazoa > Arthropoda > Insecta > Lepidoptera > Hesperiidae > Carterocephalus > Carterocephalus palaemon. The sequence goes on along the minus strand of OX155651.1, from coordinate 9,350,788 downwards.
TGATAGTCGATTTATATTAGTCGATTGATAGGTCTTTCTTACACTTAGTAGGACAACGGATTTTTTTTCTTTTTGTCAGTCTGCAATGTAACTACATAACTACCAAAAATGTGACCAACGCGGATCATGAACTGATTGATAGTAATATCCCATGAAGTAGTTCAGTTAGTGTGTTAGTAAGCTAACTGATACCTACTCTTTTCAGATAACCATAATATTGGAAGACTTGGATGTGTAAACTTATTTGGGCGCATTGGCCTATTTTTAGACTATTTATTGGCTTAGGTAGGTAAGTACATACTACGACTACCACTCAGTAGAATCAACACAGATCTGAAGCTTTATTTTTTAACCGCTTGCCACCAGACGAGCGAAAAATTACGAGTTTCTTATCTCGTACGACTGGGGAAATTCCGTATTTTTTAACAACTGCAATGTAAAAAGTGGTATTAAACACTCGATTGGCAGGCCAAGAGATAGACTAAGTATTGTTTCTATTTAATGAGTCTCAGTCTAGCGATTAAGTCACGCTAGCGAGCGGTTAAAAAATAAAGCCACTGGTGATTTATGGGTCGAGAATGTGGGGCTGGGGAAACGATCTATGACGTCCAAGAACATCTCGTATTTTGTATAAAACACAATATATTGTATTTAATTTGTATTAATTAAACTGAAAACATTTAGCAACAGTTTGTCCAAAATATTATACTCCACAACCCAGTCTAAACCAAACGTTAGTTCATAAAAGCAATTACGCGTGCGGTAACTAAATTGATGAACGCCACGTAATCGCCGCGCCATCTGGCGGGAAACATGACATGTTCGTTCAGAGTAATGAGTGTATGAGCGTAAGGGATATTTTTACAAACTTTTATTCAACATCTCTGGTCAAATCTTGTAAATTGAATTACAATTCCTCTTATGTACCACTTGCATTCTTCTTAATCGTTGGAGTTGGAGATTTTCATGCTGATTTAGTTCTGATGACGATAGTTTTTTTTTCTTCCAGACAAAGGAGCACCTCAACGGATAACAACGTACGAAACGAACTGTTTGCGAGTGAGACGGTCCGCACTGGAAATCAGCGCTGCTGCTTCCTTGTGGATTCGCAGCTTTATGCTTGATAATTACATACATACTTACAATATTTTTAAAACTGTATAACCTTACATAAGTATCTTATATAAGGTTACTAAGCAAAAAAAACCTATTTAAGTATTATTACTTAAAAATAAACTTATATCCTTTTTTCTTTATAAGTTATCTATCAATTCTGACTTTAATTCTTAATAACCTTACATAAGTATCTTATATAAATTTACTAAATAGATACTTAAGTAAGTAATAATACTTACATACCTAAGTATCTATTGATTGGGTAGGTCACCAGGTAGCTACACGAAATCGTGGGTTTAAAATTTAATTTGATTAATTGTGTAGGTGGTACCTTACCTATTCTACTATTTGTCTGTGACCTACAAGCCTCTCTGTGTAGCAGAGAACCCTGACGAAGACGACCGTGTAGTGAACCTTTTGCGCACTTGCGTAAGCATTACAATATTATTACTTAAGGTAAAAAAAACACGGACATACCTAAGTAGTAACTATTTAACATGTATATTTTTTTATCTCAGTCTTATTAATTCATATCTGTTTATCTCCTTTTCCCGTAGTGAAGTAGCAACATGGGTTGTACGGTTAAATCAGAGCAACATGATTAGTCTTATCTGGAATAAGTAATGTTATTTCTGAACTAGATAGGTGGTTGCTTACCATAGGTGCCGAATGTATAATTTTAACTAACAAACTTAATATGTAATATGATTTTCTAAGTCCCTTCAAATGATTTCAGTTTTCTATTAAAACAATACCTAAGTGTTTTTTACCGACTTCGAAAAAAGAAGGATGTTTTATATTCGACTGTTTGTATTTTTTGTCTGTAAGTACTCGTATGTACAGCGATAACTTCATCGTTTATTAACCGATTTTTGATGATTCTTTTTGTATTTTGTGTTCTACCAACATCACATCAAAGGTGGTTCCATATATACCTAACCATATAAAATTCTAATAAAATTCTATTAAAAGTAGTAAACAAGCATATTGAAAGTAGCCATGTTAGTAATAGTTGTGTTAATTGCCCTGTAGCGTGATTGTGTATGGATTTTCTTGATTCTTCTTTTTTTTTGAAAACCACATACTAGGTTCTCTTTAAATTTCAAGATAAAATTTAGCCCCTAAGAGTAGTAAAAATGCATAATAAGATAGCCGACTATTATGTTCTTCGTGTTTATTGCACTGTAGCTGTACCTATTTGAGTATGGATTTTGATGATTCTTTTTTATGGGCCCCTCTCCAAATCACAGATTGATCCAATGAGGATTGTACTACTATTAACTATTATTTTTAACTTTTTAGTTTTTAAGTCAGTTTTTTGATTGCTTTTTTCGATACATTATATCTTTTTTTTCTACAAATTAGACATTGCCTGGCATACCTGGATAGACCCAAAATGTTCTCGGGACCAAATCAAAAGAAGCCTGGCCAGCGATAATCAAAACATAAAGTGGAGTTCTATTTTTGAATCTCTCGCCGTCGGGCATCGGGCGAGCCGAAGCGACCGGAGTCTCTCGGAGACTGCCGAGCAGTGAGAGCGGCGCGGCCTCGTGACGTCACTGAGGTCGCGCGCGCTTCCTGCATCGCGATCGCAATAAGGGCAAGCGTAGAAGACCGATTTTAGTCGACCATCCTTTTCGTGCACTGCCAAGGTGCTAGATTTTGTATCACTGAAGATACAGGTGCCTTCAGCAGAATAATGCAACGGACGCAAATGAAGGATAGCAGACAGTCCGTTTTAGTGGACTCTCCTTTCTTGTCTTATTACAAGCCGATGTAAAACCATGATGAAGGCTATACATAATTATATAACCTATCGGGTTAACTTAATCAGTTGTTAGAATTTTGGATGAATATTGGATGAAATAGCTTGTTGGAAACGATAAAATATGTAGGTAATATAAAGTAATCATGACTAGCAAGGTCAACAACAATTTCTCAGCTAAGCTTATTGTTATAACAGGTTTCTTTAATTTAGCTAGTAAAGAAAAAATCTCTCAGTAACGAGAAGCTTAGACAATGACATAGAAATTTCCAATTTTATAAAGTAGGTAATACAGGAGCCTGCAACAATTAATTGAGAATAGAAGATCCTTGGAATATTCAAGAAGGTTTTAAACGCCTACTCACTCTCAGCGAGGAAGACATTTTCTACGTATCATCTTGTTTCCTTGTAGATAGATATTATTTAAAGATACCTATTATGACTGCTTTATATGCTCGCCGCTGACATTTTCATTAAATCATATTCGTTATCGTTACGTTATTTTATCTCCTTATTATTATTAATTAAAATAAGAATAGAATATGACTTAGATATTATGTAAAATTATAATAATTAAATGTTATTAATTGTATATCAGTCGTGTATTGTAGTACGTAGGCTTTAATCTGTGGTCATTAACCCGCGAACAATAAAACCCGTTAACAGTCTTCATTCATAAGAAACAACAACCTGTGCAGTACATGTTCAGAAGCTAGCGGTAGCTACTTTGGTATTACAAAAATATTCTAAACAAAAGAAAATTGTAGTTATTACTTACCTCTAGACTGTCATCTTGAGGTGTTATTAAGAACTCAAAACAAATTGTTTAAATCGTATCGTTTCCATTGCACGCGCAGACCAACCAAAACACTTCTTACCGAAGGTATAAGAAGCAATGATCACTTGAAATCTGAAAGTGATAGTAACCGAAAATAGTAGAAGCGCTGTTACGTACAAATAGTTACACTTAGAAATCTTAATAGTTTATGTCGTCACAGATTGTGAATGTCACCAGATTCTTATGGCGTTGCTTCAATGTAAATAATTCTATACACCTTCCTTGAATTATAAATACCGGAATAAGTTAGAGGGAGCTGTAGTATTGACAATACGATAGCTTAGATAATTGAAGACAAGAGAGTAGAGATATCGAGTTAAATATAGTTTTCATTTGCATCATTTTCTACCAAGAAATTCATTAGATATTGAGTATTATATAATAATATAATAGGATTATAATTTTTCTAGTTCAGGTATTGACATTTTTCTGGGAATATGTCTAGAAAACACGGTGGGTAAGAAATGATAACGAAATACAAAATGCAAAGAGAAATTAAATGTTCCGAGTTTACACAATTGTCCAAGAATAAGGAAGTTAAGCAACAGTTTGTAACAGCAAAAACAACTTCGATATCTAAAAACTGACTTATTGAGGTCGGCTATCATATTAATTCAGTATTCAAGGCTGGCTAAAGAAATTCAGTATTAGAGATATAATAAACGTTCTATTAAGACCTAAAGTCGACAACTTCACCGACCCGCATCGGTAGAGTTTGGAATTGGGTTAAGGGACTGTTTGAGGACAAACTTTTTCGGAAGGTAACATTCGAGCATTAAGGCGCTACGCAGACAACCAATTTTACATAGATCCATTATGTAGATAAACTCAAACGACCCAAAAAAAGGAGGAGGTTCTCAATTCAGATAAATCTTTGTTTTTTGAATGTACGTCGTTTAGTTCAGTGACCAAAAAAAATCTATATAGAATAAAACATCCTATAGTCAGCCTTTTAGGCTTTGGCTTTGAATTTAATTCAAGTGTATTTTAAATATTAAACACTACGAATAAAAACAATCATTGTTCTCCGAAAGGTTGTATATTTAAATCCACTAATAAAAATAACAAAACATTATATTTATAATAGAACTAGCTGACCCCGCAAACGTTGTTCTGCCATATGAAATGTCAAAGTGACGCGACACTTCACGTCAATGAACGACGGTTAAAAATAAAAATACTAAAATAGTGTTCGATAAACAATTTCCAGTGGCCCAAATTGTGAATCTAAACCATCCTCGAATCCCCTTGAACACTCACAAAAAATTGCATCAACATCTATCCAGCTGTTTAGGAGGAGTTTACTGTCATACACACGTACAAAAGAAATATTAAGATTATAGAAAAAAATTAAAATTATAAATAAGGGCACCTTTCTTCAGTGGTCAGCCTCATTTATCCACATGTCATTTTAGTTTAGTTAAATTATTTAACTAAACATTAGTCAGCCTTTCATTATTATTTATTTATTCTTGCTTTGCCTTAGCTTCGAATCTCTTAATTTTTAATCAATATATTATTATGGTTCTTTCTCCGTTCCTTCATTTCTTGTTTTTGTTCTCAAATGGTCTTCACTCTCATTAAAATTGTGCAACAGGATCAACGGCTGACTACAGAATTTGTAGCCCCGTTAGTCGGCCGTGATGAGACGAGATGATGACCATATGACCAAGAAAGTGCTCACCATCGAAGAGAGCAAAAAAGGCCGAGGACGACCCCCAATGACCAGGTTGAACACCATCAAAAATGACCTAAAAACTATTAACGTGACCAAAGAGACAACCCACAACCGCACGGTGTGGCGCCGAAGTACTAGGAGGGCTGACCCCAAATGAAACTGGGAAAGAGCCAGGGAGAAGAAGAAGAAGAAGAATTAGTCGGCCCTTGGCATGCAATTATATCAGCGGCAAAAAACCTTAAAAATTGGAAGCCCGGTTAAATTAAATTAAAATACAACATATTAAACAAATAAAATGCATACTATAATAGTTAATTTAATCACAAAATAAACATATTATAGTAACAGAATAATAATCCACCACAAATTACAGCAAATTCACACAAAAATTAACTCGAACACGTAGTGATATCGGTATTTCAATGGTACCTACGCTATCCAAGTGTGGTCATTATCTACAGTTGACCTAGAACCGAGTGATAGATTAATAAAATCCCACACGTTCTAGCGTCTTTATCGTCTCGCACTATTGTCTAGTTAATGTACCTTTGGCAGTGTTAGACAGTTCTAATAACCTACCAGCCAGTAAAGTAGTAGGTAAACTAAACAGCCATGCGAATCGAAATCAAATGATCTATTAAGTTAATGTTTTATGTATTCCATCATTCCACTAGTCGACGAACGTAATGTTATCGTTTTAATCATCAATCAACCGGCTGGTGTACTTTATAATACAATACAATGCAATGCAATACAATACAAATGCACTTTATTGTATACAGCAAAAAACGTAAGTAATAAAAGAAAACATTCCTGATAATTTGATATCACGTGTTTGCCTAATCTAAAAGATTTGCCGAGTCCAATACCAAAACAAACACCTTCATTTTAAACACATTTTTAAACTTTAGAATTTTAAATTTGATTATTTTGGTAAAATAATACCTGTACTATTAGTTGCATTCTGTGGCACCTAATCTATAATCTAATCGAGAGTTGAGCAGCCTATCAATTTTTTGGTTTATGACTTGTGTCAGAAATCGACTGGGAACTTCTTGATCGTTCTGGTACTACGTTGTCCCTGACCTTGTTAGTTTTTCGCGGATTGTTTTCCTCTTGTACCAACCGCAAATTCGAGTTACAGGGTTTTGGTAAGTACCAGAAATATAGCCTTGTTCAACATTGTGCTCATTTACATGTGTATCACGAAAAAACATAACATTACGCCTGTATTTCTCTGAAGGGCAAGCAGCAGTATATATTTACATACACACACATTTCATCAGTTATGTTTATGTCCCATGTAAAAGATGGTGTGGTGAGCCTATTGCCACCAGCCACAACTCCCAACTCCGAGTTACTAGGAGTTTCAAGTAGATAAACCCAACAATCTTTTGCCCGACCCGAGGATCGAACGTACTAGCTTGGCAGTCGCGCTTGCGACCACTACACCAACTAGGCAGTCAGTTAACATCTCATCTATTTCCATAAACTACGAGAGAACGATCCTGATCAACAAAGCTACATTACTGACATTATGATTAAAATTTTGACTTAACGTTAGTTAACATCTTTCATACAATATTTCGTGTTCTTGAAGATAGGTCTGTAGGTCGGTAGTCGGTACCGAAGCCTACTTTGAGGAACATGTAGGTAAACTTAGCTCAAAAGATCCACGAGCTTCCAACTATTTACTGCTTGAGAAATAACTCACTTCAAAGTTGTATTTTGTGTATGTTCATTCTACTTATTATAAAATTTGGTATGAGGAAAGGAGAATCAGTGTAATCCTATTACCAGTGTTTATCAGTGTCTACCCTCGTTGTGTATATGTGTGTGTTCTTTATTTAAAATTGATGAATACAAAATACTTATGTAAATAGGCCTTTCTTAAGTATTCTAATCACGCGTCGTTCAAAATAACGTTCATTAGAAATAGCATGGTTTTATTATTATGGGATTCGCGAGCAACAGCGCTCCTGATTTATATGGCGCGCTATATTATGACATATAGAAAATTAAATTACATATAAGAAAAAAATTATCCTCGCGAAGTGAGTCAACCAGTGATAACTCTGTGGCTGAAATTCGTCACCTCAAGAGGGCCAGGGTACACATCCTAGTGATTTAAACAATCAAATGTCAACTGCCACATCCTGGGGAAATCTGCAATGCACGCCTGAGAGTTCTCTATAGTTTTCTCGAAAATATGTACATTTTCTCAATCTGGTGGTTGAGTAAGAGGGTTGTGTTGTGAACCAGTGTAACACTGTTGTGTATGCAATCTATCGACAGTTTACATTACAATCTCGCGAGATAGATTATAATCTAACGGTATTTACGATAGGTACATATACCGACGTGTACTGGAGCAGTCTGGTCTTGTATGGCCCATGCCTCCTTAGTTGTCCCCTGCAGTGGGCCAATGAGTTGTATAATAACGACAATTACGAAGGAATGTGTACCTACTGTAATATATTAATAGAGTACGATCAGTACCGCACGGAAATTCCTCATTGTAAGGACTTGAACCCTGACCGACCACATTATCTAATAGCTCGTATGGCTATCTAAACATTTAAGGGCGCCTTAATTAGAATTTCAACCATTATTAATATACATATAACTTACGAGCAAGAAAATATAAGCGATACGGCAATAGACGGTAGCGTGCGCCCGCATTTTGTTACCTCGAGGTAGTAAGTCATTAATTCGCGCATGATATTCGTCAGCTAACATTGAGATCAAAGTTTTTATAAAAAGAGGGCGATCATTGATAAACTTAATCTCTACTTAGTCTCTTTGTAAATGACCTAAGCCGTCAGCAGTCTTAGAACAACACATACCATTAAAATATAACATAACAGCAGTTTACTATATGTATTATGTACCTATTGTATGTCAGTGATCATTATATTTTTGCTTCCATTTCAGTTTCGTTTTAATTCCAGCCACCATTGAATACTTGAGCTTCTAAACAGATGATCCTGACATATTAATTACATTGAATAATTGAATAAAAGTTGGTCTGAAAATTCATATCTAAGCGAAAATTAAGATATGTTATTCCTCAAGAAACCACACTCATGATAGATTATTTAGAAGATAAAAGGAGTAGGTACTTATAATTTGTTTTTCCGTAGCAGTAAAATTTGTTATGTATTCGAGTGTGTATAATAATCCTTTTAAATTATTGATCAGAAACGCATCATAAGCATATTATAACGTCTCTTCATGTTTGTCGTTCTACACACTGTTATTGTAATGTGGTAAATTGTTGTAGGCATAATGCGTGACACACCATTCTCACGTGTCCCGACAATTGCAACGCTGATGGTAATGCAACCACCGATAGCTTGTGCAACGCTAAATCGATGCGTTGTCGCACTGACACTTCATAAAATATGGTCTTCTAACCACTTTCTGTAAGTACCTAGTTCGAATTTTCGTTACGTTACGTTACTTATTCAAGTAAATTTTGTACCCAATGGGTTCCGCGAAACCTAGGGGTTCCATAAAATAGTCATCTGGTTCCGCCAAAATTATCCCGTACGTATAGTTTGAAACAGGCTTTTCAGTCTACGTTTATACAAAAAACAAATACAGCTCCTCATTACACCCAGATATACACATACAACTGTCGGACATAATACGAATAATGTGTTTCAATTACATTTAACATTTCTTTAAAAAAATGTTCTTATATAAATTTCAGTGTTGATGTGTAATCATTTGGTATGGATGGGGTTCCGTAATATAAAAGGTATTTGGTTGGTGTTCCGTTATCTTTAAAGATTCCCTGCATTAGAGGGCATGGTAAACTGTGGGTGCCAGTCCACCATTATAACACAGCAGTAGAACTAATACTTATTAAACTGTGATGCTGGCCTGTGGGTTGGTTCCCCTCTCGCCCTCGAGTTGCTGTAGTACTCAGACATTTTTCAAATTTCCTTTATGGTTGTATCAAGTTAGTTTTAATATTAATTCATAATTTATCCTTTCCACTCTGTAGTCATACTTATAAATTTCATTTTCAAACGTAATATAACGTATCTGCTTTTGTAATCTTGTATGTATGATTTAAATGACAATAAATTATTCTTATTCTTATTCTTACGCTTAGACATGTCACCGGTACATAAAAACGTGGGAGTTGAACTTGGATCTCTCTACTAGCCGCTGTGTTAACGCTTTAAACCAAATACCTATCTCAAATTAGAACGATTTCATTTCCTCGGCAGCTCGGGAACGCCACGGTTATTTGTCCCGGCCTTTCAACGATGAAACATCTACTGGAACACCATTAATTACCAAGACCTGCCATTTTAGTCTTGCTAATAACCTTTCATCCCCTAGTCCTGCTCACAAAACTGTGTTTCTGACATGTCATCGTAAACACAGATGCAGGCACTCGCTCCGCTGCCGTACTGATTGGAACATAAGGTTAATAGTACTGATAATTTACAGCAGGTGAAGCTAAATCCATCCATCCATCAGATATCATCAATAAAGAATCTGACGTATCTCTAGGCAAAATTGACAAATTAGTACTGTAACGTCAGTATATACATAGAAAATCAGTTAGTTGCAGTACAGTTAGTTTTACACTGCAACTGACAAGTGATACACCAAGCTTGGTGTTTCAGCCGTAACAATCTCACATGGCCAACGCCAGTTAGTACTTAGTTGAGTGAGTACGACCCTACTATTTATAAACTATGAAACTTCTGTCCCAAGCTAATAGCGGTATTGAATCTATATCACAATTTGAGGATAGGAAGCTACTTAATATGTAATTAACATATTTCTGCACTAACGGGTTTAATTATATTTCCGTTCCGTCAGATTCTAATGCCCCCTAAAGTCCCTAGCTGACCTTGAAAAGAGGACAATGTCCGATGGAAAGAGGTATGGTGATACGGGACCCCAGCAGACCCTCATAACGAAATGAACCTTATATAATAATAATAAAGTCGGTTTTTGTTGGGATACAATGTATGTATGTATGATATTAACATACAAGTGGGTTTGCGCTTGTCGAAGAAAGAAACATGATAAATAGTGAAACTTATGGGAAACAAATGTTCCTCAGTTGTTATCATCTCATACGCACTTTAGGTAACTACTGGATAATGGTAAAAGGCTTCTCGAAGGAAAAAGGTAGGTATCTATATATTTACAAATATATTTTTGCTTAAAACTATCGCAGTGATTTATAGTTAGAAAGTAGAGAGATAAGGTTAGGTTAGGTTAGGTTAGGTTAGGTTAGGTTAGGTGTATGGTGATAAAGAGGTAAAGAGTAAGAGAAAGGTGGTAAAGAGGTATGGTGATACGGGACCCCAGCAGACCCTCATAACGAAATGAACCTTATATAATAATAATAAAGTCGGTTTTTGTTGGGATACAATGTATGTATGTATGATATTAACATACAAGTGGGTTTGCGCTTGTCGAAGAAAGAAACATGATAAATAGTGAAACTTATGGGAAACAAATGTTCCTCAGTTGTTATCATCTCATACGCACTTTAGGTAACTACTGGATAATGGTAAAAGGCTTCTCGAAGGAAAAAGGTAGGTATCTATATATTTACAAATATATTTTTGCTTAAAACTATCGCAGTGATTTATAGTTAGAAAGTAGAGAGATAAGGTTAGTGTTTTATAATTCATTGATATTTTATAGTTAGAGATCAATAGAAAATTAAGTTTTACATACGCATTCTTACCTACTTCTTATTCTATTTCAAGTGTACGTATGAAGTCAAAGAACCTTTTGTTTGTGGGCATAAAAAGAGCTTTAATTTAAAGCATGTGCATTACGCACGCAAGTCCGTAAAAAATTAAAAATTACATATATCAATTTGTTTACATAGCTTCATCGTGCTTCGCCTTCTGTATTAGAGATTCAAAGTATAAAATAGAACTGTGGTCGTTTAATTGAAAGTGATGGGACTGTAGACGAAAGTGTAGAAACACAGTCCTACTTTACGTGAAAAATATATATTATTTAAGTGTTAGTTCATCACAACCCTTTTTTTTGTCCCACTGTTGGGCACGGGTCTCCTCTCACAATGGGAGGGATAAGGCCTTAGTCCACCACGCTGGCCAAGTGCGGATTGGCAGACAAGTGTTAGTTAATTCATTAGTAATGCTTACTAAATTTGTATATAGAATAAACAGTAAAAAGGATAATAAATATTGCATAAAAACAGCAAAATATGCTTTTACTTTGTAATCATTGACTAACAAATACAAACAAAATTAATTTATATTATGTAAGTTACAAGGTTTTGTTTTATATATTACTTGGGTAATAACTTAAACTGAGGGGACTTAATTTCAAAACCGCATTACTGACGAAGCAAAGAACTGACAGTAAAAAACATTAAAAAAGGAGCCGAGACAATTTGTGATATTAAAAGTTTGAATATAAAAGATTGAAGAGAAATTATAATCAACTCCAATCAGAAGCTCTGTGTGTTCACATTGGATTCAATGTGTTAATATTATCACTCTATGATTGCGTAAATAAATGCGTAGTTATAGATAACGGTATTACCAATACGGTCGTTCCGTCGCTATCAGGACCGCGATAACCGATAGCAGCACTGAACTTCGGTAGTGACTTGGCGACAGCTAAATCAAACGATTAATGTCCTTGATATTGTTCCTTTGGGTATTTCGGGTTATTTACTCGTGTGAAGGTGTGCTGGTCTAGTGGCTACCGCTAAGAAAAAATTGGCTGAAATATTTGCTGCTTTACTAAACGTAATTAGTATGAGAAAAGGAAAACAAATTTGGGAAATGGGGTTTCTGATATAGAAGTTTTTTTGGAATGCGTACTTTACAATACCTATCTACTACGGAAATACTGACAGTACTTTTACATGCTTTTACTGCTCGTTAATAAACCAAGATGTTTCTGAATAAATCAATATCCTTTTTAATATTATGGCATCTCACAGAGATTATTTACTAGTACACTGGTCAAAATTCAACTGATTCAGGCATTGACTTACTAGTCAATGGACTCAGGGCAGACATTATTAAAAGTTAAGATACCGTCGGTAAGGCTCCGACGAGGTGGACTGATGTCCTGAAGAAGACAGCGGGAAACCGCTGGATTCAGAGGGCACAGGATCGGGCAGAGTGGTGTCGATTGAGGGAGGCCTATGTCCAGCAGTGGACCTTGAAAGGCTGATGGATGGATGGATTAACGGAAGGTAGGTAGTAGGTAGCGTAGCAACAGAATAAATCAATCGAACATATTATGAAATCAATTTCTTATTCATAATTTGATTTTAAATCACCTTTTCATATTTTTGTTACATTCTGCATAAGGTTTAAAATTGAATGTTTTTGTAATAATTCGATGAAATAAGTAAGCACTGCGGCGAATCCGTAACTCGCTTTACTTTGAACCTTATTACGACAGTAAAGAGTTTAATTCCACATTACTTCGCGTTTGGTACTGTGTAACTTGTACCAGTCAAGTGCCTTGGTTCGGAGCTCGATGTAATAATGTAAATAGATTTTTGCTTAGCACTATTCTTTATCAATTAAAGTTGCCTAGTCTGACAATCACGACTACGACTATGGTGAAATAAAATACGAATCTAAATTGATACCTCAATAATCCAGTTTCAGATTATGTGATCTCAGAAGCATAAAATTGTGTGTGCCTGTCTATATAATTAGGTATGCATAAAATAAGAGACATTAAAATTTAAAAAAAGAAAAACTCTTTTTTCCTTTGATATCCATGCATTTTACGCCTATGTAGAAGGAGAAGAGAGAGAACAATTTTTTATACAATAAAAAATTAGTCATAATAATATAATAATAATAATAATATAAATAATAATAATAAAGCCTTTAATTCACAGATACAAAATGATCGATAATACAAGCACATTTATAGGTAATTAATTGATTGAACTTAAATATTATATTAAGACATTTTATCTTGAAATTAATAAACAAAATGTAATTAGGTGCATTATTGTAAATGAGGAATAAACTATATAAATACGTATTTTACGTCAGGAATAGGTACGCATGACCTTGTTTGAAGGTCAACGTAGCCAAAAGCCGTTATAGAAAATTAAATCATTCTAATCGTGTCATACCATTGTAAAGCGCCGTTGAAATTTACGAAAGGTTACGAGTTCGAGAAGGCATGTCCCTTGTTGAATACGATAAAGAAGTAAAAAAATAATCAGTATGTAATTAAAAACCTTGTTTATAACCCTGTAGTCTGAGAGGTGGTCGTAAAAATTATTCCATGCGGGCTTACTGGTATTCTATGAACATTTCTGCCAATAAGCTAAAAGAAGAAGATTTGAATGAAGAAAAATAATAATAGAAAGCAAATCAGCACAAATATATACAAAAGTCAAAAATATATTAATTGCGAAATAAAATAATATAAGATTGTTAATAAGTAGGCCTATCTATCTTTAGGCGATCCCTATCTTTAGGTGGTGGAGCCTACATGAAACCGAATATGTTTTGTATTAAGCCTGTTTGGTTCCATTTAAAGTCGCCCGGGGCAAGACCACCGCCCGCCACGGTACCTAGTACCATGAAAGGTGTGGTTTGCGGTTATACTTTTTTAAGAGGCGACCAACTTAGTCTTCGGGGGTAGCAACGCATCTGAGACTGACTTAGAACGAGACTCTTACTAACAATTCCTAACAACAGTTAACAGGACTGACACTATCACTAACAGTCCCTGCCCCAGTCCTCACACCTACTAACAAAATAACCATCTAATTTTTTCTTATTAACTGCCAACTGGACTAACTAATATCCTAGTCCCTACTCGAGTCTTGTTCAAAGTCAGTTACAGGTGTCATGGGCAGCAGCTGATGTGTGGTGCTGGAAGCTCGTTTGCTATCAATCCATATAAAAATCTACTTTTACTGATGTAATTTAAGATATGTTAAAATCGTCACTTGAAATCCCAAAACTCCTATAGAAGTTTATAGAGCAGCGTACAATAACGTCGTTCAATAACTAACAGAAGATAACACAGTAATTTATAAACAACTCTAAATATTGGATGACCGAGTAGGAGCCACGAGTAGGAACCCTTCAGGAGACACTCGCTCTCTCGCTCGCTTTTCTAATAACCGCTCTGTAGCGGTCGTTAGTGGAATCTGTGCCTTATTACGACTTTAATAAGACACACAAATGTCTGCAAGCATATCTACTCTACATTTTTATTATTTGCTGATGATATCGTTAGTAATAGCGCAGTAGTCACACGAAACGAAACGCTTTGCAATAAACAAGAAATATTTGGTAACTTCAATTTTTGGAGAGCTTTTCATCTCTAATTAATATAACATCCCTAATGGGGGTGTCTGTTCTAATTGGGTACAAGTTACAATTACAACCCATAGAATCGTTTTATTTTAAGCCTATAGAAGCGTCGTTTGCTTGATATTTTGATTTTTTAAATGTTCTGTATTGTGGGAAATACGTCTTAGCACATTAAGGTTTTTAATTTAACAGCTGACAGCTACAATGCGTAATTTGTATTTAATCTGTGGCAAACGCCTAGCGAGCGTTTGTAAACTGTAGAGCTGTTTGTCAACTCCTCTAAGTTGTAGGATTTCCCTGTGCTATAACATACTTATCTGAGTAATGTTATATATTACAAGTAGTTAATTCTAGATGTAATTTTTTTTTTAAATGATTATAACGCTCCATAATCGGCTAGCTATGAAGCTACAACAAAAATAGAATTATGTTATGATGTATTCATACCTTTGTCTTGCCTGTACGTTTTGATTTTTTCCAGTATTTTAATAAAAGAAAAAAAATCTTTTAAAATTACCAAAATCCACCAATTTTATTGATATTTTCAGACATCTAGGAAACTGGTTATTACAACATAAAACAAAAAAGGAAAGCGTACATAGATAAGACTTCATTCTTTACAAAAATATGAAAGAACTATTGAAATCGGTCCATATTTTAAAGAGGAAACACGGGACTACGAAAGGACGACCTCCCCAGTTTTACGTAGGTAAAATCAGTTCGAGCTGCAGTTCTTTCTATCGCACGCCAAGGCCGATCGACGGAGGCTGACGGAGCTCGACAGCAATGTTATTGGTAAATACTATTCCAAAAGTCTCGTTGGCACGATGTTCCCTTAAGAACATGGATCTTAAGATAAGTAAGGATTTATTACTTCCGTGGTTAAGACTATGAAAAATGTAAAAGAGATATTATGTATGTTAGAAAAAGTTAAATAATCTAATGAATATAATTGCAGTGAAAAAGAGAATCTTATGAATACAGAAAAGTTTTTCAAGAAGTTCAATTTGAATCCCGAGAATATTATTGATTTTGTTTGTAAGTATCATCAATAGGACCCATTCAAAATAATTTCACATTTAAAGCATTACGCAATATATTTGCACGTCTTTCGGTACAAAAGAGCTTTTTCAGGAAAAATTAGCAATAATTGTTCGTTATAAATTTAACATAGCAATCGCAAACAAGTAGGTATAAAAAGTAAAATAAATCAGTACCTACTTGATTGACATGACAAGAAAAATTGCCGCAAATGGGACCATTTTTTAACTGACATCAATGGGAGGATGATTAAATGACACTTAATTCTTTGAAGCGCTGCCTTCATTAATTAAAACGGTGTCGCTAATGATAATAAATTATACCACACTGAAAGAGCGAATACCACACGCATCCAACCATCCCTTTATATAATGTTTGTGATTTTAAAATGTAGTGACATCACAGAGATGACTTGAACATTACATAAAAATAATTGCTGCCTCTCCTCGACAAAATGAATATTAATATTAATGTAACGTAAAATGTATCTATTAGAAAATTGTGCGCAAAGGATTTTTTCCTCATTACAATTCTCAACACAGTAATGGTCCACGAGTACCTGGTCTCCTTTCAGGTTTAAGACTGTATATTATCACGCTGAAGGTTTTATCTTTGTGATTTCTATTGCTCGTAATTTGTGTAGGTACCACGTGAAACGTGAACACCGCCGATTTAGAACATACCAAATTCAAGTCATAAAATATACTCGTAAGTCCTAAATAGAAAATTTTTGTAAACCTTACATTGATGTAAGTACTTCATACGATCAAAGGAAGTAAAACGATTCGGCGATCTATGAAGTGTTTAATCACGGGCACGATATTCAGATTTGAGTTCAACCTTAAGCTTATGAAAATAAAATCTACAATTGCTAAGCAAAACGGCTTATTACGTTATGGTTTTCGAGAAAGTCATTGCCTCCATTTTGTAATAACTTCTTAATCCATCTTTAAAAAATATTCAGGTACTTAATCCAAACTCTCTGAAGCCTTAACATTAACCTTGCTCGGTGCTGTTACCGAATACAATTTACTTCCGATACTTATCGGTATTGGCGGCACTATTGGTTTGCTTATGTTATGTTCTACTTACTCAAACTACCTAGTTATATATTATACATCAGACCTACCCATACTTATTTGCTTACCTATACCTACCACTACTGATTTCCCTTCTTCTTTCTTGCCCAATTATATCAACTTCTTCTAAATAACCACTTCCTACAGAGTCCAAAAACATAATTAGAATATTTTATTCTAATATTAGAAATAGTTAATACCATTACCTACATAGTGTCAATTGGTGATGACTTATGGATCCAAGACATCCTTTACCGTAGGTCTGATCCGGTCTATGACCATTAAACTTGGTAATAGGTGGTTGGTTTAAGATGGTCTTTATTATAAGCATTAACTGTGTGGTTGATATTTCTGTACTGTAGGAATATTGACACTATCATCTTATTATTATTTATTTAAGTGATCTCATATGTACTTTTTGAGTTTGTTACAATGCTTCAAATACATTTATTTTTACTTTTATCGTTTTGGGCATCATTTTTTAAGTAGGTACTGCAGTCGTTACTGTATCGAGAACAACAAAACAAGACAAATAAATAATTCCTGTGCGTTTTTAGTACTAAAAATCAGTTTCTCTTACTTTGTTCCTGCGGTCAATGTACTTTTATGCCAAAGTGTTTTGAACGGACCATAGCAGTCCATAAACCGACCGCGCTCGTTTTTGCTTAACTCGGTCGATCACATACGTACGACCGACGCAAGCCATTTGGATATGATGGATGGATGCTTTAGATAGAACTGGTCTGAGTTTGAAAAAAGACTTGTCCATTTGTGAGAAATTGATGGATGATGAATGTATTGATGAATTAAGTACCAATAACTCAGTTTAGCTTGCTTCATTTTAGTAGCATAACCTCGCTCCTAATGAATTCTTTTACACCTCCTTTCATTGTGTAGGTAGGAACTACTGTTATCACGTGGACTGTGGACAAAACTCAAAAATCGGTATTTTATATAGGTAGGTACAACAAATTGTAACGTTCAGCTGGATTTTACTCATAATTAGGAACATACGTCATCAGAGTTGATGCGATAACAATTAGTGCGTGCCAGATGCCTTTCCACTGAAAACCTGTTTTGATCCTTTTTATCGCGCCGTTTGAGGGTAACCTTTGTTTCTTTGGAGCCCCCACTCCAACAAGTTCTAATTCTAACCATTCTAACGCTAGTTTATAGGTACATGCAGCATACATAAGGTAGGTATACTAAAGCTTTATAAGAAAAATCGGGTGTGGTTGTACTAGATTATATTGCCTGTACCTATGGATGGCCACTTCTAGCCCATAAGTCAAAGCGATCTAGAGAGGTAGATCTACTTATTGTAGCTCTACAGACACAGTTACCTAGATACTGACATAATTAAGAATTACGACATACATAGCTATCTCATCGCAGCTGAAAAGAAAGATCATGAGACTCATAGCGAACGGCGGGAAAAAATTTGGAGCCATTTGCCTACCTGCTAATTAGACAAAAGAGCTCGATCGCCGCGTCGTGCACTGACACTATAAACAGTCAAGCACGCACACACTGAAACGATTCGGTTCGCGGGAAACGAACGAAACGAAAGTCTAAACGAAAGAGAAGCGGCGAGTCTCGCCGAGGTCGCACGTCTGCCCGCGCGCGGTCGTCGACAAAGACTAGTCTCGCACGCTCGTTTCGTTCACTCGTTCGCAATCGCGGCTGCGGCATTCAATCGAGCTCGAGCCTGGCACGAGTCGCCAACAGCTGATGCTGCCGCGGGCACACCTGTGCTACTTGATTAGTACACAGTTCGTTCCGTCCCAAACCTGCTTATCCGCACATTGTGTAATAATACTGAATTAGTAATACATCTGTGTAAATAAACTTTTACATAATCAGCTGTCTATTATTTTGCATTTATACTACAGTAGACCAATTTTACTAATCGGATCAATATAAGATCGCGTATCTATAACTCCCCGGTAAAATGTTTCCATATCAGTACCTACTGAAAGTAATCAGTGGATCATAGCAATAAGAGCGACTTGTTAGAGCATCAAAACCACAATTGCATCGGCCATCGTCATGAGTGCGTGAGATTTCGCGCGCGTTTGTTTGCAAGTAATGTCTAGCGGACGTTCTGTTTCTCTGTGCATGCGCCGCCGTGTACTATATCCCTCTCGTTCCCACACATTGTCCTCTTCTCCAGAACCGCCGCCGCGCCGTGTCGTCCCGTGTAGTGCCGTGGAATGAACCCCGTGTGAATGCGATCACGCCATACGCCAGCTGGTAAGCTAACGCCTGCTAGCACCGATCGCGGGCGACTCATTTCGTGCCGAGACGATCAATTGAGATTGCCAATACTTATTTCATGTTTCGTTTTATTTTTTGGTTCATCGAGTTTGCTACTAGCTGATTAGTTCGCGCTCTTTACTTCATACTCAAACCTGCTCAAGCCTTTGCAAGCATATAGAAGACGTTTATGATGCTGTACGAAATAAAATAGATTGAATCTCAATCTCATAACTGTTGCAACGATTGTCCCATTACCGCTCTGAACCGGGACGCACCGTAATAGACGGAACGAATATGCACCGGAATCCGAATGACTAACTAAACTCGCTCATTACGAGCACGCGACCGACGGCCGCCCGGCGAGACGGTTACATTCTTAGAGGTAGAAAGTCAAGGCACAAAACATAGTTTCTTAGTAAGCATTGATCTTTATCGAATTTTGGGAAACCTGTGATATCGTGGACTTGGACAATTAAGCACTGAAGTGTTATAAATTGACTTTTTTGTTTTTCTTACGTGTTGCAATTGGAATTTGGTATGTCTTATCTTTATTGTGTCTGTGCTCCGCTGATTTATAGTTGAAGCCTTCCCTCAGGTTGATTTCATTTCAATGTGGTTTTTAGATACTGAAACTTTTCTTTGTTAATTTAAGCAGAAATTCAAAAGATAATAAACATGTAAGTAATAGAGGAATATTTATTTTCCACTAAATAAAAGTATATAAAGTTACAAGTCTATTTCAAGCTTTCAATTTTGTGTTTACGTAGGAACCAACATCTACAGACCTGCAGTTTGCATTACTACTTCAGAATGTTAATTCAAATCCAAAAATAATGTTCAGTCAGAAGTTCAAACCCCTGTACTCTAGACGTGTATATTACAGCTCCACAGGTCAGGTATCCTCACCTGCTAGAAATATTTACATATTAATCATTCAAAATTAACCACAGACTAGACAAAAATTCTTAATTAATACAACAACAATAGGGCCAATGCAACGGACAAATTTTCAATACAATTCCAACAATAACTTCTATTGCCCATATGAAAAATATAACTTTCATTGGTAGTCTTAGTTGTCATATGAATATTAGATTTATGTACGCAGGGATGAATCTTTATTTTTTTGGCTTACAAATTACCTAAACAATAGTAAGCTAAGCCGTCTCTGGTTTACAGTTTTAAAGAATATATTGGATATATTATTGTAAGAAAAATATGTTGATTCTAACTACATGTTGAATTTTTATTCATTGGATTTTTGTATGGCAAAATTGGTAGCAATAGACTCAGCTTACTCACCCTGGCCCCCCTAAATGGAACGTTTAAGTTTTAACAACCTTCCTATAACATATTTGACAAGTCTGAGTTGTACAGACCTCTGACTACCCCTTTGGGGAAATACAAGCACGATGTTGTGTTGCGATTTAAATGAAATAAGTATGTTCGTACATATACGAAAACCTTATAAAATTGACAGCCCTACCAAATGCGACAGCCCTACACAGTGGTCCGGTTTGTTTTTAAACAACACAAGTATGACATTGGCATATGAGGTCTTTTATAAAACAGCTGTGTCAATACAGTCATATGATTTCATCCCTAAAATTCATAACGTTTTGTTAATTCCTGTTTATTACAATTTTAAGATTTAGATAGTTCGTTTTCTCTTCTAGAATAAGGTTGATGGATATTTTAGATAAGTTATTCATATTAGTAATATTCATTCTCCCGAACCAAGTTCAGACAACTCACGCAGACCTGTGTTTGGACCTCTCATTTGCAGAGCATGTTCAATAGTTTTTCTGCCATGCCAGGTGCATGCTATTTATGTGTTTACTTCGCTTGAATACAGATGTCGCGCCAGGACTGTACGTTACATTTTATTGTTATGATAATGATTGCTAATCATTTTGCTTTGATAAGCAATTAAAGAGTATTAGAGTAGTAAAAAAAATACTACTCTAATACTTCTACGTTTGCTCTTGTTAAGTTCCTATTTCATAACAGTACCTAATAGTTTTCTTTTGTGAGTGATTAATTTGTGTTAATTTGATGAAGTCGTGTTTTCTTTTTTTGTATTTACGAAATAACAAAAGTACCTAGGTAGGTGCATATGTGACCACAGCGAAATCCTACGCAGGGGATGGAATACCCATGCGTAGCTGGTTTAATTACCAAAATAAATTTTGCCTTTTTTTTTTCTTTTGATACAGCTAAGAAATAAAAAAATAACTACCAAGTCTGTTCGAGTAAGAACTAAGAAACAATCAAAACATACACGTTCACATTAATCGATAAAATCAGATCTGCTCAAGCGTTTCCATACTTCCGGCGATTCAGCGATAAACCGGATATTCTATTATTTTATAGTTGAGGCTTGTATCCATTTTTACGTTTATCCCATAAGAATGAGTTTCATGCCCAGTAAAACTTCCATTATGAATCTGTTATAATTTATTTGTTACCTAATACATATGTATACCTATCTGCTGGATGTACAAAGGTCATTAAAATTATTCAACATTAATAGTTTCTACCTAATAAAAATTCTAGTTAAATTTTATTATATACATACATATTAATAAAGCTCCGCACCAAAACTATTAGCAAAAAACCACATAATCTAAACTTAAAATCAGTCTGATTAGATACCAGATTCTCAAAATTCGTCCAAAATACCTTCAAATAAATTAAAATATCGTTTAAAAAAACTAAATAACACCTACGCATTTTTAGATAACCGAACTAAAATGTAAATTTATTTAATTGTATCCGACGAAATGGGTGATAATCACGTTCAAAGATTCCGTTATAAACATACATACCAAGACAATAAAAGCGTGTAAAAAAGAAGAATACAGACCATACGATGATTGGCGATTGTCTCAAAACTTCGAATTTCGAACGCCGCCATGACAACAGCCCGCGCGCCTCGCAAGGTTGCCGCGAACACGTCGAGGTCATTGAACATCGAGCTTTCATGTCCTAAATACCTAATCGGATTATTAAAGAAACATAATATTATTTTTGTTTTCCTGTAATATCCTAATTTTATATACCTAGTCGTATATTGTTGTGCTAAAATTATAATAGAAAGGTGAAAGTGCGAGGATGTTTTAATGCTTGTGGTCTATAAATAACGCTTTAATCGTTGAATAACATGCGTTACTAAAAATAAGTACAAGAGCTGAATTTCTTTCTGATATCCAATCAGCTTCAGAAACATTGCTTACAATAATTCTATTTATTTTCATAGATACTACTTTATATATAACTAGTGGACGCCCTCAGGTTCGCTCGCGTGGAATTAGACATTCACTAAATTCAAAAACGGCAAAGTTTCATACTAACTTTGCACCCCCGTTTTACCCCCTCAGGGGGGAATTTTCAAAAATCCTTTCTTAGCTTTTGCTCCCCTATGCTATAAAAGGAACCCCTGTGCAAAATGTCAAGTTTGTAACCCTTATAGTTTAGGCCCTGCGTTGATATGTCAGTCAGTCAGTCAGCTTCTTTCTCCTTTTATATTATAAAGTTAATCAGACAAATAAAATCTAAAAATTCCCTGCACATTTCACGGGCAGTAGTAGGTATCTACTGGTTTGCTCGAAGCAACTTTAGCTTGCAATTCTACGGGCTATTCCGGTATTCTTGGATCGCCTACGCATTTCATCGTTTTGAATTCAGAAGGAAATGCCGAGAATTGCAACTGCTGGACAGTCCGCTGAACACCTTTCATTCAGTCACAACAGGTGAGGCAACAATACAATGTTTTACATCAGGCAGTGTGCGTTGAATGTCCAAATTAATTACCTATTTTTTATTTAAGTACCTACTCATTATTTTTGTTTTTACAAAAATTCTATCGTACACTGCATATTATGTATATCTTAAGAAATTTGGCATTAACTAGATTAAACCCTTACACCGAACCATACTCGATAAAGTCTGAAATAAGTGAACAGGTATTTTTGAACTCTGCATCGTATTTTTGATTAACCGTACCGTCTGATGGTTGACGGTTCGTGCCGCGTCTGTGGTCGGAGTGGAGGGTGCTCGAAAACTTCGCGCCCAAATATCCACGAGAGTTCCTCGCAAAGCCGCGGCCTAGCTGGTAATGGGTTAAAAATCTCTTTAAATTTTTAGGTACTGTCTGTTTGGTACCTAATGCAGCCAACTACGACCTACTCTATCTTTTTTGTCTTTCTAAACGTGCTTCTGAACGGACCATAGATTGGTACACACAGGGCAAAATGCAATGGTGGCTACAGTCACAGTATATATAAAATACTCTGCTACAGTATTCTGACCTTATTTTTATCGCTGAAACATTGCTGAAGATAAACCAACTTGCATAATTATGATTTTTATTGTTAGCAACAATTTATTATTCATGCATATTCTTTGAAATTATAATATGTATGTATATTTTGTTTTGTAGCAGTTACTCAATAACTTTTTAATCCTTAGTGAATTCGAATTTGGTGACGGAGGCTAGTAGGTAGGTAAGTATCTAAGACACTGAAACAGTAGATATTCAATATCTGAAGTACAATATACTGGGTACTTATCTAATGTCTTAAAGAACCCATCAAAGTGCTAAAGCCTGAGCGATTCGATACGACGACGATCACCATTTTCGATAGTTACTTATTTTGCACTTTTAAAATACATAGTAAGTAGTAACTTGATATGGTAAGTACATTCATACATTCTCAATTGGAAACATTTTCAGACACAAGTAATTTCAATGTGAAGTTTTTTGCATCTTTTTGGTTGGAGACACCCTTTGCGGGAAAAACATAAGTCAATATACTCGTAGTTTATCTGTTCTGTGCTCGTAGTCAAGAAAGTCATAGTGGAAAATTTTAACCTAACGCTGTAGGATAATTAAAAAAGAACGAAACCTGACGAAACGAACCAGATTGATTTAAGTCATTAATACTATACGATTCGTAGAAAAGTCTGAAAAATAAACTACACTGCGAGTACCTACGTACATGTCTGTCTACATTATATGTATTTATATCGCACAGTCTACGGAGCTACGGAGGAAAGAGGTACAATGAGATAGATTGCAGCATTTGCAGCGATTCTGGCAAAAGAAAAATAACATTAATCACCCTGTTTACGTTTGTCACTTCATAACGACTGTTGATTAATGTTATATTAATTTCATTATTGTGACTAGCTGCTATATTAAAAATGCTACCGGTCGTATGCTAGTATGTTCATTATACAAATCCTCTACCTTCTGAAATAAGTATGTAATTCCTAAAGCTCATAATTTTTTGCGTGATACAGTAAAACATCACCCTAGCATAATTGTATTTACAATTATCTATTAACTGGTAAGTAGTGGTTCGCGTGCCATTATGATTGGGTACTAAATATTGAGATTACCTATTGTGTTGTGAGGTTCTAAAAAATATACGGAGTAGATTAAACGTTCAGCCGATCAGTGAGCGGATATCCAATTATCATAATTATAAGTTCTGACGGACCAATTAATCAATAAAAAAACAAAAACTTATTGTGTTATTATAAACATATTATAACGTAATTCTTGCACGAGTTACTGCATTCTTCTTAAAGGAGGTCCTTTCCTACACTGTCTAGAGTTGATTTGTGAATTATTAAGATATTTTTAAATTAAAAATAACAGATTTATAAAATTACTTATTTGATTGATTTAATAAAAAGATACGCACAGTATCGCAGTGGACACTGAAAGTCTGATTGATGTATAGATAGATAGACGGGCTAGGCCAATGATTTTATACTACTTATAGATATACCATCTCCAGAATCCAGTGCTAAAAATGTGGTCATAAACAAACGCTCTCTGCCTGCGCGAGGCATAATAAACAGAAAACGTCACAATTTAGGACGTTTTTGATTCGGGCTTCACTTTTACAGCGCCTTAGGCAGATCTGCTTCTTTTTTCTTCATCATCATCATCAACATCACAACGGGTCTCCTCTCAGAACGGTAGGGATGCAGCGTGGCATGCTGACCTGATTAGAGAATATTAGAAAAACTCTCAGGCACGCAGATTTCCTCATAATGTGTCCTTCACCGTTACAGCAAGTGACATTTTCTTAATTCCCACATAACTCAGATAAGTCATTGGTGCGTGCCGCTGGGGTTTGAACCCTGACCGCTCGAGTGAGAGGCGAGTTCGATTGCCACTGGGCTGTCACCGCTTCATTTTTACAACTATTAATATATATAAATGCGAAACAGATATAAACTTGCATATTGTTTGATGTCTTTTCGAAGCCGATTGGTACACGACATGACGTAACGCTGTGGGTAAAATAGAATTCATTGAATCGAAAACGTGAGCTACTCGTACGTTTTGCTCTGTGTCGCAACGGGGACTTGGACACGTAGCTACGTTCTAAATCATTTATTTACTTAATTTATATTTTGTAGACAATTTTATCGTAGGTACGTAAAATGCATCCAGCCTTAACCGTAAAATCTATGCGGTCCGCCTCCCGTGTATTAGTATTCGTATTCGTAAACTCGTAGGTGCTAAGCTACCGATTTTGTGTAGAAAACCGATGGATATTTATTTTGACATAATATTTTTAGGGTTCCGTGAAAAAAGGGTAAAACGGGACCTAAGGCTCCGCTGTCCTTCTGTCACCAGGCTGTATCTGATGAACCATGATAGTTTGACAGTTGAAGTTTTCACAGATAATATGTTGCCGATAAAACAACAAATATAAAAAAAAAGAAAAAAAAATTCAGGGAGACAGACATGTTTTTTTTTTTTGCCGTTTTTATAGACAATGATCGTACGCGAGTCCGACTCGCGCTTGGTCGGTTTAAAATTTTTCACTTTATTAGACCAAAATTGAAATTTTTTAATTAAAAAATACTTAAAGAATTAAGTTCGTACCTAAAGTAGTTTTAGGTACCTACAGAAAACGTAATCGGAGACAGACATGTTTTTTTTTTTGCCGTTTTTATAGACAATGATCGTACGCGAGTCCGACTCGCGCTTGGTCGGTTTAAAATTTTTCACTTTATTAGACCAAAATTGAAATTTTTTAATTAAAAAATACTTAAAGAATTAAGTTCGTACCTAAAGTAGTTTTAGGTACCTACAGAAAACGTAATCTCCGTTGAATTGACTGCCGCGCCTTGGAAGAAGTGTGCCGCCATCTGGTGGAGTTAGGAGCATCGAACACCAAATACTTTGAAACGTTCTGAATGAAATGTATACGTTAAAATACATATGTTCAAAATAATGTTTTTTGTTAGTAAACGCAAAACAAAGAAACATTAAATATTTAATATACGTACTAATTACTCACGTTAAATAAACTGTGCTGACCGTAGAACTCAACACTTAAAATAATAATTAGAGCCACATCATTTGCGTCACGTCTCTCTTTAAAATATCTTTAAATTTAAATTTTAACGCACTGATATTTTGATAGAACTGTGGTTCTCTCTACGCCTAGGGTTGTGGACACACAGAATACAACACAAAATACATGACCCGAGTACAATACTTATCTGAGAAATAAATATCTGCTCCAGCCGAGATTCGAACTTGGGACCCGCAGCTCGGCAAACATGGTCACTCACCACCGCGCTACTGTGTCGAACACGGTTGTACTAAGTAACACAAACAAATTTATGAACAAATCAGATGACATTATCCTCTTTCTTAATATCACAGAATCACAGATGTTACCCTATCTATATTACATATATATAAAAGGAGAAGCTGACTGACTGACTGACTGACTGACATATCAACGCAGGGTTTAAACTATAAGGGTAAGAAACTTGAAATTTTGCACAGAGGTTCCTTTTATAATGTAGGGTGAATATTCAGGTATTCAGGTCGGGTAAAACGGGGGTGCTAAGTTCGTATGAAACTTTGCCGTTTTTGAAGTCAACTGGGCAACCCGAACGCGGGCAGACGTCGTTAATGTGTCTAATTCTACGCGAGCGAAGCTGCGGGCGTCCACTAGTTCCTTATAAAAAAGTGCCCACATATTGTTTGTAAAAAAATATCTGAAATTCGGACCTCATCCGCGATACGGCTCTTTAACGACGGGGTAATACACACTTTCGCATAATACTACTCTCGGATGTAAACGAGCGACATCAAAAGATTTATCAAGCGAAACTCTCTTTTATTTGTCCTGGGATACATTTACCGAGCTCTTATGTAAAAGTAATCGCGAACAAACACGCAATCCTTATGGTAATTACTAGAGAGTAAATGTAACCATAGTTTCGTTAGTTATTTAAGTAGGCTTCTATAGTAATAGCAAGGAAGGACAAATTCCATGGTAATAGTGATACGCAAGTACCCCTTTGTCGCTAAATTTGTTTATCCATTTAATTTATCGAATGGCTTGTTGCCCTTGGCCCTTTGGCGTTACAAGAACAATTAACAAATATACATTTATGATGTCACAGATACGCGTGGACAGAAATTTTACGGACACTTGTTTTTATCCGACATATTATGTAATAGCAAAAACCGTTAGATTCACAGAAGAATTAGAAATTTCAAACGATGAATTAGATAAATGTATGTTGAATTACAAAACTGTATGCAAAGGTTAAGCTTAACGATTCTACTATTGTACCGTACTGTCTATAAATTCTGGAGACAGTGGGTAGATAGGGTAAAACTTGTTCTATCACCGGGAGAGCGAATCAGCCAACATCTGTCCAGGATGGTGTCGGGTTTCTCTGGCACAGGTCCTTCGTTCAGTAAGATTGAAAGCGACAGTTTGTTGCCAAGGGTACGTGCTAAATATGTACTTAGAACATGTTTCGCACAAGGTCTAAGCACAGTATAGTGATAAAGTACATCATATTCGGTACAACAGTCAACTAGCCAAAGTGTAATTTTGTAAACTAATCTCACATAGATTAGTTAACTTTTGTAGAATTTTTACTTTTTTCAGATAAGCAGAAAAACGATTTGTAATAACATTTATATTTGAAATGCCACAGATACAATATTTTGTTACAGTATGCGTTGTGTCAATATATTGATGTCCATATATATGTATATATGTAAAAACTGCCAAAATTACACTTTGGCTAGTTGACTGTTGTACCGACGATTATTAACCCTATACACCTCTGTGGTCTAACCCTAATGATATCAAAATGCTCACACAGTTTGGTTCAAAAGAAAGTAGTTATGTAGGTATACTATGCCCCCTTTCAATATTTTTATGGCAATACATTAACTACTATAATATTAAACTGAATACATATACCTCCTGAATTTTTTTACTGATACATTAATGTAAGTGTAAATTCGGGTTTTATTTTCTTGACGTAACTCACGAAACGAATCATGTTATTCGCAGAGGAAGGATATGAACTAAATCAGTTTGCATAAGAGTTTAAAAAGAACTTAATTCTTTTGCAACTAGTTTTCTGGGAAATTAAAAAAAAAACATTTTATAAGACCATTTATTGATTGGTCTTCGAACGACGAATCTTCACGCACCTTGAATGAATTTTGTCACAAAATAGGATACACATAAATTAGAAGGCTTATGTTTTAGCTATTACGAAACTACTTAAAAAGATGCCTGTGCACAATACACAAGCTTACAACTTTTAACAATTTAACTTTGAATGTTCAGCGTTCGTATAAAATAGGTAGGTACCTACTTTAAGACAGAAGGGCCAACCAGAAAAATTGTCGTCAATTTGGCAAACAAGGCAGTCTATTCTTTTTACGAAGAGACAATGGTCTGGAAGGGTTGGTAGACGGCAACGGACGGAGGGAGTCAGGTGGAATAATTAATACATCCCGGACCGATTACGATTTAGGCTTTTCATTTTCCTCCGTCACATCGTAGTAAACTTTCAGTTGAATAAAAATTTACCCAATGAACTATGCTTGTGTGTTAGTTAATACAGTAATCCTTAATTGGAAAAATAAATTAATCTCAAATCTTACTTACCAGAATTAAAAAAAAATATTTATAATTACAAATGATTTTGAATCAAGTAACTTTTTTTCCTTTTCCTACCTTTTCATGACTGTTTGAGTATAAAATATAAAATTATTTAATTTTTTTATTTAATTGACTCTAGACCTCGTTGCTCGAATCATCGCTAGACAACGAAAGTCAAGAATACGTGTGTAGTGACAAGTTTTCTCAGGCAGACCATTTTCGCGCCATTTTCGGCAATTCGGAACTGCCCCAACATATTTTTCTTAGGATTCTAGTAAGTTATTTGAATAATTGCTAGTTTTATGGTAGATTCTGTAGTGTTGTCTCTGTTAGAAATGTCTAACAGAGACACAACACTAGATCGGTTTCTATTATATTTTCGGAATTACACCTCTGTGATATTCCGATATATTTGATTTCTGAGATTTCGCACCTTATTACAAGTCATTTCACTCCGTAAACAGTAGTAAAATAATAATAACCTTAAACATAAAACTACTTTAAATAATTATCTAAAATAAATACCTCCTGTTAACGCATCAAGTATTTTAATAAAACTTCTCCCATTGCACATACTTACATAATTATTAAACTGTGACATTGACATAACACTAAGCAGGCTTGCGCTGTCGGTGTAAAATGGGAATGTTAAATAAAATATTCGAAAGTTTTATAAGCTTTTATAAGTAGTAAGTATGAGCTTGTACTATTATTCTGTGGTATTAGATAAGCATGGACGGATTCTGAGCGATGGGTCCGGTTAAGCGATTCTCGAACATTTTGATTTTTTCTATCCCAAACAGATCCAGCTCCGTCGGGAGTGTAATTCGCCAGTTATTGTGAGAGAGTCACTCAGCCACTGGGCAACTATTCAACCCGCATAAATGTACTGTTATTGGGCAAAAGCATGCCACTGGTCTGGCCTTGTGAGAGAACCTAACATTCAGTTTTTCTTTATCCATCTTATACATCTGCTAGGAGAGTGCCCTACCACAATACTTACCTTTGCCTAGTCATAGGTAACCTCCACTCGACATGACAGTCAACCGTCTGTCTCTCAGGTTGCCGCTTGCTCGAACGGTAGATATGTCGAGCCCATTGCTGTGGCGGGCTTTGATAAGTAAATTTGTCAGGTATACCTGTCAGAAAGAATATTCTTATATTCAACAATAGGCTTTATATACACGTACTCACACCACGCATTTTGATCGTCGCATCCAATAACCCTTTTGCCAGCTACAGAAGACAAAGCTTGCGGGACATATCGGAAGTATCAGTCGCCGCCGCCACCGGACACACAGAGGATGTTTCGACAAATATTGCGCCGCGCCAGTCTCCCCAACATAGCTTAGGAAACTAAGAAGGAATGAATTGGCTTAGAACTCTAGAGATGACATCATATTTTATTTAAATGTGTATGGTATAGTCAACATTTCATAAGGTCCACAACGCAATGACTAGGACTTACGAGTAAGCTACGAATAATATAACGCTAGTAACCATGTAGTAGGTACTTATCCGGTATTCGGCGTATTCGGCAAATTTAAATTGTTCGGTATCCGGCCAAATTATTCGTATTTGTTGCCGAATATATTCGGTTAAATGCTTCAGGTTTAAAACTGATTTGCAAAACGTGTTCAGTTCAACAAGCTACCATTGCCTAATCCAACAATGATCATAGTTTGCTGCAATATACATTTACATAGATTTTTATTAGATTATGTTTAATTAAGTTTGTGGATACCTAAACAGAAGGTATATATTAGAATTTACTTTGGATATTATTTTGACTTTGGTTGGATCAATATACAAAGCAAATATAAATCAAATAATTTAGTTTAGTTTCTTTATTTCTATATTTATATAAAACTTACAGCTAACTTTTTCGGGTCTGTGCCTATTGCGTTAGGGCCAGTCGTCAAGCCTTGTCGAAGACCTTCGGGTGGCTTGAGAACATTTGACACCGGGTTGGCCACTAACCCCTCCACCGATCCGCATTGAAGCAGCGTGGTTGAGTATGCTCTAGACCTCCCGCAGCTGTGTGTGTAGGGGAGACCCGCGCCCAGCATTAGGACATCTATTAGTGGCAGCTTTTATGATGAAACCTCAATTTTAATATTTTTATTCCCTTACAGGGTTCATACGAACACGACGACGACAATTTGTAACAATAAAGCATGACGACAATAAATAGATAAATAAAAAATGAATGAATGATACTTTTGTGCTTAAATTGATGTTAACTCTAAATGCTGAAAGCTATTCTCGTACTTACACATAACTTAACAAAACCTACATGCTCGTAGAAGTTGAAGCATACGAACAATGAATAGAAAACACCAGGATTAGTTCAAAGTACCTACTCACCTAATCGGAGCCATAAATATGACGCGTTATAGTTGTTCTATAGTGGTACGTGAACAACTGGATAATCACCCTTATTACAATGGTTGTAGCGAAGAGGCGTGGGGTCTTCGTGAAATGAAATAGAAGCTCAAAGTATGCGCTTCACGTGACGGGAGGCGATACATCATGACGATAACGGTTTCAAATGTCTCTTGGAGGCGCACTCAGAACGTACCTGTCGCCGTGTAAGGATTTGGTCCAACGATAAAATTTTACCATAACTTGTACTTGCCGTGAAGAGTTGGTAAGAAATGAGGTGGAAATTGTGAAATATATTTAAATTTAGGCTTCAACGTGTGACTAATGCTTGGCGAGTTGGTCAGTGATTCTGATTTCGAGATGTAGGTCCTCTGGATCCGATAGACGTCCCACTGCTGGACAATAGTCTCCCCCACACACAAATCTGTGAAGGTTCTAGAGCAGGGGTTCTTAAACTTATGTTGTCTAATGCCCACTTTGAGAATAAATAATTTTTTAGCTCCTCCTTTTTTTCACCTACTTAAAAACCACTATAAATTCAAATTAAATTAATTAATTATTGTTAGCTATATTAGCGGAGATTAATCATTAATTCTAAACGAGACTTTTACTATAACTCGCAAGAGTTAGGTAACTTGAAATCTGAGCGCAGTAGGATTGTTATGTTATTGTAGGCATTGTTTTTCTGGGTCTCTTCATGCTTCCTTATCAGCCCGCATATCGTTCCTATGACAAAGAAACCGTATTTTTTCTCAAACAGTTGCGGTTATATTGCCCATAAACTATTTGACATCACGAAACAAATAAACAAACAATCCGAGAAACATATATTCGCATTGTTATTATTATGCACTTAGTTGTAAGTGATTTAAGTAATGGCAACATGGTGGATACTCCCGGGCCTACGTGCTTCCATACACGCGATACAGCTGGGCGGCGCGGCGCGGCGCGGCGGCGGTGGCGTAACAGATGTTTCACTACCGGTTTACTCCAAGGAAGATGTGGGAGAAATGAGAACCCTATTACTATTTAAACCATTTTAATAATCATAGTGTTTTAATTTTCTAACTAATCAATATAAGTAGTAATCGATGCGAACGATACGCTGTGCTACTACTAAAAGCAGGTGTACAAGTGGTCATTTTTTTTTGCACTGTAAATAACCAACGTTTCCAAATAGAATCGTATTTATTCTGTTTGATTATTTACGATTAAATTTTATATTCGTATTAAATCTTCCTGTCTTCGTATTTCGATTGAATAGGTCCCTCTGCGATAGGCATGCATGATACTACTTATAAAAAACGCATTAAAATTTTCGTATTAAATTTTCCTGACTTCGTATTTCGTTAGAATAGGCCCTCTGCGATAGGATAGCATGATACTATAAAAAATCGCATTTAATAGAAGTATTTTAGCACAACCAAGATCTCATGCAGTACTAGGTATTAGTTCTGTGCATAAACAGCCCAAATTTGCACAGATAACTTAAAAGAATATTTGTTTCTTTATTCTTTCTAAAGGCACAATAGGTATAATGTCATCCTCTGACGGCATTAATTATTTCTGTAAAAATTACTCACTTGGTAGCGTAAAAATTAAATAATCAAGGATAGAAATTACAAAATGTGACGTCGTAATGAAAAGTCAATGACTCAGCGCAATCGAATCATGAATGCTGTGCTCGGGCCACCCTTCTCGTCGAATTTAAAAATATTTCTATTCATTAGCCACCTCCTCTCCCCAACTATACGACCAATAGCTTTGGTATGTAATTCCGAAGATTCTTGTTAGAACATCCTTTCGATAAGTTTACTTCTCCTTATTGTAGTCCTAATAATACTCGTTTATGAAAACTTTTATAAATTTTATAATGTTACCAGCTGACCCGGCAAACGTTGTTTTGCCATATAAATAATTTTTGGTTGATCGTAGAGGGTTGAAAATTCAGGGTTGTATGTATTTTCTAATGTTGTATCATAAAAAAATACAAAAATAAAAATGTATCTAACAATTAAAAAAAAAAAATTTGGGATGGACTACCCTTAACATATAGGGGGAAGAAAAATAGATGTTAGTCGATTCTCAGACCTACTGAATATGCATATAAAATTTGGTAATAATCGGTAAAGCCGTTTCGGAGGAGTACTGCAACAAACATTGTGACACGTAAATTTTATATATTAGATTTTCCATCGTTTGTTTCCGTAAGCATTTGTATTAATTCCTAAAGTGGACATTATTTTAATCTACATAAATACCTAAGTATTATTTTAATATTGTTAGTTTATGGTAAATTAATCAAGTAACAATAATAACAAGCATCTGTTAGCTGTCTACATCTGTAGACG
The DNA here is from genome assembly GCA_944567765.1 of Carterocephalus palaemon. NCBI lineage: Eukaryota > Metazoa > Arthropoda > Insecta > Lepidoptera > Hesperiidae > Carterocephalus > Carterocephalus palaemon. The sequence goes on along the minus strand of OX155651.1, from coordinate 9,316,985 downwards.
ACAAATTACCATTAGGAAAATCTAGAGAGCTGCAGTATACGACCCGTCATACAATTGTAACCTTAATGCTATAAGATTTGGTATCATTTTTGAACGATTTAAGTATCTACATTTGAAAATATTTAATCGTAAGTTCACCTCTTCAAAGAGCTTCAAAGGTAAAATATCTTAATTTAAGGTTTCCAAAATCACATTATCTACCTTTTTAGACATCTTTCTGGTCATCAATAATCAAAATTTATATCCAAATACCTACTTCTAATTTTTATGTAGGATTACTATTTTCTAATATGTTTATAACCACTCAATGTTTATAACCAAATAGCATCAGAATTTAAGTAGGAGAGAATTCTTTTGAAAATCGAATTACGCGTCAGTTTCAGTCTTTTCACAAGCTGGTTATAAATAAAGCTAGCGTTTAGCGTAAGTATATCGTAGTGATGTGCCGCATCGCCCCGGTTCCCGGCGGGGGGTTCGGGCGAGGGGCGTGGGGGCTAAGCGGGATGCGCGCCTCCAATTTACATTTATGAAGTCCCGTAACAGATTCCGGAATGTTTACTTTCGATAATTAAAAACGTCTCAGGTGTGGCGTGAACTGTAATTCTGGTTTCATTGATGTAGTTCCCAGCTTTGTGTTTAAACGTCATTGTAGAGTAAATATAGTATTACCACAGAATACTTAATTGTTATTACCTATCTTGGTACTTGGTACCCTAAGAATATTAACAGATCTATTTGTCATACATGTTATTCAAAAAATGTTAATTCACTACTTATTATACTACGGTTAAGTAGGTATGTAGAAGTTCAATACAGTTTCATTAAACTTTTTGATATTCAGAAAATGTGCCTTTCTTTCTCGAACTCGTAGATCATTCAAATACGAATCAAGCTATCACACATCATTTAGGGGGTCCTTTCATGGGTAAAAGCTTGTACTATTATTCTGTGGTAAAAGTAGAAGAAGAATTTATCACGTTTACAGTACCGCTACATGGTTAAGTATTAGCACAGAATATTTAATAGTACAAGTAGTATTAGATAACGTTTATACGTGGGTGTAGTAGGTGGTTAATGTTTCATATCAATAAAGAATTCAACATCAGAATAGTCGAACGGCGATGTAAAAATATCGCTAGGAAACCTAGACAAACTACTTGCATGCCGGTAGGTATGTGAGTAGCTTAGCAAAAATTTCATGGGCGCTACCGTGCACCAGACGGCACATTAAGCCTTCGGCCCTAGTTATTTTTTTCCTTTATTTTCAATGGTGAAAATAATTGTTGAGCCTTGTCGAAGACCTTCGGGTGGCTTGATAACATTCGACACTGAGTTGGCCACTAACTCTTCCACCGATCCGCCTTGGAGCAGCAGACCGTAGATTTGTCTGTGGGAGAGACCCGTGCCCAGATGGGACGTCTATGTGTTACAGCTTAGGTATATGAAAGTTCACCACAAAATTCTATATAATTTTTATTAAGGCGTGTGTGTGTGATCCGATCCTTATCACTCTGGATCACTTGAATAGATTGGCGCTACTTATTCTAATTCTCTTTTTATTCTCATTCACCCAATCTAGCTTAGTAATGGAGCAATGGGCTGTGATGTCGTCGAGAAATAGCACTTTTGTAGCAGAAGCGGCAGATAATCTGGATCTACCATAAAATTTGTAAGTATTGGTGGATGTGTAAAATCAACAGAGAGTTTTTACTGAGTGTTTTGCATACTAATTTTTTTTTTTTAAAAAGCTTTTATAACTTTTATTTTTATTTTCATGCATTGTCATTGGAACCTAATATGTGTGCCAAATTTCAGCTCGATAGCTTCAGTGGAAGTGGGTGAAATATTGATTGCAAGATTCCAGGACATACATGAATGAATACATACGAGTGAAGTTAAATAAAAGCTTTTAATAATACAAAAGAAAAAAAAATAGGCAATGGTATCTTGTTTATGCAGATATGCTGATAATTATTCTTGAAAACATCCCGAGTACGTTGTTATTTTGAGTTTGTAAGCTCACCAGCTAGCTCCTCCTGCAGATTAGCTTATAATCCGGCCTCTGGTCTACATTCGAGGGAAATTTATTATCGCTCGGACACTGAGCTAACAGCGGTAATATTTACCTTATTTTATTCGGCAAGGATTATGATAAGTATTTATTAACAGAATAATAATAAGGTACCTTTTCTTTTCTATTCGCCTACCTAATATCCTCTCAATTTACCATCGTACACAATTAACACCACCGTTTCCGGGTTTCACGTTAACTAAGTCGGTAGGTATTTTAAATCGATAATATTAATGAGATGATTTATATATCCATCATTAGGCTTTCAAGGTGAACTGGTGAGAATTGGACAATTTGTACATCATTGGCTCACCTCGATGTGAACCTTTAAAGTTAATCTAAGTTAATCTTTGAACGTGATTTTCGCCCACTTCAAAACTTCGGTTTTATATTGAAACTGCACCCTTATCAAGGACCGATGACAATGAAATTATTAAAAAAAAAAAACTACATTTTTTTAACGATATTGTTATTTATTAAATTACGTGGTTGTTCGTTAGGCTATGTATATTTAAAAGAGCAAGTTGAATCTAGTTGGCATAACTGTCCAATAAAAAAGTAGTTAGCATTTAAAACGTATCTACGAATAGGTAATATTATAGATTTATTTTAAAAAAAAAAGGTAAGTAAAGGTATGGAATCTTTGGATCATTAGATAGGTACAGCTTATAACTATAACTATGTATAACAAAAAAATTCCAATGCGGATAACATTCGTGTAGGTGGGCGATTCTGCCGTAGGTGGCGCTTCGGAATAAAATAATTCAGTTGGTTAGCCGATGTTATTGTAGCATACGTCGACAGGAATTATATGTATTTTTTAAAGATTTTTGGTTGCACTATTGACGAAGATAATAAAAACGGGTGGCCCCATACAAATCACATTGTTTGGGTATTTTACAACTATAAATTGGCCTACTTTGTTTTGAGTATCTTCTCTCTGAAATAAAGGGGAATGGCCGTAGATCACACAGTTCAAGTGCAGATTGACAACAGAAACAAAAATAAATATAAACAATTGATGCATTTTTCTGGGATTAGAACCTGCACTATAATAGGAGATTACTGAGGCGTCGGAGCTAACTGATTGACCATATTAAGTGGAGCCACTCTCATTTGAGAGACTGAACATCTTTTTAAAAGTTCATACAATCAGAGCAAAGGCAGGACGATGCCAAGTTAAAATATTTAAATAAAAACTCCTGATTAATTTAAACGGGTAAAAGTTTTTTCCGCAGCAAGTAAGCAGGTAGGCAGGCGGGACCTTAGTACGCGTGCTTCGGTAGCACTTGACACGTTTTATTCAATAAAAAAATGGAACTGCACTGTGTGGTAACTTTGTTAGTCCTTATAGCGATTAAATATAAATTTTTGACTTAATATTCAGCATTGATACACTGTACCCGCAATCAACACAAGCGATAAAATTTACCAGGAAAGTTCGACAGACTCCTAAACTCTATGATTCTAGCTCATCTCGTAACAAGAATACAACGTAACGAAACAAGATTACCGCCTATTCAAGTGCACTTGAAAGGGAATCGTCTAATCTAATGCGTACCCTCATTCGGTGAACACCCTCTAGCCAAACGAAAGTTGAACATCCTTCACAAACAAAATATAAGTAGGTACGAGTATCTCCGCGCTCGCGCCTAGTCTAAAGTACAAAGTTTACACAACAACCTTTTAGTGTTGTTTCAACCCGTCTTGCTGCTTAACAAAGTGCACAACAACTCGTATCGTATCCGAAAAAAGGGATTGATATTAACTTAATTACCTGCCAGGCCGAAACGTCCTTTTGTCGGTCGACTCTACCGAGTTCATTGATTCCGTTTCTGCGCCCTCAGGCTCGCTCGTATAACGCGAACCAACGTTCGAGACCCCTGATCCGCCGTACGAACTCCAGTTTCTGCCTACCACTCGGTACGAACGAGGGAGGGGCGGCGGTTCCGGTTGACTGGGCGAGAAGAGCCAACATGTGTTTGTGGCATTGGCCTGTGTGTTTGTGCCAATGGCCTTTGTGCAACACCACACAAAACTCAACTCTCGCACTCAAATGAAAGGGACCACAATCCTCTGAGCTCATCCGAAGGTTTCGTTACAATGCAATGTGTTTGTAAGTTTAACTTTATCACCGGCTGAATAGGGCTTAATTTAAATTAAGGTTCAATTTGTCACGCCGCTACGTATTTTGATAAGGTATTAATGACGTATTAATCTGTATGAACTTTCCGGTTAATTTTGATAGTGACGATATGATCGGTTAAAAGCTTTTAATAAGTAAAGCAAGTTGAGCGCGTAGACGGTTTGAATGGAGTGTCTGACATCAAAGTAATGAAACTGAACACAATGTTCGACAGAAGGTATTAGGTACCGTTTTACGCTCCGACGATAACTCTCACTCAATGTCCTTGGAAACCTAGATGTTGTAAATTAAAAAGAATTATAATATTCTTCAAAGGAATGGAATATTTTTTGAAATACCTTCAGGAGAACGCGATTTCAGTTCCAGTCATCCAATATCAAACAAGCTAGGTATTAAAACATTTAAAGTAGGTATAATTACGGTATTATTTGATGTTTCATAGAAACTTTGAAATGTAGGTACCATGGTAGGTTAGTTTCACAAATAACGGTAGTAATGCGCAAGCGATCCCGTGGCTCTCACATCAACGCTGAGGGGGTCCGCTGGGTTTTATTGGGTATTCGACATCGGCGAGTCCCACTTACCCCCCTGTACCTCACGAGGTCATGGGATACGTAATTGTATGAGTAGTACATTATGCATAATTCCCAGTGTTAAAAAAAAGGTTAGTGTCACAACATTTTACTAAGTAATTTATGTAATCTGTAGATACCGAACCATTGTAGTTCGAACTAAAATAGTGTTTCGGTAACTGCCTGTCGTAAGAAGCGACTAAAGATGGTTTCTGGGGAAAGACGATGCTTGTCTGGCTGCATGACCTTGATATAGGTTGTTGACGATTTCACGTCTCGTGCGTGAGGAGCCTGTCATAGCACTGCGCTGGAGGGCACCGGTATGTCCTAACAGTGATCACAGATCACAGCGCTTGTGGAGGCACAGTGGAAGGCCACCGGAGGGATTAACTGTGTATAAATCCGACATAACGTTGTTCGGGTCTACATTTGAAAGGTAGTAGAACAAAAAGAAAATCTTACTGTCTAAATTAGGTATAAGCACTGTAGAAGTAGTGAGTGGCACTAGATTAAATATATGAGGGGTAAATCTCCCTCAAACGGAATATTTTCTTTCGTTTCAAACATCAGCAGGGAATACTTACCTACTGAGTTTGTATGTATTAGTAGTGTCTATAGCCCAATGTCTCGCGTCAATTCAATGTAATCGAAAGAGTTAAGCAACTACGGGCGCGGTCGGTTTATGGTAACCGCCAGTGTCAAAATTTCATGGACGCTACCGTGCTTCGGAGGGCACGTTAAGCCGTCGGTCCCGGTTGTTTTCATTGTTTTCAATGGTGGAAACAGTCGGTAAGCCTTGTCGAAGATCTTCGGTGGCTTGAGAACATTCGACACTGGGTTGGCCACTGACCCCTCCACCAATCCGCATTGAAGCAGCGTGGTGGAGTATGCTCTAGACCTCCCGCAGCTGTCTGTGGGGAGACCCGTTCCCAGCAGTGGTACGTCTATGGGTTGCAGCTTTTTTATGTATGTATTACTGAGTACCTACCGCATAAAGCAAATAAAATTCATACTATCAGATTGATTAATTAAAATTAATTTAAACCTACTACTACAAGGGATTGTTATTGCCGAGAGTTGAATCTGAAAGTGAAAGTTACTTTAGAATAATGGCTTCCTTTGTATTTGAACCCAGAGTTTATTAACTTCAGTGTTTCTGACTTTATAAATGTATTTTTTGCTTATGTTCATTTAGCCGTCACATATATGAATGTAAATTACTAATTATTTTAGAATTGCAAGGTTCAATTATATCTTATGGAAAAATTTAATAAATCATTACATTTTATCGTGACATCACGCCTGTGTTTCAGCGATGGATCAGGCAGTGGTGTGTTATACACCCACATTTTGCCAGGTATGTTTAGGTTACATAAATCGAACCCAAGACTTAGCAGTCACGCTTGCGACTCTATTGCATATATATTTATCTATCTGATTCTGACAACCTTTACGATGCTGTCTAATGTATAAGTAGACTTGACTTGTTGTGCTCTTGACATTTAGGCCTCTTATATCGCATGTACGAGAGGCCTAGTTTCAAGAAGAGTACAGAGCCATGCTCGGTAGTAAGACAATGACGGTCCGACAATTTTCTCCAACTCATTAGTAGACCATCGTGGACACACTTATCAGTTTTGAGAAGACCTATAGAGGACTTGACCACGCTACTCCAGGGCATAGTAGGAGTTAGTGCCCAATTATCGAAAATTTTAGTCCGTCCAATGGCCTCTGACATAGTGTAAGGACTGTCAATAAACCGGGACCGACGCGCGACGGCTTAGCGTGCCCTTCGTAGAAAAGCGTTAATCGAGCGAACGAATCAACAGACAGAAACTGACAATTTATCTTAAAGAAAAAAGTATTAGTAAGTTTACCTAACAATCCTATCATTTTCGTGTCTACTATAAGTAAAAGCACAGAATACATAATATGGTAAAAGCCAAATGTAATGAGTTGGTAACAGCTAAGTGTTTGTCTGTGGTATTAGTCCCGAATGAGTGGAAGTGCTTAGTAACAAGTTCACAATAAGGCCGATGAAGTAGTTAAGTGGCAGCCGTCTGAACCGAGCCTAAGCCCATCGAGACGGAAGATAAAAAACTTTGTTTGACTTTCTTCCCAGTTCACGCTTGCGCAAATCAAACTGCCTAATCGGTTTGTGCGTTCTACCTGAGGTCCTATCTTATAAACGTAGTAGTATGGTCTCTCTTTTGAATCATTTCCAGCGCATTGACTGATATTAGCTAAGCCTACGATATAAATTCGATAGTCTTTACAAGTAGAAATTGTATATTGTGTTGATATATTGGATATTCAATCGCCACAATGTGTGATTGTATCAATGCATACGAGACTTGATTTCTGTTAAAGAAAGTCGTTGATATAAATAATAGGGAGCCTAGGTGCCCTAGAACAGTTTTTTTTCGATTAGGACTAATATACGAAATTTAAATCACCAATCACCATTGATTAATCAATCTTCAATTTACGTTGCCTACGTTGAGCACAGGTCATTATCAATCGATAGTGTTAAGCCACTCCATTTTCGGCTTGCAGTTGGATGGGTGACTGAGTGGTAAAATTTCTCAAGTGTTTCCGTGCTTCGTAGGGCACATTAACCTGACAGTCCCTGTTCCATACCACTCTTACGAACTCCTTACAAGCAAGGGTTGTCCACTAACCTAGTAGTTGTGCTAGGTGTACCCTGAAGTGGAACGATATTTGCAGTCACTTGCAGTTCATGTTTGGCTCCACAAAATAACCGTGACAGAAAAATCATCGGTGCTGCATGGTGGGATTTGAACCCAGTCTAGTCTAGGACATCACGTAAGTATTTCTACAATTATTTCTCCGAAGGAGTAGGCAGAGGTGTGTTGCAGTTACATACGTTAGGTAGTAAGCCTATTGTAAACGTAGTGGACGCCCGCAGCTTCGCTTGCGTACAATTAGACCCATTTACGACGTTTGCCCACTTGACTTCATAAACAGCAAAGTTTCATACTAACTTTGCACCCCCGTTTTACCCCCTTAGGGGATGAATTTTCAAAAATCCTTTCTTAGTGCTCCCCTTCGTTATAAAAGGAACCCCTGTGCAAAATTTCAAGTTTCTAACCCTTATAGCTTAGGCCCTTCGTTGATATGTCAGTCAGTCAGTCAGTCAATCAGCTTCTCCTTTTATATATATAGATGTAATATTATAATTGTTACATACAAACAATAGTTTTTGTTACATCTACTACACTACCTACATTCCGTATGCGCACATTCGCTCAAACAACATCCTTCATCGGCTAATGATTTCACTCACGAAGCCATAAAAATAAAACACTCCGCCTCGCCCAGACGCCGTGCAGCGACATCTATCGTGAAGCAGCTCGAATGACTTTTTTGTAGCGCGCACGTGTATTGTGGAATAACTTCGCACCGGATTCTTCTGTTAGTCAGTTCGATATTTAAACAATGTATAAGTAATATTCTTTTTGATTCATATAAGCAACCTAGCTTATAGCACACATAGATTCACAACTCTGCTTTTGTAGTATAGCGACGAAAAATCTTTCAGCAGTCTCGTTCCATAAAGATCATCATCATCTTAATCTATTGGTTAAGGTCAGGTCTATTGGTTAAGCTAAGGTTTTTGTGCCAGAAAAGGTCTACCTGACGTCAATTTTTCTTTTCGCTGCGAAGAAGGCTTGGAGGACCGCTGTTCGGATTATAGGCGGTCGGGTACGTACGAGATAATCTTGTCAACCCAAATTCGAAATAAATTTGGAAACGATTGTTAGAACGAAGACTACAAGCTTCACTCGTTAACATTTCCAGACCGCGAGGAATGGCTGTAATCAATTAAAAGAAACTCCAATTAATATAAATAACATTAAAAAAATACAATAGTATTTTTTAATGTTAATTAATTGTTTAGGATTGAAGTTTATATCTTTTTTTAAGTGCTCATAGCGAAAAGATCGCGTCGATCGTACGTGATCGAGTTAAGCAATGTCGGGCGCGGTCTGGAAATGGTGATGACTTGACGGATGATAGATAAAGCAAATATGTAATGGAATAAAGCTATAGATAGCAACCGCTTAGCAAAACGAATATCTCAATTATTTCTAAAATTTGTCATAACTTCGTAAGCATGTAGTTACAAGAACAATTTCATTCAACTAGCCCTAACCTAATGGTCCGTCCCCGTCTGTAACTAGTTTCAGTGCCGCGTCCCCTTGAGACCCGAGATGTGTCAGGTACGCATAGATTCTTATCTTAATGCCCGTACTGCGGAGGTATGAGAAAGCAATTATTTGAAGCGTCCCTTTTTACATGCCGATAGCACGAGGTGAAGGGATCATGATACAGTATCGACATACGTTCACACTTACTGATCAAATAAGCCTTCATGATCAAGATCTCATATTGGGAGGTAGTCTCAATTGATCGCTAAATGTTTCGGTGGCGATCACACATTGTGTGATATTCTTTTATTCACATATTCTTTACCAAATGTCAGAAGGTATGTCATACTTTCATTAGAATACAAATAAATATTAATATTCCCAACAGTGGGACAAAGAAAGGGTTGTTAAGATAATGATGATGAAATAAATATTAATTCGTCGTTTTAAAGTAATAGCAGTTTCCTGAATCCAATAGCGGAAAATTGTATTGAAAATTGTTATAATGTTTCATCGATTTTATGTGAGTATGTTTTAAGGCACTGTAATCTAAAATAATAAAGTAATAGCGGAGTTAAGGCGCTCGTTGGAGCTCCCCCTCCACGCCCCTCAGTGGCGTAGTTATAATAAAATAAAATAGATCAAACGTAATTTGACTAAATACTCAACTTATCTGAACTAACTCGAATAAAAAAATGACTATCTACTGACTATAACTAAAAGTAGGTAAGTAATAGAAATTTCGATCGTCAAGGATTTGGCGGCACGGAGCGATCTTGTACAGGTCCATATAGCAGCGAGCCTCAGCGATCACTGTCTGTCTGTCTATCTTATCTACTATAGTACTTACTATTGACAGCATGGTTGGCGTTTTACTTGTAGCGTTTGCTAAAATTTAGGAAATTAAATAATTAAAAATGAAGTAATAATTAATATCGCAAAATTTTATTACAACTTTATTTAGCATACAACATAAGTAATTACGTAAAGTTTTATAGTAATTAGTTTTCAAATATAAGAGATAAAACTGTAGAGACGCATTCTTAAGACCTTATTTTACGATTTTTTTCTAGTGAGTAAAAATAATACAAGCGTGTATTTGAAATAATTACATTTTCGGAAGTATGTGTATATTGTAAATTGTGTGTGTATATTGTCAAATAATTGATAAGATGAAACCTAATTTGCTAGATTTGGCTACTTACTTACCGGGCTAACTAATTTATATGATTTAATAAGATCTAATAAGGCTAAACTTTGAATGTTTACCACATAATACAAACCACGGACTAATGTAACATATCGTTTACAAAGTAATTTATGGAAATTAACAAAGCTTATGTAAGTACATACATACTTAGATACTAGGTACTTTATAAGCTTCAACCTTTCATACTTGACTAAAAAATAACCTTTCATACTTGACTAAAAAATAAGCTAAGGTAATCATTTCGCGATTTACTTTTCTATGTCGATGTCAAATCTACGCCCTTTCAATTTAAACACAACCAAATCTTTCGGTTGCTCAACAAATATTTTAAACTTAACTCTCAACCTTATCTCCTTGCGTTACGGGTCACTATTTATGACTGAAACTATAAAGTTCTTTGTGGAAATAGCTTCTTTCATTCTTTGTGCCTTGAGGTAGAGAGGGCGCTTCGGCTGTGTGTGTTGCCTCGACATGATCGGTTGTATGTGTGTATCAAGCCGGTACTACTGGACTGCGACTATTTAGATAAATCTCAATTTGTATTACATTGCTGCGTGTAATAGGTAAGCTTGCATAACTCATTTTGAATGATAGCAATGTATGTTAAAACTGTAAATGAGTATCTATCGTATTCCTTTCAAAAAGCAGCTGTTCCACTGCGTTGATAATCGTGTTCTGTTTCATTTTCCTTCCATAGTGAGCCGTGAGCTCGTTTTTACGTCATCGTCAACATTGGGTCCGACGTTCGATCATCCATGCGATTCCAATATCCCTCTTAGTCATGTTAAGTTGAAGGCGGCGACGCCTTCTCTAATTGGTCAGGTTGCGAGTCACCGGGTTATAGATCAACGTCATCTTGGCAGGTAGGCCAGTAGTTTTTAGAAGCCGAAACATTCATTGACTCCGGCCCGTCGGCAAACAGATGTTATCTAAGCCCGGAGTTTTACTTTTATGATGATTTTATACAGTCTCTACTATTTTGTAAGCGCCTTGTAACAAAGGCGTTTACAAATAGGTATTTACTGAGTTGTTAAATAAAGTGTTTATTGAAGTGCTTAAGAGGCAACCTTCATTTAATTAAAATTATATACTTATTGTTTGCTGTCGTTTTACGTAGAGCGATTTTTAATACATATCTAGAAATGATATTGTTGGTTGATGGACTTCTTAAACTGACTGCCAGTTATAATAGCGAACATATGAGTACAAACTATTGGTAGGTATTTTATAGATAATAGAGATACCGAGGACCTAGGTGAGGTTGGTACTAACCCAAATATTGGAATGTTTTACTCGATTTCTTGCTGCAGTAGCCACGATAACAACTAAAACCACAAAACTAACTAGTTTTTTATACAACAAATACACAAAATGAATTAGTTTGTGTCTATTCGTCTATTACTCACTGCTATTAGTTAGAACTAAGTCTACACCCTAGTACCTCTCCTCATTTCTAATCAGGGCCTTACAAAACAACACGGCAATAATTCCACGGTATCGATGTTTATCGCCTTAGCATCACTTTGTTGTTGATTCATACATTAATAATACATGTGGTAAAAATTAAATACATACTTACATAACTTCTTAATAAGTATTAACAAACAGTTAGTATGTAATACCAAACCGTTCGGCATTTTGCATGTAACGACAAAAATTTGGAACACAGCCAAGATTCCTTGACTTGCTTGCTTTGCCGTATTAAAGGACGTCCAATCTTCGGCAGCGAAGAAAATGCGAATCCCATGATGAGAGCATATTATCTACTCATAGTTCGTCAAATTAAAGATATGTTTCGTAAAAATAATTATACCCATTTCATCTTAATGTTTGTGTTAGGAACCTACCTTGTGTTCCTAGCCTATCAATTTTAAAACTTCATATAGGTAATTTAAAACGGAATTTGGGATTTCGTAAAAAAATATAAAAATTTGGCTTCCTAACATTGATACTGTAATTGTTATTTTAACACGTCTTAATCGCCATTGGAATGTTAATTTATCAAACCCAATAACACATGGCAACTTTATTAAAAACAAACATTAGGTAATATACATATACATAGGTAACATAGCAAATTTTTTTTTCGTAAAAACCTAGAACATAATGACTGTTGCTGTTTAAAAATGAATGAAAAAACTTGAGAAGTAAAAACTACAATAGTACATTATGATACAAGTGCGGTAAGTTGAAAATTACAGCCAAGGCGATATTGCTAGCCCGAGCCGTAGGCGAGGGCTACAAGAAAGCAGAGGCTGTAATTATCAAAGCGCACGCGTGTCATACGACGTTTTATAACATATTTGCGAGGAAATAAATTAATAAATTCATCAATACTTGACGACATTTTCAAATAAAAACACTACAGCGAAAAGAAAAAGCGCGCGGAACACCACAGAACCACGACAGAACAATCATATCGTACGATTTCACTGATCAATATTGTTCTTATGATATGCATCGTTATTTTCGATGATTGAGTGAATTATTTGATTTTTTTCTCAGCCATTTACAGCAAATTCGAATTGTCTACAGTTTTCATTTTATAATTTAAATAATTTTTACTTGTACACAAATTAGCAATGCGCGCACGTCAGAGCTTTTTTTTAAGGCAAAGTCACAAAAACAGCCAATATTATTATTAAAGTAAATTGATATTTTTTTGTTTTTGGTACAGATACATTATTTTAATTTATTGTCAAAATTAATTAAATTAAAGAATTAAATGTTTATTTTTTATATTTTATCTCCCAAAGTTAATTTTATTCATAAAATGTTGACCACTTTTTGACATAAAAACTCTCTTAAAGACTCTTTGCTAAGATTGAAAAAAGTACCGTTCGTTTTAGATGGAGCATCTTGTTAGACCGTGCGTTTTACCTTATTAAAAAAAAAACCCGTGCGTTTTACATTACATTACCGCACAAGTGCTGTAATGTAATTTAAAACGCACAAGTGCGGTAATTAGATACATTACGATATTGAAATTGGTGAAATAAGGGGCCCTTTACGAGCAAATGTGTTATAATAGTACATTATGATACAAGTGCGGTAAGTTGAAAATTACAGCCGAGGCGATATTGCTAGCCCGAGCCGTAGGCGAGGGCTACAAGAAAGCAGAGGCTGTAATTATCAAAGCGCACGTGTGTCATACGACGTCTTATAACATATTTGCGAGGAAATAAATTAATAAATTCATCATTACTTGACGACATTTTCAAATAAAAACAATACAACGAAAAGAAAAAGCGCGCGGAATAATTTTTACTTGTTCACAAATTAACGATGCGCGCACAAAAACAGCCAGTATTACTAATAAAGTAAATTAATATTTTTTTGTTTTTGTCACAGATAAATTATTGTAATTTATTGTCAAAATTAATTAAATTTAAGAATTAAATGCTTTTTTTTTATATTTTATCTCCCAAAGTTAATTTTATTCATAAAATGTTGACCACTTTTCTGACATAAAAACTCTTTGCTAAGATTGAAAAAAGTACCGTTCGTTTAAGACGGAGCATCTTGATAAACCGTGACCTTTTTAAAAAGAAAACATTACATTACAGCACAAGTGCTTTTTACTTTACATTACCGCACAAGTGCGGTAATGAGATACATTACGATATTGAAATTGGTGTAATAAGAGACCCTTTACGAGCAAATGTGTTATAAAATATATTTATAACGTGAGTAGTTTTGGCGTGAAAGCGAGACTGACAGAGTTACTTTCGCATTTATGATATTAGCATTATTATGATTTATATATTATATGTATTTTTATTCCGATTTACATTAAGGTCAGGTCAGTTAACATACCCTAACAATAAAGAATGTTTCCTTAGGTTTCACGAGGTAGAGTATATCAGTAATGTCCGTGATTAAAATGGGTAGCAACTATAAACGAAAAGAACTACGCGAGCCGAGCTGCCAGCATCCCCTATTTTTCTATAAATAACTGTATGTATTTTAATTATTGTATTCCCATTTTTATCCATTAGTTTTTTATCTCTACTCGAGAGATCTTGTCAGGTTTGAAAAATCGAAATAGATGCGAATGGTACAGACAAAATTTTTTTAATACTGTAAACAGATTACTACACCTCGCATCTCGAAGGGCGAGGGAGGGTTGACATAATATAAATATTCAACAGAGGTTAACATCGGCCGGGTGAAGCACCCCTTAGACTCGGACACATTGAAAGCGTATGCTAGACTATAGATAAATTATTTGATCTCCGGAGGAAATATTCGGAGGACTTTTTTCCTTTGAATGTGTTGCATCGCACACAACCAGTTTCTTATTAAAATACATATATCGATTATTATGTAGTTTTTGTCTTATGTTGGTGAGGGTCTATTAGATAAGTACTAAACTAATGTTGGAAAATTTTGCCACTCTTGCCACTAGCAGTCACCCCATTAATTATAGGTTGTAGGCTAATTTGGAATTAAATTAAATTTAAAAAAAAAAGCTTTTTATAACTTTTTTCATTTTCATGCATTGTCTTCGGAACCAAATATGTGTGCCAAATTTCAGCTCGATAGCTTCAGTGGAAGTGGGTGAAATATTGATTGCAAGATTCCAGGACATAGATAATATACGAGTGAAGTTAAATAAAAGCTTATAGAATTATATAAAATTGGTATTATCCAGCTACTGCAAAACTGCTGGCAGTTTTATGAATGATCGTAGCAGTAAAAACTTCTTATGAAGTGCTCAAATGACATGATTCAAACACAACGTGAAGTCTCGCGTCCCAGTATCGTTGAATAATTAAGTTATCGGAAGCACGGGCAGTCGTTATCTTCCGAATCTTGGCTTCGCCACTCATCAATAAACGCACTCAATAGCGTACGGAGCATGCTCTCGCCCTGGGTCGCGTTTCCCTCGTGATGCAATATAAAATTCGCTTCGCATCGCTGTCTCTTCGGTGTGCGCTATCGTTAGAACAGGGCGCAGGCCGCGCTTGTCGTCCTTAAAACTGTGATCACTGACGCTTTATCACTGATACTTGAGGATAAAATGTGGCATCACGTCAACTGTGAACAAGATGACGTGGCTTTTAAATTAATTTGACTTCATACGGCTCGTTACCTATAAGTCTATTGGCAAGAAGAGCTCTTGAAGAGAATTGATAAAAAAATATGATGAAAATATTATTTATGATTATGAAGGCAGCTCGATAGTGACTACGTCGTGTCTGTATTTTGTTTTGTCAGCCTGGTACATGCTTTCAGTACCTACAGGTTGACAATCGAAACGGTGTGACTTAAATATCTATTTGTCAGATTCTTAGGTTATTATTCATCTTCGCAGTACACTCATTACAGTTCGGTTCTTACAGATTTATTTAAAATATCTGTGGAAATTTTAGTTCTAAAATAAACAAGCATAATTTAGTCCATATAGATTCATTGCAACTGTTTAGTTCTGATAAACATAGATTCCTATGTGAATGAAACCATAATAATGTACCTAAGAGATACAAGATAAAACTTCAAATTACAACATACATTTTCTATGGATTGTGCAATATCCCATACAAATAACTTAACATAACTTTACGCCTGTATTTTCTCGAAGGGGTAGGCTGAAGTAGAACTTTTCACCAGTAATGTTTAGGTCCCATCCCATGTGGTGAGCCTATTGCCATACACCCGGCACAAATCCAGTGCTCGAGCTGCTAACGGGCATTTCAAGATATAAAAACCCAATAGTTGTTGCCCGACTTGGGGTTCGAACCCAGTACCTACCTCTAGCTTAGCAGTCGCGCTTGCGACCACTAAACCACCGAGGCACTTTATTTATCTACGTTACCCAACGCATTTCTACCTTTACTTTGGAAACTTTACGAGAAAAATAAAAGCACCCTCATTCAACAAATTCTGTGCAATGGGGTCGATTCAATAGACAACCCTACACCTGCCTAAACCCATAAAAAAAACTCAAAAAGAGTAAACAATATTTAAGCGTCGTTATGTTAAATACATTTCCGAAACTAATTTAAATAATTATTTCTCGTGACACCCATTTGAATGCGAGTGCGGGTTTCTGTCAGCGAGTCGTGAAGCCAGTGTCCTGATAATTTTAATGACATATTGTTTACAAATTAAAGCTCACATTGTTTATGCAAACCAGTGGCACGGGCCGACAGGGCACCTGATCGGGAGTTACGGAGCTTTGCTATATCAGCGATATAGCCTTTGGTTGTAACACCGACGATTGAATGAAGAAGATGAAGAAATTATTTACAGATTTTATT
Source organism: Carterocephalus palaemon (assembly GCA_944567765.1). Taxonomy (NCBI): domain Eukaryota; kingdom Metazoa; phylum Arthropoda; class Insecta; order Lepidoptera; family Hesperiidae; genus Carterocephalus; species Carterocephalus palaemon. The sequence goes on along the minus strand of OX155651.1, from coordinate 9,300,551 downwards.
AAAAAGTGGATTTTTTTAAATATAATTTTTTCACGTTGGATGATTGCGAATGAATAAATAAAAAAGACTTAAAGACAGATATATAAGACGAATGGAAGAGTCAAAGAGGCTTACATACTCCGCTCTAATAGTACAATATGAGACAATTATATGCAGAAAGGACAAACCGACCTACAAACAAAATATCTGAAGGACACGACTGTTCTTTGGAAATAATTCGGGTTTTCCTCATGAAGTAACTACAATTTTTAACATAGCTTCAAATAATTCCAAATGTAATGTCAACTGTGCACATCGTAAATGTTGTATTAATTTTAGATCATTACATTGTAAATTAACATTAAACTATAAATAAATGTAATAATTTTTGCATGCCAGAAAGCATAAAAAATTGCAAATGTAACTGACCATTCTAAATATGGAACCACATTCATTCATTCTATCATTCGTTCGTTCGTTCATTCATTCAATTATTAACTGTTTGTACTAGAACTAGATGCACACTTAATGAATGAAGAATGAAATTTGGAACACGAAATAATCGCCTGAGAAAAATAGCTTATCTCTTCAGGCCAACCTGTTCTGAAACTGCTAAGTACGTTACTAAGGACTAAAGCCATTTGCAAGCTTCACCTGCCCACTTATAACACATCAAGATAAGTAATTCAATGTATATTAGAATGCAGCAGGGTCTATAAGGCCGTGATGTTACATCAAAGCTGTTAAACGCGTATGTAAAGACAAACTCAGTGCAACGTAATAGTCAAGTTGTAATAAAAAATTAGGTACGAAATTACAGAAAAGCAAAATGAGTCACTTTATAATACACTTTAGGTAAGTATTTGAATTATACCGATGATGTATTTCTGTTGCCGCTATAGACTATTAGAAAAAATAAAAATTTAAGGGGGGCTCCCATACAACAGACATGATTTTTTGCCGTTTGTATAAATAATGGTACGGAACACTTAGTGCTCGAGTCAGGCTCGCACTTGGCCGGTTTTTTAATTTCAACGCAACTAAAAGACTCGCGTATTTTTGCCTTGCCTGCCTACTTGAATTCTTTGCAATCGCTAATGAGTCACAAAACTGCACAATCAATAAAACTGTAAAACATATAGGTAAAGGATATGGAGCAATATCGATAGCCTTTAATTGAAGCTTATCGATGTTTACACGTGTACAAATGTTATAAAGCTGAATATAGAAGTTAGCGCCTGCCTTGTAGCTACTGCCTGAACCGATAACTTATCGACAGACAAAAACAGGTTCGAGTTGGTTGTATATACCTACGTATATACATACCTATTTTTTTTATAATACACTTTTAGGCTAAAAATAATAAAGGTGGGATTGAGTTCCACCCATAGTTGCGGTGCAAATGAGAGGAGGGCAGAGTAGTGGATCAAAAATTGCTTTTTAACGTTTGTTTTATCTTTTGTTACGTTACATATAAGATATTTGAAAAGCAGACTAAATTTCAATTTATTTGACAAGTTAATATTAATTATGTTCTTTTTTTAACACGCTTTTATTATCTTGGTATGTATGTACATATGCAGATATCTATATAGGTATGGATGTAACGGAATCTTTAAACGTGATTCTCACCCACTAACGTCGGATTAATTTGAAACTTTGCACATTTATCAAGGACCGATGACAATGTAATAATTTAAAAAAAATATCTACATTTTAGTTCGGTTATCTACAAAAGGGTTTTTTTTTTCATCTAAACGATGGTGTTATTAATATCAGGGTGTTAAAGTAAAGGGTTTATGCCATAATGCGTCTTCCTTTTTCTTGTTGCGTATGTGTGTGGCTGCTTGTGACCAGCACAGAACAGATAGTGGTGACCAGTGTCATAGCAGTGATTCTATATTATCATTCCATACCAAGCAGAAACAGCTGGCGTTGTCATTGCACTTCAATCTGTTACACTGCAAAGACCGAAAATGTACCGTGGCCTTATACCTGGTTCAGCACTAGCACCATTGATGTCTTCTTTGTTTACTACTTTGTGTGCAAACCTTATCCGGCTGGAAGATTTTAGTAGAATTTGTTTTAAATTATTTAACGTCTAATGCGTGTAGCTTACGCCTATGGGTTGGAGCTTAGTTCTTGCATTAAATAGAGATACTATATAGGTAGCTCCTGATTTTATAAGGAGCTCAATGTCAATAATGACGACAAATAGAACTAAAATTGTAATTTAAAGTTAAGGCTTTTGTAACATGTTTCAATACAATCAAATAGATTCATTATATTGTAAATAGCGAATCGGTGTCGGAAATAGATGTATTGACCTAGATATCTCCAGCGACTGCGTGGAGGTCATTGGACTCGGCGGCAGCGCAATGAGGTTTGTTTCTAAATCTTATTTTAAATGAGTTTCATAATTGTTATCGAGAGTTCTTCATAATAGTCTCGAAAACCTGTAGACTATACCCTGTAGCCTGTGCCTTGTCCTTGGGATTAATGAAGGTAGTGACGATATTACGACAACTTACAACGTATGTAGGGTATCGTGTGATGATAATATTTTTTCTTTTATAAACCCTTAGTTTTTCAATAAATGCCTTATTCATATTTATTCAATAAATGCTTAAAACTAATACATACAAAGAAAAACATCCCGCCAAAATCCAGAGCAGGTTGTAGGCGGATGAAGGAACATATTAAACCACCTACCTACGAATATTAGGTACATTTTATTACTGGGCTTCCAAATCTAAAATGCTATGTGATATGTATGATTCTCCAACATCTTGATTTACTTACGTGTAATTTAAAGATACATATTAGTGTTACCTACTGGGTATATTAGTTCTTACAACTTCAATTACCTATTCATGTGTTTAAAGCCAAATGCCGAAGTATTAAGACGAACAAAACACTTTCTATAATGACTGAATCCATAACGTATGGCTTAGATTGAAGATATAACAATCGTTGCCTCCTATACATACTTATCCTAGGGTTTTATGGTTTCCAATGTAACGTGAACCCTATTTTCCTGACTCAAGGCGCGTGCGAGAGGTCCCCATGGCTAGCTAATACCGTTGAACCTTTTACAGGGAAACAGACCTTGAATTGATTGATTCACCTCGCTTGTGGGCGGAGCGGTCATTATTTGTAAGCTACACTAAACAATTTGATGTATAACTTTTCGTACCTTCGGAGTCATGTTTCTTTACATTTATTACCCTCTTTAACCTAGATACGGGTAGACATTACAAAAAAACGTTAGCATTTTGCTCCATATAAAATCTGAATGGCTAGATGGAATAGCTACATTTATTTAGACAATAACTTTTAAAACATACCTATATAGGTACAATGTACATTTAAGCCCGGTCACAATATCTCTTTACCTCGCTGGAATGCATTTTGTACCACACAATCATGTACATATACATTTAGTAAGAAAACTTTAATTCATACACTACACATAAAAGAGTAATGTGATAAAGTGATGCTCGTTATGCACACCGTACTAGAGCGCCGACATGACTTTCATCGACGCCAGGTGCACAGATATTGTGACCGGGCTATACTATACTTACTCCGCATATTATCGTCTCTTTTAAATTCCATCTCAGGACATATGTGTTGCTAGCCATTATGGTATGGAAGACGGTAAGCGAGGATCTTTATTTGATTTGGTCGCCTCCAAAAAAGTGCAACCCGATATTAAACCTCTCCAACCGGACACAATTGCTTAAAAACAACTATTACATGGTAGAAATGGTACTAGGTACCGTGGCGGGTGGTAGTATCGGTACTGCACCCCTCTACCGAAGGGCGAAGGGCTACCTGAATTCGACCTCAGTACTTCAATGCTTGCTATTTTTACTTTTGCCCTACAGCTCTGTATTTAAAAAAATGCAAAGAGTGGTATTAAACACTCAACTGGCGTGTCGAACGATAGACTAAAATAGTAGATATGGTATTGTTTCTAATTAATGATAATTAATCGCAGTCGAGCGATTAAGTCACGCGAGCGATTCAAAAATAGAGCTCTATCTTTTCGATTGGAGGCTTTGATTTTGTGCCTGAAAGCAGCTAGCTGTATACTCAATAAACAACTTACTTACTGTTAAGTGTTAAATGTAACTCTCGTAACATTGTGAGAAAGTACTAACTCTCTGTAACTATTTAAGTAACTCTTTTTGATAACGTCTTGTAAATCGATAAACGCCAACACATACGAAAAAATTTGACGTCATCCCGTTACGCCATTCGTACTGCCAAGAGTTACAACGTATTCATTCAATTTTAGTCTGTAACCCATAGAGCACTACAGCGAATAATCGGTTGCACTAATTATATAGTAGGTACATGAAAATTACACTGGCCTAAATAAGGAAAAGTATCAAAAATTGCAGCATTAATCATATGTCCTTAATATTATTAAGTATCTAACCGCTATCAAATCTGTGACAAGTAATTAAAATAATAATAAAAAAAATACCCTAGAATTAAAATTAACATAACATAAAATCACGCCTGTAGTTCCCCGAAGGGGTAGGCTGAGGAGTTTAATACATACACCGACTTTTAACCAGTTATATTAGTTTCCATGTTGCCACACACCGGGCACAAATCCAGACTCCGAATTTCTGCTGGGAACAAAATTTCACGTTAGAAAAGCCTAATAGTAGGTACCTTGTCTAGGTCTCTGCGATCGCGCCTACGATCACGAGACCAACAGGCCATTTAAATATAAATATAAAGATTTTATTTATTTGCTCTCCCAAAAGTAGTCTTATTTAAATTATGTACAATTAGCGTTTTCACCAAACCTTACTGAAAACTATAGGTTTTTGCAAAAACCTGTGGTACAGTCCACGGGACGATGTTCGAATACTTTCATGTCGGTACACTCTAAACTGACGTTTAATTAACACGGTGAGCAACATTTAAACATCGTATTATGTATTAAATTTGGGTGAGAGGTACTACACACTACACGTGTGTTTGTGAAGAGTTTAATGTGTACAAGTAATTATAATAATAACAAAAAATTTAAACAATTTCTTTTACATTATATTTGTTCTCGTCATAAATATTCATTCCAAGTATAGGCGAGTCTTTAGTATCTGAGCGCGGAAAATTATAAGCGCGATTACCATACGCGTATCATATTGAGGTCAATGTTCTTGCTAGGTAATGAGTGTCATTGTCAATGCTCAGTAGACACACTTTTATTTGTATTTAATCTGTGTGTTTGTACGAACTAGCCTTTGTTTAATAGTTAAAAGATCAGACCACTGATAGTGAGGTCGTCGTAAATTAAGACTTAAGTGGTGCATTTAAACTAAAGAAGGGAAAGTTTATAAGGTCCTCGAAATGTCGCATGCAAATAGCCGGATGGTTTAACTTAACATTGCTCGAGCGGCTACCTTGATCGAGTGATTTTAGCTATAGAATATAGGCTTATAGGTAAACATTTTAATTTATGGTTAAACTCGACAACAACAACGTAATTTTAGTGTTAATATTTCTAACAAGAAACAAATATTTAAATACTTACCTAAATTAATGAGGAAGGAAAGTAATACAGGAAAGTAACCAAATATGGATCAGTATCCCTAATATGGTATTATCTGGTATTTCCTACCGCAATACAGGTTAGATTCCGTATTTTGGGTACTATTCCATATTTGGTTACTTTCCTCTAACCCAATGAAAGAATAAATTGACTGAAATTTTAATGCAGATAACAATGCAATTTAACGTAAAAGACCTTTTTTTTTTTTTGTTTTACGAGTGGGAAACCTTGGAAAGGTACCCGGACGTCGTGGGAGCGACGCCGGGTTATGTGGGACTTTCACCCACTAAAACCCACTCGGTGGCCTACTCCGGCGCTACAGGAGGGCTCCGGGATCTCTTGTAGAACGCGCCGGTGCCCTCCAGCGCTGCGCCCAAGACGGGCTCTTCCCGGTTTCACAACGCTGTGCAGCCACAAACAGCGTCGTCTTTCCCGGGGTCACATCGATGGACGGTTCGAGCTCCCCCTCTCACCGCCCGCAACCCCAGAAGTCCCCTTTTAGTCGCCTTTTACGACAGGCAGGGGCTACCGTAGCACTATTCTGGTCCCGAGCTACAGGGAAAACGTAAAAGACCTACTGACAAATTTATTATCCATCTGACCAAAGCGCAAATCGAACGTGGAACCCAAAGCTCGGTGATTAGGAGTTCAGAACCTGCGAACGTGCCACTGAGTCGAAAAAATTTAGATGCAAGACTGGCTGGCAATTATGTTACGGAAGGAAAATACTTAATTTATTAAAAAAATACAAAACAGTTGGTATGGGTTGAGCAATCTAGTTAATCTTGCCTCAGCCTGCACCCAATTATATGTTACTCTTCAGTTTTCTGTCATTCAGACCATTAGCGGGTCATTGCAGTACCTATTCCTGACGAGTCTCAAAGGGCTATAACACAACCCGTCATTGGTCACAGACCTTCGGGCGGCTTTATTACTAACGGCAATGATTCGAACCCCTTTACCATTTCTATTAGAACATCGTGGATCTTTCAGACTGTACAAAATGTGAAATATAATGTTTATACATTAGGCTTAGGGCTCAGTTGTCTCAGTGCAAAAAACCTCAATCATTATTCTTATTATAATACCGGGGACTCGAAATCAAAGAAATAAACCAGTGACGCAACACGTAACAACTCTCAAAATAATTTAGCTTGTTGACAGCTTGAGAGACGTTTAATGAGCACCCACCACAATGTTGGCGCCAACATTGGCCAACTAATTGTATACGTAGAACGTGCTAACACTGCTAACCGGGAAATAATTCCGGCAAGAATATCTTTGGGTATCGAGTCGACCAATGGTAATGAACTTTTAAAATTGGAACGCGGTTCGACGCGTCGTAAACACTCAAATTCTTCATGTCCGTCGAACACAATGAGGTCGAACTCGTTCACTAGAACGACACCCTGATATCCTCATATAATATATTAATTTTACATAAAGGTGTGAGTTCCTATATAAGATAATTTTATGTAAAAACACGTATTGAGTAGTTAAATACCTAAATTATTGGGTGAATTATTATTTTCTTTCACAAAAAAAAATAATCTAAGGCCCATTTGCCATACACCGGGTACAAATCCAGACTCCGATCATAAGGGGGCTAAAGGACATTTCAAGATAGGCAAACCCACATAAAAATTATGTTAAAAAGTCATTTGGTTACTTGGTTGTTACAAGTGTACTAAATCTATGGTTGTTACTGTGGATAAATCAAATAACTCAATTTTATTAAAAGCTTTTATTTAACTTCACTCGTATGTATCTATGTATGTATGTCCTGGAATCTTGCAATTAATATTTCACCCACTTCCACTGAGCTGAAATTTGGCACACATATTAGGTTCCGATGAAAATGCTCGAAAATAAAATTAAAAAAAAAGTTATAAAAAGCTTTTTTTTAATATTTTTTAATTACCTAATTATTTTGTAGTAAATTACCGGTAAACAAAACAAAGGACACATCTCCTTTCAAATAGGTATATCTGTTATAGATAGTTAGTTTTTCTAACGAAATGTCGCTCTATTATTTTTTATTGGTGAGCTCTTAGCAGAAATCTAAGCACGCTACGCTACGCACTATTATAGAGTGTATGCGTGCCCATCAAATATAAATCTAAACCTGATCTGATCGTGGGATCCTAACTCTTTTTAACGTAAATAGAACACGTATCGGATTAAGGAAATGCACGGTTTTGTAGGTGCGATACGATACGATTGCGATATTATTGATGGTGTGGCTGTTTCTATTCTAATCACTTTCACTTAAACGGATAACAAAATATGGATGACGTAAGATAAATATAAGATGATTAACTAGTGATTATTATTAGGATTATTAAAAACAACGAGGGACATAAACATAATTGGGACTGAAATCAAAACTAGTCTGAAAGCAGTTTAAGTTGGAATTAATATACCATCGCGAATTATGGGTATATAATTATAATGATATCCCGAAATTGCCTCCTATTTTTAAACACCGCCCACCATGGGATATTTCATAGAGCTTTCTTGTTTAAAATTCTAATCCGTCCCAAGGGACTCCTCGGCAATCTTGTTCTGTACCTCGTAAGGACGAGTTTGTACAGCGTTTGCATTTAGAACAAAGCCTTCTAATTCTTGCCCCTCGGAATACTTTAATTTATACAATTTAAAAGTTTGAAATAATCCCATAAGGATAAGGATTTATTTTAATACTTACTAGGAATGCTGTACAATTCAAAATGGGAATCTGGAGAGAAAAGAGGATATACGTTATTTGCCTATTATATTATTTGTGATTGCTTTTCTGATCGTAATCATAATCATTTTCATTGCATACAGGTAAAATACTAACTAAAATACTAACTAAACTAATACCTAAAAGGTGGACATTTTGTCCCGACACAATACAATTCACAATTTTACTTTTTAATACAGACATTTAAAAAGGTTTACAGCCTTTTGTCGACAACTCGAATGTCACATATTACATAATGTAAATAATTATGTGAACTGCAATATTTCATCCTTAGCTATTAAACGGTTGTAATATTGGCATAAATCTAAGAAAACTACAGTTTTATCATAATCGAAATAACCCTTTCGGCGCTCACAGGCAATCTTTGTCCGGTGCTGGGTAACGTCCGGCATTTTAACGAGCTTGTTTGACCGCCTTTAATACAATTACGGGTCTAATGTTTGAGCGAACGCAGTTTGTTCCGGTGACAATGCCTGCCATAGGCTGGATGGGGTTGAATGTTCGCTGTACATTGCCAGTTTAAAAACCATATGATAAATCCAACCCATATAAACTCTTGAGCAAAATTATCGAAACACCCGTCATACTAGTAGGTATTAATACTCCAAGCACCTCAGTAGCGTAGTAATAATTAAACAAAATAGATCTAACGTCATTTGACTGAAAACTCAACTTATCTAAACTGATTCTAATAAAAAAAAACTGTCTCCTGCTTCGATCATTATTGATCGAAGGTCTACTGAGTATAACTATAAGTAGGTAAGTAATAGAAATTTCGAGCGTAAATGATTTGGCGGCACAGAGCGATTTTGTAAACGTCCGTATAGCAGTGAGCCTCAGCGATCACTGTCTATTCGCGTTTACGTAACTGAGACAGAGTATGGTTGGCGTAAATTTACTTGTAGCGTTAAATTTAGAAATTAATGTAATAATTTATTGTATTAAGTAATAACTTATCAAAATTTGATTTCAACTTTACATAATTTTTACTTAATTTTTATTTTTACTTTATTTAGCATACAAGATAAGTACGTAAAATTGTCTGATAATTCGTTTTCAAATATGAGAGAAAAAACTGTTGAGACACGTTTTTCAGACCTTATTATGCGATTTTTTTACATTATAAATAATATAAACATGTACATATTTGAAATAATTATGTTCTCGAAAATATGATGAAGCCTACTGATTATTTTTTCACCTTTTAGTGTTGTTTGTATTTTTTTATAAAGTGAACCCTAATTTGCTAGATTTGGCGGCTACTTACCGGGCCTTAAACTCGTAGATATTCTTCATAAAGTCTATCAAGCCATTGCAGTGCAATTTATGTGCTAAGCGTAGAAAAATAAAAAATAAATGCAAAAACCTGCACAATATATAAAACCAGAATACATATTTTGTCCGTACTCGGAAATTGAAACGTAAGAAATTCGCCTATCAATATAGTATGTAGACTCGTGCAGGGCCAGGGGGTTTGAATGTTCACTTTACATTGCTCGTTCAGACGAGCCAACCGAATAGTGAAGGGTTAGATTATAACAGTGATATTGTCGCTGCCTAAATTGTTATCATCTGTTTGTCGTCACCCAATTTCAATTGCATTTACATTAATTGAAAGTATTATTGAATCTACTACACATACTACGAGTTCTAGGTAGTACGACATAGTACGACGTAGTCTAAAGAGATAAGCGCACATAAAGGTTCTACTAGTAAAAAGACCAGACATAAGAATGAAATGCTGAATTCATGTAAACAAATCATTGCTCTCATCAATTCCATACCTAGTTAACTATGCAGTTTATTTTGTCACTAGGTATACTTGACGTTGTGCGTTCAGTGTTGACGTAGATCAGAGCCAGCCTAGAAACCGATGTATAACGGAGGTTTCCATCCATGAAAATCGCTAGTAAATTCTATGTAATCAAAATACGCAGAAAATATTGTTTCATCCATACTAATATTATAAATGTGAAAGTGTATTTGTTTGTTTATTTATTTGTTTGTTTGTTTGTCCGGCTTTCACGTCGCAACGAAGCTATTATATGGTATGGTTTTTGTGTTTGGAGATAGTGAGGAGGGTGGAGAGTGACGTAGGCTACTTTTTACCCCGGTAAAACATTCCCATGGAAAGATATCGATGTTTTGTTATTTGCTAGATATTTAGTTCCGGATGTTGTTAATAGATGGCGTATTAAAATAGTGCTCTGTTCTGTGTCCCATCCGTGTATGACTGGAAACACTTCAAAAGAAAAAATCACAACCATTTGGAAAACAAATCACACTTATATGTGCTCTCCACGTTAGTATTGCCTGTACACGTAATCAGGATCGGTGGATCCTGCATCAGTCTTCACCAGCACACTTCTATTGAAGTTAGGGTAAAGCTCCAGTAGTTAAGTCAGTTTACGTACACTTTATCTGCGGTCAGCATTACCTCTGGTTCCTCTAAGTATCTTTTAATCGTGGAACTGTCACTATTTATCCACCACAAATATGATAGACAACTCATTGTTAATTCCCTTTGACCACGCGGGCGGAGCCGCGGGCACAAGCTAGTACTTCATAATTCGAAACCTTTCAAACCTGCAGGAGATACCAAAAAATAGATCTGTCATCATATTAGATGAAATGTGTTTCATGTTGAATGATGCATGAAATGTTGTTGCATTTAAGAGTCAATAGTGTAACAGTCTGCCGCTGCGAAAATCATCTAGAGAGATTAAAAAAATCACGTACAGGAATAAAACAATTATTCACGAAAACTCTCGCGGTAGCGTCTTTCTTACTACTACGATTTAAATATCTGAAAGAGTAAATAATACGATTTACTTAAGAGTGTTTTTGCTGCGAACTTTGCTAAACAGCGAGCAATAACAGCCGCCATGCCGCCGGCTACAGCCAATTATGAGCAAAGACAATGGCCCACTTACAATTGACTCATGTTTACCTAGTACCTCCATTATACATTTGCCTGGAAGAATCTGGGAACTGATGAGAGATTGTCTCACAGTTGGGCTCGGGTCTCCTCTCGGAATGTGAGGGGTAAGGCCTTAGTCCACAACACTGGCCAAGTGTAGATTGGTAGACTTCACATGCCTTTTATAACATTATGAAGAACTCTCAGGCATGCAGGTTTCCTGAGACGTTTCCTTAACCGTTACAGTAGGTGACCTTTAATATCTTAAATCGCACATAACATAGAAAAAGTCATTGTTGCGTGCCGCCACGTGCCACTTGAGGAAACGTGCGTAGGTACCTACCTGAGAGTTCTCCATTAATGTACTCATTTACTTGAAATAATTAAAAATAGAAAACTACACACTCACATGGTTAATTTTTTTCCGTAAAATCGTACAACTCCTAAATAATTTGAATAATACATATATTTTAAGATCCTTTATTTATTCTATTCTGATAGGTATTTTGTAATCTCCTGATTTATATTTTAAGAAATTAATTAATACAACTGTGTAGAATGGAAGTCAATGTATTATTTTCTAAACTAATAAAGGAATGTGTTGTTATTCTTGCCGCGTTCTTGCGAACCGGCGCGGTGATACAAATGTGATGATTTTATTTAATAAATACCGTCTACCTACGTAATAAAAATAAATTAATTTAATTCTCCTAAGTACGACAAAAACTGCATTTGGCCAGCATGCTGCACATTTCCCTTATCCCTCCCGTTGCGAGAGAAGAAACCTGCTTAAAAGTGGGAGAATAATGGTTTTTATCGTAGATTTAATGATTCAAGCAAGCACAATGATTCGAGTCGTCAGACCACAAGCTCTTTATCTGTCTATTATGACATGACTATTCGATCACAAGAAAATATATGGGTAGTGCAAATCGTGTCACCACCAAAAGGAGAGTCCGAATCGCATTTAAACATCATCATAGGCCGAAATCGCATTTAAACATCATCAAGTATTAAATTCTGTTTCTATTTTTTTTTCCGTGATCGAAGGCTTAGATCCGCTTTAATTTAAACAATTAGTAGGGAATGATAACAAAATGAAACTAGGTACTAGAAAACGAAGCGATTTGGCGTGAAGACCAATTCTTTCCAAACATTATCAGGCTATAAAACAGTCCCGCGGATATGTGGGGTGGCTAATGTGAAGGACTGCGAGGGGCTTCGGACGCTGTCTCGCCGTATTCTTCTGTAAGGGGCTGAGCACCCTTGTAATTTATATTTTGGTTTAGTGTAGATATTTATAGGCGTAATCCTTCAGTTGTTTGCGTCAATGCGTTGCCATGAAATCAGCTACTAGGTAGACTGACTGCAAATAAAATAATAATAAAAAAAAATTAAAAAAAAAGAAATAGGAAAATGAAAAATTTAATTAGTATTATTTAAAGTATAGTCGTACGTTTAAGTTCAACAAAAAAATACTTGCCTTACTGAAGAGCTCTTCTACTTGACTAAAGCTAAACTTTTTTCACGCTATTTGGCGTTATTTCAAGATATGACGTGTTAACGAAGATTCACGTTCTTATTTCTATTCACGTTATCTTCATTGTTATTTATAAATATAATTAGTTTTAGACTAATCATGTATGTAATAACAGCGCTGCGGCTTGAGAAAGTTAGTAATCTAATAGGTTCTTATGAAGGATAAAAATATTGTATGGTCTCGAACACAAGGTAACATGGAACCCTGTAGTAAAAGTTGATCTTGATATCAATGTTCCCATAAAAACAGTGAGTTATTTTTTTTTTTTTATGGAATAAAGATAGCAAACGAGCTTGCAGCACCACCCATCCGCTGCCGCCCATGACAACTGTGACTGACTTTGAACAAGACTCAATTAGGGACTGGGATGGTTAGTCCAATTAGTTCAGAGAGTTATTTAGAACATTAGTTGGTCAGTTCGTTAGTAGGTATGAGGACTGGGGACTGTTAGTGATAGTTAGTCCTGTTAGTTGGTGTTAGTAATAGTCCAGTTAGTACTTGTTAGTAGGAGTCTCGAATCTCGTTCCAAGTCAGTCACAGATGTGTTGCTACCCTTGAGGACTAAGATGGTCGCCTCTAAAGAAGTGTAACCGGAATCCACACCTTTCCAACCGGACCACAATTGCTTTAAAAACAATTATTACACGGCAGAAATGGTACTAGGTACCGTGGCGGGCGGTGGTACTGCCCCGGGCGAACTCTATATGGAACCAATTAGCTTTCATATAAAACCTATTTGGTTCCCTATAGGCTCTACCACCTATATCTGCTTATGTCCATGCTATGTAGATGTGGTGACAGTTAAATGTAAACTTACTGGAGTGGAAACTATAAAAGTACATAAAATACATATCTAACACTAACTTGTTTCTATTGTACTTAAACTATTATTTTAGAAGAGATAAAATTAATTACAAGAATTAATGCCGGTCTGACTTTTACTGACATAATGGTAAACTAGGTCCTTAATATTGTTAAAATTAGGTAAGTAATTAATTCGCTCTTACATACGATCAATTGAATTTTATTTTTGTAAGTTAGCGTATGTATTTTATTCTATTTAAGTAGATAAGTTTAGTTTAGTTTAATACTTTAATGCTTTGGCTTACAAAAACAAACGAAGCATTGCAGCGTACTCAGAGTTGCCACAAAAACTCAAAGTCAAGGCGTATGATAAGTACTGCAAAGCTTTAGCTTAGCGAGCAGAGTTTACGATCTCGATACGACCGGGAGCGCACGCTTGACGAAAATTGGTCTTCATTCGATTGTGGCGCGCACGTGCGCGGCGGCCGACGGCGCCCGAATGCTGACGAACGCGGGGCGACGGCCTATTCGTATCACCAATTGGTCCTATGTGCAGAATCCGTCATCGGAACTGTGCTCTATCACGTTACAATAAAGTTTTTATTACTTTAGTGCACTCGATGTATTCACGACATTTTGATCGTGCAACGCCATCTGCCGACGCATCGGCACTAGTTGTTAAAGGGCTGAAGTCGTGTGTAAAAAAAACAACAGTATTCCTTTATGAAAAGAAGTAAAGTCGCTTTTGCTTTGCCATTACAAGGTTTATACAACGTTTTGTAAAACAATAACGTACGCCCTCGAGACGACCGCCGCGCATGCGAATTTTATTTGAGAATCATATTATCACGTCAAAATACATTGCGTACTATCTATCATTGTTCGAGATTACCGTGTTGAGAGCCCGCAATAGAGGCTTTTCTGAGAATAAATACAGCACAGTTATAAAGGGTGGTTGGTTGTAAGGCTGTTATTCGCTTTGCATTTCGTATCGCGTTGATATTCAAACCACTTTTGTCCATGATTATGTTTTGTTGCAGATAGTCGGATAGCGTCGCTTTATTATTTCGCATTTCGCGCTAATTTCGCGACATCTGCCTCGTAATGTAAGACTGGTAACACGATTTAAATTTATGGCTGGGCACAAAGTTTTATAAGATTACCTATATATCTACTTAATTAAAATCTTAATTATTTACCTACCAGTTAGTGCATATTTAACTTCATAAAATGCTTCCCTACTTACTACCTATTACTTAGTTAGTTAAAGGTCATTTTAGTTACTTAAGTTTAATAAACTAGATTGAAGCGTATACCTATAGATAGATGATACCAAAACATCGATATGACCAGAGCGGAGCGACTTCTTTATACTATGATATGTCTGCTGCGCTGTGGCGTGGCTACGGCCAGTGTGTTAAAGTTTCAATGTATTAAATCTAGATTCAGTTTAATTACATTACCTACCCAATCAATGTAGATAGATACAAAAAAATTACTTTTATATACAAAGATAGTAATATCCTCAAGAGCTCTGACTGAAGTACTCGGAACGAACGAACTGCGCTGGGCGTAGAGGCGTATAGGGCGTATTACCATGGCGCAGGGACTATTTTGCGATTTTTCGTCTTTTTCATGTTAGAACCACCGACAGATTACCACTGTCATACCCATTCCCGTTGTTATATCTGTGTCACAGAATACATAGTATGCACCTAGCAAGTATACAGCTCGTGTGCCGTTTGGAATGGTAATGTTTCAATTATTTTAGTGAGCCCAGTGGCTAACGATCTCGCCTATCATTCGAGGGACGAGGGGTCTAGGTTCAAATCCAAGCGTCACGCGCCAATGACTTGCGCGCTTTATGCATTGATTTACTACCACCGCAGTAAATCAATGGCTTTAAGCACCTTCTGGTGAAGGAAAACACCGTGCGGAAACTTTCATGCCTGAAAGTTCTTCATAATGTTCCAAGAAAGTATGTAAAGTCTACTAATCCACTCATCGCCCAGCAATGAACATAGAAAAGGTTGGTCTGTTGTTGGGACCGGATGAAGGGAATTAAACTAATTAATCAGTTTTTTTTAATCAATCAATTATTTAATTTTTGTAAGAGTAATAAGGGTTTTTGCAAAGGGTAAGTTTAAACCTGTTTAAACCTGCCAGTTGCAACTTCAAAATCATATCTAATCTAGTCAAGGATTTAATTAGGTAGTAAAGTAGGTAGGTATTGGGTAGGTATGTGTACATTCCCAGAAATATTGTTTCCATTTGAGAGACTAGGAGACTACGGGTTTTGTGTAATGTTTGCCACCACAGAACAGATAAACCTCCTTTATCTGTTCTGTGTTTGCCACAACCTGTTTTAGGCAGGTGGTAAAATAAATAAAACATAGATACATACGAGTGAAGTTAAATAAAAGCTTTTAAAATAATAAAAAGCCTTTTATTTCTACTACAAGTATTAATAATAGTGAATTACGTTGATTGATTTTCAGCTAGGTAACCCAATGTATCGGTCTATGTACTCGTAGTAGTCGCCTCGGCGGCGAAGGCCTCCCCTAGGCCTCTCCAATCTGCTCTATCTCTTGCTATAGTCATTCAATTACCTCCAGCTCTTTGGGGGAAAATATCTCGCCTCGCCATCTCCTTTTTGGCCTCCCTCTCTGTCTAAAGTCTGTGATCTTGATATACCTAAGCATTAACGTTGTTATAATAAATAAACAAGTCGATGAAATATTTTTAAAATAGAGAGTATTAGTATAAGAGGACTTAAACAAAACGAAATATAAGTTAGGTAAGTAGATAAGTCAACAATACAATTGAATATTTTTCCTTATACACTTTTTTCGTACTTATTAACTTACGTTTCATGGTTTACCGATTTGAAAAACTTGAATAGGCGGTTATCTGGTTAAATTGTAATGTAGCTCCAGCTCTACCTACGAGTATCTACCAACTCGGGTCAGTTATACTTCGGTAATAGTTGCATTGCATGTTCTTTTAAAGGTCACCGGCCATATGAGTAAAAGCTGTAAGACAATTCACATAATTTATACTTTCCGAATACGATTAAATTTATATTTCCGACTACGACTGTCCCATGAATACAGTTAGAGGGTTTTATTGCGATTATATTTTATACTGGAAATCCTAATGAACTTACCTACATGTGCGTGATGTGATTATTTGATGTACCTACAATGTATGATGTATTATATTGGATTCGCCTGTAAACCTCAGTAAACTCAAAGTAGAACCTAAATTGTTTCCTACAACATCGCCAATTAGGTCAGATAACGTAAATTGGCATATTTACAATAGACATACCAGAGCAATTTTAATTCTAAAGAATGTTTTAATAATTCAAATTAATAATTCTTATTATCTATTCACATTAATGAGTTTTGGAATGAATGGTGAGACACAAAACATCACTCTGTATTTTCGAAAATCCTCAGATAAATGTTTGCGTCTGTAGGGAAACCACACCTGTCTTTTGTGTCGAAGGGTGCGTTGTCCGGTAAGGTACACGGGGTCGGATAGCTCAGAGTTGCTCAGATTACGTTACGGCTGCCATGCTGTTTTTATCCAGTTGTCGAGGCAATTGTTTTACTTAGGAGTCTGTAATTAATACCTCCAATATTTAGGATTTCATGCTATGTAACGTTGTGTTTACTGTGTTAAGAGTACATAGCATGAAATTTTATATTGTGATATATTTTAACATAATATAAAATATTAGCATTCCCCGCGATCCCGCCCGCGTAAAACGTGCAGAATTACCTCTGCCATCGACTGTTAAAATATAATAAATATAACTGCTGTATTATGTTCATAAATGTTATAAAACAAAGATTACCTATCACTTATCAAAATCTACTTATTAATTCACTCGTATTTTGGCCGATCATACTTAATCCGAGATAGCCATCAATCGATTAAAAATGAAACAGATCATTATTTAAAAATAAAAGTTCTCATGAGATGAATTCACTATATAATATCGTAGTTTACGATATCAATTGTCTAACAGTGACTTCGAATTGTGTATGGCA
Source organism: Carterocephalus palaemon (assembly GCA_944567765.1). Taxonomy (NCBI): domain Eukaryota; kingdom Metazoa; phylum Arthropoda; class Insecta; order Lepidoptera; family Hesperiidae; genus Carterocephalus; species Carterocephalus palaemon. The sequence continues at coordinate 9,282,929 of OX155651.1, read as the reverse complement.
TTCATCTGAAACTAACGATTGGACCGTTATTTTCGATGATTGAGAGAATTATTTTATTCGTTTGGGATTTACATCAAATTCGAGCTGTCTAAAGTGGATCAATGGCGGTACCATCAATGGTGTTCTGTATCTCCATTGATGACAAATACGCTATCAAGAATTCAACCAAAAGTTTTGTGTTTTGTTCTGTGGTGTGGTTTCGAGGTAACTTGGAATAATTCACCGGTCACATTGAAGTTCTTCATTGACAGTCTTACACGATACGAATTTGAAGATCGTAACCATCGCATCGTAACTCCATCCATGAAAACTTTTACGCAATTGCCCGGCAGACCTAAACCGATCACGATACTTAAAATCCATTATCGCCAGAGTATTCCTCAAACTATAATGACGTTTCATTATTCGACCGTAAGTGATCAATATAATCGAACCATACTGACAGACAAGGGTGAGCGCGAAAACTAACGATAGGACCGAGGCTGCGGGCGGATGTTTCGACGGGAGAAAAAAGCCAGCTCGCCCCAAGCACGCGGCCCCTCGGCACAAGCTGGGCTGGCTACCAACACCATGCTATGGGGATCACATGGGATAGTGCCACTTCAGCTAACAAGGAAACTAAGTGAAAGAATTATTTAGATTGGGATACTTCAAGTAATTTTTTTTTATAGATGTACTTTTTTTTATGGATACAAGATAGCAAACGAGCTTGCAGCACTCATCCGCTGCCGCCCATGACAACTGTGACCGACTTTGAACTAGACTCAATTAGGGACTGGGATGGTTAGTCCAATTAGTTGAGAGAGTTAATTAGAACATTTGTTGGTCAGTTCGTTAGTAGGTATGAGGAATGGGGACGGTTAGTGATAGTTAGTCCTGTTAGTTGGTGTTAGTAATAGTCCAGTTAGTACTTGTTAGTAGGAGTCTCGCTCCAAGTCAGTCTCAGATATGTTGCTACCCTTGAGGACTAAGCCTCTAAAGAAGTGTAACCGGAAACCACACCTTTCCAACCGGACCATAATTGCTTTAAAAACAATTACTACACGTCCGAAATGGTACTAGTAACCGTGGCGGGCGGTGGTACTGCCCCGGGCGAATTTATGTGGAACCAATTAGGTTTCATATAAAACCTATTTGGTTCACTATAGGCTCTACCACCTACCAAACTAACGACCAACGGGCGACCTGATGACAAGTAGTCACCGTCGACTAAAAACATGAGCAGCACCAGAGGAGTCGCCAATGCGTCGCGACCTGAAGGAGAGCTCTTTGAGGTTGAGTAGAACTAAGAAGTACATATTTCGAAAATAATTATGTAGGTTCGAGTAGCGCTGGTGGAAGGATATCCTAGTCCTAAAGGTAGAAACTTTGACCTCAATAACTTTCCTAAGTTTATTTGTGGTTTTAGCAATAAAATGTCCCCTGCTAAATCGGTGAAGGTAAACATCGTGAGGATTGCTAGCAAACATGTGAGTTTTCCATTAAGTTATCTCGATCGCGTGTGAAGTCTGCCAATATTCACTTGAGCAGCGTGGTGGTACTCTATGGACTTCGGCGATGATGACGACGAATTGACGAAAACAAGTGCGCTTGAAATATCCGTAGATATACCTACAAGTATTACAACGATCTTTGAAGCTGTTGCCTGCCAATCAGAACACAGATACTGTAGAGGTTGAGCGGAGTTTGAATTGGAATTCGAACGCTGCGTGCTCGAATAGGCAGATATTTGGTAGACGAAATAAATATTTTTACTCCGGTGTTTAGTATCAAAGTTGGTTATGGTTTCTGTAACTCTAGTTATTGAGATCGACAAAGATTTTCGTAAATAATTGTAATTCAAAACAAGCACAAAGTTCTGTATACTCTGGTTCTGACTTGTACGTAATTATTATAGAAAATAAAATATGATAAAAAGTCGTCATAACTGTGCCTTCATACCTTTATCTCAATATCCCGGCTTTTTTTCCCAATCAATATGAATCCTACAACTCACCGCGTCTCAGCGAGGTTAGTGACCGCGGCGCGGTCGGATGTTTGCCACGCGACCCGTGGTCCCGGGTTCGATTTCCGGTTCGGTTCCGCTCCAGTGTTAAGTGCATGGTGATGATAAGTTTAATGCATCATAATGACCGTACAAACTTTTGTCGCTCCAAAAGTGTACAATATGTATCAAATTAATGATAGATGTACTTCTTGATTCGAAAAGAACACTATACTATACTTCGACTAAAGGAATGTCTAGCAGTGGACACGAAAAGGCTGATGCTGATGATGGATGGATTATGTATATAAAAAATTTTATCATCATAAAATTGTGCTTAATGTTAATTAGGTATGATTAAAAACCAGTAGCAATACATGTATTATTAACCAGTTCAATTGGTTTCACCATGTATATCCAGTATCAGATTACCTACTCTGCTAGAGTCCCAATCCCGACCAATTAAGCTATTGTATCTGGTCAGAAATCTGTAGTGTCACATTGAGGAATGATGGTCGTCTCTTGTCACGTGTAAATGGCACACACAATTCCAATATGAACATCGGACCGAAACTTTAAAAATAGCTTTGCAGGTTTAGACCTGCTCTCTAGCTTAGGCTGGAGGTCGCCGGTTCGATCCCCGGTCGGGGCAACAAAGTATTATTGGATTTCTCTAACTTGAATTTCCCACTTGTACCTAAGCTCGGAGTTTGGATTTATACCCGGGATATGGCAATAGACTCATTACCTAATAGGATGTAGGGGTTCCAGAACCGGTACCCTTTGGTGAAACCAGGAAATTTGGTACTGGGCAAATCTGTTACCGGGAAAGCACGGGAGTTTCGGGAATATCGGTACCAAAATAAAATCTTTGAAATTTACAAATTTTCTTGCTAAAAACATGAAATTCGAATTCGGATTACTTATGTAGGTATACATGTAACATTCTTTATAAGATATACATTTTTAATAACATTTTAATATAGGAAACGCGGTCTCGAAATACACATACGTAAGTCATGTTCATGGAAAAAAGTCCGTAAGATTTATACTTGAAGATAAGCCAAAATAAGATATTTAATTTTAAAAAGTATTGAAAAATTCAATGTAAATTATAGGCATTACACATTTTTTGGTAAGTACTTAATACTTATTTTCTTACGAACTGCCTTCTTCAATCAATGCCACTTTTTGCTTTTTATATCTTGTTATTTGGACGCTTTTTTAATGTTTAGGAGATTTTGAAAAATTAAAATTATTCAAAACACAAACGAAAGAGATGAATGGTGAACGCCGATTTAAAAATTATTATATGCTGTTTATCTATTTGAATGGGACAATCGGAATAGTCAGAATGGCTTGTCACTTGGACCTAAGGTATCCATGCCTCGCTTACCTCGGTCGGTTGGCCTGATCGAAATGATATTTTTGACAAGGGCGTCAAAAATAGCAGATTAAAACCTCTGCCTTTCAAAAACTTCTATTCAAACCATCTTAAGACAATTGTACTATTTTCAAAAAACCTTAATTCACCTTATGTGATTGTAGAATTTATTTAATCTAGAAAGATAAATACCAAGATGACTATGATTCGACGCTATATTGGGCGAGCTTGAGCCGAACACAAACGATAGGTATGTTATACGCAATTTGAAGTACTTTAACATACTGTTAAATATTTATTTTGAAACTGGATGTTATTATGTATATCAATTAGCAGTGATTTTGTAATTAATAATACCCGAAAAGTTATAGCAATCCCGAAAATAAGTACCTTATGAACCGGTGATATATTTTTTTTTATATTCATCTATTTGATCTCAGTACCGGGAATTTCCGGTACTCTCGGTTCCGGGAATTCCTGGTTCTAAACCCTAATTGGATGGAACCGAAACATAACTGGTGAAAAGTGGGTTCACTCTGCCTACCCCTTCGAAGACATTATCCAGGTGATACGTATAATTTATGTTGTTACTACAAGGCAGAAATAGGTGTACAGACCGGGCGTTCCGCACACATGCTCTACCACCTACATTATGTTCTAACATCGGGTGAACGACAGCGGGTAGTCTACGCAACGCCGAAAACAGGTATCGGTGTTGGGAGGTTACCTGCGGCCGGCTGCGACGGTTTCCGGCAGGACGGTATTCGGGCGAGTTCCGGTCCGCATTGTTGTTCCATAAAATCCGGTTGCCATAAGTCGCCTCTACTGCACTACGATTTGCACAGATTAGTTTTTTGAGCGATAGAGCGGATACACCGATCTGAAGCTGCTTACGGGTTATGTTACAAGTAGGTCGTTGTCACACAATCGGTTACTACCCGTTCAGGGAGAAGACCCATGAAGAGTAGCTACTCAATAAGGGTTTGAGTTGATCTTGTATTAGAATTTGATCAATCAAACTATTAAATAATATGAGGTGAGGATTCGTAATCGTCGTATAATCGTCGTAACACGTAACGATGAAAACCGTAGACGAACAAAGGTTATACATAACTCTTAACTCATACGTCATAAAACTCATAACTTATATGTATATACATGATATATACATATAACTCACAACTTATATAATATTACATAACTCACGAAATAAGAAGGTGAAGGTATGTTAGAGGCTATAAACAGGCCACCTCGCTTGAATGGCTGACAACCGCAGGGTAAGAAAAATCTCATAGTTGACACCACGACCCGGAAATCAGTGGATTCAAAAACAGTAGGCGTATTAAAGCTTGGAGTTACTTCGATTAATGAAGGTCTATGTCCGTCAGTGGAATTAAAAAAGATGGTAGATAGATGGGTAAAAAGAAGATTTAGTAGTGTTGTGTAACACAAGTGGTCTACGCACTTTCCATTCTTAGGTCTAACCCAGTGCATGGCCATCTGTCAACCCGGGTCATTGGCCCAAATGGTCACGATTTTGCCAACGTCATACCGGAATCTTCGCAAAAACTGTCGCCTTTATCTAATGGAAGGTCGTTGACAAATTTAGTTTATTCGCGGGAATTTCCTCAATGGCGTGATTTTCCATTGAAAACAATTAGTATGCGACACGAATTCGCACTTGGATACGATTCCTTCCGTTCGCGCACCGCAATACTCATTTCGATCGGTAATGTTTTATCTGTAACACAAAGAGTGAATGTACTCGTATCTATAGAAAGTTGTTCATACGATTTATAAAATTATCATGACACCAATAATAGTTGGACTAGGTATTATGTATTCTATATGTGCTACTACTGTCTGTTTAGTGTTAACGGTGTTTTAATAGATACGGTCTGCTATAGGAAGAAAGAGTGGAAAATGATTTCCTCCAAAAATGCAATTGTTAAAGTCGTAAAAGTCTAGAAAAGTCTAAATCGCGTGCGCGGGCCTTGAACTCCGGATCTATAAATGTAAATTCGCATAAAAAGCGGAAGTGTAAACCACTCAGCTATCGCCATAATCATTTGCAGTCCAGTGACACTTTAGAGGCAAGTAGGGTTAGTAATCTGTGGTAGGGCCGACAGCAGGATATGTTCTTTTGACAAAAAAAACCACAATCACATGTGATTTTTATTGTTTGAATTGCTCAATACATTAGCTCACTACCACACTATTTACGGATTATCTTCGTGTTTTATTCATATCTATTCAGAAGCGAAACACAAAAGATGGTCGCTGACGTCCGTTAGGACATAGCAACAAAAGAAGAAGATTCATGAGCCCTTAAGTAATAAAAATGTTTATTATTTATTTATTTATTTAATAATTTATGTACACATTTACGTTAGGACATAGGTACAGTATATAAGAAAGGAAGAGAATGGTACAAGAAGAATATCTTTACTAAAAAAATCTCTCCTATGGTGTATTAACCCTAAATAACTATTCGCCACACAGTGCCCCACCAAATGACATAGCCCCCCATACGTGCCGGGCCCGCGCGCCGTCCACTCGCAAATATCGGGGTAAACATGTGATGCGGCACGGCCAAGGGCGTCTGAGTCGTCTGGGGTCTATTCATGGAACTGATTTAACTGTTCGGTATAAACCTGCCTTTGGATCACTTAAATTGGCAAATTTTCATCTCGGTAAGTGTCCGAAAATTGAGACAACATCTATGCCGTAACAGATGAAACGTCCATTAGTTATTAGTTATTTATTAGTATGATGGATGTAGCGTCCTTAGCTCGATGGCTCGTGTCGCGTCGATTCAATGTGATCGACAGAGTTATGCAACGACGGCCCTTGTTTGTGGATACCCATCCACACACTACCGTTCTTCGGAAGGCACGTTAAGCCGTTAGTCCTGATTGTATTTAATAGTGAAAACAATCGTTAAGCCTTAAACTTCGGGTGCTTTAAGAACTTCGACACATTTCGACACATCTAACGCTTCCACCCATCCGAATTGGAGCAGCGTGGCGGAGTGTGGTCTAGACCTCCCACATGTATGTGGGGGAGACCCGTGTCCAGCAGTGGGACGTCTATGGGATGCAGTTTATTAGTATGGGGCCTATAATCGCTGGATTTAAAAGACGCAGTATCAGGAGGAGCGGCGTAGATTGAGGGAGGCCTATGTCCAGCAGTGGACCCTAAAAGGAGGATGGATGTATGACGATAATAGGAGCAGGAACTTTTAATTTCAAATTAGTCCTGTAAGGTGTGTAGGTATATCGCTGACAGCTTTACCTACCTGTCATAACCGTCAATATCCTGCGTTGTCAAAAGATAAGCCCATAGATAAGACGGACTTCACAGTGCACGCACGAAATATAAATGCCCTCCAAGCTTCAAGAAAACCGTCACCATATTTCATGGTTGCTATACATACGATGGTCCATTGCGCTTCTACGTTTCTGTATCTCACACTCAAAAACAATCTTTAAACACAGCATATAAAGTTGAAAATCGCAAAGCTATTACGTTGGTCCCTTTCAATTCAGGTAATAATAAAATAAGAGATTACATCTTTGCGTAAGCAACAATAGGGCTCCCACTTATTTTATTAGGGTCGCTTTTATGCTAAAATAAATTTTAACCCGACGACTAAGAATGTACTTTGGCGTGGCAATTTGTGAAATTTGATTATGACTAAGTTGAGTTGTGATGGGATTGGTTGTTTTAAGCGTTTAGTGTGAACGGCGATGTGTAACAATTATATTATTATGAGAAGTGTCTAGGTTTCTCAATAAACATAAGTGAAGTATTTGTACTATTACCTATTGTAGAGCCCTGAAGTTAAATTAACACTTCTTTCTAAAGAAACAGAAACAGAAGATTGAGAATCAATTGAATTATTGCAAACCCAGATATCACCGCCCGCTAAATCGAACTACCTGACTGATTTCGGGCAGCACTGAAAATCAGAGCTGCTTCTTTTGGAGCCAACAGCATATGCTAAGTGCTGACCGTTTTAATCACAACACTGTTGCACCAGTAAACACATTTTTGTAATCATTGTATAATTGTGTTACGATAAATGGCAAAACGCGCTCTTAAATAATATAAGTTACACATGAGTCAATTTACTATTTCTAATAAAAAAACTTGAAAAATTGATCAATTGAAGCCATTCGAAAACAATTTATTAGCCAACGTAACGCTGTTCTGCTAGGAAATATAAAACCTCATCTATGTAGTTTATTAATGCGCCATTTACAGTGTAGCAACGCCATCTATCTGTAGCGCCACGAACCATACTGCATAGTCTAACGTTGATACTACCAGTGTAGACACAGTGTGGATAATCTTGGTTAGTGTATCGTATCCGATGAAAATTAAGGGTTCTCTTCCAGCGAAGTGCTACGCAGCTATGATGCAAGGATGTTAAAGTTGAGCTATGTAACCGTTTCCAGTGATGCTTAGCTATGCATCGTAATAAGTTGTACTATAAAGATGGGCCGCCGATAGGTAGCTGTGTATTCTGTGGCGCAACTCGATCTATGCGATGCATCGACAGCAGGGAAGGCACGGGGAGCGCTGGTGACGCTGTGAGGTCCATAGTAGGAGCACGCATCCATCCATATAAAAAACTTAGCTTAGTGACGCATGTTTCCACCAGTGCTATGCAATAAATATGGCTGGTGGATGACAAGCACTGTAATATCCATAGCAATGTAGCATAGTACATCTTTGGTGGAAAGGCAGCCTCTCAATTCTTCGACGCCGTCGCTGAGGATACCCAGTGAATTTCATTTTATCCATCATGGCTTGCTTGCATGTATTTTAGTTAGGATTTGAATTAGAAGAATTTATAAACCAGTTTCGCATACCAATATTTATTAAGTACGCGCAGGTACTAATATTACGAGAGCTTAAAATCCAAAAGCTATTGACAACGTTATACTCGTAGCATTACAAGAACAGTTTATTGTCTAGGATTTCCAATAAAAAGGTTTAGGAGTGTTGAAAATTGGAAAATCAACAATGCGTAGCGTAATACTCGAGTGAGTTGACGCCTAGCGTTTCAAAACGTGCATTTCTTAATGAAAAGTCGTTCTAGAAAAAGGCATAAACAATCTTTGCAAGAAATTGTATAATATATATGCGCGGTCTGCCGTAGGAGTTGTAGGCTCGTAGGTAATGCAATACAATGCGAGCAACTTATTATAATTTACCCATTCATTAACTATTGATTGAATGGTACCTACATTTTTCATATAGATAGTCAGTAAATAAGTACATACTTAAAAAATAAGAAGAAATACATTTATTTCGTCAGCACAAAATACTTATTAATAATATATGTAGGTATATGCATAAAATACATAGTTGCAATACTTAACTTATATTATGATATAAAAATAACACAAAACCGAAATCAATAAAACTACTAGTAAATTGCGTGGGCTAAATAATGAAGTCCTCAGGTAATTGCCGTGGTAATTGCTGATTTTCAGGGCGACCCACTATAATGAGTATAGCTACTTTGAGCACATTATCCCATAAATATGTAATTCTTACAGTAACATTTTTTTTTTCAAGTTATAATTTCTACATGCAACATTTAACGTGTTGTATCAATTTGTGTCTCTGATTAAATGCCATGTCTGTTATGATCTCATGAGTAGGTTAGGTATCCACGTCATTTATGTAAATATATAGGCTATTTATGGGTCAATAACCCTTCTCGGTATCCACTTATAATTTAATTACTTGCGAATTTTAAACACACGTTTTTTTATATTCTTTTATACATGGTGACCTCCCGACTTAAGTACCTTCACTCTGAATATTCAAGAATAAACTGAGGCCCATAGGTAATGAAAGAAGTCTTTAATTTAATTCGATCATAGATGTAATCTAAATCTTAAAATAAAATCAATTAGATTTAAATTATTCAACACAGAATGGGACTAGCTGCAGAATGTCAATGGTTCGCAGCGATAGAAAATTCAATTGCCCCCGATATGGGGCGTGCAATTCCCATCTATAAAATGTACATGTACCTTACTAAGGAAAAATCTGAAGAAAAAATACGGTTTGTAATTTCATCGTCTCAAATTATAAGTCACATTTATAATATTTATTTTAACGACTTCGTGGCACATTTGTCGATCTACAGTAAAAGTTAGATAACATTTAATATTTTTTTTCAAGATCACGATTTTTATCCCCACCGCCGACGGATGGGATAAGTGGTGCTTCATGCTCGTTTGCTGTCTTATATCCATAAAAAATGAACAGACAGTAAATTAGACAAAATAGTACTTTTATTTGATAAAACGCCTAAGTTGGTACGTCCACCGTCCGCGAGGTTGTTAAAAACACTACTTATTGTTAAATATCTTTACTTAAACGTTTGGAAATGTAGGTACATTACATACCTAGGTACTTGTATCATAGAACTACTTGATAAAATGTATGTGTATCATATATCATCAATGCATCATGCATGAATCTTTTTTTAAATATAGGAAAAATCATTAAAATTTATTGATTAGGTATTTGTGTTTTTCAATTTTTATTTTATTTTATTTTATTTTATTTAAAGACTTTATTGATATCTTACAAAAGTAAAATACACAAAGGGCAAGCTTTATGCCTTTTTTAATTTGCCTTGGGTGCAAACGAAACGAATAACAAGAAATCAATGAGTAAAAAAATTTCAATTTGATATACAATGCTTATATTTCCTGTTTATATAATTTTGAAGTTTAGGTATGTTTCAATTACCTATGTATATTCTAGTAATTTTGATTGTCGTTAATAAAGTCGTTTTCAGAAGGTTACCTCCAAATCTTGTTCAACCAAATAGACTTTTCATAAAACGGGGTAACCAGAGCCACAGATTAGTAAACTTTACAATCAACTACAATGTTACGGCACAGATCGCTTGGCCAACTAGTTGGTCGATTTATCACAAGAGCCACTAGCTAGTAGCTAGATGGTATGAGATGCGTAGATACCTACCAATGTGAATTTGTTAAGGAATCAACTCTGGTCTCTAATGGCACATCAACATAAAATATAGATCTGTTTTAGATAAAATATGGTTACCATGTGGTTTATTTCCACTAGGTAGGTAGATTTATAAAGGATTAGTGGACGCCCGCAGCTTCGCTCGCGTAGAATTAACAATAGTTTACTTTACACATAGTAATATTATATAGCCTATGTCACTCAGTGAAGATGCAGCTTTCTAATGGTGAAATTATTTCTGAAATGGGTCCAGTAGTTTATGTGTGAAAACACTACAAACAAATCTTTCCTCTTTATATTAGTATAGATGTCTGGTTCTGTGTAATAATATGTAGTTATTTCTGATTTCTTCATCCCACTACAAGACATTAGTATCATCTCACTTCACTATCACTATAGATAGTATAGAGAATTCTAAGAGCAAGCTTCAATGCGGAGTAATGCGGATAGAGGGAGAGGTTTAGGAAATCCATATTTTAGAAGTACTCAGAACCCATGTGATAGAGGGAGGGGATTAGTGGGAAATTCAGTCACCAGGAGTTTATACACCACTTGGAGGCCGATAAGGCTTAACGACTGTTGTTCAACCATAAAAATCCATACTATACGGCTCACATACTTACGTATGTACATGACCCTTATGCTCTCAGAGCTTATATTAAACGTTTGTCTATAGAGACAGTGAGACAACCTCCAACGGAGGCAGGTGCAACTACAAACCTATGCTCTGTGGGTGCAGTCAACTTAAAAGGGTCAATGTGTTGAGATCGACACTGACCGCGCGACATACACTTAAATAATCAACATACAAGGTCGTTAAAGTGGCAATGACAGATAGGGACCAGGTATTTCGGCTACCACGGTATACTGCTCAGGGGGCCTACCACGTAAGCCTTGCGAATATTCATTTTGACAGACTATAGACAACGGTTGGATGACGGACGATAGAACTACTTAATTCTTTACATTTTATTTAAATAATAACATGCAATTAAAAATATTAAGAAAAAAGCTTTATATTTTTAAATTTTTTATTTTTTATTTTCATGCATTGTCATCGGAACCAAATATGTGTGCCAAATTTCAGCTCGATAGCTTCAGTGGAAGTGGATGAAATATTTATTGCAAGATTCCAGGACATACACACATACATACATACATACGAGTGAAGTTAAATAAAAGCTTTTAATAAAATAATGCTTTCTTTGACTCTACCATGAACTATTTTTCTACATTAGTACGAGTATGATAGCGTTTAAAATTGACCTTACGGTCTTTCGTTCTAATTTCGTAGTAGAGACCTTCCAGGGGTCAATTCCCCACGGGTGCAACGACCTGTCATATTACCCCAGTGTCCCCGACGGCCGGTTCTTTGTCGTAACGTAACCAGTGCACGTTTTGGAGACACTTTTTTTAAGATTAGCGAACAACCATGCAGGCCCACCCAACCGCAGCTGGCCACGACATCTGGGTGGGTAAATTTTTTGAATGTCTCACGGATCGCCATAGCGTGTTTCATGTCGTCTCAATTTTTCAAATTAACATGCAAGTTAAATCTATGTAACGAGTGGTTCTTAAAATTTCTAAGCATTAAAGTGTTTTGTCACTTTCTGAACTGCGTTTGAATTAAGAAGACAAAACACTCTATAGCTAAAATAGGTTTACTGATTTGTTATGAATGAGGGTAAGTTTGTATGTTTGTAGTCGATCGATACCAATGTTCAAGTGACATGTGATAACATGCCAGCGTATCCATATTCAGGTAAGCAACTAACCATATTAAACATACTAACTAACTAATATTTTGTTGTGTCGAAGACCTTCGGGTGGCTTGCGAACATTCGACACTGGGTTGGCCACTAACCTCTCCACCAATCCGCATTGGAGCAGCGTGGTGGAGTATGCTCTAGACCTCAAGCAGCTGCGTCTGTGGGGGAGACCCGTGCCCAGCAGTGGGACGCTATGGGAATGATTGATCTATGTGATTTTTGGCATATATACGGCTATTTTTAATCCTGGAAAATTGCATGGTTTCTCTGAAATAATAGTTTTCAATCGATTCTTAACCATCAATTAATTGATTGATTGATTTAATTCATTGATTGATCTGAAAAATCTTAATGTTGATTGGATTCTGATCGGTGGAACTGAGGGTAAAGCTAGATTTTGTGTAGTGATCTTTAGTCTAGCTTGCTGTCGAAAAAGGTTATACCTAATTACTACGTATGTTTCAATGCAGTTAGCGGCATATAATACATATAAAATGGGTTTTTATGTAAATATTTTCCATGTGTAACAAAAAACGAGCAAACAATGTTCATTGTTACCGATTCTTTGACACAGAACGTTTTACTTTTACACGAGAGCATTGAGCGATTTGATGACAAAAGGTGGAGCGTTTTGACGGATTCATCGAACATTTAGGGAATTTGCGCTGCCTGCTCTCAGGACAATGTGTCTGCAAGCCTCAAATATTGAACTACAATTTGTTGGCTCAAATACAATTTGTACCGGTTTTTAAGCTCTTAAAACTGAAATAGAGCATCAAGCGAACACCTATAAACGTTTGTCTGTTAGGTAATGATGATAATTATGTATTTTTAAGATTTTATATAAGTCCTATGTAATAGGTGAGCCTTTTGCCAGAAACCGGCCTCAGATCCAAACTCCGAGCTGCTACCTGGTATTTTATGTTAGAAAAACCTAATAGGTAGTTGTTGCCCGATCCGGTGATCGAACCCAGGACAACGACCTGCTTACAGTCGCCGTTGGGACCACTAGACCAACGGAGCACTAATCCAAAAAGATATGTTCACTCTTTTAGTTAAATTATATTTTTTAATAATAAAAAATTTAAGATAGTATCTGTCAGAATGTTATACCTACCTTACCTATTACTATATCTTAATTATAAAGACTGATGTATTAATATATGTATTAAAATTTTATCAAGCGATGGATGCTGTGCGATTCGCGATTCGTTCTCCAATTCCGATAACTACAGGTCAACGCCTCCTTCTGTTCGACATACATTTGTGTTCCGTTCGTTATGTATTTAATTTAAATTTTAACCGACTTTGAAAAAAGGAAGATGTTATATGTTCGACTCCTTGTATTTTAGTAGATAAGTTCTTCGATTATCAACTGATTTTGATGATTCTTTATGTGTTCAATAGAATCCCAGTCGTCCCAATAGCAAGCATAATAAAGGTAGCAACGTAAGTAAAAGTTGTGTTAATTTATTACCTTGTAGCGTCGGTGTTTGTGTATGGAATTTGATGAGTTTACTTTTATATGAGTGGTGTGATTACATAGTAATTCCTCTAAAAATTTCAAGAACAAATTCTACCCCCAAAAATATAAACTTTTTAGTTTTGAAGTCGGTTTTTTTAATATTCTAATGTATTTGATAGGTTCTCTGTCATTTAGCTGCTAAAAAGACTGTACAACCTATTAGTAACTCACTTCATTAGCGTGTGTTTACTTGTATTGAGATTACTTGGGCTGTTCTACATTCTACCTGCCTGCACCAAATACAGATTATTAGCCGAATATTCCTGTCGTAGCATCTATAATAATTATACAGCAAAATTGTAGGCCCTAACGCCTACGTAAAATATGCACACGATGTTTACAACAAAGTTCAGGTCAACCATATGATTTAATAAGAAATTATGCCAATATCTGAATATGACTGGATTTCAATCAACTCTACGACCTACGACGTAACTGGAACTCTTCTTATATCACGTAATTGAACCATGAATAATATCGACTGACTCGTATGTTTTGTCGCGATAGACATTTAGTAAGTGCTTTAAGCGCCCCTTCAGTCTTGGGGGAGCAGACGGATGGTGGAAAAAATCTCGCCACACTCTTTATTTTTAAAGCTAGATCGATATTGTCGTATTTAAACATTTCAAACAGCAGTGATGGCAGAATGTTCAAGATTCTTCCTATTTCGTTGACCGTGGTACTACCACTCAGATTCTCCAGATAGGCGCTGTTTGGTCCTGAAAATGAAATGATTTACGAAAAAAGATCAAAGAATCAAAAGATTCAAGAATACTCCGAGAGTTATCCAACCTTTTATTTTTTATCCAAGTTTTGTTGTTGTTTGTATGTATAGCGGTCAGCCTTCTAGGATTGACTATTGAACAGTGGGTTCCCCTATTTAAGCTTATTGGCCAAAACGTAAGCTACATTTGGCCAATAAGCAAACAGCAGTAAGCAGCAAACCGTCGTTGTGTACAATTACTACCCATAGTGTACAAGAAAATACTGCTGCTAATCTTCTAGATTTTTATTTCAAACTTTGCTGCAATATTCAACCAAATGAAAGATAAACAGTTCTCCCTATTACCTTTTTTGTTTTTATTCTCACGAGTCTAATAAGAATTTATTATTAGGTACTTCCGCTGTGCTATACCTATTTATGTATAAAATACATTGTCAAAGTCAAAGTCAAATAATTTATTTCGCCATGAGGTGATTATACACGCTTAACGAAAGTCTAGAACAAACAAACTACTTAAACAGAAGAGATATAATGCTATTCTAAACTGATTAATATAAAGTAAAGGATGAGCTATTGATCCTTGAATGAATAGCTAATCCTACACAGGTGCTTAAGGCTAATTTACAATAATTACCTACCACTAAGCTAAGCTCTAAGTCACGATAGACTATCTATCTGGTCATCGGCTTTAGGAAGAATTTACAATAGTGTAGGCCGAGAGAGAAAAAAGCCGGAGGAAAATACTCTCGGTACTCTTTTAAAATTCAAGTTAATTTGTACAGAAAATGTACAGTATGACCATGACATGTTCAGGACAGACACGAGACAGCCCATCGTGTATGCCAAGAATCACCCCATGTGCCACCTGCTTACAATATTTAGTATAATTAATACAAAAGCATAGTGATAGCCTGTCAGAGTTTAATTCAGTCCCATGCCTTCTTATCATCCAAATACTCATGAATATTATAATAAGCTTTTTGACATAATGTTTGTTTGATGGTTTTTTTAAACCTGTGTAAAGGCAGAGACTGAACCGCAGCCGGAACTTTATTGAATATTAGAATAGACATTCCTATGAAGGAACGACTTTTCTTATTAAGCCGGCATTTAGGATACGCTAATTTGTGGCCGTTCCTTAGTGTTACATTGCGTAAGGCATTTAGGTCACTACGACTTACAAACTGATGCCTATTTTTACGAATATACATAATGTTCTCATAGATGTACTGCGATGCAAGGGTTAGGATGTTTATTTCCTTAAATTTTTCTCTAAGGGTGGTCTCTACTTTTCATTTTATATATGGAACGGATAGCCCTTTTCTGCAGAATAAAAATAATATTAGCATCCGCTGCATTACCCCAGAGTAAAATGCCATAGGACATTACACTGTGAAAGTAACTGAAATAGACCAATCTAGCGGTATCGACATCCGCTAAACAGCGTATCCTTTTAACCGCGTAAGCTGCAGAACTTAGTCTATCCGCCAGTCGACAGATATGGGGTCCCCACTGCAACTTCGAATCAATGGTGATTCCAAGGAAAACAGTCGAGCTAACTAAGTTCAGTTTTTCACCATTTAGTTCTGGTTGCTTATCCACTTGTTTCACATTAGGTGCTGAAAATTTTATGCAATTGGTTTTATTACTATTCAAGTGTAGGTTATTAACGCTAAACCACTGCACCACTTCAGAGAGAGCATTGTTCACATCGTCATAGTTAGTTTGTTGCCTGTTTAATTTGAAAATTAATGAGGTGTCATCCGCAAACAATACAATCTCGTTATTATTCTCTACCATATAAGGTAGATCGTTAATATATATTAAAAATAGGAACGGACCCAGAATCGATCCTTGTGGGACCCCCATCTGTACTAAAGACCCAGACGATCTTGTACCGTTTACTTCAACTTTCTGAGTTCTCTCGCTGAGATAAGAAATCAGAAGTTTCAGTGCGGTATTTTTAATGCCATAGTGATTGAGTTTCCTGATTAAGGTTTCATGCTGTACACAATCAAATGCCTTGGATAAATCACAGAATATGCCCAGCGCATCTAGTGAATCCTCCCAAGCATTGATAATATCAGTAAATAATTCAACTCCCGCATCAGTTGTTGAACGGCCTTTAGTGAAGCCAAACTGTTTGTTATGTAGGAGTTTATTACTTGTAAAGTAGCTAAGAAGTTGCTGAAGAATTACTTTCTCAAATATCTTACTACAAGCCGGTAAAATTGAAATCGGCCTGTAGTTGGTTGGATCTGTACTATTTCCGGACTTGAACAAAGGTATCACTTTGCTTTGCTTCATTAGGTCAGGAAACTCTCCACTTAAAATACAGTTGTTAAATATTAAAGCTAGGTGGGGTGCTATTACATCTATAATTGTACTTATAAGTTTAACCGATATACCCCAAAGATCTGTGGTGTTCTTAATTTCTAATGATTTAAATATTTTTATAATTTCATTGGCGTCTGTGGGTCGGAAAGAGAAATTACCTTTGCATGCATTTACATTTTTCTTAAGCAACGATTCAGCGACGTCGGGAGAAGACCCCAGCGATTTCGTGGTTAAAACTGGAACGTCAGCAAAGTACTTTTCAAATGCTGATGCTATCTGTTTATCGGTTCTAATATAAGAATTGGCAATGAAAAGCTCACTGACACCATCGCGTTTTCTGAGTCTTCCAGTTTCCGCATTAATAATATTCCAAGTCATTTTAATTTTATTACAGCTATTTCTAATCTTGTTTCTTATGTGCATTGACTTAGCCGTGGAACAAACTACCTTAAATATTTTAGAGTAATTTCTTACATAGTCGCTAAAGGCTTTACTTGTATTATATGACTTCTCGTGTAAAAGGTCATATGACTTTTGCCTACTTCTAAAGATTCCCGTAGTCGCCCAATCATTGAACGATTTACAATTCTTTGGAGAGATTTTTTTGGCAGTAAATACAGATTTATAGGCATTATTTATATGAAAACATAATAAACTATATTGCTCATTTACAGTTTCATTAGGTGGTATTGTAATCCGGTCTTTCATTATGTTCCTAAACCTCTCCATTCGTTTTTCTGTCACAGGAACGACCACACTGCTCTTACTAACCTGTTTATCCTTATTATACTTAAAAGAAACCAACTGACCACTGTGATCAGAACTGAGTTTATGGATAATACCCGAGTAGACAGGTGTTCCATCTGTGAAAATGTTATCAATACATGTTGCTGTGGTATCTGTTATTCGAGTTGGTTCTAAGAACTGGTTAATAAGATTATTACATTTGAATAAAGATAGAAATTTAACACTTAAAGATGTATTGTCCAATAAATTAATATTAAAATCTCCACACACTATTATGTCCTTGTATTTTTTTCCTGATACTTTTAATAATAATTGTTCCAAAACTAATTCAAATTCTTCATAACATGCACTAGGTGGTCTATAGATACTTACTATAATACAATGCGTTAACTCTACACAGGCTACCTCTATAGTTCGTTCAATGGAAAGGCTCACAATATCTTTACGGACCTTAAATGTCAGGTCCTTTTTTAAAATGATTAAAGAGCCACCGTGTATCGCTGTCTTCCTACTGAACGAACTCGCAACTTGGTGCTTGGCAAAATTGAAAACAGTTTGGCAATCTTTCAGCCAATGCTCTGTAATGCAAATTACATCAATATTATAATTTCCTAAAAAAAGTTCTAACTCGTGTTCTTTGCCTAGTAAGCCTTGCATGTTTTGATGCACCAAGTTTAAACAATTTTTATCTTTTAATACTAAGCTTGACAGGTGATTGTTACTACATAAATGATCGCGAGAGACCGATGCCTCTGTTGTCGTATTTTTTAATTTAAATTGCTTTGGGTAGCGCCCAAACTTGTCATAAGATTTGTAGTAGTACTACATGTATTACTACATAATGTCAGTATATTATGCTGCTCAATAGAAGCAGTGGTCAAATTACATAAATAATTTTTTATGTCAAATTGTAAATAATAAGATAGCAATTTTGCTAACTGTGTAAAAAATATATTTGATAGATGCAATCTATCATGTCTAGTCAAAAAAAAGTCATTTTTAAATATACTATTAATATCAATTAAATTAAATAAAATGTCAGTATTATTAAGACATGTCACATTATTATTTCCTATATTATTATAAAGCAGTAGATTTAATTTGCGCAATGATTTCATAAAGCGCAATTTGTTACTTACGTAAATTCAGATCACAATACAAACGTATTTCTATCAAATCCCCAGTAAATGCTGATCAATGAATTGATTTGTTAGTGACATTACAAGACCGAAGTTAGAAGAACTTGGGAGGTCAAAAAGTTATAGTCTTGTAACTAACAAACCTGATGGTTTGTAGGTTCAACAGCCATAAAGCCATTCAGGTACTTACATATCTACATTAGGTAAATATTAAAAATACTGCAAGCACATGATTTATTTGCATAATTTGATCACAAGCACAAAATTAAGAGAAGTTCATGTATTGTTATGAAATACTCTTTATGTGAAACAAAAAAATCACACACATATTATAATCGCTGCGACCCATAGACGTCCCACTGCTGGGCACGGGTCTCCCACACAGACGCAGCTGCGGGAGGTCTAGAGCATACTCCACCACGCTGCTCCAATGCGGATTGGTGGAGGGGTTAGTTAGTATAATGCCTCGGTTGAAATACAACCTACGACTCGCTTGGCATGAAGGTATATCTACTAGTATCTTCCCTTAATAACTGGATATTACGAAAGATTTTACTAACACACCGTTTGTATCTATCATTGTTTAAACTAACCTGCATAATGGTCACGGATTCTCCTATTTTAAAGTATAATCCGAAGCGCGACAGAGTTCAATGTCTTTGGCCGTTTGACATACATTTCCGCGCGCACGGAGACCATCACATACGTACGCCGTACGAGCACAGAGTAGATATACTCGTACGGACGAGGGTACAACTTACTCGTGTGGACAAAGCATGGGTGCAGTTCGAAATCGAGTGATGATCGGCTCCACCGTTCCTTTTTAATTGGCTTTTCTGTGTTTTTTATTCTATCAACACGGGGACAATGTTTTGGGCAGATGAAAACGCACGTTGTATCCGAGTGTATTGTGTGGGCCGGCGCGGTTGCCAAACAAACGTTTGCATGTAAAGGCGATGAGATAGGTTAGGCTTATGTAAGCTTTTTATGAGCATTAAACGAACGAGCATGCACCGATTTCGCTGCGACCCATAGACGTCCCACTGCTAGGCACGGTCTCCCTCACAGACACTGCTGCGGGAGGTCTAGAGCATACTTCACTACGCTGCTCCAATGCGGCTTGGTGGAGATATCCGAGGTTAACATACACGTAGATCTCTTCTAAGTAAGGGAATAAGAGTGTAAAACCAAAGAATGATAACAATAATTAGTAATGATGTTGATAGGAAATATTAGTTGGTCAGTACGTATTCGTCAGTTATTAAGATGGATATAACGTTATTAATGAATTTAAGTTATTTGATTAATTATTAGTCCTATTCGAAGCTAGAAACATGCATTTTTAAATGTTTACTGAAGAAGATTAACTTTATCGCATTTGGAATGAGTATAAACAACAGTGTGAACAAAGATATGAAAGTTGTGTAACCAAATGACTATTTAGACGAACAATCCTGTGCGTTAGTGTAAGTCGTACAGTTAGTCAAATGTTAGTTAATAGTTCCGTTCTAATTCGGTCACGGATGCGTTGCTACCCTAAAGCCCCTAGGGGACTAATATGGTCTCTATAATATTTGAATCGGCAGCCAAACCTCCTGGAGCACAGTTATTATGCATCAAAATATATAATGTCAGATGAACCGTGCATAGATTCTACCACCCGGTAAACTAAGATTTATGAATGAGTGTTTGTGAATAAGTGGGTGCGCCCGGAGGTAGGTTAGGCAAGGGCGGCGGGAGCGGGGCGCGGAATAATCGATACCCCATAGAAGCAGTAGGGTGGACATACACACTGGATTATGGCTTTTTGCGCAATCTGGGACAGTTATCATGATCGTTTTTGTCATACAAACAAATATCGACCCAGTGCTCAGTAGCACGGGTACTCTCTCAGGACGATAGTCCCATGCGCAAACTCCTAATGATCTTTTTTGTCATAATTATGTAGTCCATAACATAATGGATCGCGTCCTATGTCGGTCGAGTTTAGCGTCGTAGTTGATCAGTCGGTTGGTGGATGAGTGACCGCTAATGGCATAACTTCTGGGCGCTTTCGTGCTTCGGAGGGCACGATAAGCCGTCGGTCCCGGTTGTTTTCAACGGTGAAAATAATCGCGAATCTTTGTCCTAGACCTTCGGGTGGCTTGAGAACGTTCGACACTGGGTTGGCCTCTAACCCCTCCACCAATTCACACTGGCGTAGCATGGTATACCGTTTAAAGAATATACCACTGTATACCACTGGCAAAGTGGGACTGACATCTTAACACAGCGGGAACTGCAACCTATTTGTGGCCTGCAAGGCACAGTTCGCTTCTGACAACTGAAAAGATCTGGACACTGCGGATCAGTGGAGAGGTGAGTGACCAACCGGGTTGTCGGAACTTTTTAGGACTCAAAGACCCGTTTGGTATGGTAGATACCGAGATAACAACCAGGACCGAAGGTTTAATGTTCCCTAGGAAACACTAAAGAGCTTATAAATTTTTGCCACTAACGGTCACCCATCCAACTTCAAGCCGGTATCTTAACACTTCCTGTCTCAAGCGCGCCACTTAAAGCGTTGCTTCTCTGAGATTATTATAGAAAACTCTCAGTTGTAATGCTTGTAATGAAGGTTTCCATTATGATGTTTCCTTAAAACGAATAACTTAGATAAAACAGTAGTGTTTGTACCTGGAAACTGTCTAGTGACCGTTATAACAGACAGGTCAAACGAGCGCTACCGAACTACATAGCGCTTGTTCGGTACTAGCAAGTAGATTGGCACTTTTGAGCGACATGGAAGAGACTAATAAAAATATAATTCAACAAATGTCACCACATCCGACATTCACCAATCCACACTTTATCAGCATGGTGGTGTAACTGGAGCACGAGTATGATCTAGACCACGCGATGAAAGCTCATTGGCTTGCCATACTCTGCATTGGCAAGCCACAATATGCACCCACAATCAAAGACTTTATTATTTTAATCATAAAGTTTTAATTATATTTGCCTCGCATTTCATAAAAGAACTAATAGGGGAAAGTACTCAAAATTGGGAATAGTACTCCAAATATGGTATCTAACCTGTATTCCAGTATGACATACGAAAAAATTCCTTATTAGGGGTACTATTCCATATTTGGTTACTTTCCTGTACACTCTGTCAAGAATGTTCAATAATTGATATACTTATCTATTATAGTGATTTTTCAACAATAAAAAGCCCTCTTTAATTTATTTTTATCTCACAGTTGCTCCTCCATACAAGCTACACCAATACTCGGCAAGACGGATCACTATCGTCCCCTAGTAGTGCGGGCGCATTGCGGGTTCACTGACCCTATTTGACATCCAGCCGCCGCTTTATTAATATAATGATTTAGGAGGACGTGCCTTCAGTTTCACATAAAACTGTAAATACATGCAGTAATCACATTCTAAAATTTAAGTACCTACTCGTAATTCTTTCCATTCATTCATTCATCATAATAATATCATGATTGACAAATCTATCACTTATAGGCATCTCTATTATCTCTCACCTGTTTGCTACTTTAAGGTAAGCTTTTTTAACGCTGGAAAATGCAATTACGCATCCCAAGCAAGCTTTGCGGCTCAGGCGTGTTGTGGGATCTCGCTGATATCAGAATCCCCACTCAAATGACTCAACCTAAAACTCAGTGGTACCCTCAACGGTGATACTGGGTGATACGATATGCCACGGGATCGCTATAGCATTCAGCCTCAAACGAAGTACCTAATAGTTTAGTAATCTGTGCCTCAACGCGCAGTGCGCACATTGGCTAATGCAAACAAAACTCGATGTGCTCGGAATCGAACACACGTACCTACCTACTACCTACTCACAGTTCTAAAACTCCACTAAACCACTTGGACTTCCCATTGGACTACCGCTCAGTTTACTACCTAGTAGGTGGCCTTTTAAAAAACAATTTAATAAAATATTGTTTCTAGAAAAAAGTGTCATGGTGGAAAATAATAAGCAAATGGAAAATATATTCGTCAGAGTATTCCTGCCAGTGTCTTGAAAATCTAAACCTTCTAGCGTACTTAGGCGAAAGAGTTATTTTTTATGGATATAAAATAGCAAACGAGCTTGCATCGTGCTGTAAGCTCGTTTGCTATTTGCATCCTTGGCCTCCCCTGAAAACTGCAGTTGGCAAACTGTGACTAAATGTAAAAGACATTTTTAATTTCATAATAAGGATATGTTATAATGCACATATATATTCTTCTTTTAGAGATATATATATAGTTCTATATATCTATTATAGTCATTCCATTTCTTTATTTTCTCGATGACAGCTCCTGTACCTATAGATATGTACATTTTAAAATTATTGTATTACTCTTGTAAACTTTATATTAGTCCAGCCAGACCTTATAGGTAATAGTTAAAGTTACCCAGGTGGTAGGTGTCCATTAGGAATTAGTACCACTAACAGCAAGCTTATAAAATTTTAGAACATGACAATGTTTAGAGAACAAAACATCTTCACACGCAACAATGACCCATTAGCCGCGTCGACACAGAAGTTCAAAAGTGTCTTAAAACAAAATAAAAACTTAAAACGGATACGAGGCGAACAGAGAATGAAGAATGCACGACCGATATATGACTCATCATTGGCCACCTCGAAGCTATATCACCAGGGACAATAGGCTCCAAACCATTCTAATTTAACTCTTAAATCAACCCAATAACGTTCAACAAACAACCAAGTTAACATAGCCGTCAACATCAGACTTGATAAGTTTGCGGTCAGGCAGCTAATTCTTCGGACAGGTCACAGGATTTTAGTCAGTGTTGCCGGAGCAAAAGATCTATTGCATCTTAAACGGCTATTATGTGCTAGTCGCTTCAAATTTGCCTATTTTGTAACAGAAGTTCAGTTTAAACTACATTCCGGCGTGACTGCAACCGGGCTCTATGTTTCGAGTAATTTTTGAACGTATAATTTATCGCTCAGCTAGAATAGGGTCGCAATAATGTTAGAACAAGGTTACCGCTTCGACCTTGCAAAGTAAACTCGATATAAAGACTGTAATGTTGCAATGTTCATCATAGTCAGGTAGAAATATGACCTCACAAGATCTTATTTCCTGCTGATATTATCTGTGGAAAAGCTTTGTGTTTTAGCGAGAGGTTAGGAAGCCATCATTGCAATTTACTTATATTAATCTTAAAAAGAAGTAATATATACTCATATAATATCGATAGCTTGTTTGTATATGAGTACTGCGTTGACAGCCCAGTGGCTATCGATCTTGACCGGTCCGGATTCAAACCCAAGCGGCACGTACCAATGACTTTTCTAAGTTATGTGCGATTTAAGAAAGTAAATGTCATTTACTGTAACGGTGAAGGACACTTCGTGAGGAAACGAGCATGCCTTAAGTTCTTCATAATGTTCTGTGTAGGCATGTGAAGATCCAATCCGCACTTGGCCAGCGGTGGACTAAGGGCTAAGGCCTAATCCCTCCCATTCTGAAAGGAGACCCGTGCCCAACAGTGGTACAAAGAAATGGTTGTGGTGTTGGTGACATGAGTACTTTGTTGAGCTAAATGTTTTCACAAAAACATTTGGACTGCTATTCTTGTATGCTATGCATATACAGGGTTATTGGTAATTCGACGTATTCCCGTTAGGAGGTGATAGGGGTGACTATTTGTGATAATTTTAACCCCCATATGCATTATGCAAAAGTGAACCATTTTTGAGTTATCATGGTTTTTAACTTTTTTCAAAATAAGTCGAAAATGCAACTTAAAAAAATTATTAAAAAAAAGTATCAATTTAAATCTAATATTTTCTTTTGATTTATAAAAACGATTAAACAATGCTTATTTATCAATATTAAAACAACAGTTATCGGTCCAACATTAAAAATGCGAGACGACAAACGATATAATTTCAATATATTTTGAGATTTTCGTCCACTAAAATGCCTTAAAAACCAAAAAAACTTATATCAAACTTGGCTTGCAGATTGTTTTAAAAACATAACCGTTTTCTTAGCTCCCCAACAAGGCATTACAACTAGGAACTTATTTAAAAAAAACTGGAAATAAACCGATCACAAAGGAAGCAGGCGGAAATTTGTATTCGAAATAA
Source organism: Carterocephalus palaemon (assembly GCA_944567765.1). Classification (NCBI taxonomy): domain Eukaryota; kingdom Metazoa; phylum Arthropoda; class Insecta; order Lepidoptera; family Hesperiidae; genus Carterocephalus; species Carterocephalus palaemon. The sequence continues at coordinate 9,258,166 of OX155651.1, read as the reverse complement.
ACTTAAGGTCGTTCTTTAAAATTTCCATAAAATTAATTAAAAACAATGCCCAATGTAAATAAAACAAAAAATACAAATTTAAAATAAAATTTAGAACCAGTAAAAGTTTAGTAATACCTAATAACAATTAATAATAAGTAACAATTAAGACATTTTGTAATTTTGCCTAATTAAAGTTCTTACTCTAAGGGACTTCCCCTATTGCGTACGCAAAGTTTCATTCTTTTTCTGAGGTGTAACATAACTACCGAAGTAGTCAAATTATTCCGCATCACATTTGCTGCGTTTATAATTCTTGTTTTGAGTTCTTCCGCGAATGACACAGGGGCGAGACGTCGTAAACTAGGGATTTCATGTGACCCCAGACATAGAAATCAACCGGCGTTAAGTCCGGACTCCTCGCAGGCCACGGAATGGGTCCTCGCGCTATCCAACTATTAGGAAAATGGCTATCAAGTCATCGCATAACATTGACACCAAAATGTGCAGGACATTCGTCTTGCGTCATAGGGGAAGTCCCCTCGAGCAAGAACTTTAATTAGGCAAAATTACAAAATGTCTTAATTGTTACTTATTATTAATTGTTATTAGGTATTACTAAACTTTTACTGGTTCTAAATTTTATTTTAAATTTGTATTTTTTGTTTTATTTACATTGGGCATTGTTTTTAATTAATTTTATGGAAATTTTAAAGAACGACCTTAAGTTTATTTCGAATACAAATTTCCGCCTGCTTCCTTTGTGATCGGTTTATTTCCAGTTTTTTTTAAATAAGTTCCTAGTTGTAATGCCTTGTTGGGGAGCTAAGAAAACGGTTATGTTTTTAAAACAATCTGCAAGCCAAGTTTGATATAAGTTTTTTTGGTTTTTAAGGCATTTTAGTGGACGAAAATCTCAAAAAATATTGAAATTATATCGTTTGTCGTCTCGCATTTTTAAAGTTGGACCGATAACTGTTGTTTTAATATTGATAAATAAGCATTGTTTAATCGTTTTTATAAATCAAAAGAAAATATTAGATTTAAATTGATACTTTTTTTTAATAATTTTTTTAAGTTGCATTTTCGACTTATTTTGAAAAAAGCTAAAATCCCTGATAACTCAAAAATGGTTCACTTTTGCATAATGCATATGGGGGTTAAAATTATCACAAATAGTCACCCCTATCACCTCCTAACGGGAATACGTCGAATTACCAATAACCCTGTATAGATAGATGGGTTAGATAATGAATACTCATTTGAAGGAAAATGAAGAACAATATAATCTGTGACTTACGAGTTATATATTATCTTTGTATTTCAGTCACGAAGTCTGCTGCTCGTCTCATAGAAATAGATTTGTGATATGTATGTTGAATTATTATTCAGAAAACAATAGATAGCTGATTAATACGTTAATTTTCTTATTAGTTAACAGCCTCGTTGGTCTGGGGGTCGTAACAAACATGTGTTTTCTCTAAATTGAAATACCCGGTATTAGTTTGGAGTCTGGATTTGTGCCCGGTATATGGCAATAGTCTCACCACCTATTTACATGTGGGTGTATACACACCACTGCCTACCATTTCGTGGATATACAGGCGTGATGTTATGATCATTATGAGCAGTTTGCAATTTTACTACAATTTAATTGAATGGATAGGTACCTACTATTTAAAAAAATCCATAAAATAAAGAGGGACATTATGTGAAGGCATTTAGTTAAAATCAAATCATCATCATCATCACAACCCTTTCTATGTCCCATTGTTGGGCACGGGTCTCCTCTCAGAATTTAATTCATTTATTTGCTACCAATTATGTAAAATAAATTAAAGGATCTTGCGGCGTGCAAACCTCAAACCATTAATATTTTACTGTAAAACCTTATTAGATATTTTCTTTAGTACGAGTTGGAGCTTAACTTGGATACTTATCTAAGCTAAGCGGCTGACTCAAGGCTATGGGTCTCGTCTACTACCTAGCTACAACACATAAGGGGCACGGGTCTGTCCGACTTACATAACTGAGGTCTAGAGCATACTCCACCACGCTGCTACAATGCGGATTGGTGAAGAACTAACCGACCTCTCACTCACTAAAATAGGAATTTCTAATGGTCGTTGTTATGAAGCAGATGTATGTTTGCAATTCAACCTGCAGAAAAAAAAGACGACTTAACTACACATGAATGGAAAAACCAGTTCAGTTTGGTCTGAAAAGAACGAAGCTTTTCGATATGCCTAAAAAATGTTGACACTTAAGAGGATATCACAAGCGAACAAGTCGACACTTTTTCCATACAAACGTAGTCCCCTGTTTCCTCCTCGAAATCTAGACCGATTTCAATATATCTTTCAGTTAAAATGTAGAACAGGGTCTAAGCTATCGAAAGGACGATTTTCTTAATTTTACGTAGGTAAAATCAGTTCGAGACTGCACTTCTCTCTATCGCACGCTAAGGGGCTCAGCGCGACGGCAATATTTTTGGTAAAAACCTATTCTTCAAAAGTGACGGTCGACTGATATCTTCTTAAAAGCATACACTAAACAAACTTTTAAATGGTCCCAGCAAAAAAAATAGGCACTAAGCGTAAACATTTATTTGTTATTATGTAAACATATCAAATCCTACATATTTAAACAGTAACTTGGATTTAGATTTCGTTTGAATGCTATGGAAATTTCCTAATAAAGACCTTTCTCAGTTTCGCGTGGGCCGACTGCCTCCTACGCGTAGGTTTCCTTTGCCCAAGAGAAAACAAATTAAAGGAAAGGAGCATTTGATTATGATTTTTTAAAAACTGGTACATACCCATGGATTACTATATTTCCCATGCAAGAGTGTTGCATGTATCAAAAAAAATCTTAAAATTATAGAAAAATATACCTAATCTAAATATATATATATTTCTTGTGTACAGTGAACTCCTTCTTAACGGCTGGATAGATATTGATGAAATTTTTTGTGTGTGTTCAAGGGGATCGAGAATGGTTTAAATTGGTCCACTGGAAAATGTTTTTTAAACACGATTTTAGTATTTTTATATGAACAATATTTTACATGATGTGGTCGCGTCACTTCGACATTTCATATGGCAGAACAACGTTTGCGGGGTCAGCTAGTTAATTATAAATTACTTCGGGAGAAATAAGCAGTTATATAGATGGGTGACCGCGTGTGGCAAAAATCCTTGAGTATTTTAGTAACTTCGGAGAGCACGCTGAGTAGGTACTAGTAGCAAGGAATCATAAGAGTTTCCAAGCCTAATCAGTCTCTAATTTTTCTTATTTGCTAGGATTGGCCACTAACTCCTGCATCAGAACTGTCATATAGACAAGTGGTGACCAGTGGCGACTGGATGACAGTATCGCCGTTGTTTAAATAGACCAGTTTGAATTGAACCGGTATCCTTCTGCCCGGGTACCGCCCAAACACTAAGCTATCACCGATCATTCCTTTCGTTAGTCGTTGCTCTAATTAATTTTTCTTGAACAAGGCAAGCTGTGGATTATTTAATAACGATATTCTTGCATAATCACGCTAAGCTTTTGTCCCGATTTCGGGATAACTTTGTTTTCAGCCAGGGTCAAATCGATAACGATCTTAAAGGTTTGTGCTATATTATGTTTTACTAATGTATGTATGTATATGGATTAGCTAGCTGCGACTTCACGTCCCACTGCTGGGCACGGGTCTCACCTACAGACACAGCTGCGGGAGGTCTAGAGCATACTCCACCGTCTCCACCACGCTGCTCCAATGCGGATTGGTGGCGCCAATGCAGGTTGTTGGAGATATTGTTTGTCAAAGTTGGGGCTCTTTACTCACACTGGGTCTTTAGCTATCTTATATGCAGAAGAAAATTATTTTGTCTTTTATGATTAGTTCATTACTTGCTTATATTAATTCACTCCTCAAAATTCCATTTTTGAGATACCTCAAACACCTAGATACGTACATACTGACCCTATTATTGAGAGTACGGTACACAAAAACATTCGCCAGACACCTATTCTGTACATGATTGATTAATCCGACCCAGTAGTCCCAGTAGGTTCTCGGCACAGACGTAGGGTATATCTAAGGATATATAATGCTATAGTATTACCTACACGATATGACGTACTTACCTATTCAATTTATTACACCTGTTCTGTAACTTTTTGTTGTTATTTTTCGCAGTGAAATCTGCCAATAAAATGTATGACTGTTTTTACTCTTATGAAAACCTACCTAGCCTTTTTAATGGATATAACTACAGAGATTTAATATAGCAAACGAACACGCACACCAGATTCGCCGCCGTCCGTGACTGAGGGCTCCATCATATTCTGTCAACAAGTATAGGTACTGGGATTATTAATATTTTAGATGAATGAATTATAGATTATATTATACTTTAATTAGTGCTGTACTCCCTGTCTCAGGCTGGTTTTCAGAATTCCGGCTCTATCTCAGAATTTTATTTTCGACTAGTGGACGCCCGCAGCTTCGCTCGCGTAGAACTAGACCCATTAACGACAATTAAATATCCAATCAACAGACGGCACTTAGAGTATTAACTCAAGCACCAATATTTCTCCAAAACATTGTGGAACGTCCTTCGCCCGTAGCCTTTGGCTTGAAGTAATCCATCGAGTGATTGTACAACCAGTATATGGATCCATGTCGGGTTTCACCACAGAGTAGATACGAAAAGAAAATGGTTTGATCCATTTTGATAGGTACTATGGTACTTACCTATTAAAAGCTTTTATTTAACTTCACTCGTATGTATGTATGTATGTGTGTATGTATATGTATATGTCCTGGAATCTTGCAATCAATATTTCACCCACTTTCACTGAAGCTATCGAGCTGAAATTTTGCACACATATTAGGTTCCGATGATAATAAACGAAAAAAAATAATTATAAAAAGCTTTTTTAAAAAAAACATATTTTTTATTAATTCAATTTTAAGTTTGATACCCAAAACTAAATAATGATCTAGTGGTCGCAATCGATAGGAGACACGTGCCCAACAGTGGGACAATGAAAGGGTTGTGGTGATGGTGGTGGGTTCGATTCCCGGGTCGGGCAACAACTATTGGGTTTTTCTAACTTGAAATGCCCGGTAGCAGCGAGTCTGGATAGTTCCCGGTCAGAATGCCCGAACCTATTTACATGTATTAACCTAACGTAACCTAACCATAACTGGTGAAAAGTGGGTGTACTTGTTAAAACCAGCTACGTGTTTCCAACGCTTACACTACGAGTCCTTGGATTTAATCAAATAATGCTTAGTTAGCTTAAAATTAAATGTTGTCGCGTTCCAGATTTAAATAAATAAAAAACAATATCAAAATTTGATTGCGGCCGATATTTTTAATGTGTATAAAGATTTTGTGACTCCACAAAACAAACCCTCATTTAATGAACAAACTGCTTTTAAATTAGTTAAGATTGACGTTAAACAGTTCTAATTTTATTTTTATAAATAATGTACGCTTAGCTACGTACTAACTTACCTACTTACTTAGCTAAGTACCTACTACGAATAGCTGCATTCATGCAGAGGTTATACAGCACGACGACGCATATCATTAAAGTGTCGAATGTTCTCAAGTCACCTGAAGGTGTTCGACAAGGCTTAGCGTCTGTTTCCTCCATTGAAAACAACCGCAACCGACGGCTTAACGTGCCCTCCGAAGCACGGTAGCGTCATGAAAATTTGCCACTAGCGGTCACCCATCACAAACCGGCCGCACCCGTCGTTGCTCTTTCGATCACATGGAACCGACGCAAGCCATGCTGTCCGCAGGCTATGGACGCTACAATAACTATTATTCCTATAAAACGTCATAATATCGACGATACGACATCCAGCCTTAGTAATTTGGTATAAGAAAAGTTATAAGTACGTATTTCGCGCGCCCGCCGCCGCGCCGCAGCACATTTCATAGGCCGGTGCAGACAAAGAAAACGTTATTCATGCACCCCAGCCCTAGTCTCTCGGAGGATGTGAAATTTCAGTTCTGCAGCCGTTCCCCCCGTCCCGACTCTTACCCGATTAAGCTTTTGTTCCCCCATAGCTTGATGGGGAAATTTTAAAAGTGTAATGTCGGACTGCTGGCTTACAGGTTAGTGTTTCGACTTGTTAATATTAACTTTGCGAGTCCGAGAAGGCTTTTTTTTAGTTACATTGAGGCGGGCGACAATAGGAGTCTACATTTTAAGTACGGGTTGGATGATGATGATCATGGCAATGCGGTAAGTATATGAAAAAGAATCAAATCACAGAAATTAAGAAAATCAGAAATTAATCAATCTTGATTAATAGCTGTGAATTAAATACATTAGCATTTACTCGTACTTGCATGCTTAGACTCAAAGCCATAACATATTTAGTTGGAAAATTGAGTGTGAAACATGAATAAATTTAGCGGTTGGTTAGTAGGTCTAAAATAACTTCGAATTAGAAAAAGCTGGCACAAAACCCGATGAGATAGGTAGTCGCTTTGTCTATAAAGAATTTTTTCAATGACTCTCGACTGTGAACAAGTACAAGCTGGCTTACAGAGTGCTTATAAGCGCTCTAATTATCGTTTTTGTCTCTAATTTTTTTCCTGTGCTGAGGAGTGCTTATCCCCATGGCAGAAATTCTCTTCGGCAGATGATTGTTGTTTATAGTTTTTTTTTAAGTTTTTATCTTTAGTTTTATCTAAGCTAGTCTTGTAGCCATCGTTTACATTTTTAGTTTTCAGTTTCAAAGAAATACGTTAAACTTATATTTCAAGCAAGTCCTCTGAAATTTCCAACTTCTATTCGTTCGTTTTTTTCTTAATAAATAGCCTATTTTCTTTAATCTTTTCAAGCTTACTACGCTTTATTCGAAGCATATAAACCCTAAGTCAATCCTAGCCAATTGATTGCAAACTGAGCTGGTTTAACAGCTAGTGAGCACTAACGTGCTTTGCTTGATGATAACTGTAGTGTGTTCTTATGCTAGTACTGTAGTATACAGTACTAGGATAAGAACACACTACAAGTGTGTTCTTCTTTCGTGTGTGTGCTTTTCAAGTAACTTCGAAACTTGGAATTCCATAAAACCTTATCATGGACCTCTTAACTCGTGATCAGGTTAAATTGATCACGAGTTAAAACGACTGGATTAGGACATCCAATTTGTATCAGATCTCCACAGTGGCCTTATTTGGTTAAGCTGAACAATAATAATGTAATGGAATGGCATTATAAATTCATGCTGAGACAATATTACGGATGTCATTCGTTATTTTATGCATGAGAGCATGTCACAGCCATATATAGTTTATGGAGATTTGTGAAAATACCAAGGAAAGTTTATTTTTGATTCAAGTGCTTGAAAAATGTGTATGTTTCCGCCAAGGCACCATGTACCCAGTTTACCAATACATAACCTGAGTAAAATAAGAGATTAAGAATAATAACATTTTTTTCTGATATATAAAATCACATTAGGCAAAAGATGTTTATATAGATGAAGGTTGGATGAGTAAGGTGAAAACGTTAATACGACTTATAAAAATGTATGTATTTAGGGATAGATATGCTCGTCGCAGGCGTGAAAACAGCACTTATTTCATAATTCTGTTATCAGAAAAAACTTCATGTACTTTCTATTTATTATTTATTGTTGATTCTCTCTTTGAAAGCTAGACCAATTCAAAACTGACAAACCTCGCAGTCGAGCTACGACATAACAATTTATTATGAATGAGCCAACCTCAGCGAGGATTCCGCCTAAACAATGAAGTATTAAATAAAATGTACCTAAGTAGGTAGTGATTCAGAAAGTTCAGAACAACGTAATCACCAATTTCTGATGAAAAATTTGTCGAGCGACCCCTCGTAGTGGGAAAAAGTTTTTAAATCACCTTTGTCCTGCTTCAATCCCTATATTTTTGAGGTAGACTTACGACATTATTTTCAAAGAAAAGTTTTGGCTAGTCCAATGGATTGGCATCTAAGACCTTATCCTTAAAGAAAAATAAAAAAATCCGAAAGAAATTGTGTAAGATTTTATGGATGGATGGACTAAGTAATCTATACTACTTAATAAGTATTATAAAGAGAAAAGTTTTGCTTGTAATGTTTTCACACAAAAATTACTGGACCGATTTCAAAAATTCTTTCACCATTAGAAAGCTGCATCTTCACTGCAACGAAACTATTGTTACTCATATGTCTAACTCCACGCGAGCGAAGCTGCAGGTGTCCACTAGTACTTTATAACAAGTAAAAAATTACCAGTATTATTAAAACTTTGTAGTTTAGGTTTTAATGATCATCCATCCATCAGCCTTTTGAGGTCTACTGCCGACAGTACATAGGCCTCTCCTAATCGACACCACTCCGACCGGTCCTGTGCCTTCTGAATCCAGCGTTTTCCCGCCGTCTTCCTCAGGTCGTCTGGCCACCTTGTCGAATAATAATACTGGTAGTTTTTTTTTAAATACGCTGCGACCCATAGACGTCCCACTACTGGGCACGGGTCTCCCCCACGGACACTGCTGCGGGAGGTCTAGAGCATACTCCACCACGCTGCTTCAATGCGGATTGGTGGAGGGGTTAGTGGCCAACCCAGTGTCGAATGTTCTCATGCCACCCGAAGGTCATCAACAAGGCTTAACGACTGTTTCCAGCATTGAAAACAAGCGGGACCGACGGCTTAACATGACCGCTAGCGTGCTTCGGAGCACGATGAAATTTTGCCACTAGCGGTCACCCATCCACAAACCGACCGCGCCCTTCGTTGCTCAACTCTTTCGATCACATTGAATCGAAGCGAGCCATTGGGCTATGGACGCTTTTTTTTAATAATACCATTTAAATAAAACTCGTACCGCCTCATATGCGACTAAATGGGGTCCGATCGTCAATTAGCCAGACAACCTTTGGGTAAAATAATGGAAAAATTGGCGCGTTATACGGGTTTCTCATCAAAAATTAATCTAATGATCGGGTCGCGCCACGAGCGAGATCCAGAACAGCAAATCTCGCCCGTTGTTGTAGAACGGGTCGATTCTCGCCGTGCTGGCTGGTGTTGCCATGTCTATTTATGTATTATATATGATGAAATAATAAATAGGTTATGTCAATCGACACTAGGGGTTAGCCAAGTTTATGATAAACTGATAAACATTGCACAAACATGTGCGATTTAAGAAATTAAATGTCACTTGTTGTAACGGTAAAGGACACATCGTGAGGAATACTTGCATGCCTGAGAGTTCGTCATAATTTCCTCGAAGGCATGTGAAGTCTGCCAATCCGCATTTGGCCAGCAAGGTGGATTAAGGCCTAATCCCTCCCAATCTCAGAGGAGAACCGTACCTAACAGTGGGACAAAGAAAGGGTTGTAATGGAAGTTAAACATTGTCATTAAATTTAAGGTAGCTAGGTAACATTGTGCACCACAGGGCACAGGCATGGGTTAGTCGTAATGTGCGTGTGTTGTACGTAGTATTAGGATAGGAGGTCGTAAATTAGTTTTTAAGGGTAGCAACACATCTGTGACTGATTTGAAACGAGACTTAGAAACAATTACTAACTGAAATATTACTAACACCAATTAACAGGACTAACTATCACTAACAGACCCCAGTCTTCATACCCACTGATGAACTTACCAACTAATGTTCTAATTAACTCTCTCAGCCAACTCCCAGTCCCTATTTGAGTCTAATTCAAAGTCAGTTACACCGGCAGTTATCATGGGCGACAGCGGATGGGTGAGCTCGATTTCTATCTTATATCCATAAAAAAAACCCTCGGTATCAAGGTACAATACCATTGTGATGTACCTAATGTTAGAATTTAGCTAGTTATATATTAGACTTAAATAATTAGAGACTAAGATAACTAGCAATTTAGTTTTTTTTACATTCGTTTTGCGCGTACAATCACTACGTGGCTACAGCGACCGCGTTGTTGCTTCCCTATTCCTTTGCTTCATGCTTCACTACACTGTCTTGATGCTACCAGTTTTGACTACTCTGTAGCGTATTTTTGAGTGGCCCTGACTATGTAACCAGGCGCCCCTGGTTCGAATCCCGACCGGAGTAGATATTTAATTCGCAGACAAATATTTTCACTCGCTTCGTGGAGGTTTAAGAGTTAAGTTTGTATTTCATATGTAACGTGTGAGTTGAAGACGGCCCACAGATACAAGCAACGTTGCGCAACGCAATTGATCATTAACTTCGGCCGAATTTAATCATTTCCGCAATCCCCAATCTACTTTTACATCCATTTTCACCTTTATTCTGATTAACATACTTCAATAACTTCAAACTTATTTTGCATGCATGGAAATTGTATCAGCATCAGAGCATCACACAATTCACACATGCAGGTGAGTCGTAACTCCACGTGCAAGTTACACGTTCCACGATAAATCGAGTTACGGTGAAAATCCTTCTTGCAATTTTTAAAATTACAGTATATTATACCGTAAAATTTTTTTTTTTAAAAAAGCTTTTATAAAACTTTTTTTTTTATTTTCATGCATACGAGTGAAGTTAAATAAAAGCTTTTAAATAAATAATTATACCTACTCTAAAAAAATTATTTCTTAAAAAGCTTTTTATTTATTTTTTAACTTTTATTTTTATTTTCATGCATTGTCATCGGAACCTGTGTGCCAAATTTCAGCTCGATAGCTTCAGTGGAAGTGGGTGAAATATTGATTGCAAGATTCCAGGACATACATGAATACATACATACGAGTAAAGTTAAATAAAAGCTTTTAAAAAAAAAAGCATAAATTTTTTCTTCTTCTTATTGCCAGCATTGGTATTTTATTGACGCGTTTATATATTGTGTACTTAAATGTACATCTGCAGTTCATGTCAAAGAGTCTTCCACTGTTGAAATAATAATAATAAATTTCTTGGACATTCTCACACACGGCCATCTGATATATCTAAAAATCGTGTAAAAAAGGAACAGCAAAAAAAGCATCTAGCTCTATCTTTAATCCTTTCTAAATTCGTAATTTTTGTGCACCTTTAGCTTAGTTTCGCGTCACTATTGACTTATTCTCATAGATTAATGATGTCAACGTAATGATAACAATATTAATCAATGGAAGATTATTTCCTTCACTAGCGAAAAAATATATATAATTATCAAACAAATTAAGAACACTTTTCTATATCATAGGCAAAACGAACATAAACCAGATTGGGAATCAAAGTCGGAACCCCGGCACGGAAGACGGGCGTGGCTCAGCCAGTCTTGCAAGGTTAGCGACATTGCCCACTATAGGTCTACCAACAAACTGAATAGAACACGTAGTTTTCATTCAAATTTTCAGTGCAAACCAACCTAAGTGACCTTCGGCTGAGCGTCCCCGGACAATATAATATAAAGGAAAACCATTCTAAAGTTGGCGAGATAAGACCTATTGTCGACTGTTTTTAGTCTAAATAGATTTTGTATCGACATTTTTCTTTCTGAGGTGAAAAACTGTCCAAGCAGCGTGAAAAGACATGATAAATGAACGAAAATCTCTTTGTACTTACCGCGTAAATCAGTCTATTGGTAAAACGATTTAGTTGAGGACAATTTGATGATAATTTTACATGACGTTCAAACTTAGGTAAGATTGTACATATTTACAAATTAGTCTACAGTGGATAACTAATAGATTCAGAGTTCATAAAAAAATACGTAATGAAAAAGAAGAGGTTTTCAAGCAAATATTTGTCGTAGAACTTTTCAATTTATTTTTAAAGATGACATTGCATTAACAAGTTATCCGTAAATCTCTCATAAATCAGATATATCATTATTCATTAAGGACTTGACCCTTGACGATTCTGTGACCAACTTTGAACGTGATTCTTATGCGCCTTACTCGAGGTCTGGTTTCATGGATCAAACCCGTCTGCTGGCGCCTTAGAAAACTGTGAAAATAGCTGCATGTTTGCCTGCCATCTTATATCCATAGAATAATTAGACACAAATTAAATACCTATATAACTATAGGCTATTGAAGTTTACCACCCAACAATCATTACCAAACTTCTACGTAGCTTCAGAGCTACGAACGTTTCGTCAATACCTACTCTTACTCTACCGGACTAGCGGTACCTAAATACTAAGCGGCATAGGTGGCTTTGTAACTCGGTTCAATATGCCAGGAATCCAGTTATAACCCTCCACTGCCGTCACGGTCACTTATATACTGTGGCTGATTGATTTCTCTCCCTTATAATATGGGTACAGGGTACAAGGGAAATAGATCAATCAAATTGCTTCTAAAGTACTTTGTATGTGGTAGAACCTGCGTCTACGTTCGGTAAGTACTTATTACCGAATGAATAAATGTGTGATTGTTTATAGTATGTCTAAAAAATTTATTAAACTTAGTGTTTGCTTAAAGTTATATTTAAGTGTAAAGAATTAAACGAGCCAGTAAAGGAAATTCACAATGCCTAATTAAAAAAATATAAATTATTGGCACTAGGTTCCTATAGGTTTCAATTATGTGTGAATTTCAATATTCGTTCTTAAGACTCGATTATTTGTAAAGTTTAGGTACATAGGCGGACTCCTTTTTTTTTTTTTGTTTAACGAGTGGGAAACCTTGAAAAGGTACCCGAACGTCGTGGGAGCGACGCCGGGTTATGTGGGACTTTCACCCACTAAAACCCACTCGGTGGCCTACTCCGGCGCTACAGGAGGGCTCCGGGATCTCTTGTAGAACGCGCCGGTGCCCTCCAGCGCTGCGCCCAAGACGGGCTCTTCCCGGTTTCACAACGCTGTGCAGCCACAAACAGCGTCGTCTTTCCCGGGGTCACATCGATGGACGGTTCGAGCTCCCCCTCTCACCGCCCGCAACCCCAGAAGTCCCCTTTTAGTCGCCTTTTACGACAGGCAGGGGCTACCGTAGCACTATTCTGGTCCCGAGCTACAGGGACGACATAGGCGGACTCCTAGCGCCTTAAAACATAACTTACAAAGAAAATTATAGACCAATTGACAAAAACTTTTGAACATCTGTATGTAGATATATAATTATGTGAACATTACAATCATCGTTTATTACTGAAACCGAGAAACATTCCAAAGGTTAGTCTAGTCACTAGTGTCTAGCTAGAGTAACCACCGTCCCGGGAAAATTGAAACCCATCCTCGATGAAACGCCTACAATTCATGGTACGATAGTTACTTCGCTTCGTATCTAATATACCACTTTTACAGCTTACCAACGTTTGCTCTGAAAAGTTAATTAAATTGTTACTTTAAAAGGTTACATCTCTAGCTTATTATCGGATTTGGTCACAGGGGTTTGGTACAGAAATATAGGTAGGTATAGCTAAATAGACAGTTAAATTATAATGATAAGTACATAGGTATCTGAATGTTCTACATAATCATTATCTTTAATGTAGTACATATAATATATTTTAAAAACTTTATAATGAACATTATATTATAATGGATTATTATAATAAATTAATAACGTAAACTCCAGTGTAATATTACAAGTATTCAGTCATAATGTTACATCATCGAACCTGATGGGCGTGAAGTACGTTGTGATGTATTCTGTATAGTAATTATTAGATATTACTTTATTAATACATTGTAAATTGGTTTAGTTTAGTTTAATTAAAACTAATGATCGCCGTGTGGTCGAAACTTAAAGACCATGCCCAACAGTGAGACAAAAAAGGGTTGTTGTGATGGTGGTGGATATGTAAGAAGATTAAAACCGTATCCCCTTAGGGGATAGCTACTACCTTCGGGGGATATCTCTTTAGGTCGTGCCCACATCCCCTTTCTTACAAATAATCCCCTTAGGGGGGCCCTAAACCACCTTACCGTCCTTGTCCTTCTAACTGGACTAAACCTGACAGTCTTTTGTCAGTGATATCATGATGTTTACTACCTCATATCCATGATCACACAACCTCGAAGACTTCAAAGTGTCAAACACTACACTTAGAACCTTCTAGAACAGAAAAGCGTGCATAGTACGTTTGTATGTAGATACACGAATTACGAATCATACGTACAGTACTTACGATAATCGTAATCGAAAATAAAGAAATCGTATAACAATAAAAAATTCACTCCTTCAGTTCGAATAACCGCGTCCAAATAATACCGTAAAACTTTTTACACTTTTTTCAAAAAACCGCCGAATCGCAATTCACGCTAGGCCTTCGTCACTTAGGCTCACAAATTTGCGTCTCGATTATTATTTTTTACAGCACTTCAGCCTCGAATCTATCTCCAGTTACGTTTCGAGGCTTGATCACCCCTGACGTTTACAGGGAACAACACTCGGGCGGTGTGCGCCCGCCCTACACCCACTGAAAATGTCTCGAAACTCGATGTGGGTGAAATATACAGTTTCTCCATTTACACTGATTGTTAGCCGTCTATTTAAAAAAAATAGACGGCTAATAATCAGTGTAAAATACAATATAATACTCAATAACTACAATACAATAAAATACTCTATGTATTTTGCACTGATTGTTACCCGTCTATTTTTTTATAGAGACGTTTTAATATTATAATTAGTTAAAATGGATAACACTTTGTCACCTGATTAATTAATTAAATTTGTCTTTGGTTAGTTGATCGAAGGGTTCAAGCTATTTTCGTCTAATTTATAAACAATAAAAGGGTACTATAGGTATAGGTTTATTTTATAATTTCTAGGATATGGACAGCGGTCTCTTACATTTCAAAGTAAGTAGGTAGAGGCTGATTAATAAGATGGAAATAGCTGCAGTTAAATAGTAAATTAATTTATTGTCTTAACTGTAACATTTACAGTTCAGTTCAGCTCAGTTGGTTAGTTGTTCTATCTAGACATCCGGTAAACTTCGATACTTAGCACACCAACCCTTTTTTCTTGATCGCAACCCGTAAGTATCGTACCTATGCAACTGGTCTGCGTATCTCGTATGATCCACCACATAGACAGTGAAGCAAACATACCGTCTAGCATTTTATTTCCTCGCATAACTCGCGTTAAACTACGTTATATATTTGTCTATGTTACATAATTAATACCTACTTGTATAAAATCGCCAGATTCTAGTGACTATATCTATCTATGTATATCTAACTATAACAATTCGTGGATGCTTGATGCAAAAGGAAACTTTTAAGCGTGCGTACCAAAGACTTACTGTATACTTACCTAGCTACATTTAGACAATTTATCGACTCGATTAAACATGAAGAATTTTATGGCTTGACTACACACACACCGAGAGTATTTTTGCGCAGAGCAATGTATACCTAATAATATGTTACAGTGATAACTAAAGAACCCAGTCAAACTAATTTTGACTGCAAAAACCAGTGGCAAAAACAGTTAAAATTGATTTTGTCAAACTCAAACCACTTTATCCCGTTTTTCGCAGTTTAGTTTAGGACCGAGTTTGATGTGTTTTGACCGTAGCACATAGATAATAAAGAAATCTCTCATTATTTTCCTACCTCAGATTTCAGGAGCTACCTACATGATTCACCAAACAAAAGTCCTTAAAAAGATCTTTCAATCTAGTATGTAACTTACCCTTGTTAATTTCTTAACCGAAATTCCAAGCATAGAGAGTAAAACAAGAAAATTCCGGTTCGCAGTAAGCGTAACCGTAAAGAGCACAAAAGCTACTTCTACATTCATTGCACAAAATACGCCTCGCGTCATAGTAAATGAAGTTGCAATAATTCACCCCGGTTACCGGATATGTGCCTTTCGTTGAACGAGGAACAACCAGTTGGCCGACTGATCTGACAATTGGCGCGACGACGCCGTAAAACGACACTGCTAGAAAATTGGACAGCTTTATAACGGACATACAGACAAGTCTCAGACAGACCTACCTATCCATACTAATATTATAAATGGGAAAGTGTGTTTGTTTGTTTGTTTGTCCGGCTTTCACGTCGCAACGAAGCTATTATATGATATGGTTTTTGTGTGTGGAGATAGTGAGGAGGGTGGAGAGTGACGTAGGCTACTTTTTACCGCGGTAAAACATCCCCATGGGAAGATATCGATATTTTGTTATTTGCTAGATATTTAGTTCTGGATGTTGTTAATAGATGGCGTTAGTAAAGTATCTTTTAATCATGGAACTGTTATTATTCATCCACCACAAATGTGTCATGTATGATAAACAACTCATTGTTAATTCCCTTTGACCACGCGGGCGGAGCCGCGGGCAAAAGCTAGTCTAATAATAAACAGTACCTACCTAAACTTCGTCCGGAGCAGTACCATTGCCACCTAAGGGATCCAAGTATCATTTGTATCCTGTAATATTTGTTTCTCTATCTACTCGTAGGTATACCTACTTGATTTTTTTCCTGAAGGGTAGCAGCGCGATACAGCTGCGGGAGGTCTAGATCATACTCTACCAAGCTGCTCCAATGCAGATTGGTGGAGAGGTTAGTGGCCCAGTGTCGAATGTTCTCAAGTCACCCGAAAGTCTTCGACCAGGCTTAGCGATTTTTTGCTAGACTGTTGTTTGCGTAGAGATCTCGGTAAAAATCTGATGCCGCTTTTAGTACAGAAACCGTTTCGCGGGCCCAGGAGAACATGAACGAGGAGAGGTGACAAGTCGATATTAGACAGGTCAAAATATTTCCCGCCAATTTTCAGTGATCGACACAAGTAGGTACCGTACATCAAATCAAAAATAAATGAATCTGAATCTTTCCCCGTCACTGCTGTCATTAGAGCAACAAATTCCTGACATGTCATAAATTTTCAACACCAAAAAAAATCAAAAAATAACAATCGTTTTGGATTCAAAAGATATGATCAAATTTCCTGAATGTTTCAACCCGGCCTCATTATGAAGCTGAGCTGCAATACTTCAACCACCGGTTGCTCTTCATGTTACACCGAGAGCATAGAAAAAAGCAAAAGTAACTACAGGCGAATCAAGCTTGAACTGCAAAGAGCTAACCCGTCAGCGATCGTTCTCTGGGCTTTTCACAGGATCCCTTCGAGCAAGGAAGGGTTAACTTCCCGCCAAGTCATCGGCTTCCTCAAGAAACATTATAAAGTTTCGAATGACCCTAGACGGACGGGCAAGGCGATAGGAAACACGCTGAGGAGTGCCGTCGAATTTGGTCTGCTCAGAAAGGTGGGAAACAGATACTTTCTTGCTACAAGAACATAATAGTCATAGTATCAGTAGTCATAGTTATTGTCTAACTGTTTCTAACTGTTAATAAAATAATATGTAACTTTGAAAGCTTTTGTTTCCGTTAATAGCTTCTTGAAAATATCCTTCAACTCCGAAATATTATTTAAGTCGCTTTTTGACTATGTACACTGACGATCTAATCTATATCTATACTTCTATATTAATATTATAAAGAGGAAAGATTTGTTTGTTTTCTGTTTAATGTTTTCACACAAAAACTACTGGACCGATTTCCAAAATTCTTTCACCATTAGAAAGCTGCATCTTCACTGAGTGACATAAGCTATACATATAATATTACTAAATGTAAACGAAACTATTGTTATTTCTAATTCCACGCGAGCGAAGCTGCGGGCGTCCACTATTGTTTCATTATAATCGTTTTATGAAAGCCTAGGGTTTTGGACATTTAAGGAAATTTATTGTCTTTGAGTGGAAATGTTTTGTTTACTAGCCAGGAAACGACTGGACCTAAAGTATTGTAAGATTACTAATTATAATTTGCAAGTAGTAGTCTTGTACTCGTACTCTTTAATTTACAACATCTAACTTGGTTTGGTTAGAATGTATAAAAAAAAACACGATTGAATCAATAATAATATTTATATTTCGCTCCACGAACTTGTATTTACATGATTGCTTACTAAAGTATACTGATCTATTTATCAAACAACAATTTAAAACCATAAATACTTCATCAGGTGTACTTATACTGATAGTAGTAGCTCAGCGGCATGTAGAAGCTTATTAGGTTCAGGTTTCACTTAAAAAACTATATTTAATTCATAAATTAACAGCTATAATAAAATCAATAATTTCGTTCAATACTACCATCGATTGATTAAAATCTAGAATTAAGAATTATATAAACAAAATACCCAATTTGCTAACAAACATTAAAATTGATTTTATTAGTGCTAAATAGTTTAAGAAATAAAACCTGAATAACATTTTACACTAACAACATAGCTGGAATGCTTACATACAATAACTTCTACGTTGCAACAGCCCACTCGAGGGGTATAACGCTGATTATAATTATTCAAGGACAAAAGTTAATTTCAAGCATGACCATCAATCAACAATGGCAACAACACATTATTACAAATGGATACACGAACACTGTAATCTTATTTTGTACAGTCAAAGTTGGAAGCACTTTATGGAAAACTACACAATCGAGACAATTGTATTTTTAAAGTAGCTATAGTGTCCTGAAAGGATCGGTTATTTTTGTTGTTAAGGGGCAGAGTAAAGGATGAAAGGTTCCTTGTGCCCCAACAATGACTGGCCTCGCTCCACCTGGTGGACCGGTCTGCGATCTAGAAAAGCAGGTCCTCATCACCTTCGTCCAGCAAATTCGCGATATCACGCTCGTCTCTAGCAATGCCCTCGGCGCGTAATGCTGCTTTTATCTGCAACAATACAACTTATTGTAGAGTAGCGTCCATAGCCAAATGGCTCGCATCGACTCTATGTTCAACAGAGTTAAGCAAAGACGGGCACGGTCTGTTTGTGGATGGTGGATTACCGCAGGGCATAAAATTCAGAGGCGCTACCGTGATGCTGCGGAGGCCACGTTGAGCGGTCGGTCCCGGTTGTTTCCAATGGTAAAAACAATCGTTAAGCCTTTTCGAAGACCTTTGGGGGGCTTGAGAACCATTTGGTTGGCCACTAACCTATCCACCAAATCGCATTGGATCAGCGTGGTGGAGTATGCTCTAGACCTCCCACACCTATTTCCCAGACCCGTGCCCAATTGTGGGACGTCTATGGGTTGTAACAGCATGGTGTATGGTAAGCAGCAGTTGACAGATTTTAGACAAATCTCCTCCTTTTTATTCCTACATTAACTCCTTCAAGTGTGCGGGTGCGATTGATCCAAGGGTCTGCCCCTGGGGTCCGTACCTCAGCCGAGGTCCGTACCTCGACTTAGGTCAACGCTGTTTGTAACTACAGAAGGGGATCGACCAATCACTCGAGGATACCTCGTTATTAGGGAGTCATACTGTAGTTTGTTAGCAATAGTGAATATCTAGGTCGTCTCAATCGTACTGGTACTCCCGGTTCCGGTAAAGAATTTGGATGGCTTGCAAATTTATCAAAGTAGGACTTTGAGTGTTCAATTATATGTATGTGGTCCGCAAATAGTATAGTGATCTATGGGTATCCGCCATGAACGTGTACACGAAAAGTGTAAGCAAGCCTATTCAAATGACCCATTAAATAAGCTTTCAAATTATGTGTATAACACACTGCTGCTTGAAGTTTTTCTTGCACTTGCACTTTTGAACAATTCCATTGAATTTTCTAGTTTTCATTTACGACATATACGCTATCAAGATATCCAATCGTTGTGTGGTTAATTCTGTGGTGTGATTTCGAAGTAAGTTGCCCGACTGGATGGAGGTTTCATGGATGGATGGAAATGCGAACTGGGGCTGCCTTAATGAAATATAAAATAGCAAAAACTTACAGCCTCAGCCTTGTCCTTGATAATCTTCTTCTTGTCTTGGATCTTCTTCAGGCGGTAGAACTCCTCGCGTTCGAGCTCATCCAATTCAGAGATAATGTAAGCCAGCGTGCGCTCCAGTCGCGGGATGATCACTTAAAATTAAATTTAAAAGAAAAAGTTAATAATGGATTTATTCATGTGGTCATTTCAATCGACGTTATTTTGTTAATACTAAAATAGCATAGTTATACTTTAAAGACCTTTTGTCAGGAGAAATTTGCATGGACAATCAAAAGACTGAAAACACATGGATTGCTATGTCATACTGATGTTGAATCGGTCCAAAGAGGAAAATATCCAAAAACTAGGATAATAAGATGGAAAATTACTCCATTTGGTGTTTATTAATCTTACATATACCATTTGGTTTAAAAATGGCGCTCAAAGCACTAGAGAGGGCAGGTCTTCACGGAGGTCGATAAATTATCGAAGGTTAGTCGAAGAACCATAAGCGTCACAAAGGACGTCGCTACCGCGTCAGATTGATTGACAGTTCGTCTGATTTGGAATTTAACGCAGTTATCTGGAGTCCATATGAGGCAAGACTCATGAAGAAATATGGATACTTTGTGGGATTTTCCCATGTATACCCAAGCTTATTCCTGCAAGGCATTTTAGATTATGAAAGATTGTTTATATCATATTATTAACTGGAACGTGCACGTGGGGAAGAGAAACAGTGAATGGTGAATGCTACAAGCAGTGAGCTGCCGTTACTGGATTGTACATTCAGTGCATGTGCGGGAACTTGCCCCACGCGTACACCAAAACCGATTCAACAGCCGATTTCGGGTCGGAGCTGTTCGGACGACTATCTCGGACGTTCAACTGCATACACTGCATACGCTAATGGCCATTGTCGGTGGAACTATATAGTGTGCGACTACAGAGTACAGACGAATCTGATTGAAGAATGATTAAAACTGACAAAAAATCCAAACACGTTCGGACTCGTCAGTTGATCGTCCGTTATCAGACGTCATCGGACGACGTCGGTAGTAGCAGTGTATGAACTCTCTTTCATTCACAGAGTACATTTTATATACATTCATTTACTCATTTACTTACGCCGAGTTCGGCCGATGACGTCCGAGCATACTTCGGCCGATGACGGATTCGGTGTACGCGAGCCATTACAATGTTTGGGCTATGCATAAAATATCTTACCGTGCTCAATGGCGTTGACACGCCTGTTTGTAATCTTGATGACCTCGTCGAGAGTCACGAACGAAGTCTGCAGCGACGCGAGCTCCACCAGCAGCTTCACAGCACTCTGGAAGTTCTTCTTCAGCTTGGCCAACTGCTGGCCTCCTCGGGCGAGACCCGCCAACTCGTATGTGTCCGAACCGTCCTGGTATGACTCGAAAATTGGCAGGGTTACACCTGGGAAAAGTTAATAGTTTTCTCAATAGATGATACAAATTGCCAGGAAGCAATAAGTTGACGGCAACCACACAATGATTAAAACTCCTATAAAGTAAAAAATCTGTTGTACTAGTAGCATAAGTTATGTCTACAGTCGAAAACAATAATATTTCACTACAAAAATTGTTTTGCTAAGACTTTGGAAATTTATCAGTATCAAAAATTATTTTATGTTTACATGTTTGCAAAACTTAGTAATAAATGTAGCAATCATTCAGAAATGCATTTTCTGAACAGGAGTATGAGTGGGATGGGGATAATCATGTAATGGGGTTACATGATTATCCCCATGGGGTTTCAGTATCTGCTATGCAATGCAATATTGCTATAATTATATTGAATGGGACTAATAGATCGATTTTAATCTTGACCAAACCTTTTTAAATTCTCTCGTGTTCTCTTGAGTTCCCAAGACTTCAGGACCAACTACAGTACTTAGCAACCATTACATTAATTAATTTAAAAGTGGACAACTATGTACAAAGCAAAGTTGATTATTAGCATTAATCTCGGCACAAATACCTCTTATATTAGATCAAAGTTACCATTAAAAGTTAAAGTTAAAGAAAATAATTACTTACCAGCAACATTGTCCTTTTTGGAGCGGATTTTAATTTGAGCCTTGGTAACGTTCTGTAGGACTACTTGATTGAAGTCACCGGTGGTAAACTTTGCTTCAGCCAGAGAGAATGCAGCTTCTTTCATTACTTCTCCCATAAGAGTTTTAGTCTTAAAAATTAAAAATACAAATACTGATGTTAGTCATGTTAGAAACACTGACTGAGCTATACTCCGGTATTGCTGGGGATAAATGTTTATTTTACAGATATATAATTATGTACCCTCTAAGAGATATGGATAGCAATATCTTAAATGGCATTCAATCGGGCTTTCTCAAAACAAGAGGCATATATTGAAGAGGCATTTGAGTTCATAAGTCTTTAAAATCAGATGGCTCATTGACATACATATCTATACTAATAATAAAAATAGGAAAGATTTGTTGAGAGAGAGAGAAAGATTTTTGTACAAAAACTACTGGACCAATTTCAAAAATTCTTTCACCATTAGAAAGCTGCATCTTCACTGAGTAACATAGGCTATATAATATTATTAGGTGTAAAGGAAACTATTTGTTATGTCAAATACCACGCGAGCAAAGCTGTGGACGTCCACTAGTATACAAATTATAAATAATAATTTCAAATAAGGGTAACAGTTTTGCTGCTGCACATTTTAAATAGAACTGCACATATTTATTATTATAGATAGTATAGACACTGCAGATAAGAATGAGGCTTATTGATTTTATTGAGTTGAAACATTGACTTTGATAAATCACTTTCAGATGATTCACAAAAACAGTAACAGACTGAGTCTAATTCAAAATAGGCTACATGCAATTATTTTGAAACCCACTTACCTCAATAATTTTGCTCAGGATCATACGGAACCTCACTTGCAAAGCATCAGCCTTTTTCTTGAGGAGACCATGACCCTTCTGTGCTCCAGCCAGACGACCCTTTATCAACATCTGGGCACTGGAACCCAATATTCATTTATTTATTCTAAGCAAATTTATATTGACCAAAATATATACCTTACTTTAATTACTACGCTATAAAATTAACAAAATAAATATAACAGGACTTACCCTCGGGAAGGGAAAATAGGTAATCTATCTTTTCCAGACATATTGAATTATTGATTTAGTAAATTAGTAGTCGTAAATTATTAATCTGGTTTTTTATTCCCACAATCCCAATCACCTGATGACAGCCAGACAAGTGGATGATAAAACAATGTCTATGGTTGGTCTTGTGATCTACTTCACAAAATTAAAACCAAATATTATCTGTATTCTGAGAATACAGAATGAATATTTAGGCATGAAACTTTGTGTAAAACGTGTAAATTGTAAAGATAGTACACATTGCAAGTCCATTCAAAAAATTATCAAAATAAGGACTAAATAACAAATAATGCATAAAACATCAAACCATAATAAATAACAGACGTAATGTGCCTACAACACAAAATGTGAAAATAATTATACTTTAATAAAAATTTACATGGGAGAGGGGTGTATATTAATGTTAATACCTGAAATGCTTTTCAACCGTCTCTTCATAATTAAAGTAAACCTTTAATTAATAATGTTTAAGGTACCGGTACCGAGATTTATCTTTTGCCATTTAAAAATTCAACATAATGGTACTTAAAAAAATTAGGATATCGAAATATTATTTTTCGGTAGGACAGCATCATCATCATCACAACCCTTTCTTTGTCCCATTGAATTTTATGATGTCATACCGCAATATAGTTACTTTAATTTTTGGTTTATTCAGCATTTTGTTTTACAACTTTAAAGGTGTTTACTTTGAAGGCTAGGCTAGTCTTCAAGCCTTAGTCCATATGCCTTTAGTCCTCAAGGGTAGCAAAACATCTGTGACAGACTTGGAACGAGACTCATAAAAATCGTTCAGTTTCCATCATGACACGAGGTCCCAATGAAGGGATTGTGCTGCATGCTTGTTTGATACTTTTTTAAGCATTGAAACAATCTGTGGTATAATCCTATTTATATTTATTTTGTCACGGACAGATTCTCTGCCTACGATATTTGTACTTATCTCTGTAGAGACAGGTATCTGATCAAAACTGTAGTATCTCTAGCTAGTTTGTGACTGTATCGCCAACAGTACAGAACAAATATCGTCAACGTCAAAATAAATCTATTCAAAAACATCTTTCTTTCATGTAACTGTCAAAAATGTCAAAATATTATACTGACATTCATTACTGAAGACAAAGTAATATAGTTAATATAAAAAATCAACAAAAGTAAGAGGCATGAGCCAGGTCTAAAGATTTGAGAGAATGATCAAAATCAATTAATTGTAGGTATATTAATAAGAGTGAAACATTGTTTTGCCGTGACTAGCAATGTAATTTATGGTACCATAATTATTAAATCAAATAAATTCACTCCTGTGCAATATGAACTCCGAAAAGTTACATTTGTGTAGAATTTGTTTAAAGAGTGGTGCTAAACTCCCCCTGTTCGAGACTTCTGAATCTGAAGAATACACCATTATTTCTAAACTTGCATTGTGCTTGAAGGAAAAGGTTAGAATGCTGCAATGTTTTTCTAACTATAAACTTTATAAAATATTAGTCAACAGGTATGTTTAGATTTTTTGCAATTATATTACTTTTATTACCTTTTTAGATTGAAGATATTGATGGCTATCCAAGAAGCATATGTAAAGAGTGCAATGATACAATAGACACTGTTTGCAATTTTATTAATAAATATAAACAATCATGCAGCATCTTACAAAATGGACTGCTGCTAGTCAAAGATGAACATTGTTACAGTGATCATGGAGCATCGGAGATTGAGATAGAAGTAGATAAGATCAAACATGAACCAGATAGTGATGATAATTTTATTGACAATGACTCTGACAACCTAGAAGAATCTCTCCCACTGATGCAATTAAAACTGAAAAGGAAAATAAAAAAAGAGAAAACAGGAAAAACTAAAACCAAATGTCCAAAAAAATTAACAATAAAAGCCCAGAGCAGTAAGAATGATATAAACAAAATAGCCTCTTCCATATTAGAAGGTGATTTTGCTTGGATTGGAGACGTATGGTGGTAATATTGCTTCTTTTTCTTGTTCTATATTCTAGTCTCAGATTTGTTGAAAACATCATGGAATACTCTCTGACATGAATGATTTAATTTGCTCGAAACTCATGATAGATAATGTATTGGTACATGCTGCTAGGATTTGGTTTTTAAGATGGGATTCTGATGTCCCAGAGAGCCCAAATTAAAGTCACTACGCATGGCTGTCACTGCTGCTACATTACTGTACTGTAATCAATTAATTAGCATTTGTAGATTCAAAAGAAGGCATCATTATAGTAGATATAATGCCAAATTCTTACCAATGCACATAATAGAAATTCAAATAAGGTGTGCTCTGTTAATCACTAGTTTACAAGAGGAATTAATGTTTACAATTTGTAGTTAATTGTATCATGTTATTTTGCAGATATCCTATGTTATAAAGTAAGTTTTAATATACTTTGCAACAACTCCAATCAAGGCATATCATGGTGTATACTCTCATGCATACAGCACCCATAACATATAGCAATGAAAATATACACCAACATACGAACAACCACCAACACATGTTTACCCTTCAAACAGAGCATCTTTAGGGTAAGTTGACTCTACAACAGTTAGTGGCAAAATGACTAGTGAGTTGCACACCATCATATGCCTCATGGTGGGCTGTTGCAATGTAAATTAAAACTAAGTTTATTATTTGATTAACTAAATAAAATTATAGTCCAGGTCCCTGAATGCATTAGCTGTAATAACCTTACTTTGCAAATGCAAGTTGGTTGGTTTTTTGTGTCCATTATTCCTACTGCAAAGCTGGCTCAATCTGTTGATACTTGCCTGTTTAGTGCAGCTATGTCAACAAAGCAATCTCTGTAAACATTACCCATCCAATAACATTTTAAAACTTCAGTCAATATGCTAGGTGGCTGTGAGTATAATAAGTTTTATTTAATTACAGTATTAAATCAACAAAGCCCACAGATGAACCTGTAAAGCAACATAAGACAATAAAGCCAAGACAAAAAGAACTGAAAATAGTAAAACCCAAGGAACCAAAAATACCACAACCGCCACCCCCAAGACTGTGTGATCTTTGTGGCGAAATTTTCAAAGACCGAGATAAACTAAACCTGCACAAGAGAAAAGTACATTTTAAAAAACCCATAAAATGTCCACACTGCCCCCGACTTTTAGCTTCACAATATTATTTAAATAGGCACCTTAAAAGAAGACATGATTCACAGGGAAAAGATATAATTTGCTCAACATGTGGAAAGGCTTTTGCATTCAAAGGCGAACTTACCTCACACATAAGGAATGTTCACAACAAACATTTGATTCCGAAGAAGATATTTACATGCAAAATTTGCAATAAGACATACAAATGTGCTAAATCTGTAATAGTTCATGAAAGATCAGTACACACAGGTAAATTTTTACTATAAATTTAAGTTCCCAAATCTTAATTTGAGCTCATTTCAGAAGCTTCTGTACTCATTTTCATGTATAGTTTGTTATAAGAAATTTGGAGAAATAGTACCTCACCACGCCAAAAACCAACCAACCAAAAGGATGATTGCAAATTCGTTATCATTTGTAATAATTTTGAATTTACAGTTTAAGATATTTTATTTTTCCAAAAGATTAGCAAAAATTATCACTTACAGAGAAATATCGTCAGTCAGGGTGAAATTCAGTGTTATGTTGTCATTGGGATCATTCATTTATATTTGTACTTAGATTGTTAAATTGTTATTTGTAAAATGTGCATATTAAATTAATTTTTCTTATGTAATGACTGGCCCGTTGGCGCAATCAGTAGTAACCCTGGCTGTTACGCCATTATCTATTTAAGTATGCATTTAAAAATATGTACATAATATCAGTCTCACACCTATAGTACCGGCTAGCGACTAGTTTGGGATCAGATCGCCATGTGTGTCCAAAATTAAAATAAATCTAGATTAATAAACTTCATATTCTAACTTAGAATTTTTATCCTTCAGGCCAAAGACCAGCTGTCTGTGACATTTGCGGAACAAGCTTCTACCACGAGGACTATCTTAAAGAACACAGAAGGCTTCACACAGGCGAGACTCCATTTAAATGCCCAATTTGTGGTCGGGGCTATGCCCAGAGGTGTAACATGAAAAGCCATTTACGGATACATAGGATTTCAGAACTAGACTCAAATACATTAAGCAAATTGAGACCTAATTACTTGAAGTTATTGAAAGTATGATAGTTTCAATGCTAGTCATATTATATAAGGGCATTATGAAGGTCGCGAGGATTCTGCAGCTGTGTTAAGTTATTTTATTGTTTAATTTTTTATTAAGATCTGTGAAGTTTGGATTTTACAATCCAGTTTTTAAGATAAGCTTACAATATGTTGCCAGCAAACATAGTTGAAACCATTGATATCCTTACTAATATATAAATAGGAAAATGTGTTTGTCAGTTTGTCTTTCTTCTCTGCCCAACGGAATGATGGGTAAACGTGAGTTGTTATCTTTGGTGTAGCTTGCCTTTGATAAAGGCTATACTTATTATATTTTAAAACATCCCTTGGGAAGTTAGTATTAAATAAAAAAGAGGTAGATATGTTACCTTCATTTATATCCAGTGCTCCCAAATGGCACATTCATTTGCTTTAGAATCTATCACACACTTACGCGATACTAAGCAAAACGGTGATCTATTTGTATAAAAATTGATGTGTAAGAGCAAATATAGCATATCTACATTTTTTTAATATCAGTGGTTGAAAGTGTAAGAAATTAAGTTGTATATAATATAACCCAGTCACAATATCTGAGCATCTGGCGTCGACCTCTGGTGCGGTGTGTAAAACAAGCATCAGGAATTTTAATAACTACAATCCCTCTTTTTTGTGTAATGATTTAATTAGAGTTTTCTTACTAAATGTATACATGATTATATTATAGAAAATACATTCCAGACAGGTGCAGAGATATTATGACTGGTTATTTTACCCAATGAACCTTTTGGTTGCCTATTTTTTTTGTAACTTTATTTCTACTACTGATGTATTTAAAGAACTAAATTTACATGTATTATCGCTCATTTGAACTGATTGTAAGGACGTGAACTATTTTATATGTTAAGTATAACTGTATAGATATTTTATATCATTATTGTTGAGTTTTCTCTGAAGTTTAAAATATGTTGTGGTAATGGAGAAAGTTAAAGCTATTTAAGAAAAAAGATGACATGCCTTACATTTCTTTCATGGGCATGCATACTGAATGATTCCAATATTATATTATACCTTATTAGTTACGTTGTAATTTACATGTGTTGATACATTTCAAATTTTAATAAATAGTAGTAGTATACTATATATGTATTATGTAATAATTTTATATTTTTATTAAAATAAAATTGGTTTAGATATTTTGTTCTATTTTTCAGATAGGAAATACTATTTGTGTTACAAACTTGTAGTTAGCATTTTATTTATATTGCCATTTAAAAGATAGCAAGGAGTTATTTTCAGTTTCCCAATACTCACTATATTTTATATAATCTTTCTCGGTTGCAGAGCACTGTAATGGCAAGTAGCTCAGATTGTTAAGTCTTTATAGTTTTTAAATTTGTAAATAATAAAGTTTTTACGTCATTAATATATATTGTTGAATTATTTCTCATTCATACATAACATCACGCCTCAAAACGGGATAGGCAGAGTAGTAGTAGTAGTAGTGCTATTCTGTGGTAGTGCGTAGTACACCAACTTTTCGCAAGTTAGGTTTAGGTCATATAATTAGATGGTGAGACTTTTCGTGAGCCTGCTCAAATACAGACTCAGAGCTGCTACCGGGCATTTCAAGTTAGAAAAACCCAATAGGCCCGGCCTGGAAATCGAACCCAGGACCTCCAACAGTCGCGCATGGGACAACTAGACCTACGAATTTATTTTATTCAATACAATTACTGAATGATGTAGAGATGACCACGATCCAGCAAGGCAGTCTTCATGTAATATTAATTAACAACAAATTAATAAGGAGAATGTTGAGTACATTCGTGATACCATGTTGCCAACGATACGCGGCCCATTGCAGGGCATAGGTGTCATCTTACAACTCAGAAGGCCCGGAGCGTACTTCACCACGCAAACTGATTCTGCTAATGTTAATCTATCAAGTCAACAACTGTCTACTTTAATAACTGGCAGAGACAGCTTACCACTACCAACTTTATAGATACAAGTAGGCAACTTTTAAAAGCGTAGCGTCCATAGCCCAGTGGCTCGCTTCGATTCAATGTAATCGAAAGTGTTAAGCAACGACGGGCGCGGTCGGTTTGTGGATGGGTGACCGCTAGTGGCAAAAATTTCATGGGCGCTACCGTGCTTCGGAGGGCACGTAAAGCCGGTTGTTTTCAATGCTGGAAACAGTCGTTAAGCCTTGTCGAAGAACTTTTGGGTGGCTTGAAAACATTCGACACTGGGTTGGCCACTAACCCCTCCACCAATCCGCATTGGAGCAGCGTGGTGGAGTATGCTCTAGACCTCCCGCAGAAGTGTCTGTGGGAGAGACCCGTGCCCAGCAGTGTGACGTCTATGGGTCGCAGCGACAGCGAACTTTTAAAAAAAACGATGTAAATAAATTATGAATCATATTTAACTACCTAGTTAAAAGTGCATTGTATTTTTTTAGATCAATCAAAATCCATCAGCATCCAGCTTTAAATGCAATCTCAACCAGATTTAACCCATTTTCCAGGTACATACTGGAACTTGTTAATTATTGTTCTTTCTTTAACGATTTTCTGAGATCAGTCACATTTGAAACCTGACATTTCCATTGCGGGTCTTTTCTAGGAACCTGAAAAGAAATCAGTTATGTATATTAAATGCTATGTCTTCAAAAATATAAAGCTCTAATATGAATGTATTAAATGCAAATTCCTCAAAAATTTAAAGCTCTAATATGAAAAGACCAGCTTGCAAGAGAATAAAACTAACTGGACTTAGAAAAGAGTGTAGCAGTTCTCTCGTACCTACTCATATACGTATCGTAGTATAGGCATATGCAGCAGTACTGTTAAGCTGTACTATTAAGATAGCTCAATAAATGAGAAAAAGGCTTGTAGCGTCCATAGCCCGATGGCTCGATTCGATTCAATGTGATCGAAAGAGTTAAGCAACGACGGGCGCGTTCGGTTTGTGGATGGGTGACCGCTAGTGGCAAAAAAAAATTGTAAAGTTGTGTGATGAAGTGATCAAGTTTGATGGCTAAATTTTACGGTAGGAATTGTCAGACTTTGTATGGATCTGACATAACTTTGTCATTAGTTTAATCGTCCATTTCAAGAAAACTATGCGATTGCCTTGCAGTATCTAATGCTAGCATTATGCTAATTATTAAGAATGAAAACATTTTCCTGACAGCTTAAAACATAGGTTGATAAATCAAACTTACTCTTTCAATGATGATGATATTTCTCTAAAACATTTTAGTTTTTCCTCCTCAATACTAGTGAGATAGTTGACTTTGTTCATTTCTATTTCTTTCAGCCTAAGTTCATCACCCTTCAACTTAAGCTCTAATGCTTTCAACCTTAACTCTTCACTCTTCTGCTGCGCTCGCTCTCTTTCTAATTCCAGTTTTAGCCGTGTTTTATAATCTTCGGACGATTCTGTTTCCCTATCTGGAATAAAAAATAATGGAGTTATGTATGTACAGCAGGTATGGTACACAGTTCTATTGTCAATGTCAAAGTATCCATCCATCCATCCATCAGCCTTTTTGGGTCCACTGCTGGACATAGGCCTCCCTCAATCGTCACCACTCCTCCCGATCCTGCGCCCTGTGAATCCAACGGTTTCTCGCGGTCTTCTTCAGGTCGTCAGTCCACCTCGTCGGGGTCGGCCAATACTTCGTTATCCGAGACGCGGTCTCCACTCGAGGACTTTTCTTACCCAACGGTTATCAGTCCGTCGAGCGACGTGGCCTGCCCATTGCCACTTCAGTTCGCTGATCCTGCGAGCTATGTCGGTAACCTTCGTTCGTCTACGGATTTCATCGTTGCGAATCCGGTCCCGTAGAGAAATACCGAGCATAGCTCTCTCCATAGCTAAGTCAAAGTATGCAGAAAGTATGCAGTATGCTCCATGTCAAAGTATGCATTAATTATTAATATTCATTATTGTGATACTGAGAATGTGATGGTATATTTTTATCAAGTGATTCTTTGGATCCAGTACATATTTCCCATTGATTTGGTTATAATTTGAGCCAAAATAATGATTTACTTAGAATTAAAAAGTATCACTAAATTTTTTTTTAATGAAAAGCGTTGTCAATATTGTTGCAGATGAGTTGCAGTGAGTTGATCCATTCGAGACAGATGGAACATGTCATGGAGCTAAGCATATCTTGGATCACACTACTAAAGTTTTCTAAAATATGAATAATATACAGAAATGTAAGAAAGTATAAAATTAATTATAAAGTTATACCAAACAGCAAAGTAATATTACATACCATCCAACTTGTTTTTCTTTTCACTAAAATATGATTCCTCAAATCCGTCAGACTTATCCTCCTCTGAAACATTATAAACATTGTTTGAACAGCTGTTAATTTTTTACATTGGTACATATGCTATAGGTTGGGTTTTCCTAACTTGAAATGCCCAGTAGCAGTAGGTGTATGGTAATAGGCTCACCACCAATTACATGGCACCTAAACATAACTGGGGAAATGTGGGTCACACACATCTGCTTACCCCTATGGGGAAATGCAGGCATGATGTTATGTTAGTTGGTGTTAGTAAATGTCCAGTTTAGTAATTATCAGTAAGAATCTTGTTCCAAGTCAGCACTGATGTGTTGCTACCCTTGAGGACTAGATTACCACCTCTAAAAAAGTGTGGTGGTGGTACCAGTTTAAGTTATCGCAATTTTTTTTTTAAAGGCACGCTATGCAATTGGTTGTCCCAGTTGTGATTATTTTAAAAAGACATGTTTTTTGACCACCACACTAATATTCTGTGCCACCACCCACTACCCCAGCGGTGGCAAGTGCACACAACAACCGTTCCTTGTAATCACACTACTTATCCACTTTGGGGTTACACAGTCTTATAAACGTCATATTTGCGAAATTTAACGCCATTTTGCCGACAGTTACAATTTATTCTAATTTATCTAGTACCTACATTCAACATTTACAATTATTTCACATTCACGTAACAAAACCAGTTATTAAGCAATGTCATAAGTCTTTGAGCACTATAAACAGATCAAATATTTGGGATATATCTGTGGAGTGAAGCTTTGTTATCATCAAGTTAATGTACATATTTATTTTTTATTGCAGTCTTAAATAAAACAACTTTTCCATCAAATACATAAGCTTACCATTTATACTATGAGATCTTTTATATTTCTTCTTTTTTCTAACATAATGTCTCAGTGTTTTGTTGTCATCATCTTCCGACTCAACTTTATCTTCTATCAGTTCTTCGGCTAAGTAGTCCACAGATATATCTGTTGAGGGGTCAGGTGGCTCCTCTTTTCCTGTCTGTAAGAGACTGTAGTTAACCTTCAGTCTATGAACCAAATCATATTCGTCATATTTTTAATAGTCCCAGTGTTAAGAAATTAAATATTTAACTATGTGAAACAGTTTAGACTCGAAATACAAAACCACCTAGCTAGCCTCCAATCTGGATAGTCCATTATTATTCTATTCAAGGTACCACATCCAACAAAATATCATTAAAGCTGGAGTAGGACCATTCCCAGTACTGATAGGAAGGTTGTTGATTCTAATCCCCGGTTCGATCTGCTGTGATTTTTTAAGGTAGTTAAATATAAATACATAGTCATCATCAGCATAAACCCTGATCTAATCTTGAGTAGATCTATCAGATGTCCATATGACACGTGCATGTGATGAAAGTAAGAGAAGCTTTATCCACAATTATAACCTAATCAATAATGGTTATTGTATCAACATACTAAACTAACATAGCATCCTGCCCATCCCTGAGGAGATAGGCAGGTGTAACACACGTACTTTTCACCAGTTGTGTTTATTTCTCGTGTGAATTTTTAGAATAGTAGTAACTCTTGTGACCACTAGACAAACCAGGAACTTACACAATATTTATATAAAAATATTTTATAGGAATTTGAAACTTGATGTATCAGAGACAATAGCTTATTCTATAAATTACCATCTCGATACTGCACAGTATGTTTGCAGAATTTTCTAATAGCGGATATCCAATGATCTTCAGCAAACGCAGTTCTAATGGGCTCAGTACTGGAACTTGAGGGTTAAATTCATAACGTTTTTTTTTAAAGATTATATCTGCTTTCTTTTTAGCTTTATTCTTCCAATCTGCCCACATCTACAAATGACAATATTATTTAGGTTATAGAGAAGACAACTCACTGGACAGTAAATTTGTAAAGAAAGTACTCACTTTACACCATTTATAAGCGGTTTTACACACCCCACCCTCTACGCTATTTAATTGTACTGCCATACGCTTCCAGAAGTTCTGTCTAGTGATGTTTGCATAGTTTACATTGCCGTTTAACAAGACCCCGTCTTCATTGAGTAGATCTAGGAGTAAATTCATCTGAGCCGGAATTACTCTGGTCATGACTAACTTGAACTGACCAACAAAACTAATCTATACACCAGATAAAGAACGAATCACAGTCAGTTCTTATTAGATTTCTTATTTCCATGGATTGAAATGATATTCACTTGATATGATATTTGTCAACAATGTTGGATGGAATGTTGACAAAAAAATGAATATAATGTTGACTCAAAATGTAAATTGTACTCTGTGGACTCAACATTACTTGCTCAGTGGACTCAACCAACAACTGTCAACAACAGTAGATTTTTTTTTTCGAACGTATTTTTCCTGTATGGTCTTAAAGACCTTTACGGCGTCACGAATAGGCATTAAATTCAATAAATTACGTCCTAGTTAAAGTTCAGACCACCATTGATTATAAACATAATAATTAGTTAAAAACAACAACCACAGTGTATCGAGTGAGTTAAACACCTGGATCAAATACTGAAAAAAATATATTTTTTCAGAATTAATAACAGTTATTTTTTTAACTTATGTACTCATTGTAGTATACTTTTATTAAAGTGAATTAAATTAAAAGGTATTCGTGGTTTTTCATATTACAAAAAACTGACGTTTACACTTAAATTTTCAGGTTTCTTATAATCTTATACGCCAGATGACGTCAGTGGTACGGCTGTATACGCTTTGGCCTTTGCGTAATTAACCGAAACTCTTTGGTTATCACTTACTTGTCAAAATCTATTTACAAATTCCCAAAAAAAAAAAAAAAAAACTATTCCTCACTGCACCACAGATTTATAGGTATAGTACTACCACTGCACGCACTGAGCAAGTAATTGCCTCACTGAGCAAGTAACTATTCCTTTCCTTCAGACATTTTATAGATCCAATAGTTGCTCAGTGTCTATAGCAGTTAAATCAATTTAAAATATGGCGGCAACAACCCGGAACAACGGAAAGTTTTCTCCAAACTAGTAATAAGAATATTTGAAATAAATATTTTCAAACTCAAGGTGAAAAAATAAAGAAGCGGTATTATTTGCAGTTTCAAGTGTTAAACATTTTGAAATGTTGTTAATTCTATTAATGAAAGATAATCACATTAAAAAACACCAGTTAGCACCTTGACTCAACCTGGTTATCCAGTATACCATAGCATAGTTAAAGTAGGTACTCAGGATTGCTCAGGATTTATTAGAATACTTCTATGTAGGCTATGTAGGATACCTAACCAAGCCCTTATTCACAGAGTACATTATCCCTTATTTTGTTATTTTATCGATCACGCAGGCACTGCCTGCCTCCCGTCATGCGACATCTGATATACAGTAATATGATTAGAAGAAAAAACATATTTGTTTGTAGCGAAAGTCTTAAGTACTTTGAAGCTCTTAGCATTTAAAATAACCATCCCTCGATGAATAATGGAGTAGGTAAGATGAGAAACTTATGAGAAATTGGAAAAATGGCAAACTTGGGACTTAGAGGCTTCTACAAGACAGCAAATGAGCATCTAGCACAATGCCACCGTTGGGCTCGGGTCTCCATTTGGTTCTTTTTCCGTTTTGCTAATCCAACGTGCTGGCCAAGTGCGGATTGGCAGACTTAATAAAATCCCAATAATACTTGGCCCGACCCAGGGATCAAATTGAATTTTGAACCCAAGATAATAAATTATCACACCTGGATGTGAAAATCCATATCTACATAGGTAGGTACATAATATTTTCATATATACGAGGGCACCACCTATCAGAGTATCGTATGTACCTATACCGCTGCGCCGGTACATCCAATTATTTTACGAGCATTGCTTTGAAGCAGTCCCTTACATATTTGTCAAAGTCAATAAAATTTGCTTCGTCTGCAATAAAGAGTGAAGCGGACGTACAGGTGGAATTGAAAAAGCCTTAACGCCATGGTGTGGTGTGGCCTTAGAAGAAAGAAAACATTCAGCACCGACAGTGGAGTGGTAGTCAGTCAGTGGCTCAGGCATCAGTGCATAAACCGCAGCGCCGCGCGTCACACGCAGCTCGTATGACCCGAGAATCCCGAGATTGCCGCGTTTTTATCGTTTACGCGCGAAAACAACTTGTTATGAAAGTCACGTCTGTGGAGTGCTGAATTTTTTTTTATAATTTGGGAGGAGATTCGCATCAATGCCGTAATATACTTTTGTGGGAGTCCTATGTAAGGTGAGTTTATTTAATTAAATAACTTATCGTATGTACTCTAAGAATGCATACGTAAAATTAAAATTAATGGTTTACGTAATTTACATAAGGCATTGGTAGATACTTCCTAATACGTTCTTATAACCCGTTCAAAAAAATTCCATATATTTTATAAAGGTGGAGAAAACGATGTCAAGTTGATAAGAAAAAAGCAGTTACCAACAAACTAGAACAAATTATATAACACAACAAAATTTATATTAAGTAGGTATAAAAAGCAAAAAAATAAAGTAAAAATTCAAGTTTCAAATGTTCAATTCAGGTGTTCAACCTGGTATTTGAAACTTGAATGTACGAGTATGTTCAGTTCAGCATCTGGGAAATAATACATTCATAAATTAAATAGATTTACAAGGTCTACAGAACCAGGAGTGAACTTACCCTTTGCTTGTCGTAAACTTTTTCTAATTTGACCTACTAGATGTTCCTATTACCTACTTAGACTTAGATAATAATAATATAATATTAATTAATAGGTACATTGTCAAATTATGGCTTGGCCAAATAACTCAAGGTCTACCATTGAGATTCCCTCTATAATTCCTTTTACAATACAAACGGTTTATATGTTTGTATCAGTGTATATTTAAGACAGTAATCAATAGTAGATAATTGTGTCTATTTCAATAGATCTCTATAGACTAGGATAATATGTAAGAAAGAAGATACTCCTACAATTATGTGCAACCAACCAAAGGGTACAACTGTAAAACTGCAAGGCTTTTATTATACATAATTCAAATGATAATAATGTCATATGTGTAGGATAGACCTTTAAAGCTCTATCGTGCACACACAATTTTAAATGGTATTAAATATTATGGTTCCATTTAAACAAAATTCATTCCTAATTTAAAAGCATAAGTTGATGATGTTATTAGGGAAAGAGCGGAAAAAAAGCCATATAAATTAGTGCACGATCTATGTCGAAGTAAGATATGCGCAAAAGGTCCACCTGCCAAGTGTTATCGTCCCCTCGGATTATGTAGGTACATAATGCGTAAATAAAATAAAAACCCCAGAGCGTAGCTTAGTTCGACCCCTACAGCTTCTACTCTCTCGAACCCCAGTCGAGATGCCTTGCACTGTAGTCTAGAGGGTCATGGCAAAGACAAAATAAGATTATTTTTTTATTTATCACGTATTATCACGGACTACATTACTTTGGTACTTGATCCTTACTCTATGCTTATAATACCTTTAGTAATGTAATCCGTGCTTTTACTTAATTGTGTTACGTAGTGATCCCTACACGGTACTCTGTCAAGTTCTGGTGTAGGTACCGTAATTCGTATATACGTATGTATGCTTGTCCCCGTATTTTAGTATGAATAAAATAGGTAGCTGCTGATTCAAAGGGCACAGGACCGGGTGCAGTTGCGCCAAATACAAAAGTGTGCTTTGTCAGCAGGGGATTGCACGAAGGGATGGCAATTTCTAAATATTAAACATTATTTAAAAAACATTTACATAAAACTTCGCATGCCAAATTTGTATATGTATATATCTATGTAAATTATATAAGGTCACTAAGCAACTATCGCCATTCATAGATAAGCTATAAAATGCTAAAATTATACTCGAGCAATTTAAAATACTTTAACTATAAGTTTTGATAATAAAAAAAAATAATAAGTAATTGTTGTTTTATTTTCACAATTTCGCATTCATATAAATATTTAGTCAAATGATTTACACTTAGGTACTATTTACATTCCTTCCTACAATAAAATCCTAATGAAGTTTGCAGTACAAATGAAATCCGAAGAAATTCCTGTTGCTAGTCATTAATTTTACAGCCCCGGTTCATTTCATAATTATTACTATCCCGCCGATAGAACACCTGTCCTGCACGAGATCGTTGCGTTTCCGGGATCAAGTGTAATTATCTTCCAGACTTGTAAGCCTTATGCTTCCTTTCCCACTGATTCAAAAATTGTTCAAAATATTTAAGGGAAGCTTAGAGGATATACTTACTTTTTTTAATATTTATCAGTTTTTGTTTTAATTACTTTAGAATAACGTGAATATTGTCTCTTGAAACAAAGTCTTTCGAAAAAAAATCGTAACAATCATGTACTGTTCTAACTCCTAGTAAAACGTAGTGATTACTTGCTCAGTGACTCCTAGTACAAAGGCCACAAAAATGAAACCATTTTACATTTTCTTAAAAGTTTATTTTTTTAATCGAATGGTTTCACGATATATTTTTGCCCTTCATAAGTTTTAATTGAAGTTTAGTTAAAAAAAAAACAACATTAACGAAGACAGGATTGTCAATTAGAATACATTTCTTGTGATGCCACGATCTCGACTACATTTCGCGACAGTACCTACCTGCCGTCCAAGATTAGATGCTAAGCAATGATATTTCAAGAACTGGTTTCTGCCTCGTGATCTTCACAGCACTACCCATCTTCTAGCTCTGCTTTAGATACTTAACATAAGTATTTAAAGCTCGCATCTAGTCTTGTATCTAAAAAATCTTGTATAGGAGCACTCTATAAGCCTCTCGGGGTTCTTGATGTGCAATTCACATAAAGTTGTCTATAGATAGATTTATAATTACTAATGTAAACTAGCTATCCGTCCGTATCCCATGGCTTCACTCTGATATGGAAAAATCTTAATAAACTAATAACGTCTTTCGTTATTTATAGTTAGTAATTTATTCCGCTACATTCAAGCCTCCTGAAATAATTATAATCAAATTAATCTTTACTAAGAAGAGGAGACAAACAAATGAACATTATGATTAATATGAATTATTTTCATTTCAGATGTAAAAAATGTGTATAAATAAAATAATAAAAGATATGTTTTTAACCGTCTTGATATTATGTATTTTTATATAAGTTAGGTATATATATAAACGAGTAGCTTTTATTTCACGAAATTTTGATATTTCTAATACATACTATTTTTATCTATTAGCGGTTACGTAAATATTGTGTACCTATATGTATTGTACACATTCCCTGGCTTTAGTTTACACCTACACTGCCAATATTAATAACTTTCAATATCGATAAACTTTCATCAATGTTCTTTGCTTCAAATTTGTAAACAGCTTAGCGTTTAAAAAAGAACCGCAGATATAGTAAATAACTTTTTTGTCTGTACTTGCTGGCCACTAGCCATAATAAGTTACGGTCAATAAAGAACCTCTTGTTTTATACGCTGAGAATCTCAGAAACAGCGTTTTATTAGACATGCAACAGCATACCATGTCGCAACGGGGAATACATGTCCCTTTCCCTCTGTTTGATAAGTTAGGGTGAGGTAAGGTATTTCAATCTTTTGGATTTTTGGATATACCATACCAGTTTCTTAGAGCGTAAAAGGTGGGGCTGGGGATATAAAAATTACCGTCGGGTACGAAGTTGTTATATTTTACAAGACTAACTAGATTAGTGACAGCCTAGTGGCTATCGAACTCGCCTCTCACTCGAGCGGTCCGGGTTCAAACCCCAACGGCACGCACCAATGACTTTTCTAAGTAATGTGCGATTTAAGAAATTAAATATCACTTGCTATAACGGTGAAGGACACATCGTGAGGAAACCTGCATGCCAGAGAGTTCTTTCATAATTTTCTCGAAGGCGTGTGAAATCGCACTTGATTTATTATGCGATATGCGATAAATCAAGGATGTTAAATTGTGTTGTCTTTTGTATGTGTCCGCTACGCGCAACACTACAGACCCAGGCCTAGATACCGTGTTGCGTGAGTCTGTAGCTATTATTTATTTATTTAAATTCCAATAACCTATTAAAGATAGTATATATTATTATATAAACGAAATATTGACAAAATTCGCTACGTAAATTCCGTTCAAGATCAACGCAATCAAAACAACAATTATCAAAAGCAAAAGACATCAACGATACGTAATGGCGGGATTCTCGCGCCGTTCCGGCAGAGAGGGTAATGGCCAATGGCAATGGCCATCTTTAGGCGCAGAGACAAGCGGAAGCGTTTTATGACCACAGCAGCTGCCATAGATTAAAATTATATATCTATCCAAGGCCAGGCGCGACGATGTAAGTGTTAGTATCAATATATTATTATATCATTGGTAGGTATTGTGTAGGTACGCTTTAAGCTCCCAACTCACTAATATCACTAAATAATGACGGGTTTTATCTGTATCGTGCTAACTAATTTCCCTAAATTGTAGGGACTTTGTCGCTGAGCGACCACGTCCCGTAAAGAATTAACAAAAATAATAACTTAACGGTAGGTACACGACACAAAATCAACAGATAATTAAGACTTTATTATTACTTAATTTTTACTTATTTGACAATGTACATAGTAAGATGATTTAAAATTAGATACCAAAGAGTAGCTATCTTGTTATATCCGATACCAACTTGCTCTTGAACTCAGATACTTTTTTTTATAATACAGGCGTACAAACAGGCGTATCCACCTGATGGTTGGCACCGTCGCCTATTGTTATTCAGACACATCAGCTGCAGGAACGGGAAGTCAACGTTGTAATGATCACATTTAGGCACGAAATTTTTTTCCGTGATGGGAATATTAGTGGTTCATAACTGGTTGCAATGTGACATTATGTTGCTGTTGGAGACGTTACTTAGTGTAGCGCGCCGATTTCCATAACGATGCACATTATTAGGTATAGGTCGTTCGTTCCAAACTCATGTAGGACATGTCTTGAATGATGATATCACGGTATTTATCTATGACTTGTGTACGATTGTGTAGAACTTGTGTACGGTTCCACAAGTTACAGTGGAGTTACAAGTTACAAAGAGTCTTCCAAAGTCAAACAAAATAAGCAAAATGTCTTTGCTAGAAACCACTATAAAAATAATAGGGGTAATATTCCGTCCATTATTTTGGAGGAGGTGATTGAGATCCTTAGGTAGTATTTTTATATTCATATAAAGTTATTAAATTGCCTTATATGTATAAGCAAAACCTCCACCAATCAGTAGAGCACCGCGGTAGAACTATATCCAGGCTAGTTGTGAGCAGAGCGGCGATGGCTGCGAGACGCTATTATTGGATTGTGGCTTCGAAACCTGATAATGCCAATCTGTAGAAACCACTTTCTGTTTTATTAGAACTCCTAATACGTCTATCGTGTAGTTCTGATAAGAGATATGAAAGTAGTTAATTGTTATTTTTTGCTACAGGCTAAATTAGTTCTATGTAGAGTGCGAAATCGAGTACAGCACTTGTTGACGGAACCACTTTCGCGCAACGTGCATTATGATTTTTTTTTTATTTCTATGGATTCTGATGATTTTTAAAGTAGACTAATTTGTAATTTAAATTTAACTTAAACTGCTTGATATATTGGTACAGAAATGGAAGGTTTGTAGGTACTTTTAAACATTATGAATCTTTCTAATTATCTAAAGCTAGATAATTACATTACGTGTTTCTATTTGCATAGACAACATTTTTAGTTTTTTAAGATTTATGAGACTAATATACAATACATGGAGCCCTTGCAAAACATCCGGCGACCAACCCTGGTCCATTGTACTGCCCCACGGAACTTCCATTACCTTTGGCCATTGTAGAGCAATCTCGCATTGTGTTGCAAAAGTATCTTAGACGTTGCCTCACTACACTATACACGATTAAAAAAGGTTCAGACGACAAAAACTGTATCTGGTAGGTCGATGAGGAATCAATAGGTCATCGTGGGACTTCGATCCAAGAACCGCGGCTACTGGTTTTCAGCGCGATGTAGTGGTGTCCACTTAAACCAAAAAAAACAATTTTGGATACTGTCTATTACTTATGGTTCATGAAGTTGGTGCAGCTGATAGACAGACGGAAGGATATCGGAGACTAAGTAAAAGGTCTTGTTGAGTTTCCTTGAGCTTCCTTTGACCCACGAGTATGTCCTGCAATGCATACATTTTAGGCCTATACAGGTTAGGAGCACTTTCATCAGGAAAATGTTGTTGAGAGAATATACATTGATTGCAACACAGAAAACGGAATTGCTAGTTAAAATACCGCTAGTTTATGTGAAGATGTTCACGTAATGAATTATGAAAGCAAGATGCTAGGTATGGTAATTTATTAATGACTTCATAACTCCAATACGAGTTAGGCGGAACGTAACCGTGATTTAAACTTTACACGTTGAATACGATATTCTAGAATAGTGTAGGTAAAGGTAATAAGCTTTATAGCCAAGACCTCTGCTGCTAACAGGGTCCATTTTATAAAAACAAAAATTACTTCGTCCTTGCAGAAATTTTGCTGATTTCTTCATTTTTAACGCCAAATTCGTAACACGTACGAAAAGTGAACGTAACATTGCGAACGAAAACCTTACACAGATGTTAACTCAATGCGAGGAATTGTTCGGTTACTTAATGACGTATTAACATTCGTATTGACTGTCCGTCACGTAATGTTTACCTGAGTCTACTTACTTACTTGTATCAGTTGCGACTTCATACAAACTGTGTCATATGTTGTCGATAACGCAAAAAGTTATGATGTCATAGGAATGCACTCTGCAATTATTCAAACTTGGACGTGTGAATGACACTAATGATCTGAAAACGGCGGGAAACACTGGATTTACCTAGAGGGCACGCGGCTGGGTCGATTGACCAATTAGGGGTGGCCGATGGAAATTCATATTTTTTATAATCTTGTCGTTGACATGATGCCTCTCTGCGTAAGTAAATCAGCAATATTACTTGAACCTGAGGGGTGCAATGGCAACGGTGGCAATACGGTCCTTTGTCATTGTATTCATATGTTATTACTTACTTAGTCATATGGTATTACTACTATTTTCTATTAGTTTTTTTAAAGATATAGTGGACATCAGTAGTACCACGCAAAATCAAAGGGCCGCTGAAAACCAGCAGCCGGGCCGCTTTTACAGTAATACTATAATGATATACATATATGTAAATATATTTCCGATTAGATATACAACTGAATTTTTCAATTTCTATTTAAGTATCCGGACAACAAAAATCTCCCGACACGGTAGACTTTATCGTTTCACTCGGTTAATTGAATAAAATCAATCTAGAATCCTCACCTCAAGATCATCCATTCTTCAAGTGCTAGAAATTGATTCGGAACTAACATCTTAACGAAAACTTGCTTTCTAGACAACATCTTGAATTTAAATAAGAGCGTTACGAAATTTTCTTGGCAATTCTATCTATACGAATTTCTGTGCGACTTCTGCAATGCTTTTCGTTATTATGTAATCTTGCAATGAAGAAAACACTTTCCTTGGCCAACGTACAAGGTAGCATAGATACCTATTTTTGTTTTGGGACACTGTTGAAAATATACTCAACAATAATAATGCAAACCACTTATCTAGTATACTAATATTTTAGAGTTAGTGTTTGTAAGTTCATAGGGGGTAATCTC
Source organism: Carterocephalus palaemon (assembly GCA_944567765.1). Lineage (NCBI taxonomy): Eukaryota > Metazoa > Arthropoda > Insecta > Lepidoptera > Hesperiidae > Carterocephalus > Carterocephalus palaemon. The sequence goes on along the minus strand of OX155651.1, from coordinate 9,215,141 downwards.
AGAAACTACTGAACCTATTCTAAAATTCTTTCAGTCAGTATTAGAAAGCTAGATGTACCTTACATTATTCCAGAGTGCTATAGGCCACTATTTGCGTCGATAAAGCTTATAAAGTCGCGGACTAAAGCTTTAAAGCGGAGTATCTAATATCTTAGGTAGGTACACAGACAGACCAGAACTAAGAAAATTTAAATTTTAAAACTAGTTTCATTAAATATGATTTGATTATATAATAAAAGCCTTACTTTCAGCAGGAAATGCTAGCACTAGTTGCCATAACACACGAGTGGAAGTACTCATACTCAAGTGGTATGAATGAGCAATCACTAATTGAGGAGATTCTGCTCAGTAGTGGATGCACTTGGATGCACGCTTTCAATATTACGCAACCAATACATGAGTTAAATGTACCGAACCAACCAGCCTACGCAGTATCAGTCAACTCTCAGCAGTCGTTACGAACCTTTCAACTCTCTTTAGAATTAACCTCAAGTTTGTTAAGCAGGTAGCGTCTATAGCCAAATGGCTCGTGTCGATACAATGTGATCGAAGATCGTGAGTTAAGCAACGACGGGCGCGGTAGGTTTGTGGATGGGTGACTGCTAGTGGCAAAATTTCATTGGAGCTACCATGCTTCGAAGGGCACGTTAAGCCGTCGGCCCCGTGTTTTCAATGGTGGAAACAGTCTTTGTCCCTTCTTGTCCCTTCTCTCAATAAACTAATAAATAAATATTCATAACTATGTCATTAATATTTATTTCAGACATCGAAAACCATAGTTGTGTTAGTAAAATGTAATTTGCTCTCAGTTCAGTAGTTTAAATATACGTCTAGATTAAGTTAGTAGGTATTTAAGTCATAATTAAAAGAAAAAACATCAATGAAGCCGTTTGATTCTCATCTTAATCAAGTCTCTTCAATGTTGCATGATGATGCCGACAAGGTCGAACGGTACGACGTATGAAAAGAGGACACTGTTTAAATTTTCTTTCGTTTTGTTCGCAGTAATTACTAAGATTTATGTACATTCGTGCCGGTAAAGACTGACCTCTACTGAGATTGTCGTGACCATTTAAGATAGGTAATCTAAACACAATGAATGAATGTTTAATGAGAACACGCTCGGAAATTGGTTCTGGAAAATTGGCTGTTGTTAATTCGAACTTTTAACGAATGAGTTTATATAATAGTCTAAGATCCCGCTATACAACGACCTTCACCGAGATGTTTATTTAATAAAACGTATTTTATATTCAATTTAATATGTCAATAAATATAGTACATATGGGTTGGCTAACTAATTTCAGTCCAGGATATGATTAATTAATAATTTAAAAAAAAAATTTTTTTAAACATTTCACCGGTTCGATTATTAGACAAATTCTATACCAATCGAAAGTATGAAGCCCACAGATTATGCAAACGTTAGGTTGGCTATTCTTTTCCGGTCACAACTCTCGAGTAGCCAGGTATAAACAGGTAAATCGATCGATAACGCATTTTGCACCGGTCTGATTATTGAATTAAAATTAAATGAAATTGAAGATTATTCCATTATGAACACGGTGGTATAGGGTTGACTGCGAAAAATCAGTCCCGAATTCCAGTTGTCGAATTTTTCGAAAATAGCTGAAAAGGTTTTACTTTTCCTTTATTATGGGCGGACTTTAAACAGCTGCTATGCTGTGTCCTCTTCTATCGCATGGGATGGTTGGTTGGGACCTCTCAGTCGCACACATTCACTCGCAGCAATATCTCACTTTTGAAAATTCGACAACTGGAATTCGGGACTGATTTTTCGCAGTCAACCCTATACCACCGTGTTCATAATGGAATAATCTTCAATTTCATTTAATTTTAATTCAATAATCAGACCGGTGCAAAATGCGATATCGATCGATTTACCTGTTTATACCTGGCTACTCGAGAGTTGTGACCGGAAAAGAATAGCCAACCTAACGTTTGCATAATCTGTGGGCTTCATACTTTCGATTGGTATAGAATTTGTCTAATAATCAAACCGGTGAAATGTTTAAAAAAATTTTTTTTTTAAATTATTAATTAATCATATCCTGGACTGAAATTAGTTAGCCAACCCGTATGTACTATATTTATTGACATATTAAATTGAATATAAAATACGTTTTATTAAATAAACATCTCGGTGAAGGTCGTTGTATAGCGGGATCCTCTACTATAAGTTTACTAGGAGAGCTTCAGCATCTGTGAAGTTTTCACTTAGTCACATAGTGTTAATTGAATAGGTATTTGGTATTGTTTATGGTAATGTACATTCCATGCTGCAACGGTGGGGTGTGGGTTCAAATCCAACCAGCACGCACCAATGACTTTTCCAAGTTATGTAGGTATTTGCGATTTAAGAAAATATGTCACCAACTGTAACGGTTAAGGACACTTCGTGAATGCTCACATATGGATGGACACATATTCCTGAAGGCATGTGAAGTCTGTCAACCCGCACTTGGTCAGCCCAACCCATCCCATTCCGTGCCCAATAGTGTGACAAAAGAAAGTCTTGTGGTGGAGACATTCTTTGATAACTTAGGATTTTATTTACCTATAGAAAACATTTGAATTGTTTACCTTTTTAAATTAAAATCATTATGTAAATCAAATTTATTTGTAATAGGTACTACATTATAGCAGAGGAAAAGGTACCTATATCATTATATTGTAGTCCTATTGAGAAAGAGCTAGACTTCGTAGCAGTCAAGCTTCAGAGCATTCATTTGATTATAATGAACAGGTACCAAATGCAGGATCAGAAAAGTACCTAATTGCTTATAATGTTTTATTGACAGCATAACATTATATGCGGTCATATAAGAGATTATCTATATAATAAAAATGAATCGCAAAATGTGTTGGTAAGCGCATAACTCAACAACGCCTGGACCAATTTGGCCAATTCTTTTTTTTAAATGTTCGTTGAAGTTCAAGGATGGTTTTTACGGCGAGAAAAATTTGAAAATTCATCCCCTAAGGGGGTAAAACGGGGGTGCAAAGTTAGTATGAAGCTTTGCCGTTTTTGAAGTTAGTGAATGTGTAACGCGAGCGAAGCTGCGGGCGTCCACTAGTAATTAGATAAGAATTGGCATCTTCATAGCCTCATTCGTAACGTTCATAATAAAAGATTCTTAGAAATAACTGCCACTTCATTTCGAATAATTGCGTGCAAAATGCTACAAAGCAGTAAAAATTGCCTACCAGCTCGACAGACATGAGAGTCCCCATTAAAGTTAAATATTGGTTATTAAGGACTAGCAATTTGTTAACTGTGATCAAGAATCAAAAACGTATAAGTACTGTAGTACAGATGTATCCCAGACAAAGAGATTAAACTTGTCTTTTTGATATCGATGATCCCAGATATTTGTAGCATTGTTTATGTAAAATCACGGTAAAATGCACAAAAATCTCCCTAAACTGTCAAAAAATAATTAAAAATAATAAGACCACGAATTAACAGAATATTTATTTATTTATTACAATCTTAATGGATAGTCTTAACGCGCAATGGCGGACATGCTATAGCATTCTCTCCCAGTCAACCTTATATCAGTGCAGTACATATAATATCTATTACTTCCATAAATAAGACATTTTACATTATGAATCTATGATCAAACAATAGATGCAGCCCACCTGATTCACAAAAAATATTAATTGATTTATAATCGTGTACAGTTTAAATATTGTTAATGCATTCTCTTGAGCTTGAGACAGGTAAACTAGTTCAATTTGACTGTACATATAATACGTCTAAAACCATCAAGATAAGATTGATGGTTATACCAGATAAACTTTGGTAATTATTTTTTTGCGAGACTGGTTCATGAGTTGATTACAGCGCTAAAAGCCCACTTTACTTATATTATCTTAACAAATAGTTAGTTGGCACTATTGGTGCTGTGTGCCTTTGAAGTAACGGTGCTCCACTTACAACATTCTTGTCACTAAACACGACCAAGCGAGGCAGCGAGGCTCACAGGAATCCTGGAATGCGTGAAACTACACATAAATAAAACTATTATAACCTTTCTTTCTGTGACTGTCAAGATAAGTGCTAAATAAAGAAGCAAATTATTCTGTGATTTTGTTGAGTTAAAATGCTTTTGTAATGAAGTTAGCGGAGCGTAGGTTGTTAAAATTGCGAAGAATCTCATGTGTATAAAATTAACATCGCAATTTGGAAGAATTGCGATTGCGCATAAGTAACGTACGTAAGTATCTACAGTTAAATGCAAAATAAGTTTTACGTGATGTTAAAAATTAATAGTATAATAAAAATTCTTGCCACCGATAAAGCTAACATTCAACGAGTTTCAGAAAATTCAATGTAAATCATAAAATTCAATGCAGCTTTATTCACGTCGCCGCGAGAGTTATTTATCAAGCAACCCTGCCTTTGAAACATTCAATAAACTATTACTTATTGCAAGTTACCACCTATAAAGCTTTCGTTCCGATTTATTTGCCACTATCTGCTTCGTGCATCCAACAAGCACCGGCAAGTTAAACTAGACCTTGCAGAATGCGTTCGCGACTCCCATCTCCGGCGGAAGGCCTATGGCAGACGACACAAGCAGCGGCCCAGTTCCCACTACATACATGTTAAAAATATAAAACAAGATATTCAGGTAGTTTAATTTTTTTAAAGACAGGTAGGTATCATCAAAGTGATTTGTCATTTAACTACTACCACGCTTAGGTATTTCTGGCGGCAATTTGTCCTTGCGTGCATAGTTGCAGAAGATTCCACAATACCAATAATTGCGTTCTACAATACCACCCATTCGCTACTGTCCATGACAACTGTGACAAACTCTAGTAAAGGATGTAACAAGTTCCAGTTATTATTTGAAAGTAAGAATCCCGTTCGAAGTCGGTCACAGATACATGTCCCTTTAGGACTTAGGACTAAGGCAGCCTCTAAAAATGCCTCAATCGGTTCTGTTCAGCGCCTTATTGTCTTCGCGGGAGGTGGAGCGGGCCAAGAATCGCTGGCGGTTATCTCAGCAAGAACAATGAGGTTCAGGTTGATTGCACTTGACTATGTATAGTGCAAGTTCGCTCTAGGCCTTGTACTTCCGCGACTTGTATCACGCGATCGAAGGGTTTAATGGCCTCATTGAAAACAATACGGGAACATAAGTATTAGCTATGATAATGAAAATATTCATGACTGTATTAACTCGGTATGTGCTCATTAAATTCCTTGTAGTAAAACGATAGTTAAAGCCCAAGACCACAAAGTAGATATTCCTAATATCTACTTTGTGCCAAGACTCTGATTTTGAATTGCTGACTATTTTCATGTCAATTTCCTGTGAAAGCTGAATTAGTAAGTGATGAATGGCTATAAACTATTGATACATAACATACTCGTAGCTTATTGACTATGGCACAGATTATGCATTTCCAAAATGTTGCACAATATGGTTGGGTTTCGATAATCGAAGTTTCATTAAATGGTAAAATTATCAAACTTACCATAGAAGACTTTAGCGCAACCTACATGTTAATAAACAGTTAAAAACTTTGTAAAGTTTGATACAAAATAGTCAAACCATATTAGTCGTGAAACTATTAGTACCTTTTAGTACGTTAGTAAGCTGGCTTCCAAACTGTTCTTTGTTAAGATACAAGCAAAATATTACCGCAGAACGTAAGCAAAAGATGTTCATTAACATTTCTCTAGAGGCCATTATTTGAACGCCGCGCATTGTGTAGCGTAGAATACAGCTATAATGTTTGCGAAAGCTCGGAAATTTATCTGACCACGAACACAAATACTATTACGTAGATAAATAGATGCTATTACCGGGACATACCGGACCGGTATCTACCGGTATACTGCGTGATCTTCCGGACTACGGATCTAACGGCGCAGCGTTGCTCTCAAGACGAGAAGCAACAGTTATAATAGTCCTATTCGTATACCTTGCCCTTCACTCGGAAAAGGCTTTTAATGTAGCCTTTCAAACATAGCTGGGAAATTATAAGAAATAGACAGACTATTGTCTAACATTGTTATGCAGTTCGTTGCAACTTATTTGTTGTGATAAGAAAGTACGAGTAGAATAGAATTAGAATAGAATAGAATATAATAGAAAAACGTCTATTTCGACAAAATGCCGCGTACAGAAAACATTAAAGGAAACAGATTTCGCCGCAGCGGTGCTAGAGCCGCACCGCTGGTTTTCAGGTATGTGTTAATTAGTAGTAGTTAGATAATTGAGCTTATGTTTTATCAATTGATCTCAATTGTCTTAAATTGTTAGTACTATGTTACATATATATATATATATAGCAGTCTTTCTGAACCAGCGCTTTCTTTTTCAATTTATTTCGTACAATGCTAAGCACATTTACTAATTTTCCATTTCACTTGAACCCAGACTGACTATATCACTGTCTCTTCCCTTGTACAGTTTGAAATGTTCGTTTTCTATTCTCTTCGTATAAAAAGCCCACATGGAACAATGGTTTGGTTAACAGTTAACCGTCAACAAGCCGACAACTTAACATCACTGCTACATGGGATAGAGTACTTTGCAACAGTTTGTAACTTAACGTAACTACTTCGTTATCATAATAAAACGTTTGTATACACATGTAAGTTCTTATATGGGTTTTCTCAACGAGGTCGATTTTACAGTTAGAGTCCTATAAACTGTGCCCTTCATCCTGTAACGGGAACTAAACGGTTCTGATCAGGAATGCTGTTGAGATACGCTGCTCGACATTAGGTTAGTGTAAGAAGGAACCGATCATGCGAAAGTGGAACAACTTGTTATAGGTAGAAGCTAGATCTTTGATCGGGTATTTCAGTATTTCGTAGCGCCCTTTCTATACTGTGGTAGCACTAGATTCAGACCTGACATTTAGGTACAGGTGATTGTTTGTTATCTGCCCAAACAACCGTCCAAACGCTATCGTCCACAATTAATTTATTACTCGTTAGTCTAGTCAACTGCCTCGTTGGTCTAGTGGTCGCACTACTTCTAAGCCCTACCTTAGTAGTCGTGCGACCACTTAGTCTTGGGTTCGATCCCCGGATCGGGTAAAATTATTAGTATTAGTTCTGATTTGTGCCCGGTGTATAGCAATAGGCTCACCAACTATTGCATTGGGCCTAAACATAACTGATGAAAAATTGGTTTACTTCAACACACCTCTGCGTGCCCGTTCGGAAAAATAAAATCATGATGTGATTCTTATGTTTAAAATGAATTAAAAACAAAACGATCATGAACCCATCAACTAGTATCTTCTACCAAAGCCCCTAGCCCCAACCAGTAGCAATTACTAGTACCACTATAATTATAGTCTTAGACTAACCAACAAATAGTAAATAAATAAGTTCTATGATAATTTACAAATGAACCCTTTAAAACGACCTTATTACTTAACTAGTACTATCAAAAACTAAAATTCAAACTCCGGACCACTCTTGACGCGCGTTATCAATTTTTTAACTTTCCATTATCTCGTAAACTAAAGATAAACTATAAAAAGTATCATGCATTGAACTGCTTTACATATTCAAACTAACTAGAGTACAAGTTGTATGTTCGCTCAAGTTTGTCTACATAACGGTAAGGCATTCCCTTCTAGGTTCAAGTACACAATAAGGCTCAGTGCGCTATAGCCTGCGAATTACCATAAATGCTTGTCGGTCTCTCATTTGTTACCCGTAACGAGGAAATTGTAGCCTACACGGTCCAAGATAGCTGGATATGCGAAATCCCAGTTTACGTTCTCTCAAATCGTTCCAATTGCAAATAGTTGCAATGCTAAAGAGGGCACAACTTGAGTACATTATTATCACATTATTAACGTTTGATGTTAACGGATGTTTTTTTCTTTTTTCCCACTAGATTTAAAATGATTGTAGAGCAAAAAATGGGTACATTATTGTAAATAAGTTAGATTACGATTGAGAATTTATCTTCTCCGATCTTGCCTTATAGATACTAACATCGATATATGTTACTTGTCGATTGACCAAAGTGAATTTTGTGTACACATCTCATACTTACATGATAAGAATTTAGATACGACTTCGATGAGGTATCGGGATACATTCTCGGACTCAAGTATACTTTCTAATGTGCCCGAAGGAGTTCCTGTTCGATCCCGTCTACGATCGTAACGGGATAACTGACCTACTTTGAGGAACTCACAGCATCGTCACGAGTTAGTATCTAATCACGCCACATCGCGCTGTACCAAACTGTAGCTTATAGATTTCATTATCTTTTAAGCGGTTTTTTTTATGGATGTAAGACATCATCACCATCACAACATCAACATCCATCATAACCCATCCGTTGCCACGTGACAGACCAAGTCCATAATTGACTATAGATTTATTAACTCATGTGACAGTGGTCTCTTACTTCCTACTACTACGGGCAAACTCTAAATACATAGATAGTATAGAGAGCTATCTACATACAAGGTTTAATATAAGTTCAATATAAACCTAAACTCAATATAAAACAAAATATAGATTCATCCTCATCTCAATAGCCACATTTCCGACTTACGCCTATTAAACCACAGTAGCGTACTGGCTGGTCAGTTGAACGTAAAAAAGTTTTACGGTTGATGAATGTTCGTTGCGGCAAGGGCCGAAACAGCGAGTCATCGTCCACCGCCGCGGTCACGGTCAAGTAACGGGGAGCGATGCCCTAGAAAAAGGTCCGATCTTTACTTAAAAGACGTTTTGATTAGATATTTCGTTGTTTTGTTGTCCGTCATGCGGCGTTTCTGTGAGTTAATTACGTAATGAAAGCGTGAGGCGCAGAATGATTTTACTGCTCATCTAATAGGATACGACTATACGAGTTTGATTACAGGTTTTCATGTATTCCAGAGTCTGTTTGGTATGTGTATTGTTTTTATAAGTTTAGCTGGGTAGATCATGTTTATATATCTTTAATGAGGTATCTTTAGATAACAGTATTGAGTGTAAAATTCTATGTATCGAGACTTATCGCATCAATAAACAGTTAATAAAGCCGCAGCTTCAATTATATTTTCGACTTATCTTCAAAAGGAAACTTAGCTCACAAACTAAGTAGAGATATAACTTAGATACACCAAGGATAGCACGCCAGCATGACAAGCTGTGTACAAATTAAATATTATTTAATAAATACAGTCATCAGATTGTTTTGTTTCGAAGGCTTATACAGGCCTTACCTAAAACTTATCGACGATTGAGTTGCCTACTAAACTGTTTACTTGAACAGCGTGTTACCTAGTAGTACTAAATATTTTCTGAAACGTTTTTTTCCTCTATGTGATTGAAAGGCACCACCCTTGCAGCTAAATTTATTAATTCATCTCAAGCGATTGTGACAAGATTCCTATATATGCAATGCTGCTGCATTCAGTTAAGATTGCACGGAACTCATAAATATTAACCTTAATCTACCAGCCTAATGTCATCTTTTTGATAAATGACATCAAACAACTTGTGAAAATCTGTGAGCACTACTTTTACTTTATTTTTGGTAGCAGGGCATGCAGTAAAGTATTAGGTTATTGTATTTTAGTATTGTATCTTAATCTATTCCACTACTTCCACACACGGACACTTTAAACGACTTGACCATCAGGGTCACATCACAAGAAACCATTTTCGACCATCAACCATAACCATCGAATATTTTCCGTTTTTTAAGACGTTATTAAATCGTAGCTATTATATCTTCTGATAATGCCCCTGCTTACTAATTTGTACCTAGGTAATAAATAGGATGGTAATATTCCGTTTACTGATTCCTATGCTATTAATGAACATCCAGACTTTCACAAAACTAAATTCTACGTTTGGTAGGTAACAGGCACAAGAGGTCGTTAGGTACCTCACTCACGAACTCGCGAGGTAATAATATAATACTGATCATTTTGTGCTACTTTATTATGGCTAGCTAATATTGGCTAACTCCTAATCTTGATTAGTTAAAATGCAGTTAAAATTTTACAATACTTACAATACCTACTTGAATAGGTACAAGACTTGACTCTAGACTCTAAGACGATGGAAATTAAAAAAATCAAATTCCTAAAAAAAAGGGATAGTTTTTTTGGAATTGCACTATCTGCATAACAACCAGATGTATTAATAACAGCTTCCTTTTAAAAATTGTAATTACATATATGTATAAAATCTTCAGTTTAAAAAAAATACTTTTTATGTTTGAACGTCAGTCATTACAGCGTCACCGAACAGAACTGCTGTTTGAAATGCATGCAGTCTCATAATATATAGGGTCTCATAGTTATGAGTCATAACTATGAGACCCCTCGCTGCGACCCATAGACGTCCCACTGTTGGGCACGGGTCTCCTCTCAGAATGGGAGGGATTAGGCCTTAGTCCACCACGCTGGCCAAGTGCGGATTGGCAGACTTCACATACCTTCGAGAACGTTATGAGCTGATGAGACCCCTATATATACTCAACTCGCTGCAAGTTTTTGAGACATAGCAGAATACTGAAGTGCAAACAAAATGGTGACCTACCATATTGTCAGCGCTACAGTTGTGTCACCAATATTGATACAACCGTGATAAGACTATAGAGAATGAAAATGTATGCGAAGTAGCGGAACACGCCGCCTGTTCAGACTAGCAACAATATAATTTAGTGTTTTATTTATCGAATCTACAAAGGTGACTTTCGGAGCTTTCCTCTTTAGGATCGCAATAAAGCGTGAGGTCCACCTCATATCACTTTATAGCATTTCTCATAAAATTACCTTTATACATATTTTAAACAGTGAGTTTGTAGCGTCCATAGCCCAATGGCTTGCGTCGATTCAATGTAATCGAAAGAGTTAAGCAACGACGGGCGCGGTCGGTTTGTGGATGGGTGACCGCTAGTGGCAAAAATTTCATGGACGCTACCGTGCTTCGGAGGGCACGTAAAGCTGTCGGTCCCGATTGTTTTCAATGTTGGAAACAGTCGTTAAGCCTTGTCGAAGACCTTCGGGTGGCTTGAGAACATTCGACACTGGGTTGGCCACTAACCCCTCCACCAATTCGCATTGGAGCAGCGTGGTGGAGTATGCTCTAGAGTCTAGACCTCCCACAGCAGTGTCTGTGGGGGAGACCCGTGCCCAGCAGTGGGACGTCTATGGGTCGCAGCGAAAACAGTGAACACTAAATTCGATTTTCTTTAAAATTTAAGATCGCTTAAACTGATACCAATATACTCAATGTAAGGTAGAGCAATAAAAATCCAATGGATATAAAATAAAATAATTCATTTTAATACTGGGAAATAACATTGAGAAATTATTAGTTTAATATGCACTATCTAAATGCTATTATGCCAATCAAAACTTCAATGCAATTTGATATTTTCCAGAAATATAATAGCACCTGTCCACTAATTTTGTTTTTCTTAGATTCATAAATACTCGTAGGTATATTGAGAATATATTGAGTTTAAAATGACTGGGACTAATTATACAGCTATTTATTTGACAAACATCTCAACAAAAATGCGGGAAATGGATTTGTGCTCCAATACCCTAAAAGTCTAACAGTGTAAAATCTATAATGTAGAGCTGTTAATTTAATTTGCCATGATTATGCAAAACTCAACAAAAACAAAAATGTACCTCATAAGGGTGATTAGCGCTTCATAAGGGGGTTGCTTTGCTTCACTCCGTGGCGTGATAACATAAAACATTCAGCGACCCCGAATTTGAATACCTATCACTCCATGAACCATAAAAACCGTCAAAAATTGTAAGGTAATTGTATGGCTTTATTCAAATGTGGCTTAAATTCAGAACTAAAATGATACATTGAAAAATGCAATGCTGTACAGGATCCCAAGTTAAAAAATAATGTCAACTTAAAACTAGTTAAAACAACAAAAAAATAATTTTTATATCAATTTCCCGCAACGGAACGAAGCAACCACCTTTTATACGCCGCCTTATAATTGTTTTTGTGTACAGTAAATAAATGGGGTTTTGCGCTCCAATATGGCAGTAATAAGTCGTTAATTTGGCGCGGTTAAGCAAATACCGAGGCCCCAGTTAGATAACAATCGCGAGCGAGAGTGAAAGCGTTCCGCCGGATTCACATGTGATCTGTCGTTGCGTCATTTACCTTGTGGGCTGCAGCATCTTCAACTCATTGTATTATTACCATTTGACGGCTACCTGGCTCATTGTGTGTTTTTTTTAAATTAAGTATAGTTGCGCCAGGGGTCGTGGGTTCGAATCCCACTCAGGACAAATATTCGTGTGACGAACACTTGTATTTGTTCTGTCTCTGGATGTTAATATTATCTATTTAAGTATGTATTTAAAAGTATCTATGTATGTATATCAGATTGACACCCATATCACAGGCTCGCGCCTTCTTTGGGGTCAGATGGCTGTGTGTGAGAATGACCAAGATATTAGATATTATATTTATATATACCTGTATAATGCTGTATCATGAATGTCGTCGGGCAAAATTAAAAAAAAAACCCTATAAAATATGTATGTATGTATGTATCAGTAATATAAATATAATACACTGTATTATATATAAATGTGTATGTATAAATATGTATGTATCAGACAACCCTATAAAATATGTATTATAGAATTTCTCAATAAAATGTTAAATCTGTAGAATGTTATTTATGCCATTAACCTTGATACAGGATAAATGGCGGTAAAGATAATCTGTTTATTACAATGGTCTTACCGCGTTATTTTCTTTAGAATAGCCATCGACAACAAAACAGATTTGTCTGAGTACCTACCTACGTCTAAAGACCCAAATTACTGCATGCAATAAATGCAAAAGAAATAATAAAAAGCCTTGCGTGAAATCGTGAACCCTTCACTTTTTTACTGGGAAAAGAAACAATACATCCTCTTACCAACTAAGGAACTGATTAACTTAAATGTTCATAACTAATTATGTATGTAGGTACTGTAGAGTTAGGCCTTCGATGTCCTCCAATCCAATCATTATAAGTATGTATAGTATACACAAAGTACGTATTTCAAAGTAATAAAAAGTAGGTGTGTTTGAATGAGTTGAATGAGGCCATAAATCCTCCACCAATCCGCATTGGAGCAGCGTGGTGGAGTATGCTCTAGACCTCCCGCAGAAGTGTTTGTGGGGGAGACCCGTGCCCAACAGTATGACAGACTTCTATGGGTCGCAGCGAGTCCATAAATAGTATAAACCCTTAAATAATTTGCTGTCCATTTTCCCAATGTATTAGCAACTCTGTACGTTAAGTAAGGTTATAACGCAGAATACTTAATAGTACCTACAAGTACCTAGTTATACATACTTAAAACCTAGGAGTACCTACTTAAGTCAAACATAACTATTACGATAGCATACTAATACGATGAACTTATAAATATTGTTTACAATAAGAAAAGACAAACATTTTGTTAGTAGGTAGGTACTCTAGACTGAGGTTTTCTACAAAAAGCCGTCTTGAATATTATTCAACATCATTACAACATTCAGGTAAATAGTAAAGAAAAAAAATGCCTTTCATGAGTGTACGTAAGTTATCATACTCGTAGCTCTGCTGATGTTATCAGTTCCGTAATATTTCGATCGGCACCTTCCGTTCGTTCGTTAACGTAACGGGCAGACGGAAGACCGTTTCGTTTCTTTCGAGAATGTAAATACAACATTTAATAATCCGATTATCGCGTGATTACGTTCAGGTAATCATCCAGCGGTGATAGACCAGTAGCTGAAATTCGATCACTCGAGAGCGCCCGGATTCAAATACTAATGTCACGTCAATGTATTTTCTAAGTGATGTGCATTGTGTGCATTGCAATTTTATGTCACCTTTTGTAAAGGCGAACGAAAAACATCGTCAGTAAACTTGTATCAGAGTGTTGCTCGGATGCTTAGTTCTTCATTATCGTGCTCAACAATAGGGCTAACGAAAGTGACGTGGTGAGGAATCCTTCCCACTAGTTCCCACACACGATGCAGCGGACCTACTCACCAAGAAATGTATTCTAACTTTCTGGCGGATTTACAAATTATTTTATTTACCAGAATCTTTAATTCTGGTGACCCTACCTTCAACTGTCTTTGGGTTAATATCAATATCATTTTCGTGATATGATTTCTTAGAAAAAAAAATCATATCAAATTCCAAATTGTATATCTTAATATTTAGCTACTATAAATTTTTGTGGTGTTATTGTTTGTGTAAGATACGCTCAAAATATTTACTTGTCTGGTTGCATGATTATGATGGATATTAAAGCAAAGTAAAAAAGATACAATAAGCTCAGCGGCTTACTGCCGATAGGCTATAAGAATAGAAGTTATTTACTCGTAGTCATTCAGACCGATTAGCATTATAAGCCAGACGTAGAAACACCAATTGTTCAAATAACTTACAACAAGTATAGCGGGGCGATCGCCCGCGGCCAAGCCGGTGCCTTCCCGGCACTGATAGATTGTTACTACCAGTAGGTAAATGGTTTTCGAAGTAATTTGTATTACGATCGGAAAAGGCTGCCGGCAGAATTGTAAAAATAAAAAAGAATTATGCGATCTTGCTAACCCTAGTCTTAACATACGAGTACCACTTACAAACAAAAAAATACATTATCAAATTGCATTTGCAAGCATAAAGATATTCAAAATTAACTTGCTGACATAACTTGCAGTATTACCAACTAAGCCAATAGCACGATTTAAGATAATTAGGTATACCATGCTAATAGTTTTAAGGGTCTCCCGCGATACGTGCGGTCAAATTTCTATAAACAGTCCAAATTAAAATGTAGGGTAGTCTTGTTCTATCTAGGTAATACTTACATCTATTATATCTCAAATATATTATAGGTAGGTACAATTGCTTTGACAAAGTCCTAAAGAAATAACAGGCATTTCTATCGCATGTGTGCATGATGTACGATTTGCAGATGGTTCGTGTGAGTCAAGTCTAAGTACCGCTGCGATTTGCGGTTGCGGATGCGAATATTCCGTGTGAACTTGTAGAATAATTTGCATATTTAGATAGGTATACTGTTGCATAAGGGCTCACCATATATTTTTTATACATGGTTACTTTTATTTTTTGCTTTTAACTGCACGAAAATTGTAGGATTAGGAACAGGGAATAGTTTTCATAGGTGGCCTGTTTTATTAGGAGCCTATAGGAAACCTGTATAGGTCTTACTTAGAGCTCGCCCGCGGCAGTAACACAGTACCACCGTCCGCTATGGCCGCACCCGCAATTACTACCGTGTTATAACCTTATCGATTTCTTAAGCAGTTGTATTAACTCTAGGCCATACTATTACACCGAACTATGGCAGACATTCTGCTTTGTTGTAGTTGGTGACATTCAGATCGTACATAAATTAGGAGCGTAGTAGCGTCCATAGCCCAATGGCTCGCGTCGATTCAATCTGACAGAGTTAAGCAACGGCGGGCGCGGTCAGCTTGTGGCTGGGTAACTGCTAGTGGGAAAATTTCATGAGTGCCGTGCCGCTAGTATTTGAACCTAGGCGTTCTCGTGATCCCAAATTACAGCGATTCGGGTATCACTGGGATACCATATACATAATCAATAGATTTTTTATGTGCTAATGTTGGAGTTCTGTTAATTCTATACACATGTTTATTTTAAAGTACCTACGCTACGGTTGCAATTTTATAGACAAGCCAGGCTTTTGGGCTTATATTAAAGAACCGCCATCATGTCAATTTGCTTACTTATCTACTAATTCCTATAGTGCTACCACAGAGTAGGGAATACTACGAGTATAGGTATAGGTGCTACCACCGGGTGTCGAGTCACAAGGCCATCACACGTCGCGTTGCTCGTTACCGCGCCATAACGGAACCCATGTAACTGTTCTAGAATGCTCACGACTCGTACTACTTGCTGGTAATAGGACCACCACCTCACTGCTGACTGCAGGTTGATTGCCGACATTTGCCGAAATACGAGGTTACTAGGATAAGCGACAGTTCAGTGGATAGGCCATGTCCGCGACTAGTTGCGTCTTGGAACACGTTTTGATGTAGGTCCGTAACCACAAATCTATACTAATATTATAAAGAGGAAACATTTGTTTGTAATGTATTCACACAAAAACTACTGGACTGATTTCAAAAATTCTTTCACCTGCATCGCTGAAAGACAGAAAGCTGCATCTTTACTCAGTGACATAGGCTATTTAATATTACTAGGTGTAAACGAAACTATTGTTATGTCTAATTCCACGCGAGCTAAGCTGCGGGCGTCCACTAGTGAATAATAATAATATACATAATTATTCAATGCAACCTGAGATACTATCAAGCTAGAACCAAGCAAATATAATGAATTGAATAGATTAAAAAAATGTTGGGACTCGTGAGGGCAGAGGCGCGTTATTAAATTTCGTTATTATTATATTTTGTATGCAGTACCTACATATACGTAGATATAATTACACATTCTGTACCAGAGTCATTAAATATTTTTATTAACATTCTTAGCCCAAATTGAAGAATTTTTAACACACGTTCTAGTGCATATCGTAGTGTAGTATGTGTAACCAGAACAAGAAACATTACTTATGTGGAAAAATATGAAATGTTTCAAGATGGTCAATGTGAGCGCGAGATGTTTTGCGTTCGCGTGGCACCCTCTTAAAACTGGCATTAGAATTAGTACCTACATAAGTATTATTGATTGTGAAAAAGCAAATTAACGATGGACATGGATGTATCATAAATTATCAAGCGATCTCTCTAACTTACCAAACGTCAACAAGTAAATAATTCCTCAACAAAAAGGTGAAACTCATCGATTGTTTGTGAGTCGCCACTTATGCATTGTAGAGGAAACCTAGAAACAATAGTGTGAGAATCTATATCAAGACCACCATGCAGATATGGGTGGGAAAAGTAGATAAGTATAGCTGCTAACAGATTGAAGAGCTGGCGAGTTTTTCATAGCAAAAATTATCATGATCATCAAATATTATATAATACTTTTCCTATACCTAAATACGCTAATTCATACGTATTACACACATTAAAAAGTTAGGCTGCAACCCATAGACGTCCCGCTGGGCACAGGTCTCCCGCACAGACAAATCTGCGGGAGATCTAGAGCTCACGCTGCTCCAATGGAAATTGGTGGAGGGCTGGTCAACCCAGTGTCGAATGTTCTCAAGCAACCCGAAGATCTTTGATAAGGCTTAGCGATTGTTTTCACCATTGAAAATAACAGGGACCGACGGCTTAACGTGCCCGAAGCACGGTAGCGCCCACAGAACAGATAAAAGAGGTGTAGCGCCCATAAAAATTTGCCAGTAGCAGTCACCCATTCACAAACTGATGCGCCCGTCGTGCGAGCCATTGGGCTACACTATATACTACTACTAGAGCTATACATACATTAATTAGTAGTTATTATCAAATAATAACTGATTCATAATAAATGAAACTTGAATTTTTATGTAAGTACTTGTATCTGAACGTTACTAACACAGCACAACAATGATAAATATGACTATGACATAATAAAGACCAAGACTATGATATTCAATTTACAAAGTTGGCAATATCTCTACATACAGTTAACACTACCTGAATTATTCACATCTAAACTAAAGTCATTTTAAAAATAAATGCTCACTGCTTGCTTAGTCTTGCATGCATGTTATGAAAATCTCGTAAGCTCGTAATATAATATTACTTATGTATAACAATCTTGCAGAACATCATATTATTATATCACCGCGCATGCGTATTGATTACAAACAAGAAGTGTAGTACTTACCTATTTATGATAGAAATCGGAACTCATTCTACTATGATACCTTACCATTTTTTCTTTAAAATAATATGTTAATAACGATAGTTGAGTTTTAATAACAGTGATAAAAATAACTTTTAACATTAACATTAGGTATCTAGATTTAATAAATGGTAAATCCCTTTTCCGGTAAACTGTTCTCCCTACATTTACCTATTTTTGAACAAAAATCAGCTCGCGTTTTCATTCATTCAAAGTAGGTACTAGGTAAATCTACCTAGACTAAAAGTATGTAAGCTATTTGTATCTACACCACATCCATTTCTCGATGTGGAGTTATCTAAAAAACTTCCATAATTCCTCGCTTTAAGAAAGCAATAATATTATTAGTAAAGAGTTAATTAATTTTCTATTTTCCGGGTGACCTGTTAGCTAATATAAGAGCAGGGAGGCGTACCGTGTACGATGTAGTTCCAACCACGTTAATGATCGCATTTCTTCATAAAAATTATGTTCACGACAGCATTCTACCTAACGGTTCTTCGAATTACCCACAACCGTTTTAGAGTTTAATAATAACATGAGATAATCTGTAAGGCTTGGTGGATATCTATGCCGCGCCGTCTCAGCCGGAAATCTGTTGTTTGTGCTACATTTCGCTAATTGGTAAATACGCTTATAAATATATATACCGAGGTACAAGACCATTTTTGAGAAGACCATCTTTACTAGAGCATCGCAATTTAATAATACACTAAAAGTTCTAGTAAGTCTCTAAAGTTTCTTTCTGACTGTAAAAAAATAAAGTTGTACTTGTAGGTACTACACTACATATACTGCGTGGTTTCTTTTCCAGTCACTTTCGCTTTTGTTTTGTGTGTATCTCATCTCACACCCGACTTGTAAAGTACGGTCTTAGGTACGTATATATACATATACTAATCGCTTAGTTCGTTCGATTTTGCATTATCCAGAACGATTGCATTAGTTAGACGAAGGGATGAATGTCAATGAGTCTATAATCTGAGGTCAAAGATAAAATTTTTATCTATGTGAACAATCTAACCCTACTATTAAATTAATACTAATAATGAAAACATTTTTGTTGCTGAACTAGAATTGTCTTTCATCGAAGCTAAAAAGACTGCAGTAAAAGTTCGCGAAAACGTTTGACTATTGCTCCGATTAGGCTTAATTTGTGTCAGACTGTATTTTTTTTTAATTTGACCTCTTAATGTTAAAAATTGTATTTTATATTGAAGTGAATTCTATTGTACATTCTTTTGATCAATAAAAAATTTAAACCACAAGATGGGAGTATAGCGTTATCTATGATCAACTGGAAAGTCAAATCACTTTTCGGTCAGTTCAACTGGAGCGCCAGTAAATGACTTTCACTTATCACCCACTGAAGGGTTTTATCAGTTAATTGAACTCTTTAACGAAATATTATACATTCATCTAGATATAGCTACAACTAGTCAATATTTAGTTCAGTTAGGGCACAACATACTGAAATGTATTGAATACGCAGTACTTATGGTGTTAAATGTAGGTACTATAGAAGATTGTAGAGTATGCAGATTTCCTTTACGGTCAGCACGGACATGAACAACACACTGACAAGACAAAAAAGAAGTTATTAAGTGCAGCTGTGATTTTAACCCACACTCTCTCGAGTGAAATGACGAATTTCAGGCACTGGGATTTAAGCGCTTTGATCTAAAAAACATATCACAAGCACAGCACAAGCATTTACCTACAGCAAACCATTATAGCGCTGATCAGACCATAAACCAACTACCTAAAAGTATATTCCTTTTACCTGTTCTACCCTATCTTTCGATCTAGATCGAATTTCCAAGCTACAGAGAAAATGTGGTTTGCGAATTAGCCCTTAGGTTTCAGTTTCCAACACCCGTATATGCAACTCCAGTGTATGGGAACAGGCAGTATTATCTTCCACCTTTCATGATTTGAAACTCGTTTTTATAATTGTGATAAACAGTTTCCTGTTAGAAAAGATTAAAGCTATCATCTTTACAGTCCGTCCACCTTGTTACTGTGCCCGTTATAGTAACGTTGGTCTGTTTACGTTCACACGCACTTGGGTAATTTCGCACTGAGGCAACACTGTCTAGTAATATTGGTATAATTGTTGCGTATTGTTTAAACAACAAACTCATTAATTTTATTCGTGTCTTTATAACTATCCGTGTCTTCGATCTCGGAAGCAACCCCACGCGTATTGTAATACGAGTACATACATAATTCAAAATTCAAATTCAAATTCAAATAATTTATTTCGCTATGAGGTGATTACACACGCTTAACGAAAGTCTAGGTAACTACAAACTACTTAAAGATATATAATGCTATTCTTCATAGGTACCTACCGATACCTATATCAACGAACAATTTGACATGGATAAAAGTAAATAATTGTAGCATATAAAGTTTTTCCTGTATCGGCATGTCATCAAGAATGATAAGTGATAAACGTATGTCATGATTAAATATACATTTAGCACTACCACGGACTACATACATGACGACATAGATATGCAGACATCTAGATATACCTTTTGAAGACCTTTTGCAAACCTACTTAACATTTCTCGAGCACAATAATCTAACGTCATTTACTATCGTAACTTCTACTGGCGTAATTAAACCCGTTAATTTACACCGCTTATAACAATAGAAAGTATGGTGGACGGGCGCCGTAGAGTTGGTTCGCGATACCGCTACTTCCGGTCCTGCCATCTTCGATAGCCCAATTCGATTAACTTTTGTCTATTGTAATAAGCAAAATTAAGTATTTTGCTGCTACTTTTGTTCATCAATACCTAGCGCAGTCAGGTCCTTATAGATGCATAGAAAATTAGTTTTGTATCCGCGACTCTGACCACAATCAAAACCACAAATAATCGTTAGATAGATATCAGACGCTGCGGTATTATGTTTAGGTAGACTTACCGTAAATACTAACTTTATATCATGATGTCTGCATTGGACAAAAGTACACGGGTGCCAAACCAGCCTTAAGGCTAATTTACAACAGTTACCTACCACTAAGCTAAGCCCTAATGTCACGATAGACTATCTATCTGGTCATCGGCTTCAAGAAGAAAAATTTACAATATTATTATCATATGTCCTCGTGTAGGCCGAGAGAGAAAACTTTGTATACCCGTATTTTACGAATTTCCGAAGAATTTCCAGAAGGACAAGGCTAAAGTCTTCCTCAACGGTGGTGCGGAGCAGCAGACTGTTGACTTTACAATTTTTTATTAATCTTCTCATATTCACAACTGCATTTAAAACACCATATTTGCTCAGCATCCATCTCATTCCATTTAATATCCCAAAATTGGTTACGTTACGGGTCTGAGGGAGGTCATGTCACCTGGCTGACGTGGGCAATGGGGGTTTCACCTTGAGTTATCCATTGAGAACTCTCAGACATGCATTCCTCTTGACGTTTTCCATCACTAAAATTGTCAAAGCGCACAAAACTGTTAGAATTTGCGTGTTGCGGTGATTGTTAGAATTTGAACTCAAGCTACCTCGAATAAGCTAAATTTAAAATTCGCGATCAGTATGATAACAATATCTTCTTTACACATCTGGTGGAAATACTTTTCCAGGGTACGGCGTCATGTGGCGTGTGATCCTGCTCGGGGGTCTGGTGGCATCCTTCCGGGTACAAATCAACGCCAACCGTGTCCTCGATGTGACCACTTCCTGTGAAAAGGGGTCAATCACCGTGCACCTCGAGATGGAGAAACCCTTTAAAGGAATCGTATTCGGCAAGGACTTTTCCAGGGAATGTAGAGTTCAAGGTAACTTTTCATAATTGGAATATTTTATTCCCTTTAAATTTGTAATTATTTTAAGTTAATAAAATTAAAAGTTCAAGTTAATTATCTTAATTATTATCGTTAAATATTTATCTTATACCTAAGTTATTATTATCGGCAAGGATTTTTGAGCTAAGAGAATATATAGCTATACTAAACCTATCTACCCACGGTAGGTCTAAAACGAGTCTGAAATATCTTCCTGTGTCCCTAAAGAATAGTAATATCATCAACAAACTATCGAATATTAATTTATTCTAAGGGGGACAACAATATTCTGGTCTCTTGATGTCTCTCTATGTACAACGAGGACATACGTGGGAAAATGTTGAGGATTGATGCCATCGGCTAATGTATTAGACTTTCTTCATTCATCCAGACTTTCTTCATTCATCGATATCTAGGTACCGACATTTCATATACCGATAATACCTATGGTACAAATTCTGCCTAATCTGCAAATAATGCTTTTCCAAGCTTTTCAAGATCCTAATTATAATATATCCAATAGGTATGCCAGTTAGGTAATATTTCACAGAAGATTCAGATATTTATTAAACCTGTGAGATAGGTATATGGACCAATCGACGTCGAGCCTTATCTGTTGATGAAACCTTATGAAGTTCATAGAATGTGTGGTCCTAACATTAAATATAGGTAACCAAGAAGTCAATAAGTAGACTTCATCTTTGTAAAGTTTGTGTGACTTTTTTCCGGTCTATATAGATATATATTATATATTCTGGTCGTAGCTTACATGGATTTTATAATTATCGCCATTGAAGTATGTACCTAATGTAATGGCGATAATTATCAAGTATATAAATACGAGATAACACTAGTTATTTATGTGTATTGTATGTAATTTCCTTCTTTTTCCCCTTTATCGAATGTTTTTTTAAATCAAATTGTCAAGGACAAAAATATACAATTGGCAATAAGCAGCCACAATTGAATGATGATATTTTTGGTTTCCAGGAAATATGCAAACAAAAGTATCCCTTCACCTACCTTCCAACGCGTGTGGCGTGAGAACATCCACTTTGAACTCGACTCACGAGGAGCCTGATGACGATGAAGACCTGTATTACAACGTGGAGCTGGTCGTGCAGATGGACAGACAGTTGCAGCAGTCGACGGACCAGGAGTTATTAGTACGGTGAGGGCATACAATCTCAATTTAATCTACTGGAAACTAATGTCTAGGCACTGAATCTTACTTACTAGGTACCTAGTAAATACATCGTGTGTTTTAAAGTAACGAGCAAGCCCGTTGGTACTCGTGAAGTGGAGGAGTCAGAAAGAAGACAGTGAAAACCGCTGGATTCTCCTGGAAGCTGGTGGGATTTTGGGCAACAGTTGTGTCGCGTAGAGGCTATGTTTGGCTATGAGTCTATAAAATCTAATAATGATATTAATAATTAATAGGTATCATGGATACACATACACACGGCCACCTGACCCCGCGTAGCCTACTATGTGTGTCAAAGACTGATATGCATTCCTAGGTATTTTTAAATACTTACTTGTATAGATATTAACATCTAGACACAGATGAAAGACCCTTGCTATGAATATTAAGTACATAATATAATATGCAATGTGCCTTACTTGTGCAAATAAAGAATTAATATTGTCGCGCATGATGGTAACAGGGACTAAAACATGGAACCAAACGTTTTAGCATAGCTTCCTTCCATTGGTTGGACATTGCTTGGTTGCAGTATCATGTTCACAACTTTTCCTGGCGATATATTTTACAATGTCGTAAACTGTCGTGTTACAGGTGCAAGTTGCAACGACGAGCTGTACGCATCAACAGTTCGGTGCTCGAAACTATAATCAAGAGCAAATTACGTGCTGTCATGGGCCCCGAGGGCCCGAGAGCCAGGTACCATATATAAGCTAACTCACTTTTATTGCGATATACCCATCGATATATTCGTAATGCAGTGCAAAAAATGGTTGATTTGTTATATGCGCTGAAATGAAAGTGGCACACAAGCTTTTTGCAAGTTTATTAGGTTCGCGTCAGCACGTTTCACGCCACACAGGAAAGGTAACAAATTGTCAACGAAATATGCTATTTGTTTTCGAACACTGCATAGTACATACCATACTATGAACATAACATATCTAACTCTTTTTATTTGATAAATCAATGGTCAAATCAACATAATAACATCATTTTCATTTTCAGTACCTACTCGTATATAAATGTACTCTGTGATTTTCATTTAATCAACAAACAATAATATCATCCCAAACACCATAAACAGAGACACACTAAACATAGCATAGTAAAGGCTTGTTCTTGCATGACATAGGATTATTTTTATCCTTGTAAGTATATTGAAATTAATATACAGATATAGAGCTTTGTATCTTATTGAAATTATTTGAAATGCACATACAAGTATTTTTTTTGTAATATTTTTACTTGACCATATAATATCGACCCGAAGTAGAACCTAACGAGATCGACCGAGTATGTTTAAATGTAATTGTTGAAACAATTACGTATTTCAGGACTGGTCGGAACCGACAAGACTGGGCAAGTCCAGAAGAAGAGGAACAAAGGGAAATGCTGTTGGAAGCAGCGCGTGCCTGGATGGAGCTGGCGCCGACGGCGGGCGCCACAGAGCCCGCTACAGTAGAGGTGGGGCAGCCCACGAGGCTTCTTATCCAGTGTACTTTACCAGGCAAGTCATTAAAGTACTTGGTACTCAATTTTTAATAGGATTGAAAATATACACCAAGATACAAACTACCACCTATTTACGTTATGTAGGTGGTGGTTTGTAGAGTACTTAAGCATGTATCCTATCCCAAACCACCACCTACTTTTTCTATGGAATTTATGTATTTATGTATGTACATACAAGTAGATCATGATTTGTCTATTATCGGTCCAGGTATGTCGGTACTGTCGGTAGGTCGGTGACAGCCCAATGGCTATCGAACTCGCTTCTCACTCGAGCGGTCCGGATTCAAACCCCAACGGCACGTACCAATGACTTTTCTAAGTTATGTGCAATTTAAGAAATTAATTGTCACTTGCTATAACGGTGAAGGACACATCGTGAGGAAACCTGCATACCTGAGACTTCATGTCATCATCATAATGTTCTCGAAGGCATTTGTGCTAGCGTGGTGGACTGGTGAACAGAAGTGGACATCCATAGAATTATTATCTATATAAATAAAATAAAATAAAAATAAAAAAGCCTTTTATTCCATGCCTTTTATTGCATGCCATGTATACCTATAGTTACAAACAATTTAAAAAAAAAATATTTTATTTTATCTCGCAGGTGAAGGCCTCTTCCAAGGATTTCCATGTGTTCCTGTCCTGTGCTAATTTGATCCAATTTTTGCCCGCTATCTTTTTAATATCGTCCTCCCAACGTGTGTGTCTGCCAACACTTCTCTTGCCTGGTGGACCATTATCTATATACAGTGTAAACTCTTTATAACGAATTTCAAGGGACCGAGCATTTTCTTTCGTTATAAAGAGTTTTCGTTATAGGGAGAGAAGAGAAAAAGTATACCAAATGTAACTAATTACAATTATTTCTAATTTTATTACTATCAATACAATAGATAAATTATTCTAAACACTTATATTCTGTTAACTTTGCCTGACGTGTTGGTTTACGACTGCTAATACACGATAGGTGACGATGGTGCGTTTAATAATTGAGACCCCTACAGCCAATGTAATCTATGAATATCACACGTGTTAAGGCAATTAACAATAACAAAAGCTAGATAGCTGTTTTTGACCTCAGGTATCTTTCTTAGAAATTGCGGCACCTCAAAAGATTAGTTTTGTTTTGTTTTAATATTATGTAGTTGATGTCTAAATATGAAGATATTTATTCGTAATAGAGAATGGCTGATGCGTTATAGAGAGTGAATTAATGTATGGGTTTTATGGTAAACCAACCAAATTGTACTAATTTCTACGTTATAGAGAGTTTATCGTTATAACGAACGACGTTATAAAGAGTTTACACTGTACTTACATATTATTCTGGATGGATGTGAGAAGCTCAATAGCATTGTTGGCCAATATCTTTAAAACTACTTCGCAACAATCCGGTAAAAACTTAAGTACCTACATTACTTGGTCCTCAAAAATATCTAATATCGGCGAACTTTGAATCAATACGTAACTAACTATGTACTCTATTTTAATGTATTGCAGTTGGCGTAGGTTTAAGAATAACTAACTGCGTTGCCCACGATGGTCTCGGAGAAGCATCACAAAAACTCCTTGACGAGGCTGGCTGCCCCATCGATGAAACGATCTTCGATAAACCGACGATTCATCACCACACAAGTCGTGGATCTGAAATTGATTTCTCACAATTAGAAGCTGTTGATCATGAAAAAAATATTAAAGAACACGGCAATAGAAAAATCGGAAACACAGACCCTGATTATACGTTTAGAAATATTATGACGTATCAACATGCTGTGACAACATTCGCTGCTTTTAAATTTCCCGATCGAGCAAAACTTCATTTATCATGTGGAATTGAACTTTGCAAAGGAAATTGTCCTAGAGTAGACTGCAAGGCGTTACAGAAACCACAACAGACAAGGGATGGTTTGTTAAGAAAAGCTCGCTTAGATAAAGATGCAAAGGGTTTAGTTATTGATAGACTAGAAGTGTATAACAGCATTGAAGTTCTAGCGCCAAACATTGAATTGGAGGACGAAGCTTCAATCCAAGGTATGTTTAATGATTTTAAGACGGAATTTCATTTTTCTGGCAAATCTTTTAATTTGTATTTATTTCGAAGATTAATTATTAAACTTTTTACTGAAATTAAATAGGTACTAATTGACCATTAATTTTGCAGGTTCAAGAAGAATAGAAGGTGAAGAAGAGGACTTTGTTCGAGGTTTCTCGCCAGGAGACAAGACTATTTGCTTATCGCCAGGAAAATTAGCTCTAGCCTTTTGCGTTTTAGGAGTAATCTTTCTATGCGCTATAGCTGTTGCCTTTGCATCTTTGATTCGCGCGAGGCGACGTTTAGGCAGGCAACCATTACACACATCTCTTTCCTTCTATACGGGAAGCAAAAGTTTATTCTCTTCGAGTGAAAGTTCTAGTTCAGGTCTTAGTGGAAGTAAATTACTTTTAACTGACAGTCCCTATTTAGATCATCATTCGTCTTCGAGTCACAACTGGCCCTATACAAGAGCCTTTTGATGATAAACCAAAAGACTGCATTACTGTAAAATAACGAAAATTAAAAATAAGAGAACTCTGTTCAAATTGCTTACAAAACCTTTACCTTTTTTATATTTTAGTTTCAATAAAAATCGCCATAAAGTTAAATTACTAATAGAATAGGTATGATTTTATTTATGTCACAAAGTTAATTTAGTATTTTTCATATCATGATTATTGATGTAAACACTGAAAAGCTAACTGTTCCGTAGTTAGCAAAACAAGTTGTGGGTTATTTTGGTTGATACATTATGGGTACTTAGGTAATTAACTTATGTATAGTATGGTGCTACTGCAACTCTTAGATCCGTCTGCCTTAGTCTTCATTTTGGTAAATCGAATGGACTATTTATGTCACCAAAATATTAAAAAAATAAACTGTTATAAAATTGTATTGTGGTGCAATGCAACTATGTTTGAATTAAGTTCTTAATGTTAAGTTGTTTTTAGGCTTAAAAAATTTGAGGAGATGCTATTGAAAATAACGTTTAGTTATTTATATTAATAAAACTAGTAGTAAGTAGGTAACGTTTAAGCATAGGTAATTAAGTTTAATGATTGGTCTTCGCTTTATGTACTCGGACATTTAACGTGAAAACCAATTTAGGCGTTTAGGTACGTTCTCCTTATGGCTGACGTTTTTCATCAGCATTTCCTCGACACATAGGTACATATTACTGTATAATTGATATAACTTGAAATATTTTTTTTTATACTTATTGTGATAATATGATATTAAAAAAATGTAATTGTGACACTCTATTACAATATATTTCTTATTTTTTATAAAATATTATTCTTACAGATACATTTTGTGTTTGATTTTATACATTTTGTGTTATCAATATTTGGGTAATTTCATCAACATTACAACAACCAGTGCGTAAAACTCTTATAATAATGGTGAAGAGGTTTTTTGGGTTATTTACCTTCTCCGTTATTATTATCACTACTACAACATCAGACTAAATTGAAGGGGACTTTAATTAATTTAATAAAACTCATAATCCGACCTTCCATGTTTTTATTTCTTGACAACTGAACTTTTTACAACAGACAGTGTTGCTAGTCATAATATAAATTTTGACTGCGTTCATTTACAAATGGGTTCAATTCAACGGCCACAGATGCTCTCTCTTGATCACTATTGAGCATGGGTGAGTACGAATACGAATGAGTACCTACGAATACGAACATTATGGCAGTCATGCAGGAATAATGTTTACCTTCACCGTCACTACCGTAAAAGGTGACAATTTCATAAAACGATTTTTTAAAGTGAGCCGCCGAATTTCAGCCACAAATGATATGCATGAAAGGATTCTTACTTCTCTTTAATATTTTTTAATTACTGACTTGAAAGTTTCTAATTAGACCTAACTTTTTTTGAGCTTTGAAATTAAAATCAACACAGAACCTTTAAATCAAATGTACTCTGTGCTTTGAATATTCCCGCTTCGCTTATCGTTTGACGTTCGTTTGGCAATAATTTGCCAAAAATTCAAACAGATAGACCATAAACACTCTTACTTCGGTCACTCTGGCTTTAGATTGTTTTTTTCAAGCTATGGTTGTGCTTGTCGAAGACACTGGGTTGGATAATAGTCTCTTCACCAATCCGAATTGGAGCAGCGTAGTGGAATAAACTATAAACCTACCGCAGTCTGTCAGTGGGGAAGATCCGTGCCCAGAAGTGGGACATCTACGGGTTGTATTGGTTGTATCTAATTATTACAGATCAGTAATTATACAATAGAATCTAGAAAATAAAATAATGTCTAAGCATGCTCTATAGAAATTTGAGTTTTCATAGTAATAGGTATGAAACTATGAAACAAGTTGAAAACAACAATAAAAAAATAATTAAATTACCAGCCAAGGAACATAAAGTGCAGTCTCTGTGTGTTATCTACCACAGACTAAACAAATTCATTTTTAGTGTTGCGTTTAGTTTGTTTACAGATAAAAAAGTGTACATAACTTTTTATTTATTTATTTATATTTATTTAATTCATTTATAAAATAAATGACTACATATACGATAGAAGCCCATGGTGCAAAGTATCTCCAGCTCCATAATAATGGATCTGGATCTGTGTGAAATTATTATAATAAACATTTTGAAAAGAGTAATAACCAACTTTGTGAGCCTGCAGTAGATAAAAATTTCTACGACGTTCAGTAAGCTTATACTAATTATTAATGACACAACTTATAAGATTACAGATCATTTAACACTTATGCACACAATAAAACTTGAATTAGCTGTTTACAAGTCATATCGTACGATATGAATGAATATCTCATGAAATCTTTTACGCAATCTCCCCGATCTGCAATACAAACAATACATTGTTATTTATATTTGTATGTTTGCCTACAACAAACGGCCAATGGTGTCTATATTATTTTTAACTTAAGGAATTACAAATTAATTATCATCATGTAACAAAAAAAAACAGTCTGTACTCTATGGTCTCTCTTTGCATGGTCTATGGCTATCTTTCTTCTTGAGATGACATCACTCAAATTCAAAGAATAACTAAAAAAGGTTTGAATAGATGTTCAACTATACATTTCAGTGAGTAAATGGGAGTATGAAGCTGCTTTTCCACCAGAGACGTATGTTATGTATGTACATACATGTATGTGTATGTGCATACATATGTATGTAGATACATGTTATGTATGTTACATTCCTATGGCTGCGTTTGATTATTTTTTTATGGATAAAAGATAGCAAACGAGCTTGCAGCACCACCATCCGCTGCCGCCCATGACAACTGTGAGACTGACTTTGAACAAGACTCAATTAGGGACTGGGATGGTTAGTCCAATTAGTTGAGAGAGTTAAGTAGAACATTAGTTGGTCAGTTCGTTAGTAGGTATGAGGACTGGGGACTGTTAGTGATAGTTAGTCCTGTTAGTTGGTGTTAGTAATAGCCCAGTTAGTACTTGTTAGTAGGAGTCTTGTTCTAAGTCAGTCACAGATGTGTTGCTACCCTTGAGGACTAAGATGGTCGCCTCTAAAGAAGTGTAACCGGAATCCACACCTTTCCAACCGGACCACCATTGTTAAAAAAGTGTGAAAAAAGTTATTACAGTTTTCACCATTTCTAATAAATTTTATATAAAACAAAGGTCAGTTTTTTACCCAAACAAAAATTCGCTAAGTATAGTCTAAAAAATAACGGAGCCCTCCTCCTACGAAATTACTTGGACACCTACCTGTTGGTTGGGTCTTGTTCATGTAGAATGTAGGCATAATAATCTGTGCCGGAAAGTTAAGGTGCTGTCAGTTTAATCTATGATTGGGTGGTAGTACTCTTTGGTAAGGTGATGCTATCGCCGCGGGCTCGCTCGCTTTGCCGTCGACGCCGTGTTCGTACTCGTAGTAGTAGGATGATATATTGAAAATTTTTTAGGAATAGCGATTATTTCTAGACCTTACCGTTCTATGTAATCTACAAGTGGTCGGGCTATGGTTTATTTGAATAAAATTGTTTAAAGTACTATTGTTCAGTGTTGTGTAAAGGTTTAATCGCTGACCGCTGTTTGGATTTGGACTGACTGCCTAGTTTCGAAGGACTTAGTGGAGTGTTTGTGAGTGTGGACTAATACAATCCATGTGACAATTGTGCTGAACATCGGTGGACGTTTGACTTTTTAGGTGAGAATTAGTGACCCAGTCTTATTAGATTTCAGTTTGAAATTTTATATCCAGTGTAGGCGTCGGTTTCGCATAAGACTCAGTTTCGAACGTCTTTTGATTTCGGACGATTAATTAGTAAGGTAGATGTACCGTCCTAAGGTCTAAGGCTAAGGTCCTATAAAGCATATTATTTTAAAGTTTATAACATTGCTCTATCTCGCTTTATTCACCTCTCGCTATCTAGGTACCTATCCCTGATTTCCAATTGTAACAGACTGACCTACATCACCTATATTTTTATGTATATTTAAAAGTACTTGCAATGATAATAGTTGTTAGTGGATGGTACAGTTAATCAAATATTATCTTGGTCCTACCACGCCCAAAAAAATGTTTGCTGGTGGCTGTGAAACATTAATTTTATTTTCTATAAAAACTTAGAATTCTGTTTTAGTTAGTCTTAGTCCATATAAGCTGGGGGCTCTGGGTTTGCTCCTCAGCTGATAGACACTTTTTCGTCAGATAAATATTTGTGTCTTGAACATTAAATTGTATTATTTTCCTTTGTTTTTTTACTTCACGTAACGTGTAAGTGTTATAAGATCTAACATAAAGTGCATGGCACTCTCATTAAATACTTATTTTACATTAAAAAATAAAAGTAAAAACATCAGACAAAACTTAACTGGCAATAACAAAAATAATAACCATACAGAAACTTTATTTATCAGTTAATGTAAAAGTTAAATTCCAAATTTGATCCAATCTATATTGTGTACATAAGCAATCTCTGTTGCTGAATTAGGGTGTGAGAGTAGATTCGAGATTCCAGCCATTCGTCTAGTTAGCTTGGTCGAGTAATTTATTGGTTTAATATTTTTATTATTATTGTACTAGTGCTTCGCTCATGTGGAAATAGACATAACAATAGTTTTGTTTACAAATAGTAATATTATATAGCCTATGTCACTCAGTGAAGATGCAGCTTTCTAATGGTGAAAGAATTTTTTAAATCGGTCCAGTAGTTTTTGTGTGAAAACATTACAAACAAATCATTCCTCTTTATTAACTAATAGTAGTATAGAAGACATCTTTTCATCTGTCACCCTAAACATGTTAGGAATTCCTTCTCCATTTTTCAGAGGTAAAAAATATAATTTAGTCTTCTTTAATTGGTATAAAAAAATCTTTTGTAGCCAGGTGGACCATGGGCAATATCTGCCTTAGGTATACATATTTTAAAACACCTAAAACATATGTCATTTAATGCCTTGGGCAATAATTTTATTTTTCTTTCCCTCTACAATAGGAAGATCATAACATGATGAACTAAAACCTCCTTAAGTATTTAATTGCTACCTGAATGTGCTGTGACAAATTTATTGCTATGCTGATACAATAATTTACAAAGCATACACTGTTATTAAAAAATAACTGTTGCATGCATTGAGATAATATCCAATTGTATTTTTACTAGTATGTACTAATTATCAATAATATTGTATTGGTTTACTTGTGTATCTGTCCGAATGATACAAAATCAATCCATTTGTCAAGTGATTAAATATTTTTTTACTGCCCTGCTAAACACATCATGAGAATATTTCACTTATAAAGTCAAGCTGTTGAATAAGATTACCCTTACTTAGTTTAGGCAAAATGCACCGTACCAAGAACAATTTGTTTGTCACAAACCAAAACTAGACGAACGTGGTGGAGTATAGGTCACTTGTGGTCATGCAGATCAAAACATAATAAACCAATCAATAGTGTTAAGCACTCCTGTCTCAGCCATCCGTTGGATGGGTGGCTAGACCCTCTTTAGCATGCGATTTGGAGAAACAAAGCACATTAACTATGCCAAAGGTTTGATTGTATTACAAGATAACACTTATTAAGCTATGTCAAAGTCAGTATGCTTATGAGCAGTCAGGTATTTGGTGAGTTGTGATGGAATTTCATTAGCATTATTAGTTAGATACAATCCCTCTCCACCAACTCTGTTAAAATAACATTTGCCATCACATATTGTAAGGCTGGACGACCTGGACGCCCTCAACACCATGCTAGGAGACCTGAACAGCGCCTCGCAACGGGTGGGTTTGAAAATGAACATGGACAAGACTAAGGTCATGTCCAATGTGCATGTCAAACCTATACCGGTTGTTGTTGATGGCGCTGCTCTTGAAGTTGTTGACGAGTATGTTTACCTGGGACAAGTGGTCCAGTTGGGTAAGTCCAACTTCGAGAAAGAGGTCACTCGCAGAATCCAGCTCGGCTGGGCAGCGTTCGGGAAATTGCGACATATCTTCTCATCTAAATTACCTCAGTGCCTGAAAACGAAAGTTTTCGAGCAGTGTGTGTTGCCAGTGATGACATATGGATCCGAGACGTGGTCCTTTACCGTTGGTCTGATCCGCAAGCTCATAGTCGCTCAGCGAGCTATGGAGAGAGCTATGCTCGGTATTTCTCTACGGGACCGGATTCGTAACGATGAAATCCGTAGAAGAACGAAGGTTACCGACATAGCTCGTAGGATCAGCGAGCTGAAGTGGCAATGGGCAGGCCACGTCGCTCGACGGACTGATAACCGTTGGGTAATAAAAGTCCTCGAGTGGAGACCGCGTCTCGGAAAACGAAGTATCGGCCGCCCCCCGACGAGGTGGACTGACGACCTGAAGAAGACAGCGGGAAACCGTTGGATTCAGAGGGCGCAGGATCGGGAGGAGTGGCGACGATTGAGGGAGGCCTACGTCCAGCAGTGGACCCAGAAAGGCTGATGGATGGATGGATGGATTGTAAGGCTTAAGCCGTACCCCTTAAAGGGTACACCTATTAAGTCATGCAGGTAATTCAGGTATACAATGTATGTATTTTAAGAGATTTTTTGCTAAATTTGTTTTAGGTACTTGTTTAGTAAAAATAGTTATTTTATGCCTACAAATTACACAATAATTTAGCACCTAATGATATCACTAATTGACACCAAGGAATAGTTGTGCCATATTATTATGAATGTGTTACTAAGTGCTGGGTAAGTGTTTCAAGGTTGTAGCACTTGCATAATATCTGCCTCCATGTGCAATTGCATGCATAATTGACAATGCATGACAAAGTTATACAAATATTTTGCTTCAAATTTTTCTTATAATATCTGACAGAAAAAAGACAAGCCTGTGGAAAAATCTCCCATCAACGAAAAGGGTGACAAATTTCACTATATTTCAGATAGTAAACGAGCATGTAGCACCATCCGCCCATCACAGTTGCATAATAACTGTGACTGTCTTTGAACAGGGCTCTCATGGTGCACAAGGCAGTTACAGATTTACCGATTTAATTTATGTGCCGATATAATTGGCCCATTACGAAGTATAAAAACCGCACCTTAGTTTATAAAGATTGATGTAAGAAAATCCACTTAAGGGTTCCCTAGTAATAAGAGGGATAGCGCGACGAGTACAAGGTCAAATAACTAAATGGAATGAACGGCAGCACACAAAACCATTCATTTCGTAGGTTTTGATCAATTTATGTGACTGAACATTACTTTTCAGTTTTGCGATTTTTTTTTTGTACTTACGAATACGAATTTTAAAAAAAAATTGGATGTTTAAATTTTACGTTTTTTAATAGTTAATTAGTACTGGAGGTGACAATCATCATGCATCCCGCATTCAAAACACACTACGATATACGGGTGTTTATCAGAAATTTGGTTAACTTCTGACATCATTTTGAAAGTGGTGTTTTTTGTTAAAAATCAGAACAGTTTATATTCTATGCTATGGGTATAGCATCTACTTTGCTGCATCTAAACGGGCCAGCCACTTTACTTGATATTTTTAGAGAAATTTATGATTTTTTAAAATCAGTGTTCTAGGGACTGACGCCAAACACAGTTATTATGACAAAATCTTCATCAAGGAGTCCTGACAAGTTCTCGCTAAGCATTTTTCCGAGTACCGATCACAGCAAATTGTTTCCAGTGCAGTTTGATATGTTGCAAAGTCAAGAACATTTTGCATTTTTTAAGGCACCCAATTTCAATAGCCAGCGTCCATAGCAAATATCTTTATTGTTTTTTAACTTTTTTGCGAGTGATGCATTCTTTTTTTCCTGCCGCACAACGACTATTATTGTCATCATCATAAAACTTGTGAATGATTTCTTCAACTCTCTTTCTCTTTAGCTTAGCTTCATATTTTAACCGTACGATTAAATCCCATCCATTTTATATGTTATAATAATGGCTTTGTTTCCAAGTCTCCATATATTATATCATCATGTCAGTGGACTGGACAAAATCGTTTTTAAGAAGGTTTTTTTTGATGTATCTCAATCTTTTTATCTAAAATTTGCCTCTGAATAATATCGCCAAATAACGCTTTTTTTATCAATTTTACTTTTTGATTAGGGTCGTTGGCCATTTCTACAATTTTACTTTTTGGTGTCAGTGCTTGCTTCTTTTTTTATAATTCTATGTTTAAGTACTCCGTTTCTTTGTTGTTCGCTGACAGGTTTTTTCTTTAAATTTTCAATAAGTAAGTCCTTCCTAGAGGAAGGACTTACTTATTGAAAATTTAAAGTCCTTCCTAGAGGAAGGACTACAGTATAATTATTTCTTTTTTTCCTTTGAACTATACTTCTCTTTCTAGCTTCAGCTTCTCTTTCATTATTTAATATAGGAACCTCAGGAATAATTTCATCTTCCTATGATGGCGGCGTATTTTGGTCCACGTATTTATCTGTATTTTCACTAATCTTTTGTTTTTTTCTATAATCAGATGAATAGCTTTTTCTTGCCTTTCTGTGCTCACGCGGAGTCATGTCTTTTACACATTTCCGTTGTCCTTTTTCATTTTTCATTACATATTTTAGTCGTTCCTTTTCTTTGTACTGTGCCAGCAAAACAGAGTCATTTTTATTTTTTTCCAATCGCCTCTTTGCCTGTTCAGACGTTTTTTTTTGCAATTCCCTCTTTAGACAATGTTTTTTTCATTCTAGGCGCCATATTCTACAACAAATACATTGGTATTATGTTTAAAACCATGGATCACACATTATGACCATCAGTCCCTATATGTGGCGTCAGGCCCTAGTCACTATTACGACTAGGGCCTGACGGTCTAGGGACTGACAAAACGAAACAAAATCAAATGAAACCTATTATTTAAAATCAACATCAAAACCAATAGGCCGACAAAATAACAAGGCAGACCAAACTCATAGTTACAATAAGTAATGAGGTCAATTAGTAATTAACTATCTTTAAAACGACTTACCTAGGGCCTGAAAGTTTGACTGGCACAGCACGTGTTTCGGCAACAAAGTCGGCGACTGCACTTAAAACAAAATGACTGCCGCGGCCTGGGTTGTGTTTGCACCTAATTCCACACCGATGCTATCGTATTGAGTGAGGTATGAAAAAGCCCTATGCTTGGATGCCGCGTATTTTTGAATTTCGTAAATGACTAACTAGGGCCTGATATTTTTTATCGCTTACACTTTTTGACTTGAAATAATGTGATGAAACATATTGTTATTATAAATTAAATCGTAATGACAATGTTATTAATGTAATAGTAAACGAATTTAAATAGAGTTTGATCAAATTATTCTTATAGAATTATAATTACAGTGAAACGAATACTAAATTCGGGAGATCTTACATGGCTAGGGCCTGATATTTGGAGTAAGAAATGGCATTTTTTGGAAATAAAGAATATTATGATATACATTAAAATGAGTGACCGAACTAAATGGACTTTATATGATCGTATAGTAGTTTAAAATATTGTATATTTTATTTATAATATTGTGAAAATTGATGCTAACACCAAGTTAACCAAATTTCAGATAACCACCCATACAGAGTTTTTTTTGTATTTAATAAATAATCTGCGTTCTTAGTCCATTAGTTAAATTTGGTCTACAAAAATCCTTTCATTGAATCCATTGGGTGGCATTAGTTAAACACTTTATAAAAATTCGCAGACTGTTTGATGTCCACTAGGAAGTAATTAAAGCGGCATTAAAAATACACTTTTCAAAGTGACGACATTAATTCACCGCGTCAAGGGGTGAGCCGGTAGGGTGGGAGGGGTGCGTGCACCAGGGATGTACGGCCCGACCGGCGCCTGGAGTCCCGATCGATATCGCGGCCGCGCTCGGGCGACATGCTCACTCCGACTCCGGCCGACTCGGTCCACGACGCGCCTGTGCGTTCGACGCCCGTTTGTGTGTGAACATTTTGACACAGTGCTGTGACAGTGTTTTCCTCCGGTTGCACCGAGTCCCTGCTCGCGGATATGAGATAGTCTTCCAGCGTTACTGGTACGTTACTTTAAGTTCATGTTGCTGACACGGTGGCACATTTCCGTTGTTGGAGCCCCAGCACTACGTAGGATCAATAGCGCTTTGAAGGATGATGTCATAACTGTAGCGCTAATTAGGATGTCGGTCGGCTGATGGTGAGATAATGATTTCCTTGTAGTATTCTCATGAGATACTCTGACGGACTCGCTTCGCCAGCCGTCCTCAATTTGATGAAGTATAAGGGCGTGTGGAGGATGTTGGAGGATAATGTTCACTGACGTTGATCTCCAATCAACGCTACGCTAAAATGAGGTTGTTCGCTATTATTGATTTTCATGTTTCTAATTACCAGAAGTCAGGTGGATTTCACCGTATTCTCTTATATCATTAAAGGAGAGTTCATTTCCTTTCCTACCATCCGGCATACAAGGGCATTTCTAAAGTTTCATGAATACCTGATTTCGTTTGGTCTTGTGATACCCCGGCACATTGTCAGCTTTTATCTCTACGCCCCTAGTGACCTAGAAAGCTGAAAATGTAGGTATAAAGAGCAGGCGTGTCTAAAGCCAGACTGAAATTCTTGAAACAATTTGATCGTAGCAGTGCGACACTCGGCAGTTTCGACGATTGAGACTAATCATAAGGCTAATGATGTTGACCCTAATATCTCCATGGCATTATGAATTGTATGAGGCAGGCTCAATTTGTAGACACCACTTGTCTTGTTATCTTTCCATCTACTTCTATTACAACTGCTCTTTCAATAGTATGTATATTTTATTTAGTTTTTATAGATACAAAAATTGTTTACTAATTCAAATGCCAATGCCTCAATATTTATTATATATATAACTGTTTCCTTCAATTTATAAGATTATAAAGTGCAATAACAATCAATCTGAATGTGACATGAAAATAATTCAAGTTATGGATGCTTTTTAAAAGTTCTTAAAGCATTCTCTAAGGTAACCGAATCTTATTTGATGTGCTTACGATCAAATAGTCCTTGCTTTCAAAAATCCTTGACATTTCCTTTGAGTCAAATTTAGCAGTCGGTTCCTAATTAGAGGATCTTTATAAAAGAGGCGAACGATTAGGTAGCAACGCCGAACAGTAATTGGTAACTTTGAATTACCTTTTGACCCATTTTTCTGGGCTCTCCACAAGGTTTTGCAAACATCTATTTGACATCATGTATCAGCTTTCTGTGTATAAAGGTCGTATTAGCTCATCTTATAGTTCTTATTTACAGCTATATTGAAAGTCTTCTACAAGTCTTCTGTAATCTGAACTCTGGAGAACCGAAGACTTTGGTTAACTATATTCACTTTCTCTATCTCTCAGAAATACTTATAGTTCGTGCATAGTTTATTTAGCTACTGCAGTCTAAAAGCAAGTCTTGAGAGGCAACGAAAACTCGTGTTCTTGTGTTTTTCATCAAGTGTTGCTTAACACTTTTAGTTTGACATAGATAGGCAAATTCCAATTGTTAGGCTATTTTCGAACCGACTAGTTGGTTTTGTTAATAAATTTGATCTGAATTTTATAGCCTAACCAAATCTACGTTGCCAGACTTGACGTTGGTGTTAATCTCTTCAGTGTTATATGTAACAGGGCATTTACCTTCGGGCTCCGCAACCGGCTTCCTTAGCAAGTTCACAATAAAAATCACTTTTAAATCCAGGCCAGCGGCTTCCGCTTAGCTGTCGACATCCGTCAGCACGACAAAGCCGATTACAGGTACCTAGTACTTAATTACGATACTAAAACCAGTAGGGATGATAAGACAATTTATATACAGGGTGTCCCGGAAGTCGACGTCAAGCCGGAATCGGGATAGGTCAAGTCATAATAGTTAACAGTATAATAAAAATAAAATCGTTGCAATGTATTATAAAAATTACAGGCATTTATAAAAAAATCGAGAAAATCTACACTGTGTGATATATTTTTGGGTTTAATACTACATTAGTGTTAACCACATAAACTTGATTTTAAACGTTTGATATTACTACCTATCATTACCAAATAAATTAAGTTCCTCGACCTCCCCGACCTCTCCTCTAAAGACTTTCTTAACGATTTTACGATAGTTCATATTTCCAAATCAAGTTGTCGTTTCGTAATTGCATAGAGAGTTCCAATTGAACAGTTCTATTGATTGGCAGATACCAAACTGCTAAAAGCATTACCAGTATTTTACTCAGATGGCATATTATATTTAGAAATACTGTTATACATTATAGACCTACTAGATATGCCCTAAAACCAGTCTATTGCTTGTGCTTCGTCTTGTTGGTTATGTGATTGGGAATACTGACATACATTTTGGATCTAGATGTGCCTAAGTTTAAAGGTTCAATCAGAAACGCTCACGCACTGCAGACCTAGGTGTGCCCTAAAACGAGTCTATTTGCAGTGTCCACGCTCGCCCCCCAACGAGGTCATCGGCGCAGACATTCCGAATCGGCCGGGCGACTGGCCATTTGATTGGATGGCTTGCGATTATCATTATGATTTGTACCGATTGATAGTGGTCGGTTGTAGACGCTAGTACGACCTATTAGCGAGACACATAATATTATTTTAATATTTTCCACAAATTTGTGGTAATTAGACCGCAGTTTCCTTTAAAATCTGCTATACAGATTATTTATTTAATTACGATATTACAAGAAATTGACATAAAAAGTGTCTCAAAAACCGTTCTACGTTCTTATCAATCATTAATTTTTGAGCATGATTTATGCATCGTTAAAGATTTTAAAATTTAAAGATTTATTCATACAATAATTTTCATAAAAATGTGAAGCTAAAACCGAATTGGAATTAGTTCCTTTTTTTTAAATTTAAGCTTTACTGTAATAACTTAGACTGTACTTAATTATTTTGTGGTGTGAACTACAATGAATTAGGCATTGTCCAACGTATGTCTCATTCTTGATGACGCAACACTATAATGCATCCATTTAGGTACATACA
This sequence comes from Carterocephalus palaemon, assembly GCA_944567765.1. Classification (NCBI taxonomy): domain Eukaryota; kingdom Metazoa; phylum Arthropoda; class Insecta; order Lepidoptera; family Hesperiidae; genus Carterocephalus; species Carterocephalus palaemon. Next base: position 9,175,274 of record OX155651.1, on the reverse strand, counting down.
TTGATCCTAATTTGTTTAGTTCTCCAGGTACTCAGCGGAATGACTTTCCTGAAGCACATTAGATAATATAGTTGTTATAATTATATAATTTATATTGATAAGTGTATGAAATTCAATTCATCAATTATTAATGAATCTCATAAATTGACCTTATTTCTACTAATGAGCCATAGTTCTTACAAGTATAACAAGACTATGTATTGCAATTATCAGGTGCAGTAATTCTAATGAATAAAAGGTACTCAAAGATAAGTCAGTCAGATATCTTAATGACTTATACGTAGGTCTTGCAGGCATATCTAATGCTGTTCCACATAATTGAATAATTATCAGTTATAAATTTCATCTTGTTATTACTGAAAATTTAATTTTTAAATTCAATTTTCATCAATGAATTTTCAATAAATGTTCTTGAATTCAATGTTCAATTTTACAACTTTTTATCTGTCTGGAAATATAACTTTATTTCGATTTAATCTATATATATAAAAGGAGAAGGTGACTGACTGACTGACTGACTGACTGACTGACTGACTGACTGACATATCAACGCAGGGCCTAAACCATAAGGGCTAGAAACTTGAAATTTTGCACAGGGGTTCCTTTTATAACGTAGGGGAGCACTAAGAAAGGATTTTTGAAAATTAACCCCCTAAAGGGGTAAAACGGGGGTGCAAAGTTAGTATGAAAATTTGCCGTTTTTGAAGTCGTTACACGGGTAGACGTTGTTAATGGGTCTAATTCTACGCGAGCGAAGCTGCGGGCGTCCACTAGTTTTTCGATAAATTAAGTCATGGGTGATTAATATTTGAAACATTGTGTTTAAGAAATCAAAAAAATATGTAAGCATCCGGTACAAAATACCGCCATAAAGATAACTTTTTCTTCTTGGTGCAAATTTGCTACTAGGAAATAAAATGTTAAAAATACTTGCTGTCGTAATACTGTGAGTCAAGTCGTCGAGCGGGCGCTTGGTTTCGTTTTCTATATATTAGTTATAAAAGTGATTTACCAGTGGGCGATACTTGTAAAAAAATATACAATTTATTGACACATGTTCTCATGCATATTCGAATTTAGCAAAATATTGAATAAAAGAAGTCATACGGGCGATATTTATTTGTTTATTAATTCAAATATCTAAACACCTAAGTAATACATTTACATTCGAAAACCTAAGTAATCGAATGTTAAACAATCGAAGAAACGAAAACATGCCGCGCATCCGCATAACAAACAATATTTTGTAAGTACATGTTGTTCCCACTGCAAAGAGACAGTGTGGCGCAATCGAACCTATTTGATTGTAAAATCTATATCGAAGTCGCTCGGTCGCCAGCATTTGAAACCTAATTGACCTATCGAACTATCAACCGACGCCTATCGAATGTATTCGAATCGAATAATTCGATAGTTTTTTTACAACTATAGCCGATCGATGAGTGATATCATCGATTCATTCATTCGCAGTGAACAATCATTGTTTGTTCACGTATACGCGTAGACTTGCATCGAGAACTGTGACCGGCCGACTTTGGGTTGCCTGTCAAGCCGGTTCTTGAAGCTTTCCCAAATCTGGAAGCGCTCTCAACAGAACTGCGTCGTCTGGTTAAAACTGGGATTTTCCTGGAGCATTAAAAAACGTTCTCCTCAAAATCAGTGTCCAGTTCTTATTTGCACAGTAGGCAAAAACTGATGCACAACTTTTTTTGAGAAGGAAATGTTTACATTGGTATCGAAATATGCATATGCTATTTGAATAGAATTTACGTGACACGTTTCGTAATAAATTTTATTATCAGTAGTGTTATCAAATGTGGTGCGTTCTTTTTCTTGCCCTTGCCGAATAGAATATTCGATACAACTTAACAGATAATATAATGAATACAACTTTCGTCTGTAATATATTTAGACGTTCGTTCGTTTCATATCACATTTCTTAGGTATTCAACGGTCACGGTCGAACCAAAAAATTAACATCTGATGTTAATATTCAAATTTTAATGGCATCGATTTCATAATAAACATTTTACAATATAACATGTCACTGCAATATCTGCTGTGTGGCTATGATTATCAGTCCTTGTAGTAACAAGATAAAAATTATGAAAATCTAATTTATTCACGTTTCCATTATAAACATAAGATTTGGTTTATCTAGTACAATCCTTAACAACTTTTTTGTGTTTCTCGTAACAAGATAAAAATTATGAAAATCTAATTTATTCACGTTTCCATTATAAACATAAGATTTGGTTTATCTAGTACAATCCTTAACAACTTTTTTGTGTTTCTCGTAGCAGATTACGATGCAAGTTTTTTTGTGTAAGTGTTATTTTGGAGTTAAGATTGAGACATTATCTTTCCAGTCGCCTTATGACCTGCCAATTGACCCGAGATGACATGCTTTTGTGGTGACATAATGAAACATTGTACATACGTACCCACTATCTACCAGACGTGCTCTCAATCTATCCGAAATCGATGCTACGAGTATATTGATTGGACTAGTCGTTGGTTACTGAGAATGACAAGAAATTATATTTATATAGATTTTTTTTATAATGTATGACTTGACATATGCTTTTTCATGCATTTAAATGCATGTGTTTGTGTTCTTTTTCATTTATTACAGGTAAGCATTTATTTTTCGAAAAATATGAGTTGGTTGCGCAAACTAAGTCAATCCTTTATTAATGTGTATTGTAATTACTGATATTAACTACAGAAAATACTATTTGTATGTATTGTATCTACTAGTATTCTATAATAAAACATCCTTTCTAGTAGCTTACATAAGCCCAATAACAATAATTCATTGACGGTTTGCAAAATGAAGCTAATATGCGTGTGAATCACTTTTACACTGAAAGGCGATTAAAGAATTCCCATGGAATTCAGATTTTCTTTAAATAGCAATTTAAATATAGAAGTTTGTACTAGTGGTTGAGGCACGCGTGAAATGCTGGACAAAGCATCTAATGAAGCTACGTCTAACAACTTTTTAACTTTTAATAGCATCCATCCATTGATTATTACAACTTCAGGGTCTATTGCTGGACTCCTTCAAGGCCCGCAAAGTACATGTAATGCCCCCGGTATCGCACTTGTTCATAGGCGACCGTAACTATTTACCCTTATGCCTGTTTGTTCGTCTTTCTACCACCAGTTTCAATCACTCAATTAAAGGTGATTCAGGATTGAACATCTTTCGTTAGCCGTTCATACCATTTTACGGTTTTCAACTATACTTTTTAATCGATGGCTTTAATAATATAGGAATCAATACTGCTATTGGACGTTTGAGGCTGGATATTAATGCGTCTGTTCTTAAATTAAAATTTTTTGAATGAATACTTTCTAACATCCGTCCGGGAGTATGAATGAATGGGCCCTTTCTCGGTTGAGCCACGGGGCCGTTAATTGCGCTAACAATAGGGCTGAGAGAGCCTTTCTAAAGTAATTGCAGTAACTACAGTACTAACGCCATTGTGACTGGGTTCATCTTAGGCGTTTTTTAATACTTTCTTTTCCTCTTTGTTGGTATTATAACAAAATATATAATCTGTATTTCTTCTGCTGGCAACAATGATAATAAAATATAGTCAGTCTATGGCAACCACTCTGTGTGTTTTATTAGGTTATGGGCCCAGTCCCGAAAAAATTAAAATTAATCAGTAATAATCTTTGTAATCTTTCAATGCGACACAAAAAAAAATGGCTGGAAATTATTCCCTAAGCGTCCCCAAGCTTAAGGGCAGGGAAAACTACGACGACTGGGCGTTCGCGGTTGAAAACTATTTGATCCTCGAGGGAATCGACATATTGAAAAGTGCAGAGCTGAGTGAGGAAGAGAACAAGAAAGCAAAAGCCAAATTAGTGATGACAATAGAACCATCCTTGTATGTTCACATCAAAAATGAAAGTAAAGCGAGTAGTTTGTGGGCAAAATTAAAGTCATTGTTTGACGATTCGGCCTACACGCGGAAAATAAACCTATTGCGCAATCTCATTTCGATCCGCCTTGAGACAAGCGACTCCATGACAAGCTATGTCTCACAGCTAATTGAAACCGCTCAAAAACTAAAAGGTACAGGTTTTGAGATAAATGACCAGTGGATCGGCTCTTTGCTGTTGGCGGGATTGCCTGAAAGGTTTAGCCCAATGATAATGGCCATTGAGCACTCTGGAATGGCTATGAGTACAGATGCAATTAAAACAAAGCTCTTGGATATGAGCGCCGACACCGATATTGTCAACATTGAGTCAGGAGCATTTGCAGCAAAAAGGTTTCAGCGAAGTCGAAAAGGCGGCAAAGAAGGATCTGCCAACCAAATTAAGTCGTCTAGGCCTGTTAAACTTGTGAAATGTTATAAGTGTAAGCAGATTGGCCACTTCAAGAACCAGTGTCCGCAGTTTGCCAAAGAAAAATGTGTAAATGCATTCAGTGCTGTATTTTTGAACGGAAATTTTAACAAAGATGAGTGGTACATAGACTCCGGTGCCAGTAATCACATGTCAACTTGTGAAAAAGGGATTATCAACAAGTCTCAAGACATGACACCGAAAGAAATTATAATCGCCAACAGAATGAGTGTGCCAGTAGTATGTTCGGGTGATACACAGATTACAACAGTGGTAAATAACAAAGAATACGAGGTTATCGTTAAGAATGTGTTGTGTGTCCCTAACCTGACGACTAATTTACTGTCAGTGAGCCAGCTCAGCCAAAATGGAAACAGAGTTGTGTTTCATGAAAATGTTTGTACCATTAGAAACTGGCAAAACGATACAATAGGAATTGCAGAATTAGTGAATGGAGTTTACAAACTGAAGATTAAGGCAATAAGTGTGCTAGCGGCTCCTGCTGTAATAAGCTCGGCGAGGACATGGCATAGAAGATTAGGCCATATAAATAGCAGAGATTTGGAAATTATGAAAAATGGTGCAGCCAATGGGATTGAGTTCAAAGACAAGTGTGAAAATATAAGTAAATTGAACTGTACAGTTTGTTGTGAAGGAAAACAATCAAGATTACCATTCCCACAGAGCAGAAACAGGAGTAAGGAGATTTTGGACCTGGTGCACGCGGATGTATGCGGCCCTATGGAAACCAAATCCATTGGATTATCCAGATTACTGTGGAAGAAAATCCAGAGTTGCCATCAGGTGCAGTGAGCGAGACATGCAGCACAGAAGATGAGTATACAGATTCGGATCAGACTATGTCTACAGTGAAACATGATGATAGTACATTTAATTTAGATGAAACCGCAGTAAATTCTTCTCCAGATTTCCCTGATACTAAGACGGTAAGACCGAATTTCGATGATAACGCAGTAAATTCTGTAGATTTGCCAGATACTGAAGTGGTAAGGCAGAACAGGAACAGACGTAAGCCTGAAAGGTATGGGATTAGTTCTTTGTGTGTAGATACACATGAGGATCAGTTAACAGTGGAAGATGCTATGAATGGGCCAGAATCAAAGCAGTGGGCTTCAGCTATCGAGGAAGAACTCAAGTCTTTTGAAATAAATGATGCATGGGAAGTTGTGGATAGGCCTGAGCAGGGTACAGTAGTTCAGTGTAGGTGGGTTTTTCGTAAGAAGGTTGAAAAGGACAATAGAGTGCGGTATCGAGCAAGGTTAGTAGCTAAGGGATTTACACAGAAAGCGGGAATAGACTATAAAGAAACATTTTCACCTGTGCTTCGGTATACAACTCTCAAACTGTTATTTGCATTAAGTGTAAAATATGACCTGATAATAACCCATCTAGATGTCACTACGGCCTTCCTAAATGGAGATTTAGATTCAATTGTATACATGTGTTTACCTGATCATTTTGTATGTCAAGACAAACAAAACAAAGTTCTTAAATTAAAGAAGGCAATTTATGGCCTTAAACAGTCAGCTAGGGCATGGTATAAACGTGTAGACAGTTGTTTACATAAAATTGGTTACAAAAATTCAGAATATGAACCATGTTTGTATATTAGGCAAATGGATAATGTTATGCAACTTATGTTGCATTATTTGTAGATGATTTCTTTATATTTTCAAATAACAGCAAGGAAACTGAATACCTCAAAAAGGAGTTAGGGTCTAGATTTAAGTTAAAAGATCTTGGTTATGTTAAACATTGTCTAGGTATGACAGTAAGAAAACAAAATAATTGTCTTTTTGTGGATCAACAACAGTTTATAGAATACTTGTTGAAAAGGTTCAATATGGAAAATTGCAAAAGCATTAGTACTCCAATGGAAGTCAATTTAAAACTTCAAAAAGAAAGTAATTGTTGTAAACAGTATCCATATCAACAGCTGATAGGTAGTTTATTGTATTTGTCTGTACTTACACGTCCAGATATCTCATATGCAGTTTGTTACTTAAGTCAATTTAATAATAGTTACAATGAAACTCATTGGTTACATGCAAAACGTATATTAAAATATTTACAGGGCACAAAAAGTTTTGGTTTAAAATTTGTAAAAAATAGTTCAGACTTAGTTGGTTTTGTAGATGCTGACTGGGCATCAGACAGAAAATCTTATACTGGATATGTATTTAAAATGTCAGCTAGCATAATTTCACATGAATGTAGGAAGCAACAAACTATTGCTTTGTCAAGTACTGAGGCTGAGTACATTGCTATGTGTGAGGCCAGCAAGGAGGCTATTTACTTAAGAAACCTCTTGTGTGAGTTGAAATGTAGAGATGATTTACCTATAACACTTTACAATGACAATCAAAGTGCTCAGAAGCTAAGTGAACATTCTTTATTTCACAAAAGAACCAAACATATAGATGTAAAGTATCATTTTCTTAGATCAGCTGTAGGCAGTAATTTATTGAAAATTAAATATTTACAAACTGCAGATATGCCTGCGGATATGCTGACCAAAAGTTTGAATTCATGTAAACATTATAAATTCTTAGAGCAGTTGGGCATATGTGATGTTAATATTGTATAGTGAGATGTAATTTATGGTAAAATGTAGGTACACACTTAGATATCAAACTTCTTCTAAGTTGATAGATAAATTTTTTTTTGTTGTATAATTAAGTAATAGATTATTTTGTTAAGGGCAGGTGTTGGTATTATAACAAAATATATAATCTGTATTTCTTCTGCTGGCAACAATGATAATAAAATATAGTCAGTCTATGGCAACCACTCTGTGTGTTTTATTACTCTTTAATAAACACATAATCATACCGCATCCTATTAAAGTAAAATATTGATATTATTCTCATTTTAAATTTGGGTATAGCCTTTATATTGATCAAAGATTTGTCTATGTATTTTGCTGCACTTGTATGCATCTATTCATTTAATTTAAAAATTAGCAGTAAAATGCAGTTAAGATTACACACACATTCTTCATGTCACTCTCAAAACTTTCATACCGCCAACGCCGCTCTGCGACACATCAAAGATGGAACGTTCCCAAACAAATGAACCGTTGAAAATTGCATTTAATATTCCGAGCTGGAGTCCTGAATCCTGCTCTATCGGGGTCGTCGACCTCGAATCCAGTTCACGTCTTGCACTCGCCGACTCACGTAACAACCGCTTTCTGTATAACTACATTCGTATCGTACGGATACACAAGAAGATATTACCACATGGATGTCTAATGTCAAGGAACTATTCATTTCACTCTGCCAATGTTTAAATTTAACCAATGTTTTGTCCCGTGCACTTGCTATAATAGCTACTATGAAGGTACGTTGAAGAGCCGTTAATTTTTCTCTCAAAAATTAAAAGAGTAATTTGCTATAGGTCCGTGGGTCTTTTTTTAAAATTCTACTTACAGCCACACCACATTGTCATCACACAGCCATAACAAATTGAAGTTCGTATGACTCATTATTAAGCTTGATTCTTTTATAATGCTTTCATTGATTCTTTTATAATGAACTGAGTAAGTTCATATCTTAGATCGTCACTTCATTAACGAGTTATAAGAAAAATATTTTTGTTTAGAGTATTGGTTATAACTACATTGCAACAATATTTACTTGACTCCAGCGTTGACGAAAGTTCGTGTTCTTCCCGGAATACGTCGGTCGAGTCTTATCTATCTATCGTGCTTGATATTTTTTTGTTTGTTATGTGGTTGTGATAGTATCTGGTTTTATTGCAACGTATGTCATATATATTTCACTGTTTTTAATGTTTCTCCAATAACATTTCCGATATAAAATGAATCTTTAAATAATTTTTATAATTAATTAATTCTTTGTAGCTAATCGCCGATTAAACGGTATTATTTCAGATCCTGTTTTTTGGAACAAATAGTGTGTAAATTGTTATTTACCAACGCTTATAATTACAATAATTATTTATAGTGTAATTCAAATTGTACAATTAACAAAATGACTCAAAGCATTACTTATAAACTTAGAACTCCTATTCGGTTGACGGTCGAGGTGCGGTTTAAGAAAGTGGATATCTCCTGCGGTTTATATTGCTACACAGTTATTCTAAATTTGCTCTCAGGATTAGTATACTTTTAGTATGGATTATATTATTATTGTATGCATAGATTAATGTTTGCACGTGACTTGACTCCATTGCAGCGTTTATACTAAAGCTGCGCTTTACACAACCACACAAATTATAAAGCTTCAGTTTGGCCTTCAAATTTGTTTCACAATGTGTTGTGTAAACGTTAACAAAATAATTTAGCATAGCGTTTGCTTCATTCGTTTCAGCAACGAGGCAATGAGGTCAGAGAAAAACATGAGTGAAGCACTCTCGACGTTTGTTTTACAATAGTCCCTTTTCCCTCTCCGCGTTCCCAACATCCTCTCCGGAAATATCCAGCACTTGGCCTGATTTAAGGATTCGTATCCTGTTTTAAGTGGAGCACTGGGTGTTTCTCGCGTATTATTTCGTAGTACCTAGACTAAATTAAAGATATTTTTGCCTATTATAATATTTTTTAAAATTAATCTTATAATTTATGTTCACACTTTTCAGCATAAAATATATAAACAGAGTAAAAAAAGGAAGAAAATGGTACAAGGGTACTATTTAATCTTATGAAATTTCTTCCAGTAGACCCGAGACAGGAAATTTGCTACGGACGCGCGGACGGTTAGGCTAAAGTGTAATACAATATACACTTATCATATTATATAATAAAATAAATAATTATAATTTAGACAGACTAATGTAATACAAAATTACTAAAAATATTGAATACAATTTTTATACACATTATAGGTAGGTAGGTATATTATTTATTTAAATTTGCCATATACGAAATTTAAAAATGGTGAAATGGATGTATTACTTGCTTGTAGAATTGTTGGTAGAAGAGATTTATTACATTAGCAGGGTCAAAAGGGTTATGATCATAATCATGACGCTCTACTTGCAACCTTATTTTCACCCAAGAACCTAATTTCACCCGCCGGTAGCCTTTCGCACCGCACCTTTATTGATGCTATGCGATGTAATACTGTAGTTAGTGCAAATGCTCAAGAGAATTTCTCCTATCTTATGGCTTGTGAATAATTCATTGCGCACTATTATCACGAACGGCAATATAATACTCACGCACTTACTTTTTTCTCGTCTGTCAGATATGACAGCTGAATATCGGATTCGTTGAATATGAATGATATGTATTGAATATACCAGTACGAATTCGTCGCTTTGTGTGTCCGAAAAGTGTATTTAAACTATGCATTGTATTGTTATCTGCTAGTTCTTTACACTAGGAAATCTCTGCTTTGGTTATTTTGGCTTATCAGCGTAACGTAATTCTCACGAGTCTTTGCGATAGAGTTAATGATACTACTTACCTGATGACTAAGCAAATGTAAAAAAGAACTTTGTGATTGTAATATTGTTAAAACTCGTATTAAATATTCATTATCTGTTTATCTCATGTGATGATGACTAAGCTTCCATCTGTATGTCGTACACTCTATGTCACACACTATGATCAATTGTGCGTTGATAGAATTTTCTGTGGTGCTGTTTTAAATGGTTCATTGTGTATACTCCTGTCGTCACTGCTTGCAATAGAGCTCAGGTAAATACTTGGACTAATGGAATAATCTCCTTGACACATTCAATGCGATACTCCTCCCCATACAATGTTTTTACCATTTTAACAAATCAAGGTTGGTCTGAATTCTGCAGTTTGCGAGTCTATTAAACAAATTTTTATATTAGCTTATTCATAGTAGATATCCATTTGGTAATTTATAAATTAATGTTGTTTTAACGTTAAACTTGTCCGTAATTTAATACTTGACAGATTGCCCACGATCACAGCGTCTGTTGGGTTGGATAGTAGAAGAACAATATTGATCGCTTCCGGCTTTACTTTGCTTGCTATGAGCATGGTTTCATTGTAAGATGTATAAGTAAGTCTGTGTGTAAGTCTTTTAACTGGTACATTATTAGTTCAGTTCAGAGTGATATAGACGGGTTTCACTCAGCTCATAATGTGTTCTCTAACATCTTGAGCGCCTTATGTTTAGCTAGCTACTCGTATACCAACCGCACTTGTTCATCCGAAACGTAAACGTGGTTCATAAAAACAAATTTATTTATGGCAGCCGACTTGCACGGAATTCAACTTTAAAAAGTCCGGAGCCTCGATTTTTTCAGCAACAGCTGTCTTTATTCCTATCTCTTTCTGTTGGTGTTCTAAAGTGGTAACTATTATAATTTTTATGGTCGCGTTATATTGACCCAAATAAAATGATAACGTCATCGCCGCATCAGGCTCGGATATTTAACAGGGTGTGGTCTTGCATTAGTTATAAAATTGAGAAAAATTATGTCCATACGAATTTGGACGCGAGCCAAGATTTTTCCCAGCTGGGCACTTAAAGGCAATATATTACGGAAGATAGGAATAAGAACCTAGAACATTTTTTGTTTATCCAATAATATATCCGCATTTTTAGGATTAGTTAGGTGTTTAGAAGACGAAGTTTAAGCATTGAGTGAAAATAATAAACAAAATGTTTTTAAATCGTGTCCAACTGTTATGTAATCGGTCAACTGTCTTATTTTTCTAAAAGATGAAAAAGACTTAAACTTACGGAACTCTTTATGCATATAATATGCTTATTGCTAGAAACATGTAGATGAGCCTCAGCGACCAATAGGTTTGGCAATGAGCTGCCCACATTACTGTAGTTACTGTAGTAGATGCCGACAAACATTGAAGACCGTGACTAGACGAACACAGCGTGGGCTGGTTGCCGGCTTGTAGTGAGTAGCCGCATAGATGACGCGACTATCTACGACAACAGTAACGTTAATTGATCGGCTGTCAGACGAATAGGCTAAAGAAGTGAAAGGGTAAAAACTTACACTACCAATGAAATTATACTTTCTTGAACTTCGTCCTCCTTAAAACAGCGTCGTTTTTACACTGACGACAAGTAAAATCTGTGGGTTTGAGAGAGCTTAATACGTCGGTGCCAAGTATTGCAAAAATAGTATTTTACTTCAATTTCTTCTTAATCATCTTTTCATCGAGACAGCTTACACTTTTTACTGCAGCAAAAAATATAATCCGTGCATCTCCGTTCTGTGCACATATCGCCTCGCGTACTCCTGTGATATATTCAGAGTGTCGGTTTTATCCAAAAGAGAGCTAAGTAAAATATATTTTGCTTGAATTTCATCTTCATCTGTGGCAGTTAAGACCGCACTGCAGCAAACAAATGCAATATGTGCGTCCCCGTGCCCATAATCGCGTGCTACATTCGGCTTGTCCGTGGTATCGGTGCAAGCGTCGCGTCGCTATAAAACCGGTTGACGGGCAGCTTCGCCAGCGGCCTTCGTCGACGTTGCCGACGCTCGCTGACGTCACCGCGCTTATGTCATACGCTACTGATGACTTGATTATTCGCCACAATGCCAAACGAACGGGCTCTTTAGCAGAGGATGCGCAACATTGCCGCATTCACAACTACCGATCACTGTAATGTACCTACTAAGTTTTACTTATGCGATTGCATACATAGTTGGCTTAGCTACCATATTGGAACGAGCCACCTGTGCTCACACCATATTTGGTGTTAAGAACAGGTTACCATATCGTAACCGCTCAAGTTTATCTAATGCATCCAGACATTTTAAGGCAGAAACTTAAAACTTAGGAGAGGCGATTTTATATTTACCAGGGTAATAATTTTTTCATTTACCTTTTATCCACGGAAAGACCACACAAGAAATCTTACTGTGTCTGAAATATTAAATAGTCGTTAAAATTAATTAGTTTTTGGAGAATCAAATAGCCTTTCCGCTTAGTCAAAGCAAGTTATAAAAATCAAATTGTTATTAAGCATGATTTTTATAGCATGAGTGGCAGCTATTAAGCGAACAAAGCCGCTGGCAGGCGGAGCTCTTCGTTTTACACTTTCACGCTCTACTTCGAAGAGACCTTTCTTTGAACAGAACATGACTCGTTCGCTGTGCTAAGGCTAAGTGGCTATAGGGAGTTTATTTAGAACAATTGCGATATTGGATAAGCGGTCGAGTACGCTTGCATATTGCGTCACCCCATTACTGGTCGTGTGTGGACCGGTGTTTACATCGTGGTCGACGGGCGTCCGGTACGTGGTCACGTCACAGGAATACTTTACTACCGTTCGCTTCCATAACACTTTGAGGACTTTTCGTTATTCAAGGTTATTCCCGAATTTGACCAAAACCTTAGCCAGCTTAAATGCATCACAAAGAATACTAAATCTCAGAATAGCGACCCCTATTATGAGGCGGTAAAGTTTCACGGCGCCGCGCCGTGCCGTGGCGTGTAGTTCCAGGTTGAGTTCCTCGGATTATTATTTGGTAGATAAATACTAATTTACACTCTTAAATAAGGAATTATGGCGTATGCCATCTGCCTGCAATCTTAGGTGCGAGTAATTTTTGCTACAATTAAATCCTTCATTGATTGATGTTTGACCGTCTGAAAATAAAAACTTGATGTCCCTCATGCTTTCAGTGAATGGTTTGCCTTGACACTCCGTTTGGTATTCGTGCTGAGCTACACACAGTTACATTAAAGTTCGTAATAACATGAAGTCAATAACGATACGCACTGTTTCCGACGACAGAGATGGCTGCATAGCAATTTCCTATTGAATCATATGGTTATTTAATCTAGGTACTGATTGCATCAAAATCTATGCAGGGGGGATGTAGTTAGTTATCTTGTTGCAAGCAATAGAATTTATCAATGTACAATTTTAAGCCGATGTCATTTTCATGTACACTAGTGCAACCGATTATTCGGCCTATTGCTATGGGTTACAGATTAAAATTGAATGAATACACTTGGCGTAACCCTTGGTGGTACAACATGATGACGTCACACATTTTCTCGTATGTGTTGGCGTTCATCGATTTAAGACGATATCACGTCAAAAAGGATGTAGAATAGGTTTAGTTAGAATATAATTCACTCAAAATTGCCTCATTTGGAATGCTTTAGATTTCAGAATGTACCCAACAAACAAACTAGGCTTATAAAATTAAGTCTATAAGGTCTTAAATCTTATACTTGTTTTAAAAGAGCATGCATTATGTCAATGTTCCTTATAATGGCACATTATTAGAAGATTTGGCTAATATTACCTTTATTCTTATAATTTGGCTGGGTAAACGTTAATAAATCCAATTAATACGGCTACAATAAGGGTTCGAAATGTGTTCTTCTTATAGAGGCTAGTTACATTGCTTTTTAGCCGTATAATATTCAAAGTCATATAAAGGCTTTTAATATGGTCAATTATTCTTATAAAAAAAATGCACAAGGTATCTATGATGCTTTTCAACTTATAGGAGTATTTGATAAGACGTCTATCCAACAAACGAATTCTAACATTTTATATGATCTTAACAAGGATGAAAGCAATCCATATTCTCTTATACAATGATTATAAAGATATTATTCTCTTTAAGGTTATATTAAAATGCTTTACATAAGTAGATCAGCCATATTACGGAGCGGAATTTGTATTTAAAAAAATACAAAATTACCAAGCCGATACCAACGAATCAGCCAGTGGTTCCGTAGATGATTATTTTATAGAAAATGAGAATGAAAAGGAAAGCAGTGAGAATGAATATAATTGTAGCGATAGTGATAGTGATATAGACACATCATTAAATGAAGAGCTGAAATTAAAAGGATATCACCTATCGTGGTGGGAATAGAATAGGAAAGGAAAGGGAAATCAAAACCTGCCGATTTAAAGTAACATTTAATTATTTAGTAATTACTATACAATTTTAGCACAAAATGAAAGAGAATCGATGCAAAACCTATGTTTTCACGACCTCTCACAAAGTGTAAAGGTAAACCAGAAAGGGTCGGATATATATTATATACAGTATCTACTATTAAAATATTCCTTTCTTAGAATAAAATGTGTCGACTTCCATGGGCATCGCAAATTATGTAAATTAAGATATTTTCCTTGTAGAAATTTGTCAACATCTGCCAATATGTATACTACCATTGCAATATCTGCGGACAAACATATTATAATATAGAATTATATTCTTTTTTGTGTATTACGTGTATTACGTATTATTACATTTCAATCTAAAATTAGTGCACAAAGTATCCCTATAAAGAGATATCTCCCAGCCAACCCAACTATAGCGAAAAATAAATTTTATATTATGGGAAAAGACTAGCTAGGTACGATTTAGTTTGTGTGCAAGGAACCCTAACGATATGTAAAATGGCGATACCATAAGCAACAATCGTTGCCATTATAAGTCTTCACTCCTATAGACACCTTGTAAACGATGTGCGAATCGTTTTGCTCTTATAGTAGCACTGGTTATAACATGATTAAATAATTAATAACGTTTTAGGCACAAAAACAGCTTAAATTCAAGGGCGGGTTGATCTTACAACACGCAGCGTACCACATTTTACCATGCATTTGAATTCCCATACACTCTTCACTATAAACGAGCACATAAATCACGTAAATAAAATAGGTACATAAAATAATAACTTACCGTTCACTTTTCAGTAAAATGGTTGACGTTTCTCTTTTTTCGCCAAACTGTTGCGAAAATGTAGGTAAATCTAACAAAAATACTTATAGTAGAATCATAAATAGACGGCTTTAAGGGCCAACGAATTTTTAAGAGCCTTTGATTTGCCGCAATGAGTTTAACTCCCTTGTACCGGACCATAATAAAACACGTATAAGGGTGATTGCCCGTATTAACGCTATCCATATGTTTCTTATAAGTGTATTGGCTTTTTAGGAGCTTTTTTCTTGCACTTATAAGTTTAACTTCCTTATTCCTTGTCATAATATAACACGTATAAGGACAAAAAGCGGATAATAAAGCAACTATAAGAAGGGTATAAGGTTTTAGTCTTTATAATTTGTGCCCAAACGCACCCTTATTAGCGATAATGCGGCTCTTATAAGAATATTATTTTTGGTAATATAAGCCACAACAAGAGCAATTTTTGTTAGTTGGGTAACGTGTATGATAGTGACGGGAGAGTTCACAATACCCGTTGTTCTGCTTGCCTAAAGTAAACACGCTTATTACCTTCATATTGTGATAAAAAGTAGCTCGGTAGACAGACAGATAGCAAAAGTGACCTCTAATTTTAGGCGCCATTACCACACAGCTAGAATATACGTGGTTGGCAACAAATAGCCGGCTTCCTCTCAGAGTTCAGTGCCGGCGCCCACGCAGCATTCATTGCCTTCCACCTCATGCCATTAAGGTGGTGCAACCATACTGTGACGGCGTCTCTATTTAGCTCCATGACCATCCACACTTATTAGAAAATTGGCCAGCTAATACAATAAACACAAGTATGTTTGTATGACTATTTTAATACGTGACGAATGCCTTTTGTTATTATGGATCGGCCACTATCGGCTAATTTAATCAGTGACGGCACACTTACCAAGAAAACAACGATACGTGAGATGTCGATCGCGCAAAGGAAAGTTGGGATATGATCGCTCAAGTACGCGAATATGAATTAAACATACTCGTACAATTAACGGCACTGCGTTGCGTCTCGACTTCAGTTCAGTGTTGGGCGTGGGCATGTGAAGTTATCCGCCGCATTCCCTGGCCAAACTGGAATGAATTGTAGAAGGAAGACCCTATGATGAATATGGTGTTGTTCAGTGGGTTCGTAACTTCGTATCACACGCATGATATTATAATTATTTTGACACAAACTGGTATTGCTGTTCTTTCAATAGTTATTAGTAATATTCATGAATAAGTTTTCCATACTGTGTGGTGTGTAATAAGTTTATAAACACTGTGTGACCCCATATTAGGGTATGTATGTAAATACGGGTGTAAAAACGGAACAGTTTGTTGGATTCTTCGCGGAAAAATAACATAGGTACTAGCTAATGAAGCCATTGAAAATACGGGCGCGTCAGTGCAGTAACTTTTTCACATGGTTATTGGCTAAAGGCGTAATTCGCCTTTTTAGGTTTTATTTTATTTATTTAAGTTTATGTATTACCTTTAGTATACAAAGGGCTTACATAATGCCATACGGGTTTTCTTGGCTGTAAAATTGTTCTGCAATGAGTGTATTTTGGTTTGACGCAGTTTTATCACCCAACGTAATTTATCCTATCCTAATCCTAAATTATTCGTGAGTGTCTGTCTATATTCATAGTCGAAATTACCGACCTACTCACGTGAGTAAGCCGGTCCGGTAATTTCAAGTATGACTATCCTAATTAGGATTTTATGTGGTGAGAATGTAAGTCATCTTATTTATGAGCTGAAATAAAAATCTGTAGTAGCAGTAGCATTGAATAATAGATCTAGCAAAAACTATAGTAATCTACGAAGAGTTGGAGACGTTGCAGTGTTCTATTAACCATGGTCCTGAAACTCCATTAATATTCGTTAAAAAAATTCTACGTTCCGACTGTTTACCATTAACAATGATTGAATAGTGAGAACTCTGGCCTCGTTTCGCACGGTTTGAGAAAAAATCACATACGTAGGTATGTATCTACGTCACGTAAGTGAATTTAAAAATAAGATTTCATCTTTTGAATGAAAATCATCCTCAAAAATAAATTACATCAAAACAATATTACGGACTGTTCGGTCAGTGCCTTCAACGAAATATAACGTGTAAATGTATGGAAAATAAAATATCTGAGAGTGTTTAAAGTAAATATACATAAAATATGTCTGCTCTGTACGATAACATACAATATATTTATGCATTGTGCAAGTGTGCACCGAACTGTGCGTAGATCAGAGGTCATATTATTATGTTTTGTCGAGTATCTATCGTCATCATCTCGTCATTGTTGTTATTATCTTGAGAACTTTACGTTTATCCGGCATACTTAAAACAGGTATTTCATGTTAATTTTTCCAAATATTTAGTGACTCATTATCTTGGCAATCAATCCTGGGCGCTAGCCCAGTAGTAGATAAAGTGTAGAGTAAAGTGCTATCTTTACTCTACACTTTATCAAGAACTCTTTGTCGCCGCAATCATTCGTTTCGCTTTTACTCATTTTGCAACACTCGTTAAGGATTTAAATGTAATTTCATATACTATACGTATTGGGCATCTATATAGCGCATGCCCCATCGAAAACTAATTTGGCGCTCACTCCGTTGACCGGATATCCCTTTTGTTTCTGTGGAGCATCACGCACGTTCCGAGCTGGCTATGGTTTGTTTATACATTATAATTATTTATATCGCGCCTACAGTTTGTTGAGCGTGCGCTTGCGCCAGTGGTTCGCGTCAGACGTGTACGTTTTAACGCCCGCCTGAATGTTTGTCTGTCTCCAACATTTCTGCTAAAAAGCTAGAGCTACAAGCTACCATAGGCGTCCCACTGCTGGGCTAGGGTCTCTTCCACAGCTACAGCTGCGGGAGGTCTAGAGCATACCAACGCTGCTCTATGTTCAATGGCCTCTCCAATGACATCTGGAGAGCTCTAAAGTCCACGATCATTTTAATAAAAGACAGTTATTATTCATTCTTGACAGCAGAAAACCTGTGTTGTGTGTGTCTCCAGTTCCCCGCAGTACTCTATACAATGCATGCTTAGTTATAAATCATTTACATGCGATTATAAAACACGAGAGATCAGTATTTTGTGTGTCGTTGCGTGGGACATAGTCTTGGAACTCTACATTTGGTGCAAATTATATTTATAGTCGATCACAAGTCTACCCATGTCCGTAGTGTGAATAGCGAGTGAGTGAATCATTCATGTATAATTTGAATTGAATACAAATAATAAATCTCTATGCACATGATATAATTTTTTTAAGACCATTAAATACAACAGGATTAATTCTCGTTAGGTGCGTACAACATACGAGAATATATCCATATACGTGAATACAGATTGCAAGTTATGAACTCTAAAATTATATTTTTAAAGCCTGATATTTGTTCTACCATAATAATATCATTTTGATGTCACCGATATTCTGCCTCGTTATAGCTCAGGACAGATAAAAGAACCTTACCTTATAATCCTCTTGATCTTGTAATACCTACTTAAGCTACAGACGTCCTACTGTTGAGCACAGGTATACAGATACACCATCGCATACTCCACCACGCTGCTCCAATGCGGATTGGTGTAGTTATAATGTACATAGGTAGTGTCGCCGAAGATGGCCCGGCTCCTAGGATAGCCCACTTTAAAAAAAATACAGTTATGATTATTCAAAACATTTGAAATTTCGTCGGTTTATGCTACTAGTACCATAAAAAATAGTGCAAGTGTGTTTCATTACCGGCGCGTCGCCATTTTGAAGACAGATGACAGTTTGTTTGGTCAAGTCAAGATGATACACGTTTTATAATCTCCAATATCTAAATACTTTTGAAAATTAAGAAATTTAAAACAAATCTCTTTGCTCTAAACCAGTGATGGGCAAACTACGGCCCGCGGGCCAACTCCGGCCCGCGAAAGTATTTAATCCGGCCCGCCGAGGGTCCGTCGACATGGATAGTATATGGCCACTTTTCTGTGTATATGGCCCGTTATAATTACGTTTTGACGGTCGAGAAGAAAAAGTAGATTCTACTTAGTAGAATAATAGATGCATAACCTATAGGTGAAGCTAAACTAGCCGCGTAGTTCATGTGTTGCGTAATACGGGCAGGGCCGGATTTAGAGGTGTGGAGGCCTCGAGCAACAAAGGAGTGGAGGCCCCCTGGCCCCAATTTATTTTC
The DNA here is from genome assembly GCA_944567765.1 of Carterocephalus palaemon. Classification (NCBI taxonomy): domain Eukaryota; kingdom Metazoa; phylum Arthropoda; class Insecta; order Lepidoptera; family Hesperiidae; genus Carterocephalus; species Carterocephalus palaemon. The sequence continues at coordinate 9,156,038 of OX155651.1, read as the reverse complement.
CAAATGAGCCGAACAACTTTTTTCAGTCGAGTTTTTCAATCAATAATTTATTGTGAATCCGAGTAGATTATTTTAGTATTTAACAAACATATAAAAATATAGATAAATGATTTCTGTTAATATTTAAGAACAGTATAATCATGTTTGTACAAAGGTAAAGGTGGAGGTAAAACAGCAAAAAATAAAAGAAAAGTTGTTTATAAGTGTCGTGTAAGTCGGAATATGATACTTTTTTTTCCGAAGTCTATTGCGGGGTCCCCTCTTTTGTAGAGGCCTGGGGCTGTAGCCCCGGTTGCCCTCCCCTAAATCCGGCCCTGAATACGGGGCGCAAAGCGTGGTGAAATGAGCGGCGCGGGCGGCGGGGCGAGTGAACTCAGTCGCCACACAGCTGGAAACAGCTTTCAAAAATATTATGGAAAAACAAAAACAATTCCATATGTCTCACACGCCTAACAAGGCAGAGCCTTCGAATAAAAGTTAAATTGGTTATTATTTTTTAGGGTAAAAGATATTTTGTAATATTTGTGTTTAATGCTGTAATGTTTTGTAAAATTATATTAAAAGCTTTAACACAAAATGCATTTTTTCTATAATTCTGGCCCTCCTCTAGAATTTCTAAGCCTTTGTGGCCCGCCATTAAAAAAGTTTGCCCACCACTGCTCTAAACTGTGAATATTCATATTTAATCTATTTATCAGCGAATTAAAGGTGAGTGTTATTATTTTTTTACATTTTTTGTATTTTTACGAGATTATACTCAACCCGGGTACAATTTCCTATCATGGCCCATAGTATAATTACCAAACATAGCCCGGGAGCAATTTATATTATGTTCAGAGTGCAATTAAAGTTCTGATTAAGCTATTAGGTAAATTCACTTTTGAGATTCTTTTCGGATTTTTTTAGGAGTTAACACACTCTATTAAAGACGGTTGCGTCAAATTTGCTTTAAATAATTAAGTATATCTTATTGATCTCAAAGTTAATTTTCAGTATTCCATATGAGGATCCCACCTCCATGTCATTCATAGGCCCACCTATGAATGACATTAAAAATTTTTTTAGCAAAAATAATTGATTTATTTTTATATTTGATTAGTTACTTTCAAAGTTGATCTCATACTAAAATTTTATTTTATTTATTAGTTTGTTTTTATTTTATATTTGATTTTCATTTTGATAGATTTAAGATAGCCCACATTTAAATTTTTGGTTGAATTTTTACCTTTTATGAATAATGTTATGAGAAGGATGTGTTTTTATTTTGATGTTTTATGTTAAAAGTGTTTAGGTGTTGATAATGCATATATTTCCATTAATATTTTTCGGGCCATCTTCTGCGACCAGCTTCCCAAGATAGCCCAATACCAAGTTTCTAAAAAGTGTTTACATTTGTGTTAAAATGCCAAAAGCTGTACTACTTTTATAGATATCTTGTTTCTCAAATAAATATATTACAACTTCCATTATGTTTTTTCTTTACATCACTTATCTGCAAGATTTTACGAGGTTTTTAAATTAAGTGGGCCTTCATTGGCGCCTGTACTTACTTAGACTGAATGAAATACTTTTTAATTGTGCACAACCGCGTAAATCGCTTCGCACGTTGAGATCATGTTATTTTGTGACCAAACAATAAAATATTGTGTGGCGTTGTGGCTTACATTGCGCTCCAATTATTCGAAACTAGTGGAAGCCCGCAGCTTCGTTTGCGTTGATTAAGACAGATTCTTTTACACCTAAGATCTAACCATCCTATCATTTTCTAAGTGTCATTTTTAACACACTTGGTCCTTACTCTATGATCCTACTTAACTAATATACTAATCCAAATGCCATATCAACGCTACGACTCATTATCGAACTAATTAGTGTAACAAGCTATGATTGTGCTTTGATGGTCACTGTCACCTAAATTACTCACCTTCGTGTGGATACTATGTGCTATTCGCTCTCACACACTATCCGCAGTATGTGTGGAAGCGAGACAGATATTGAATTATGACGTCGTAACGTAACTCACGCACTAGTCCGGGCGCGGTTCTATATTTGGGTTAATGGATTCGTCCGCGCACCGTCAACATGGGATGTACCTGTTAGTTCGTCCGCCACCACCTTCCGACTGGTGTTGGGATGTATGTCCTACATGAAACCCATTAGGAGTAGGTATTAGGATATGGGTCAATCAACAAACACTGCATGTAGTGGTAAGTTGTTTAAAACTTAAAATAAAACAACAATAAAAAAATAAAATGTAACTTAAGATCTATGTTCGTTGATTGGTATTTTTCCAAAATCATACATTTTATTTAAGGCGCTGCGCTGCCACCCCAGAGCCTATCCATTCTACTCCCCCATCGAAGGCATTTTGCCGTCTGAGGGTCAACGCTGACTAGATGTGCTGAATTAGTGTGACGTAAGGTAAAAAATTACCTAATATTACGCCCTGTGACGTAAGGTAAACAATTACAAGGCTTTACTCGTAGTTCAATTTCATCGCCGTGAACACGTTAATTTGCAGTTTTGATTTCATTATAAAAAATCGACTTCAAGAACTAACCTAAATGCTTGCGTACCTTTAGTACATTAAACTACTTTTCTATTCCAAAAATTAATATAGTTTTCGCTCAATATATCAAGTTCAATGAGTTAGTTTATGTTTATGTAATCGTTTAGACTTTTAACTTTACACTGTATTTACCGGACTTTTCAGGGGAAATGTGAACTGATGCACCTTAATATACTTTCCTTCCCTTTCCCTTTAAATCTTGAAAGATTAAACTAACTTAACAGTGTTAATTCTTGCTAACGTAAGATGACAGTTTCTTGTTACCTTCTAGTCTTGTGTATTTAATCACCGTTTCCTGGAGTTCATATTGTTTAAAAAATATATACCAAGAAATGATTAAATTTAATCCATCTGAATTTATATTTTTTATCGTTCTGAATGCAGAAGTACTACTTAGAAGTTACTAAGTAACTTACGATTCAATGATTTCATCATCCGAAATTCGAAGGACATAATCCAATGTTGGAAGCTTAGACATCCATAGTGTGTGTCGATCTAGATAACAGTAGGCTGGCTAGTTTCTCCCACAACTTTCTCTTTTATTCATTTCGACCTCAATACTGGAGTCTTCTAAGAGCTATCTTCTGATCTATGGTTAAATGCAACTCGTTGTCCAGTCAGTTATCGAATGACTGATTGTTTTGTTTCTCCTTATCTTTAGTAGTCCCAAGAAAATGTAAGTTAAATGAAATTAAATACCCAGTTTACAAAATGCTATTCCAGCAAAAAGTGTAAGTATTGTGTTTATACCTGATGGTTTCCATAGTTAATAACAAACAAGACGTGAGAGTCTTATATAAAGTGTAAAAACTAGACCAGCACTTTAAAAAAAATACCAAAAATAAAAATATGTAATGCTAAAAAAAGAAGAATAGCTAAGTATAACAAACAACAAAGACGTGAGAGTCTTCTTGATCCTTTAAAGAATGGTGATTTGAAGGCCTGGTTTGATAAAGAAATTGTAAGCGATAGCGTTATGTTATCTTATGTATCAGCGAAAAGTCGAAGCGTCGAGACCACTTCTGCTGAGCTAATGGTTCTATATTTAGAGCTGGCTGTGATGTCAACATTTGTCGGAAACTGGAAAGCGTGCCATCGCCCAAACTTTATTCAATCACTCACTTCACCGAATTGAAAACTCGTGAGAATATAGGTCGGAGAGCTTTTCTTCTCCTTAGCGTTGTGTGCATTTTAAATATTAAATTAGAATCTGTTAAAATTGTGTAATCTGTAATTCTGTAATCTAATAAAATTAATCTTGTGTATAAAAACAACTGTATAGACTAAAGAAATGTAATCGGTCAGATAATAAATATTTATATGGCATCGGAGTGGACGAACTTTGAGTGATAAATTACTCCAAAATACATATTTTCATAAACTATGGACCATAATCTGCGGTACCTAAGGCCAAGTTTACCTCCAAAGCGGAGTTCGTTATAAGAGTTACTGCCAGCGATTCATCGAAACAGTAGCTCGCAGTTGATTACAAAAACAAACAAAGCTTCGAGTGTGGTTGAAATGCAAAGGTGGTCAGGTTGCTTAGTTATTTACTGATCGTCACACTGCAATGCCAGCTACACTATTATAGTGTAGTAACTGGGTACTACATCCGCAGATTGTTATGGGGTTTATAAATTGTAAGCCTTATGCCAAGAACAATAACGAACAAATGATTTAACTAGGGTAGTCGTGATTAAAATCGCATCGCTTCCCGTCATTTGAATGAACGGTGAAATAAATGCACATAATTATCTATTTAGCTCTTCACGTGTCGACGAGTGAGCTTTCGAGCTAAGAATATTCCGTCACGAGCTCACGCCTGACGCCACGAGCTTTACATTGATTTTAGTTAATTTGACCACATTACTTTGAACGTTAGTCAATAATTTGTTATTTTAGTTCGTTAATGGACGCAGTGAGAATTTATTTATTTATTTACTACCAGTGAAACCCTGGTTGAGTGGGGAAAATTTACCTGATAATGGGTCATTCAACGGTTTAACTAAATAAATAATAAATGAATAAATAAATATCATGGACATCCTCGCTCACGACCATCTAGACAGAGCCTGTACAGATATCTTTATCTCATCTATAAAATATCTATATGTAAAACAGATACATATAGAGATATTTTCGAATACATACTAATACATAATATAGATATGTATTAACATCCAGACACATCGAACTCACGACCCCTGATGAAAGAACCAAAGTAGCAGTCAGCATTTTCGCATACTTATAGAATAAAATGGCCACTGATCTGAAGATACAGTCATAGTATAAAGAGTCGCTCCGCTCTACTCTTTATACTATGATAGAGTTAAAAATAACTAATAATAATAAGAAATAGCAGAAAAAACTGAACAATTTTATGCATGCGTGAGTAATTCGTCTGGCCGTTACAGAACCACCGAACTTTTAAGTTAAGGTATGCGTAGTTGTGTACTTTAAACCTTATAAACCTTACATTAAAGACTATAAGATTTTCACAAGTGGGCGTCGTCATGGCATTAGCCAGCTGACGGCCCCGATGCGAAATAACGGTCGCGGTCTTCTTACACTTTACATAACTCAAAAGTAAACGTGAAATGGATATAGCTACACGTAATTGTATATACAAGTACTGAGCCACTTTCAAACTCTTGTTTACGTTTCGTACGTACCTACTATACTAAAATACGATCTGTTTGGTCAACATGATTATGGTTATGATTATAATCAACAAAACTAAGAAAATCGTGTTTTCGAATAAATGTGAAAGTATTCATACTTCTTTTACTTAAGTAACCACGATTTATGATCGTTTCCTGCTCACTGTAATTTATGTAACCCATTATCAGAGTTATTCATATTGGATTGGTCTTTTTTTTTGGTTGGATTTTTCTATTTTTTATATCTGCTACTGAATTTTTTGTAACTTAACTTAAGATTGGTTTAAGTTTTAAATCATCAAGATAACCGAGCAATGCAAACCCAAATCACCTTTAAACGACTTCCTAATCGTTAAAACGCTTAAGCGATAACTATGTAGTCGTCGTATCTATGATTAGTGTCTGAGCGTCTAGTCGCCGATCCAGTCAGAGGCAGCCCCATTTTTCATACCACGACTCAGGATATCCGGATTTAAACTGGAGTGACTAGTGCTCGTTGCTAGACACTATTATGTCCCATTCTAATGGAGATAGCGTGTCGCCTAGCCGTTTGGTAGGCTCAGTAAATAAAGGGGAGGTTCGCTTACTTCGCTTCACAAAAGACAATACTCTAACTAGAGGGCTTTAGTCTCGAGATCGTTCCGTAGGGTAGTCCTTACTTTTTTTGAGAAACTGCTGAAATGTGCAACTTTTTTCTCCACTCTTGCACGTCTCTATGCTGCCTAAGTAGAACCTTATCCGTTACGTAGTCGGTCAATAACAGTCTCTTGGAAGTGTGCGTGCTCGGAGTACATATGGGCAGCCTATTGGGTATGGTAAACTATAAAACGTACATTTATGATTTCGCTAAGGGGAAATTTAGTGACATTTAAATATCTCTGCTATTTTAGTTCAAAGTTAAAATATTTATCAAATTGTAATTTACACGTAAAAGCCATAATAAATACGTCAAAAATGCTCTTTTGCTTGACTTCAGTGGATGGTATTTTGATTTACCGTGGCGTCGTCGTGGGGTGATGGGTTGTGGGTTGTGGGCTGGTGGGTCTAATAGCAGGCCGTGGTGTAGTGCCGACGCCATGTCTGCCTCCGCGGGTCAACGCCCCAACTTGCCGACTCGAACACTCGCTTGTATTCAATACTCTTTGCTTTCAATACTGTTTCTTTTCAGATTGCTGTCAGAAACAAAATAATTCTACCTGTGAGAGATTAACAATGATAAGCTAATAATTTCATATAGGTACTATTACCTACACTTAAATACATATAGATGTATTTAAATGTTTAGTTTAGAAATCGATTGTTTAGTTTAGAAATACTACAACTAGAATATTTTAGAGACGTGAGTCATTTTTAGATTTAAGTATGTTAGCATTACACAAAATATTATTTTATTTAAATTGGTTTTGTAGTTTTGGACCCAAGTAGGATCAGGATAGGACCAGTAGCTGGACCTACAACGTTCACTGACTATGATTTATACTTAGGTATATTTCGCTAAGATTTACATCAGGTAATAAGACTTCTTAGCTGATATTAAATGTATTATTATTTGTGAGAACTTTTTGGTGGAAATATAATATCTTAGGTACTTATCAATGGCTTAGCGTGGCCAAGGTATGCGTGGCTTAGCCCTAAGTTCATGTCGGTTGGGCGTATTTAATGTTTAAAGTGGTTATATTCATACGGCGGTGACCATTAATATAAACGGAGAATGAATGAAAATGAGCATTACTCATAAAACAAGCTAACATGATCTTTAGGTCATTCCAATAATGAATTTAATAATGATTGTAACTGCTTACTTAGGAATAGTTTAATTTAAAGTTTAGTTTATTTATAGATGACCTTTTGAGTCTCGATAGAGATCTCTCAGCAATAATATCTAGTCTGCGGCTCGAATATTGGGATATATTACTAAAATACTAATTTAGGTAGTCCCATATAAGTTTTCATTGTAATACACACATGTTTACACGATTTTCGCGTACAAAAACAGTAAGGGACCTACTATTTCTGGCGGTTCTACTTAATTATTTTGAAACAAAAAATACATTTGTATAAAGATTTTCTCATGAGATAACTAATTGTTCATTGTCCGTCGCAAAGTACGCAAAGTTATTGTGCGAAGGCAACCAAATGTTACCATCATAAAAATTAAAATTCGTATCTGGTTTAATTAAATTAAAGTCAGAAAAGTAGCATTTGAGGCGAGGAGTGCAATCCTCAAGTGTACGGAAGCTCTGACTAAGCACTCATAATTTTTTGCCACCATGAAGTTGATATGATCTTTCTCAATGTTTTAATTCAGTTAGAAAGTAATTTGTAGCTCGGCTTTGAATATAAATTTGCTTAATAGAGAGCGTTTGTTGAAGAGACCTTCGATTAGGAGGGTATTGTTGCAGATTGTATAAGGTCGTCGCGTATGAATAGAGCTTGGTGTTCAGTGATACCATTTCAGTGAAGCAAAACGATAGCATTTATGTGGTTCGTGTGCAACGTACAGACAGGTTCATGCGAAAGAATATCGTATGAGAAGGAAGAAATGTTTCTGTTTGTCAGGACCAAAACGATGCTGGTTTTGGTGTTATATATATTGATGACTTCAATTATAAGTTAAACCGGGTTTAAATGTAAATAATAGTAATTGAACTAGAAAAAACAATTCTTTTTGTTTTAAATCATCTTTCAAATTATAATGTAGTTGATCAAGTTAGGAAGGCAATTCTTACTGATAGAAGCACATTACTGATGATGACTGAAGAGTAGAGATGCGTCAGGAGAAAGTGGACCATATAGCACAGGTTTTTGTTTAAGATATTCATAGCAAAGGCGCAAGCGAAAGAGCCACCTCATTTCAACATTTCAATATTACCATTAAAACAATTAACACTCTGATCGATAGTTGCTTTACCAGTTACCAACGGCGTGCTACAATTATAGCGAGGAGCTTAAGTGATTACGATAATGGCTGAGCGGGCTGAGAGCGATATGTAGTAAACTCGTAAAATACCTAACATTTTAATTGTATCAGGCGATACTTTGCGGAACTCCATCATTACAAACCAAGAATTAATCTACTTTGCAACAATCCGCGAACAAAAATGTATGGTGATGTACGAGTATGTATACTTTCATGCACGCAGCACCTCCCTCCCACACAGGAAAACATGCACATGCAATGTATGAATACCCACACCAACACGTGTTTCACCCCAAAACAAGGCATCCTCAGGGTAAGTAGACTCCACGACGGTTAATCGCAAAGTAGATTAATTCTTGGTTTGTACATAACATTTTGACAAACCGCAGAGATTTTTTCTCATACCATAACGCGATATATTAACTGGTCGTTGAAACGGTGATATTTTAAGTATTTCATCGACAAAATTACAAGAAAACATACAATACTAAAAAATCATAGTATATAATTTATAAGAGTTCACGTACTTTCCGTGACCTGTAATGGGATACCTGGGATATTAAATTTAAACTTTAGTTTACAGTATCAGCACATTTCTCATTTCCCGTTTATATTTTAAATCTTATTAGCCAGCCCTAGTGTGCCAAGTGACTATTGAAAGCCAGATGCAGTTAAAGTTATGGGTCATTTAGGTAAATTAAGAACGCCTATATATTTTCCAATAATTTCAAAAACATTTCCATCTCTCTTTAATTGTTTTTATACTCTTCTTTACTTTTACTCTCCTTCTCCCAAGGCCCTCCACTGAGCCCGATCTTCAGCTCTTCTCATCAATAATTCTTGCTTCCCGCCTGGTGCGCTGGTGAACAGTTTCGGGGACAAAATCTCCCCTGTCACACGCCCCTGTGCAGAATTGCAGATGGATTGGACTGGATCTCGTCAAGTTTTCTTGATTCTATACATTTGCCTAAAATACTTGTTGTGACTTATAAGTGGTCAACGTGGCTGACAGAAGGCTACCTGGCAACAGTAGAAATAACGACATACATGGGAGAAATTAAGTACTTCAACAAGTTCTTTTGACAAAAGTATTAAGTTAAACAAAGGTACAGTTTCTTTGAAAGTAAGGAGTGCTTGTTTAAATGGGGACAAGGCAAATAAATACTTTTAGGTGCGGCGATGCGATTAGGCTCTTGAATACCGTATCTTATCTTATCGTTGTCGGGGCGGTATTACGTCATGACTAATAAAAATATTGAATTCGCATGCAGTTCAGTTGATGTACAAAATTTGAAATAACTATAGTATAAATAAATAAATAAATTTATAATAAGCCTATTAGTTGTCCACTGCAGACCATGGTCCTTCCTCACAACATGTTATAGACCGTAGGCTCTGCAAAATAGAGGAGTCAAGTGTTTTTACAAATCAAAACCATTTTTGCCTCTTGATGGAATACATAGTGAAGACATGAATCTCTAGAATTTTTTGGAACCTGGAAGATTGCTTTTTATTATCTAGTTACTCTTTGCCATTCTATGATTCCCACCGAAACAACCAGTTGTTATCAATTCAAATTTCGGTAATATGTAGTATGTATCTGAGAAGACTTTTTTTTAACGTCTGCCCTTTCTCTATTTTCAGAGTGTAGAGCGTGGTGCAGTGAGGCGCTGTAGTGGGTCGCAATGACGACCGACATATCGGTGTCCCGCTGGGACCCGTCCATCGGCCACGGCCAGGAAATCATCGACGAGTTCGAGTACGATGGCGGAAACTCGTCGTCGAGGCTTTTCGAACGATCGCGCATCAAGGCGCTTGCAGGTAACGTATTTTCCATCATTACCTTATTACGTATGAAGACTGTTTGGCTGTTGAAAGTGTTGAATAACCAGATAGTAGGTATTTACACATAAGACACTAGACTTTACAAGGAATTTTGAGACTAATAATCAGTATTCCTTCGATTAAATTTTCTTCCATGGTTTCTTCTGTTTCCAATTTTCTTCAGCGCCATCTCCTTGGCTTGGTTCATTTATAGATAAATGAGGCAAGTATGTAGAGATTTGACGATAGAGATTATGTCGAAGTTCGACATTATGTGATTATGTTTACAGCGCGAGAATCGGGTCCCTGTGAGGTCTCCAGTGTCACTGTCTATCTATAGCATGTGGTTAATCTGTGCTTAAGCTTATGATATCGACGATTTTTAATGATAATACTTTTGCTGAAGGCATTTGAATATTAACCTACCTGCTGGTTACGCAATTATTATTTGAGTGGTACAAACCGCAACCCGCTTTAAACAAACATAAAAGTATTTCAGCTCAATATTTATTTCGTGAGCTATGTTGATGTCAACAGAACACTGTTCTGTCTTTTACTTAACAAGCCTCCAAGATCAGTTGTGTTAAAAATACCTAGTTGTAGTGTTGTGTATTCGTGACCCGTCCGAAGTCTGATCAACTAGATTTGTAATACTTTGATCTTGATTTTGTCGTGTCGGGGGTCTTAATGTCCTGCTGCTTTTGCTTTTCGGTGTTGCTATCGAAGTCGTTAATAATAAGCAATGCTCGCTTTTCCCAGACAGTAATTTTCAATTATAACCCTTCCTACATACCTACGTGTTTTAAAACTGCTATCTAGTAGCAATGTGCAGTGACACATAGCAAAGTTATACAAATTTATCACTAGCTCTAACACTGAAGAAGAAATATTTGTTATCGTTCGGTGCATTTATCAAGTGATAATAAGATCGGGTGTGTCGCCACACTCGTCACAGAACGGCGCCTGCGGGAGCGGTGTCTGCTGCAGCAAAGGTACAATAACCGCTAGAGAGATAGAGACAGCTATCCTATACCCCGTTGTCTAATTTATATTTGGCGGTTCACTTTTTGCGCTGATCGACCGTGAACCTATCGGTCAGGCACTCCAACTAACAGCAAACGCAGTCGATAGACACGTAACTGCCGCGATGTTCATGTCTTCGTTGAAACCACCTTTTCGTCACTGTCTATTGTGTTCGTCGTGCCGTGTAGTTTTGTTCTGTTTCCTATGTTAATGATAATCCTTAGTAGTCTGATCATTAATTTCTTGAGGTGTAATACAGTTGTTAAAGTAAGGAGTTATGATATTGTCTACGCGTATGTAGCAAACGTGATCCTCCGATAGCGGAATGTACGATAGTGATACGTTCTTTGATACTGTAGTAATGTGGGTAATAGATAATGAACGTGATTATTCTTCGATACACGTATTTTTGTGTCTTTCACACAGTATGTAGTGTTTATGATTGTATGAAATGACCATGTGAATTAATTTCGATAAGTTAATTAAAATATATAAATTATAAAATACATACACAACCTCGACCCATTGGCATACTCGATTTATTTTATTGTTTAATACCTCATAATAGCTTATCAAAAGTTCGCTATATTGTTTCCGTTTTTCCTGCCGGTACAGGAGTCGTAAACATTTTGGTTCACGTTTTATTTATTCCTTCTAAACACTACCCAAAACTTGTGCGTGTGCGTAGCGTACTGCGTACGGCTGCTTATCTATGATATGGGGACTGTCAGATATTGGTCTAAGATATTTGTCATCTCCACAACATATATGTAATCGTATAGTCACCTACATAGAAAATTTTGGTGAAACGTGTAAAATTTTGGTGAAGATGTGCAGTCTCAATTTAATTAAGCATTTCCTATAGAGAAATATGTAAATTAGGTGGATTTACAAACAATAATATGTTTACCATTAATGTGATCCAATAAAGTTTATTGAGAAATATTATTAATTGGACCGGTTTCAAAGTTGTCGATATCTGGAGCGTACGTATCGAATATCCTTGCCCAGTAGGCAGTTGGATTTTGTCGCTCTGATTCTTCCCGTTCTTTCGCCTCGCAAGCTGGCTCAGTCTGTCCGTGTTGGTGTCATGACATCGACGGAGTGCTACGATCTGATCAAGAAAGGCGTTGATATTGAAGTGCCGGGCTTGGAGCTGTACTATGACAAAGTGGTCTCGGAGTTAAGAGGTTCGTACGATCTACGTACTCCTATGTGCTGTGTTTGTGGGCTACGGCTGTCTATCGGCAAGTCATTTCCTGCACGGAAATATTTTAGTGCTTACCAATTGTGAATGTGAATTTTGTGTTGGAGCAATAGATATATCAATATTACTTAGCAGTGTGCTCACTTATCATATAGGTCGTTTGAAAAGGACGGTGACAGTGTAAGCTAATTTTAAATTGAATTTATGTTTCAAATTATCTGCTTACCTAAATGTACAGCTTTAAGGAAAACTTGTTCTTCCTATTAGTAATATTGGCAAACTGTTATGGTCGGTTAGTCCAAAGTTAGTGATAGACGAACCGATGTGAGCGGTGCGGCCGCAACCAAATTGGGACCTTCACGTTTAGAACTAGTGGTCTAAATTTTCAATCACAATAACATATCGGATAATGCGGTTTTTTATCATTAATTGAGTGTCGCGGTTGGCTTCTGCATAACGCCCAAGTTTCCGCTCTAAAGCGTGCGACCAGCAATACGATCCGCATCTCGTGTTACGCGTATTATCTTACGAATTCAATACCCGGGGCCGTACCGTGCTGAGTTATTGCGATGGCGCAGGCTCGGGCGGACGGGCGCTCGCGGCTCCGCAAGCAGCAAGCGCCCCCTCTCTGGTCCCCCCGCCGCGGTCGACCTCACTGGCGGTTATTGTGTTAACATTCCCTATTGTTTTTATACGTTACCACTCACCAGTGCCCGACCCTTGCGGCCCTTGCGGTCTGCATCTGTGCACGCAATTGGCAATCCACCTAGCCCTTCATCCATTCGCGCCCATCGACGGCATCGTCGTTACCATACCGCGCTCATGTAGAGTACGAGTTATTGTGAACGGTTGTTATGAATGTGTTGTTATAGTCAACTGCTAAGGTGTTTTTCAAAATTTCGTTTCCAAATTTGCACACGTATTCACATGGCTTCTACCATTATGTTGCAACTTGAGATACATCGCGGGTCGATAGGAATGTTCTAAATTGGATCGCTTGTTCCCGCCAGACGAACGAGAGAGCGTGCAGAAGAAGACTTTTCAGAAATGGGTGAACTCGCACTTGGTGCGTGTGGGGTGCCGCATCGGAGACCTCTACGTGGACATGAGGGACGGGAAGATGCTTATCAAGCTGCTGGAAGTGCTGTCTGGAGAGAGACTGGTGAGTTCACTTTGCATTTCCAAAACATACTCTTTATAAATGTTTGTGAGACAAGTAACAACGGGTGTGCCCTTGCCAAGAAAGATATGTAAGTCATATTTTACTGTATGTATATTGAAATTGCTATTAAGAGTACCTACAGTAAAACTCCATGGATTATTGATAAATCTATGAAACTGTGTACTTGTTTCATGGTTGCATAGTTAGTACTACTCGTTTACATTAGGAATAACTAAAAATTTTCTCTACATGGTCGACATGGTCGTATATTTAAGAATAACCTGCATTTAAAGACTTTTGTGTCACTATTACATAACCAGATGAATAATAAAAGTCTTTGGAAGTTGTATACCATCGAAGTCTTCCCTTTGCACAGAGTTTTAATTCTTATCCTCGCATATTTATCGATTTAATTATGTTTAAGATTAGTATATCATTACTTAATTCACTTTTCCCCCATAGCCTCGGCCCACAAAAGGGAAGATGCGCATCCACTGCTTGGAAAACGTAGACAAGGCTCTTCAATTCCTCCGAGAGCAGCGCGTTCATCTCGAGAACATGGGCTCGCACGACATAGTCGATGGCAACCCGAGGCTCAGCCTTGGACTCATCTGGACTATCATCCTCAGGTTCCAGGTAAGTCCATCTCCATTATTTGCAAGCAGTAAACCATGAAGCGGCCATCTTAGATCTTAAAGGCTCAGCAGATACTTTGCGAGCAATACCTTTAAGAATAAGGGATCGCACGATATGGTAGACGTTATATTTAAACAATGTAATAGACGAAGAAAAGGAATTTGATTGAATTATCGAGATGGAGACAAGTTGTTTAGTGTGTTCACTATTTAAGTATACGAGTAAGCGGTGTCATGATCAATGTGTTTAAACTATCTGCCCTTATCTTTTGTCCCTGCGACTATAGTCATTGTAGTTAATCAACAACACCATATCTTCTCCAGATTCAAGACATCACAATCGAAGAAACCGACAACAAAGAGACGAAGTCCGCTAAGGACGCATTACTACTGTGGTGTCAAATGAAGACAGCTGGATACAACAATGTGAATGTGCGCAACTTCACCACCTCGTGGCGCGACGGGCTCGCGTTCAACGCGATCATACACAAGCACCGCCCGGATCTGATCCAGTTTGAAAAGCTCCATAGGAGCAACCCGATTCAGAACTTGAACAACGCGTTCAATGTTGCCGAGGAGAAACTTGGCTTGACGAAGCTCTTGGACGCTGAAGGTATCTACTGTTCTTCTCTCACCTCTCTACATAATTCCCAATCGAATCTTTTCTCAGGACTTCAGGACGTTTTGCTGTGGTGTCAGATAAAGAGCCGGAAACAACCGGTTGTAACCGGCTTTTGGTAAGCAAAATGGTTCTTCACCTATGAGAAGAATTGTATTGTTTGCCTGCAGTGATGCTGCAGGTCTTTTCTCACAACCGCTAAGTTTAGCTAAGTAACAAATCATAGGCGTTGGGCAAGAGTCTCTTCGACAGCCACAGACAGCTAAAGTAGGTTTAAAACATACTCCATCACGCTGCTGAAATGTGGATTGATAGTGGTGTTAGTGGCCAACCCAGTGTCGAAATTTCTCAAGTCACCGGAGGTTCTTCGACAAGGCAAATTGTTCTTCTTGTACTAATTTTCTTTTACAAATTGGCAATAACTGGGCCTCTTGATTACGTACGACGATAGACTATGGAATATGAATATTTTATTGTGACCCATTAATGAATAATACTGATGATGAATAGACGAAGATTTCAACTATCAAATAACTTGTTTTCAGACATCGCCGTCGACCACCCCGACGAGAAATCGATTATAACATACGTGGTGACTTACTACCACTACTTCAGCAAGCTCAAGCAGGAGACGGTGCAGGGCAAGCGCATCGGCAAGGTGGTCGGCATTGCAATGGAGAACGAAAAGATGATGCAGGAATACGAATCGCTTACCAGGTAATAATAGGGTGACGTTCATCAAATACCCCTGCAGCTCTATAATCGTTCGACTGCATCGTTAAATATAATCAGTATCGTACTATCTAACTAAATGTATCTCTAAACAATGGAATTGCTAGAACATCATAACATAAATAAATAGGGTACTGATCTGCAGTTTTTTGTTTTTTAACGAAAATTATCTTTTCATGATTCTTTGTTTTCATCATAATATAGCTTACTAACTTCCTCTATAAGAAAATATAGTTTACAAGGACATATCTAGCGTGGTACAGTAACAAATAGATCGGATTACCCTTTTTCATTTGTAATACGATATTGTGCTAATTATAAATCAACGCGATGAGTATTGTCGATAACTATTAACGAATGCAAACTACAAATGCTTTATCTGAAGTAATGTTCATATTCATTCGAACATAATTTGTGAAGTTCTTATTTAAACACCAAATTTATTCAATTTCAGTTATGTAGAGATACTTACCTTATTTTATGGCTTATTTTTTTTAAATTATTTTATGCATTATTTTTCACAGCGACCTTTTACAATGGATCGAGCGTACTATCGAAGCGCTCGGCGATCGAACATTTGCGAACTCACTGGAAGGAGTGCGTCAACAGCTCATCCAGTTTGCTAACTACCGCACTGTTGAGAAGCCGCCTAAGTAAGTTCATTCTATCTTGCTCCATCTCAATAGTCATGCCGCTTAATCAGAGGATGTTAAACATAAATTTCATGAATGGTTAAGTTCTTTCTTTCTGCTATAAATATACCAGATGTAGCTCAGAGTCTGGTTTTGTATCCGGTGAATGGCAACAGACTCACCATCTATAACATGAAACCTGGGGTGAAATTCAGGTGTGTTGTTATGTTTTTTATTTCATGCTTTCAATGCTGTTATGTGTGTATGATCAATAGCTAATCCTACATAACATTGAACGTAAGAGCGATTAAAATTAAATAAATTATTAGTTACTTAAATATTTTTTCGTAGTTACCTAAACTTTCGTTAAGCGTACCCAATCACCTTTGACTTAATACAGATTCGTGGAGAAGGGCAACCTAGAGGTGTTGCTGTTCACGCTGCAGTCGCGCATGCGCGCCGCCAACCAGCGGCCGTACACGCCGCGCGAGGGCCGCATGATCCACGACATCAACCGCGCCTGGGAGCGGCTCGAGAAGTCCGAGCACGAGCGCGAGCTGGCGCTGCGCGAGGAGCTGATCCGCCAGGAGAAGCTGGAGCAACTGGCCGCCAGGTATACTGTTCACGCTGCAGTCGCGCATGCGCGCCGCCAACCAGCGGCCGTACACGCCGCGCGAGGGCCGCATGATCCACGACATCAACCGCGCCTGGGAGCGGCTCGAGAAGTCCGAGCACGAGCGCGAGCTGGCGCTGCGCGAGGAGCTGATCCGCCAGGAGAAGCTGGAGCAACTGGCCGCCAGGTATACTGTTCACGCTGCAGTCGCGCATGCGCGCCGCCAACCAGCGGCCGTACACGCCGCGCGAGGGCCGCATGATCCACGACATCAACCGCGCCTGGGAGCGGCTCGAGAAGTCCGAGCACGAGCGCGAGCTGGCGCTGCGCGAGGAGCTGATCCGCCAGGAGAAGCTGGAGCAACTGGCCGCCAGGTATACTGTTCACGCTGCAGTCGCGCATGCGCGCCGCCAACCAGCGGCCGTACACGCCGCGCGAGGGCCGCATGATCCACGACATCAACCGCGCCTGGGAGCGGCTCGAGAAGTCCGAGCACGAGCGCGAGCTGGCGCTGCGCGAGGAGCTGATCCGCCAGGAGAAGCTGGAGCAACTGGCCGCCAGGTATACTGTTCACGCTGCAGTCGCGCATGCGCGCCGCCAACCAGCGGCCGTACACGCCGCGCGAGGGCCGCATGATCCACGACATCAACCGCGCCTGGGAGCGGCTCGAGAAGTCCGAGCACGAGCGCGAGCTGGCGCTGCGCGAGGAGCTGATCCGCCAGGAGAAGCTGGAGCAACTGGCCGCCAGGTATACTGTTCACGCTGCAGTCGCGCATGCGCGCCGCCAACCAGCGGCCGTACACGCCGCGCGAGGGCCGCATGATCCACGACATCAACCGCGCCTGGGAGCGGCTCGAGAAGTCCGAGCACGAGCGCGAGCTGGCGCTGCGCGAGGAGCTGATCCGCCAGGAGAAGCTGGAGCAACTGGCCGCCAGGTATACTGTTCACGCTGCAGTCGCGCATGCGCGCCGCCAACCAGCGGCCGTACACGCCGCGCGAGGGCCGCATGATCCACGACATCAACCGCGCCTGGGAGCGGCTCGAGAAGTCCGAGCACGAGCGCGAGCTGGCGCTGCGCGAGGAGCTGATCCGCCAGGAGAAGCTGGAGCAACTGGCCGCCAGGTATACTGTTCACGCTGCAGTCGCGCATGCGCGCCGCCAACCAGCGGCCGTACACGCCGCGCGAGGGCCGCATGATCCACGACATCAACCGCGCCTGGGAGCGGCTCGAGAAGTCCGAGCACGAGCGCGAGCTGGCGCTGCGCGAGGAGCTGATCCGCCAGGAGAAGCTGGAGCAACTGGCCGCCAGGTATACTGTTCACGCTGCAGTCGCGCATGCGCGCCGCCAACCAGCGGCCGTACACGCCGCGCGAGGGCCGCATGATCCACGACATCAACCGCGCCTGGGAGCGGCTCGAGAAGTCCGAGCACGAGCGCGAGCTGGCGCTGCGCGAGGAGCTGATCCGCCAGGAGAAGCTGGAGCAACTGGCCGCCAGGTATACTGTTCACGCTGCAGTCGCGCATGCGCGCCGCCAACCAGCGGCCGTACACGCCGCGCGAGGGCCGCATGATCCACGACATCAACCGCGCCTGGGAGCGGCTCGAGAAGTCCGAGCACGAGCGCGAGCTGGCGCTGCGCGAGGAGCTGATCCGCCAGGAGAAGCTGGAGCAACTGGCCGCCAGGTATACTGTTCACGCTGCAGTCGCGCATGCGCGCCGCCAACCAGCGGCCGTACACGCCGCGCGAGGGCCGCATGATCCACGACATCAACCGCGCCTGGGAGCGGCTCGAGAAGTCCGAGCACGAGCGCGAGCTGGCGCTGCGCGAGGAGCTGATCCGCCAGGAGAAGCTGGAGCAACTGGCCGCCAGGTATACTGTTCACGCTGCAGTCGCGCATGCGCGCCGCCAACCAGCGGCCGTACACGCCGCGCGAGGGCCGCATGATCCACGACATCAACCGCGCCTGGGAGCGGCTCGAGAAGTCCGAGCACGAGCGCGAGCTGGCGCTGCGCGAGGAGCTGATCCGCCAGGAGAAGCTGGAGCAACTGGCCGCCAGGTATACTGTTCACGCTGCAGTCGCGCATGCGCGCCGCCAACCAGCGGCCGTACACGCCGCGCGAGGGCCGCATGATCCACGACATCAACCGCGCCTGGGAGCGGCTCGAGAAGTCCGAGCACGAGCGCGAGCTGGCGCTGCGCGAGGAGCTGATCCGCCAGGAGAAGCTGGAGCAACTGGCCGCCAGGTATACTGTTCACGCTGCAGTCGCGCATGCGCGCCGCCAACCAGCGGCCGTACACGCCGCGCGAGGGCCGCATGATCCACGACATCAACCGCGCCTGGGAGCGGCTCGAGAAGTCCGAGCACGAGCGCGAGCTGGCGCTGCGCGAGGAGCTGATCCGCCAGGAGAAGCTGGAGCAACTGGCCGCCAGGTATACTGTTCACGCTGCAGTCGCGCATGCGCGCCGCCAACCAGCGGCCGTACACGCCGCGCGAGGGCCGCATGATCCACGACATCAACCGCGCCTGGGAGCGGCTCGAGAAGTCCGAGCACGAGCGCGAGCTGGCGCTGCGCGAGGAGCTGATCCGCCAGGAGAAGCTGGAGCAACTGGCCGCCAGGTATACTGTTCACGCTGCAGTCGCGCATGCGCGCCGCCAACCAGCGGCCGTACACGCCGCGCGAGGGCCGCATGATCCACGACATCAACCGCGCCTGGGAGCGGCTCGAGAAGTCCGAGCACGAGCGCGAGCTGGCGCTGCGCGAGGAGCTGATCCGCCAGGAGAAGCTGGAGCAACTGGCCGCCAGGTATACTGTTCATGCTGCAGTCCACGTTGATCCACGATATCAACCCTGCCTGGGAGCGGCTGGAGAAGGCCGAGCACAAGCGCGAGTGTGACAATGGTCTCACTCGCTCCATGAACCTAAAAACCGTTGATAATTTAATGGTGGGGCTATATTAAAATTTGGCTTAATTTCAGAACCAAAATGGTACATTGAAAAATGTGCGCAAATTAAAAAGAATGTCGTTATTTATGCTATAACTACCTAGTTAAAATTAACAAAAAAAATATTTTCACATTTAAGAATCATTGTTTATTTTTGGTATGTTCGTAGTTTCGTACGATCATAAGCATTTGATTGTGTGTAATAATTAATAGTCATTGGGTGTAATAAGGGGAATATGTTATTAATAAACAAAAATGTGTTGTCCAGGTTCAACCGCAAGGCGCAGATGCGCGAGACGTGGCTGTCGGAGAACCAGCGGCTGGTGAGCCAGGACAACTTCGGGTTCGACCTGGCCGCGGTGGAGGCGGCGGCCAAGAAGCACGAGGCGATCGAGACGGACATATTCGCGTACGAGGAGCGCGTGCAGGCCGTCGTCGCGGTCTGCTCCGAGCTGCAAGCGGAACGGTTAGTGCTGCTGTTGGGATGATCGTATCACCATCATAAGTTTTTATTTATTTATTTAATAGACACAAACTTAAATCTAACATTACAGCCTGAACCAATTCGTTAGATAAGCACATAATTATAATATAATCCAATGTCAAAACAGTAGTAATAATAATTTAGTTATAATATAATCCAATGTCAAAATAATAATTCAATAAATAATTCGTCAATAAATAGTCAATAATAAAATATTCATAAAAGTTTAAGTTTGTTACATTGTTATACCGCAAATACGACTGCTCGAGAAAAAAAAGGGCTACGCTGAAAACCAGCAGCCGCGGTTCTCTCTCAGTACCACGGCACAGGCTGAGAGTAGTCTTTAGTATTTTGTCTCTCTTCTTTTTTTAATTTAATTTATATGTGTGGATTATTTTTGGTTGTTGTTGTTTATTTAATTTTTTATTGTGTGTTATATTGAGACAAAATAAAGGTTTTCTTTCTTTCTTTCTTTCTTTCATAAGTGTCCGCAAAAAGGTGTACCTCAGAACGAGTGTCACGAATGTGTAGCTCTGAAAGAAATTCGGAGGGGATAGCTGCGCTTGGGGTATCAGTGCAATTTTCCGGAATAAAAAGCCTATCTCACTCTCCAGGCCCTACACTACATTTATGCAAAATCACGTCTAGCCATCACTCCGTTGAGGCGGAGAAGAAGAACAAACCAACAAACCAATTAACTCACTAAAGTACTTTTGTATTATTATTATACATTGTATTGATGCGCATGCGCAGGTACCACGACCTACGCTTGGGGTATCAGTGCAATTTTCCAGAATAAAAAGCCTATCTCACTCTCCAGGCCCTACACTTCATTTATGCAAAATCACGTCAATCCATCACTCCGTTGAGGTGGAGAAGTAGAACAAACCAACAAACCAATTAACTCACTAAAGTACTTTTGTATTATTATTATGACAGGCCCGTTGGCGCAATTGGTAGTGACCCTACCTGTTGCGCCAGGGGTCGTGGGTTCGAATCCCACTCAGGACAAATATTCGTGTGACGAACACTTGTATTTGTTCTGTGTCTGGGTGTCAATATTATCTATTTAAGTATGTATTTAAAAATATCTATGTATGTATATCAGTCTCTGACACCCATAACACAGGCTCGCGCCCACTTTGGGGTCAGATGGCCGTGTGTGAGAATGTCCAACATATTTATTTATTTATTATTTATTTATTTATTTATTATACATTGTATTGATGCGCATGCGCAGGTACCACGACGTGGAGCGCGTGTGCGCGCGGCGCGACAACGTGCTGCGCCTGTGGGCGTACCTGCTTGAGCTGCTGCGGGCGCGGCGCGCGCGGCTCGAGCTCTCGCTGCAGCTGCAGCAGAACTTCCAGGTGTGTGGAGCAGACTTTATTTGGTATACGAATGGGGACCTCTCAAAGATATGGATTATGTTGGGTTGTAGAGGAGGCTTTATTTTACGAATACCTCTCAACGATATGGGTTATGCCGGGTTGTTATCGCGTATATTTGACTGTGGAGATGAATCAAAAGGTGTAAATATAGAGCACTTAACAGGAGGTTTATTTTCTGAAGCACGTTACAAAATACATTGTGTAAAATTGTATTATATTTTTCCTCTACCACGGTCGAAGTTGAAGGTTATGACTTTATTTGACTTGAGAATTGACAGATCGGTTGAATGGCTACTATCGGTACATAATGTTGCGATATAGCCAACACATATGTGGATTTTTTACCAAAAAAAACCCACCTTTGGGTCAGCACTTGAGGAGGACCCCTGGGTTAGAACGCCCTCCAGTGTCCGGT
Source organism: Carterocephalus palaemon (assembly GCA_944567765.1). Taxonomy (NCBI): domain Eukaryota; kingdom Metazoa; phylum Arthropoda; class Insecta; order Lepidoptera; family Hesperiidae; genus Carterocephalus; species Carterocephalus palaemon. The sequence continues at coordinate 9,134,207 of OX155651.1, read as the reverse complement.
GTCTGCAACTAAATAGCGACGCTCTGGAGGACAGTGGTCTCTAATCACAACTTAACATACTCCACCACGTTGCAATTAAGCAGATTTGCAAAGGGGTTACTGGCCAACCCAGTGTACAATATTCTCAAGCCACCCGAAGGTCTTCTACAAAGCTTTTGTAGAAGACCTTCTTTTGTAATTCTGTATGTCTGTGTCCATGTGTGTGTGAATAAAGATTTCTTTCTTCTTTCTTTCTTTCTTTCTTTCCATTAAATCGGTGTATTGTCGTCCAACAGGAGATGCTGTACATCCTGGACTCGATGGAGGAGATCAAGCTTCGGCTGCTGACCGACGACTACGGCAAGCACCTGATGGGCGTCGAGGACCTGCTGCAGAAGCATGCGCTCGTCGAGGCCGACATCAACGTGCTCGGGGAGCGCGTCAAGGTCACTGTCTACTACCGTTAAATAGATTGTTCGATAAATAGGTTTTTTTATTTTTATTGGTACACAAATTGATTGTAACACAAGATAGAGTATTATAAAACAAATAAAAATGCAAAGACTTACAGGTGTGTCCATTCTAAGTACAGTGTAGCTATAAATAATACCGTTAAATAGATTGTTTGTCCCAGTAGCTTTGACAAATATAGCTGATGACTATAGCAATCAATGTCAAATAATTTATTTCGCTATGAGGTGATTGGACGCGCTTAGCGAAAGTCTAAGTACTGGATTCAGAAGGCACAGGACCGGTCGGAGTGCCGTCGTTCAGGAGAGGCCTATGTCCAGCAGTGGACCAATAAAGGCTGATGATGATGATGATGTTGATGAAGTACCTACACTTAAAGAAAAGAGATATAATGCTATTCTTAATTGATTAATATAAAGCAACAAAACATTTATTTACTTATAAATATATAGGATTAGCAATTGATCATTGAATTAATAGTTAATCCTACAATAATTATTTCTTTATATTAATGCAGTATGTATTAATTATTACAATACTAACGGATCAGAATACCTAAGTCTCAAGCACTCAGTTATCGTTCTAGATTCTACAACCCATATAATGATTTATAATAACTTGTCGTCTAGGAGAGGCCTATGTCCAGCAGTGGACCTCAAAAGGCTGATGGATGGATGGATGGAATAACTTGTTCCTGTGTGCAGGTGGTTGTGGGCGGGTCCCAGCGGTTCCTGGAGCAGGAGGAGGGCGGGTACCGGCCGTGCGACCCGGCCATCACCGTGGAGCGAATCCAGCAGTTGGAGAACGCGTACGCGGAGCTTGTACACCTCGCCGTCGAGCGCAGGTGGGTGTGCGTGCGGGCGCGTGCGAACGGGCACGTGTCTGTGCGTGTACATATGAAATTAAATAAAATCTATATATATAAAAGGAGAAGGTGACTGACTGACTGACTGACTGACTCGTCTGTGCGTGTACATATGAAATTAAATAAAATCTATATATATAAAAGGAGAAGGTGACTGACTGACTGACTGACTGACTCGTCTGTGCGTGTACATATGAAATTAAATAAAATCTATATATATAAAAGGAGAAGGTGACTGACTGACTGACTGACTGACTGACTCGTCTGTGCGTGTACATATGAAATGAAATAAAATCTATATATATAAAAGGAGAAGGTGACTGACTGACTGACTGACTGACTGACTGACTGACTGACTGACTGACATATCAACGCAGGGCCTAAACTATAAGGGTTAGAAACATGAAATTTTGCACAGGGGTTCCTTTTATAACGTAGGGGAGCACTAAGAAAGGATTTTTGAAAATTCACCCCCTAGGGGTGTAAAACGGGGGTGCACAGTTAGTATGAAATTTTGCCGTTTTTGAAGTTAGTGAATGTCTAATTCCACGCGAGCGAAGCTGCGGGCGTCCATTAGTTAAAATCTATATTCCGCCAAACGAATAGTACCGAACAAAATATCAGAAACAATGCGAATAGCTGACAGAAAGGGCCCCTTTCTGTATATACTCGACCGTATGCGTACTGGTAACAAATAACAGTTTTATTACTTCAAATGTAAATTTTATCATCTTGGATTTTCATACGATGACATAATCTATTTGTTTATGTTATGCTTAAATTACAAATGTAACAATCTGTTACGTGTCTATTATAAGTTTGTAATTTATTAAAGGACATTTTACCAACACGCTGTACATAAGCGAACAGCGTGTTGAAGAATGTCCTAGACCTCCCTGATCTCTGGCTGTGGACGAGAACCATGACGTCTGTGGATTGTATCTTAATTTTTTTTTAATTCTGTTGGTAGGAAGCGATTGGAGGACAGCCGCAAGCTGTGGCAGTTCTACTGGGACATGGCGGACGAGGAGAACTGGATCAAGGAGAAGGAGCAGATTGTCTCCGTCGACGACATAGGCCACGATCTTACCACCGGTATGCTTATTAATCTATCTATCAGCCTTAAAGAATTATTACCACAATTATGATCCATATTCCTATGGCTTCTTGAGTTGTCAAACAATTCAATGAAAGGTGTCTTTACCAGTATATCGTACCTACTGAAAACCATTAATCGTGAGTGCGTCAAAATTTTTACCCATTTTGTTGCAACCTTTATGGTAACTGTGATATACACGCAGTTTGTTTCGCAGTACACAGTTAACAGTGTTAGCCCAGTGGTTATCAAACTCCCCAAATCTCGAGTGATCCGGGTTCAGATCTAAGAGGCACGCACCAATCATAAAATTTGGCTTGCGTTACAGTCGTAATTTCGTTCTCTTCCATAAGGGTCGACTCACACTGGCGCAGAGTCGAAGCGACGCGACGCGTCATGTTTTTCCGCCTACAGCATATTCAGCTCTATTGCTCTATTATTTAAGTACAAATTTCTGCTATTTAAATATGGTGGCGCGCGTCGACGCGCGGCTGGTGTCGAGCGGGCTGGAATCGAGCTGTGCTTTAATAACAGAGCAATAGAGCTGAATATGCTGTAGGCGGAAAAACATGACGCGTCGCGTCGCTTCGACTCTGCGCCAGTGTGAGTCGACCCTTAATGAATCCTTTTGTTCCAGTGTACCTGCTGCAGTCGAAACACAAGGCGCTGGAAGAGGACGTGGCCGCGCACGAGCCGCAGCTGATGGACGCGGCGGCCGTCGGCGACGAGCTCGTCTCCAACGGACACTTTGGCGCAGACCGCATACAGGTATATATTGCACTAGCAGCTTCATCATCATCACAACCCTTTCTTTGTCCCACTGTTGGGCTCGGGTCTCCTCTCAGAATGGGAGGGATTAGGCCTTAGTCCACCACGCTGGCCAAGTGCGGATTGGCAGACTTCGCATACCTTCGAGAACGTTATGATGAACTCTCAGGCATGCAGGTTTCCTCACGATGTGTCCTTCACCGTTATAGCAAGTGACATTTAATTTCTTAAAACGCACATAACTTAGAAACTGTCCCGCAGCTTCGCTCGCGTGGAATTACACAACAATAGTTAGCCTATGTCACTCAGTGAAGATGCAGCTTTCTAATGGTGAAAGAATTTTTGAAATCGATCCAGTAGTTTTTGTGTGAAAACATTACAAACAAATCTTTCCTCTTTATAATATTAGTACACAGTGTGTATGACACAGTGTGTATGACAATGAACTCCTCCTAAATGGCTGGATAGATGTTGATGAAATTTTTTGTGTGTGTTCAAGGGGATTCGAGAATGGTTTAGATTCACAATTTGGTCCATTGGAAAATATTTTTTAAACATTATTTTAGTATTTTTATTTATAACCGTCGTTCATTGACGTGAAGCGTCGCGTCACTTTGACGTTTAATTTTCATATGGCAGAACAACGTTTGCAGGGTCAGCTAGTAAATATTTAAAAATATAACACATAAGTGTGAAAAATATGATATTATAAAAAGTATAATTTGTCTCCCAGGAGCGCCTCCGCGACATCCTGTCCCAGTGGAACCATCTGCTGGACGTGGCGGCGCTGCGCAAGGCCCGGCTCGAGGCCGCCGTGCAGTACCACCAGCTGTTCGCCGACGCGGACGACATCGACAACTGGATGCTGGACACGCTGCGGTGAGTGGCGCATACTGCCATACATCATTGGCGCACGCTGAGAGATGACACTGTGTTTCGCTAGTAATAATAATAATCTTTTATTTGCAATAGTGGACGCCCGCAGCTTCGCTCGCGTGGAATTAGACCCATTAACGACGTCTACCCGTCTAACGACTTCAAAAACGGCAAAGTTTCATACTAACTTTGCACCCCCGTTTTACCCCCTTAGGGGGTGAATTTTCAAAAATCCTTTCTTAGTGCTCCTCTACGTTATAAAAGGAACCCCTGTGCAAAATTTCAAGTTTCTAGCCCTTATAGTTTAGGCCCTGCGTTGATATGTCAGTCAGTCAATCAGTCAGTCAGTCAGTCACCTTCTCCTTTTATATAATAAATAAATAAATAAATATCTTGGACATTCTCACACACGGCCATCTGACCCCAAAGTAGGCGCGAGCCTGTGTTATGGGTGTCAGAGACTGATATACATACATAGATATTTTTAAATACATACTTAAATAGATAATATTGACATCCAGACACAGAACAAATACAAGTGTTCGTCACACGAATATTTGTATATATATAGATAAAGTGGTACAATACAGGTCTTATAGCTAGGCATAGGGTTTCCGTCACTTTAAACCACATGATGGTATGAAAATGTTATTAGCGTCCTTTGCGTCGCTTTGGTGAAACAAACCAAATATTAATTCGAATTAATCAAAATACGAACGACCTTATTGGTTTTAATTTTGTGCGTTGTATGCCTGTCTGTTAATCTCATGACAAAATAGTAACTACTATATACTAAGGTCTACTGCTAGATAATGCTTTTAGCATTAACTCCGCCTTTTGTACCACAAGCTTTTTGGTATATCTATATATATAAAAGGAGAAGGTGACTGACTGACTGACTGACTGACTGACTGACTACTGACATATCAACGCAGGGCCTAAACTATAAGGGTTAGAAACATGAAATTTTGCACAGGGGTTCCTTTTATAACGTAGGGGAGCACTAAGAAAGGATTTTTGATAATTCACTCCCTAAGGGGATAAAACGGGGGTGCAAAGTTAGTATGAAACTTTGCCGTTTTTGATGTATATTCGAATGAAATTCAGTACCTATGAAGGTTTTTTATTGAGTTTCGAAAATCATCTCTTAAGGGGGTAAAAGGGGGGTGCAAAGTTAGTAGGTATAAAAGATTTTTGTATATACCTACATTATTTCAATGAAATTTTGTATTTAGGTTATGTTACGTCTAATTCCACGCGAGCGAAGCTGCGGGCGTCCACTAGTTTGCAATAAAGTGGTACAATACAGGTCTTATAGCTAGGCATAGGGTTTCCGACACTTTAAACCACATGATGGTATGCAAATGTTATTAGCGTCCTTTGCGTCGCTTTGGTGAACAAACCAAATGTTAATTCGAATTAATCAAAATACGAACGACCTTATTGGTTTTAATTTTGTGCGTTTTATGCCTGTCTGTTAATCTCATGACAAAATAGTAAACTAAGGTCGACTGGTAGATAATGCTTTTAGCATTAACTGCGCCTTTTGTACCACAAGCTTTTTGGTATAATCTATATATAGAAAAGGAGAAGGTGACTGACTGACTGACTGACTGACTGACTGACTGACTGTCATATCAACGCAGGGCCTAAACTATAAGGGTTAGAAACTTGAAATTTTGCACAGGGGTTCCTTTTATAACCTAAGGGAACACTAAGGAAGGATTTTTGAAAATTCATCCCCTAAATCGTAAATCGTAAATAAAACCCCCGTAAATCGGGGGTGCGAAGTTAGTATGAAACTTTGCCGTTTTTGAAGTCAAGTGGGCAACCCGAACGCGGGCAGACGTCGTTAATGGGTCTAATTCTACGCGAGCGAAGCTGCGGGCGTCCACTAGTAAAGAATAAATAAATAAACTGCGTTGGTTAATTATGTTTCAATTATTTTTACCGCACAGTTTGGTATCGTCGGAGGACACCGGCGTGGACGAGTCTCAGGTGCAGAGCCTGTTGAAAAAGCACAAGGACGTCACCGACGAGCTCAAGAACTACGCCAATATCATCCAGCAACTCAAGCAGCTGGTGAGGAATTACATAAACAGATTTTTTCATTACATGCCATTATACTCATTACAAGCAAAACAAAATCAAATATCGTTTTTTTTTTCAAATTTACCTCCTTGATAGACAGTCTGATGAGCAAGATATATTGTGTTTTCTTGGTCACTAACCCCATTTACCACATGATACTTTGAATAACTACAAGGTTAAGTGTACTATAACAGTGGACACACTTTTGTTTGCCTCTCATGATGAACACTCTACCAACGGATCTACTGGAAGACATTGGAAATTCGAATATGTAATGTTAACGATTTCCTTGTTTGATGTTGTGTCTAACACAATATTGATATAGTTCAGGGTAGATATTTACTCTCTCTATGACATTGACAGACAAACAGGCATACGGGCCACCTGATGTTAAGTGGTCATCGTCGCTTATAACCACGTGCTACACCAGTAGACCAGTGGCACCACATGTGCGAGCCTTGAACGACGCTTTTAACACTCTTCTTGAAGCACTCCATGTCTTAGCCACAAGGAAATAGATCAGCAGGAAGCTCATTCCACATATGACTCTGTCGATCTTTTAGTCATCTCAGTCAGTGTTTATGTGCAGTTTTGTATGTCAACAATCGATGATGCCGTGCTTCGGAGGGCACGTAAAGCCGTCGGTCCCGGTTGTTTTCAATGGTGGAAACAGTCGAAGCCTTGTCGAAGACCTTCGGGTGGCTTGAGAACATTCGACACTGGGTTGGCCACTAACCCCTCCACCAATCCGCATTGGAGCAGCGTGGTGGAGTATGCTCTAGACCTCCCGCAGCATAGTCTGTGGGGGAGACCCGTGCCCAGCAGTGGGACGTCTATGGGTCGCAGAGAATCGATGATGCGATTACCGCGATTATGACATTAAACTTAAATTGTATGACATGTAAAGTATTGATAATAATATTATGTATCAGATTTTAACTAAGATTTGTTAATAATAATAATATGACAATTAAATTTTAAATTTTGCACGCCTTTTAGGTATATTACAGAATTTACAGAGGACAAATAATATTTGTAACAACTATTTACTTATGTACCTGTAATCTATATATATAAAAGGAGAAGGTGACTGACTGACTGACTGACTGACTGACTGACTGACATATCAACGCAGGGCCTAAACTATAAGGGTTAGAAACTTGAAATTTTGCACAGGGATTCCTTTTATATCGTAGGGGAGCACTAAGAAAGGATTTTTGAAAATTCATCCCCTAAGGGGGTAAAACGGGGGTGCAAAGTTAGTATAAAATTTTGCCGTTTTTGAAGTCAAGTGGGCAATCGAACTCGGGTAGACGTCGTTAATGGGTCAAATTCTACGCGAGCGAAGCTGCGGGGCGTCCACTAGTAATGCAATAAATGATTATGATTAAGACAGGCTCGTTGGCGCAATCGGTAGTGACCCTGTCTGTTGCGCCAAAGGTCGTGGGTTCGAATCCCACTCAGGACAAATATTCGTGTGACGAACACTTGTATTTGTTCTGTGTCTGGATGTCAATATTATCTATTTAAGTATGTATTTAAAAATATCTATGTATGTATATCAGTCTCTGACACCCATAACACAGGCTCGCGCCTACTTTGGGGTCAGATGGCCGTGTGTGAGAATGTCCAAGATATTTATTATTACCGTAATTCCCAGGCGAGTCAACTGTCGCCGGAGGACGCGAACAGCCCCGAAGTGCGCGAGCGGCTCGCGAACATCGACGCGCGGCACGGCGAGCTCGCCGAGCTGGCCCGTCTGCGCAAGCAGCGCTTGCTCGACGCGCTGTCGCTGTTCAAGCTGCTCGCCGAGGCGGACGCGGCCGACCAGTGGATCGCGGAGAAGGACCGCATGCTCGACACCATGCTGCCGCCCAAGGACATCGATGACGTGGAGATTATGAAGCACAGGTATGGATTCTATATAGATTTATGTAACCTATGTGATATAGATGTGTGTTACGGGAACCCTATAGAGCGTATTAGCAAGATACAGAAAGAAGCACTCTCGCAGTTTTTGTGCTAGTAGACCGACCAAGCGATTCCGATATAATTTCTGCTGCCTTTGTATTTACACTAATCGCACTTGTAGCGTCCATAGCCCAATGGCTCGGGTCGATTCAATGTGATCGAAAGAGTTAAGCAACGACGGGTGCGGTCGGTTTGTGGATGGGTGATCGCTAGTGGCAAACTTTCATGGACGCTACCGTGCTTCGGAGGGCACGTAAAGCCGTCGGTCCCGGTTGTTTTCAATGTTGGAAACAGTCGTTAAGCCTTGTCGAAGACCTTCGGGTGGCTTGGGAACATTCGACACTGGGTTGGCCACTAACCCCTCCACCGATCCGCATTGGAGCAGCGTGGTGGAGTATGCTCTAGACCTCCCGCAGCTGCGTCTGTGGGGGAGACCCGTGCCCAGCAGTGGGACGTCTATGGGTCGCAGCGAATCGCACTACTTCGAGCGATGAGCGCGAGCTTAATCCCATCCCTAAGTAACATGGTCGCTTCTCAAGCTAACACAACGAACGTCAACAGATACGACGGCTTCGACAAGGAGATGAACGCGAACGCGTCCCGAGTGGCCGTCGTGAACCAGCTGGCTCGCCAGCTGATCCACGTGGAGCACCCGGCGGCCGCGCGCATCGCCGACCGCCAGCAGGCGCTCAACGCGGCCTGGTCGGGGCTCCGGGACAAGGCCGAGGGCAAGAAGGACGAGCTGAAGGCCGCCCAGGGGGTGCACACCTTCCACATCGAGTGCCGCGAGACCGTCTCCTGGATCGAGGACAAGAAGCGCATCCTCCAGCAGACGGACGACTTGGAGATGGATCTCAACGGTATACACACACCTCTCAATCATTTAAATTTAGGTCAACGAGATAACGAGAGACCACGACTCGGAAAAAGGAGCACAGGTTGCCCTTCGACTAGGTGGACAGACGACCTGAAGAAGACGGCGGGAAACCGCTGGTTTCAGAAGGCACAGGACCGGTCGGAGTGGTGTCGTTTAGGAGAGGCCTATGTCCAGCAGTGGACCTCAAAAGGCTGATGGATGGGATGGAACGAGATAAAATGCCGTTAATAACCGTTGTTTAATTTACATAGTAAACAAAAGTTTGTTGCCCATTTTATAACGTTCTTCGTTTCGGTCCAACCCTGGGAAGAGTGCAGGCTATCTAGTATCTTGGTGCAACATAAGCGTTTAAGACAGTAGTATATGAAACTAGTCTGTCTATTTTACGAGCTTTTCATGAACACAATATATTGTGAAGACAATTTATTATGGTCATGTGTTGCACAGTAATTAAGAGTATGTCATTCTAGTCTACTTACATAATACGAAACATGACATAAATTAACAGATAAATACATACTAATAATAGGTTCTCTATGTAAGCTGTGCTTCCTTATAAGTGACATTTTCACTGAAGTACACAACATCATTCCATTCCATACCGTGCTTCGGAGGGCACGTAAAGCCGTCGGTCTCGGTTGTGTTCAATGTTCGAAACAGTCGTTAAGCCTTGTCGAACTTGTTGTGGCTTGAGAACATTCGACACTGGGTTGGCCACTAACCCCTCCACCCATCCGCATTGGAGCAGCGTGGTGGAGTATGCTCTAGACCTCCCGCAGCTGCGTCTGTGGGGGAGACCCGTGCCCAGCAGTGGGACGTGTATGGGTCGCAGCGAACACAACACTATTCATGCAATAAATACGGCTGTAACATTTATTCCCAGGTGTGATGACCCTGCAGCGTCGTCTGTCGGGCATGGAGCGCGACTTGGCGGCAATCCAGGCGCGAATCTCGTCGCTGGAGAGCGAGGCGGGCGCCATCGAGCAGGACCACCCGGAGGAGGCGCGGCTCATCCGGGACCGCATCGAGACCATCACGGAGAACTGGGACCAGCTCACGCACATGGTATGTCTTGTATCCACCAGGATGGTGGTTGGAAAGGTGTGGATTCCGGGTACACTTCTTTAGAGGCGACCATCTTAGTCCTCAAGGGTAGCAACACATCTGTGTCTGACTTAGAACGAGACTCCTACTAACAAGTACTAACTGGACTATTACTAACACCAACTAACAGGACTAACTATCACTAACAGTCCCTAGTCCTCATACCTACTAACGAACTGACCAACTAATGTTCTAATTAACTTTCTCAACTAATTGGACTAACCATCCCAGTCCCTAATTGAGTCTTGTTCAAAGTCAGTCACAGTTGTCATGGGAGGCAGCGGATGGGTGGTGCTGCAAGCTCGTTTGCGATCCTGTATCCATAAATAAATAAAAAATGGTCCTGCGAGGAGGTGTGCCTGGCAGGGTCGCCATGCGAGGAGGTGTGCGGTAACACAATCAAACTCGATGATATCTGACTTGCAACTGTTTTATTTAATTCTTTAGTTTACTTAACCAAATACACACACATTCATATGTACACACAACTACATTTAAATTAGCTAACTCCTTACACCTTACAGTACGTAAGGTGCGGTTGCGTATGGAGTAGCCAATGTCGAATATCATTCGTTGGCGTTCGTTCAAATAACCCTGTAGGTTTAAATCTTCTATATATATAAAAGGAGAAGGTGACTGACTGACTGACTGACTGACATATCAACGCAGGGCCTAAACTATAAGGGTTAGAAACTTGAAATTTTGCACAGGGGTTCCTTTTATAACGTAGAGGAGCACTAAGAAAGGATTTTTGAAAATTCACCCCCTAAGGGGGTAAAACGGGGGTGCAAATTTAGTATGAAACTTTGCCGTTTTTGAAGTCAAGTGGGCAACCGGAACGCGGGCAGACGTCGTTGATGGGTCTAATTCTACGCGAGCGAAGCTGCGGGCGTCCACTAGTAAAGATATAAAGGGAAATCTCTTGGCCCCCAGCTGAAGGACCGCGACGCGAAGTTGGAGGAGGCTGGCGACTTGCACCGCTTCCTGCGCTCCGTCGACCACTTCCAGGCCTGGCTCACCAAGACGCAGACGGACGTCGCCTCCGAAGGTATCTTTTATTATTTATGTTAACTCTTTCACTTCGATACATACTCGATTAGAGATAAATTATTTTTATTAAGTGGTTGGTTAAACATTTTCTAACTTAATTCATGCAAACGTACATTGACTGTAGGAACTACATCGATTTTACATAATACTAAAAACGCACAAGATTTTACTTATTCATTTGTTGTTCTCACACAGTATCGACTGCGGTACTTAGAAAAATGATGTGCAGAATGATAAAAGTAAATTAGATATAGATATAGATTTTTGGTGGAGGGCTTAGTGGCCAACCCAGGTTTAGTTTGGGACTTATTAGTTTGTAAAGAATATCTATCTGTATGAGTTAAATAAGAGAGATAATGAGATACTGAAGTCTCTCCCAAATTTGGGTTCGATTAAGGTGTGCGAACAGATTATATGGCTTCTCTTTTCCCGTCAAGGATTATTCCCCGGGAAGTTATAATTATTATTATTATTTAAACTTAACTTTATATATTTACAAAGCCTAAAAACTATAATAGTTTTTTTATGATTCAGATACTCCATCGAACCTGGCGGAGGCCGAAAAGCTACTGTCGCAGCACCAGACCATCAAGGAGGAGATCGACAATTACAAGGACGAGTTCGCCAAGATGATGGAGTACGGGGAAAAGATCACTGCCGTGAGTTTGTTTCACATTTCAGATTAATTTAATCTTCATCATATGATGAAACATGGTAAAACTGTACAAGTGTCGGCACGAAAGTGACTCGCTACACTTTCGTGCCGCGCGTTATGTATACTCGGCACATTTTGAAAAACAGTATAGGCGTCACTTCATTCGGTCCTTATTTTTCCTACGATAATAGACAGCACGCTATGGAATCGACAATACAAATTCAGTGGACACTAAGTAGCTTTATTCAATTTTAGTCTCTAACCCATAGCAATAGAGTGAATAATCGCTTAAAAAAATTATAGTACAGAGAAGCAACGCCGCAGGCGCCCTTGTTCAACGTAATGAAATCAGCTGCATTACGATTTGCAAATATTGCAATGCTTCTGCTGAAGCTAAACTCTGTGTAGTGTTTTGTTATTGTTTGACTTATAACCTATACGTTGTTTGATACTAACATAATTTGCATTCTCACAATTCACAATACTCTTTAATATATAGATTGTGAGAAACTTTGGAAAATGATTGTGAGTGGTAATGGGTGGTCTTTCTTCATTGTTTTCGGAATCCGCATAGTAGGCGAAATTTGTGGTTAAAACAATCAAAATGTGAAATGTGTTAAATATGTACCCTTAACACTAGAGAATTTAACCTGAGACCTTTTTGAGTTTAAGCGCAAATTCTACGAAAAGGTCGCCTGATTCATATTATTGCGCAGATTCGTAGTTAACGGTGGATGAAATTTGCAGTGGGATTCCAACAAGACACAGTAAGTTGTTCCAGTCTTTATTTTACCTTAATAATTTATCAGCTCAGTTAAAGGTTTTATTTTTATATAAGGTTTTATTTTAACCTAAACTAGTACTGTAAACAGTAGTGATGTGGAATAAGAATTCTATTATTTTATCGAATATCGATGTATTGTATTGTCTACGAAGTACATTAAAAAGCAAGATTAAAAATCTGAAATAACCTATGATTGCAAACTTCCCCGTACGTGTAAGAAGTACTTCATGTTTGTTTAATCATTAATAATACTCGTGCTTTGTCCCAATCAGCACTGTATTTGAGATTAATATTTTTTACTTTTTGTTTCAGGTGATGATGTACAATGTTTCTGTAATACACTCCGTGAAGATGCAGCAGCTTTCAAACGGTGAAAGAATTTTTGAAATCGGTCCAGTAGTTTTTGTGTGAAAACGTTACAAACACATGTTTCATCTATATAATATTAGTATAGATTTTCGAAGGGCTTCAAAATAATTTTATTTGCAAAAATGCAGCAGCAAAGATGCAGCTTTCTAATGGTGAAAGAATTATTGAAATCGGTCCAGTAGTTTTTGTGTGAAAACGTTACAAACACATGTTTCCTCTTTATAATATTAGTATAGCAATTAACAAAGGGCTTTAAAATTATTTTATTTGCAAAAATGCAGCAGCGAAGATGCAGCTTTCTAATGGTGAAATAATTATGGAAATCGGTCCAGTAGTTTCTGAGTAAAAACATTACAAACGTACATACAAAAGCACAAATGTTTCCTCTTTATAATATTAGTTAAGATATACATATATTAAAGCAATAAAAAATGATGAACATAATACTTATTTTGTTTTATTTACCATTTAGTCACCAAGGGAAAAAAAATATCGATAAATATCGATAATAGCAATCACTAGGAACGGGCAATACAGACACATAACACGCATGCGCACGGATTGGTATTGGTGCGCATGCGTGACATCATGTCGCTAAAAGCGACGCCGACGTGCTTCACTGGAACTAATTTAGTTAGCGTCCATAGATTTTCTATGCGCGATTCCCATCTGTACGTAGTACTATACTTATAAATCTGTGATAGACAGTATGTACGAAAATATAGATCATCGTAATTATTAATTTCTTTGTATTTTGTTAAAACATTAGATCGAAATATTAATCAATATCATGGATGAATCCTATCAAACTGAGTTGTAAATGTGTTATCAGTTTATTTCGCCGTAAGTTTACGATGCACAAACACTGTTTTCGTGCGCACAACATTCACGCCTCCCACTTTATCTCCATCCATCAGCCTTTCAGAGTCCACTGCTGGACATAGGCCTCCCTTAATCGGTGCCACTCCTCCCGATCCTGTGCCTTCTGAGTCCAGCGATTTCCCGCTGACTTTTTCAGGTCATCAGTCCATCTGGTTGGAGGCGGACCCACTTTATCTCACAGTCGTATTATTGTGTACACAGGAGCCCTCAAGCCAAGACGACCCGCAGTACATGTTCCTGCGCGAGCGGCTGAAGGCCCTGCGCGAGGGCTGGGCCGAGCTGCAGCAGATGTGGGAGAACCGGCAGCAGCTGCTGACGCAGAGCCTCGAGCTGCAGCTGTTGCAGCGCGACGCGCGCCAGGCCGAGGTGCTGCTGGCGCACCAGGAGCACAGGTATTTATTTATTTATTGAATGCACCAACAAGATATACACTAATAATTATAAAATATACAGCACTTAGTTGAAGATACATGTAAAGTGTTACCTCAATTACAGGCACATATAACATTCATAAATAGACAGCGTACATGAATCAAATTAAATAGAAAAGTATATCATTAGATTAGAAAATACAAAATTGCTATATAAGATTGCTAATCAAAATAAAATAGGATCTAAGAAGTAGAAAGTTAAAATTAAAATTACCTAATTAAAAAGATTAATAAATTACCTAGTCAAAAGATTAATAAAATTAATAAAATTACATCATTACAAATTTACAATATAATAAAATTAAAAAAAGAAAAATACAATAAAATTTAATGTCACAAGGTCACAACGGTAAATTATTATTTAATTATAGAGGATCTCTATATCTCTGTATCTAGCGCTACACCCCGACCTTGGCAATTGCGTAAAAATTTTCATGAGATGAATCAATTCATATCGTACTATTATTCGTATTAATTGACTCGTCAAACTGCTAATTCGAATTGTCTAAAGTGTTCATTGATGAAAAATTCGCTATCAAGAATTCATCCAATCGTTTTGTGTTTTTTTAAAAGCTTTTATTTAACTTCACTCGTATGTATGTCCTGGAATCTTGCAATCAATATTTCACCCACTTCCACTGAAGCTATCGAGCTGAAATTTGGCACACATATTAGGTTCCGATGACAATGCATGAAAATAAAAAAAAAAAGTAATAAAAGCTTTTGAAAAAAAAAATTTTTTTACAGTATAATTTTGTGATGTGGTTTCGAGGTAAAAGAAATAACCAGACACTTTTGACAGTTTTACACAATACTTATTTGACTTAACGATCGTAACTCCAACCATGAAAACTTTTAGACAATTATCAGCAGTTTACAGCCTTACAAATCATGCCATGTCACCTACAAATCATAACATGCTATTTTTGTACCCAGGCTAGCCAAGACCGAGCCACCGACGAACCTGGAGCAAGCCGAGAACATGATCAAAGAGCACGAAGCGTTCCTCACCACCATGGAGGCGAACGACGACAAGATCAACTCCGTGGTGCAGTTTGCCAACCGCTTGGTCGAGGAGAGGCACTTCGATGCGGACAAGATCCAGCGAAAGGCTGAGAACATCGAGCAAAGGAGGAACGCCAACCGCGAGAAGGCGCACCAGCAGATGGAGAAACTCCAAGATCAGCTCCAACTGCACCAATTCCTGCAGGATTGCGACGAGCTCGGCGAATGGGTGCAGGAGAAGAACGTCACCGCCCAGGACGATACCTACCGCTCGGCAAAGACGATCCACTCCAAGTGGACGCGTCACCAGGCCTTCGAGGCCGAGATCGCGGCCAATAAGGAACGGCTATTCGCCGTACAAAACGCAGCCGAAGAGCTCATGAAGCAGAAGCCCGAGTTCGTTGAAGTCATCTCGCCAAAGATGCACGAGCTGCAAGACCAGTTCGAGAACCTTCAGACGACGACCAAGGAGAAGGGCGAGCGGCTGTTCGACGCGAACCGCGAAGTTCTCCTCCACCAGACCTGCGACGATATTGACAGCTGGATGAACGAGTTGGAGAAGCAGATCGAGAACACCGATACCGGCACTGATCTGGCATCTGTGAACATTCTCATGCAGAAGCAACAGATGATCGAGACTCAGATGGCCGTGAAGGCGAAGCAGGTCACCGAGCTGGAGACCCAAGCGGAGTACTTGCAGAAGACCGTTCCGGACAAGATGGAGGAGATTAAGGAGAAGAAGAAGTCGGTGGAGCAACGTTTCGAACAGCTGAAGGCGCCCTTGCTCGACCGTCAGCGTCATCTGGCTAAGAAGAAGGAGGCGTTCCAATTCCGTCGGGATATTGAGGACGAGAAGTTGTGGATTCATGAGAAAATGCCATTGGCAAGTAGCAGCGACTTCGGCAACTCCCTGTTCAACGTGCAAATGCTGCAGAAGAAGAACCAGTCGCTGAAGACGGAGACTGACAATCACGAGCCGAGGATTCTGACTGTTATCGCGAACGGACAGAAGCTGATAGACGAGGGGCATGAGGACGCGCCCGAGTTCAACAGGCTCATCAAGGAACTTACCGCGAATTGGCGACAACTGAAAGGTGAGTGGCTTTAACTTGTCCCTTGCACTCTAATTCACGCAACATTGTCCTAACTGAACCATTGCGTTCGAACTAATTATTATTATCTTATTCATATTTATATCATTTATTATCAAATTAATAAATGGTAGTAATAAATATTTAACCTGTAAGGCATATGAACTTAATTGACTACATGTATATAGGTATAGATAGCAGCATTACAAAAATATTTATTAATGCATATTGTAAAATATTACAATTGAACATGTTAACTTCAAAGTGAATTTTTTAACAGAATGTGTCATTATGTTACGCGTCGACGCGTGTCGTCATAGTATTATGTAAATTATAGCCCTCAGCGACTATACAGACTTTCTTTAATAATAAATTATAAACTTTGCATGCTTCCAATGGCATTGGCATAATTTACATACGGCTTGCTTGAAAACTTTGTATCTCACAATCAGATGCCATCGAACAACGCAAGAACAATCTGTCGCAATGGGAGAAGGCGCACCAGTACCTGTTCGACGCGAACGAGGCGGAGGCGTGGATGAGCGAGCAGGAGCTGTACATGATGGTGGAGGACCGCGGCAAGGACGAGATCTCGGCGCAGAACCTGATGAAGAAGCACGAGATCCTCGAGCAGGCGGTGGAGGACTACGCGCAGACCATCCGCCAGCTCGGCGAGACGGTGCGCCAACTCACCGGCGAGGACCACCCGCTCAGGTAAGACCATTAAAATAAATTAAAATAAAATAGCCATTTATTTCCTCAAAATCACAAATTCACAAAATTGCATAGTTCTCAGACACAGACTGCACTTTAGTCAATAGCACTTGGTCAATATAATAGAATAAAATAAGATAATGTCGTCAATCGTTCGATAATATACATAATGTCAATCGTTATAATAATATAATAAGATAATGTCAAAGTTTAATGTAATTTTTAAGTTTCAATGTACATATGTCATTTTGTTAAACATTAGAGTCAGAGTTGCAGTGCTTGTCTATATCATGATAAGGATAAAACATCCATAACCTGATTACTATTTTAATTAAAATGTCATAAATGTGTCTTGTCATGTCTATAAATTAAGTTATCTTGAGGACCCCTCTTCGGGTAAAGGCTGCCTCCAGAGTGAGACCATTACTATCGTACAACTCGATGGAGACGCACGAGACCCTCGAGCAGGCGGTGGAGGAAAAGCCGCTGTAGGGGGATTTGTAGTGTTGGGGGGTTGGTCGATAGCAAATATAGTTTGTGGCTGAATTGATTTACTTGATAAATAACTAAATAAACTACGATTTAAATGCTAAAACTTAGTATAGCAAAACACTGATATGAAGATAATATAAAATGCTATTAAAATGCTCAATGATAAATGATTAATGATTGGCGCGTCGCGGTTGCTAGATGATTTTGGACTGAGATCTTGTTCGACTACATCTCCATGAGGAAACCTACGTCGACGGCAACACGCTCGTCTCGAGATGCTTAGTCAGGAGCTTAAATCTAGATCGTGGCCTACTCGCGTACCACGAGTTGCTGACCTAGGTCACGGCCTATGGCCTATACGGTCGTGTAGTCAGACCGCTGAATCAGGTGTGTTTTCACCGAACAGCCGCTTGCGCCCCTTCATTCCCCCAGACTTTGTCAAGATACCCAAAATTTGTGTACTGCGCATTTTTATGACCCCGTATAACTTCTCATATCGTCATCCTTGAGATCTAAACGAGGTAGTGATTTCTTTTTTGACAGGCCCGTTGGCGCAATCGGTAGTGACCCTGTCTGTTGCGCCAAAGGTCGTGGGTTCGAATCCCACTCAGGCCAAATATTCGTGTGACGAACACTTGTATTTGTTCTGTGTCTGGATGTCAATATTATCTATTTAAGTATGTATTTAAAAATATCTATGTATGTATATCAGTCTCTGACACCCATAACACAGGCTCGCGCCTACTTTGGGGTCAGATGGCCGTGTGTGAGAATGTCCAAGATATTTATTATTTTATTATTATTATTTTCATAAACGTTTTTGTGATTAACAGCGAGCAAGTGTCAGTAAAGCAGTCGCAAGTGGACAAGCTGTACGCCGGCCTGAAGGACCTGGCGGGCGAGCGGCGCGCCAAGCTGGACGAGGCGCTGCGGCTGTTCCAGCTGTCGCGCGAGGTGGACGACCTGGAGCACTGGATCACCGAGCGCGAGCTGGTGGCCTCCTCGCAGGAGCTGGGCCAGGACTACGAGCACGTCACGGTTGGTACATCAATTAAGTAACTTTCATGTATTGTAAACTTCACGTTATTTCAATTTATCTTGTACAGATCAATTTATTTCATTTTCCCGGTTGAGATAATTACAATTGTATTCAAATTTTTAAAGTACTAACGTCCTTTGGAGGGCGGCATGTTGGAGTTTAAACGTATATGTAACAAAGCGTCAAGCATCTACTTGTTAAGTGCAAATATCAGTGGCAATAAACACCTCGAACCGGGCACACGTATTTCATTTTCAATCAAGCAAATCACAACCTAAACACCTATTCCATACAAAACACATCCCTTGATCGGCAACAAAAGTATAATAGCACACAGCACTACTACTACTTACAGATGACCATCGCAGTAAAGGTTCGTGAAATACTGTCATTAACACCCTCTGTTAGCTGGGTCAGTCCAGTCCCAATTTGAGCTTTGTTCAAAGTCGGTTACCGTTGTCATGTCCGACAGCGGATGGGTGGTGCTGCATGCTCTTTTCTATCTTAGGAAAGTTCATTTCTCTCATCTATTGTCACCTAGAATAACATCGCAAATATTTTCTTCTGTTTCGACTTCAAACTAACGTGTGTTATGTTCTGAGAAAAAGCAAGATTGGGTCCTTAAAATAATTAAATTTGCGAGCCGAGTAAAAAACGCGTTTACCCAATGACGGATGAATTTATTGAGAGAGAGATGACAAGTTGTACAGATACAGAATAATAGTAAAAGTACAGATAACAAAAAACGTCAATGTAGGTAATAAAAGTTAATGTTTCCAACATGTTCCACTTTACACAGCTGTTGTGGGAGCGCTTCAAGGAGTTCGCTCGCGAGACCCAGTCCGTGGGGTCGGAGCGCGTCGCCACGGCCGAGCGCATCGCCGACCAGATGATCAGCATGGGCCACTCGGACAACGCGCTCATCGCGCAGTGGAAGGAGGGCCTCAAGGAGACCTGGCAGGACCTGCTCGAGCTCATCGACACCAGGACTCAGGTTGGTGAACTGCATTTTTATCAAAAAATAAGTGTCGGAAATTTACGAGACTGATCAGCATGGGCCACTTGGACAACGCGCTCATCGCGCAGTGGAAGGAGGGCCTCAAGGAGACCTGGCAGGACCTGCTCGAGCTCATCGACACCAGGACTCAGGTTGGTGAACTGGATTTTTATCAAAAAAGAAATGTCGGAAATTTACGAGACTGGACTTGTGGTAATTGACCGTGTATAACGAACGATAATTTTTTTGATTAGATGTTGGCGGCATCTCGCGAGCTTCACAAGTACTTCCACGACTGCAAGGACACTCTGCAGCGCGTGAGCGAGAAGGCGCGCGGCGTGAGCGACGAACTCGGCCGCGACGCCATCAGCGTGGGCGCGCTGCAGCGCAAGCACCACACCTTCATGCAGGACCTCACCACGCTGCACCAGCAGGTACTTTCCGTCCTTGCGGGACACACTGCAGCGCGTGAGCGAGAAGGCGCGCGGCGTGAGCGACGAACTCGGCCGCGACGCCATCAGCGTGGGCGCGCTGCAGCGCAAGCACCACACCTTCATGCAGGACCTCACCACGCTGCACCAGCAGGTACTTTCCGTCCTTGCGGGACACACTGCAGCGCGTGAGCGAGAAGGCGCGCGGCGTGAGCGACGAACTCGGCCGCGACGCCATCAGCGTGGGCGCGCTGCAGCGCAAGCACCACACCTTCATGCAGGACCTCACCACGCTGCACCAGCAGGTACTTTCCGTCCTTGCGGGACACACTGCAGCGCGTGAGCGAGAAGGCGCGCGGCGTGAGCGACGAGCTCGGCCGCGACGCCATCAGCGTGGGCGCGCTGCAGCGCAAGCATCACACCTTCATGCAGGACCTCACCACGCTGCACCAGCAGGTACTTTCCGTCCTTGCGGGACACACTGCAGCGCGTGAGTAAGAAGGCGCGCGGCGTGGGCGATAAGCTCTGCTGCGACGCCATCAGCGTGGGCGCGCTGCAGCGCAAGCATCACACCTTCATGCAGGACCTCACCACGCTGCACCAGCAGGTACTTTCCGTCCTTGCGGGACACACTGCAGCGCGTGAGCGAGAAGGCGCGCGGCGTGAGCGACGAGCTCGGCCGCGACGCCATCAGCGTGGGCGCGCTGCAGCGCAAGCATCACACCTTCATGCAGGACCTCACCACGCTGCACCAGCAGGTACTTTCCGTCCTTGCGGGACACACTGCAGCGCGTGAGTAAGAAGGTGCGCGGCGTGAGCGAAAAGCTCCACCGCGACGCCATCAGCGTGAATGAGTGAGTGAAACGAGTGAAATATTTTATCCGAATGCGATATTATGAACTACAATTTTTGGTATGTAGGTATGTAGTATACTTCGTATAAACATTATTTTATAAAAAATTCTTGTAGCTATGTATTGCTTTTGCAGGCTTCTCGGTTGGCCAAAGTATTCTCCCCCAACGTAGGCTGCACTGAAAATCAGCGTTGTTGGTTTCATTTTCAGAGCCAACAGCATAATGCTGAGTGTAGACCTGTTTGTTGCACTCACTGCAACAGGGATAACGTTTAGGCATATGAATCTTTGTAACTTAGTTATAGTTTAGTTATAGTGTGTGTGTGTGTGTGTTATCTTTGTTGCAATAATGCACAAATAAAGTTGTGAGGTACTAAAGTTTGTAGTGGACTGTATCTTGATTGACTGATTTTGATGAAACGGAATTTTGACATTAAAACACCTGCACTGGTTGAATGTTTTATTGCGACTGATTTAAGAAGGCGACACATAGGTACGCGTATTACACGGCCACGAAAAATGAGCACCCAACAAAAGTTTTTCATTCATTCATTCATCGCGCAATCGGTAGTGACCCTGTCTGTTGCGCCAAAGGTCGTGGGTTCGAATCCCACTCAGGACAAATATTCGTGTGACGAACACTTGTATTTGTTCTGTGTCTGGATGTCAATATTATCTATTTAAGTATGTATTTAAAAATATCTATGTATGTATATCAGTCTCTGACACCCATAACACAGGCTCGCGCCTACTTTGGGGTCAGATGGCCGTGTGTGAAAATGTCCAAGATATTTATTTATTTATTTATTTATTTATTTATTATATTCAAATGAGTTTTCCGTTTCCAGGTGGAATCTATAAGCGCAGAGTGCGCGCGTCTCGGCGCGTCGTACGCCGGCGACAAGGCGGCGGAGATCACGCGGCGCGAGGCCGAGGTGGTGGAGGCGTGGAACGCGCTGCAGGCGGCGTGCGCGGCGCGCAAGAGCAAGCTCGAGGACGCGGACGATTTGTACCGCTTCCTGAACCAAGTGCGCAACCTCACGCTGTGGATGGACGACGTCGTCCGCTCAATGAATACCGGGGAGAAGCCCAGGTCGGTACCCACCGACCAACCTCACTTGGATCGAGCAAAAAATGAAAAATGCATCCTTGCGCTATAAAAAATTGTGAGCCGTCACGGGACGCCTGGCAGATGTGAAACATCGAAATTATTTTGTACAAGTAATATGCACAAAAGTACAGATTATGACAGGAACTAAAACATATACGAAAAAAACAAAAAAAATTATAACAAAAAAACAAAAAAAATACAACAAAAAAAACATAAATTTAATTATTATATTTTATTAATAAAATAATTTCCGACCGTCACTTGTCGGAACTGTATAGTATATAATATTCCATATTCGCTCGCCACGCTCGCCACGCCAAAAATTTGGTTTGCCCTGCGCCTAAAGATGTTATTATAAATTAGATTCGATTATAAATACCCTGTCATTCCTCTGTGCTAACAATATTATCACGTCAAACTTCCAGGGATGTGAGCGGCGTAGAACTGCTAATGAACAACCACCAGTCGCTGAAGGCGGAGATAGAGACGCGCGAGGACAACTTCACGGCGTGCATCGGGCTCGGGCGCGAGCTGCTCGCGCGGCAGCACTACGCCGCCTCGGACATCAGGGACAAGCTGCTGGGGCTTACCAACCAGCGGAACGCGCTGCTGCGCCGCTGGGAGGAGCGCTGGGAGAACCTGCAGCTCAGTGAGGACTTTTTTTTATATATAGATATAAGATAGCGAACAAACGTGCAGAGCAACGTGCAGAACAACATGCATCACCCATCCACTGCCAGCAATGACAACTGTGAGTGACTTTGAACAAGACTCTTAGAGGAACTTGGATGGTTAATTCAGTTAGTTCTTGTGGAGCAAGTGCACACGCGAGGACAACTTCACGGCGTGCATCGGGCTCGGGCGCGAGCTGCTCGCGCGGCAGCACTACGCCGCCTCGGACATCAGGGACAAGCTGCTGGGGCTGACCAACCAGCGGAACGCGCTGCTGCGCCGCTGGGAGGAGCGCTGGGAGAACCTGCAGCTCAGTGAGGACTTTTTTTTATAGACTAGTGGACGCCCGCAGCTTCGCTCGCTTCTACGCGAGACGCTAGACCTATTAACCACGTCTGCCCGCGTTCGGGTTGCCCACTTGACTTAAAAAACGGCAAAGTTTCATACTAACTTTGCACCCCCGTTTTACACCCTTAGGGGGTGAATTTTCAAAAATCCTTTCTTAGTGCTCCCCTACGCTATAAAAGGAACCCCTGTGCAAAATTTCAAGTTTCTAACTCTTATAGTTTAGGCCCTGCGTTGATATGTCAGTCAGTCAGTCGGTCACCTTCTTTTATATATATAGATATAAGATAGCGAACAAACGTGCAGAGCAACGTGCAGAACAACATGCCATCTATCCACTGCTAGCAATGACAACTGTGAGAGACTTTGAACAAGACATATTCCTATATCCCTTGGATGGTTAATTCAGTTCATGTGGGTTCTACGGGCAAGGATGGTGAGTGGGAGTTAGTCCTATTAGATGTATTTTTTCTGCTGCTTAAGAAGTTTTATATACAATGTGTAAGTGTGCTTCTTTAATCGCTCGGGAATTCTGAAGCTCAACAACGATGACAATGATAGTTGTTTGAGAAAAATAGGTATTTTTTGGTGGCGTTATCCAATAGAATCGTGCTATTGACGACAAAATTAATAATACCATATCTATACAAATATTTGGCTACGAGAGATTGATATTTGACAAATTTTATATGGAGCTCAAATATCTATCCCTGATAGCCAAATTCATCAATAGATAGGTTATTAATTTTCAGCTATAATCTTACTTATCCTAATCCCTTCTACAGTCCTCGAGGTGTACCAATTCGCCCGCGACGCGGCGGTGGCCGAAGCGTGGCTGATCGCGCAGGAGCCGTACCTGATGTCGCAGGAGCTGGGCCACACCATCGACGAGGTGGAGAGCCTCATCAAGAAGCACGAGGCCTTCGAGAAGTCCGCCGCGGCCCAGGAGGACAGGTTCAGTGCGCTACAGAGACTTACTACCGTGAGTAACAAGTTTTTTTTTTGCTTTTACACTGCTCAAGGTTATGGGAGTGTGTATGTTTAGTGACGGTACAGCTGTTGGCACGAAAGTGAAGCCCTGAACGAGATTCTGAGGGGATATCAGAGCATGGGGTATTAATGCGGGGGACATCGGCGCTTACAACTGACATCCCGCTCGGCCCGCGCAAGACTATACAAAGCTAAATTTTTACTTCACTTAGCTGTTATGCTTGTAATGCCGAATAGTTTCGGATAGCAATTATTAAAATCATAAAATCTTAATAAATCTTTTCATTCATTAATTTTCTTTTCATTTATGATCAGAGGTCAAATCCATGCATGCATTTACTTTGCATATTAATTTATTTCTTGATCAAAGTGAAATAAATTCGGAAGTCTAAAATGTTTGTTATCATGTACATATGATATATTTATGAAAATTAGTACAGCTTGATTTTTTTCCGTTACACAATCTAAAAATTATTTCAATAAAAAAAAAATTATTAAGGGCATAAAGTTTGTATGGAAAAGTAACGTTGTGAGGGGTAACCAAGTATTCTTTTGCGTAAAGTAAGGTGCCCCTTATGACGTGGTAGTTTGGCTCTTTCTTTTCAATTAACCTGTAGGTGTTCTAGCAGTGCTTTGTAAAGTAAAGCATTTATAAAGGTAGTAACAACCTAACGTGAAGTTACATTTGAAATTGTAAAGGAATAGCGCAAAAGCGTCTAACGACGATTTCCATGGCATGCTAGTTTGTTTCTATCTTTATTTCCGCACGTGTAGTTTGGAATTATATTATTGTTTAATCTTCCTTTTTGCACTGCTTATTGGTTTTGGTATTAGCTTTATTTAATTTTCCTTTTTTTTCTAATTTATCACTAGCTTGAACTGAATGCGGCAAAACTGTGGCCCAATCCAGAACCATGGGAAAAGTGTGACGAATCTACCTTCCAGTACCTACCTCCCCCCACTACCCATGATAATATGTACATAGCTCAGACAACTAGTCCTACCCGTCCCATATCAGAAGTTGTCAGAGAGATAATAGTGAAAAGCGAAAAGTACAAATTGCCCGAGAAGTACAATCAGACTAGATGTCTTCGAATTGACTGTTCACCGGGACCGGTCAAAAACGATTCATACCTGTGGTCAGCAGTGAATAATAACACCTTGTCAACTATATCAGAGTTCAGCACTCCGCCCAACTCTCCACTGAAAACATCCTTATCACCCGAAATATACAGTTCAGTTTTCTTCGATTATAACGCGGAGTGTCAAAAAGAATCTGATATCAAGCTTGCTTGCATTGATCTAATATTATGGCAAAGGCTAGCGCATCAGCAAATATATCCGAACGTTTCATTGCTCAAACGTTCTTCGAGCAGTTCGTCCTCTAAATCGGAATTCGCAAAAGGTATCATCCGTAAGCTGACCCGTCGCAAGAGATCTTTAGAGAGCGACGTCGCCGTACTATCCCTGCCTGGCCTCACCAGCAGCGATAAGGCACTAAACGATTTAGGGAAGGAGGTCAAAACGATCCCTCTATCCTCCTCCCTGCTCCTGCTGTCCCAAGTCCGACACTTCCTCTTCCCCGATGGTACATGGTACTTTAACTACTTGGATGGTGTAAGTGTGGTTTTCGGTATAATGCATGCACTATTTGCTTTATGTTGCCTTCTAGAAGTATTTTGTGTTGTTGTTACATTTCACCTTATCTGGTTCATTTTATTGATCGTCTTATTTGTTAGGGACTGTGTCAAAAAGTTATCTGTTATGTCTGTTTATTTTATCCAATTTGTTGCAGGGCTTGTCTAGCCATAAGGAAGTTGTATGATTAGTAAAATTTGAACTAAACCATGTTTATGTTTCAAAGATGAAATCAAATGCATTTGAAATTATCAATAACATATAATTTTATACCATTTTTTTCTTATTATTGACACAGCCTATTCGATGACCTAATTTTAATTATAGGCTGATGTGAAAATTAGTGTATTATCTGTGCATAGTAAAAAGTTAAAATCCTGCTCTGCCAGTAATGAGCGGTCTATTGAATTAACTTAGTTAAACCAAAAACCCGCGAAACATGCTTATTTATGATTGTGTATGACTTCATAACAATGGATTTTCGCCCAAGTAACGCCTGATACAACTAACTATTGACTAATTGCTTAACTCGAATCTGCAATTACCGCAGCCAAATATCACTGTTCAATGTCAATCTCTGGCTTTCAAGTCTTTTACTAAATGTGCACTACAATTGCACATTTAGTAAAAGACTAACGAGGGCGTCCTGAAAATCAGCGGCTGCGGGCTTGCCACGGCCATTTGCTGAGGGCGTCCCATTTCGGCATCGATAATTTTTTCTTATTTAAAATTATATTGTTTCACATTTCTTGTATGTTTAATATTATCTGTAAATTTAATATGATGTTACTACAACCTCGGATTCCTCAGTATAACTAAAATTAGAGCACAATAAAATTAACCTAAAACTAAAAAACCTTATAAAATATAAAATAATAATTAATTCATATTATTAAAAGGAGTCCCCTTAGGCAAGGTTCCGAAGATACTGGCAGCGTTCCCCCTTTGAATAGCTAGGCTAATTCTTTGTCCGAGGTAGCTGCCTGCTCTTCGGTCTCCTGTGATGTCGACTAACCTTTTTGATATTTCATTAAAAAGCCTTATAGCGCTAATTGTTGTATGTTGTATGTCGAAATAAATGTTTGTCTATGTCTATGTCAATGTGTAATTGTTTTCCAGTTCGAGGTGAAAGAGATGAAGCGACGCCAGGAGGCGGCGGAGGCGGCGGAGCGCGAGCGGTTGGAGCGCGAGGCCGCCGAGGCCGCCGCGGCCGCCGCGCACGACGCCGTCGACCGCGCCGCCTCGCCCGACCAGCCGCAAGGTATGCCACACATGCACAGCCATACAAATACAACACAATACAAATATAATAATATCCTTTTTCCCGCGGCTCCGCCCGCGTGGTCAAAGGGAATTAAGAATGAGTTGTTTATCATACATGACACATTTGTGGTGGATGAATAGTGACAGTTCCACAATTAAAAGATACTTAGAGGAACCAGAGGTAATGCTGACCGCAGATAAAGTGTACGTAAACTGACTTACTGGAGCAAATAAAAAAACAGCAATATCTTCAAATGGGGATGTTTTACCGAGGTAAAAAGTAGCCTACCCTCCTCACTATCACCACACACAAAAACCATACCAATTAATAGCTTCGTTGCGACGTGAAAGTCGGACAAACAAACAAACACACTTTCACATTTATAATATTACTATGGACTATGGATTGTTCACCAAATGGATAACATGAATTAAAACATACAGTAGCATAAAGTCAAAACATAGGGTACACAAAAGGACAGAGATCTCGACCTTTGGGATCAAAAATATTCTTCTTAATCACGTTACATACACATTCACACACAGAGAGAGACGGCGTTTTTTGCGCATCACTCGCACATCTCTGACAACATAAAAGCACAAGTCCATTCTGATAAAAGAAAGAGAATAAATCAGCCCAATAGAGGCCACATGTAGAGGCAGCGTGTCTTTACATAACCTATTTCAAAATTTCTACATTAGTGTGTATTTGTGAAATAGACTAATAATTTTTACCTTTGATTATAGTTTATAGAAAACTTCTGTGGTTAAATTCAAATTATAGAATCTATCAGAATAGATTTTACACAGATGTAACAAGATTCAAGTCCACTTCAAATAACACAAGTGCATCATAGACACCGAACAAACACTCCAGTATTCATTATTCAATATTTCTCCAATTTATAAACTTTGACAGTTTTTAAGGATTTATTTAATAAATTAAAAGTTTCTTAAACACACAGCGCAATAAAGACATGCTTTTTAAAATATAAATTTAAATAAATATTATTGTCTGACTCGCTGTCTGTTATAGAAATTTTATAAGATATTACTTTAATTTGATTGATGATACCATGAAACATTAAATGTACCTAATGCCTTTTTGTATTTGTTATTAAAACTCGTCCATATGTTTAAGGACGTTTTATGTTTCATGTTGTTTTTAATCACAAGATTTATTTTTATACCATTTAAGGAATCATGGCCAATGATTCTGAGTATGAAAATTATATATAGTTTATAACAATTGAGTGAGTCAGTTATGAAACTTTAAGTTCCTTCGAAAATTTAACACGTCACTGATTGCAATGTAAGCACGCATGTGTTATGTCTTCTAGCACTGTCCAACGAAATGATCTTTCAGTAAACATTTAAAACGTTTCACTAACTTTCACCGTTTAACAGGTGAATGCTGCTTGCATATTGCAGTTACACTAATTAGAGATTCTCTCAAATACTATATAAAATGACGAAGGAATTGTATGTTTTGTTTAAACATGAAAGAGACATAATGCTCACACATTCGCACCGCGATAGAGCTAAAAGTCGTACGGCGTCGCTTGCCGCTTTACGTGTCAATTTTATTACCCTTGTATACCGCTTGCCCGGCCGCCCGATCAAATTGGACCTAACCGTCTAGCACTTAAAGTTCACTTTGACTAATTATAGTGCGACTTTAAAACGAGCACCAATTTTGTCGCACGGCCGAGTGTTGCGTAAGACACGAAGGGGACGTTACTTACCGATGTGTTGTCCACACATGCACACGCGTAGTCGTAAGGAGAACATCCACTAAAGCGGCTGAGAAGGCCCAAGAGCGACCGCATTCCCAGCCAGGTAACCAGAGCGCTTTCTATAATACTACCGATGTAAAAAATACCCGGCTGTACGCATGAGCTTACGTGGTAGTAGTTATGTACATGGGTCTTTAATTTGGCCGGGTTACACTGCGCTCTAAATAGTAACACTACTCCGGGGATAGATACACTTGTTTTTTTTTTTGTATTTTTATTTAGCTTAACGGCTTTGTTTTTATTTGAAAGAAATTTTTCGACACAATGTAGGATTTTCCGTAGGTTTTCTATCTTGTAGTTGGGCTAATAAGCACAATTTTCTTTATTGCTGCACGATTTCAGTGTTTGTCACATTTCATTGTTTTGTTCATCCGACAGTAGGATAATAGGTGAAGGCTTTCTTCTATGATTTTCATATAGTATTTTTGTGTTACACTTCTTGTTCTTCTATATCGTTAAAACAATCATTACTCATTACAGTAAAATATGTTTTATCTCATAAAACACTATTTACAGTACAGTAAAGTGTACAGTATTACAGATTAATTACGTATTGGCGTGATAAATTACTTAATCTATGTGGTTTGGAGATCGTATCTACTTATTATTTTTTATTATTATAATTTTATATATCGTAATATTGTTGCCAAGTCGCTAAATTCATCATCTGACACTACCATAAATATTCATATTATATTATTTAATATTCATCGATATATTATAATTTATCTTTACAATTTACTTGTATAAGCTAATCACGGTGATGGTTTGATACTCTTTCTGTCTGTTCGTCTATCTGTACTATATCTATGAGTCCTTGTTTTTTTAAATCGACGTCAATCGAAGCTATGTTTCTTATACTGTGCTGTGCTCTTGACTCTGGACCTGTCTTCGAGTAAGGTAGGTAATACTTGTCGCTTTTTATTAAGCCTTTACTAGCTTCCCAGTTATTCTATGCACGGCTTGCCCACAGCATATCCTTATAATCTTACTATACACATAATATTGCAATACTGTAGTGTTATAAGAGAGAGAAGCTAAACTGTAGTGTTATAAAGAAAGAGCTAAAGGAAAGTAAATAATAAGAAAGAATTTTAAAAGAGAATATGTGTATTATTACTCACTCGGTGGTTATAAAGATTAGTTGTTCGACGGAAGATATAAATTTAGTAATAAAGAGTCACTTAAGGGAAGGCACAGACACAGACGTTCAGAAGCTCCGATGCACGGCCGCGCAAGCAGCGGCACTGCAACACGCTCTCCTTGGTTGAGCAGCGAACGGCAGGGCGGTGAGGTGCGGGCGTGCAAACAGCGCACAAACCACGCACGAAGTATATCAACACGAGACCGTTCAGCAGGTCTCGGCAGCTCACACACGAAGTATTCAGCACGGGATCGTTCAGCAGGTCCCGGAAGCTCTGAAAAACACTCCGTATCAGATATCTTCCTTTAAATCCGATTTAGCAAGCCAAAAGAAGTAAATCCACTTTTCTTCACTCAAGAGTGATTTCTCTCTAGAATCGTCTCTGTAGAATAGCCCTCTGTAGAATAGCTCTCTGTCGAATGATCTCGATCATGTTCCACACAGCATTCTTCCTTTTTTAATTCAAATTTGAATTTGAATTCCTATATGGCCTAATACAATATAGCTAAATTTTATATGATATATCTATGAGATAACAAGAAAATAACATAATCTATGGCAATTCCTAAATTTATAAGCTATATTAAGACATTACACATTGACTTAAGTCATGTATGAAATACAAATCACAACATTAAATGTTCCAAGAAAATAATTAGAAATCACTAAATACTAAAGAGAGAGTTATACAAAGATGTTACAAAATAATATTTAAAGTTACAAACATCCTACAAGTGAGAATTACCTAAAAATTTAATAGTAAGTACCTACATAAGATTTAGAATACATAACCAAAACTAATAAACAAGTAAAAGGACATCTATAAATACTAACTAATTTACAATTCAATTGCAGCCAAATAAATTACCCTAAAATGGTAAAGAAACATATAAAGTATGTATATCAATATAAGAAATAAACAAAGATAAAAATGATGAAAAGAATGAAGTAATATGAAGAAACTGATGTGTACAGAAAAGGTATTAGTAAATACTACATATATTTCCCCCGCCCAAGTAATTTTTTTGGCTGTTACAAAAAAATTTTGAATTAAAAATAGTGATTACCTTACACATCCATTATACTGTCCATACCTTATTCTTTCATACATCAATCTTGCAAAGTTAGGGGCTAGGGTTCACATTCAATGACGCCTACTCCAAAGGTAACACTAGACAATGACTTTAAGGCTTATTTTAGGAGTTGTCATCCGCTCAACGTTGAAAACCCAGAACTCGAATACGAGATTTATTGGTGTTGGCTTCGTTTAACGAGTCACGATCCGCTCGTACTGTAAGGCTTGTTTAAAGAGTCGTAAACCGCTCTATAAGAGATAACCAAGACGGTTATAAGTAAGAATCAGAATAAGTAGTTCTGACAAAGAAAGTTAAGATTATAAAAATTAAGAACTAAAAGAAAAGAAACCAAGTTTAGTAATAACTTAGTTAATTAGAAGTATTTCTCTTCCAGAATAGAAGATAACTACTCTCAAGATATTTAGAGAACCTATACAGCTTAAAAGCTAAGTTTAAAGAATGAACTTCGAAGTAAATCCAAAATTCGAAGTTCAATGATGAAGAAACAAGCATAGTATAAGATGAAAGAATGAATGAATAAATATTATAATTAGAATTAAAGTAATAAAAAGTGAAATATAAGAATTAATTAAATTTTAATATCTTTAACATGCCATTTGGATCTAGAACCATTAGCATCCTCTAAGATATAAACTAAAGGTGAAAGTTTTTCCACAACCTTGGTTTTTATATATTTAGGTGCCAATTTTGCACTAAAATACGAACCAGCATTGCTAAGAACAAAATTTTTACGCCATACCATATCTCCGATATTAAATTCTTTGAAAGTATGTCGAAGATTGTAACCTAGTGAATTCCTAGCATGGGCAGCATGTAACGCAATTTGTACCTTGTCAAAAGTATTAGCAAGTAATCCAAGGTTATGGGCATAAATGTCTCTAGGTAGAAAAGTTACCTCGTCTAAGTTCTGTAGTGTGGAATATAACGAACCACAAGGAATAAGTTCCCTACCAAAAACTAAATAGGAAGGAGAAAATCCAGTCGTTGTATTAACTGAACTGTTAATTGCAAATTGGATTCTTGGTAAGAAGATATCCCAAGATCTCTGATCTTCTCCTACCAAAGAGGACAAAGCTGTAAGAATTGTTCTATTATATCTTTCAGTAGGGTTGACCTGAGGACAGTATACGGGAGAATAATAAATAAATGGAATATTATAACGTTCAAGTAAATTTTTAAATTCATGAGATTGAAATTGTGAGCCGTTATCCATTATTACTGTTTGAGGTATCCCATGAACTAAAAAGACATAATTTTCTAGATTAGATATAATATTATTAGCTGTAGCACGTTTTAAAGGGAATATTAAGGAATATTTTGTAAATAAACAATTAACTACTAAAATAAATTGATTACGGCGTCTAGTCATAGGAAATGGTCCCATAAGATCCAGTGATATAGTTTGAAAAGGTCTAGAACAAATCTTAGGCTTTCCCATAAGACCATAAGGTGAATGGTTGGAATGCTTAAAAGATAAGCAAACCTCACATGTTGATATTAATCTAGCAATATCTTTAAACATGTTAGGCCAGTAGTATCTAAGAGAAATTTTTTTATATGTTTTAAATATTCCTAAATGAGGATCCTGAGAAGAGCCATGATTAGACAAAATGATACTATCTCTATCTTGTGGCAAGGGTACTTCTTTCCAAATAAAATCGTCTGTTATATTATAAGGGGAGTAAATACAGCGATAAAGCTTATTATCCCGTATGGTATAATTTGGATAAGAATCTGGGTTATTCTGACAACCAATAAATATTTTGTTGTAAATTTCTAAGGCAGGATTTAGGGCATCATCTGTAGCTATGGGAAGGGTATAAAGAGAGCGAATATGATTGCAAGATTCAGGATCAGACTTATTTTTAAAACGAGATAAAAGATCAGGAACGACATTATCTTTACCTTTTTTATGTTTAATAATAAAATTGAAGCAAGATAATCTGAGGGCCCATCGAGCTAGTCTTCCTGAGGGATTAGATAGATTAAGAAACCATTTTAAAGCTGCATGATCTGTATAGACAAAGAATTGTTTACCGTTATCTATATAACACCGCCAGTGTTCTAATGCTGTAATAACGGCTAAAGTTTCACGTTCAGTAGTAGAATAATTTTGTTCATGTTTATTTAAGGATCTGCTCATATAAGCTATAACTACATCTTTACCATCTTGTTCTTGAGTTAACATAGCACCTATTCCATAGTTAGAAGCGTCGCAATGGACTGAGAAAGGTAAGTTAAAATCCGGACAAGCAAGAACTGGAGTAGTGACAAGAGATTCTTTAAGTTTACTGAAAGCTAAATCACATTCGTGATTCCAAAAGAACTTAGGAGCATTTTTACCTGAAGAAGTAAGTCTGTTTAATGGGGCAGCAATTGTGCTGAAATTTGGAATAAATCTCCGGAACCAACTACAAGTACCTAAGAACCTCCTTACCTCCTTACGACAAGTGGGAGTAGGGTATTCTAAGATAGCTTGAATTTTAGATGGATCTGCCGTGAGACCGTGCTCATTAACAACGTACCCTAAATATTTTAATTCTTTCCTAAAGAATTTTGATTTTTCAAAATTAATCGTTAATTTTGCATAAGTTAATTTTTCCAGCCCTATGTAGAATAGCTCTCTGTCGAATGATCTCGATCATGTTCCACACAGCATTCTTCCTTTTTTAATTCAAATTTGAATTTGAATTCCTATATGGCCTAATACAATATAGCTAAATTTTATATGATATATCTATGAGATAACAAGAAAATAACATAATCTATGGCAATTCCTAAATTTATAAGCTATATTAAGACATTACACATTGACTTAAGTCATGTATGAAATACAAATCACAACATTAAATGTTCCAAGAAAATAATTAGAAATCACTAAATACTAAAGAGAGAGTTATACAAAGATGTTACAAAATAATATTTAAAGTTACAAACATCCTACAAGTGAGAATTACCTAAAAATTTAATAGTAAGTACCTACATAAGATTTAGAATACATAACCAAAACTAATAAACAAGTAAAAGGACATCTATAAATACTAACTAATTTACAATTCAATTGCAGCCAAATAAATTACCCTAAAATGGTAAAGAAACATATAAAGTATGTATATCAATATAAGAAATAAACAAAGATAAAAATGATGAAAAGAATGAAGTAATATGAAGAAACTGATGTGTACAGAAAAGGTATTAGTAAATACTACAATACACATTATTATAATTGCATAATATTATAATTTTACTTTATCGGTGTTGAATCCAATTCAAATAACCTTATGTTTTCTTAGATTCTTTACTTTTAAAAGATCTTCATATCTTAAAACTATCGTAAAAATAATAAATTAATGCGCCACTAAATGTTTTGAATAAATGTGTTTTATTTACGTGGCTTTTACTAACTAAAATATATTTTAATAACAGCTTTATGTTCTTACGTTAAATATCATCGCTAGTCATTTAACATACGTAATTAAATACTGAAATCTGTAGAGTGGGTTACAAAGTATCGTAATTGAAAAACAGAATTAGTTTAAATCTTAGCTAGCCTGAATGGAATGTTAGTGTAGCACGTAATGTTGTTAAGTAATTTTAGATTAATACCATCTTCCAATGCGTGGCATTAGATGTTACGTTTAGACTACAAATTACATGTAAAATATGTATATTCATTGAATTTAACCACAATACCAGCGTGAAGTGCCTTCGAGTAAAGAAAGGATTGTAGTCATGTATATCTATATAGGCTCTAGACCTCCCACAGCATAGTCTGTGGGGGAGACCCGTGCCCAGCAGTGGGACGTCTATGGGTCGCAGCGATAATCTATGAATCAAATCTATATAGTATCTTGTCAACAATTGGGTATTTGAATATTTTTTTTTTATGTGATAAATGAAAAGATCATATATAAGTTTAATAACAAAACTATTTTTTTTTTCTTTTTTTCTCGCAATAATTCAAAAGCTATTTCAAAATAAAAATTCAATTCAATAATTTTTGAATCCAGTACCGAAGACACGCCGACAACTCCCGAACAAACCCGAGCGCGTGTGACGTCATAATGTTAGTTTTCATTGTTAAATATTTAAAGGATGATGGACAAAAATGTATGGAACCTGGTACCGGTGCGTGATTCATCTTGATTGGACATGGGGTACCAAAATGGCCATCCTCCTTTATATAACATTTTGACGTCACAAATATGGTGACCAATCATGGCGCGTTTATAGTCACGTGATTTTTATTCAAATTTCATCAATTTTTAATTGTTTATAATTAATTGAAAAAAAACATTTTTAAGTTTTTTGCATTAAATATCAATATTATTAATAATATAGTATTAAAATACATAAAAAAAATCAATAATTTTTCTTTTTCAAATACCCAATTGAGCAAAATATATAAACAATTATTATGAAAAACTAACACCTAATCGACATACGTCTAGTGTCACGCATTGTGTAGTATTAAAAGCATGTGAGGATGTATTAGCATGTGCACGTAGTGTGTAGCGATAACTAGCACGTAGATGTACGCATGCAGAGGCGCCTAGCCCCCCCCCGGCCGAGCCGGCCGGCGCCCCCCCGCCCGCCGCCCCCGCTCCCGCCCCCGCGGCGCCCGTCACGCCGCCTGTCGACTTGCCATCCACCTCGAAACAGACGCCCGCTAAACCTGCACGCCTGTCCAGTGAGTATAAGAGTAGAGTAGTCTAAATCTGGGCCTCCAGACAAGCGAGAAGCATTTCGTATCGGTCTTTCGTTTTTAAACATATCTTTAATACACAACACTATTGGTGGTGCCAAAACCCGGGAATGAACCGGGGACCTTTAGATGAAATGATGAAAAATAAACATCAAGGGGATATTTTACTAAAAAAAAGAAAAAAAACTGTTGGTGCTCTCTGATTGGCTGATATCTAACTATAATTTACACGTCTGCCATTTACTTATCATTCGTACTTTTTAGCTCGAGAAGATACGAAACGTTTGCCACTTGTCTAGAGAGTGCTAGATGGTTTTGAATTCCGGTCGAAAAATTGGTAGCGTTTATGTTACTTGTCGCTTCTAATTAAGTGTGGTGATTAAAGTTTTATATGTTTATCAAATAATACGAGCAATAAAAACGAACAGTTTCTCGGATATAGGGCTTTTGTGATGAGATTTCTTTTTACAACTGATTATAAACATCCAAAAAGAAATTCCGTGCCTAATCAATTATTTAGCTGTGCGCTATGAATTTATTAGCCATTGATCAAGTTTAGTAAGGGAGTAACGATATACATACTAAATTTCTTATTTGATGTATCCTAGCTTCAAGACCATCTATAAGTAGCGGAGTAGTAGTACTTAATGACTGTACTCACATAGAATGCAACGTGCATGTAATCTAACACTGTCCCGCGGCGTTCCGTGTTCAAATCGTGTCCAAGTGTAGCATGTAACGCTTTTGTTTATTTTGCTCCGACGCAGTTTTGTTTTTATGTTGCTTTGAATTATTTTTTCTGTTTTTTTTACACCCAATCCCTTGCCTCGACCCGATTTTATCCAAATCCTATCATCGTTCAATTTCATCTTCTGTTCTTCCTTTTTTTTCATATTTAATAACTAATGTCTCTGTATTTGGCACGTTTTTCACTTTCCAACACATCTGTGATCTTAACTATCACCAACATAACCCGTCCATGTCCAATTTACCCCCCTTCCCCCTTGCCCCCGTTTCCCCCCTCCCGCGACGCAGCGGGCGGCGCGAGCTCGTCCCCAGCGACGCCCTCGAGCTCCGGTAAGGTGAAGACGCGCTCGCGCAGCAAGTCGCCCTTCAGGAGCTTCAGATGGCGCACCGCCAAGAAACTGCTCAGCGGCTCGCACCACAGCGACGACGAAGGTAACGAACGCGAAGCGACGCCGCCACACCACGCGACTTTCACATTCAGATTCATTTATTTTTCATTATATGGTATTTTTTTATACGCTTAATTAACGTCATAACATTTTTTATCTACCGCCGGTTCACAAAGTTGATGCTACCGAGAAGAACACGGCACGAAACTCGGTATTACTTAACGGGTAAACTTAACTTTACTGATACGTGATACGTTACTATACAAAGGGCCTTATTTATAAGAAATAATAAAATAGTTTTACGAGTGTTTTGTCTTTTTTATTCAAACTCAATTCAGAATTTGAAAGAAAATGACAAATCCCTTGACAGCTATGATAAGTTTATTAATTTTGTATGCATAAGGGGGTTAGTCTGTTTCTAGTTGATATACATTATTTCTATTGGCTGAGTAAAATTTTCTTTGGACGTAATGTGATATGTATTACTCTCTATAAAATATAAAACATTTGATAGTAATGATGGACGTTACATGTACCTATGATTTCCGAAAGTCGAATCATTCGTTTAATGTGTAAAATCTTAGTGCCGCTCTTATTGATTATAACAGTAAATATTATTTATTAGTACCTTTAAACTTACAATTCTACTATAATCTACTTATTATCCTAAACTTATAAAAGTTAAGCCTACCTAATCACACAGTCAAATTACACATAAAACCACATGTATTGTTACAAAATCTTTAAGGAATATAGTAAAGAAGAGAAACTACGATCGCCCAAGAGTCCGTCAAACAGGAGAAACGTACGTACGCCGAATGCTTTGTGTGCTGCTGTTTCGCGCATGGATTGCCGACTTGTGTTCTGTGTGTGTCCTATAAACTAGCTTAGAGTAAGACGAGATCGGTAGAAAAGGACGGACGTATCAAACTATCACCATGTGATTTTAGACGACATTGCCGGAATTAAAATTTATTTACGTAGTGTTTTTCTTTTATTTATTGTGTCTGAAGGTCGTAGTTGATTTCGCATGCGATGTAAGTTGTTAAACAAACTTTTAATAAATAAGAAAGATAAGTGTGCGTTGCATAAAGTGGATACATTTTGGAGACAAGCCGGCGTTAAAAATGCGCTCGTGCGAATGAAACCCTAATTTGGATTAAAAAACGTCGCATCAGAAATTCAACTATGACCAAAGACAAGCACTCGCGTATAGTGATAATACAGCTTTTTTCAGCATGAGCTAACGAATAGATTTAGTGTTTAATACATGTTTTATGACACAGAGGGCGCTAGTCCCGCGAGTGAGGACGAGGGCGCAGAGGGAACGCTCGTGCGCAAACATGAGTGGGAGTCTGCCGCCAAGCGCGCCTCCAACAGGTTTGTACTAACAATACAATACAAAAACACTTAATAGTATACCAAAGTAGGATAGACAAAATACATGTAAAAAAACACCATATTCAGGTCTACAATTCGCGGTCTTACCTTAACACATAAATGTCTTCAATTTATTTTTTCACAACTATCAATCTATTGTACATCTTCGAAAACGTGTAGGTTTTAGCTTGTGACTTTACTCATCAAAGACGCGCAACGTTTGCATGAACATGCCTGTATTTCTCTTAGTAGAGATGTCAAGTATATATATCTAATAGGTGTCGATCCTATGTGTAGTATAGACACCTGTCACAAATCCACACTCCCGACCTGCTATTAAGAATTTCAAGATAGCAAACTCCTAATAATACTTGACATGGACATTGTCAAAAAGTCAACAAATAACAAATTAAAATCAATATTTTTTGTCCAGAAATGTTTTTTCAAGGGAAAGTTTCATCAATCGTATATCGTAATTTTTCGTGTTCAGATCGTGGGACAAGGTGTACGTGGTGGCAAAGGACGGTCGTATGTCGTTCTACAAGGACCAGAAGGCCTACAAGGCGTCGCCCGAGCAGTGCTGGCGCGGCGAGACGCCGCTCGACCTCAACGGCGCCGTCGTCGAGGTGGCCGCCAACTACACCAAGAAGAAGCATGTCTTCCGTCTCAGGTTTGCCTATTACATCAGTTACACTCACCCTCTTATTCATAACAAATTTATAAACCCTATTTTAGCGTGTTGTCTTCTTTATCCAAACTCAATTCAGAAATTGACAGAAAGTTACGAAACACTGTATAGCTAAAATAGGCTTATTCATGTGTAATGAATAAGGCCTTTAACTTATAACCCAGTCAAAATTTAGCGCCCATTAAAGAACGCACATGCTTTATATTGCGCACGCTCCTGTTCGCACTTTTCGTAAATGTCTTAACTATGCAGCGAACTGCGCTATGACTCAATAATGAAACTTTAACACTGTATTTGACATCTATTACAAACATTCTAATGCCAGGTTAAATAAGAATTCGCACGATCTCGATCTCGTTTAGTCAATTTGATAAATAGACAATCGATTATTGTTTTTCTTATATGAGTGAGATTTAGGGTTGAACTTCATTAAAAGCTTTTATTTAACTTCACTCGTATGTATGTCCTGGAATCTTGCAATCAATATTTCACCCACTTCCACTGACGCTATCGAGCTGAAATTTGGCACACATATTAGGTTCCGATGACAATGCATGAAAATAAAATAAAAAGTTATAAAAGCTTTTAAAAAAAATACAATTTTTTTACAGTATAATTTAATTAAAATGTGTAATTAAATGAACGTTCGTCAGGCTGAGCAGCGGCGCGGAGTTCCTGCTGCAGGCGCACGACGAGGCGGAGATGTCGTGGTGGCTGGACGCGCTGCGCGCGCGCACCGCCGCGCCCGCGCCGCGCTCGCACACGCTGCCCGCGCACCACGCGCAGGAGCCCAAGCGCCGCTCCTTCTTTACACTCAAGAAGAAGTGAGTACTGCATGAACGTTCGGCAGGCTGAGCAGCGGCGCGGAGTTCCTGCTGCAGGCGCACGACGAGGCGGAGATGTCGTGGTGGCTGGACGCGCTGCGCGCGCGCACCGCCGCGCCCGCGCCGCGCTCGCACACGCTGCCCGCGCACCACGCGCAGGAGCCCAAGCGCCGCTCCTTCTTTACACTCAAGAAGAAGTGAGTACTGCATGTCTTTTTTTTTATTTTTTATTGATACAGGATAGCAAACGAGCTTGCAGCACCACCCATCCGCTGTCGCCCATGACAACTGTGACTGACTTTGAACAAGACTCAATTAGGGACTGGGATGGTTAGTCCAATTAATTGAGAAAGTTAATTAGAACATTAGTTGGTCAGTTCGTTAGTAGGTATGAGGACTGGGGACTGTTAGTGATAGTTAATCCTGTTAGTTGGTGTTAGTAATAGTCCAGTTAGTACTTGTTAGTAGGAGTCTCGTTCTAAGTCAGTCACAGATGTGTTGCTACCCTTGAGGACTAAGATGGTCGCTTCTAAAGAAGTGTAACCGGAATCCACTTGCGAGCAGGAGGACATTTCGAGGTGGATGTACGTGCTGCGCACGGGCAACATCCACGCACAAGGTCAAAAGGGCTTACATTTTTAATTTTGTTCCAAAATGTATTCAAATTGGAGTTGTACACCTACATTGTTTGGTTTTATGAAAAAAGACACGACGCAAAAGACTTTGAAATATCAGCAGGGTGCAAAATTTTAATTTTATTTTATGCGCTTTAGGCCTTGCAGTAAAATGCATAAAAATGGTTGAATCGTTTTTGACACAACGTAGGTATATGGCTATTGCGTCATGCTAGAGCATGATTTGTCAGAGACAAGTCGGAGGAGGACAAATAGGCCATCAAAGATGCCAAACAGAAATTACAACTGTTATATTGTAAAATACAGCGCCAGTTTATTTTACATACTACGAGTATTTATTGCAAGGAAGAGTCGTGATTTTATGCTACTGATGGTTACTTACCAATGCCACTTCTAAATATCTAACTCTGACTATTTGCAATGACACTGGCTTCATATTTTATATCTATGTATAGTTGAGATATATTATAGTATACGTCACGCCAGTTTTGTGTAAGCCTACAGCGATCCCTGCACTCCCGATGATATTCTATTAAACTATTGATACTATACTTTTGATATTTATGATTGATGATATACTATTAAAACTAAGATAACGTTGTAAAAGTGTGTCACTTCAAATTGTTTCTTGACTAGGACTTTGCTAATCTGTCTCTTTCGCCCGATCGGAGAGAAGTAAAGAAGTAACTATTAAGTTGAGTAACACTAACCGAGCCAATCCCCCTTTCAGGCTTGAGAAGAAGTCAGTGCATACTCTCTCCTTCCTATTCTCACCCTAGCATGCAACCACCACACATCGCATGAATTTACACGTGTGTAACCACTTAAATCTAAATGTCTAACGTCCTATGTCTGTTAACTAACATAATTATTACTAACCTTTATATAAATTTAGACTTGAAACGGCATCTGATTACCTATCTTCGAATATCGCTTTAAAATTGACATGTTAATAATTCAGGACATAACGGAGTTGCATAAGAAAGAGATTTTTTAAACATTTGGGTTTTATTAGAGCTAAATTTACTAACATTTTATTTTCCAATCACCATATCAGTTGGTTAACGAAAGTTGGCACGTCCACAGTACTCGTAATTGAGATAATTTGTTTCTCATTGGACTAAGCTTTGGCTGACAGACGTGTCATTACATAACATATAACATAAAATCACGCCTGTATTTCCCCGAAGTGATAGGCAGAGTTGTGTCTACACCAATTTTGCGCAATTTATCTTTAGGTCTCATAGGGTTATCAAAATTAGGGTATGGCGGTGACAGC
Source organism: Carterocephalus palaemon (assembly GCA_944567765.1). NCBI lineage: Eukaryota > Metazoa > Arthropoda > Insecta > Lepidoptera > Hesperiidae > Carterocephalus > Carterocephalus palaemon. Next base: position 9,092,613 of record OX155651.1, on the reverse strand, counting down.
CTAGTGGCTATCGAACTCGCCTCTCACTCGAGCTGTCCGGGTTCAAACAAAAGCGGCAGGTACCAATGATTTTTCTCAGTTATGTGAGATTTAACAAATTAAATGTCACTTGCTGTAACGGTGGACACATCGTGAGGAAACTTGCATGCCTGAGAGTTCTTCATAATTTTCTCGAAGTCATGTGAAGTCTGCCAATCCGTACTTGGCCAGCGTCGTGAACTAAGGTCTAATCCCTCCCCATTCTGAGAGGAGACCCGTGCCCAAAAGTGGGACAAAGAAAGGGTTGTGATGATGATGATGTTTAGGTCCATTGCCATACACAGGGCACAAATACAGACTCCCTGCTGCTACCGGGTATTTCAAGGATTCGAACCGCTAGACTAGACCAACTAGGCAGTCATCAGTTTATTACGCTATAACATTACGCTTAGTTTCGAAATATGAGTTTGAAATACGATGTCATTCCGTGCATTTATTCTCGTCACACAAACGCCATACTGAAAGTACGCGCCAATTTTCGTTAATTTCATACTAGTAGTAGCACAGTGACGATACTTACTGTGGGTCATCGCTTTTGAAGTTTGGCGAAATAATGTCATTTCCGCAGGGCTGTCACATTTTAAAATGTTAATTCTGCAGTTCCTTATGCGTAGTTCCAAGTAAAATGCGTCACTCACAAATGTGACACTCGACCAGATAGTACCGAACGAGTGTTTGGTAGTTCGATAGAGCTACCCCTGTATCCAATGGCCGACTGTAGGAATTAATTCTAACGATGGGAATACATTTCCGGTTTTTCTCTCCGATAGTCGGATCCGATAGTCTGATCAGACAATCTGAAGGCACTCGTGCCATACATACTCGGACGTCCGATCCGACTATCGGATCGTATGTGTATTTAGTATTCAAAAAACAAATGTATGGCACGTGTTAGGTATTATTAGGTTGTGGTAGTGTACAAGTGCAGTGAGTAACGTGTTGTTGGTGCGTTTCAGCTAAGCGACGTCGACGCGGTGGCGGCGGCGCGTCCGGCGCTTCGTTTCTCACGACGCTTGCTGCCGTAAGCTTTGCCAATGAAGAAACCGCGGCCCCGCCAACCTCGACCACCCTCCGAACGACATTATTGTTATCATTTTGTTGCGTACAAAAAACGTTATTTAAGACTGTTCGATATTTTGAGTGTTTGAAACGTTCGCCTTCGTCTGAAACTGTATTTATTGTCGCGTCGAGTATATGATGCCCCCATGATGTATTTTTATCCGAATGCGAGATCCCACCCTATCGACGGCGTAGGTGTTGCACTGTCGAAAGATGTTTTGACTATGAATGCATAATTTTTAATTATTGAAAATTTTAACGCGACGCTATTTATGAATAAACGTCTTTAGTATTTAAAATCAGATAAAGAATTATATATATGATTATATTACTATTTATTTATATACGTCTTGACGACGATAGATCTAGTATAACGTGAACTCCTCTGAACTAGATGTGTATGTAGTTCAAATATTGGATTCAGATCTAGATGTTTTTATTGAAGTAACCATTGACCAAGCAGATATCAATCGACTGAATGCGAGTTACGCATTCTGTATCTATTTAAAATTAGCTAGGAAGACCGACGGTACCGCATTTACGATAGGAGAACCCAGTGATCGACATTACTGATCGACGGCTTGCTACGTCGCCCTGCGATATTCAAATATATAACGTTAGCTACGTAATTGTTAGATTTAATTTCCATTTTGAAAGTGTCTTCTTGCGGGCGCTACGATACCGCTGTACGTCGCTTTAAACGCCGCTTTAAAATTAAATTTATATCAGAGTTTTCCCTTAGGAGTATCGTTATTATTAATATTAGAAGCTATTAGACCTCCGGCGGCGACCGCAGCGGAATCGCAGGGTCTTTTTATTTATCAAGTGTAAGTATGCTTTATCGCCTTTAAGTGCTTCTACAAAGTAATGTGACTTATATTTAAAATACATTATTTAATTATTATTTTTACTGCCAACTTTCACAAATCGAATCTACTACTACCTACGTAGGTCTACGTAAATATAAAATTTCACCGTCATAATGTTACGATCACACATTCTTGGTTCTTTTTAAGTCTTATGATATTGTATAGAGTACGTGCATGCGTGGGAACCTACGTACGGGACGTAAGTTATGTGGCTGCGCCGATATTGTTCGCACTATTGCACGTGCACCTATGTTTAAATATTTTATTTTAAAAATTTACTTTTTTGAGGAAAGTATAATAAATGATGTTTTCAAATATTTCTCGTGTCTTTATATTCCTGCCCTGTCAATGATGATTACTTAGTTTCAAGTCAATCGGTATTACCTACAGATCACCCGCCTTAAGGTATTAACATAAAGATAATTTAATTTTCTTTGAGGGTATTTTAAATTTGGAAGTTAACACAAACTTTGTTTGAACACAATTTGGTTAAAATAAAATTACACATGAAATAGTAATGGTCCAAGAGCTGGCACCAATTTTTCGGTAGGTATTTGAGGCAAGCTGAAAACTTGTCCAACGCCTCTCCTATTATGCCCCAACACGGAACTGCAGACCTGGCTGGTGAGTAGCGGGGCTTAATGAATCCCTAAATAAAAATAAATAAAAAAAAATTATTTCCAAAAATTAAATGATCTGTCTTTTTGAGAATCTTATTTTTTAATTATAAATAATACCCTGTTAAAATTTCAAGTTGCCTCAAATACATTTTTTATATTTTTTTTCAAAATATGTTTGTACGCATCTGGCATTATTAAAACCCCAACTAAATCGTCTGGCTTATTTTTTTTTATATTCTGTAAACATTGGACTACAACTTATAAAAATTACATATTGCCTCAAATACATATATTTTTGGAAATAATTTTTTTTTATTTATTTTTATTTAGGGGTTGATTTAGCCCCGCTACTCACCAGCCAGGTCTGCAGTTTCGTGTTGGGGTATAATAGGAGAGGTAAAGGACAAGTTTTCAGCTTGCCTCAAATACCTACCGAAAAATTGGTGCCAGCTCTCCTACCATAAATGACACTGCTGTCAAATAATCTATACTGGGTCATCTCTCAACTATGCGCTTATCGCTCGACATCGCTGTATCAAAAAGATGTTGATATTGCCTCTTGAGATTATGAGATTATCAATTTTTTTCAGTCTCAGCCCATGGATATACATTGTATATGGTGTCTAAAAGTGACGATTTATAATGGTTAAGTAAATAACAGAAAATAAAATTTTGAGCAGTTGTTTTGAGTACAAAATAATACTAAATCTTTTTTGCATATGAAAATGTTAGTAAAATTAGCGATTATCTCATTTCTTTCTCTGGCGACTGGCATTTGTCACGATGGAGCGTGTAGTGATAAAAGCAAGACGAGAATAGCTGGTGGAAGTACTACTGAACGAAACTCGAGGCCATTTCAGGTAAGTTTTGGCTTTCCATACAATACAATACAAATACTCTTTATTGTACACCACAATTACCTATACAATAAAAGATATACAATAAAAAACAAACCATGACCAGTGGTGGCCAAAAGGCGGCTCCATACTTATAAAGATATTGAGATGCGATTACTATCTGTTAACTCGAAATGTTGTTTATAATATGTTATGAAGGAACATTCCAAATTCATAATTTACTCATCATATTTGTTATACCTACTATAGATTAAGCTATGAATATATACATATATAGATTAATTTATTGAGGCAAGTTTCTTTCAAAATCTTTGACAGTCTTGTTTATAGCCAAAGTCATAAAGTTTTCGAAATAAAACTTCACTAAATAATTAACTAATTTTATTACTATTATTGTTTAAAAAATTAGTTTGAACAGAATCAAAATTTTAGTTATCGTTCATCGAACGGGCAGAGCCGTTCAGACTGAAAACTCGTCGGTACATTAACTATCTACAGTAATCTACACCATCTTATCTTTAGGATTAAGATAAGGTATAATTGATTTTATTTGATGATATTATGTACTTAAAACTTGATTTTATTTGAACCATAAACACAATAATATGATTCATTCTATCTATTGTTAGTTACCTACTAGCCATTGATACCTTGTAAAATTGGTTTTATGTAGGTACCTACAGAAATATTGCCCAAATGCAATTAATTCTAAAGTACCTACCTGATACCCCCCCCCCCCCCTACCTGCACCCCTTTATAAAGCGCTTAATAGACGGGTGTAGTTATCTTTATTATCACACTATCACGATGAACTGAAATAAATCTCTTCAGTCGAATCTCATAATAAATATGAGCATCTTTATGATTAAATGACTATTATTAATGATTAGATTGGTATCTCGAATCTTTGTGGTTAGATAAATGATCAGGTTATTTATTTGTTTTTATTATAGGGGTGTGTAGTGTTTGTTTGGATGTCCATTGGGTAAATAAAATACGCCTTTGATCACTCAATAGGTGGAGTAGGTAATACGTCCGGCGCACGTCCGAACTTGCTCACAGCTAGCGCGTGACTGTCCGGCCGATGCCCGGATGGCGGTAGGGGTGACTTGTCAGGGCCACAAATTAATGAGATTTTGCAATAATTCTGTTGATAATACTTTCGAACGCACTAGGTGGCACTGTACCTACGGGTCGGTACTACGGGCGAGCTGGGGTTCTGTGGAGGCGCTCTGCTACACCCTCAGTGGGTGCTCTCCGCCGCCCACTGCTGCTTCCACGACGGGCAGATGATCGATCACGTACAGGTGGGATTACCATGTGAAGAGATCGGTGAACGGAAATATGTATGCGTGAGAATTCAGCACAATTACTCCCGAAATCTGCCAAAGCGCACATGCTTATCTATATGACAAGGATCTGTGGTTGTATTGAAGAGACCCAAGGTGGACCAACGTAAAAGACGGTCGCTTAAAGCATGTTGTAACATTTCAATTTATTTTATAAACTATAAACATAATATTAGATAAGTACAGAACTAGATTAGCCTATTAACTTTTACCAACCCATTGCTCCTGAAATGATTAATTATTTAAACTTTACGTAAAAGGCGATCTTCGGGGCGCACTCGCTGTACGACCGCTACGAGAATGGGCGCCGTATCGTCAACGTGGCAGAGATCGTGGTGCACCCGGACTGGGAACCTGAGACCTTCGCCCACGACCTGGCCCTGCTTCGTCTCGCCAACACCTTGCAGCTTACTGGTTACTGCTTTGTTTGTTTACATATTCACTTTACAACCAAGTCTTTTTAATTCTGCCGGAGATTGCCGTTAAATAATACCAACTACTTAAAAGTTGTATTGATAAGAATTGGTTAAATATTTCAAACTAGTTACATAGTTTTACCCGCTGGTACGCCCACGTTAAATTGTTTTCCGCTCAAAACTGTTAATACCTCTACAATTAAGGGATGAAAAAGTACTAGCTTTTCCCGCAGCTTAGCTATAGCTTTCCAATAAACGTTTAAAGCATCCTGAGGGAACATTTCGGGATATAGAATAATATAATGGGATATAAAGTTGTTTAATGTTCTAATCTAGGTTATCGTCTACATAAATGTGCCAAGTTTCATCCAAATGCGTTTTGAAGTCTTTGCATGATTGAGTAACAAACATCCAAACTTTTACATTTATAATTTTAGTAGGATAGAATTTTACGACGGTAAGCTACATCTAATATTACGATAAATCAAAATCTATGTTCACTCAGAGTTCCGCCGCGCCGCGCCGATCTGAATTCGATCATGATTTAAAGTTATTCTATCAATCGAATCGATAAAAAATTGATCGATAGTAACGAATCAATTAAAAATTCAGCGATTTGTCCACTCTCCAGCCCATATACTTATACAACCTGTGTAAGAAATCCATTATTCCATTGAGGAGGATAAAATTTGCACTTTTTTGTCTATTTATGTAAGAGGAACCAATTTTCGTATTTTTGTATTATCAGGCTGCTTACTGTTGGTGATTTAATATCGTTTAATTATTTGAATATATCATTTCAGAGACAATAGCCGTAGTGCGATTGCCGTACCTGAGCATGGAATTGAACAGCTTCGCCGGGCAGGGCGCCATAGCTTCCGGCTGGGGCATCGCAGCGCCGGGTAAGCTTCGGTTGCTGTTTAGATAGATAGATAGATAGATAGATACATTTATTTTTATCACATTTCCGCATCAGTACATCAAACAGTTACAGTTTTACACATAAATTGGTCATCTTGGTTTTGTGTCAGTTGAGTTACAATTATTGACTTAAATTAAAGACCTATATGCTGGCTGTGACAAAAAAAGGTGACCACTCAGCATTAAGCTACAACGCATAACGCGTCATAGCGCTGATTTTCAGTGGTACCTATAGTGAGTGGTATTCGGACACCGACACTGAACAAATTACATTTAAAGTAGGTAGACACATAAGATGAGTGAAAAAAAGAAATCCTTAAGTAAGTACACAGTAAATAAAATATATACAAGTAGGTACCAATTATTATCGGTTATTAATTTCGTACAGATTGACTTGACTATTACCTACATTTATTACACATACATTACCAAATCTATATATATAAAAGGAGAAGGTGACTGACTGACTGACTGACTGACATATCAACGCAGGGCCTAAACTATAAGGGCTAGAAACTTGAAATTTTGCACAGGGGTTCCTTTATAACGTAGGGGAGCACTAAGAAAGGATTATTGAAAATTCACCCCCTAAGGGGGTAAAACGGGGGTGCAAAGTTAGTATGAAACTTTGCCGTTTTTGAATAAGACGGGTAGACGTCGTTAATGGGTCTAATTCTACGCGAGCGAAGCTGCGGGCGTTCACTAGTATTTATTATATAGTGGTATCCATATTATCATATGCATCAGTTTTTAAAGTATAAATATGTATATTTAATAAAATTTGGCTTGAAATGGAATACACGTATGTACTGACGTGTGCGTAAGTTTGCATATCTTATGTCTGTGGCATCATTTTACATTCTGACCCTAGTTTTTTTGTTTGTTTGAAAGGGGACATCAGGCATTCTTACCTATGAACAAAATCTGATGAACCCGAAATGTATTTAATTAGTATCTATAATAAATAAAATTTTATAAATTAGTTCTTATGAAGTACCTAATTCTTAATCTGAAATAAAAAATCACATGTCTTTAATAATTTGGTATGGATAATTTCAGGCGTGACCTTCGTATCCCCCACTCTGCGTGAGAGGCTGATGACCGTTATGGCAGACCCTGTGTGCAACCGCTCCTACTCTGACCTACTGCCAGATAATATGGTGTGTGGATTCAGCCTTGAAGCTGGCACTTGCAAGGTAAGTCTTCTTACAGTTTGAAATTTGACACTTATTAGACACTTGTTTGTTGTTATAGTGCTGTTTTTCAACGGGGACAGAATTGATTAAAATTTTAAATAAATATTTTTTACTGGATACAAAATGTCTACTGGAAGAAATTTCATAAGAAATAAGTAATACCCGTACCATTTACTTTCTTTGTTACTCTATATAAGTATTTATGCTGAAAAGTGTGTACATACATAAAATATTAAATAAATAAATATGTAAATAATGTTCTAGTTCCACTGCGCTATGCAAAGAATAACCCAAGTACCCATATAAGTATAAAGTTAAGTAAATGGCGCCAAGATGTCCTCCTAAAGACTCAAAAAGATGTTACAGTTTGGTTAAGACTTCCGTATAAACGTGCTATTGTCTAGTTATTATCATTTATCTTTTGCTCATACAATTAGGCCAGTATAATTACAGCATTATGTAGGCCTAACCTAATGAAAAGCAACTGTACCTACTTATTAACTTTCCGCTTCTACAATCTCGTGCACTTAAGTATATTTATGCACGGTGCATTTAAATTTTTTGTGTCCCGTTATCAATTATTAGGTTATCAGTTATCGATCATTATCAGACTAAATAAGGATTGCCTATTTCATGTATCATGTATTTAATTATGCTAGAATGAAACAAAGTTTTCTACGAAGCACATATTTTTGGCAACATTTCTAGTAGTCGTTGGTAAAGGTACCTACAACCAAGGCTACATTAAGCTGCAACCCATAGTCGTCCCACTGCTGGACTCGGGTCTCCTTCACAGACAAATTTGCGGGAGGTCTAGAGCATTATGGAATACTCCACTATACTCTAGACTTCCCGCTGCTCCATTGCGGATTGGTGGAGGGGTTAGTGGACATCCCAGTGTCAAATGTTCTCAAGCCACCCGAAGGTCTTCGACAAGACTTAGCGATTGTTTTAACTATTGAAAACAACCGGGACCGATGGCTTAACGTGCCCTCCGAAGCACGGTAGCCATGCCCATAAAATTTTGCCACTAGCGGTCACCCTTCCACAAACTGACCGCGCCCGTCGTTGCTTAACTGAATTAATCAATGACATATATTATTATTTTCAGGGTGACAATGGCGGGCCGTTCACTATGTTCTCCAGCGACACCAATGAAATTATTTTGGTAGGTTCCAAATAAAAAGAAAATGTATACCGTCCATATTTTTCACATACCCAATGAAATCTTAGATGCTATTTAACGGGTCCTAAAATTCGTCAATTAGTGGGCGTGGTCTAACTACGGCTAATGTATTGTTATCCATCCATCTATTGCCTATTGAGGTCCACTGCTGGACATATGCCTCTCCTAAACGACACCACTCCGACCGGTCCTGTGCCTTGTATTGTATAGTTCGTATATTATTATATAACATCAATGAAATCTGCATGAAGTAAATTTGCAAAAAAATATGAGGCTCCTAGACAGTACGAGTTTACTTTACCTATTGACCAAAATATTCAAAACGCAGTTTGTCAACTTACTACAACTGACATGGATTCTGATTTTACCAATAAAAACTGTAGCACTTTTTTAAGGGTGCGCAGGAAACGAACCATAGGCCTATTCTATCGGTTTAATTGCAGATTGGAGTGACGTCGTTTGTCGACATGAGTGGGTGCAACGACGGAGTGCCTTCGGTGTTCACGCGAGTCCAGCGGTACCTGGGGTGGATTAGTGACGTCACGGGAATCGCTTTGGACTAAATAACCCTCCTTTTGTTATGATTAGGAAAATAAGTATCGAATTGCTTTTACCATTTTACTAAGTATTAACTACGAGAAGACACTTGAGAATATTCTTCAACTGTCTTGATTTACAAACTTTATTTTTGATTATCGAAATAATTATTAATATTTTTTCCGTTGAAAGCATGTGGTGACGAATGAATCTTATGTCTGAAAACTCTGTTAACTGCCTTTTGTACTGAAGTACCTATTGTATCTGATTTTATTATGATTAATTGTAATGGTTTGTAAAATAAAATTGAAATATATACGCTTTTTTATTATTGTTATAATTACAGAGGATCATTTTGTCTCCATTAAAGGAATTGTATAGTAGTATTGCGGCTTACGCCTACTGTTGAACCTCTTACAGGTTATACCACCCGGAAATCCGTTCACCTTTTGGCACCGCTGGTAAACGATAGATGATTTTCTTTCAAAAAGATCTTCATCGATAAGTGATATCAATAATGCGGTACGATTGTCCAAGATAACATCCTAAGTGCAACAACAAAGTGTCTATACATGTACCGAATTGTAAAACAAAATTATCGTTCCAATAATTGAGTTATCTAGGATCAATCAGGGTGATTCGATGGTAGGGTATATAAGAAGTGTTTGCGGTTTTTCGTGTATTGTCGTTGGATTGCTAGGAATAATGCAGTTGCTGGCGACGTTATTGTTGGTGGGGTACGCCTCTGCGGCGGTGGAGGTGCAGTCGCTGGTGGGGTACCACGAGCGCGTGGGCATTCCCACGGCGGAGCAGATTAAGGCGGAAGAAGAGGCCTTCATTGCCAACCAGAACCCTCTTGCGCGGATCGTCGGCGGCATGTTTGCCAAGCCCAACTCTCACCCTTACCTGGTACGAATTTTTACTCCGTTACACGTTACACATACAATGGTACTTCTAATTTAATATATCATAATATTATTGTTACGATTTATTGAACCCACAGCCTCTCGGCTGGTGATTACCACCATCGGTTTGACTGTAAAAAGAATGATGTAGATCTTTAGTTAATGTACACAATAATTGAAAAAAAAAAACACATTTTTTTTAAAGCATTCATTTTTGTTTCTTGTTATTTCATCTTATTAATGGATCTAAACCTCTTTCATTTCTCACTATAGGCAAATTAAAAGATCGATCTATAAAGGTAGGTATGTGTATCTTATTTTATTCTAACTTTTTAAGTTCAGTAAAAAGTTCTAGTTTTGTAGCTTCAGTGGAAATGGGTGAAAATATATTGATTGCAAGATTCCAGGATATACATACATTGATACATAGATACATAGGAGTGATGTGAAATAAAAGCTTTTAAAAATGACACAAACAAAAAAAGCGGACTGGATATTAAAAGCATTCTCTTCATTAATCCAACTAGCAAAATAAAAAAAACGTTTCCCACAGGGCGGTCTCCTGATCACGTTCGTGAACAACCCCGCGACCTCTGTCTGCGGCTCGACGCTGGTCTCCCGCACGCGGCTGCTCACCGCCGCGCACTGCTGGTTCGACGGCCGGCTGCAGGCCAACCGCCTGGTCGTGGTCCTCGGCTCCCACCACCTGTTCTCCGGCGGAGACCGCATCGCCACCTCCACCGTCGCCACACACCCTGAATGGAGCCCCTGGACTTTGGCGAACGATATCGCTGTCATTTACTTGACTAATCCCGTGCTCTTGTCCAGTAAGCTCATTTCAATTTAACATTTTATTTATTTTACTAGAGGATCCCCGCAGCTTCGCTCGCGTGAATCATTGCGGCAGTTACATTTAGAGTTGCTACTTATTATAACTTATATACTTATTATATTCTTTATAGTATTAAAAAACCATGGACATAAAAATTAAAGAATTGGTCTATGTCACGCAACTTCGAGAATATTATGGACACCACTCACAGGGATACACTTTCCTTACGATGAAGTTTTAATGTTTTCTACATTTTTGCCTTTTTGTCATTTCTCAAAAATTTTGTGGCATAATTTTCAAATCTTGCTGATCATTATTTTTGAAATTTTTCAGATAACATCCAGCCCATTGCCCTGCCCAGAAACTTGAACGAAACCTACGATAGAGCGACGGCGGTAGCAGTCGGCTACGGCAAGACTAACGATCGTTAGTATTCTCTTACTTACTCTTGTTATACATTTATTTTGCAGTACCACACTTTGATTTAAACAAAATCGGGCTGACAAAAAAACTGCTACAGTTTTAAACTGGGTATTGAGTTTAAAATTGTAAGCTTCATATTTTGTACCATGTTTTTTTTTTATATCGCTTACTGAATAAAATTTGTATCGACGTTTTAAAAAAATTATGCAGTGTCTCTGAAATCAATATGTACTAATCAAACTAGTGACATGTTTGTGAAAAAACTTGTTCATAGTTCAAAGTTTAAAATGAATAAGTATCTAGTGAATTGATGGTCTTACAAATCTAAAAGCTGAAATTTTTTCAAACATAATGTAATGTTTAACTTAAGTTTATGTGATGTGCAGTTTAGTGAACCAAATAAAAAAAAATTGACCGAAGTAGATTTTGTGCACAGCTTCACGTTTTCATCGTCTTAAAAATTAATTACTATGAATCAAAGTGGATCTTAATCTCTTATTATTTAACTAACTCTTGAGCAACGTATTGCATATTTATTACGATTTGTTTATTACATCACAAATAGGCCTCTCCTAAATGATGCTAAATCTAAATCCAACGGTTTCTCGCCGTCTTCTTCGGTCGGTCCGTCTAGGTCGTTTGCCCACCTAGTCGAAGGTCTGCCATGTGCTCCTTTTTCCGTACCGTGGTTCGATTCCGCCATTCGAGGACTTTTCTTTCCCGCCGGTTATTAGTGCGAACGTCGTGGCCTGCCCATTGCCACTTCACTTGCTTACTCTGCGAACGACGTCGATATTATGGTGTACTAGCTTTTGCCCGCGGCTCCGCCCGCGCGGTCAAAGGGAATTAACAATGAGTTGTTTATCATACATGACATATTTGTGGTGGATGAATAGTGACAGTTCCACAATTAAAAAGATACTAACTACTTAACCACTATACTAACTACTTCTAAATTGTTCTAACGCCATCTATTAACAATATCCGGAACTAAATATCTAGCAAATAACAAAACATCGATATCTTCCCATGGGGATGTTTTACCGCGGTAAAAAGTAGCCTACGTCACTCTCCACCCTCCTCACTATCTCCACACACAAAAACCATACCATATAATAGCTTCGTTGCGACGTGAAAGCCGGACAAACAAACAAATAAATAAACAAACACACTTTCACATTTATAATATTAGTATGGATACTTTTATGTTTAGATAAATAGATAAAGTTTTTAATGTTAAATCCGCAGTGCAACCGGGCGTGCCAGTGAACTCGGTGGTGAGCGAGGTGGAGCTGCAGGTGATCCCGCTGGAGGAGTGCCGCGCCGTGTTCGGGCAGTACGCGCGCGACACCAACATCTGCACCAGCGGCGCGAGCGGCGTCGGCATCTGCGGCGGCGACTCCGGCGGACCGCTGTTCATCCGGGACGAAGCGGGCGAACCTACTGTGGTAAGCACGTTATAGTGTATTCGGTAGCAAAGGCCATTTAGATGTAGAGATTTTATCGCACGTTTTTGCGCCTCACGCGAATCACGTTGTCGATTTAAATGTAACGGTGCTTTCACACAGCAGTTATCAGCGATGTATGTCGACACCACCCTGATGCGCCCTGCTGCATCAGCGGAAAACTCTTATACAATTAAGTATACAACACTTGGAGATAGGACCACGTCCAGCCGGTGCTGTGAAAGCACTTTGAAGGTTTCTACACCTATCGTTGTGGAATGTGAGTCGATACACGTATTGCATTGACTCCTGGCCAACAACCACCGCGCGCTTCTCCCGGTCATTTTACTGCGAACGAGTCACCGTGTGGAGTTAGCTTCCAACTAAGAAATTTTTTGTCTATCGAATTTTTGACTTTAATGTTTAGTTTGTTCCACATTTGTTAGTAGGTACAAGAATGGCCGTTACTCAAATGTGACAATCGACCGGCTTCACCCCAGTGTTTAGTTCGGTCTAGACGTGTATAATGATCTTAATTCTCAAGGGTGGGAATCCGAGACTGACTAGGAACGATTGTAACTAACAATTACTAATACCAACAAACAGGACTAACTATCACTAACAGTCTCCAGTCCTCATACCCACTATCGAACTGACCACCTAATCTTCTTATTTACTCTGCTAACTGGACAAACCATCCTAGTCTCTATTTGAGTCTTGTTCAAAGTCATAATTGCCATGGACGGCAGCGGCTGGATGGTACTCGTTTGGTATCTTATAACCATAAGAAAATCTTGTGAGGCTGTGGTTGTATTGTATTCTAATTATGTCTGTGGTCCAGATCGGCATGTCCTCGTACGTGGCGGCGGCTGGCTGCCAGCAGGGCTTCCCCTCGGGCTTCTCGCGCATCACCAGCTTCTACAACTTCATCAGTCCGCATCTCAAGTGAGCCCCAGCCACTCTACACCGTCGCCATCACTGCTCTTGGCTAAGCCAAGGGTAACATACTTTGCTGTTAAATAAAGTTTGTGGTTTAATTCAGTAGTGGTTTTTATTTATAGTATTTATATATGACGACTTTTTGGCGTAGTGGTGACCCATTTTTTATGGTATAAGACGGACAACCAGACATACGGGCCACCTGATTGTAAGTGGTCACCGTCGTCTATGGACACGTGCGACACCAGGTGTATCACAGGTGCGAACTGCCGAACCGCGGGTCCCGGGTTCGAATCCCGGGGCAGATATTTATTTCGCAGATAAATATTTTCTGTACCCGCCGCCCGACACGCTTAAGCCTAAAACGGGGTTTTATTTATATACACTACTTGTCTCTTCTTAGACCAAATGGTCTCAATAAGAATTTAGATTGAAGTTCACAAAATGACTAGGTATTTATGAAGTGGAGAGAAAATTGTAATTAACAAAAAAAAAATGCTAGGTCTTAGTACAAGCTCCTTTATTTCACTTCACCAGGTACCATTCGTCCATTCACTGTTGTCGATTAAAATGGCCGCCTCAAACCAGTTCTTTACAATTTTTGAGTATCAATCATTATTAAAATTACATACATGTTAGTAATAACACTGATTACACTGTCAAATGACAGACAACATCATTCAATGTAATAATACAGATTTATTTGAACTTGAAACACATCGACCCATTCTAAGGTACCCTTATTCTCTCCGCCGAGATACAGACAACAAATACTACTTGATAATTTAAAATGTGCGACTTAAGCTTCCACGTGTTTCGAAAACCGAATTATAACATTATGCACGATTTAAAATGTTTAAAATGACAACATCAACTTTTACACAATAATCTCATGCAATGAAATTGTATATTTAATTTCCTATTCATAACTTTGTTGTCATAGCCAAAAACTTCAACAACATTATGACTATGAAATTCTTGAGACTAGATTAAACTTATAAATACTCGTTTACAACCTAAACTACAAATAGTGCACGTGAGTAGTGAAATATTATTATGTATCAACAAAAGTTTGTCTTACTATTAACGTGTCATATAACTACCGATCTATAATCTAATTGATTTACTCGTAATAAGCATAAATTAAAAATAAAATTCGATGTTTTATAAACAAATGACAAGAGAATTATCGTTACAGACTTTACCTTAAACCGTTTGAACCATGAAATATCACCTGACATACGAGATTTAATCAAAAGGCACAGTTTTAATATGCGATTGATTAAAATATACGAATCGGCGTTATTTCATCATAATCGATTAATCAACCCATCCACAATGTGTTAGTACACACATTGTGCGTAACTGTAATGTACATTTTATATTATGTAGATCACAGTCACACAGTAAGGTTAATCACTTTTAATATTAAATAGTGTTACATTAATAGAAAAACATCGAGCAGATTACACTATGTACAAGCCTCTTTACTTAATTTTACTTTGAAGGGCAATTCCATTTTCACGTTCATATTTACATTACAATCAAAATAACTACCAGCCAGATTTTAAATCAATTGTAAATAATATTTTAATCTTAATTGATTAAGGTTTAATAAAGAAAAACAGCGCGTAGTAAGTAAATCTAGAGAGGAAGCATTAATTAACAAACTACCAAAATACAATATCACAGTTCATTTATGCAAAAATAGTAATAAAAAAATCGAATACTCTAACCAAAGTCCTTCTATGTATACTACTAGACGAGCTGTTCAGAATGAAATATTTGACGCTGCGCGCGAGGTTTTTGGTAAAAAATCGTTATACTACATACTTTTTTTAATACCTAATAGTTTAAAAAATAGGTAGTTGAAAAGCAGAAATTGGTTTTTGTGTTCAATGACTATTTATTCTGAAATTATTTTAATTTTGTGTCGTTATTATTTTTACAGCACAAATATCCAAAAAAAAATTTATAACTGTTTGCGGCATTTCATTGTGTACGGCTTCAGTGCAAAGAATGAGTGAGATAGTAATAATTTAATGGCTGAAATAAAATAAGTGATGTTAAAAAGTATTAGAGTGCCATTAATTTTTTTTGGTTTAGCACAAATAAAGTACAAATCATGACTTATTGACGTTTTGCTCGCTCGCTCGCAGTCGACTAATGATGTAGACAATGGAGAGAGAATTAACCCAACCTTAGTGTGGAATTTTTAACTGAGGAACAGCTTGTCTAACATAGAAGTCTTTGAACTTCTCGAATTTAAATCACGAAAACAACTTTGAATTGTTAATGTTATGGCAATACCGACTCATTCACTTCTATTGTTTTAAAAGAATCACCAACGTCTTACTTATAACGCTAAATCATATATCTAACACGAAGGACATAGAATATTAAAATTATGTAATATAAATAAAATTTGATATTTAAAAAACTGGCTCATACATTCATTATTTTGAGGCTGATTTATCAGCCAACTAAAATTAAATTGAGATATAAGTTCATCAATCGAACTTCAATAGGTGCTTATGGCAACACACTGCAAGCTTCTCTACACATTTGACTTAGTAGCCTGATTAAATCGATATTAAAATTACTACCACGACACTTTAGTTCTTTCGGATCTTTCTTTTCTAATATTCAACACATCTCAAAAATATAATGCGTGAGATTGTAAAATATATTTATCACCAATAAATTTCTTGTGTCTTGATATTTTCATTTAACTAATTCGAACAGTTGAGCACCGTCTATTACACAAGTTTAAATTATATACATAGAATACATAATGATCCATTTAGATCTGTCAGTATGATGGTCAAGTTAGAGAAATTAATTAATAGGCTTCGAAATCTACCCTTGATCCTTCTAACCAAGGTAGTAGTAAGCTACCCATATTTTCTTAAATACCTCGGAAAGTTTTTGACTGAGTACTATTTCGACCTAAGAACCAATTTCTCTAATGACAAGCATAAGGTTGCAAACACTTTTAGACCAATGTAGAAATAGGAATATGTCTATACGATTACCATATCGTAAAAATACAATGAATTAATAAGGGGAATGGTCGAGTTTATTTCTAATTTCCCTTATTTTTTGTCAGGCGATCATAGATTATGACAGATAACGAGGGTTGGAAAAATGATAGAGTCATAATAAATTGGCTTCTATATAAATATTTCATATGAAATAATGAACAGTGTGGATAAAAATGTGCAAACCTTAGTGTTGTAATAATATGGAGATCTGAAAAACGTAGGAAATGAAATATTACTTTCATTTAGATTCATCGCTTATTACATTCATTTTGGATGGAATAGTAACTAAAAGTAAATACAACGAGAAGATTATATGATGATGATCAGTGAATGCAGTTGCATCTCGAATTTGGATGTTTTATTAGGTAACCGATTTAAGGATTGAACAATATTAATTTTCAAACATCAGATTAACAGCTATTAGTCCAATGGAACTGTTTCTAAGGACTATGTTCAAACGATGGCTTACATCCATAAGTAAAACATCATCTCCTCATTAACTCCTCTTACTACATTTTTGTCTCTTGGTGAGACCATGCGGTGGGCCGTCTATGGGTTGCAGCTTAGCTTTATTAAACTTTTAATCCAAAATCAATGCAATAAGAAAATAAATTTGATGAATCTTTTTTAAATAATTTGCTATTATTGTTATAGAATAAATTAACTTAAGTAGGACAGAGGACTTTGAGGATGTAGTCGGTTAGCAGCGTCGGCACGGTGGGGCTGTTTTCGTTGATGGCTTTCAGAACTGTAAACAATAAAAAAAACATATAGAGAATTATCATGGAAGAAATCTCGGGTTTGATCTTTAGTTAAGGCCGTTGAGAGTGGATAGTAATATACGAGTACCACCACCCGATCCAGTAGAAATTCCAGGGCAAGTTGTTAGGTGAGTATTTTTATAAAACATTTTTAGAATTTGTGTCAATAACGTTAAAGTTCTTGCCCCGACTGATTAGTTACCCTATTCGAATATCGCCTTCGAGTTTTTCATATAAAACATAAATCCGTACATAACTTACATTGTTATGTAAACAATACGCATCGGATTTTAATCAATTAATTAGTGGCCTGGCGTTTGACCGTGACCACGTCTGATGGAAAGTGGGTGCGACCTTAGAAGAGTCACGCTCGAAGAATCACCCTATTTCTATTATTATATGATTCAATGAAGTAGCACATGTATTGCCGAGACTTAGTAGTCACGCAAACAAAAAATATCATAATCGGTTTGATAGTTAATGTTATTTTATCATTGTATTCACACATTTATAACTTGCAAACCAATAGCGTCCCACATTTCTCACAATTTAGAAGTCCTAGGGTGCAGCTACGACGCTGCTGATACGAATTGGCAGTGGGGCTAATGGCCAACCCAATTGTCGGAAGCTTTTAGTACTTCCAAGGCCTGCGACATGGCTAACAACCGGGACCGATAGCTTAACGTGCTCTCCGTAAAAAGGTTGCGCTCAAGAAATTTTGCCATTAGCGATCGACTATCCGCGAACTACCTGTCCTGACCTACGCTTAACTACTAACGATCAGGTGATAATGTCTCGACAAAGTACTTAAACTTATAAACTTATGTATATTAAGCTAATCTATAAATATATACATGTATTTAATATTTTACTATACCAATTTATATTGTGAAGGATCTTAACTACTTTTCATGTTGCTTAATACCGCCTCATTGTTTTTCTGTTAAGAATAGTGGTTGTCTGGTCACAGAGTGCATTATGCATTAAATTCGCCGTTTGTTCCACTTTATTGTTTTTATTGTGGTTTATCGAAGTTTAAATAAATAAAAGTATTCATTTATCTTTCTTATCTAGAGCCTTAGACAACGAAAGCTTCGATTGCAGCAGTGAGTCAAAGCTGGATACTTTGGTACTCATTGCTTGTTTACTTACTCTTTATAAGGACTTGGAGCGACTGGTTGTCCGGTGGGCCGTTGTTCAGGTGGAATGGGATGACAGTTGTCAGATACTGAAACCAGAAATTCGTCATCATTGCCTTATTATATCCCAAATATGTCTTTAAGAATGAGAATAACATTAAAATGGTATGGTAGATAAGAGCTTAAATAATTATATTCAAATAAACTGCCACTGTTAGCCACAGTATGGGGCTAGGTTAGATCACATACCATAGCTCAGCGTAAACGTCATCTGGACGTTATACCTCAAGGAGCACTATATGCGTTATTAATATCCTAGCTAGAGCGCTTTAACAAAAGCGTTCTCCTGATGACGAATAACTCCTTCATATGAAAGTGCATTGTTTTACATCAAAATGTCTCTGGCTATGAGAAAGAGCTTAAACTGGACGGATTAAAGAATTCGGTTAAGATGCCGCTGTTTCTTTTGAATCGTATAGCGACGCACTTCCCTGTCTCCTTCCCTTAGCAACATTGTTGGGTACAGTTTGTCTGTGGCGAGACAGAAACAGCCGCGGGAAGTCTAGAGCATACTACCACCCAGCTAGCTACAATGCGGATGGGTGGAGGGGTTAGTGATCAACCCATTGGCGAATGTTTTCAAGCCACTCTTCTACAAGGCTTCAACAAGAAGGTCTAGTACAAGGCTTCTTCAAGGCACCGACGGCTTCATGTGTCCTCTGGACCTCGGTAGCGCCCATAAAATTTTGTCACTAGCGATCACCCTTCCACATAATGAGCGCGCCTGTCGTTGCTCTCGTCGACCACATACCATAGACGCGAATTGGCTATGAATTCTTTCCCTTAGAAGTTGCTAGATGCAAGGTTTTACCTTGGGTTCCGAATGAGCGTTTCCCAAGTTGGGCGAGCGCGGCGGGCCAGGGCGCTTCTTCTTCTCGATATTGTACTGCCGCCGCTTGTTCTGCACGGCCAGCAGCAGCGAGATGAAAGTGTTTTTCAACTCCTTCTCGTACTCGAGTTCGTCGCGCAACGCCAGTTCCGCGATCAAAGTCTCCGAGAACTCCCGGATCAGCACTTCCAGCTCCATGAAGATCTCGTTGAGTTGGGCCAGCGATAGTTGCCGGAGTTCTGATAAAGAATAGAACGATATTATCATTTTACATTTATTTACAACAGATGAATTTACATGTATATACAAACATACACATAAAAATATAACAAAAAGGTGTGTGCTTCTATTGAAATGCATGCTTCTAATAAAACTCTTACATTCAAGAAGCTGAATTAAGATTCCCTGTGTCACACAAGACAAAAACAACCAAGGCCCATATGGAGCTAGGAAGGAAGTCAATACAATAAATACTTTTCTTTTCTCTACTCCTCCTTTTTGTATCACACGGCTCTTATAACGGGCTGCACTGTTTTGTTTTCATAGGCAGTAGATTTTATTCGTCACAACTCCATTTATTCTACCTAGCTTGATAATGAAGAGATCCTAACGAAGAAGATTCGACGTAGGGTACCACATAAATACCAATTTTCACCAAATTCACCTTTGCGATTAGCTTAATTTACGGTTGGCAGTTTTTGCAGTGCAAAAGAAAACTAAACACATCTGTAAATCCCGCGACGAAGTAATTTATGGTTGTTGCAAATCAATTGGAGCAGAGGTGAATGCTCTTCTCGACAAATTTGTAAGCGTCAAGGCGGTAAGACACGACCGAACGATTCCACGTATTTTGCGTTTCGTGTGACTCGGGGGTATCTGGTTGCGATTTTATAGGGAAGGCAGGAACACAAATAAGTGCCAGCTAAACTAGTTTTCGGGGTCATTGACTGTGTTTGACATAAACAACCTTGAACCTGAACTTGTTCGATCTATATAATCAGCGCTACGCTACAGACAGATTACTAAATAAATGGAAGAAATCGCTAGTTAGCGATAAGGCCACCTATTGTACCTACGTAGTTTTTAGGCCTTAATCTTTGTAATTGTTCTTTTATGCCTTGGTGTGCAATAAAGAGTTAATAATAATAAATATGTAAGTAGTTAATTCGTGCTACGTAACTATTTAGTAATATGTGGTGCTATGTTTTAGTTGGATTCATTGTTGGATTAGTGTGGGTACAAATTCTACAAATAGATTGAGGGGACACATCATTCGGTACTATTGACTTCCATCGACTTCATTTTCAGTATTTTTCAAAGAAAATTGGAAACACTATCATTGCATCACAGTGGCATTGCCATAAGATATTACCTACCTACGCCCGCCCTTTGCACGTACAGAATAGTATCTCAATTCTCTCTTCATAACAAGGATAAGCCGTTGTTATATTTGATTAAAATAATGAAAACAAATTGAAATGGTATTTTGAATAAAATACTCATTCTCATGGTAATTTTATACTCCTTGAATACATTATTGCTGCATTTGCTGACTTACGAGTAGGTGGATACGGACAAAAATGAGAATATTTTGCATAATATTTTGTATCGCAGGAAGTGTATAACATCGTAATCAGCTAGTACCTAATATGAATTACTGCGCAGTTCCCGAGGAGTTAGCGAGTGTTTCCGATGAGCTATTGAAATTCGATAAATGCTGACAGCTAGTCAAGGCTGGCGGTTTCGAACAGGCGTAGGTACCTACTTATTTATTTTGATGTAGGCACCTCATGTTTAATATGCTCAGATTACAGAACCTTTTGTCCTTTTGATTAGGTATATATATCTATAGATCATTCCAACTTATTTCGAAGCGTGATAACCAATCTAATAGGTAGGTACTTTTAGTCCTATCTATCCTAGCATTCATGGCCCAATGGCTCGGGTCGATTAAATTACAGAGTTAAGCAACGACAGGCGCGGTCGGTTTGTGGATTGATGACCGCTAGAGGCAAGAATTTCATGGGCGCTACCGTGCTTCGGAGGGCACGTTAAGCCGTCGGTCCTGATTGTTTTCAATGGTGAAAACAATCGCTAAGCCTTGTCAAAGACCTTCGGGTGGCTTGAGAACATTCGACACTAGGTTGGCCACTAACCCCTCCACCAATCCGCATTGGAGCAGCGTGGTTGACGTGGTTGTGTATGCTCTAGCAGATTTGTCTGTGAGGGAGAACCGTGCCTAGCAGTAGGACGTCAATGGGTTGCAGCATGGCAACAAAAACATGGCGAAAACTTGTTGACTTACTGTCTTCATAGAGCGGAGAGCTGAGCACCTCCTTGCCCTTTTCCAGCGCTTCGTTGTACTCCAGGATGTCACCTTCCGATGAGGGGGTCTCCTGCATCATGTCGTCTATTTCTTGAATTACCTGGAATCAATTTTGGTATTAGTAGAATGGTGACAATATCGGCGCTTCATAAGCGGCCAATTGAAGTTTCACCACATTTCTAGAAACATAATACAAAGAGTATTACCTCGTCAGCAGTCTTGACGGGGCACTCGTGGTCCTGGTGCAAGCCGCCCAGGATGAGCGCGTGCATGTCCAGGTCAGTGGCCACCGCCTCGTCCTCCGAGCTGTGGATCTCGTCGTCCGGAGTTATCAGGCCCTGGAACATATTGCCAAGGTTTAGCTTTAACAGCATCAAAAAGGTTGCGTTATTGCGTTGTTGCTTTCTGGTATCTAAATCTTTGCATGAAAAGCTTTCTCTGCTAAGGATAACAATCACAAACCGACCCACTTCCATTTATCGTCTTTCACAAACTAATAAAGGCTGCTACATTGCTTGCTGGGCTCCTTGTAGAATAGTTGATATAGCAGGACGATAATAAAACGTAATATCACCCAATGGTCAAAAATACCAGATTAGGTACTGGCATGGACTTTTCTACGCTATAACAAGAATATAACATGTTGAGGTAGATAAAATTGTTATTTGTACCACAGGTACCAGCACATTTAATGTGCAGTTATTTTTCCAACAATAGCATAAGTGTTTCACACGAAAATAAAAGAAGCCGCGAGTTGTCGTTTTGAAACCGTTTTACAAAAATAACAAAGGAGGACGTAAGCATATTCGTGAGAAATTCATCACTAATTTTAAAAGACTGCGCGGTTTAATTGCGGTCTTGTGTCTTTTGTTTAAACGATGCGTCGATATTTTTCATTTGAAACTTCTAAACTTTATTTTATTTTAGCAGTCTCAGAATAAGCTTAATTGAATTTGTTAGGTGGTAGAGTCTATAGGGAACCAAATAGGTTTTATATGAAACCTATCGCTGCGACCCATAGACGTCCCACTGCTGGGCACGGGTCTCCCCCACAGACACTACTGCGGGAGGTCTAGAGCATACTCCACCAGGCTGCTCCAATGCGGATTGGTGGAGTTCACGGCATGAAACCTATGACAAAGATGAGCGACGCGTCTGACCTTAAACTAGGAACCTATATATAAAATAAGAACAGTAGGTAGCGGTGGGTAATGAATCATCTGAAGTTTTATCTCTTCAGAGAATTGTGTTTACAGCTTTAAAATTAGCTATCCAGGCCGCTATATTAATATAAGTGGTAAGGTTATTATATTACTCGGATGTTTCTAATGTTATTAACAGCAATTGACATCGACCTTGAAAATGTTTTTACTCATTGGATTGCGTGACCAACTATTTGCTCTACCTACGTAGCTAGTAAATGCGACTGATTGGGCATAAAACTCAGCCCCACTATTGCTCTAACACGCTAGTGTGCACCGGGTGGTGGATTGGTACATACACCCATTTTTCACCATGCATCATGGTTTGTACCATACATTGTGTTGAGTAACGACAGTCGATAGCAATGAACCGATTCTCCCGAGTCCGAAGCAGACACAATATGCACAACATGCACATTACGTAAATACCTACGCTTTTTATTTTAATTTCGTCTCGTAAGAGTTCGCGGTTGTTGAAAGATCCACCGTGTAGGAACTATGAAGAAAATGTAAATCACGCGACGCGAACACGTCCGTATTAATAATCATAATCCTTTAGTTATTACTGAGTGTTTGAGTTTGGAATAGTTTGGATTACTTACATATTAAAACGGGCTTAACTAAATAGATAGCTAATAGTTGGTCCTTACTCTATGCTAATAGGTTACATGAGATGTATTTACAGATTCCTGAATTCTTCACCGAGTATGTATGTATGTAATAATAATAATAATAATCATTTATTGCAAGAATGTAGTCAGTAAGGTGGAATAATAAATATGATTTCTTACATCCTACCATCACAATGGTGTGCAAAATTTTAAATGACAAAGTTAAATTACATACATTATCATTGCAAATTATACATTTTTATCACATTTTAAAAAATAAAATAAGAATAAAAATAAAATAATAATAAGTGTCAAATTATATTTAAGTCAAATTTTACTGATTATATTAAATGATTCATTAAATAAATATATATTTTCATACGTCAACATTACAAATTAAACATTTTTTATCACATTTTTAAAAGAGAAAAAAGAGTCAAATTATATTATATTATATTAAAGTCAATTAATTTCATCAATCATAATTTCATCATCATATTAAAGTCAAATTATACATATTATAATTAATGGGTCATTAAATAATTACATGGTTTCATTTATTATATTCCATGAATTCATTTAGGTCGTAAAAACAATTTTCCATCAGCCAATTGGTAACACTTCTTTTAAAAATAGATAAACCCAAGTCTTTAAATGTGTCTGGCAATCTATTATACACTTTTATGGCATTAATAAATACATTTTTTTTATACAATTGGAGTCGACACGGTGGTATGTACAGTTGGTATTTGTTAATGTGTCTGGGTTCATATTTCCTTTTCCCAGCTTGGTATTTAAGTTCAAAATATTGTGGATATTTTCTAACAAAAATGCAAAGTTCCCTTATGTACATACATGCTAATGGTAAAATATTGTGTTTTTTAAAGAGTGGTCTACAGCTGTCCATGTACCAAGCGCCACAAATAGCTCTTACACATTTTTTCTGTATTCGAAAGGCTTTACCAATATCGACTGAATTGCCCCACAACAAAAGTCCGTATGACAGTACTGATGATACGTAACCGTGGTATGCACTGAGCGCTGCTTCAGTGGATACCGTGACTCTCAGTTTTTTTAAAGCGAATACAAATTGTGTATGTATGTATGTTGTATGTTGTGTAGTATGTATGTACCTATTAGTAGAAACTTACCTTTTTGTCACTAAGGTTGAGTGTGGGGATGTGCATCTTGCGGGAGAATGACTTGGTCCAGTCGATGGGCAGGATGTTGCCGAAGTTGCCGGTGATCGTCCACCACATCCTGAAACAAGCGTTGTCTAAGATTAAATTTTCCTTATGTGTGCAGAATACGAGCGATTAGCAGAAGAGCATTCCCAACCAACCATCCGCAACCCATTCGTTATCGCCCATTACATTTGTGACAAGTGTGACAACATGACGATCTGAACTCAGATGAAGGTACTGGGAGTGTTAGTCTAGGTAGTTAATAGTATCGTTGTTTCCACAGTAATAAAATCTTATACTTATTGTGTTATTTATTTGGAATACAACTATTAACAATTATTTATTTGGACATTTAATTGGAAAAAAATGTACAAATTATACAAGCGGCTTTATTAGATATGCAAAAACTAAATTTTCGATAACTTATAGGTATTACTTATCATTTAAACTTGCTGATAATACGTTAAATAGCGAAAAGGATTAGATTATTAGGTTCACACGTGAGCTACTTCATAGATCTATACAAGTACCTATACATTGTGAAATGGAAGTTTTTACAGCTAAAGCTGACCGGTAATGAGACTAAGTTGGTATTAGTGAAATAAAAACTAAGATGAATGACCGGCCGTGGACACTGGCGTGCTTAGGTGACATGAATCTAGACACTTAGCAAGTAGACTTACTTAAACGCATGAAACATGTCGTATTATTTTGTCTAGATCATTATAACTTTATGGGTACTTAAATCAATATTTTCATCCCATTACTAGTTTGCTGCTGAACATAGAATTTTGTTGATTGGTAATTTTAAGGCACACTACATAAAGAACGTTGTGAATAATTCTGCGGAAAATATTAGTACATTCTCCAGAATGATAATTTTGATCAAAACCTTTGGATAACAATGATACGCTACGTTTCAAAATTTCAATGTAGGAGATGTAAAATTGGAATACGCCACACTGTAGGTCGAACCTACTCGAAATGCTTCATCAGTATGACTGTATGACACCAGATAAACTTATACCTATAATGAGGACTTAAAACAAGTTATACAGTGATGTTGTCGAGTACTTTTTATGGTCACTGACTGAAGCTAGCTGGTTTGACATTACGCAATCGTTGTTGCTTGTAAACATTGAGGTTTATTAACTACTGATCTTACACAAGCGGGTTGCGGTAAAAATGAATAAGTATTAATATCTACATCATTATGAATGTTTCGCAAACTAAGATGTAATAAAATCAAGATTACCTATTCTAGATCATATTCAGGAATAATAGGAGGTAGGTACATATGTGATTAAACTGCGAAGAAGTACAACGCAGTCGTATCCTGAGAATTAATACTAAATGTTATTATGGTCCATAACTGATAAATACGACATATCTGCTAAAAAAATGGAGCTCTACTCACCACAAATTGGATGGACACCTAAGTACCAGCTTTTGGACACAATGCATCCGCAGTTCTATCCAGAACATCCAGAGAAAGTCTAACTTTGAGACAAACATGATGAAACGGAAAGCAAAGTTGATGTACGGATACCCGATACGGTAATTAATTAAATCGTCATTATTTTCGACCGCTAAAAAACAACTCCGCAAAAAACTTTGTTGGATGATAGACCATCCAAAGTAGCTCTCAAGTGAGATCCTCAGGCTGACTGTCTTAAGTCTATACGACACAACATTTAAAGACTGAGAGTAAGATTACTTTCGTAAAAAGTCAGAACCGGAATAGTAGGTAAGTATCAAAAGGCTCCGGAAGATCAACTAAATTCCCAGTCAGCCCGTCCTGCAATTTAGATAAAGGTTATGCCGTCTGGATTCAGCCCTTGACCGTCCTTGTGCGTAGGAAGCGTCATCTGCAATAGCAATCATAATAATTTTCATTTCTACTACGCTGTACTTCCTGCGGCGGGAAGAGCTGGTTGCGTCAATCTTCCCAATTATTTGCACGCAAGGTAAATATAACGTATCCAGCGCCTGTTTTTCCATCTCATATGTTTAAACGATCACTGTTTAAAGATGTTATAACTTATTGTATTCATAAGTAGTACCTAACAACATCTTTATTTCATTCTTTCTTCATCAGTGGATTACTAACCATTCTTTTACACCTAACAAGGTTTTAAGTTATTGAAGTAGCACCAATTCAAATCTCTAGACAAAAAAATGAAACATGTTAAAACGTCACTCGAAAGGTAACTACTTTCCAAAAAAGATATCCACCAAAGCTAGAACCATAATACGTTGCGGTTGCCATACTTATACGTAGTGGTTTATATTCAGAATAGCAGACCGTCTTTCGAAGTTGAACGATAGGTAGGTAGGTACTTATTAGGTAAATCTGCATGCATTAATACAAATTAGTATAAATCCCAACCAAAGCTTGTCAGATACACCTATGTTAACAGTTCATACATCATATGCCCTCGTCAACCCAAGCGAATGCTCGTGAGTCAGCCGGAGACACAAATTGGCGCCAATTTGAGATCGCAGCGCGTCACGGCTCAATTGAGGAATGTGTCACTTCACATTACCGTACATGCGAGTACAAGCCCCGTGCAGTCTGATTAGAAGGGATTTTTTTATTCCTGTACTGTATAACACTGTTGAGACTTTGAGAGTACTCGAGACTACTCGAGAGTGAGCGAGATTGAGAGTCCCTTTACAAAAATTTGCGACAAATGAAGATTCGCACGTACTCGGGTAGTTGGAGACAAATACTGCGAGTCGAGATTCTCATCAACAAAGAATAAATTGCACACCCTTTCCGCAATGCAATGAAGATGAGGAGTCCTTACAACGTAGGTAGGTACCTACCTACAATTATCTAATTGCGCAGGTACACTGTAATAATGCTGTGACGTAAATAGTTAGTCCAGAGAGAAGGAAGTTTGACAGTATGCTGTAGTTTAATAAACCTATATCTTTATCTTTAGTTTAACCCTGAACTTATTCTGTGCCTGAACCAAACATTAGGTTTTTCTATTCTATTATTGAATGAAAATGTGGCTTCGTATGGGAAATCTTCAGCGGCGAATATCCCAGTGAAGCTTTGTAAAAACTCATTTTCTTATCATGCTAAAAATCTAAGTTCGACATCTGCTGTAAGTTCTTTACAAGGTTTGAAACAGATGTTCGATTAGATTCTTATCACAAAAAATCTATCAAAGACTAAAATTTGAGCGTTTCAATTACTAATAATCGGCAAGGACTTCAGTTGAAGGTCGATTCGCATATTTATGTAACGGCAGCTGATCTGTTTCTGAGAATATAATGTAGATAGATAGCTTAAAGGATAGATATAGGTTTCATGGGCGATGATAAACAAACTGGATGATAGTCAACAGATATTTAAAACACTGCTTGTGATACGTAGCTCTATTATAGCATTGTGTGCTAGTGATGATGGTCGATCATGACATGAACTATTCGTTCTAGGATAAATACTGCCGATGCTTTAAATTCTCATACATTACTGATAGTAGTCGTATCGTAGGTTGGTATTGCCAGTTATGGGCGTGTAACCTACAATCTACATGCACATTAGGTACATGGTGACATTTATGAAAGTTAACTGGCAAACACTACGATCGGTGTTGCCCAACGCTAATTAATTAGCTAATTTCATCTATCCATCCATCAGCCTTTTTTGGTCCACTGCTAGACATAGGCCCTCAATCGTCGCCACTCCTCCAGTAGCTTGTTTAACCACACACAATTATTGATTTTTTTTTTATGATGAAAGCATTCTAGATAAATACAATTTCGTAAGGTGTATCAAAGTGGCACAATTATGTAATTTAATACAATACGTTTACGAACTTTAAGGAGCGAGCTTTTTTGTTATTATCAGGTTTTAAACATATTGGAGCAGCGTGGTGGAGTGTGCTCTAGACCCGTGCCCAGCAGTGGGACGTCTATGGAACGCAGCTATAAACACATTTTACAAGTAGCTGTAGTCATATTTATCTGCAAGTGATGAGTTTGAAGTTTGTGGATAGATATTTATAGATAGGTAAAATAAAACTTGTTAAACACTGCGAAAGAAAATCCTAGTAAAATGCGCAGGGCCGAAAAAATTAATGAAGATATATACCTATATAAATATACATAACCCTTTTCACTCCTATGTATGGTAGATAAACTGCTTTAATATCTCACGTGTCATAAAACAGGTCATGAAAAAAAATATCCCAATAACATAAGGTCGTTGGTGTGTGGTGTTGCATGCGCGTGCGTCACTCGCCATATGGTCAAGCGTCGCGATGTGATTTTTTAAAGTTTGGGTTTGTTGATTATGGAAATATAAAATGAATTAATTCTGGAGGTGGATAACTACGTACAAAGTAGATAATAGAAAAAAACATTTATTTCAACAAAATGCGGCGAACACAAAGCATAAAAATACAGAATGAAATTAATTTAAATTACTTACAACAAAGAATGCTAACCAACGCGAATAACGAACGAATTCAGCTTTGACGCGGCGGCGGGGCGGTGTTAAAGCCGCAACGCTGGGTTTCAGTGCGTCCGTCTGTGTCAAGTAGTTCGGGTGATGGTGAAACTAGCGAACTACTCAGCTACAACTTTATGTAAATCGGCTGAAATTAAGCTTCTCACTCGGCAGGGTCTGGTCTAAATCCCAGAAGCACTTGTAATGTAAGTCAAGTCTGCATTGAAAACTTTAAATGCGGCCAGATGTAACCATCATGAGAAAACCTGCATGCCTGAGAGTTATTTATAAGTAAGCCAAGCCTCACCTGGCCAGCTTCTTCCCACTGTGATGACTTCTTCCCATTTCGAGAGCAATGCCCAACAGTGGCACATAGCAAGGTTATAGAGATAACAAACACAAAAGCAGTTCAGTTCAATAAAAAAGTAAGTAGTGCTCATGCTTGTAGGATTTTCCAATCGATAATGTTAACCCGCTATATGCCTGCTCCAGTTTTTCTCGGAGAGAGCCATGTATGCAGTGGGTCGTTAATGGATTACATGCTGCTAATTTTTTATCGACCCGAGTCCGTTGGTATCTCTAAAAACCTTCCCACATACTTATACGACCTTATCCGCGCTTACATAACGAAGAAAGTCGAAATACATACTTGATTTCGAAACGCCGCCGCCGTATAATAATATACTCAATGCATATTTCAGCATGGAGTTCGCCTTTGGCCCTTAAAAACCAGTTTAACATTGACGTTAATAAAGTAAATTCCTGAGGTGCACACGGAACATTCTGGAAGCCGTATCGGATTGCCTTTAATGCGCAGTAAAATGATTGGCACTTCAGAGATTACGATGAGTTATTAAATTTCATTGTGCAAGCTGAAGAGCTGCGTCTGTGCATTCTTGTTCCCACTCTACTCTGTTCTAACTATTATGTTTATATATTTTTGCTCTTGCTTTGTAGTAGCGTAGACAGACAACACGACTGTTGTTTAATTGGAACAATATGTCACTATCTGTATCTATGTGTAAAATCTAGAGAAATCTACCTAGGTTCGAAACTAGAAATCTTTCTTTACGTGGTAACATGTATATCAATGGTTGCAGGTATCTATATCAACCTGCAAGAACTGAATACTGCCTCATTGTCGAGCACAGTCCGTTAAATATTTGAGAACTGAGGATTTGAGATATTTTTCAGTCGCCGAGGGTATCTACCTAATGTTACCTACTTAGCTTCGTATGACAAACCAACCGACGCCTAATTGATGATCCCTATAAAGCAGAATCTCTAAACGTATATTATAATCAGTTTATGATAATGATCAAAGAAAGTATAATAAGACTTGTTTTTTATTTTAATTTGTGTGTGGCTTGTTTTAAATATATATGTAATAACAAAAAAATAATCAAATAAATAGTAAGCAAATTGTAAAAAATACTAATATTTATGAATAAGAGCGCTTCAAAAGAAACAAGAATGTTAGTAAAACTAAATGTTACCCTATCTAGGCAAATGGGGCAATGGAGTTCTCGAGCAGATCGGCTCAATGCAGCTTTCCTAAGTAGAGAACTCCTAACAACACCCAAAGTGCCCATTGTATACAAAATACATTTCCAACGTTTTCACAGTCTACAAAGTCAGCGGATCTTTTATGGTCATGTCTAATGGATCGTCCGACGGATTTGGAATAGCTCTTTTTATATGTACCTAATCTTGATTTTCCTTTTACATAAACTTGGAATGGATGTAGGTGGAGAAGTATTTCGTTACATCCATGGTCGATTATGACGAATGCAATCTGTTTTATTAGCATTGCCTAATTAACATCAAAACTGAACTATACTTTTCAATCCCAACGATATGGTACTATTTAAAATATCACTACATAGTATCAAACAAAGTCGCTTTCTCTGTCCCTATGTATGCTTAAATAGAGTGATTGAAGAGGAAGGTTTATGTATCTAACATGCATAATATATCTAGTAGTATCAGCTTTGCACCCGTGCGGAGCCGGGGCGGGTCGTTAGTAATATTATAAAGAGGAAAGACTTGTTTGTAATGTTTTCACACAAAACTTACTGGACCGATTTCAAAAAATCTTTCACCATTAGAAAGCTGCATCTTCACTGAGTGACATAGGCTATATAATATTACCTACTAGGTGTAAACGAAACTATTGTTAAGTCTAATTCCACGCGAGCGAAGGGTCCACTAGTTTACAATAATTTCTTATTTGACAACGGATTTAGAGGACCACTGAAAACAGGGAAAGTGATCAACTGAGCCACCGGGCTCTGCAGTGGTCTGGGCCGCTGTAAGCTGCATCCAAATAAGTAATTTTGCAAGTCATAGTCAAGCCCCTAACTCAACCGCGTAAATAAAAATTACGACCCTATTAACTTTTTCAACTAAGTACTTACGTTTTTCCCATCTACAAAACCATTTAGCACACCTACGTCCAGGCGCGGTCAAAGTGGGGCACTTTATGCGTGGTTGTCCGCTAAAATGGTACTGTCCCCAAACACTCAGAGAAAACGCGTGACGTAAACCGATATGGCGAAGCATCGCGGCCACCGTTAGTTATTGTGGTACATGACACCGTTACCGATAGTTTAATGGTGAAACAACGAAAAAGCCGGGTTGCATTGTGTTTGCATACTGCATAGATTTTATTAATCTAAGATAAGAGCTTTGGGACTGTCCGTTCTTACAACTTGTGCGATGTCATCTGTCAAATTAGATTTATTGTAAGGACTGTAAGTATGGTCTTTCCTCGGTTTCTTTTGTTTTTTTAAATACATATGTATTTAAAAAAACCGTAAACCCGTACATTAGTCTCTTACCCTGCACTGCACCATAAATAGAGGTCGATTAAGTAATATTGCCCCAAGATGTTCTAGTTACTTGCTAGTCGCTTCCACGATCCGAGTAACTTTGCCTGGTTTATGCGTTGCGAATAAAGGCTTTCATACTTGAGCCAGCCGATTCGATCGATTTATGGTTACATAGCTTAGCTTCCACTTGCCACTTGATTCGGGTTAACTTACTTACCTATATCATAATAACAAATAATTCAGCGTTAAGTTGATTAAAACAACAGTAGAGTCAATTACAATCAGTAATCAATCACACATATAACTATTATTTTTGTATTGTCAGCTTTAGGTACCTGAGCTTTCCCATATTTTGGGAAAACCCAACTGTCGGACGATCAATACTTTACTTACACGTAGGTATGTACATTGTTTGTGCTGTTTGTAAGACTAGTTAGTATCTACTTGACAAAACAACAACAATTACAATTCATGGATTTTAGATACAATAAATTAGAGAAGGGCGTTTAGGTAGGTACTGAGAAGTAAAATCTTTACTAAGTACAAAAATACATGTAGACGGTAAATGTACGTAGATTCGATACATTTGATTTTCAATGCTGAACGAAATACCAAGCCATCTTAAAAGCTTACAAATATAGGTAGTGTAGGTATGTAGTTATAACAGTAGCAAATATGTACATATTTTCTTGACCTTTTAACTTTATTGATAGCTCTTGCCTCGCTGCAAACTGTAAACATCTGTAATCTGTATGTTTACTATATAGCAACACATTCGAATCCACAATAATAAGACTCGTTTTTGTGTCAGTGCGATGTTCACGCAATATGAGAACTTACCTAAAAATTAATGCTTTACAAATATTGTAGGTATACCTACATCAAGAATGTGCTTCCTAAATCAAACACTGATTGGCAGCCAAAATGTTGCTAGCTACGGCATTAACGACATCTTTTTTTTTTTTTGTTTAACGAGTGGGAAACCTTAAGAAACCTAAACGACATCTATATTTAACTTTATAAGCGGTGACAGCCCAGTGGCTATCGAACTCGCCTCTCACTCGAGCGGTACGGGTTCAAACCCAAGCGGCACGCACCAATGAATTTACTAAGTTATGTGCGATTTATGAAATTAAACGTCACTTGCTAGAACGCTGAGGATACATTGTGAGGAAGCCTGTATGCCTGAGAGTTCATCATAATGTTCTCGAAGGCATGTGAAGTCTACCAATCCGCACTTGGCCAGCGTGGTGGCCTTACCCCTCCGACCCTGAGAAAAGACCTGAGCCCAACAGTGGGACAAAGAAAGGGTTGTGATGATATTGAACTTTAGCTTTGGTTGGGCAGAAGGGTCTGCTTCTCTAAAGCGTTAGTGTCGTCGAGTCTCTCGCTCACCTCACCTCGCTTCACTGAGTGCGGGAAGACCGGTGTGAAAAGGTCAAATAATTATTGATTATTTCTTTGCACGTGTCAGCAAGACAAAAGTGTCGGGTTACAGTGCATCTTCACATAAATTTAATTGGTATCCATGAAGGTAAAACCGGTATCTTTTGATTTGAAAGATGATGCTCAAGTTATCCAGAAAAAAAAATGAATTTGGTATTCACCCAATCTGTGAAAAAATATCTAGGACCAACTTTAACTATTACGTATTCTGTGCTAGGCCTAAGTAGAAGAGTATTGTTTGAAGTAGGCGACAAGGCCGTTGGACAGTCGATAATAACAAACAAATTGTTTTTTATGTAAGTAAATCGAATTCGAACCGACCTACGTATCTATCGTTCAAAGTTGTCAGTGAAACAAAATCCCATTGATGGAGCTTATTAGAGGGCTTTGGATTACATAATCCTTTTAAACCTATTTGTACGGCCTTTGCTCGAACTACGCTATTCATAGGTACCTACTGATCTATTACACGGATCATTTGACTAAGTTTATTAGTTACATTATTTTTTATCTGCTTCGTTACAAGTATAAAGTTACATATTTTATGGGCGCGCCGCGATTCATTGCCAATATTCGTGCATAGAGTACCTACATAAAAGTTAGAGCTGAAATTATGGTAGGTACATATATATCTAGTTAGCAACACTTATTATTCGGTAAATATATTAGTTTGCAGAAGGTTTGATATAGAAAAAGGTTAATTATAATATGGGAAAATTTTGGGAAAACCAACCAAATCGACAGTGATACATACAAACTGTCTTGCAATTTTCGCATATTACGTGGAGGTTACCTTTAATTGGTGCCTATATACCTGTGAATATATAATCAAAGCCATCCAGAAATACCACAGAGTGATCCATTAGCTCCTCATCAATGTCATGCATAACACCCACAACAAAATAAGAACATATAAGTACAACAGCACAAAATACAGCGCAAGACAATAGTGGCATTGAAGATGTCAGATTATAATTGGTTTCAATTAGATTTGATCGAACATATAATAATAGGTAGGTACGTCCCAACAGCCTGCTCCTGTGTGACAGCGGTTTGTGTATTACATACAAGTAACAATAGAGCACTTAGAGCGCAGTAACTTAGTGCTTCACACCTATTTCCACCCCAAAGTATCAGTGCTACCGTGTTGGGTATACTTTAGACTAAAAGCAACTTATGGAGTCTTTTGTTTCGTAAAGGTAGGTACAATGGTGCAAAGGCTTGATAGTTTGCAATAGAGATGAAAGAAAGACCTCTTTCATGCAATACATATATGAATTTTCGACCTACAATACAAGTAATTTTTACATTACCAATTTTACTTCATAAATAAATATGTAGCTATACCAATATTTCCTATTTCCTATATTTACCCACGGAAAATCTCTTGGCTCAATATAGAAGACGAGGTTGGCTGAAACCACAGAACAGATAAAGGAGGATAGAAAGGCCATCGAGTCAGTTTTGAAACAAAACCACTGTCGCCAGTTACCCACACTTAGATACACGTTATTATTACCTTTACATAAAATATTCATCAGCCATTGGTCAAATTGCACGAGAATCGCAACTTTTAAAAACTAACCTTAGCATCAAATCAATAAGGATACTTTTTGCTCGCGTCAAGCTGTAGAATTGTGCAAGTTTTGACCTTGTCGACACTTAATGTTGCCAGTAAGTGTTTTGCACAAATTTCGTGCAATAATAAGATTTTAGAGGTTCTTCATAGGATTCATAATGAAACTCGTGATCTGTCCGATTGTCGAATGAATAATTTATTTGTAAAATCACCTATTTATATTTACATTTTCTTTCATACATACTACACTATTTAAAACACTATTTTGACGACCGCGTATATGTTTCATATTAACAACGTAGGTAACTGGTAACTGGTTCGAAGGTATGAGGTATCCGTGTGAGGTATTCTTGAGGTATTCGGAGGTATTCGGAGGTAAGGTAACTGGTAGGTACTGAACCACTACAAGATTAGTAAAATAGAGTATATTTTATTTTACTGTATTATTTATTTATTTATTTAACCTTTATTGAGCCAAAAGATGCCTAACGGCGGTGAAATTAATAAATAAAAGTTAAGAAACAAAATTTACTGCATATTTGAGAAAATTGATCGTGCAATTTTATATGTTATTTACTGGTAACCCAACTAGAGATGTAAACATATTTATCGATAAATATATTTTGAAACTTGTTTAGAGTTATGTAGGTACCTATAATGCTACATCCGCATAAATGACTCTTTTAAAAGTAACACTGAAAACATATGCAACTTGAGTTTTGCTTCCTTTAGGTGTTGCGCCTGTTCCATACATCTTATTAACATGCATTTTTTTATTATCTTCACATGAAAAATTACCTTATACATAATTATTTATTTTATTAAAAAGTTTCAGAGTGAGTGTACGTACTTAAATAAATACACAGGTACAGTTTTAATATATACAGTTGCGCGACGAATGTACTTGTGCAGAGCAAAGATGGGGACTCTTTTGTATTCGAATTTTTTACAATAAATTAATGCAATCTTATATTTAAATTATTTTTCTTTAATAGCTTTGGTAAAGTCTGTAATATGCTTCTCAGTAGAATATAATACAATCTGATGATAACTAATGTTGCTAAATAATTGAGTTCCCACAAAGTTGCGCAAAATCGAGTACAGTTGTTCCAAAGTGGTACATTGTTTTTAGGGATTCAAATTTTCTACCCGTTACATTTATCCAATGCTGGTTATTAGGATCCTTTGGAAACCTTAAATAAATACATAATATAAATTAGTACTAAATTACTTATTTAGTACTACACCTACTCCTTGAAATTAAGTATTTACACCTGAAACTACTTTAATTACGTACTCAAGATCAAGACTTATCGAAAAATTTATCTTATACTTTCACAACACTATCTCGCTGCGAACGAACTCGACAGAACATCGTGACGTCATCGCATTCTGTAGGACAGAATACATTGCGCACGAACTATGTGTTCACGTGGATTACTTGCGTACTTTACCGGCAATGTATATTTTTCGTGCAGCTCTTCGCACCACCGCAGTCCGAAAGCGACTAAAAGTATGCACGCGTGATTTCAGTTGAAGTATGATTGTTTAATCATACTTGTTGGCGCGCCTGTCACGCCCACATTTCCATTCTATCCTCCTTTATCTGTTCTGTGGCTGAAACCCCATAAAAGGTTGTTATGGAGAGATCAAAAACAAGTAAGTACCTACTTAATAATTGTAATAATTCTAACCTAACATCAAGCATGCATTTCCTTATGGTGTAAGAAGAGGTACCCTATTTGAGTCTTGTTCAAAGTCAAAGTATTTTATATCCATAAAGAAAACATTCACTTTCATACACCAGTTTTGCTTAGGACCCATGTAATAGGTGGTGGAGAGCCTATTGGAATACACTGGGCATAATCCAGACTTACAATAATCTAGTACCTACATAGCATAACTTGTATGTTGAAGACAATATAAATAAATATCATGGACATTCTCACACACGGTCATCTGACCCCAAATTAGGCGCGTGCCTGTACTATGGGTGTCAGACACTGATATACATACATACATAGATATTTTTTGATACATACTTAAATAGATAATATTAACATCCAAACACAGAACAAAACAAGATAAAAAATTAATAAATAAGTAAGTGTTCGTCACACGAATGTTTGTCCTGAGTGGGATACGAACCCTGACGTAACTGGCAGGGTCACTACCGATTGCGCCAACGGGCCCGTCCAATATATTGATATCATTTCACAATTCAAATCAAATCTCACAGATCTCTCATAGATCTCATCATGCTATTCATATTGATCTACCTTGAAATGTTATTTTCTATGCCTAATATTTAACAGTTGTGTTGGCCGAGTGTGGGACGAGGAACTAACGAAGTTGACCTCCGCGGGACTAAAGATTGCCTATTCTTATACCTACTAACTGAACATTTACCAACTCACGTGTCATGTTAATGTGACATTATTTAGGTGGTAGAAAACAACATCGGTATGGCCTCAAGCTGCTACAAAGCATAACTTTGAATATTCGCCTATGAATATTAGATTGAGTAGGTACTTTGATATTGATCTGCGACTATGTAAGGTTTTCACAAAAGGTTTATCATGTCCATTTGCTATCATTTGATTGAAGTAATGTGACACAAAGAATCCAATTCTAATGCGCTACAGCAGTGTAGGCAGACGAACTTCCAAATAATTCACATCGTTTTTAATCTCCCTTTATTAAATATTTTGACCTCTTGTATAATGGACATGGCCGCTAAAGGACTGCTTCTATGGGCGCAAGAAATTTGCACCTACCTACATATGATTGTTTTTTTTTCTCATTATAATATGGTAATTGTACCGCCGGATCACAAAGTTTATGCCACCAAGAAGAACACGGCAGGAAACTTCCTGTTACTCTTTTCAAAATTTACAATTTAATAATTTGATACAGGTAGATTATTAACTTAGAGTGGAGCTGGAGATACTTCGCACCAAGGGCTTCTACATAATAATATGTTATTAATAACATTAACTTATTATCAACGGTAAATTGCGGACATCGGAGTGTAATACCTAGACCTAGAGTGTAGTCACTGTGTCACAGAGGAATGATTAGGAAAGGTCATTAAACTGTGCTAGTACCTACCTATAGGACTTATTTATTTTCAGTTGACATTTTGGCCTGGCCTTTTTCGTTAGACCTTTAACAATAATCTGCCTAGGGACCTATGGACTGATAGAATTATGCGCTAATTTCGAACGAACGCATCACCTATTAAAAAGCCAAAGGTCATTGTCGTTCACACACGTCAGTCTTCAAGTCTTGTCTTCGGGCGGTCTATAAACTTCCGACAGTCGGGTCCTCTTACTTACTTCTAAAAATTGGTAGAGGAAATGGAGTGATGCGTGATTGAACCTATCGTTGAAAAATATTTGGTATTTATACGTACGTGAAAGTAATCACAAAACAATGGATTACGATAAACGCTTGGTCATCATCTCATCAGTGTCAATAACAGTGGTATTGAATGCAGTGGAGGGATTACAAAGGAATTCGATTACCATGCTTCGTAACTGTGAGTGTCATTGTCCACTGCAGTTACATCAATTGAACGTGGCATGCGGTAGTAGAAGTGCGTTAAAAGGTGGCCAGTTGTGGCCACAATGATGCTGGGAGACATCCGACAAGGCTACAATCGGGAATAGTGGCTTAACGTATGTGCAATCGCATTCTCTCTTATGCACGGGAGCTGAGAAAATATTTGTCACTATTATTAACCGACCGTTAGCTGGAACAGGTGCGGTTAACGCTGGATTTCAATAACCTATCTAAGGATAGATTTGGCTATCGGAGATAGAAATTTGACACATTTTATATGGAACTTATGTCAAATTTCTATCTCCGATAGCCAAATCTACCCGTTAATAGGTTATTGAAATCCAGCGTAAGTTGGTTTAGCATTATCTGTCATAATCTGTTGAAATCTGTTGAAATTGACATGCGCCACGCGATCGCGCATTGACCGCTTGCATTTATTAACTGTTAAATTAATGTTAATCCGAAAACCACACTGTATTTGAAGAAAGTAAATTTGGTATCTTTCATAAGCCTCGCGTGAAACGCGTCAATTTCTCATTTTAC
Organism: Carterocephalus palaemon; assembly: GCA_944567765.1. Lineage (NCBI taxonomy): Eukaryota > Metazoa > Arthropoda > Insecta > Lepidoptera > Hesperiidae > Carterocephalus > Carterocephalus palaemon. Next base: position 9,053,436 of record OX155651.1, on the reverse strand, counting down.
AACTGGTTTATTGATAAGTTAATTATATCGGTTTACTGTTAATTGGAGAGCTCTACATTCACATTGTCGCGAAAGTATCTACCTACGGTAAGTTTCATCTGTAGAGGGACTTTGTTTCTTCTGACTTGACCATTACTTACTTGGGAAAGCAGCAAAAGTACTCGTGAAGCACATAATATGAACGCGGGGTATATTGTAAGAGGGTCATGATTATTTTTTTTTTTTTTTATGGAATCAGGATAGCAAACGAGCTTGCAGCACCACCCATCCGCTGCCACCCATGACAACTGTGACTGACTTTGAACAAGACTCAATTAGGGACTGGGATGGTTAGTCCAATTAGTTGAGAAAGTTAATTAGAACATTAGTTGGTCAGTTCGTTAGTAGGTATGAGGACTAGGGACTGTTAGTGATAGTTAGTCCTGTTATTTGGTGTTAGTAATAGTCCAGTTAGTACTTGTTAGTAGGAGTCTCGTTCTAAGTCAGTCACAGATGTGTTGTACCCTTGAGGACTAAGATGGTCGCCTCAAAAGAAGTGTAACCGGAATCCACACCTTTCCAACCGGACCACAATTGCTTTAAAAACAATTATTACACGGCAGAAATGGTACTAGGTACCGTGGCGGGCGGTGGTACTGCCCCGGGCGAACTCTATATGGAACCAATTAGCTTTCATATAAAACCTATTTGGTTCCCTATAGGCTCTACCACCTACCTAATACAAAAGAGAGATAAATAAGGTGCAATTTTCTATTATGTGAAGAAAAACGCCGACTAATAGTATGTAGGTGTTTTTTTACTTCTGACTTCTTTTTGACTTCCTAATAATAAAGAACGGTCATCAACCAACCGCTAGATGGTAGAGAAGTTTTGTCGTTAGGTAAATATTTAAAAATGTGAACCATAAATAAGTGTAAAAGTTAATGATCGTAAATGGCAATATTATCTACCATTTCTTGAAATAGAGCGTTTTATGTAGTTTTGGAAGTTATTATAGAGCAAGTAAAAAGTTACATTTCATTAGTATTCTCAATCATACATTTTTTTATTTATTTTCAATACTATTTGAATTAAAACGTTATCTTATCACATAATTACTTATATTGTATTATCTAGTAAGATGATATGAGTCTAGATAACTATCATAGTTGTGTTATTGTAATAAATATAACGTTACGCATTGATCCGCAGAAATGTCTTCCTAAACAACCACTTCAAATCAAACAAAAACTGATATGATTCGTCACAGCAGTTTTTGTTTAGATTTATATTCTATAACGCTAATTGAATCACATTTACGTCGCTTTTTCACAGTGGCAATGACTCTGCAAATTGAAGTAAGTTCTTTAACATCCAAAAGAAAGTTTAAAAAATATAGGTACCTAGGTAAACAGAGCATCTCAGGTTAAGCGACAAAATGGACTTAAACTCCAGTTCTTTCCCGAGTTTCGGATTCGGAGAATCTTACAAGACTGGAGTTTGGGATGATTGAACTAGGGTTGCCACCAACACGCCAGTCACAATTATTTTCAGATTCGTTATCTTTGAATTTGTATAACTTCCTTTATATTTTTAAATAAGCACTATGAAATGACTCAACTATAGATTTAATATTACATAAGTTGGCAATGCTAATTACTTTTATATTTATTCCAGAAGTTATATTTATTCCTTATTTTACATAGTCGTATATGTGACTAACTATGTAAATGTGTAACTATAACTTTTCATAATATAATATGTCAAGCATTTACAGAAATATTTTGAATATTTTATGGTAATTTCCAGAATACTAGAAAACCAAACGTTTTAAAGTGTATCATGATAAAACAATGCGTATTAAAAAAAATTATACACACAATTATTGCAAAACTGTGATTTTTCCATATACCCGAAGGCATAATAGTAGTGAACCCTTACAAAACGCAGCATTCCAGTAGATGCCGTAAAAGGTTCGGTCGGCTAACACAAAGTGGTGTTACTTATAGAGGGCCCTAACATTTAAAATATTGCTTTATCTGTACTCCATACGTTTGACATATTGCTGTGTAATCTTTGAATAATGACTGTTTGTTTCGACTGTTTTGTCTAGCTAGAGGTTTCATGATCATTATTTTCTACTTGTTTGTTGGCTATACCGGTTTAATGTATTGACAGGGAAGGGACGCACGATACTTTGTATCCTTGTATGTTCACGCTCACATTTTTATTAACATTTCTTTCATGAAGGCGTGTATTGCCTAAATCGTATGTGTTACTGATAGAACAAGAGAGAAAGTGTCAATCACGCCTTACATCTGACCAATTGCTACGAACAGCCAAAATATGCCCAGCGGAAAGCTAAACCTGTTCGGTGACGCTTTAGCCAGATCACTTGCAACTACAACGCTCCACTGGGTCTGTAATTAGAGTAGCCTAATTGATTTCTTGGTCTGTTAGACATGAGCTGGGTATATTTCAGATAGGTAGTAGTTGTGCAGACTAGATTTCTCTACACTGTAGAGAAATGTCTTCTCGGTGAATCCGGAGACAAAGACGAGTTAAGGGAATAAGCAAATAGAGCGTATTACATCGTGTAACTAGATAGATCAACCTTAATACTGTTACGAAGGCACAGGGAAGCTAGCGCCATCTAGCGCCGCTGGTGGAACCACTCAGTGAACGCATAGACAAAGTGATATCCCGACTCGATACTAGATGGCGTTAGTGGGCCTGTATTCTCGCGTGTTCGGGAACACGCGGTATCTTTCCAGAATCGTCTAGTACTCGCGACGGTACGTATAAATAGTCGCGGGGAGGGCCGCGAGTTCAGTTCAGTTCGAGCTTTCGAGGCGACTTCGAAGTGAAAACTAGTGATACCGGAGTGAAACAAGTGAAACCTACGACTTGGCTTACGACCTAGGACATCGTTAGTGCTTTGTGTTTGGACCTAGTGCATTGTGTTGGACCTAGTGTTTAGTGTTTGACCTAGTGCTTTGTGTTAGTGCTAGTGAATAAAGTCTTCATTGAGTCAGCAGGTCTTTCTCTCCAAATCCTTCGAACCCTAACACGTAACAACTGGTGTCAGAAGTGGGATTTGGAGATGCCATTGACTCCGAGAGAGGACTTACAGGAGGGCGTCAGGACAAGGGCACAACGAGCTGCGGAGGCCACAACTGGGGACCAAGCTCCGCCCACTGTGGGCCAAGCCCCGCCCACTGACCCTGCCTACCAGGCCCCGCCTACCGAACAGGCCACGCCCACCAGTGGCACCGAAGCTTCTACAGCCCCTCTTCAATTAGGAAGTTTATTTGTATTAATTCGGGAAATGAAGGAATCACAAGATCGCAAGCTCGGTGCTTTACAAAAATCACAAGAGCAACAAAAAGACCTCCAAGAAAAAGCGCTTCGGGCTATAAATGATGTTAGTGACACGGTGATTAAGCTTCGAAAAGATGTCGACATGGTGGAAGAACGAGTTACCGGGTTGGGATTGGATGTGGAAAACATGAAAACCGGCCTCACTGAATTACAGAAGAAAGTAGTGCGCCTTGAAACCACGGGAGTTGCGATGTCTAGTGGAACTACCGTAGTGGCACAAGGACCAAGAGTGAAAGTGCCACCATACGACGGCACTACTTCTTGGAACGCTTATCGTCAGCAATTCCGGACTGTTGCTGCTGCCAACGGATGGACGGAAGAACAATGCCTGACCGCTCTCACTGTTGCGCTCAGAGGGCAAGCTTTGTCGGTCCTGGAAGCACATACAGGAAATGGATTCAAAGACCTGATGGAGGCACTTGAATCCAGATACGGGGAGCGACACCTGGAGCACGTGTTCCGTGCCCAACTGCGTGACAGAGTCCAACGCTCAGGAGAAGGACTACAACAATGGGCGTTGGAAATTGAAAAACTAGTCAGGAAGGCACACCCAGGAGCCGACACCAAGATGGTGGACACGAACATTGTTCAAGCATTTGTCGACGGAATCAAAGACCTGGAGGTCAGAGCTGCAGTGAGGCTTCGTCACCATACCTCGCTAAAGGAAGCATTGGCGCATGCTTTGGAGGTCGAGGCTGTTCGCCATGACATACGGCAGACCCATAAGATCCGCGAGGTCTCTGAGGAAGTCAAGGAGGTTAAGGCTCCTACGAAGAAAGCTTTTGGAGCCATGTGCTACAAGTGCGGCGAGAGGGGCCATCTTCAACTCAACTGCCCGCAGAAGGAGACCCAGATGGCATGGAAGAAAAGGATGGAGGAACAAATAGAGGAGCTGAAGAAGCAAGGGGCTTCGTCCCCTGCCCGGGATCAGGGAAACGAATAAAAGCCAGGACTAAGGGGCGAGTGCTGGCTGACGCGAAGGAAGCCCCGATAACTGTTATCTCCCAGGCATGCAGCGGGAATAGTCTTGTGATTCAGGGGACTATTAACGGGACGGATTGCAAAATGACTCTAGACACAGGAGCCTCTAGAACAATAGTGAACCCAAATCTGGTAAAAGCCGCAAGGGGACACAAGAGGAGAATTAACTGTCGGCTTCTTACTGCCTCCGGTCAGCCAATACCCGTCCTGGGAGAAATGTCAGTTACGATGTATGTAGGGGGGTCCTCGTACTCTCATAACGTTATCGTGGCTGAGATTATGGATGATTGCATCTTGGGTTTGGATTTCATGAAGAAACACAACTGCAGAATTAATGTCGCTGACGGAGTTTTCAAGTGTGGTGAAGAAGAAATCTTCATTCTTGGAGGCGCCTGCGGGAAAGTCACATGTGTAAAGAAGATCATCATACCTGGACGAGCGGAAACTCGGGTGCTGGTGAAACTGCCGCCAGCTGGAAAGAAAAAGTCAAATAGATGCGTGTTGATCGAAGACACACCTACCAAGACATCGGCGCAAAAACTGATGACGGCGAGAACCCTTGTTAGTGGAAGCAGTAACGCTGTGGTCAAGGTTTTGAATCTTAGTGATCGCGAGATCTGCGTGAACAAAGGTGACGTCATTGGAAAGTGCGAGGAAGTTGTCTGGATGAAAAAGTGTAGTTCGATGACAGGCATGGACTCAGCAAACAGCAACAACTACGGAATAGTGACTGAGCTACTCGATGACTGCAAGAGTAATCTGACTTATTCGCAGAAAATGAAAGCTAAGAAGTTTTTACAGCGCTACGCGAATATCTTCTCCAGTCAAGAAGGGGACCTTGGAAGAACGTCGATGGTTCAGCACAGGATAGATACCGGAAGCGAGAGACCAATTCGTCAACGAGCAAGACGGATACCAATTGCAAAGGAAAAAGAAGTTGAAGGCCTTTTGGAGGACATGAGAAAGAATAAGATTATTGAACCGTCTGCAAGTCCGTGGTGCTCACCTGTTGTATTAGTGAAGAAGAAAGATGGTAGCACGAGATTCTGTGTGGACTATAGGCGTCTCAATGATGTCACTAAGAAGGACAGTTACCCGTTACCTCGAATCGACGACACTTTGGATACCTTGAGTGGCATGAAATGGTTCTCGACCCTAGACCTGAAATCTGGATACTGGCAGGTGGAAATTCATCCAAAGGACAAGGAGAAGACAGCTTTCTCGACCGGAAAAGGTTTATGGCAATTTAACGTCATGCCCTTCGGATTGTGCAACGCACCTGCCACATTTGAGCGACTCATGGAGTGTGTACTGGCAGGCTTAGTTGGAGAGGCTTGCTTAGTCTACTTAGATGACGTCATCATTGTCGGCCGTGACTTCGAGGACCATTTGCGAAACTTGGAGCGAGTTTTCACCAAAATAGAGGGAGCCAAATTAAAGTTGAACCCGAAAAAGTGTCGTTTATTCAGGAGTAAGGTCAATTATCTCGGCCATGTTATCTCCAGTGATGGAATCCAGACAGACCCGGAGAAACTGGAAGCAGTTCAAAAATGGCCTACCCCTAAGGACAAAACTGAAGTGCGGGCATTCCTCGGCCTATGCTCATACTACAGGCGTTTTGTTCAGGGATTTTCAGAGATAGCCAAGCCATTACATCGGCTGACAGAAGATAAACGACAATTTAGTTGGGATGAGACTTGTGAAGATTCTTTTCAGAGACTGAAGAAACATCTATGTGAAACACCAATCCTGGGGTATCCACAAACTGAAGGTCGGTTTATAGTCGACACGGATGCAAGCAACACGGCCATCGGAGGGGTGTTATCTCAAAAACAGGGTGAAAGAGAAGTTGTTATTGCATATTTCAGCAAATCTTTATCCAGGCCAGAGAGAAACTACTGTGTGACAAGAAGAGAACTCTTGGCGGTTGTAAAGACGCTACAACATTTCAACAAATATCTCATCGGCAGACCGTTTCTACTGCGAACTGATCATGCAGCCTTGAAGTGGCTACTGCAATTCAAGAACCCAGAAGGTCAAGTAGCTCGATGGATTGAACAGCTCCAGGAGTATGACTTCGAGACGGAACACCGCAGCGGAAAGACGCATGGGAATGCTGACGCACTCTCACGAAGGCCGTGTTCGGAAGACTGCAAACATTGTGTTAAGCAGGAATCTCATGAAGTAACATTAAAATTAACGAGAACAGGTCCTTTGGGTCTCTGGGAGAACGATGCTATGAGGGAGGCTCAAGAAAGAGATGAAGACCTTCGGCACATCATCACATGGAAGAAACGGGGTGACGTAAAACCAATCTGGAGCGAGGTTGCACCCACTGGCGCTGTCACTAAGGCGTACTGGGCGCAATGGGATAGTCTGATACTTCAAAACGGAATACTCTACCGGAAATGGGAGAAGACTAACGGCAGGGAGTTCCATCTTCAGATAATTGTCCCAAGAACGAGAGTACCAGATGTTCTCCGTGAAATACATGATGGCGTATCAGGAGGTCATCTAGGTGTCAAGAGGACGTTAACAAAAGTGCGAGAACGATTCTACTGGTTGCATTGTCGAGATGATGTACAGGATTGGTGCCGCAAATGTACTACCTGCGCTGCTGTAAAAGGACCACAGACCAGGAGCCGTGGGAACCTGCGGTTGTATAACGTCGGTGCACCGTGGGAACGAATAGCAGTTGACGTAGCTGGGCCATTTCCTGTAACGGAATCGGGAAACAAGTATTTTATGGTCGTCATGGACTACTTCACCAAATGGCCCGAAGTGTTCGCCATACCAAACCAAGAAGCTACAACAGTCGCTTCTAAGTTAGTCGAAGAAGTGATATGTCGCTTTGGTGTGCCTCTAGAAATCCATTCTGATCAGGGCAGGAACTTCGAATCGCAAGTATTCCAGGAAGTGTGCAAAATTTTGGGCATGCATAAGACGAGGACCACCGCGTACCATCCACAGTCTGATGGAATGGTTGAGAGGTTTAACCAGACTCTGGAGAGGCATTTGGCAAAAGTGGTAGACGACAAACAAAAGGATTGGGACAAGTATATACCACTCTTCCTTCTGTCGTACCGAACCGCCGAGCATGAGAGCATTAAAGCTACCCCGGCGTATGTCAATTACGGTAGAGAACTACGAATACCAGTAGATCTATTGACAGGAGGGTCACCGGAGGGACCAGAGACCGTACAAGACTATGTTTGCAATTTAAGGGAAAAAATGCGATATATACACGCCTTGGTACGGGAAAATGGGTTACAGTCAAGTGAGGGCATGAAAACCAGATACGACCGGAAATCGAACACGAGCGGCTTCGAGGAAGGGTCACTGGTGTGGCTGCATAACCCAACTCGCCGGAAAGGAAAATCTCCAAAGTTGCAGACCAAGTGGGACGGTCCATACAAAGTGGTTACCCGACTGAATGATGTGACTTATAGGATTCAAAAGCAACCAAGAGGAGCATTCAAAGTGGTACACATAGACCGTCTGGCGCGTTACCATGGCAGTAACAACGATGCTCGGGACGAGCATCGCTAAGAGGGGAGTGGTGTTACGAAGGCACAGGGAAGCTAGCGCCATCTAGCGCCGCTGGTGGAACCACTCAGTGAACGCATAGACAAAGTGATATCCCGACTCGATACTAGATGGCGTTAGTGGGCCTGTATTCTCGCGTGTTCGGGAACACGCGGTATCTTTCCAGAATCGTCTAGTACTCGCGACGGTACGTATAAATAGTCGCGGGGAGGGCCGCGAGTTCAGTTCAGTTCGAGCTTTCGAGGCGACTTCGAAGTGAAAACTAGTGATACCGGAGTGAAACAAGTGAAACCTACGACTTGGCTTACGACCTAGGACATCGTTAGTGCTTTGTGTTTGGACCTAGTGCATTGTGTTGGACCTAGTGTTTAGTGTTTGACCTAGTGCTTTGTGTTAGTGCTAGTGAATAAAGTCTTCATTGAGTCAGCAGGTCTTTCTCTCCAAATCCTTCGAACCCTAACACGTAACAATACTTACTGGACAGACCATTAAAAATGACGCGTTGCTACAAATGATAATACATACAATTTTAAAGACGCGTAGCTATAAATGATAATATATTTCCTGTGAGTGAGTACAAGTCAGCGGGTAACCGCTGGATTTAGAAGGCATAGGATCGGGAGGAGTGGCACCGATAAGGGAGGCCTATGTTGAGCAGTGGACTTTAAAAAGCTGTTGGATGGATGATGGATGGATGAAGTAGATCGATCCAAATTTAGTCAAAGTTATGTTTCTTTCTACCCTCGACAATTATGTTTTGTTTAAGTTTACCACGCAATCCCACGTCAACGGGAATTGCTTAAAAATATACCATTAATATTACAGGAAATACATATTAAATAGATTTTTATGATGCGAACAACAAAGCTTTTCGGATCAGTCATGCCATCGCAAATGGTCTATGAAGAATTCCGACTTATGCAAATATGTGTGTACGTAAGTAAAGACTAACGATAGGTACGTACCAGCATGTTCCGTTTCGATGGGATATCGATCCACTGAATTCGGACCAACTGTGAAGCAGTTCGCATCATGTCCCGATTACCCCATTCACCCCAGTCGATGACCGCTTGCCTACTATTATATTTCCATCCACTATGACGCTACGCTACTGACCGCGATGTCTCAAACGATTTTTAACACGTTTTTAAAAGCTTGCTATGTACTCGTATGTACTCGTATGTATGTAACGGAATCTTTGAACATGATTTTCACCACCTTCAAAACGTTGCGATTAATTTGAAACTCCATACATGCAAACAGACATACAAACCGAGTTAATAAAAGGGTGTTCATAATTAGATAAATTGTGTTTGCCACTGTCCAAAAATAAATTGTGGAGGCGTTACGTATCAACAGGTACCTATCAACGGCGTGTTTCTTTGATTCAGAAACTTTAATATATTGTCAGCATGAAAATTGTACGAATACCCTGCAACTGTGTAGCCGACTGGAGTTTCCTTCAAATATTTATTCGTAAAGATTTTAATATATAGATTTTACTTATAAGGAAAATTAAATAAATAATTAATGTGCATTAATGTGCTTTATAAATAAAATCTGTCCTTTATGAAAGTGCACCTGAGTACTTGGTTTTGTGTTTTTCTTAATCATCGTAGGAGTAGGTAATTCACAGAAAATTATAGAAATGAAATGGGCTGTAATGTGGGGTTCTTATACTTGAAGTAAGATTAAAAAGCATGCCCAGTTCCAGTTTAAATAACACCTCTGTAACACACTGTAACTATTCTAGTCTATACAGATAGGACACAAGTATAGACTAGAATAGTTCCACTTAAGCATGTCCGATGCGATATAGATTTGTCAAGCTCTGACGAACACAACCGCACTGTCCCGTTTATTTACCCTACTAACCCCGTAGTTCGTTAACAAGGTCGTCCAATCTACTGATTAGCTTGTATAGGTACCAAAGGTCAATAAAAATACCAATACGGTAATTAATTGTCTATGGACTGAACACTATAGAACAAAGCAATCACGGTAATTTTGAGCTAGAGACTCTAGATAAAAATGTTCATTTTACACCTTTTTAAAGAATGTCTTCAGTTCCAATGAGAAAAGACAAACAAAAGTACACAATTACATGTGCACGGTAGGTACCAAATACATACCGATAAATGATTAAAATGATTGGGAAACAGAACCGGTTCGCGGAGGGAGGGCTACCAAGCGAATGCCGCCTTGAACACACGTTAGGATGAAATTTTTACCTTGGGAGAGTATGTAAAGGAGAAATGGAGATGAATCTAACGGTGTTTATCAGATATTAATAGCGTTTATGGATTTTACTACAGTGAATAATTTTAAATAGAGTGTCTAAATGATAACTTTTCTGTCGTCGGAATTTTAATTACAACACCTAGATAGAACCTAGATAGCTGTGAGGTTCAAGCCTACGATATTTATATAGCTTTGATAATATCTTACTAATCTCGTTGGTAATCGTACTTACATAGGAGTTATTGGAAGATTTGCATTGTAGCACCTGAGAAAAAAAAACTTTTTAGTGCACTGACGTTGGCTGAAAGTAAAGATTGATTGAATAAGAAACGTGTTTTTTATTTATTAACAGTCAATTGGATAATACGAGAACGAGATATATTTTTATTAAAGTTATTTTCTTCACCTGATCTGATAACTAGCGGCAAGATTTTAAGATATCGATTCATCGCGTTACAATACTGGCAGCTTAGCATTTACTCGGTCAAGATAATCTTAATTACTCACACCGAGCCAAGAGCGAGATCTTATCGGCGATACACTTCGTTATCGTGCTGCCTTTGCGGTAGGTTGAACCATCCAGATGCCATATCTAATTATCTACTTATCTGAATACGATTATTAATTACTAATTTCATATCATATCATAAACATTTATATAGGTAAGTAACAAATACATATATAACATAACTCATATTTGTTATAAAAAAGTATGCTACCTATATAAAAGTAGGTAGTTAGGTACGTAAAAATAAGTGAAACCACTGAAAACTACATCTAAGTATAAGAATTTCAGTAGGATTGTATGGAAATAGATTTTTTTTATTTGTTTAATTTTTTAAATAAAAAAATTGAAATCGAGACAAAACGAATAAAATTAATAAATAATAATTACCTAATAAACACAACCTTTGCCTCAAAAACGTTTTTTTAATTAGAATAACTCGACCCGACGTGACGTCGCCCCGAATGTTGTAAAAAGCCGCACCATCGTGACATAATGGCGTCTATTAAGACAGGCGGGAGAGATTCAAATTTAGAATTTTATATCAGTCCCGCATACGCTACTTCCACTTCTTTTGCGATGTCACTAACCGAAGAGCGTGAATGGGGTCACCGCAAATAGCCACTTATCGCCTTTTTACGAATTGTTTTTAAATATGTTACTTGTTACGTGCCACTTATGAAATTAAATTTCACCTGGTGTAACGGTGAAGGAAACATCTTGAGGAAACTTGTATGCCTGTGAGTTCTTCATAATTTTCTCACAGGCATGTGAAGTCTGCTAGTCTGAGCTTGGCCGTGGACGCCGTGGTGGACTAAGAACCTCCCCCCCCATTACGAGAGGAGACCCGTGCCCAACAGTGGGCCAAAGAAAGGCTTGTGGTATGTGATGTGTGTAGTTACTGAAGAAGTGTGTCTTTTTAAAACAATAAAATAACGGTTCCTTGTAAACAGGAACACTCAGAAAAAATCCATTCAGAAAGAGTTCATTCATGTTGTCAGGGCGTGTGAACTGTGAATTCTAATAATGATTACTCTCAATAAGGCTGAGAGGTGAACAATTAAATTAGCGAAGCAAATAAAATATTGCAAGTTCATTCTTGGACCACAGTAATTCTAACTGAAATAGTAAATAATAATGTAGGTACCTACCTAATAGAAAGTGATTCTAGTCTTTATCAGAACGTCCCTTTGGGAAAAAACCACTCTAAACCGAAGAAAGGAACTCTCTATCATCTCACTTTAAATTACTAATGAAAATAAGAAAAGCAGTATAAAGTAAAAGTTCAAATGATAACCCGATGAGAGACTACACTAAAACGAATATCAGTGTTAATCAATCTTAATAAAATCCTTCTAAAACAGTAACTGTCTTGCCGGCGATTTTCAAGCGTGACGCCGGAGTAATAACTCACGGTTCATTGGCTGGCAGACTGGTAGTGCTCCTCGAAATAGCCTAATGTGTATATTTTTTGTGGATAGCAGGTGCGATGCAGGTAGTGTAACCGTTAGCGGTATTGCCTACTTCCTTTATACAAAAACTGACCTTAAAATATCGATGAAAAGTCAGGGACGCTAAATACTGCTCATTGTGTACAAAACTTTTTTGTAGTGTTTACTCTGTAGCGTTGGTGTTAACTTTTTGTTTAGATATTTTTCTCAGAAGCTCTACAACGTACCTTTTTCCATTTTTGTGTTTATGTTATTATTAATTTATTATAGGAAGTGGTATTTCGGTGTCTGAATGGACGCCACACGCCTGATTAATGACCCAAAGATCTCTCGGTTTATTTTTGTTCGTTTTTCAAATGAATCTTTCTTGAGATCTAATTGGATGACGCAGGAGAAATTTAACGAACGTTAACTTTTAAACGTTTTTATTAAACGCATTTCTTCTTTACGTTGTCATACACTTACGGTTCGTGGTTGAAGATTGTTTCCATATGGAGTTTTAATTGATATTATTCGTAGGTAGGTACTTACCTGAAACGAAAAAAAGTAATTAAAAACCTGAAACTAATAATCTGAATAAAAAATACATAGGCAATTCATTAGCGCAAACATAATCACAAGCTTAAATTATGAAAAAACAAAACACAGTAAAAAGGCAATAGTAGGTGGAGCTCAGTTTTAGTTGACATGATTATTATTATTTAGAGGGAGAAATAATTCAGAAGTTTTAGGTTACTGTCTTTTACGGTGTGAATCTTTGCGACCGTGATGAAGACTTGGAATGGACAGTGACGGAAGTAGATAAAATTTTGAAACGGTGAAGAAATGTACGTATGTTCATTCACATCATCATATTAGCATGCGGCATATTACACTACTGTAAATAGGTAAAAGAAACGTATATGAATATGGAAGTCCATCGATCACACCATCCTCGCTATTAAGTTTCACTCGGAAGACTGACGGACAGACGGACGTACTCGTATGATAGAACGAATGAATAAATCATTATTTGTTACGCGTTTGGTAGGTTTAATTTAGGTTTGATAATTTCTAGCAATCTTATTTGAGGGCTCAGTACTTGAAATCTAATCTAATCTATCTTATAGCATCGTATGTAATGTATAATTGACAATGATTTGATTTTTAGGTTTAGTAACAAAGAAATTTGTCTAAGGGAATATCTTGTATAGCACTAGGTACGCTATAATCTGACTATAATCCCGAGCTACTCTACCACCACCACTGTGGCTATGTAAAGTTATGTTATTATGATGAAGCAGCTCACATCTAATAAAATTCTGATGGCGTTATAATCAAACTTTTATGGCATCAACCCAACATTAAAGAACAAAAAGTCATGCGAATCGCTCATTTTAATGAACAAAAACCATAATCAGGGATTAGAAAGTTCTACGTATGCGCATATGTCAGAACTGGACGAAAGTAAAAGTGTCATCGGAGGCATGTCACGGAGCACTTGCCGACCAGTCGAGTAATTATTAGCTTACGGCCTTTGACGCACCCAGACCGATCTACTTGCTTACTTCTCTTACAATTAAGGCAGCTAGAAAGGTATAAAGTAGAACTTGATATCATCGGTGGGTACGTTTGGTAACAAGTTTTAGTGTATAATTTATTTATTTACTTATACACGTAATTATGTACTTACACAGATACAAAGGTGTAATGTTGTTTCATGGTAATTACGCGGCAGTATCATTTTATCGGTGACTGGTGTCAAAACAGTTAATACATAATAACGCCTTAGTTAATGACTAATGACATAGTTGATATTGACAGTTGAAACGTGGTCAGAATACCTCAGACATCTACATGTTAAGCTTCGTCTCAGCTTGAAAGTAACCTACCAACCATCTCTTACTCATTCCACAGAATTATCATAAAAAAGGCTTTAGATCATAAGTAACAATAAATACAAGTCATCAATGAGCTTAATGTCCGTCTTATCTGTAAATCTGTAATGAGATTTTCAATGGTGTGTTTAAAACATAGAACTTGTTTCGGTTTGGAAATTGTGCTTATGACAGTTATTAAGATTTACAATATAAGGATAAGTACTTATGTAAGCTAAGTTAATATTATTTCCTAATTTACCAGGGTAGACTAGTTTGTAGGTAGGTTAGTTTTTAGATATGGTAAGCTAGCAGAAGTAGGTAATATCCGCAGAGTATTAGTATTTATTAGTAGCATAGGTAGTAGTGAATTAACCTAAAGAAGGCAGCGGGAACTGGATTCTGAAGGCACAGGATCGGCCGGAGTGGTGTCGTTTAGGAGAGGCCTCAATAGGCTGATGGATGGATGGACAATGAGTAGTAATTTTTATGAAATAACATCTATTCTTACCTAACTAGCTATAGCCTCGACGAATAACAAGTTAGGGAACATACCCATACTACGTGACCTATTTTTTAAGTTTTTTCGATCCCTCCCTCCCCTCGGTGACCATTCGTAGTATATGCCAAGACCCCCCCCCTCCCCCTTGAGTTTTCACGTAGTAATTCATAATTATGATTTTTAATTATTTCACAGGCAAAAATTGAAAAAAAAAAATAATTTGGCTCATACTCGTCTTTATTGCATAAGACTGCATGCATACTTAAATTACTAGTGAATTATGTATTATGAAAAAGAACAACATTTGTGAAAACATATTGCTATACAGTCTGTAACTTACAGTAACTTAATTTACGAACACAACAATTATTTTCTGTTTAATCACACCGCGCTATATTCGAATATAGGTCGAAAAAATACGAGATTCCTCTCATTAAAATCGACTACGTGACAAAGACCTGAGCCCCCCCCCCCCGCTCCTGTGACTGACCGTAGTATTTTAAAGACTCCGCTCCCCCCCCTAAACGGGTCACGTAGTATGGGTACGTTCCCTTATGTGGGTAGGCACTTATTCATACAAACACTTGTTTTGAGAGCTTGTTGACACATCGACGTTGTTGGCTTTACCTGTCCGTGACCCAAATGTTTTCACAGACTACCTAGTCTGTCTGGTCACATCAAATATTTATTAGACGATGCGTAAGGAATTCTTTTTATAACTTTTACCTTCACCCCACCTCAGCACACACAAAAAAAGTGTAATATTGTTCATAAAATTGCGTTTTGGCTATGTATCCTAAGGGCTTAGAATAATAACATAATTCTAAGCCCAAGGGTTAAGGTAAGAAGTTAATTATTTATTGCTATTTAATGTTGCATAGTAAAATTCTGGCTTTTAAAATATAAATATGTATAATATAATTGATAAATTAAAACAGGTACCTAGGTAAGGGAACGCCTAGTCTAGAATTGTCCATCTACTATAAGATCACAAGCTACTAAAATAAATATACTTTCTTAAACAGATTTTTCGGTCATTTGTAGTAATGACAATTGTATTTCCAAAACAAATATAGATATTAATGAATCGTGATCGTCCGTTGGAAATTGCACAAGACATAATTTATCGCCAGTAAAACAATGCAAATCCATAAACATGAAAGGTTGTATGAAAGTATTGTCATTTTCAGAACTAGAAGCATAGATAGCATAAATGCAAATCCATATTTAATAATTTATCTTACCTCAATATCTTCTTAATAGATATAAAACTAAACAAATATTGGCACTTTGATATTGGATTCTTTTCATACTACTGTTTTGCTAGGAAGCTAAAAGTTACTACGTACGAACGTACCTACATTGTTAACTGCTACAACTTAATTAAAATTAAAAAATATGTAAATGTTTATAAATATCTTGTATCTTAAAAAAAATA
This sequence comes from Carterocephalus palaemon, assembly GCA_944567765.1. Classification (NCBI taxonomy): domain Eukaryota; kingdom Metazoa; phylum Arthropoda; class Insecta; order Lepidoptera; family Hesperiidae; genus Carterocephalus; species Carterocephalus palaemon. Next base: position 9,037,556 of record OX155651.1, on the reverse strand, counting down.
CGGATAAAGAGAAATACCTAACTTGTATTGAATTAAACTGGTGGTTCATTGACGAGTTTCTTTTTTTTTTCAAAACATTCAAACACCATGCAGCATTCCATGCAGCGTCTACGTCTGCAAGATGGCAGATAGTCAAAAGAAAAATATCCAACACTACTGAAGTGGTTTCTTTCTCCAACAAAAGTTGTCATCCACATGTAGAAGACCCCAGTTATGCAAGCGACCTTATTTCAGTAATATGTAGGTCGCCACCGCGCCGCCTGGCAGATTAGCAACAGCCATCGTGACAATGCAATATTTTATGCATCATTTCATATAAATTCTCGTTTATTTTTCAGTTCCTCACGTTATTTTGTTTACTACATAAGTTTTATTGATTCTACATGGATAAGTACTGCATGGTTTGACAGCCCTGTAACTATCGAACTCACCTCTCACTCGAGCGGTCCGGGTTCAAAACTTCAAATCTAAGCGGCACGCACCAATGACCTTTCTAAGTCATGTCGGATTTAATAAATTAAATGCCACATGCAAGGAAACATGGAGGGGAAACCTGCATGCCTGTTTTGTCAGATACAAAATGTACATTTTAAATGTTAAATGAGAATTATATTTTTTAGATTTTGTATCGTTTATTCTGGCAATATTCGTTAGCTGTTATTGAATACTTTTTACGTAGAAATGAAAATCGATCTATCAAAAATATATCACGATTACAGCGTACCTACAGGAAATATTGATGTATTCGCTATCTGGCTTTGTTGAATCGAAAGAACAATGACGTCATGTGAATCGCAACGACACGACTTGCATAATATAGCACACTAGCTGTTTTCCGCGACTTCACCCGTTCACATGCACACCATGCACAGAATAATAGTAACCCATGTAAAAATTATTCCTATACCATACCATACCACAACACAACCCTTTGTTTGTCCCACGGTTGGGAATGGTCTCGAAATGAGGCAGGGGCTAGGTGGTGGGGTCATAGTCCACAACGCTGGCCAAGTCACATGCATTTGAAAACAATATGGAGATTTGTCAGGCATGTAGGTTTCCTCACGATTTATTCCTTCATCTTCACAGCCGGTGGTTTGTATCTGTATGTATGTACTTAATTTTATAAATTGCATATAACTTAGAATGTCATCGGTGCGTGCAGCTCAGATTTGAGCCCAGATTTCATTTCAAAATTCTTTTTATAATATTAGCACAGTACAATGATATAGGTACTATGTGCAACTAATAGTTGATAAATAAATACTAAGGATGGATAGTAGGTATAAGGCATAAGCAATTATAATGCCAATCAAATATAATACAACACAAACTTTATAAAAGTTACCTTGTATTTGTTAAGTTAATTATTGTCTCATGACTAACTTACACCGACTTGAATTATAATTAATTAATTATATTTCTTGTACCAATATTATTTTAATATTGAAGTCATAATATCAGTGTCCGAGTTGCTTTTGTTCGAGGCACACGTGTTGATCGCTGCGCATCGCTCGTTCACAGTACCTAACTTCTTATCTCTTACCTACTCGACGCTTCGCGCGCTCCGTACTCCTGCTATGGTGCAGGGTAGGTGTGCGCAATAGTGCGCCTTATCTCGTAGTATGGAGGAGGAAGCGATAGTGAGGGACGAAATTGAAGATGAGGAATTTGCTCGCGAAATCAACAATGTTGAAGAGGTAAATGCGGGTTCACAAACCCCTCAAACTCAGGACTCACAACAACCTACAAATTCTGAGTCTCGGCCGAGGCCTACTAAGCGACCTCGTACACAAGATGAAGAGGAACAGTGGACGATGGTTGGGCGAAATGGAAAGAGGACAACACAGAAGGTGGATTTGTACGTGAGTAGTTTCGAGATATTACCTAAACAGTTTGCGTTTGCAAAGTTACTAAAGGATAATTATATTGAAAATGTATGTCGGGTGAAATACGTGAATCCTTACAAAGTTTTCATTCAGTTTGAGGATGCAGATAGTGCTGACAAATTATTAAACTGCCAGGCGTTGCAACAGTTAGGGTGGCGGTGCCAAAAACCATATGAATTAACTATTTCTTACGGTGTTATAAAAGATGTGGAATTGGACTTAACAGACAAGGACATACTAGCGGTGATTTCTTGTGACATTGAACTCATTGGCGCCAAACGTTTAAAGCGCAGAAGTAAGGATTGCAGCGGATGGGAAGATAGTGAGTCAGTTCGCCTGGCTTTTAAGGGCTGTAATCTACCAGCTTGGGTATATATTTACGGCATTAAGATTAATGTTGAACCTTATGTATTCCCAGTCACTCAGTGTTCAAGGTGCTGGAAGTTTGGGCACAACTTGCGTATATGCCCATCAAAAAAGGTCATATGTCCTAAATGTGGGAAGGGACATGCCAATTGTGAAGTCAATACTTTTAAATGTGTCAACTGCACTGGTGATCACCTTGCTTTGGATAGATCCTGCCCCGTTTTTAAAAAGGAAAAACGTCTCAGAGATCTTATGGCTGATTTCAATTGCTCATATAGAAAGGCTTTGCAGATATATGTCCCTCCGGACCCTCCCATGATGCATGAAGTCCACAAATCCGTAAGCATCCCAGCGACAGCCTATGAACCACCTGAGCATCAGAGTCAGACATACGCAAACATAACGAAAAAAGCTACACGTCGTGAAAATACTCAAAAGCCCAGCCAACCACCTATTTTCGTCCAACCATTACCGATAGATGAATCGGATCCCCCACAACAAAATCCAAAGAGGAAGAGAAGTAAGAGAAAAAGACAGAGTGATAAGGAGGTGCCCAACTGGGAAATGTTCTCCGACTCTGAAGCTAGTAAGGAGGAGTACGAATCTGAAAGCGATATGCATGTAGATAACGATAAACAAGAGGAAGACCGTAAACACATAGAAAAGGAGAGGAGAAAGCAGTACAGACATAGCATTAATTTGAAAAAGTTGATTCATAATCTATTTAAAATATTTTCTAACCCACAAGATGGTTTTAAGAATAAAATATCTCAGGCAGTTTCGTTATTCCTTGAATGGTTGATGTCCGTACTACCAATCATGGGGCAGTTCATATGGGACTTGCCTTTTAAACATATTTTTGGACCATAATATGAATCTTGATTGCAAAATAAACTTTCTCCAGTGGAACTCACAAAGTATCAAGTTAAAACATAATGACTTTGAGCAGCTATTAACTCAGGAGAAAATTCATATTGCAGTTGTATGTGAAACATGGTTAAATAGTGAAATTAGCTTTAGAATAAGTGGTTACAATTCTTTCCGACAGGACCGAGAGGACTCGTATGGAGGGGTCGCAATTTTTGTACATAAATCAATTAAGGGCCAGCCTGTTACATTCCAACCTACCAATACAGGCATTGAGCTTATTTGTATCAGAATCTTTAATTGCAAATATATCGATTACATAATGTCTATTTATTGTCCGCCTTCCATACGAACTTCTCAAAATGATTGGGATGAAATTTTTTCCTTTAAAAAAGATAGAACATTAATTCTTGGGGACCTTAACGGACATCACTTAAGCTGGTCCTATAAGACTGATCCGAGAGGCAACTATATTTTTGACGCTATGATAGACAATAATTTTGTGTCCTTGAATGATGGCAGAGCTACGCGTATCAAATATGTTAATGGTTCTTTACTCGAATCCTCCCCAGATATATCAGCAGCATCCGCTGATACAGCATTACATCTTGATTGGAATGTTACCAATGAGTCTTTAGGTAGTGATCATTTAATAATTAAGATTAAAATGTCGTATTTTAACAACAACCCTCAGTTTACAGTAAAAAGGAATTATAAAAGGGCAGACTGGGCTGAATACAACCAATATATTTACAATAAAATGATCCAATTTAATTTTGCTGATGGTGATCCTCAAAGAAGCTATGATTTATTTTTAAGTATTATTAATGAAGCCGCTGATGCTCACATTCCCTTATATAGAACTAGCCAAGATCCAACACAACATTTTGTTCCTAAACAGTATTGGAATAATGATTTATCTAAAGCAGTTGCAGAAAGGCGTCTAGCTCTTAAAACCTTTCGTAAAAACCCTATTCCTGATAATCTGGATAAGCTGAAAGCCAAAATAAGATACTCCCAATTACTTACTAGAAAAGCTAAAAATAAATCCTTTTCCGAATTTTGCTCTTCAATTGATGAGTCAACGTCTGCACAAGAGATGTGGCGGAGGATGAAATGGTTGAAGGGATATCGAACAACTGGAAGCTATGTTAATGAAGACACTGCAAATGAACTCTTACGTAGTTTAACACCTGACTCTGTTTGTCCGAAATTTCCTATTTTTACATCGCACAATAGAAATATAGAATCAGTTTTTTCTTTATGTGAATTAAAAAGTTGTATAAAGTCAGTTGATACCTCTCCTGGGATTGATAATATTTCATATTCGATGATTAAGCACCTACCTGAAAACGCATATGTGATCTTACTTAGTCTTTTCAATATATTTTTTAATATTGGTTTTGTACCTTCACAATGGCGTCATAGCCGTATTATTCCAATTCCTAAACCAGGACGAGATCCCTCATCTGTTTCATCTCTTCGTCCTATCTCTCTCATCTCCTGTTTATGTAAAATATTTCACGCCATGTTGAAGAACAGGATAGAGTGGTTTGTTGAAAAGGGTAACGTTTACCATGAAGAGACAATTGGGTTTAGGAAATCTAAATCTTGTTTGGATGGTCTTAGTAATATTGCTACTAGAATACAGCTGGGATTTTCAGAAAGTCAAATAACACTTGGTTGTTTCCTAGATGTAGACAGTGCCTATAATAATATAGACATTATAGCTTTGCTAAAAAATTTAGACAATTTAGGAGTTGGAGCAAAAGTTTGTAAGTATTTATGGGTGTTTTTGAAAGAACGATATCTAAGCATACAAGTTTCAGACGTAATTTTATGTAGATCTACAGGCCGTGGGATAGCCCAGGGAGACCCTTTGGCTCCCCTGCTATTTAATATTGCCACCATTCACATTTGTAAGCAGATATCTAATGTATTTATTTCCCAGTACGCCGATGATTTTGTGTTATACATAACAAATAAAAACGTTAACCTTGCTGTTAATGAATTACAAGTTGCTTTAAACAGAATACAGATATTTTTTAATGAACTAGGTTTGGAGGTTTCAGATACTAAAACAAAAGTTTGCATTTTTAAAAAAGGTGTCAATAGACAACCCATATCACTTTTTATTAACGATGTGGCCTTAGAAGTAGTATATGCTGTGAAGTATCTGGGGATGTGGTTGGATCGGTCTCTGAGATGGAATAATCACATCTCTGCTTTAATTAAGAAGTGTTCTAAATATCTAAACATATTTAAAGTTCTAGCAGGAGCTAGCTGGGGTGTACACCCTAAGCATTTAAGAAGATTATATATAACCATTGTAAGAAGTAGACTTGATTTTGGAAGTTTTCTCTACGATAACAGTTCTCAAAATAATTTAGAAAAACTGGTCAAAATCCAGAACCAAGCATGTAGGGTCATTGGAGGTTTCATAAAAACTACCCCTATTCATGCCATGGAATGTGAACTCTGTTTAGCACCATTACATGTGAGGAGGACGTATTTAGGTGGAAAATTTTTACTTAAAGCTAAATCTCACGAATCTAACATAACAATTACCCTGCTGAGCCAGTTATTACAGTATAAGAACAATAGGTATTGGCAAAATAAAAGAAAACCCCTATTGCTAAATATGTATGATTGCTTGCAAGATATTACTATCCACGCCAGCAAGAAACTAGAAATGTACTCTATGAATTCGTGGGTCAGTAGCATAGATTTAACAAACATTATTAGTTTAAATGTACCAAATGTAACTAGAGCCAAGCGGACTTTCTCTAAATTAAATTTAAAAACAATATGTTTAGATTTTATGAATTTTAAATACCTAAATTATTATAAATTATTTACTGACGGATCCAAAGATCGAATTAGTGGCTCGGCCGTATATGACCCACAATGCAATCTCAGTCTCCGCTTCAAAATAGAAGCGGTAATGTGTACCATGGAAGTGGAGCTAGTTGCGATTTCTGAGGCTCTGTCGTATGCAGCGTCCTTAGATCAGGAGAGAATGGTGATATTCACCGACTCAAAAAGCGCGCTCCAACACTTGGCTCGGTGCACCTCGGGGATACGAGGTACTCCGATAGCCTACACGATCCTGGATAGTATTGTTGGGTTGACGGCCAGTTCCAAATCCATCAAGCTGCAGTGGATTCCGTCGCACTGTGGGATTGAAGATAATGAGAGAGTAGATGTTTTAGCAAGACAAGCTGCGTCGGATGGAATCCCATATAACATGTTGTCATACTTCCCTAATTATATTTATTTTATTAAAGAGCAAAGTTTTAAATTATGGAAGGAATATTTTGATCAGCGTTCGAAAGAAAAAGGTATTTGGTACAAAACTGTCCAACCACATCCCCCCAGAATTCCATGGTTCGATGAACATAGGTCGTCAAGACGTGACGCAGTAGTTATCATGCGGCTTCGTTCCGGACACATTCCATCCAAGAAATTTGCACATCTTATGGGCAAAGTCCCCTCACCGAACTGTCAGCTTTGCGGTGTACCCGAGGACTTAGTGCATGTCTTGCTGGAGTGTGTCCGAAACGCGGCCTGCCGCACTGTTGAGGGTACTAATATCCTAAAAAATATAAGTGATCTTAACATTATTTTGTCTAGCCCTCATTCTAATTACGTAAAATTGTTAATTAAGCTCTATTTAATTGCATTCTCGGATCAGCCCCAATGATTTTTTTGTTTTCCACTGCTTCCTCCACAGATTGTGGTAATTTTAGTTGCCGTTAGTTGTGGCCGAAGCAGTCGAAAACCACAATATGTAAATTGATTATGTATTTTATTTTATTGTCGTATTGTGATTTTGCTTGTATAGTGTGGACATATTTTATTTGGGCGACATAATCATCCGTGATTAAGCCCACAAATAAAGAATTAAAAAAAAAAAAAGTCATAATATGGGACAGAAACAGAAATAGATTTGCTTTATTTATTAATAGCAAAATAAACCAAATTCAGTCATTTGCCAAGTTGTCACCTATTAGTATTTGTTCTCTCACGTTGGAATAGTAAACTGAAATAAATACTTAATCAAATAACCTCGTTCTTTCCGCAATGGAAAACGAAATCAGTGCATGAACAAATAAAACTAGAAGCAGTTTATCGCAATGTTAGCTTAGTGCCTGCGGGGCACTGACCTCTAATGTTATGCTGCCTTATTTAATTGCTGCGCATAAAACAACCTATTTTCTGCAAAAAATACATAAGATAGGTAGTTTGTAATTGCGTGGGAATCAGCATTATTCTTTTATATATCTACGAGTGATGTAGTACTATTTTTGATGCCTAGATAACTGTGCATATAAGTTACAACTTACTCTATTAGCTACAGCAGGTTATCTCACAAATCAAACACTACTCCTGTGTTGGTTGGCGTTATGAGTACATCTATAACACAAGCTTTAGGTATTAACCTTTATTACCAATGTATTTTTGGGTATTCTACCTATATTAACCAAAACAAACTCATACCGTCCGTAGCGTCCATACATCCCTCCTTTATCTGTTCTGTGCATACATCAATAGCTCGCGTCGATCCAATGTCGACGAATGATCGACAGAGTTAAGAAATGACGGGCACTGTCGATTTGTAGATGGGTGACTGCTAGTGACAAAATTTCATAGGCGCTACCGGGCTTTGGAGGGCACGTTAAGATGTGAGGCCCGGTTGGTTGCAATGGTGAAAACAATTGTAAAGCCTTGTCGACGACCTTCGGGTGGCTTGAGAACATCGACACTGGGTTGGCCACTAACCCCTTCACCAATCCGCATTGGAGCAGCATGTTGGAGTATATTCTAGACCTGCCGCAGTTGTGCCTGTGGAGGAGGGCCAAACCAACCAAACCCGTGCCCAACAGTGGGACGTCTATGGGCTGCAAGCCAGCAAAAACAAATAAATAATATCAAATGGCCCTATCTAAATACAGTTGAAAATCTTGAGTTCTGGTGGTTGTATTATTCATCCTATTCAAGATAGTAACAAAGGAATGTGATTGCACGCGACCTAATTCGGCCATTATTCGGTCAATTTGTGAACTTTTCAATCCAACGCGTCGTCTGTTGTTGTTGCTTATTGACTTTCTCTGTCATTATTGACGTCGCTAATCATGTTGACAACCTCATCAAACTGTTTACGCGTTGTTTGAACACGCTAACGAGAAAGCTGTAATGTGATAGGGCCATGCTGAGACTATGTAAATTACCGTGCGCTACATGGTTGTACAAGGTTGCTATGATCAGCATGATACAAGAATTCATAAATGCCTTCTTTGCATATTGTCATAAATATGTTTTGAAGAAACTCGGATCTCCGTGCCATTATGGTAGGTACCTACATAGATCATCAATGAATTATATAAGTACATATATATGTATCTATGAACATTTTCTCTGCTTTTGTGCAAAACTATGGCATGAGGAGGAAGTTTATGTTATGATGAAGAAGAATATATGTATAATGATATATGAATTTATTACTAACAGAATGTACATTCTCAACCTGTGTTTTGATACTTAGACAAGGATTTTGGGAATTCGTTGGATAATTTGAGTAGGTAAGATTTATGTAGATACATTTTCAGCAAATAAATGTACTTCGTACTAAAGTAGAAAAAGAAAATGAAATATCACGAAGTAAAATGAATTCGAGTAACTACTCAATGGCTTTCGCGAAGCTCGAAAACACTTCCATGAGAGGCGTCCCTTGATCAACAATGTACTCGTACCTACTTATTCTGATCATGTAGAAAAAGTTTAGGAATTGTAATTTAAAAACGTTGGTTCTGTATTCTGAGAAAACACTGTTTAAAAAAAGGGAATGAAAATGAACGCTCAATTGTCATGAACGGATTGAGAACAAACACGCGTGTCGCCGCCGCATAGGTGCAGCCCAGCCGCCAATTACCTCACACTTTGATCTCACGCGATTGAATCTATAAAAATAACAAACAACGCCTTCATAAAGAAAACAGTTCGACTTATCACTTTATTCTTCATGGAAGCGCATCGGAATAGCTCCGACTCTACTTGATGCATACGTTTTCAAAGACAAGAAAACAAGAGTAGCACCTGAGACAATTTTTACTTTTCCTTTACTTTCTAGTTAGTTTAATCATTTTTATAGGTCAATTGCCATACGCACATAAATGATATTTAATATGATATGATTTGCCATGCCATATGTTACTAACTTTAAGGTAACTTAAAGGTCTACGTAGTGAACGTACCTATGTATTTCATAAGCATTGACTTATCATTTAATACGGTCGGCTTACAGTTAATTGTGGTCATTTATTATTTCATCTATAATAATACCATCAACAATGTTATTGATATGAATGTAGTAGGTACACCTAGAAGGGTTGTACTTGTATAAAAGTGATGCAATAGAACTGGCTGTCACGTGCATTTCAGAAGCCCGCAAAGTGCAAATACCCAGCCCTGATTGCATATCACATGTCATGTATATTTGGCGCGTATAACCCTCTAACCTATATTTATAAAACATTTCCTTATATGTCATGTATATTTGGCGCGTATAACCCTCTAACCTATATTTATAAAACATTTCATTTCACTCATTCAACATTCACTTTCTAGGTATAGGTCTTGATCAGTTCAAAAATATAAAGATTAAATTGAGATATTTGGACACTATTAGAGATATTGTTGCACTTGAAAGAAGTAATCTGTACTTATTTTGAAATATGATGAGTATTTAAACATTGTCTTATGGTTTCGAAGCACGATTTGGACCCATTAGTGATTTTCAGTCCAGTACTATACTTATCTATAAATGAACTATAATAATACTTATCTATAAATTAAGTATAATAAAACGTATCTATAAAATTACTATATTTAATGCATTTGTTTGGGAGGATATTGGAGTGATAACCGTGCCGTAATTTAAATCAGGGGTAATTTAAACATTATGGACGTGATATTACAAAGTGACATCATTTTAATAGAAGGTACGCCAGGTATTATTGACGGCAATACATGGAGCACTGCATGCCTGCGTTACAGAGCTAGATTTCACAACGCCATATCCCATAAGTAACTCTATCCTTCTTTTTGGGAAGTAAGATGACGAGTTTGGGAAGATGACCACATAGGAAGTTGATAAGATAGGATACCTAGATAGATAGCTACGATACGTAGGATAGTGACGAGTTTTGAATATCAAGTTCAGAAACGTGACGAGTTGTATTGGTGAAGCGGGGCAATAAATATTAATAATAATAATTTATTATTGTAAAGCTAGGAATGAATACGTGCCAATCAAATACATTTGAACAATTGCAATGTGATTGTGCGTGCTCGATCCTCGTGACTTTAAGAGCGTTTGCATATTGTAATTGTTACGAAGCTTATCGCAGAAAGTTGTTCATACACCTTTTACCTAGGCGTATGTATTCGTACATAGCCTACGTAGGTGGTAATGAACTCATTAAATGTGAATGTTTAGGACCCGCACGTTTTTTTAATTTCTTCACATTACAGTTTCTTGTCTTGCGTCGCTCACATTACATATTTGCTTGTTACTGATATGTCGAAGCTTGCCACATAATTATCTTTATGTTTTATACTTACCTCAATCATTCCTGACAATAATATGTAACTAGGTACCGGGCATTTTTTTTTCAATTTAGGTATCCAGCAGTATTTCGCGGGAAATGCAGAGATTGCATAAAAGTGGTTGCACGGATTTCGATGGACAAGAAGTGGCGAGGCAAGGCAGTATGTGTGGCGTTAGTCAGGATTCGCGCCGGTCAAACCGGTCGATGGCGACGGCGAGATTGTACGATCCAGTTCCTCCGAACGGAGCGACCGACCTAACTTTCTTTGGATTGTCCTAATATTTAAGAATCAGCCTATCTTTAAATCCCAGCCAACGGAGATTACGTAGTTTGCTAAAAATTAGGCATCTCAATGTTTATTATTGTTATTTGCTTTATTACAGAACAGATGCTTGCTTGCTCATTTGTAAAATGGCATCAAGGTATATTTTACTTTGCACAATATAATTCGCAGAATGTTGCACTCCTATGTGATCTTTTCCAGATATTCTTGTCGTTTTTATGTCTTCAGCACTTCGTTCAAGTATACCGACACAAATTAAGTAGGTAATACAGGTAGTAGGGAAGTAGTACCTAAGGCGAACATTTATAAAATTTCTAAAGATTGGTGGAAAGTGGTATGGACCATTCTGTCTATATATAGTATAGGATTCTATCACAATGTTAATTTGATCAAAACAATACCTGATTTAATGTGGAGATGATAACATCATAACATCACACAAAACAACAGTATGTAGTTAGGTTATCTAATTTTGAGGTCGTGCATCAATTATGCCCAAACTAGAGAGCCTGATCGTGAACAAAATCTGTATGGGTATGTAGCTTTATCTATCTTTAATGTTCCTTAAGTTTGGGGTCTAAGAAGCTCCCATTCCTAGATATAAAAAAAATGAAGAAGACATAATATTATGTATTATGGTTACATACTTACTTGTGATAATAAATGGGAATTGAAACTTACCTGTAAATCTAAGTAAAACCACAATAGTTAACAACAAATTACTGTAGTTTTATGTATAAAGACTTAGGTATTTATGTATACGTTACCAAAAATTACTAAGTAACGGTTGATTGAGTTAATATTATATTAAGGTACCTAGTACCTAAATCTCAAAATAAAACTGATACCAATCAACCAATATGAGGTTCCTCAGCCGACACTGAATGAATTGAAAATACCGAGTTATTTCGGTAAGAATTCCGCGATTAGCAAAGTCGCTAATAGTAGGGGTATACATCGTATAAGTGAGCGCATTTAAATAGACTTATGTGCGTTCTTCAAGTATCTTTTGAGGGTCTAATTTACTAGAGCATTGAGCTGAGTTTCGTCCCATCCAGACGCGTGAAAGGAACAGTATCAGGATACAACCGTGTCTGAAAGGTCGTCCAGGGTAAACGGGGGGAATATTCTTAAGAATTTGCTACGCGGGAGTGAAAGAGACAACAAGAAACGCGTGACCACTCCTAAATACTGAGGATGAACAGGAACATTGCGAGAAGGCAAGAGGCATTCCAAATTAATGCTAGTGACTGTACCTACGACAAGACCGTATGTCGTAAATCATATCTGTCTTTGATCGTCTTTGGCTTTTTGTTTTCAATAGAGAGCGTGCGGTAGGTATACGGATACAGTTGTGTGAGTGAGGAGGGCTCAGGCGAAAATGCGACGGGGCCCGTCCCGCCCTTGAAAGAGTATGTTTTAAGGTTATGTAAGTCTGATTAGCGCCGTAGGTATGGCAAGGACGCCAAATGACGCTATTTAGGCAGGTAGTTTATAATTTAAGTCCAATTTAATATTTTACCGAGCTACGACTAGATATTGCTTTTATTGTATTGTGTATGTTTAATTGTGTGCATGTCTGTGCGTTGTTCCATGAGTTTTTGATAAGGTCATTAAGTGGTCAACAAGCAGGAATGAAGCGGGTAAACCGTTTAATTTTCTGCTACACATTGATTACTCACATGCCGAGAAATGAGTTACAGTTTTAGTCATACATGGAGTCATGCGAACAATTCCAGACGAGATGATGACGTGAATCTCGCGAAAATAAGCCTGAAGCGATGGACGTATTTATAAACAACTTGGGTTCGAATGAGGTAAGAGATCAGAAAAACTAGCTATAGAAATTATTCACGTGTTTCGTGTGAAAATAACTGAACAATAAATTACACTGAGTAACCTTTAGAAAATGTATGTAAGTAATGTAATAACTATTGTAACTAGCTTATGCCCGCAACTTCGCAACGTAAATATTTAAAAAATAAACAATTATCTGACCCGACAAGATATGGATGGGATGCGTAATTGCATTTCCCAGAGAAAAAAACCTATGTGCAAGTTTCATCATACAAACATCCAAACTTACAAACTTTCACATTTATCATATAAGTAGGATTAGGTACCATAACGTTGAAGGCAGGAAGAAATAACCCCAAGTGTAAATTATAGATGGTTGACGGGCCGCTACTTTCATAACAGGTACTTATATTATTTGTGTGACATAACGGTCATTGAAACCGGTAGAGTCCGCAATGAGCAAAAACTGTCGCACATTAGAGCCACTTTATCACCATTATCATCATCCATCATGCGTGGATCATGATCATCCTTAATATCAACGTAACAATCCATGCACTCACTAACGCTATACTAACTGTACGTTAAAATTCTTGAATTTTTTAATACGGAATAAAAATTGCAGGCGATATTTTTTCTACTTACGTTTGTTGATAACTTTGTATAACGTGTTAATAGAGGGTCATCTATAACAACAATACATTAAAGTAAAAAATAAGAACCATATGAGGCCGATGGGAAAGCTAGTAAAATTGTATTGTACATTTTGTATAAGGCTTAGTTTTTTAGCCTCGTTTCGTTTATCATATAACAGTATCAAGAAAGCAATTAAACGTATTTTTAAATAACTTTCTTGATAACATCATTAGGAAGACTTTTCATCTATCACCATTAATCACCAAGAATCCGCTACGAAGCACGGAAGCGCCCATCAAATTTTGCCACTAGCGGTCACCCATCAACAAACCGACTATGCCCGTCGTTGCTTAACTCTTTCGATCACATTGAATCGACGCGAGCCATTGGGCTATGGTTGCTACATTTACCAACTACTTCTAAATGCAACAATATGCAAAAGATGTGATACATTACAAGTTTCTCAACGCTTCGAAGTAAAATTAGAATTAAAAAACACCAATCTATTTTAAATGAATGGAAGGTCAGCGTATGAGATGAACACCGGCTGGGGGTTACTGCAGTTAACACTTAGATTAGATGCTAACAGAATTAAAGCAGAAATAAAGTACATATTACGTGTGAAAAATAACTGGCTGGCTTTTCGGTTTGGTCGGATCGGATATAATGTAGTTTTTATTATATATAATAATATATAAGCTATCAGACTTCTGTATAATAAGTCTTATAGCTTTTATTCAACATGGCCATGCCCGTATTTTTCTTAAAGTAATTTTTGAATTATAGTGGATGAAATAAAACAAACGGTTTTATAACTATGTAAGTAATTAATGTTTTAGCTATACAAAATAATTATATTAAACATTAAAATTCATATGTCTTGTAGTGACATTGTTTGGATTTTTAAATAGTTTCCTAAAATGTTTAAGCATGGTAAGAAAGTGGCAATGACCCAATAATAAAAACAGAAATTTATAGGTACTGGAAGATGGACATTAAAAGACACCTTAACTGTTTACTGTTTGGATTGCCGCAGCTAAATCTTTTATCGTAAACAGCGCTGTAAAATAAACTGAAAGGTAATGAAACCATGTCAAGATCACGGTGATCTATGAATTATGTTGATGACAGATGAAGATGATACGATTAACCAGAACGCAAAACATGAGCATCACATTATCATAAATTGTGGACGAGATTTCTATCCTACTCAAAACTGAAATAGAGCCCAAAACCTTATGTTAGTGCCATACATGCCAACATAAGGTAGTGCAATACTTTGTGTTGTGTTCACCATTCAAGGAAACCGCGACATATGGCCGATGTGTCATGCCAACGCGATTCTGCCCTGCTGATAATACGACATGTGTGTAAAGGTCTGCATAATTAAGTACTCGTTGATAACCATTGACATGACAGCCATTTTCTCATCGAATAACTCGAATAGGTACCTAGATATACCTATTGCTCAATAGCTTATTACCCAACTTATTACAATCAACGAATATGTCACGAATGCAAAACATGCTTAACTTATTATTTAACTTCACATTTTTATCTGTTTACCATTTAATTATTTGTGAGAGAATAGTCACTTTGAAATTATCTGCAGCATTTGGTAGGTACGCGAGTAGGTACTTATTTTCATTGATAAATATGACCTTAATAATTTATCATTCACGTTTACAGCACAATGTATTTGAATCATCAATCTCTATGATAGTCATTAGTTATTGTGGGTACGAATAAATTCTTTTTAATCTGATTCCTTTTTATTCATTAGAGCACACATACGACGTCAAATTATACAGCTACTCAGTTTGTGATTGTATTCAAAATGGCTCCATTATTACAGCCATGGTTGGTGCACCCGATTTACTCTACCATGTAATTGATGCGCTAACCCACCTTTATTTTTTCTGAACCGAAAGAACAATACATTTCACTAATGCTACCACTTGCACATTTCTCATTGTGACACGAGCTTGGACTGCTTGTTCGTCTTACTTAAATGTTGATGATTATGCCATTAAAGTATTCCTTAACAGTATGACAAAGCTTTCCTGCGATTAAAATCCTGCGGGGCTGATTGGCTTGAATCGTGAGATCTCGACATTTACACATCATAAAAATTAATAGTTTTGATTTAACTTTTCTGCTTTATTATTTAAGGTTGTTAGGTTTCATTCATGATGTGCAACAAATTAATTTTCTTATAGCGAACGTAAACCGTATAAACATTGTAACTATGTGTTTACTTATGTCCGTGACGATGTCTCTGAACAGATCACTGAATTCATATTATAAGTTATAAGTGTCATAATTCTTAAATATACGATATATACATAACTCTTTCGTTTTTTATGTCTTTTACACGTTTTAATGTCTTGGTTTCATAGCTTCACGCTCAGATTACAGAACCTAAGGTTCACGCTTCATTTAGGTTAATTGATTAATGATATTTATCACAAATTGCACTCATTATTTCAAATCATACTGAATTGCTTCTATCGGCGTTGAACTATATATAAGGTTGTGTTGACTGTTTACAATCTAATTATTATTAAACGCAACCGTCCATAAAAACTCGATATTCCACCCATATAATTGCATGGTAAGACACCCACGTACTATATCATTACGGCTCATTACGGTTATTGGAAATGGATAAAATTTTCAAACACAAACCATATTTTTGTTCTTTTTGTTATTGTTATTAAGGTTATAATTTTATTGGTAGGTAAAGTTTGGTATTTTATTCTGTTAGTAGAATAAGTCATTTCATTATGTTTCTTCCCCCTGCATCAATCAATTAAAAACGTATCTAATTAGAAATATATTTTTTTAGGTAGCATTTATTCGTAGGGTAAAAATGTAAAATCTTGTTTTGTTTTTAACCGACTTCCAAAAATAGAGGAGGTTCTCAATTTGACTGTTTTTTTTTTAATTTATTTTCTCTTTAGTACCTATTCGCGATTTCTCCACGAATAATAAATCGATTTCGATAATTATTTTTAATAATTATTTACGTCTGATAGACATCTCTCAAATTATTTAAGATAATCCAATTCTGGAAGGCAACTACAAAACTCAAGCCAGCATCGATTTATAGGTTTTATGCGGCAATAAAATATGTGTGAGAATTATAAAAGCAATTAAACATGGCCTTTCTAAAATTATTTCTTCATTAAAATTTATTGATTACAAAGACACGGTTTGGTTTTGTCCATATTCTTCAATGAAATACATATATAAAAACTTTCTACTCAATAATAACTATAACGGGAAGGCCTGTGCCTGTATCGAGTGGGACAGTCATATTTTATATATGTATTTTGTTATTAGTTAGTTCCTTGCGAATCAGGGGTTATTGTACCTTGGACCCACATGCGTGGATCCGATGACGGGAACTAATTCCTATGGTAATTATTATCGTAATTTGTCTTTTAAACAAATTATTATAGTAATTTATTCTTTAAATTTAATGTTTTTTACATTAAAAGAAATTTCTTTAAATCAATAATATTACCGATGCTTAACCAATTTGTTAAATAAGTAAGTATATTGTATAGGTAGTAAGTAGTATCATTAGGTTTCAATGAGAATTTTTACGATAAAAAGATGAAATAGAAGAAAAGTAAGATCAATGGGTAATATAAGTTTGACAACAGAATCTAAACCGTGAAACGCGAAAATGAAACTAAGATTTATTTTCAAGCGAAACTCGAGAGACACTTTCATGCAAACACGGTATTTGTCATTTCTTTTGCAGTAAACACTTTATTATAAATTTTAATCTGCAGTCTGCAGCTTATTGTAGAACCATAAATACACACCTGCAATCATTTTTTTTTAAATCAAACTACATTATTATTATGTAGGATAATAATTACTATTTCATGTAAGCACTGTAAGCAGGGTAAACTAACATTTAATGAAACAAAAAAAGTGGGTGTAGTGAGGTTCATTACAAACGGCAAAAATAAAGAAGACAATGACAGGTTCGTTCACTCGTTGCAGCAAGAGATCTAGGGCGAGCTTCCGCAGCGGAATAGCTGATAAACTTGCAAATTGTAGCATACTGATAAAAATGTCATTTACATCCTTGGCTTCGAAATGAATATGCAATAACAGCAATTACATAAAAATGAAATTTCAACATTTAATATCTCAGGCGGCCTTTAACTCATGTTTATAGTTTACTTATTTTTATTATTCAACTGGAAAACAATAAAATAATAGTAGTAGAAAGTGTTATAGAAGGCTATTTCAATTACTTGGCTTATAATGAAACAACACGCAAACTTATATCGGCGTGTGATATTAGCAAGTATAAATTATTTATTGTTTGGTAACTGATACGAAGACAGATTAGTCCGAGCAAAAGGTTTAGTTACAGAGTTGCGGTTATGAAATCACTTTTGAACACGCAAATACGAACATACACGAGTTCACATCAACAAGGTCACAAGCTGGTGTTTATCATAAGCATGTAACCATCCGCAGTATATTGTGGTGTCTCATGGTTTGTAACAAAGTTTTATGGACTTGCCGAATTAACCCATAAAACTGAAGCAAGGAAAAGCAATATAAGTTACAACAATAACATAGTGAAAATACAATAACATGAAAAAATATTTTAAGATTTTTCAACGTCAAAGCGGGAAATCTATTTTTTGAGAAATAGTTCTGAAATATCAAGTTCGGTAGAACATCCTTACTTTTAAAATTTCTTGCCCGATTAAAACGATTGTATTTTGATAATGCAAACGATTCAAATGCAAAATTTCATTTGCAAATTAAATGAACAATGCCATTAGTATTCAAAATGAAATGCATCAAGTCGGACGTGTGTCGTGTGCCGCACTCTATTATAGAAGTTCGCAATATGAATATGAATGGCGCCAGGGAATATAAATTGAGACCTACCTGTTTAATTAAACAATAATAATAAGAGCAATCCAATTAGCTATTCATAATATTTAATTAACTGAAAAACTAAATTAACTTCAGTGAAATTCTGAAACTTTGATATTTAAAAACTCTTATTTTTTCTAAATAAAATTAACATAAGTATGCCGCAACCCCTACAATTGAACATGACAACATCATGGTTCTTCTCTTCAATATTCGACAAGGTGTCTTGCACGCAAGGTGGTCATAACATCTGCACTCGTGCAATCCCAACGAGAATCTCGGCCAAACCAATGCATGCACCTGTTGTTTTAATGAAAGGTATACACCTCTAAGGGTATAACTACTTTTTTTCAGCATGATATAATATAAAGTAACGTAAGTAAAGTGTTGATTGTTAATAAATAAATATCTTCAGATGCTCATTTCTTTGACTAACTAAACAGTCTATAAGATGGGTACCTATATAAAACTCAAGAAAGAACACTAAAATTGAAGTGCGTGTAGAAGCCACTGTTGAAGTTCAAATAATTTACATTCGATATGATCGTAATAAAATCCAAGGAGCCTTCATAATATTTTGGTAAACTTAAACACTAAAACTAGGTTACTTGATTACCAAAACGCTTAAAGGTTTCAATGACAACGCAACCCTCCAGTCAATTGCGAATACGAAATTTATTTGGTTTCACCGACATTCTGCTATTTGGGTCATCTGGATCAGTTCCAAAATATTTGGCTTGACATAAAGAAAAATGTTATGTTATGTTACAAAAGGACGGGTTGTGGGTTAAATACATACGTTTACGTATTATGTACTTATATTTATGAAGTGTTTAAAACCCAGGAACATCTACGACTATAGGATTCCTTTTAGTTGATAGAAACTCCTATTATAGCTAACTATAGCTATTAGTATTCGTGTGATACCTAAGAGAAATTATAGGTAAAAACAGTAGTTAGCTAGAACAATGTAAAATGTTTTTTTCCCATAAGACATTGTTAAAAATATAGAAGCAAATATCTTTCTTCGTAACACAATAGCTAAGTATGAGAAAAAATGTGCTGTGGGTGAGAATTATAAAGAAATTGTAAACCTATTGTAAACTAATAACATCATTTAATAAGAATACATTTTCATTAGGACCGTATAAGAATTTGATGAAATGTACAATAAACTAAGTACAGCAATTGTTAATTAATATTATATCATCTAAAAGATTTTTGAAAGCTAAATTTTAAATTATGACACTTATGTTTTAATTTCCAAATCCTATTTTCGTTCTAACCGGACTAACTTATTCATACTCGTAACCAAGTATCTTACTGAAATACTGTTACAGTACCTAAGAATTATAAGCCTAAAACTGCATACCTATTAGATGAAGACCACAGCAAGTATATCGTCCATGGACGATAGTGGCTATTAAGTTCCTGTTGATTAGGTAGGTACTATTTTAGATGGGTTAGAATAGTGACAATAGAATGATAAAATACAAGGCAGGTATGGTAATAAAAAGTAGGTGACAAGGTTGGTTAACCTGTGACATAATAACGACGGAAAATCTCAAGTAATTAAGTATGTACAGTCTGGTTGCAAGATAATTCTTGGTAGGCAGGGGTTGGAAACAAAGCAGGGCGGGCTGGCGTGCGATGCGTCACCGCGACCCTCCTCGTACCCCCTACATTACACCCACGAACTCACGACCCGAACACCGATCGATTCTACCGACTCTAATGCCATGCGCAAAGTCCGCCCTTTTTGTTTATACTATTATGATTTTATCTCCGCTTTCTCAAACATTTCATTTTTTTTTCCAATCTATAGATTAAAATGTAGCTGCGTCGCAGATAATTTAGGATTTTATTTTGAATTTAGAATTTTAACTCCATCAGTTTTGTTTTTATTGCAATTCGTGTATGAAAAATAGTGCATTGTGTATACTCACTGGCATTCGTTCATGATCTCCTCCTGCGAGCGAACTTGCACCGGGGCAAGCTTCTCCACACTCTCTTCATAGTTTCCGAAGCACTTCGTTATCTTCTCATCGAACGTGTTCACCAAATCCTCCAGCGAGCCGGAGAAAGTCTCCGTGAAGTTGTCTCCTTCACCGTTTTGCAAATTATCCTGTTTACACTTCACCGGTTTCTGCTCGTCATTATCGTTTAACTTATTGGAGTCGGTTTTGATTTTAGTGATTTCACTTTTTAGATTGTTAATATTGTTTATGTGGATGTCGTTGCCGTTGATGTTCTTTTGGGGATAGTCAGCGGTTGAAAGACAGTCGTCCGCCTCTTCGATTTGAGCAAGCGGCGCTTCGAACTCTAGTTCGGCCATCCTGCCAGCCGCTTCTCGCATGACCGCACGTCCACCCGCGCCGTTTGCCGCGCGAACACTGCGTCGGACGGATGACGGGATGATGCGTCCTGCCGTGTCTGCCGTTCGTGCGGAGTTGCGGACCGTGCCGTGCCAACTGTGTAGTGCGCTTCTATATACACTCGGCAAACTCAGCACCGCGCCGATGCCGATAGTTATAAAAATATAGGAACACTGCAACTAGGTAAGTAGGTGTATAATTGTACCTATATCTAACTTACAGGCAAAATCCCGATAGGTATAGAAATATGATTCCTCGGCAAAGACGCCGAGCCCTAGTCGTAAGACATAGATTCATGTAAAATACCTAAAATTATTACTATGGGAAAACTGCAGAGACATAGGTAATATAATTAAGCTGCGTGGCTAAGCTCAGCAAGAAGGTAAACCTTCATAATTAAATGCGGTGTTAAAATTTTACTATATGACTAGTTGAAGCCGGCAGCATCGCTCGCGTGGAGAGACATACCTAGGTTAGCTAGCTAGAACATTAGATGTATCATAGAAATACGTATTCTAAAAATTGTTAAGTATATAAATTAACCTTTGCTGCAAATTTCAGATTTATCAAATATTCGTTTAGTGGGAACATCACGTTAGTTAGCGTTACCTACGTCGACTTCGCTTTGTTCGCCGACCACCTGTTATACTGGCTGTTAGATCAACGCCGGTAATTAGAGATAGTTAATTTTGTCAAATTACATAGGTACCATAACAAACCTCAGTAACAAACAAAAAAATACATTGACCAAAAAATAAATTTAAACCTGTAAGTAGTACTTGTACTATTATTCTGTGCCTGTAGTCTGAATTTGTCAAAAAGGGACCGTGCTTAGCATTATCCTTGACGGACCACGACCGCTGGTTTTCAGTACGACTCCTGATTTCAGCATGAAGCGTAAAATGCCAGCGCCGCTGTGTCTGCATGGAGAAGATCTAGCAGACTGTTTCGCTGCGACCCATAGAAGTTCCACTGCTGGGCACGGGTCTCCCCCACAGACATAGCAATACACAAGAGCATACTCCACCAGGCTGCTCCAATGCGGATTGGTGGAGGGGTTAGTGGCCAACCCAGTGTCGAATGTTCTCAAGCCACCCGAAGGTCTTCGACAAGGCTTAACGACTGTTTCCACAATCGAAAACAACCTGGACCGACGGCTTTACGTGCCCTCCGAAGCACGGTAGCGTCCATGAAATTTTGCCACTAGCGGTCACCCATCCACAAACCGACCGCGCCCGTCGTTGCTTAACTCTTTCGATCACATTGAATCGACGCGAGCCATTGGGCTATAGACACTACAATCGAGGCGAGCCATTGGGCTATGGACGCTACTGTTTGGTACCTCGGACGTCACATGGATCGTAAACTCACGATGAGTGCCATGGTGGTGTATGCGCAGCGCCAGGCACGAGCTGTAAAAGCGATGCTCCGGCCCCTGTTGACATTCCGATTACCACTGCACATTGTACTTGGCATATACAAGTGCTATATTAGACCTAGGCTGACGTACGCGGCGCCAGCGTGGTACGCTCTGGCGGCGACCACGCAGCGCAAGCGTCTTCAGGCCCAGCAAAATATCACGAGCGAGGCGCTACGTCCGGAACGCGGTGATAGCGCGCAACTGCAAGCTGGAGTCGCTGGATGAGTTTGTGGTCCGGTTGACGCGTGGTATGTATAACCACAACTACAATGGGCCACATCCTCATCTAAGGGGGATAGCGCCGCTGCATGTGCTCCCCCTGAAGGTCGACCAAGCTGTTGGACCTTTTTCTCCCCAACCAATAGGGGGGAATTAGCGACTAACGGCTAGTAATACAGCGAACGAGTACCGCGTGCGTTACGACCGGCTGGCTCCCACGCTCAACAGCGGGGAAGTCACCGACGGGGTTTACCCCTGGAGCAATTGACTGGATAGAAGGGGTCTCCTCCCCTAATTCCGAAGTCCCTCAACGTAAGAGCGCTCACAGCGCCGTGGAAGAGGAGGAAAGGTCTGTCTGTTTGTCCGAAAAGTAAGGTTTACTCGGAAAACAGTATGAAAGTTTATTTTGAATTTTTACCAAATACATAAATAGCATAGACATAGGTCGTAGCGTCCACAGAACTATCTCGCTTCAAGGGCAAAGTTCGAGAAGTTACGACATATTTTGACATAGAAACTAACTGTGTCTGAAGACGAAAGTGTTCGAACAGTATGTGTTGCCAGTGATGACATACGGATCCGAGACGTGGTCCATTACCGTCGGTGTCATTCGTAAGTTTAATGTCGCTCAGCGAGCTATGGAAAGTGCTATGATCGGTAATTCGCTAAAAACAGGATTCCTAATGATGAAATCCGTACATGAAAAATGATTACAGACATAGCTCATCGAGTTAGCAAGCTGAAATGGCTATGGGCAGGGCATGAAGACTCAAAGAAGACAGTGGGAAACTACTGGTTTCAAAAGGCATAGGGAGCAGTTTGCACCATTTGATGGAGGGCTTTGTCCAACAGTGGACTTCGAAAGGCTGATGGATGGATGGAAATCAATTATATTTTCAAATTAGCACCCGGTGAATGGGAATAGGCTGACAAGCTATTACATTGGACTTTGATATAACTGATCACAAGTCAGTGTACTTACATTTCATTAGTCATTTTACTTTGTGCCTACCCTATAAATCCCCTTCTCATTCAACATTTGTTACATAAATTATTGGCAGCAGTGGATGGATGGTGATGTAATATAAGGTATTTCCGGTTGAATTTTTGTCACACCTTACTTCAAGCTTCTTCAAGTTTCTTATCTCTGAAAAAGCAGTAGAGTTTATGCTTTTGTTATTTATCTAAGTAGTGTAAAGGAGTCTACACCTACACATTTCTACCAATTTCCTTCTTCAATATTCCTAGTTTGGTTTATTGTGAGGTGAAAAGAAACTACACATTTTATATATCATATTGAAAGCAAATGTATTAATTTAATTATGCATAGTATACATTAGCATATTAAAAACTATTTCAGTTATCAGTAATAGCATAGTAATAATATTAGATAAGTAATAATTTGCCAAAATGTTTTATCGTCCTTGAGGTTTGAATCTTCAACATTACCATAAATCAACTTTTTAAGCACATAAGTTAAAAAAACTTATCACTGTAATTCAAAACACTTGAGTTTTTACATCTTTTGTCAGGCTTAAAAGTTAGGCTTTAAATTATGATGTTATTCTATACAGTAAAACAATATTATAACAAGTTATGGAGATTTTTCGATTTGCCCTTTCCGTTGCTGGACCATTTCTCTTATGTTGTCTTCACTCTCCTTCAAATTTCGTTCTAAATACTGTTTGTTTTTTTCTAACTCCGATGTTCGATCACCTAATTGTGTCACCCGCACGTTAAGGTTACTTTTCACTTCATCCAGGTCAGTAAAGAGGAACATTCTGCCCACCGCCTCGTATGTTTTAGTACCAGGTGGTAATGTGGAGATTTCATGTTGAGTGACTACTACATGTTTCATAACCCGTTTCAAAACGTTTATTTGAGAGTCTATCACTTGAATTTTCTTACTCGTCTCCACCATCTTGAGATGCAACTCTCCAAATGCTTTCTTCAATTCTAAATCCACTGGTTTCGACATTTAGGTCTTTTGATTTACCTTGTGTTTTTTGCATGAAATAACCTAATTTTATTTCTATTTTGACTGTTTGTTTGATTGATTGATGAAAGAAATGATTAAAAAAAGAATGTCAAATCACAATCACAGATTAGGTAGAGAGAGATACTAAGTATTGTCAAATCATACATAGATTGTACGATTGTACAGCTTATACATGGTTAAAAACTACGTAACCGGATTGTTCACTGCAAATTTGGCTTAATGGAGCAAAAAACTTATTATACCTTAGGTATAGAAATCGTCAACAAAATCGTCAACCTTTTCTTGGTGCTCCAATTTCATTGTTTATTCGTATCGAAATAATTTGCCACTTTTGGTGACGCTGAAAAGGTCAGTAGGACTAACAGCGGCCACAGCAAGAATCCCTGAAACAGAGGATATAGGGATATCAAATTGAGATTAGCTACTATATTAATCTGTGATTAAGATCAGTGACTGACAGACATGTAGTATCATACTATGTAGATCGTTGATAACGATGTATTAAATTCTATGATGCTCTGTCCTGTCAGCAGTGTCAGGTACTCTGATAATTAAGTGTCACTGAAATTCAGAAGACATTAAAATTGTCATTATCAGATGAGAGAGTTTACACAGGAAAATGTAAATTGCCAATTGCCAAATAAAATGTAATGTTTATTTCCACAAACAAATTGTAAAGAAATTTTAAATTCAAATTCGTGATGTATTTTATTAGGCGAAACCCAGACATTAAAACAATCTGTTCATTTATACGGGTCTACAGGTAAATAGTTCTTTCATTGTTATTACGTATCTACATATTTGTTGAAAAACAGTAATATGAATTTGTATTTTATTTCAGCATAAGCAGAAAATCCCACTATGATGTTTTGAAATTAAGAAAAAATTGTTCGGATAAAGAAATCAAAGATGCATATATTAAGATGAGCAAAGAGGTAAGTTGATTTACCATAGGGTGGTGGTATGGTACCAAAACTTCATTAGCTCCTGGAGAAATAAAATGTAAATTAGAAGGTATAATTGTTGATTCTATGGCTTAATTGAGTAATTGTCATTAATTTGTGTCACAAATAAACTGATGTACAGTTCTAATGTCTTTGGAATGTACAAATATTGGTAGAGTTTTGGCAGCATACAATGTTTGAAGATATTTTTGAATGACTTTTTATCCACTGAATACTGTTATGATGCAAGAATATTTGTGCAAGTACATTACAATGTCAAAGAATTAAAACATCTATTATCTATGTACTTTCAACATTGAAGTTATTATAAATAAGATCTATAAAATCACTTTCAAGTCCTCATTTTAAAATAATAATAATTTTAACTATCACATGTCTATTTTTTAATTTGTTTTATTAGTCTCATCATGGTAATAATGTTAAAAAAATTTGCTTTTATATTTGATTAAATTTTTCAGTATCATCCTGACAAGAACAAAGATTCAAAGGCTCAGGAGCGATTTGTTCGCATAGTAGAAGCCTACAATGTTCTAGGGAAGCCGGGCAGCAGGGCACAATACGATGCTATGTCTGAGGTGGCGTCCAGCACTTCTTATGTTTACAGGACACATGTACCTTATAAGTAAGTTCTTTTGCAGCAAAATATAAGCTATATCTTGGCAAAATGTAAGCAAAAGGAAGGACTAAGTGGAAGGGAAGATTGTGTTGCTAGCAAAATTACTAATTAGGGAACTTGGCTGTATCTCGAAATGGTGTTTGCATTAAAGTTAAAACAATATAAAGTGTACAAAGCTTTAAACAATATAAAGCTATAATTTAATGATTTTAATTTTCATATAGGTATGGTTGCCTCTGAAGAAGTGATAGTGGAAACCACACCTGTCAAACTGGACCACAATTGTTTTAAAAACAATTACTACATTCGTTTGTTCATATTGACTAGACTTTTTATACTTGTATGTATATAAATTGTGTAAAATTTTAATATTTCAGTTTAAGAAAGAATCCTAACTATGGTTTTTATGACACTCACAGTCAAACAAAAAGTGAGAACACAAATTCGGATTCATATTATGGGGTGAAGGGGCTTAAGAAGTTGCCAAACTATGCCATTATTATGATATGTTTTGGAATTGCTGTTGTTGGTTGCATATTGCAGTTGGTTGTTATAAGGTGAGTCTATTTATTAAACATTTCACAATCATCATTGAATACCATACAAACTGAAGGTCTTGGATGGATTGATGTTATAGTCTTATGATAAAAACCAGTATAGAATACATCTCTTTATTGAGTTGGAAGCACAACACATCAAAAGATGAGAAAAAACCGGCCAAGTGCGAGTCGGACTCGCGCACTAAGGGCTCCGTTACGTACGTTATTTATAGAAACGGCCATAAAATCATGTCTGTTATTATGCCCTTAAATTATATTTTTTCTATTTTTAAGTGGATGGATGGATGGATGGATGTCTCATGACCACGAACGCATGTTAAAAGCCCCATATAAAATTTACAGAGAGTCATACTTTGTACATAGACGGAAGAACATTGAGAAGTCCATGATGTTAGCAGAAGAGTTAGAGAAAGTGCGCGATGCGGCCCGAGGCAAAACGAATGAGGTAATTATTGACATTTCATATAACACATTTATTTATTTATTTATTTATTAAACGCTTTATTATACCTAAATATGGTACAAAAGGCGGACTTAAAGCTAAGAGCATTTTCTGCCTGTCAACATTGACGTACAACTATATATTTAGAAGGTTATCAGTAAAAAAGACTATGCTAGGGCCACACTATCACACGAATATTCGTGTCGCGTTGTCAAAACATCGTAGAGGTTTGTGTTCGCCCGAATACATCGCGATTCGAGCCATTGGGCAATCGACGCGAGCCACTGGGCAATCATCTGCAACGGCAACAATCTAATACATATTTTTATGTAAATAAATCATGTAAAAGCTAAATTAATTATTTTCTAAGCCCCGCACTGATACCGCGCACCTATCCCCTTCGGATTTCGGTCAGAGCTAAACATTCGTGCCCCGATAATACCTACATCTTTTAAGTTTTCTTAGTTTGTTCACCGTATTTAACTACTGTATTGCAGATGCAAACTCGTATATTAATGGACAAGATAGTCGCGGCCGCCAATCCTTCGGTGGCCACTGCTTCCCTGGGGCAGGCGCTGGCTGATGAGAAGAAGTGATTTGTTTTAACAATTATTGCTTTTAAATAAGGCCACTGCAAAGGCAATATTGCTATTTATATAAAAATACAAATCACCTTAAAACTGACATTATTTATATCAGCATATAATCCAAAATTATAAATAATGTATACTTTATTTTTAATCTGTAGCGTTTCAATATTGCTTAACAGTAGTAGTGCGCCTATGAAGCGATATTGCCTCAGTCAGTGGTCGTGTATTTAGTAGTGTTTTTAAATTGACGTAGATAATGATACTCATTTCTATATTTTAAAGCAGTAGGTAGGTATCAATGATAAAATTCATTAATGAATAATGTACATAATTTATTGAGCAATCGGCAGTTAAATTAAAGTAATTAAATCTGTATTATAAAGATAGGTATACATTAATAAGTACAATGAATCTGATAAGTAAATTAGTGTATCTTGTTTATTTTATCTAACTATAGTAGAATCATCTATTTTTGTAGGTAATGTAATTGCTATTTTTGTACATATGTAAGTATCTACCTGTTACCTCGACATTTGGACTGTAAGTGTAATTTTTTTATTATGTAAAATCTTGTACTAAGTAGGTACAAGATTTACATGTTTAGATTTACATTACCTAAGCTAATTATTGTTGTTGATATAATTTATACATTTTGAGAAAAATAATATTTTAGAATATACCTTTGGATATTATCATTATTCTGTGGGGCTTTCAGGAAATCGCCCGATTCGATATTAAAAGAATTGGATATATCAAAACTTGAATATAGTTGTGATCCGTCTGACAAGGAAAATATCGAAAAAGGATTGTCTGAAGCGATTAAAAATGTTATGTCATATCTCTGTTGATATATTATAATTATGTATGTGAGTCAAATCCGTAAATTGTGAATACATTTATTTATTTCCAGTAAAACATTATCACATTTCAAATGACTTCTTAATCAATTATAAAGTAAGTAAGTCCTAAGTATATTTATTATTATTTTAAGTATTGACGGGCCCGTTGGCGCAATCGGTAGTGACTCTGCCTGTTGTGCCAGGGGTCGTGGTTTCGAATCCCACTCAGGACAAACATTCGTGTGACGAACACTTGTGTTTGTTCTGTGTCTGGATGTTAATATTATCTATTTCAGTACGTATTTAAATAAATATATATATGTATGTATATCAGTCTCTGACACCCATAGTACAGGTTCGCACCTAATTTGGGGTTAGATGTGTGTGAGAATGTCCATGATATTTATTATTATTAATATTTTATACCCAGCATATCTGGGACGTTTAGCTTTTATACGGTTAGCACAGTAACTACTTGGTTCCAAATTCTGACCGTAGGCACCAAGCCTTGGGCGAGACGCTAGGTGACATAGTTGTCGTGTGGCGGCTCGGGCACCTACCTCTATGGCGTTACCCACTAAATGTAACATTAAGTATATGTTTTATACCTGCACTGGTTGTTTTATAAATTTTATATTTATTTGTTTATGTATTTATATATTTTTAGTTATATTTATATATTATATAAAATTGTAAGTATGTATGTAGGTATGTATTTTCGTTTGTGTGTAATGATAACATAACATCATGGTATTACCTCGAAGGGGTAGTCAGCAGTGTACCCACCCTCTTTTCACCTGTTATGGTGACCATAGACCGGTTACGAATCCAGACTCCGAGCCACTACAAGGGATTACGTACAAGATAGAAAAACCTAAACCCGGGGAAAAAAATGATAAATGAAAAAAAATCGAAATTGATATTTGAAGAAAACTTGCAAATTAATTATTAATTCCAAACATAAATATTTATTCATAAATATTTATTTCAAAATCTTGACGTATACGCTGTCGGTGTCGTGCGGCGGCTCGGGCACGACCAGCGGCTGCCCGTCCCGCCGGATGTCCCGGTAGCGCGCGCTGTGCACGCACGTGTACCCGAGACGCTCCGCTGTCATGGCCGAGTACGCGCTCGACGTATCTAAACGGACAAGTTTGATGTTTCCCTCCAGTGCTGCTTTCCTGAAAATGGAAAGTACGTAAGCGTCAGTTTTACAAACTCACAAATTAACTATTGTAAGAAAAGTTTTTATTCCTTAACAAAATACTTTTCTTCTAAAACAACAAATTACAAAATAATAATACACCCTTGTCCGCACTAACTCCGTTCAGTCTCCTTCCCGCGAATCTCTAGCTCTCGATACAAAAATGCGCGGCAAAACAGATGCCGCGCTCTGATTGTTTCTAATTTTAGGTCGAGGACCACAGAGTATGGTCCGTTCCCTTTATGCGTTCGAAGAAAAATAAGAGAGGAGTGTTCATATTCATTACACTATTAAATTTTTGACATGTAACCGGCCTGAGAGTGAATGAATGTTGAAGGTGAACATGAACATGGTGAAGGATCACCATATTCTTGGTCATCACAATGAACACTCGGTTGTCTCTGGGGGACTATGCGCTATGGCCCTAGATTCCGAGAGCAGAGTTATGCTTGTTATATTACTATCTACCTACTTATATATCCATATCCAACAGTGGGACAGTGAATTAGTTGTGATGATTTGACACGGGAGAACATGTGATGGTATTATATAGGTACCTTACCTAGTCACTGAAATGTTTTAATGATGAGTACCTATTTATAAAGTTTTGAATAACTTGGACTGTCAGTCATAAAATGAAACATATTATGAGTACCTAGGTATAATGTTTTTCTTCGGTCGTTTATGATAATATTCTAGACCGTATTGAATGGACTTGTCTCGTTTCGCTTTGAATAGGTACGGATTTGGAATACAAAAATAGTTATTTTTGTATTCCAAATCAGTACGAACCATAGTAGGCACATTCCGAATTCTAATCAGCTGTGACACTCCAAATATGAATTTACCTAGATGGTGTAGATACTAATTTAAGGGATATTGAATCAAAATCAGTTGATTGGAAAATTAACTGAAAGTAAATTCAAAATATGTCATTTATAAACCATTTTTCGTAAGTCTATAAAAACAGAGAAAGAAAATAATTAGGTACGTATACTTATAAGTTATTTTAGAGAGAAGGTATTTTAGGTAGGTAGGTATGTATCTATTTTAGGTATGTAGGTATATAATGTAGCTATTACCCTCCTATTAATTCAAATCTAGTACCAAAGTCCAACCGCGCATTAGGTTAGGATGAACCGTAGCATGCCTTAGGTTTCAAGTTTTTTGATTTGGGGCTAGGCTTTTGCTAGGACTGTTGCCACGTCACATTTCCTCTCGTTCACCTTTTGTACAGCAAGAGACGAAGATACTAGTATGTAATGTAGGTACGCCTTAGTCTCGATTCACCATGGCGTAGGTAAGACGGAATCTTTGAACGTAATTTTCGCAATGCAATAATTTAAAAAAAATCTACTTTTTAGTTCGGTTATCTACACAGGTTATCTAAAAAATCTTTTTTAAATGATGTTGTTATTTTGTACAGTGTAGGTTTAAGCAGGTCGCTGTGATGTCATTGGACTCAGGTCTCATATTATTGTGCACGCGTTATACGTGCATTTCCGTTGTATATCTTGTTCCTCCTGAGTTATACTTACTCGGTGACTTTTATCAGTTCCTTCATGATCCCCTTGTTTCTCCACTGAGGGTCCGTGGCTGCCACGAAGACATCCAGCATGCTCCGCTCGTGGGGGAAGCGTTCCCAAAGCCTCGCTGCGGCCTCCCTTTGTGCAAGGACGTAGAGGATTCTCTGGAACTTAGGGTTTGTGCATTTCTCTGCTAGGCCGAGAAGCTCGTTGCCATTTTCGTCCTGAAAAAAGAGGCCATTTACTCGTAAAGTAAAAACTATAATAGTTTTGTTATACGTAACATGGTTCCTACACACAATAATGGAAGCAAACAGCGTAGGAAATGTAGGCAACCCCTCCTCCTTAATGATGCCGATGTGTTTTAGTGGGTAGGTATTCCGGTGTTAGGCGAGTCTCACATTTAAGCCTGTTTTACGGCTACACTTATTCCTTTACACATTTTCTGTTCCTATTTATATCCATGCCAAATTACATTCAAGGAGTATGACCTAAGTCGCGTGCAGATAGACATACAAACAATCACAGACGGACGAATATGGACAGATTGAAAGGGATCCTTTTTACTACGACACCTTAAATTAGGTACATACTAAGTAAGTGTTTGCAAGTAGAACTGCTTCTTGCAAACATTTAGTATGTACTATATTGTATTTCTTACCTCTTTCAAGATGTACACTCCACTTATCGTAACTCCAACGATGTTATCTTCACTATCTACGGCCTTAAAGGAGAACCCTTCCTTCAACGATTTTAAACAGTACTCCTCTAGTTCAGGACATGAATCATTTTCTGAACTGCATAGCCCCACTGCTTTGTTCATCGGTTCATGGATGAAAAACGTTCTGGAAATTGTCAAAAAAATACATTAATCATCCAACTAGTTAACAGTGCTGTTAGGTGTTAAGCAAGCCCTTGTAATTTATTTATGTTGCATAACATAACATCACGCCTGTATTTCCCAGTATTTATTTAAAAAAAAATTTTTTTTAATTTATATAGGGTTTGATTTTGCCCCGCTACTCACCAGCCGGGTCTGCAGTTCCGTGTTGGGGTATAATAGGAGAGGCGTTGGACAAGTTTTCAGCTTGCCTCAAATACCTACCGAAAAATTGATGCCAGCTCTTGGACCATATGGAAGGATATACAACACATCAGCTTACATTATACCCATTCGTTAGCTTAGAAAGCATATTATTATTATAATATTACCGTGATAATGTTGAATTTAATGACAAATGACGCTTTGGGCATGACCATTAATGTTACTGGTAAAAATCTGATGAACAACACCTATACAATAAAGGTTTTTATAATCCATTGCTGGACATTATGCCTCCCTCTATTGGTGCTGCATCCGGTCATATTATTATGCCTTTTGAATCTAGCGGTTAACCGCTGACTTCATCAGGTCATCTGCCCACCTAGATTGAGCCTGTGCTCCGTTTTCGAGTCGAGTCGTGGTTTCCACTCAAGGAACTTCCTCATACATCGGTTGTCGGTCCTGCAAGCGACGTGGCCTGCCCAATAATAATACCTAGATACCTCCTTCCTTAAGATCTAAGTAAGATTAATTAAAGTTTTATTGAATTATTTATTTATTAATTTATTTCTTATTTAATATTTGGTAAATAATAATATACAACTTGTAAATTTTTGACTACTGTAATTATGACTACTTCTGTGAGAGCAAATAAATAAAATCTTTATCTTATCTCATCTTATCTTATTTAAACCTTGAACTAGGTAATGCAGTAGAGAAAAAAACTGCTAACGATCTTTAGGTATTTAAAGATCCATTGTTTTGTCAAGTTTCACGTAAATAAACGATCAATTAGGTATATTTCTGAGGTATTAATAAAACTTAATTAGTTAGTAATGGCGATAGTGGCGATACTCTGAGGGCGATACAAAGAAATTTAATGATTTCTAAAGAATAGGGTATTCATTCGTACCTCTATTCTCTACTCTATTAATTGCATATTTTAAGTAAACCATGTACTACTTATATAACTAATAATTTCTTCCCTTTAGTTAGAATAGTTTTTTTATCTAGTCACTGCGGTAGGTATAGGAACTCAGGTTCAAGATCTGGGTTCAGAGACAAGGTTATAGCCATGGAAATCTGATATCATCTTACTAAAGCCGAACGATTTGAGCTAATTTTCGTACCTATTATTTTGATACCTACCTTTAAAGTTTGTGTTCCCCAGCTTGAGACTGAGTTACTTAAGTGTAGATAATACTAAAATTAACCTTTTGACCAGCTTCATGACGTCATCAGTGTCTTTTTCTTGCACCGGACAGATGCGGTAGAGGCCCTCTTGCGCCATGGCCAAGTTGTTTTCTAAACAATGATGATTAAATGAATGAACTTCAATTATAACAAATCAAATATTTTGATATGTTATAATTGAAGTTTTTAATGTGTACCATTCTAAAAGTACTTAGGTACTCAAATAGGTTTCTAGCACGTCTATTTTGTAAAAAACAAGCTAAGTACCAATAAGTTATTTTGAACCTACGAGTTGCTTTTCATTGGATAGGGAACCTACGTAAACTACGTGGTACCTACTCTTGTAGAGTACCTAGGTAGATAAAATTATAGCGCCTATTAAAATCTTAAGAATGAAATTAAAACCTTAACCTAAACCTAGTTAGTACCTACTTAGATTACCTTTTTGAGCAGTGAAATTAAATCAAATAAAGTCAAACAAATTGATAAGTGGAAATGGAATTATGTAGGTAGGATGTATATTTTACCCCAAAGCGGATTGATGGAGGGGTAAAATTTTGATTGTACATATTCTAATCGGCGGTATTTTGGATACAGTTAAGTATAATGTTTAGTGGTAGTCTTTGGTGTACCTTGCTGTCCATAAATATATACATATAATTTATTTTTGGGCTCGGGGACCGAGACTGCGTCTCGGCAACGAGGTGGACTGATGACCTGAAGAAGACAGCGGGAAACCGTTGGATTCAGAAGGTGCAGGATCGAGAGGAATGGCGACGATTGAGGGAGGCCTATGTCCAGCAATGGACCCCAAAGGGCGGATGGATGGATCTATGGATATTTTTGGACAGAAAGGTACATCAAAGATAGGCACAAAGTAGGCTATACTTTGTATATTTTAAACCAGCCCATAATAGCAGAGGAAGAAGTTAAGTTCTGCACGGAAAACGATTTAACGCCAGCAGTCTAGTAGGTAGGTATGTATTATATTTTATTAGATAGGTATTCTTTATTCGTACTCTATCAAGGACTTAACTAAGAATAATGTGCTATCACCACTTTAATTTTGATCAGCAATGATTTTTTAAGTAACTTACCTTATCGCAGCAGTCTTATGTTGCTAGCAGTCGATCGTGCGTATAAAGGTACTATTGCAAAAAATGTATCTGAATGTACTTATTTTTTTATGGCTCTCATTGATTGCTATCTTATACTTTAATTACTTTACAATATTTGGTTAAAGCACGTGCGTACGCTGTGAGTACTCCTATGTTTTGACGAGTGGCGCATTTACATCATAACGGTGAAAGATAAAAATAGATATCTTAGCATGAATCACTATTCGATACCAGAACGCGATTCGAATTCGGATTCGTCCTTTTGCATAATATCCCACAGAAGAATCATAAGAAAAGGTAGGTATTTATTTCCCTCCTTCTTGATTGTAATGATTTAAATTACCATTCAGTTTCAATTTACACATCCATGAAGACGACTTATAAGAGTGAGAGTTACATGAAACTCATTGTAAACTCATTGAGGTGTGTGATGAAATAGTAATATCTTTAATTTTCATAGAACCTAATTTGTATTTGTTTTATCATTAACAAAGTTAATTTGTAGTTTATATAAATCTTTTTATATGAATCTACTACCTACTACTACCTACCTACATGGAGGTATCCATGAGAGGAAAACTCATTATTATTTTATATTAATACTGTAACTTCTGTACCTGTAATTGTATATTCTCCAGATACATTTTTGATCCTTCAAGCCGGATTACGTTTGGCGGTACGTATGGCGTAACACTCAAGTCACTTGGTGGTACGTTTGGCAGTACGTGAGGTGACGTCACACTTTTTTTGTATGTGTAAAGTATTATAAACTTTAAAATTCTTTATTAGTTAATATGACGACGACGGCATCTGTCTGTGTAGTTTTAGAGTCATAATAATAATGTAGGTAAACAATATGGAAATAAAACAAAGAAATAAAGATATTTTGTTACATATTTATTTTATCATTGTAATATTAAAGTAACATTAAATATAGGTAACATAATTGTTATGACACGATATACATGATTGTCTGTAAAAATAATCTCATCACAGATCACAGATAAAAGTAATATACCCAACAGGAACTAGAAGACGTTTATTATATATTACATACGGAAAATTGACTCTACATTATTTGTGATAATCGTTTATTTGTGCTATTGCTAAAACATTATTGGCAGGCGTTGTTTTTATATGCGTTATTGGGTGTTTATAATATCTAAGTGTTTCGCACAGCAGTTACCGTAACATATTAAACCACACTGATCCTCAAGTTCCATTGGGCAACCAATTTCATTGAATAAAAAGAATAATCTCAAATACTCGAGAGAGACATTTGCTGATTATTTATAAGTTTCATACGGTCTGAGATTTATTGATAACTTTATGTATTTAACTGATAAAGAATCCACACAGTAAGTAAGTTGTTAAGCGCATTAAATACTTATATACATAATACACATTACTGCGTAAAGAGCGTAGCATAAAAAGAAAAGTATTGTTAACTAAGCTACTATGGAATGGAATAACTTAAAAACATGTGTTTTATAATAATAACTCAACGAACCTTATTAAAACTGCATGTATCACAACCATATATCAAAATAAAATAAATAAGGTTAAAAATCTAATCACATTGCAATTAAGCTTTGGACTCTTGATAAAAGTATGATAAAAGTATGGTACAAGATTGGCTAATTTTAGATGTAATCTATGATTTTTTTAAGGATGAATAAATATGATGCAGAACATCTCAAAGCTTTAGAAAAGTAACTAGGATTACTTAGTATTCTAAACTTGTACCTTTTATAAAACAGTAACAGGTGCCATAACATTTGAGCCTCTTCTAGTAAATTGCACATAATTAATAAGAATACCTGATAAATATACTGCAAAAAATTACGTAGCTACTTTTGAGATAAACTTACGCAAGATGATTACAATTATTTATTTAATTATTAATATTTGATGTCACTTACAAAACTCTTATCTGACTACAATACTATTTTAATTGATCGAAAACGAAATATGACCATATCTTCTTCTATTCGTATTTACACTTTAAATTTTATTCTATCGAAAGATGCCAAATCAATAGTTTTCTACCTTGCGAAGCCAGCTTCATAAATTTACAATTATGTATTTGATGTCAAATTAATACAACTGATTTAACTTATCCCAACCAATCTAATATAAAATTATATTTATATCTAAAAAAAATTGGAGCACCAAGTAGTAGCAGGAGTTGCAGGTAAACCAATTTTTTTTAAAAGCTTCAGTGACGTGTTAAAGGATTAGAATGATATTTGACACTTTTTGTACCTATTTACCTATTATTATCTACAAACCTCATGTAAAATTTACAGTAATTTTTGACCGTATGTTGTACCGATGACCATAGTGACCCATTCCTGAAATATAAAAATAAAATATTAAATATGTATCACATTAAACGCTAATCTGTTGACCGTAAAACAAACATGAAAGTAATAGATCCGCCTTCCGTTTATAGATCCATTGATATATAATCTTTTGAACGACAAAGAAAACATCGTGAGTAAATCTGCTTACATGATAGACTGTTCTGTGGTTCTCCATATTATTACGAAACATTTGAAACCCGTGGCGTCAGAAAAATCTTGACTTACTCAAGCGTTATCTTCTCTTACAATTCTAGGAAAAAGGACTTAATTTATTTTTTATTTATATATTTAAGCAACTTTATTGACACCTCTAAAGAGATATACAGTGGGCGGATCTAAAGCCTAATAACATTTTCTATCAGTCATACCCTAGTTGAGTTTTAAAACTTTATGTTTTCATGTAAAGTTATATGTAATATTCGTAAATGGCACATTTTATTAACATAGAATATCTGCTAGAATACGTCAAGTAATGACGTGAAACCACGCAAAAGTTTAATATATCGGTGAAGATTGCCTCGTTTATTGTTTGTCATTGTATATGTGCGATTTAAGAAATTAAATGTTAAATGTTATAACGGTGAAGGAAACATCGTGAGAAAACCTGCATGCCTGGGAGTTCTTCATAATGTTCTCGAAGGCATGTGAGGTCTGCCAATCCGCACTAGGCCTGCGTGGTGGACTAAGGCTCCCCTTCCATTCAGAGAGGAGACCCGTGCACTGGGTCAAAGAAAGGGTTGTGATGATGATAATCGCAATAGGCTCACGTCACTACACTGGCGAAATGTAGGTGTGCATACCTTTGCCTACCCCTTCGAGGTAATACATGTGTGATGTCATGTTATGTTATATCGATGAAGTTAGCAAACCTTCACAGTTCCTTGACGTAGACCCGCGCTTCGTGGTGTGGCGGGTCGGGCTGCGGCGCGTACGACAGGTCGGCGTAAAGCATTGTGTACACCTTCTTGTAATGCAGCCTCTCTGCAGCAGCCGCCGAGAAGGCGGAGGTGGTGTCCATGCGTAGGGCGCCTGCGTTCAGCTCGCGAGCAATACGTCTGGAATGTAGAGTTCGTGTTGTAGAGCTTCATATTTATAAAGGGTAAACGTAACGTTGCGGTAAACGTAGTGCAAATTCCCTGCTCGCTGCGACCCATAGACGTCCCACTGCTGGGCACGGGTCTCCCCCACAGACATAGCTGCGGGAGGTCTAGAGCGTACTCCACCACGCTGCTCCGGATTGGTGGAGAGGCTAGAGCTAAATTATTATTTTAATTTATTTTGAGCCAGTACCTATAAACAGCAGCTTTAGAGTTTTACTGGATTGTAATTTGACTTTTCTTTCTTTATTTACACACTACCACCGCCTGCCACGGTACCTAGTAGGTACCATTTCTATTGTGTAATAGTAATTGTCTTTAATTCAATGCGGTCCGGCTGGAAAGGTGTGGTTTCCGGTTACACTTCTTCGAGGCGACCATCTTAGTCCTCAAGGGTAGCAACACATTTGTGACTGACTTAAAACGGGACTCTTACTAACAATTACTAACTGGACTATTACTAACACCAACTAACGGGACTAACTATCATTAACAGTCCCCAGTCCTCATACCCGCTAACGAATTGACCGACTAATGTTCTAATTAACTCTCTCAGCTAACAGGTCTAACCTTCCCAGTCCCTATTTGAGTCTTTTTCAAAGTCTCAGTTGTCATGAGCGGCAGCGGATGGGTAGTGCTGCAAGCTTGTTTGCTATCTTATATCCATAAAAAACACATGTACACCCACTTCCATCTAGAGAAACTATAGCACATAAAATGCGTTTCCTGAACAAAAACACTTTTAGTGGCAAAATGTCGTAGAGTCAACTAACCCTGAGGATGCCCCGTTTGAGGGCGAAAACGTGTTGGTGGTGGTGCGTATGTTGGTGTATATTTTCATTGTTATTATATGCATGCTGTTTTGTGTGAGAGGGAGGTGCTGTATGCATGAGAGTTTTTTTTTAATTATATAGACCGACAAACAGACATACTACCTGATGGTAAGTAGTCACCGTCGTCTATATACAACATCATACGCCTTAATCGCAGATTGTTCCAAAGTTAATTAAAACTAGCTTTAAAACCACTTCTCTTAACAGCTACCTACCTAGTTACTTATGTGTTTTAGTGCTCTGTCTCAAAGAGAATCTACTTATTGTTACTACGAATATTGTTTACATGCATCACAATCATATAGTGATAGTGAGATCTGTCAGGGTGATCTCAGGAGATTTATGTTAATCTTGAGGTAACAGTAAATTGTAAGTTAATTTTGCTGTTGTGTTTTTATTGCTACACATACAATAGATTCAATTACAATTGCTACAATGGATTAAAGTGCACTTGTACATATTCTTCCGCGTTGACATATCTTTTGTGTTGTTAAAAATGAAGGAAGCTTACTGCAAAAATTAAAGTTATGGAGGAAACAGATTTCTCACGTGTTTAAAAATGTCCTTTTGTTATTTCTTTATGTTCATTCTTAATAACGCATGTGACTTTATTGGTGTTATATTACTACCGCCATACTTGACATTTATGTACGCTTTATATTTCCGTTTGATATTTATACACATTGTTTCCTTTAAAGAGTTTTTTTTTAAATTAAGTAGCCTAGAGAATAAGCTAGATCATAAGTGGTCACAGTCGCCAATGCTTCACCGACCCTGAAGGAGTTAATTTTTAACGCCTTTTTATAGAACCTCATTTGATGTTAGCGACATGCAACAGTGACCGGTATCTCTAACAAACCTCAGGAAAAATCCTAAGAAAATTTCCTTGATTTAGAGACGAAAAAAGGGTGTTCGGTTTTTTTTTACATTCTTAGATTATCATTTTGTTCTCTCTCGAGCTCTCGACTTTTGCTGAAATAAAAATGTATTTTTCAATAATTTTGAGTGTTTTCTTAATTTTTATTTGTGTTCATCTTACAAAGTGGAGTCTTTCTGGTAGATTGATTTTTGTAATACCTCATGAATGACCATGAGATAGAAAATATCTGGTTTTAGGCATTGATATAAGAAGTTGTGAAAAAGAAGCAGCTGTTATGAGCGCTCCCATAGTGAAGACTCGAAAACGTCTCAATTGGGACGTTTTGTCTTTAGTCCGTAATCGCGCATGGTATCGAATTATCAAATTTTCAAAATTAGTTCATTATTATGCCCATTTTCTGCACTGAATTCTACTGATGTCACATATCTTTACTTCATTAATCAAATTAATCACAATGTTGTTTTTCTCTGGTTGCAGCCGGTTAGGTATGTATTTGTCAGCGGCAAAGAGATACAAAGCGGGCCATATCTCAAACTTAAAACGTACCAATAGGTACCATGCGAATATGAACATCGAGATCACAAAATAAGTGAGTACAAATTTATCTTTATAACCTGTGTATTTTCCTTTAGTCTTTGGTATGGTAATGTCCTTGTTATGAATTACCTACTACTTAACATAAGATGGACTCGTTAAATCTATGCGTTTTACAAACTTTAACTGTCACGTAAAAGTTGACAATGTTCACAAACCATATACATAGTAAGAATAAATAAAGATGAAACTGTATGAGAAAAATATCTTAACCTGTATAGGGTAAAGGTATCCCCTGATGATTTTTTTAGGTACATAATCATATATATAACTGGGCTCCCCTCTCTGAATATGACGGCTAAGCTTGGGTTAGCCTGGTCCACGATGGCTAACTGGGGGTGGTTCGGCTACACGCTTGCGTATAGCTAGATTTGGAATGCATGGACTAGTTTGTACCTATTCCCAACCCCACACCAAGCCTCTACCAGGGTCTGACTAAGGCCCTACGTAACTCTGTACAATTTTAATTCCCTTTAACCATTTGTTACCATTTGTTGTTGAGTTTTTTTTCATACACATTTAGTGGCTTTTTTAGATGATCTTGCCCTCCTACCCGGGAGTTTGCTCCAGGTGTAGAAACCCCTTTGGTAGGTACTCGAATTATATATAAATAATTATCTGTTATGAAATTTATGACAGATAAATATATAAATAAACACCTGCCAGTAAAACCAAAACTTTTAAGTGATTCAGTCCCTAATAAAAATCCATTGCATCGCTGTAGCAGTGGCGTAACTTTTGAGTAATAATGAAGTTACTCTTAGACAAGTTTATAATTAACTTGCCGTGATACGTGTGGGTCAAATATTGGACGCTAAAATTGGATTTACTTCCTCCTAACTTAAAAGTTAGAAATTTGGCATGCTTGTTCAGTTGCAATATCCATATTATAAATAAAATATACTAAATAAATGAATAAATAAATAAATAAATAAATAAATAAATAAATAAATAAATAAATAAATATTGTATCCAGGCTTGGCCCAGACAAAGGAATGACTCACCGGTAAATTGCATAGACTCGAAATTTAAAATTATTTAAATTTTGATTATTATCCATTTTAAATTGCAACAACTGGTTTGAGAACATATTACTTAATACGAGCTCGGTATTAAAAATATTTTTAAACATAAACCTATTTTGGTGTTGACTGCAGGTAGGTACTTAGTGTCGAGTGGGTTGTCAGGCGTCAGCATAACAATGTAATTTGCAGTATAATACGCTTGTCTTCATTAGCCATAACAATGCCGTCAGCGCTGCCTCGGATGTCATCTCTAATTTACCACCCATTGAGCTACTGCACAGTGCGTTGAATATTTATGTTCCTTTGAGAATGCAATCTTCTTGCGGCGTCCAGTTGTCTGTCTCTATTCATTTGGCTAAGTGCCTGAATGTCTGTCCTACTTTAAGACACATGTTATTAAAAGGCTCGTATCCAATTAATTATTAATGTAAATTCGTATCGATGGGATGACTTAAGGATGTGTTACTCCAAGACAAAATTATTTTGAAAATCTTCGTGCATCAGAAAGCATTGATAAGACTTTTTTAGGACTGCAACTTTGATAGATACATAGGTTTTTCACCCACAGAACAGATAACCTCTTTTATCTGTTCTGTGTCTTCACCCAACTAAATCTAATAAACACCATGACACGCTCGTGATGATAAGGTAAGCTGTAGGTTGCTGCAGTTACTACAGCTGCTGCACCGGTCTTGACTGGCGGATGATGATTTTAGTATCCTAAACTAACCTACATACATACATGTAAAATAAAAAAGAAGGGAAATTATCCGTTCAGCAGTTTTGTGTTATTGAGCCACAAATATTCAAACGTATTCACAAAATTTTGACATTTCTAATAAATTACGTACGTTAATCTATATCTGTTGCTATAATATTTCCACAAAAAAATACTAATCATTCTTTTAGCAAGCTGGTTTTAAGTTACAGCAAAAATTAATTCGTCAAAAGGTTAACCTGATTCTTATTTTGAAACAATACCTCTCACTTCCTCGATGGCCAAAAAACGCGAATTATAAAATTAAATCCCCAATATAATTATGCACCACATTGTAACTGCAAAAAGTGACGCATAATCCGCTTATAAAATAAAGTTATTATACTATACTATATTATATATTATACCTACTCAAATAATTGTTTAATAAGTCAGTATATTTTAAAGTAAGATCAGTTAAGAGCCAAAGGCCTTCGACTGCTAAATTACACATGTATAATTGAAGTAGGATACTCCACCAATTCGTATTGGAGCAGTTTGGTGGAGTATGCTCTAGACTTCCCGGAGATTTGTTTATGGAGGAGATCCGTGGCCAGCAGTGGGACGTCTATGGGTTGCAGCAATTGAAGTATCGGTTTTAGTTGGGATTGGCTGGTACCGAAGGTGGGCAAGTTGGCACATAATATTCCTCACATAATATTCCAATGAAACAAGTTAATCTCAGAACACCTTTTTACCCGACTGCGTGACGTCAAGAATTGTGTTCATCAGTCTTTGTATGTATGTTTGTTCTTCTATGGCGTTATATATTTTGACAAAAAAAATTCAACAATTTTTCTTTCAACACGAAACGTGTCATCAGATTTATTCAAAAGCGTAGCTTAGAAACAAAATTTGAATATAATTTTTATGGAAATAACGCACGAAGCAAACGAGGGTGCAGCACAAAGACTTAAAAATTACTGTGCAGCAAAACCGATTCGCTATGAATTGTCAAAGGCAGCTCGAATATTGTGGAATATAATAATTAACTGACAGACACAGGAAAGGAATCGACAGACAGTTGTTTGGAAAGGTTGTGACAGAATTTCCCCTTATTGAACGTATACACAGACTTGGCACGTTTAAAATAGAAATATAGGTCTGAAGGTAGACTGCGTGCCCAAAAGCTACTTCCGCAGCACGACACCCTTAATAAAAACGTATAATATCCCGCTATAATAAAAACCGCTTAATCCAGAGACAAGCTGTAAAAACTGTAATAAAAACTGTAAGATCAAGCTGTCATTTTCGACACGTCTCAAACTCGATTAATTTTTTTAAAGCTAATAAAAAGATCTACGATAATGCATATGAAATGTAAATATTATTACATGTTTAATAATGTTATTTGTCAGGTTGAAATTACTTTTTTAATACAGTTGCTCAAAAAGTGGCGTATTACAGGGACGTATAGCGTTCGGGAAGTGAGCTATTACACACTCGTGCTTTTTCTTTACCTTTTCCGAACTCGTGCGTTCTCTTTCCCAACTGTCAAAATAATGTCTATTAAAAAGAAAAAAACAACCACGAAGATTTTACTAAAAAAAAACTCATAGAAGTTTTTATGATTCATGCAAATATTTCTAAAAATAAGCTACTAATTTGTTTTAATATCAGATTTAATGATTTGATTCAATGAGTTAGGTTAGGTTTCATTTCATTTAATCTCATTAAATTTCATGTCAATAAAAAAATTCTACTTAAGACTTGGCTGTATGGGCATAGTTCCCTTTGCCTACCCAGAATGGGTGAAGAAAACAAAAAAAAATCTCAGCTATACTCTGTATTCTTTTACGGTTGGCGCCATTTTCCAAAAATGTTCTTTGCGAGTTTAGTTTGTGTTTTTATTATTTTATTAAATTGCTTAATTTTTTCGCAACTGTATTAAAAATAGTTGTTCAGTACACGTGCGGAACCGTCACTGCAACTTGTTCCGACTGCCAACCCTCGCCTTCGGCTCGGGTAGACATTTGTCGGAACTCTTTGCAATGACAGGCTTTCCGCACTTGTAGCGAAATATACTATTAT
The DNA here is from genome assembly GCA_944567765.1 of Carterocephalus palaemon. Classification (NCBI taxonomy): domain Eukaryota; kingdom Metazoa; phylum Arthropoda; class Insecta; order Lepidoptera; family Hesperiidae; genus Carterocephalus; species Carterocephalus palaemon. Next base: position 8,993,499 of record OX155651.1, on the reverse strand, counting down.
GCCAATTAAATGTTTTGGCACGTTCCACGCGTTTAATTAGTAAGCACGTGTACCAAAACGCAGTTGAATGGAGTTGAAACTTCCGAACCTACCGAATTCTCAAATTAATACATTTTATTCCGAAACTTCCTAGTCCTTATAGTGTCGAATATAGAACTAATACTTGTATTATAAACAAACAAAGGCTGTGGTACAAGAACATACATATTGACACTGAATCCGCTCATGACTGAAGTATATACCTGTTGCACTTTTTGTCCGAATACAATTAGCGATTTCAATTCCTCGGATATAAAAATAAATTATTAGATTGTCTCTGCTGATTTATGAAGGTCGTTTGGTGTTATTATTTTTTATCGTTTCTATTAATATACTAATTGTACACGCGTAAGGTATACAGTTCCTAGCTTCCTAGTTTATTGTAGGTAATAACACAATAATCACTACAAACCTAACCGAACTAGAAGCCTAAAATTTATATTTTAGGCTGTGGATTAGATATAAATAAATATGGCATTCAAAGTTTGTAAAAATGTTTCCCTTAAGGGTGTAAAATAAACATAGGGAATAACACATTTACGGATTCATTACAAATTTGTGGAGCTAAAGTTAACGCGTTAAGAAGAATCTATTATTTTTTTATTTTTTTTATTTTAAGAGAAACAAAGGACTTTGTCGCTGGGCGACCACATCGTCCCGTAAAGTCTGCGCACACATAAAGAATCTATTATTAAGTCTAATTCCACGCAAACGACACATAAAGAATCTATTATTAAGTCTAATTCCACGCAAGCGAATTCTTTCCACGCAAGCGAAGCTGCGGGCGTCCTCTAGTATGTATATAAATGGGAAAGTGTTGGTTTGTCCTTCTTCTTGTCGTCAACGGAATGATGGAATGACGTGATTTTTTGCATATATGTAGAACAGGGCCTAGAGATTAAGAGAGTTTTTTTAGCATAGACAGACAAAACATAGCACAGACAGACAAACCGGCATACCGGCCACCTGATCCGTCTTGACCAGCGTGGTGGACTATGGCCTCCCAGAGGAGACCCTAGCCTAACAGTGGGACAAGACAAGGGTTGCGGTGGTAGTGGTAGACCCGAGTATAAATATTTATCTGCGACAAAAATATTTGCCCAGCTGAGATTCAAACCTGGGAAGCGTGGTTCGGTACCGTGCCACGGAGTCGTCAAATCTAGTATAAACAGACTGGCTGACAACCTTCTCGACCCGCGCAAGACGATACCTTTTCAGCTTAATTTAGCATTCAGAGCTATACTTCGTGCCGGTCCTTATAACTAAAACAACTCACTCAGTCTCCTCACACAGCACACGCATGAGCCCCCTGCCCCGCCAGCCAGAGTGTGTGGACGCTATCCGGACCTCCAGCACGGTGTGGCAGGACAGCGGCAGCTTGTCCCAGATCCTGGCCTCGCGGTCGAGGTGCCCCAGCACTTTCAGGATCCGCCGGAACTTCGGGTGCGGACAGTCTTCGGATTTGTCGGAGTAGTCTACCTCCTGCAAAATAATTAACATTGCATATCAAAAGTATCAATAGTGAGAATGAATTATGAGTACTTTGATAGTTCAGTATATAGGCACAATCTGACCTAACGGGCTGTAAAGATCTGAGAGAAGGTAAATTGCCTCTCCAAGCGGCACGCACCAATGACTTTTCTAATCTACTCATCTAGGTATGTGTGCGTTAAAACATTAAACGTCACCTGCTATAACGCTGAACATCATAATGAAACCTGCATGCCTGACTGAAAAACATAATGTTCTTGAACTTAGACCGCGGCTGGACCATACCAAGAGGAGACCCGAGACCAACAGTGGGACAATGAAAGGGTTGTGGTGGTTTAAAGCTGCAAACGAGCATGCAGCACCGCTTCCTGCCAACTAAGATAGTACCTATTATATATATATAGGGACTAGGATTGATTTTCCAACTAGTAGAGGGTGTTTATTTTATTTATTTATTAAGTTATTCAACTTTATTGACACCTCTAAAGAGATACACAATGGGCGGACTTAATGCCTTAAGGCATTTTCATTTCAGTTTATATGTACATTAGTTGGTTTCGTTAAGCAAGCAAGGTACTTCCTCAGCATCGGATTTGCAACGCACGACCTGTGTGGTAACGATTTGGGATAATTACTTAATTAATGTGTATTTAACAACATTATGTCTTTATTACTCAGTCTACGCTCCTATAGTACTCAAACCTACTGACGTACTGATCAATAATTGTTATCTTATCCATCCATCCATCCATCCAGTGATTTTTATGTTGTGCACGTATTACTATGTCACTAGTTGGCGCTACTTATTCGCCCATACAAATTCGCGTTTACACGTTCGATTCTTTTGATCTTATCAGATCTGATCTCATCTGATTTCATCAGTCAGTAATGAGTCTTGTTGGTCACAACAGAGGCCCTTGGCGGCAGCGGCTCGGTGGTGTTGCATACTCGTTTGCTATCATATATCTAGTATAAAGGTTGAAGAAGGTTATCATAAACCTATAACTAGATAACGCAAGACCCACTTTGCTCACATCTCTGTAACGTTAGCACACGTCAGTCGGTTACAGACATGGAAGTAGGGCACAGATAAAATAGGCAATTATTTATTTAGCGAAGTATTTACACCATTTATTTATAACTTATTGTTACGATAGGATATATAGGTCTTAGTAGACAATTGCACCGATAGAAAGTAGATACTAGTGATAGTGCCCCTGCTATGTGTAATATACTATGATTGTGGTTGTCATGGAAGTAATATCCTTTTGATGATTGTAGTATACACTATACAATCATAATAAGGTTATAAGCGGTGACAGCCGGCTATCGAACTCGCCTCTCACTCAAGCGATCCGGGTTCAAACCCAAGCGGCACGCACCAATGACTTTTATGTGCGATTTAGGAAATTAAATGTCACTTGCTATTACGATGAAGGACACATCGTAAGGAAACCTGCATGCCTGAGAGTCCATTATAATGTTCTCGAAGGCATGTGAAGTCTGCCAATCCGCATTTAGCCAGCGTGGTGGACTAAGGCCTAATCCCTCCGATTCTGAGAGGAGACCCGCGCCCAACAGTGGAACAGAGAAAGGGTTGTGATGAAAGGATAGACCTATAATAGTAAATTACGATACGTGTGACATACAGCCGCGCATTAATAGGGCAAGTTAATTCACCAGCGTATACCATTTTACAGTGCTGTATTATCTAACTTTAGCCGCGCTTTTCCATGCTTACCTCTTTTATAGGTACTTCATATATTATATCGATGGTCGTTATCAAGAAAGCTGGTCTGTATTATCAGATCCCAGTTAAATCTTAACAGACACTTTAATTACGTCAAAAATATCATTACATTTTCTAAGTATTGTTGTTTCCTTTTGTTCTGTTAAAAGAAAAAATCTAAATCAAATAAGTTTCGCTAAAATTGTACCGTCATCTTACATAAGAATCATAGATCAATGACCCGTTTCCGTTGCATAGACAAGTCAAGGTGTACTGATATCTAACAGAGGTCGATATGACCACAGAGTGCAAGAGCGAAAGACATGGCTAAAGAACATGAATGTATCTAAGTACTTTGGCTGTATAAAAAGAAGTCGTTGGAAATAAATAATCTGTGCCAAGAACTCCCAATAATTGATTTCCCAATAATTTCTATATTTTTATAAGTATAATTTTTTTCTGCCCGAATCGATGTACTTTTAGGAGATTATAGAAAGTATGTAAAATGTTTGACTTCTACCTGTTCTGTAATAAATGGAACTTACGTCATATTTATGACGTGCCTATGCCAGCTAAGCTACAACAACCAATAAGCAGCTCTATGCAGGCCTCACTAAACTGCTTTTGTGCAGATTGGCGAAGGTATTACTAGTCAACACGATATTTTAGCTACACAGAACTCTGCCATACATAACTAACGAGTGTTATCTTACTATAACAACCGTTATAGGCTTTGTGCCCTCAGAAGCACGGATGCGCTTATAATTTTTTTATCACTAATATCAGCCATCCTGGACAGGACTGGCTTATTTGTATCGATCGATAATGTCCCAAGCCGTGCTGACACGACCGTACAAAAAGGCTCTCATAGATCATCGAAGATCAATCGTTTTCGTACTAGTCTCTCCGCCAATCTGCAGTGGAGCAGCATGGTGAAATACGCTCGAAGACTTCTCAGTTGTGAAACTCGTGTCTTGCAGTGCGTCGCTAATGAGTTGGAGACAGACTCATTTTTTCCGAACATGTCTGTCTGTACCTACAAAGGCTTGACTGGCCGTGACCAAGGCTTGCTCGCACACAGTATCATAATGTAGTAACAGAACAATATAATTATCTAACGCATTGATCCTAACGAAGTAAGGTTTAAGACCTTAGAGCTGTGCTTAGAGTTACGCGTAGTTACACGCTTAGTTACTTTGCAATCAAATCCAATTTAAGACAAGCGCTACATATTCAAAACGTTCAGCCTTGCACTCTACTTATCACTTAAGCTATCCAGAGTAATCCTAACACGTCTGGGCGACTAACCTAGACTGCGACCTGGGTAGCAAATAATAAATTTTTAGTTTACCTAAATAAAGAAATTGTGAGCCGTCACGAGACGCCTGGCAGATGTGAAACATCGAAATTATTTTGTACAAGTAATATGCACAAAAGTACAGATTATGACAGGATCTAAAACGGAACTTGTCGGAACTGTATAGTATATATATTCCATATTCGCCACGCTCGCCACGCCAAAAATTTGGTTTGCCCTCCGCCTAAACATGTTTCACGTTTTGTGAAAATTGTGAAGCACACCTCGGCTAACCCTTCGGGGAAATATAATCGTGATGTTCTGTTATGTTTTGTTATTTTTATAATATTCCTCTCTATATTTGTTCTATTTTTAAATTGAAACAAGAATTATGTCTATTTAATTTCATTATAAATTATGACTGCCATTTTTATGCTAAACAATTTACCGATTTAGCTAAGTACGTTACAAGACTTTGGTGGTTTTTTGAAACGGCTAAACGCTGTGTGCTTGAATTGTTCCTAAAACTACAAATTTGTACTAAATCTCATTTACCCAGGACAATTTACATTGGAGTTTTACGATATCTAATCTATTTAAACTACCTAGAACGTTACAGTTGAATAATTCATTCACAAACAGTTTTCGAATCATCTATGTAATTAGGCATGACAATGGTTATCTACGTTTGATGGAACAAAACTTGTCATGGAATCCAGTAAATATTCCATTGGTGTTGTAATACTTGTAATCGGTGAAATGCAATAAAAACATTTTATGAAATTAAAAGCAGAATTAGGTACTTACGTGCTAGCCTATAATTAAAGTAAAATAAAAACGGATACATACTGGACACACAAACAACAACAAAAACATTCATGACCTGAATACAAATATTTATCTGCGACATAAATATCTGCTCCGGCTGTAATTCGAACTCAGAAACCGCGATTAATACTCATTAGAAAAGTACAGTACCATGTACATGTCTTCTTCGTTTCTATACTTCCCAAATCCTAGTTTGTTTATTATTTTAATTATAAACCCCTCTCGCTGCGACCCATACACGTTCCACTACTGGGCACGGGTCTCCCCCACAGACATAGCTGCGGGAGGTCTAGAGCATACTCCACCACGCTGCTCCAATGCGGATTGGTGGAGGGGTTAGTGGCCAACCCAGTGTCGAATGTTCTCAAGCCACCCGAAGGTCTTCGACAAGGCTTAACGATTGTTTCCACAAATTTTGCCACTAGCGGTCACCCATCCACAAACCAACCGCGCCCGTCGTTGCTTAACTCTTTCGATCACATTGAATCGACGCGAGCCATTGGGCTGTGGACGCTACAACCTGCTAAACCCTCTACCAATCCGCATTGGAGCAAGGTAGTGAAGTATGATACAGACTATCCGCAGCTGTGGTTCTGGGAGAGACCAGTGCCCAATGTCTACGTACAGGCTTGTACCTTAGCTTATGTTTAATGGTTAAATGTTTGTAAGTTTAATTGGAACAGAAGAGTGCGCTATTTTACTAAACTTGAAGTATTTGCACTCACCCGTAGTTTGCGTAAATTGAATTTCAACTAGACATAGGCTTTTGGATGAGAAAATGATTATTCAAATGTTTATTATTTGCATATCTAATATATTTACATGCACAAGTTATCCCATGCAAAACACACTAAAGTAATTAAAATAAAACTAAGTAAGGTTTAAACCTTTCAAAACTGTTTAAAAATAGGCACCTACTATGTAAGCAGTCAGTTTATTGCAGCATTTTTCAGGAAGCACGTGTAAACTTGCTTACAATTCGTGCGTGGGAAGTGCAGTGAAACGAGATGAAGTTAAAAGGCCGAGGTGAAATTGCTCATTTAAGCGTGGCACTTTGAACTTTCCACTTCCCGTCATCAAAATAATTGAGTCGATCTGAGTTATCGCTCCGGCTACTGTTTGTGTACGAAAATATGATATTATAAGTGTTTGTTCATGATTTATTTAACTGTTGGTTATTCTACATATTGTAGGTACGTTCGGAGAATTTACTTAACGCATTAATATCAAGGCATCTACGAAGAACTCTTTCGGTGTTCAACCCGTGTCCAATAGTGGGACTATTGGACATGGAATGGGAGTAGGCAGTCAACCTAGCTGGCCAAGTGTAGATTGGCAGACTACACATGCCTTTGAGAACGTTATGGAGTACCTACTCTCAGGCATACTGGTTTACTCACGACGATATTTGCCTGCCGTTACGCATTTAACAATGCATATGTACCTACTTCCAACAATTATAAAGCTAAGCTTTTAACTTAGTCTTTAGCCTCGAAAATACAATTTACACGAGTGGACCCATAGCCATAAGCGAGTTCTGAATGTTATCTATTTATAATGAAAAGACAGTAAATAAACTGGTTCAGCAGAATCAGTAAATGCGTTTAACTTGCTCCCAATATTGCTATCGTACTGCTTCAACTACTTATTTCGGAGATTGTTTTTACTTGACTATGTACCTCAGCAAGCACTTAATCGTGCACTATTTTAGCTCTGTTGGTGAACAGACTAATTAATACAACCGGCTTTGTAGGGCAATGGATACCTTATCGAAAAAAAAGATAGTAAATGCGTTGTAGGTGCAATCTTTTTATAGGTTTCTCGCGTTGGGCTGCTGAACCTCTTTTTTGTTTGTCTTATTCCGGGAATTTACGTACGAACCTTTTAAAACTAGTCATGTCTGCGATCAAACTAGTAACTTCACTGGTTCTAGAATATCGCAAACAGGAATGTACAGACTTTAATGCTATAATGGTCAGATATTTTACTGAAACATAATTGAACTTGTTTTCCTGTTTTTTGTGTGAAAAAATGAATTTATTGTGGCTAACTAGACTGGTTTAATACATGTATTATATACCACAAGGTCAACTAATAGGTACTCAAATAAAACTGCCTCGTAGGTCTAGTTGTCATTAGCATGACTGCTAAGGTACAAGTCCTAGATTTGATTCCCGGGTCGGACAAAGTAGGAATTATTGGTTTTCTGATTAGAAATTCCCACTAGGAGTCTGGTTTTGTGTCCGGTGTATCGCAATAGATAGCAGGGACCTAAACATAAATTATAAAAAGTGTACTTACTACATACAGCTACCTACCTCTTACCCCTTCGAGGAAAATCAAGGTTAATGTTATATTATGTTATGAGCTCAACTATTTAGCGTCAATTATATTTTCGTGGAAACGCTGCAGCCAGTAAAAGCGCATAGCTTTGTTTGGATGAAGTAGTTTACCGTACACGTGTATAGCTTTAATTTAACGCCATTTCAATATAAAATTCCTCGTGAAGTTATTTTTTTCAAACTAAATGGTAACTTATGTCTATATACCTATACCTACTTTATGGCTTGGTGCCTAGTTTCATTTAATAATATCCATAATCTACATATAAAATCTTTAGGTCTACCTACAACACTAAATACAATCCTACTCTTTTATTAGGTAACTAAAAATTATGCTTCATAGCCTACCTAAGTTTTACCACAGTTTAAGCAAGTACAACTACTGTGTATATGTTCCATAGATAATAAGTTATGTACCTACTAGCAAAAAGCAAATCCAAAATATCTAAAACAACGTAGATACTAGTAAATGTCAGAGAGTAAATAGCTATGAACCCTTCCAACCCCGATTCAGGGCAACGTTCTATCTCGTAGTCAGTTCAATTTTCTAAAAGGTTGTTTTCTTCCATTATTGGTTTTCTGTCATCCGCTCCGTCAGACTCAGAATTGACAAAATAAGGACTTGAACGCGATCCACCCCGAAAGACGGTGTCCTTGAATATGTTATTAAAGATAATTGTTTGATCGTCTTTGTTGTGTTTTAAACGAGAAATCTAAACGCTGTAACCAACCATACCACCACAACCCTTTTTTATCCGTTGTTTGGCACGGGTCTCTTCTCGAAATGGTCGGAGTTAGGCCATAGTCTACCACGCTGGCCAAGCGCGAATTGACATTTAAATTTCAGTGAATTTACATATCTTCAAGATCATTAAGGAGATTTTATAAAAAAGCAAACTGAATTAATAAAATGTATCAGTTATGCCACGTTGGTCTAAAGGTCTAGCGTGCTAAGTGATTCTAGGTTTAACCCCCAAGTATGGCAAAGTATTATATATTATCTAAAACATTTCTCTTATCGCTGGGTGAAATGTATACCTTTATACCTTTGGCTTCATTTCGCCAATTTTAATACATTTTAGTCATTAACATCAAATCGGTCAGACAGTCGCTTAGTTTAAATTCATTCGATGTAACGAATATGAATGTAATTTCAGGTGACATGTTTTCTAAGGATTTGAAGGTTTTTTTCATCAAATGAATGAACTCCATCTATGAACAATTTACGCAATGACTATGATGCACATCACAAAAAGGTGATCAGAAACTCAGAACAAACATTTACATGACTGGAGTTTAGTGGACTTAACTTGCATCGAATATCAAGGCGATTTTGATATTGAACTCCAATCAATTTATTACAGTTTAACGACACAATTCCTTGCGCAACGATACTAATCCGACGAGTGGCAATTAAAAACCCAAGCAAGTAATCATTCGCGACGATCAATCGACACCTGCGCGGAAGTGACATACCTGCTGCAAATCTATTCTGTTGAGTCAGACCAGTGACCTAAGCTGACCGCAACCCATTAGTGTACTACTGATGGGCAAGCTCTCCTCATAACATGGTGTGAAACAATTTGCTCAATTACCAACTTGTGGAGGGTTATTTCACAGTTCCTAAGACTGCCCAATAGTACCTTAAACTAATAGAACCTTTAAACCCCAATAAACTTACTCGTATTGACGTTTAACTAAGCACAACAACAAATTTTGTCATCCACATAATGTGCCATCTGGAAAACAAGGCGTGTAATTATTGCTTTTATATAAATTCAACATAGGACTTAATCAGATATATATCAATGTACAGATAGGATTACTTTCCTAGACTAGTACTATGGCGCCCAGACTCTCATGAAGATACTCTAAGGGGACTTCAGGGGTTGCGGGAGCTCGAGCCCCCCAGCCAGCGAACCCGGGAAAGAAGTCAGTGGCTGAATTATGCCCGAAACACACAGGTTGGTAGAATCCTGCGCGTCTCTTCAATAACTTGAGCCTGTTACGTGCGAGGAGATCTTGGATTGGACCTAGGTCCTAGGTCCTTCACCTTTCTTTCTTGCTACCTTAGTGCTAGACGAAACTGGTGAATAACTATGCACGCAATGAAAAGCAACTTATGTAGTACTTCGGTAACTGAAATAATAAGTACTGAGTACTGACACAGTAAACTTAGATAACCTTATAAATGATTAATTTGTTTTAATTAGTATAGTGGGTCATAATTTTATATTATACTTAGAATTCACATTTACATATCTATAAATAGATGACCTTGTCTACAGATTAGGTAGTAGGTAGGTGCTACAATTAAGTCGCACAGATTACGATCAATATTCAAGAGGTTTGCACAATTAGGAAATATGCGGTCAAGTTAATGTCGTACCACGCTCAATGTGTAAGGTTCCGTAGTTGTCTGACACAATTATTAATAAAAAAAAAATTAAATATTGCGCATTTTTTTTTGGATACTATCAAACAAAAAGTTAATTTTTGTGTTGCTAAAATAATTATACTTACAGCATTAAAATAATTTTGACAAATTTTACATTTGACAGATGTTAAAATATGTACTAACAAACTGGTTTTATTTTTCTGGACATTTTGTCAGCGTGATTTTGATAAGCGCGGAAAGACATACCTAATAACGGAAATGGCAATACTTAAGGTTTCCTTGTTGACTACGGATCCCTAAAATATAGCATAGCATATTACTATTTTGTGTGACATAAGATAATTTAAGGTAAGGTAATGTCTTAGCTATAATATTAGTTAGTAATCCGTAGTTCTCTAGTCCAGTTAATTATATTTGTATATTTTTTTTAGTTTTGAGAAAAGAAGACCAGGACTGGTCATTCCAGTTAGCAGAAAGTAGTAAGAACATTAGTTGGTCAGTTCATTAGTGGGCATGATGTATGGAGCAGGGACTCGTAGTAATAGGTAATCCTGTTGGTGTTAGTAATAGTCTTGTTCCAAGTCAACCACGGGTGCGTTGCTACCCTTGAGGACTAAGGTCGCCTCTAAAGAAATGTGAACGGAGACGACACCTTTCCAACTGGGTCACAATTGCTTCATAAAAACAATTATTACAAAGTAGAAACGGCACTAGATATCGTAGCGTGCGGTGATAGTGCCCCGGCGATCTATATAGAACCTATTTGGTTCCATATAGGCTCTTGTACTTTCAATATTTATATGTACTACTTACATCTCGTTTAACAATTCCGTTGATGACGATGCCCACAAACTCGCCATTCTCGTCCACGGCCGCCACTGAAGCTCCATCGTCCAGGGTGGACGCTGCATAGTCTTCCAGCTCGTAGCACCGCGAGTCTGGAGTCTCTATCAGGTTAATGGCCTTGTTCAGTGGCTCGTCGCGGAAGAAAAACCTTTGACAAACAAACAACTTCTATTAATCAACAGCTGAGTACATATAACATTTAAACAATGGAAATTATGCGCAGTTATGTGTTATGTTCTGGTGGCGGTGGCCCAAATGCCTTTGTTCCTCATTGTTATATATTTTTTCATAATTATTATTGTTTAATACATGTTTACAAACTATTACAATTAATCATAAGTATTACAATATAATAGTATTGTTAATCTTATGTAGGTACATGATTTATTAAGAAACACTTAGTACATTAATATTAGATTACAATTGATTATAAATTTTAATTGCATTTAATTTAAAGAAGATAACTTATTAAGCGTAATAGCTTATACCTAATCGTATTCAGACTTTATATTTATGGGTCTTCCTTGACGTCCTGTGATACAGCAGGAGGCAGCCCGGCCAGTTCAAAGAGACCTGGTGGATAATCTTTAATCCAATGGGTCACTGAATTTAAACTTCGAATGAAGTTCGTTTCAGATAAATGTTATTTGTAGAGTCGTCCGCGTTTCTTCAGGGCCTGAACCTATTACGAAGACTACAGAGGTTATCGTTGCGTTCGCCAGCGACAATTTTAATTAATTAGGTCGGCGCTCCGCCGCGCTTCGTTTGGATATCGGTTCGCATATCTAATACGTAATCTATATATATAAAAGGAGAAGGTGACTGACTGACTGACTGACTGACTGACTGACTGACTGACTGATTGACTGACATACCAACGCATGGCCTAAACTACAAGGGTTAGAAACTTGAAATTTTGCACAGGGGTTCCGTTTATAACGTAGGGGAGCACTAAGAAAGGATTTTTGAAAATTTATCCCCTAAGGGAGTAAAACGGGGGTGCAAAGTTAATATGAAACTTTGCCGTTTTTGATGTCAAGTGGGCAACCCGAACACGGGCAGACAATGGGTCTAATTCTACGCGAGCGAAGCTGCGGGCATCCACTAGTACGTAATAACAGTATATATTCCGAATCAAGAAAAACGAAAGTATTCGCTAGGCTTACGGAATTCCAATTCGGAATTACGCATTAGGAAAACTTGCGGCCATGCTAATTATATGTAGTAATAAGTAGGTTTCAAACGTATCAAGAATATAGGTATCTTCACAGTTCACAGATTTTGCTGCACATTGATAGCGGAGGCCTTAAGAAACGCGAGGAGGTTTCGTGGATATATGGGCTATATCCTAAGCAATTACCTTCTGAGGAATACAAGTACTTGCTCCTTGTGAGCTGCACTGAGCCGGCAGATCGAGTAATCTGGTTTCGACATGGGCCGCGGTCGCAGATCCAACTCCGAAAGCTTCGCTGGCAGCTCGTCTGCCAACTGCAACAACAAAGATTAAATTATGTATATCTATTTTTAAAGGGGCAACAAAGGAATGATATTGTGTAGAAAGTCACAGGGTATAGGAAAAATTATGCTAGAGAGCTAGAGTTAGTAAAATAACGAGCGAACTAAGTGTAAGACAGCAAAGATTGATCAAAACAAAAAATTGGGAACAACAATGAAATAAATTAATATATAACATGAAATAATGAAACAGGAATAGACAAATACATATTATAATTATGTTTTCATTCCATACATACCGTAGTCTTTAAAATAATAATTAAAATTGATTCATACATACCGTAGTCTTTAAAATAATAATTAAATTCGTAATTTTCAAACAATATCTTGTCATAATTATTTTAACTTTTTACAGGGTGCAATGTCAATGTACCTGGCTCTGCAATGGATGAACGCAGCCAAGTGCGTCAGTCTATTCAAGATGTTCATAACCTAATCGTAAACATTACAATTTATTGATTTGCTTATTGAGTTAAAATGGTATTGTTTAGTTTAACTTAGCTATCGTTAACACTGAATTTGACAAACGGAAATATGTAAGTACCTACCTAAGTACCTTATTAATTAAACTGCTAAATTTAAGTAAAACGACTATCCCGCATTAATTCATTGGCATACCAAAATTCAAAATATGAAATTGGTTTCATTTTTGTCGATGAATATGGCCTAATAGTTTACTTGTGTATACGTGTGTATGTCACTGAACTCCTCCTAAACGGCTCCCTGGACGTTGATGAAATTTTTTGTGTGTGTTCAAGGGGATTCGGGAATGGTTTAGATTCACAATTTGGTCCACTTTAAAATGTTTTAAAACAGGATTTTAGTATATTTATATTTAACAACATAAGTATGTATTTCTTTGTCTATTATAATACCTATTGAATCTCTAACTTATTGTAAAGCACAAACAGCACATTGTATTCGAGGTCTGATCAATTACCTTTGAAAACAAACGGGGCTTTAAAACCCCTCCGAAGCATGGTAGTGCTCATGAAATTTTGCCACCAGTGGTCACCCGTCTACAACCCGACCGCGCCTGTCGTTGCTTAACCCTGTCGATCACAGAGACCAGACGCGAGTCACTGTGCTATGGACGCTACTATTGTTACTGTTATCACAGAGAAATGATATTATTTTTATAACTATACTGCGCTGTGTCCCATTCTGAGAGGAGACACGTGCCCAATAGTGGGACAAAGAAAGCGTTGTGATGATGATGACTGTGCTGTTATAGTACTACCTATAACAATGTTTTGGAACGTTATTCATTGAGTTGATTCATGCTTAGATGAGTTTCCATGATGTAAGTTGCCCTTCTGGGATCTCTACTCAGACGCATTAAGAGGGTACCGTAACATGATACCTATGCAGTACCTACCAATGTCTTGTTCTGGTTACTCATTGTTAAATTAATGACGCCATCTGGTCTATTTAAACAGGATTAAACTAATCATCTCTAACGTAAGACTAGTTTGAGTTTACTTAAGAATTAATCGTTAGTTATCAAGTGGCTGCATTAGGATATAGTCTTCATGAAGATATACACAACGTTCCTTGTGACCTTAATAGACACTATACACATACAATGCGCAGCTTACTAGGTACCTACTATTAAAAACGACGAATAAAAGATCTAGAATCAGTTCTTTACCATATTCCTTCCATGAAAATTTGAATCACTCCAAAAAAGATTTTGCGGCATAAACGTTATATTGAATAGATGTTATGCTGTTGCATCTACAGTCAGTTTTTTTTAATTGACGGGCCCGTTGGCGCAATCGGTAGTGACCCTGCCTGTTACAGCAGGGGTTGTGGGTTCGAATCACACTCAAGACAAATATTCGTATGTTGAACACTTGTGTTTGTTCTGTGACTTGGTGTTAATATCTATTTAAGTACGTATTTAAAATTGATATGTATGTGTATCAGTCTCTTACACCCGTAGTTCACACAGGCTCGCGCCTAGTGACCATGTGTGACTATGTTCATGATATTTATTTATTTATTAATAGGTAAACATGAAACCTACAGATATTACAAATGACTACATAAATTCTAGTTATCCTAAACGATCTTCCGTACGTGCTAGTAAAACTAGATGTTTTTGTTAAAAGACAAGCCAACCAACAACTATATTACCAACGTTGTTTTATAATAATACTTAGTATGATTTATGTCTCGCGTCTCTTCTACAGGTTTAATGTTTAACAGTCATATATACAAGTCGCAGGATTGTGGTAAGATCGTGCACTCTTGCATCCGGCTTGCATAGTGCTGCCTTACCGTTGATAAAAACTTATACTTTTAGTAAATTTTATTCAAAGGCTGAAGTGCTCTAATTTTAATTTAAACGTGGACAAATGTCTAATGCCATGTGAACAGGTTGTTAGGAATAAATTTCTTGAAATATATAATTATTCTACTTGAAGTTGAATCGTTCGATGTTAATATAAGTATTATCTAATATGTATTATATTCGTCCTAATTGACGGACAATTTCAGTAAGCAATGATACAACAGGCTCTTGAGTAGGTAAAAAGTACGCGAAATAGTCTAACGCAAGTTTTTACCCCATACATTGTAGTTGTAGTACTTCGTGGTAATTATACGTAGATTCAGTATAGTCTACAGACTTAGTACTGTTAGTATTTAAATAATAAATTTTATCGCAAGCTGTTAGTAGACGAGATATTTCGTAACAGCACCAACCTTTATCCTATGAGTCAGTGTACACTAATTGTGTGGAACCTTGTACTATATTTTAGGAATTTTAGGCACTTGCCACCAAAAGCTATTATTAAGGTTACATTACGGCATTTAGACATTTTCCTTAGTGGCGACAGTTCCGATCTTATTCGAGAAGGATCCTACAAGGTTAAAAGGCGAGTGATTTTAATTATAGCCTTGTATAATTGCATTTGATTCGTAAAAATAAACAATGTTAACGAACAAAGTTTTCTTTAAAGGACACGTTTATCTTTCCATACAACTTGGGCCATGAGATGTACCTCGGGTAGAAAAAATGATTTTTGGAGAAAAAAATGCGTTATTTTATTAAAAAAATAAATTAGATTTTTTACTGCGTTTGTACCACCTAAAATTAACGTTAAAAGATAATTTATGTATTGCAACACTGCAAGTTATGGCAATCTAATTCAATCTATCATAACATTGCGTTTCGGTTGTTACTAAATCTGTAATTACTCTATACCCATATATAAAATATTCAATAAGCGCATTGTATTAATAAAATGCCTTAAGAAACAGAATCATAGTATCTTAAATTGACTTAAATATTCTATTAATTACCATTAAAGGCTAATTTTTTTCTTGAAATCGTTTTTAAACTAGTATTAATTTGTAAATTGAATACAGGATAATAAACCTATAATGTGTGACTGACGTCTGTCACTAAAACTGAAGTTGGCAAATGACATAAACAGTGCAGAGTAGTTACCACGTAGTATCCCTTATAAGTTTGTGGTTACTACTATGTGAAGTTTTGTGGTACGAAATGTTGTATTTTTTATTATTTTATTACAAGCTAACTATAAGGATTCTAAAAATAATTGATCGACCATTAGTTTTAGTTTATTGTAAGGAATTTTTACCAATACTTTGTACCTCGGTACATCGTTTGGCCCAAAATTGATCGTCTCCTTTACCAAAGTTTTTAACTAAATTATATTTTTTTTTACTAAACATGACATGATATTGGATGTAGCCAATAAATCTTCATGAGGCTAAAATATTTGAGTTACTTACTATATTATTTAAAAAAAAAGATTGTTAATTTAATGTTTAATTAAATTGTATTAGATATATAATATTTTATTTAAAGGATCCGCTAGTATTGATAGCTGCAGCGTAGTTAACTGCAAATTATAGAACACCCAATCAAGTGTATGTCCTATCTAGGGTGCGGTAAATTTAAATGGATAATAGTAAAGTACTAAAATGCACAAGACCGTACATAAAACCCTAGAAACGGGACTGGTTGTCTAAGCAGTCACGATTATCCAATAATGTTACGTGCAAAATGAAATACCACAGATTATTCCTGTCAAGAAACAATAACGATCTTATTTAGGCAACACTATAATTTATAAATGTTGCCAGCTGTCCTACAGCAGGACTTAATCTAGTTACTGTAAACACTTGTTCCACTATCTGCGTTACATAAGTTGTAAACGAGGTTTTTGAACTTAAAATCAATTCAGTGTATAATTGTTGGCTTAGTGGCTGCTCAGGAAATGAAAAATAAATTCTCCGGAATTCTTTTGTCTCAGAAATAAATGATGATGATGATGATGATGAGTCAACAATCAACAACTTATTAGATGATTTAAAATGTACAGTAACAAGCATTGCATTACTACTCGAGCTTAGATCAATACTAAATCGAATCACGTAATTGCGCTAGATTTTACTATTGAATAAAATACATAGGTACATTTTTATTTAATTAAGTTTATATAAGAAAGTCTTGACAAGAATAATAATTTTTAATATGTATTTGGATTAATTCTCAGAAAATAATACCCATTAATACCATTTTTTATTTATACTCAGATATTTTTAACTTCATGTTCATTCGTTAGCAGTGAGTCCAGTTCATAAAAATAATTGCATATTCTAAACAGCGCGGTTTATAACACTGTGATGGCTGTTATTTTGTGCAATAGAATACTAACTACACAGTTTAAGATTTTAGTAGCAATTTTTGTGCAATAGAATACTAACTACACAGTTTAAGATTTTAGTAGCAATGGTTTATTTACTCGGCTCTATATTTTAGTTCAAATTGGCCGCTGTTTGATTATGGTTTTGTTTACAAAGATTTCTTTTCGACTTGCCTGTTGGCGCAATCGGTAGTGAGTTAGTGACCCTGCCTTCTGCGCCAGGGGTCGTGGGTTCGAATTCAACTCAGGACAAACTTTCGTGATAAGTGATAGTTAGTCCTGTTATTTGATGTTAGTCCAGTAAGTAATTGTTAGTAAGTCTCGTTTCAAGTCAGTCACAGATGTGCTGCTACCCTTGAGGACTAAGGACCGGAAACCACACATTTCCAACCGGACCAAAACTGCTTTAAAAACCATTATTAAACGGTTGAAATGTCACTAGGTACCGTGGCGGGCGGCGGTCCAGCCCCGGGTGACTTGACAAAGTAGATTTCATATAAAACCTATTTATCAATGTTGTACTGTTTATAAAACGCATCTTTTCATAAAATTGATCGATAGAATAGTTGAACATTTTTCAACAAGGGCGTTCTAATTGCAATTGGAATGCGTGCCTAGTCGTGCTCGAACCGCGAGCTGCTTGTGACAAGCTATGCATGTAACGCTGTTGGCAGTTGGCACGCAACATGTGTAGGTATGCAAATATGAGTTAATCGTGCCTATTACCGCGCACGTTCATTAATCTCTATTTAAACATATTTATAATGTACATTATGATCATAACAAAACATTATTATTGTTATAAGTGTATGTAGATATGTATAGGATAGATAGTCTACCTACATAGCAGTAAATACAATGGCTCGCGTCGATTCAATGTGATCGACAAAGTTAAGCGACGTGCGCGATCGGTTTGTGGATGGATGACCGCTAGTGGCAAAATTTCATGGGCGTTATACCGTACTTCGGAGGGGACTTTAAGCCGTCGGTCCCGGTTGTTTTCAATGGTAAAGATAGTCGTTATGCCTTGTCAAAGACCTTTGGGTGGCTTGAGGACATTCGACACTGGGTTGGCCACTAACCCCTCTACCAATCCGTATTGGAGCAGCGTGGTGGAGTATGCTCTAGATCTTCCGCAGCTGTGTCTGTGGGGGAGACCCGTGCCTAGCAGTAGGACTTTAGTTTTTGCCTTTTGCATATCTATAGACAGACCGCAATGTAAGGTAACTGAAGTAGCAATGGACTGGCCACGTCGCTCGTAGGACTGACAAGCGATAAGAAAAGTCCTCGATTGTTTCCCTTGTCACATTTGTTTTAAATAATAAGTTCAGTATAGTCGTGCCGTTTTACACGTGACATATGTATATTTTTTGCAATAAAGATTATTATTATTATTATTATTGTTATATCATACCTTATGAGTAACTGTATTATAACTCGGCAGATGAAGACATAGGTTGCAGTTTTGCAACATAAATCACACCATGATAAGGAAATGAAGATATAATTTGTATCACGAATGTTTATGGTCACGGCTAGCGTGACATGCAGCGATTTTGCCGGAAGTAGGCCTTCTACGGCAACTGGGCCTATAAAAGCTAACAATGTAACATAAAAGGATCCTGCTTTTTTCCCTAGGAATCGTGATAGTGACTTTATTGTAAAAGCACTCATATCCTTCCGCTGTCATTTTCAATGGTATACAATGCAAATGTTTGTTTAACAGCAAGAGTGTAGTTAATGCTATGTTACATAACTCTTTAGATCATAGTTGTTTTTTGTCTGTGTAATGTTTTCAAAATCTTTTTACGATGAGGCCATTGATTTTACAACTATGCTATCTATGGAGGAAAAGAAATTTGATGGAATTATCTAAATAAAATATAATCATAAACAATAAATGTGATTTGAAAGAAATCCTAAATTGTGAATACAGATATTGAACTAATTCCTGTGTAGGCGTTACGATAGTTCTGCGCAAGCGATCCCGTGGCATGTTATTCGGACGTGATAAAAAAATATGCTGCTATATATGCCGCTGGGTTTTAGTGGGTATTCTGGTTAAGCCCCACATAATATGTCTGTCTCTGTCTTGGACTGATACAGGCAGGATGCGTAAATGCATTTCCCAGCGAAAAAAAAGGCTAGGACTTCACGTGGTTGAAATCACTATTGAAACGATCCCTGAATGCGAAAGATCTCACTAGTACCTATGGGTTAACTTTGAATTAAAAATAACAATTTACTGTTTTGGTGTATTAATACAGTCTGAAATTATGATTTATTTAAGTCTCTATTAAAAAATCTAATTTGTTAATTACTATGTCAGTCAGTAAGATAGCAAAGTAAACATGTAATTTATATCTAACTACCTAAATTTTAACATTAGCTACTTTAGATTATTTAGTCAGTGTTAGATTAGCAATACGAGTTCAATCGGAGTTATGCGTACGTTGCGCGTGTGGCCAACCGTGCGTGGCGTGGTGTGCGCACAAGCGGAAAAACATTTATATTGCTCAATCGTCTCGTGACTCTTTTCTATTGCTGTTCGGAAGGTCGGTTCGAACTTCACGCACCTTTTATTCTTCGAAGTAAAATGCGATTAACAAACGCTCCCTGCCATACTCACAACCCAGTGGAAAGCAAGTGTACTTGCTTCGACATATAGAAAACAACACAATTTAACTTCCGTGACAAATTATTATCTGTGAAATAAATATCTTCCTCGACTTCCGGGACTCGAACCCAGGACCTCGATCGGTGGCCTAGGACTTCACCTCAAAGTACGCGTTTAAAGTATATAGGTACCTACATAAATACTAGATATTTACTTAGCTTAGGAAAAAAAATCTAAACGTGCTATATTTGGCTTTGCGTGGTAAAAAATCTTGAGCTCTTCCGTACTTCGGATGGCACGTAAAGTCTTCGGTCCGGTAGACATCATAAAATGACAGTCATTAAGCCTTGTCGGACGGTTTCGGACGGCTTCTCCGGATGGCCTCGGGTCGGCTTTTACCACCAATCCGTACTGAAACTAAACTCCGCGTTCTTTTTTTATATTGTTTTATACTTGATGGTAAGTGGTCACCATAGCCTATTGACACGGGTATAATAGGTGCGTTGCCTGCCTTGAAGGGGGCGTTTCACACTCTTTTTGAAGCATTCCGTGTCGTAGTTCAAAAGAAAAACCTCAGTCGGAAGCTCAATTCACAGTTAAAAAAGACCGCGAGAAGCGCACGGTGGTTGTAGGCCAGGAGTCGATTCGGTGGATGAAACTTCAGAACTCGGCGACAGTTGAATGAGGTTAATAGTATTAGGTTGTGAAGTTCCTCCGAGAACTCACCATGGTAAACACGGTAGAGGACACAGAGAGAGCCTATATCTCCTTTTTCTTGAGAATAAAACGTTCAAACAATATTGTTCAAGCGATGTTGCTAATATACTCGATCAAGATTAATATAGGCCATAATTATAATGACCACGTTAACATGACTTGTTGTCATCGTCATAGCGTTAATTAGCCTATTGGTTAGTGTCAAATCATTGATATAATATGATAGGAACGTCAACGATTGAATTTATCGATATATCAACTATGGTTATAAGACATAAACTCTGCAGGGGATATAATTATCTATTATTCAAACATATCAGATCTACATTCATAGATTAGCTTGCATACATAATTTATTATATCGTTTGATTATTTATTGAATTATTTTAAATTATGCTGTTTTTATTTGTGTCGATTTCATTATTCATCTTTATTACATGTTATCTACGTTGAGTTAGGTAATTAATTCGAATGCCTAAGATACGGATTAAATACCATTTAATGGACCATCAACTTTATATATTTTTATATGTTAAAATTAAAAAAAAGTATCGTTAGTTTCTATTTATACTACTGTCAAAACTGTTAGTTGTGTACCTTACGCATTATTCAAGATCTATTACATTTATAGAAATTAATATTAATCACAATCTAAAACGTGATATCACTTGTTAGAAAGTTATCCAAACCAATTATGAAGAATATTTTTTTTTTAAAATACGAGTATATTGGGATATATTTCAAAAAAATGGCCAAGAAATGCTTATTTTTCAAATGCTTCATCAATGGTGAAAATATCTTTACTTCTTATAGATATCTTTTCATTTATAATTGGACAACTCAATTGTACCTACTTAATTTGGGTACATTTTTAATTTGTATTGATTAAATTAGTATGAGAGTAAAAAATCTTTCGGCAGCATTATAATAGTGGCGTAGCCATCTGTAGCCCGTATGTGTCATCATCGGCGTAGCACTGTAGCTTCGTCGCATCATATTTTTTATCTATGACTGATGTCTACGACGTATCTAAGCTACGATAAGACATATAGTTTATATGGGCTGCAAGTGCGGGTACAGATTTTTTTAATTTATCTAAAGCGTAGATACTTTAATACTTTATTAGATAGAGATTTATTTTTAATTGTAATTTTAATTTACCAAAGGTCTTTGGGAGAGATTTAAACTTAAGTAACTGATTAAATCTGAATGTTACTTAATTAAATGCTGTCGAGCTACAGATAAGCTTAAACGCTGTAGCCATCAGGTTTAATGATAATAAATAACCCAACAATTGCAATTGTATGTTCTTTTTATGTTATAAACCTGTTGGTTAAACAAAGAAATATGAACTAACTTGATTTAAAGGTCAGTCAGTTTTTGAGTGTTTAAACCAGTTCAAATTGCATGAGAAGTTAACAATGTTTTCAACATATACAATAGCGTTTACGAGATTTTATGATTTTGGGCAAAGTTGAAATTTGGCATGAAACAATAAATACTAATGTTACATTGCAAATACTACATTTGCAATGTAACACTTCGCTAAAATAATTTACAGTTACAGGATATCTTTAAACAATGATGAATTTGATTGATACTGCTGTTGACGTTTTTCTCAATTTTACGTTTTTTTTTTTCATCCTATTTTGTCCGTTGGAAGCGTCTAACAGAACTCCCGAATAGACAATAAAAGAGGTTTATGTATATGCATTTTCAACCGTGAACTACACCGTCCTTACCATTTCGTCACAGCGTGGAAAATCTAGATAGAATACTTTTAATTTGATGACTTTATAATTTCCAAAGGCGCGCACAACCGGGTAAAATGACTCATATCCAGTTCGTTGCAAATGTTGTACGCAAATATTATGTTAATTGCGTACAGCGTATACCCATTCCGATCCGTATATCGAATTGCGTACACGCGTTACTTTGATGGCTGCAGCGAAAGGCGATCATCGAACTTTAGACCTTGGTATTGAACATGGCCAAGGTTTATTTAGCGTGCATACTGGAAATAACAGCGGCAGTAACTAGAAGTTGGGTTTTTTGGCGTAGGAAAGGGGATGGACGACGTATGGTATATGACGTATAATTTACTTACTGTAGAAAACTATTTTGAAAATAACATGCTGTTTAATAAAACTAATAAATACGCTTTAGTTAATAACCGAACTGACATGTACATTTTTTCAATTATTTTTTTATATTTCGTGCATTGTCATCGGTCCTTGGAAAGTTTTCCGACGTTTTGAATTGGGCGAAAATCACGTACAAAAATTCCGTTATAATACATACACACCAAGCTAATAAAAGGGTGTTAAAACAATTTAATTTAAAAGTGTATGAAAATCGGCAATGCAAGACCCAACGGGTATCTGTAGTATTTGCTGCAATACAGTAAAACTGGCAATGTAGGGCACGGGTTTCTTTAAAATCTAGGCCCGGAGCGGATTCCAGGTCGCTGCCGGTTGATGAGGGAACCATTGGCAAAGCACCATCCACCACCACAACTTTCAATGTCCCTTTTTAATATACACGGTCCTCCTCTTGGCTTAAGAGGGGTAAGGCCTAGAGCGCAGGCCTCTAAAGTAGTTACTCTGAAGAATTGTTAGTCATGTAGGTATACGAGATCATGGAGAACTCTTAAGCATTAAGTGGGCTTCCACATGATTTTACCGTCATCACGACAGCAAAGCCTGAGCACAGAAATATTTCATGAGAAGGCCAAGCACTCGGACATAGATTTTAATGCTAACATTTTTCTTCTCTCGAATTTCTATTGACTCATAGATTCAGATTTATTCATTTGTACAAGTTTTTTTCATTGTATTGTTTCATATACGCTTAATGATACAAGATATAGATAGGCTTACTGATATACTATTCGTAAATTTATGTATGTACTATACGTAAATATGTACTAATAAGTACAAACTACATTCTTATCGTCCATTTAATCAAGTTTGCAAGTGAATGATACGAGTATGATAACAAATCTATTGAAGTAGTTTTAGATCGCGGAAGGCTTGTGGCAATAAAAACGTTAAATTGTTTTCCGATTCGTTAGACTTATTAAATGTATTCTTCAGATTCAGGCTTCAAATTGTTGGCGCCAATTTTGTTGGCGTGAAGTATTTTATGTGTGAAATTATTGTTTGCGCAAATAGCGAATTTGAATGAATAGAATAGAATATAACAGAATATAGAGTGGAATCGAATGGAATGGACTAGAATAAAATAGAATATAGAAGAGAATAGATTCTGAAAACTCTTTCACTAAGCTACATAATTCCAGAGTGCTTTAAGCTTGCTTTTATACCATAGCTAGTTGTTAATAAAGTTATAACGCATATTTAAAACGATCGAAAAAATTTAAATAGGCTCGGAAAAGTCAACGGTAACTCCGTATTAAGCCGTTAACCTTTTAACTTATCCCCCGTATTAAAATCTTCGCAGTCAGCGCACAGAAGGGTTTCTGATCAATAAGTTCATGGAACGTTTTTTTTATTGACGCCACGTAAAGTACTCTGACATAAAAGCCTATGAAGGTATTCCAGATATTAATGTTCAGTAAATGAGTTAGATTGTCATCACCATAATCCTTTAAAAGTCCCATTGTTGGGCCCGAGATCACAAATTACTAAGTAGTTACTACGTAAGCGAGTCTCAGAATTGTAGGCGTAAGGCCATACTGCACCACGCTGGCTATGACAGACAAACAGACAGACAAGTTCCTTTATTGTACACCAAAAGGATAAATATACAACATATAAAAACTACATACAAAAATAAGAAAATATTAGAGAGGTAGTACAAATAATAAAACGGTTTTCAGATTTCACATGCCTTCGTTAGGTAAATTAGTAAAATCGAAATAAGCCTCATAAAGCTTTAATATTCAAGGGTTATGTATATATATGTATATATATGTTATAATCTTATTTGTTTAAATAAAGACGATTTAAGAATTCAATTATGTTGTTTATACCAGTACCCAGTTTATTTAAACTTGATGTGTATTAATGATTATGCTATTTTCTATTATACTAGTTATGTACTAGTAATATTTTTCCTTTTTTTCGGGTCGCCTGGAGTAAATCGCTATAAAGGCTGCATTCTCTTTCATGTCATCTCATTCTCTTTTATGTAGTTTCGCTGAGATCCATAGACGTCCCACTGCTGGGCACGGGTCTCCCACACAGACATAGCTGCGGGAGGACTAGAGCTCCACTACGCTGCTCCAATGTAGTACATTATTTATGTATGAGTGTACAAATTATTTATGAATAACTAAATATGTACCTTTTTTAAGTTTTAATCATAGAGGACTAAAGGGATCCATCAGCCTTTAGATATCCAGTGCTTGACATAAAACAATTAAGTTCAAATAAAATTTATTAACTATAATGCACATGCATACAACATCAATTTTATGGTCTCTATTTTAATTTTGGGAAGGTTTTCCATTTAAAAATGACGCGTTTGCACTCGCAGTGTCAATCAAAGCCTAACAAAGTCAATGAAATTGCAACCACAGGATACTCAATCGATATTTTTTTTTACATTCAAACCAGTATTTTGACCAGGATCTAGAAGTGTAGTGAAGTGATTGTCTTGTGACCTTCAAGTGCAAATATTGCAGCTGAATAGTTCGCAGGTCTATCGAGATAACGTAAGACAGATAACACGATATAGGCACGTATTCATTTAACTATGATTAGACGCACAAAACTAAAGAATATGATCAAAGTCAAGGTTTGTTTTGTTGAAATCGTCCAATGAATTTAACAAATTTAACTTCAACTAAAGAGCAGTGCGGAAAAACAAGTATTAAAATTTAGAAAAAGATATAGTTTGGTATTTTAATTGTATCTACAGTTCTTTAAATTGAGTCGGTGAGTATGTACACATAGTCATTACATTCCATTAATACATACTTAGTCTATTTTTTTTGTCAGACACAATATTTTCTCTTCTGTGTATCGAACCCGGAAACGTCATCAGTAATTGCTGTTATTGTTTTTGTAGGAACTGATTCAAATAATATTACAGTGCGACTATAGAAAAGTATGGCCACGAAAAATATATGAAAATCAATACTTGTTGGTTGCCTTTTTAAACAACATTGATGACATCGAAAAAAATTTTTTTTTAATTAAATCAGTCGACATAAAACTACTTTGTTAGGTACCTCAAGGCACTCATTACAGTTGTAGATTTATCCTTTGACATACGTGAGTGAATGAATATGTGAAGTGAATGAAAAGGCCACGTGTAGGTATAAAATCTCTGATTATATAACTAGGAATTATAAATAATTTTTACAGCGTCAAAGCGTCATCTTTTTATTTTATTTTAAGTAGGTTGAACTTTATATTTGGAAGACCGTTGCCTCGTGTATTTAGTACAAAAGTTTACTTCGAGGAGCTAAATATAGTGTTCTCAGAAAGCTTTCGCAAAAGTAGGTGCATGATCTATATTTATAAAACTCCTAAAACTAAAAACGTCTATAGATTTGAAAAGATCTAGAGATTTGAAATTATGAAACTAGTGGATTTTTAAATCCACCACTAACAGGGGTTAAAAAGGGGATTAAAGTTTGTATGAAACTTTTTCATTTCTCAAACAATGAATTTTTCTTTTGAACTTGGAAATATGTTTTAATTACGAGTAATAATTGCTGTTTTCTTCAATTTCGAAATTCACGCGAGCGAAGTCGTGGGCCAAAGCTAGTCATCTATATTATTATATCTAGAATCATATTATGGTGAAATTGCATAATTATGATTAAATCAAAAATATTAGTACTAATCTTAGAATGTACTAATTCCTTTAAATTAAAATGTTAAATTGATTAAGGGTTTTCTACCATAGCGAGATTTTTGATTCTTTGCCATGTAGGTAGGTATGTGTCGTTAGTAGAAATTGAATTATGGGTGGCAATCTGAAACAGCGATTTGAAGTCAATTTCTCTTATCAATTTTACTTTCGCATTATAAAATGTCACCGAAGTAACACAATACGCGATTACATGAATATACGCAATACGAATGCATCGGCAATAGAAAGATAGGAAGTGCGTATGTTGTTCATTGACTCGTTCAATAACCGATGTAGAGATATGTCTAGAGTACCTACTGTGAGAACATTGGTTAAGCTGATAATAAAGTTAACTAAATTATTAATATTCTGAGAGGAGTCCCGTGCCGAACAGTGGGAAAACAACAACACAAGAAGGGGTTGTGGTGGTTATTAATTATACTCCATGAGTTTTTTCAGGGCTGGACAGCTGTTCTACCAATACAACATTGTCAACGAAGATAGTTTTCCTTCGAAATAAACCTTATTATCTCGGATTATTTAACCGTACTAAAAGAAGTTTAATTTCAGAAATCCCTAAATTATTAGGTATACTATACTACATGTAGAGCCTTGGTCTAATGTCGCAGTGTCGAATGTTCTCAAGCCACCTGAAGATCCAACGGCTCTAAAGTTAACGTGTCCCCCGAAACACGGAGGCGTAGGGTACTCCAGTCCAGGGATGGAGTATAAGTTATAAATGAAAACTTTTTCATTTTCATGCAAGTTTTAAGAGAAGAAGGAAAGCATTCAGGATTTTAGCCTGAATTTTTTCATTCATTTTAAATTTAAACAATTGATATTAAATCCTTTTGTTGCCTCTTTTTCGAATCATTAATCGATGAATATGAACAACTCGTCAAACTTTGCTTATTCATGATATACTAATTTTTTTCTTATGATTATTGAGCAGGTAGGTAAGGTTAATTTTAATTATTCAGTTGCAGCTCTAAGATAAAAACCTTTAATTGATAGAATATTATTTTAGTATTTGTACATGTATTGATATAAGGCCGGCGAGTCTCAGTAAGATTATATGGCTACAGGTTCATATATTTATGTCATGCATTAATACAATTTTCGCGGTCTTTTACATCATAAAACATTTAAGTTGAAACTCAAGTACTTGTGCAACCAATCATGAAGTGAGCAATAAAATTTTGAGCGATCTTTTAATTGACTTCAACATTTTGCATTTAATTAATGAAAATGAGTAGATTGTATTAACTACCAATAAAGTGTTTTGCTGGTAAAAACTGGTGTTATCAGGATGTTGCAGCGGCGAAGGTTGCTGCTTGTTTCTTCATAATTTTTTTATGGATACAGGATAGCAAACGAGCTTGCAGCACCACCCATCCGCTGCCACCCATGACAACTGTGACTGATTTTGAACAAGACTCAATTAGGGACTGGGATGGTTAGTCCAATTAGTTGAGAAAGTTAATTAGAACATTAGTTGGTCAGTTCGTTAGTAGGTATGAGGACTAGGGACTGTTAGTGATAGTTAGTCCTGTTAGTTGGTGTTAGTAATAGTCCAGTTAGTACTTGTTAGTAGGAGTCTCGTTCTAAGTCAGTCACAGATGTGTTGCTACCCTTGAGGACTAAGATGGTCGCCTCTAAAGAAGTGTAACCGGAATCCACACCTTTCCAACCGGACCACAATTGCTTTAAAAACAATTATTACACGGCAGAAATGGTACTAGGTACCGTGGCGGGCGGTGGTACTGCCCCGGGCGAACTCTATATGGAACCAATTAGCTTTCATATAAAACCTATTTGGTTCCCTATAGGCTCTACCACCTGGTAAATAATACCACTAAATCAATTTAAACAAACAATAGTGGCTGTAAATGAAACAATAGTGAAAGCACTTTTTTGCAATTTTCATAATATCTATATATACTAAACTTCTGAGCATATATCTGAAAATGTTGGTGTTGTACGATTTGCTATAAAGATAAATATTATGAACTTTTTTTTTAAACTTTATTGACACCTTACAAATGAAAAATGTACAATAGGCGAGCTTAATGCCTGATGGCATTCACCACCAGCTAACCCTGGATTGGTTTGGTAGGTGTACTAAATTAAAATATACTTTTAAACTACTAATACAAAATTTTTAGTAGGTATGCGTTTATATTGTAGGAGGTGTAAATATAATTGGTAGGTACTATTAGATAAAATATTATAATATTAGCGTTTGAATTGATTAATAAATTCCTATCTTTTGAAAACATATTAATATGAATAAATTTTTATCCTTTCATTTTTGTTAAATATTTTATTGTCATATTAGTATATAGTAGATATATAGGTAGTCAAATAGTTACCGTATATTTTTTGTCAATCCTGGCATTTTCATGTTCGAAGTGTCTCTCCTTGTCTTTCATGCTCACAATATTCCTGGCACTTGCAACAGCCATATCGATCAACAAAAAAACAAACCGAGTTTACGTTAATCTCTACGTTCTGTCACTTTTCGCGCGCAAATTTGGAGGCGTTTGGCTCTCGCGTGCTCCGCAACGGGATCGCGGCGAGATTCCAAGTACGAATGGTTGCGAAATATCGCGCTTCTTTTATATAAAAGCTGTAACATAGCTCTGAACGCGCCCCTCGCTCCTATCCCTTTCATATACATGTATTTAATCAGTGCTCGCTGTAGTATAGGCAACCAATGCATTTCATTCAGTTTGTCGACTAGCCTAGTTTTAATAGGTGCCGGTGGTACTAAATAAGCAAATTTCATTTTTCATTCTGAAACGCCCAAACCCAATGCGAATTTAATCTGAATTGTGTGTGTTAATTGCTGTTTATGCCAAAAGAGTACCTGCATCTATAAATGGTTAAGTACTATTGGATTTTCATATTCTAACTTGACATTGATAGGGAGTTCCTAAAACCTTAAAAACTCCTTTTTATGTTAGTTATGTAATGTATAATACTTAAGGTCTATTTTTTTATGGGTGCAGCTTGCTTGCAGTAATTATTTGAACCAAATACTTAAGATATGGGTGTACTTCCGAAAAGCGCATACCACCGATCGATCTGAAATTTGGTATAATAACGTATTTTGACCTCCTAATCACGAATATCATAACGAAAATTGGCGCAAACGCCATTTTGTATTTGTAGCTATTTCCGCTATAGAAACTCAATTCAGGAAAAGGTGACGATTCAAAATGGCGTTTGCGCCAATTTTCGTTATGATATTCGTGATTAGGAGGTCAAAATACGTTATTATACCAAATTTCAGATCGATCGGCGGTATGCGCTATTTCCGCTATAGAAACTCAATTCAGGAAAAGGTGACGATTCAAAATGGCGTTTGCGCCAATTTTCGTTATGATATTCGTGATTAGGAGGTCAAAATACGTTATTATACCAAATTTCAGATCGACCGGCGGTATGCGCTTTTCGGAAGTTTATCCTGAGATATAAAGATAAATTTATATCACATATACGCGCCTGTTGTCGCTGTCACATATTAAGTATCATATGCCTACGAATGGTAGAGCTGTCAAATTGTAATGTAACAGCAAACCTTAGAGGAATGAGATCTTTGCAGCAAACCCCAAGCAGTTGGAGGATAAAGCGTTTATTCAAGTCGTTACCATCATTTTAGCCAATAATTATTTTTCACTGTAGGAAAGAGATAATGTGAGAGAGACTGATATTGAAGAGGTCTAGTCATAGCTTAGTGTTATTTGGTTGCTCTCTGAACTTAACCAGGACCGTTGGACCAGAGCGGTATAAGATTTTAAATCAAAATTTAATTCAATTCGTATCAAAGCGACTTTGGAAATTATTCTGAAACAATCTACTCGTATGTACATAGGTATTAGGTACCACTATTACAACATTTTCTTTGTCGCACTGTTGGACTCGGTTTCCTCTATGACCTAAACCCTCTCATTGAGTGTACCATAGAGCCCCATAGCATACCACGCTGGCCGAGTGAGGATTCGCATGCCTTCGAGAACATTATGAAGCACTCTCAGGCATACTGTTTTCCTGCATTGCAGCAGGTGAGGTCACATTCAATTTTGTTAAATCGCACGTAATTGAGAAGTCATTGAAGCGTGCTACTTCGATTGGTGTTAGTTATAGTCCAGTTATTAATTGTTAGTAAGAGTCCCAGTCCCCAGTTCTCATACCTACTTACGAACAGACCAATTAATTAACTCTTTCAGCTAACTGGACCAACCATCCCAGTCCCTATTTGAGTCTTGTTTAAAGTGAGTCACAGTTGTCATGGGCGGATGGATGGTGCTGTAAGCTGCAGCTGCAGCCCCGAGCTAAACAGAACCTTTCTAAATATAACCTATACTAGTGGACGCCCGCAGCTTCGCTCGCGTGGAATTAGACATAGGACATACTTATTGTAGGTAAATACGCAAAACTTTTATACCTACTAACTTTGCACCCCCCTTTTACCGCCTTTTAACTTTGCACCCCACTTTTTTTATGGGATGATTTTCAAAACTTTCAATGAAAAATCCTCATACTGAATTTCATTCGAACAACTTCAAAAACGGCAAAGTTTCATACTAACTTTGCACCCCCGTTTTACCCTCTTAGGGCGTGAATTTTCAAAAGTCCTTTCTTAGTGCTCCCCTGCGTTATAAAAGGAACCCCTGTGCAAAATTTCAAGTTTCTAGCCCTTATAGTTTAGGCCCTGCGTTGATATGTCAGTCAGTCAGTCAGCTTCTCCTTTTATATATATAGATATAGGTTCAATACTACTCTACTATTGAATTGAGTGTAAAACTGAATAAAATCCTATCTGGTTTAAGTAATTACATAACAAAATATGTACATTTAATAACAAGAAGTAAGACATAAATAAAATAAATGGCATCTGTGCCGGTTGGGATTCAAACCCAGATCCCTAGCACAAAGGGCTGGTCAGCTAAACCAGGAAGTCAAGAAAAAGGTAATAGGTAGCCTGCGCTTTAGTTACTTTCGTAATAAAGCCCACCCGGACTGACTGACAAGAATTATGTTCTTGCAAACAAGTATAGAAAGAACATTTTACCTGCCACGCCCACTAACTAACTAGCACTAACTAGCACCCAGGGTTAACTGCAGTTACATGCTAGACAATGTCACAGATACCACCCATCGTACCCCTTATTAAATATTATTAATTATTTATTGAGGTTTACTCAATAAATTAATTATTATTTACTAGTGGACGCCTGCAGCTTCGCTCGCGTGGAATTAGACATAACAATAGTTTCGTTTACGCGGTAATATTATATAGCCTATGTCACTCAGTGAAGATGCAGCTTTCTAATGGTGAAAGAATTTTTGAAATCGGTCCAGTAGTTTTGGCAGCGCACGCCAGAATAGCTCGCAGATGGTAGAGACAATTCACAGAATATCTTTATAAATTGTAGCCTATGTGTTATTCTGATGTATAAGCTATATTATTGTAAAGTTTCATTAAAATCCATCCATACATACTTACAAACTTTCCCCTTTATAATATTAGTAGGATTGAGGTTTACTGAATAAATAATTATTCGTCTTACACGTTGACATAATACTGCAAATGTAGATAAGCAGTAATTGTTTAAAAGCCTTAAAAGTTTTTATTAATATGCTTTTAAACCGGGTAAATTGAAACTGACAAAATTAAATGTGAACAGGAAATTCCTAGGGTTTGGCTTTCTTCGTCAGAAGCCAAGCCAAGTTTGATCGGTTTGAGCTAGTCATAGCCCGTAGATTTTTTTATGGATATAAATGAGTGATAGTTAGTCCTGTTAGTCGGTGTTTTTATTAGTTCGTCCAATTTGTAAAAGTCTCGTTCAAAGTCGGACCAAGATGGTCGCCAAGGTAGATTCAGAAGATGCTTAAAATTACAGGGACGGAATGAACTTGTAAACTTCATCTCCGTGGGGTAATAATAAATGCAGGTTAAAATCGCTGACAGCCCAGTGGCTATCGAATAAGCCTCTCGCTCGAGAGGTGTGTGTTCAAAAGTCAAATCCAAGCGGCACGTTAATATCGACCAATGACTTTTATAAGTTATGTGCGATAAGAAATCAAATATCACCAACTGTAGCGGTGAATGAATCGCGAAAAACCTGCATACCTGAGAGATTTCCATTATTTTCTCGAGGGCATACACGTCGTATGTGCAGTCTGTCGATCCTTACTTGGACAAAGTGGTGAACGTAACCAACACTGGCACTTTGAAATGTTTAGGATGCGATGATTCTCATAATAACCCTGGTGAAAATATGGTTCATACTCTACTGTCATACTTGTACTTTCAGTAAGTGCTCATAAAAGGACCAAATTACTTAATAATTTACCTTGAATGAAAATAATATGTGTATAATAATGACTACAAAATTACTACTCTTGTCGCTGCCAATTAAATTTGCTATATTTAATGTACGTACTGTTGTTTGTCGCCGCCAATTAAAATTGCTTTTAAGAATTTGTATAAGTATGTATATGCCACTAGGCATTAATACTGCCATTTATAAACAATTTACAAAACTGTAAATAAAAAAAGGTAACAGTTTTCTTAATTGTTTGGCTGCAATTAACTTATTTATCTTTGCAAATTGATTTTTAGGTTTCCGTACCCAAAGGGTGAAAAACGGAACTCTGTCTCACGTGTCCGTCTGACAGTCATAAGGCTCTATATCTCTTGAACAGAAATAGGTAGAAATTGAATGAAATTTTCGCATAATGAGTTTTAGACGAAATAATAAAAAAGTAAAAATGTGTTTTTCTATGTCTTTCTTTTCTTTTCTCTTGTTTCTTATTTCGATTTTGTCTGATGAACTGCTGTATACCTACAGCAGGCACTTGAAATTTTCACAAAGTACATAAAATTAAAGTATCTTTTGACAAATAATAAAATGGCAGTTAATGTTTGTTTTCCCAAGGGGCCATATGCTTTGCGAAGTCAAGGCGCCGTACTCCTGACCTTTAGCTCAGAATACATACATATACATAGAACAAGTATAAGTATACGTATAAGTACATAGTACAAGTATACAGAATACAATAGTACAAGTACCTTTAGTTCAGTTTTACTCCGCAAAAAGCTAGCACATTATACTACTTGTCGTTTTTATAGATAACTAGTGGACGCCCGCAGCTTCGCTCGCGTTACACATTCACTAACTTCAAAAACGGCAAAGCTTCATACTAACTTTGCACCCCCGTTTTACCCCCTTAGGGGATGAATTTTCAAATTTTTCTCGCCGTAAAAACCATCCTTGAACTTCAACGAACATTTTAAAAAAAAATTTGCCAAATTGGTCCAGGCGTTGTTGAGTTATGCGCTTACCAACTCATTTTGCGATTCATTTTTATTATATAGAAGATATTTGTCTATTTCAGCGAATTGACAGTTTGTTTTTATGTATAACCAATAAATACTTAAAATAAAATAGACTTTAATTCCTCAAAAGCATTACGAGTAACATTTATATATTTTCTGGATAAAAGATAGCAAACGAGAGAAAGATAACGAACAAGATGCAAAACGTTGCAGCACCACCCATCCGCGGCCGCCTATGACAACTATGACTGACTTTGAACAAGACTCGATTAGGGACTGGGATGGTTAGTCCAGTTAGCTGAGAGTTCATTAGAACATTAGTTGGTCAGTTCGTTAGTGAGTATGATACTGGGGACCGTTAGTGATAGTTAGTCCTGTTAAATGGTGTTAGTAATAGTCCAGTTAGTAATTGTTAGTAAGAGTCTCGTTCCAAGTCAGTCACAGATGTGTATTCCTACACTTGAGGACTAAGATGGTCGCCTATAAAGAAGTAACCGGAAACCACACCTTTCCAACCGGATCATAATTGCTTTAAAAACAATTATTACACGGCAGAAATGGTCCTACATAGGTACCGTCGCTGGCGGTGGTACTGCCCCAGGTGAACTCTATATGGAACAAAAAAAGGTTTAATGATCTTATAGGCCGTATTCTACCTACAGATTTTGGGAGACATCATCACAACCCTTTAATTGTCACACTGTTGGGCACGGGTCTCTTCTCTGAATGGGAGGGGTTAGGCCTTAGTCCACCACGCTGGCCAAGTGCGGATTGGCAGACTTCACATGCCTTCGAGAATATTATGATGAACTCTCAGGCATGCAGGTTTCCTCACGATGTGTCCTTCACCGTTATAGCATGTGACATTTAATTTCTTAAATCGCACATAACTTAGAAAATTCATAGGTGCGTGCCGCTTGGGTTTGAACCCGGACCGCTCGAGTGAGAGGCGAGTTCGATAGCCACTGGGCTGTCACCGCTTTTGAACCCGGACCGCTCGAGTGAGAGACATAGTAACATTTTAATTTTGTACTTTTATTTTTTAGGGGTGTTTATGCTAATGTAACATTTCAACCCTAACGAATCATTCCACTGTACATGATTACTATGTATAACATATAAAAAGTTATCGCACTCTCGGATAGATAAAATTAATCATTGCATATCGATTTGTAGCTTAAACATTATGTCGATTTATTAGTATTGTGGCATTGACATTAAATAAATGCACATTTACAAATGCTAAATCGCATTGATAGTACTTGACACTGAACCCACGCATACTTGAATAGTATGTCCGAATTGCAGTTTGACATTGCACTCATATCAACGTCAGGACACTGAATTGGGTTCCGTACATTGTATTAATTTATTTATTTAGGTTGCTCACGTTTATAGGCGACTTCTTACCATCAAGTAATCAAGTAAAGTAAGGTTTTTCTTATTTCTTGATTAGAATACCGCCTTTGCTGTTTTATGACTGCCCAAAGGTTGACTGGCACAGAATGCTTTAAGCATTAAGTCCGCCTTTTGTCCCTAATATGTTAATAGGTACAATAAAGATTTAATATATAAAAATTAAATAAATATGGCAGTAAGTCAAAATAACCGCTGGATACAGAAGGGTCGGGAGAAGTGGCATCGATTAAGGGAGACCGCATGGTGGTCGTTCACATCCATAGGTGAAAACCCGAAGGAAACTCTACACTTACCTCCGGTGGTGCCAACGAGCGACGTCGTATTACAGGAAGTAATACTCGATTACAGGAGATAGGCAGCAGCGACTTCTATGATATCCAACGACGGTAAACAACACGCATTGGCCAAGCGTGGTGACTATAGGCCAAAACCTCCTAAATGAAAGTCAAAAATAAGCCCGGTCACCAAGTTCCCGGCGGCCCCGTTCGTCCTGGTTATGGTAACGACCAGGGTAACGGCGAGGCCAGGGACAGTAATCTCAACCAACCGGTTCCAACAACAACAAATCCGGCTACAAACACAACGGATCCGAGTCGTGGTCCTTTACCGTCGGCCTATTTCAAAAGCTCAGAGTTACGCAGCGCTCTATGGAGAGAGCTGTGCTCGCTGTATTTCGTAGTATTTCGCTGCGTGACCGTACTCACCCACATAGTTCACATAGGTAGTACGTTGATGTGGCAATATGCCGGCCACGTCGTTCGCAGAGCTGATGACCGGTGGGGAAGAAAAGTCGTCGAATGGAGACCTCGACTTGGAAAAAGGAGCACAGGCTGCCCTTCGACAAAGTGGACAGACGACCTGAAGAAGGCAGCGGGAAGGAAGTTTAGGAGAGGCCTATGTCCAGCAGTGAACCACAAAAGGCTGATGATGATGATAATGATGTCCAGCAGTAGGGCTGCCATCTCTAAAACCTGCTCCCCCGTACCGGAAGCGTAAGTTCCCCGGATTTTGGACCTTTCACCCCGGACATTTCAATACTTTTTTTATCAAAACATCAAAATGTCCTCAAATTTTAAAATAGACTATAATCAGAACTAAAACTTAAAAAACCATAAATTTTATCATTTATTTTAGCAATGCTACATGTTTATTTCTATATATTGCAGACAAACAAAACAAAATTTGTTGTTTCCATCCATTCATCCTTTTTGGGTCCACTGCTGGACATAGGCCTCCCTCAATCGTCGCTCCTCCTCCCGATCCTGTGCCCTCTGAATCCAACGGTATCCCGCTGACTTCTTCAGGTAGTCAGTCGGGGGGCGGCCAATACTTCGTTTTCCGAGACGCGGTCTCCACTCGATGACTTTTCTTACCCAACGGTTATCAGTCCGCCGAGCGACGGGGCCTGCCCAAGTGACACTTCAGTTCGCTGATCCTGCGAGCTATATCGGTAACCTTCGTTCGTCTACTGATTTCATCGTTGCGAATCCGGTCCCGTAGAGAAATACCGAGGATAGCTCTCTCCATAGCGCGGTGAGCAAGTATGATCACGGGGGCCGGGGCCTTGGCCTTGGCCATAGAGGGGTTGTAGCCATGGTCACCGCGCTTGGCTAGTCCGAGTTGGTGAACACAGTTAAATTTTAAAGTACGCTGCTGAGAGATGCTGCTACCCATCTCTTGTACTATGTTGTTGTCGCTCTTAGCACCACCCTGGAGGGACGTGTAAGGTTGCCTTAGGTTAGCTACCTACGGACGTGTGCGACAACACACAGTTCACGGTAACACAGTTCTATGAATGTAAATTTGTCGTTTACATTCATATAACTGTGTAAATAATTTAAATTAAAAAGAAAACTACTTATAACTTTTAATTATTTGGTAATTCCTTAAGCAATAACATTAAAATGCCTTCAAAGTGGTGTAGTTTTATTTACATAAATTATGGGGACAGGATCTGATCGAAAACCCGGACTTTTTTGTAGTCCGGGTTTCACCCGGACTACAATTAGAACCCCGCCCGGACGCTCCCCGGACGTCTTCCAAACTATGACAAATCCGGGGAAACCCGGACGGATGGCAGCCCTATCCAGCAGTGAACTTTAAAAGGCTAATGGATTGATGGATGAAGGCCGTAAGGTAAGCCCCATCTGCTTGTTCGCTAGGCTATAATTTATTAAAAAACGAAGCGTTGTGGAATTTGGACGCTAGAAAATGATACCCTTAAAACTTTCTAGCGCTGCGTTATTAAAGTGTTTGATTAGATGACTATATTCTTGCAGCGCTGAAGCGATATACATTACTTTGAAACATTTAAAGGATGACTTTAGCTTAGGATAGGTTCTCTATAGTAGATAACGCAATGGTTCCGTATCTCTTTCTTACGATAACACAATAGCAACCAAGCATTTATCTTGTGCTATTAATCGCCATCAGTCGCCATCACAGCGGTGGTCCGGGTTCAAATCCAAGGGGTTTTCTAACTTGAAATGGCCGGAAGCAGCTCGGAGTTTGAAGTTGTGCTCGGTGTATGACATAGGCTCACCACTACATGGGACCTAAACATAGCTGGTGAAGATTAGGTATTGTATTGAGATTTGTATTGTATTGTATTGTATTGTATTAGGAGTAGACACACCTCTGCCTGTCCCTTCGAGAACATACAGACGTAATGTTATATTTTGTTACATGTATTATATTAATCCGACCGTGCGTCCCCGGACACTACTCAGCAAGTAATATAAGTCGATTTAATTAATTAATTAATATTTTACCTAATCAGTTTTTTTTGTGGACTATAAATGCTTAATTTATGTGTTATAGTTATTTAGTAGACAGACGGTATTTCGTAGGAATATTTATTTCAGTACCAAGCAAAAATTAATCGGCAAATTATTGTACTTATGACATTTGATGTCAATATTGGCGACGCATCTGGTGTTGCTCATGTTTATTGGCGACGGTAACCTATAAACGGCAAGTGGTCTGTCTGCTTGTTTCGAAGCCAATAACAAAAATTTAACAAGAAACGGAGAAAATCACATTTTTAAATATGGTTCTGATGGAAATGGATCAAAAGTAGATTAGAGCTTTATCGAAATCTCTTTTTTGTGAGTAGAACCGCAGGAAAAGACATGTAAACATACTAAGACTGTTAGTAGGTAATATGAATTTCAAATGTTTATAAGCTTGATGAGGTCGAATGATTATACAAACAATTTGGACGGAATGCGTATTATTTATCATTAAAAATACCTCAAGTAATCGCGTGCTAAATCTAAAATTGTCGACGAATACAGACATACGGAAGAAACAGCTTCCGACTAAATTCGGTGTTTTATGATAGATATTCCGCATCGTAGAATTAATAGACTATCAAATAAATTAATGTAACGATACACTGTAATAAACGAAGGTGAACCTTCTTGTATTTTATTGGACACGAATTTATTTTTGGCACACACACCTTGTTTGCTTGTTGTTTGTTTGCTAATTCTTTTTAAAAGCTTTTATTTAACTTCACTCGTATGTATGTATGTATGTATATTTGTCCTGGAATCTTTCAATCAATATTTCACCCACTTCCACTGAAGCTATCGACATGAAATTTGGCACACATATTTGGTTCCGATCACAATGCACGAAAATAAAATAAAAAGTTATGAAAAGCTTTTTTTTTAAAAAGAAATTTCATGTTCAGAATGCTTTTGGTAGTTGGTGGTGGTATTCATCTTGTTCCGGTCTCGTTCTGCAATAAATGGTGGGTCTGTAGACTTCCATGTACAGGTTGTACAAGAGTTCTTGAGGGAATATTTTGAAGTTCCATTTTAAGTGTTGCAACATGCATGATGCTACTTAGATGCTCTCAGCCATCTGCCTCGTGTCGTACCCACGCCCACACGGCAAGACAAAGTTGTGTAGGTACCTACTCATTTATGCATACAAAAATATAGACGTTATGAATCCATTCTTATACTTTAGGACGATTTGTTTGGTCTGTGGCGAAAATATCTGGAAACGAACATATAAAAAAGTTTATTTTGTTATCTCTCCTCACCTAAGTTGAAATTCAATATCATTAGAAATGGCAATGAAACATTAGTTATGATCTAGCTAGCCAATGAAACCAACAGGTTGGCACCTTACAAGTACCTACATCTAATTTGATTTGGCCTTTAGTGTAACTGCATACATGGAGACTGCAGTCGAGTGATTAATGACTCGAATTTTTTACCGTACTCGTACGAAAGGTTACATAATAAAACCAAACAGAAGCAAAAAAAAAGAACATTTTATTCTGTGTAGTTTGAGGCCCTCAAAATCTATTAATGAATACCATTATTACCATTCCTTTAATATTAAATGTTACTTTTGTGTGTAGAATTTGTTATTACACAAAATATACCTATATATATATATATATATATATATTAGATACCTCAGGAACGAATGTTTTCCTCCACTCCTTCCGTCGTCATAAAACAGTACTTAAAAATGTAACCTAACTCATGGTCAGTTGGTTGCACGTACTATAGTAGAATTTGTACTACATAGAGTTCAAGGATGCTGATGTTAACTCTCTACGAGAGGGTTGATTAACTAAGATATTACATTACATATACTTATATATCTATATATATAAAAGGAGAAGATGACTGACTGACTGACTGACTGACATATCAACGCAGGGCCTAAACTATAAGGGTTTAGAAACTTGAAATTTTGCACAGGGGTTCACCCCCTAAAAACGGGGGTGCAAAGTTAGTATGAAACTTTGCCGTTTTTGAAGTTAGTGAATGTCTAATTCCACGCGAGCGAAGCTGCGGGCGTCCACTAGTATATACCTACATAAGACATATATGTATATACTTATCCAATCTACATTTTTATTTCTATATAGCTTTATATTATAGCTTCATTACCTCAATTACCTTACCCTGTCAGATGCTTCTTGGTTTGCCAGGGGAAATCGAGGTATCTTTTCTTGGGTTTCCCCATCTTTCTTTCCCCATCTTCCCGGTCTTCCCCACTTTAGTGACACCCGTTGGTTCCAGGCAACTTAGTTAAATTCCGAGTTCTAATTAGTTTTACTCACGTTATGTACAAATGT
Source organism: Carterocephalus palaemon (assembly GCA_944567765.1). NCBI lineage: Eukaryota > Metazoa > Arthropoda > Insecta > Lepidoptera > Hesperiidae > Carterocephalus > Carterocephalus palaemon. Next base: position 8,953,298 of record OX155651.1, on the reverse strand, counting down.
GTGGACACCGACTATACCTCTCGTTCTAGTTGCGTTTAATTACAGTCGTGTAACTTAGAAGTTATTAGGATAATTTATTCATTGAATAGGCAATAAAATAATTGTATTGTCAATATACAAATTTAGTATGTCAATAGGATAATTGAAATAAATAAATAAAGCTTCGAGATGTAATAACGCAATAATCTGTATTACTACATTCCTAGTAAACGCAAACGGATTTGTAAGAGCTGCCTACGTCTTCTGAAGATTCATAATTAATTACTTCAGATTTAGAGTGCCGTTTCTTGGTGCGAGGCATTTACTTAATAATTAAATGAACGCGCAATCATTTGGGCAATATCTATATTTAAACCCATAATAACTTAATAACGTCCTCATTATGGGAAACGTTCTATAAATAAAGCAATGTCAATGTTTTCTTTCCGTGTGATAATTGCACCTTTTTGTATATATATGTACCTATCTTGATAAGTTCATTGAATTATGAATGGTAACGTTGAGTTCATATCGTATGTTTAAACTACCAAATAATCTTACTACCGTAAAATACCGTAGATAAAATTTAATAATAATAACTTAATATATAATAAAAAAACTACACATACCAACGCGAATGCAACGCGTATGTTTACATTATAACTAGGAAAAGACAAGACAATATAAAAAGTAAGAGAGACATTCAGTCAAAATGTTAATTATCTACGACCTAGATCACCTGGCGAGTTGAAAGATGAGCGTGGCTGCCAAGGAAATCAACTTTTTCTTTGGTTTGACTGTTTAATCGGGATTTATCTAAGAAGACCCTTCTGTTTTGGCTTTCTGACTTATGTTATAATCATCACAATTCTGGCGCGCTCATCTGAGTTCGAGCTCAAGTGATGAATTGAGCCAGTGCTCCACAAATAGGTACTTTCCCAAATAAGCTTCGCTGTAAATATAAGATACACGAATACGAATACAATTTGAAAACCTACAAGCAGCTGTATTTGCATAAAATTTAAAAGTACAATGAACTCTACTGTACTAACAAGAATAACCTTTCCAAATTTTGGTTTTGAACTTGAATAAGTTTTCAAAGTCAAAAACACAACCTGCGACTTGCTTATATAATCAAAGCAGGGTCATGACCAGATACTTTAGATTAGTATGACAATAATTGAAACAGGTAGATTAATCCTGAAACTAGTAGAAGTATATTATGGGTGACCTGGAGATAAACGACTGAATAAAAGAGTCAAATAATAAAATAAATTTGGTTTTAAAAGATTATGATAAGCTTTATAATAATGAAACATTATATTTCAAACATAGGTAATCATTTAAAAAAAAATGTATTATAATTTCTAAAATAAAAAAAAATTATAACTACTGCTACTTACACACATAGTTTCAAGCCTGGTCACTAGTAGAGGAACTGGTCTACAAGGTTATCTATTCACAAAGTGCTTTGCGCTAATTGGGAACTCCTAACTCAATTACCATACATTAAAAACTCACAAAGAACTCCAGTTGCGTTCGAATTGCTTCAACTTATTACTGCAGAGTGCAAGATACTTAGTTACTCTATGGATACTCTATAGGTTCTAAGGCCCCCTTACTATGCTGTCATTACAGGCTCTCGCTTTGCGTCTCTGTAATCGGTTTTAGTATCTAAATCGGTGACAAGCCCTTTTTATTCTTCTTAAGTAGGAGGACGTCTATAAAAGCTTACACGTAGCTCGCAAAATAGGTGTACATATTCCCTAACTTGTCAGTATCTCTACCGACTGATCTCATAGATGTTTGTCTGCAAACTGCAACCTATTAGCATTCCTGTAACGTACGGGTATCTTCTCACAGCTCCACCATGCTGCTCCAGCCAGATTGCCTCCAATACGGATTGGTGGTGGTGGTTACTGGCCATCCGATTGTCGAATGTTTTTATGCCACCTGAAGTCTTCCTACATTGTTTTCAAACCGAGGGCCTGACGTTCCCGATGTAGTGTTTTAGGAATTATCCAATCGAGAGGCGCTCGCGGCTTAACATTATCGATCTGTTGATACTGTCTCTAACTGCGGGACAGCGAGCGCTTTGGGCAAGGACATCTAATTTGAACAATGTAGAGTTTAACAGGGTCCTGCACCAATTTCGGAAAATGGCGTGTTATAAAATCACTTGTTAAACCGATTATTTTTCTATTTCTAAGGCCTTATAATAGAGGGTATCCTGTATAATTTATATTGAATAAATCAACCCTAAAAGTAGTTAAGATTGAGAATTACGAAAAATGTTAACTCTCTACGGTGGAGGGAGAGGTCAAGAGGGTTGCGAGAGCGAATCCACCACTAAATTAAAATACTAACAATCAAAAGTAAAAAATAAAATAACGATATTAAAATATTTAAAAAAAAAACGACTTCAAAACTAAAAAGTAATAAATAATTAGTAAATTCGTTGACACAGGGGATTCATATAGAACATGGGTGGAATACTCCAAAACGTTGTTCCAATGCAAACTGATACGTGAATGAACGAACCGGTTTTGGATGGGAGCAACGTGGTGGAATATGCTCTCGATATCTCTGTGCCCATAGACGAATTTACTATAATTTAAAAACAATTTTATTAGGTTGTTTTTGAAGTCGGTTTTTTGATATTTTAATATTTTATAGATATTAGCCAAACGAACGATTAGAGGGGCTTGTTCGTAAATGGTTCCCGTCAATTAAGTTATGAACACGGGCCTGAGTGGTAGGAGAGCCCGCCAATGTGTAGGAGAGCTCTCCAAATTAATGTTGCCAGTTCGTAATCTTGAATTAATAGCACAGGAACGCTATGAAAAAGTTCAGGGCCACACAATGTGCAGACGCAATTTAATGTAATAATAATTGAATGAACGCGCAATCATTTGGGCAATATCTATATTTATACCCATAATAAGTTAATAACGTCCTCATTATGGGAAACAAGTTTTCTTTAAATAAAGCAATGTCAATGTTTTCTTTCCATGTGAGAATTGCACCTTTTTGTATATACCTATCTTGATAAGTTCAATGAATTACGAGTGGTAAAGTTAAGTTCATATCGCTGCAATTTGTATGTTTAAACTAACAAATTATCTTTCTACCGTAAAATACCGTTGATAAGATTTGTTACACTGATAGTAATAACTTAATATATAACAAAAAAACTACACATACCAACGCGTATGCAACGCGTATGTTTACATTATAATTAGGAAATATAATGAATTATTAAAAAAATTTAAAAAAAGAAAAGGTTTTTATAACTTTTTTTTTATTTTCGTGCATTCTCATCGGAACCAAATATGTGTGCCAAATTTCAGCTCGATAACTTCAGTGGAAGTGGGTGAAATATTGATTGCAAGATTCCAGGATATAGATACATACGAGTGAAGTTAAATAAAAGCTTTTAATAAAAAAGTAAGACAGACATTTAGTCAATATGTTAATTATCTACGACCTAGACCACCTGGCGAGTTGAAAGATGGCCGTGGCAAGGAGGCGGCCACACCCCGATAATATCAATGATTTTCATACTGACATGCATAAGTTGAATGCCGATTTTAGTTGCAACAACTTTTACATTGCATTGAAACACTCACTAGCCAAATACTCGTTAGACTAGCTTTTCCACGCAGATTTGCTTGTCTAATAATTTTGCTGTTATTTATTCCATACAAACTAAATTTTATTATCTTATGCGTCCGCTTCAATGTAAATATTATATTTTGTGATGCGATAACAACTGTTCCGTTTATTGCCGCTATCCGACCGCATGGAAACGGCTGAATGGCGCGGAAAAGGCTACTTCGCGTTTAATATTTAATATAATAATATTTGTAGCACCTATCGCTTTTTCTTATATTCAGAAATAAGTTAGATAACAGTCGTTTGTCGCATGCCTTATATGCCTATTTATGCTACAGGCCCGTTGGCGCAATCGGTAGTGACCCTGCCTGCTGCCAGGGATCGTGGGTTCGAATGCCACTCAGGACAAATATTCCTGTAACGAAGATGGATGTTAATATTATATATGTATTTATATCAGTCTCTGACACCCATAGTCGCTCGCACCTAGTTTGGGATCAGATGGCCATGTATGAGAATGACCATGATATTTATGTATTTATTTAGGCGCCCGAGGAATTTCCGACACCGATACCTCCACATATGTATGCTTAACTTCTCTGTTGTGGTCCGTTTTAACAAAATATCTCCAGATTATTAAAATGCTAACCTTCAAAGGTTTTTTTTATTGCATTAAGTACATAAATATCTAGGATTCCACAAAGTCTAACTTAATTCCTGGAGGCATCTTTACCGGTATAAATAAATAACGTGGCTTGTTACATACATGTACATATATAATATTATATATGTTATAGTGTATATATACAAGGTGTCCCAAAATTCAACGATAATCCTGAACCAGAGGATGGCCCTGCTAATGACTACTCCAGGAAAAAAAAGAAAAAAAATATATCTCAATTGTTTTTCAAATTACATAATAAAAAGGAAATTCTTAGAAAATTTACACCCCTCATGATATTTTTAACTACCATGACTACAATTTTTGAGATATTTCTGAATTTTTTTTTGTATCCGTGACCTAAGTAGTACTGCTATCTACCACAAATCTTAAAATTCCTATAATGTCTGTAGTTTTCACACAATAAACAATTAAAATCATTGTTTTCCCAAAAAATTTTGATCAAATTTACTTTCAGTCCACTTTCACTCACTGTGGTGTAATAAAAAAGTATGGACACTACTATGGCAAATTTTTTTAAAAGTTGACGCAACTAATCAAGATTCCAAAATGGTATAATACACTTGGAAAACTAGTCACAAAAAAAAAGTATAATATTTCTAAACAAGAACCATATTTCAAAAATTGTTCTTGTCGATTAGTAATAACTTTTACTTTGTGCCCAAAATAGGTTTTTTGGTGGTGAAAAATGTTTGAGTAGATCCCGTCTTTGAGACAACCCCAATAGAAGAAGTGTTGGGGGTTTAGATCGGGTGAAAGGGGTAGTCATAAGATAGGACCAAGTCGCCCGATCCAACGCCCTGGATACTCTTGGTTTAAGTAGTCTCTCACAGGATGGGCATAGTGAGCTGGGCGACCATCATTTTAAAACCACATGTTTTGTAAATCACTTAAAGGCACGTCTTCTAATAAGTCTGGCAAGTTATTTTGTAAAAAGTTCAAATAATTATTTCCATCTAAGTTTTTTTTTTTTTTTATAGTATAGATAGACGGACAAACAGACATACGGGCCACCTGATGGTAAGTGGTCACCGTCGTCTATGGACACGTGCAACACCAGGGGTATCACAGGTGCGTTGCCTGCCTTGAAGGAAACGTTTCACACTCTTTTTGAAGCGCTCCATGTCGTAGCTCGAAGGGAAAGCCTCAGTCGGAAGCTCATTCCACAGAAGACCAGTTCGCCGTAAAAATGACCGCGAGAAACGCACGGTGGTAGTAGGCCATGAGTCAATTCTGTGTGGATGAAACTTCAGACCTCGGCGTGTAGTGCGATAGTTAAATGAGGTTGGTGGAATTAAGTCATGAAGTTCCTCCGAGCACTCACCATTGTAACTCAAAGGGCCCAGTTAAAGTTAAATAGTCCAAAATAATGCAAAGTCAGTTCAATTTGCAGATTACTTGATTCACACGTCAATTGAATACTTAACGGTGTACAGTAAAGAAAGAAGCAGAGCGTACTGACTGCTGAGAACAGCAACTTCTCTACCTGCCCTATTGTTATTTGATAACGACATCTACATCTACCTCTGACTAACATGTAATCTCTCTCTATCTATCTCTGTCTTCTAAAGTGTTTGACTACGCATATGTCCCATTTAAATCCATGAAATTTACAACAAAAATCATATTTTGGGCACATGATAACTATCAACAAATACAATTTATGAAATTTGGTTCTTGTTTAAAAATATTACACTTTTTTTTTGTAACTAGTTTTCCAAGAGTATTATACCATTTTGGAATCTTGATTAGTTGCGTCAACTTTTAAAAAAACTTGCCATAGTGGTGTCCATACTTTTTTTTTACACCACAGTGAGTGAAAGTGGACTGAAAGTAAATTTGATCAAAATTTTTTGGGAAAACAATGATTTTAATTGTTTATTGTGTGAAAACTACAGACATTATAGAAATTTAAAGATTTGTGGTAGATAGCAGTACTACTTAGGTCACGGATACAAAAAAAATATCAGAAATATCTCGAAAATTGTGGTCATGGTAGTTAAAAATATCATGAGGGGTGTCAATTTTCTAAGAATTTCCTTTTTTTTATGTAATTTGAAAAAAAATAGAGATATATTTTTTTTCTTTTTTTTCCTGGAGTAGTCATTAGCAGGGCCATCCTCTGGTTCAGGATTATCGTTGAATTTTGGGACACCTTGTATATATATATTATAGTGGTTTACATTACATTCAAACAATAAAAGATTCAATATTATGGTAGTCTTAACGGAACAATTAAGAGTTTTGCCGAAACCGGATGGCATATATTTATTTTGCCTTAATAATTAAAAAGATTTAAATGCACTGTATTTAAAATATATGACTCACTTACGAATACACAAATTCTATTTCCTGGTCGAAACAGTGCATTTTAGTATGATTATTATTTTCATTATTATTTCATACCGGTGTTATTCCGTATTCGTATTCCTGCTTACAATATTAAAAAATAAAGAGGTGTTTGAAGTGCATAATGCAAATTAATAAAAAACTAAACTACTTATATATTTTTATTGTTGCTTATATTGATTTTATGATTATGATTTAAATATAAAATAATGTATTTTGGTGAATTTCGTTTCAGAGTTCGGTAAATGTTGGCTTAATAAAATGTTAATTTAAGTTAAAATTAAATTAAGTTAAGTTAAATTAAGTGCACATTTGAAGACTAAAATTTACCACCATTGAATACATATAGGTACCTACTGTTACGTAAATGAAGCATGAATAAATTCAATCAGATATAAAACCATTTTTTTAATAAAGCGTGTTATAATAACGTAATAAGTAAAAAAAAAAGAGTGAAACGATTAATTAATAATCGAGAAAGAAAAATCAAAATTATGTTGACAAAAGATACTCCACAGTAGATTGTTATTGACAGTATAGAGCTTTCAAGGACCATTGATTTACCTACAGAGGCAACATACTCGTAGCTCTATCTATCTTTTATCCCGATCTGTTTCTTTCTCATTCGAATAGCAAACGTGTGAGCGAGGTGGATAGTGTTAAGTTAGGCAGTGTCTACATGGAGATTAAAAGAAATTATGTAATCGGATGTCTTAAGTAATTACTACAACAACTTACTTAATTACTGCTTATTCAATTAATCGTTGTCGTGTGCAATTACATAAAAGATCGAGAACTGTAAAAGTAACACTCAAAGTCATACATACTACAATTTATAATTGTAGATATGTATGTACAAACTTATAACGCTTCTACGATTGTATTTTATACAACAAGATAAGTATCTAACGTATCTAATAAGCGGTGACAGCCCAGTGGCTATCGAACTTGCCTCTCACTCGAGCGGTCCGGGTTCAAACCCAAGCGGCACGCACAAAAATCTTTTCTAAAATTGGCCAGCGTCGTGGACTAAGGCCTAATCCCTCCCATCCTGAGAGGAGACCCGTGCCCAACAGTGGAACAAAGAAATGGTTGTCATGATGGTGATGAAGTATCTGACCTACTCAATAAAATTTCATCGTAATACCTACCTATTCAAATTCTCTTCCATGATTTGCCTCTCTCCCACAGGAATGTTATGTTAAAACATTGAAACAAACGCTTAGTTATATTTCATTACATTATGGGACCGTGCGTAGGGACGAATAAAAATACTCACATAAAAAATTAACATAACATAACATAACTTCACGCCTGTATTTCCCCGTAGGTTTAGGCAGAGGTGTGTATCAGTTATGTTAAGGTATAATAGGTGGTGAGCCTATTGCTATACACAATCCAGAACGAATCCAGACTACGAGCTGCTACCGGGCATTTGAATTGAAAACTCAATAGTTGTTGGCAAAATAAAATTAAAACTGCTAGTGTGAGTCAAGCCTAAACCTAGGTATTTGCGACTCATGTGTCTTTGTTTAAGCTCTTCCAGAGCCCCCACGCACTCTCAACGCTCCCCACACGCCACCCTTAAATATAGAGTTACGAACAAATATTTACCAGCGCGATTCAATTAATATTTTCTGATTCCAAATACAGTTTCATTTCGAAAGATAATCGAGTGTCATTTTCACAGATAAATTGTAGTGGATGCACATTGCATCTGCACTAACTAGAATCTAGGTAATCCGAATGAATTGATCTAGTTACTAGATCAATTTGGCGTAGCTACCTAACCGTCAAATGTAACAACTTACACTACTTAGTCACTAATGGATGGAAACATTGGGTGCTTGAATCCACATTACAGACAATTTTAGTAGACAATATAATCCGTAAATGTGATAATTTTTTTTTTATAGTATCGGCATACTTAATTTGCTTGTGTGGAAAAACCCATTCAACTAGCTTTGTAGTGTTTATTCTAGACCTATATTTTTTCTCAGAATTAACATAAAAAATGTAACGAAGGAATTCAATACTTCAAAATTGTGTTCCTAAATTGTGAATTTCTAAACTTATTTTAAACGTTGCTTGGGTAGCTTAATTGCTAGGTTTGGGAAATGGGAAATAGGTGCTGAAAAAAAATTAATTTTGTAAATTGTTTACCATGTAAAACCCGGAACAAACCATAGCACTGAAAATTAACTCGTTTGTTTCGTGCCTACTCGTATTTGCGTCAGATATCACGTCACTCCTGTCGAATTATAATTGTAATATTACTATAGTTACTAAAGTTATCGCTAGCCAAATTGAGTACCTATTTTGCGTCATCGTATGTAGGCATGGAAGTAATATATCGGCTTTTCGATGCCTATAATATACTATCTAGAAGTATTCTGCAATTATACCATACCAAAACAAACAATAATTGTATTGTATAAAAAATAAAACGACGACGATCGATTAAAGTAAATTTGATTTGTGCAGACATGACGAAATTTGGAATATGAACTTAAACTATAATACGTAAAGACAGCCTAGTCAATCTAGATTAAGTACAGATGGAGAACAACAAGACTGTAAAACCCAACCTACGCATAGGTTCCGGGCGGCGTAAAACACGAAACCTGTCCTAATAAGAAACACTACTCACTTACACACTCGCGGTAGGCGCCTGTGCTGCATACTGCCATGTGCCTGTGCACATAAACAGTGAAACAACAGTGCACAACAGAGAACAATTGAAGATCCATGATTCGAGAAGGTAGGTAAAAATATTTATCTGTGAAATAAATATCAGCCCCAGCCGGAAATCGAACTTATTCGTCAAACGTTGTCCTGTTATGACTTCAAGCTTTTTTAAAAAAAAAAAATTTACTGTATAATTATATTTAGTAATATATGCTATTACTGTTGTTTGACGTTGAAATGTAGGGTTGTGTGACGTAGTTACTATTAAGCACGTATTTAGTAATCAGTGGTTGTGTGATAATAACAAATGAGTGAAATCGAAGAGTAGTTCTTAACTCTCTCAATCCGAAACGTAGTAAGGCTCTAATTAAGGTGTGAGACGATGACCCATTTGATATGAGGATACATTTTTTTTTATTAATTCTCTGTCTATTAAGTTGTTAACTCAACGCGGTCCTTACTTTGTTTATTGCCTTTAATTTCATAGCTGCGCGAGCACAAGCAACGGAAGAAGTACTAGGAACGAACTAGGTATGTCTAGGTATTGAACTTAGCGACCTCTGCAAACTGGGATTGAAAATTCGTTTATTTTTATTTTTTATGACTTTCAATTAATGCTATAGATGTTTCATGAAAAATTGCTTATCTAAAAAGATCGTTCGACAAGTTAAATTTAGAATATCAAGGTAATTGGGTATTACTTGTTCATAAGCTACCTATAACTTATAGATGTCCCACGACTGGGCACTGGTCTCCATTACAGACACAGCTATAGGAGGTTTAGAGCATATTCCAATACGCTGCTCCAGTGCGAATTAGTGCAATTCTTGTTACTTGTTCATACCCAACAACAACTGAATTCCTATCATGACCAATTTGTACATTAAGTGCTTTGTTATTTCTTATTTGCAATGCAAAATAACTCGAGCATAATTCATAAAGGAAACAAAGGCCTGAGTCAGAGACAACAAAGCAAAGCGTGAACGCGTGAAATTTTGACACGTGTTAAAATCAATAATCCAATCAGCCTCAAAATGTAATTAGGTGGAACGCTTCCGAAATCGAATCTAACTTACGAGTATATTGGTGCGATTAGAGTATCGCTAATAGAACAGTTGGTCAAGCAGATCTGGGCATAAGCAATTGTTTCGGCGTATCGCGTTTCCTAGCGTGACACGGATTGTGTTCCAGGATACTATCCAGTAACGACAACGTGTTTACGGATGATGGCCGGTGGGTTGTCTACGTCGGTTCTCAAGGAAGTCAAATTATGAGGAAATCACGGGAACTTACGTTACTACAGCGACAAAATTGTTGAGACGCGAGTGGGGCAGCAGTGGTACAGCCTGTAGTCTGCAGTGTTGACAGGAATGCACGGGAAATTGTTATATCCAAATCAAAAGGGGTACTATCATCATCAAAATCCATTATTATTCAACTACTAGAGTCAGTGAGAATGATGGGTTATGTTATTGGATAATAAGGAGCAATAACATCGTCACAATCTATCATTGGTATACTACCTACAGTACAGGTCAGTAAGAAACACGGTTTCACCTGTGTAAATTTGAGGAAAAGACTACTAAAATATATTCTATTACTTTGAGAGTATTACTTAAGATTATTGTTTAGTGCAGGACTTTGGATAAAGTTCTATTTGGATAGTATCTTTTTTTAAATAGTGATATTATAGTGAGTCAACAGATTGTCACGGTAACTCGTTAAAGGGGAACAATTCCGTCATACATAATTTTTGCGTACCTGTAACCGTTTTTGAAGCTCTCAAAAGGAATATTTTTTCCCGTGTTCGCAAATTTTTCATGGATGCTCCACTCATTTTGGTTGTAGTGTGATGTTATATAAATTAGAGCCTTCCTCGATAAATGGACTATGCAACACAAAAATATGTTTTCATTTCGAACCAGTATTCCTGAGAGTGCAAACGAGTGCGCGTTCAACAAAACAAACAAACAAAAAACTCTTCAGGTTTAGAATATTAGTACATATAGATATACGATAGGAGCATTAAATCATTATAATCATTCATAATAACTCCGTATCTCCGGTGGTGACTGACCGTGACTGTCGAACCGTGGGTCCGAAGTACGATTCCTGGCTGGGGCAGATATTTATTTCACAGATAAATATTTGTACTCAAGTATTAGATGTTAAATCGTATTGTTTTCTGTTTGTTCCCGCCACCTGCAAGTCAGGCCTACCGCGGGTATGTAAGTGTGAATTCATCATCATCATCATCATCATCAGCCTTTATTGGTCCACAGCTGGAAGTGTGAATTAGTGATTATTTATTTTATCAGTGGTGAACTATTTCTTGTCGGAATTAGAAGGTCTATCACGCTTACAACAATGATTTGCAAAGATCTAATAATAAGCTCCAAATACCATGGAGCAGAAAAACATTTATCAAATCGGATCTTATAGTCGATTCCTTCTTGGAAACATGATGCACGATAAGTGAAGGACGTAATTAAGAACTCTCAATGCTAAGATTGTAAAAAAAATCCACTAATATTTATTTTATGAATCAAAAAGTTTGACAATAGCTGAGCGTTTTTTACGTAACTGAACCATTCGAATTCAGATTCATTTATTTTTTCATTTCATGGTATTTGTATATGCTTAACATAATAAAAATTTTTGTCTAACACTGGTTCACAAAGTTGATGCTTCCGCGAAGAAAGTCTCAGTTACTCTTTTCACTATTTACAATTTAATAATTTGATAGAGATACATTATTATTAAAGTTAAAGTGGAGCTGGAGATACTTCTCACCAAGGGTTTTTATCGTTTAAGTTGTTATTTATTTTATATAATGCTTTAAGAAGGTTTTGTTTATGGTTAGATTAAAATTTATTTTCAGGTTAGGCATTTTATTGTAGAAGCGAACACACAAATTATTTTGATACTTTACGTAGTCTAAAGCTAGGTACATTTAATTTATATTTATTTCTTGTATTAAAGTTATGAGCATTATTTTTCATTACCAAAATATTTTGATTTTCGCGTACATACATAATATTTTCATGAATATATTGCCATAATACTGGTAAAATATTTATACAGACAGCTGCAGATCGCAGGGATTTACGCTGTTTTATACTGTAAATACTCCTTAAGGCTCGTTTTTGTAAAATAATGATGGTATTAATGTCAGCAGCACTACCCTACAGTAACCTGCCATAAGACATAATACATAGGTACTATAATTTAGCTAAAATAAGCGAGACGAGCTGTTGTAATATCAGTGAGTTGTTTAATCTTTTTGACAGCGTAAACAGCAAACGAAAATGGTTATCTATATACTGTTTTTTCCTTTTATAGTTGGGAAGTAAGGTCTTGTCATATTTATAAGAAGAGAGTCCACGCCTTCAATAGGTCGCAACGGTATTGGGTATCTAGGCTATACTGTGTAGAATAGGTATACTTGTAAATTTTCCTTTTCTGGTCACGATAAACAGTACTTGGAATGAGCTTATAAATAATGTTATCATAGCTAATAACACTCCTTTATAGATTTATACGCATTTCAGAAATAAGCTCGCCACGTCCTGCATTGTATGACTTACTTCCTAGGAACTGTTAGCACAAATTTCCTGAATACATTTACCAATGTTGGTTGTTTGGCCTCACATAGGTTTGGCCTCACATAAGTTTGCCTGAAACATTTCTAGGAACAATAGCGTTATAGCAATAGTATTATACATACGAATAACAACATACATATGAATAAAAATTTGTAGCAAAAACAGAACGTCTTCAAACAACCTTTTGAAGTGTATGAAGGGAATGAATGCTTTTAACAATCGTGCTTTACGCATCATTCAACCTCCTGACCGCGTCAAAGGCTGTCTAACTTTAATCGGATTGTATTGATACAAACATGGGGGTTATTAGGCTGAGTTAACTATGCAAATACCTAAGTAGTTAAGTACGGACATCAATAAATCTACAGATAACCTAATCAAACACTATAATTATGGAATAACTACGCCTGAGAACCATGAATACTTAATTCTTATTGCATTACCGCTTAACGACACCATTTATGGTTTTATAAAGATTGTATATAATTTTTTGTATCTACTTATTACCTGTTCCACAGGAGGTACCTATTCGTATTTAAACCAATCAGGTTCGACATTGATAAACCTATGAATACCGAAAGAATTTTTTAATAATATAAGATAGCAAACGAGCATGCAGCTCCATTAATCCGCTACCACCCATGAAAACTGTGACAGACAGCTCTAAGTAGTACCAAGTAGTGTAACTAAACGACGACATCGAGTTGTCAAATTCGATCAGCCAGCGGGGGTTAAGAGACGCGCGGGAGGGGCGGCAGACCGCGCCAGGCTCGGCGCCCGCGCTCATCGCGGTCGTCTCAGGATTCGCTGGAAATTAGACAACGCACGAACTGACAAAAAACACCGACTGGGCTTGGGAATGTTGTGTGCCAATTCGGTGTAAAATACAGTTTTATTATTTGAATATTTGGCCCCACGTTGGGCGCCAATGAGCCGCCGCTGGTTAACTTAGGTTAATGGCACTTGAATTGAACCCAGGGTAGGCGATACAGATTTAAATTAAAAAAATTCAATAAACCTAACACAGTCGGCGAACATACAAAATTTAAAAGGTCGTGGTAATCGCCCTAACCAGTTTCCTCTTTTGTAGTGCAGTAGCAATACTGCGTAGAATAAGTAGCAATACCTCCCTTGTGACGTAAAGTCAGACCGAAGGATGGGCTGCAGTGCGAAGATAAGAAAATTATATTCGAAAACGCATGCAAAATCCGCATTCTGTAAAATAAGCTGCCGCCTAATTAATATGCCGCCTGCGGTCTCATTAGTTCCGTTATGTAATTCCACTACGCAACTACTGGGGTTTTTTTCATGAGGATACATCGAAGATGACTTGGCTTAAGCCTATCCCGTCCATAACTCCTACGTAGATTCTATATTATGTAGACATAACCACCTAATAGCGAAGTTGCTGCTAATTTTACTGGCTTAAACTTATAATGAAACTCCCAACACGTTTATTCAGTTGATTGAGGGGACTTGATTAAGACTACGAGATGAAGTAGATGAAAAATCGATATATTGTTGATCATTCATAGCCAGATGCCAGATGAACTTCAATGGGTGGAGTTTTTCCCAATATTTCCTTAGATGTTTTCTTCTACATTTGCTTCATTATCATCATCAGGTGGAATAAAAGAATTTAATTTAAAAAACAAATTATAACATCCAAGAAATTAAAGTAAGTAATAGAATCGAATTGACATTAGACTCAGTTAAAATACTGATGCGAAACTAAGCAAAAGGTGCACAAACACACATTGTATGTACGATAACATCCATCTTTTTACATTAATTCATATATTACCGCTAGCACAGATTAACCGAAAACAATTTAGTTGCCGATAATTGTTGCGCAAATTATTGACAATGCAACAATTTGTTATAATCAACATTGACCTGTCAGGTGAATCTAAAGTTAGAAATGCAACGGAAGTGTGCATTCACCTCGACGTCCATTTGCCAATAAATCTTGGCGATACCGGATATAAATCCAATGTATGACTGCATTAATATCTTTACTGCCTGAAAATAAAAGCTAGATTCTGATGCAATGGGCGCTCATTGGCGCTATAAGGTTGCAATAGCGAGTAATGACATGCAGTAGTACGAGTATGTTTAGGGTACCGTATCCTATTAAAAAATAAATGCCTGTAACCTATTTGCGTTGCATGCAGGGCACGGGTCTTTTCTCTAGTATTATTTCAACAGGCGGCTCTAAATCGGATTGGCAGAGAAATTAAACTATCATAGAACCCTACTGTTGGAAATCTGTAGGCCGCCCGAAGAAGATGGTTTAACGACTGTTATACTATGATACTACTCACGATAATAAAGAGGACTACTACTGTGCTCCGAAGAGCCGAGAAATTTTGCCACTAAATTGGTTGATAATGTTTGAACTTTGAAACTAAGTAAACTACCACCAGCGCAATCCTTGTTTGTCCCAGTGTTGTGCTCGGGTCTCCTCCTTATTTCCTTTTCTCCTCCTTTGGTTAGGCCATAGTCGATCACGCTAACCATGTGCGGGGCAGGCTACAGATACCTTCGAGAACATTATAGAGAACTCTCAGGCATGCAGGTTTCCTCATGATGTTTTGCTTGACCGTTACAGTAGGTAACATTTAATTTCTAAAATCGCACATAACTTCTGGGTTCGTGTAGCTTGGATTTGAACCCAGTGATAGGCGAGTTCGCTAGTCATTACCATCACTGCGTAAACTAAGAAATAGATAATTCTGATCTATCAACACGTTGAACGTTATTTAATAAATGCTACTTCGGATCGGTGTTGGTATCGTTATTAATTACAAATAGTTTATCTCATACTATTAGTTAGTTGTAATTAGTCGGTTCTGATCGATTGCCATAAGTGATAATTCTGACAAGAAAACGGTTTTTAATATGTCGCAAATAATTGATAAGGATAACACGTAACTGGTCGGCAGGCATATTAACTTCTGACTATTGACGCTGTATTGGGGAAATAGGGGAAGATCCGTGCCCAGCAATGGGCCGTCTACGGGCTGTTGCTAGCTTGTCGCATAATAGACTTATGAATTAACCTAAGGTTATTACTATGTCAATAACCTGATCAACTTGAAACCTCGCAATAGAACAAGTGAGGCGGTTTCGGACACTCCTTTCTTGATTTCGTAGAGGACTTCCTATTTAACAGGAAAAATCCTTAAGAGTACCGGAAGACTGCTATATTAGTAAATATTGCATTCGAAATTGCATTTAATATATTTGCATATCTGATATTATTATAAGTTCCTACTCAGAGTGGCAAGACTACGTTCTGGTCACTATTCATTTCGATAGAATCGTGATATCAATTCTGTAATAAGTACGCAATTCATTCGAATAATTTGACTAATAGGTACTAGAAAGAAGTCTCCACTCTTACTGTGAAGACTCTTGGAAAAAAAAGTTCTAAATTACCTTAGTGTTTTTGAACTTTTTTTATATAATCTACATGATCAACTCTCATGCATACATTTGCTCTCGATGTATCCTTCATCGTTACAGCAAGTGACATTTAAATTCTCAAATCGCACATAACTTAGAAAAGTCAGTGCGTGCCGCTTGGGTTTGAACCCGGACCGCTCGAGTGAGAGTTCGATAGCCACTAGCTTTTACCGCATTGTACGTGATTATACGAAAGTAAGGATTGAAGCGTACGTAAGTATAGGCGCCACCGCGTTTCAGAATTATGACCGCCTGAACATCTTCACGGGCTCTACGCGCTACGGCGTAGCAGCGGTGATTTCGGGAACAAACTGTAGTGGCACAGTGTAATTATATTATATAACATATCCTATTAGATAATTGTTCAATCACCACCGATTTCGAACTTTATAATCTAAATTCGTGACGGTGCCATTCATGTGTCTATAATCATGACTGAACGTATTATTTTTTAAAGAAGAGAAGATCTTCTCTGCCAGAGTTCTGGGTATGTGGCCACTATGCCATATACCACCACAAATATCGTTAGTAAATGGTGCTCAAACACCCTTGGCAAAGTTTTAGAACAAAATATCAGTTAACTTAGCAAATATTGCAAATAACGTAAAACCCGCCACGCTTCCCAGCCGGCATCTGACGAACATATTTCGGAACCCGCCAGGCGGGTAGCCGGAATTGAAAGTGTTAAAAAACCTAATTCACGCTAACGAAGTATTACGGCATAACGATGTTCGCGGGAACAGCTTGTGTTCAAATAAAAGTCAATGCACCATTTGTTTACTTAGTAGGTAGGTACGTTTATTTTCGTTTATTTTTCCGGGTACTTACGGAAATAAGCGGCTCGCTTTCATGGAGCCTCGTCACTTAGCCACACGACGCGACGACCTGTTGTGTAATTAAATTTTTGAGGCTTACCCAGAAAATCAGATGAAATAACAATATGGCATTCGGAAACGTGAGTGTTTTACCATAGCGCAAGCGTTACAATAAGTAATTCGGGGCAAAAACTTAATTTTACAAGGTGAGGTGATGATACTGCGAACAATACCAAAATAAGGGATTGTAAGCGAACTATTAAAGGTATTCCCACGGATAGGTATGGAAAAAAATACGGTTTAAAGAGTTTTATACGTGATACATAATTTCTTGGTCACCGTAGAATTTTATGGTAGTTTCGTCTACCATAAAATTCTGCCGTGGATTCTTGCTCCATCTTGCCAGTAATAATGTCTAAACGGTGCCTAATGGCTATCAATATGATAATAACAAGAATACGATATAAACGGACGCGGATCCGGAAGATAATATTATGCAGGGTGGTCGTGACAGAGATCACAGAAATGCCGTGACGCACCAACGACGACGCTAGATCCTACTGATTATAGTAGGTAATACATAGATAATATCAATGCGGATTTGATTCTAATTAAAAAATAATTATTGAAGCTCACTGTAACAATGGCCAAGAGTACCTACGCTAGTTTATCCATACTAATATTTTATTGTATATGAATGCGAAAGTAACTCTGTCTGTCTCGCTGTCGCGCCAAAACTACTGAACCGATTTAAATGAAATTTGGTACACAGATAGTCTATAGCCTGAGAAAGGACATGGGCTACTTTTTAATTGGTAAAACGTGTTGTAAAGAGTTGAAAAGGAGGATGAAAGGTTGGAAAGTTCTTTGTCGTACATTCGCGAAGGGTACCTACTATAAAGGCTCAAACAGATTAAATTTTATCAATTACTTTTGGTACCTACTAAAGTTTGATCATAGGTAATGTTAGCTGTTATCAGGTTGCCAGTCTTTTATGTATGTATGAATGAATACTCGTAATAAATAGTGGCGAAGACATCGGAAAACCGTAATAAAAACAAAAAAGGTCTCAATTGGGCTTAGCAATGGACCTACAAACCCATTCGATTGACAGATTGTTCGGAAAACGTCATGGTAACGCACACAGCTCGAACACTCTTGTCTTCATGCACTAAGGTAGTTCCGATCTCATATTTTAGATATTTAGATGTGGATAGTACCTACAATAGTATACCTGCATCAAATAAAATAGAACGTTTAGATTAGTAGTACCTACGCATGTTACAAACTAGTATTTTAATCTGTGCGCAGGCTGCAGGCGCCTAGTGTAGGTCAGGTTTGTACGAAGTTTGTACGCTGTGCGCCCTTGACATTTCATTTGACTTCATAATAGACTTGATAAAGGAGAATTTCTTTTAAACGAGTCAGTACTTTCACATATGTAGTTGTTGACTTTGGAAGTCAGATAGTGGTGGTTTATTAGGTACTTATGATATATTATTCGAACTGACTTAGATCCAGCCAGGCCAGCAACACAAAAACAAAGAGGTAGCTAGCTAATAGGATAGAATAGACGAAGAAATCTGACTTCGAACAAGTAGTGTCTTGTTAGTATTTAAAAATAACTTTTTTCCCAAATAGTTAACAATCTTCAATCGAAGTATCAGGGACACAAATATTTGTTTGACGGTCTTGTACCGCTTACACGAGGACAAAATCTCTAGTCATTGGCAATTCAATATGGCAGAGCGATAAAAAAGTTTCATCTTAATTACAGCAACGCGTCACAAATTGACGTTGCAAAAAACATTTGTGTTATCGAATACAAGACACAATCCGGAAGTCTAAGTAGGTACAAGTACCTACTCAGGTCCATTTGTTTGTCAAAGAACAGATATATAGAATAGTTTGTAAAGGCCTACCTGATTAATTATGTACTACATATGTAGCGTAACTTATAAAGTTGTAAGTTATGTTATGTTTATAATACAGGGATTCCCAAACTGGGTTCTGCGGAACCTAGGGGTTCCCTAGAATGGTCATCAGGGTTCCGCCAAAATTATTCCGTACGTATCGTTATGAAACATGATTTTCAGCCTACGTTTATACAAAAAACAAATACAGATCATGATTGGATGCTACCCCAGACAAACAGGGACATAATACCCATGTAGGTACGTACGTCACCGGTGCTGTCATCAGCATAGCAATGCATGCCAGGTGTTTGCTCTAGCATATCATTGATATGCAATATGAACAACGTAAGAGAACACAACACGGAACGCCAATTTTTAAATGTTCCAAGTCCGGTAACAATCAACAACGACTCTAATAGCACCTTTGGATAATAAATTGAAGACAACATGGGAACTGTAGAATTGAAAGGGGAAAAAGGCGCCATAGCACGGGAGTTAGCTCTGGAGCGCACATCTTCAACACCCCTACAGACAGAGATACCGTGCGGTGTGGTTGTCGTTGTTATCATTGTCATCAAGCGTTGAGTTAGACACAAAAAGAGAACCCAGAAGTTCGGTTCGCTTTTGCAGTTTGACATGAGCCTGGCTACCGTCCGGTTTATGCAGATGCAGCGATAGAAAAGACGATCGTTGAAAAGTTGCCTTCGATAGTCCGAGCGAACACTATAGGTACCTATATACAGAATATACTTATATTCCGTAATTAGTATTAATAGTACCAACTAACGTGATAATAAATATCGGAAGTTTTGTCGTTAGCATGCCATCCGTATGAATCAACGTCGAAATACGTGATTAAACTTTGGTAGTACCTAGTTATTGATTGTTTCTTTTTTCAGTGCCTAATAGGTACCTACTATTAAAGCATTGACGAGCAGGTGTCCGATAGGAAGTTGCTATAGAAATTCAATATCTTAATAATATAAAAAAATAAATTCATTGAAAAAAAAACTGATTTTTAAAAAGAACCAACTTATTTTGTTCTTTTTACTGCATTCAAATAAAAGTTTCTTTCATAATCGTTTTTTTTTACTTTTCTATAAAACCTTTCCATAGACTGTTCAGGAGTTCCGTCTTATACTTAGTTATGTTTAGGTCCCATGTAATAGGTGATCCTTTTCCAAACACCGGCCACAAATCCAGACTCTTGCGCTGCTACCGGGCAGTTTATGTTAGAAAAACTCAATCTTTGTTGCCCAACCCGGGGATCGAACCAGGAACTCTAGCATAGCAGTCGCGGCTACGACCTCTAGACGAACGAAGTAAATCACACAAGCTAACCTGCACTGTCGTACTCTTTTAGGTGCCAATGAATATAATATATAACCATTAATATATAACCTAGCCAGTTTACTGCAGCCGGTATATAATTGCTAGTCCTTCCTTACTAATACGAGTATCAATGAAATTGGAAAGTGTGTGCCTTTTCTCCTGCGCAACGGCGTTGCAACGGGATGATGAATGGATGTGGTTGTTACGCACACGCACGCTTTTATTAGCTTGGTATGTACGAGTATGTATGTAGGTATGTATGTATGTTATATGTATGTAACGGAATCTTTGAACGTGATTTTCTCCACTTCAAAACATCGGAATAATTTGAAATTTTGTACCCTTATCAAGGACCGATGACAATGCAATTATTTAAAAAAAGAAATTAAAATCTACATTTCAGTTCGGTTAACTGCAAAAGTGTGTTTTTTTATTATGATGTTTATATATGTATTTGTATAGATGTAGTAAACGGCCTGAAGAGACAGAGGCTTGTTTTATGAAAGATTAACAAAGGTGCCCTTAAAATGGACAAAACCGTCGAGCAAGTTGCAGGATTTAAAAAAAAAACCGACTGCAAGACAAATGTTATAAGTAGGAAATTTATCGAGAATGCGTGTTAACCAACTTTAAATCGTTATATTATAGGTATCCTAAACTGTTTTTTAAAATGCAAAATTAAACACCTATTAAACGACACTTGATATACTTAGTTGGTCGAGTTTTTTAATTTCATTTTGAAATTATTGCGTCTTTTTGTTGTCATAGTGAATCTGGGTTACTGTGATGTCTTCACCATCATAATCGCTTAACACCTGGACTGGAAGGATAGTTTACTTCAATTTTAAAAAGAAGAACAATTATATACAAAGATTTTTGAAAATACGCTTGCCATACCCATACCTACTCGGGTATGGAATCGGCTAAAATCAGACAAAATTACAACCTGTACTATAATGGCATCAATTAAAAGCGTCGATCTTATGGATCAAATCAATCTCTCAAAACTTGGTAAATTAAAAGAAAAGCATGTAGTCATCGTTGTGGACGATCTTCAGTATGCAATTTTAGAACCGACCTACTTGCAGGATAAAATTTATTTAAACTTATAATTTTTCAGCTCTCTGTAGTTCTGCAAGTATGACAGATACGTGTCGCAAAACAAAGGTTTTATTTAAATCCAACTAACACACTCACTGTTCACCTACCACCGCGCCAAGGAGCTATCATCGTCACTCAATTTCTCTACTTTTTACATGTGTGAAAATAATAAAATGTATAGGTATACCAACCTTAAAACACAATTGACTAAATAGGTACTACCTACTATGATAGTTTAAGTACTACCGACGTCAATTAAATATTCTATACCACCTTATTATTACAAACATTGCAGTTTAAGTCTTATATAGTAGATATGAAAATAAAAAATTTGGTAAGTATTTTACATACTCACTTTTTCACAGTATTGTGGCAGTAGTCTTCTGCACTGAACCAAAGCTGTCGAATTAAATTAGGACACACACAAGCTAATTATAATTATTTTTCAGATGATAATCGATGATGAGTAAGGATGCTTCCCGTGTAGCAAACACCGTTTAAATGACAGGATGGACGGCAATGGGTGATCCGCCGGCCGCCTAGAGTTATTATGTAGGTAGGCATAAGCATAATGTACAGGGGTCCGCGTACCCACGTACAGTCAAGAAAAAAATATCTAAAAAACTAGCTGGAGAAAAAATATTTTGTTTAAAAAATTATAAGTAACATTTCGAGAGATAATGACCCATGAAAGATAAATTAACTATTCCACCATAAAATTTAAACTATTTTAAAAGCTTTTATTTAACTTCACTCGTATGTATCTTGTACCTAAATATGTATGTCCTGGAATCTTGCAATCAATATTTCACCCACTTCCACTGAAGCTATCGAGCTGAAATTTGGCCCACAAATTAGGTTGCGATGACAATGCATGAAAATAAAAATAAAAGTTATAAAAGCTTTTAAAAAAAAATTTTTTTTTAGAGTATAATTATTATAAGCAAAGACAATTGAAATTCTTTTGAGGTCTACCTGCAAGCCAAAGCCGCTCCCGCATAAGCAGATTGGCGCAGACCAATTGATAACCGTATCTTACTAAACCATAAGATTATCATTGAGCTTCGTTTGTTTTACTCTTACTTGTTTTACTCTGGAATTCAATTCAAATCATCTGCTTCGTTGGTCTAGTGGTCGAAACCGCGACAGCGAAGCTGAGGTCCCGGGTTCTACGATCACCGGCTCGGCCAACAACTACCTATTGGGATTTTCTAACTTGGATTCAATATTCAACAAATAGTGTTTG
Source organism: Carterocephalus palaemon (assembly GCA_944567765.1). Lineage (NCBI taxonomy): Eukaryota > Metazoa > Arthropoda > Insecta > Lepidoptera > Hesperiidae > Carterocephalus > Carterocephalus palaemon. The sequence continues at coordinate 8,930,502 of OX155651.1, read as the reverse complement.
TGTTTCGACAAGGCTTTACGATTGTTTTCACCATTGAAAACAATCAGGACCGACGGCTTAACGTGCTTTGCAAAGCACGGTAGCGTCCATGATATTTTGCCTATAACGGTCACCCATCCACAAACCGACCTCACCCGTCGTTGCTTAACTCTGTCGATCACATTGAATCGAAGCGAGCCATGTGCTATGTACGCTACGGATAGTTAGTATCTGTATTGATGTAAGTAAAGGATCAAAAAAAATCCCCTTTAATGACATTTAACCATATTTTATTCTATTGAGAGAATAAATTTTTTATCATAAACTAGCTGTAGCCCGCGACTTCCACCGCGTTAAAAATAGCCAGTGGTGTTTTTATGTAGCTTGTACTCTGTTTAATACTTTGTTGGAAGTTCATAATGGTCTGAGATATTTATTGATATAAGATAGCAAACGAGCATTCAGAATGTCTGCTGCTGCCCATGACTACTCTGGCGAAGTGTGTTTTAATAAGTAGGTATGACGACTGTGAGTTTAAAACAGCATGATAAGTGTAAATTGAAGACAGGATAAAGGTATGTAAAAGAAAGATACAAATGGACCTAACAACAGAATACGTAGTACGAGTACCTATGTTGAAGAATCTGAATCTGTTCCCGAAAATGAAGCCCACACATACCAATTGGTGGCAATTGAGGGCGACCTTCTGGCTTTTGGGTGATAAATTGACCACTTATTTAATAAGCGTGATTTATCAATGATCATGTTGTTAACGTTTTGCCAGCGACTGTGTCTGCGTAGATATTTAATAAACTTTATTGACATCAGAACGAGGAAAAGAAAGCTTTTTCATGAAAAAAATTTCTTACATCGTGTTTGTTGTGAATAATCTGTCTTGTGGATAAGACGTACTGTTGGATTTTTGACAATTTTCAGTTTTTAATAATGATATTGTGATACAATAAAAAAAAGTATATAAATATTATGTTTTATTATTGTATTTTCATACGGGAACAGTGTTTTGTAATCAAAACATCTTATTAAATCACACTTGAATTTGAAAAACAGAATTATAATTTAAAATCATGTGATTAAATTTTTACAACAAAGTGCATTATTTTATTTTACAATATACCAAAATATTGTATTTTAAATTGGTCTTCATTGTTAATAACAACCTATCCTATACAAATACATAATATAATACAATACAGTTCACAAACGTGACCATCACGAGTTTTGTACACTCCTCCAGTCCTGGATGCTATGGTGGTACAAAATCTGCAAATTACTATCCAGCTTTTCGGTAGTGATGGTCGTAGTGACACAACATTGGATGACACTATCGCTGCGACCGATAGACGTCCCACTGCTGGGCACGGGTCTCTCCCACATACACTTCTGCGGGAGGTCTAGAGCATACTCCACCACGCTGCTCCAATGCGGATTGGTGGAGGGGTTAAGGGTTATGACACTATAATAAGGGACAATACGCATCCCATCACTGTGATGACTTGTAAACGAATAATTCACGCGTTATACATCCACATTCAGGACATCGTAGTGGTGGATATTGCATTCCAGCTTTTTGATCTAACACAGACACAGTTAGATGGTGGAACAAATCGCAGCTCAGCTTATTACTCCAAGGCATTACCGGAGTGCAAATCAGCAGATCCCATCACTTGTAAACAAATTATTGTGCACTGCACTTTACTTTCCATATTGTGTCATCAGGTCAGAGAATCTGTGATAACTTCAAAACGAACAATTTACACACTGTACATCCACTTCCCTCCCGGTACGTCGTGGTGGTAGAAATTGCACTCCAGCTTGTTGGTGCAGGCCTTGCCGTAGCGACAGGGCTTCGGGTGGTAGTAGTGGCAGGCGGGGTTCGAGCAGTTCGGGTAATACTTGCAGAGGCCCGCGAACGCTGCGGCCGAAATTGACTTGTAGTTCGCGGCCGGCACCACGTGAGACGCTGGAAAGGGCAGAATAGCTATGATTAAAAATATGAGGTGGTTAGAGCTTAGATTTTTATTGATACAGGATAGCAAACGAGCTTGCAGCACCACCCATCCGCTGCCACCCATGACAACTGTGACTGACTTTGAACAAGACTCAATTAGGGACTGGGATGGTTAGTCCAATTAGTTGAGAAAGTTAATTAGAACATTAGATGGTCAGTTCGTTAGTAGGTATGAGGACTAGGGACTGTTAGTGATAGTTAGTCCTGTTAGTTGGTGTTAGTAATAGTCCAGTTAGTACTTGTTAGTAGGAGTCTCGTTCTAAGTCAGTCACAGATGTGTTGCTACCCTTGAGGACTAAGATGGTCGCCTCTAAAGAAGTGTAAAAAGGCAAAGTATTATACTAGACATGTAGCAGCTCGGAGTTTGTATTTGTTCAACATACCACCTATTACATGGAACCATAATGAGAAACATAACTGGTGAAAAGTGTGTGTAATACACACTCTGTCGACCCTTTCGCGAAATACCGGCGTGATGTTATGTTATGTATCCCTTCCTGGAATTGAATCAACATTTGTATAGCTCTAAGGCCTAAACTCTACGGGCGGATTCGACCAAACATAGACTTACACGCGCGTAACTATACCAGGGATAATTTTAGAGTAGCGAGCTGAAAGCTGTCAATCATGTGTTAATTTTGCTTTGATATGACAGCTTCTTCTGACGTATGATAGAAAATAAAAATCGCGTAGGCGATCATATGGCGCTTTATTCTAAGGATAAAATGTATTCTCGTTTGGTAGAATCCGCCCTAAGGTACAGTACTCCCAAATTAATAATGCACATGCAAATCTTCGCTAATTGTCGTATTCCCGGAAACACCCGAATCATTGAATCGGAGAAAGCCCTAAACAATGCACTTGCATTTTGCACCTTGTTCGAAAGAAACAGGAGTCAATGTCATATATCAAATCATGTGAAAAAATTGAAAACAATTCGGGCGGTCGGCGGCTGTCGCCGGTGGTATGTCAAAGGTCCGTCAGTCGTCTTTAAATATTGGTGGTGTGTGTGTGTGGAATTATATAGAGCTGCTATTACACACCCTTCTTGGTTTTGTTTTCAAAGGTGATGAATGCATTATGCATGAAGAAAATGCACTTAACCACTCTATATACATATCGTCTTCCGACGCTCGGGGAATACGACCGTTGCCGAACAGTGACGAAGATTTCTATGCGCATTATTAATTTGGGAGTACTGTATGTAAAATCGAAAGTGTCGAACTGACCAACGAGTGGGGCGGAGGGTATAGTGGGCGCGGCGATAGCGTTCGGCGCGTGCGAGTACATGCACCCCCTGCGCGTGCACGCCGCGGCGAACTTGCAGCGCGGGTGCGCGAACGCGCACGACTGCCCGTAGCGGCACTGCGGGAACGCTCGGCACCAGACCACCTTGGCAGCTTGCGATACTGTCGGCGAGGTAAAATCGAAAGTGCCAAACTGACCAACGAGTGGGGCGGAGGGTATTGTGGGCGCGGCGATAGCGTTCGGCGCGTGCGAGTACATGCACCCCCTGCGCGTGCACGCCGCGGCGAACTTGCAGCGCGGGTGCGCGAACGCGCACGACTGCCCGTAGCGGCACTGCGGGAACGCTCGGCACCAGACCACCTTGGCAGCTTGCGATACTGTCGGCGAGGTAAAATCGAAAGTGCCAAACTGACCAACGAGCGGGGCGGAGGGTATTGTGGGCGCGGCGATAGCGTTCGGCGCGTGCGAGTACATGCACCCCCTGCGCGTGCACGCCGCGGCGAACTTGCAGCGCGGGTGCGCGAACGCGCACGACTGCCCGTAGCGGCACTGCGGGAACGCTCGGCACCAGACCACCTTGGCAGCTTGCGATACTGTCGGCGAGGTGATTTTATTTTATTTATTTATTTACTAGCTTTTACCCGCGGCTCCGCCCGCGTGGTCAAAGTGAATTAACAATGACTTGTTTATCATATACATGACACATTTGCGGTGGATGAATAGTGACAGTTCCACGATTAAAAGATACTTAGAGGAACCAGAGGTAATGCTGACCGCTGATAAAGTGTACGTACACTGACATACTGGAGCTTTAAGCTAACTTCAATAGAAGTGTGCTGGTGAAGATTGTGGAATTATAGGGATTCGTGCGATCATTACATTTTCACCCTTACCTAGGGTTAAGATGGTGGTACTAATTATATTCTGTCCAAGTTGTGTGACTCGAAGTCTCGTTCCATTACATAATCGAGTATCGAGTATCATTTTGTTAGCGTGATTCAGAACTTGCAAATGAATTTTACTAACGCCATCTATTAACAACATTCGGAACTAAATATCTAGCAAATAATAAAACATCGATATCTTCCCATGGGGATGTTTTACCGCGGTAAAAAGTAGCCTACGTCACTCTCCACCCTCCTCGCTATGTCCACACACAAAAACCATACCATATAATAGCTTCGTTGCGACGTGAAAGCCGGACAAACAAACAAACACACTTTCACATTTATAATATTAGTATGGATTTATAAATTTTTGGGAAACATACAATTATTATAAAACATATAAAACAGCTTACAATATAGTGCACAAATCAACAAAGTTTCCACTGATAAAACAATGTGAGTAAAAACTGAGTAAACAATATAACATCGCGCGCAAACTTTAAAGATCACACAGATACATAAATCATTGTGTACATCAATCAGCGATACTGTTGACAGAAAAAGGTTGATCTACAACAAACTGTAACAATTTTTTGCAAATGATACATTGAATAAATCAATCATTAATAATATGATTAGCCGTATGCATTATTCTCGCCATTTGTTCACTTTGCGCATATTTTACATTTATCAGTAGCCGTGTGAGAAAAGAAAGTAAATAACACACTACAAATTGGTATTGATGTGTTGGAATTGAAATGTATTACTAACACATTTATATTATTTACAAAATTCCAGATTATTTTAATTTTTTTAGTCAGTAAAATTACTAAAATGGACGCAACAAGAATTCCTTTGATTTGTTCGTTTAAAAATGAATAAATATACTTACATGGGGGCAGCGCATCATATTTATGACTGTTTGTTGCTGTCGTAAGAACAACATGGCCATCGCTACTAGCACTAACCGTCCTCTCTCTCACTCTTTCTGGAACCTTCTCTGTCTTATGTACATCGAATACAATTGGAGATGCTCGTCTCCGCTTAACAGGAGAGCTTTTATCATTTTCAGATGCTGATGATTCTAATGAAATATCACTTTTTTGCTTCTCGAATGTTGGTCTATCTAATGAAATGTCACTACTGGTCGTATCGAGTATCGGTATGTCAGCCGAAATATCACTTTTCTTACCCTCCGGGACTGGTTTATCTGTAGAACTAATGCTCTTCCGTTTCTCAGGAGCAGATATCTCAATAGAATTATCATTCTCTGTTTCCATGATTGGTTTTACTACAAGAACTTCACGTTTTCTGTTCTCAAGAATTGCAGTTTCCGGAGGAATATCGCGTTTTCTTTTTTCAAGTATTAGATTGTCTGGAGTAATATCACTTTTTCTTTTTTCAGGAATCAATTTTGCTACCGCTACATTACTTCGGTTCTCTGGAGTTGTGTCTTTTATAGAGTTATCACTTTTTTCTTTTTCAATGACATCCCTATCTTCATCCATCGTTTGATCAGTAGACTTCTCGCTTGTTTTAGTTGTATCTTCAGATACAACATCTGCGATTTTCTTGGCCCGTTCATAAATAGTATTTTCTCCGTTTTTACTCTTTTCAACATTGTCACTTTGATTAGGTTTTTTAATTACATCATTATCATCATCATTGAGCAGTCCTTCAGTCATCAGTTTCTTTGCTAGGAACGCGTTGGGATGGTAACCATCCATTGTGACTATAAATTGTGTGTCTTTATCCTTATCAACAGTTGTATTATGGATATTTCTGTAATTAAATTTAAATTAATAGATTACAGTTAATTAATAACAGTTTCACTTATCTATTATTCTTTTCGCATATTTGACTTTCTTGCTACAATTTATGGATCCAATGAGGGTGAGATTATCTTAAGAAAACTCTAAAGTCTTACATTGTTTCAACAAGGAGCGTATCATCTCGCCGTATCAGTGTTCTACTGGGGACGTAATCCGTATTTTGTATTACTTTAGTTATGCCAGAGGTCTTGTATTCTTCTTTATCCGTCAAATTTCTTGCCCATCTGAAATAAATTAAAAATAATTGTATTACATTATGGAAAGTAGGTCCATCTAATTTGGAAAAATAGTATTAACAGTAACTCAAATCCAAAGCACGGTAGCTCTCATGAAATTTTGCCAATAGCGGTCACCCATCCTACCGCGCCCGTCGTTGTTTAATTAATTGATGCGAGCTATTGGCCAATGGACGCTACGGGGGGAATATAGCCGTGATATTATTTTGTTTTATATTTGACGATATCGCGCTGTGGTGACCAAATCTGACTACCGAACCGAGAGTCCAAATCCCGGCCGGGGCAGGTATTTATTTCTACTTATTCTCGGGTCATGGATGTAAATTTTTGTTGTTTTCTGTGTGTCTGCTACCCGCAACACAGGCTTAGGCCTACCGCGGGGGTTTGAGTGTGTTTGTGAGCGTTTATTTATTTATGTTCTAACACACCTTGGACTCTCCTCTTCCTCACTATCCGGGTTGCCCAAGCTGACTACGTCAGAGACACTTTCAGCGGAATTGGTCGCGGCGTTGTTGCACGGCACTTGTATCACAATCTTCTTGGGGTCGACGGTGCGGCGCATCGGCAGGACTAGAGCACGTTTAACCTTCTGCGGCTCCGGATCTACTTTAGGCGGTATCTGGAAATCGAAGTCGATTTGGTTTTATTTCAGTTATATGATACAAGATGTTTCGCGGTTCTCGACGTTCTCGTGCAAAACATTTATTATATTGATAATAAATAATAATAATAAATAATAATTATTATATTGAGCAGACTATTACTATGACCACTACCATCGCTACCAATACACTTTACGTACGTTTTATTAAAACCATAAAAAAAGGAAGATTGAAAATGGCACCTATCTCCGACAAAATTACCGAAAGCCGTCTTTGATGGTATGGTCATGTAAAACGGGGGTTAAGGTGGGTTAAGGTGGTGTAAAAGGCGCTTAAAATACTAGAACGAAAAAGGGTTAGAGGTCGCCCGCCCTTCACCTTGAAAAATACTAGCTGCAAGATGAAATCGTTCAAAACTGATGCGTGTGACGCCATATTGTGAGGAGACTCGACCCCAAATGACGTAAGGGTTGGAAAAAGAAGAAAGACATTTTTAAAGTGAAACTTTTATTATCTGAAAATTTTGGCTTGTCTGTCGCATGTCGCGTGACGCACGTCGCATTACATTTTAAAATTGAATCTAAAATTTTATTTTTTGTTGAGACACTGGGGAGCGAACCGGGACTCGCGGCGTAGAAGATTGTTTTTACCAACCATTCGACCATTCGACCAGCCGTACTTAATAGAATTTGTTGAAATTTAGATACATATACATATTTCGAACACAACAATTCGATCGACAATTTCGAGTAGTGACGCTTGTTATTTTATTTCCCATTATCATTCCAATTTTCCAAGTATAAAATTAAGATTGATAAAGCGATTTTTATGCCCTTAATGGAAAATTATTTCAAAAATTTTTAGTTAAATGTCTATAATGTAAAAAAAAGTTTCACTTTTACCGTGGTTTCATAAAACCACACAATTTATTTTTTTAGTAATTGCGTTGATCGTAATTCGTTGTTGTACTTTTGTAGTGCAGTATAGTATAATATACATATGTATATTATAGTAAACGTTTATCTATATTATTATGTTCTCACGTTGAGCAAGCTCTTGTGCGCGTCGGCCACAGCCCGCAGCAGCAGGCTGGAGGCGGGCGCGCCGACGCGCGGCCGCGGACGCACGCGCACAACGCTCGCGCACGTCGCGCGCGCCGGACGGTTCTCCAACACCGATACCCTGGAACGAACCGTGTCAAATGTCACTTTTCTAATGTCATCATGACATGTATCGTGCGCCTCATGTAGTGCAATGCAAACTAGTACGGGGATAGAATAAATAAATAAATATCTTGGACATTCTCACACACGGCCATCTGACCCCAAAGTAGGCGCGAGCCTGTGTTATGGGTGTCAGAGACTGATATACATACATAGATATTTTTAAATACATACTTAAATAGATAATATTGACATCCAGACACAGAACAAATACAAGTGTTCGTCACACGAATATTTGTCCTGAGTGGGATTTGAACCCACGACCTTTGGCGCAACAGACAGGGTCACTACCGATTGCGCCAACGGACCTGTCAAGACCTGAGAATAGCTAACATGATTATTATATTGGCTAAATACCAATTGTTACATTAAATATTGTCATACAACTAATTTGAAGTAAACTGTTTATTTTTTATTATTACTAATTTTTTTTTTATTATTGCATTTACCTATGCAAATTATCAAATTAATCCGTGATTTGAAGTGAGCGAAAATCATTTTAAAAGATTCCGATACATTCATACATACATCGATACCTACCTACCAAGCTAGTAAAAGCGTGTTAATGAGTTTACGATCATTGGTTTTTAAAAAAAGGTATTATACCAAATTTATACCTAGATGTTAGCCTCTTTGAGCTATGTTCAGACTTTGCACTCTCGTCCGAGGTGGAACTTTTCCTGTGCGTTTCCGAGCGCTCGGGTTGGCTGCCCAAGCGACTCTTGGCGGACCTGTCTGAACGCTCTACCGGTGCCTTTTCCGGGGTGCACCTGCAAACCACATCTATCATATAATAATATCAAGATAATGAGATAACCTTTTACAAAAATGATGTTAATATAATTAAAATCTTAGACATTTTCATTCAATTGTAAGATCTGTTTCTTAAGCACTTCCGTGCTTCGTAGGGCACGTTACGCCATCGGTCTCTGTTTTTATCACAATATAACAATTAAAATAACTTTGAATGCGATATTTGTATACTGGTTTTTCCAGATGTGTATAGTCAAAACAATTTCTGAATGGTCCTGGATGCTACAGGAAAAAAATCGCTATAGCCTACCACTATCTTGGCTAGGTTAGGTTCGATTAAGGCTTCGTTAGATGACGTAGAAACAAGGGATACCGCAAAACAGGATACCATTGACATCTGTGAGTAATTTTGTGCAATTAGTCTTCAGCGAGCGGCAGGTGAACCTAGTGAAATCTGCTTATTAAAATAAGTCAAAATGAGATTCATTCTTACTACCTTAAATGAGGTAATTAACAACCTTTCAGGAGTCTTTGTCGATTTTTCTGATGCTCTTCTTCCCTTATCTCTTTCATCCACAGCATCTTTTTTCTGAATGGGAGCACCAAGTCTTTCTCTTACCGGTCTCTTTGGCAGATTTAGTTCTATTTGGGGGAGTGTTTCAGGGATGTCTTTTGAGGTCACTTTTTTTTTGTTATTAGTGGGTGGAGGTGGTGAGGGGGACCGGGATATGCGGGGACGTAATGGCGGAGTGGCTATTGGAGGTGGTTGTGATATTTCCTGCAGACAAATTATTTATGTTATAAATTATGTCAACTAATAATACAAAAATCAAGGTAAAGAATGAAAGAAGTATTATACCAATACTAAGCTGCATGGGGGCATACCTGAAATACATCTTCAGCAAAATCATTAATCAGCTCATCAGCTTCAGTGCGTATGTTCAAAAAGTCTTCATCGTCTGACATCGAATCATCTTGACTGACCAACTGGTCTGCTAATTTCTGTTTTAATCCTTGAATTTTTGCTTCTATTTCATTCATCTCCTTAATTTTATCTTCCCTTGACGCATTTTCTGCTTCTGGTGCAATATCAGTGGGTTTTGGACTAATTACATTTTCACTGGTCAATGTAACCACATCTTCAGCTGTTTCCAGCATAGTGTCATCTTCAGTCATCGTCATAGAAACATCATTTTCCGTTACGATGGATGTAACTGTTTCGGAATCTATAGTACTTACTTCCTCAATATCAGCTGTAGTTTGAGATGGTATACTTGCGGGATCAATGATAGGAATGATTGGTCTTTTAGTCTCATTCAAAACTGGCTTCTTTTCTACAATTTTTGGTTCATCTGTATGTGTATCAAGTATGATGCCATGATTCTTTAGGATCTGGCCTGCAAAAACATCTGTAATAGAAGGTTCAGATTCTTTCTCGATGTTCATAAGCAAGGGAGGGATGTTTGGACGAATCATTTCATGTTTGCTTCTCTTTTTACTTTTTTTCCTTTCATCTTTCTTTTTATGAGCTTTTTCTTTGGCTTTCTTTTTGGACTTCTTAGAGCCATCACTCTTTTTCGACTTTTCTTTCTTATCTTTTTTCTCTTTGGATTTGGATCTTTCTTTAACCTTGTCACTTTCTACAGTTTCTGTGAAATAATATTTGGTCATTTAGATACTTGGCAAATTAAGATATTATTTTAAAAAGAAACACCAAGTGAAAATGAGCTTGATATTAGAATTGTTAGATACAATTGCCTCTGTTACCATGCTTAATGCTTCATGTTCCTAGCATGGTTAAAGTAAATAAAAGATAAATAAATACATGAAGAAGTGCTAAGCCATATTGTGTTAATAGATGAAGTAGTAACTATAGTAAAAAGAAGTGTCCATAGCCCAATGGCTCCCATCTATTCAAAGTGATTGACAGAGTTTAGCAACAACGGGCGTCGTCATTGGGGAACCAAAAACTCAATGGTAGAAAATTTCAAAACATGCAAAAAAAATATTGCATGATACATACTTGTAACTAGGGTTGCCAATCATACTATAGTATAACCGTATTGTATTATATATCGGGTCTGAGTACTTTTAAAGAAATATATAGTATTCAAAAACACCATTAGATGAAATAATGAGCTTTTAAAGCATAATAATAAGACACATTGAAGTCAAAAACATATTACGAAATTCAAGAAGTGCCAAAAATATAGTTTAAGTATATAAAAAGTTTGCTCTTTCCTTAAAATATTATGGTTTTTAAAGTGTACTATATATTTTAATAGTTAATTTTGAAAAATACTATATTATGTAGTCGAAAAAATTTTGGCAACCCTACTTGTAATACTTAAAATTTATTTTAGACTAAAATAATCTTACTCAAAGGAGCAACAGTGACTTCCTGAAGTTTCTTCAACACTTGATGCAGCCAGTTAACAAAGAGTTCAGTGTTGTCACCCAAAAACAGCTGTAAGTCATCTTCCATCTGTGATCTAGTGCGCTTGTTTGCAACCATGACCATAACATAATCGGGAAGCTCATCATCTGAGAAAATTTGTAAATATTTACCTTATTGGTCTAGTGGTCACAAGCTTAACTGACAAGTATAAAGTCGGGGAGACACACACACACACACCACTGTTTAATGTACAAAATACATACACACAATCTATTGCTATTCTTTTGTTAAAATTGCTCAGAGAGTTAAAGTATTCAACTGGTGTAAGGACAGTGAAGCAGACTTTCTATTATTTCTACTAATTGCTATCTTATATTAATAAAAAAAAACTCAAGAGCTGTTTATACAGACATTCGGTTGACATGCAATCCCTAATGACTTCATGATGTCAATATAGAACAATCATTTCACATTTCAAATGATGAGGAAAAATGTGAGGAAACTTGCATGTATAAGTATGAAGCCATAATTTAAAAGTGAATAATTATGAACTGGATTAGTTGTAATTATGAAAATACTATTTTAGTTAGAAGTACTTAGTCTTGTTCCATAGATTTCCCACTCACCTACATAGCAGCCCAGTTCTGTTAATTTGGCCTTGATGGCAGACTGTAACAAAATATTAATTTGAATGCTAAATAATCACACTAAATAGGAGTAACACAATTTAGATATGTTTGTATACTTTGATTTTATTCACTGTTGCAGAAACTAACTAGTGTTCTTTAGGTATTATATTTATAACCATTATACTCTTAGTTGCAACAAAATACTGTCAAATCATCTGATTTTCAATGAATTAACCATAAAAATTACATGTCAAACAATCTATTTTATGGTTTCTAGCTAAACTGACGATGTGGATGTCAGTAAAGGTTTTAGACTTAAATTTTTTCAGCTTCCAGAAGTAATTGACCAAATTATTATCATGGTGGGAAATTATCACAATAAATAAATAATTTAAAAAGGGAATAAAACAGTATTTACCCGCATCTTTTGGCCGATTTCGCTGCCGACTACATCCATTTTGGAAGATTTAAATTTTCGATTTAACCTAATAATTCAACACTTATACTTATCACTCTGGTTTTGTCGTGCTATATCATGTTATAACTAATTCTATCATTTTATTGGTGTTTAAAAATCTTGCATTCAGCTCAGTTTAATTTTATTAAATTAATAACAAATCTGTCATCAACGTCTGCTTGCGGCAATCCAAACCATGTACTCACGACTGTTAATCTTCATTGAAATTGTTTGGGCCTTATGTCTATGGGTCGAGAATAGAATCCGACGTATTCTTTTTTTTTAATTCAATTTGGCCGTCTCCCGTCAAATTTTCGAAGTAACATTTGACACAGCCACAGAGTACTTTGTTATATACAGAAAGCTTTGATAACGGAACTAAAGAGGATGGGAAATAAGGTCACGTGATTTGAAGCCGATTGTCTCTACAATATGGCGTAAACTCCACCCATCAACCGCCTAAAAAACCGCCCCCTGGTTCATAGTAGACTCTTATAGTCTATACTGTCCAAATCGATTAAACGTTTAAATAAAGTAAAAAAATAAAAAATAGTTTTGTATTCTTAAATGTGGAGGAAAAACTAATTAAAAAACGACTATCTAGTTATAACTTCCTCAACTTGACTCAACTCGATGACACCAGGCTTCCGGTGTCTTTTTAAAATGGCGTCCTAAACCAGCTTCAAGGCGGTCCTTTGGTGGTACAACGTAAGATTTTACTAATTGAATTGAATGTGTGACCTCTCTTGTACTTTTTCTACAAGTACAGATTGTGACGTGTAAGAATGAGACAGTTATATTTTTGTTATTGTTGTTCATATTTGCATGATATTTCTATAATGAAAACATATATAGGCAAAATAGGGCCTATCCTCTTTAGTTCTGTTATCAATGACAGAAAGACACAGCTTTAGTTTGAAGTTTAATTTAGCTAGCTACTAATATATTAATCTGTGGTTTCATTAATCATTATTTTGATCGAGTGAATTTATGTTATGTTGATTTTTATCCGAGCTTATCCTCTCAGCTAAACCAGTAATTCGTTGTACCTTGTTGTATTTATCACCATGTACAACAAGTGTTGTAATAGAAAACTTTGCGATTAAACGACAGGACGTTAAAATGCATCAGTTTCCCACATCTAAGATAGGACTCCAAAAGTGGTTACAGTGCATTGGTAGTGTTCACCTTCGTAGCCGTAGTTTGCAGACTTCGGAAGATGTTTGTGTGTCACAAGCATTTTGAAACGAGGTTCATTATAACCACGTCTCGTTTGCGTTATGGTGCATACGGTGCATACCCAACACTATTTTCGGAAAATGAGATAGAAAGCGGCGTACCAGCAGTAGTTTCCGAGACCAAAAGTAAGTAAATATTAAAATCCTGAAATTTTCCTTCCTGAAAAACAAGTAACAATTATTTTTATATACCTAATTATTTATATCTATATATATAAAAGGAGGTGACTGACTGACTGACTGACTGACTGATATATCAACGCAGGGCCTAAACTATAAGGGTTAGAAACTTGAAATTTTGCACAGGGGTTCCTTTTATAACGTAGGGGAGCACTAAGAAAGGATGTATGAAAATTTTACCGTTTTTGAAGTTAGTGAATGTCTAATTCCACGCGAGCGAAGCTGCGGGCGTCCACTAGTTATTTTATAAGCCTGGTCTAAATATTTTATAATTTAGTGTTAATTAAGTGAATACCAAAACGATATCTGTATAATACCTACTTCATTAGGTCAGTAATTAAATAGTAGAGACCAGATTATATGCAACATTAAAAATCTTGAAATATGCATGCAAATATGATATTATGTTAGAAATATGTATGAAAAATGTCAATATATGCAACTCTGAATTTACCTATCTACCTTAAGCTACCCTGTATATAATCTGATTAGACTTTAAAAGATAATTTAAAAAAAATATTTTTGCCTAAAGTAGACATAAAAATACCAAAGTTGCAGATCCCTCATCAACGCGTATATACAAATTTTAATATAACTATACAATTAACATAGCATTATTCATTTTTATTTTCAGTGGACATATACACTGAGCACTGCTATTCCAAAAAGGAACTACATGAAGACCATTCATACTATAAGTCTGCCGGTAAGTTATAGTACTAATATCTTTTGAATAGTAAGGCTTATGCTGACTAAATAGAGATTGTGAACATCACGATTTATGTGCCGAGTCCTTTCAACTCAATACATAAATCACAAAGCTGAACTCATTACGATGGAACTATTTTCAACAGGACTTGACACCAAACCAGTTTTGGTAACATAGCAAGCGGGGAAACAATATTGTAGCTAGTCATTTTTTTACTTTAGTGTACAGAGTGGTACTCAAGTTGTTTTATCATTTCAGTAGTAATACTTACATCAGCAAGACATCAGAAATTTATTTAGTATGTGTTTAGTTTAGAAAAAAATAAATACAATGGAATCAGCATTATCAGCAATATTACTTTTGGATTAAAAATACTTTCATGTAAGGTTTGCTGTTCCTCATGATTGACCGTGCTATGTTAGCTGATTCTGGTTGTTTCTGGCGGGTCGCTGAAAAACTTAAGAAAAACCCTTTTTAAGTTTTTTACCTGTGATGTAACATGCATTACTTGACTTTTTATTTCATCCATAAACCTATCCTTTTCATTTCAGATTTGGCGCATGAAAATCGTTACAAAATATAGTTTTGCAACAAATGCAACAAAATCATTAAAAAAGTATGACAAGAAGAAATTAAAAATAATAAAAATATATATTAATGAATTTTTGTTTTATTTCAAAATTTCTTTAATGAATAAACTAGGTGTATGCCAAGTATTCCTACCAATTAGTAGGAATACTGGGAATAAACCATAAAACAATATAGGCTAAGGTGCTTCGTACAAATTGGCTGTTAAATACTGCTCCTTTGCCTGTATATCCCATTAGTAATTTAAAAAAAAAAGAACTGTCAAAGTCTATTCCAGACATTCCTTATTGGCTAGTTTGAATGTAGGGAAGTGGGTCGTCTGATACGTAGTATCCCTTAATAGTTTGTGCATGTACTACTCTGTGATCCAAACCACAGATTATTATATTAGTTAGTTAGTAGTCCAAACCACAGACAAATTACGTTAACAGAATATCACAATCACAATATATATGTAGTTTTTCTTTTTTGGGATTTTAAGACGGTATTTAACAATGTTTTTATATATGGAAGGATACCACCGTTTTAAGGTACGTACCTACATCACGA
The DNA here is from genome assembly GCA_944567765.1 of Carterocephalus palaemon. NCBI lineage: Eukaryota > Metazoa > Arthropoda > Insecta > Lepidoptera > Hesperiidae > Carterocephalus > Carterocephalus palaemon. The sequence continues at coordinate 8,914,965 of OX155651.1, read as the reverse complement.
TAAATCATAGAGAAATAGAGATATAATATAGTACTGTAGATCAAAGCGATGAATCCACTGATAGACAATTATTTTTCCAAACAGACTTGCTATTGGTCGTACCGTCCTTTCTAGCATCACGGTGACGCTCACCCTCCTTCAGGTGTATATCTATTCTGTGCTCACCACCCTTGATAGCGTGGTGAGCACAGAATCATTCAATCATTGTGGTGAGCTTCAAGAGCTCAATTAAAAAATATAAAGGTTATAAAGTATTAAAGTGGGAGTGCGATTAAGGCTACGGTTAGGTGACGCCGTAAAGGTCACCATACATAGTCATAAAAGTCCATTCGAAAAAATGGATAATGTCAACGCTTACATTATAATTAATTACGTACTCTGTGATACCTACTCATTCCTCATTAGTTGCTATCAGATTTAATAAAATCGAACATTAAGTTGACCTTTACGGTCTTACTATAGAGCTTTAATCTCGCTACTAGTAGGTCTTACTGGTTTTTGTTGGTTGGAGCATCGCACACAGAGCTCCTTGTGAGTATATTTGTTCTGTGGAGCTGACGGACCCATTGGAGCAATCGGTAGTGACCCTGCTTGTTACGCCAGGGGTCGTGGGTTTGAATCCCACTCAGGACAAACATTCGTGTGACGAACACTTGTGTTTGTTCAGTGTGGGGATGATATCTATATATGTAGGTATGTATTTAAAAAAAAATTATGTATGTACCTATATCCGTCTCTTCTCTGATATCTTTATTTATTACAGGCATATAGGCTCGCGCCTAGTTTGAAGTCAGATGGCTGTGTGAGAATGTCCATGATATTATTACTACCTATTATTACAGCTATTAACTTGCTACTATAAAAAAAATAAGTCTCATATTACTGTGCGTGCATATCAAAAACACGACAGAATCTTGGTATAATCGCACAACACTGTTTTGTTGATTCATATTTTTATAGACAAGATGTGATATTAAAAATCATTCATTGAGAGGACGTTAGAGATAGTTAGGTAATACAATTTTCTTTAATATAATGTGTTGGAGCAGAAAGTTTTACGATTAAAGATGTTGAATCTGGCTAGTTAACAAGTTAATTAAATTGTAGAGAATTATTAGTCCCGCGATGTTTTGCTTTGCAGAAAGTTTGTATGTTTGTTTGTATGCAAGTGATTTACACATTTTTCCAATAAATTTATATTCGGTGTGAAAGATCCCAAAACACCGACAACAAACTTTTCAACATGTTTTCTTGTGAATGTAGTCTAATAGTTTTCATGGGTGGAGTTACGATTCGATGGAGTTAAGATCGTTAAGTCAAATTCGTATTGTGTAATTATGACTGTCAGTTCAATGAATACCTTACCAGGAATTGGTGAATTATTCCAACATTCCCCTTGTGGTTTCGAGACCACAGAACAAAACACAAAATTATTGAATAGTTTTGAAAGCGTACCTACCTACCTATTTCGTCGTGGGTTCGAATCCCACTCAGGACAAATATTTGTGTGACGAACACTTGTATTTGTTCTGTGTCTGGATGTCAATATTATCTATTTAAGTATGTATTTAAAAATATCTGCGTCTGCGTGTTTAAATTGTGTAATGAAACAATTACACATAGTGTCGTAATTCATTTATTTTTATCCAACAATAATTTATTAGCAGATAACAATTTAAAAATAATAATAAATAACACTATCCTAAAAATCATTTGGTACGAAACCACTTCTTATTCTAAGTTGATTTAAAACTTAAAATTAATATGGCATTATTAAATTCCATTAGATTCTGATACATTTTACCAAAGCATTTGACTTTAAAAAATTACAACACAATTTACAATACTGATAGACTGCTTTTACCTAAGCTAATACATATAATTGTACATATAATTGTAGTATAATTGTAGACAGAACTAACCAAATCACTTATTCCTGTGAACAAACTACCAAATGCAAAACAGTTGTTTATTGCTAACAGGTACCTACCTATATATAGGAAACAGGGGCGTAGCTACCGCCGTATCAGCCGTTATCAATGATAAGGAGCCCCTGGGCTACAGAGGCCCCCAACGTGTGTAAGCAAAAAATAGTCAATAAATATTTATTTTAATTTAATGCAAACATTTTTGTTTCTTTACCCTTCATTTGGGCCTCCCAACTAACTTTGATAATGGGCCCCTCCAAGGCACGCTACGCCACTGATAGGAAATAATATAAGGTACATATTAAGAAACAGATCCCATTATCAAAGTTAACATTTAATGAAGTTATAGGTCTTATGTACACATAAAATTATTAGGTAACAAGATACCTTATAGACTTAAATACCAAAGTATTGTACAAATGAGGTGTATCAAGTGCCATATCCAGTGATAATATCAGGTGTCATGAGTCAATGAATGTGTGGCCAAATATTCTTAGGTGCACGTTTTATACAAATCATTTAGGTACTACTTACAAATAGTGAGGTAATACCTACTAAATTCCGATCCCTATTTCTAAAGAGAAATTCCCCCAGAAATTATTGTAATCTTTGGTTGTTAACTACACTACTTGGAATGTCAATCATGGTATTAAAGTTATTTTCATTTTGTAAAATTGTCCAAGCCCAACATTGGGACGGGACGTCTATGGCTCGTAGCTAGGCTCAGCATATAAATTGGAATGTAAGAAATGAGTATGGATTTGAATATTTTATTGTTACTAAACTTATCAATAATTGATTATTATACCTCCTACCTTCTTCCAAAAATGCACAACCAGATAAGAGCTTTATTGGAATACTTATATCATTCCAACTAAGTTTATTTTATGGATTACCTATTGTAAATGTAAAAAAGGCACCAATATGTTCATAAAATTAATATTACTTGCCGCTCGTTAGTAGGACGGATAAAACTATGTAAATTTTAAGAATCTTATGTTAATACTTGATACAGGTAAACAATCTGAATAATTATCAAGTCACATTGTATAGGTACGTACTTCTGTATACACTGTTCACTTCGAAGGTATACAGAATCTTCATGTGCGTATACATGGTATACAACAAAGGTGCAAGAAAGCTTAATAAAATATTTAAATACTCTTTGGTACGTCTTACTATCGAGCGACAAAGCTATGTCTTCCTGCCTATCCGTTTATCATGATAATCAATTTCGAATCTCGTAGACTTTGGTACTAAATTTCGCTGTGAACCCGTAGCGTTAACTTTGCTCCCACAGGGTCCGCGCGACCCGTTCGTTCCTTTCGCGCTTTTCGGCCCGATGTTAAAAGCCCCGCTGCCGCCACCGGGGCTTTGTGTCCCCTCGGCTCTGTCTACCTTCCAGGAGCGGGGGATATCGACCCCCGAGGGTCTGCTCTCGACTCTCCCAGTGAAACTTGGCTGAGCGCCGTTCGTGTGTTGCTGTAACTGTACCCGTGACGCTCGTTCCATTTCTCTAAAAAGAATTCGGGACTAGTTATTACTAGCACGTTTATAATTTGAAAAGATTTATTTGAATGAGTAATTTATGAGACAATCAGGTAAGTAAGGCTCCACGTATTGACATATTACTATGGACGTAGGGTCCGCGCTAAAAATGTCCGAGAAAAATGACCTACAAAACGCAAAAAGACCTACAATTCCAATCGTCGCGGAATCGTGCAAAATTATTTTGCACGATTGTAAATGAATGCGTAAGAACCATCGCAAGATATTTAGTTTATTTATATTAGATAAATTTGATAGAGTCGCTTTGTTGGTTTTTTTTAAATATATATTTAAATATCTTGTTTTTGTTGTTATGTTTTTGAGACTAGACTGAGTCTAGCATAAGCTAGTTTAGGTACACTTGATTTACTTGCACTGTGTAAATTCTAAAGAGTTGTTTTCAATGTGTCCGCCACTAGAAGGAAATATTAATGCGAAGGTAAGTCTGAGTTTACGTCCAGGAATCGAACCCAGTAGTACGAGGGTAATCCACACAGGCGAAATCCATAGTATTGAAGACAGTGTAATAGCAGAATCACTGGGCAACGGATTCATCAACACCATAGCCATATTTAGCAGTAGGATGAAACGGTACCTTCAAGTGCGAACATAGGATGCGAGGGCGGACGTTCGGTCTTTCCTGATGACATGCTGGCATGCGGGCGACGATGGATACGCACCGCTGGTGAGCCCCGAGAGTCGCGCTAGAGGGCAGCACAGCGCCGCGGCGTACGCTGCGCGGTACTGAGCGTTCATTATCACGTAGATGATGGGGTTTACGCACGCGCTCGCATAAAGGAGCAGGTACCCTGCTATGTGGAATACTGTGGAAGAGAAAACAAAATACTTTTTATAAACAATCTTAATTTGCACAGAAACAAATTGTTAGGTGGAATACGAATGATCACAAAAGCCATTGCACAGTTTTGACACTTAACACTAAAGGTACCTCATGCATTTTACAATGATTGTCAGTACTTGGGAAGTTATATTTACCAATCTGCCCTTAAAGAATGGTGTAATGATTATCTACTTATATTATACATAAAGTGGAGATGCTAGTTAAATATTTGACAACAAGAAAAAAGTACCTAGTCACAGCATTGTGTCTAAAAGCATCCTGAAGAAGTCAGATAACGTTTTATGATGCAATCATTTACGATGAGCTACTTTATATTTTTCAATTTGCCAAGCAATATAATGCGCACTGACGTGTGTTTCAATTGGTTTCATAAATAGAGCCTTTATAGCCAGGTAGACATGCATGTCGCTCTACTTACTGACTCGATGCAATTGATACACAGATGTGTTCAGAATTTGAAAAAAAAAACGCTAACATTGAATATAATGGAGGAAGATACAGAGCGTCCTTAACCCAATGCCTCACGTCTATTCAATGTGATCGACAGAGTTAAGCAACGACGGGCGCGGTCGTTTTGTGGATCGTTGACCACTAGTGGATGGGCTCTACCGTGATTCGGAGGGCACGTTAAGCCGTCGGTTCCGGTTGTTTTCAATTGTGAAAACAGTCGTCTTGTCTTGTCGAAGATCTTCGGATGGGTTGAGAACATTCGACACTGGTTTGGCCACTAACCCCTCCACCAATCCACATTGGAGCAGCGTGGTGGAATATGTCCAGGCCTTCTCAGTTGTAAGAAGAATGTTGTGACTTGTATCTTACCTGGAAAATGAACGTGACTATCGGCGACTTTAGCAATCGTGATGGGCAGGTAGCAAACGAGGAAAGAGAGGAAGATAGCAAGCACCATCTTGGTGATCCTCCACTCATTGCGTCTAGCCTTGGTGTCTCTGTTATCCTTGATGGTAGATCTCTTGTCGCTGCCGTTGTTGAGGGTACCAGGTCCGGTCTGCGAGCGCTGATGCTCTCGCATCCGTTGTTCTGAGCTGCAGAAAATATTTGGATCAGAGTTGATCATTGAGTTTTCAATTCCACGCGCCTTTCTATGACAAACCTTGAATAGGGCTGTAAAAGTTGTGACTACGTTTATAACCGTGGAACTGTGCGATATGTTGGCCAATGGTTGGCTGACCATGTACAAGGGCTAATCCTTTTGGATAGTAGAAATCTTAATATTTACCTTCAGCAAATAATTTGCTACTTATATAAAGGTATTCTACGTTCTTCCATCTTCGTTCTTCTACCATTTTGTTAGTGGGTACTTAAGGATAATACGAATTCTTAATTGATTACAGAGAGCGTGATTTCTTTGCAAAACGATGAAAACTCAGATGAACTACAAAGTTCATAAGGTACAAACCCTGAACCCCGAATTGAAATTCCAATCAATGAGATGGAATCTCAGTTTTTGACCAACTAGTGTAAGATTTACAATTATTTCCTGCAAGGTTTCCATAGGGCCATAGATATCACAGATAGATATTTTTATTTATTTATTTATTTATTTATTTATTGTAAAAAACAAAAAGTTTTTACAAAGGGCGGACTTAATGCCTAGCAGCATTCTCTACCAGCCAACCCAATGTGATGGTGAAAATAAGTGGCAGGTGTTATGCAATTCACAATTATGATATATATATAAAAGCAAATCTATATATATATATATATATATATATATAACTATACACATACATAAATAAATACATACATCCATACGTATATACATACAAACATATCAATATCATAAATATTAATATAGTAAAAATACATAGATATAAGTATATTATTAGAGTGAGGTTGGTGAGAAATAAAATTATGACTCCAGATGGGTTATGAGCATTTTGTGGAGAGATATTTGTGGACTTGCATCTTAAAAGAGCATTTCGACAGTGCCTTCCTAATATCAACGGGCAGGGCGTTCCAGAGTTGAATTGCCTGAACAGTGAACGAATATGTGTAGAAACAGGTATGGAAAATTGGAGTATCCAATAAAAGATTTTCCGAGGAGCGTAGTACTCTATCATGTGTATTGCAGCAGTAAAGAAATTTGCTCTTGAGATAAGAAGGAGTTGCTGCATCATTTAAAATAGAGTACAGGAGAAGTAGGATTCTAGAACTACGCCTTTGACGAATGGGAAGCCAATTAAGCTGAAGGCGGTACTGAGAAATGTGGTCGTATTTACGTAGTCCGAAGATGAAGCGAATACAATAATTAAGTAGGCGTTCTAATTTATTTAGAAGTTCTTCGGTGAGATCTGGGTAACACGTATCCCCATAGTCGATGATTGGTAAAACAAGGGTTTGAACCAATAACTTCTTGGTCTTCAGTGGAAGAAAGTTTTTAAGACGACTGAGCGAGCGTAGTGTGGCCACAACCTTGCGACTGACTTCCACAACATGTGCATGCCAACTGAGGTTACAGTCTACTAAAAGTCCCAAGTTTTTAACGGTGTCACTAAGAGGGATAATAGAGCTACCAACGCATATATTTGGCAGTGCACCACGATTAATCTTAGCTAGTAATTTTGAACTGCCTATAAGTATAGCCTGACATTTGTTCGGGTTGACGGTTACTCCATGTTCAAAGGACCAATCATTTAGCAATTTCAAATTCTCATTAATTTTATCAAAGGCCGTAGGAAGATCGTCAATGTTGGCATGCACATATAGTTGGAGATCATCCGCGTAAAGATGATACGAACAATCGAAGAGTAGAGTAAGAGAGTTAATAAAGATAGAAAATAAGATAGGGGAAAGTATACCGCCTTGCGGAACGCCAGACGCCAAGTCGGCCCAGTCAGAGCTGTTGTCTCCACTCCGGACCGATTGCTGGCGTCCGCGAAGATAAGAAGAGAACCAGTCCAAGGAGTTAGATGACAAATTCAACTGGGAAAGAAGGGCGAGGAGGATTTCGTGGTCGACTGTGTTGAAAGCGTTTGAAAAGTCTACCAGTACCACCACCGTAAGTTGACGGTCATCCATACCTTTTCTCACGTCATCCGTCACCTTGATCAGAGCTGTGGTGGTACTGTGACCAGAGCGGAACCCTGACTGATAGACAGACAACAGGTTATGGCTAAACAAAAAAGAGGAGATTTGCTTGTGAACACATGCTTCCAAAATTTTTGAAAGGAACGGAAGAATAGATATTGGGCGAAAATGATTAGGCAAAGAAGGATTTTGGATTTTAGGTAAGGGCAGGACAAAGGCTTTTTTCCAAACTGTAGGGTACTGGCCAGATTCAAGAGAAAAATTAATAATGTGGGTAATAGCGGGAAGTAAATTGTCAAGGATTATAGATATCATGCGTCTACTGATGTTATCAAAACCAACAGCCTTGGACCGGATGGCGAGAAATACCTTTCTGACCTCGCTTTGCGATACTTGAAAAAACTGAAAGCACGGTGTAGAACTAGAATGATTCGAGGCAATGTGTGAAATAGCGATGGATCGTATATTATCATTTAATATGGGAGCAGATGCGAAATGTTGGTTAATGTCATTTAAAGACGATGGGAGAAGGTCTGATTTTGGAGGCTGTTTAACACCGAGCTTATTAATGAATTTCCACACTTCAGCAGGCGAGGAATTTAAAATATTACTATGAATGTATCGGCGTTTGGCTGTTCGTATCATCTGGTTACATCTATTTCTAGCGATTTTGAACGCAGACCAGTTGAGGTCAGAACGATCTTTTTTAAACTTTCTGAAAGCTTTATCACGTCTAGTCATGGCCATACGTACCCCCTCAGTCATCCATGGGGCAGGAGGACGCCTCACTCTGACTCTGCGTACCGGTGCGTGAGCGTCATACAGTCTAATGATGTTGGTGTTGAAAATTTTAATTTTATCATCGATTGAAGACGCCTCCACGAGCGGTCCCATTGTCAGGCAAGACGCATCCTCCTCGAGCTTAGCAAAATTTATTTTAGAGAAATTACGCAGATGTAGAAAGGTAGGTGTAAGTTTTGGAGGCCTTACTTTATAAGACAAATAGATTAGGTCATGCCGCGAAAAGCCTGGAGCCGCAACTTGACCATGTATTTCTACGAGTTCAGATGACGTAGTAAAGATGTGGTCAATCCAAGAGTCAGCCGTGTCGAAATTGTGATGAGTTGCGGCCAGGGGTAGAATAGTGAGGTTGTATGATTCAATGACTGACCGAAGCTTAAAAGCACGATATGAGTCTTTTGAAAGGTCGGTATTGAAATCACCCATAACTACGTAGTGTGAATACCCAGATCCAATTTGGTCGAATGCTGTTTCTAGAGTTGAAAAATAGTTAATTGAGGGAGGACAATATCGACACCTGCAAGGAAGAACATCGTAACTCATTTTTAGTAACTTTACAGGAGAGCGCGTTAAAGTTTAAAAAAATTCTTAGTCAGTTCTGTTATGTCCTAACGCCATTCACACTAGAAAGTTGTAGTCAAAAAGGGATAATTTATATTACTGTATGATTAATATGCTATTACTACGTTCATTTTACTACCTTTTATGAGTTACAATGAGTTTGCACGTTATAAACTTTATAAAATGACATTGTAACTCAGATTTACAATTCAAAATTGTACGCCTATGTTTGCTTCATAGAAAAAAAAAATTGTAAGTCTGACATACAATGCGCAACATGTATTTTAATTTGATTTGAAGTTACCATATAAGTAAAACAAGTGAAATAATTTAATTATTCTTTATTAATTCCAAAGTGTTTGCTCGAGATCAATGCATTGGGCAAACGGCAAAGCCAGTTATCAAGGTTGAAGACAGATTCCGGTACCATAGTCTCGTCCAAACCTGAAGTTTTGATAGAAATTGAGAAGTATTACGGACAACTGTACACTTCCTCGCAAGCCCCAGCTCCAGCTGGCGCTCACGATAAGCGAGCTAGATTAACCCGGCACTATACCGAAGATATCCCGGACGTCAGCCTGTACGAGATTAGGGAGGCTCTCAAACAACTGAAAAACAACAAAGCACCGGGTGATGACGGAATCACAGCAGAGCTGCTAAGAGCTGGTGGGAAACCTGTCCTAGTGGCGCTCCAGAAGCTGTTCGATACTGTCATCAATAGCGGAACCACCCCAGAGGCGTGGCGCGCGAGCGAGGTTGTGTTGTTCTTCAAGAAGGACGACAAAACCCTTCTTAAGAACTACAGGCCCCTTGCGCTCCTGAGCCACGTCTACAAGTTGTTTTCGAGAGTCCTTACTAATCGCATTGCGCGCAGGCTTGACGACTTCCAGCCTCCCGAACAAGCCGGTTTCCGAAAAGGCTACAGCACCATGGACCACATACAGACACTGCGGCAAGTTATACAAAAGACCGAGGAGTATAACCAGCCGTTGTGTGTCGCGTTTGAAGACTATGAGAAAGCCTTCGATTCTATCGAGACCTGGGCAGTGTTGGCGTCTCTGCAGCGGTGCCAGATTGACTATAGGTACATCGAGGTGTTGAAGTGGATATATGAAGCCGCCACAATGACAGTCCGAGTACACGACAGAAGCACGAACCCCATTCAATTGCAGAGAGGTGTTAGGCAAGGGGACGTTATCTCCCCGAAGCTTTTTACCGCTGCATTGGAAGGCGTGTTTAAGCTGATGGAGTGGAAAGGACTAGGCATTAACGTCAATGGCTAACGCCTCACACACCTTCGATTTGCCGATGATATAGTTATCTTGGCAGAATCGCTGGACGACCTCAACACTATGCTAGGGGACCTCAACAGTGCCTCACAATGGGTGGGTTTGAAGATGAACATGGACAAGACTAAGATCATGTCCAATGTGCATGTCAAACCTATACCAGTTGTTGTTGATGGCGCTGCCATAATATATGTATATGTATATTTACCTGGGACAAGTGGTCCAGATGGGTAAGTCCAACTTCGAGAAAGAGGTCACTTGAAGAATCCAACTCGGCTGGGCAGCGTTCGGGAAGCTACGACATATCTTTTCATCGAGATTACCTCAGTGCCTGAAGACGAAAGTTTTCGAACAGTGTGTGTTGCCAGTGATGACATATGGATCCGAGACGTGGTCCTTTACCGTCGGCGTCATTCGCAAGCTCAAAGTCGCTCAGTGTCGCTATGGAAAGAGCTATGCTCGGTATTTCGCTACGAGACCGGATTCGAAACGATGAAATCCGTAGACGAACGAGGGTTACCGACATAGCTTGTCGACTAAGCACGCTGAAATGGCAATGAGCAGGCCACGTCGCTCGTAGGACGGACAACCGATGGGTTAGAAAGGTCCTCGAGTGGAGACCAGGGCTCGAGAAACGGAGCACAGGCCGCCCTCCAACCAGATGGACTGATGACCTGAAAAAGTCAGCGGGAAATCGCTGAATTCAGAAGGCACAGGATCGGGAGGAGTGGCACCTATTAAGGGAGGCCTATGTCCAGCAGTGGACTCTGAAAGGCTGATGGATGGATGGATGCCCATATCATAGATCGTAAAATTATATGTTGCAAGTTTTCTTTTATAATAAAACAGAGATACTTCCGACTGTGGAGTATTCAAGATCTTTTGTAAGTCGAAACAAGCTGCTACAACAGAATCAGAGTGCTTGGCTCGGTGTTTATCGCTATCTTTTAAAATGTTACAATTTTGGAATCGAAAATATTAATCTTCGTTTGAGAATGAAAACATTGTAACTAAGATTGCAATGAAAGATTGTTTAACGTTCACGTTCACGTTCACAACATCTTGCGAAAGACAAGAGGGTATCTCGTATTGCAATTTTTTCTTAGTAATATTATCAATTACTGGCAAATTATCAATAAGTAACTAAATATACATTTTTATCATTTTCTGTAAACGTTGACTTACAATGCTTTAATACTGGCTAAAAACTTAATTAGAAATAATTCAGATATTATACAACTCCGAGAACAACCCTTGTGCCCTTGATGTTCACCTCTAGGAATAAGTATTCAGCAGCGGTGGAGTCATTAGAAGGAGATCGTGTAATAATATTATATGGCAGTGATGCCCTTAAGTAAATAGCAGTCCCGCCGCCACGGGCGCCCTCTCTGTCATTCCGTACAAGGACATACCCAGCCATAGGATACATTGACGAGTTTAATGAAGGCTTTAACCAACTCTCGGATATTAATATGGCATGGATTTGATCGCAAGAAAGTGATGCTTCAAGTTCAGCATAATGACTAGGCAGGCTTTGAGCGTTGATGTGACATACATTAAAAAACTTAGAGCGCGAACAAAATACTCCATCGAGATGACTCTTCAGAGAGCTACTGTCATGAGATGAGTCTGAGAACTCATCGCAAGAGGCAAAAGACGAATCGTCATTACAAGAATAATAGGAATCTTTATCTGACATAAATTTAAATAATAAAATATAATATACTAATATATATTAATTATACAAATAGATAAGCAAATAATGTATACTATAATAAATCAGAAAATTATACTTTCAAATCATTAACTACTTACTACTGCACCATCCCAGAAGATTGACTGTTTACAAAGCATTTGACAGTTATTTTAAATTTACATGATCAGTGATAAAAATAACAAAAGATATAACAGAAATAAAAAAAGAGATTTTTAAAAAAAAAAAAAAAATTAAGTAAACAAGGTGTGGCAAAAAACGTAACATATAACAAATAATAGTACTAAGTTTCCAAAATCAAGCATGCAGATGAAAATATTTACAGTGTGATACACTAATTAAAGACTTAACCAAGCTGACAGCTAAGCTACAGATAATAAATTTAACTTAAAAACGTCTTATGACAATGCATCAAACAAGGATCTAGTGATCAAAGCACAAAAATGGTCGACAATCAAGTCCTCCGCACATGCGTCTAAGTCAGTACCAACCCAAGTCATGTCCATTTTGCTTACATCAATGGTCGATTGTTTACTTATACGTGTCTGTGGCGAAATAGACGACAGAGTATATAAAAAGGTTATCAAGTAAGGGACGTCAGTGTCAGTGTCAGATATATGTTCACCAGACGATCGTATTGTTTGTTGTAGTAGATATAGAGGTGCGCGACTGCGAATGATCTCACTATTCGAATAATCTACAACTACTAATCTACACATTCGACTTGAAAATTAGTAATAGAATAATGTTCATATTCGAATAAAACGATTAAACGATTCGAATAAAACGATAGTAACTAATCTTATAGTAGCGTTTCTTTTCTACCAATAGAACAGATAAAGTGTTTTCTACTCGCAACGCGCGCATTCGCCGCTCACTCGCCTCTCTCAGTCAGTTTGGTTTGGAATGAATAATACTCGAATGTAGGTACAGCGTTGCCAACATAACGGATTTCCCGTCATATCAGATTTGGGTACGTTGAGAATGGGAAAAAATCATTCTAAATCATCTGACGGCTGACGGGATATATAACGGAAATAAAAACTACATATTTTTATCCAAAAATGTCTATTGCATTTTTGAAATGGTAAGATTAAAATACAAAGCAATTTTTTGTTGGTAGTTAAACACATAAGTGATTTTTAAATCACGCATAAATACCATATACTTATCATTGATTTTTTTTTTCAATGCAGCTTTTTGGTCGTTAAGGTAAAGCTAAATTTTGATTAAACTGCAACTGCAATAAAAATTGTCTAAAATTGTAGATGAAGTACTTTACGGCGTGATTAAAAAATCATATTACCTTAAATTTTATTTAATTTTTCCGCCATATTGCTGAATACTCAGCTTAGTTACAGAATTTGTTGTTTGTGTAAATATTTCTTATTTTTTAATAAACTTCTTTACTAAACCTAACATCACACTTGTTTGTTACTTTGTAAAAAGTTCACTTGCGTCCCTTTACCTCTGACGTGTGGTGCGAAACTGAGAACGAACATACGCACGTCGCGGTCGTGCGGGCGGCGGAGTCGGTCGGTTCGCTAACTAACATAAATGAAGTTCCGAGTCCGACTCGACTAGTTCCGAGTCGAATGAAAGGCGTAATAGTATCTGTAGCTAGTTTCTGATGAAAGTTAACACAACTACACGATTAGTACTCTGTGTGTCGAATCAAGTCAAATTAGTTACTACTTTTTATAGATCACTCGAATGAGTCGAATGCTTTACTAAGTCGAATAATTCGAATGAAATCATTCAGAGTCGCGCACCTCTAAGATATGATGAGTACAATATTTTATAGTCCCTCAAAATGGCTATAATAAAATACAAACCTTAAGTCATTACTCGTCTCGGTCGGCACAGTAAAGATAGAGAATTTTTTTAGGAGTTTTTATATACTTTTCTCGCGTTAACCTTAAGAATGTGATGTTATATAAAGGATAAGAGCAACATGTTTCTCTTAACATATTGATAGCATCCATTGAATTCATAAACAGACGATTGCAATGATATATAAAATTTAAAGAAATCGCAGCAGTGTTCGTTTAACTCTACTTAAAATATTTCATAAAGAACATTGTTAGACATTAAAATAGAGCTAAGATTCAAAATAGACACAAAAATAGAGCTAAGATCCGGTAGAAGAACTTGCAGTAGGTGTTAGTCCAATTATAGGAAGATATACGAATACGAAAGAAAATTGGTTTGATACCGAACATTGGAATGATATTGACAATTAAGTAAGTTAGCTTAGTCTAATAGTTAGCAATTCTTAGTAAAGACCTTCTGTAAAAATATACCTGTGTACGACCCAGAAGATCCTGGCATAGCAGATGAAGATCAGCATGGCGGGTACAATGAAGGCTATGACGAAGAGAGCTGTCTTAGACGAGCGGCCATTTGCATCCGGAATTATTGAGCATGTGCCGAGTTCTGCGTCGTAGTCAAATGTACCTGAAAAAATAAAGGTTAATATCTACGTCAGCCTCACCATTTTCAATATTGGATAAAAACAATGAGTATATTCTCATCTTTTACCACGGCCGAATTTGACCAGGAAAAATTACCGACACAGAAATTTATTACTAATTTCATTAAAAAAAAATTATGCTATCTTGCGAGGTCTTGCGTTTATCGTAACAACAACTCATAAACAAACATTACTAAATTAGCCCTAAGGCTAGATATTATAAAGCAGAAATTAAAGAATAATAATACCTAATAATTAAAGTCCCCCAAATGTTCATTCAGCCTACCTTACCTACAATGACATTCCGAAGTTTAAACTGGGCTATATTTAAAAAATAGATATCCACTGGTCTGTCACATATATAAGATAAGTATCTAACTTATCTAATCTAAGTATCCAACGTAGCTAAAAAGCGGTGACAGGCTAGTGGCTATCGAACTCGCTTCTCACTCCGTCCGGTCCGGTCCGGGTTCAAACCCAAGCGGCAGGACACATCGTGAGGAAACCTGCATACCTGAAAGTATCATAATGTTCTCGAAGGCATGTGAAGTCTGCCAATCCGCACTTGGCCAACGTGATGGACTAGGGCCTAATCTCTCCCGTTCTGAGATTAGACCCGAGCCCAACAGTGAGACGAAGAAAGGGTTGTGATGATGATGATGATATTTAAAAAAATGTACTGGGACTTTAACCCTATCCGGCTCCAGTCTCTAAAACCAGCCCTACAGACTGGAATAATTCGTTGCCTTGTACCTAAGTTCCGTATGTCTGTGATCTGTGTTTACTACTTTAGTAAAAAGCTAGATTGCTTGTTGGGGGACCTTGGCTACACCCGTCTGCAAAGTTTTATTAGTGTTTGGCTTTAGGGAAATTAATTAAAAACTGTTAATAGTATTTGGTATAATTAGGAAACAAGATTGAATTGCAACCACGTTTACTGAGGACTTAAATGTTTAAAAACCAAAATATTGTTCGCCTATAAATAACTAAAAAGCTGAAGTGAGCATTCCAACTGAATTTGTTACTAACTCACACGAATTGTAGGTAAAGTTACACGTTTAATTGAAAATAAATTTATGTTTAATAGGTCAGTTAATAATTTGTAAATGATAATCTTTCTGGTGAAATCATAGGATTCATAATTACTTCGAGCCTATATTAGGCGTACCGTGGGTGGCTGAAGGCAAATTATCTCAAAGATTTTTCCACCACAAAGACTTCACCAATTAAAGTTATAAATATTTACCCCAGACTCCAAGGAGAGTAGGTATCTGCATTCCATAGGAGAACATCCAGGAGAACACGATCATCAAGGCGATGTTATGTTTACGGTACACGCGAGCGTACCAGCTGTGGTGGGCGATCATTATGTACCTGGGAACAAAAACTATATACCTAATATACCTGTTTAATTAATGGTCCAACTATAGAATACCAAATGTCTCATCACATAAGCCCACTAATAAAATTATTTTTAAGCTACAAAAACCGAAGAAAATTTGTTATTTTGAGAGGAGTCCGCTTGGGGTAGTACCACCGCCATTGCAAATACCATTTTTGCGAAGAATATTTTTTAAAACTAAGTATTGTTTTCTGGTTAAAAATATATTGCTTTCCAGCCGGTAATCGTCTCTAGAAAATATAACCACATTTTCCTAGAGGCGAACATTTCATTTTCGTCCTCAGGGGTAGCTGTAGCAACGCATCTGTGACCAACTTCGAACAAGACTCTTCAGTCATAGTTATTTATTGGCAACAGAGAATGGGTGGCTATTTGCTCGATTATATCATATCTCCTTTTAAAAAAAAATACCAGGGCATGAAACCAAAAAATAGACATAACGATGAATATAAGATGATCTTGTATGTTTGTCAACAAACATCGCTACCACGTTACGTAACAGAAAAATGTTAGAGCAATAAAAAAGTACGTATGCCTCTGATTTTAAGCCACAATTCAGAGGGTCATTGGCATTGGGTTCTTACCAAATAACGTTTAGAAATAAATTATACCCTTTACACGATCCTTAAGTGACCGCTTAGCTCTCATCCATCACACGACTTCCGCAGGACAGTTTGGTACGATAAATTACATCCAGCTTAAATTGTCCAAGTGACATAGGGCTGATGCGGGAGATAAATTGGTTTCAGGTGCAGAACTTGATTTGTGTACAAGGAAAAGTTGTCCTGACGTCCTTGAAGGGTAATCCCTCCTTACCTCCGACTCTCAGACTTATTTTAGTCTGACGGTCGGAGGGTACTAGTGTGGGTGGGGTTCTACCTAAGACTCCTAAGAGTTGTGGTCTATGTTTATGTATGTATGTATATCAAGATTTTTAAAAGAATCGAATTGGCATTTTACCATTCATTATTTAAGATTATGGTAGGTACATTATTTACCGATAAATAAAAGGCGAACATGCACAATATTGATATACTTAGCTGAAACTCCCCTGAAATGATATATCGGGCAACCTACAGAGACAGCCCTCCTAACTTCGTAAGTAACACCTACACATTTTGCATATGCCAACGACTAGAAAAACTAAAGACACACTAAACATTTTTACTGATCGAAACACCATGCATTTTATATAAATTTCATTCAAAAAACTAAAGATTTATTTAAAGACTTACCTAACAGTTAACTTTATATACCTTAAAGGAAGAACAAAGTAATGAAGACCGTGTTTATACTATGTACCTAGCCCTTATTTATGTATTTTTGTTAACATTAAAATTCATAGCATTTATGAGTAAACATAAACATAAAACCATGCTTGTATTTTCCCGAGGGGATAGGCAGATGTGTGTAGTACACCCACTTTTCACCAGTTATGTTCAGTTCCCATGTAGACAGTAGACAAAATAAAAACTAGGTAAAGGGACCAGATGATCAGATTTAATTGTATATAGTTTACTTGAATAACCGAAAAATGTTTGCATGCTCACGAGTTACGCATACCGTTGTAAAGCTCATTCCAAATACAGTTCGTTAAATGGAAATTGTTGATTTCATTATAAAAACTGGTGGGCCGTAATGCTCGTTAGTCGGAAGCGAGCGAAGCAAACGATCGAGGTGAATAACTCACGTAAATTTTGTATTTTGAACTAACTTATGCTCGCGATTTTGTCCTCGTAGGATTTGGGAGTGCCGTAAACGTTCTATGACGTACTCTCTCTCTCTCTCTCTATCTCTGCAGTTTTCAGATCACGCAGATACACAACATTACCTATTTAAATATGTAGGTATTAAAAAAAATACATTGGCTAATAAACAAATTAAAAAAATTAAATGCAAAGCTTTGAATTCATCGCTGAAAATTAGGCTCCTAGATAGAGTAATGGTTTTTCTTTCTTCGGTGACCGAAGATTCAACGTATGTACCTACGTTGTAATGGACACTACTGCGATAGGCTATGCTATCAACTTTATATAAAATAAAGGAATTAGGGAAAATATATTATTTTGATATTCTACAATATTTTATTTGATTTTAGGCGTAAGTTATTATGAGGTAACATTTAATAAGTACCAATTTTGAAGCAAAAGCGCAAAAGTACAGACAAACATACCTACCAATGCACAGATTAAATTAGCTTATTTTAGACGATCTCGCTATTCCAACTGCTATAAATTTACATTGCACGAAATTATTTTATTCTCTCAGTCAACATCTCGTTAAGGCAGTTGGTAAAAATTATCTAAGTATTTTGTTAGAAATTGAAGTTCATTAAGTTATGAATATTGACTCCCCTATAGTTAGTTACTGAAAAGTAGCTTCCTACGGTGATTTATTAAAATAAATAATAGAAAAACTTCTATACCAAGATATGGCTTTGAATTGATTGGTTTACGATAGGAGCTGAACACCATATTTTCAATGAATACCTACTTATTTTCCAGTTCAAGGTATAACACTTCCATCACGATCTTTTTAATTTAATGCTACGAATATAAATTTAAGAAAATATATTTTGATATCAATTAAAATCTGTAATTGGATACTACAACGCTAAAGTTATGACGGTGTTTTCCATTTCGCCGTAAACGAGTTTTGTAATTTGAAAATCTACGAGAATATTATTAGAGCTACTGAAACCAAAAATGAAACATATTTTCTAAGGACTACAATATCAAATTTCTTTTAGCATAAGTCATCGATACACTATCCACGTATATTTACTCAGCCATAATATTCACATTCGAATTAATTGGCGCAGAATCTAATTCATCTCCATAAATTAATTTTATAGTGTCTAAGAAAGACACTAAAATGGAACTTTATACCTATTAATCAACATAAACTGTCTCAAATTGTTTGATATTTTACTGTGACTGAAAATGGTTTAAATCGCTTTAATTTCCTTCTGAATTCATGTCGAACGAAATAATTTAAGTTTATGGTGCAAAGAAGATAAAGTTGCTTGAGTGTTAAATAAATCATAATTGTGAAGCGTTCGTGGTCACATAATCATCATCATCATCATCAACGACGCCACTCCGACCGGTCTTGTGCCTTCTGAATCTAGTGGTTTCCCGCTGCCTTCTTCAGGTCGTCCGTCCACCTCGTCGAAGGGCTACGTCATTCGCGGGGCTGATTACTGGTGGTCACACAGCTCGATTCAAATTGTAATTGTAAATTCGTAATCGCCCGATTTCTTAGGGTCCTTCAACAATCCGTAGATTAGTATGAGATGAAGAAGGTGAAGAAGCATCGTTCCCATGATACCCTTTTTGGTACCTTTAAAAGGTATTCACTTTTAAACATAAATAAAGTTTTAAGAAGCGTTAAAAAAAGTACGTACCTATATAAGTTTACCGTAAAAATAAACCCTTAAAAAATTGTGTTCAATTTGCTGGCTTCGTAAGTGAAGATTACCCACCTAAAGGGTGGTTGTGGATATAAATTCTGTGGCCAAAATACTCTTATTCTATCTGATTTCGATTGAAATAACGTTTTCGTCAGCTGCTCTTGCCGAATAAATTGAATTCAGATGTAATCTTTTATGTAGATTAATACCAAATGTGTTAAGGTGTGTGAAAATATTGGACGTATATCTGTTATCATTTGTGAGAGGTTTTAAATTGAGAAATGTTTTAAAAGTTCACGCTTTCACATTATTTTAGTATAACCAGTATAACTAGTCTTTCACACTTAATGCTATAGAACTTTAGGGTATGTTTCTTGCAAAAATGGTGGAAATAGTGACTGCGCAAATTCTAAAATAAAAAATCTTTAAAATACTGAATTTTTAGGTATCAGTTGGTTGTTATTACTTGTTATATTGATGTTCACTCCTGATATACCTACATACATACATGCTACTACGGAAACATTGTCTAGCTACTTCCTATTGTACCTATTCCTATAGACTGATAGAGCACGATTTTGTGTATCATTGCCTTTCAAAGCAACATTCATTGCTTTACAATCAAACTTTATCACGTTTTTATTGGTTATGCGCGATACATGTAGCCCTAGTCGCCCATACAGATTATCTACCTCAAGAATTTAATTTAGAATTTGGGATTGAGAGGTTGATATAGAATGAAAATTAGTGGATAATCGTTATGAAGTTATAATTTATTCGTTGAATCAAACTTACATTTTATCACAAATCTACATTTGGACTGTAATTTACATAGCTTTAACCAAAATTCGACACAATAGAATACATAAATAACAGACTTTACAAACCAGAGAATTTTAGACATCATTAGATTTCCGTCTTGAATTCGTTCGATGCATGTAGTCCGTCCCTATACGTAGATACATTCCATAATCTATATAATAAAGATTATGGAATCTCTCTAGCAGTAGTTTAGTTGCTTGTTAGTTATGTACATTTTAAGTTATGAATGTAATTAAGAAGTTGTAAAATTCTTAACTAAATTGGACAAGACAAAAATTGGAATATATAAGCCAACTCACCGATTTAACGTAATGAGAGCGATGCTCAGGAGGGATACACCGACGTTGCCGTACCGCAAGAACGGGACCAGTTTGCACAACACGTCCCCGTGGGCCCAAGTCCTGGTCCAGAAGCCCGATATGGCGAATGGCAGCACCACGGCACAGAAGAGAAAGTCGGCGATGCATAGACTGGAATTAAAATGAGGCTGGAATTAATCTTAGGTACATTAAATAATCATAAGTTATAATAAGATTAGAATTAAGTTGAATAAAATTAAGTAAAAAATACATCAAACATTTTCTTCAATCCTGAAATGAATGATTCAGACATAGTTCACTCAAGTAGAGCTTTTGCATTATATATTAAGTATGTATACGAAATTATTTTTCAAAGATAAAAAACTGAGTTCCGAAAATTATAAGCTAATTCAGACTATATTTGAATCATCATAATCGACACGGTGTTTAACAAAATTGGCGGATTATGCTCTCGCTTTGTTAACAAATTATTCATTTTTAATGTCTAATGACTACTCATTAGGCGACTATTTAATCTGTATGGGCGGCGAATTTCTGCCGTCATAAGGTCCTAATTGCGCATAAAAATTCCACCGTGAAATTCTGAAACGTGAGAGACGTTTTGGAAAGACGATTTCTACAAGATTTTCAGTTAACTAAATTTGTTCGTCAAAGACAACGGAAATTGGTTTCGTTACTTAACAAAAGGGAAATATAAAATTTATGTTGAAAATTTGGGAGTCGATAAAACTATTTTTTTACTCTTCATGCGGTCATTTGTAAAGGCTTAAACAAAGACTTCAAATTACCTACTCTTATTATTCTACTATTGATTAAAATAATTACATATTATGTATTTTAATGGTAGTAGGAATTCAGATTACTTTGTGAGCATCTTTCCATCATTTTGAACGATCTACACCAGTAATCATTATTGAATAACTTAAATAACTTTTAATATAACCCAACGGTGATGGTATATGGTGATGGTGATGGTATATATGGTTAATCATGTGCATTTATTGCACTGTGTGGTTTCACTTAAAGAAGAAGAAGTTAGGACTAACTAAGCTAACAGCTGTTTGACAAATGAAAAGAGCTGCCTAATACTATTACTCTTATATCTATGAATTACTTAACCATTCCTCAGGTTTACTTCCTTAACAATATGACTAACTAAGCTAACAGCTAAACTGTTTGACAAATGAAAAGTGCTGCCAAATACTTAAGCCCCCATCCACACGCTTGGCAAACAATGGCAAACAGCCAACAGCAAACAGCAAACACGGACGTGTGGATGGGTGTTTGTCGTTGTTTGCCTGTTTGTGTTTGTGTTGGGCAGTGTTCGGCATCGGTGTCGGTTTTTCTTGCCAGATCAAAGGATGTTTGGCAAACAGTTTGCGACGTATCCACACGTTTGGCAGCGATCAGTAATGCGCGCGAGCTTGCGGGAGGCGGACGTATTTACTTGCTACACTTTTTCGTTGGCGCGCAAGAGCACCTACGATTCTGACATTTTTGGAGGCATATCAAAATTCGTAAAGGAGCTCATTAAATTTTTCTTCTATAAATTGTCTGAAACGAATAAAAACTTTTAAGTAAAATTAAATAACACTGCAAATTAAAGCCCAAATAATAGGTCTAAAGCTTGTGCGATTTCTATGTATTTTAATCATCCACCATCGTCTTCGCTTTCTTCTTTTTTTTCTTTTTTTCTTTCGTTTGCTTTAATTTATAATAAAAATATGTCAACCCGAAAGTAATAGCTGCCACAAGCTCGTCGTCCGTCATGTTTGCCGATTCGGAATGTTATGAACGTTCGCCAAGCATGTGGATGGCTGTTTGTGTTGGGTGATTGTGGTTGGTGTTTGGGACTTTGCTTGCTGTTTGCGGTGTTTGTGACAAACAGCCAGCGTGTGGATGGGGCATTATATATCTATGAATTACTCAACCATTCCTCAGGTTTACTTCCTTAACATTACGACTAACGAAGTTAGCTGTTTGACAGATGGCAAGAGCTGCCAAATACTATACTTTATATCTATGAATAACTCAACCATTCCTCAGGTTTACTTCCATGTTTACAATTGGCTGCAACCATCAATATCAAAAATACATGCCAAAAACGCCATCGGTATGTCATAGATTCAGTAAAAAAATTACCAATATGTAACTTTTTGAGGTAACATAATATTTATTTGCCTATCTATGCCGTATTGTAACTCCTAAAGTCTTTGGCTGCCAATAGCGTCCTACTGCACAGTGCGGGTCTCTTGTCACTACTAAGAAGGTCGGAAGCGTACTTCCACTTCGCTGTTCAGTATAGATTGGCCGAGGGGTAAGTCCGACATGGCCTAACTACTGCCTCGACTATCTTACGATAACAACGGCTAACGCGTGTAATTAAGTGATTTGTGTCTTGGTCTACGAACTTTATCTCGTCCAAATGGAACGCCGGGGATAATTCTAAATAGGCAGAGATGTCTAGACACAGTAGTGGCAGGACACACTGTGCTTCATTGTGATACATTGAGATGTAATGAATAAATTAGCCTACGTATATGAGAACTTAAGGAAAATTACCAATGTCTATTCGAGCAGGCAGTAACAAATGCATAATGTAAGATACCTGCAAAATAAATAATATTGTAGAAACAAACTGTAACAACCTACTACCAGTTACCGAAGAGTACTTCTATCTAGAAAGGGCAAGCGCTCCTAAAAATCATTCAACGCAGTCTTACTGCTGTGTTGGTTACTGCTGGTTATTACAATGTTTTACAAAATTATAGATTAGATGATCTTACTTTTCAGTTAATATATCACAACATTTTCTCAGGCAGTTTCCTACTTTGGTTCAACCTTTATACAACTAACAATTATGTAACCAAATGTTTTATAATCTAATATAATAAATTCAATTAAAGTAATCGGTAGACTATCCAGAGAACTATAAACTTCACTCTTACTAATAAGTGCCACGAGCACTGGCAAGGAAGGGAGAGTACGTACACATTGCTTGTTTAATTGTTGGCGTATGAGCCGGTGAAAGTTGGCCGAGCCTTCGGAAATGACTCATATTTCAACAAACGATATTCACATGTAAATTAGGACTAATCTATCATTCTATAATTTTGATAATCATTCAATCTAAATAAAAGTCCGTCATAGCATATACCTAACACTTACCTATTATACCATACCTATTGTGTCTTATGTATAAGACACAATAGGTATTTATTGAATTGATATGTATCCAAATTCAAACAGTGATATACGAGTGGTTTTACTATGTCATATTAATCCTTACGAACGAAAATTACTTTATCATCAAGTAAATTGTATGAACATGGTTCTTTACAGCATGTCAATTAAATCTATAGTTTACGAGATAATAGAAAGTTAAAAAAGAATTTCTCCGAAGTAAACCCACTTTTTATAACTTGTTTTAAACACGTGTTTAGCCACCCATCGGTGCATCCTCAGGGTAAGTTGACTCTAAAACAGTCAGTGGCTTGATACGAACCACCACCAACACATGATTCGTCACCAAACGGAGAATTCTTTGACACTACGAGAGTTAGTGGCTTTGCTAGTGCTAGTGGGTTGTTGAGAAGTAAATTAAAACTAACTTTACAACAATGGATTTCCGCAAAGTAACGCCTGATACAATGAACTATAAATATAATATTTTACCTTATAATAAACGCTGCAGCTACATTCCTCACTTTAGGGCACTTCAGGAGAGCTACCACGGTCAGGAGGTTGCCGGAGAGGCCTATGACCATAATGAAGCCAGTCACGATGGCTGCGAAGGTCAGCAGAGCAGGAGAAAACCTGCCAAAGGAATAATATTTATACACATGCATAAGCAAGCCACGTGATGTAATGGGGTTTTCTGAAAACCCCATATGGTAATGGGAAATAAATAATAATGGGGAATAAATGGGGAAAATAATATATACAAATTGTAGAGCCGTCTAAATATAGGCTACCAGCACAACAATTTCTTTGCCCCATTGTTGGACACGGGTCTCCTCTCACTATAGGACTGATGGGCCCAGGGGCTATCGAACTCGCCTCTCACTCGAGCGGTCCGGGTTGAAACTCAAGAGGCACGCACCAATAAATTTTATAAATTTGGTGCGATTTAAGTATTTAAATGTCATTTGCTGTAACGGTGAAGGACACATCGTGAGGAAACCTGTATGCTTGAAAGTTCTTCATAATGTTCTCGAAAGCATGTGATGTGAAGTATGCCAATCTGCACTTGGCCAGGGTGGTGGACTAATCCTTCAATATAGGCATGGTCGGCAAATCCTTCCCACGCATAGCCGCGCAGGTGGTGCCCGGTCCATCCCGCTACGTCCAACATACGCCGGAAGCCTTTTGTCCAGGGTTTCATTCAGGAGTACAGAAGCTCCAGTTTCAATGTCGCTTTAAAACAACACAATACCATTTACTCTCACAACGCATAATGTCCGGAGCCCCGCGGCAGATGGAGAATGAATTAATTGGAGCGCAGAGCTCGACAGCCAAAGGGTAATAAATACCACCTTTGTTTGTAAGCTGGAATTACATTTAAATGAAGACGAGAATGCTTCTTTTTAAGAAAAATTAATTGAATAAGTCTTGGTTAAATAAACTTTTATGAATGCTATATACAATTAATACTATTCATAATGGTTTATTGTAAGAAAAAAGCTGGTAGCTGCTGGGGGATAATTTTAAATGCCGCTCAATTTTTCAGCCCTTTTGTGTAAAACTACATATTTTTTTCAATAACATGTAATAAAGATCTAATAAATCTCTAATTTAAAAATCTAATAATACATAATAAGATGAAAATAATGTATTTAATTAGTTTTCTTATTATTTTATCTTGCTTTTTCAACAAACCAACGATAAATAGACGATACAAAGTTACTCTTAACGTAGATACATAGCTACTCTCGAGCACTCGAACCTCCATAGCTCCAGTTAGCAACATCAACCAAAAGTATATTTTCTTTTTCTTGTATTGTGGCTTCTACTACTTTTAATCAAACTATTTTACTTATCTGCATCAATCATAAGTCTTAATAAAATAGGAATAACAAGAATTTCCCTTAAACACAAAACTTTAATCTGATGATCAGAAGCTCAGAGAAGGTTCAAAATCTTACATTGATAATTCGCTAGGTCGAATACTCGAAGTTATTTCGTCGGTGTTGTTGAAATCGTCCGCCATTTTGAATTATCTGTAACAAATAAAATTACGTGATAAATCTTGTAAAAATGATAACACTAAAATCTTATACACACTTTGATCCAATTCACTACCTGTTCTAAATAATCTAATGATGATATATGATATATAGAGACGATTAAGACGGTAAGCTCAGCCACATTTATCAGTAGGTATGGTAAGAGCCTATGCCTAGAGGGATGTAAGATTATCATTGTACCTACAACACGCTGGCTGATGCATATCGAGTTAGAAAAATGAAAAGTTTGTTTGGCTGTTAAATCTAATACTCTCCTGAGTATTAGATTTAACAGCCGAATAACTTCACAAACGCTTACGTCACAAAGGTTACCGGCACAATTCACGGTAACCTCTACAATTGGCGACGGCACATGTCCGTTCTCCGCTTCATGAACTCATCTTTTACGAGAATTATCTTCGAGGATAGATTTGAAGATATTCTTACGCCTTTTGCGGTTTTTATTAATTTGCAAGCAATTTGGTTATTGTGTAACCAGCGACACTAGTTAGTGGTAGTGGTTGTAGGTGACAGCCTACAAGGCGGCAAATTATAATTAACAATTTTGGGAAATAAATTGTCTATCTATGCCATGTATGGCATTCATAAGAAGATTATAGGTAGGTAGTAGTTACATAAGGAGGAAAAATGATAAAACTATGAAGAAAGTAAAATGCAATTAAAGGTACCTACCTTTGTGGTATGATGGTGATGTGATGAAGTTTTGTTTTTGTCTACTTATGACTTTTTTGTAATGAGTCTTATGTAGACAAATACAAAACTTCGTTTAAGAAACTTTCACTGCTTGCCGCGGAACAATTAGTGAGAGATCGTAAAATTTACGTGAGTTTTTGTTTGTCTTCAAGGTTAGTAAGGAAACTTCTCCAAGCGTAAATAATTGCAATGTTTTGCTTCCACAACTTACTCGTATGTAAATTGTATTGCGATTACATGTCATGTTCAAGCTGAGAATAAATTCATACACTTGTATCAACACATACATTCATACATTATGGAACACACTCACGCACGTTGTTACTGGCGTTTTATAAATCATGTAACTGGTTACGTGTACATAAATAAAAAATATTAACATAAGGAAGTACTCTAGGTAGGTACCTACCAAAGGTTCCCCTATCGGTGGCATAAGAACAGAGGAGGCGATAAAGCTTGTAAAAAGAGGCCACGTCTCATGTTGACGCTGAAGATGCCACTGGGTTTTAGTGGGTATTCCGGCCAATACGGTGAGAGCTTCAGTCCTATAAGCTGGCAGAATGCATAAATGCATTTCCCAGAGATAAAAAAAAACTACCGTTACGGGGTTACGGGGCAGTTCAAGTTAAAAAAAACCAATAGTTGCTCGACCCAGGGATCGAACCCAGGACCCTAGCTTAGCAGTCGTGGTTACGACCACTAGACCAACGAATAACTTTGGTACTCTTGATTTCCAACCTATCAATCTCATAATTTGCCTTAGGATAGTTTCGTTATGGATGACATTGTTAATTTGTATATTCGCAATACGTACATTAATAAATATTTCTAGTTAGTGTACATCTCCTTGTTTTGAATGACACCGCACCTCACCAGGTCATGCTGCGCCTGCGCACTCAAGCGGCAAACGCCCACATAGGTTCAGTTTCGTTCGAATGAATACAGCTATTCAAGCTCTGTATAAAAGCATTAAAA
Source organism: Carterocephalus palaemon (assembly GCA_944567765.1). Taxonomy (NCBI): domain Eukaryota; kingdom Metazoa; phylum Arthropoda; class Insecta; order Lepidoptera; family Hesperiidae; genus Carterocephalus; species Carterocephalus palaemon. The sequence goes on along the minus strand of OX155651.1, from coordinate 8,887,871 downwards.
CGAATCAATAATAATGTAATCTATCTGAAAATCCACCTCTTTCTGTTTATAAGAATTTTTTTACAAAATTTAGAAGGTAAATATCTGCTATAGAATAAGATAGTATGTGATGACAGTTAAGTACATAAACATTGAAACCATTAATACCGGTATCTTGATTTCGGAATTATAGTAGTTTCACTGTGCCTGATAATAACATTGTAGACAAATTGAATTGGCCAAAGGTACATCCGAAATTTACTGCCAAGAGCCATAAACATGATTCGTAGCTAAAATGAGACAATGGGATTTGCTAACTTCAACATCTATCGGCTTACTGATTGATATTATCGACCTAACTATAGGCCTAACTATAGGCCTCTGGCATCAATAAAAGCGTGGGCTTACAATATAAATTGAGTTTCCTTTGTAATGTCATGGCAGCGTAGGTACATTTAACAGGGACTTTTAAGGTCACGGACCGGCCAGTGAATAGTTTTATATAAATGGCGGAAAAACCTGTCGTATCTAAAAACCATAGAGAAGGGTAGAGAATAAATATTTCAATAGCGAGGACTGTGACTTACGAAATTAAATATAATAATTCACTCACTCTAAAATTTACTTAAAATATGTGAAGTTAACAGGGGAAAATCGCTGAAGCTGCACAAGACGTTTTTTTTATTAAAAATACCTAAATGGTGAGAGTCGAAAGAAATTCAATAACATAAAAAATGTTTCTACAACATTATTTGGCCCGACAAACGTTAAACAAGCTTCTTAGATTATTTAAATGTTATCTTACAATGTATTATATAAGTCAGAACAATCGCTATTCACCTGCATCGGAAGTATGATCACCTGTTTTGGTAAAAGATCTGCCTTTGCTGAATAATAATCAGATAAAAGATCATTACCAAAGTCGTCGGAGCGAGTTAAAATTACGGGCCTACTAATTAAAACCAACAATTACTTAGAGCGGCAATTGAGTCCACTTAGTGTGGCTTTGTCAATGAAAGGAGAAACAAGAAAACATGGGTTTTAATAGCTATTCTAAGTTATTAATAGATTTTTTTTAAGAACGACGTAAATTTAAGTTATATTAAAAACAAACATTTTGACATTAAGTAAACACGAAAGTGTGAATCGATAAAATAGTTCTTTAATTAAATTTACTATAGCGAGTGTACCTATAGCGGTAATATTGTGCTATCCATCAAAATAATCTGCTTTTCGTACATGGAATTACTTGTATTCGTAGGTACCTGCAAATGGTTACCTTATCATTTACTTGGGTATTATGTACTGAAAAATAAAGAATCAATATTTAAATTTTATGCTCTTAAAACTAAATCTTACATCTCAGTTCCCATGAAAGAAAAAACGCACTTATTCTTTGTATCGTATAAAATTGGGACGTCTTTTATGAAACAAAACTGTTTGAAGTACAGGGTGTTCAACTCAGTTTAGTTTAGAGGTCAATTAAATTGGAATTATTTAATGAAGTCGCTTTTAGTTGAAAAGGAACGTCACAAGGAGTCGGTAAAACTTTTAAAACAAACATCTAACCTTAATTTATTCTTAAACGGAAACAAATCGCGCTTGTACAAAGTGTATTGTTGTAAAACAATGGGAATCCCAAAAGTATCGACTGGCATAATTTAATGTAGGACACTGTACCGTTTGCGGCTGTAAATAAGGCGGGTGAAATACAAAGTAAAACTTTCCTCCCATTTAAAACTTGGGAATATTGTAAGCTTCTTCATTGGGATGGCGGTTGAATGAAGTAAATTGGGCATGTTTGGGAAAAGTGCAAATTGAACTCGATAAAGTAGCTACTTTTACTAAGCCGCTTTCAGATCTTCTACAAGAAAGTACTAAGAAACAACTGAAGCGGCTTAACAAAACTTGTCTGAAAATAATGACACTATTCTACAGCTCGTACTTCGTACAATTGAATAGAGTATATTATTCTGTAAGTACTATTCCTCGGTCTTAATATTGCAGGTACACCAATAACATGTATACCTAATCTCTACCAACTAACCAAGCAATTTTGACGCAATTATTTAATTTGACTGGCCCGTTGGCGCAATCGGTAGGGCCTTCTGCACCCTGGGTCGTGGGTTGAATCCCACACAGGGTAAACATTCGTGTGACGAACATACACTCATAGTACAGGTTCCTACTTTGGGGTTAGGTGGCCGTGTGAGCATGTCCATGATATTAATGAATGAAAGCGAAATTGTCACGTCCATTCCTTTTTCTCTGCTGTAATTAATATTATTTAAGACCCAAGTTTAAAAAGAGAGAGACTTTTTTGCTACTATTCCATAAAGATTGCATTATGTACATAATATCATGCGTGAATTTCCCCAAACGGGTATTGTAGTAGGTACACTCACAGTAATATTAGATCCCATTTAATATGTGGTAAGCCTATCGCGAAGAGATGAGGGATCCATCGAAGGGCTGGTTGTACAGGGCAGGGTTGACGGTACAAGTACTCGCGGTCAATCACCTATGCGATGGACTGATCAAATCAAGAACGCACTTTGTGGCCCCATAAGCGAATGTACCAGGATGACGGCCAACAGAGAGATATGGCGGGACGTCGTGAAGCGAATAACATCTCCCCACACCACCACTACAATGATGACCACGACCGCTCTGCCAAGAGCGAATCGGCTGAGAAGAAGAAGAAGAAGAAGCCTATTGCCCTACAGCACGAACAAATCCAGACTCCGAGCTGTTACCGGGAATCCAATATTTTTTGCCTGTCCCGGGGATCAAACCCAGGACCTCTAGATTAGCGGTCGCTTAGGCGACTATTACAACAACGAGGCAGTGATTTACAAAATGTGAATATTTTCAGAAACAACTACAAAATGACTAAATTGTTAATCATATTAAGACGTTTGTATTTATGGAATTATTCCTCGAACACAACCCATTCATGAGATCAACTTGGAAGTGCGATCGTTTTTATTATTAAACCTTCAGTGAGCGGAGTAAACACCACGTAACTGCAAAGTCCAGCTAAAATACCCCATTGATCTCCATTACGTACCATATTAACTGCTAAACTTAGCTCCTCTAATTGGCCACCAGGTGAGTACCTACTCGCTAAACGACCCCCTCTGGTACATTGAAAACCTTCTAATTTCGGCCAAAATTCTCACAACTACTGTAGAAAACAAAGAAAACCTTTATTGCTCTTTCCGAAGGTAACATTACCAAGATAGTTAGTTGGTGCCCTCTAAATTCTTTCATTGCGTTGCTAAATATATTTGTTAAAGGTATCTACTAAGTAAATTGTTTTGTTATACCGTGGTACGGAGTTTTGCGACAACTCGTATTATACGTACAAACTCGTATAAAAATAAACAATTTTTTTAATCACATAGATTTTTATTCATAATAATATGGTACCTAAATATGGTAAGTAAAAAATAAAAATATGATAAATAAAATGCCTTCGGTGCGGATAGTACCTGTTTAAAATAATTGTATTTATATTACATACGTTTCACCTCAATTTCTCGAACATAAGGTAATTAAGACCCGTAGAATAGTCAAGAGGGTTCCTTCAAAATTATTTCGTACGTATAGTTGTGAAAGAAGCTTTTCAGCCTACGTTTAAACATAAAACAAATACAGGTCAAGATTGGATGCCACCCCAGTTAAACGCATACAATTGTCGGACCGAACTATAAAATAATTATTCATCAAACAGTAAAACAATATCAATCTTCACATTAAATCTTTATGTTATGAATAATGTGATTCAATTATTACGCGTTTCTTAAAAAAAATATTCTCATATAAAGTTCAGTGTTGATTTGTAATCATTTGATATGGGATATTGTTCCATAAAATAAAAAGTACTTGGTTGGTGTTCTGTTATCTTTAAAGTCTAAAAAGGAACCCCTTATGTAACACACTGTTCACAGTGAGGATTGGTTATAGACTTTTTTTTTTATGGATATAGGATAGCAAACGAGCTTGCAGCACCACCCATCCGCTGCCGCCCATGACAACTGTGACTGACTTTGAACAAGACTCAATTAGGGACTGGGATGGTTAGTCCAATTAGTTGAGAAAGTTAATTAGAACATTAGTTGGTCAGTTCGTTAATAGGTATCAGGACTGGGGACTGTTAGTGATAGTTAGTCCTGTTAATTGGTGTTATAACACTTAAACTATAACACACTTAAGCTATAACACTTAAACCTATCACCATGCTGTCCAAAGGCAGAGGATTGGAAGACTTCAATTTTAAACATACTACGCAGACCTCGCTCATGACCTCCAACGATGTTTCTTTACCTTTTTTAAAACTTGAATCGCACACAGTGTAAGCGTATGAGGGCCATGGATGTGAGAACACGGAAGTGAGGTATCGCCTGCTATCGCCTATTGAAGTTAGGTCACACGTATAACATTTTCTACAATGAATTGCACGAAAATAATGAATCATATTTTACTATCCTCACATCTTCGTCAAAGTAACATTTTTTACGTTTTATACCGGTTAATATAGATATATTATATAACCCGGTATAATACCGGCGGTAGTCTATATAATACCTAGGCAATGTATAGAATACCTTAAACGTGTGGGTAATGTATGAAAAAATATTTATTTTATACTCTCTATTATAAACAATACCAAATGCGCAGCCGGTAATGTGTGTAAAAAAAAGAAAGGAGCAGCAAGGTTGTTTTATACTAACGAAAACTATTTAAAAGACACAGATAACGACGGAAGCCCGCTTCCTAACCTGCACCTAATCTAACTTAACATAAATTCGTGTTATACGAGTCTGACTGTCCCGTTTTTTGATTAAATAAATAAAGCCTTACCTGAACCTAACCTACCTTCGAGATTATTATGTCAGTTTTTCTTAGCAGGCCGAGCTCTCTCTGTCTCGGGGGGTTATTTTACACATTGCCGATGGACTACCAGCTACTTTATACAATCCCTAGAAATTGTATGCATTACCACAGAATAATATATATGAATTACACCGATTTCCGGTAACATATACACATTTAAAGTTACTTATAAAAGAGATACATAATTTTCATCAAAAAGATGAATGTAAGCCATGATATACCTAAATAAGGGAAAATAGCCAGAAATAGTAAGTACCACCAACTATTATTATTTACTGGGTAATATCAAAAGACAGAGAAAACATTTTTGTTATATAACCGTCATCAAGATAAACAATTGTCACCGGAATTTATGAACCGTAGCGTTCACTTAGTTATAAATTAATTATATCCCCACATTGTGACCTGGTTTGCTCTAAGTGAATGAATAAATCTATAGGGCAGTGCCTCATGTAGTGCAGAACTTAGTAGAACAAATTAAACCTATTGCACATGCATAGTTTTCACTAATTTAATATTTCATAGATTCTGCAGACTGCATGTTGTTAACATCAAATGATTATTCCTACACGAAAAAAATAAGGTCACATAATTTTTTTTGTTAATTTGGGAAAATAACATAACGTAATAAATATAACCGGTCGTCGGTCGGCATACATAATGACGTCATTAATGTTGCTTCAGTACATAATTTAGGTTCTTATTAAAATTACCCATGAATTTTATTTATTATCAAATAAGTGTAAAAGTGGAGTATGCTCTAGACCTCCCGCAGCATAGTCTGCGGGGGAGACGTGTTAAGCCAATTTATAATTTCAAGTGACTGGAATTTAACACTGCGCTAATAAATACAATAAAGTTATATTAATCCTACCAATTATTAACGAAGCAGAAAAAAATCTCCGTTTGGTGATAGAGTAATAAATCTATGGTTTGGTGATATAAGCTCATGGTTATTGTGGTAAATCTATGACAAGTCTTGAGTATAGGTTTCTGTGTAAGTCTTCGTTACTAGCTTAGTCCATACAGGTCAAAGTTTTCATACGATTGTTAAGAATTACAAGACCCTGAAAGTTATCACATTTCGTGACTACTAGAGCTGATAATCTAAAGTGGGTTAAGTTCCCTCGTAAAACTTTGGCCTAGATTTTACGCACGCCACAATTAAAAATGTATATTACAGCAACAGATAACAGAAGAACTCTCCTTCGGTTTATGGGGACAATGAAAACAGAAAATGGGTTGTCCATCTGAGTTTTATTGTAATAAGTCGCCCAGCTTTATGATTGTTTATATAACAAGGGTGCGATAAATTATGAACGAATATGTTGGTGGATGAAAAGTATACCCGGGGTATTAAAACTCATACATATATAAGGCCTATAATAAGGCTTCTAAGTAATAGTTAAGCTATTACTAACACCAACTAACATGACATTGACTAATTATCACTTACAGTCCCCAGTCCTCACTCCCACTAGCGAACTGACCAAATAATGTTCTAATTAACTCTCTCAGCCTGGACTTACCATCTCAGTTCCTATTTGAGTCTTGTTCAAAGTCAGTCACAGTTGTCATGGGTGGGTGGTGTTGCAGATAAGATAAGATAACTCGTTTGCTTTCTTAATATCCATTTTTTTAAACACGCTAAAGGAATACATTGCGAAGAAACCTGCCTGCATTTCTCTTTATACCTAGTCACATACTTAGTATATTGCAGCAGTGTGTGGGTGTCCATTCAATTTATTGTCTGAATCACATTCAGCGGCTGTTATGTTTCGTTTGTCCGCCGCGAGCGATGCACTGGCCTGACAATTAACTAATTTAACACGACCAACGTTAAATGGATGAAGCTCATTGTCTTCAATAGACGACGCGCCCACGACTGGTTTGTCCATTGTGTCCATCCTTTAACTTTAAAACCATATTGCTGTACTAGACAGACATGCTACCTGTGTATGGATACGAATACAAGCTCGTAGGTACGAGCACTTTGTGTGGATTTACCATACAAAAATAGTATACGCCTTGAGAAAATATTTGAAATATACGAGTATATCTAGCATTTGATATATAGACAGAGACAAATAAAAGAATAGATAATAAGTAGATAATAAGTATAATTTTTTAACTAAACAAAAGTTGAAAGACAGGGAATGCTTTAAGCATTAAGTCCACCTTTTGATAGGTACAATTTAGTTTAAATACATAAACTTTTGTTTTATTATCAAGATAAATTATTAGTAAAGAAATAAGTAATATTTTAAGATCTAATATTCAATTTATTTTGAAGATTCTCATCAAGTTCTACAGACATTTAGGTAGTTTTGTCCAAGGTTTCCATTTCCAAATTTCCAGTTACAAATAACAGGTTCCGGCGAGTAAACAAATTAACAGCGAAATTATATCAAATGGATTGTTCTGTTCGCCCTGATTTTTCAATAAAGCATAACGGCCTGGCAGCGGAAGTGGGGGACTGAATTTACAGACTCATTGAGTGAACCCGATTAATTTATTAGCAAGGAAAATTTTACGACTTCCCTTTTCCTAGTTAAATTCCAGTATCAAACTGGAATTGATGATTTATTTACCCTTATTATATTCTCGATCGATATTTATTTTAAATAGGTACGCTATATCTACTTTAGTTCATAGCTCGTCCTACCGGAACATGAAATAGAATTTAGCGTAAAATATACAATAAACTATATCAGAACACAAACACTCTTAAATTAAGAAGTACAAAGTAAGAAGTTTCTTGATTGAAATATGAAATAGAAATAAATTAAATTAAGTCAAATTTTACTTGTGAATTAAACAGGTTAAACCCGTCTTGTATTTTACTTTATTTGATTAAACCGTTTGTTTAAACACTTCAACCATTAAAACTTCTTAACTTCGAGTTGCGAAAATGGTCTACTGAAAAGATTAATAACTTAACAGGCACTTGGACGAAAATTCTAAGCCGATTTGAGGTCGTAAAACTTCGTAATAACAGCCTTGTCTTGTTTTAATTCTCACATCAAATCTGAAAATCCTACATTTGTAGAATGGTTCGAAATGTTTCCTTGTCTTTACAATGAAATTCTTTCTGTTCGTTTAATCTTAATAATTTACGGGATGCTCAACTTACATACCATGGCTTCCCCTTGATAAAGAAAGGGAAAGAAAACTGAATTCGTAAGTTCAAAGCATTTCGTGAGATAATGATCGCAGATACATCGTCACTTCAACAATTTTTTAGTTCAAAGGAATACCAAAATAAACCAACTATTAGGGCGTGGGACGCCAATCGGTGACAACATTCGATACGCTTGAGTGAAGCACGTGGCTCTATTAGAAAATCCATGTCCGGCAGATTTTTTAAAACAGTTTTACTGTTAAACTAGGATTTCATATTAACATATCATTATCGACGCCAGAAATGTACGCCGGTTCGGTGCCGCGACAGCAATTTCATAGAACTGTGTAATGTAATGTGAATAATTTTTATATGTACCTAGTTTTCCTAAACTAGGTACCTACCTAGTTTAGGAAAAGCAATTAAATAGAAGTGGTCTTGTTTTGCATATGCAGGTTTTCCAGTAGTCTAGGCAATGGAAAACAAAGGAGATGGGTACAAAAAGGTTAGGTACTTAACATGCAAAATTAATATCTTTGTTGGTCGGGAATTGAACGTAGAACCAACTGATTATAGTCATAGTCATAGTCATAGTTCTTTATTGGTAATATATGTTTTTACACGTCAAAAATCTTAGTTGAAAATGTACCAAAAATTGATAAACAAGTAACAAATTAAGCTTACTTCTGTAATAAACCTACATAAACAAAGTTTAAAAAATTAGATAAAAAATCAGTTAACACAATGTCAATTATCACAATGTCAATATAAAATAGAAATAAAAAAGTGTAAATAAACAATTTAAATAAAAATTATTATGTAAAAATAATTACATCGTTGTTAAGCATTTGCTTGTCGTCAGTTCCTCAACACTGTAGAATGCCTGCTCGCTAAGCCATTTCTTTAGGTTTAACTTAAATGACTGCGGACTGCTCGAACTGTGTACGTGTGATGGGAGCCTGTTATATATTGAAGGGCCAAGTGCGTGCGTTAGCTTGGCAGATTTAGCCAGCGCGCACCGCACCGCCGCAAGCCTCCCCGAGTTACGCGTGTGGCCCCCACGCGATTCGCCCAGTTTCTTATAGGACTCGAAATTTTCTCGGACATACATTGCTACCTGTAGTATGACTATAGATGGTAATGTCAAAATTTCGAGTGCCTTGAAGAGCGGCCTCGCTGGAGTGTCAGGCGCGACATGCGATAGTGTCCGAACGGCACGTTTTTGCATTCTGAACGCGCGTTTCCAGTCAGCTGAAAGACCCCACAGCTCAGCGCCGTACTGTAGCAGCGAGTGCACGGTCGCGGATTATGGTTTGGAGGTCGATCAAAAACTACAAGCGTGCCACGCAGTCGTAAATGTTTGTTACCTGCGAACAGTTTGCTGGAACAACTTAGCAAGAGTTATTTAAACTACAACTGTAAAAAAAATACGATGTTGTTATCAAAGTTGCTAACTGTACCTATACCTAGTTAATCTTATCGACCTTTAAATTAGAAAAATTCGTCGTTTTTTGCGAGTTCTCATTTCCATTGACTTTGTGACTCACCGCCTGTGAGGGACTGGCGTTTGATGTGTTGAGTCTTGTTTCAAGATGTAGTTACTTTACTTAAACAACCCAGAACCTTTCCGCTTCGTTTTATCTTTCTGTAAAATGTACGAATGTAATAATCCCTTGAAGGTATAGATACCTACATTTTATTATTTCAAACTAGTGGACGCCCGCAGCTTCGCTCGCGTGGAACTAGATATAACAATAGTTTCGTTTACACCTAGCGATAAAAGTATCTACATATTTCCATTTAGGAATCAATTTATTACTACCAAATGTGCATTTAAAATAAATTATCAATTTTTATTGTAGTTATGGTTCACTATTTTGGCTATAATGGCTAACACATAAGATATAGATATATACTGTGGCGGGATTTTTGTAAGACTATCTAAGGTAAACATTTCCATCATACATTACATATGTGTAATTTTAGCGGTTTTGGCAGCGCACGGCCAGAATAGCTCGCAGATGGTAAATTTTTTCCTACTTACTTGACACTTATCGTCATATTTTGGACAATTCACACAATATCTTTATAAATTGTAGCCTATGTGTTATTCTGATGTATAAGCTATATTATTGTAAAGTTTCATTATAATCCATTCAGTACTTTTTACGTGAAAGAGTAACACACATCCATCCATCCATCCATCAATCCATACTCACAAACTTTCCCGTTTATAATATTAGTAGGATATTTTCTATAAGTGCCCGTTTGTTATAGTTACTAAAATATTCACGTTCAATTTCCCCCCATAACTATACATCACATTTCTCTCTATGCAATTAAAGTAATGTAATAAGTCACGGCGGTACTGACACGAAACTAATCAAATGGTGCCGATGCCACTTTCAGAGCGTACCTATACTATAACACAAAATGATCTATCATTGTTTAAACTTAATAATATCGATGGATTGGCAAGTTATTTAACCGCATAATCCTACCACGTTTGCCTTATACCCATGAGCTGCTTACGAGTACAAGTTATGCACGAAGGTGACGACGCGTGAGTCACGGCCGCACGTCTCGCGGAGAACGCGAGTTGAGTCAGCGATCGTGAATCAATGGTACAACCAGCACGGATACGGAATGGCCAGGTAAACAGAACTGTTGGCGAGAAACTTGAGCTAGAGGTTATTGCTCCATTTACGTTATTGTGATTTAACGTTGTTACTTAACGAAGCGCTCATTAACAAAGCGGCTTAAAGTTGCACCGGTTTTGGTGGGATGGGTTAGTGTTTCAGTGCTCCAGAAGGTATGTTAAGCTCTCGGTCCCGGTTGTTATCGTGAGAGCTATTTGGGCGGCCTAAATACTTCTGCCATTCGTTTTGACCAGTAAACCATGCTCCAATGGTCTACCAACGGAAGACTGCGTTGGAAGTAGATACGCTTCTTCAGGCTTTCTCAGTTATGAGAAGAGTCTAGTGTATCGAGTGTGATCGCTGTGTGAGGACTGTAGCTAGGATATTAGTGAATGACAGAAATTTTATTATTATATTTTTAAATTGAATAAAAAATTAGACTGATTCCAATAACTTAATTTAAAGCTGAAAGCCGGAAGCCATTATTACTGCATTATTATAATTACTTTATCGATACTGATAATGATACTTAATACATATCCGTAATAATTTTCTGAAACAGATCACTTAAATTAATTGGCCATTAAGTAATGTTCGAGCATAAAACATAAGTAGATTTAACTGATAATCTGAAATGAAAAAATAATGCAATACCTACGTATTAAGAAACAGAGGGTATAATACTTGTACTATTAAGTATTCCGTGGTTTAATAAGAAAACTGAGGACTAACATCATTATCATTGTTTTCTCTGTAGGTATTTGTTAACCTACCTACTACGTACGTATATATAATCTTATTTAACAAATTAATGATGTTTAAATTAGGTACTTAGGCGCCTATACATATATTATTTGTGTGAATACTATATTTATTTAAATATATACTTAAATAGTTAATATGTAACATTGACGCGTTCATTTTAATGTGTAACATTCATGCACAGAATAAACACAAGTGATCGTGAAACTAATGTCTTTCCTGAGTGGGATTCGAACCCAAATGTTTCTTATACAAAAGTTAAAATATTGTTTAGAAAAAAATGAAACGTTCCTTGTTGAAATTAAAATGCATAATTCGCCACCTCAATAATAAAATCTTGCACCATCATCAAACGGAGAGTACCTACCTATGCACTTTTTACCGAAAGAGAAATTTAGACTCTATAATAATCCTATAGGAAGCATATTATAAACAAGGCTTACATGGGACATTAGATGTTAGCTCTCATAAAACATACTCGTAGATCCGGATATCCGTAACGATCAACAGCAAACGTTGTCGTGCGTGTAACAGAGTAGATCATGTCATGTGTCTGAAGAATGAGGAATGCCACAATTAGACGACGGATTAGAGGTGTGAAAGCGAGGATTACTGGAGCAGCACTGATATTGATGGTAATCGATATGATAATCAAGAGACAGCGAACAGAAGATACGATGGATTATTTATCAAGGTCAAGAAATAGAATAATTGTTGATTTTATAAATTAGTAGTCTTGCCTGACTGCTCATTGTAAATTTGTACGGATGATAATTACCTTTTACTTTGATATATAATTAATTTAAGTTAACTAATTATTATGATTTAATTACGATTCGATTTAAATTTAGTTTCCCGTGACACAGTAGGTAAATTTCCACTAATTTTCAACAACAACACAACAAAGATTAACAAGGGGGTTAGGTTTTAGAGGTTGCAGCCACATACGAGTATGTTGTAGGTTACAACCATAGATTTAGTAGCAAAAACATGCTAAATCTATGGTTACAGCACAGAATACATAATTGGTTACAGCCTAAAATTATTTTAACGAGATGGCCCAAGCTGTGGCACGGTAAGTAAAGAATCCCTCGTTGGTCTAGTGGTCACAAGCGCGACTACTAAGCTAGAAGTCCAGGGTTCGATCCCGGGTCGGGCAACAACTGGTTTTTCCAACTTGAAATCTATATATATAAAAGGAGAAGGTGACTGACTGACTGACTGACTGACTGACTGACTGACTGACTGACATATCAACGCAGGGCCTAAACTATAAGGACTAGAAACTTGAAATTTTGCACAGGGGTTCCTTTTATAACGTAGGGGAGCACTAAGAAAGGATTTTTGAAAATTCACCCCCTAAGGGGGTAAAACGGGGGTGCAAAGTTAGTATGAAACTTTGCCGTTTTTGAAGTCGTTAGACGGGTAAACGTCGTTAATGGGTCTAATTCTACGCGAGCGAAGCTGCGGGCGTCCACTAGTGCTAAAATAATACCAATATGAAATGTTAAATAGTAGATCGGAGTCTGGATTTGCCACCACCTTACACCTCTGCCACCTTCAGGGAAATAAATGCATGCATGATGAGACAGCAATGCTATATGTGTATGCAAGATTTATTTACTTTAAGTTTTATAAATATCTATATCACGTACCTACTCGTAGTTCTCACCCGGCTGAAGGCGCACCCAATTTGTCAACTTTTTTTTCCATTGGGTAACCGATATAAATTCATTGTTATGATTTGAATCGATTTCAAATGGAATTAAATTAAATGCGTATAATAGCAAAATCTTAAGATTTATTAGAGATAGGCCGGGATACAGACAATATGCTAATGAATTATGTGTCTGTTGGTATGTTAACAAAATATTCATTATTCGTACAAATAGTTATAAATATCCTCCATTTTTCGAAGTCAGTTAAAATAATAATTTATTAAGTATTAATATACCTATTAACCACAGAAAACGTTAAATTAATAGAATAGAATATTTGAGTTACAAAGTGACCTACAAAAAGCTATGTAGATGACAGGTATTAGTGAAGTGATACTACTACTTACTTACTAGTACTAGATCACGTGAAGTGTAATGGGACTTCTAATTCTCGTGATGCATTTAAATGGCCGTCGGCTTGTTGCTTTGAATTAGAATTATCTTACCTGTTTACCGCACTTGCCCCAAGGGAACACAATACATCAAAGGTCTAATACATCGTATCCTCCTCTATCATTGGACTTCACAATATGAGATTTGATGTGCATTATTAACTACTTTGTAATGTGTACTCCCAGGACTGAGCACAAACTTTTCCTTATCTTGAAACACGACTCATAGATTAATATTATTGCGTGAATTAGTATTGGTAGCAGGTACTCATATTTGTATTTTGGGGATAGCATATTGGTAAGTATTGACAATTAGCACAGATAAGATAATACTTAGTTATTACGTTTTAGTCTGTTCGGTACTACTATCTAATCTATTGCATTAATCCTGTTTGTTGTTAAACCTAATGGTTCAAAACGAATCAATCATACTACGCACGAGACGTGTATTAGCACTCTCACGGGCAACGAATAAACAGTTGGTAGAAAGTGAAAAATCTCGCAAAATCTACCAACGTAGAAAGTGCTCTACATTTTTAGGCGTACATACCGTGAAATTTTAATAAGTATAAGGCGGCATTAATCCGATGAGTTACCGCGACCACAAACTATTATTTTTCCCATATTAGGCACGGGTCTCCTTTCTGAAATGGAGGAGTTAGGCCATAGTCCACCAAGCTGGCTGACATTAAATTTCGAGAACAGTACGTTAATCATTAAGGCATGCAGGGATTTCTGAGAAAGTGATTTCACAAAGAAGGCTGCGGAATGGGCAAGGGAGTGCGTGCTCGCCGACTCGCTCCACAATAGAAGACCCGGGGAAAGAAGACGGCGCTATGCGTATCTCCTCCCCCCATCACAGTCAAAAGTGCGAAGGCCTCGGCAGTGAGCCCTAAGTGCGTAAAAAAAAGGTTTCCTCACTATATTTTTGTCACCGTTGCAGAAAATGACACATTTCTTAGGTCGAACATAACTAAGAAAACGGACGCACATAACTAAGAAATTCATATGAGCGTACCCTTTTTTTTTTCTCGAGGGGGAAATCTTCGAAAGATCCCACACTAGGGGAAGAAGCCGAGGTATGTGAGATTTCTATTCACTAAAACCCCCTCGGCAGCTAACCTACTGCTTGAAATTTTAATTTCGACCCCCTCGAGTGAGAGGCAAGTTTGATAGCTGCTGTGCTGATCATGAGTCACAGTAAGCCTACCATCGTCGAGTCAATTCTCCTAGACAGTTGCATTTGACTCTACCAAAATAGATATTAACAAAGCACGATCCGCCCTATATTCGATGCTGTATGCCCCAGATGTCCTGTCGCCTTAAGTCGTTAATAGAGCACAATTACGTAATACAGACGGACATTTAGAACAAGCTAAGGTACTTGTTCTATAAAGAAAGACAAACGACCGTCTTGACTATTGTACTGACTGTATTGAATGAGCTTGCATGGAAATATTATGGGTTTTATAGTGGACTATGTTATCTTGAAAATTCTTTCCCTGTCTATGGGGGATGGTGACATACTAGTGAAAGCCATAGTTTAAAAAATAGTCATTGGACTGATAGCAAAGGTTTGCTGACTTTCAAATACAGTAGAATTTTTATAAATTGATTTATCATAAAATCGTAACACTATCTACAGTTAATGACAAATTATGATCATTAAATTTAGTTGTTACCTAATAACCATTATTTATGGGGCAAACTGAAAGAATTTTAACACCAATTATGCAGTGTATCTTCTCCATCAGAGTTGCTACCTGTACCGTTGTTTGTCGTACAATTCCTAAAAAAAACTTGATTAATGACAGCAGCCTGCTGATCTTACAATAGCCTAGTGGATATTATAAGTGGACTGGATTAAATATCATTTATGTTTTGTATTGTCGGATAAAATCCATCTCCATTATATCTTTAGCCGCGTAAAGAGCCACGTAAGTCAACTATTTGCTGAGTGCATTTTACGTCATAGTAAATGTGCATTGTCCGCAATCGTTCTTGTAGAGGAAAATTGGTTTTACCTACACATATCAATTTAACTTCTTTATCTTATGTTAAAAAGTAGTTTTAATGGTCGAGTAATAAGTAGAGAAGAGTTATTTTAATTCAAAACTAGTGTACGTAGGTGGGTATGTACGTATAGGTGTTAGCCTCAGAGTGATAGCACTACATTTTTATTACATTACAAACAATTCGAATGTAATTAGATAACATTTAAATTGCCATCCCACCCGCATGAGGAGAGTACAATGCGCCCAATACAATGCAAGCGGTCACGCATGCCTGGGATACTGATGGCGCTAGTAATCTACGGTCGTTGATTGATATGACAGTAGGTAAATAGGTGGCTTATCTTACTGTTAGGCGGCTCTCCATGGCTATCGAAACGCAGTAAATTCGTGATCTGAGTAAGACTACAGTGAGACTCTCGAGAGAAGTTCAGGAAATGTGTGCAATGCTCATTTCACTTGCTCTCCATTTGGTATATAAATTAATGTTCTAATAGTCCAGTGGCAAAATCAATAGAATTATTTTTTTCACATAATGCCTTTCTTGCATACTGTATTTATCTGAAAGAAATGAAACTTTCATAGTTATAGATACATACATTACCTTAGCCTATTGCACGTATTATCAGACTCACACTTCAATATTTTGAAAAGTAGTATTCATTGTTTTTATGTGGACTTGATGAGGAAATATTAGGTTGAATAATAACAAAGCAAAATTATTTTTAACAATAATTCAGAATAGATGTCATATTCTGGTGCTATGACTTGACTTGACTCATTGGTTCACAAGGTACTTTTGAATTTTATTTGTTGTTTTCAGTTGTATTTAAGATTTGGTATGGTCTGGGATTTAGACTTGTGAAAAAGTCACACAACGCCGATTTAATGAGCACGTGCATTCTAGACAAGCATAATGTCCAGGCGTATGCAAGACGATTGTTTCCTACTTGGTTCGTTTATTAGTATTAGTAGTATTTATGAATATTATAATGAAACCGATGGCAATTAATAATCTTCATATTGATTTATCAAAAACAAATTTTGCTGGCAAAATTCCGTTACAACAACCATTAATCACTGTTCTATCTGAGAGGCCATCGGAATCCACCCGCAAAAAGTATAAATCTTAATTACAGATACGTCAAGTATCTTAATATCTACCTACACTCGCTAAATTCGATACTTAAAATACTAAACAACAACTCACCGTTAAGAAAAATATGAAAAAGAATGCCGAAAAGATTTGGTGCTAACAGACTTTCTAATGCCATCAAGAAACATACCTACTCAAAAACCTGAACTTTAACTTCAGCTGAAAAAATATTAAGAACTTCGGCTTTTATCCTAACTTCCGATATTTATGCAATAACTGTATTATTAAAGGTAATTATTAAGAAATAAAATAAAACGGAATTAAAAAAATTACACTATGTATATGGGAAAAACAAATATTATAAAGGTGAAAAGTGAAAAGAATACCTAGATATTATATACCTTAGCCTACCTTATCGGACTATACAGACCTTCTCTAATGTTAATGTTAAATTTCTTTGATATATAACAAACGTGTGCCATATCACAACTCAATAAAATGTCTCAAAAAGTGTTGGACATACGAGTATGTCACAAAAGAGCTGCGGGAAATCTCTAGTGTACCTATTATCACTCGCTCATAGGTCTGGCATTCGCTCAATTGAGGCTGATAATGACGACATAATATGGTATTGTGCAAGAATGTCGTAATCAGATCGCCAAGAGATGTTCCCACGCGCGTTGACTCTGTAGTATTGTAACCGATAATCATATCGGTACGTTATTTTTATTTAGTTTATTCTGGTAACACTTGTAACCCTTGAACGAAACCTTTCCTCCTCTTTCGCGGCGCTGTGAGCGCTCCTGCGTGAGGGAATTCGGATGTAAGGATGGTCCTTCTATCCGGGCAATTGCACCAGGGGTGAACCCCGTAGGTGAAAAAATTGAAAAAATGTGTATTTTGTGATGAAAGTATATATTTATTTTTGTCAGATTAGGCGAATCGAAAAGTTTATGACTTAGAGATTATCTTTAAATATCTTAATCTATTGCACATTATAATAATGGCCGCGAGTTTGCGTCACATCGAAATCGTCAGATTATTGAATGAGAGCTTTTTTTAGGTTCACTTAACATCCCCTTAGAAAATCTGACGCGCTCGATTACGATTTTTCTTTTCATTTTCAACCCTTACGTACGACCACCCACATCATGCAAACAATCAGATTAACATACGAGCAATATTAAAAATACGTAGGACATTGATGCTATCAATAATTGTACCACTCAGTAATTGTACCACATTTAAAGCAAATAAATGAATTATGAATTATGAAAAAAAAAAAAATATCTGACGCGCTCGAGTATGCCAATGCATCAGTATTTTTTTACATATTTGAAAATCTATAGCCGCTACCCCCAACGATGAAAAGGGATACATTATATAACATTTTTTTCTTCTTATCATCTAAGCTTTGCAACCCAATAGGTCTCTATGACGCTCGAGTAAAAACCCATTTAGCATCGTGGGCTCCCCTACCATTACGATTCTTGTATGGCAACATTGTCAAAAAATTCCGACACCGTCATCATTACCTATCGTATTGTCTTCGTTTAATTTATACAGTGATATTAAATTACATTTTACAATGATGTAATTGTCTTTGCCAATTCGAACCACCCACGAAGCAATGACATAATGCTGTACCTTGTGAGGAAACACTGAACAACGCCAGTTAGGTGTACAAGGCATAAAATACAAGGTAATCAGATAATTTTATGAATGTCCTAGTTGTTACCCGGAAGTTTTCCCGTGATAGAAAGTTTCTATTTAAAAAACATTTTTAAAATCTTTGTACATATTAATATATTATTATAACTAGCTAGCTACTTAATAATATTACTAATTCAAGACAAATTGTAACGGTATTCTGATAACCCTACGCGATATTTTATAATTTATCGTGTATTTCTGACCGTGGTCATATTTATAAGACACTTTGTCACAATTAGTCCCATTTTATCTAAGATCACGGCCTAGAACGAACAATGTTCAATCCAATGTCTAAAATTAACTCGTCAGTTATTTCACTATGTACCATGAACTATTAAATGTTTTAATTAGTAAAAATTGCATTTGAATTTAACCCTAATTCTGACAATACAACCTGTGTCATGCCACACAGATTTGAATAATATTCGTATCTACTTTCCTAGTTATTATTTCCGTTCGTCAGCTTTCAGATTCCAATGAATATCTATCTAATTCTGTTATGTGGCTTGAGAACATTCGACACTGGGCTGGCCACTAACCCCTCACCAATCCGCATAGGAGCTGCATTCGACCTTCCGCAGATTTGTCTGTAGGGGAGATCCGTGCCCAGCAATGGGACGTCTATGGGTTGCAAATAAGGTATGTAGATATAGATTCTATCTATATGTAAATTGTTATTAATATTGTTTATGTGTGTATGAATTAGACTGTAGTTACCATTGAAATAATTGAGGAAACATTAAATGATAAACCTTTTATTACGTGGGTTACGTCTTAGTTGAGAGTGGACAAATAAGTAAGTGTTACTCACCACATTAAAATGCATAACCATAATATAAACCACAGTTATAATATAAGACAGATTAATTAATAATTATTGGACTTCCCAGTTATTTCTAACACTTGTGTTGACGAGTGTAACAGAATATTGCTTGGTTCGGACAGACAGTTCAGTCCCACTTAGTGGAATTAAAACTGTTTCACTTCCATTAATTGATCCACACTAAGTTTTGCACGTGCATTGTT
Organism: Carterocephalus palaemon; assembly: GCA_944567765.1. NCBI lineage: Eukaryota > Metazoa > Arthropoda > Insecta > Lepidoptera > Hesperiidae > Carterocephalus > Carterocephalus palaemon. Next base: position 8,868,514 of record OX155651.1, on the reverse strand, counting down.
TGTAAAACATGGAAGCGCGACAAAATTGATTCGTTGATTGTTTTAGTTTTATCACAAACTTAGGTATAGATACATAACCCTTCACAGCTTGCATTTTGTTTTAAAATTGCTATGAAATCCTTTCCAATAATAAAACTATATTATTATATAATAAAAATCATGCAAGTCCGCGTCTTTACATTGTTATAATTTAATTTAATTTATTGTCTGACTGTCTGTCCCTATGTGCGCGATGGACAACAAAAACTACTAAACCGATTTTAAAGAAACTTGGTACACACATGCTCTTTAAGATAGATCTTTGTTATTATTCCTCCCGAAAAATAAAGAGGTTTTTCTGGAATAAAGGGTGAAAATATGTATGGAATTTTTCACAAGCATTATCTGTTAAATTTGAAATTTGCAGCAAAGTTTTGTTTTGTTTTGTAATATTTTTTAATGCATTATAATTTGTCCAATTATTAATGCTTTGTGTAAAATTTTCCTAAACGAAACTTCTAGAAGGTCCTATAGTAAAAAACTATATGAAAGAAAATGTCACACACACCTTAACACAAAATTAAAAACTGAATTTTTAAATAAGGAAAAAAGTAGGTTTTAATTAATGGTAGAAAACTAGAAAACATCTGGACATCAAAGTCGATGTGCTCAAAAAAAGTCCTAGCATAAATATTTTTAGCTGGCAAAGTGTTAATGAATGCGTACTTGGTGCGCAATTTTAAATTAATGTAATCTGCATTTCGGTCCTTTTATTTATAACCTTTGACAAAAAATATGTTACTGGGAAGGTGGGTTCATAGCACAGGTTCATAGTTACTTTACTCATTTGATTGCCAGGCAGTTTCAAAAGTACCTACTCCAATTTGTGGAGCTTTCAAAAAGGTGATCCTTACTTTGCCGCATCACTTTACTCGTATTAGTGGACATAAAACTTTATGTGTATAACGTTAGAATATGAAAACTGTAAATATTTTAATCACAATGTTTAAATCTAGAGTCATACATGTCTTTGGTTGTCTTGAATTGTTGCAGGTCATCGTCGCTGCGACCCATAGACGTCCCACTGTTGGGCACGGGTCTCCTCTCAGAATGGGAGGGATTAGGCCTTAGTCAACCACGCTGGCCAAGTGCGGATTGGCAGACTTCACATACCTTCGAGAACGTTATGATGAACTCTTAGGCATGCAGGTTTCCTCACGATGTGTCCTTCACCGTTATAGCAAGTGACATTTAATTTCTTAAAACGCACATAACTTAGAAAAGTCATTGGTGCGTGCCACTGGGGTTTGAACCCGGACCGCTCGAGTGAGAGGCGAGTTCGATAGCCGCTGGGCTGTCACCGCTTAAGCGTTACGTTGCAGGTCATACTTAATCGTTTCATTCAATCTTTTGTTGACTTTAGTTTAATGAGAAATTTCAACTGAAAACTGGTAAACTAACATAAAAAATTGGTAATAATAACTACTGCAAACTACTACTATATACTACTATTACCCATTTCATAATAATACAAGTCATAATAATGATTATGAAATTGGTAATATAAGTTTCATGTATGAAATACGATTATGTACTGTGTTGGATCGAGGCAAATCGGATCAAGACATTTATTGTCTTTGTTAGGACTCTGTCTATTGAAAGGACTCAAACCAAATTCAAACACCGCACGAAACTATAGATAATATAATGGGGGAAGATATAGTTACTTACAATACAACGCGAACGCTTAAAATCTCGTCCCTCCCTCCTCTGCATCCATTCATACTCGTATTAATATTGTATTATTTGACGACAAAATATGAGGCGAAACGAATCACGTGTTTCAGAGTGTATCTGGTCAGTAGGTACTGACCATGAATGTTTATTTCTTGAGTGCACATCTGACCACGGTCTCAAGAAAGTAAGAGAAAAGACGAACATCATAACAAAAGTATAAAATTTTTACGTAGATATTGTGTCTGTAAAAAGACACTTTTGCTATAATATTGAAAAATATTTCCTTCTCAATCATACCTACTCTAATAAGGTAGGTATTTAGTAAAATTATTTCGAATTCATTATACAGAATAAGAATTCATTATGCACAATACCTACTTTTACACAGTGTAACGATTGCATTTAATTGATGTACTTTGTGTTTTAGAGAATTTTTCGTTAATGATGCGACTAAAGGTAATTTCACAGTGAATTTTATGGATTAAAACTTGTTAATTAGATACGTCGTTATTAGATAATGAAAAGTGATTAGTATAATTAATTACTAATAAAAACGATAGTAAGATAATAATAGTAAGACTATTTCCATCAATATGAGTCTGGTGGAAACCGCTAAAGGACTCCATAGATGTGAAGAGAGACAGGTCACTCTCCTCATAGTAATATTTATGTTGAAAAATATTGTTAATTTATTAATACAATGTTGTGTGATTCTGGGTCAAACCAATCGTAGTGCGTGAAATGTTTTTTGTATAATGTATCTCTTTCTAATGCATTTTTTTTTAAATGTTAGTTTTCTGCTCTTTTTCTCTTTATAAACATTAACCGTGTCATATTTCATACACGTTATTTTCGTGAATAGGGGACAATGGTATTGATTCAAGTTTTTATTATGATTATACGAACTATGTTTTGTTCCAAATTTAAATGTAAATTTAAATTAAACATATAACTAAGATAGTGACTTCAGTTATCCTCCGCTGGCGGACTTGGCACAGTGTCAAATCAACCTATCAGCACCTATGGCGGATATTTGCACATCACCATTTTCCATCACCATCACCCGCCCTGTTCCATTCTTTCGCAGGTTTCTCACAACTTTATTAGGAAACCCTATTAAAAAGTGTTAATATTTGGATTCTCCATAAAATTTTCTATTGAAGACTAGACTTATCCTAGTTTACTGTTAATTAATATTTAATCTGTTAGTGAAGGTCAATGTAAACAAAGAAGAAAAAAGTGACCTTGAAAAAAAGAATTGTCAATAAGTACCTATATTTTCGAAATGTTTATTTTGTACTATATTGTTTCTGAAATAAAACTATCAAAAATCGTGTTTTCATTTTAATCATTGTATTTAAAAATATTCTTTCTTACTGAATAACTGTTAACTGAATAATTTACTGAATAGCGTCCATAGCCCAATGGCTCGTGTCGATTCAATTTGATCCAAAGAGTTGAGCAACGACGGACGCGGTGGGTTTGTGGATAGGTGACCGCTAGTGGCAAAATTTCGTGGACGCTACCGTGCTTCGGAGGGCACATAAAACCGTCGGTCCCGGTTGTTTTCAATGATGATGCCCAGCAGTGGCAGGTCTATGGGTCGCAGCGAATAACTGTTCTTTCAATTATTTCTGGAATCCTCAAATCCGCGGGACATAATTATAAAAAAAAGTATATTTACATTTCTGCGAAATACTCGTCAAGAATCTGATTTACTTTTGTATTTTTAAAACTTTTACCAGCTATTCAAACGCAGGTGTGACGTGGTGACCTACTTCAAAAGTGAAGCGTGCAAACAATTTTTTACCCGATTACCTTACCCACTATCCTGCTTAAGTGACATCAATATCAATCGTTGTGTTGTTTACATTCGATTTTTTACTGTCATTGAAGCAGATTAAGGAGAAAATAACGCCGAATGAACTAAATTGTCCCAAAAAATAGAAAATAATCTAATTGCACAGTCAGTCATACTGAGAATTAACATTTAATTTTATATCCTATTTATTAGATTACTAACAACTCATGTGGACCACGGTGTCAAAAAACGTTAAGCATTATTATTAAAATGTTTAAAACACGGGCTACATGATATTTTAAATTACTCCAGTAAAAATGTCATACGTACTCGTAGTTACATTCATATACGAGTAGATCAGCCTATTTTTACTTCAATTTGTTCACATAGAGAAAATCTAATTCCGTAGATGTAAACGGGTTATTAAAGTTAACTTTATGGTCAGAAAAAACATAAAACACGCTCGACGGAAGAGAGCTCACCGAAATATAAGAAACGAATGTTTTATTTTTGTCATCATTATAATCAAGAAGCCATAATTTCATCCCGCCTCGCTGGGCGAAGATATCATTTCAGAATGTGTACAGTTATAACTGCACTAGGTCTTCAACTCCTCTGTCATCTCATGGGGGGTTGGTGAGAAAGTTTACCAGCTTTATGTAAAACACGTGAATAAATGTCCTAGCTAGGATGTCAAAATCATACTATTATTCTTTTCTGCCGCGTTTAACGTTGGATAGCTAAGTGGACAGTTAAAACAACATCTTATATATGGTTTTGAATTTTGACAACTTTTTCAAATTATTATTCAAACCCTTTGCTTAATACTGGTTACGAGTAGGGCGAAGGACATAGGGCTTTTGCAGACTTGTCATCTTGTAAAACTTGGTTCAATGAAAAGCGGACGGTGTTTAATTATAATTAATACCCAATAATAGGTAGAAAATAATTTTTTAGTTTCTTTTAAATCTTGTTATCCACACACTCATTATAAAAGTAACCTATCTATTGATATGTAGGTATTAGTATTTAATTTAAAAAATAGTGCAGTTGATTATTCGCAGAGTTGTAGAGGTATACCTACTGATAGCAATAGGTGGGTAACTTATTTTAATAAACCATTTACCTATATTTTTTACTGATATTCATCAATCATAGTTTTATTCGGGTACAACACGCCATATAGCTGCTACCCTGCTTATATTAACTTTAATATTATCATCACTAAGTAAGGGAAAAGTAGGTACCTACTTACAGAAATAATATTTTGACTTACCAGTTATAATTTCTGCTTGTTGAAATATCCAATCCAAATATTATTGAAACTCTTCGGTAGTCAAATATCGTTTGATTTCTTTAAACGCACTTAACAAGCAGTAATATAGAACTGTAGTTACAATAATCCGTAAACAGTATTTAATTGCTTCAGTCATCACAAATTAATTTTAAAATACTGTCATCGAAACATTGTTATTATTTTACGAGTAAGATATTTTCGCGCCAACGCTAGAATACCACACGTGGATCACGAATAGCGGTTCCTGTCACACTGACAAACATCAACAATAAAATCTGAGTAAGCTAAACGGTAGCGTACAATATGCGCGCACGCATTGTCAGTCGATAGAGAGGGACAGAATGACTCATTCTTTCGCTGCGTCATTCATTCATTGGGACAACCGGTTTGTAACGTTATATCCATCTGTTAAAGCTCATTTGGACAAACTGGATACGTAGCGTACATTGGTCACATAATTGCAATATGCAATTTTAGAAGAAATTTTTTGGTTAGTGTGTTCAATGTTGGTATTCATAAAAAAACTCTGTTTCGAAAAATTACACACAATACATTACATCTATCAAATAACTATTGTGTCGTATTTTTTTTTTCATTAGTCTAGTATGTTCATAAATTCATACATTTATTTTTATAGATATAGAAAAGTACATGTTATTTATTTAACATACCTACATAACCTACTATACTCGTACAACCACGAATTAGTATTGCTTGCAAATGTAATAATGTTTATTTAGTTTTTCCAACAATGAATCTAATCCATCAACTTGTTTATCAATAATTTCATTATTATTTATTTATTTATTTATTTATTTATTTATTTATTTAAGCTTCTTGTACACATGTACAAAGGGCGTACTTAATGCCGGGCGGCATTTTCCACCAGTCAGCCCTTGGTGATGGTTAAAGCTTGGTGGTAGGTGGACATATAATATAATTATGATATTATATAATTATGATAATATAATTATGATATTCCATTCATATCATAATTTACTTGTTTAATTCGTTGGTCTAGTGGTCGTAACTGCGACTGCTGAGCTAGAGATCGGGTTCGATACCTGGTTCGGGCAACAACTATTAGGTTTTTCTAACATGAAATACTCGGTAGCAGCTCGGAGTCTGGATTTGTGCCCAGTGTATGGCAATAGGCTCACCATATATGACCTAAACCTGGTGAAAAGTGAGTGTAGAGTATACACACTCACACCTGTGCCTACCCCTTCATGGAAATACAGGTGTGATGTTATGCGAATAAACACATGTACACGCAAATAAATTCAACAATATTTACAAGTAACTGACGGATTGTCAGTAAAATATACTCGTAATATTATTCACCAACAGTCACACCCCGTGTCCTATACTCAAGGTCCAATTGCTTAGGTTTGTTACATTATTAGTAAAACTTAATTCAATAGAAACTAACTCAAGTAAATCTAAATACTTAATCTATGATACATACAAACTAATACTAAGTTGTGTGACAGTCGAATCTACGAGGTACAGAATCGCATCTTAGTTTCAGAACTCTTACTTCTGACAGTCTTTCTGATTCAGCTATCTCTTGTCGTGAACTTGAGTCAATAAATCAAGACGTAAGTTAGAAGCAATCCTGATTTATCCCATGCAAAGATAAATAATAGTTATAATATAGGCCACTATTATTTGTCTGCCAGTTGCCGATCTAGCGGAAAGAAGCAAATGTAGCAGATTTTGAAGCTACAAATGTTTCCGCTTGATAGGCATCAACTATTTTTCCAACTGGCTTCTTAAGACAACTTCCTTTTGTTGGAGGTAATATACGAGTATAGGTAGTTTCAGGTAACTTTCTTTAAGATACGTTTGATTGTGAAGGAAGGGGGAGATAAACGTCAGTGTAATTGACACAAGCACTAATATTTATCATGGACTAGCTGACCCAGCAAACGTTGTTTTGCCATATAGATAATTTTTAGTGAATATTTTGGGAGAACTTAATGTAAGCGCGTGGACTACTACTACCACTACCACTACCCCTACCACTACCCCTACCACAACCCCTACCCCTACCACTACCACTACCCCTACCACTACCACTACCCCTACCACTACCATTACCACTACCACTACCACTACCATTACTTATAATCAAAAGCGTTCAATAAAAGTAGGAAATTATCCATACTAATATTATAAATGGGAAAGTGTGTTTGTTTGTTTGTTTGTCCGGCTTTCACGTCGCAACGAAGCTATTAAATGGTATGGTTTTTGTGTGTAGAGATAGTGAGGAGGGTGGAGAGTGACGTAGGCTACTTTTTACCGCGGTAAAACATCCCCATGGGAAGATATCGATGTTTTGTTATTTCCTAGATATTTAGTTCCGGATATTATTAATAGATGGCGTAAGTACAATTTAGTTAAGTAGTTAGTATAGTGGTTAAGTAGTTAGTATCTTTTAATCGTGGAACTGTCACTATTCATACACCACAAATGTGTCATGTATGATAAACAACTCATTGTTAATTCCCTTTTACCACGCGGGCGGAGCCGCGGGCAAAAGCTAGTTAAAAATAAAAATTGCGATGGAAAAATAGGGGTTGATCGTAGAGGGTTGAAAATTTAGGGTTGTATGTATAATTTTCTTTGCTATAAACCTCACGGAGCCCGAGACCTTTCCAACAAATGCAAAATCATGGAAATCGGTTCGTGCGTTCTGGAGTTATAGCGTCAGGAAGGAAAACCCGACTTATTTTTATATAGTAGATAAATTAGTTCGAGTATGTTAGGTACGATGTTAGCTTAGGTTAGATGATATACTAAAAATATAATAAATATATAGGTATAGAATTAGCAGTGCGTACCTACGTAATTTCGTACTGTATGTACCTACATACAATGTTTTTCTCATTTTGCGCCGGCAGGGAATCGAACCTTTACTAACTAGAACGTAAATATAGATAATTTCTGAGAAGTAACATAACATTTTCTTTCAATATATTAGTTGACTATATTTTGTCAAAAGATTTTATGTATCTACGGGCTAAGTTCAACGGCATTATGGATGTATGGTATGGAAAAAGAGTGGAAATTATTTTTCTTAGAACGGAGAAAACGTTTTCTAAAAACCCATGAATATGAAATGATTCAAAACCCTACTACGACACCTCGTTGGCTTTAACTTCTTATCTATACTTCTACACTAATATTATAAATAGGAAAGATTTGTTTGTAATGTTTTTACACGAAAACTACTGGACCGATTTCAAAAATTATTTCACCACTAGAAAGCTGCATCTTCACTGTGAGACATAGGCGATATAATGATTACTAGGTGTAAACGAAACTATTGTTATGTCTAATTCCGTGCGAGCGAAGCTGCAGGCGTCCACTAGTCTTAAATAATTGTCGAAATATTGCTGTATATTTGGTTGTATACATAGGCATGAATTTTAAATAATATATTTGTAGCATTTTTTTGATGTTAAAACTGTTATTCTTATAGATATAATATCGTTAGATATTAGACACCTGGAGTGTCTGAATGTTTTACATAAGAAGAAAAAAAAATCAAGACAACTGAAATTTTATTTTCCTTGAATGCACAGAAGTCGTTTAAGGTATCGTCAGGCACGGGGCGAGCGAGTTGTCAGTAGTAAGCCTGAGCGCTGATTGGTTCGCTTGCCGTATTATGTCCGCCGCACTTTCACCCCATGCGCAGCTATCCCCTCCGGATTTCGGTGAGCGCTAGAATTTCGTGCCGCGAACTGTAGCTGTGCTGCTGTGTACTGTAGGAACGCGAGCGTTCTTTTAATTGCACTTACCTCGCTTTAGACTGATATCAAGGATTGAAGGATGCTTTTAACGGTTTCACGCCAGAATACACAGACAAGTAGGCATCTACAAGACTTCGTGTTCCTGCTGTGTAGTGGAACCATCTCATGCCACTTCAAAGCCATCAATTGCATCTGTTGCAAAAAAATATTAACTTACAAAATCTATTTATTGTCAACTCTTGCTTTACCACTATCCTCCCCAGTCATTACCCTATTGACCCCGGTTTAGGATGATTTTTGCGATTTTCTCATAATATTGTTAGAGCCTAGAATTAGTTATAATATGTCATTCAAAAATATAAGCAACCGGACAATACTTAGAGGCATAAAAGTGTCATATAACAGACATTTTAAAAATAAAGTTGAGAAACTACCCTATTCACCCCATTTTACGGTAATATATGCCTGTGGTGTTACACAATGTTACCTAGCTACTTTAAATTTAATGGAAATGTATAATATAAACTAGGAAGGCACCTTAATGCCTCGCTCAGCAGAACCGCCACAGCTCGAGAGCTCCATCCAACTGCCGATGTGAAGGTAAAGCAGCATTGTTATGAAAATAAAAAAGGTTGTTGTTGCACTGTTAACATAAACAACACTCAAATTTGTTCAAGTGGATAATAGCGTGCGTGCGGATCTCCCGTCACCTTGGAGCGAAGTGCGTGTCCCCTGCGCGCTAATGCGGACGTCCGACGTTCCCGCGCTCCCGGTAGCCCAGCACCGGGCGATGCGGGCGTGAGCGATTTGTATCGCCTCGTGTCATTCGAAGTAATTCAAACTATGGATATGGAACGCAGTTCATTTAGGTTACAATCTGCGCATGCGTTACCTAGTGACATTATTACAATAAAATGTATGTGGGTATATAGCCAGTTTTATAATTAAAAAAACATTTACCTACACTTTGGTGTAGGTACAATTAGTATACTTACCTAAATTGCAAGTAAGTTTGGAAATGCTGTGATTGGTTTCAAAATTCCATTCACTCCATTCATTCTGTTCGTCCATTCAAACGTCAACGTAAGTTGTCTCATGTTTAGTTTAAAAATATGTACCCAAAGACTTTTAACTTCTATCATAAACAATACTGTATATACTCCTGTGCCCTCTGAATATTGATATTGAGTAGGTAAATCACTCAAAAATATAATACCCATATATATTTTAATATTTCCTATTAGACCTGACTATAAATATAATTTTCTTTAGTAGGATTCAAAATGTTTCCTTTTTGTGTTATAAGTTTGACGACATAGTAATATACAGGAGGCATAATTACTCAAAATGTAAGCATCCTAAAACCTAGATTTTAGCGTAATCTAGTTAACTCCGCTAGATATGAAATTAGATTTGATAGCGAATTTGCATTCAACATGTGTTTAATTTTCGGTGGGCGAAGCTGTGGGCAAAACCTAATTATTTTTATAACGAGGAGATCCTAATTTTTTTCACATCAGTGAAATTCACATTTACGTAAGCACCTACGTTAAAGGACTACGTTACGGACTAAATTACCGAGAAAGTAACATATTTTTTCATTTTTTTCGCCTCACGTGTTTACAGCGTTGTCGTCAACAGATTTTGATATCTAATGTGAAATGATTTATCAAGTGTAGCTTGAAACATTGACCTATCACCTGACCCGCCACCAATTGAATTAAAAACTTATACTAACTTTGCACCCCTGTTTTACCCCCTTAGGGGATGAATTTTCAAAAATCCTTTCTTAGTGCTCCCCTACGTATAAAAGGAACCCCTGTGCAAAATTTAAAGTTTCTAACCCTTAAAGTTTAGGCCCTGCGTAGATAGTATGGTATATAGGATGGTAGTCAGTCAGTCAGTCAGTCAGTCAGTCAGCTTCTCTTTTTATATATATAGATAGATTATTCAGCTTCCTATTATGTCACATTTGTATAATATTATGTTATAATCATCAAATATTAATCAGTTAAAACTAGTTACATACCTAATACCTCTTTTTTAGAATTAATCATCAAACATAGAAAAGTGGAAGAAGAGTCTGTAAACTGAAGTTTAACTCTCGCAAGCAAGTATTTTCATCATCGTTTTACGAGTAAGGAATACATTTCGTGTAGGTATTTAGTTCAGCAGTAATAGCTCAGTAGTTAATAATTTGGAATGGAAGAAAGAATAAAGAAAATCATTTTATTTTCTTCACTTTTCATCAGCAGTTAAGTACATTAAAGAGGTATATGTATGTAGAGTAGATTTAATAGAAATGTTAAAAAGGATAAAAATTGGACGCTCTCAGCAAGTGGCCGTGCAAATCAACCGCTGATTTTCAGGGTGATCTGCTTGCAATGGGTACTTCGGGCAAGTTGACGTACAAGTAAAATTGTACTTTAAACTTGTATTTACTAGTCATCATCATCATCATCATCAGCCTTTATTGGTCCACTGCTGGACTGGTATTTACTAGTATTATATTATATTTACTTATCTAATCAGCTGTACGCTTTAAAACTAAGACAAGTCTTTAAAGTTGGTGCGTGCCATGTTTTTTACGAATCTGCCCTACACTGGGTGAGGTCACTGCTTTGCTCTTCAGAAATACGACACGTGTAAATGAAACTGGCAATCGGGCTGAGTTTACACCTTATTTTCATCATTCCCTTATACCCCTGTCATCTACCATACGTCTATTTGGATGTCGCCAGAAAACGTTTGGTTAACATTAAATGTAACTCGTAATTCACACCATATTTATCTTATATGTTTAGCAGACGCTATTAATATTTACGTAACTTCTTGTAAATGGACAAAGCTTTATTCACTTTATAACTGTGGCGTTGGTACCCAGTTTGCCACGCTGCATCGTAGCTGATTTGTTTTTGAAAAGCTTAGTGCCAAACTGAGTACCGTTAGGTTAGTTATTAGATATTAATCACGGAATGATACGTAAAAATACATAATAACTTGCTTTCTCCATACCATACCTACCAGCAGCTGCGAGCAAGCTACGAGTATGAGTCAAGAACAACCACCACGCTGGCCAAGTGCGGATTGGCAGACTTCACATGCCTTCTAGAACATTATTCATCCATTCTTTGACCGATGATCAGAAACGTCTTCGTATGGATTGGTGTCGCGAAATGTTGGAAACATTCAACGGATGTGACTCGAACGCTGTATTTGACATGGTCACAGGTGATGAAAGCAAAAATATATCCAATATTACAACGAACCCGAAACCAAAAGACAATCTGCTCAGTGGGTGTTTCCTTTTGAGGATCGGCCAACTACTTAAGGTGAAGAAAGGATGAAGTTAAGGAAAAAATTAAACGACTCGTTCTTTGATCGGAAAGGTCATTTCTTATCTTGTCAGTTATTTTTATAATAGATCTTCACTAGTCCAAAGTCCACTACGTTACTTAGTCATATCATATCCAGACTTATTTAGAAAGTGATAAATTATAAATATGCAGCCATTGTATTTATTGTTTATTATAAGTTTTAGGCAAGTCAGTAGACGGTACAGTGATATATTGCTGAACCGAGATTTGATAAATGAACAGAGAAATTCTTTTCTCCTTTCTTTAAAGTAAATCCTTAAACTGAATGTAATATTTTAAAAACACATGCAGCAGCATTTTATTTACGACACTTGAACATGATTTTTATGTTTTAGAATCTGATTATTAATTATGCTTTTAAAAATAAAATATCTCTGTGTAAGTCAGTACGCCTGTGTCATCTGATTCTAGCCGTATTGTAGAGTAAAAACGCGTGATAGCGTTTAGGTGGAACAACCTGGCACAAAAATATAGGCGCAAAATAACTCTCACTCGTCTCTTTGTTCTAGTATGTACTTGATTTCATGACACACAATTAAAAAAAAAACTGTTTTCATTACAAAACATTTATCGACTTCACAGAAAAACAATACACATGCCATTAGCAACAGCATGTGTACTCTTTTGTTACGTGTAAGGTACGCTTTATTGCTGTCGTATTTCATGTGTAATATTTGTCATAGTAATAAATATCATTAGGAAGTCGTGGCACATCGTGAAGTAATGGCACAGCCAGTATGATTTACTTGATTTCAGATATTTCTCTCATTCCAGTGTTTCCCTTGATGCTTTTAGACTTTTATGTAACATGCAACTTCCATTATAGGTTACGCCATCAGCGTAAAAATACAACGAGTGATCTACCAGTGGTTGAAAATTAATTAACTTTGTGTTTTCATATTTTGAACTGTAACAGTTATCAAATTAAAAAAGAAATAGAATCGGTTGACAAACACACTCGTAGAAGACAATGGTTTCATAGCACTGGAGAGTGAGGATATTATATACTTAAATTGTTATTAAATTAAATTTCATCTACTGTAACGGTAAAGGAAAACATCGTGAGGAAACCTGTATGATAAACCTCATTTTCTCGCTATTTTTTTTTTATGGATACAGGATAGCAAACGAGCTTGCAGCACCACCCATCCGCTGCCACCCATGACAACTGTGACTGACTTTTGTCTGTTTGTTGAGCTGTTTGTAATTGACGAGACACTTACTAACAAATACTAACTATTACTAACACCAACTGACAGGAACCACTAACGAACTGACCATTTAATGTTCCAATTAACTCACTCAGCTAACTGGACTAACTCCAGTTCCTATTTGAATCTTGTTCTAAGTCAGTCACAGTTGTCATGGGCGGTAGCGGATGGGTGGTGCTGCAAGTTCGTTTGCTATCTTATATATTAAAATTGCCTTTTAAAACTTGTACCAAATGCTCACAGTTGAATTAATAAAAAATATAGAATATGAGATATAAACGAAACTTATGTTAATTCCACAGTCCACTAGTTAATATTAAAACTAATAATATAATACATAAAAAATAAAAATGATATTTGATATTATAGTTTCTCTTACAAGCACCAAACGTTTAATTTACCTTCAACATTTATTTTACAGCAGCCTTACAATGAATTTGGGTCTACGCAATTTTCCTATTTTCGCGAGAGGCTTCTGTTGTTTATAGAAATTGGAGAAGCTGTGAAAGATTATATCGAGCACTTATGCCGTGAGCAAACAGTGGGAGAAGTTATTAGATTGTTTAATGCTGACATTATGTGAATATATGTGAAGTATTTATGTACAGAATGTAATGTTAAATGAAATTAAACTATTAAAATAATTAAACCTCTCTTATTTAGGCTCAGATTACAGAACGAAAGGCAAATGGAGTCATCTGAAGATAACACTACTACCAAAGAAAATACCAATATCAAAAAAGAAGCCACTCTTCGACACACGTCACAACTGACTCATTATTTTAAAAGCTTTTATTTAACTTCACTCGTATGTATTCATTCATTCATGTAAGTATGTATATCCTGGAATCATGCAATCAATATTTCACCCACTTCCACTGAAGCTATCGAGCTGAAATTTGGCACACATATTAGGTTCCGATGACAATGCATGAAAATAAAATAAAAATTTTTAGGAGTATGATTATTAGATAATCATGCCATACTGTGTAATAAGCCAGAATTTTTCTTTATTGTTTTGTAATTAATTTACCCAAATGTTTTTGCGGCTCACTTAGTAGGTACGTGTTTCGTATTACGAGCTTTCCAGCTTCCATCGAAATAGTTAATAATGCTTTGAATTAGAGAAATATCCATGAGGGATTGTTACTGTTTAGTTTTGAAGACAGTTTTCGATATTTTTAATCGTTATTTTATAATTAACTTGAATGGACGTTGCTTTAATAGGTATGATTATTAAGCGATTTTATTGAATAGAAGAAAGATTGGGATCTGATTGGATTATTGATTCTTTCTTTAGAATGATTAAACGATTTTTATATGTAATTTTATGATGTAAAACATCATGAAGTAAAAAAGTATAATAATTATTAGCAAAAATAAAAGTTCTTTATTCATAGTTCAAAACGATTAAGGATTAAGTAGTCAAGTTTGGAAAGTAAGAAATTGAAAATTACAGCGAAAAACATAGCCAGCCAATTTCTGTTCACCCTAGTCGTCCTTAATTTGCGATAATTCGCTAACATCTTCAATGGCTGCTGAAATTGCCAAAGTTTTTTAGGTTTCGAGAAGTTTTGTTTTGAAAACAGAACAGATATAAATCAAACAAACATTCGGCTTAGGTAGAATGTAAGCTGAACATTTTAGGCTTTGCAGGGTTCAATGTGTGTTTTTTTGAGATACAGAAGTAGATATTAGGACTTAGGGTTGGTTTTCTAGGTATGAAACTGTTTTTAATTGATATAAGACAGCATGCAGCAACGAACATCCACTGCCACCCATGACACCGGTGACCATTGTGACAGACTTTGCTCGAGACTCATACTCGTAAAGGATCTGAGATGATTTATTCCAGCTAAAATTAGTTCTTTGAGTTTATACGTCTTGTTACGTAAGATATAAGACTAATGGCTAAAAGAAAAGTAACCGGAAACGTTAATATTAATATCCTCGGAAATCACACAATATATTAATAATAATAAAGTAATTTACTTGACGGATAACATCGTTAGGAAACTTTTTTTTGTTTTACCATAACGACATACTACATAAGGCAGCTGTGTGTTGTGTTACTCACTTTTCACTTATGTTAAGGTTCCTGGCAATGTTTTTTTTTTGTTTACGAGGGATAAATATAAATATAGTATAGAGAAATAAATGTATAATATAAAAAATAGAATGAAATCAGGTTATGTGGGATTTTAGTCTCTTTCTGATTTCTGAAACCAGTAGGTAGCCTTTCTCCATCGCCCATATGATAGGTGGTCATTGGCAATGGCTATTCGCATTGGTAGACGTAGAATTTTTATTACATGTAATGTAGGATTCATTTTTACTACATTCTTCGCTGTTATCAATAAATATTTTTTCAAATAATCTCCCTCATACAACATGAATATCGAAATGAAATGAAAATTTTTATTTCGTCACGAGGTGTGTACAATCACATCAAGGAATGTCAAAAAAAAAAAATCTTACCCCCTTATACACAATATAACAATTAAACCCATTATAGCTAGTATAAGTATTTTTTCACTTTCTCTCGAATTCTGAATCAAGTTTGACTAAAGAAGACAAAAAGCTGTGTAGCTCAATAGGTTATCTAATTTTTAGGAACAAGAATGGGTAATAATAGTTATATAGTATCTACAGAATCAGAATAGTAAAAAAAAAACTAACTAGCTACTACCTACCTACTACTACCTGGTTCTAACATTATGTAAGTACATAATGTTAGAATGTAAGTACATAATGTTAGAACCAGGTGGAATCTACCATAGGTTACTTCCCTTAAATTCAAAGTAATTAATGATCTAGAGCTGGTACAACCAAAGTTTCAGTAAATTGGTCGATCTTCCGGCCAAACATGATCAACCGTCGTGATACTAAGTTCATTAGTTGGACGGATATTAGCAAACTTGGGAATCTGGAGGAATTGAGGGCGAATCAGTAGGAGAATGTTTGCCATCTTGTTTTGGTTTTCAATATTATGGACCGAATGAATATTGAATACGAATTGAAAATGAACAATTCTTAGCCTCAGCAATAGTCCCTAATCGTTTTTTGTAAATATATCTGAAATTTTCTGAAAGCAGATAAGATTAAATGAAGGAAAATTATGTGATAATGTCAGCGCAATGGTATCATTAAGGAAGATTGCTTTTTACAACTTTTATAGAAGCCTATATGATTATCGATGCCATCATATTACATTATGACGCTGAGAATGTTCAAATAAGATGGCATGTCGAATTCTAACCAATTCTCACCAACCATTAATTAAAATAAAGTCTTGACTGACACTTAAAAAGGGATTATTTAAATTGAATACGTGTATCTTTTGTTCATGGCTTATTAAGTACCTACCTAATATTACAAAAATATTATATTTCTAAATAATATGTTCTTCCCATTAGGGCGGATTCGACCAAACGAGAATAAATTTTATCCTTAGGATAAATCGCTAGTTATCCGAGAATAAATCCATTTTGCGTTTTACCATCTACTATTTTATGAATAGCGCGCTTATTCGGGCGTAATTCTTATACCCACCCTATGGCGTGGAATAACAGCTAATCCAAGAATATTTTAATGGCGCCCGCTTGCCATATGATCGCTTACGCGATTTTTAGATTCTGTCATACGTCAGTAGAAGCTGTCATGTCAAAGCAAAATTAACACATTGATTGACAGCTTTCAGCTAGCTACTTTCACTATTCCACGCTATAATACGACAATGTTCAGTTGACAGGATTTAAGCCTCCACAGCATACCGTTTTAGTGCAACATTGATTTGCCGGATAATATATCATTCGATCATTCATTCTGCTATTCCCGTTTAGTTATTGCAAGTATAGTTAAACTTCAGAATGCGTCGAAAAACGACTTTCAGTTACACGAGTATAAAATCATGGAATAAAATTATCCCTCGTATAGTTACGCGCGCGTAAATCTATATTTGGTCGAATCCGCCCTATATACCAAGAATTAATTTTATTCTTTAGCAAAACAAAGCTTTGCTTTTGAGATTACTTATTAATTTTCAAGCCTAGTAATAAATAATTAATTACAGTATTAATATTTCAATTAAATTGCGTGGCTTTAATATCATTAATTTCACTTTAGCCACTTGAATTAACTTTTGCTACGCCTATATTTTTTTATTAAAAGCTTTTATTTAACTTCACTCGTATGTATGTATGTATTCATTCATGTATGTCCTGGAATCTTGCAATCAATATTTCACCCACTTCCACTGAAGCTATCGAGCTGAAATTTGGCACACATATTAGGTTCCGATGACAATGCATGAAAATAAAAAAAAAGTTATAAAAGCTTTTTAAAAAAAATGTTTAGAGTATATTTAGGTTAATCAGAACATTATGGACAAAAGAGAATCTATAGGTAGGTATAAAACTAACCTGTTTTCTGGGTAACAACTGGACAAGTAGAAATAGACGGGCTTCTACCTTTCATGAACACATGCTAGTATGTAGCATATGTATGTAGCATATGCTACACTGCCTTTAAATGCAAAAGGCAAAGTAATATATATCGATGAAATTCAATAGGATTATTTCGTTCATAGCGTGGTCATTTTGATTCATAAAAACATTATAGGAAGGATATAACATCCTTCTTTTATGAGAAAATTAATGGAATTGGTCTTTTAGCAATTATTATCATAAAAGTACTTTTTTAAATACACCGAACCTCTTGAACTAGTTATAAGTCGATTAATATGAAGTTCGGTGCGGTTTAGGCTCAATACTTTCTTGAAATAGTTTTGCGAGTAACCAGATATAGGTACCAATACCAACCACCTAAGTGGCCTGGCGTATTGAGACAAAACTAGGTTTGTAGCGGTTTCCGATATGCCCACCATCAGTTCAGGCCCCATGGTGGGCAGTTCGGCCCCTTCCCGTGCCAACCTGTCAGCACTCGCCGTTCCCGTCTATTCCCATTCCCAACCTTAACATAACATTAACATGGAAATAGACCAGCCCAGAGTGACTTTATTCATGAGTGCTAGTTCGTTTAGTAGGTACCTACTTGGATACCTTCTAAGATTATCTTTACCACAGATAATGTTAGTATCATGTTTCCGGTAAACTAACTGCAAACTAGATGTTAAAATAGTTTAACTAGCGTAAGATTTAAGCTATTCCATTCCTCAAGCCTCAACTTTGTGTCCAATATGTATTGGCTAACTTCACTTACTTAAAAATATGAAAATAATGGCAACAAGTTGTAACATAATATAACGAGTATATCACATAAACTTACATATATGTACTTTCCATAGCTTTGGCTTTCCTTAAAATTTATATTTTCGCAAAAGAGTTGGCAGTCAATCGGAAAATTACCGATTTTGCCATGGACGACCGTCAAAGAGGCAAATAAGGCAGCTTGGACTCCAAGCTTTTGTCGTGTAGGTATAGGTGCGATGCATGCATGGATTAATTTAATGCATCAACGATGTTGCCATCGTATTTCAAACAGCAATAATTGGAAAATTTTCCAGGGAAGGATCACGGTAATATTCCGCAAATTTCCTGGTGTTAGAGTGGGTAACAATCATAAGTAGGTATATTAGTTGCAAGAGTTCTGAGTTCCAGTACTGGATCCACCTAAACTATAAAGCTCATCAATAACAAAAAGTATAGCAAATATTTATTAATTTAACACACGTCGCTGCCAAAATTACATAAAAGTTATTTTTTTTTGTAAATATACATATATTACAGATATTATTGTTCATATTTAAAAATGAAAACAATAAAAACCAAATACAATAAGGCCATAAACTGTTTAGAGACGACATCAAAGAATTTTCTTTATTATAGCATATGCGAGTATAGCCCATCCAGTCATCAGTAGCGCACTTCCAACACAACGGACTGAGCAGTATTCTTCCGCTACACAGTTTCCATACCTGAATATAATAAATTATACAATTTTATTACTGAATGATTCGTAAGTATCTATATTCACAGTTGAAATCAACGGTTACTCACGCACGTGTGATCACACGCGAGTAATCCGGTTATTACAACTATGAAATTGTTAAATTGTAAATAAACTAAATCACAATCGATTGCAATACCAAATACCAAAACACACATATAAACATAGCAAATATTACATATTCAAAGCTTATAAGTACCAACCATGCCAAAAGTAAAACTTAAAAGATAAGTAAAACAATAATTATAACTGTGTAGGTTAGACAGAGGTCAAATGATTGCAAGCCAGAAGCTTCCTGCTATTAGCAGGATCATTTCTCGCAGCTCAGAAGCCTTGGGTCAAACCCCACCACATTTATCAGCTTTTTGAACCGGACATAGGCCTCTCTTATTCGTCGTTCCTCCCGGCCATCAGTCCGCCTGGCTGGAATGCGGCTGTTCCATTTTCCGAGGCGATCTCCACTTAGGAAACATTCTTACACTTCTGCTAATTAGTCTTAGCATCACATCGTACCTTAATATTATTGCGCTCAGTATTGACCCGGTGGTGGCCACAGCCGCAATCGCAGATACTTCTACCGCAGTCTCAAGTAGGGCTCGTATTACCGATTCTATTATCTTCCAAACTAATTTCGTTAAAGATGACAAAATTCTGACAAAACCGTCCATTAGACACCCATCATTGTAAACTGTTTCTTACTGAAATAAATCGTGTTAATGTAATGCCTTATATCATATCATGTATATCTATAAGGTCCTATTACATTTTAAGAAAGTATGTATGCGGTTATTTGATTATTAATAAGTTATTTTGTGAATAGTGATGTTGGTTGTATACTCTGAATACAGAGATAGTTATGTATTGTGCGGTTGTGTATAAAGTTATATGAATAACTTACTCCACCAACATAACTATTACCTTACACATCTAATTACCTCTGCAAACATATAAATCTACACAGCTGTTTTATTTAAAGCTTTTATTATTTAACTTCACTCCTATGTATGTCGTGGAATCTTGCAATCAATATTTCACCCACTTCCACTGAAGCTATCGAGCTGAAATTTGGCACACATATTTGGTTCCGACGACAATGCACGAAAATAAAAAAAAGTAATAAAAAGCTTTTTTTTTAAATTTTTTAATAATGTTAAATTAATTTTGTTTTGAAACAGACAAAATTGAAATGTACAAAGGGTGACAATCTCCACCAGCTAAGGCCCTCAGTTTCTGGTGGTGCGGGGCGTATTTGTCTATTTGTCCTATTAAATAACTCATAATTATAGTCAGTGCTATGTGATGTCGCTTAGTAATATCACAACCTTACAAGGTGGTTGATTGATTATAATTAACCATTCGCTGGTTGATTATAATCTCAGATAAACAATAATAAATTTGTCTTTACCTTATTTTTGCGTAGTATGTAAAAACTTTGCTTTTTACCACTTACATCTTGTATTTACTGAGCAATGAAATGTCAATAGTAAAAGATCAACTTTGACATATTATTAACTAAAAAGTTGCTACTCTAGTAATATTTATAAATTAATGAGAATTTTCTTATTTTTTAATAAGGCAATGTTTTCTCCTCAAAGATAAAGAGATTGAGCGAATGTGATTGGAATGTGATAATAAAACATGTCCTAAAGAGAAATAAAATTGGGCAAAGAAATAAATCAAATTGGTATTCAGATTTTTCCTCATGGTCAAAGATTCCAAAGCTCTATCCTACTTATCTTTTAAAAGTTAAATTGTTATAGATAGATATGTATTTTTATATTAGGATATGTATTTCTATAGACCTTCAATGTAACATTTATTATAACTCTAGTCACGGGATTTGACAGAAATCATTAAAAAGTTTTGAACACGCTTTTATTTCAATTTCGTACTTCACCATTCTGAAGATTGTAAAATTAATGGACTTGAATGAGAATTAGTCCTCGGATATTACCTACTTTAACGCAAAATTAAATTAAGTTTTCAATGGATGGAAATTAGTTATCAAAATACAAAGGATACGTTTTTGGTGTTTAGTTTAAGGACCAGTTAGGACATTCAAATGTATAGAAATACTAAAACTACTAGTTTTAGTACTAAGTAACTAAGAAGATTAATGAACACTGTTCGTGTGCAAAACTAAGCTAACGCTTAGATCCTTAGCTCCTGATTTTTATTGCATGACGAATCACCGGAGTGAAAGAAATAATCTAACCATTATATTTCGGCTTTCAAAGTTTGAAATTAACGACGTTATAATTAAAACGTGGTTTACTTAAGCACCGCAATAAAATAAGTAAATCCACGCTTTTTAATTAAGCGGTAATAAATGTTTAGCTCCAGCTTATTTTTCCCACGTCTATTATGAAAGGCACTTATGTGATGTTTTTCTGGTACAAATGAGTTTCATGAAAATCGAAAACACTAACCTACAGCTCTATATCACCCTATGAACTATTTCGTAAATATTAATATTTATGAAGTAGATGACTCCCGCCAGTCCAATTTTTGCCATGTCATGTCATTGCGTAAAAAATTCTCGGATATTCCGAATAAAAATCGCGTTGTGACGTTTTAAAAGTAGGCTTGGAGGCCCTGAACAAAGCAGTATTAAGATGGATGTTATTTGATATGAATGCAAAGAGTAGAAAATTTAATGTGAGAGTCCTAATTTAATTATGAATAAATTACGATACGACCTCTTTACATAATTTTTTTTACAAATTAATGGTGAATATCGAACTCCAATAGTTGGAATGATTCTATAGAAAAATTACTGTGCTTCACTGTTAAGTGTTAGTAGAATGTTGAAAAATCCTTATAACATAATCGTTCATGTCATACAATACCAGTTTCGCTGGAAGTAGGTCACAGAATATTACTATGCGTCTGAAGACATATAATATAAAATGCTGACGCATCACATTGACTGTTTATATTTGCATATCCGTTTTATTCTGCCTATACATGGAGATGGCTGTATAACAGATAAGAGAATATTAAAAAGCAAACCTAAAGTAATTGCTACAGACTTCGTATATACTCGTAAATCCACTTAATACATAATGGGATTGCAAGTACAACCTTAATGTTCACAAGCTCTAAAGCCTTTTTATAATAATATCTTAATATTTTATCTATTTAAACATTACATGATTGTAGAACCAATTTCGAAAGTATATAAATAACTTACGTAAAGAAATAAGAATAGTTCAGATTGCATTTAACGGTCCGTAAAAAAGGGGTCTGTAATGATTCTAAATATAATGTGGGCGTTAAGAATTAGGTTCCTTACCAGTCGTCCTTACCAGATATTGGGTCGAGTCCATGCGTTATTATCGAGTAATATCTTTATTAAGGCACAGCTGTTAGCACTAACGTTAACGCAGATGTAGCAGCAACGTTAGTAGATATCTAACTATATCGTATCGTCGTCATTCCCGAATACCTAACTCTCAAATACCGAGAGCGGATCCATTCTATTGTGTTTGTTGTGTCTGTAAATCATTTTAAAAATATAAAAGAAGTATTGCTTTACGTCTGTCTTAGCATGCCTGTCTGAATGTTGTTTCTTGCAGTTAATTTATGCAAATCTCAAGTCTTTCACTGTCTGCATCTCGGAATGCAAAAACTTAAATTTTTAATATATTAAATAGAGTATTCTGTATCACTCGTATTGTCTACTTAAAGTGGAACAAAGCATAAACATCAGACGCTTACGAGCTGAGAAAATAGACTTATACCTATGTAAGATACATATCAAAGTACTTTTTAATACACAATCTTGCTAGAACTTGCTAGTTTCGTACAAAGTTCACCCAGATAGGGATAATGAAAAGATTATTACTCATTATTTTTGTAAACATGGTAATCAACAATTCCTTTGTCACAGGCTTTCTATAAAAAATATAGCTGCACATATGTATTGCACACCGTTGATGCAACGAGGGTGCAACCATAATATTTACTTTTTAAACAAGTTTAGTGGAAAATCTAAACCCAACAGTTGCATGAAATTATTTCAACAGTGTATTTCTAGATATTTATTATTATTATTATTATAATTAACTCTTTATTCTACCTACACCAAGACATACAGGACAATTATATGGAATAAGGATTAAAAACTTCGTACAATAGGTGGCCTTATCGCTAACTAGCGATTTCTTCCACTTGGGCTGAGGAGTTAGAAAAAGAGTCTAAATATGGTAGGGTGCACAAAAATAAATTAGAAAATTTATTTAATCAATTTTAAACTGTAGATTACTTGAATATAACCCATTGATTAATTGTATTCATTCTGACATGTAGCTAACCCACTGACCCACCGTTGTACTGAAACTAGATTCTGGTAAAACTGTTTTTCGTTTCTTGCCAAAATTTTGCTTCAATCCATTAAAATATGACCTCTGGCATGAGTTCAAATGTAAACCAGGAATAATCGGTTGTAGTAAAGTGTAGCAGTAGAACTCCTCGATTCCCCGACTTGGCTTCAATCCTTTATGGGACACAGTTTATGAAGCGTATGGGCCACGGATGTCTCTAGAATATTCAATGAAGAGGCTCTGATTTAGTATCAGGAGCTTTTAAAAAGCTCGCCGCGCGTCTATCGAAAAATTACGAGCAAATTTCTCAATTCCGTATATTTGAGTAACTCGAATGCAAATAGTGGTCTTTAACACGCGTTTAATGGGGCGAGCGATAGACTCAACACTGTGGAATTGATTCTATGGAACGAAAATGATTTCATTTGAGCTATCGACGAACGACGAACGACGAACGATTTAAAAATAGAGATCCTTCGTAGAGGTTGTGCATGCTTCGCGAAACCACCCCTAAAACTACCATTGTTGTTGTTGTTCTTAAAATCATCATTGACTCACCCTTAAGCTGCTTCGCCTGCATGGTGGAAGGTTTAAATAGCCTGCCACTCTGACTAAGTATGGATTTGTTTTTCAGATTTCACTCGCCTTTGCTACGATGTTTTTCTGAACCGATATAGCACGTGATATTATATAGTTCTTCACAAATCCGCATTGGACAAGCTCGGTGGAGACTCTAGACCTCCCGCAGCTGTGTCTGTGGTGGAGACCCGTGCTCAACAGTGGGACGTCTATGGGTTGTACCTATTATATAGTTTGCAGTGATTCCCTGAAATCTGAAAAAATATTATATTAGAAAGAAAGCATATAATTATATTTATCATGTTAAATACATACATATTCATAGTTGAAGTTACCGACTAGTTTCGATCTATTACGAAGATCATGTTCAGGAGTTAACGCGCTCGCGGCGGGCACGGCGTACACTATGAATAACTATAGACACTCACGAATCGTGCAGAAATAAAATACATACGTATTATATTAATAGATACAATTACTAACTACTACTACTACTAATTATACAATTAATATACATATAAGAATACAAAAAATAAAATGAAAACAAAGCACACAAATGAAGTCAAGCTAATAAGATCACAAATGCAGAAAGTGTGCCATTGTGTTTCGTATTAAAAGTGGGATTGTGGGAGATTTTTTTTTACATAAGTTGAGCGTGCCAAACCACTTTATAGCAAACAAAATATTTGAGTTTGAGTTTTACTATTTCATTGGTAACCTTAAAATTTTCAAATTTTGATAGCATTGAAATGAGTCCATTAATAATTCTACCTGTACCTAATGGGTGGCGAATGAACAGACACCGATCGATTATTCATGAAAAGGGATCTTGTTATTAATTGCTTTATTATACAAGACCTGTCTTGATTGCTTACAGTGCGGGGTTCAGAGCTACTTAGGTAAAATACTAACCAAAATATCCCGTTGTTTATTCAAGTATTTGTCGGTAAGAGTAATGGAGCAAATTAATTCTCTCTACTTTAATTTTCTTACCCTTGTTGACGACATTTATTACACCTTTTATTAGTACGACCTTTTGGAAATATCTTTTGGTGGACACAGACATTGTTGCTACAGCAGTAATTTAGTATTTTGTTAAAGAAATGAAACTTATGGTTATTCGCAGGTTCAAGCCAACTATCCATCTAACCGAACACACCATCACTCGCGTGAAATTTTTTATACATTGCGGCAGTCTCGATTATACTTGCTGTCGTCAATATTACTGACAAACCTACCGTTCAAATTCATCCCATGTAAATGTTTTAATGTATGCATAACGGTCTTTCCGTGTGCCAGTTTTCATGCAAACGGATTCGGAAAAAATTCAAGGGTCTGGAGGATTAGCATTAATTGAGGCAGGCCTATGTCCAGCAGTGGAGCCCAAAATACTGATGGATGTATGGATGGATGGATGGAAAAGTCAACAAGTTGTATTATAATACAACTTAAGTATATAAGTTATATCATGAAACAAGTACATATGATTCATTCACTGTAATTACTTGGGAAACGCTATCATTCCCACACATTTTAATTTAACTCTTTGTTTCAGTGCAGAAGCACAAGGCGACACGAGAGTTCACTTCGAAAAACTTCAGTAGAAGAGATGACATCCGGTCTCCGCATCCAATGAATGTTTTGAAGTCAAATAAATCTTGTAACTTTTTTAAAAGCCTTTACATAAAACTTAATTTT
Organism: Carterocephalus palaemon; assembly: GCA_944567765.1. NCBI lineage: Eukaryota > Metazoa > Arthropoda > Insecta > Lepidoptera > Hesperiidae > Carterocephalus > Carterocephalus palaemon. The sequence continues at coordinate 8,842,785 of OX155651.1, read as the reverse complement.
AATTTATATACCTTCATCTAAAACCAGAGGACAACCCTTAGGGAGGGTTCTAACAAAGTTAAACTTGTTAATCATAAATCAATTTATTTCCTATTTGAGAAGCTATGAACTGTATCAAATTATTGTTATGCGAATTAGTGATTCCTTTTTAATTATTTATTATTATCAAGAATTAGTGTGTGTCAGCTGTTGACGGTGTGTCAGACAGCTTTCCATTAAACGTGCAAAGCATCCCAAAGGGACATAATATTTTCGGGATAAAAAGTATCAATACAATAAAATACAAAAATAGTTTACAGTACAACAAAAAGGATACACAAAAGTAGGTACAGTAATGTAGAATAAATACCAAATTTGCTATCTATTCTATTGGCATTAAGGTGAAACAATTGGGGGTGTTATCGCTTAGAGCAATATCTTCCAGGCAACCATACTTAACAATAACTATACTGTAAAAAAAATTTTTTTTTAAAAAGCTTTTATAACTTGACCTTGAAACCTAATCGTGGTCAAAGTTCATTACAAGACTTTACCGCAAGTGCAAACACGACTATGATACGATATTCCATCATGAAGTTCCAGTTAATATCTTCCGGCTCCATCATCAGATCAGTTTGACAGTACCATATTATTGCATTGTCATCGGAACCTAATATGTGTGCCAAATGTCAGCTCGATAGCTTCAGTGGAAGTGGGTGAAATATTGATTGCAAGATTCCAGGACATACATGAATGAATACATACGAGTGAAGTTAAGTAAAAGCTTTTAAAAAGATTGATCGAACTAGTATATCTACTTAGATTGTGGAGCGAACAGAAGTTCGCGGGCAGGACAGTGGCGTAGTTACAGTTAAATATTATTAACACAAGAAAACCGTGACGACAGAATTGGAAAGGGTCAATTTAGTTAGGGTAAGTCAATCTGGGAATGAAGAGTATTTATCCTTCCATTCAAAGATTATTTTACGAGTTTTATAGTCCATCCCTAACATTAGATTATTTCGGCTCATTTGAAAAATTTTAGAGGAGCTTACTCCACTTTAGGATTATGTGATAATCATGGGTGACTATAAAACATGTGGACCTACTCATAAATGACCAAAGATCTTCTTAACTAAATTCTGCAATAAAAGCTATTTAATCCTTTCAACTTCGGCTACTTATTTCTAACCAAGCTGTCAGCCTAATCTTCTCGACTTTGTTTCATCATTGGACCATGTTGAAAAACACGGACAATGCGCCGCGCATGCATTCTCTAATCATGATCTCCATCCACAAACCGACAGCGTGGTTGCACTCTGTCGATCACGTTGAATCGACGCAAGCCATTAGGCACTGGATGCTACAGAACAATTTATAATTACCTACCTGTATTAGGTATCACACAAACTACTTGGGTATTAGGCCGTGCTAATTATATGGCTATTATAACAATAGTCTACAAATACCCGTTTGTCTGGTATTGTAATTAAAAAATTATACCCGTACTTATTTAAATTTTCAGTCGAAAATCAGGGCAAGAAGGCAACAAAATAATTAAAATTAATTCATCAGAAAGTTTATTCCGTCAAAAATTTTCGTCACTTTCAATTATGTAAAATTAAATCTCAGATTCTAATTTACAAAAAAATTTTTGAGACAGTTTTATTATTTTTGTTATGTATTTATTAATTACTTTTTTTTAATGAAGAATTTTCTGATAAGAATATAATTGAAGTAAATTATTCTTAACTTTCTTAAACTTCCTTCTAACTCTATATGGAACAAAATAGGTTTCATATAAAACCTATTTGATTCCCTATAGGCTCTGACACAGTTCGAAGCTAATAGATGTTTTGAGGAGATGTGAATCGGCCGTAAATAAAATGTAATGACGTTCATTAAGCGTATACAAATACCATATGACGAAAAATAAATGAATCTGAATTTGACTGTCGCATCTTGTATGAGAGTAGTCGAATGCTCTACCAGTGAGCTATATCCCCTAAGCGGTGACAGCCCAGTGGCTATCGAACTCGCCTCACACTCGAGCGGTCCGGGTTCAAACCCCAGCGGCACGCACCAATGACTTTTCTAAGTTATGTGCGATTTAAGAAATTAAATGTCACTTGCTATAACGGTGAAGGACACATTGGAGGAAACATGCATGCCTGAGAGTTCTTCAAAATGTTCTCGAAGGCATGTGAAATCTGCCAATTCGCACTTGGCCAGTGTGGTGGACTAAGGCCTAATCCCCCCCATACTGAGAGGAGACCCGTGCCCAACACTGGGACAAAGAAAGGGTTGTGATGTGATGATGTGATGATCTTGTATGAGTATAGAGACAGACAGGTTCACACTTCCAATCTTGGCCGTGTGGAACAGTATCTACAATATATCTTTGTAATAAAATTCTAGAATTAGTGAGCCAGTAAGTCAGCATGTCGTACGTTATTTGATTCTACGCCGAATTCCATTTGTGGACGGATTGGTGGAAAATTTGCTGTCACTGGATACAAATGTCACATACTATTCATTGCTTGATGACCCTTCAAAAGGGCCGATCATCCAAACCATGTTCGTGCGGATATTGGTTGACTTTTTCTTTTTGTATTGTTTTGAAAAATATCCGCTATAGATCTGCACGTGATGCTTGTATTGTTTATAGCTTCAGTCAAAATTTTTATCCCCTTTTTCAATTGTTTCTAAATTGTCAATACAAAAACGCTGAATTTTGTTTTATAGACACTATTGGTGTAGTATCTACACAACATGTTACACCAACTTACAACAACTTACAAACAAAACACATATTTTATTATATACGTAGGTCGTCAAAAATATTGCTTTTCTGTTCAAACAATTTTTTGAATCACGTATCCGTTTGAAACAATTCCATTAGGTACTGAGATGGAGTTTTTGTAACCAGTTTTAAGTAAATATTAGATTATTTACACGAATACCCCTTTCAAATAAATAAATAAAACAAGGCAGAGCTTGTACCAACAAGAATAAAGTTTAATTTTGCCTGTACTAATCTTATAATATAAGTATGCGTGTCCCGTAATAAAATGATTTTAGTAAACTGTATGATTTTACTAAGCTGTAATATATCCAAGCGTTTGATTGAATTTTAGCTAATTTACTTTATAGAAATATGGAGCCATCGTATAGTAGTAGCCACCTATGTACCGTGTCCAAATAATCGTGTAATAATAAAGCAATCAGGGGTGATCACCTCTGATCCCTTTCGTTACCTACACCCTATGATTTATGAGCAAAGGTTGGCATCCCGTGACTCAAATAACATTTGACGTAATTGGCAGCACTGACCCTCTGACGGAGCCCTCTGACCTATCCCATCCCTTATTTATCAACGTCAATTACATTTACTACGCCCAGTTGTTCCTAAATCCCTTCTAGTTTAACCTGTGTTATAGTTTGGTTTGAACTGTGAATGTATTTATGAACTTTTCATTCATTTATTCATCAGGTTCAGCAACCACGAGTCAATATACATAGGAATTTAAATTACATAGTACGCTGAAGGTTGATTCAGTTCGATAGCTTCAGTGGAAGTGGGTGAAATATTGATTGCAAGATTCCAGGACATACATACATACATACGAGTGAAGTTAAATAATTATACCGTTAAAATTTTTTTTTTGGCACACATGTTTGGTTCCGATGACAATGCATGAAAATAAAAATAAATACTATAAAAAGCCTTTTTAAAAATAAAAAAAAAGACGGGTTGCACTCCGGGAGTGCCGGCAGAAGTGAAAACTTGATTATTAACGTTGAGCATGTTTGATATTTTGGAATGGTTAGGGAATAATTTTGCACCAATTGCTTTATCAGTATAAAAGTACTATCATTTATGTGGTAGAATACAATATTCATTTATTGCGCTATCGTACACAAACATGACAATTTATATTACATTAAATTAAAACTATTGCAATTATTTTACATTAAAAAGTTTATCTCTCCGAAAAATCAACTTTCATCCATAATTTCAACGACTTTTTCCTGCCTAAACGAAACAGTAGGCCCGGCATACATTTTCAGGGGATAGCTGTCTACTCTCCATCCGTCTTACGCTTTTTCGATCAGGTCACGTGTCCTGACGCGAGTTTAAGATTTTATACCCATTACAGAAAAAGTGCTCAACGCCGCTAAAGAAGTTTTCACTTCAAAAATTTTAATGGTTTAATTTAGTGTCAATAATTGACGATTATGTTTTTTAATGAATTGCTAGGTTGAGTTTTCAAATAATCCGTCGTCGGGCCATCATTTTAACTGATATTTTTGAGATAATATATCTGTACCTGTGCCAGAATGTCCGACTCTACACCCTTAAAAATTTAAACATAATAACAAGAGTCAATTTGCAAACTAGATAAAATAATAATAGGTTCGATTTATCCAGCATATTTCACAGCAGGTGCATGTGGCCGCATTGTCTTTTACTATCTTTTCTTTTCGTCTTACTACCTGTACCCATTGATATATATGTTACCATATGTACATGTATATTTAACTCAGTGCCTGTACCTATGAAGTGTGTAAACTTTCGAGAGACAATTCCAATTTTGTTTCTCCCCTGAGACTTAAAACAGACACAGAAGTATTTATTCCTCTTCAAATATTTTGTTATCTTTCTTCCTTCACATTTCAAATTATTAGCGACACCTTAACAGGTCCACTACAAAATTTATCCTCTCAGAAATATTTAGATAGAAGTGGCATAATGTAGACATGGTTTCCCTTTTAGCCATTTCAAAGCCACCCAGCGGGGATGTCTGAAGATAAAGAGCCACGAAAACAAGAAAATAAGTTTTTCTTGGATATTTTCTGTAGTTGCGATGTTAAATTACACTTGTTTTACATTTCAGCTCTATTTTTTTAAACTTAAATTTTTCATTAAAATCTTTCATGATAATCAGAAACCATCATTGACATTCTAAGGTTTTGAAGGATTGTCTGTCTGAGATTCTACAAACTAAGTTACATTTATGCCTATTGCCTGCCGACTGAGTCTTTACCCGTCTTTCTCTAGAAGTCGGCTATTTTTGTTCATTCCCGCCAACACAAAGACACTACACCTAAAAAATTTCCCATTCTCTTAAAACATTTATATTTACATTTAAAATGAATTCAATGACTGTAACTATACCTCTTTATAAGTCATTGCCCCAACAAATCCTTGCAAAGAATCGGTTGAAGGTGCCCAATAAATTATCATCTTAAACAGTAGGATCTACATGTTTAAGGTTGACCTGTATCAAGTGAAAGAACCAGCGCACTGCAGAGATTAGCTTATAAAGCACCCATTAATATCGTTTAACTGGCGACAAAGGAAGATATCGTAAAGTTAACTGGGACAAAGTACCTTACATGAGCTGTAAGGATGTTCATTGTTATTACGAGTGGGATCATTTGTAACGATGTTTGTGTAATTTGGAGATGCGTTCACAACATCTTGTTAAAGTATTTGTCAAGTCAATGCTTCGCAGAGACGCAGAAATGTTAAATCCTGATATTATCGAATATTTTGTTGCTACGAGTACAGTGAGCAGTGAGAACTGTTCACTAAATTGTAAACTGTAAAATAAATTATTTTATTAAAAAACATTATATTATAACACCTTTAAAATGTGAAATATACATTGACTTATATGAAATATATTATGTCAAAACCAGCCGTCCTTACAACCATCTGTGTCTGCTAATATATCAATGCTGCTATGGCAATCCTTAGGAATGTAAATCTACTAAATTAATGAGAAAGATTGTAAAGACCAAAGGTTTGTCATTGACTTAATGGAACGAAATTTAGACAGAATTAAAAAAAAATTGTTGATGAAAATAGTTAAGCAATTCAAACTGCATCATTCAACAGACTGTCAACATCATCATCATCATCATCACAACCCTTTCTTTATCCCACTTTTGGGCACAGATCTCCTCTCAGAATGGGAGGGATTAGGCAACAGACTGTATTAATGAGCAAATCAAAATTACCAACAGTACCTAATTCTTATAAATTATATAACAATAAAAGGAGAAGGTGACTGACTGACTGACTGACTGACTGACTGACTGACATATCAACGCAGGGCCTAAACTATAAGGGCTAGAAACTTGAAATTTTGCACAGGGGTTCCTTTTATAACGTAGGGGAGCACTAAGAAAGGATTTTTGAAAATTCACCCCCTAAGGGGATAAAACGGGGGTGCAAAGTTAGTATGAAACTTTGCGGTTTTTGAAGTCGTTAGACGGGTAGGCGTCGTTAATGGGTCTAATTCTACGCGAGCGAAGCTGCGGGCGTCCACTAGTTATATAACAATTCAGTTTGAATCTTCTCCGATGGATATACAAACAGCGAACCTGCGGATATTCTATGTGACCCCTGGGACACGGAGCTCACAAAATAAAGAACAAGTCTAGTGAGAATTCGGCAAATCAACTGAGAGAATAAATGAAACACACGGATCATGGAACAAATCTCAATTTAGAAACGAATTCTTTCGCCGACGTATTTTATTACGATTGATTTTATTAAGCGTACGTCAACACGTACCGCGCGCGTCACATCACGACATCATAAAAATAACGTAAATTCTAAAACAGGTGCAATGACATGACAAGATATGACAGACGAAAATAATACCACTGGAATACCCTCGTCGGAATACCATTTTGTCGCTTCTTGTCAAAGACATCTACGAATTTATACTAAATCTTCGCTTGTTGTGGATCGTCTCAATTACGAGTAAGATTACAAAGTTTTTTTTAGGATTCCTTGCTCAAATGATGACAAATGCAATCTATAAGTTCTCACTATATAAGTTCTCACAAATCTATAAGTTCTCAATTTTATCACTTTATCGAAAAAGGTAAATTACATCGACATTAAACTTTAGACCTAAACTTTTAATGTCGCGTAATGTGTAAAAATTAGATTCCAAAGGTACTCCAATTTATGCAAGTAACTTAAAATCACTCGGTGGTGTGTGAGAATCTTCATCGGGTTTTTTTAAAGTATATGACAATATAGTTTTTTGTGATTCTGAATGAGCACAGCAGTAATAAGCATTCACTATTGCCTAGTAGGTCCGCAGCCTAAGCCAGCTTCGAAACAGGGGAACCAAAGCGGTCACCGTAGCTCCCGTAGCTAATTTCGTAGCTCATACACATAAGCTTACTATAATTATAAGTCTTTACTAATATTGTATTGAGCAGGGTATCCTCATACAAGGGTTTCATGCCCTAGTCATCCACGCAAGACAATGCTGATTGGCAGACTGCAGACAGTGTAGGCAATAAAATCAAAATTTAAAGAAGAAGAACGTAATAAAATATATTCATTTAGTTGGTGAATCCTTTATCGAATTAAAAGTAGAATGTGCGTAATGAATAAGCTTTGAATCAAGTTTCTCCAACACTCCAAATGGAACAATGTTTAGGCTTGTAACGGGAACATAATTAATTTGACGAACCCTTTTTGTATGTGTTTCCCTTGAATGTTATTTCAGTTCGTGTAACAAATTAAAGTGGTTCACACTTTCGTCTTATGTAATCCTAATTATATATTTGTACAGAGAGGTAGTCTGCTATGTATTTTTTATGTATTTAAGATAGCAAACAAGCATGCTCACCACTACACCGATCACAACTTTAAACGAGACTCATGTGGGGACTGGGATTGTTAGTCCAGTTAGCAAAACATTATATCGAAGATTAAAATGCACATAAGTTGTTCAGGTCGTTAGTAGTATGGCAAATGGAGCTTAATAATGTTCAAAAACCTTTTAATAAAGAATTAAGTAGTGTTTATCGTGCTAAATAAGTACCTATTATTATTTGTCCACAATGTAATTACCTTAAACAGGTAAGGTAAGTAAAAAGATCAAATCAAATTTTATATTTTTATTGAATTTTAATTCAATAAGAAACCGTGTCCGTTTTGAAGACAAAAGGGAAATGACTACTTATTCGAAGGCGACGGCGCAAACAGAAGATTTATATTGTTAAGTCTGTTAGCTGCAAAAGTAAACGAAGGAAGCGAAAAACACAGTGACTGCGAAAGTCGCGGCTAAGTTGAAAGAAATTTTACAAACAATAGAAAAGGTGATTGCCTTTTCAAGTCTTGGGAAGTCATGCACCCTAAGACTGTTCGAATGAATAATTTGATTTATATTTGTTTATAAGATGTAAACTCACCACCACCCCAAGTGGGCCTCCTCTCGTTATGGGAGGTTAGGAAATAGTCCACCAGTGACGATGGCCAAGTATAGATTGACAGAATCCGTTTGCAGTAGCACCCCGGACAACATTTAAGGTACACAAATAAAAGAGTTCCAAAGATGCATTCACCTTAAATGGAATATGTCGTTTCTATTTATCAGATACAGAGCTATTTGCGTAAAATTTTACACTCTTCTTTTACATAAAAATTCATTTCAACGATCCTTCTATATTAATTATAACGATTCCTATAACTTCCTATTTAATTATAACGATTTAATAATTTATTTACTGAAATATAAAAAATATGCGCTTTAAAACTAACAAAAATATGGTTTATCTACGTCATAATGTTTTATGTGTTTTCTCTGCACATACCTACAAATGATTCAAGGCGTTAGTAATAGGGAAATCTTTTTATGTTACTTTAAACAGCATATATTACATGTTTTGGTCTCTCAGTCAGTCATTATGTGGTCGCCTCTAAAAAGAATACCAGAAGCCAAACCTTTCCAATCGGAGTACAACAGATTTAAAAACAATTAATACACGGCAGAAACGGTACTTGGTATATACGTTAGCTGGCGGTGGTACTACCCCAGGTAAACTCTTAATAGAACCTATATAGGTTTTACAAACAACCTACACAGTTTCGACTATAAAATATATCTATGAAAAAAATGTCCAAGCGTTATTTGAGAACCTTCAATATGTTCAAATAATCTTATTTCGCTTGTCATACACATTTGACGAAACGGAGTATGTGTAAACAATATAGATAAGTTTGAAAATATTTTTTGATCATAAAAGCCTTGGAGTGTAGCTACTTGCATCCATCGTCACTCAATTTATTTGAATAGTTGTAATCTACTTTCTCGAATACTAATTTGTTGTAGCTGTTCGTGATGTTTTTATTCTACAGTTAAGAATCTAGTAATGCCTCTCACCTAACAAGAATGGAGCTCACGCTTAGGGAGAAGTCAGGGGTCGTTATTTTTAGGATGGATGGATAGGGATATCGCTAAAATATCATTAAGCGACAAGTACTCTGTTTAAGTGTACTATTAAAATATGTGGCTTCACTTTAGCGGTTTCTGGTTTCTTCTGTTTACTGAGCCCCTCACTTAGGTTTTATGCAACCAACTGAGTGATTTAATGAAGTAAGTAGACTGCTGTTTCATTGCCCGACTTTACCTTTAAGTTACTTAAGACATAATATGTATAGTAGGAATATTCATATAGAAGAAGTAGCCAAACACTTAATTTTGTCTCATCTAGTGTAAAAAGAGGTAGATTATGTTACATACGCTTTGAAAGTGAGTTCTAATATCGAAGAACGGTGTCATCTGTGAAGACTGAATAGTATTATGAAAGAACTATTTATTAGGCTCTGAAATTATTAAGGTATAGGTAAAAAAATTATTAAATCGTTATAATTAAATAATTCTTTGACTGACTTAGTATTACTACTACTTGAGTACTTACTAGTATTCCATAGACCACATCCTTGCCTTGAATTCAAGTGTTATATTCATCACTTTTCTTTCTAAGCACTTGAACTTGATGGGAGGTTGACGCCTTATAACGAGATGACTAGACGGGAAAATATTGACATAGGATCAACTTCGTTCTTTTGCGGTTGCCTTTTTTAATGGAACTCTGTATAATATCATTTACAGCGTTTCTCGCGTCTTCGCCCGCGTATAACTTTCAATAAACAATCCTCGACGCTTATTCTACCATATCAGCAGAAAAATTGGTCAATTTAACGAATGGGAACATATTTTCGGGATGAAAATATCCTTTATTCTAATCTAGGTTAACGTGACAAGTTTCATCCAAATGCGTTTACTCGTTTTCGCGTGATTGAGCAACAAATATCCAAACAGAAAAACTTTCACATAATCCTAGTAAAATAACAATGTGGCTATTTAGTACATGCTCAAATTATTGGATATAAAAAAAGATTTAATATTGAGGCAAAAACGCAATGATCAAATGTGCTTCAATAATAATATTAATTGACCAGTGACTTTCTTTCAATTCAATATTATTGATCGAAGTAATCAACAAAATCTTTTTACTATGAATCTTTCCTGCACTGCTCTAAAATGTGGTAATTGTGTATTAACATCATCATCATTATCACAACCCTTTCTTTGTCCCACTGTTGGGCACGGGATGATCCTTTCAGAATGGGAGGGATTAGGCCTTAGTCTGGCCAAGTGCAGTTTGGCAGACTTCACATGCCTTCGAGAAAATTATGATGAACTCTCAGGCATGCAGGTTTTCTCACGATGTGTCCTTCACAGTTATAGCAAGTGACATTTAATTTCTTAAATTACACTTAATATTTGAAGTATTAGTCATTGTGTATTATACGTGATATGAATATATATATATCGTACCGTATATGGGGCCCATTATATGTTAGAGCAATATGAGGATGTACCCCTATAAACTCAATCTGAGATAGTGGCAAAGCAACATTAAACATTATGCGAATGTTGGGATGAAACTCTCTCAAAATGGAATGGAATGACTTGTCTTACTTTTAAAGAAGGAATAATGTTTGTAGAGAAGTGCCTTATCGCGTACTTAGTACTAGACATACTAAAATCCCCCTGTAAAAAAGTAAATCATGTAAAACGCGAAAATATACTCATAACATACTCTTGTGATAGTTCTTATAACCTAATCATTTTATATTAAACGGGTAAAATGGGTCTAGGTAAGGGTATATTTTATTGTTTTTGCCAATTTTCTCGTAAATTGCTTACTTAAGCTATCGTTAGTTACTCGCTAGTAGACCAACAAGTTGTAACAGGAATAGTGGGGGGGAAATAGAAACGCAGTTGAGTTCTATCCACTTAACTTCATTTATTTTTTTCTATCCACTTAACCTCAATAATTTAAATTTGTTTTTAAGTTAAACAAAGAAAAGAAAAACAGGGCCTGTTGGTGTGCTTGGCTGCTCACTTGCCTAGGTATTTGTCAGAGGGGTCCGTCCGGACCGGGCCCCACCGATATCCCTACTCTGACCTGTCAGTCCAGTAATTACTTTAAGTTGACTTACATCAAAGTACCTTAATTAAATTAGCGTCTAATAAGTTAAATCTAAATTAGGTGTCTAAGTTAGTAATAGGGAGAGGCGCGAAGAACCCGGAGCCGACGAATTTAGCCCCACTCCGCTCACCACTCCACCCTCAGCGCCACACGCACTCCTCTCCACCAGAAACTCCTATCCTCCAAAAACTCCTCCCTCCACAAACTCCTCTCCAGAAACTCTTCCCTCCATAAAACTCCTCCTACGATTACAGAAACAGGTCTTACACAACAGTAAACACAGTCCTCCGGCAGAGGCTATTCTACAAATAAAGTTAAAATTAAAGTAACAGCCTAGAGACTAACCAGAGTTAAGTAATTAAAAGTAACCAGAATACCTGTTCGATATACAGGGCTCGGTAGGAAAAAGATCAAATTAACTACAGCCTACAGAACCACAGCCTTACAGAATCACACTATATCACTACCCTATAAGGCTTACAGGGCTTTCCTACTTTAGAAACAAAAGATACTAGGTATATATACTACTACTATATACTAGGTATAGTTTCTAGGTAAATACAGAGCACATCCTATGCTAAACACTAACTAGGTACACTAGGCAGGCTACTATTTAATGGCTGACAATACACACAAATAATTAGAGTAATAACTCATCACGAGGTAAGGAATGCCTTAGGCATGGCGGATGCCCAAAAGTGGGCGGAGGCCCAACAGTGGGCGGCCACTAGTGCGCAGAGCGCGGGGTCAACCACGGTAGCACGCGGGCAGGCAACCACGTGGTAACCACCCTACAGACAGAACCTCACTAAGTCACACAGTAAGTGGATTTAATTCCCACAGCGACAAATAAACGAGTTAAAGGCATACCTTATTAGGGAGGAGTGGGCACGATCGCCCAACAGCCCACAGAACGCCATGATGCCAGACAGGTGCCGATCACACACGGGACCCTGTATAGAACGTTCGAATTAACATCACGAGAATTCACTAAAAACACTGTTACAACCTAACAATGGATTGAATAAACTCACCGAAGCAGAAACAGACAGCGCATTCCACACGCAACCGCGTGGACAGACAATCTCCAGAACACATCCTGAAAAGATTCACCGAATTAGCTACGATTTACGCACATAACCGGAATTTAATCAGGAACCCACTATTTATCCACACTACTCACCGAAGCAGTATCTTTTGGGCCACTTGGATATGGCTCCAACAGCAGACAGACAGAACAGACACTCCAGACAGACAGACAGACAGGGGGGCCGCGGCGTGCGCGAGCGCGCACGGCCGCTCCCAAAATGGCCTCTTCACCACACCCCTGACTACAATTCACTTCTCCTTCTCCACCGACCGGATCAGGGTTCTCATCAAACAATCGACAGATTCCGGGGTGCGTCCGAAAACACACATACAGACTCGTACATGAATATAGGCAAACTTCCTGGCAACCGAAGAATTAACACACTATACACCAAACAGCTCAACAGATTCCAAATTACCTAATTTCAATAAATTAATACAACAATGAATTAGCGTTTTACTAAATAAAGTATTATTTAAACGAAATAACTCAGACTGACAACAACAGACACAAAAACTACTGCTTTCAGAACGAACCTTAAAACCGTTCCGTCGCGCACTCACAGCTTGGTAGTATTTATGGTCACTAACATCAAAGGAAAAAGAATTAAATATTTTAGATATCAAGCCTAAAGATTATTATTATGAGTTTAAATAAGCTAAATACACTACTCCAGACACCTAAAAGACAAAATACAATATTCTTTAGCCACTACCAAACCTGAAACTTTAAAGAACCATAAACAACACGACCCACTAGTGTGAAACGGAACACCCACCAGCCGATAGTTTCGTAGATCTGTCGATACTTCGGAAACGTCAGCGTCAAACGCCCTTGACATTGAATCATTTGTTTATTTGTTTTGATTTCATAAATTTATTGTAATTAATTAAGTGTATTTACGATGAAGAACAGCTAAGTTTATTTAAATGGAAGCAAAACGGGATGAAATACGTTTCTGGAACCTCACTACCCTTCATCGAGGTCCTTTTGTATGAAAAGAAAGTTACATTATGATTGAAAAGTAAGTTTTAATTTAAGTGGAAAAAAAAGGTGTTACAAAGTGTCTTAACTTAAACTAAACTGATCGTTCAAAGTTACGCGCACGCGAAATGCCAGTCTTTATGCTTCCATTTACCAAACTGTCCCGTACATATAGAGGTCGTTTATGTAATGTGTGACATAATTGTATTGTATGCCTTTATTATTATCTTATTCCATAGCGCGACTAGCCTCAACCCACAACAGAGAATAGCTCTCACTTTACTGGAAACGCCCTTTATGTCTAACGAGTAACATAACGCTACATTTGGGAGAATTGTGGTCAACCCCAGCGTAGGAATGTCTAGGCTGACACGGCTATAAATTATTCTATAGCGAATGATAGGACGGTTTATTCTATTCATTGCTAGAATTTAAATTTTTATTTGGTCAATTTAAAATTTTAAAGTAACAATGAACTGCAGAAAATTATTAAAATCTATAAAACAAGCATGATATACTACAAAGATACCCAAATCTGTATTCTGTGACCTCGACTGCAGATGAGACGTATAGATGGCGGCAAAAAGTGCGAAAGTGGCACTAAAATTATCCGCAACTTGTACAAGGAGGATTTATGCTTTATCATAAAGCGTAAAGCCTTTCGCAGTTTCTTATAAATTTACCTTACAAAGATTTATGTTGAGCTCTATGAACTAGTAACAAGGAATGAACTTGATCGCGAATCTGGGAACTTATAATGGTTTAAAATAACTTTTAATAACTAAAGGCGCCTGTGTACTTATTAATATTGCAGGCGTTGTCTATATTGGTAGCGTGGGGTCCAAGAAACCATTCGAATACCAAAACAATCGAAGTAAGTACTAGTGGTCGCTCAGTGGTTTAATTTCTAGTTTAAACGATATTGAGGATTTTATGACCAATTTATAATTACAGAAGCGTCACCTTATAACAGTCACTTTAATGTATTCATGTATATATAATATCTACCATCTCAGAGTGTCAGAGTGTCTCTTCATGTATTAATGTATTAATATATTTAAAGGTATATAAATATATTTAAAGAGGAAACATTTGTTTGTAATGTTTTCACACAAAAACTACTGGACCGATTTCAAAAATTCTTTCACAAAAACTTGCTTTTCGTTATTGGTATCATGAATTTTAATGCAGTTAGAGAATATACGCGTGATAATGAATGCCAGGATACGTAAAGCTGCCATTGAACTCATTGCCGTTATTGCACAGATGTTGCTTTGCGGAAATCCATATAGGTATGACACGCTCGGCTAGGCTGAACGTCCATACAAATTGCATCGCCATACACATTGTCAATGTGTCCAAATGATTGAGTGACGACGATTTGCATTGGTTAAGATCTGATTAATTAAAAATTAATACATTTAATGACGCTCTTATTTAAATGGTAGCTGAGTGTCAATAAGAACATAAGTTGGTCAGTTCGTTACAACGGGTATGGTTAGTCGGGGCAGGGACAGTTCGTGGACAATACACTGAAATAATACTTTAATCGATAATTAACTATCGATCGACTGTTAATCGATTGATGGCTCTCTCGAATTATAGTCTTCGTGACTGTGAAGCTATATTTTGATTAGTGGTAATCTTTGGTATTGCTAGCCGTTGATAAAGGCTAAACATCCTTGGATGGTAGAGGTAATTCTGCACGTAAAATGATTTGATGAAGAATATTTTTAAAAACATATTTCGATCAATAACCTTTGAAAATAATTCAAGATTTATTTAGTGCAAAGAAAGCCTTGTAACAGGTTTTAAATTAATAATTAGGAACTGGCGGCGCCGTCCAGTTGTTGCAAATTCACCGTGGACTCCTGGCCACGGAAGAGGGCAGTTACGAAAAGCACGGAGATGGAATATTAAACATGCATGCGGCCACGTGTAGGTATACGTGCTTGTGTTGTTTAGTATCCAAGACGCGTAGGGGAACTTCAAATTTCTACGCAGAGCACAGAGGAAATGGCGAAACAGTTAGGTACTTTAATTCTTATTTTACATCGGTCACCATGAAAGTCTTTGCTATGGGTGTATAATTCATAATCTCCGAGGGACTTGTACAGTCCATCATTCTGAACATCATGTCATAAGTATATTATTTCACTAGAATTTTATGCTTTTTATAAAACTTCAAAAAACACAAAATAATAGATACACATTTGTAACGACATTTGAACAACATTTGTATCGAAGAAAGCGCTAGCACAATTTGTTACATTTTATCAAATTGTAAGTGAAATAACTATACTGTAAAAAAAATTTTTTTTTATAAAGCTTTTATAACTTGACCTTGAAACCTAATCGTGGTCAAAGTTCATTACAAGACTTTACCACAAGTGCAAACACGACTATGATACGATATTCCATCATGAAGTTCCAGTTAATATCTTCCGGCTCCATCATCAGATCAGTTTGACAGTACCATATTATTGCATTGTCATCGGAACCTAATATGTGTGCCAAATGTCAGCTCGATAGCTTCAGTGGAAGTGGGTGAAATATTGAATGCAAGATTCCAGGACATACATGAATGAGTACATACGAGTGAAGTTAAGTAAAAGCTTTTAATATGAAATTTGATTCAACTGTTGCTTTGCTATACGCTGAGGGTCGATTGTTAAGTTACCTACAATATCAGATTGTTGAAATTACCGGCTCACTCACGTGTGATTTAAATTGGAAATAGGCTACTGCTACGTACTACGTAGAGCCCACCGCGAGCGTGTTCACTTCTGAAGATGGTTGTCGTAATCGATCGTAATTGTCGGCCTATTTTCAACTTAAATCTCAGTAAGCCGGTTCTTTTAACTATGAATATAGACTCGCGAATCATTCAGTAATAAAATATGTGATTGTGTTCAGAATGATGGACTATACATATATGACCTTTGAACGGTGTCCGAAATCTACAAAACAGCCTGTGTAAAGGCTTGTTGGTGGGCCCGGGGGTGAGAACTGTGAACAAGTCAAGTAAGCAGTAAGACTTATATTTTGTTCAGGTAAATTACTGGCATTTTATTCAAACCTCTGATCGATGCTCAAATATATTTTTTGTAATAGCTTTAATCTGAAAACATTCGACAGTGAAATAGATAACTTTTACAGAAACCCGAATTTAAATCGGGCAAATCGTTTAGTAGATGAATGGGAACATTCGCTTTTGCACACGCACCCTTAATAACCCGTAAGCTTATACTTAGATACTTTTTCCGCTCCGTCGTGGGTGAAACAACATTTTATATTTCAGTCATTTGTATGCTGAGATTATAATATTCAGGTAAATACGACCGACATTATAAATCCAAGCTATTGTAAATAAATTTACATAAAGGTTAAGGTAGGCGTTACGTAGTACCGAAGGAGGCTTACAAGGTTGTGAAATTTGACTTACCTATAAACCGATACGACAATGATATTGACAATAATATAAATAGGTATTGAAAAGGGAAAATTCATGCTAGATGAATCTTGTGTACAATTAGAGTAATCAATGAATATAATATTGAAGTAAATAGCATCCAAAGCCCAATGGATCGCGTCGATTGTGTGACATAGTTAGGTAAGTAACGACGGGTGCGGTCGGTTTGTGAATGGGTGACCGCTAGTAGCAAAATTTCATGGACGCAACCGTGCTTAGCTGAGCATGTTAAAATTTCGGTTGGTTGTTTTAAATGGTGGAAACAATCTTTAAGCCTTGTCGAAGACCTTCGGATGGCTTGAGAACATTCGACACTGGGTTGGCCACTATCCCTTCCACCAATCTGTTTTGGAGCAGCGTGGTGGAGTATGCTCTAGACCTCTCGTAGCTGTGTGAGACCCGTACCCAACAGTGGAACGTCTATGGGTCGCAGTTAAATAGTACCTACTCATATTCAAGTTCAACTGAATTTAAACTCAAATACGAGTAAGTATATTATTATTAAAGCTTGCAGTCTGAACCACACAGTCAAGAAGTCGGGGTCATCCTAATCGACCGGTTAATAGCCACCGTATTTTAAACTTTAAACCCTGAAGATTACAGACTAATATACTGGCTTAAGCGTATGAATATGGGAATAAGCTTGGCTTCTTTTGAGAAACTATTAGCATCTAAACTGCAAGTAATTTAAATGAAATCGCGTATTTCTATGCAACTTCTCTTACGGGATTAACATGCGCTACATACGATGCTGGTTGTAACACGTTGTTTATGATATGGGAAAAGCTAAAGGGTTTAAGACAGAAATGTGGTGGCGTCTCTATAATCTTCCCGACGTCCCGGATAAGCTCGACATCATAAGGATGATGTTTGCATTTTGATTCTATTATCACCGATGAATGCTATGAAATTGTTTAATATTTGTAACCATGTAAGCATGTAAGCGACTGAGGAAATATTTTGCTTTAGTGTTTGTACGCAGTTATGTTTTGATAAGTTGATAAGTAGGTAAATTAATGTATAAATAAATATATAGCGTATATTTAATTAGGTATGTAGACATTTAAGTAATTATGTTTGTATGTAGGTATTATTGTGTTTCATTTTGTATGTATATTAATCAATATAATATATAATTTTTTTATAAGTTTACATCATCATCAGTATATAAAATTATACTGCTATTCGTGATTTTCTATAAATATATATATAGAAATTATAAATAAATAAAAGTGAAGCTAATAAAAAATAATTAGGTACGTTAATTTATTAGCAACGTAATAATTGTTATCAATCGAAATTGAATGAAACGTGTGTATTTTTTTAAATAAAGGCAGAAATACCATCACAATTTTATTGTGTTTCATTTTGTATGTATATTAATCAATATAATATATAATTTTTTTATAAGTTTACATCATCATCAGTATATAAAATTATACTGCTATTCGTGATTTTCTATAAATATATATATTTTTAGGAATCAGAAGAGAAATAACTTAAAAAATAACATTTATTAACATATAAATCAATAATACCAAATTATAAATAATGAAAACACTACAAATATCAAACGGACAGAGTAACACCCTACAACTATTGACCCTTCCTAGTTATGGCGGCAAAAGTAACCAACTCCAAGGTCTGACCACAGATTACTCAAGCGCTGCGTTGTGCCGGGTATTTATATTTTTTTTTTAATCGTTAAGTGGTAGAGACCACTCCTTGGGTTGACATCTTACACGGCCTCTCCTGACATTTCTGACGCCTCTGTCAGAATACTTGATTTACTCAAACCCTTGATCTATTGTGGGGAGAGATCGTGATGCTTCCTGAAATAAGTCCTCAGGTGGCGCAGATGGCTGCTGACTTGAAGATTCCCCTGTTGGGTCAACATGCGATGCTTCCTGATATAAGTCTTCAGGTTGCGCAGATGGTTGCTGACTTGAGGATTCCCCGATTGGGTCAACATTAGTGCCTTCAGTTGGTCCAGGTTGGCCCTGCTCATCACAAGTGTCTTCATCGTCATCGTGTGAAGAAATGCACCACGTGATACACTCATTGTGACTGAACATCCTCGCAAGGATAATAAAATACTTTTTTATTTTTTTGTTTGTTGTGTACATGAATTTATAAATAAATACATAAATAAATAAATAAAATAAAATGCACGCACAGTGACTGACCCTCCTCGTAAGGATAATAAAATGCACGTATAGTGTCTGACCCTCCTCGTAAGGATAATAAAATGCACGTATAGTGTCTGACCCTCCTCGTAAGGATAATAAAATGCACGTATAGTGTCTGACCCTCCTCGTAAGGATAATAAAATGCACGTATAGTGTCTGACCCTCCTCGTAAGGATAATAAAATGCACGTATAGTGTCTGACCCTCCTCGTAAGGATAATAAAATGCACGTATAGTGTCTGACCATCCTCGTAAGGATAATAAATAAATAAATAAATAAAATGCACGCACAGTGACTGACCATCCTCGTAAGGATAATAAATAAATAAATAAATAAAATGCACGCACAGTGACTGACCATACATACCCTCAAAAAAAGCAACACACGTTTCAGGCGTCCATTCACCCTTCCAAGGCACCATATATTGAGACGCAGCATAAGTTGTTTTTCCATATGCTCCAGCGAGTAGCTTTAGTTCATATCTACCATTGGGTAATGCCTTGACAATCTTGTAGGGGCCCCTCATCCCGGGATCCAATTTACCCTGGGATTGAGTATACTTGATAACAAAAACCATGTCATTGGTACGAAATTCACGAGGTGGACGTCTGTTTGTGTTGACTAGACTATCTTGACGGGCTTGGTTGCTGCTTAACCGTTCGGCCGTCCTTTGTCTTAACATTTCACGGCGACTTTCACGATTAGACATTGTTGGACTAATAGCGATAATACAAAATATCGTTTCGTTTTACATACCGTGTTGGGTCAAGCTCCTACCGTACGTGAGCGTGATTCCAAGGCCTGGAGTCGAGACATGATTGTGTCCCATGACTCACGACTGTGGTGATCGCAGAACCGAGCGCAGCCCCTCTCGCTTCGGCGGTCATGGCTCCGACTCCGGCTCCTCTCACCGCAGTGGCGGGTGTGGCTATGGCCACGAGTGCGGTCACCCCGGTCGGCATCGCAACTGTCACGTCGCGAGTACCGTGGCAGGGTATACCGCAAATGAGGCGAGTGTACTTCGCGGATACGACGCTGACTTCCAATAATGCGTGTGCGCGAACGCGATCGTCGCGGCGGCGTGCGTCGCGATTGGCTCCGTGAACGTGTACGCGGCGGACTGTCGATACGCCGTGCATGAGAACGCGAGCGAAATGTTCTTTCCATGTCAACGCGAATTAATCGTAAAACCAATTAAAGATTTGAAATTAAGTTATGTAGCACTGTAGCACTTTTAACTGAATTCGCGGTAATATACTCAAGGCGGGAACGCGGGAGCTATCCCCACTTCTGATTTTAGGAATCAGAAGAGAAATAACTTAAAAAATAACATTTATTAACATATAAATCAATAATACCAAATTATAAATAATGAAAACACTACAAATATCAAACGGACAGAGTAACACCCTACAACTATTGACCCTTCCTAGTTATGGCGGCAAAAGTAACCAACTCCAAGGTCTGACCACAGATTACTCAAGCGCTGCGTTGTGCCGGGTATTTATATTTTTTTTTTAATCGTTAAGTGGTAGAGACCACTCCTTGGGTTGACATCTTACAATATAGAAATTATAAATAAATAAAAGTGAAGCTAATAAAAAATAATTAGGTACGTTAATTTATTAGCAACGTAATAATTGTTATCAATCGAAATTGAATGAAACGTGTGTATTTTTTTAAATAAAGGCAGAAATACCATCACAATTATATTGACAGCCCTAGAAATTTGGAGTGAATTCGCTCCTTAACAAGAGCAATTATCTTGTTAAGATGTGTTATCTTTTTTATCCTTCCAACTAAGTTATGGCGGTCCTACATTCTTTAGTTTTGTCACTAAAAATGAATGTTTATCATAATTACTCTTCGAATGAATCAACCGAACATAATTATCTATTTTCGATGAAGATTCTCCTTGGCGCCACAGAATGGTTGAACTGAACTGCTGCGCTGCTTGAAATATGGAAAAACTAACTACATATTATATTGGTTATTGGCTGAATGAAATATATATTATTTAAATTTCTAATTCATTAAAAACTTTAGTAAAAGTGGCAACCCTGACTGTCTGCTAAAATCAATTTGCTCGTTAGCAAACTGTATATGTATAAGACAAGACAAATTGCTCCCCCATCCTTCCTATGTAAATAATTTTAATAACAATCACGCAGCCAAAAGGAAATCAAATAGTGGCGGAGAGGCAACAAGGGAATTAATGGGCTGCTTTGCATTTAACTTCGGATCTATTTGCCATTTGGCAATGGAATGGCTCCATTGTTATTCTCAGACGACAGCAACACTTAATTGTTGATAGCCAGCTGCGAAAGAAAAGTTTTTGTTTGTTCCTACGAGTATTACATTGTTAATTTTTTATGAGCTTCTAACGAAACGACAATGACGGCTGGTTCTGCGACATATACACACATCAACAGAATCTAGGGATACATTAAACTTATAAAAAGATTATACATATTCGGGTTGAAACCTCTCGAATTCTATTTCCAAAATTTAAAATTTAAATAAATAAAATTAAGAAGAAAAGGAAAAAAAAATATATATGGCGCCCAATTCCTAGGAAGTACGTACTTGGTTACGAAAAGAAAATTTTACAATTTAATTAATAAAAAGGGAACCCCTTATTCCCCGAAAGCGGTTGTTTTTCTTTTTTTAATCAACTAGCCTATAGCCCTATAAAGCCCTACGACAAGAATGGAAGTTCAACCGAATCCCAGTCACAATTTGAGTCTTGTTCAAAGTGAGTCACACAGTGGTCATGGGCGGATGGAGCGTATGGGTGGTGTTGCAATTATGTTTTTTGTTATCCATTAAAAAAAAAAGTGTTGGAAAACAAGTTTACGATCGCAAGCGGGCACACACACCGCTCTCTAAGTAGTAAGTTCCAACTCGGAGCCTCCTACAAACGCTGAGAAAGGCAACCGATGAGATTCACTACCATCTCCACCAATCTAAAGTCGCTGCGACCAATTAGATGTCCCACTGCTTGGTACGGGTTTCCCCTACAGATACTGCTGCGGGAGGTCTAGAGCATACTCCGCCACTCTGCTCCAATGCGGGTTGGCCACGAACCCCTCCACCAATCTAAAGTGAACGAAGCTTAGTAACTATCGCCTAAAGACTTCAAGTTCTAAAAAAACAACAATGGCTTATGTTTAAGCTAATGATATTATATACAAGAGGACGGAGACCGCGTCTCGGAAAGCGAAGTATTGGCCGCCCCCCGACGAGGTGGACTGACGACCTGAAGAAGACAGCGGGAAACCGTTGGATTCAGAGGGCGCAGGATCGGGAGGAGTGGCGACGATTGAGGGAGGCCTATGTCCAGCAGTGGACCCTAAAAGGCTGATGGATGGATTATATACAAGACGTCCCACTGTTAGGCACGGGTCTTCCCCACAGATACAGCTGCGACACCATAGGTCGTAATAATTCAATACAATGTCTGTTCAGTATTTTACGAGATACATCATTTCAGGAGTTTTCTCCTACACTCATATTAAAACCCAAACAAGTAGGTTTAATATTGTAAATTGGTTCACAGTAAGGATTAGTCTCCTCGAACTGGGTTATGTGTTCACCATGGCAATGTTAGTAGACCTTTCCCCAAATTTCCAACCGTATGAAGAGAAGATATTTAGGTCAAACTATTGAGAAATTGTGAAGAGTTTCTCTGAACTGTGTGTACGTTGCTATTATGTTGCTATTATGTTGTTCTGTCATATAATACCCTTGTGATACTCTATAATACAATTGTATTTTAACGAGTTGAAACACATTGAAACGTATTTCAATATAATATTGTTTTTACTTATAAGATCGATCGAGTGCCATCATGCCTTAGCCGCTCTTTGGAATCTCGTGTTCTCCATTTTTGAACTGCGGGGAACTAGATTTATGATAAGTGGTTGAGCTTTCCAACGGAAATCAACTTAAAGGCTATACGTACCTACTTATTATTAATTTAGAAATATCCCTTGACGGTAGAGATATCTCTGTAAGTAAAACAATTACGTACACAGATATCTCTACGTAATTGTTATGGTTCAAGATCCCAGTGCCGCGAGACGTTACTTATTTTCTCACAAACAATTTATATGCGATAAGCTAGTGTTAGTACATACTTTGAGCGTGTGCATACTCGCTAGCTTGGGTAGACGGCCAATTCATTGGTATCAGATGCTGAAAATCGAAAATTTCAGTACCAACTTTTCTTATTTTCTCATGGCTGATTTTCACATATGTTTTAGTTAGTTATGTTACAAATTAATAATAACTATTGCCAGACACCTTCCGTCGGCCCTTACCCTTGCCAGACGCCTTAAAGATCCAGAAAAAATGATGTAAGTTTACTTATTTTCTCAAGCTTGATTTTTATGCACGACACTTGGGGAACTATTTCAACACTGTTAGTCAGCAGCCAGACCAATCGGATGGGCCAAACGTCCAGCCAGACACATATAAAGTGCCGCTAGGTATAGAGCGTGAGGTCATTATTTGTACGATTGAGAGTGACCAATTAAAGTCTCAGTACTGATTTTAACATATGTTTAAGTTAGTTATGTTACAAATTAATAATAACCATTGCCAGACACCTTCCGTCGGCCCTTACCCTTGCCAGACGCCTTAAAGATCCAGAAAAAATGACGTAAGTTTACTTATTTTCTCAAGCTTGATTTTTATGCACGACACTTGGGGAACTATTTCAACCCTGTTAGTCAGCAGCCAGACCAATCGGATGGGCCAAACGTCCAGCCAGACACATATAAAGTGCCGCTAGGTATAGAGCGTGAGGTCATTATTTGTACGATTGAGAGTGACAAATTAAAGTCTCAGTACTGATTTTAACATATGTTTTAGTTAGTTATGTTACAAATTAATAATAACTATTGCCAGACACCTTCCGTCGGCCCTTACCCTTGCCAGACGCCTTAAAGATCCAGAAAAAATTATGTAAGTTTACTTATTTTCTCAAGCTTGATTTTTATGCACGACACTTGGGGAACTATTTCAACACTGTTAGTCAGCAGCCAGACCTATTGGATGGGCCAAACATCCAGCCAGACACACATAAAGTGTCGCTAGTAGTCCGGTCAATTTAGAAAATTGAAATAAAGAAAATTCCGACAGAGCCAAATCTTCGTAGAGACCTTCTTAGGTTTACCACAAGGAATAAAGTGTCAAAAGTCCCAATCAGTCCCGTGCGCTTAGGGACTTATTCGGGGCCCAAGGTCAAAATTTTAGGTATTTTGGATTTTTCTCGAAAACGGTAAGTTTTATCGAAACAGTACCTTAGAGTAAAGTTGTAGATCTTAAAATTCTCTATAAAAATAGTCTCTATGATTTTTTCTCTAAGACCCACTATTTTCCAGATATTGCGCTTGTAAGAATCATGTTCTACATAGTATGCACACATATGCCACGTATACAAGAGAGGAGAGCAGGGGGCAGTAAAGTTCGAATCGGTTCCAAAGTATTATTTATCAATTTCCAACCCCAGTCTTCAGGGTTCAGTTCATTGCCTTGTCATGTCTGAACTTGATAGTATACTCGAAACAAATGTTGAGTAGCAGATGCCGATGTTGGAGGAAGACAAGATAGCTGTACTTGCTTTTTGTTTCGTGTATTTTTTACAGATGTTAAATATCTGTTATTCAAGTAGAGGGGATTCGGTAAGAGACCGGCGGTCATTTTAGAGTAAATTTTCTTAGAATAGTATAATGTATACATAAAAGAGACACGAGTAGGCATTTTTGCTTGCTTGAGTACCTAAATATGTATATACGTAGCATATGTGTGCATACTATGTAGAACATGATTCTTACAAGCGCAATATCTGGAAAATAGTGGGTCTTAGAGAAAAAATCATAGAGACCATTTTTATAGAGAATTTTAAGATCTACAACTTTGCTCAAAGGTACTTTTTCGATAAAACTTACCGTTTTCGAGAAAAATTCAAAATACCTAAAATTTTGACCTTGGGCCCCGAATAAGTCCCTAAGCGCACGGGACTGATTGGGACTTTTGACACTTTATTCCTTGTGGTAAACCTAAGGTCTCTACGAAGATTTGGCTCTGTCGGAATTTTCTTTATTTCAATTTTCTAAATTGACCGGACTACTAGCGACACTTTATGTGTGTCTGGCTGGATGTTTGGCCCATCCAATTGGTCTGGCGTCTGACTAACAGTGTTGAAATAGTTCCCCAAGTGTCGTGCATAAAAATCAAGCTTGAGAAAATAAGTAAACTTACATCATTTTTTCTGGATCTTTAAGGCGTCTAGGCAAGGGTAAGGGCCGACGGAAGGTGTCTGGCAATAGTTATTATTAATTTGTAACATAACTAACTAAAACATATGTGAAAATCAGCCATGAGAAAATAAGAAAAGTTGGTACTGAAATTTTCGATTTTCAGCATCTGATACCAATGAATTGGCCGTCTACCCAAGCTAGCGAGTATGCACACGCTCAAAGTATGTACTAACACTAGCTTATCGCATATAAATTGTTTGTGAGAAAATAAGTAACGTCTGGCGGCACTGGGATCTTGCTCTATTACGAAATAGTACGAAAGCTAGTTTTACCATAAAAATTCCTATGCTAAATTACAGTTTTCTAGTAATAAAAGAACAGTAACTAAAAAAAACAGATAAAGTAACATACGGACGGACGGATATGTCGAAACTATTAACTAACGTGTCTTGTTGACTACGAAACTCTAAAAAGCAAGTGATTGGCACAATTTCGGCTGTCAGTATTGTTTGCGGCTTTTCCAAGATTATGGCCCCTTATCACATTTTATTACCAACATTTCTCCGAGTTCAGGTCATAAAATAAACATTTAATTCCCCATATTCACGCTCTTTTATAAAATTGATTGTAATGCTTCATCTTCACTTATGTGTCCTTCGGTCGATTTATTATATTATAGGTATGTTTAGGCTTAGTACGTTTTTTGTCCTGACAAATGTCTATGTAGCAATTTATGTAGGCTGTATTTAAAAACTTTGTCTCATAAAATTCTACATGAGTTCTACAAATATATCAGGTCTCAATATAACTCAATTAATATAAAATGAATTCAGTTCCTCGCACAAAATAGGCACAAAAGATCGGCCCGAAAATGCAATCAACAGGCTGTTTTCACGTTCATTTGTTGACATGATTATAATTAAAATTGCTCTATAATTACATATAAGGAAGGCTCTCTCCGTCGCGCAGACCTCATCCCTCGTGAGTTGAGTGACCCCGCGAAGTCGTTCATAAAAAACTCTTGGAGGCTGCGACCACTGTGTGCTCTTATTTTTCAGTGCCCGATGAATTCTGAAAGCGAGACAGTTCAGTCGGCGTCGAGCCGTCGATGACGAAGATTGTCTTTACGCGGGCTCGCTCTGCACTCGCGACGGGACGCGTAAATAACATCGAGTGATTGAACGAAAACATTTAACAGTATTGTTATCTAACATGCGAAATTTGTCACGCTTGGAACTGTTGTAAATTAAAAAGATTTTGCTTGATTGCTTAATTAATAACGTGATTCAATCGAGAACCATAAATTTATCATCACTTCCATTCGTTAATAATTAGAATTGAACTATTCTTGAACTATTTCCATTAAACTAACATTCCGTCGAATATCGTAAATCGAACATTTGCCTAATTTAGCTTTCTACTGCACCTTATTGTAAGTCCTTAAAGTATTTTAGATTGAATTGAAGTGAACAATTAAATATTGTGACAGTGTTGACGGCGATGTAGAGCGAAAGCAATCCATAAATAAGAACTCTAAACGAAATTATATCGGAATAATTGTTTTCAATTAGATGTAAGACGGCCGTGTGTATATTGTGAACTGCTGCTCCCTTGCAACAAGAGCGGAAATCGGCCGACTTGCAGAGCGTAGTTTCAAAATAGCTTTGATTTCTTCTTCAAAGGTAAGTTTACATATTGCACAGACATGGCTGTGTTCCTTGAAATGTTCCTTGAAATGTTATAAGTAATTAATGTATTACTGATGATTTAATTTTAAAACTGATTCTGGTCTTGACTTGATATTTTGATTAGACGTTTCGTAATTTTTGTACTAGTAAAATACATATTATATTGTGTTTCATATGTAATTTTTGTTCATCAAGCGTATACAACAAATATAAATCCCATCCACCAATCCATCGGCTTAAGTCCACTGCTGAATGAAGTAGCCTTTAATTTGTATGTAGAATATAAAACTAGCTACTGCCCGCGGCTTCGCCCATTAGAAAATAGTATATACTTACCTACCGAAATAATATACGGATAAAAAGTATGGTATATGTTTTAGCTACAATAGATCTCTTTAGGTCGCAGTGGCTTGTGGGCATAACTGCCCACACCCCCGTCCTATAAATAATAATGGTATATGTTAATCCTGAGTGTCAGCTACCTCCATACCAAGTTATATCAAAATCCATACATCCATACTAATGTTATAAATGCGAAAGTAACTCTGTCTGTCTGTCTGTCTCGCTTTTACGCCACCAAACTACTGAAATAATTTAAAAGAAATTGAGAGAGAAGAGCCTGAGAAAAGACACAGGCTACTTTTTAATTGAGAAAAAGTGGTTTAATGGGTTGAAAAGCGGGATGAAAGGTTGTATGAATGTTTTGTCATTTTCAGAAGTAGAAGCATGACATTTATAATTTAGGCTGTTGTTTAGATATAAATAAATATGGCATTCAAAGTTTGTAAAAATGTTATGTAAAATAAACATAGGGGATAACACATTTACGGATTCATTACAAATTTGTGGAGCTAAAGTTAACGCCTTATGAAGAATCTATTATTATGTCTGATTCCACGGGAGCGAAGCTGCGGGCGTCCACTAGTAATATATAATTAATACTTTAAAAAATACTAGAGAAACACGCTTTTATAAATGCACGTAGCAGACACGACTATGATACGATATTCCATCATGGAATGCCAGTGCCTATATTCCGGCTTCATCATCAGACCTTGAAACCTAATCGTGGTCAAAGTTCATTACAAGACTTTTCTAAGAAATCCAAAAACAGCTATGATACGATGTTCCATCATGAAGTTTCAAATCATATCTTACGGCTCCATCATCAGATCAGTTTGACAGTACCATATTATTGTATTGTCATCAGAATTACATACAGCTGCCAATTTTCATTACCACCATTACTTTAATTATTTTAACCACGGGGTAATCTTTATAATCAGGTTAATAAGTGTGTTAACAGCCCAGTGGCTATAGAACTCGCCTCCCATTCGAGCGGTCCGGGTTCAAACCCCAGCGGCATAAACCAATGAATTTTGTATGTTATGTGTGATTTAAGAAATTAAATATCACTTTCTATAACGGTGAAGGACACATCGTTAGGAAATGCATGCCTGAGTTTTCATCAAAATGTTCTCGAAGACATGTGAAGTCTGCCAATCCGCCTAGGCCAGCGTGGTGGACTTAGGCCTTATCCCTCCCATTCTGAGAGGAGATCCGTGCCCAACAGTGGGATATCAATCGCCAGTAATAAAGTGACTGCGATTCCGATTCAAAAATCAATCAATAAAACTGCTGATTGGATTTTCCTCTGAATAAATCTGATTTGGTCTTACCTTGCTTTTAGCGAGGCTGTGAAACCCAACTTAGCTTGACGCAGCATGACGTGTGTTAATTAAAGATGTGGCTCACGGCGCTACATCGACCGGGAGTACGTGGGAAATATTTTTGATTAAGTGTAAGACACTACCACAGACAGATATTACGCAGTGTGATAGGTTATGTGGTAAATAATGAAATAGTAACAATTGAAGGTCATTCAGTGCGGTGCTCAGTGCTCTCTGAGGTGTCTACCCATCATGAAATCTATTTGAATGAAATAATGAATGAATGAATGGGCTATTTATAAAAGTGAACGTATGTGTCGATGAACGGATGATGATGATAACCATAAAAATTAAATGTTGCAAGAAAGATAATCATTTGTTAAGAAAGACCAATGAAGAATTTTAGTGAGGAATACTTCTAGCATTTTATTTGCCAAGCTATTTAAAATATTTGATGCATACTCGTATATTATTAGCTATACTAATATTATAATGAAGTAGTGTTTATAATTTTTAAGTGGTATTATTTATATGGAAAGCTTCCAGCTGTAACTCTTGTGACTTAGCGATGGTCTGTCGTGAAGTGTGAACATGCGCCTTGGCGTGGAGAAGCAATCATTGATTGCAATGCTTGGCCATTAACATCTGACGTCAATACAAGTCCGGCACTAGCCCACCAGACAGACACCATCATCTTCCTATGAGTAATCTTTTTTTATCGCACTGATTATATGCTGTACCCTGGTCCACCCACTGTGACGAATGCTTATGGTTGTCGTACAAGATCCATTTTTCATCGCAAGTAACGATTCGATTTAGAATTCCGTGGTTTCTATGCATGCTTCGACGCGTAAGTCTCGCTGTTGGTCGCTTAGATCGACTGGCACACACATAAGTAGGTTTTTTATCTTTCCGATTGTTGCACTTGCGTCAACGCAAGTGCTTCACTGTTGTTTTGACACTAACTCCGAAGCCCGCAGCAAGCTCAGCCGTAGATTGAGCTGTATCCACTATCGCCATCATTTCAATTTTCAGTTTATCCATGGTGCAAAAAACTACGACAGTTTTACAAAAACAAAACATTATCTAAAAACCAATGACTGAATTTGAAATTAAAATATCACGGCTTTCTAATAAAATTACTTTAAATTTCGAGTTGTGCGCCAATCTACAGATAATTAAATCTGAAAATTCTGGTTATTATATGTCCAATTTCATAGGTAAAGACCTATTATTTAAAATCTTGGTGGTGGTGGAGCAGAGATTAAGTTAATTAAGTTTGACGCTGCGTGACGTGCGTAAATTAAGATGATCACCGCACTATGTCTACGTGAGGAACATTTTGAATTATCTGTGGGCTGATACGTACCAGTGTAAAATATTCACGTATAATTTTACAAAAAGATATTTATGTAGATATAAAGTAGAAACAAGGTTTTGAAAATAGCCGGCCAGCGCCATCTGTTTTCGCTGTGCCAAACAACTTTTCAATAAACGTGCGAAGTGACCATATTTCCGGGATGAAAAGTATATTATTTTCTAACCTAGTTTCTACCTACATAGGTTTGTGCCAAATTTTATCCAAATCCGTTTTGTAGTTTTAGCTTGATTGCGCAACAAACATCCAAACATATAAACGTTCACATTTATAATATTTGTAGGACATCAATTTTGATTAAAACGTGAACTAGTCCAAAATAATTAACCCATATTACGTGACGCGCCGGGCGTCTTAAGCTGGATTTATATGAAAAGTTTAATTATGAAGGTAAATATGTAATAGAGGCTGATCCAATAATCTTATATTCTGTGGCAGGCTCGTTATTACAACAATACAGAGAAGTCCAAGCTGAGGTTATTACAGTCTGAAGCAACGCAAACTGGACATTGTTTCATTTCACGTGAAATGATATTCCCATTCCTTAACTGTCAGATCCGATAAATATAATACAATGAACAATATTATTATGTTAGTCATGATTATAAAATTTTAACTATTCAGACATTTTTATCTATCTACACTGTATCAAAACTCAATAGTCACTTTTTCCTATACTATATTTGCTAGGTTAAAACATAGAGGCTAGTTTTATTCCCGAAGATTCCTTTCACCGGGTTGAGAAGGTCGTTTGTCTTGGATCCTGAGCCACCGAAAAGCATTGCTAATAAATTTAATGGTACACACAATCTGTGAAAACATTATAAGTGTAATAACTCAACAACAAAAGTAATTACTGGTGGGTACATCTGAAATATTTGCGTATTTATATGCAGTGGTACTGGTAATCGCAACTCCTTTCCATTGAGTTGAGTAGAGACTGGTTCTCTGTCGTTTTTTGATACAGGATGATTGTAGTGGAAGTTGAAGATGTTTTTTATTTTTTTACGCTTCGGAGGCCGTGTTAAGCCGTCGGTCCCTGTAGTTTTCAATTGTGAAAACAAAGATTAACAATAAAGAAGACTGAAAGGTACTTCAAAACTGGACAAACCTGATTCTCTATAAACTTACTATTTTATATGCTTCTATTTTTATATGCTAACCAAAGGAACAGGTTTTCACCACTCAGGATTTATTAATATAATAATCATGTTAAGTGTTCTTATCTTAGGTCCTAATTCTTTGAACGCTTATGACAAAGATACCAGTCGATGATAAGAGGTCAGTCAATGCCTTTGTTGAGTAGCTAGTGGTATAACCAAATAATGTTCCTAATGTACTTACTCATACTTTTTCACGTTTGCAATACATATATGTGTTCCAAATGGGCATCGAGTTGGCATAGAATGATAATTACTTTTTCTGCTTCCTCGTTGCTTAATATGTTATGCCATATTTTTCCCTCAGGGTACAGAAGTAAGACTTCTGTATTCTAAGATTTTTTCCCACCATTTTATTTTAGCGACTTTTGAAATTGTGAATGTGAATTTATGACGCGGTTACGACATCCGCATTTTATTGCATCAGTTTCTGTCATAAATTGAAATATGCTCGTCTTTAACAGACTTCCTCGCGAGCTTGTGAAGAGATTGGAAAATTCCTAAATAAATACCAGGATGAGGTTCGGTGTAATCAGCGTGATTAAAATTCAACACTAATTAGATTAGCAGATCCAATTTCGGAGCAACGAGTATAATAACCGGTGCCGGTGGTATGAATAAATAGGACGTACCTAAAATCCAGCTTGTGTTAATTAAGGAACCTAAAATAATGACACCACAATCTATAAAATATTGCAGAGTAGTAAAGCAATATTTTATACTATACTACCTCTACGATTTAGGGATGATTAAAATTATAGCCTATTACGACCACAAGCAACACAAAGGTTACTACGCCAAAATCTAGCTTTGATTTATTTATACAACTTTATTGACACCTGGAAAGTTGAAATTCGTTAAGAGCACGTTAAAATCTATAAAATTGCCAATTTTCAAAACTCCCGGAAAACTTTTCAAGTAAAAATACCCAATGACTGTACTGTATTATATGTATACTGATAAAAGGAAGGAATTAAATTGTCCACCTTGACATCCTTAACATTAACAAATACTTTAAATGCTAATACCAAAATAACTATAAATGCTTACCTAATTTATTCAACACACTCTAACATAGATCACATGATGTTTAGATAGCTAAATATGTTCTCAACACAACTATTTTCTTTGTCTCACTGTTGGGCACCTCTCAGAACGGGAAGGATAATTAGACCTTAGTCCACCACGCTGGCCAAGATCGGATTGGCAGACTTCACATACCTTCAAGAATATTATGATCCTACTCTCAGGCATGTAGGTTTCCTCACGATGTGTCCTTCACGGTCATTACAAGTGACATTTAATTTCTTAAATCGCACATTACTAGTGATTCCACTGGGCTGTTGCCGCTTATTTTCGCCGCTAAATTTGTTTTATTGTAAGTATATTCGTTAAACTATTTATCGAGCTATACGAGCACATATAAAGAGAACGTCTAAAACATGATGGTTCAAGATCCCAGTGCCGCCAGACGTTACTTATTTTCTCACAAACAATTTATATGCGATAAGCTAGTGTTAGTACATACTTTGAGCGTGTGCATACTCGCTAGCTTGGGTAGACGGCCAATTCATTGGTATCAGATGCTGAAAATCGAAAATTTCAGTACCAACTTTTCTTATTTTCTCATGGCTGATTTTCACATATGTTTTAGTTAGTTATGTTACAAATTAATAATAACTATTGCCAGACACCTTCCGTCGGCCCTTACCCTTGCCAGACGCCTTAAAGATCCAGAAAAAATGATGTAAGTTTACTTATTTTCTCAAGCTTGATTTTTATGCACGACACTTGGGGAACTATTTCAACACTGTTAGTCAGCAGCCAGACCAATCGGATGGGCCAAACGTCCAGCCAGACACATATAAAGTGCCGCTAGGTATAAGCGTGAGGTCATTATTTGTACGATTGAGAGTGACCAATTAAAGTCTCAGTACTGATTTTAACATATGTTTAAGTTAGTTATGTTACAAATTAATAATAACCATTGCCAGACACCTTCCGTCGGCCCTTACCCTTGCCAGACGCCATAAAGATCCAGAAAAAATGATGTAAGTTTACTTATTTTCTCAAGCTTGATTTTTATGCACGACACTTGGGGAACTATTTCAACACTGTTAGTCAGCAGCCAGACCAATCGGATGGGCCAAACGTCCAGCCAGACACATATAAAGTGCCGCTAGGTATAGAGCGTGAGGTCATTATTTGTACGATTGAGAGTGACAAATTAAAGTCTCAGTACTGATTTTAACATATGTTTTAGTTAGTTATGTTACAAATTAATAATAACTATTGCCAGACACCTTCCGTCGGCCCTTACCCTTGCTAGACGCCTTAAAGGTCCAGAAAAAATTATGTAAGTTTACTTATTTTCTCAAGCTTGATTTTTATGCACGACACTTGGGGAACTATTTCAACACTGTTAGTCAGCAGCCAGACCTATTGGATGGGCCAAACATCCAGCCAGACACACATAAAGTGTCGCTAGTAGTCCGGTCAATTTAGAAAATTGAAATAAAGAAAATTCCGACAGAGCCAAATCTTCGTAGAGACCTTAGGTTTACCACAAGGAATAAAGTGTCAAAAGTCCCAATCAGTCCCGTGCGCTTAGGGACTTATTCGGGGCCCAAGGTCAAAATTTTAGGTATTTTGGATTTTTCTCGAAAACGGTAAGTTTTATCGAAACAGTACCTTAGAGTAAAGTTGTAGATCTTAAAATTCTCTATAAAAATAGTCTCTATGATTTTTTCTCTAAGACCCACTATTTTCCAGATATTGCGCTTGTAAGAATCATGTTCTACATAGTATGCACACATATGCCACGTATACAAGAGAGGAGAGCAGGGGGCAGTAAAGTTCGAATCGGTTCCAAAGTATTATTTATCAATTTCCAACCAGTCTTCAGGGTTCAGTTCATTGCCTTGTCATGTCTGAACTTGATAGTATACTCGAAACAAATGTTGAGTAGCAGATGCCGATGTTGGAGGAAGACAAGATAGCTGTACTTGCTTTTTGTTTCGTGTATTTTTTACAAATGTTAAATATCTGTTATTCAAGTAGAGGGGATTCGGTAAGAGACCGGCGGTCATTTTAGAGTAAATTTTCTTAGAATAGTATAATGTATACATAAAAGAGACACGAGTAGGCATTTTTGCTTGCTTGAGTACCTAAATATGTAAATACGTAGCATATGTGTGCATACTATGTAGAACATGATTCTTACAAGCGCAATATCTGGAAAATAGTGGGTCTTAGAGAAAAAATCATAGAGACTATTTTTATAGAGAATTTTAAGATCTACAACTTTGCTCAAAGGTACTTTTTCGATAAAACTTACCGTTTTCGAGAAAAATCCAAAATACCTAAAATTTTGACCTTGGGCCCCGAATAAGTCCCTAAGCGCACGGGACTGATTGGGACTTTTGACACTTTATTCCTTGTGGTAAACCTAAGGTCTCTACGAAGATTTGGCTCTGTCGGAATTTTCTTTATTTCAATTTTCTAAATTGACCGGACTACTAGCGACACTTTATGTGTGTCTGGCTGGATGTTTGGCCCATCCAATTGGTCTGGCTGCTGACTAACAGTGTTGAAATAGTTCCCCAAGTGTCGTGCATAAAAATCAAGCTTGAGAAAATAAGTAAACTTACATCATTTTTTCTGGATCTTTAAGGCGTCTGGCAAGGGTAAGGGCCGACGGAAGGTGTCTGGCAATAGTTATTATTAATTTGTAACATAACTAACTAAAACATATGTGAAAATCAGCCATGAGAAAATAAGAAAAGTTGGTACTGAAATTTTCGATTTTCAGCATCTGATACCAATGAATTGGCCGTCTACCCAAGCTAGCGAGTATGCACACGCTCAAAGTATGTAATAACACTAGCTTATCGCATATAAATTGTTTGTGAGAAAATAAGTAACGTCTGGCGGCACTGGGATCTTGCTCTATGAAAAAATCCTGTCGAAATCAGATAAAAAGCAATAAAGTGCTTTCAGTCGAAAGGCTTGGACGGATCGGGAGGAGAGTAATTTCTTAGTTCAATTAAGAAACTCATCATCTTGCCGTCCTTTCCGCGAAGAATGAGAATGGAAGTCGATTGCTCCGGTACTCGAGGGCATCTCTTTTCAGCTTAGGTCTGTGATTTGGTACGCTCCGCTACACCGTCGACAACATTTTCATAATACGAAGCACAAAGAATTAAATATATAAAATGTTGTTCTCTCCCAGTTTGTTAAATTGTAAAATACGAGTACAAACAAGTATGGTAGGTAATACAAATTATAGATTTAGTTTTATAATAAATCAGCAAAAGACGCACTTATTGGTTTTAAATAAATCTGGAACAGCAGTCAAAGTTTCATCGAAATTTTGTTATGTGTTTTTTTAATTCCGTTCCAGATTTATAGCATCCAATAAATTGGGTAGATAACCTGCGTACTTGTTTTCACAACAAAATAATTTTCATTGATCGAGTCAAGTGAGTCACTGATTAGATAATTTTGTCAGTATATCCTAAAGCAGTGAATAGGAATCCAACTAAATCTTATCTTGGGAAAGAACTCTTCAGATGAGCTAGAGATGGTTTGTGATAAAAATCTTTACACGAATTAGTTAACTTTTCACTCCTTAGCTTAGTGTATAAAATTAAAACTTCTTAGTCTCCATTTTATCGTTGAGAAACCCCGGGTCGGCGTCAGCGCAGACTGCGTACTTAAAATATGAACACCGAATGTCCGAACTTTATCCTTCACAAAATTCGCAAAACAAGATTTAAAGTAACAGCGAAGGACACACAACTTTGCTTGAACTTTGTAATCAGCGTCCTTTTGACGCACCGGTGCGCGTATTCAAAACTATTCAAAGGTCATTTGATTACAGTAATTGAGTTTACGTTCGCCACCAAGACGTTTAATCTTGTGGGCGTCGACGTCGGTATGGTGATCCGAGAGATAAATTGAAAATGGAAAACTCTGTTAAACTTATGATTTCTCCGTCAATGGCGGAGCAACTGTGAGTGACACCCGAAACGTGCGAAGACGGGGTCGGCGAACTAAACGTTGCCTTACTTTTAATCAAATGAGAAAGTTCCGTAAGTTCAACGGCAGTTTTCGTAATCCGAATCCTGAGAGTAATTCAAACCGGCAAGATTAAATACACCGAATATTTACAAATTTTAATGTCTGCTTTTCCTATATAACCCCAAAACACTAAAGCCATTTAATCCTATTTCCAATAAAAACCACAGATCGATCGTGCCAAAGATGTTGACATAAATTCAAGTTCGTTCAAAACGCTATTGTATAAAAAGTAACCGCAGAAATATAACAAACTAAGTGTTAAAATGGCGTAACATACAAAGTATTTAATTTTTAGGTAAAAAAAAGTTAAATAATCGATTTATACATTAAATGCACATGCACTACGCACAGGATTTATTTAATTGTCTTGTTTTATTGTTCTTGATACAGTATCGACTGCGGTACTTAGAAAATGATGGCCAAAACGATAAAAGTAAATTATTTTACAATTTATTGCATGATAGATACTAAACTGTTTAAATAGATAATTGTTATACTTTAAATAAATATGTACATGTATATTTGCTTTTGGTTCCATGTTATTTTACTACTTTTGTACAAAAATAAGAAAATTACATTAATTTTACTATACACTCGAACGGTGCTTTCATAAAGAGTTGTTATACCTATTGTTAGAGGCGGTATTCTATAGCAACACTTTACATAATCCATGATATAATTTATTGTATTCCATATTTGTTGCACACACATCACCTCAACCTTATCTTATATTCTTTCTCTAACTTCTTGAAGAAGTTGCCTGGAAGAAATCGCTTGTTAGCGATAAGGCCCTTTGTAAATATGTATTTTAAGGATTCTAATGTAAAGTTTGTGCATAATCTTGGTGTACAAGAAAGAGTAAATAGTTAATAATAATAATTATTATACTATATAATTAAATTATATATTTAATATATATATATTTTATATATATATTTAATATATATACTTATACTTATACTATACTTTCCTTTCGTGTGTTGACCGTCAAAATGACAAGATGGCGCGTATGTGGATCCCACTACAGGACATTTCACAGATAGCGTTTGCGAACAAAGTAGTGACCTACCTGCCTAGCGAATAGTCCTGGGTTTGATTCCCATCCGAAGCACACACAAGCCTCCCGCGACCTATAAAATCCGAGTGCAAGGAGGGATAAACCTTTCAGCGTTTATTTAGATTAGTGTTTCATCCATTCAGATAGATTCATCCATATATCGGAGATTTTCCAAACTATCGTAATTATGTTATTGATCCCACATCATATGTCGAGAAAATAGCCACTAAATATAGTAGTCCTCGTAGTACTATTAGTCCTGCTATAGAGAACCTACGAGCATAACTGTTGATTGGATTTGGACTGACAAACTTTTTTATCAAAAATATAATCTTTCGTAGAAATCGTATTTGATATGTCTACAGCACAATAAATAACTACTTTAACTACAGTGATTATGTTAGGTACATTTTGGTCACATTACACACCAGTTTTAAAACTATTTACTTTGAAAGATTTCCAATATTATTCAAAGTTTCATCACGTGCATAAATCAAAGAACATTTCGTGACTCATGAAGTTTCATGTGTACTGGCTAGACTTGTTTTTAAGCAACTTTCATTGTTATAACAGAGATTGACATGGAAAATGTACGATTCATTTCTGAGATTTACATAGTTCGCGCCACTTCGTGCACTTGGGATCTAGTCTACGAGTACGTCCTGCTCAGATCAAAGCTAATTCGGGCAAAGGCTTGGGCAATATCGTAGTTCAGTACCTGGTTATGAGTATTTAATTACATCAATATATTGATAGTACCTACATAGATCTCAAGTGCTTGGACAGATGAATGCTATTACAACCGTAGTCTGAGAAGCAAGATTAGTAACAATTTTCGATTTAAGATTTCAACGGCCTAAGTGCCAAATTCTGTAAAATTTATATTTTATGACAATTATGAGAAAATTCCTACATCCTTATTATTTTTTCGAGTTCATTAATAGCATGCATTTAATTATTGGTTTCATATTAAAGCTACAAAAATGAGTTCAAGAGCAAACTGAACGAATATAAAGGACCTCAATAAGATATGGCTGTTTTTTTCCACAGGTTTTTTCCATCGACGTCTATAGAAATAACATATTCTATGTTCTACAATTCTAAAATTCACTTCATGGACACAGCAAATTGTTTCGTTAAAATCTACGGTGATTTTAAATTATTGTATGTTTTAAATGGATGTAAGATAGCAAACGAGCTTGCCAGCCATCCGCTGTCGTCATTGACTGTGACTGACTGTATGTGACTGACTTTGAACATTACTTAAATAGGGTATTCTCTATTTGAGTAATGTTCAAAGGGAGGTTTTTCAAAGGGCGATGGAGGGTTTGTTCAGTTAGAGAGTTAATAAATACTTTCTGTGTATTATAACTGGGGCTGGGCCTGTAAGCGATAGTTAGTCCTGTTTGTTGGGGTTAGTAATATTTTTGTTAGTAATTTTTAGTAACGACTCGTTTAGTACAGTCTCGTTCCAAGTCAGGCATATTAATTTTCATTGCTATCCTTGCTATCCTAAGATAGTCTCCTTTAAAGCAGTGAAACCGGAAACCACATCATTCGAACCGGATAAAATTGCTTTAAAAACAATTACCTACTAGGTACAGTACACTGTACAAATGCTGTACAACATACTTCGTTAGGTTAATTAGCTTTTTAATGTCAATTTATTTTTATTTCAGTTAAAATTGTATGTAATTTGTCAAAATAACCTTATTCTTATTTTTATTCTTACTACTAGGTACCTCTACTAGGTACTGTGGACCTCTTTAAGGAACCAAGTAGGTTTAAAATTAAACTTTTCGCTTTTGGTTCAACCAAATTCAAAAACTTAATGCAATCGGTAATGTAATGTGCTGAGTAAAGACACGTTCGCACGGACGTATCATATAACGTTCCCATCGGCGCAGTGGTGCCTTGCAGGCAGTCTGCGACCGGACGGCAACTTGTGTAGTTATCGTTGTAACCTTTATAAGTAATAAAGTAAATGATTGGACCATAAATGTGTTTCACATTGGGCTCCCCCTGACCACACTACATGGCGACCCTGCCATTAGTTGGTTCTGGGCGGAAGCTGGAGGAAGAATTTTAATCGGTGAAAGAAGACATAACAAGAAACATGGGGAAATCATACTCCAAAGTATGCTATATATTATAGTTGCCCAAAATGCTGCCGGAGGCGACGGCAGTGTGCAAACAAACAAGGACCAGCCGAGCCAGAACAACATTTTATTCATTATATTGGTCGTGTTAATAACATTGGGACTGGTCATACTGTTGTGGAAGAAATATAAGGATGTACACCGTGAATGGATCCGACGCGAAATAAGGGGAGACCTGGTGAAGAACATTCGAGCACGTTGGTCAGGACGGCGCCACGAGCCTCGCGACCGAGAGCCGGAGCCGGAGGCCTGAGAAGTTGCAGCGGTGGCTGTTAGTGAAGTGTAGTGATGTGTAGTGATGTGCAGTGAGTGAAAAAAAAAAAAAAGAGAAGAACAGACTAAAAGGTACATTTTATTATTAATTATTAGGTATTCGTTATTCGGTCGACTATGCATTTTGTTTTATGGATATAGAAATTGAAAAATTATATGATAGTTTAGAAAAAATAAGAATAGATATAAGAAAGTTAGGAAAAAGGAAAACTGGAAAATTGGGCCAAGAAAAACTTAATTCTGCGAAGCTTTTATATGACACTTATAAAAAATGTATTACTTCCTTAGGTGAGACTTCAGAGTCCTATTTAGACAACTATATTTTAGATATTTTATGTGATAAGACAGATAGGTGTTACAGTGCGATATTAGGCTATTTTTCAGTGGAAAAACAATCAGATAATTTCAGTAATATAAGAAAAATTTCAGAAATGGCGAAATTTGATTTAAAAAGTGCATGTAATGTAATTCCTGTAATGGACGGAAATGAGGAGACAGTAGAAAAAATAATTGAAGGGATTGAATTATTAGACACTATGTGGACCGAACAAAATTGTAAAATGTTGTTGATTTCTTTTGTCATGAAAACAAGATTAAATAAATCAGCGAAATTAAAATTAGCGACTAAATACGAAACTATCGAGTCTTTTATTAATGATATTAAACGTCATTTATTAGCGAAGAAGTCAGCAACGTCCCTCTTGATGCAACTTAATAATGTGTCTCAAAATGAAATGACCTTAGACGAATATTCTGATAAAATAGAGGAACTATTTGTGAATCTTACTGTATCTCAATCAGATGGTAATAACAAGGCACATACTGTTTTAAGGCCGATTAATGAATCGTTAGCCATAAAAAAGTTTGCCGACGGGTTAAGGAATAAAAGACTGGGCACTATCATCTCTGCTAGGAACTACTCGAATTTGAAAGATGCAGTTAGAGCGGCGAAGGATGAGGAGAGTGTAAGAGGAGAGAGTATGATGACGTATGTAGGTAGAGGACAAACTAGGAATAATAGAGGAGTGAGAGGTTTCTATCGCGGAAGGAGCAGGAACTATTTTAATTATCAAGGACGTGGTTACCAGAATAATAACAATTTTAACGGTTTTTACCAAAATAATTTGCACTATCGTCAGCAAAGGAATTATTTTAGACGTAACTTTAGAGGCCCGACTAGTAATTTCAGAGGAAGACAAAACTATCGGCATCCGTCTGGTCGAGGTCGTGGACAGGGGAGAGCCTTTACGTGCGGAGAGGCTGTGACAGAGAAAGCGGAAAAGGAGCAACCAGAGGTAGGAGACACGGCGGAGACAGGTGAGTCTTTTAGCAATTTTTTTCGCTGAGCGGGTTTTTACTATGGATACAATTAATTATGTTGATTTTCTTATAAATAACACGAGTACGAGACTTTTGATCGACACGGGTGCATCTATTTGTGCAATTAAATATTTGTTTCTATTGCGGCATGGTATTAAGGTTCATCAATCTCAGGTAACGATTCGAGGCATAGGTGGCTCGATACAAACTTGCGGTTATGCTTATTTAAATTTAAATTATAATGGTGTAATTTTTCGTCAAAAGTTTTATGCTTTCAAAAATCTACCGTGTAATACCGACGGAATATTAGGACAAAACTTTTTATCTTCGTTTTCAGCCAACATAAATTTCGCAAATAACTTCCTAACTATTTATAACAGGGAAAAACAAGTTCACATTCCAATATTCGTATCTAGTTCGTTAGTTATACCACCTAGATGCGAAGTTATCACATACTTGCCCACACGGCGAAAGACGGAGTGCGTCGTCATCGGAAATGAACTCCAACCAGGTGTGTTTCTAGGTAGCTGCATAGCAACGCCCACACATGGTAACATCCCAGTAAGAATATTAAATACGACAGAAAATGAAGTACAGATTAAGCGATTCCAGCCGAATACTCATGATTTTAATGAATATAAATTATGCTCATTTCAAGAAAATACTAGTACAGTACATAGAGTCAAAAAAATATTTAATTCTTTAAAATTACACACTTATCTTAACAAAGAGGAACAAACGTCTATAGAAAATATATGCGCAAAATATTCCGATATATTTCACTTGCCCGGCGATAAGTTAACAGTAACAAACGTATATGAACCTAGTATAAAAATAAAGAAAGACGCATCGCCCATATATGTCAAACAATATCGTATGCCTTTTTCTCAAAAGAAGGAAGTCGAAAAACAAGTAGAAAATATGTTAAAAAACGATATTATTGAGAAAGCTAACAGTGAGTGGTCCAGCCCTGTTTTACTGGTACCAAAGAAGGTCGATAATAGTGGTGATAAAAAGTGGAGGTTAGTAGTGGACTACAGGAAATTGAACCAAGTAATTCATGATGATAAATTCCCACTGCCTAATATTACGGATATCTTAGACTCCTTGTCGGGTGCTGTGTACTTTTCACACCTTGATTTAGCTCAAAGTTATTACCAAGCAAATCTTTCTCCAGGTACAAGTAGGGAGTGTACAGCATTCACGACGAGTCAAGGTCAGTTCCAAATGAAGAGACTTCCCATGGGTCTGAAAATAAGTGCAAGTTGCTTCTCACGGCTCATGACGGTAGCGTTATCTGGTTTAAATTACGAGGCATGTTTGATATATATGGACGATATAATTATTTTTGGCAGAAATCTCGAAGATCATAATAAAAATTTGCAAAGCGTGTTTGAGCGTATGAGAACTTGTAATTTAAAGTTAAACCCCGATAAGTGTGAATTTTTGAAAAAACAAATATTGTATTTAGGACATGTCATATCCGAGCAAGGTATACTTCCGGATCCTGAAAAAACAAAAATAATCGAAAAATTCCCAGTTCCTAAAACAGCTGATGAGGTTAAGAGGTTCGTAGCCTTTGCTAACTATTATCGTAAATTTATCCCTAATTTTGCTAGCATAGCTACACCGTTAAACGAGTTATGTCGAAAAAATGTTCAGTTTAAGTGGACCTTGCAGTGTGAAAATTCATTTTGTAAATTAAAAGAATGTTTGATTAAACCACCAATTTTAGATTATCCCGATTTATCACCTAACAACGATTTTATTTTAAAAACTGATGCAT
The DNA here is from genome assembly GCA_944567765.1 of Carterocephalus palaemon. NCBI lineage: Eukaryota > Metazoa > Arthropoda > Insecta > Lepidoptera > Hesperiidae > Carterocephalus > Carterocephalus palaemon. The sequence continues at coordinate 8,799,913 of OX155651.1, read as the reverse complement.
CATCTTTTGCCATAGGCTCAGTCCTTTGTAACAGCAATAATAAACCTGTAGCATTTGCAAGCCGTAGTCTAAACAAAGCCGAGAAAAACTACCCCGTAATCGAAAAGGAACTTTTATCTATCGTATGGAGTGTAAAGTACTTTCGTCCCTATCTATATGGCCGTCACTTTACCATACAGACGGACCATAAGCCTCTTGTTTACCTATTTAGTATGACAAACCCTTCAAGCCGTTTGACTAAATTTCGACTGTGTTTGGAAGAGTATGATTTCAGTATTGTTTATGTGAGAGGATGCGATAATGTGGTAGCAGACGCATTGTCGCGCATAACAATTTCTAGTGATGAATTAAGGGAGATGAATGATAAGCTTGTGTGTGTGTTAACGAGAGGTATGAAGAGAAGAATGCAAGGACAGTCAAACGACTCGAAGCAAAATACAGATATTTCTACACATGATCGGCATGATCAACCGAATATGGTGGAAATATTGAAGAAAGGAAAAAATGATTTTGAGTTAAAAGTAGCTACTTTAAATGATTTACAAAAAACCCCGAAACATTTACTTGACAACGCCTACAAAAATTTAATTTTTGTTTTACCTAAAAGGACAATTTATATAAATCCAAACGCCTTATCATTAGAATCGCGAGACGAACTAGTGAAGGATTTGGTACAATTATGTAGAGATAAAAATATATATGAATTAACGATTTTAAAATGTCATGAAAATAGTATAGTGTTAAAGGCCTTTAAAGAAATGATAAGTAATAATAATAAGTGGTCCGGACCGCGTATTAATGTTGTAAGTGGAGTGAGGAAAATATTAGACGATGATGAAAAACGTATTATAATTAATGATTTTCATTTACTTCCCACTAGTGGACATGCAGGTGTTCGACGGATGGTAAATAATATGCGTAAGTACTTTTATTGGTCAGGTATGGAAGCGGATGTGAGAGAGTACGTAAGACGGTGTGATAAGTGTCAGAAACAAAAACATACGAATCATCATACGAGACAGCCCATGACAATAACAACCACAGCGCATACCGGTTTCGATAAGTTATACCTAGACATCGTAGGTCCTTTAGACAAAGATGATAACGATTTCTGTTATATTTTAACCCTTCAATGTGAATTAACTAAGTTCGTTGAAGTTTACCCATTACGCTCTAAAGATTCGACTACAGTGGCAAGGACATTCACAGAAAATTTTATATTACGTTATGGAGTACCCAGGGAAATTGCATCAGATAGAGGTACAGAATTTGTGTCTAAAATTATGAGTGAAGTTTGTAAACTACTTAATATAAAACAGTTAATAACTACCGCGTATCATCACGAAAGCGTGGGAGCTCTAGAAAATTCACACAAAGGATTAAATTCATTTCTTAGGATTCAGACAGACAACCAACCATATTCTTGGAGCAGTTGGTTGCCATATTGGGCTTTTTCGTATAATAATACCGTACATTCTGAGACTTGTTACACACCATACGAGTTAGTGTTTGGTAGAAGGTGCATATTGCCTAGTAATTTTGATAGTAATATAGTTGATCCAATTTATAATTTTGATAATTACTCTAAGGAATTAAAGTATAGGTTACAAAAAGCTAATTTAGACGCTAGGAAAAATTTAGTACTTAGTAAGGAGAAAAGAAAGGAAAGATATGACAAAAGGGTAAATGAAATTTTTTACAGAGAGAACGAATTAATTTTATTAAAAAATGAAGTAGGAAATAAATTGTCACCAGTGTACAACGGCCCTTATATTGTAGTACGAGACGATTCACCGAACGTAATTATAAACGTTAAAGGTAAACATATCACTGTTCATAAGAACAGAACTAAGCGTTTCAATGTTTAGATAAGTAAGCATTTTGTATGAGAACCTTAATCTGATCTTTTAAACATATTGTATTTCTGTGTCTAAGACATTCTTGTTTGTATTTCTTTGAAATGTAACTTTCATTTATGTGTTAGTTTTAGGTAACAAAAAAAAAATGTATGTTTTCATTTTTTTTTCTTCCAATAAATGGAAGGTGTAATGTGCTGAGTAAAGACACGTTCGCACGGACGTATCATATAACGTTCCCATCGGCGCAGTGGTGCCTTGCAGGCAGTCTGCGACCGGACGGCAACTTGTGTAGTTATCGTTGTAACCTTTATAAGTAATAAAGTAAATGATTGGACCATAAATGTGTTTCACATTGGGCTCCCCCTGACCACACTACAAATTTGTTAATATCCTTACGCACCATATTCAGCGCATGATTGAACTTTTGTTTAAATTCGAACTTAGTGAAACAAAACCTGGCAGAACAAAAATCAATATCGATCCAATGAATAAAACTTTGAATAAAGTTACTAAATTTTAGTCACTATCCAAATAATTAGTTCATATAGTTTTAAGTATGTAAATTTATGAAGTTATGAGCACTGGGTTAATGTATACCATTCTAGAGCTTCTACTATATTACAATTTTATTGATGTAATATTTATGAAACGGGCTCGTAGCTAAGGTAGCGCAACCCATTCATCTAATCACAGCTATTCATACATAAGTCACGTTTGTTTCACAATGTTCAGCATAAACCAGTCAACTAGCACTAAGCTTTCAGAATCAAGCAAGTCGCGTATGATATCAGTATAATTATTATGTAATTTAAGAGCATGTTTAGCAGTAAAACTTGGGTTCAACCTGATAAGGCCAGCTCGAATTAACATGTAGTAAAACTTACTTTACTTTCAATAGTGATGAACTATTTATGCATGTATTCCTGTTATTGTTTTAGAGGTGTGAAAAATGCGACCCTTCACAAAATTCGTGAGTAATCTGAATGTCTGAGAGTCCTCTGTTTTAAAACTCATTTTCAGTAGGTGTTTGTGTTTTTGTGAGAATCAGGTTAATTAGTAAAGTTAGTATAGTCAGTTGCACCAAGATATGAGACTTACCTACTTGACAACGAGCAAAATGCAAAGTATGTGGCAAACCACAACGGACGTGATACCAGTTTTTGATTTGATTTATTTAAATACGGATTTGATAAACAATGTCGAACCAGTGACAATATAAAAGCCATAAATCGCATTGTTTTCATTACAACAGCCGCCCGAGGGAGAAAAATCATAAGTAAATGTAATAACGAGTGGCTGTAAGTAATGACTTTGTATCAGGGAATGTGTTAAATGACTCGAAACACACATGTTACCTTATGAAACAACAAAGGCTTTCAATACCCCATTATACTTCAGCGCGATTCTTGCAATATTTACTTCAACATACGTTATAATGTTTTATTGTTTTGTTTAACATTCACCGTAGGAATTATATTATTCGTTATACTCTGTGGGTTCTCGGAAATGTACTAATTTTAGGTTCAGACACCTACTGCTACAAATAAATATTTTCTGACTGAAAAATATTACATGAATAAATGAACCATTCCCTATTGGAGCAGCGTGGTGGAGTATGCTCTCGACCTCCCTCAACTGTGGCTGCGGGATGAACCTGTGCCGACAAAATAATTTACCATTATTTCATTGCTTTTAGTTTTAAACTCGGTTTTTTGATATTTTAATATCGTTATTTTATCTCTTGATAACCTACACCGGTAAAATCTTACAATCCGGACCACCAATTTGTCAATTTAAATAAATCAATTGCCTCAATTCCGAGAGAAGGTATACCAACGATCTAGAAATCTAAGTAGAAAATGAACAGGATGATACTGTCTGAATATGTTCGTGTTACATATGATTACAAATAACGGGCAAAAAGGTCGCTCCGGTTCAGCTTAACCTTTGTTCTGTTTTATAGATGCTTCGATTCTTTTGTCAGGAATCTGATAGAGCTACTAAATTTTTCAGCAAATTGGTCGCCCGCTTACTATCTTGAAATACAATCCATTAAGCATTTACGAGGGGCTTAAAACTTTCGGTATAGACCCTTAACCAATGAGCTTAATGACATCGTATAGATACTCAAGGTTCGCCGTTCTGAGTGGGAGAGCTACACCAACCATGGGACATAAAAAGGTTTACATCTGTTGAATGGGGACGTCATTTACACGGTTATTTTATTGTGTGTGACCGTATTACGAGTTTTAGTGCAGATCTGGCGTCCAAAATAAACTAGTTTCCTTTTGTATAAATAGAGCAGAAATAACGAACCAGTTGGACAAATAAATAAAATGATGTCACTATTGCGGTGCAATACGAAAAATATTTTCACCTCTTATCAACTACACTCGTTAGATAAATTGTTGATTGTATGTGGAATATTGTAGGTAATTATTATTTAAAAGATTATGGAGGTTCAAGAATCTGATGATGATTTCAAATAGGTAAATATTGTAATAATAGTAGGAGTTTTACTAATTATATCTTCATCGCTACTGTTCAGATTCTCGCAGCGTTACGAAGAAATTGAGTCGAATTAATAAATACTATGCGGCAATTTATGAAGACAATATATGGTCAATTACTGGATGGATGAATGGAAGGATGAGAAGGTATTTTAACTTATTGAATGCCAATTTACTCATTAAAATTAAGGATCGTTATGAATCCAAAGCATTCCTTTTTTTTTTCAACGGTTCTCGCGGTATATACCGAAATTCCAAAAAATGTTGGTTACAATCTAGAACTACACGAGTAATTTTGTTTGTACTGTGCCCTATACTTACTTATACTGTTGTACAGTCAGAAGCCGCAGGCTCCACACTGTCGCATGAAGTCTTTGCCCATATAATTACGTAACATTAAAGTCTTTGTATTTCTTGTAACCTAAGACGAGGGAGAAGTTTACCAATTATGCTTACGTGTCAGTAGGAACTTCATATGACACATTGGAAAAGTTTGAATCACAGAAATGTGACTTTGATTCCAACCAGCACTAAGTACCTTGGAGGTGCTTATGTTATGACCTACCTATGATATATTCACATCCGCAAGAGAGTGAAGAGTAACGAGTTTTGAAATTTTCTTCTAGATTCATTCACAGTCACACCCACAATCATGATGACGTGTTTGAATGATTAAACCAGTAATATTTGATTAACAACTACCAAAGAAAGTAAGTTTATATAATATATAATTTTATAAAACTCAGTGTCTCTGAATGCTCGTAAAAGGTGTGATTACTGATTACAGGTTACACTTTTCTAGAGACTATCGTCTTGGTTCTTATGCATCTGTGCTCTGTGTCTCTGCCATCAAGCAATAATAATAAGCATCTGTGACTATTTGACTAACTAATAGGATTGAAATGGCACTGTCCCTGGCTCCTATTAACTAACGCACTAACTCTCCCAGTCCCTTTCGGAGTCCTGATTAAAGCTTGGCATTCTTATTATGGGCGGCAGTGGCTCTCAGTGGCGCTTCATGTCGTTTAAAATATGAAGTTGTTTATTAACTTATCATAACTTGTTTTGTAATTTATTATTGTAGTAATTTATATAACATTGTGTCACGCCTGTATTTCCTTTAAGAGATAGGCGGAGGGATGTGAACACCAACTTTTCATCAGTTAGTTTAGGTCCCATCCCAAGTCCGAGCTACTACTGAGATTTTCAAGTTAGAAAAACCCAACGACTCTACTCTTTCCGAATCGAGAATCGAGCACAGGGTATACAGCTTCGCAATTACGCTAATACCACTAGACCAACGAGGCAGTTAGGCAGTTTATGTATGATAACTTTAACAGCTATAAAAATACGAATACAATATTATGTGCAGAAATAGATGCTCAGCTTTTTGCCTGCCCGTGAATTATGCACATCACATGGCTGCTGGTTTTCAGCGTAGCCTTCGTACCGTTTGGTATATTTTAGGTATGTATAAAAAAAGTCAACAAACACTCTCTTTACAATAATTTCTCTTTTAGCTTATCAGCTAATACCACTAGACCAACGAGGCAGTTAAGCAGTTTATGTATGATAACTTTAACAGCTATAAAAATACGAATACAATATTATGTGCAGAAATAGATGCTCAGCTTTTTGCCTGCCCGTGAATTATGCACATCACATGGCTGCTGGTTTTCAGCGTAGCCTTCGTACCGTTTGGTATATTTTAGGTATGTATAAAAAAAGTCAACAAACACTCTCTTTACAATAATTTCTCTTTTAGCTTATCAGTCGAGACCGTGCACGTCAGTAGAGGTGTGACTTTAATACCACTGCGAGGTGTTTGAAATACAATAATATGACGTAATACGAGTGCGATTCTCTTCCGAAGTTATCTCATAACCGCTCGCGGGATTGCGTAGACAGATATAAACGTGCAACCTCTTTACATTCATTCTTAACCTCAGCTTCAGGTTTTAGATTTACCTATCTATTTCATCGTACAAGATAATACGTAAATTGTTTACTGGAGTTGGCGTTGCTGGTTCACAATCATTATTAGGAGGCAGGAACGAAACAATAATTAGGTACTATCAAGATTTTCACTACCAACCCGTCCTTTGCTATCTGTTCGAGGTTTGTCACAAATGTCAGGGTTTGGTATGTTTATTATCTTTACAAACTCTTTGCAAGAGGTCCTACCCGCCTAAAGCTCGTTTTTCATCCAAACTTTCAACCCTTATTGTGCCCATTCGGGGAATGTTATATTGTGTAGAAGCATTCTTTTACCAAGTTCTACACGAAATTCGATGAATAGTTGTTGAAAGTTGCGTGATTGAGTAGCAACAAAACATCCTATACGGCTGTGTTCGATCCTTACAATTTTTTCTAAAACTTTCGTATCAATATCAAATTTTAATTTTCCTAAACATTCGCCACATCGTATTTATCAAATTTTGTTAATTATATTGCATATTTATGTATTACCTACTCATTAGCCTATCATTAGCCTATGAACTGTGAATGTGTTACATAATGTATCTGTTAAAAAATAATTATTTACTATATTTAACTACTCAGCGTTATCAACTTCTATTCAATAGATTTATACGCTGAGATAAAAACTTTCTGAGCAGGCAAAGTGGCGGGTTCGATTTTCAACTTACTTTTTAATTTTAACTTATCGAGTCTTCACATATTTCAGACTTTTATAGGTACATTACGGGCAACCGTACCTTGGCAGAAAGCCCTAGGTATTCAGATTCATGAGTGTACCACAACTCTTAATCAAATGAAATATTAGAGGATTTCACTAACAAAACCCGCTGCCGTCATTAGACGTGCATAATTTTCCGCTTTTAGTTAGATTAGGGTTGTCTATTCGTTGTCATTCAATTTCGTATTTAAATTTAGACTTTAAAAACACTTTAGACAATCCGTATAAAATGCAGTGAAGGTTTATTAATACTAGGTAAATTTTGTTACTATGTAAATAAATAAAACAGTTTGGGATGCACAGGTAACTACATAATATTTGCTGCGTCATAAACATTTTGGTTTACAATTTGGAAACCCTAATTTTAACAAAGCCGAAACGGAAAAGGCCAGTAATTTATAATCAAAAACGTTTGTATCTAATTTAAGAACAACGATCTTCTATTGTATATTTTAGACTTAAATAGTATCGCCCTTGTAACAGATACTGAGGGTTTCCGAATACGCGAATAAACGGCGATGGAAAAATAGCCGGACGTCAGCCGATTTGTTCCGATACATGTTTTGTTTAGAGAACGCCTCGAGCCGTGGTCCGAGGGCAGATCATGTTGTATCTATAAATTTCATAAAGCTGTTTAGAGGTTTTATCTAGTGAATTTAAATTAATCCAGTAAAACTACAGTGATTGATAAGTGTTCAATACAGATTCCAAAAATAAAATTTACAATATAGCATGCATAATCTTTGCTACGCAATAACAACTTTTTGTACCTAGTTCGCGATGGACTCAAAAACTATCAAACTTATTTTGATAAATCTTGGTATAATCATGCATTGAATCCTCGATATTGTATGTACCTCTATGTGGTATTATCTTTAGTCTGGAAAATAACAATTTTACCTTGAGATCAGGATGGAAGTTTGTATGAATTTTTTAGGGTTTTTTCACCTACATAGGCTCAATTTTTTTCCTTATAAGTAAGTTGAATTTCCAGTGATTGTACAGGCATTTCTATATTCGCTAATTAGGATTTGTTTGTAAGTTTATGTAATAGTAGGTACCTAACTATCACAGATACAACAGTAGCGACTCAACGGAATTCATTCGATGTTTACGGATGTTGATACACCTAACAACGCCACTAAAAATGTGAAATGTTTACGTGAGATCGAGCGACGCGTACCTTTTCCCTATACAAATAATCCGAATTAAAACGAGGTCAGAATAACGAAAAAGGAAACACCGCCCAGCTATGTCCGCCCGTAAAAACTTGAGGCCATATTATTTGTACAACTCAATACCTACTCAAATTGGAATTATAACGCAGTATCAAATAAAATACTCAATGTTTAAGTTTGGCTCGTCATTTCGTGGTAATGTTCAAATATAAACAACCATCTGGCGTTTAACTCATCCGAAGCCACAATAAAAGGAAAGGTTAGCTTCGCGGGCGGTGGCATCAAGATCTCACGCGGAGCTCTATACGGCAATAAAGTGTACAAAAATAATAAAAATTACCACGTGCGTATCGAACACTCATTGACTTAGGGTTGCGTAGCACCTTTTTCATGGCAGTGTTCATTGCCTACGTAGGTAATTATGTTGCGTTAGTATAAACAAGAGCCTAATTATACTTTATTACCATTTTTATTGTTTGGCTGCAACCAAAGCAGTCTACTTAATACTTATACCCAAACCCACGTTTCACCAGTTATGTTTAGGTCCACTGTGAGTGGTTTGTATACCTTGCTTATTATATTCAACAGCATATTATGTTCCATAAATAATCCAGTGATAATAATAATCTTTACATTACCTTGTCTTGATGTTATTACATTACTATTTAAATAATCAGTACACAATAATTCTTCCTATTCTTTTAATTTTTTTTTATGAAAAATTATATTTCTTCATACATAATTAAGTAGACTTTTTTTCTTTCCATATTTCAATTTTACTGTAGATACCAATCGCTTGCGAACAATAGCTTCTTTGGACGCGCGTGCAACAGTCATCGTACTACGCACGCACTAAGGTACCTACATACGTTATCAGGTACTTTCTGAGCTCATTGCTCAAATTATAAATTAAGTTTCATTATAGTACACACACGTACATCATCATAGTGGCTTATACATGTTTATGGATTCCATATCCCTTCTGTCAAAATCATCTTCGGTGTCAACCCCTCGGTGTCAATCAGCTCGGTGGCCTACTCCGGCGCTACATGAGCTCTCTGGTATAACGCGCCGGTGCCCTCCAAGACAGGCTCTTCCCGGTTTACACAATTACACAACGCTGTGCAGCCACAAACAGCGTCGTCCTTCTCGGGGTCACATGTTGGACGATTTGAGCTCCCACTCTCACCGCCCGCAACCCCAGAAGTCCCCTTTTAGTCGCCGTTTACGACAGGAAGGGGCTACCGTAGCACTATTCTGGTCCGGAGTTACTACCACCTAGTTTTAAAGGGCAAGGGAATGTAAGTAACATGTTGGTAATGGATTTCGATACGGTAATTCCCTTAGCGGCTTTTGGGATAGGTCCCTCTAAACGTATATAATATTATGTTTTTGGTGTAAGTTCCTAGGTACGAGTAAATCTTGTGACACATTGTCAAAGGCATAAGGAAAGTGTTCTTGATACGGAGAAGAAACAGCGAAAAAACACCCCTCCCTAACACCTAATAGGTACTAGGTACACTTAAATAAATCAAAACAATTTTTCTTAAGTTAGTCAAAGTTATTGTGGAATCGAAGACACAGCACTCCACGAATCAAAAATTCTATAAAAAATTTAGCGCCTTGATAAGTGTAAACATATTTTAATTGACGAATTGCGAATCGTATACTAGTTCTACCAAGCTGGTTGGCATAAACTTGAGAAAATCAGAAGCCTCCAGTGTACACAGATTATTTAAAAAAATATGTGGACTTGGCAGGAGCAATGGTCTCTTAAGTCTCTTTTACGTCTATCGTACAGGTGAACACGTTGCAATATTTTTCGGGAAAAATATTGTAGATTAGGTTGGTATATATGTAGCAAGCATTCCACGCCACAGGGTTGAACGTAAAAAGTAAAGAGATTGAAAATACCAGTTGAAATAGCAAGCCAGTCCCCGTATTTTTAAAATAAATTTATTCGAGGGTACATTAAATTATACATACTTATGCCAGAATAAAAACCAAATAGCGGGCAGTATTGCCCAAGATATTTCGTCGATTTGGTCTTGTGGCGACCCTACAATCATTCAATCCTGAAGGGCTAATACAAAATCGACGCGCTAAATTTTAAAATTATTGTATTCAAATTGCTGTCATCTATCTACTAGCACAAAATGGAACCAACAATGTCAGAAATAAATGATTCATTTTTAAAGTGAAACTTTTATTACATCGTTCTGAAAATTTTGGTATGTCTGTCGCATGTCGCATTACACATGTCCGATATAGTTTAATCGTGAGCAGTCTGCCAATATGCACTTGGCCAGGGCTTAATCTCTGGATGAAATAATTACCATGGACCAACCAGTCTCCGATAGCAACCTTTGCATCTGAGTCGCCCTTACCCAAGGAAGGCCTTACCTAGGTACTAAAAAATACTACTTTTGTACTTTATATTTTGTACGTAGCAGCATTGCAACTATAATTATTGTAATAACAACAATTTCATTTTTTCTTCTACCCTGTGTCTTTAGCTTGTCAGTCAAGATGAGCAGCGTGTCTTTAAACAGTCTGTAGAGAACTAATACGGGTAATCCCACATTTCAGCAGTCTATATTAGGTATTGATTCGACATTTCATTCCAAACTCATGTATTATTCGTTCTGCTAGACCTGCGTTGGATAGGGTCGATTTTATAGGGTTAAGATGGTTGTCGCTGTGGTGAATCATGGTTCCTGTCAGGTCTTCAGTGACACTCGCAAGGTTAAGCGAATCGTTTGACGAAAGCACAGAATACTTAATGACGATAGTAAGAATCATCAAAACCACCTTTTGCGATTGGTCTCTAGAACGTCCTATATACGAACAAACATACATACATAGACTGATAAAAAATACCTTTCTTTTGCGTCGCGCAGTCAGTTAATAAAGAATATTATATGTATCAGATATGTTATTGCGATTACACGTCCAACTTTGTTCTTCTCTTAATTACAAAAGCGAGGTCGGAAAGATACACACACAGTAATTATTTTTTCCGATACACAAGTGACCTAAGGCGCTTGATATAGGATTAACAAAATATTTTCCTTCATAATATATTCGACGAAGTTTGAAATTCAGCGGTCCACCGCGTCGTATTAAATATGTTAAGCTTTTAGAGTTCGATTTAGAAATCGAATCGAATCGAACTCGGTCTTCAATTTTGTGTTTTCGAAAACAGAAACTGATAAAATTATATCGTACCTATCACAAACTCAGCAAATATTAGTTTTTTATATTGTAATATGCTAATCTAAGCTAAAGGATGTTTTTATCTATTACTAACTAGTGGACGCCCGCAGCTTCGCTCGCGTTACACATTCACTAACTTCAAAAACGGCAAAGCTTCATACTAACTTTGCACCCCCGTTTTACCCCCTTAGGGGATGAATTTTCAAATTTTTCCCGTAAAAACCATCCTTGAACTTCAACGAACATTTTAAAAAAAGAATTGGCCAAATTGGTTCAGGCGTTGTTGAGTTATGCGCTTACCAACACATTTTGCGATTCATTTTTATTATATAGATATCATTATCAAAAATCTAAAGTCGTATCGGTGAAATTAAAAAATAGGGGCATCATATTGGGTATATTATGATTGCGTCGTGTAGGAAGCCTTCCTAAGAAAAATGCATACAATTTAATTTGTTAACAACATGGGTCATCACTGAGCTTCAGAGAGTAATAGTAATAATAAGAACTTCCGGTAAAGCTCTCTAGGGATGGCTTGGAGAACATTTTGCACACTTAAAAGCTTTCATGTCATAAAGAGGCCAGCTATTATGCCAACAATAAGCTTTATAGGAAGTTCAGTGTGACATTTTTAGATGCACTGCAAAATCTAGTCCGTGTCTCTTTTGTCATGCTAATAGTTCAATGTGTATGGGCATGACATGCCAATACACATAATAATAAACATTTATTACATTGTAATATGCTTCAGTTAATGTGGTTAAGTATGTAAGTAATAAAGTTAATATGGACAGATCAAACTCATTTATTGTTTAATGTTACCAGTATCTGCTAATTAATATGTAATATTATGAAAAATAACTATGCATAAATTATTTTTTCAAATTTATATTCCTCGTTTCAACTCATAATTCATCGTTCCCATCATTTTATGAACCCTCGCTAAGACCTGAAACTGACGTTTATCCATTCTCATTGTGAGGTACCTACAGAAAGTTATGAGTTACATTTTTCGTCTCATATTGTTGGAAATAAAAAGCATTATTATTATTATTATATTGCTATTTTAATGCCAGATATTAACTTAGTTGGGGTTACCTATTACTATAAATAATGAAGCTGCTGTATAATAAAAAATAATAATATTTAAATGTAATTTGATTCGGCTTATATGTTACAATTTTATTTTATTTTAGATAAATTACTTCTATACTATAATAATTATGTCATTGTGGTAATAGTTTTCAGCAGGTATCTACTATACTTGGATTTTAGAAGTTAATATTAATATATACAGTATGTATGTGTGCATTATGAAACTAGTACCTAAAATCAGGACTCACGATTAAAACGCTAATTAATCGATTTTATCGACGCATTGCTGCCATTCATTTCGTCTGCACGTATACAAGATGAAGTGGTCATAAAGAAAGCTCCGACATCCTATTGAACGACGTGGAATTTCACCAATATCCTAAAAGCCTGTGACGAATGTCATCAGACCTTGTCCTGGCCCAAGCATGTTTGGGATGGCCGAAATTCACTACGTGAAAGTATGGCTAATGTCATAAGCCTCTCTGAAATTTGATTGACCTTTTTCTTCGCTATGGTCTGGAGTTGAGATGGATTTATGTCTGAAACTTATTAATACATTTGTCTGGACTACAGCTCAAAGGGCCGAAGTTATAAAATCTTAGACTGGATAACTGTTAACGGTACAGGAAACCATTGTAAGGTAATTAAAATGAAATTGAAAATAGTTTTGTTTGCTAATTTGGCTCTAACATTTTTTAGCGCGGACCCTACGTCCATAGTAATAATATCAATGACAGAGAACCCTCTCATGCAACTCGCAAGTTATCGTTTACACAGCTATCGACGACACAATGTTCGGCGAGTCATGGTCCCGTGCCTTCAGGATCCAGCAGTTAGACACTGTTCTCTTGCCACCTCGCTAGTCTCGCAAAGGACCCAAGATATATCAAGGTAAATACGTTTCGCAATTTTTTTTTAATAATATAGACGGACTAACAGTCGTACCACCTGATCACCGTCACCAGTCTACACCACTGTCGTGACGAGATTAAATTAATTAAATTTTAGTGTAAAATTCCTCAGATAATGCTGACCGTGTGTCGTTGACCTAGGTGTCGCTGTGTGGTTTAAACTATTGAATTCTCTATTTATTTCATTTCATTCATCATTCTCATAACGCGCCTTAAAGGAATGAATCAAATGTAAAATAACAGGATAAACCCAAATTATACAAAACAAATAAACAAATTGCTGAATGAAATAGAATGTTGACTAGAAACTCTGTAAATTTAATATTAATTTAATATTCATTCTGTAATGTTGTAGCATTAAGAAATAAAATAAATTATTATACTACTATTTCTATATATATTATATTATATTACTATTTCTATTTCTAAATTTAATATTTATAAGGCCCTTACATACGGCATTGAGAACATTATGGACAATGGACAACAATGGTTAGGCTTGCAGGTTTTCTCACTATGATTTCCTCTACCGATACGGCAGGTGAATTTTATTTAATTCCAACACCCACCTGCTCGAGTATGAGGGCATTGATCGAAGATGAGGGCCAATTCTTAACCACTGGAAGTATTGAAGCAATACATTTTGTAAACACGTTAACTATGCGATCTTTTCATGTTCATTTTAAGCGGTCAGCTCACACAGTTCAAATTAACAATCAAGGGATCCTTTATGCCCAATTCACAGGTTGGTATTAATTTTCAAACCTACCTTAATTAATAGACATTTGATCTAAATCCGACGTTAAGTATCGTTACCGGATTCAGCAAATTGTCCTTTACAATTGTTCGACCCAGCAGTTTTGATTATCAAGGGAATTTCCTCAATTACCTTTCGGAATTAGGGAAAATTTTCGGGTATGTTATGTTACGAGTACATATAAATTCTGTCGGTGATGTTGTGGATTAAATTCAGAATAACAAGATTATATTAGATACATGGTTGCATCCTTATAGCTCTGGGTGCAACCATTGGTCCATAATTGGTCCATCATTACTCAGAATAGTAGACCAAGTGACTTGGAGCATACTTTCCTACTCCACCCTGCTATTTCCATGAACCATTCTAATTAGTATCTGATGAGGTATTATATCGTATTTCTGAAATTAAATATACGGATGGCTCAACATAATATATACCTATTACTATTCAGAAATAGAAGCAGCACAATCAGAAGAAAACCCTTCTTACGGCGATGGAATATTACAAGTGTTCTCTTCATGAAAATCACTTGATTTTCTATGAAATTTACTAATACGGCCGGCGGAGTGTGTGTCCTATGTGGACCAGAGATTAGTCGTCATACAATGATTGTTTTTATTATAAAGGGAAAGTTTAACTAACTAAGTACACGTGTACGTGAATGCCATACCAAATGGAGTCCCAGTTAGATCCTCTGGATAATAAATGTTCTGTTTAAGTAAAGCTGCGCAGTAAACACCGTATTTCATATTGTAGTTCCGGTTTGAACCGGTTGACCCTTTTTATTGAGGTATCATTGTTTTGCGGGTTCCCTGTTGTTTTGTGGTTCCATATACTCTCCCTATAGGGCAATGTTTCATTACAACGCACACGCGAAATCCTCTGAACTGAACTGAACTCTACCCGTTTTCGCAGCGATGTTGTCGCATTACGTGAGGGAATTCGCGTTTTGGGAAGTTCCACGTCAAACATGATCCTTGCATACGTTGGACCTTTTGAAGACTGCCTGTTTCTACATTTGGTTTTTACTGCTACGTATGCTAGCTGCAATCTCATTTTTCAATTCGACGAAACGAGTCCACATGGTTTTACATGCGTACTTAATATTTTATTTAAACAAACAAAGTAAGTAACACGTATCTAGTTACACATTTATTTAGACTGATCTATAAGCGTATTTAAATCGCACTCGATTGTATGATTGTACCTATTGATTGTATCTAAATCGCACTACATACATACTATACTGGTGAGCCGTAGTATGCAGTTTGTATTAATTATTTAATAAAAGGCTCGTCATACCTACCTACTACCTAATTACCTAATCGTAGGTAGTAGTAGGTAGGTATGTATGTAGTATACCTGTTACTTTTTCTACAAGACTACTTTTTCTACATTCTAAATTAAAATCAATTTAAAAATAAAAGATATAATAATTTAAGTGTCTGTTACTTTATCACTGAATTTTATTACGTTTTTTTACACTCCGCAATGAAACATCGCCCTTACTTACATCCGATGCAGTACTTCTTCGTGGACAACACGTGCCGAGCATGTGAATATTATTCACGCTCTACTCACATACTTTTATTATTAACTAGCTTTGCCCGCGACGCCGCCCGCGTTAATTTGTTTTACGTGCAGAAATTATCTCTCCTCTATCTCCAGAAATGTCTTAAAATACAATAAGAATAGCCTTTATCAACGTCAAGGTACATCAAAGATTACCACTAATCGACAGCCGATCATAATCCGAGATTGCCGTCGTTCGATTACAAATCTAACTATTATTTCAGTGTTTTGTCCATTTCACGGGAACCAGCCATTTTTCTGGATAAAAAGTATGTCACACTCCAGGTCCTATAATACATCTAGCCAAAAAAAGTGATTTTTTGCCTAGATGTATTCCGTTGAGGCGGAGAAGGAGGACAAACCAACAAACGACAAGCATTTTCCCATTTATATATTAGTAATGCTGTTGTGTATAAAATACTGTGCGATTGTGAGCGGAATAGATTATGAAGATTCAATTCCGTTCGAATTTGCCAATTTCAGATTGTCAATACGACAGTTGGAAAATGGTACTAAATCATAGTGCCATTAATAAGTGGCTGGCTACCATTGATATATATGTATATTTAACTCAATGCTGGCTACACTAACATGCACTAACCGTAATGTTCCCATTAAACTTTATTGATCTAAGTTGTTAACAGTAGAGTCAGTCGTGGATTTTATTTGTGTAAAATATACTTTTAATGTCATGCACTGGTTTGCTCTTTCAACAATTTTGCCCATTTTATATAAATTTGTAAAAAAACTGACTCCAAAACAAGAAAAAGTTGCGAAGGACAATTTGAATTGACGGGTTCTCCGTCGGTGATTGATGAACATACATTAAAAATACATGTACCTATGTATAAATTCAAACAAAGTATACTTTAGTAACTGCTGTTTTTTTGATGTCGGTTTAATTAAAACGATTTGAGAGAAGAAAACAAAATGTATTTTAAAGCCCCCGTAAACACCCTACTGAGATTGAGGTCGCGTTTACAATATCCTATATAATGTCCTTTTTGTCATTAGGTTGTAAATGTAATAAAAGCTTACCTGTTGTGACCTCCTTTTTCGTAACGAGTTTTCATCATTAAAGGCTTTAAGTCTGAAAGGCACTTCCAGTATCGATATGACATAATAACACAGAGGTAGGTACATACGAGTGAAAGTTTATTATATTTTAACTAAGAGGCTAGAACATGGTACGAAACTTTTTTTTTGTCCTCGTCTTCTGAAAAATATTCTGGAAAAAACTAAAATCAGGCGAATGAAGGGGACAAAGATTAATATATGGATAAGTATTGATATATATTTAAATTTATATACTTTGCCGCTTCATTGTATGCACATCACATAGGTCAATTATATTCAATTTGGTATAAAGAAAGTATAATCAAACCTCATTTTTTCCAAACATCTAAGGCACAACAAATGAAAAGGATTTTTGATCTTTGAGCAAAAGGTTGTCCCATTTCCCCATCCCTTATGACCTGAAATCGTGATCCCAAGGCAGGGTCAATTCTCCTCAATTTCTAAACGTCTGTCTGATGGATGATCGACCCAAATACCGAAATGCAAATGTACCTACTCATAGTACTTTTGTATTTTCCACAACTAGACAGTACATCAATGCAACTATACTGTAATACATTTAATGAGAAGAAGAACGATTTTTTTTAAAATGTAAACTAAAATACAAATTAAGACATTTAAATAATTATACCGTTAAAAAATATTTTTTTAAAAAAGCTTTTTAAAACTTTTTTTTTATTTTCATGCATTGTCATCGGAACCAAATATGTGTGCCAAGTTTCAGCTCGATAGCTTCAGTGGAAGTGGGTGTAATATTGATTGCAAGATTCCAGGCATACATACAAGATACATACGAGTGAAGTTAAATAAAAGCTTTTAATAACGACAGATAAAAATAAAATTGTGTTGTCTACTAAATGAAAAGGGGCCGCACTCAGCGTTGGCCGTAGCTATAGCAAACTACGACCGCTGGATAAACGGTATATTTACTTGGAGTTCATAAGTTAAATATCTTAAACACATTATTGAGTAATGTATAGGTATAGCTACACCTATCTCAGTACTATTTAGCATTTAGTCGTAGTACATTATTTTATTCTATCATGAATAAATTTCGCAGCGCACGAGATGTAAAGAATATTTTAGGTAATTTTCACACCTTGGGTTATGTTATTGCATTTTATTAGGGATCCCTATTTTTGAAAATGTAATATAGCCTATGCTACTCAGTGAAGATGCAGCTTTTTAATGGTGAAAGAATTTTATGAAATCGTTTCAGTAGTTTTTGTGTGAAAGCATTACAAATACATATTTCCTCTTTATAATATTAGTATAGAAGTATTGATAAACCTTACGTAAATGTACTGTCACGACGATTAACATTATAGGTAGTTTAAAAATTTTAAAGCTATATCAGGGGATGACTACATTAAACCTAACACCCGTACGAAGCTAGAAATTTGTCGCCAGTCGTTCAATAAGACAAACAGTTCCTATACAAACATAGCTTTTTCGATGCTGTGTTGTTTGTGTAGGAGATTAAAACCTCAGACAAATAACGGAATACACGCTTGACCTAACACCATTTGGATTACAAGGACTTTATTTACGGTATGAGGAAATTGCTGCAAATGTTTTGATTCGTTTTTCGGAAGACACTCTTCTCTAGCGTATAAATAACGTAGGGTATCGAATTATAGTTGAGCTGGAAGAAAAGTCAGTCGTTTATATAATACTAGTGGACGCCCGCAGCTTCGCTCGCGTAGAATTAGACCCATTAACGACGTCTACCCGTCTAACGACTTCAAAATCGGCAAAGTTTCATATTAACTTTGCACCACCGTTTTACCCCCTTAGGGGGTGAATTTTCAAAAATCCTTTCTTAGTGCTCCCCTACGTTATAAAAGGAACCCCTGTGCAAAATTTCAAGTTTCTAGCCCTTATAGTTTAGGCCCTGCGTTGATATGTCAGTCAGTCAGTCAGTCAGTCAGTCAGTCAGTCACCTTCTCCTTTTATATATATAGATTTTGAATAAAACTTTTGACTTTGACTTTGTTTTATTATTTGTATTTTTATTGTTTTATTAAATACTAGTGGACGCCCGAATTAGACCCATTAACGACGTCTACCCGCGTTCGGGTTGCCCACTTGACTTCAAAAACGGCAAAGTTTCATACTAACTTTGCACCCCCGTTTTACCCCCTTAGGGGATGAGTTTTCAAAAATCCTTTCTTAGTGCTCCCCTACGCTATAAAAGGAACCCCTGTGCAAAATTTCAAGTTTCTAGCCCTTATAGTTTTGGCCCTGCGTTGATATGTCAGTCAGTCAGTCATTCAGTCAGTCAGTCAGTCAGTCACCTTCTCCTTTTATTTATATAGATTGATTGTTTTATTGCAAAATTATTATTCAGGCCTAGTTATTTCATTTTAAAAAAAAACTTGTTTTTACAATGCATGTCACAGTGACGTACAATTTGTATCTAAGGGGTTCTAAATAAAATTTGAAGTCTAGGTTTAAACTTACTATAATTTTAGTTTTTCAAAATGTTGTAGGTATTATATTGAAAATATCTCAAATCAAAAACGGGTTCATTGACTGATTCATTGAAGTACCGTAGTTTCTAACGTGTCCCATATTTAGGCGTTCATACGTTTATGCACGTTCCTACTTCCTCTACCGCGTTGTGTAACTTTATAGCTGAATTCCGTTCTCTCGGCTAATAAAACTCAATATTAGTAAACACAATAAACGATAATAGTAAATCTCGTTCCCATGTACGTAACTAATCATTCTATCAAGAATGGTTTGGTATATCCTTGTATCAACTTTACCATAACTCAATTGTTCATGCGAACACTTAGGGAAACGTCAACTCAACTGTACACATTAGTAGATGGTTATGCTACGTAAACTTGGTACTACTCATGGTTACAATCAGGTTTTCTTTATGTTTCGGTTCACTCCTGACACATGTTGACACCAAAGAAGAAATTTATATAAAAGTAAGTTTACGAGTACCTATAGCTTTGCACTAGTGCGTTCCGTAGAAGATTTCGGCATTCCTGCATATGCTCGAAGAGTACCGAGAAGGTTTTAGTGAGTAAGGATCTCATGCCCTGTCCTCGTCCCCCAGAATGGACGGATATTATTGGAAGATTTCTCGAAAAAAGCATTATTATATTTATATTTTTTTTATTTCCAAGGAACGCTCAAGGTCTCCTCAGATGTGAGAGCACATGTGATGTGTCGGACGCTAATGGGTTGACCAAATACCTGAACTACAGTTTCAAAATCGCACAATACGCTCGATTTGTCGCCACGTTCAAACACCAGTCTCCAGTCAGTTAGTTAGGCAACGCAAACAATCTATTATCGAGTCGCGACACCTAATTGCTGAGATCAATTTTAGCTCCGAAGCTAGCCATTGTAAATCTCTACTCCCGAGAGCCGTGTAAAGGTTTGTACACAATTGACGCTAAAATTATTCGACGCTTTCTTGGACTTTAAAGTTAATGAAGCGCAAAGATAACCATTGTGTTCAATAAAATGTAAGTTAACATAAATATCCTAAAAAGAGACGCACAAGAAACTCTTGTTGAATAAACAGTATAGCTATGCTAATTTGCTAATGATGGCAATATTAAGCCATAAACTTTTATATAAATCTATTCTTCTACGAGTATACCTACTACTATTATAAAGAGGAAAGATTTGTTTGTAATGTATTCACACAAAAATTCAAAAATTCTTTCACCATTAGAAAGCTGCATCTTCACTGAGTGATATATAGGCTATATAATACTAGTGGACGCCCGCAGCTTCGCTCGCGTGGAATTAGACATTCACTAACTTCAAAAACGGCATAGTTTCATACTAACTTTACACCCCCGTTTTACCCCCCTAGGGGGTGAATTTTCAAAAATCCTTTCTTAGTGCTCCCCTACGTTATAAAAGGAACCCCTGTGCAAAATTTCAACTTTCTAACCCTTATAGTTTAGGCCCGCAGCTTCGCTCGCGTAAAATTAGAACCATTAACGACGTCTGCCCGCGTTCGGGTTGCCCACTTGACTTCAAAAAGCGCAAAGTTTCATACTAACTTTGCACCCCCGTTTTACCCCTTAGGGGATGAATTTTCAAAAATCCTTTCTTAGTGCTCCCCTACGTTATAAAAGGAACCCCTGTGCAAAATTTCAACTTTCTAACCCTTATAGTTTAGGCCCTGCGTTGATATGTCAGTCAGTCAGTCAGTCAGTCAGTCAGTCAGTCAGTCAGTCAGTTAGTCAGTCAGTCACCTTCTCCTTTTATATATATAGATTACTAGGTGTAAACGAAACTATTGTTATCTCTAATTCCACGCGAGCGAAGCTGCGGGCGTCCACTAATTTACAAATAAAGTTAAAACACTTCTGCGTTGTCATACTTTCCTCGTGTAACACCACACGACCGGCGATAGAATCTTTTCTGTTTAGAAATTGACTACAAAAAGGTGTTGTTAAATTTCAGTTTGTAAACAACTTCCCATGATTTTTTTTTTCACATGCCTCTAAGCTATTCTTTATGTTCCCTCATGTAGGTAGTTACACTTCTCACAAAGTAGGTATCCAGGTAACTCAATATTCATGTATTTATGAAAACATGTGATCGCCTAGTGGTCGTCTACTGTAGTTTCGAACATTTTTTGTAAAATATTTTTTACCAATTTTTTAATGATCTAAAGTTAGGATCTAAGGTTAGTAGGTAATAAAGGAGCAATGTGAACAACGCTTAACTTATTTTCCTCTTGGATACCATTAATCTTCTCTTAGTTATTGTGGTAGTGATTTGCATAAGAATTTTTAGACCATTTTCGTAGAAGATTTTATGCTGACTGCAATAAAAACAAAGACATTTTTATTTAAATAGAACAATGGAAGCACTTACTAATATATAAATACGAAAATGTGTTTGTTGGTCGTTCTTTACCGCCTCAGCGGAATGATGAAGCTACTTTTTATCCCGGATAATTACAAAGTTGCCGTATAATGGACAAAACAGCGAAATAATCTTTAGATTTTCAATCAAAATTTAACTATCTATCGATTATTAATTATAGATAGCTATCTCGGACTATCATCGGCCGGGATGCGGGTGAAGCCAGATTTTGATGACTGATAATCTTTGGTGAAGCTTGTCGATGGTAAAGCTTATGCTTTGTTACAATTTCAAAACATAACTGGATGTAAGAGGTAATTCTACACGTAAAACGATTTGACGTGGAGCCGTAGGGAATGCTAGTTTTATCATTAAAAAAAAATCACTATAAGTATATATCATGCTTGCTAAAATAAAAATATCAAAATACCTTGTAAATAATGCCTACCTTTCACCATTCTACCTTTTTCTGATACACTATTGTCCATTATATTACAACGGATCAGTGTTTCCTGCCTCTGACCTCACAATGCAGTACAAAAAGCTTTTATGTGATAAATGTTGCCATGAATTTATTAACTTTTTATATGTTTACGGTAGATATGTCTTGCAGTGTAAAACCTATTTGTAGACAGCTTTATTCGTTAAGTTATATATAAATGAACAAAGTCTTGTGTGTCTTGTTGATGGTTATATTATTATGTACATACGTAGGTAGGTAGTAATCGTAGATTTTATCATTACTTACTCAGGCATGCATTTTTCCTTGAAATATTTAATTTTTTTTTATTACTTTTGATTACTTGAACATAAAATACAATAGCTATAAGTTATACAATAGCTATAAGTGCTATGGATGTCTTAGTTTCTACCAATGCAAATTCCAGAGAGGTCAGCAGCTGGATAAATTGGAATATATTCTGATTGGGATGCATTTTAGCAGTGTATTGAATTGCGATGTGTTCAGTCAGTGTGCTATTTGCACTACGATATACCTAATAATAACAACGTCGATTAATTTTTTTTTTTTAAATACATGCTTTTGTAGATTTTTTTATTATTTCATTGTCACCGTTACATACATACTAAATACATACAAAGCTAATAAAAGCGTGTTCAAATGAGCGTGTTCAATGAGAAAAAAAATTTCAACGCTCGCATTTTGTTTTTCTCTTAAGACTGGATAAGACCAACACTTTTTAAAATCTCCTAAAGTACATATTTCTATTCTAATTTACTATATCGATTACCCGACACCGTTGTTGCTTCTATAACCGGCATAGAACACCTCACTAAACTTACTTGTATCATAAGAACATCGCTAAGCGGCTTTAATTTCAAAAGCAAGTTTAAATCTTATTTGTCTTTCGATTCCACAAGAAAAAACCGTTTAAAAACAAATGTTTTTAAACGGTTTTTTCTTTTAGTATTTAAATAAATACTAGCGAGCAAAATGCGCAACCCTAGCAAAATTCTAGTAGGAGATTGAAATTTCTACTAGTTAACTGCTACCCTTACGTATTGTAAGATTGTAATACACCACACAAATACACACACACAGATACACAGCTGGTGGGCGATCGCGGTTTTCATAAACATCATTAATCACGTCTTACTAGCCATCTCACAGCGTTCATTAATAACTTCTGCTTCTATACAGACCGAAACTACAAGTTGCACAGTACATTAGGCTGAGCACACACGAACAGTGTTGCTTGTTTTGTATCGACTAACCAAATTGTATATGAATGGGTCGTAAATTTACACATAATTTCACAAAATCACTACTAAATTTATTTGCACCAAATCGAGTAGAAATCCATATGAAATAGCCATACAGGATAAATAATTTTTTTTTCATCATTTCGAAATTTCTTTCATTTTTAGGGTTCCTTACCCAAAAGTTAAAACGGGACGCTGTTACTATGGCTCCGCTGTCCGTCTGTCCTTCTGTCACCAGACACATCATATCTCATGAGCCGTGATAGTTAGACAGTTGATTTATTTTTTGTTTATTTTAGTAACCGATAACAAGGAGTATTTGCTTGTTTAAGACTAAATATCAGAAATAGACTAAATTTTAGTCATTAGATTTATACTTATTAACATACTTTTATTAGGTCCACTTGTATGTAACTCACAATGTAAGGGAATCTTTGAGAGCTAATTTAACCATCTTCCAAGGATCGTAGCGTAATGAAAATTGGCAGCTGTATGTACTTCTGAAATGTATTCAATAATATGGCACTGTCGAGCTGATCTGATGATGGAGCCGGAAGATATTAGCTACCTTAAAGTGGAATCTTTGAGAGCTAATTTAACCATCTTCCAAGGATCGTAGCGTAATGAAAATTGGCAGCTGTATGTACTTCTGAAATGTATTCAATAATATGGCACTGTCGAGCTGATCTGATGATGGAGCCGGAAGATATTAGCTACTTTAAAGTGGAATCTTTGAGAGCTAATTTAACCATCTTCCAAGGATCGTAGCGTAATGAAAATTGGCAGCTGTATGTACTTCTGAAATGTATTCAATAATATGGTACTGTCGAGCTGATCTGATGATGGAGCCGGAAGATATTAGCTACTTTAAAGTGGAATCTTTGAGAGCTAATTTAACCATCTTCCAAGGATCGTAGCGTAATGAAAATTGGCAGCTGTATGTACTTCTGAAACGTATTCAATAATATGGTACTGTCGAGCTGATCTGATGATGGAGCCGGAAGATATTAGCTACTTTAAAGTGGAATCTTTGAGAGCTAATTTAACCATCTTCCAAGGATCGTAGCGTAATGAAAATTGGCAGCTGTATGTACTTCTGGGACACATTCAATAATATGGTACTGTCGAGCTGATCTGATGATGGAGCCGGAAGATATTAACTGGAACTTCATGATGGAATAAGGTATCATAGTCGTGTTTGCACTTGTGGTAAGGTCTTGTAATGAACTTTGACCACGATTAGGTTTCAAGGTCTGATGATGAAGCCGGAAGATATTAACTGGAACTTCATGATGGAATATCGTATCATAGTCATGTTTGCACTTGTGGTAAAGTCTTGTAATGAAATTTGACCACGATTAGGTTTCAAGGTCTGATGATGAAGCCGGAAGATGGGCACTGGAATTCCATGATGGAATATCGTATCATAGTCGTGTTTGCACTTGTGGTAAAGTCTTGTAATGAACTTTGACCACGATTAGGTTTCAAGGTCTCATGATTTCTTTTTTAGTTGGATTTTTTATAAAAGTGTGTTTTTTTAGTTTTTTTAAACTATTAATGTTTATTTTACACAATCCTGAACCTGAAGTGGCATCAAGTGATCCCCGTGAATTTTGTATTTAGAAATACTTCAGTATAAACAATACTGTAATTTTAATTTGGAATTTTATTACTGAAATCAAACGTTTAAACTTGGGTCCAACTTGTATCTGTAATAATAAAGATGAGAATATCAAACGGGTTACAATAACGAGCATGTGTGGAGCACGTGATAGAAACACGTAAAAAAGCCGGCGCTGTAACGCAACACGTGTTCAAAGACAACTGTCGTGTGAACTATAGGGCCAATTAGGATCGAGCTTTGAACAGCACCCGACAACTTTTATATGTTTGTAGAGAAAGAAAGAAACCATATATCAATCTTGTTTATATCTAATCTTTCTATCTTCTATATATATAAAAGGAGAAGCTGACTGACTGACTGACTGACTGACTGACTGACATATCAACGCAGGGCCTAAACTATAAGGGTTAGAAACTTGAAATTTTGCACAGGGGTTCCTTTTATAACGTAGGGGAGAACTAAGAAAGGATTTTTGAAAATTCATCCCCCGGGTAAGACGGGGGTGCAAAGTTAGTATGAACACTGCCGTTTTTGAAGTTAGTGAATATCTAATTCCACACGAGCGAAGCTGCGGGCGTCCACTAGTGTTACATAAAAGTGTTTCTGTTTTAAGATGGTTTGTGAAGTTTGTTTGCTACACAGTTCCAGTTTCTTACTCGTATATGATTTAAGTTTAAAAATTAGTATTGGAGAGTTTTGACTAGTAAATTATTCACATCACATCAAGTTTGACACTTCCATAAAATATAACTAAGTTTTTTTATGATGGGTAATAAAGTAATGGTAAAAAGCTCTTGTTCAAATAAGCGACTTCGTCACTCGATCTCAAGACGGGGGTGAGCAGACTTCCAGTCAGCAAATATGAAATGTCCATAAAAATGCGTCGTCCTTCTTCTATAATTTATTCGGGCACACAAAAACGTTACACCGCGATCAGATATTTATATCCACCCGTTTAGCGTCAAAAGTTGAGGCAATTTTTGTTTTATCAACACGCTTTATTAGCTTTGTATGTATATATATATGTATGTATGTAACGGAATATTTGAACGGATTTTCACCCCCTAAAAAATGTAGGATTAATTTGATCTTTTGCACACTTATCAAGGAGCGATACCGAACAATACAAGTATAGTCATAGTAGCTTTATGTATGCAAAGTCTCAGCCCGATCGGTTTAAAATTGACAAGTGCTTACGAAACAGAAACGTTGTGGATTGGTTCCGTAGCTGAGTTGGAGCTCTTCCCTCGTGGATACTCGGTCTTGCGTAGTGATCGCTGTTATGATGTTGGCTGTGTCTTACTCGGCAAAAACTTACTTACAAAGCTGCAACGTTTACAAAAAAGTGCGTGTCCCACGCATGTTTCTGGACAGGGAACGGTTAATGAGTTTGCTGAATTCATTAGTTCGGTATTCCAAACTGAAACGTCAATCCTTAACCTCGCTGCACAATGTCGCTGATAGAGTACAACAGAATACATAAAGCAACCCTGTATCTGTCACGAGCAACGAGATAATTAAGACCGTAAAAAGATTCAGTCTTCGGCTGGACCAGACGGTATGCCTCCATTTAATATAAAGGATTGTATCGGTATCTTCCAGTATCCACTATTACATATTTTTAATTTATCCTCTCTAGTAACTCTAGTAACCTTCCAGATGTCAGGGTATATAGAAGTATCGGTGTAAACCAATACCCAAATGCGGAGGTAATACTGACATCACAACTTAATTTATCACAGTGTAATTAATGTCAGAGAGCATAAAATGCAGTATTAAGACCTCTATTACACTGGAAAAGAACTACCACGCACTTTTCCGACTTTAGGGTTGCATTAATACTCTACGAGACGTATGTGCGCAGTAGACTCGAATACAATGCAAAATTATTTTCGATCCTCATGATAAGAAATATTCTCAAGATGGGAAGAATACAAAGAAAGTTTGCGCTATTCCTGTATAAGCATCTGTATAGGTACCTACAACCCATATTTGTACCCTTCTTTATTTGTTTTTTGATGGAGGTACATTATTATTTAAGTTAAATTGTAGCTGAAGATACTTCATTGGATAATCATTTATGGGTTTCATATTATTATTATAGTTTAAGTAATTTTGGTTTCTGAGGGTGTGTGGAGCATTTGAATTACTTGAATATAAGGAGTAAAATTAAATAGGTCATTACCGATTTGGAGCCAATTTATTACTAACTTAGTAATAGGCTTAAGCTTAGTAATACGTAATACTAAGCTAAAAATGAGTATATGGCTCTCCTGGCGGGCACAAACCGCCGAGGTTGCATTCTTAGTCTAGAGCGGATGGCAAAGGCGTATTCATAAATATTAAGTAATCAATATTTCCATAATATACAGCAATAATAAGGAAATATTGTTTTATTTTCTGAGAGACAAGTATATTCTATATTCTATAAACAAGTGTTTTATTGTAGAAGCGAACACAATTCCCCATAAAATTCACATAGAGGTGGCAAGACATATATCGATTTTGCGAGTGAATTTGACAAATAATGACTGCATGAAATTCGTCAACGCTTTAACGATTATTTTAGAGAAGTGAGAGCCCCATGTGAGATTAATAAATAGAGGCCCGGGACCTCTATTTTTCAGTAGACTTCTAACTCCTATGACGACACGCGACACAAACTTTTTGCATTCTTTTTGCGTTCGTCTCCGGTTTTACCAATAAAAATAACAACTCCGATATAATTCTCCGTTTAAAATAACAATTTATTTAACTTTTCGACGAAATGCCGCAACGTAGTTGCGCGACTACAGACTATCAATCGATTGAAAGTATTAAGCCACCCCGGTCTAGGCCGGCAGTTGTTTGTCACCGTTAGTGGCCAAATGTCTCGAGTGCTTCCGTGCTTCGTAGGGCACGTTAAGCCGTCGGTCACGATTGTTATCGTAAGATAATATTAAAGTCGTTAATACTTGATCGCAAGGTGTCCAGAAAATATTCCGACAACCGACCGTGGACAGGGTACGGAGAAATGACTGTAAGGGTTATTTTTTTAAATTTGGGCACGTATTAATATTCGTACCAATTAATGTCATGACGCATGTAGGATGCCCTGTTTCCGGGTATCCGTGTAACCGGAGACAACGACCGCCCTACTCCAGATTCGGGGATTAAATTTTTTTTAATCCCGTTCTTTATTAGCCCGAAGCTAGAACCGACGTAAATAGAACTTACAAAGACCATTCACGTAATTTGGTAGCAAATAAATGGGTCTTATTGTATTTATCGTAAACTTAAGTAGTAATAGCGGTGATAACGTAGTTGCTTAATAACGTCCGTTCACTCGAGTGGTTCAAATCCAAGAGGGACGCACCAATAGCTTCTGGAAATGAGGTGTGTTTTATGAAATGAACATGTTATCTATCTTATATATATAAAAGGAGAAGCTGACTGACTGACTGACTGACTGACATATCAACGCAGGGCCTAAACTATAAGGGTTAGAAACTTGAAATTTTGCACAGGGGTTCCTTTTATAACGTAGGGAAGCACTAAGAAAGGATTTTCGAAAATTCACCCCCTAAGGGGGTAAAACGGGGGTGCAAAGTTAGTATGAAACTATGCCGTTTTTGAAGTTAGTGAATATCTAATTCCACGCAAGCGAAGTTGCAGGCGTACACTAGTCTGATATAACGTAGGTGAAGGAAACTATTGTGGCATACCCAACATTTGGAAAGAGTGCTTAGAATGTAAGTAATGGGTGGTTATCACAACACGTAGATACGATTTTACCGCGTAAAAGTCAACGAGTTACTGTCACCACGCTATTAAAAAAATGGGCGGACTAAATCAAATAAATTTTACTCCTACATTTATTTGCTAAATGCTACAATGCCGCTATCGTGATTTTTAATTGTTTAAACCAAGGCTTTGTACGTAGTGCTTGTGTTAAAAGGGAAGTTCCAGCGCATATTCTGTACAAACGATGTAGTAGTGATGTATGTGTGTATATAAAGACGTGTATATGTAAATCCAACCAGACACAGGAGAAACACAAGTGTTGGTCACACGAATTTTTGTCCTCAATGGGATTCGAACCCACGACCCCTGATGCAGAAGACATGGTTCCTGCCAATTGCGCCAGTCAAATAGATAAAAGTGGGTGAGGATAAGGATGAGGGCAATAAGATTGTTATTGCAATGAGATCTACAATAGCACATTCTAAGCCGAATATATCCAAGAAAACTGAAAGCAAAGCCAAGATACAATAAGCTCATATAGACCCTGAAGTAAGCTCATATAGACCCTGAAGAAACCCGTTCCACAAGGGCGATACATAATGGGTTTTCTCTGTGATGTAAGAGTGTTCGGGTCAGCGTTACACAATGAAATTAAGCTTCATACAATGACACTTGATACTTTGTAGAAGGGATTCTAGAGACGGGTATTTTATTATTTTATTTTACTAGGGAACGCCCACAGCTTGCCAAATCAAACCAAAAGCCTTTTTGGTATTAGTATCGGCGAGGAAATCTTCAAACTTCGTTAGAAAGCAACATAAAATACTTTTGTTAGTTCTTTAGAATACACCGGTGCTACAGATTACTAAATAACTACTTCGTAACTGGTGCCTTCCAGGGCTGTGCCTCATGATCCTCACAATTGGCGGCCAGTCACACATAGTTAGTTCCAGGCTCACTGAATGGAAGATTCGAGCTCCCACTCTTGTCACGTCTCTAACGATTAACTTCATTTAGACACATAATATAAATACACAATATAATAATATATACTAAACGATTAATATATACACAAATGTCTTCATAGATAATAAATTACAGAGTAATTTCCTCAATAGTTGTTGCCCGAGGTTCGAACACAGGGCCTCTAGATTAAATGTTAGTAAGGTTAAATTGACCACCGGCTACGTAAGTGATTCAGACCACAATGAGAATACATTGATAAGAAGCCCATACGTATTTCACAGGGACGCTCTAGCATGACAAAACAGAAAATCCCGAGTAAGGTTAATACGTAGCGAGAATTAAACTTACGTACGTACTTGACGGGTAACTACAATACAATACAATATTAATTTAGATTAAATCACTCGAATTCAAAAAGTTTCAACGAATAAGTAATTATAAGTTTAAGTTTAAGTCATGAGCGCGCCGATGAGCTTGCGAAACATGCTGCCCTGCATAAGAGAACAGTCGCAGACTATGACAGGTTTCCTATGTCATTTGCCAGACATACAATGCGCCAACGTACCCTGGTCGCCTGGCAGGAAGAGTATGTGAGCTCCCGGGAAGGTAAAATCACGAAACAGTTTTTCCCGGATATCCAAAAGGCATATCGAAACATTGGAGTAATAGGCGTATCGTACTGGAAAACACAGATATGGACAGGTCATGGTGGACTCGCCCAGTACCTCCATCGTTTTAAACTTCGCGACGATTCTTTTTGTTGTTTTTGCTCTTCAGACGCTGAACAAACAGTTGAGCATGTCTTAAACGAGTGCCCACGCTTCGCCGCGAGAAGGCTGCAGCTTGAACTCGACGTTGGCATCCGTGTAGAGACCTCGAACTGGAGCTCCCTTCTGGCCGGAGTCCGTTCTGGGCCTAAGTTTGCTGAATTCTCCACATACGTTATGCGAACAGTGGCACAGCATAATAAATAAAAATCTAATATACAAAAACAAAAAAAATGTGCTTAAAATACATATACAAAATATATATAAACAAATAAAATATATACAATGAAGAGTTAAAAATACAATCAAAATCAATAATAATTATAATTAATAAAAAATACTTAACTACTTAAAACGTAAAGTATACATAATACACAATTAATAAATATAAATAGCAATCATATAGAATAAATAATAACATAATACACAATGCAAACTAACAATACTTAATAATAAAAATACTTAACAATTAGAATAACAGATAGTAACAAAATCTCATCAAGGACCTTGAAAAATAAACATCAAGGGGATTCATAAATAAACAACTTAAAAAAAAAAATTAAAAAAAAAAGTTTAAGTTAAGTGTGGCAGCTACCATTTTTAGTTAATATTCAGATATGAAATTTAAAAAAAGATTCAAATTTCGCCAGTTACATTACATTAGCCGTTAAATTTTAAATTACATACATAAATTGAATAAATGGGTATTTATTCAAATCAAAATATATAAAATATGAATGATATTTAACAGTTGTAGGTAGTTGGTAAATTTGACATTTCAATAACCTATTTTATAGTAGGTACCTATAATGTTAATCAACCAACAAGCTATTTGTACAGTACTTTATGATTAGCAACAGCAACAGACTCGAGAAGCTTCTTAATATGCAAGGAAACGCTCATTTTGATGGGCCAATCACGGCCACCCAACCGATAAAATTGAACGTTGTTGCTTGATACCAAAACTGTGATTGGATGCTTGAGCCGAGTTTGTGGTAAACGAAACTGACACTAGATTAGTGTTCATTCTTGATTGTGAATTAATTTAACAGTAAAAGCATTATGAATCCAATGCCAATTTTTCCACTTAAAGGTAACATCGTGTCCTTAAAAACACGAAGTTCCTGTTTATGGTCACCATAGTCAGATTGACACTCACCGATAGATTATTACCGTGTCGACGGCCCAGCTGCGGCTTCGTACCACAAAGTAAATATTAGGAACAGAGATTAAGCTTCTTATGAACGTGCAAATCGGTTGCACTCCTACAAGCACACGGGACATCTGTGCGTGGCCACTGGCCGCTTGTCGCGTACGCGGCGAGAGTGGAAAAAACCGGTTGACGCTGTCACATCAAGTTGACTATCTCAGGGTAATCGCTACGCACATTGTTGGTTTTGTTAGTTGCAAGTTTGAATATCTAATATAAAAACGTGGTATTAATAATAATGGTTGTATATTGTACTGTGTGTATGAATAATGCTAGAAAAAATAAAAATATATCATACTTTAACTATCCCAAGGAGTGCAATAGGCAAGTAAAGTAAAGTACCTTTATTTTACTGTATGATCCTTTTTTTAATAAGAAATGGGTACTACACGGTGTGTTTTTACCTTTTTATTATTATTACAAATTACAAGCTTTTACTAAACATTTGTAGGTATGTGGGTGGGTTGGTACGTACTATGTGTTTTAAGTTTAAGTATTGCAAGTGAGATTTGAACCACATCCAGATGTCTTATTGAACTGAAATTTTTATTCCTGCGTAACTTCGTTGACAGTACAATAATATGATAGATTATAACCTGACGCTGCAGCTAGGATTTGATATGCCATGTGAGTGTTTCCCGATAAATTACTTGAAAAAACCATATATTAGATTTAGAATTTGCCATACCATACAAAGAAATAATAAAATATTAAAAAAAAAAATTATTAAAATAAAATTATTAGAGTAAGAAATTTGTAAAGTATGTTATTTTCTATTTTCTATTCTGTATTAGTTCTTATTGTAATATTCTTTTTATATTCTGAATAATAAAACTATTTAACAAATGATTTCTTTAATTTGTCTTAACCTGTTGTGACAACCCTACCAAAATAGGTAACAAATTTGCACGTTCCTATGAAGCTTAGCCTCTGTTCCTAATATCTACTTTGTGTTCGTACTTTGTGGTACGATATATCGTACCACAAAGTAGAGCGCTGATATATGAACAAATGAAGCTAATGATTTTTATTTATATATTATATTATTTGATTGGCTTTGTAGGTATTTATATCATTGACAGCTCAGTGGCTATCCAATGGTGAGGATTAAATCCAACGGATGCACGCACAAATGACTTTTATAAGTTTATGTGCGATTTAAGAAATTAAATGGCACCTGCTGTAATGGTAAAGGAAAAACATTCGACATAGACATTTCGAAAAGAAATACATAAGTAGATTCCTTGTACACCTTTTTCTGTATTGTATTTTACTGTTAATTTTAATGTGTGCAAAATTTTAAAATAAATAAATTAAAAAAAAAAACATCATGAGCAAACTTGTATGCCTGAGAGTTCTACATAATTTTCTCGAAGGCATGTGAAGCCTGACAGTCTGCATGCACTTTGCCAGCGTGGTGCAATAAGGCCTAACTCCTCCCATTCCAACATGAGACTGGAGCCTGCAGTGCAGTGGGACAAACAAAGGGCCCTGGTGGTGGTGGATAGATAGATATTGATATAAACAAACTAAATGCCAACTTATAATACCAAAACTGAACAATCGGAATAAATCGGGGAGATAATTTATCATCTACAGCGACAAGGCACATTTCCCGCCTGTCGTAAAAATATTTATAAGTTTAATAATCGGAGGCGTATATTCCCTTCATAATGTCATAATCTAGTAAATGGGGCCGGGGGACATCCGGTCGGGAACTGCCTGCCAGCTTTATACACTTCCAGAGCTATTATGTATACCGTATACCTACGTGAATGTAACCAGCCAAGTGCGTGTCGGTCCACCAGGAAAAAAAAAATTTTGTATAATGTTTTCACACAAAAACTACTGAACCGATTTCAAAAATTCTTTCACCATTAGAAAGCTGCATCTTCACTGAGTGACATAGACTATATGATATTACTAGGTGTAACGCGAGCGAAACTGCGAGCGTCCACTAGTATTTAAGTAATTCTGTTTCAGGTTTTCCATAGGTATCACCTATAGGGCCATCCATCATAGATAACGTGGTACATCCATAGACAAATTATAGCTCGCGACTTTGACGGCTCTTATGGTCTCGCGTAGCCGCGTCACAATGTTCGGACTTAGAATCCACCTGTTTTGCTTAAGCTAATTGCAACTCATAGACGTTCCACTACTGGGCACCAGAGTTAGGTTAATCTGCGGGAGGTCAAACTCCACCACGCTGCTCCAATACGGATTGGTGGAGTGTTTTGCTTATTTACTAACGAAACATCAAAACTATTTATTTGCTCATATAAAGTACATTAAATAAAATATGAACCAAAGAACATATTGTATGTAAGTTCTCATCACATATTAAGGTAACAACTAGTTGTATAATAAACCATAATATTACCTAAATAATCATTTTAATTTTCCATTTTGTTAATTCCTCCAAGTCCTAGATTTAAACCTTTGTGATCATAACCGAAGTAGAAGCGTAGTAGAAGGTTGTCAACTAAACGTTATTCAGTACCTACTTTGAATAAACACTGTGCAAATTAATTAGGATTGCTAACATGTTGTAAAATATTTACATAATGTAAAGTGAAATATCTCGAACACGATAATTATATAGTGTGTAGTCCGTGATTATAGTAAATATTTATTTCTTCAATTCATGTAGGATACACGTTAAATTCGCAACATTTTGGTACCTACAAATATTTAGAAACATCGATAATTATGTATTGTGTACACTGGCATAAATAATAACGTTGCTTTCTAGCATAGAGATAATTGATCACAGAATACGATACACTACAACGCCGCTTCTGGCTTTGACGGAATTTGATAGTTAGTCCTTCGAAAGGCACAAAATAACCATATTTGCTATCAGAATAAAATAGTCTCTTAAGAAACGAAACTCTCAAAGAACAAAACAACAAAACTCTTAACGAAAATCATATTCCTAATGGTGTTCGGCGAAACAGAATCAGTCAAAGTTTTATGTTAGGTAGTATATAACTGACTAGCATTTCAGATTTGAATTTGATTGGTAATAATCATAAACAAAACGGCAATAACCGATCCTAATGTATTCCAAGAGTTCAATGTGTGCGATTATCGATTATCGTTTTGACTTCATATTAGTAGACAATCGTTAACACCATTTATCATAGTTATTTCTAATGAAATGTAAATCACTAATGTGTCTGAGAACACATTTTAATTTCCCGGATCACATTAAATAATACGAAATTTACCATCGGGAAACTTTTAACGTTTTTCTCTTTTGTAGGCAAAAAATAAAATAAAAACTATATATGTACATTATAAAACTTGCAGTTCCCATTTGTATCAAATAGATTTAATGTACATTTATGTATTATGTACCTACTTTTATATATATTTTATGTATCCTCAAATTTGTCTGCAAAGCCTGGAAAGAAATAAAACATGCTTAAAAACAGCGATATCAGATCTGTCCGAACCAGAGTTTAATCTATCGGAACGAAACCAGTAACTTTCCTTTTGATTGCGAGAAATTAAAATGCCACCTACTGAAGACAGCCTGAACCCTAGTCAGCGGCAAAACTCTAAACGTACTTAATCGTTTTTAGTTCATTCCACTTGTTTGGCAGCCGTCGGCAATCTATCACGATGATTGATTCTAAGCTACACTGACGAAATTGATGTATTCATACAGATATTTACAGACAACAAAGGTTTTTGAGGAAATTTTACTCGTTAAACATTGATGAAAATTATAATTTTCATATACATTGCCGAGCGGTCAAAATTTAACCACAGTTAAATAAATGATAATAGCGGTGACAGCCCAGTGGCTATCGAACTCGTCTCTCACTCGAGCGGTCCGGGTACAAACCCCAGCGGCAGGCACCAATTACTTTTCTGAGTTATGTGCGATTTAAGAAATTAAATGTCACTTGCTGTAACGGTGAAGGACACATCGTGAGGAAACCTGCATGCCTGAGTGTTCTTCTAATGTTCTCGAAAGTCTGCCAATCTGCACTTGGCCAGCGTGGTGGACTAAGGCCTAATCCCTCCCGTTCTGAGAGGAGACCCGTGTCCAACAGTGGGACAAAGAAAGGGTTGTGATGATGATGATGATGAAATAAATGATAAATAAACGCTACACACTCACACCTCCGCGTAGGCGTAAAAGCCTGTCTGCAGAGAAGCACACGACTGCACATCCATGACTCGAGTGCAAATGTTTATCTGCGAAATAAATTTCTTCCCGGGCGGGATTCGAACCCGGGACCCGCGGATCGGCAGTCAAGGTCATTTTAAGATTGAACGTTATTTAGGTTTTTCACTAGTTATGTTTAGGTCCCCTGTGATGAGCCATATTTATTATGACCGGGCAAATATTATAAACCTATTGAAATTTAAGTTACAAAAACTCAATATTACCTACCCACTTTTCCCGATTGAACCCACTAACCCTGCGCATGTGACCACTTGATCAAGTATGCAATCAGAATTAATAATGTAGTGTTATTGACACTGGCAAATGCACATTTTACTAAATCCATGATATTTATTGTATTCCACATTAAACAATCGCTGTTTTATTTGATTGAATAAATATTGATATGGGTAATCTTTAATACACCGAGACATACTAATTAATATTCTCTTCGCTCACTTGACAATCCAACTCTGACGTTTTTCGTTAACTACAATCTTAAATTCACATATAATTATACTTTTTAACATCATAAATATCGTCGAGCTAACAGTAGCATAATGTAAGTACCTAACATTAAATACCTCGACACGACAAAGCAGGAACAGGGAATTAGAGGAAGTTTAACGTAATCTTCAGTTAAATTTGTTCTCTTTGCAGTAGTTTCCATGAACGCAATACAAGCCGAGCACGTTCTCTTCGTTACGCATTATTCACTCACATGAACGTGAATGCATTAGCTGATGTTTAGAAAACCCACGCCGAGATAGACAGAACGCATTCGGAAATCTCATTAATGAAATTACTCTATACTCACTAACTAATAAGGTATCGGGGAACAAAGAAATAACTTTTTTAAACTTAGATATGGATATATGTCCAGCAGCGTCCATACGATATCGCAAAGGTCTGTGACTTGTAACTAATCGAAAAATGTTGTTCACACACCCAAAATATTTATAAAAGATCTATCCAACGAAAACCAACACCATGATATAGATGAGAAAAAAATCATCCCCTCTTAACATGTAGAGGAGGTCATATAATTATTCGGTGACGCCGTAAAGGTTTTTTATGACCATAGAGCATAAGTCCATTTGAAAAAAAAAGGATATAAAAAAATTCAAGATTTTATTTTACCGCTTTGTCGGCCTGATTAATATATATACTCATCCCAAATTACAGCTTTCTAACAAAGTCCCTGAGCTAAACCGGGGACAGATTGATGGACTTACATCGCGAAACTATAAGGGTTCCTTGTTGACTATAGTCTGAACATTATCTCGTTCGCATGTACCTTAGTGAATCAATAGTCGTCCAAATATTGTGAACAATAAACAAATTGGTCTTTATTGCCGACTATCTGTGTAGGTCGTAAAAGGTTCTCTTTTATGGCGGGTCGATAAAAGGTGGCGTCTGACTGTATTTTCAGTTGCCGCCAGATCATGCAACGTGTCTGGAAATAAATTCATAAAACAGCCTCACACGCAACAAGTTACATAACAGTAACTATTTTTTCGGGTGTGTGGCCTCCGAGCTTCAGAACACCGGAAATTAAAAGGACAGATTAATTTTATTGTTGACTGCACCACCAACACTCAGTTCCGTATGCATGTTCTAATCCTTCCCATTGGGTTCCTATTACCTCAATAGGAAGGATAGGTGGTACTATTACCACCACGATAAGAACCCGTATTCTACTACTACTAGTAATTACCTACTAGCATTATTTATGACGCCTAGACATTAAGTGTTCTTTAATTACTAAGTTTTTAAGCTGACACCATTGCCATATTATTAGAATTATCTAATAAAGTTTGCCTCAATTTAACGTTGTTAAGAGCCTACGAGTAGGTAGGTACGTACTGCTTCTGACGAATCGTTTATTTTTTCCACGCATCTTCGCCCGCGTGAAATTAAACATAACAATAGTTTCCTTTACATCTAGTAATATTATATAGCCTAAGCCTTTCACTAAGTGAAAATGCAGCTTTCTAATGGTGAAAGAATTTTTGAAATCGGTCCAGTAGGTAGTTTTTGTGTGAAAACATTACAAACAAATGTTTCCTCTTTATAATATTAGTATAGAAGTATAGATTTGTACCAAATATTCTATTATTGTTTCTTGACAATGGAGGAACCATTTATAAAAGAACTGCTTCTCGATCGAGTGCCACCTACTTGAAAAACGCCGCGTGGGTACCAAAACGTCTCGATATAAGTTCTGCAAATGACAATGGGCCGTAGTAAATCACACTTATTTTATTTCACTCCTAGGAGTTGTAGGCGGTACGGTAACCCATAACCCAGAATGGAGTATTATACGACTATACGTCGTATTCGACCTGAAGCTTAATTTTTGAATCTCACCAGTCTCCAAGCCATATACGAATTTCATGTCATCTATTTTTCAAATTCAGAAGAACGGTACAGTGTATGTAATTATTTTTTTATAATCATGCACAGTATTTATGTTTCATTTTTTTTTTTTTCGTATTCCGACAATTATACCGCTATTCGCGAGCACTAAGCTCGCCATTTGTAACCTGTAGGTATCTTTTGTATGAGGTTAATAAAGATAAAAATAAATATGTGAATTTTATTTGCATGTGAATGCGTAACATAGAAGCGGTTGTGGTGGTGGTGGGATTCTGATTCACCATTAAGTTTCATTTAATTTTATTCAGCCTGTAACACGACAAAATTAGGTACTGATAGGGTTTACCGAAGCAAGGTATTGTGGGCGTGTATACTGTGCCCTTCGGACGACCATTATTAGCCGGTTGAGTAAACTCTGCTTAGAAATACGATACGAAAACTCCATTACCATTTTTGTCCAATTCTACAGTATGAAAACATCCGTACTTCGAGTTTTCGAGTTAAGAGCGAAGTTACTGTTACTTTTCTTTTGTACAATATTTACGAGTAGGTACACTTACGCTTTTTTTTGTTTTTAAGTAACTACAAGTTCTCACCTAACTATCTTATAATAACTAATACAATACATAGAAAGCACTAACAAATCACATTTTTAAATTAAATTTCCACCCACTATTCTCCATATGAATGCAGAGGTTTACCTATGTAATGATTTACGGTGTATAAAACATTTTCAAATTAAGTTAGCAGCTCAACTGTTTCTATTTAGAGGTTTGAGGTTTGAGATACATTTATTCCCATATGAATTACATTCACATACATGAGAACATACTAAAGATTCGTTACGTAATTTCAATCGAACTTCACAAAGTTTATTTGATCGTTAATAATCTATATATAAAAGGAGAAGGTGACTGACTGACTGACTGATTGACTGACTGACTGACATATCAACGCAGGGCCTAAACTATAAGGGCTAGGGCAATACTTGAAATTTTGCACAGGGGTTCCTTTTATAACGTAGGGGAGCACTAAGAAAGGATTTTTGAAAATTCACCCCCTAAGGGGGTAAGACGGGGGTGCAAAGTTAGTACGAAACTTTGCCGTTTTTGATGTTATTCGAATGAAATTCAGTACCTACCTATGAAGGTTTTTATTTCAATGAAATTTTGTATTTAGGTTATGTTACGTCTAATTCCACGCGAGCAAAGCTGCGGGCGTCCACCAGTATTTTATAAAACCGGGATCATAAATAATAAACAATTTGAAGGTACGTACGATTTACGTAATTAAAACTGCGATACCCGAGTAAAAAATATGATTGGGAAGGTACTTCAGACCATACCTACAATGAAAACTTCCTATTGGTTCCCTATAGGCTCTACCATCTACTAATGTCAAAGATGCATATCTTTTTATTGTATTCCGTTGAAATCAAGTAAACATAACTTTAACCAAATGGCCTATTTATATTTAGTGTTACCGTTTCAATCTTATTACATATACCAGGAATGTAAAACAGAACGCCCGTTCGACTGTAAGGCGATAGTTTATAGCCAATACGAAAATCGGCCTCGAGCAAATAAAATACTGCCATGCGATATCCTGAGCTCAGGCCGAACAAATATTGACCTTGGATATCCTTCGTTATTAAATGCCTTCGAGGAAGAGCGAATGATTGAATGTGTATCAAGACAAATACTTCATTCTGATAAATCTTAAATTAATCATAATCATTCACTTTCAAAGTTTAAGGGCCACAGACCACAACTCAAACCTCGGACTAACTATTTTAAGGAAATACTACTCTCGTACTCGCAAACTAGATGAAATCAATGTAATTGTGGTGAGTCGATGAGCATCTTGACGAGTTATGGAGATGCGATAAAAGCAAAACAAGAGACAACACAAGAACAAGAGACCACCGCTGTAAGATCATGTACAAGTATGACAACTTTATACGTAAGTACCTAATTACATAATTGAATAACCGCTATGTTGTGAATAGATATAATTTGTAAGTTTCTTCAATAATTCTATGTATCAAATGATACTCATATAATCATTTATTTACATAATGCTTCGCTAAGCCCAATTTTACAAACCACCCACGCTAATCACTAAACATTAAGCTGGGTACATCAATCTTGTTCAACGAAATAATGGCAAAAATGTCACCAGAACACAAAGACGCCTGAATATCGCTCGCAGGATAAATAGAATGGGAGAGGTACATGTCTCGTTTCAAGATATGAAACGACAAACTATTTTACTATAGGAACGGAAACGAAGAAATTGTGGACAATACCAACTTTAAAGAGTAGTACGAGTATGTATGGGATCATATTCTTACTGATTACTATCCGTCTTTTGATATTATGGGTTCAGTGTTTTTTTATATGGGCCAGTATGGGGATATCTGAAACCATACAGGATACAGAATCGGTCTTAGGAACCCCCTTTTTATGAAATTAAGGTGTTTCACGATTGAAATTGAATGGAGATACCCTCGTTTTCTATTCTGTTCACGTAAAACGGATTTTCTTAACACTAAACACAAATTTATTGAACTTATTGAATTATTCATCAAGTATACTTACATGTTTCTGTCAAGCCGCGCATGTGTAAACTGTTGTGCTTTCTTTTTCTTTCTGAAGTATTCTTGTTGGAATTCAGGCAAGAGATTCTCAGAATACTCTGATTCTGTCTCTCTTCCAAGGTCGGCGATTTATCGACCCCTATGGCGGTGTAATCACTTATTACCATCTTCCTCGTCTAGTTATTTTGTTAGTCTTAGGTAAACTTGCAATTAAAACATCCAAGTCATGAATGTATAGGTTGTCTAAGCTGGAGTTAAAAATGTTGCTTGATTTTTTTCTTTTCTTCAAGTTATTTTATATTGGTTGAATGATATAAAAACTTATTCAACTTATCTTCATTTGTTAGCTCATTTAAATCTTAGTAAAAATATTTGAGATTGTACAATGTGACTTTGTCCAGCATAGCAACTGGTATAAATAAAATTATTTAGGTAGTAGGTATGTACAAAAACAAAGGTGTAGTTACAATTTTCACATTATTTGTACAAACAACGAGTGAGGGACTGCTGCGAAATATAATCCTAATCTACAATTAATTACATTCACAGATTCACAGAAGTGTACAGTTCACCCGCTCAATAGAATAAACGCAAATTAAATCTAGAATTAGTCCTTATCTAGGCAGTCGTTTCAAACACAATTATAATGTAAATAACTATATTATATAATGAGATAGAAATTTTATGTTCAAAGCTACATACAAGCTTAGAGCTTTATTCAACCAAATAAGACTAATTATATAGTGTACATTTGATGTACGACACAATAAAGGTAGAATAGAAATATGAACTAAAGATATTTGCAGACAATGCAGACCTACCTTCACCTATCAAATAAAACAATAATAACTAACTGACTGCCTCGTTGGCCTAGTGGTCGTCACCGAGACTGCTGAGCTAGAGGTCCTACTCGGAGTCTGGATTTGTGCCCGGTTTAAGGCAAAAGGCTCACCAGCCATTATATAAGATAACTGGTGACCCACTGTTCATATATATATTCACAATTTTTCGGGGAAATTTGTGTAATTTTAGGTTAATAATAACTTGTTATGCATTCCGGTGACAGCCCAGTAGCAATCGAACTCGCCTCTCACTCGAGCGGTCCGGGTTCAAACCCCAGTGGCACGCACCAATGACTTTTCTAAGTTATGTGCGATTTAAGAAATGAAATGTCACTTGCTATAACGGTGAAGGACACGCCGTGAGGAAAACTGCATGCCTGAGAGTTCTTCTTAATGTTCTCGAAGGCATGTGAAGTCTGCCAATCCGCACTTGGCCAGCGTGGTGGACTAAGACCTAATCCCTCCCATTCTGAGAGGGGACCTGTGTCCAACAGTGGGACAAAGAAAGGGTTGTGATGATGTATTTTAAAACTCAGGACCCAAAAATTATAGACGAGAGATGATCTTCAAATGTCATGGCAGATTTTCTGGAATAAGAATTGAAAAATCCTTGTAACTTAACGAAACAAAACTATTCATCCGTTGTA
This sequence comes from Carterocephalus palaemon, assembly GCA_944567765.1. NCBI lineage: Eukaryota > Metazoa > Arthropoda > Insecta > Lepidoptera > Hesperiidae > Carterocephalus > Carterocephalus palaemon. Next base: position 8,757,524 of record OX155651.1, on the reverse strand, counting down.
AGCTTTACTGCGAGAATACTGTGTACCTGACACTGTAGATAGGTACACATATACACAAGTCAAACTAACAATACCCCTCATAATTTCGTCGGCATTTAAACACAAGTTAAATTAGAATTTCTAAACAATACCCTCCAATTATTAAAATAATGTTAACGATCCTAACCAAATCAGAAAAGTTATTAACTCTGTAATCTAGAACCGGCGAAGTTGTCTGAAATGTGATAGAAACGCAAAAATATCGGACAATTGAAACCACACAAAAGAGTGTTACGATACGAAAAGGCAATAAATAATATCAGAGACTGGAACAAGCGGAAAGTTCGCTGAACCTTCTTATGTTACGTATAGAAAATCCGTTTTTGGCGCCAACGTGACGAAAGCAGCGGGTGATTCTGCACCCGGCCAGGACCGGACTGACGACGCTAGATTTATGATAAAGTAATATTAAATTGAATGATTATTATTTTTTATAACAATATTTGTCACATGTTGATTCTGTGAACTCTCTGTTTATTGCAGTGCAAAATAAAGTGTATTGTAGATACAATTTGACCTCAGCTACTCGTAAATAGGAAATTTTATAAAAACAGTCATGGGTAGCAAAAACATACACCCAATACCCAACAGAGTTATGCTTATTTTAAAAGCTTTTATTTAACTTCACTCGTATGTATCTATGTATGTCCTGGAATCTTGCAATCAATATTTCACCCACTTCCACTGAAGCTTCTCTAGCTGAAATTTGGCACACATATTTGGTTCCGATGACAATGCACGAAAATAAAAATAAAAGTTATAAAAAGCTTTTTAAAAAAATTAAAAAACAATTTTTAATAATTTATTTTAAAAATGGTGGTAAAATATTTGGAATTTAATATTCTTACTTATATTTACAAGTTGTACTCGTACAATGGATAATTCGTTCGTCCTCAATCCGGCTCTGCACTCTACCATTCTTTTACGCTAGTTGCTTTATATAATAACTTTGGCTGTTTTCAACGCAGCGGAAACAGCGAAACCAATATTACCTACGTGCATTTCCGCTTCGAAGTAACGCAGACAAGTCAACGTTTCCAAACAGCTAATTTTAGATCCATTTAGCTCGACAACTAAAGCTGTTGAATTTTCTAATTCGTAACAAACACGATTGCGAAGATCAATCACTAGCGTCGCACGTAGGTTGCTACTCGATATAAATAATATCCATTAAAGCTTGTGTCGGAGCCATATAACAAGCACAAGCATCAATTGACTTAAATTTAGCTAAAACGATTATTATAATAATATACATAAAACTTATTTCTACTCGCCAAAATATGACTTGCGCCTGTGTATTCCACATTTTAGGTACAAACATGTAGTGTCGGTATTATAGGAAGTATCTTGCTGGTTGCATTTACACTGATAGCTGTAATCCCTTCGTTAAACTAGCTGGCCAAGTTCCAACAATAGAATCCATAGTTTTGCCAGAAATTCAAATGGAACTTGATAAGCAATAATTATTAAAGAAAATTATTGCTCATCAAATGCCACTTTGAAAAAGGCATTTATTAAATTGAATAATAATCTAATTGAATTGACGAGAAAAATATTGTGTTGTGTTAAAATAACAAGTTACATACTTGTCGTAACTTGTTATTTTATATTTAGAAAACAATTATTAATTTCGAAAGAATCATAAATCAAATATTCAATAAAATTCAATTCAATAAAATTCAATTAACACTGTCTATGTCTTTGTAAATGTCTCTGAAGCGGTGTTATTGTTTCTACGTTGATTTTTTCCAATTTCAACAAAAATAATTTTGCATAATTGATTTACAATCCACCACGTTGTACGGACGTGGTGGATTTTTTCATTTGGGTAAACGAGATTCAATTCCATGGTCTAAATTGACTATTTTACAATATAAATTAGAAATTCTAGAGTACGTGATTTGTAAAGTAATAGCTCACTTTGTGGAGCCAGTTCAGTTTTCTTAATCTACATTGTTTTTACAATTATATTTAAGATACAAATAAAACCTTTCTAATATTCAATCTAGAAATTAAAATTAAATGTTATAATATAGTAGTGTCAATATTTATACTATTAGTAAGTAAATACAAAACAATGCTGAATACTTTCTTAGGCATAGAAACCCACTGATACATTTAGTCAATGACGGCTTAATCGCAACAAAGTGATTCCAATGGTAATAACACATAATGAATACCAGCATCTTGGCCTAGAAAGAATTTGGGTCGTTCTGCCGTGACAGACGGAAATTACGAAGAAACAACATTGTGAATTCAGGCTCTACTTAACACCCTTGAGTTGGCATTGAAGATGCTCTAATCGTGCTACATTCAAATTCACCAGGCCCGCGCAAATCCGCAATAAATAAAACACATCCTATTCAATTTATAAGTGCACATGACCTTACCTTCAGCTCTCTCTATACTGTGTCTTCAGCCTGTTCTAGTGAAAAATCACAATATGCTTAAGAAATGCGAGAGGCTTAAGATTGTGTAAGTTTATTGTCTGTTAGATAATTTACTTTTATTTTCCATTGAAAAGTTATGTCCTATTTTAGTTTATTTTCAAAATTACTGTATTTTTAAATCCGCTTAATAGTTCGTATTCCCATTGTAATATAAAATTGGACTTATTAATTAGTATTATGGTATAACTAGCTTTTGCCCGCGGCTCCGCCCGCGTGGTCAAAGGGAATAAGCAATGAGTTGTCTATCATATTTGTGGTGGATGAATAGTGACAGTTCCACGATTCAAACATACTTAGAGGAACCAGAGGTAATGCTGACCGCAGATAAAGTGTACGTAAACTGACTTACTGACTACTAACTAACTGACTGACTAACTTAAACTACTTAAAGGAAAAATATAAAGCAGTCTAAATATACAAATACAACTCAAAGTCCATTTAAAAAAATATGTATCTTAAGTAATTACGTACTACTAAGTATTAACTACTACTAACTAATTAAAGTGCTAAAAGACTATTCAAAGTAAAAAATTAAGCAAATTCTAATTACACAAAAAATTAAACAAAACTACAATACAAAATGTTTATAAAACTCATAAAATATCTAAAGTACTAACTATTCCTTAAAAATAATTATTATTTTAAGCCAAAACAACAACAGTCGACAATACCAATTCAAGAAGCGAACCAAAACCAAAAACAAAGCGTATGTCTTATTCCCTTACCATATTAATTTTAAACCAAAACTACAATTTATCCAGCGCGAATTCTAAATTCAATTCAATTTATTAGTTGCCTATGACATAATTAATTTACATGTATATCATTTGTTAGCGAAATACAGAACTTTCAAATGAATGTTACTAACGCCATCTATTAACATCATCCGGAACTAAATATCTAGCAAATAACAAAACATCGATATCTTCCCATGGGGATGTTTTACCGCGGTAAAAAGTAGCCTACGTCACTCTCCAGCCTCCTCACTATCTCCAAACACAAAAACCATACCATAAAATAGCTTCGTTGCGACGTGAAAGCCGGACAAACAAACAAACAAACAAATAAATAAATAAACAAACACACTTTCACATTTATAATATTAGTATGGATATAGGAGGTCATTGTAAAAACAATCAGTAAACAACCAGGATTTTTGAAATATTACCTATAATATTACCTTAAAAATTCGAGAGGATTTTCAAATTCTCCCACAAGACATTTTTGTATGCTATCCAACTTTTTCGTTCAGTAAGTACCTGAAGGGAAGAACATGTACTTATGTTTTAAGTGTATTTGAACTTTCTTACTGTTATCAAATCAAAATGCTGTGGATCAACAGTTAGTCATCGTATGGGCCTACAGTCTAACTCCTTCTCAAAATAAGAAGGGTTAGACTCTAACCCTTCTTATTTTGAGAAGGATATTTGGGCCCATTTCGCGTTATTTTCATCGGAGGAAAATGAATAATTTGGTAAGAGAATGTCAACGCTATCTGTCACATAAGTTCGTATCTGGCAACATTTGTGTGTCCCTCAATCTCTAATTGGAAACACTCTACATTGGAGTGTCGTGCTCTGATTCCGTTTTAATCCATTACGTGGCCGCCTTATAACTTCGAATCTTTATTCGGTAATCTCCTAAAGTAGTCCGCCACCAAGATAATTACTACTTGACCTATAACGAAAATGAATCGGCCAAGCATAATAAAATTGACACATTTTTATATACATTTTAAGTAAACCCTGATATCTTTTGACTATTGTTTATCACGTTGAACAGTAATTCTGACTAATTTGTCTAGTAGTGACACTTTAGAAGTACCTACTCTCATTACTATACCATTGAATCTCCTGAATTTTTTTTCTGTCATCTTTCATCACTTTTAGCGAACCACCAGGAAAAAAATTGGGTGGTATCTCTCTTAATAAAGTGGTTTAGTAATACCCCTATTATTCCTAGTATCGGTCAACACAGTTTCCTACGTTTTTGTTCGATTGTTCGTATGATCTAGTGAATAAAATATTGAACGTTATGATTGGATTGAAATTCACAAAGGTATGACTACGACTAAAGCCTTTGCTCCAATGTTGATGCCATGATTGCATCCACGTAGCTAAACAAATTTATATTCTATCAAAAGTATCAAGTGTAGGAATTATAAACTAAAAAAAATAATGGTTGTCTGTAAAGTATATGTATGTACGACTGTGTAGGCGTTCATCGATTTATAAGAGGTTATCACGTTAAAAAACTTGATTGGTGACTTCATTAAAAGGGTTAAGTTCTTATCAATAATACGAACTAAAATCATGACTTCTACTGTACAAGATGCCTTACAAAAATATGCTATCGGCTTAAAAAACATTTCCATCTTAATTTTATATATCCAGGTTTAATAAACATTTAAAATATATCCATTTGTCTAAGTTTCTTCATCGTAACCTATTATATATTTTGCTTAGTCTAGGGTTACAAGCTAAAATAGCAAGTTTGCAGAATTTGATTTATCTGACTCAAATATTAAAATATACTTTTGTTGCCAATTTTTATGTTTTCAATGATAAGTACTTCATCTGTGTATTGCACTCTAGTTATAAGTACCTATATCCAGTAAACTAGCTAAAACTGCCTGTCTTGGTCATTAGATTAACAAAAGATAATCAAACCATGCCTTCCTTAATGGCATTGATTGAATGTTCGTCCAAATACATAATCGAATATCAAAACACGTTTCGAAAATTTGTACAGTTTTTAATAAATATGTAGTTGAGAGTAATTGTTGCTAATATAAAGTGTGTTACATGGTTTTCGTTGGTTTTCATGCTGTAAACCTGTAAAGCATTTCTTTTGCACTGTTACTTTAGAGATTGGAGAGTTACCTACATATACTCAAATGTTTTTTAACTGTGGATCTACAGGCTTAGTCTCGAGAATAACTAAAGTCTGTTCTTATATGCTTGTTAGAAATCCAGAATTTGGCAACCCTAATAATACGGGCTATAGGTAGGTACTCTGCCCGTGAGGACACCCTTGTCCAAAAGGCTAGATATCTAATAATGGTTTGCAAGCAATTTCATTACACAGATAAATTGGCTACCCTTCTCATTTACCATTTAAAATCCAATTCCAGAAGCTCGTTAACACTAAAACATCTCCTGTTGTCGTCCAAGTAGTTATTAAAATCCATAAACACATTTTACAGGTCTCTTAACTAGGAACCTGCTTTTAATCTTTGCGAGGATATTATTTAATTTTGTTTTACGACGTGTCATTCTCATGAACCGGTAATTAAATCTCAAAAGCTCGCTGCCACCATTTCCATAGTGAAGTAGGTAAGTGACGGTGTTCGCGACTCGCGAGTGAAATTAAATTTGTCAAAACTTGTTGCGTAGAAGTATTTTAAATTGAACGTGCATGAATATGTGTAAGCTTAAAGTACTCGGTTACACTTCTTAGACGAGACTAACTTAGTCCTTAGGGTAGAAACGCAGCTGTAACTGTAACGAGAGACTTACTAACAATTACTAACTTGACTATTAGTAACATCAACTAAGAGGAATAACTATCACTAACAGTCTCTAGTCCTCATACCCACTAACAAACTGACCAACTAATTTTCTTATTGCTTCTCTTAGCTAATTGGAGCTTAGCTTATCTTAGCTTAGCTTAACTAGATCAAATTGAATCGACGCGAGCCATTGGGCTATGGACAGATATTTATATTTATTAGACAGATATTGAAATTTATGTATCTGTCAAAGCTAGCTAAACAATAATAGTCAAGAAGTGCTTACCGAAATAAGACGTAGGAATTGGTTTTATAATATATCACATTTTTACAATATCTTATCTTATTCAAACACATTATAATACATTGTAAATAATCGTAATGACAAAATAAAAGTGATACGAAGTCTTATCTACACATTTCCTTACGGACACGATGTTTATTTATATGCGACAATTAAGATAGGACCGTCCCATCTCATCTTAAACTTTCATTGAGAATAAACGAATATCCTTATCGGCAGGTCATCGCGCGTGGAACAACGGAGCGGGCAGAGATACCGAGGAGCTTCCTGGGCAGCTGTGACCCGATAACCCCAGCAAAATGCCTTATCAGCGACCGACCAACCTCTTATTGACACAGCCCAACGAGACTTATCAGTCGCCAGCGAAACACGCGCGAGTAGCCACCTAATTCCACTATGAATAGACAATGAGAGACATGGCGAGCTTAGCTATTCCGGTAAAAAGACTTCTCGTGATCAAACGATGAGCGTGCAGTTCGAGTTAAAATGGGTGATCTGTTTCCGAGCATACCGAAGAGCACGTCTGCCAGTGAGGTAGATGGGTACAACTGGAGTGTGGGCCTGGATGCGTACGCCACTGACGAGGAGCTGGCTGCGGTGGAGCTCTTCAAGGACTACCCCGAAGCGCTGCTACGATTCGCTTCGGTGTGCTGTGTGCTGTTCATGCTGGTCGGCATCCCGGGAAACTTGATTACCATCATCGCGTTGGCCAGGTGTAAGAAGGTAGGCCATTCGTATTATATTCCTGATTCCCACGTTGGTCTAATGGTCGCAAGCACAATTGCAATAATAGAGGGCTCGATCCCAGTTCGGGTTATTTAATAAAAGTACTTTTGGGCTTTTCTAATTTGAAATTTTTACCATTACCTAAATCAAATCTAAATGGAGTTAACCGATTAATGGCAATAGATGCACTACCAAATAGGAACTGGACGTAACAATGAAAAGTGAGTGTATTAGGTACAATTGTCTGCCTGTCCCTTCGGGTGATAGGGTTAACATTTATTTCATGTTATGTTCAAATACTAGTTTACGTACTTTTTTACTTTAGACATGTTTGTCTGTTCATGTCCCAAATAAGACATAATACCAAGTAAACATTGGAAACAATATGCTGATATCGATACCTACCAAACTTAGCGTTCCAAATACGCGCTAAACCGAAACCATAAAAGCTTAGTAGTTTTAAACATGCCATAGATTTTAATGTTCCATAAAAACATAGAAATAAATGTTCATAACAAACCCATTATTGTCGTCGAACCCACGGAAAATTTCCAATTTAGTCTTTTTAATAACAATTCTCTTACCTAACGACAATATTTAGATTTAGATAGAGAAAAGATTTAAGATTATAGTCTAGGTAAACCTATGAGCTTTGAGCAAATACGACATAACGACATAATATTAATATTAACGAGGCGTTCCCTGCAGATTCGCCCTTGCTTAAATAAACTCAGACTTTAAAACGATAGATACCTATTTACATACCAAAAAATTTACTTCAAACTTAACTGTAGAAATATCGGTAAGTCAGACTGGAAAATGTAATGGTCCTATCATCTATCTGTTCAGTTACAAAGCCGGTTACAAACTCGGTAACAAATGAGCCCAAACTCTAATTTCGCGATAAAGAGAGTTAATTTGATGCACTAAATAAATGAAAATTAGGTTCGAAAAAAATCATCCATCCCTTCACAAACGTACTTGACTCAAGCGAATTGTGTGTAATAATGTACAGATACTTGAAAACAATAAAATAACATTACCTGAGTCAATGTAAATCACTTCTTTTTATTAAACGATAGGTCACTGATGCGTTTTTGTAAACTCCAATATTTTTTTTAAACAGCTCCAATAAATATGCCGAAGGCAATTTATCACAGCATCAATTCAGTACAAACCTTTCGCTCCGATTTATCAGTGGATCCTAACCTCAAGTCTATAATTAATCTGTAGCCATCCGATACCGTAGTGCAGATAATAACATTAAAAGAAGACAAGCAATAAATATTAGAACTTACTTAACGATCACTTGCCTGTAATGACGTCCATAAATAATGTTTACCAGCTTCTGTCCAGAATCTTGGTTGCTTCTTTATTAATGAGCGTAGCGCAGATTGCCGCTCAATTTTATTACGCCCGCAGCTTCGGTCTCGTGTAATTAGACAATAGTTTCGTTTACACCTAGTTGCCACCCTTCTCAAAGACACTACCCATTGAATTCTGTTCTTCGAATTTCCGACCGAAATCACCGGGATAAATAGTACCGACATATACTATATTTTTATTCATTTGATTCAACTGTAAACATTTAATGTAAACATGACATTGAAATTCTATTGAAATTTAAGAAATATCCTTACAAAACATAGATAAAACAGATAAACACGTATTCTTTAAATTTAAATAAAGAACCTGCAATATTCTAATTTATCAGATGTTTGAGGAAAATTCCATACAAACTTTTATCCTGTATTCCAGAAGAACCTCTACATTTTTCGGTATGAATAATTAATCCATACGAACGTTTCGACTTTACTTAACTTTAATCGCAAATCTTCAAAAGATAGACCTATTCGGCCCACTGGATTTTTATTTCCGGTTCACCTGTTACGATTTTATAGACAATCATTTTTTATAACTTTACAGCACCAGGTGATCACGCCCATGTCAAAATTCTCCGTACCACGATTAGGTATACAGGGCTGTGACATGGGGCTTGATTACCAATTACTAATTAAAGTCTCTTTTAACTCTCTTGGGACTTAAGTCACAGAGAAAATAGTAAAAAATCATTGAACGAAAATGTTCACGCTTTAAATTCATTGCAATAGCGACACACAATTTTATAATGAACGCCACAGTCAAATCAAATGACAGTCCCTTATTTTAAAAGTAAGTAAGTAACGGGTTCCCAAAGAGTTTCATTTTCAAATTACGCAAATGTTTATTTATTTTTAATGTAAGTGACCAGTGTGCCCTGTGGCATTACCATTTAAAAATATTACCACATATAATGTTAAAATCTATAAAACAGACGGGCCCGTTGCGTTGGCCCAAGCGGTCGTGGGTTCGAATCCCTCTTAGGACAAACATTAGAGTGAGGAGCACTTGTGTCCTCGCAATTTTCGTAAAAAGGCGTACATAGTTTTAGCTTCACGTATTAATTTTATGATTTGGTACATTTAGTATTGTTAGTTACCTACTATAACAATTACAAACAACAAACTACTTATATTTGGATAAATGGGGCCGTATTCCTTACCATACAACCAGAGTACCTGTTTGGCCAGGCTAGCCTAGGGGTATGGTAGTGGCTGGTCGTGAGGAGAACTAAATATTGAACATTACAAATATCTCTTTAGAACACTTTTTGACAACCATTTATGTTCTGAAAAATATCTGTCTACAAAAGCTTAAACGTATAAGAAAATAACCCAATTTCTAGGGATTTATACTGGTTTAATTACTAAACTAGCCATTGTAATTTCTAATGTAAAGTAAAAAAAAGAATAATTTGTAAGCGTGATATTTCACAAGCGTTCATACATTATTATGTTGGCCATTTCCAATGCATTCCTCTTTCGCGCAAAATTTTCTTATCAAAGGGTGACAAGCAAATCGTTTTCTCTAAACGTACCTACATACATGTTTTAACAAAACATAGAGTCAAGACGACCTAAATATAAGAAAAAGTTATTTATATTTTAAAAACACATTTTTGGACGATCTGAAATGATAAGGTGGTCAGTTTGACTGACAGTTGTTTTAGAGATAGGCCTAACCTACTCCTCAAACCTTATCTTCAAGATAACTATTTACTGCCAGTTTTCATGTTAACTTGTTGAGCTTAGGTTGGTTACATCATTAAAATTCCATCAAAGTTACAAAAGGTATTATTAAATTACTTTTTTATGTCAGACAGAGTTTAGAATTTACTCATGAATGTCTTCGCTGCCTGAGATCACACTACTGGTACTTTACTTACGTCAATAATGGCGTAACTCAATTCAATAATGAATGCAAAAATAATAACAAGATTTAAGCTAAGGATTTAAGATAAATGTTCACAATAATCATATATATTTATAATTATATTTATATTTATATCTAGATCTATATCTACATCTATATCTATATATATCTATATCTATAGCTATATCTATATCTATATCTATATATATATCAACTAGTGGACGCCCGCAGCTTCGCTCGCGTAGAATAGACCCATTATAGTAGGGGAGCCCAAGAGGGGATTTTGCGGGATACTCAAGCGCGTCAGTTTAATATACAGTGGGATACCTTGTACCCGGTTAAGTACCTCCACCAAATATGAGCCCCATATATAAATGGGGCCGTCAAGGATAAAGGATCAGAATAAGAAAAAAATAAAATTTGTCATCAGAAATTCTTGAGCGCGTCAGATTAAGGTAGGGTGAGTTAATTACATGCTAAAAAGTGTATATTCCACTAATCTTACAATTTGAGAGTAACGTAAAGAAAGGGGAGGGCTACAAAATTGCTACAAAGTTGTAGCCCTCCCCTTTCTTTACGTTACTCTCAAATTGTAAGATTAGTGGAATATACACTTTTTAGCATGTAATTAACTCACCCTACCTTAATCTGACGCGCTCAAGAATTTCTGATGACAAATTTTATTTTTTTCTTATTCTGATCCTTTATCCTTGACGGCCCCATTTATATATGGGGCTCATATTTGGTGGAGGTACTTAACCGGGTACAAGGTATCCCACTGTATATTAAACTGACACGCTTGAGTATCCCGCAAAATCCCCTCTTGGGCTCCCCTACTATTAACGACGTCTACCCGTCTAACGACTTCAAAGACGGCAAAGTTTCATACTAACTTTGCACCCCCGTACTTGTATATGTACTTGCACTTGTACTTGTACTTGTACTTGTACTTGTACTTGTACTTGTACTTGTACTTGTATATGTACTTGTATATGTACTTGTACTTGTACTTGTACTTGTACTTGTACTTGTACTTGTACTTGTACTTGTACTTGTACTTGTACTTGTACTTGTACTTGTACTTGTACTTGTAATTGTACTTGTACTTGTACTTGTACTTGTACTTGTACTTGTACTTGTACTTGTTCATGTACATGTACTTGTACTTGTACTTGTACTTGTACTTGTACTTGTACTTGTACTTGTACTTGTACTTGTACTTGTACTTGTACTTGTACTTGTACTTGTACTTGTACTTGTACTTGTACTTGTACTTGAATATTTATATAGATATAGCTTATATTTTTGTGTGTAAGTGACAAACCCACTCGCCCACCTTACATCATTTCAATCACACAATGACACTTTAAAAATTATAATATTACGAGTATGTACTTACTATCCTTACCTATTAACATTGACGAAATAGGAAGCATTTATAAAATTAATAAATAATTTAATTTTAATTCCTATAATTATGATATTAGGGTAATACTTCAATGAGCAACTTATTACAAACTCAGGTTAATCCATACTAATATTATGAATGCGAAAGTAACTCCGTCTTTATGTCTGTCTTTCTCGCTTTCACGCCAAAACTACTGAACCGATTTAAATTTTATTTAAATAGGTTCAGTAGTTTTGGCACACAGATAGTCTAGAGAGCCTGAGAAAGGACATAGGCTTCTTTTTAATTGGAAAAAAGTGTTGTAAAGGGTTGAAAAGGGGGATGAAAAGTTGTATTAATTTGTATTGTCATTTTCAGAACTGGAAGCATAAAATTCATATTGTAGGCTGTTGATTAAATAAATATGGCATTCAAAGTTTGAAAAAAATTTACCCTAAAGGGTGTAAAATAAACATAGGGGATGACACATTTAACGGATTCATTACAAATTTGTAAGCTAAAGTTAACGCGTTAAGAACAATCTATTATTATGTCTAATTCCACGCGAGCGAAGCTGCGGGCGTCCACTAGTTTTAAATAATTGATAGCTAATCCATTTTATCAACATTATATTCATACCCAACGGAATATGGCAGTCCATATTTAATTGTTTACACAGAACACACATTCAAGGTTAAAATAGCAAAGCGTACGTTTTGATACGATAACTCCACGATAAAATACTGTAATACACTGGGCCATTATACCTAAGTTTATGCCATGACAATATGATAAATAAATTATGTTTTATTGATACATGATGTTGATGACAACTAGCTAGTAAATAATGTGAAAAAAAGTCAATGTTTTTTTTATTCAAAATACGAACTTAGGTTTTCAAAGCTGAATCAAATCAATTTATAGAGTTTCTGTTTTAAGGATACTACTTGAGCTAGGGTGATGAATGTTTATCAGATTGCCATGTTTTAAGGATAATTTAATCATACTAAAAATTATATTTAACTCTGCATGGGGTAGGAAAATGTTTGAATATACCCACTATTCAACAGGTATGTTTAGGTCCCACGTAATGTCATTTCCTCAGGGACGTCACATTTTATTTTATTATTTAGTTATATTCCATGTTTTTACAATGCGTCACTCAAATGTGTTTCGTACAGAGGTGCGCTTTCCCGTCACGCCCGACCCTATTGCTCTGATAGATCTTATCGCGGTATGCCACGGAAAGCCGTGAAAAGAACTTTTCCTCAGCTCTCCGTGTACCTATACCTTAATTCAATTTTGCAAAGAACGAAAACACAACACTCCTATTCCGGCCGGCATTAGGCGAGCTTCGGGATACCCAAGAGGGATCAAGTGGTCCCGAATAAAGGCGGCAGAACTGAATCCCTAATAATTCTCAGGTTACTTTAGTCCAGCTGAATTAACCCGCACCCACTCGACCTCTGGTTCGAGATAATAAAAGCAAAAAATCTTGTGCCTATTTTGTCACAAATGTCACAGATCATCGTCACTATCTTTAAAAATACCATTACATCATCACATCAGTATTCCCCCAAAGGGGTAGGTAGAGATGTTATACATCCACATCACCATAAAAGTAGTATCCAAATATTTTAGTTATATGAATTGAACCCTCGATTTAAAAAAAATTTAAAACCCATATGTATCTTTTTAATACATTATCGTAATATAAAGAAAATGTTACAATATTCATCGAATTAAATTACTCGAACTAATATTCAGTGTAAACTATCAGAGTTCAAACAACCCAGCTTAAATATAACTTACCGGGTATTGCCAATGACTGCCATGCCCTTCAATGTAGGTACGTCTACCAATACACGTATTTATTCCAGACAGTAGGTAAGTATAATAAGTAATTCAAAGGACTCTTATCGTAAGCTGACACTGTTCATTACTCACGCGCCTATCTTTAAACCAATCCCTATTTATTCTATCCATAGAGTTAATTCATTAGTAATAAAATATTTTGTTCTTTATAAGTAGAGCAGCTACTCTATCACCAAAATGTTTATTAATCTCTAAATCCATGTTTTTTTATTTTTATTTATTCACTTTATTTCAACACTCTGGCTGAACCAGAAGTCTTATTTGCCTAAATCGTACAATTTACTGTTATTAATTAATTATCATTAGCACTCCGTGTAATTGTGAAATTTAAAACGAGTTATCAAAATTTGCCAAAATTCCCAATAACACCAAAAAATTTACCGTCATGGGAACTAAATCAACATGTCTAACTAAACAAGGAGCTAAATGAAAGCTTGTAAAAAACTGACCAACACAATCACTTTCCTCAGGTTCGCAATGCAACTGCAGTGTTCATAATGAACCTTTCCTGTTCGGACCTGCTGTTTTGCTGCTTCAACCTGCCGCTGGCCGCGTCTACCTTCTGGCGTCGTTCCTGGGCTCATGGCAGGACGCTCTGCCGAATGTTCCCATTGGCGCGGTACGCGCTGGTAGCCGTATCACTCTTCACCGTTCTGGCTATCACGATCAACAGATACGTCATGATCTCGCATCCCAGGCTATACCCCAAGTAAGTTATTTGACACAGACCTGACCACATAGTACATATTAGTAATCTAACTTGATGTTCCGACATTCTCTTCTTCAAAATTTCATCACTTCATGAACCTAGTTTTTGCTTATCTATTTGTTTTTGCTAAGACTGGATACACACTCTTCGCACAGAAAGATGATTAGGAAAAGCACAATTGCTGTGTAATTTAAATCACAGTAATAGTAAATCACACGTGAGTAAGCCGGCTATTTCAACTATGAATATAGACACTCACGAATCATTACAGTAATAAAAAAGTATCCACCTTCGTTTCTCTAATAATCTTCTCGAATTTCGATAACTACCGTAAATGTACTTTACATTTACGGTGACACCTTTTTCCTGACTTTGCAAAGCCAACCATTCCAAGAACAAGCATCGTTAATGTTATCTATGTGAAGTAAACGTATTTCCTGTTCAATGGGCTGGTCTTTAACTTTTCTAATAAGTAGGGAGAGATAGGCAACAGCTCAGTGGCTATCGAACTCGCCTATAACTCGCGGTCCGAGTTCAAACCCAAGCGGCACGCACCAATGACTTTTCTAAGTTATGTGCGATTTAAGAAATTAAATGTCACTTGCTGTAACGGTGAAGGACACATCGTGAGGAAACCTGCATGCCTGAGAATTCTTCATAATGTTCTCGATGGCATGTGAAGTCTGCCAATCCGCACTTGGTCAGCATGGTGGACTAGGCCTCCCTAAGTCCTAAGTCCCTCCTATTCTGAAAGGAGACCCGTGCCCAACAGTGGGACAATGAAAGGGTTGTGGTTTGGTGTGAGGTAGAGATAACACAGAAATTAAACTTTATATCTACTCGTTTTTTTACAGATTATACAAGAGAAAATACTTAGCTATAATGGTAGCCAGCACGTGGATATTTTCATTTGGAGCATTAATAGCGACATGGCTGGAAAAATGGGGCCGTTTTGGCTTAGACCCCTCCATCGGATCCTGTTCGATACTTCCTGATCGTAACCACCGCTCTCCAAAAGAATTTTTGTTTGTGGGTGCATTTATGCTGCCTTGCTTAGCAATTGGCATATGTTATGCCCGAATTTTTTGTATCGTAAGAGAGGCTGCACGAAGATCTCGTGCCCCAGGGAGAGGCAGACAACGAACTGGCTTAGAAGACTCTGCGGTAGGGTCAGCTTCGACAGCATTAGAACGATCTCCGGGACCTGAGAACGGTGTGAATCACGTCGCACCGCCTAGACGAGCTCTTTTAGCACCTCCAACATTGCACTGTCCATCTACTCCAGGGCCAGAACGGTCCTCATCATCCGGTGTTGATACTCTAGATGGACATGACGACGAATGCGCTCTTGACGCTAAACCGAGAACACCGAGCGGTACTGAAACAGCAAAACGACTGAGGCAAGCGGCGGTTGCCTTGAGGCGGTCACCAGCTCCCGTCAGGCCTCCAAAACTAACTCCAAAGGACAGAAAACTTCTCAAAATGATATTGGCTATTATGTTATCCTTCTGGGTATGTTACTTGCCAATAACGCTTACAAAGATATTCAGGGAGTTCACCTCGCATCCAGCAGCAAATATCGCGGGTTACCTCCTAATATACCTCACCACGTGTATCAATCCGATCATTTACGTGGTGATGTCGAGTGAGTACCGCCAAGCGTACAAAAACCTACTCATGTGTCGTCGAAAAGCGTGACGCTCGCCCGGCGACGGCGTTTCTGAAAAGCGCCCGCCGTAAAAATCGTGAGAAACTTTACTCGCAGTGCGAGAGTATTATTAGGGTACGCAACTTTTGCTTAAATAACAAGCACGTATGTGAAACTTTGAACTCTGTAACCGTAAGGATATGAATCATCGGTAAAAGTATTAATTCGTAATACAATATTAAATATGTTTTCGTTAACCGAATCATGTTTCGTTAGTCATGAACATTGTAAGCCGTCCGGGATTGTGCTAAACATTAGAAAAAGTCACTCGACATACGTAGATTTCATATTGGCTTTTTAAAAAATTCTTTTTTTACATAATAACGAAATTTTAAAATGTTATGTAAATTCCATTTAGTGATAATGTTATTGATACGATTGAATAATCTCATATTTATTGTTAGATTTAAAGAGGATTTTATTTTATTTATTGTAATATCTTTAGAGTGAACACCTGCCCGTCAGAATCCAAAACACAAAATTATTATGTTAAGACTAAACGTTATATTATGTAACATAAAAGTTAGCATTCCAAAGACATTTTAATTGTAATTGTAAGAAAATGTAAACATAAAATAAACAAGCGTTATATTTTCGATACTTCGTAAAATCCATACTAATATTATAAATGGGAAAGTGTGTTTGTTTGTTTGTCCGGCTTTCACGTCGCAACGAAGCTATTATATGGTATGGTTTTTGTGTGTGGAGATAGTGAGGAGGGTGGAGAGTGACGTAGGCTACTTTTTACCGCGGTAAAACATCCCCATGGGAAGATATCGATATTTTGTTATTTGCTAGATATTTAGTTCCGGATGTTGTTAATAGATGGCGTTAGTAAAGTATCTTTTAATCGTGGAACTGTTACTATTCACCCACCACAAATGTGTCATGTATGATAAACAACTCATTGTTAATTCCCTTTGACCACGCGGGCGGAGCCGCGGGCAAAAGCTAGTAGATGATAAATAAAAATGTTGTTAACAAAGAGACAACATAGTTTTGGAAACAAATCAATGAATGTCATAAACTTGACGTGTGTAGACAGGGTGACGGTTGTAAACGCTGTTATCAATGACGGGCGAAACCCGTTGTCCTCGAAAACTGATTCATCAAGGAAGCTCATACTTGGAACCACTACAATAACAATTATTAACAAAATAGCATTGGTGAAGTGGTTAGTGTGGACGAGTGACGTGCGATTAGAGCGATCAATAAAGGAAATGTGTGCTTTATTAAATAATTCTCTAAGTGCAGTGCATAGTAACAACGATAGTTTGTGGAATTCGTCCTTGTATAGAACTGATGCGGAATTGGCTGCGGTCAAACTGTTCTCGGACTACCCCGAAGGTCTGCTTCGATTTGCTACGGGATGCTGCTTTTTCTTCATGGTGATTGGCATCCCAGGAAACTTCGTCACCATCATAGCACTCGCTCGGTACAAAAAAGTAAGTAACTGCTTATCTTATAAGATCGTACGTATTCTCTCTCACGCAGATACTTCACTCACTCGTACGTAGATCACTTGTATCATTATGTCTGTATAGACATAATTAACTATAGAAATAAGTCTGTCTGCCTGTACGCGATCAACTCAAAAACTACTAAGCGGCTTTTCATGCGGTTCTCTCACATACTCGTAGACAGAGATTCATGAGAAAGGTTAATACATATTATGGTATGATTTAGCTAAGGTTTTGTGTAAATTGGTCAATAATTGTTGAAAATGTCGAAAAAGTCAAGCTGCCCGGGAGCTATTATGGCAGTAGATGGATTTTTATGGGAACTAATTTTTTGAACTGTTATTTAAATATTCGAGATGTTATTATGATCAGTTGAAAAACATCTTGAGCAGTTATTTAATTTAATGGCGGTTGATTAATTATTGCGACAGTAAAACATGGACAGTAATAAAAAATCAATTAGTCGGTTATTTTATCATACAATTTCAATTCTAAAAATAATTGAGCAGTCCAATAACTGAATGAGCGGTAAAAATGATGGAACGGGCGTTCGATAAATAGTTCGCCCGTTGTAACAAAATCATCCTCAATCAAACATTTTTAGCTAGCTGGTAAGTGGTAGTAAAGCCAAGAAAAAACGACATAATCAACTCCAAATTTGTTATGTTAGGTTCAGGTTTGTCTATGTTTATTTACGCAAAAAAGGGACCCCGCGAAGCGGGGTTCCGTCGACATTTGTGACAGAGTCCGACTTGTCTCACAAGAAATAAAATTCCTATTATTATTAAGTATACAATTTGTTTTATTTAATTCCTTCAGTCAAAGCAAAAGTAATTTAATTTTTCATTACTATTTAAGTACCTACTGTTTTTTTATTTTATTTTACCACCTCATTGTTTATAGAATTGCTTAGAATGAGATTTCTTACCGACAAATTCCGATTTATTACTACCAACACGTAACCGCCCGTTCAATAATTTTTACCGCCCATTTAATTATTTTCCTGCTCAATTATATATTCACTGATCCATTTCATTCTTTTTTATTACTTATTTTTGTTTACTTTACTGCTTAGTTTTAACTGCTGAACGTATTAAACGTGCCATTTATAATTTTTAACTTACCAAAACTGCTATTTACAACTGCCTCTTTAAATCAGTGCCGATTTTTACTGCCAATAGGTAGACCACTACATAATAACCGAGTGTCATAAGCTATTAAGAAATATTTAAACGCGGGAAAAGCCGCGGGCAACTGCTAGTGTTAAATATACAATTAACTTTGTAAGGCCTTAATAAATTTCATAAAGGTACTATTTATTATTTAGGTATTATTGTATTTATAGACCAATTAGGGGTACATGCATTAAAAAAACCGGCCAAGTGCGAGTCGGACTCGCGCACAAAGGGTTCCGTACCATTATATATCTATCACGGTTTATGGGATACAGCCTGGTGGGTGACAGACGGACAGACGGACAGCGGAGCCATAGTAATATTAATAGGGCTAATATCCCGCTTTACCCATTGGGTACGGAACCCTAAAAAAATCTTGAAACGATTTTTGCAATTCAATATTTACCTACTCATTGTTATTTGGGATTATGCGTTCAATGCAAACTCATAAGACACTACGACATGTACTTACCTAGCTAGCTATTTACTAGTAGTAGTAGTAATAAGTAGTTTTGTATTTAACGTTGGCACTTAGAACCAGGAAAATAAATAAATCCCGCGTAATCGCTGTGAAGAAACAAATTCATAAACAGACACGAACTAAGGATATTAACCGAACATACGTAACGACAGTACCTATTGATACTTTGTCTATATGATGTATCGCGTTGTTACAATTATTATTTTATAATTTATTCTACTAAATGTAGAATCATTATTTGTGGTTACACGTAAAATACCTACTACATATTTATTTAACCGACAATTTTATTATAATAACAGGAATAACTGGTATGCTTGCATTCTGTCACGTAGCCACTAAATGTAGGTACCATAAAAATTTAAAAATTAAGATTTGGAATGGAATTAATGATAGGTAGAATCTAGTTATAGGAAATTCGTACTAAACAGTTGGAACTATATTATTCATTTAAATAGAAACAAGTAAAATTAGATAATGTTTTATAATATAGAAACATATTAATGTGTTATATGGATGCTACTAATGCATCCAGAAAACCAATGCTATAGAACAGTTATAGATATGTCTCGAGCTGTAAGATGCACTTGGCCAGAGTGGTAAAAAGTCATTTAGTGCTTCAAGAAACACGCATGACGTGGTGCCCTCACGTGCGTGTTTCTTTTATAACTTTCCCTTACCCTTCATATGAGATGAGACACGTATTTAGGGAGCCAAGCCATCTGTGCTTTTTAAATATGTATCATAATATCAAATATGATAACATTTTATATTCACGTAATCTACTCAATACCGTACCTAGCTTCTATAACTGCGCCCCTGATTTTTTTTTCTAATCTATCCTAGTTCTGATGGCAGGTACAAAAACTAAGTTTTTATATAATTTATTGGGCTTGGTAGACAGACAGACAGACAGACAAGTTCCTTTATTGTACACCAAAAGATACAACATATGTACATACAAAAATAATAAAATATTAGGTAGAGTTTTGAAAATGAAAATATGTGTAGGTACCTATGTATACTTATACTTATTTTAATACATTGTGTTTATGACTTATGTGGGTAATCTACCATTTACCGTACAAAAAAATATAAAAAATAATAATTAAAAAAAAATAGGTGGAGTATGCTCTAGACCTCCCGCCGCAGTGTCTGTGGGGGAGACCCGTGCCCAGCAGTGGGACGCAGCGAATAAAAAAATAAAAATAATTAAAATTAAATCAAATAAATTTCCGATAATTGTGATTGCTGATCTGGTGTTGACATATAATACAACAATACATTAACGTACCTATCTATCTATGCATTAGTCGTCTACCACATGATACGTCTCAGTGAAACATCAAAACATGAAGAATATTTAGGTACTCGCACTTATTCAACTGTATTCCCAGAACCTTTTATGGGTCAGACAGGTACCTAGTCTTGTTTTGGCTTTTAGAATAAAACTAAGATGCCTGCGGCTCCGCGCACATAAATTTATTTTACGTACATTGAAACTTTCGTCCTTCATTTCGTCTTTTTCAATCCTCCAGGGTGGTTATTTTGTGCAACCCATGTCACTTGTTCACAGTTTTAGTATTGTGTACAAAATTATTCCAACATAACAATTTTTTGCTGTTATAACAGTAGACTTATTATAGGTATCTTGGTCTAATATCTTGGTCGTGGATGGATCATGAAGCTTCCTCTCGGGAACGTTAAAAATTAGCTAGGATATCAGCATAATCCACCCACCAATCGATTTAGCCATCAAATGGGGTACTGTTCACTGTTACATTCTTCACCATCCACCACGTTGCTCCAATGCAGATTGGTAGGGGTTAGTGGTCAGTGCCGAACGATTGATTTCCAATTAAAAACAACGTGTCTTCTGAAGAACGGAAACGCCGATGAAACGCCACTATCGGTTACATAGCGACTGCGCCCGACGCTCAAACGCGGTCGATCTCGTACGAACGAGCCGGTGGGCTATGAACTAAACCTTCTGTCTTTTCCCAGGTCCACAACGCCACAGCATACTTCATCATGAGCCTATCGTGCTCCGACCTGCTATTCTGCTGCTTCAACTTGCCGCTTGCTGCGTCGACGTTTTACAGGCGAGCGTGGGTCCACGGCAACATTCTATGTCGCCTGTTCCCCTTCGCTCGGTATACGCTGGTTGCCGTGTCCCTCTTCACAGTCTTAGCCATCACCATCAACCGTTACGTCATGATGGCCCATCCAAGGCTTTATCCTAAGTGAGTGTTTTGTCTATCTTGTGTGCTCCAAGATTGCATGGAAGTACCTACTGATTCTTAGTCATTTGTTGTTTGTTGGCATAGGTGTAGTTTTTCTTTTATTAACAGACTAATGAAAATATCAGATGCAGCGGCCACAAATGACCATTGTCAATGTGAAAATGAGGTCCAAAAGCCTTCTTGCGATAGAATTATCTAAATCACTTTAGAAAAATTACTTATTCGAATTTAATTTTAATTATACTATTAGAGTTTAATTTTAATCATATTTTTTTCAGGTTGTACAAGGGGCGAAATATAATATTAATGATAGCAACCATCTGGTCATTTACAATTGCATTGCTGACTTCAACCTGGTTCGAGAAATGGGGCTGCTATGGATTGGATGTCCAAATTGGATCCTGCTCAATATTACCTGATGAAAAGAACAGATCTCCTAAGAGATTTTTCTTCTTGGGAGCATTCATTTTGCCAAGTGTAGCAATAATAGTATGTTACATAAGAATTTTCTTTATAGTTAGGAAATCTACCAAAAAATCTTTGAAAACAGACAAGGCCATAATTCCAAATGACAAAACCTTAGATTCAGATTCGTCATCAGTATCATCGAGATTGGTCAACTCGGTAGACATGAAAGAAAACGTTAGTACCACTCACGGTAATTTTCTTAAGCCTTCGCCAAAGAGTATTAGGATTAAATTTCCCGGACGCTTAACAACTAAGACTTGTGATACAAATAACGATGAAGACGATGATTCAGTCAGTGCTGTCGACGAAAGGAGCAAAAATTCTGGCTTGCGAAGGACTGCATTGAGAAAGTCAATGGCTCTGCTCAAACTATCTCTACCAACGCGAAAAGACAGAAGATTGGGTACTATGATCGTTGCTATTATGATCTCATTCTGCGTGTGCCATTTGCCTATAACAGTAACGAAACTGCTTCGTGAAATAAGTCCGAATCCGGCAGCCAATATTGCTGCTTACCTTCTTTTATATTTATCATCTTCCATTAACCCACTTATTTATGTAGTTATGTCTAATGAGTACCGCAAAGCCTATAAAAATTTATTCAGATTTGGTGTGTGTTGTGATAATAAGTGTTGAATTTATCTGTAATTGTAACGGTATCTACCTACTAGGACTATTGAATAAATATCTTAATAGGTAATATGATGTCCTATAATAATTAGAAAGTACTATATTTTGTAAATACCATTTAATTTATTGAATGAAACGCAATATGCGTTGTACGAGTACCTTACGTTACGGCACCTAAAACGATACAACTGAACTGACAGGAGTGCCACCGATTAAGGGAGGCATATTTCCAGCAGTGGACTGAAAGGTTAATGGATAGATTAATTAGATACTAAATGATACGAGTACATAAATAAATAATAAATTGAATAGTCTCTCATAAAAATACTAGGTAGATCTGTACCTCTACAACTCGTTTCAAAGAAACAGTCCAACAAGTTTGTATTCAGAACATTCCTAAGAGACGGACTGTTAAATAGCGAATCTCAATAATTGAAAACTTTGAGTCGGTAGGTAAATATGTAATCGTCCTATTAAGTGTAAAATAGTACTGATACATAAAATACTCGAATTAATTTATATGGGTAGCTTAAGATTTGAAAATAGCAATAAGTGTGGATTAAATGTAATGCAAGAATGTAAATCAAGAGGCATAACCTATACAGTAAAAAAAAAATGTGTATGGTTGGAGGACCTCGTCTGAAATGAAATTCAGTATCAAGCTTTAGAGGTGCCGCGATAAAATGCTCACCTGCTCGAATCTCGGCACAAAAATTCATTTTTTTTTATGAAATGGAAAATTAATTATATTCATGAAATTGAATATTATGTACAGTCGTACAATATCAACGTGTGATATTATTGTATGTAGTAGTTGAATGTCGTAGACATGGTAAGCAGGTCCGACTATGAGCGAAGGTGCTGTTTGGAACGTTAGAATAATATGGGTAGTAATATTCATTTGATGACTTTGAAAACGATTTGGCATAGTTACGATTTCAGACTCAGATGACGAAGATTTTGCAGTTTTTATACTCTCTGTACGTTGTAATTAAATTATCATGAGTACAATTACATATTCAAATCTAAGGAACGTTTTTATGATACATGGGACGAATCCAAAGATAATAATATCCGTTCCGTCAATACTCATATTTATAGGTAAGTAGATTATTAAGTGTTATAATTTAGCCGTAATAAACATTACGATTTACGAATTATATGTAAACTATACGATATTTTTAATATTACATTTTCATTTCTTCAAAAATCAATTGATATCCAATTACATATTATTATATGGTTTATTTTGTCTTGTTATTCAATGATAAATATATTCATTGAATATCTTCTAAATCCGGCGCAATAAAACTGCATCTAAGTTAAAAAAAAATAGCTTAAGATTCTTAGTATTTAAATTTTTAAAATATGGATCTGTTAGGATATTATTGTTAAGATCATTGAAGTTGTTAGAATTGTTGTGGTTTTTGTAAAATATGCCATTTTGTATCTGACTAGCAGGAATTCATGTTATTTATAACAATTTCACTGTCATAATATTTTAATTACTTATATCAAATCATATATTGTTAAACTTCTAGTTTAACTGAGTACTTAAGTAGGTACCTATATTTAATTATATATGTCGTATTTGACGCAGATGGGTATAAAAACTTCTGATGTCTTTAAAGATAATTTTACACAATAAATATCTGTTTTACCTAAGTCTATTGTAAAACTGAAAACTTTCCAATATTCGTGATTACTGCGATTCTAATCACGAACATTTCATATACCAATATATGTATACTTATGCAAACAATGTTAAATTATAAGAAACACAAGTTTATAGTGACATGAACACCATGGCCGCCGGTACCAAAGAACCAATACTCATGGGGCCACTCAACCCTTAAGCCATTGTACTTACCAAAGATGTAATTAAAATAAATTACTACAATAACGTAATTTCGTATTATTTATCCCTAAAAATACATTGTTTTGAAAGGTGCAGGTAGAATCTGTATGCAGGTCACTCAAGACAATACCATTGCTACATTTATTTCTGCCGCGTATTGCTGAGCATCGTTCCGAGGGAGTCACAAATGAAGTGCTACAATTGAGGACTAAGTTATATGGTCATCTGTATAAAAAACAATTGTTGTAAAAACAATTGTTACACTGCAGAGCCTAGTACCATCATGTTGGTCCTTCAACAGAGGCTAGACCGCGCATCTTCCACTCCTGAAAATTACCTGACTTTTTTATGTTTTTTTTATTGGAATTAACATTAAGGCTCAAAATAATCAGATGCCGTTGGATGTAACTGGATAGAGTTTGTTCAGTAATATCTACGAGGAGGAGAGCAACTATAAATGAAACGAGACCAATGTCTAATTCTAAGCGAATTGCGGGCGTCCAATAGTCGAACGTCAAAATCTGTAGCAATAGCAAGTAAGAATACATAATATTATGATGGATATTCCCTGGTGATCCCTCGGGGCTGTAAGATAAGAGAATGTCTCTACCGCTTCTGTTTTGAGCTAGTAGGTACATACACCTACCTAATACATAAATATTACGGATATCTATATATATAAAAGGAGAAGGTGACTGACTGACTGACTGACTGACTGACTGACTGACTGACTGACTGACATATCAACGCAGGGCCTAAACTATAAGGGTTAGAAACTTTAAATTTTGCACAGGGGTTCCTTTTATAACGTAGGGGAGCACTAAGAAAGGATTTTTGAAAATTCACCCCCTAAGGGGGTAAAACGGGGGTGCAAATTTAGTATGAAACTTTGCCGTTTTTGAAGTCAAGTGGGCAACCGGAACGCGGGCAGACGTCGTTGATGGGTCTAATTCTACGCGAGCGAAGCTGCGGGCGTCCACTAGTTTTTTATATATTTGTAACGTAGTGAAGTCTGAATAAATTCATAGTTATACGAGTAGGTACGTTAAACTTCTTACCCATGAGAACCTATCTTTAGATAGATATTTATTAAATTGGTCATTTTGGGGTTAGTGATCCCCTTAATTTTTTTGCCTTTGAATACAAACTATGATCGAGTATTCAATAAGTTTATTTAACACGACTATAATACTTTAAAGTTACAGCTTCGGATTGCAAGAGTTTACTTTAAGAGAGCGGGAAAAGTTCATGTCAAAGTAAGTGTTGTTAAAAGTCAGTCATAGTTGTCATGGCTACCAGATGGTGGTGCTTCAAGTAAAGCAAACGATGCTATTAAAAATATATAAAAAACCACCAAACAGCACCAACCATTCACTGCCGCCTAGATTGTGACGAGGGTTAGTAGTAACATAGAGGAACGTAGTCCGTGGTAGTACCTACCTACTAACCCATGCAAAACCTATAAAGTAAACAGTAAAATAAAAGTGGGTACCACCAAAAAAAAAGTTGCCACGGAATCTCTCTAATTTATCAAAATACTTTGTGTCTTGTGGGAAATCTCAACTCGCCTCGAAGTCTTGTAGGTACCTAATCTAAATGATAATTTTCGCTTCATCTTATTTCATAACAATATCTCAATTCATTTTCTTTGAAAGGTGTGTTTGATTTATCTGTGAGCATTCACTTGTAATGGTTTAAAATTGAAAGAATTTCCTAACTTTCGTAGTAACTACGATTGAAAGATTTAATTCTCCTATTGCAATGTTTAAGAACGAAGTTGAAAAAGAAACTATTAACAAATGGATGGCTAATAATATGACATTTTAATATATACATGCTTTGAGTATGTATAGGAATTGAATATAAAATATTATCAAATATGTGAATTTATAGTATTTATCACTTCAATCCCATAGAGATTGACGTTCTTTTTGACAACCGCTTACAGCACACATGCACATTACACGCATACTCGTGTAATTAAGTTTTGGTCTCATGTTTCTATTGCCAATTTTTTCCTAGTACCTATCCTTACTAATATTATGGTCCAAGAGCTGGCATCAATTTTTTGGTAGGTATTTGAGGCAAGCTGAAAACTTTCAACGCGAGCGAAGCTGCGGGCGTCCACTAGTAATAAATATGTTTGGAGCTGCAGATTGGATACGATTGGATGAATCGCGCTCTCTGTAATCTTAAAGGATGACTAAATTACTTCGCCTGTTAAACAGTTGTAATTTCTGTTTTATTAATAGTAATAATGTTATAAACATAACCAATTATCTATAAGATTGGATATCTATGTAGCCAAATTAACTTATAGAAAAATACGCTTAAGCTTTTACTCGCAATAGTTACAAGAAAACAACTTGAGTGTTCATTTAACTCTTAACAAAGTAAGTTACATGAACAAACTTGCATTTTATTTGAACGAGACCGAAGTACAAAAGTCATTAATCAGCGATCTTGGTCACGACTAGGCTTGACTCAGGGTTGAAGCATTTATCATTGGTCAAACTCGGTCTAACAAGCTGAGTAGGAATTGTCTTCCATATGAATGTAATGGATAAGTTTTGTGTCTTCCTAATATACTTACCATGATTGTTATTAACGTGCTTACAAGTCTCACAGATTTATTAAGATTCATTATTTTTTTAACTTAATCGTACTTAGCACAGATCGACTAAGTAAACATCATTAAATAATTTATGTAAGCACCTATATGTACCACCAGTTTGAAACCAAGTTTTTTCTATTACATATTTTATGGTTTATAGCTATCATATTCATAAACTAATCATTTCAATGCCTTCGTATCGTAGAGGTCAAATTGATAGATTCTTTACAAAATCATGAAAAGACTAAAAATAAATATTATGCAAACCATCCAGTCAAGTCAACTTTAGCACTGGAAGTAAGTATTTTTCTTAAGTAACTGAGTGATATTTTATTAGAATTCCAGCCAAATCTTTATTATTTACATAAATCTTCCAATAACTCAACCTAAAATTTGTAACCAAAGGTCGAGAATACTAAATTAGTTACGATAATACGTAACTCTCCAGAATAAGTCCCTATTTTTCCTTACAACAGGAAAATTTATTCCTTACTAAGAATAATAGAAGTTAGAACATTCCAAGTTCTTACACAAAAATATTGTTTTTTTTAAATTATGTAGTAATAATTATTGAAGTTTCTGAAATCATTAACCACCAAATTGATTTACACATGAATCCAACTCTGGCTAACTGAATAGAACTCCGCTTACACAGAGAAGGGCTTATTTATACACACACACAATGAAATTGCACACACACACATGCGGCACGAAGCTAAGCCGCTTAGGCTACAAAGCGTGCCTAAGAAATGTACAAACATACGACATACATACATAGCTTCATCTGTACGAAACTTGAAATTTTGCACAGGGGTTCCTTTTATAACGTAGGGGAGCACTAAGAAAGGATTTTTGAAAATTCATCCCCTAAGGGGGTAAAAGGGGGGTGCAAAGTTAGTATGAAACTTTGCCGTTTTTGAAGTCAAATGGGCAACCCGATCGCGGGCAGACGGCGTTAATGGGTCTAATTCTACGCGAGCGAAGCTGCGGGCGTCCACTAGTATAGAATAAGAAAGCATTCTTCGAAATTCACGCCTTAGGAAACTATGAACTTGTTGATGTGTGTAAGACACGAGCGTAATAATGAACCATGATTACCGCGGATGATTATTCATATTAGAAACATAAAACTTGGCATTCTTCTTCAAAGCTGCTAACTTTCTTGGTTCACATTCTCCGTATCTTAATAAAAATAATGGATTATCTTCCTGTTTTGACTTAAATAAGTCGCCCGCAGTTCTCATAGAAAGGAAGCGGTTAATTAATAAAATAAAATTTCAAAACTTTAGTTCAACGAAAAGCTTATTATTAGAAACAATAACTTAAGAGAGAGTTACTCAAATTCAAGGGACGAAAATCTAAATAGAACATCGAAAAAAATTGTTATTTTCGAGAACCGCTGTGATTTTGTAATTAAACGCTGACTAGCCGGAAACAATTAAGAGAAAACGTGCGTGCCTGAGAGTCTAAGAGTTATCCATATGTTCTGGAATGTGAAATATTTAATTTTATTATTTAAGTTTTATTTTTTATTTTCATTTATTTTATCCTTCATGACATGGCTTATTGAGTGTTATTTTGCGATGATAACGAGATTGACTTCATAACGTGCTACACGAAGCATGGAGCCGCTCAAAAAATGTTGCCACTAGCGGTCACCCATGGCGGTTCAACACTACCTATATAATGATAGTTCTAAATATATCGAGCAGCATGACTGGGGACTCCTTAAACTGTGCCGTGATTCTAAATGATACCTGAAAACCGGTGTCGTTGATTAAATATTCCTACAGTTATCTGACACTTATTCTTGCTTCCTCTTATATACGACACCAAGAGTCTTCTTTTATTTGCTTTCGATATGCGAGTACCAACGCGCACCAGATTTAGATTGAATCAAATTAATGTCAAGACGCTCAAATTAAAATATTCCGTTTTCATTTCCATGTCTCTGCACGGGTATTAGAAATATTTAATACTATAAAATTAGATGAGTCATCTAATTTCTGATACTGAAAAAAAAATGTTATTTACCTTATAATGTAACCATTACATACTTATTTATGATATAAATAAGTAAACACCAAATACAAGTATTTAAATAAATAAGATCTTTTCGTGAAACCGCACCTATTTATTAAATATAGGTATTAGAATTTTTAGTCTTGAATATAAGCGTCTATTCAAATACAAATCTAAGTGAAACATGAATGAATAATATATTCTGGCAAATATTTGTTACTGCGAATAAAAAAGTCAAACCCCAAAAGCTTTACGACGGGTGTTTTTACGACCGCCCGGTCGTGTGCCCTTCTCCACAACCACATATTATAATATAATAATGTTTTACATAAAAATACGAGCATTACATTTTTAATGATAACGTTTTATCGCATGTAACGTATACAAATAATGTGTTAATATATCTTGTGACACCCTTTCAAGCTTGCAATCCTTTTATGAATATCTGCCCCTAACTTCGTATAAGATAGTGAAGGTTGTACAATGTACATAGCTCTGAATAACAATTGCGTTACTTTTCCCATCATGTATGACATTTTACAAATTAAAATCCATGGAAGAAATAGATCTTTACAAAGGATCTTCAAGTATATCCTTTAGATCCATGTTAAAATCAAATCAAAATATGTATCGTCAAAGTGGCAGTCTTTCTCTTCCTAGACATTTGACAATATTTTGACGTTGTTTACCAAGGTTTACATCGCTTCACCAAATTCTATCTACGAGCAATTTTACGCCATAGAATTATTAAATACCAACGCAATAGACATGCTAGTAAATATATCAAAGTGTTATTGTCAAAATCTACACACGAAAATCTTTCTTGCGAACTCCACGAATGTAGAAGCTGTTAACACCAACGCGGTGCTATGAACTAGATAAAATTGCAGACGACACTTTTATAAGCATTAAAAAATTGTAACTTGTACCAAAAGCTTTGAAATTAGGTACATCATAAAGGTAGGCAGAGAATTTATATCCATTTTTATATGTATATTTTCTGGAGCTCTGGAATTGATAACGGTATGGATATTCTATTTTTGTTTGGAAATGTGAAATATGTCATCTAGAAAACAATAATATATTTCCTTTGGCTAGAAAGCATGAAAGCTATGCTGAATATTCCACTCTAAGAAATATTTGATTTGACAAAGAGATTCGTTCGAGTTTCGCTTTTTTCTATTCGAATAACCGTAATTAAAGACAGTTGTTTTGAAACAGGGTATTGACCTCAGTTTACCCAGTAAACTAACACAATGCGAGCACTAAAAGATTACTCTGTAAATGGTGATATTTCACCTGGATATGAATAAATCCGCGTCATGTTTCCTATCACGACAAATAGCAGTGGGTCAGTGATTGATAAGGCAATTATCGGGATGAGTAAACAAAAATAGCAGTTCATTCACTCCCATCTTCATTAGTATATCTACGAGTACATTCGTCTACATCTAATAATTGACTCGTACTGGTTCTTTTTTTTGCTTCTTGCTTGGTTTTTAGTTTGCTTCCTGTCCCAATTAAAAGATATAGAAAACTTATTGTTAAATAACTTTCAGATCAGTTATTCAAGAAAAAAATACAAAAGCGAAGCCTATTGGTGGTGCGGCGCGACATAGTCTTATTAAATCCATAAATTACTTTTTTGTAGATTTCCACATGGTCGCACAAAAACAGGTCGAAGATTTAGCAACACTTACCTACTTATCTTATCATCTATAAAAATTCACTTTGTTAATGAAGGCTCTTCTTGTAGTAGGTACCTACATAATTTGAACGAAACAAAATTAAATATAATATATAAACACTGTTATTATAAGCATAGGTACAGGGGTTTCGGTATCACATATATTTTTAAGGCTTTTGGCGTTGAGTCCCTTGGGCCCTGATGCCAAATTTTTATTTGAAACAATAAGTAAATCAATTAAGGCCGCAACAGACGATGCAAGAGCTGGCAGTTGTGTCGTTCAGCGTATTGCGATACAGTGAGGAAATGCTGCCAGCGTCTTGGGTACAATGCCACGGGGGCCTAATTATTTAAGATATTTTAAGAGTTTTTTTTTTAAATGTTTACTTGTTTAATTGGTTGTAGTAGTTTAGAATTTTAATTTTTTTGTGAAGATATATAGGACCCTAAATGCTATTACAGAAAATACTTTGCACAAACTTTGTAAATTTGTTCCACATACAGCAGAATAAAACTAATGAAGAGGAAATAACAAGTCTTAGATGATTCACTTGAAAAACTTTGATCAAAGTAGGTACGTCAGTAAAGTTGATATTGCAAGGAATGTTTGATTTGATCAAATAGCTACTCGTAGGTTTTCTACGGCGATGTGACTGACATATTTGAGCTCTTTATATTTATTTAAGGAATTTATGTTAAGGTTTTACTGACGAGCAAATTCGTGTTTACTCAACGATGTAAATGTTTGGAGCTTATCACAAAACTTTATTATTTGTACTCAAAGCCAGCTTATATTAAACTTTGTTTTGAGTTAAACATTTTTTTAAATTAATTAAATATATTATTATTCGATTTGCCGGACTCTGTCAGAAAAAAATAAATCAACTGCGCCTCGCGCGGATTCATACCTACTTTCGACCGGCTATCCAGAGTTCCCCTTGTTCCAAACATAATCAGCTACCTACTCTCAATAATTTTGTCAAACTTAATTTACTTTAAGTATCTAGTTTACTTAATTTCATTTACTAACCAATTTAAACGTTACTGAGTAACATAAAGATAGCAATTTTTATTCTTTCAAGACCGCTGTGAGTCGACTAGCGAATCCATTTGTCAGGATCAAAGGACCGCTTTTTCTCGCCTGATGACGGATACCATAGTTAGGGACTAGCCGTCGGTAAAAAAGTGTCACTTTTTCCATCTTTGTGTTTTATGCATGGAATTAATAGACCTACTTACGTTTTATCGTTTGTCCCAACCTCTATGAAATTGACATTAGCGAAAGCTTTAAATTGAACATTAAACTGAACTTATTACATGACCGTTGGCTCCAGACATTATTAATCGAATGCAGGTTTTAACCGTAGACATTAAATTGCAAAAGATGGAAAAATATAATAAACTAGTGGACGCCCGCAGCTTCGCTCGCGTAGAATTAGACCCATTAACGACGTCTACCCGTCTAACGACTTCAAAAACGGCAAAGTTTCATACTAACTTTGCACCCCCGTTTTACCCCCTTAGGGGGTGAATTTTCAAAAATCCTTTCTTAGTGCTCCCCTACGTTATAAAAGGAACCCCTGTGCAAAATTTCAAGTTTCTAGCCCTTATAGTTTAGGCCCTGCGTTGATATGTCAGTCAGTCAGTCAGTCAGTCACCTTCTCCTTTTATATATATAGACTAGCTATACCCTGCCTACCACGCTTCGCTGTGGCACATTGTGATTGATTGCGAAATGAGAAACAAAACAAAGAATACATGTCATATAAGTTTAATTTTGCAATACTTGTGGATATACAATATTTTTTTGAAGCGTACACAAACCAACATAACATTTATATATATATAGACTATAGTGATAGATCCCCTTAAGGTAGGTTAGTTGCAGCGATACTTCAGTTAGTAGAATAGCCAGGGTTCGGTTCATGAAATTTTTCGATTTTCCGGGATTAAAAATTACCTATGTTCTTCTTCAGGCCCTGTTCTACATCTAAGCAAAAATTCTGATTGATCCAGCATTTCGTTGAGTCGAAGAAGGGCAAACCACACAGTTTCCCATTTATGTATTAGTGTGAATAAATGGATATGGCCTTGTGGCATTGGTTAGTATTGCTCCGGCCAAACTCAATTCTTTTATATCAAACAACAGCCTCATTCCTAAAGAAGCTTTTTGTCCCTCATCGTGTCGGTAATAATTGAATTTCTAAATTTCGTTGTACCTTCTCTGTCGTAAATCAATAAATATTTGGCGCGTCACTTTCAACGAATAAAACTTTTAAAGGAAAATTTACGTCGTAGAATAATCCGTAATATACTAGCTGTTGCCCGCGACTTACCACCACCGGCAGAAATAGTTCTTAGCTTAGTGTTTGCTTTGGCTTGACTTTTCTGACAGTATTCCCACCAATTTACACAAAATCTGAACAGCAGAACAACCCTTTCTTTGTCCTCTCACGAATACTTATATGAAGCAAAATCGGCCTATCCATATATAATAATGTTTAATATGAAAATTAATTTCCGTCCAACGTTTGAAACGGCTTAGGTACTCTTTTCAAAATTAACGCCACATCAGATAAGTTCGTATGTTCGTATTGTCCCTACTTTGTGATTCGGGTCCCCAATTCCAATAAATCATGCGTATAACAATTAAAACGTTAGTCCGTTTGAAATTTCAAATTACAATAGATGATTCCAATAATGTTTTAGCGGAATTCTCTTTATAATTATACGACTGATTGGTTATGTCAATATATTTTTTGGGTCGAAACATATGTTATTATGAGTAGGTACGTCATCTTTAATGGTATAGAATAAATAATACTTTATTTTCCTTAATATCAAATTAAAGTAAAGCAAAATAGGAATGTCATGATTTCTAAACATGATGCTGATTTTCAGTGCGGCTCTGTTGAAGTAATAAGTTTGATCGACTGTCGTTTTGCTAGAAAAAAACTGATTTATTAATCAACAAGTAGGTTGTATTAATGTACCGTCTCCACAAGACAAACATTACTTACTTATGGGGATATGTAGTAGGTATAAAAAAACAAACAGAACATGACAGTTGATGATTTATTAGTAAGTTTATCTTAATTTTAAAAGATTTTACTTAACTTCACTCGTATGTATTCATTCATGTATGTATGTCCTGGAATCTTGCAATCAATATTTCACCCACTTCCACTGAAGCTATCGAGCTGACATTTGGCACACATATTAGGTTCCGATGACAATGCAATAATATGGTACTGTCAAACTGATCTGATGATGGAGCCGGAAGATATTAACTGGAACTTCATGATGGAATATCGTATCATAGTCGTGTTTGCACTTGTGGTAAAGTCTTGTAATGAACTTTGACCACGATTAGGTTTCAAGGTCAAGTTATAAAAGCTTTTTAAAAAAAAATTTTTTTTACAGTATAGTTATTTATTATGAGTAGACAAACCACAGATTCAGTCGCGAGCTTTTGTCACTGCGTCCCTGTGCAAAAGACCCGACGCACGCTCTTCTGCATCTGCTTGCGCACACGCATTCCTCACTCCACCTTCACCACATAATTTTGCTCATCACCCACACATAGTACATTAGTAATTTTCCAGTTCCAGATCACTCACCATTGTAATGCTGGTAGTAAAGAAAGAGATTCCAGCCTGCTGGTGATCTTGGGGCTGTTGATCAAACGGACCGCGCGTTTTTATTGAGTCAAATGGGCGCAGCTGGTACTCAGGCGCTCCGGCCCAAAGATGGGAGCAGTACTCCATGTGAGGCCTCATTTGTGCTTTATTAAGCAGAAGCAAGTGCCCCGCAGTTCAGTACAGTTTGGCCTTGTTTAGGACGCCTAATTTCCTAGAGGCGAGTTTCGCCTTAGGTACTCTCCAAATGACTCCGAAACTGTATATTACTCAACATGATTGAGTCTACCCCATTCCGAAACCTGCTCCAGAGAGTTTTCCGATTCAGACACAAGTTTGATTCTGCTTTCCTCCACTTGCGACTGTGGGGTATTCTGGTGGGATACTGGTGGGGTCCCGTATAGGTAAGTAAATATTTGATTATTACTTTTTCAAGTAAGTACCTACCTTTATTTTACTGTATGATCCTTTTTTTAATAAGAAATGGGTACTACACGGTGTGTTTTTACCTTTTTATTATTATTACAAGCTTTTACTAAACATTTGTAGGTATATGGGTGGGTTGGTACGTACTATGTGTTTTAAGTTATTGCAAGTGAGATTTGAACCACATCCAGATGTCTTATTGAACTGAAATTTTTATTCCTGCGTAACTTCGGTGACAACGGAACGGAACGGAAGGTGACGGTCTTAACCTGTTGTGACAACCCTAACAAAATAGGTAACAATTTTGCACGTTCTTAAGAAGCTTAGCCTCTGTTCCTAATATCTACTTTGTGCCTGTACTGTCTTCGCTGCACTGTACTGCATAGCAATGCATGTCACACAAGTCTCTTGTAATTATATTAGAATGATCATTGATGTTCAAATAATGTTACGGAATACATACGGAAAGCGTAATTCAATCTGAATGAAACATACAAAAGCGACAACCGCTAATCGTAGAATATGAAGCCACTAGAGAGAGTTTGCAACATTTAAACTTTATCGTTAACGGTCTCCATTAATTCTGAAGTAAATAGCAGGACATGTACCTAAGTTTTGTATTATGTAATCTGACATTGAATAATTTATATACTATATATAGTATACGTAATATCATCATTCCGAGTACTTAGACTAGACTAGACTAGTACTAGAACTACAAGTTTTTAACGAAGAATATCAATTAAATAAATAAACTTTCTTTCTTTCTTTCTTCAATTAACCATAACCTACCTATCTCCACCACCCCTACCATCTAAACCGGAAGCCAGCCAAAACCCATAGACCTGCACAAGACAGATACAACTAGGTCCATATTTGCTCTTATTCTCACGATACTCATGTTGATTGTGTCATATGAAGAAAAAAATATTCTGAATACGAACCCGCTAACGAAGAATGTCTGTCGACTGTCGACTGTATTGTGTAGGATATTTGAAATAGGGATATTTTAAGAAATATAATAAGATGGTCACCCTTCAAATGATAAATCAGGCAAGTTACGAGTTCCTCCACGCAATTTACTGGCAAACAATTTACAGCCTTCACTAACCCTCTGAAGCTGCCCGCAAAAGTTTAAAGGCTTAACCGTGTGTTCCTTCACCCCAGTTCGCAATACTATTCAATACTTACCTACTTAATTAGTAGTAAGTATTGAATTGTGTAGCGTCCATAGCCCAATGGCTCACGTCGGTTAAATGTGATCGAAAGAGTTAAGCAACGACGGGCGCGGTCGGTTTGTGGATGGGTGACCGCTAGTGGCAAAATTTCATGGACGTAAAGCCGTCGGTCCCGGTTGTTTTCAATTCTGGAAACAGTCGTTAAGCCTTGTCGAAGACCTTCGGGTGGCTTGAGAACATTCGATACTGGGTTGGCTACTAACCTCTCCACCAATCCACATTGGAGCAGCGTGGTGGAGTATGCTCTAGACCTCCCGCAGAAGTGTTTGTGGGGGAGACCCGTGCCCAGCAGTGGGACGTCTATGGGTCGCAGCGATTGAATTTTATTGCTAGTTAGAAAACGTACCCCTTTTATCTATCAGCCCTTGGGAGTCTATTGCTATACCACCATATCTATCCTATCAGAAGTCTATTCGTCTTTTCTTCTCACTAGCTGTTGCCAAGAAAAATGTAATAAAATAAATTGTAAATCTTTATCCATTATTTCTCTTCCATTTTAATGATACCACAGAGTGTAAAACGGAACCCTGTTCCTTTTTCATCTGACTGACAATCTTATGGTTCTATCTCTTGAACGGAAATAGCTAGAAACCTGAAATTTTCACAGAATGCGTTTTACTGTAGCCGTTATCACAACAAATGAAAAAATGAAAAAAAATTGGATTCCAATTGGGGTCACAATAAAAAACCACGGCCAAGTGCGAGTCGGACTCACGCACGAAGAGTTCCGTACATAAAAACGGCACACGGACTTTGTATCCTTCATATTACAATCTCTGTAGAGGTGAGTGCCCCATTACAAGATACACACACACCTAAGAGTAAATTACGTACAATTCATACACCATTTTTCCACTTACAAAAGCTATCGCTAGCGACGCCCATAAACTACCCATTCTTAGAAGCACTGCGAACACTTTATACCTATTTTGAAATAGCAATCCTTATCATCAATTCTTTCGCGGTAAATCATATAAAGCATTTTAAAAAATCTCCAAAATCCAGACAATATATTATTCTGTTTATGTAAACTACCAAAGTAGCACTTCGGATAAGTAGTTGGGTTTGGGGATGTTTAGTTTACATTACTGGTAGAATGTGATCCTTCTTACTTAATTCGGTGTTAGTGTTGGACGGCTTTGCCAAAACTTATGTGTCGTATGTGTTATGTGTGGGGTTTAGTTAAGCCCTCGAAGTTTATTTGAAGATACCATACATTTGGCAAACATTTTTTGACGTGATAACGTCTTATTAATCGATAATATATAATAACGCTGGCTGCACGCATGAAAAAGCGTGACTCATACTGATGTTCCACCTACCGTTTCGAACGTGCAAGCGAGAGCGCGGAACAAACGATAGAGAGGTACGATCGACCTAAGCGTTCGGCTTCTGACGCATCCATCTCTTTTCCACTCCGTCCGAGTAGAGACAGCGGCAGCACACTACCTACACACTGATTTGTCAACTGTTTATAATAGCGATGGGCGATTGTTGCAAAAAAAACAATCGAATGAATCGAAAATTGTGCATTTGCGCATTCGATTGTCGATTCAGTAGTTCCACGGGATGATTATTCGAATAACAATCGACAAACTACTAACTGAACTACTAAATAGCTAAATACTTAACTGTAGGTACAATCAATTGCCTTGCGCTGTGCGTAGTGCGTACCTACTGCGCCCGGCCGGTGTTGCGTCGATTCGATTGTTTTCAAGTACCTATTCGATTTGTTTACACTTTAATTTATTTAGTTGGTTTTTGACTTTAATAGAGCAAGGTTACGCGCGCGGGTTATAACAGTTTGACACAATGCCTAAAAGATCTTTAGTATGGGATTTTTTCGTAAAAATAAAAGAAGGAAATAAGCATAAGCATAAAAAGACAAAGTTGACTGATAGAAAAATGTAAGAAAATAATTATTTATTGTTTCATATTTTATTTTTTGTTTTGTTTAATAGCCGGTTGATTTGTGAAGAGTATTTAAGTTTTTTGTATTTTGTTTTAGTTAATTTAGTTCTACCAAACCCAGGACTAATTTAAGTATGTTGTTAAAAACGAATAATTATAAAATTTTCACTTTTTTTATTCCAGTCTTTTAATCTTACTTTGAACTACTCCTTACTTACCTACCCATCTATTGGTAATTTTGTAGTTAGTAGTTACCTAACCGTGCGCCGCGCGCCAGCCAGTCGATAGTCGATACCTTTTATAATTACTTATTTAGTAGTACGATAGTAGAAGTAACTGCGCTCATGCACTACGAATTAGTAGTTCACACTTCATGCGCATGGTAACTATTGGTAACCAACCTTTTCGCCAGCCAGTCGATAACAATCGACTGACATCAATTGTTATCGACTTTTATCGACTAAACTGAACAATCGACTAATTCGATTAATTTAAGTAGTAATCGCCCATCGCTAGTTTATAATATGAAGTGAAAAGATATCTTATGACGTTATCACGTAAAATTATCGCCCGTAAACCGACTTTACAGACAACCAATTTTTTTTTGCTAGGTTCATGATGTTAAATGCTTTGTTTTCAATGTTTATTTGCCACCCGCAACAAAAGGTAGGTACCCGTTCCTGAGGAGATTCGCTAGCAATCAATCAAATCAAATCGCATCGATTTTTAAATCGATAAATAAGTATCCATTGATTTCTGATCGAATGATGACTCTCTCGGATTATGATTGGTCAAACTACGGCTGAAGCTGGAGTTTGAGAGTAGTAATCTTTGGTGTAGATGATAAAGGCTATACATTTTAATATTTTAAAACATCCCTTGATGGCAGAAATAATTCTGCACGTAAAACGATGTGACGCGGGCGGAGCCGGGAAAGCTAGTATTCAATAAAAATTATACTGCTTAACTATACGAATAGACGTGTAAAACATTAGGTTATTTAATAAGCAAATAGTAAAAAACGCATCAGGTTATTTAATAAATCGAACTACAATGGTATCCGTGACTATCTTCGGACAAAGCCCTGGTATAATTATGATTGAACTTCACGTACAGGTAAATTCGTTTAGCCATTAATTAATTCCATGCATAAAATATTTTGGTAGTAGGTACAATTTAATAATAATTTATCTATTACAAAATTTATATGCGTGGAATATTATTATTAAATTACTCGAACGTGTACGATTGGTCCATTGTGTGTGCGGTATAATTTTGGGTACAATGCTAATCTCAACACATGACGGCTGAACGAACCCTTTCTAGAGCCGTGTTGAAGGAACGTTGGATTACAAATGAAATTGAATGGATGGAATGGAGTCTTAGATTATATTATTTACTTGTAGTGTTTTTTGGAATATTATTATAAAGGCTACCGACCTAAATTTTATTTCAGACTGTCATCATTAACCAACCAGCTTTCAACCAATACGGTCTGTAAAGTTAATAATAATAAGATAAAATTTACTCTTCAAAGTCTAGTTTTAGGAACAATCTTACTATTGTTTGCGACCGTTTTATTTTTTTAGAGGGCTTGTTGGCCCAATCGGTAGTGACCCTGCCTTCTACGCAGTCGTACGCGGTCGTGGGTTCGAATCCCACTCAGGACAAACTTATGACGAACACTTAGACTTAGTGTTTGTTCTGTGTCTGGATACTAACATCTACTTAATATTTATTTATATCAGTCTTTGACACCCATAGTACAGGCTCTGCCTAATTTGGGGTCAGATGGCCGTGTGTGACGATATCCATGATATTTATTTTATTATCGTTTAATTTATTACATTGTAATAAATTACCGGGTCTAGGTTAGTCTATCATCAATTTTTATTAACATTTATTGTGACAAGTTTGGACGTAACAACAATTTACTCCAAAATATAATTAACAACAAATCTAACGTAATAAATATATTTTATAAAGACTAAAATCTTTGCCGTATAGCGGAGAAGTCGAGGAAAATATTCAACAAAAAATATTGCGAAAGGAATTCTTTAAAACGCCGAGATATAAAATATGAGAGATGAATGGACCCATGGGGCTGACATTAAGTACCGTCGATTAAGTATCAGGGAAAAATACCGCCCACGAACGAGCTTTTCCAGTTTTCAGCTACTTATGTACATTTATGATATCTTGCAGGATAATAATTTAACTTATGCTTAGCTTATTTAGTTGGTAGAACCTAAATAGATGTAATAGATAATCATAGGCGGCAATTTGATGAGTGCTGCAAATTAGTTTGCTATCTAGTATTTTTAAATTGAGATTGATTGATGCTAGCTAGCTAGCTGTAACCCATAAACGTCCCACTGCTGGGCACGGATCTCCGCCACAGACACAGCTGCGGATGTGTTGAGTATAGTGTGTAGAGATCTTAACGTGCCCTCTGAAAGTCGGTCAGTCGGTGTTGCCTATAAAATTTTGCCACGACTTTTTGGTCACCTATCCACAAACCAATCGACAAAGTTAAGCAACGATGCTTAACTTTGTCGATCACATTGAATCGACGCGAGCCATTGGGATTTATGGACGCTACGAATTGACCGTTTTAACCGGAGTTTTCTAAAAGGTGGAGATCTAATAAACGGGCAAAAGAATCCCTATGCAGCATTTGCCTGATTTTTGCCGTCAAAAGTGGTTTTGGCTGGTTATAAGTTTTGAATTTAACATATATACTTATTATAGAGTAAAGTATGTAGTCCGTGCTTATATTAAGCAGGCTCCATCCTATGCGTAGCCTCCCAAACTGCTTATGACTCCCGTTTGAGTTCAACCGGACTTTTAATAATAAATGTGTTTATTCCCTTTTTAATACAGTGGTTGGTAAGGGGAGCCCAAGAAAATGGAGGGCTCGGGGGGAAAGCCGAGAAAAAATGACACAATCAACACAATTTGTATATTGTTTGGTTAGGTTCAGTTGATCTTTATTCACGCAAAAAAGGGCGAAGCGGGCTTTCGCCAACATTTAACAACAACTTGTGTAACACGAATTCGTAGGTTAGGTTTGGTTCTTATTAGGCTTTAATTATTTACGTAAAGTTCATTCTTAGTAAAAACCTCTTTGCTAACTGACATGCAATATTTTTGCATTTAGTGTTAGCATCATAGAGTAATTCCAAGTCAACGCTAGACCAGTACCACAGAGGGGGTGCTCTTTGACCTCTACCTTCTAAACACGGTCACTCTTAAAATGAATGAATATAGTCTACGCTTGCTAGCTACGTATTGATACATTTAACTTGTGTTAATAGGCTTAATCCGTAGACATAATATATTACATACTTCGCTTCATCAAAATATTTTTGGTTAGGTTAGTTTAATGATAGTAAGTAGTTGATAGTAGTAGTATGGGTCTGTACCCACACTACCTGACAACTCTGTAGTTATCTTAGTATTCAATTATCTCACAGATCTATCAGATTTTTTTTTATTAAGTACGAAGCTCAGAGCAATGAGACTACGAAGACATGCTACACGCGTTATTCAGTCGGGACACTTATAATTCAGGCTTGTTTATTTTATGGAAACGTGATTGGAGATATCGGCGAGGTATTGGAGAAGAAAATTGGAAAATAGACGTCCGTTTATGTACCATGTAGAACAATATTTTTGAAATGTTCTTCAAATATTTGGCCGGCACCCGAAATTGGAAATGCGACATGATTTATTTTTGTGATTGGAGATTTGTAAGGTAACATGTTTTAAAATAATAAACGAGTATAGTTACGAGTATGTATTGGTATCATTCACGCTGTCACACAATAAAAATGCTTTCTTTTTCTTATAATAATATGTAGGTATTCTTGTGGGATTG
Organism: Carterocephalus palaemon; assembly: GCA_944567765.1. Lineage (NCBI taxonomy): Eukaryota > Metazoa > Arthropoda > Insecta > Lepidoptera > Hesperiidae > Carterocephalus > Carterocephalus palaemon. Next base: position 8,715,832 of record OX155651.1, on the reverse strand, counting down.
ACAGAGATGTCTGAGACAAGTATGAACATAATACAATGTAGGTACTACTGTGTTAGGCGACTAATGTCAAAAAAGAATATTTATAAGTCTATATAAACCGCCAATCATTATATCATAGTTAAACACTTCTGTCGATCGGATTGTCACTGACTCGTCCACTGGAGGAGTTCTCGTATTGGAACAGCGTGGCGGTATGGGCGGTAGCTTAGCTTTGTACAAACCTTGTTTGTATAGGTAAGGTTTTTTTTTATGGATACAAGATAGCAAACGAGCTTGCAGCACCACCCATCCGCTGCAGCCCATGACAACTGTGACTGACTTTGAACAAGACTCAATTAGGGACTGGGATGGTTAGTCCAATTAGTTGAGAGAGTTAACTAGAACATTAGTTGGTCAGTTCGTTAGTAGGTATGAGGACTGGGGACTGTTAGTGATAGTTAGTCCTGTTAGTTGGTGTTAGTAATAGTCCAGTTAGAACTTGTTAGTAGGAGTCTCGTTCTAAGTCAGTCACAGATATGTTGCTACCCTTGAGGACTAAGATGGTCGCCTCTAAAGAAGTGTGGACCATAATTGCTTAAAAACAATTATTACACGGCAGAAATGGTACTAGGTACCGTGGCGGGCGGTGGTACTGCCCCGGGCGAACTCTATATGGAACCAATTAGCTTTCATGTAAAACCTATTTGGTTCCCTATAGGCTCTACCACCTATAGAACTATTAACACCTATATATCAATAGTAATTTTATTGTTATTTATTTATTATATCTACAAATAAATTGAATAGGTATGTATTATCAAACTGTACCAACCACAACCAAAATTGTTTACCGCTCTACTAAGCATGATTAATTTTTCAATAAAATTATTTATTGGAAGAACTTTGTTGTTTTACGTTTCCAACAGCCATTATGATTTTTATTAAAAAAGTTTGTAATTTAACATGAGTGGGAGAAACAATTTGTCTTATGGCCCGGTAAGTAGCCAAACCTTTGCTAAATTTGGCTACTGTGTTGTTAAAATTAGGGTGCATCTTATAATTTATTTACATGTTTTATCTGTTTAGTAGGTAACCAATATTGTATGTAGGTACCTAAATAGGTATCGACTTATTGCGCATGTAGCTTTTAATATAACTGCAGTACCTACTAATAAAAGTTAATTGTCATCTTTTAACATGTGAAATAGTACCATGTTAACACGTTCGCGGACGGTGAACGTATATAATATTATGTTTTAAAAATAAAAGTTCTACTATGTCTGATTCACCGTCCGAGAACTTGATAAGACAAAATAAATATAAATGTAGGTAATTGATACTGAAAATATTATAATACACAGCTTTGTATATTTATTTTAACTGGATACAACCTGACGAACATTCAGACAAACATTGGACATTGAATATGTCATAATAAGTACATATATGATTTAAAATGCAACTTGCTTTACAAAAAACATTAAATATGATGGACCATCAACCACATCATCTACAACCACAGAATACTTAATAGTAGTCTTACCTACTTATCCGCCATTAAATAAATAAATTCTATTTCCTTAAACCTCTACCTACTCAACAAATTTGGACCATACATTTAGACCCAAATTACGAAACAAACAAAATTTCCTCTTAATATCATTTTACCCACGAAAAACGGTCTCCTGTGTAGTAAAAGTTTTGGTAAATTGCTCTGGTTAACTTTGACTTAGAAAAATGGATATTGTATGATGACGTATGGTAACAAAATGAAACTCGCTAGTAACAGCTGGTGGTGACATTTAATTTCTTAAAGTGCAGATAACTTAGAAAAGTCATTGGTGCCGCTTGGATTTCAACCCGGACCGATTGAGTGAGAGGTGAGTTCAATCAGTTCGATAGCCACCGGGCTGTCACCGCTATGAAGTAGGTACAAACCAATACACAAGTATTGAGTAACTAAATGCAATGAACATTTTCCATTTCTAATTTTATATTACAAAAAAACATAGTACCTCTACCTAAAATAATTAATGCATTATACCATTATACGTACGTAAAGCTCTTTAGGTGTCAATAAAGATGCACCTATATCCATACTAATATTATAAATGCGAAAGTAACTCTGTCTGTCTCGCTTTCACGCCAAAACTACAGAACCGATTTATAAGGTAGTCTAGAGCCTGAGAAAGGACATGGCCACTTCTTAATTGGAAAGGGTTGAAAAGGAGGATAAAAGGTTGTATGAAAGTATTGTCATTTTCAGAACTAGAAGCATAACATTTATATTTTAGGCTGTTAATTAGATATAAATAAATATGGCATTCAAAGTTTGTAAAAATGTTACCCTTATGGATGTAAAATAAACATAGGGGATCGCGATAACGCGTTAAGAAGAATCTATTATTATGTCTAATTCCACGCGAGCGAAGCTAGTAATAATATAAATAAGCAAGTAATATTGATTCATTAGTAACTGTACCTGCTAATAATACGCACTGTAGTAAGCAACATTATTATGCTCAGTACTGTAATGGCAACGGTAGCCTTAATTCAATCAAAGACCTAACTCAATTATTTACGGCAATCACGATAATTACTATCATACGCCCTCGATAAATAGAATTTCAGTAGGTAGTTAATGTTTTCTCACACAATCGAAATTAATAGATTTAGTTGATTTATTAATACAATCAAGTACCTAACAATAATTTTCAAATTTCATGTTCCGCTTACGTTGCTGTTTATCTCTCTAAGGCAGACTGGCAGATAATGATTTTAGCATTAAGTCCGCCTATGCTATATTTTTTGTATGGTGCATAAAGTTTAAATAAATAAATAAATTATTTCTAACACTAGGGTAAATATTTTTATTCACAAGCTACGATAAACGGATACCGTAAATCAGTTTACGTAACGTATCATTCGGCTTAGTAATAAAATGTACACTGTAAATCAGTTTGGGAAAATGTATTGAGCAATATTTAATATACATTATCTACTTATAAAGAAATATCGTAAAAGGGGCAAGCGTAACAAAGTTCAAAGGACTAAGCCGATGGCATGGAAATTTTCGATAAATGTTCAAACCGTTTACCTAAGAAGATTTAGCAAAGAACGTCAGGGAGAAGGAAGCGAGTTTAATCTTTGCGTATCGAATAGCTAGTCTTAGCTGACGTCCCCCTTTTGGGCACGGGTCTCCCCCACAAACAGCTGCGGGGTCTAGAGCATACTCCGCGCTGCCCCAATGCGTTTGGTGGAGGGGTTGGTGGCCAACCCACTGTCGAATGTTCTCAAGCAATCCGAAGGTCTTCGACAAGACTTAACAAATGTTATTTTACAATCGAAAATAACCGGGACCAACGGCTTACCGTGCCCTCCGAAGTACCATCTTAGCGCCGGTAGCGTCTGTAACGTGCATGAATATTTTGTCGCTTGCGTCACCCATCCAAAAACTGACCGCACCCGACGTTGTTTAACTCTATCGATCACGACGAGAGCAATCGGGCTATGGACGCTACAGCAATTGGGCTATGGACGCTACTTATCGTTAAATAAGTTTGCATGCATGTTATCCTAGTCAACCTAGAGTGATTTAAGTTGTCCGATTCGTTTTGAGGTCGTTTCAGACCCACCCTGGTCGGTCATGCACCACCCGGTGGTGTGGTGTAGTGGTGTTGTGGTGGGTCTTTCAAAATGAATCCCGGTAAACAGAGGTTTCCCTGTATGCAGTTACCGTAGAGATGTGCTGACGCAATAAATACCTACTTACTAGGTTAAATAAACTAGATAGACAAATTTTAAAGTATCAATAACTAGAATGGAACTCGCGTGGAATTAGACATAACAATAGTTTTGTTTACACCTATATTATATAGCCTATGTCACTCAGTGAAGATGCAGCTTTGTAATGGTGAAAGAATTTTTGAAATCGCTCCAGTAGTTTTGTGTGAAAAACATTATAAACAAATGTTTCCTCTCTATAATATCTTTTCTATATATATAAAAATTGATTTGGTTTGTGGTTGGTTTGGTTTGTGGTTGGTTGGTTTGTGTACGCTTCAAAAACTCAAAAAGTTCTGCACCGATCGAGCTGAAATTTTTGAATTTTATCAAATTTTTGCATCAGTCACATATCCGCGAAAAATATTGTATATCCACAAGTATTGCTAAATTAAACTTATATGACATGTATTATTTGTTTTGTTTCTCATTCGCAACCATTCAATCACAATGTGCCACAGCGAAGCGTGGCAGGGTACAGCTAGTTAGTAATATTTTTACAAAATGATTTAGCCATACGCGTTATATCACCTCTTTTATCTGTTCTGTGGTTATATCCCTCTTATGCTATCTACTTGTCAAAGTTTGTTTGTTATACAAACAAAGGATGGAGGTAAATTGGGTAAAACAAAGTTAAATTTTGTATGTAAGCAAGCAACGGAGCGGCGCGGTGCGGCGCCCGGCAAGCGTAGGTTTACATTGAAAACCTCTGACATATTAATAAGATCAGATCGCAAAATTTGTAAGGCAAATACTATCGCGTAACGAGCATTATATGTATTACAAGTAATAGGCGAGGGAGACAGAGGTATAACTGAATGCCATCCTCATGGTATTAATTCGCAGTTACGCATTGAAGGCTTATTGAAAGTTATGTGATTTTAAAGAGCATTTTAACAATCAATATGTGTACTATCTTTTTTTTTTCTTTCAGCTTAAAATCGCTTTAAGTGATCGAATGTTAACTATAACATATGTCTCAGAGAACATCGAAGTAAATATGTTCTTTCTATCTTGCTAAAGCAATAAACAATAAATTAAAAGTTTGAAGAGACTTACCCTACATTGTCGCTAATGGGCTGCCCGTTCGTACTGAAACGTAAACAACATAAATTAAATGAACATAAAGATCATCGATGATCATCATAATGCAGCAGCAAAAACAAAATTAGATTAAGTACCACTTTCCCGCAGTTTTTTTTTATGTTGGCGACAATCGCACACGACCGATATTAGGTTACTTACAAATAAATTGGAAGTTCACTAATTAGCAAAATTCAATTTCTTTCGGTAGTAGCCTCACGAGCGTAGCGTAGACAGTTTGTAGGAGACGAGTGTTATTTCCATGATAACTCAATGTTCACAACAGCGCAAAGTGCGTCTGAGCTCCTTGTTTTGCTGACTTGGGCCCTCAGTGTGAGCCTGCCAGTAATAATTGATGTTTCTTGTTGTAAGGTTTTTCATGTTTAATAATTAATTCGATACCATAGATTAAAACAATAACATTGACATGACATATTGACAGACATGGAATGAAACCCATGGGCAGGGTGCTATATTGGTGGTATAACACGAGTGTACCTACCTATAATAAATTATTTTATTATTTTAAATAGTAAAGTGAAATGGTATTTAACTATTGAAACGAATGATGTCGTTTCCACCTATTTATTTGCAACTACCTCAAGGAAAGCGTAAGCCTTCAGTATTTTCTATTACCATTTCACACAAAGGCGTTTAACATACTATACTTACTTTCATATCGATGATTTCACATGAACCATTTCATAATAGAAAGCATAATTGATGTCACACTCAAGCATCTAATATGCTGGTACAAACATTTGTTGCCATATACCTTAGTTAGTACTTATAAGAAATAAAATCCAGAATGGTAGAAATTGCCTTCAGGGTTAGTAAGGACAAATCCTATACAACTTTATGAAAAACGTCGGTGGAAGGTCAAGTTAAGGCTTTTCCAATCCATCTCGTTTCAAGCTCTCCGTTTTCCCTTAATTTAGCTTCATAAACGATTCGATTCAATTCGAAAATTGGCTTTCCATCCCTTAATTAAAGACCCTGTCCAACTCGCAACGTGCACTCCTATTAAGTAATTTCATTTATTAATTTAGTTTTACAAAATCAAACCATTAAATATTAACTCAACGCAGCTTCACTCGCATATCAATGAAATAGAAATTACCTTACACTTTACACATATTACTTTAATCAACAACATATTTATGCGTAGGAATTAAAGTTAAATAGTACATAGATAATCTTTTCATAAATATTGAATTTAATTTTTTGTTAAAAAAACCAATTACTTTCAAACCCAACTTATTTAAGCAAACCAGAATTACCTAAGCAAGGAAATTTTAGTATACCTAGACCAAAATTTCCTAAAATTACTGAGTTACTGAATCTGCTGAAAGAAAAATATATTCGTTTAAAAAATGCAAATAACTGAAACCATCAGAAGAAAGATAAACCGATCTATACGAACAAAAAGTACTCGTACGTTCATACCCGCAGTATCTACCTAAGTGCTAACCTTTTATTAAACAGTTTGCATACTCAATTTTGTTGGACATCAAATGCAGAGAAAATTTCCTTAGAGCAAACGAAAATCTTTGCTTACCTAACAGGCAGTCTTTGGGGAAAATATCTCTGAAATTTACTTTCGATACACGACGTATTACAGACAATATTTTTTTCAAAACACTATGGCATCAAAGTACATTGACCGCAGGAGCAAAACGAAATGAAACATCGATTTTACGTTATATTAAAAACACACAGGATTTCATTATTTGTCTTGTCGAAACAGTATCAAATGCGATAGGTAGGTACTTAGTAAAATGTTGTCGAGAACAATAAAAATAAATGATTTTAAAATCAATTGCATGATAGATACTAAACTATTTATATACGAGCATTGATATATATTATACGAGTATATGATTGTTTTACCTGTTAATTATATGTTATATTATTCTAATTAGGTACCATAAGGAAGCGCGTAAACTAAATTATGTTGACTAAATAGATTGGTTCAATAATTACTAGTCGGTGCCGACGAATGCTTGCAGCGAAATTACTTCGATACAAAAATATTAAAGAAATATTGTTTAACTAGGCCGTCAATGCTAGCTTGATTTGGATGAGTCATTTTCATTCTCCATTAGGTATATTTTTAATCCATTTTACTGTCAGAACCGAGAAAAATGTACAAAAATGTTCAAAGGCGTAGTTATAGAAGCTCGCACCGCATAAAAAGCTATTAAGGCACGGGATCTTGGTACTATATCAATGGAATGTTCGATTGAACGTAGATAAGTTGGTATTATCCGTTAGGTATCTATACTCATCATCAATGACATTATTGTTTGTAAACGGACTAAACCTAAGTTTGAGTTACTTATCGCCCCTATAAATACTTTATTGATATTTCAGTACTGTTCGTTGACAAGTGGCCGTTAATGAATTTCACTGATGTGGCTATTATTTTGATGACATATCTGCTGATTATTTTGAAAATCGGGCCTGCCTTCATGAAAGGCCGATCTCCTTTCCAGCTGAAAGGCTTCCTTTTATTTTACAACGCCTTCAAGGTTGTGAATTCAAGCATTTTAGCTTTTAAGGTAAATAATTAGGTACTACTACTAGTACCTATTATAATTTCTCTGTGGTTCTACGGTAAAATGTAAAAAGCAATAACTGAAAACAAAAGAGAATAAAACTTTTATATGAAAAACACTTATTTACCTATGTGTATAAATAATCCGTGTAAGACTATCTTAACTTATTGACCGTAAAAGCTATTGTTTTGTGGTTTAAATATCGTAGATGTAATATGTCTCGACTACTTACGGCCAATAAACATTTGAATACTTAGGTACTTCAAATTTATTTAGTACCCAGTCCAAATTTTATGGCATGCTTATCTTTTCAGTTTCTTTCCTACATTATTGATAAGGGTTTGTTTCCAAGAAAATGTGAACACGATGAGTTGACTTTACATGTGAGTTTTCTTTTTTTGTCATTTAGGTACCTAGATATTTCATTCTTGGTTCTTCTTAGTTTGTCAATCTTGCAAAATGTGCAAACGATCTATTGTTTATCTATGTACATAAATGTTTCAGGTAATCGCAGGTCTTTACTGGAAATACATGGCGACGAAAGTCGTAGACTTACTCGATACAATATTCTTCGTGATTCGCAAAAAATACAATCAGATGACTTTTCTTCACGTCTACCACCACGTGTTCATGGTAGTAATAACTTGGTGGTGTTTAAAATTCGATCCCTCTGATCATTGGGCGTTTATGGCTTTCATGAATTGTACCGTACATTCGATTATGTACAGTTACTACGGAATGGCTGCCTTGGGGCCGAAATATGCCAAGTTTCTCTGGTGGAAGAAGTACTTAACCATGATGCAGTTGGTATGTTTGCATTATTTACGTTTTAGTTGGACAATTTAGAATTACACAACACTAAAAAGTAACAATAAAGTTAAAATAGTTACTTTAATAGATTTTTAAGTTACCTACATGTTATATTTCTTAGTCACATGAAAATGATAGGACCAAGACGTGCGCTGGAAGTTGGAACTTGAATATGAGATAGCTCCGGGGACCAATCCAGCCGCTAATAGACAAGATAATGTATGAGAGGTCCAACTTGATTAATGTCATGTTTCGAGCGCGACAGCTTGAAGAGAAGGAACGGTGAAACTCAACTCCCAAGGGACTTTACACATGCATGAAAGCACCCGTTGAATGAAAACTCAGCAGAATACTCATTAAACTGAATAATGTTTTTACATTTGCAAATAGTTTTTACCTCGCACCAATGATCTTTCGTTCCGTTCCATTTATGTAGTCAAAACAATCCTCTAAGATCAAAACCAACTCTAGTTAAAATCATTTAGATTACTGTCAATTAACATTATTAGTGCTTCCATTTGGAGCACACTGATGACAACATAAGATAATATAAGATTCGCGAGCATACCTATAAAATGAACGATAAGAAAAAAATTAGAATTGTCTTAACACGTATAAATATACAAAAAAAATGGTTGTGTGTAAAGTCGGTTTACAGAAGACCATTTAACGTGGTAACGTCATAAGAAACAACGTCATATGAAAGTATCTTTTCACTTAACTTTATAAACAGTTGACAAAACACTGTGCAATAAAATTAATAAAAACTTTAGGCAGTTGGTTAAGAACGTGCCAACTCATTAGCCCCGGGATTATGTGATGATTTTAAGCGACAATTTTAAGTAAGTAAATATGTCTCCAAAGACATATCTAGATGAAAAGTGGACAAAATCACGAAGTATGGTCGGGCCTTAAGGCGCCGAAGTGTACTTAAAGGTACCTTACCTACAAAAACAATGTTAGAACCATTATCTTTGTACAGGTACCTACCTTTTAGCTTGTTTACTGAGGCATTAAAATATAGGTTAAATTTCACTTGAAGGTATAATGACGTTAAGATAGTTAATTTGCTGACATCGCAAAAACCAAATAGAATTAAATGAAAGTCCCTTTTCTTCTAGGCCTTAGTAAAAAAAACAAATAAAACAAAGTGTCTTGAAAACCTACCGGGTCTAAAAAATACATAATGCAAAAGGTCTACCCTGAGATTAATGTGATGTACTGACAACGACTGAGAAGGAATAGCCCATAATGGAATGGCAGAGTGCCCTCGAGGATTAAAGGGGTTAAGAAAATTAAAATGAAAGCATTTAAACGAGCATTTTCGTAAATTGGAAGTTGTACTTAAGAAACAAAAAAACTTACCTACTCACTGAAGATGTTAACTATGTGTTTATCTATGAAATTGGGAAAATTTTAAAATATAAAAACCTTTTTTATTTTTGAAGTAGGTAGTACTTAAATCAAAGTAGATATTGGTCCAAATAATCTACACAAGTTTGCTGTCATTTTGATGACAGTTTGTTTATCCCTATAAATAATAAGGTTTGAAAATGCTGGTTATAAAATGTCCTATTTAGGTACACCAATTTTTTTTATTTACGATTTTTTTTAACAAAATGTTAAGTTGTTAAATTTTGCGATATTTGCCTCATGAACAGCATAGGAATATCACAAATAAGTATCTAAACTCTCTCTAACCTCTTTAGTAGCAGCACTGACTACATTACTGTATGGTAGCAGACGGTGGAGTCACGTGACTGAACATAGAGTGAAGTGATTCTTTTTTGTGTTTTAAATGGCATATTCATAACATAGTAGGCGATAATCTACATAAGTACGCCTATATTACCTTACACATGGTGCAAAATAATTTATACAAACAGAATAACTCTACCTACTCAAAGTTCTTTACAAATATGTGACAAGCACTTTGCATCATCTTCAATAATGTTACTTACGAATGAAATTTCGGTTCATATCACGTGAATAAAATTCCTGTGACACTCATGATTTGTCTGTCTCTTACCTTGACAGAATTGTATATTATTCTCTTTATGAATACAGCCCCAGGCATATACGGGCTCATGTGTAATATTGTGTGTTTCAGATTCAATTCTTCCTGGTAATAGCGCATGTCGTTATACAAACTTACAGCTCCGATTGTCCAATGCACACTGGATCCTACGTGGTTAGCCTACTCAACTTAGGTCTTTTCATTTGCCTATTCAGCGACTTTTATCGTAAACAGTATATGGATAAACAAGCTGGATTTGCATGTACTAACAGTTTTAATGACGAATATTGTAAATATAGTGAGGTAAAATGTGGAAAAACTCTATGAACCCTTTTTGTGATCCGACAGAAACTTAATAAATATAAATATTGTTTATAGTTTTATCCAGGAACCTAGACAAGCAAATGCTGTTAATAGGTATCCTTATGTATGACCAACCTATGAAGTGACCCTCGTGTAGCTTGTTTGTAGTTGCAATTTTTTTTTATACATACAGTTATATAGTATTTCAGCGAGGAAATATTTTTAGACATTCCAAGTATCGAAATGAATATAATGTGTGAACTAAATATTTTGTTGCGTTTTTTACCTACCTACTTACCTATTTTAATCAAGGGGATCCGAGAATGGTTTATATTCACAATTTGGTCCACTGGAACATGTTTTTTAAACACTAATTTAGTATTTTTATTTTTAACCGTCGTTCATTGACGTGAAGCGTCGCGTCACTTTGACATTTCATATAGCAGAACAACGTTTTCGGGGTCAGCTAGTATAGTTGTATAAAAACTGCATTTAGGGCAGAGATACCTTGATTGGCAAAGATGGCTAGTTTCACGTTAATCGTAATATTTATAAAAACTGTTTATTTTTATCGACACTTGAGGGACAGTTGATGGCGAATGGAACAAATCTAAGGGAGATTTAATAACATTATTAACCACTTCTTTACGAGGCTAAACCACAAAATAGTCTAATTAAAAGCAATAAGCTTAAATAGTTATGGTAACAGTGTAGCTATTACCTATACAACGATAAAATTTAAAACGGTAAAAGTATATTGTTCTTAGAGCACATATACATTTACATAAGCTTCCAAAACTTTCCAGATACAGTAGAAAACTTTAGCAAGTCTAAATCCCAGTAGAGTTCATACGCCTTGTAAAGGGTACAATAACGTCCCAGGACTAAATCTATAGTTCTAAAAATGTGTTTTCAATATCCAATAACACAAAAGTATCGCTACATTCTTAGTTTTATTATCTTTGGACCCAACAAAAGAATTGATATGACTGCAGCTATAAACTGTAGTGGATAGTGGATACTACACTATACATTTAATAAAACTTTAACGAGTCTTTACATTGAATAAATCTATAAGCAATAGACTTTGAACCTACAACATGTGACCGAAAAATAATTGGTGAAATGTCTATGTGTGTAAAAGTGGTTACAGCGGTGGCAGCCCAGTGGTTATCGAACTCGCCTCTAACTCGAGCGGTACGGGTTCAAACCCAAGCGGCACGCACTAATAACTTTTTAACCTTAAGTCTAAGGACACATCGTGAGGAAACCTGCAAGCCTGAGAGTTCATAATGTTCACAAAGGCATGTGAAGTCTGCCATTCCGTATTTGGCCAGCGTGGTGGACTAAGGCCTAATCCTTCCCATTGTGAGAGGAGAGCCGTGCCCAACAGTGGGACAAAGAAAGGGTTTCGGTGGTGGGTTGTGCACACCTGTGCACAACTCTTCGTGGAAATAAGGGCGTGATGTTGTTATGTATTTTTCCGTATGGTACGAAAACGCGTGCGTGTCCAACTCGTACTTAATGTATAGGTACAATAATTCCAACCTAATTAGCCAAACAAGCTGTCTTCCTCGGGATTAAACAGAAACAACTAGACTCAGGTATACTGCTCCAAGTGAAGGTACCCTAATGTTGTTCCCGTCTAGAATGTCTAATATAGAAGGAGAAGATACTTAAAACTTAAAGTACTTTGTCTGAATGAAGCGGACTTGTATTATTGCACTTGTGTTGTTAGCTAGACTGGGAATCCATAAATACTTCTGTATTGTTTGTAAAGACATTGACATCGGCTGACCACGTTCTCTGCCCTCTTGATAAGGGTTTAAAACGTGGAATTTTGTAGGTAGGTACTTCTGAAGTTTGGAGAGCAGGCAAAGGCCTCTGGATATTATTTCAACGAGTTCAATGACATCGAAGCGGACTGACACTAGGTACCTATCTATCTACTTAAGTGATTTAGATCAGTAGTAGCCTAGAACACGATGCGACGAAATCTGTATACGAACAAAGGTAAACGACAAAGCTAGAGGCAATGGACAGGCCTCGTCTTTCAAAGGACTGGACGGGTAAGCTAAGAAAAGTTATCGAGAAAAACTAAGTAGGACGATCGAAACAGCATGTAATGACCGATGCCAGTGTACCTATATTAAAACAAGTAAGTTAACTTCGACCACATAAGAAAATTAATACCTACTTTTTGACGACTCGTAACTGACTCTATTTTGATATTGAAGTACTCACACTTTCACACTTTAGTGTGTACCAGTGAATATTAATAATGCGATTCTACCATATATAATTTTATCGAAGCTGTGAAAGGACAATCATTGTGTACATTGTAATAGAATAAGTTTCGTTATTTGCCTTTTCCAGTTCACTATCGTTACAGCTTTTATAGGACGTTTGCAAATAGTATTTTTGTCATATTTATTTATTTTTATTTTATTTAATAATGAAATCGCGATAGACTAAATTATGAATGTCCCAAGCACGATACGTACCTACTTATGTGCCAAAAATAGAAGTATCATATTTAAATAGTTGTGTTATTCCATAAATAAGAGTAATATAGTATAGGTAGGTTGATATTGGGTACCTATTTTTTTTCTACATCATTTTACAATAGATAAGTGCTGCTGCAACCCATAGACGTCCCACTGCTGGGCACGGGTGTCGCTCATAGACAAATCTGCCCAAACCAGTGTCGAATGTTCTCAAGCCACCCGAAGATCTTCGACAAGGCTTAAGATTGTTTTCACCATTGAAAACAACCGGGACCGACGGCTTTAAGTGGCCTCCGAAGCACGGTTGTGCCTATGAAATTTTGCCACTAGCGGTCACCCATCTACAAATCGACCGCGCCCGTCGTTGCTTAACTCTGTCAATCACATTGAATCGACGCCATTGGGTTATGGGACGTTAGACATGGAGAACTTGTTGATCAGCGAAGATCAATACTCGTATCGGCAAAGCGGCGACCACGTTCGGAAGTCTCAAAACAAGAGGCACAAATATCTTACAACAAAAACCATGATGATCGTGTTCCAAACGTACATCTTAAGTATGCTTTTGTACGGACCAGGAACCTGGACATCGTATACAAAACAGAAACGCTGACTTAATTCCATTTGCATGCGCTGTCTTCGTAACATTCTTGGCATTACACGGAATTGCCAAGAAAAAAATGAAAGGGTATTAAAGATTGCAGACCTACTAAGACTACTCAAGTAGACAAGGTTGAGTTAGCTAGGGATGCCTCCTAATAGCTTGGTTACAGCAAATAAGAGGGACGTTGGGACTCCTAACGTCGTCAGACGTAAAGGAAAGTAGGTTAGGTTAGACGTAAAGGCCACATCACATGAAATAAGGTCCGTGAAACATTGAATTATGTACTCTAAATAAAACAATTAACTTGAATACCACAGTCCACAGGTTTTAATCAGTCATTTAATTCTCAGAAATTTTAGCAAGCCACCAAAATGTCAAGTTGTTTTCTGCATATGACGAATATTTCATTCGATTTTCATTGATATCTTTCGAATCGCCATCAGCTTCGATTTCTATAATCCGATAGCTTTTTGAATCAGATTCTTTGGTTGCAAAGACCAGATTAGGTGCTTTAGTCCTGGGAGGCCTTTCAATTTCATTCAGTTTGAATGGTTTTCTAAGAGAGAACATTTTCGAATCATCATTCATTTCACATTCGCTAGCAGTACTTGATATTGAGTTGTTTGAAGGAGGGGATTCTCGTGAGCTATGCGTTAATTTATTTGTTCTGTCACTGGGTTCATTTATTTTACTAGCATGTTGATTATTGTTGTCTTCATTTGGCAAAGGAGGAGTCATTTTACTAACATTATTTAATTTCAGTTCAATAAGTGGAGGATCCGAACCATGATATACTACTTTATTAACGGCTTCAGTGGAGTCTTCAGTAGATGGTTCATTATTAGGAGGTTCACTGTCTTCTTCAAGCAGTGGAAAAGTGATTTTATTTACATTATTTAATTTCGTTTCACTGCTTAGAGACTCCTCAGAAAAAGGCTCTATATTAGGAGGTTCTTGCTCAATATTTACTATACTAGCAGAACTTATTGCCGTCTCTTGATCTCGGGAGACGTTTACGGGAACATCAGAAGTGTTTTCAGATACATGAATTTTAGAAGGAGCATTTATGGCTACATCTGATTTGGTCTTTTTGTAAGCGCTCTCTTCCCCAACACTTTCTGATGCAGCTACTGAAGATTCTCCTTTTAAAATAAAAGGAGAATCTTCAGAGATGTTTACATTTTGTATTCTACCAAAAAACTCTTCTTTTGCCGAATTAATTACGGATACTCTGTCATTGGTCACATTATTTCCACTAATTTGTTGGTTTTCTTCAAATCCGATATCTTTAGTGTTCTTTTCTACATGTTCATTTTCTACATGCATTTCATTTGACACATTAGTGTTATCCTCTTCCTCTTGTTCTGCAAGTTGATTTGAGGTGAAATCTACTTCTAATTTAATATATTTAGCTGTATGTTGATTCTCACTGGTGTCACGCTCACGTTCCAAAGCTTCGACTGGATCTACTAAATGATATTGCCCAGATCCGGTCGCAAGTATAGGCCGGGAAGGATGTATTGAAACACTATTACAACAATCTTGATACAGGCGAAACTGAAATGAAATTTTTTTTTAAATTAAATGACTGCAAAATAGTCAAAGCGGACTTGTTAATTTAACTAGTCAAACTTACTCTAAATGTTGCATTCTCTCTATAATCATTTTTCACATTAAATTCATGAGCCCACTTTATATAAGTTTCATCCCAAACTCTAATTACTCCATCTGTACCGCCAGATACAAGGTATCTACCACAACTGGATATATCAAAGTATATCCTTTGGTTTGTGCTTACACATCGTTTCAATAAATTGAGTGGCCTCCTATAATATCTTATATCCCACACATATATGTTATGATCTTTACGGGCACCAGAAACAAGCTTTGTACCATCTGGAGTAAATTGTAAATGTGTGATACCACCTGTAACAAAATCATACGATGATCATGTTATCGGACACCACCATCATAAATATATAAAGTGCATTTAGGATGTAATAGTACATGATTTATAATACATGCATGATAGTTTTAAATTTACACAATTAAATTTTGTATGCCTGTTTTTTCCATTATTTTTATGTCACCAAAAACTATGACATACAATCAATATAACTTGGTTTTAAAATGCATATGCATTGCAATCACAATTGACTGTGATTGCAACTCTCTCGGTCACAAATTAAAGCCTTGCATAAGAAGTCTTAATGGAAGATTACAACAAAATTCATTTTAAATGGATAGTCATAACAAAAAAAGTGAAACAGTTATTCCACTTGACTAGCCCACTGCTCGAAATTCTATTTAAAAAGAACTTGTACCTGTATGTGCATTTAAATTTCCAATGCTTTTGTATGTGCCACCATTAAGTATACTGAATAGTTTTATATTTGAATTCCAAGAGCCAACAGCCAACAAATTGTTGTGGGTTGCTAAGCAAGAAGCTGCCAATTTCGTTTTGTGCTCATAAAAATCTCTGCCTGGCCTAAAAGATAAAATGATATATTGTAAAATATTAAATTGGAAAAATTTCACAATGAAGAATTGCAAATAATTATTTTAATATTGTTAGTGTTATGTCAATGTACATTTAGTAAATTTAATTATAACAGAAAACAGCTTTGTTAATTTATCAACATTATTATCAAACTAATTAACATGTTCACTTTACATTAAAAAATGATTTAATATCAAAACCACTATAGAATCCAATTTATTTCTTTTGACTAAAGACATTATTAGTCAATTAAAAGTTTTTGACTGGGCCACAATTTTTCACTCAGCAACATTTATTTTTAAAATAAAATTAAAAAAGGCTTTATTGAATTACAAAAGTGTCATTACATGCTAGTGGCAACTGTACTGTACTAGGTAGGATTTATGATATAATTTTCTTTCTAACCTTTCCACATCAAATGTTCGTAAACAATTTTTGTATCCACCAACAATCTTTTCACCCTGTTGAGTGAATGCGACAGATAAAGCAGGCTCCATCTCATCAACAGCATTAAATCCTGAAATAAAATGAAAATATTTTTTTGCAATTTAATATTTTACAATAAAATAAAAATTTCACTACTTATTTTACTGTATGGTTCGGGACATTCCTCCAACCCTGTGACCATATTGGTCTAGAATTGCAAATAAGAGGAAGAGTATAAACAAAGAAAAAGGCCTTTGCTAAAAGGCATGTTCAATCACAAGACTTATTTTTAAAAAGATATTTTTCGTAATTCATTTATTCATATTTTAAAAAAAATCACTCAAAAATGTGAATCCCACTGTTTGGAAATAATTAGCTTGATTGTTATTAATTATAATAAGATACACACTCAAAGACTGTAAAAATAAATCTAATTATTGCAATAGTTAGGATACCTCTATAGGAGCATCTGAGAGAGCCATCGTATGCATCCCACATCTGTATCGGAGAGTTTGTTTTAGTTGAAATCCAACTGAAAAAAATATATTAGAAGCACCTTTTAGTTTTGGAGAATGCATATTTACTACACTAACAATAAGTAAATGACTTACAATTCAACATAACATCAACACAGAAGGCAGAATCCATAAAAACTAAATCTTATGTGAACTACCTACCTACATGTGATTCTAAAAAATCATCAGTCTTTAATATTAATCTCCATCAGTCTTTACTTGTTAGATATTATTATTATATATAAAGAAAAAACTTACGATTGCAAAACTAGCCACATTACTTTATGCATACAGTAGGAATATTATTGACTGAAATTTAAAATGGTAGATCATATAAATATTTGTTCATATAAATGTTATATATTTTCCATTCTACAGCAATAACGTACCTGCATGTTTCCGGGACCTGACTATTCATTTTAGGATACCAGCAAAAGTCATATACCAGTCCTGCCTCCTTTACATGAATAGCTGCAGATAATAATGTGATCGGTTGATCACGTGTTGGACAGCCATCATACAAGTCTCTGGGCAACTCCATAACGTGAAACCCATCATGATTGACCACCGATAGACAGCAGGTTCCGTCTGGAGACCACTTGCATCCGCGCAAGTAGGGCTGAATGTCACTTTTAGTGCCAGGCGAACGCATCCAAAACGAATTACAAAGCTCTAACAGGCTGCCACCGTTGAAAAGCTCCGAAAATACCGGAGCGTCACGTTTAGATGGGTCAAGCTCATCATAGAAATTTCTTTTTTCTTGACTAGAATAATTGAGGCTAGGATCAAACGCAATATTTTCATCCATAATATACTTAATCAATGTAAATCAATTTGCTATAAAACGGTACTGACTGGCACCGAGGCGAGGAAGTGAATGATTACGTCCGGACCATTGGAATCATTACTTTTTTGATATTATATTAAAATTAATATGTACATAACTAACTTTGTTTATATTTTTTGTTATTATTGTAATGACATGGCAGCAACCAACTATCTTGACATATTGGTTGGCATGGCAATGGCACCACAGATTATGTAGAGATGATTGGCACTGGCAGGTTTGAAACACACAGACAAAAATTTTCACAAGTTAAAATTTTCCCGCCTCACCGCAGTAAAGCTGGTACTCACGTTCGCACGATTGCACATACCCACTTGTGATGGAAATTCGATAATTAACCGTTCATAACAGATTTTAAAAAACAAAGTGATATAAATATGATAGGTTAATTAGTCCAGTCAATTTAGACAATTGAAATAAAGAAAATTCCGACAGAGCCAAATCTTCGTAGAGACCTTAGGTTTACCACAAGGAATAAAGTGTCAAAAGTCCCCATCAACCCCATGTGTGCGTCGGGACTTATTCGGGTCCCAAGGTCAAAATTTTAGGTTTTTTGGATTTTTCTCGAAAATGGTAAGTTTCATCGAAAAAATACCGTAGAGCAAAGTTGTAGATCTTAAAGTTCTCTATAAAAATGGTTCCTATAATTTTTTCTCTAAGACCCACTATTTCCCAGATATTGCGCTTGTAAGAATCATGTTCTACATAGTATGCACACATATGCCACGTATATACATATTTAGGTACTCAAGCAAGCAAAAATGCCTACTCGTGTCTCTTCTACGTATACATTAAACTATTCTAAGAAAATTTACTCTAAAATGACCGCCAGTCCCTTACCGAATCCCCTCTACTTGAATAACAGATATTTAACATTTGTAAAAAATACACGAAACAAAAAGCAAGTACAGCTATCTTGTCTTCCTCCAACATCGGCATCTGCTACTCAACATTTGTTTCGAGTTTACTATCAAGTTCAGACATGGCAAGGCAATGAACTGAACCCTGAAGACTGGGGTTGGAAATTGATAAATAATACTTTGGAACCGATTCGAATTTACTGCCCCCTGCTCTCTCTCCTTCTCTTGTATTTAATTGAACATTTCAGCAAGAGACACCTTGGCAATTGGTACACGCTGGAGAACACTGCAACCCTACTTTTTTACAGCCACATTTGGCACTACAACCTTTCTTGCAATTGCAAAAAATGGTGTTAAGAAGTTTTTCTGGAGCACGGGGCAGTAAAGTTCGAATCGGTTCCAAAGTATTATTTATCAATTTCCAACCCCAGTCTTCAGGGTTCAGTTCATTGCCTTGCCATGTCTGAACTTGATAGTATACTCGAAACAAATGTTGAGATGCCGATGTTGGAGGAAAACAAGATAGCTGTACTTGCTTTTTGTTTCGTGTATTTTTTACAAATGTCAAATATCTGTTATTCAAGTAGAGGGGATTCGGTAAGGGACCGGCGGTCATTTTAGAGTAAATTTTCTTAGAATAGTATAATGTATACATAAAAGAGACACGAGTAGGCATTTTTGCTTGCTTGAGTACCTAAATATGTATTACGTGGCATATGTGTGCATACTATGTAGAACATGATTCTTACAAGCGCAATATCTGGGAAATAGTGGGTCTTAGAGAAAAAATCATTGGGACCATTTTTATAGAGAATTTTAAGATCTACAACTTTGCTTTACGGTATTTTTTTCGATAAAACTTAACGTTTTCGAGAAAAATCCAAAAAACATAAAATTTTGACCTTGGGACCCGAATAAGTCCCGACGCACACATGGGATTGATGGGGACTTTTGACACTTTATTCCTTGTGGTAAACCTAAGGTCTCTACGAAGATTTGGCTCTGTCGGAATTTTCTTTATTTGATCACTATTTAAGGTATGTGAAGTCTGCCAATCCGCACTTGGCCAGCGTGGTGGACTAAGGCCTAATCCCTCCCATTCTGAGAGGAGACCCGCGCCCAACAGTGGGACGTCTATGGGTCGCAGCGATCACTATTTTTATGTCTAAATTGACCGGACTAAATTAATTTGTTATGAATAAGAGGGTATGTATTTTGTCTATGAAACTGAGGCCAGTGCGCGCCATATCCAAATGCAGGCGACTTTATCTTTAATTTCTTTTGTTTGGGGCGCATCCGCATCACATGGAGCCGTGTTGTTTTATCAATTTTTTGACATTGACGCTGTCATATCACTGATGTGATGTGACACAATCACATTCATTCACCACACAGACATCATCAATTTAATATCAATTCATTCACTAGATCTCAATCAATCAATTTCGATTTGATTTTGATGAGATGAAAAAAGAAAAGTGCAAAAATAAAATAGAATTTATTTTCAATTTGCGGTTTCCCTTTTCGAAACACTCGTCTGTTGTAGAAGTATTTATAAATTAGTAAAAGCAGTAAGAATAAAAGCATGATAATGTTATGGGGAACATTTTGTAAATACACTTGAGTGCTGAGTTGATATTAAATGTTAAATTAGCAATAATTTAAAAAGAAATTTATCATGTTTCTTCCTTTGCGTTTCAGATGAATCTTAAGATTTTTGTGCGTGGATTTCGCTACAGTTCGATTAGATTTAAGACCATGGCGTTCCCGGATTCGCCAGCGAAAGCTTCGTTATGTTGCGAGGAGTCTGCCGAGGGTGCTCCTCCAACATATGCGATGTACGAGGCTCTTAAGGACTCCTGCCAGAATAATGCAACGTATTTTCAACCAGATGACAGTGAAAACGGCCAGCGATTGTACCAGGGTTTTATGACACTGCTGGATCATATTGATACTGTTTGGCCTTTGGTTGATCATGTGAGAAAGGTAAGTGTACCTGTTATATTAGGAAGACTAAACAAAAATACAAGTGGACACTAGCATTGAAAATTAACTTGTACAGCATAAAATAGCCATAACCAGTAAATTGTGTTCTATTTAATCTGTATTAATTCAAATCAGATTTATTGTTCATTATCCATATTTATAAATTAATATTTTAGAATTTAGGTATGAATAAAAGAACACCAACTATTTAAAACAAAAAAATAATGAGTAGGTTTGTGACAAATGCTGGTTGAAAGCTATCATATCCTCTTCGGGCCCTGTAAATATCATACCTCTTTAAATCTATTATTTTTGGGAAAATAATGCATGCAGCATGCAACAATATATCCATGTTTCCACTTCTGTCCATGTCTGTGATCATACTTTAACAACATTTTTTTACACTAATCAACACAATCCATTTTTGTTTTGGGGTGAGTTCCTGAGGAATCCAGCAGCAACAAAGTTTTCTAATTTTTAAAAGTTGATATAAAGAATTTTGAATATAGCTCTTAACAATCCCCAAACGTTCTCAAATCTCCTGACCTGACAGTGGCCACATTTTCCTCTGTGACCACAGTTAAGGGTCGACCATCACAATTTTCATCATGAAGAGAGACACAGACATGATCAAAATCTGTATACCAATGGCTTACAGTGCTCAAATGAGGTGCTTCCCTCCCAAAAGTATTTTGAAGACTATCAGTGCAGTGTTGCGGAGTCAGTGAATTTGATAAAAAACAATTGCTATTTCTCACAAATTTTTTTTAAATCAATGATTGAGTTTCTTAAGCATAAGAAAATATAACATTTGAAATTAAAACATTTATGGGCGGCCAGGAGAGCAGAACTTTCAGTGTGTAAATGTTTTTACTGCCACAGCAAATGTTCTGTGAACTTTGATGAATGAATATGAATCATAGTATTCTCTGGGATTTTAATGTTGTGTTTGTAAATGTATGTAAATGAGAAATAGCATTCATAATATGATAACAATATGTATTTAATAATCAGTGATAATATTGTTAACATTTATTTATCTGTCATCTTTATAAATTCAGGTCCTAAGTATGGACAATACTACAAAAAAAAAATCTTATTTTACTTTTTTTCCATTTGTCACATTAAATTTATTGTTACAGGTGGCACCCTTATATGACTTTGACACCAAATCGCCTGGTAATGGATACAGGAGCTTTGTCTCAGTTGTTGATTCCTGTGTATTACATGGACTTAAGCTGAGTAGGCAAGTTTGTACTGGTAGAGATGCTCTCCTCTTTAGAAAAGGATATTTCGTCAAGTAAGTCTGCCTTCATGACATTAAACTATTTTGAACACCAATGTATGCAGTGTAAAAACGGGAGATATGTTATTGGTGACTTTAAAATAGTGCCACGTCAATTCTTATACAATTGGACCACTTTGTATGATGGATTCTTATATCAATATATTATGTGCCATTTGCGAACACTGAATTCAGACACACATCTACACAACTATATGATCCTATGATACATGTTGGTTGTTTTGATAATATCAATGACTGCACCTAAAAATCATCTTACAAACCAACTTACCTCATATTGCATCTTACCTTTACAAAAAGGTATATAATATTGTTCATAGGCTCCATAGCACAATTATCTATTTCAACCTGACAAGACTTGAATACTTAAAACAAGATCAAAAATTGTTTCTTCAGAAGCTTTGCTGTCTGTTTTTAGAATTTCAAAGTCAGTCAGTAATTTTATTTTGCAGACGAATATATAACGATAAAAGCATGTGTTAAGTTATAAATTACTTTTTTTATCTGCCAAGCTGTTGTTATATTATCACTGTTCTATTTTCTTTTATCTTTTTCATGCAACATTTTTCTATAATATAGTGTAGTCTCTAATAGTTCCGACTATAATGTGCCAGATTGAATCAGTGCCAAACAAAAGAGTTTAAACTGGAACTGGCACAAGCTTTTTACATTCTGAGCTTGTGAATATTAGGATTATGTCAATGAATTAAATTGATAATACACTGATATTATTGATTAAATTGATAATACATTGAAAGTAACTAAAGAAAACTGTAACACAAATGCTTTTTTAATCATTGTTATTAATAACTGGACCTAATAACACCAGTCTGCTCCAGAATGGATTTTAAATGTGATTTTAATAAATTTTGCAGTTAAGACCCAACCTTATGACCCAACCTACTCCTCTCATTAAGATATTTATGTCTATTGCTTAACTGTATGGTTCTTTAATGTAAATTATGTTGCACACCTATCAATACAGCATTCCAAGGATATATTTTATCTATATTATATTCTATACACATAGGATAATGGGTTTGTTAGGTTTTATATAAATGAGATCTCCACAACCTGATGATTAAATAAACAATGGGCATACATAATTCTCTATTCCACATAAATTATTCTTTAAGACTAACGATAAATTGTATGATTGAGTGTGTAACTAGTTTGAAATAATTCAGATTATGAGCCTCTCTAGCATAATGTGACTTATTTCAAATTCTTACCCTTATACGTATTTTTAAAACCTTTTCTTTAAGACATTCAGGACACTTTCGACCCCCTTGTAACGTTTTTGTGGGGAAACGTAGATGCCTCAATATTCAGTAATCAAGAGAGCATAACATAACTAGATATATTCTCGAATCGCATTCAATTTGGACATGTAGTTTAAGAAGTATTGAAGGTCAAAGTTCCTAATTGTTTTTATCATTGAAAACAAACGGGACCGACGATTTTGGCACAGTAGCGCCCATAAAATTTTGCTACTAGTGGTCACCCGTATTGTACAAATTAACTATTTTCAATCCTAGTTATGAAATTGTTGCATTGTTTTATGGCGAAACATACGCGGCCTTGGTTTTCGCATGTGTTCGGCGCCAAAACATAGACTTAAAATCTATGTTTTGGCGCCGTCTGTAGTTGTCTGAAAAGGGCGAGTTAGGGTCACGGGCTGCTTTTCGGTTTATAAATCGCGCGTTCGACGAAAAAAAAAATACATTTGATATCTCATTAGACGCCCTTCCCATTCTGATATTTGGTAATTATTTCAGACCACCCTTTCGTGGTGACACAGACCACCCTTTCGTGGTGACACAGACCACCCGTTCCACGTGATTAATAGTCGATCTCCAAAACCCAAATTCATGCCAATTTAATTCTTATAAGAAATTAAAAGCTTAATTCTAATTAAATAAAAAAATATTTATAAAAGAATATTACACAATCACGTCACAAACACCTAATTACCCACCATACGCATCTCATTCATTTGGATTTATGTAAAAAATACATTTTCTATCCCCCATTAAACTATCATTTATTAACGATTATTATTCATCACAAGTTTTCTAGTAAAGAATTATTTTCATCTATTCATCAGCCTTTTGATGTCCACTGCTGGACATTAGTCTTCCCTCAATCGACGGCATATCTCCCGATCCAGTTCCCTTTGAATTCATCGGTTTCCCGCTGAGTTCAGTTCACCAGTCCACCTCGTCGGAGGGCTGTCATTAATCTGTTCTTTCCAATTGGAAAACAGAGTATTGACAGCACTCTACTTGTCTTGTCCACTCCAGGACTTTTATATACAATTATTTAATATTTTTGTACTCCAGGGAAATAGAATCCTGCAGTCAGTTGCTCGCTTCCCTGGGCACGTGCTTGCATCACTTGCAAACGCTGCTGACGTGGGCGCCGCCAGGAGAACTGTTCCCTTCGGAACCACATTCGCCAGAAGAGCTATTCGCACAAGCCGACACTATAAACCAGTACTGCTTTTACGGCAGGTGTCTCGGGTTTCAGGTAAGAATAGAATAGGTTTTTATTTTCCATTGTTACAAACGGCTTTAAAATTAAAACTTCTAACAATCGGGTTTATCACGAACCATTCAGACCATCTCAGTTCTGAAAAGACCCATGCTTAAGCTTGGGCACGGGTATAGTTAACTATAGAAATCGGAATGGTTAGTTCAAGCTTCACAATTTGATACAGACCTGTGACTTAGTATATCGAACTCATACGCAAAAGGATTGAAGTGTTACTCTAACACTTCCTGATATAGCTCCGGCAATATCAAAACAACTTTCGATCTTCCAGTTCCTACCATCAATGCGCGGCATATTAAAAGGCATATCGATATGCATGGCGGGGTTCTCAGAGGCCTACTACAGCCACGGCAACCTCATCAGCTCGGTGTGGACCGGCGGGCAGTACCTCATCGACCCCGAGATGAGGGCGCGACGCATCGTAAACATTTCACAGTCGGCTAGTGTGGAGTTTTGCAAGGCTTTTTGGTTTCTAGCTGAGAGTGGTGAGTTTTATTTAACGATACTTCCTCTCTTCTTTGTAAGTTATGCTGATGGTTATTCCATGGTTGCCTGCAAACGTTGTAGACCCCAAGATAAGAGTATTGGGAGTCAACGTATTATTGGCTTTTTTCTTCTCATATTCGGTGTAGGTACATAAAAAATGTCAGCTTCGCTAAGATGTAATGACAGTCCATTACAAGTGCGATTACATCGTAGCGGAGACACGGACTGTAACTATTCCAATTTTGAATTAACTACACTAATAAATTATTGTTCTCCCTAAAATTAATCCATAAATCAGAATATTATGTATTTAAATCCTTTTCTCACATCGGATGTATGAAACTTCAAAACATTTTTTTTTTCCAGAAATAATGAAGAGAGTTCCAAGCCTTATGTCGTCAACAGTTTCAGTCAACAAGATAATCACAATACCCCCTGAGCCTATAGTAGTGACCACGACTGAAGGCAAAGAGACCACTGTTCTGCCACCAACAGTGCATATTGGACTGCAACCTCTTAACGTCAGACTGATCAGTGTCAATAAACGTTCAGGGATGGTGAGTTACTTTTTTTTTTAAACTGATGGTGATATACGAAACCAAGATAAAGGAATGTCGTAGGAAACATGAACCCTTTTTTATGAATATAAATTTGTCATATATCACATTATAATAATAAATGAATTTAAATAATATTAAAATCTAAAATATCTGCTGGTAAAATTATCTATATAAATAAAAGGAGAAGCTGACTGACTGACTGACGTTACGTGCATTTTAAGAAATTAAATGTCACATGCTGTAAAAGTGAAGGAAAACATCGTGAAACTTGAGAGTTCTCTGTAATGAGCTAAATGGCATGTGTATTAGCCCACCCGCACTTGGCCAGCATGGTGCACCATAGCCTGCCCCCCATTCCGAGAGGAGATTTGTGCCAAAGAGCAGAAAAAGAAAGGGTTGTGCTAATCAAAAAAAAAATGATGTACGTATATGTAGGTATGAATGTTTATAGGTACTCTGTAATATTAATATGTTCTTATCTATAAGTATGTATAAAATAAAACCGCTTGTAGCCCAATGGTTGGTAGAGAGAGAATGCTTTATGAATTAAGCTCGCCTTTTGTACTCTGAACGTTTTGTATGTGGTTCAATAAAGATAGATAAATAAAATTCCGGTTACACTTTTTTAGAGGCGACCATCTTAGTCCTCAAGGGTAGCAACACATTTGTGACTGTCTTAGAACGAGACTCCTACTAACAAGTACTAACTGGACTATTACTAACACCAACTAACAGGACTAACTATCACTAACAGTCCCCAGTCCTCATACCTACTAACGAACTGACCAACTAATGTTCTAATTAACTCTCTCAACTAATTGGACTAACCATCCCATTCCCTAATTGAGTCTTGTTCAAAGTCAGTCACAGTTGTCATGGGCGGCAGCGGATGGGTGGTGCTGCAAGCTCGTTTGCTATCCTGTATCCATAAAAAAAAAAGGGTTGTGCTAATAAAAAAAAATGATGTACGTATATGTAGGTATGTATGTTTATATGTACTCTTTAATATTAATAAGTATGTATAAAATTAAACCGCTTGTAGCCCAATGGGTTGGTAAAGAGAGAATGCTTTATGCATTAAGCTCGCTTTTGTATCCTGAACGTTTTGTATGTGGTTCAATAAAGATAGATAAATTATTATCTTCTCTTAAATTATGATCTTAGTCCTCAAGGGTAGCAACACATTTGTGACTGACTTAGAACGAGACTCCTACTAACAAGTACTAACTGGACTATTACTAACACCAACTAACAGGACTAACTATCACTAACAGTCCCCAGTCCTCATACCTACTAACGAACTGACCAACTAATGTTCTAATTAACTCTCTCAACTAATTGGACTAACCATCCCAGTCCCTAATTGAGTCTTGTTCAAAGTCAGTCACAGTTGTCATGGGCGGCAGCGGATGGGTGGTGCTGCAAGCTCGTTTGCTATCCTGTATCCATAAAAAAAAAGGGTTGTGCTAATAAAAAAAAATGATGTACGTATATGTAGGTATGTATGTTTATATGTACTCTTTAATATTAATAAGTATGTATAAAATTAAACCGCTTGTAGCCCAATGGTTGGTAGAGAGAGAATGCTTTATGCATTAAGCTCGCCATTTGTACCCTGTACGTTTTGTATGTGGTTCAATAAAGATATCTATATATATAAAAGGAGAAGGTGACTGACTGACTGACTGACTGACTGACTGACATATCAACGCAGGGCCTAAACTATAAGGGCTAGAAACTTGAAATTTTGCACAGGGGTTCCTTTTATAATGTAGGGGAGCACTAAGAAAGGATTTCTGAAAATTCACCCCCTAAGGGGGTAAAACGGGGGTGCAAAGTTAGTATGAAACTTTGCCGTTTTTGAAGTCTTTAGACGGGTAGACGTCGTTAATGGGTCTAATTCTACGCGAGCGAAGCTGCGGGCGTCCACTAGTAGATAAATAAAATTCTTTCATGCATCAGAGCGGAGAAAGTGCATCGAGCTTACCGCCATCCGCCGGCGTGCTGTTCCACTGCCACGGGGGCGGGTTCGTGGCGCAGAGCTCCAAGTCGCACGAGACGTACCTGCGCGAGTGGGCGGCCACGCTGAACATGCCGATCCTCTCCGTCGACTACAGCCTGGCGCCCCAGGCGCCGTTCCCGCGCGCGCTGGATGAGGTCTTCTACGCTTACTGCTGGATGCTGAACAACTTCGAGCAGATCGGGACCACTGGTGAGCGACATTACTGACAATTCATACTAATATTATAAATGGGAAAGTGTGTTTGTTTGTTTGTCCGGCTTTCACGTCGCAACGAAGCTATTATATGGTATGGTTTTTGTGTGTGGAGATAGTGAGGAGGGTGGAGAGTGACGTAGGCTACTTTTTACTGCGGTAAAACATCCTCATGGGAAGATATCGAGCTTACCGCCATCTGCCGGCGTGCTGTTCCACTGCCACGGGGGCGGGTTCGTGGCGCAGAGCTCCAAGTCGCACGAGACGTACCTGCGCGAGTGGGCGGCCAAGCTGAACATGCCGATCCTCTCCGTCGACTACAGCCTGGCGCCCCAGGCGCCGTTCCCGCGCGCGCTGGAAGAGGTCTTCTACGCTTACTGCTGGATGCTGAACAACTTCGAGAAGATCGGGACCACTGGTGAGCGACATTACTGACATCATTTCTTGATATCGAGACTTCAAAGTCAAAGTCAAATAATTTATTTCGCCATGAGGTGATTATACACGCTTAACGAAAGTTTAGAACAAACAAACTACTTAAAGAGAAGAGATATAATGCTATTCTAAACTGATTAATATAAAGTAAAGGATGAGCTATTGATCCTTGAATGAATAGCTAATCCTACACAGGTGCCTAAGGCTAATTTACAATAATTACCTACCACTAAGCTAAGCTCTAAGTCACGATAGACTATCTATCTGGTCATCGGCTTTAGGAAGAATTTACAATATTCTTATCCTATGCCCTAGTGTAGGCCGAGAGAGAAAAAAGCCGGAGGAAAAAACTCTCGGTACTCTCTTCGTCCTTTGTTGCCTCGTTCGCATGCTTAACGTCCTTCTGCGCTGCAGACAGTCAGGGTCCTGATTCTCGCGCTGTTATGTCACTAGTAGACATAATGTGGATTTCTTCAATTTTATAAATGCAGTTGCCAAAATGTCTACAGGATCAATGGTGTTATTCTCGGTCATAGTAGACATTTAAGTTGACTTTTCTATTAGACTTAATAAAATGTTATACAGACTAAAACGCTAGAAATAGTATTAACGATAGCTTAGACATTATATCTACAACGCGAGAATTGGGCTCCAGGTCTTTAGCTACGCGACAGATTTATTGACGGTGAAATTCGTGGATCAGACCACGACCAGACGAGTATTTCTGTCCATTGTGAGGTGTGGCACTCGTTTTAGTTGTAATCAAATCTATCGAACATATTGATAATGTATCGTACCGTAACAAGTATCGACGCCCACTAACCGAACTTGCGAGATATCTTGCAGTATATTGCAAGATTGCGGCACGGGGTATACGCCCAGTTCACCGTTGTATCTTGATTAATTTCCGTGCCGTCAACCGTGAATTTCTATCTATCTATATATATAAAAGGAGAAGGTGACTGACTGACTGACTGACTGACTGACATATCAACGCAGGGCCTAAACTATAAGGGCTAGAAACTTGAAATTTTGCACAGGGGTTCCTTTTATAACGTACGGGAGCACTAAGAAAGGATTTTTGAAAATTCACCCCCTAAGGGGGTAAAACGGGGGTGCAAAGTTAGTATGAAACTTTGCCGTTTTTGAAGTCGTTAGACGGGTAGACGTCGTTAATGGGTCTAATTCTACGCGAGCGAAGCTGCGGGCGTCCACTAGTCCAATATAAAAATCAAACAAACAATCAACTATCATATTGGACAACAATACACGGGGGCCTAACCTACCTTAATATAATCTATTTTCAGGCAAACGCATAGTGTTCGCGGGTGACTCTGCAGGGGCCAACCTGATAGCGGGATGCACGCTCAAGCTGCTCGACGCCGGCCTGCGGCCCCCCGAGGGGCTGTTCATGGCGTACGCGCCGCTGCTCGTCAGCTTCATCCCCAGCCCCGCGCGGCTGCTGTGCCTCATGGACCCGCTGCTGCCGTTCGGCTTCATGATGCGGTGCCTCAAAGGTAATCAACAATATTGCCAAAATACTGTCCGAGACCGAGTCGCGCCATAATAGCGCCGCCATTTTGGAACAAAAGGAAAATCGGCCATTGTGTCCGCTGATAGTTTTTGCGGCGCGGACCGCGGCCGCCCGAAATTGAAATGGAATTATTATTTTTACCTCAGCTATCTACATTTGAAGGGTGTCAGACAGAATTTATAAATGCGATACATCCAGCCAGCCATCAGTCTAACCCCTCCTTTAAAGCCAAAGGTTGTCTGGAAATCGCTACTGGAGCGATAAGACCGCCTTTTGGCCACCATCATTACATTGTTTCTTTTTCTTTTTAATGTTTTTTTTATGCATGTGGTGTACAATAAAGCATATTTGTATTTGTAAAGCTTCTCTTCCGTCTAACGTTCCTCTAGTCAAAATCACAGTGCTTGACCAATGATTTCTATGCCGAACGTGGCTTACATGTGGATGTCACGGCGGTGGCATAGTGAAATCGCATTTGAACATTAGAGAAGAATAAACTGTACTGCATCTATTTTTCTTCCGTGATCGAAGCACTGACCTTACTTGAGTAAGGTCAGTTCTTTGAATTGAAATATTTATTTATTTGCATTTATGTACACACAGGAGAACAAGAGCAGGAATAGGAATAAATCTTATTTTTTTTATGATTATAGTAGCTGCAATGCAACCCATAGATATCTCACTACTAGGCACGGGTCTCTCCTACAGACAAAGCTGCAGGAGGTCTAGAGCATACTCCACCACGCTGCTCCAATGCGAATTGGTGGAAGGGTTAGTGGCCAACCCGGTGTCGAATGTTCTCAAGCCACCCGTTGGTCCCGACCGCGCCCGTCGTTGCTTTATTCTATCTCTTTATTCTTTATTCTATCGATCACATTGAATCGATGCGAGCCATTGGGCATAGTAAAAGTTTATAATTATAAAGTAATTAACCGGTTTATGTTTACAGCCTACGCAAGCCCAAACCCGAAAGGAAAAGACGATAAAAGCACATCCAAGGAACTGACAGGCTCCAATGCAACTACTCCTATTGATGGAAACGGCTTTCTTAGAATTAGTCCATCGCAAGGTAAATTTTAATTTAAAAAATCTGGGAAAAGCTAAGTTGATTAAATTATATTCAATTTTAATTATAATCCTTCAGCAGATCTTTTAAGTCTATCCAAATCAAACTTTTCAGCTTTATTAAATTTATAACAATAACATATTTAACATGGTTTTTAGGTGGTAGAGTCTATAGGGATGTATATGAAACATATTTTGTTCCAAATATATCACCGCCCGCCACGGTACCTAGTACCATTTCTACCTTGTAGTACCTAATTGTTTTTTAAAACAATCGTGGTCCGGTTGTAAAGGTGTGGTTTCCGGATACACTTCTGAGAGGCGGCCATCTTAGTCCTCAAGGGTAGCAACCATGAAGGAAGAAAGGAGAGAGGAGATGGTCTAAGTAACCGTGTTCTGAATCATTGGGGTGTGACCTCTGACGTCATTGCGGTGGGCGGGGCTTAGCTTAGTCTTAATGTTACACTTGTGTCATTAGGACGTCTGCGATCCGGCATTTTCTACAGTTTTATTACCTTATTTCTTCTGTGAAGATGAAGTGTTGTGTTCTGGGATGTAAAAGTTATTCCTGGCGATCATCTAAAGCAATCGACGGGATTACATTTCACTTGTAAGTATTTAAAAACACTAAAATTTTAAATATCCCCATTGTTTTTTCATAATTTTCTACTCTACAATAGATGTCGCTTATTTGTTATAAGATGTTTCGTAATTATTAACAGTAAATTACTTGATGTTAATGTGTTTTTCGGGGTCTAATATAATCTTTATACAGTAAATTTACTACTTAAACTACTACATTTAATACTTTCATGCTAATTGTACTCCAAATTGATTTTTTAAAATGCCAATTTTTACAAGTACTCGTACGCCACCTAGTATTGATTAGTTAGTAATAATTTTATAAGAAAAGCAGAGCATTTTTTTGGCTGGGCTGGTCTAGTTTAGAAATATTTAACTTAAAAGTCTAATATTTATCAGTTTTCATATTGATTCTGCAAGTGTAGAAAACGGCATGAAAAGTTTTATTATTACAACAATGTAACTACTCGCTGCTCGCGTAAAAAAATGAATCGTACATAGGAATTGAAGGATCATGATTCGGAAACCTTGGATATTACTATCAGTGTTTTAATTTATTACGGACAAAATCAATCGGATATTCAAATGGATGCATAGTGATTGTGTTGACACCAGAAACTACTTGTTGTTCCCGGATTTACTAATATCGGATGACCCCATATCTGACCATCTTAGCTTAGTTTGTATCACTTGAAAATCTAATTTAGAAATGAAATAAAATAACTGCAACTAAGTTATTACGTATTAGACTTTCTATTGAATTATGGAACTATCTAACCCTGATGTGTAACTAATTCGTAAAGATTATAACCTATCTAACTAATTGTTGTTTCTCGTGATATGAATATAACAAGCATATCAAACAACACGCCTGTGTTTCTCCGAAAAGTTAGGCGAAGGTGTGAGGTACACCCACTTTTCACCTGTTGTGTTTAGCTCCCATTATTTATTTGAAGTAAAGGTGTGGGCCCTAAAGCCCACAAGCCACTGCGACCTAAAAAGACCTATTGTAGCTAGCCCCCCAAAAGGTCAAAGGTCCAAAGGCCAATCACTTGCCTTTGGGGTCAAGTTACTTGATTGTACAAGGTAAGCCAAGCTTCCGCAGTTTGCGACTTCTGTGTTATGAGTGACTGCAGGGCAGTCGCAGTGGATATGAATGATTTCCCTGCCTCATTACCGAACCTACAGGCGCCAGTGCTGGCACTTCCTATTGTATGTATGTGTTTATTCATCCTACAGTGTCCAGTGAGGAGTCTTATTAAAATCCACAGTTCGGAGCGGTTAAAGCTCAACACTTTCTTAGGATAATTTAGAAACCAGACATAAGTGCTTTAGACTGTAATGTACTTAGGGACATGTGAAGTCTGTTAGTCACTTATCCAGTGTGTAGAATTTGGTTTAATCATGGATTTCAAATAACATTGTGATTGCCTGTGGTAGATAAGTAATGTCTCAATTATTCTCTTGTACACAATACATTGTACATACTTATTATTTATAATTGTCAAACATACCACTTAGAACATTTGTTGTAAACACTATTCTTTGAATTGTTCTAATGCTCCTCAAACAACCCAAGCAAAACAAAACCAATTTAGCAACATTTTTACTCATCATAAGATCCAGCTTATGTACATGAACCAAAACCATTTGAAGTGGAAATTGAACTTCTATGTCCACTTCAAATGGTTTTGGTACCAAATAAGATATTTATTGTATTCTAATGGGTAGATACTGTAGATAGAAACTGTGATATTTAAGGAAAAAGCCATTCAGAAGACAGGGTTCAAAAATCTATCAATCTGAAAACTTTAACGTAAGGCATATTATTTATACTAATTATATCAACAATTGTTCACAGATTGATACAGCAGATCACATCCCCATCATTGTTGGCTATTAATAAGCAATGCTTAGAACAGAACAGAGCAGATTTATGATCCCCACATTTTGTTCAAATATGTGTATGTGAATCGTGGTGGTCGATCACTTCTAAAAGCCTCCTGCCATGCTTGCCATTCACTGACACAAACTAGCGGGAAAGACATATTTAAAATGTTACATATTGCAGTAGAGATTGTAATAATTCAAGTAAGTGTGATTATTTCAACAGCTTTTAATTCTGACTCATTTTAAAAATAGAAGTTTTCTTAAATCAATTGTAGTTTCTTCATGAAGTGGAAATAGAACTTCTATTTCCACTTCAAATGGTTTTGGTACCAAATAAGATATTTATTGTATGCTAATTGGTTGATAGATACTGTGATATTGAAGGAAAAAGCCATTCAGAAGACAGGGTTCAAAAATCTATCAATCTGAAAACTTTAACGTAAGGCATATTATTTATACTAATTATATCAACAATTGTTCACAGATTGATACAGCAGATCACATCCCCATCACTGTTGGCTATTAATAAGCAATGCTTAGAACAGAGCAGATTTATAATCCCCTATTTTTGTTCAAAAATGTGTATGTGAATCGTGGTGGTTGATCACTTTTAAAAGCCTCCTGCCATGCTTGCCATTCACTGACACAAACTAGCGGGAAAGACATATTATTTATAATGTTACATATTGCAGTAGAGATTGTATTAAATCAAGTAAGTGTGATTATTTCAATAGTTTTTAATTCTGACTCATTTTAAAAATAGAAGTTTTCTTAAATCAATTGTAGTTTCTTCATGATTCTTGTAATCCATTTTAGAAAATACATATTATGTAAATGTCAATGTATCTTATGTTAACAACCTTATTACTCTTTATAGGGGTACCTTAGTGTATTGCTATCTTCTACAAACATATTGTGTGTGTTGGAGGGTTCTATTTGATGTCTGGACTCAGGAGGAGAGGGGCTATTTAAAAAACACTCACTTCATAATAATATATATTAGAAACACTATACTATTACACATTTACAATATTTTAGGTTGATGTATATGACATTAGGATCTATTACTGTTCATGTCTAGAAGAGAAGTACGTCACAACCGAAGACATTCTGTTATGACGTTATTTTAAACATTCTAATATTCTAAAAACAACTCTTTACATATGTACAAGTGTTGCCTGCCAATACTAACACCTTACACATTCAAACTCCAAGAGTGTGGATAGAGATATGCAACATAATATAATTATGTAACATTATTCCTATATATATAACATTGTTCCTTAGTAACAGCCACATATCAACCTTGTTGGATGTTAGCTGATCAACATCATATTCTGCACCATCAACCTCCACAAGCACCGGCTTCAACTATTAAGGAGATTATAAGAAGTTGGTGATGGTGTGTTATCATCCCGACTGTTTTGTCAGTACAAACCTCAAGAAGTGATGACTATTCAACTTGACAGAATTATATTGCCTTACTACATGCGAGCAGCCAGCACAGAAAACTGATATATTTTAACTGTAAGATAACTGTTAGGACCAGCAATAGTAAATAAAATATATCTGTTAAAGAAAGTATTTTTATTTAACACTCCTAACACATGAAATGCATTGATGAGTTTGTTGAGTTAAAGGGATGACAGCCTTAAATAACTACACGTACTCCCCCACGCTAGGCCTAGGCCTGTGATGCGGATGGCAGATACACTGAAAACCACACAACATAATATGAGTGACCCAGATATTTATGTGAGATAAATATCTGCCCTGCCGGGATGCTCGGTTCCGCGGTTCAGGGTCATTCCACGTCACGGAGTCGACGGTGGTGGTGGATGATGAGTTAACTTTAATCATACGAACATCACATCAATCTAATTACTTCAATTCAATAAAACCAATAACATTCTTCTTTTTTTTCTTGCCTTAAAGGGATGTTCGATTCAGGTGCTTTGTATCGATATTCTGGATCGTAATACACTGTATCGATCCCATTGATTCGATACGATTTTTTGGATCGATCCAGTATCGTATGAAGCTATCAAGTATATTTAAAAATAAAACATGTTGTCTTTTACAACATCAAATAATACACTCAAAATAATAAAAACACGTTTACTATTACGTAGGTAATGACCTAACAGTGAATTAATTAATGGTAACTAACTACATTCATTCCAATAAGGAACAAAACACTCCACCTCATTAATCCTTCCTCAAAAGTTCTCCATAAATAAATATCCTATGTAGTCCAATGTTATTTTTCACTTTTAAGTGAACCTAAATTAATCTTAATAATATAAAAAGTAAAAGTTCATGCAGGTGAAGCTGCGGGCAAAAGTTATTTAAATTTAAACGGGACCGACTTCTCACGGTGTACTCACGTAATTTGCACTTTCCGCGGTTTTTGTGAAAAACGATCAAACTGTTGATGTTTTTGGAGGAGCCATAGATTTAGATATTTCAATTACTTTATCTTGTTGGCGATTCAAGAGAGCGAAATTAAATGATCTATCGTTACAAGTAATCATGCCGAAATTGAAGGTATATTGAAATTTAAGATGCAATAACAATTGAAGTAACAAAATCTACCGCTAGAGAAATATTTTTATTAGAGTAATAATATGAACCTGTTTTTTGTACATAAGGAACTCTGTTTCAATGTTACGAATAAATATTATGGTTAAAGTTTTTTTTATCTTAAATAGAATTTAATACAAATTGGTCCGATTTTTCGATCCAATCCTCATTGTACTTGTATCGATCCACTCACCAGATCGAAAATCATTGAATTGATACAAAAATCGGGTGGATCGTATTACTTTGTATCGATCCACACAAGTATCGGATAGAATCGAACATCCTATTGCCATACCTACCTCATATTAATCAAAAACATAACCTAAAATAAGTTTCAAACTCAACTGTCAAAATGTAAACTTGAAATATTTCAACAACATAGACAAGGTGAATTAGGTATCCATCCATCCATAAAATATTGTCATCATTGTCATATTATGTTATAAAATATTTGGTGTGTAAGTGTATATATGTATATATATGAAAAATTATTATCCGTTTCAAACCTCTTTCTACTTATCTGATCCTTTCCCGTGTTCCGTATCCTTTTTAACTTAGTTTCCCAATCTTTTAATTTATGTCATTGGCAAAATGTAAACGCTATTGCCAAAGAAAAAAAAAAGACACGGTGACTGAGCACCTTGTGAGGGATAGCGAAACTACGACAATTGCTACCAATATTGATTACTAGCTAGTTTTTTTCTTGACCGCTAGATGGATTTAGAAAGTAGGCGGAGATTACTAGTTAATTCTTTGCTTGGCCGCTAGATGGATTTAGAAAGTAGGCGGATTTAATTAGTGCACCCCGCTCTCTTCAA
Organism: Carterocephalus palaemon; assembly: GCA_944567765.1. Classification (NCBI taxonomy): domain Eukaryota; kingdom Metazoa; phylum Arthropoda; class Insecta; order Lepidoptera; family Hesperiidae; genus Carterocephalus; species Carterocephalus palaemon. The sequence goes on along the minus strand of OX155651.1, from coordinate 8,679,027 downwards.
CCCCGCAAATCGGAACACCAGTTTTGTATGAAAAATGTGTATAGACCTACTCCTCTCCCTTCAATCTCTATGATAGCAACACATCGACTGACTTGGCAATTACATGTAGCCATGCCTAGCAAAGGACCAACAAAGATAACGAAGCACACTCTGTCCCCAGCAGAGGGCGCGAGCGAGGGCCCGTCGTCCTTCGAGGAGGTGTCGCCCTCCGACCTGGCCGAGCTGCAGGCGCACAAGTCGGGCAGCGAGCGCCGCAAGTCCTCCGACACCACCATCAGCAACGCGTCCCTGCAAAGCGAGCATACGGCTACAGGTGATTACAATACATTTTAATCCGAAACCGAAACCAAATCATTCTAATAAGAACACATTAGATTTAAAGATCATAAGAACATAAGATTTACATCTGGCACATGGCGCGTATGTATAATTAATAAAATAAATAATTTAAATAAATATAATTCCTTATTTATTTATTATTATTGTGCACCCCTACCCTGTTTCTTTCACAAAATTACTTTCAAGACGGTCATTCAATAGTTGTCTGGAGAAGATTGCTTTTTAAAAGCTTTTATTCAACTTCAATCGTATGTATGTATGTATGACCTGGAATCTTGCAATCAATATTTCACCTACTTCTATTGAAGCTATCGAGCTGAAATTTAGCACACATATTTTATTTGATGCCGATGACAATGCACAAAATAAAATAAAAAGTTGTAAAAACGTTTTAAAAAAATATATATTTTTTTACAGTATAATAAGTGATAAGACGGCCATTTGTACTACCACTCTAATATTTTTAATATTATGTACTTGTTGTATGTTGTATCTTTATCCTTTTGGTGTACAATAAAGGAACTTGTCTGACTGTCTGTCTTACGTAAAAACCATTAATTACACAACAGAAATGTTACTTGCTATCGAGGGCCCGAGCGAACTCCAAATGCAACCTTTACGTATAAAGGTTTCCATGGTGCTCGTGCCCCTTCTCATGGTGGTGGCCTCTTCCTGGTGGACCTCTTCTCCCTGATCTCCCTGGTGGAGACTGCAGCCACATACCCTAAGCCAATACATCAATATATAAATTAAGGTTAAAATCATATCAAATCGTTTGCCGTGTAGAACTATCTCTATAATCAAGAAATGGCTTAAAATATAATAAGTATTGCCTTTATCAGATATCACTAATAAGAATCTAGCTTTCCAGCCATTCAGCCAATTATAATCCGAAACGATTATTACAGTGTTTTCTCCAATTCACAAATAGTCAATGGCACTCTCCAGCTGCATACAATAAAAAAATTACATTGATCCATCATTCCGTTGAGAAGAAGAAGGACAAACCAACAAATACACTTTCCCGTTTATATTCATATTTTAGTTCATATTCTCGGTGTTTGTTGGTTATACTAATAATATAGTTGTATTATACAAATAAGGATAAAGATGAAGCTTCAATATATACATATTATGCTGTTTAGTAAAATTACTTTAAAAACAAATCATATTGGCTTCCACAGGTGTGTCGCCTGAAGATCGATCTCAGCATGTAACGGCGGACTTCCTTGACCGCTACGTGTTGGACAGTGACACGGATTCAGAGGGCCAGAGGGGAAGGGATTCCGTTGTCAAGCCCAACGACAAACACAAGGACGATTCAAACAGGTCAGATATTTATCCTTTTAGGCCAGTGATATAGTGGTAAACTATGTTTCCTGTATTCACATTCGCCGGCGACGACCGCTCAGCTTGTTCATAGAATAAAATAAAATGTACAATAGGACTTGCAGGTATCTCAAACCATAGTAAAGCAGCCGACTAGTTTCGGTCAATTACGACCATAACCACCTTTAGCCCTTCAGAGTTCAGACACTAATCTAGTACAATATGTCTGTACAGTCACGATATTATTGCTCCGTATGGTCATGATAGCTGAACGAAACTCCTCTGCTTCATCGACACAATTCATGTAAATTAATCCAAGTAGCTTTCGATTCGATCATGACATATATTTCAGATAGACTAGCATTATATAGTCGTACAATTTTAGCAAATTTTAGATAGCCTTTCATTTGCAAGCTAGAATAACCGTAAAATTTGCTCCACATGAAAATATAATTGAACTACTGAAAAATAGTTGCAAAAATAAAAATGCTAACATCCCTTATTTTCATTTGGAACAGACCGTACATAGTATGTTCCTAATACAATATCCTATAATAGCATTTCGAAAACACCTCGTGTTTTAGATGTCAAACATGTCATGACAAATACATTGAAAATATTCTGGCCATAAAAAAGTCGATACATACGAATTAAAAATAACATAATGAACAATTATTTACACGTACAGAGATGTGGAATCGGAAAATTCGAGTACATTGATCGGCGAGACATCCTTGGTCGAAGAGCCCGATAGCAAGGAAAAGAAGAAAATTAAAACACGGTGAATAAACATACATTGCTTACCAACTGTAAGCCTTTTGCAATAATTAAAAACATAACAAATATTTTATTTTAGTTGTAACACTTTTTTTTTGTATTCAAATTTAAATCTACTGCTTAAAATAATTAATTGCTTCGATATAATATTTAAAGTTTTGTTTTGTAGTATATCTAGCAGTTAGAAAATTGGCATGTTTAACTTATGCTTTAATCCTGAGAAATAGCTTTTAATGGTGCACACCATAAACGTTTAATTTTTAATAATTACGACGTCATCGAATACAAAAATTTTAATACTTAACTACGTTATTTTAACACACTTCCCGACAACTTGAACAGTTTCCTTTAATAAATACATAATATAATTATATTCCACAAAAAGTTTACTTATGTTAAAAATGAAAATTATATTTTAATACGTTTATTTAAGTATCACATCGTCAAAAATCTAACACTAAGCTTGATTAACATATCTAAAAATGATATATTATACCTTTATCGTTTTAAAATTATTTATATGGTTACCTAAACCAATATTATTGGTAATTTGTCAACTGACTTAAATAATATAAATTACCATCAACCATGTAACCAAACACGTCAACCATTATCTGTATTCCTTTAATAATCCTTCTATACACGTAACATATGTACATAGAATGTAATAATTAGTTGATATATTTTTTATTTTTTAAATTTTATTTGTAGTATTAGCGAAGCAGCGACTGGCATAATGGGCGCTATGTCATCGCGGCTGGCCTACATTACAGGGTCCAACTCTATCGTTAGACCCACCCAGGAAGAGTGAGTAGATTAGCTATCATCATCAATCATCACAACACATCATATGAAGCTCATCACCGCCTTCAACCGCCCCAACACGGTTTCATTCAAATGAAAAAGCTAAATTTGTTCATTCTGTATTTGAAATAGTATTAATATGAAGTCATAGTAAGCTATTACCATTTACGACGAAAGGAATCTTACCTTTCGTCCTATAAGATATGACAAAATATGCATACCATAATAGGTATATAGTGGCAATTTCTTACAATGTAATCGCCTTCTTGTTCGTTATTGAAAATACATTTTTCTAATCTAGCCATATCTAACTTAAGTGTTCTACTATTATATACGAATTCAAACATAAAAACATCTAATTTAAATGTTGAAAAAACATCAATCCTCCTATCGTCGCTAATGTTTATAGGAGGGATATTTATTATGTACATACTTGGTTTGTGGATTTCATTACTTTTGTTTTTTATGATGCCGCCATACGCAACAATGGAATCCTGTGTTAGGCTGCGGTACACTAGGAGAATTGTGTACGACAAATATTTAATTTATTCCGTTAACATTTTTACGCCTTCCATAGCACAATTCTATTAATCCATACTAATATTATAAATGTGAAAGTGTGTTTGTTTGTTTGTCCGGCTTTCACGTCGCAACGAAGCTATTTTAAGGTATGGTTTTTGTGTGTGGAGATAGTGAGAAGGGTGGAGAGTGACGTAGGCTACTTTTTACCGCGGTAAAACATCGCCATGGGAAAATATCGATGTTTTGTTATTTGCTAGATATTTAGTGCATAATGTTGTTAATAGATGACATTGTTGATTCCCTTTGACCACGCGGGCGGAGCCGCGGGTAAAAGCTAGTATGCTATATTTAACCTTTCTCCTTGAAGGTTAGCTGTTCGGTCGAACCTGGACGCGTTGATAGCGCGCAGTCCGTCCGACGAGTTCATATTCTCGGTGCCGCGCGACCCGCTGCTGTCGCCGTACTGGGCGGACGACCAGCTGCTCAAGAGGTTCCCTCCCGTCAGGATACTGGTGAGTCTAAGGCCTAGTTTACACAGTGCGAGCTGCTGACCAGACAGTAGACAGCTACTCGGCTTGTCTACTCGTACGCCAATAGCTCGGCTCGCATTTGCTGTCTATACGACAGTAGTAGCTGCTGTCCAGTCTTGCGAGTTACCGCGATGTCGAGTGAACGTGTTAAAATAAAAAATACGGACACTCGCGACAACTGTCCCGCTCGCACTGGCGAGCTACTGCCGAACGCGTCTAAACGATGCGAGTGACGGCCGCTGCTGTCATGTACGAGTTGCTGTCAGGCGAGTATGCGAGTAAAAACAAAAAATCTTGAAGTAACTCGGATGCTAGCTACTGTCCAACTCGCACGTGCAAATTACTCGTAAGCGACGTCCAAACAGTGCGAGTCACTGCAGTGCAGCTACTGGGCAGCTGACTCGTACGCCAGCTCGCACTGTGTAAACTAGGCTTAATGGCTTCTTCCATCACGGAAGAAAAACATTCTTCCGTGTACTATGTTCGCCTCGACTCTCGCTGCGATACCTATAATAACTTAGGTATAGGCTATACCTAAGTTATTACAGTTGAACCCAGAAACTTGATAGCGCCCAGTCCGTCCTTTTTATATTCAGTACACTTGTTTTAGAATAAGATAAGTTGGTAAATAATTCTGTAAACTTGTAGATAGTCACCTCGAACTTTCATAGATAGCACATTCAAAATGTATTGCTGGTAACGTATTTTACATATAAATTATAATAATAATTCTCAGTCCTGCCACTTGTTTTAGAATAAGATAAGTTGGTAAATAATTCTGTAAACTTGTAGATAGTCACCTCGAACTTTCATAGATAGCACATTCAAAATGTATTGCTGGTAACGTATTTTACATATAAATTATAATAATAATTCTCGGTCCTGCACTTAGTTTTAGTCGCTATATAAACTTATATGCCAAATTAATCTCAATAAAGGGTCACAACCATTTATCTTAATAATCTATACTTGTATACTAATATTATAAAGAGAAAGATTTGTAATGTTTTCACACAAAAACTACTGGACCGATTTCAAAAATTCTTTCACCATTAGAAAGCTGCATCTTCACTGAGTGACATTGGCTATATAATATTACTAGGTGTAAACGAAACTATTGGTATGTCTAATTCCACGCGAGTGAAGCTGCGGGCGTCCACTAGTATACTATTATAATAATAATACGGGAAATCGCTGGACTCAGAAGGCACAGGATCGGGAAGAGTGGCACCGATTAAGGGAGGCCTAAGTCCAGCAGTGGACTTTGAAAGGCTGATGGATGGATGGATGGATAATACATAGATTTGGATTCGATTGTAATATAGATTTTGTTCCCAGTCGGTCCACCTGGACCCGTGTCTCGACGACTGCGTGATGTTCGCGAAGAAGCTCAAGAGGCTCGGCAACGTCGTCGGCATCGATGTGCTCGAGGGACTGCCACACGGATTCCTTAACTTCTCACTCGTAAGCAAACTCGTACCGAAATGTGCACTTAAATTTTATCGCTCGCTGCGACCCATAGACGTCCCACTGTTGGGCACGGGTCTCCTCTCAGAATGGGAGGGTTTAGGCCTTAGTCCACCACGCTGGCCAAGTGCGGATTGGCAGACTTCACATACCTTCGAGAACGTTATGATGAACTCTCAGGCATGCAGGTTTCCTCACGATGTGTCCTTCACCGTTGTAGCAAGTGACATTTAATTTCTTAAAACGCACATAACTTAGAAAAGTCATTGGTGCGTCTGGGGTTTGAACCCGGACCGCTCGAGTGAGAGGCGAGTTCGATAGCCGCTGGGCTGTCACCGCTTTTCCAAATTTTATAAATTTTATAATTCCACCGAATTCTGATGAAACTTTCTTCTTCTTTGTCGTATCGCTCTTGTCAGAGCGGTCGTGGTCGTCACGGAGTATCATTATTGCGGGCAGATGTTATGCGCCTCACGAGCAATCGCCACTTGTCTCGGTTGGTAGTATAATTTCTACTAGTGTAATTTCTGCAATAAACGTTATTCTATTCTATTCTATTCTAGTAAGTCTGGTACACTCATGTAAATGACCGCCAACAGCCGACTTATCACATGCGAATTTCGTAACGAGTTAATTGTATCCATAAATACGATTAAAAACCGATTGACAGTGCATTATCGATTAAAAGTCAGTCATTATTACAGGCTTTTATCCATTTCCAAGGGAACAGATCAATTTTATGGAATGAAAAGTATGTCACTCTCCAAGCCATACCATAAATCTATGCAAAAGTCACGTCGATCCATCATTCCGTTGAGGCGGAGAAGAAGGTCAAACCAACAAACACACTGTCCCATTTATATATTAGCACAGATATTAGTAAGGATTTGCGATTTTCGTACATACGTCAAATCGATTATAGCCCGTGATCCTGTTTGGTTCGCAACATGTCGATTAGTGAAAATGTAATGGAGAACTCTCAAACGTAACAGCTCATTTAAATTATTTAAACTCAGTACGTACACATTGATCACATTGAAACTAATTATAATTCATAGGTGTATGCCGCTGGTTTTGATATCCAGGAAGTGACCCTTAAAGGCTGATACTGATGGATGGATGAAAGAAACTGGATTTATAGCCTCACTACTCGCTGCTGTAACCATGCCGATAACTATAGGATCTGGAAAATCGTCGCTAACCGTCTAATGTTTGAAGACATTTGCCGATAACTTTACTGTTTAGTTAACAATGACATTGAAACACTAATTATAAATTCATAGGTGTATGCCGCTGGTTTTGATATCCAGGAAGTGACCTTTAAAGGCTGATACTGATGGATGGATGAAAGAAACTGGATTTATAGCCTCACTACTCGCTGCTGTAACGATGCCGATAACTATAGCATCTGGAAAATCGTCGCTAACCGTCTAATGTTTGAGGACATTTGTCGATCACTTTATTGTTTAGTTAACCATGTAAATGACTTTGATCGCTACTTAATTTCAATATTTCAGATGGCCAAAGAAGCCAACGAAGGCTCGAAGCTGTGTATGGAGCGCATCAAGCAGCTTTTCGACCTCGAGAGCACCGGCCCGCCCGACACGCACTTATGAATGTGCGGCCTGTGCTGTCACGCATAGGCGCCTGCGTGACCGTGATGTCGAGCATGGGCGCCTGCGTGACCGTGATGTCGGACATGGGCGCCTGCGTGACCGTGATGTCGAGCATAGGCGCCTGCGTGACCGTGATGTCGAGCATAGGCGCCTGCGTGACCGTGATGTCGAGCATGGGCGCCTGCGTGACCGTGATGTCGAGCATAGGCGCCTGCGTGACCGTGATGTCGAGCATGGGCGCATGTGCTGTCACGCTTTCAGTCTAGCTAATTTTTTTGGTCGTTTTGCCGTATACGCTTAACGTGCGCTTCAAAAAACCGAACGTGCGTACACGGGCTTATTACGACGCGTACGCTCGAACTAGCGTTTATAATTCCGTCAACGCTCGCAAGAGTAACAGCCCGTTCACACTAATCGTAAGTCGCATATTACTAAAAGTCGAAAGTCTGATGTACCTGTTCACACTGCGTCGCGAGTCGTATAAGTCGTAGTTTCGCGCCATTCGGTACGTAGCGAACTCGCGAGATGGACGCCGACAAAGAACTTGTTGTGCTCTACTACTTACGAAGAAAATTAAAAAAGTTGAAAAAAAAGTAAATTCCAAGAAAATACTGGATGCACCCAATGCGGGGAGAGAGGTAACAACGCGCTCGAGTCGATTAGATGCACGACTAGTGTGAACAGCAACAAGCAGGCACCTATGCGAGCACGATTCGACGCGATTTTTAGTCTTACAACGGGCGCTGGCCCGTCGGATGGTTTTTTGAGTCGTATTAGACTAAAAATCGCGTCTCATCTAATGTGAACAGCTCCATATAAAGTGTATGGTGACCAGAGCATTCGACATTTAGTCATATGCGACTTACGACTAGTGTGAACGGGCTGTTACGCGTGTGGAAAAAGGCGCGCCTATACGCGCTTTGAAAAACGATCTTTTACTCTCGTGTAAAACGCTAGTCTGAAAGTGCACTTATGCTGGATTTCAATAACCTATTTACGGATAGATTTGGCTATCGGAGATATAAATTTGACATAAGTCTATATATATAAAAGGAGAAGGTGACTGACTGACTGACTGACTGACTGACTGACATATCAACGCAGGGCCTAAACTATAAGGGCTAGAAACTTGAAATTTTGCACAGGGGTTCCTTTTATAACGTAGGGGAGCACTAAGAAAGGATTTTTGAAAATTCACCCCCTGAGGTCGTAAAACGGGGGTGCAAAGTTAGTATGAAACTTTGCCGTTTTTGAAGTCGTTAGACGGGTAGACGTCGTTAATGGGTCTAATTCTACGAGAGCGAAGCTGCGGGCGTCCACTAGTTCCATATAAAATGTGTCAAATTTCTATCTCCGATAGCCAAATCTATCCGTAGATAGGTTATTGAAATCCAGCGTTAGACACCTGTTTGTGCCTGAGCTGTCATGCATCGGCGCCTGTGTTCTTAGTCAACTGCACAAAAACTGGTGGACTGACTGGCAAGTTGCAACGTGGCGCGGTGCTAGTGATGTGGCTAGTGCGGACCGTTTCGCGTAAGTCTGGGATCAATCAACACCATTTGTAATATTTTTGTTACAGATACGGGTCCTTACTCTTGACTATTTTAAAAGCTTTTATTTAACTTCACTCGTATGTATCTATGTATGTATGTATGTCCTGGAATCTTGCAATCAATATTTCACCCACTTCCACTGAAGCTATCGAGCTGAAATTTGGCACACATATTTGGTTCCGATGACAATGCATGAAAATAAAAAAAAGTTTTAAAAAGCTTTTTTAAAAAATATATTTTTTAACGGTATAATTTTCGAATCAATGTCAAACCCACCACTACTGTTTCTGTCCTACTTCACGTCTCTCGTTGTGTTCACGGGTCTCTTCACGGAATGCGAGGGTTAAGCAACAATCCACCACGCTGGCCAAGTGCGAATTAGCAGACTTCACATGCCCAACATTTAGGCATGCAGACTTCCTCACGCTGTCTTCCTTGATCAATAATTGATGACATTTAATTGCTTCGTCCAACTTGAACTAATTAATGCTATTGTTTATTTCTTAAGTACGAAACGCCAAATTTATAGGGTTATTTTTTTAAAAACATTTTGGATCAATTTCGTATTCCTCTCATTTCATTGTATAGGTGGAAACATTTCGAAATAGAAAGCTTTCTGAAGGCAGTATTCACGTTTAAATAAAACCAAATATGCCATAAAAATGTTCCTAAAAACATAGTTGGGGTTGATTGTTTTTAAGAAACATCTTTCTTCTTTTTTTTAGAATCATCTCGGATAAAAGTAACAGCGTATAGCGTATAGTAAGATTTATATTGTTTTCACGCATGTATCCTTCACTATAATCTTGAGAAGCAATGTCAATGTACTTAAATACTTAATTTTAATATTTCAATACAACTATGGAACGGTCTGTATTGTTTGTAACTTGACAGATAATAATTATGGATGTTCTATGGTTCTTTAGAGGGAATAGTCGATGTCTATACTTACACAATGTATTTAAATGTTTATAATCTTGTTACCTTAAAGGCTGCATAAATAAAATTATTTTATTCTTAGGGGAAGCTTTGCCCGTTTTTCCTTATCTGGATAAGGTGGGGTTAAGTAAGAACTGTTTCATTTCATTTCATTCGAATTTTAAATTTATTTCATAGTAGGTTTTAGTAGGGTAAATATAAAAAGCATAGCCTTTTTCGACGGCAAGCTACACCAAAGATTTAACACTCATCAAAATATAGCTTTACCCGCAGTTCTGTCGATAACAATCCAATCGAGATTAGCTTTCATAGATCAATCGATTAAAATGTTATCGATAGTTAAGAATCGATTAAAAATCGAGCGATTTTACAGTGTTTTGTCCATTTCACGGGAACCATGCAATTTTCCGACACAAAAAGTAGCCAATGGCACTCGACAGCTGCATACTAGATCTATAAATTAAGGCACATCGATCCACTATTCCTTTGAGGAAGAGAAGAAAGACAAACTAACACATTCTCATTAATAGTAAGGATTGATAAGATAAGATCTAAGTAAAACATTCACTTTATTTTGGTATTAAGTGAATTTTACCTATTGCAATGGAGTTAATTTATAAACGCTAATACTTAAATGGATAACGTTAACACTCAGTAAAATTTAAGCTGAGTCTAAAATAGACAAAATATTTATTAGTTACAATCTGCCGTCAAATAATTCTAAAAGTGACTTATTTCCGTCGCATATTTTTAAGTGTAGTGTACGCTTTATCTTTCCTAAATGACTTTTTTTATCTTCATATTTACTAGCCGCCTATATAAATATGCTGATGATTATATATTATATAGTCTATTATTTACATATATATATATTGTCTATTATTTACGTACTATGAACCGAGTTTTTATTACTGGGTAATCTGTATAAAAACATTTGATTTTTAAAAATGTTGCCAACCCACCCAAAATCCCACAAATAGGTTTTATATAGTAATATATGCACTTCTAAGTACTTTTTGATTCAACCTGGTAGGTATTTCCAAATTCACTTTTTCTACATTAACCAAAGTACATATAATTACTTTTATAGTAAACGATAGTTACATAGCAACATTCAACGCCTATATACTTATGAATAATTATTCATCATCACATTAGATAAGTTTAGATAAATTTTTTAGAGTAGTAATGGCGAAAGTCAATAGTTAAATAAATAAAATACGTAGCAAAGTTGTAAAAACACAATATTTCACGAATTTAATTGCATTTCACTCTGCAGTGGACCATTTTACGGGCGGCGAGTAATTGATTGATGAAAGCGTGGTTCGTTCCTTGTCTTATTCAACTTGAAAGAGTGTAGTGCAGATACAATTTTCACGGGGCTTTCAAATTTTCAGTTCAATTGATATTTGTTAAAAGCTTTTATTTAACTTCACTCGTATGTATGTATGTATGTATGTATGTATGTATGTATGTATGTCCTGGAATCTTGCAATCAATATTTCACCCACTTCCACTGAAGCTATCGAGCTGAAATTTGGCACACATATTAGGTTCCGATGACAATGCAATAATATGGTACTGTCGAACTGATCTGATGATGGAGCCGGAAGATATTAACTGGAACTTCATGATGGAATATCGTATCATAGTCGTGTTTGCACTTGTGGTAAAGTCTTGTACTGAACTTTGACCACGATTAGGTTTCAAGGTCAAGTTATAAAAGCTTTTTAAAAAAAAAATTTTTTTACAGTATAATTTTTTGTTTAATTTGGTATGCTTGACATAATGCACTACCAACTGTGGAGCAACTAAAAATTTGTCAGTCTAAAGGGCGGGTCCCAAGGTGCGTACCTACTTATGTCGTCTGTAAAAACGCAGGCAAGTTCGTATCGGTGCGGTGGTATCGGTTATTGCGGACCGTGGGAAGCCGTTATAAAAAAGCAAATAATATGAATACAATAGTTATTTTTTATATAGGTCTAGAATATACTCCACCACGATACTCCATTGCGAATTGGTGGAGGGGTTAGTGGCCAACCTAGTGTCGAATTTTCTTAAGCCACTCGAAGATCTTTGCCCGGAAAGAGGGGATCTCCCCTAACTCCGAATTGCCTCTACGCAAGAGCGCCCACAGCGCCGCGGAATAGGAGGAAAGGTGTCTGTCTCGAAGATCTTAAAAAAACCCTTTAATTGTTTTATAATTGAAAACAACCGGGACTACCGGATGATCATCCGAAGCACAGTAGCGCCCATGAATTTTTGCCACTAGTGGTCACCCATAAAATAGAAAATTTCATACCTAAAATAATATCACGTAACACTAGCAAATAAAATCAAGCATTCTGTCAAGTTGAACAAGAAATAAAAAATCTAGCATAAGTGTCCTAGCATCCTTTAGGGATAAAACAATTTTGATGTTACATAAATGCACATTGTTAAACGCAATTATAGACTAGAGAATTGGCATGACGTAATCCTTCATAATGTCTGTCTATAACTATAATTAATAGGTAATATAAAAAGCATAAATATAACATTTTTCTTAGTGTTATTTTCTCTACATTTATTTTGGAGCTAATTGTAACAACATTCCTTTCCTACAGAACGCAACTTTTGCATGTAAGAAATTTTTGTCGTGCTAATTTCTCTAGAAAAATAGGACCATTTACATTAAAATTTCGGCAAATTTTGCGCAGAAAAACCAAAAATGTAAACTTGGTACCTACTTTAAATAGATGATAATTCTTTGTTATTATGAATATATTTTCTTATGAAACTATCTTCTTATGAATTTTATATGCTTTAAAAGAGTTGTGACTTGTTATATATACAAGTTAATTTAGGATTCATTTCTATTAATTGTCATCGCTTGTCATGTTCTATGTTTATCAATGTATAGTGAACAACTAAAGTTTAGTTTGGTATCCATATTATCATATTATTTCTACAATAACGGGCTTCATGTGGTTGTTCAATAGAAGGTTGACTATGATGTAAATAGTGTAGTATACATGACACCGATGACCAATGACGCAAGCTTCAAATGAATTCAAAACAATATTAGGGGCACTTTAGTTACCATATCGATGATTTGGGATTTTTTAACGCTCATCGTCGACCATAAAATTTTGATAGTTACTTGATTTACTTTTGTTGTTTACTGTAACTATAGTGTTTATGTGCTGGGTACATAATAATTTAACTGTCTCGAATATTGATATTATTTTAATGTTAACTGTAAATATTGCATTTTATAGTTATGACAGATGACTTCAGATGGTTAGTGCTGATAGTTTTAATTTTTTTTATGAATTATAAGATATTCGATAAAAAAAAAAATATTGTATTTTTATGTGTTTATATAAAAAAGAATTAATTTCGTGCTGTAACTGTCGATGATGATGAGTAGTACAACATTCTGTTAATGAAGTTTTTTTAAGATAGTTAATATAGTAAAATGTAATACTTATTGAAATTAATTGAATTTTTAATAAGTAAGGATTTATAGTTAATCCTATAAATAAAGGATATCAGTGAATGAATCCCCAAAAATAGCCAATAATGAATGAAAATGAAGTGCTGCGCATTCTCTTTGATTCAGTTTAAGCAACTATTGCATTTTATGCATCTAATTTTGATTTTTAATTATTTGTTTATTTTATACGAAATAGGTCCTGCATGACCAATTACTGAACCATTGATTTGAGGTGTAATGTGAGATGCTCAATCCTTTATTATTGTTACATATTTTTGATAAATTACTCTTTTACATATAAAAATTATGAAATATGCCAACAAAAATTGTCTACTTATTGCGAAATGCATAAATTGGGTATTTGAATTGTTTGAAAGTGTATTTGTATTGTCTTTGCTTATTATTATCCTGATTGAATAGTTTTAAGATGTTTTAAGTATTAATTTCTTTTATTAATTGTTCTAAGAATAAAATTATTACATTTTAACTTATTCTAAATATGAGTTACATTTTCCTACTAGTTGATTCTAGGAGTTTCTACCTAAATTATGTTCAATTGTTACTTTTCCATTGCATTTTACTTTAAAATTGGTTTAAGGATTGAGTTTTATTTCACACAAATGAAACATGCGATATGATAGTATGTCTGTGATAGATATTTTATGCTTTATAAAAGTATAACAGTGTTTTAAAATGCATGAGTAACATACAAATATTATAATATACTATGTGTTGTTTTTGTTATTTATGGAAATGTGTAGGCGAATTGTTCAATATTTTTATAGAATAAAGCAAAGTACCTAAGAAGATCAATTTGTTTGCTTAAATTATTCCATTATACTACATATTTAACGGTCAGACAAGCAAGTTAAATGACCAATGAAAGATAACTTATAAGCTAATGATCTGATTAATACCAGGCCACTCAGAAAGTTTTGCGAAAAAAAGTATTTTGTTTAAGGACACTTGTAATTATTAAAAAAAAAAGCTTTTATAACTTTTTATTTTATTTTATTTTCGTGCATTGTCATCGGAACCTAATAATATGTGTGCCAAATTTCAGCTCGATAGCTTCAGCGGAAGTGGGTGAAATATTGCAAGATTCCAGGACATACATACATACATAGATAGATACATATGAGTGAAGTTAAATAAAAGCTTTTAAAATACCTACCACTGTTCGATATTCAAATTTCCTTCCACATTATTTCGAGAGCCAAATTAAATTATCTTGTCTCATTTATTTAAAAATGGATCTGCATCGAGAACATTTTCGTGCGATGATTTGGTACGATTTAAAATGTGGCCTAAAACCTGATGAGTCATTTAATCGACTTCAAATGGCTTTTATGGATGAAGGAAATTCAAAAGCAACCATCTACCGTTGGCATAGCGAATTCCAGCGCGGTCGCCTCACACTTGAACAAAGGACCTACGTCCTACGAACCTACGTCGGCTGTCACGGAAAAAAGTGTGCTAGCAGTAAAAATTTAATTGAAGAAAACAGGAGAATTACATTCGAAGAGATTCAGCATACACTGCAGATTGGTTCGGGAAGTCTTGGGTCACCCTCCTTACAGTCCTGATCTGGCACCGTGTGAATTCTTTTTATTCCCTTAAATAAAAAATCTGCTGAAAGGGATACAGTTTTCATCGCCGGAAGACGCGCTAGAGAAGGCGCGCTTAGAGAAGGCCGTGGAAGAGGTGTCTGCGGCGGACTGGAAAAAATGTTTGGAAAATTGGTTCAGACGCATGAAACTTTGTACAGAGGCTGGTGGAGAGTTCTTCGAAAAGATTTAATTGAAATATCTTATCCATAGAAGTTAGTTTTTTAGTTTCAGTGTCCCACGTATGTACCTGCCAAATTCATCATAAATCAATTAAACAAAGTCGCTCAGCCTGATATGGAAAGAGCTTTATGCTAAGATATATATTTCGCTACGTAAGCCGATTTGCAAATATGAATGAATAAAAGTACAGTGTAACGCCTCGTTAAACCAGGAATAGGTAAGTATATGAGGTGAACGTCTGACATAGATCGCAGAGTAAACTAAGTTACGATGGCCGCAATGCTCGAATCTCAAAGAACGCTACACAAGACGACGTAGGTATCGTATTTAATAGAACAACTACTATTAAGTAGTTATTTTGAACTCATTCCACTTCAACCTTGGCGTCTAATAGTCAACAAAGGAAAGGAAAATTCAATAGGGAAGGGGGCTTAACACGTTTCCCTTTAGTGATTGTTTCAGACTGTTCGATTTTTCTGCAAGTGATAGCATCTTTACAAAGTGTTTCACCCAGGTAACATAATAAATTAACTCGAAGGAAATACTCAGCTTAATCTATTAATAGCTCGCTGCGGTTTGGCTAGCGTGTGTGGACATCGTAAACGACTGATTCCTGGTAGCTATCAGCTAGGTTACCCTCCCACAATCCACTGCCACTTGGGCACATTGTTGGGTCTCTTGAAAAGGGAAAGTGCGGATAAAATGCCTTCGGATTATCCGATTATTATTCTCGGATTATTATGCATGTAGGTTTCCTCCGTTGTTTTTATTATCGCACAGATAATTCAATGCAATTTCAGTAATTCGTTACTAGGGCATAAAAATACAAAGATATTATTATGTTAATCATGTTTATTGTACTAATACTAGTTGAAGTGAATGATGATATTTTACAAATTTTACTTATCTGCATGCTTGATAGTGGAAAATTGACTTTTTGGTAACATTTTTGTATCTTAGAATAACTTTTTAAACCTGATACACACAGCGAAAATTCAATCGAAACCATATTTGTACCTATAATTAACACTGCTCTGATGCATATAAAGTTAAAGGAAAATTATTGTGTTCAATGTGTATTTATTAATTATTATACTGTGTACATAATATTGTACAAATACACGCCAGCCAAATAGCTAATATTTATTTTTAATATCTGCCTTCTGAGGACTGTGTGAACATGTGCTCGTTTTTCCGAGTGGTGGTCTCGAGCACTTCGATTCGGACTTTTCTACCCCGCCGGTTATCAGTCCTTCGAACGACGTGGCCTGCCCATTGCCACTTCAACTTGCTAACCCTGCGAACTATGTCGGTGAGCTTTGTTCGTCTACGGTTTTCGTCATTCCTGATATTTATTCTGAGCTTATGGAATAGGCCGACGGTAAAGGACCACGTCTCGTAAGTCATCATTGGCAACACACATCGATAACTTGGATGTCGAGATGCATTAATTTTCCGAAAGCTGCCCAGCCGAGTTGGATTCTGCTGACTCTCAATCTGTGCGTGTAATCTCGTAGTTGGATTTACCCATCTGGAAAACTTGTCCAAGGTAAATGTACTCATTGACAACTTCAAGAGCAGTGCCATCAACAAGAACTGGTATATGGTGTGACATTTCCATTGAACATGACTTTCGTCTTGTCCATGTTCATTTTCAGACTACTGTTCAGGCCTCCTAGCATGGTGCTGAGGTCGACCAGCGATTCGGCCAAAATGACCATATATTCGGCAGATCGGAAATGTGTGTATTGACTACTATTTACCAATGTTGATGCCACCACCTTTCCGCGATTTTTGAAGTACATAATGAAAATGTACAAAAAAAAAAACAGTGAAATATTTTACTGTGTTGTATAGGACTATAATGAATATTAGCGTTAGAAAGTCTAAATTATGCCAAGGGATTTGCAAACATAATATAAATCTATTAAAACAACTATTTTAAAGGATATTAAGCTAACATAATATCATTTAATTGCGAGGTGACGAACTTTAGATCACTTTCAACAGACTCAAAAAATATTTTCATAGCAAAATCAAAACAATACTTATTTTATAAACTTACACTATTATTATACAAGTACAGTAAAAAATTGACAAAAAATTTTGTTTGCCATCTAGAATAAAACAATGAATGTTATATCTAGAAATTATGGGTTACTTTACAATTACTCTAAAACCATGAAATGAGAATTCATTTACATATTATTGAAATGTGTGGGTAAATGTATATGAGGTAAATCTAGTATGACGTCACTGAAATGCATACCTCTTAACTCCTACACCTATGATGACAGACAGAAAGGCAGAGTTGTCACATTTAATTTTTTCTTTTAGTAAAATAGTAGTGTGAAACATTAAATGCAATATTTCTGATCACTTCAAATGTGCAATTGTATGACTGAACTAAATACTGCATAGATGTTTTCAAATAAAATTCCATTTATAGTTATAAAATTCCTCAACCATAAGCTATTGTCCTGCCTTAAGCCAGAAAAAACATTTTCGAGATTCACTTACAAAACAGTAGCATGATTTTTTTTTAAATTTACACCTGTTAACTGATGAAATTATGACAGATAAACAATCACTGTAACTATTGGTATAACAATGTACTGTTATGGGTCATGATTTCTTCTTTTATTACAATTACGATAATCATAAGCATTAAATTCATGAAATATTTTGACATGGCAAATTTTGTTAATAAACAAAAGTTGTTAAAAAAGTAATGAAATAATTTGGAGAATTGTACTATGTTAAAAAATTTAAAAGAAAAAAGAGGTCATGATATAGTACAGAACAAAACAAAGGAGCTTTACCAGAAAATAATTTATGGTATAGGTAATAATTGATTAGTTAGTTCATGGGTTTCACATTTTACCATGTGAAGTATAGTAACATTATATCTAAGTTTACCAATTTTTGCCAAATAAAACCAGTTTCATGACCATTAATTGAATCATCATCACTTGCTTATTTTACACCAGGTTTGAGACTGAATGAGTAGGTATAATTAAGTGAACATTGTGTATTCAATCATGTCCATTTGTTTTTGCATGGGGCACTGTTCCATTCACTAAAGGGGCAACAGGTTGTGGAGTTCTGATTGTCTTCTGCAACACATGAGCATCTGCTGGTTCGATTCTCTTATAATAGTGTTCTTTCGTTTCAACTATTTCAAAACCAAATTTCTTGTAAAAATCAATTGCTCCCTCGTTGTTTACTTGTACATGCCTGAAATTTAAATATTCATACTGTAACAAAGCTGTGGCTGCATATCATTAGCATTCAGCAGGGTGCAGGGTGTTTTCACACAAATCAGATGGCCTGCATGTACGCCATCAAGCTGCTGCTGTGGATATGTGGAGGGGTTAGTGACCAACCCCAATGTTGGAAGTTCTTAAACCACTGAAAGCCTTCCACTTAATGACTTATCTTACAATACTAACTAGGACTCAGCCCAAAGCATGGAAGTGCTCAAGAAACTTGCCAATCCAACTTTTTTGATTGTCTTGCAACCAGAATTAACTATCACTAACAGTCCCCAGCCCTCATTCACAATAACTAGGTAACTGGACTAACCGTCCCAGTGTCTATTAGTCTTGTTCAAAGTCAGCCACAGTTGTCATGGGTGGCAGCAGATAGGTGGTGATGTTATCTTATATCCATAGAACCTGGAGTGCTTCACTCACTGATACAAAGCCTTTTAAAAGCATCTAATTAAGTACCTAACTAAGTAACTGAATACTTAATTTTTAAGATTTCAGCATCTCCTTAACAACACTTTTTATTAAAGGGGACAATAGCAACCTTCTTTGTATTATATATGCCTACTGCTGTAACAAAGAAGCAGGGCAGCACAAAGCAAATTTGTAACTGGGCTGGGTAAGATGTTACAAACATATTTTTAATTTAATCTAATTTTGTTCGTAATCAGTACTTGGGTCATTGATCTGCCAGTGATTAGTGTAGTAACCAATATAAAGTACCTGTTACAAATAAGATGGAAATGGTATAGGTATACATGCATAATTTAAGATTAAGCTGGTTTTGAAAAAATTAAATAATATCATTTAATCTTAAGTTTTTTAATGATCACTGTCCAGGAACAAAATTTTATGAATGAAGTAATCCCAAAATTCTAATCAGATCTTTTGAAGGTTATGTATCACAAGTATAATATATGTACCCTGCAACTATTGAAAAAATGTTGGGAAAATAAAAGCGAATGAAAATGAAACTACTATTTTACTTACAGGAAAATGCTGTCAAAATTTCCATCCTGTTCTACATACTTGAGCACATGTTCCACCATAAGAGTGCCTATTCCAAGTCGTCTGTAAGGATATAAACATCCCAGGGTCATTATGTACAATCTTCTCGTGTTCTCCGACGTGTCTATCCTACAGCAGACTGCTCCCACCACGATATCATTGTAGTACGCCAGTTTCGCCAGTTCACCAGCCTCCAATACATCCTTGTAGAACTTATCATTGTACGACACTGGAAACACGAACGTGTTCAATTTCTTCAACTGTTTTATATTATGCGGTGTCACATCGCCGAGTTCTATTTTAGCTCTGGAAAAGTAAAGATGCTCTTTTATAGTCAAATTAATCCGAGCGGACTCGACATTGTATCATTAGTGAACGAGTTCGCAAGCATGCAACTATCCGATACTGTCGACCACTAAAGTAGTATTACCTAGTCATTTTTTAACTATTTTATAAACACTTAATTTTAAAACCTAAAATAATACAGTTATATCACACACAAGATCACTCCCGCCATCTACTACACTAGTTAAAATCTCTGTCTCGCCTTGTCGAACCTTGCCAAACTTGTGAATTTTCTGATTCTGAAGAATTTCAATTTTTCTATTGCGCAGAACTGACATTTTTTTAAGTGTTACCATACCAAAAATTGACTGTCTGGCTGGCTTGGCCAGAGATGACAACGTTCACACGAAATAAAATCCCAGAATATAAAGGAGTAAATAACAATATCTTTTATATAAAAACGCAATACCATAATAAGACGCCAAAATGATTGTATTTACTGATGTAAGTGAAGTCCTGATTACTTCATAATGAGAATAAAGTTACTTTATCTGAAAAAAAATAGCTCGCTCTGCGGTTTCAACTCAACCCATCTGTGTTTGTCAGAGCGACGAAGGCATCACAAACTAGCTAGAGATACTACTCAGACTCACTTTAATTATTAATGTCCTGTTTTGTTGTCAATGTTTTATTCTATTGGCGGCAAATTCAAATATTTGTGTGTCTTCGTTTCGTTTGTTTTAAATTCAAACAAACGTCAGTCTTTGCTAGATTATTAGGAAAAATTGTTCAGGTGCTCTTTTTATTTAATAGCTATAATAATGTGTAGCCAAGTGAGATATTTATCACACGTGAAAAGAAATTTAGGGCAATGTAGATTTTTATCTTGGGAAAGGATTCAAATGCAGACTGCGAAGCCTTTGGATTTTGGTAGCATATCTGCTCCTGAGGTAGAGCCCACCTCCGATATACCAGCGAAGAAAAATCCGAAGCCAAATATAATAGGGGATATGTTTCCTACATCGAGGGTGGTGCCAATGGTGCTAAGTAACAAAGAGCCGATAGTCTTGTCATTTGACAGTGTGCCGGGTCCAAAGTCATTGAAGTATCTGTCTGGCTTTCGTCACTATCTTTCTGAGATTGGAACCCAATTAACGGCTGGAGTTCTCACAATGACTCTTAACATTGGTGAGTTCAATAAGTTAAATTAGATGTTGTCATTATTATAGTATCATTGTAATTAGTAGTAGCGTCCATAGCCCAATAGCTCGCGTCTATTCAATGTGATCGAAAGAGTTAAGCAATGACGGGCGCGGTTGGTTTGTGGATGGGTGACCGCTAGTGGCAAAATTTCATGGACGCTCCCTTGGTTCGGAGGGCACATAAAGCCGTCAGTCCCGGTTGTTTTCACTGCTGGAAACAGTCGTCAAGCCTTGTCGAAGACCTTCGGGTGGCTTGAGAACATTCGACACTGTGTTGGCCACTAACCCCTCCACCAATCCGCAATGGAGCAGTGTGGTGGAGTATGCTCTAGACCTCCTGCAGCAGTGTCTGTGGGGGAGACCCGTGCCCAGTAGAGGGACGTCTAGGGTCATTTGTAGTTAGCGGGGGCTATTTAATTAGGGGCGATTGTAATTAGCTGGAAAGTTCAGACGTTCAGGTTTTTATGATTTTAGAACCACTTAACTTAAATGCACCTTACTTAATGTTATATTTTAATTCAATGTACATGACGACGTCTTCTTATTATCCAAGCATATACAATGTATTTTGCACTATACCTCGATTTTTACGGCCGACCCTGTAATATTAAAATATTCGCTCGCAGTATACAATTCAGGCTTAATCTTTGCTCTTCAGGCACATACATGAATAACAGGAAGTCCATAAAGAATCTATCAACTCTCTTCGACGAGTACGGACCCGTAGTGCGTTTCGTGAGTCCAGTGGGAGGTGATATTGTTTTGATCAACCACCCAGACCATATACAGAAGGTGTACGCGATGGAGGGCGAAGTTCCCGTGAGGTCAGCCCTAGACTCCTTGGAGAAGTACAGGACGGAGCATAGAAATCATAGTTACGGAGGCTTGTTCACGATGCAAGTATTATTTGTGCAGTTACCTATCTACTACGCACTACACATCTATGTAAATTTATTTTTTGATGGCAAATTAAAAGAATTTACAGTAACTGTACCACTTACACCCACCACCCATGGGAATTTTCTATTGATCGTTATCTATTTATTCTATAATAAATTAATTATCATTATAGTCTTTAGAGTCGTCTTAGTTACGAAGCTGGGAACGATACAGATGCAATAAACGTGTCGCACTTCGCTAAACTGTCCCACTTACAGGTGGTTCATTCGACAGGTTTTAAGCTTAGATTAATTGACATATAAATAATCTAAGATTTAAATGTCAAGTGCTGTAACGGTGAAAGTACATCTTCAAAAGCAAACCTGCATGCCAGAAAGTAATCTATAACTGTCTAGGTGGCGCTTGACTGATAGATAAACTAATGCGTTACCCACTCTCATTTCGAGAGGAGAATCGTGTTGATATGGTGGTTATAAATTAATGATGATCTTGTCTCACAGTCAAGGCGAAGAGTGGTCACGGCAACGAAAACTTCTTTATACTCCGGTCGACTGCTCCGTGGAGCAACATATCCAATCTGTGTATGAAATGTGCGACAAGTTCACCCAAAAAGTATACAACTTGCGGAATTATCAGGATGAACTTTCCAAGGATCTGCACAAAGAGTTGCACAAGTGGACTTTCGATTGTATTGGTAAGTGTTATATCTCAAGTTTCCTATAGATTGCCACCAGCAGCGCCACAGAATCGTCTGCTTGCAAAAATAATACTTAGTATACGATAATTAATTTGAGTTCACTTTAGTTTGAATTATTTTTAAAATTATAAATTACGTCAGAGAACACTAGGTTGCTTAAACGGAATTAGAATAAACTAAATATTTTCCACTTTCCACACTAACACAATCGTGCATTTAAATGGAAAAAGAACAAAGTAAAGAGTAGGTAGGTACACATACTACTATATTATCAAAGAGGAAGGTATATTATATGTAAACTTAAATGTCGATCATTTACTCATTTGCTTAAATTGGTATACAGCCAGAAGCACATACCAACTTTCGAACTTAGATTCTTACATTTCAACATTCAGGGCTTCTGATGTTTTCGAAGAAGTTCACAATGCTGGACACCGATCTGATATACAGCCAGTGCGACACATCTTGGATGTACCACAGCTTGGTGAAGGCGACTGATGCCATCGTCAAGTGCGAGTCTGGCCTTCATTTGTGGAAGCTGTTCACTACCCCGGCATGGTATTCGCTTATCAAGCACTGTGATAGTTTGGACGGGTAAGAATAAATAACGCTAAGACTATGGAGGAGGAAATAAGTATTCATGGCTAAGACACTAATAAAGTTCTGCTAAAAATAGCCATCTAAAGAGCCGAGATCTACAGCTCATCACTTATTCTATTATCTATACGATTCCGACAGTTTATTTAGTAGGTACTTCCAAAATGTATCTTCCAATATGTAGTACCTAGAACCCAGGTTCAGACCTCTCCGGAATTATAGAAAACATACTTGTATATGGCACAATGGGCAGGCCAAGTCGCTCAACTGATACCCGGTGGGTAAGAAAGGTCGTGGAGACCACGACTCGAGAAATGGAGCACAGGCCGCCCTACAACCAGGTGGACAGATGACCTGGAGAATTCACTGGGTAACTGCTGGATTCAAAAGGCCCAGTTCCGGGAGGACCGATGGCACCGATTATCTCATAAGTGGCCAGCAGTGGACTTCTAATGGACGGAGAGCTGGCACCAATTTTTCGGTAGGTATTTGAGGCAAGCTGAAAACTTGTCCAACGCCTCTCCTATTATACCCCAACACGGAAATGCAGACCTGGCTGGTGAGTAGCGGGGCTAAATCAACCCCTGAATTTAAAAAAATTTAAAAAATTTATTTCCAAAAATATATTTGAGGCAATATGTAATTTTTATAAGTTGTAGTCCAATTTTTACAGAATATAAAAAAAAATAAGCCAGACGATTTAGTTGGGGTTTTAATATTGCCAGATACGTACAAAAATATTTTGAAAAAAATATAAAAAATGTATTTGAGGCAACTTGAAATTTTAACAGGGTATTATTTATAATTAAAAAATAAGATTCTCAAAAAGACAGATCATTTTGGTGGGGCTTTGTACCTGCCAGGTGATCTAACAAATTATGTATAGGTGCGAGTGCGTAGCGCTATGGACAAGCTGTAGAATGAGAGAGAGCGTTTATCGGCAGCTGTCTGCGTTCTTGCTGCTGCTGCGACCCATAGACGTCCCACTGCTGGGCACGGGTCTCCACCACGCTGCTCTAATGCGGATTGGTGGAGGGGTTAGTGGCTAACCCGGTGTCGAATGTTCTCAAGCCACCCGAAGGTCTTCGACAAGGCTTAACGAATGTTTCCAACATTGAAAACAACCGGGACCGACGGCTTTACGTGCCCTCCGAAGCACGGTAGCGTCCATGAAATTTTGCCACTAGCGGTCACCAATCCACAAACCGACCGCGCCCGTCGTTGCTTAACTCTTTGGATCACATTGAATCGACCCGAGCCATTGGGCTATGGACGCTACGCAACTATAACCTGAACATATCTGGTGAAAAGTAGCAAAATTATACTTCAAAATATTAGCACGTGGATTAACGAAAATATTAATATTTGTTGTTTAATTTTGAAGTTTTGATTACAATTCTGTTTATAACAATTTAAATAGGTTATTTATAAATTACTTAGTTGGTATGTGAAAGGCTTATTCTTGTTCTTCTATTCCAGTAATTCTATTAGAAATTGTTAATGCATTGTCGCGCCAAGTTTTATCCGTAAATGTTGTCGCTGCTACAAATTTCAAATGCGATACGCTATATCAAATATTATCTAGTCGCAGCGTCCATAGCCCAATGGCTCGCGTCGATTCAATGTGATCCAAAGAGTTAAGCAACGACGGGCGCGGTCGGTTTGTGGATGGGTGACCGCTAGTGGCAAAATTTCATGGATGCTACCGTGCTTCGGAGGGCACGTAAAGCCGTCGGTCCCGGTTGTTTTCAATGTTGGAAACAGTCGTTAAGCCTTGTCGAAGACCCTCGGGTGGCTTGAGAACATTCGACACCGGGTTGGCCACTAACCCCTCCACCAATCCGCATTAGAGCAGCGTGGTGGAGAGTGCTCTAGACCTCCCGCAGCTGCGTCTGTGGGGGAGACCCGTGCCCAGCAGTGGGACGTCTATGGGTTGCAGCAGCAGCAAGAACGCAGACAGCTGCCGATAAACGCTCTCTCTCATTCTACAGCTTGTCCAGAGCGCTACGCACTCGCACCTATACATAATTTTTAGATCACCTGGCAGGTACAAAGCCCCACCAAAATGATCTGTCTTTTTGAGAATCCTATTTTTTAATTATAAATAATACCCTGTTAAAATTTCAAGTTGCCTCAAATACATTTTTTATGTTTTTTTCAAAATATTTTTGTACGTATCTGGCAATATTAAAACCCCAACTAAATCGTCTGGCTTATTTATTTTTATATTCTGTAAACATTGGACTACAACTTATAAAAATTACATATTGCCTCAAATACATTTTCGGAAATAATTTTTTTAAATTTTTTTAAATTCACGGTTTGATTTAGCCCCGCTCATATATATCAATGGCCCCGCTACTCACCAGCCAGGTCTGCATTTCCGTGTTGGGGTATTATAGGAGAGGTATATGACAAGTTTTCAGCTTGCCTCAAATACCTACCGAAAAATTGGTGCCAGCTCTTGGACCATAAAGGTTGTTGGATGGATGGATATTATGTCTAAAATACGCAGTTCACCTTTGAATATTTTGGGACTAGATACGTACTTATTATACTATTTTGCTCCGAGTATTTAATTTAAGTTCATCTATTGTTATACCGCGCTTTGTCCTTCCTCTATGGTTAAACGTAACTTTTCAGGTTAATCGGGAAGTATGTAATGGAAACTGAACAAGAACTCATGAAAGCAAAGAGTGAAGATAATGTTACAGGTATAGATTTACTTAGACTAATTAAAGTACCAATAATCTACATTACCTAAATATGGGCCACCATGGGGATTTCTTTGAATAGCCTTTGAAATAATTGACCTTAAACCGGTTTTTCAATTTTAATCAGTCGAAAATATTAAGTGTGTACAGTGTACAGCAAAGATGAAATCTCTAAGCAAACATATCGTTACCAGTTTCGTATAGTCGATTATAACAAAATGAAATATTTTCAAAATACATACTTAGTCGTTAACATCGTTATTATAAAATTAGGTAAATCGATGCCCGAATCGATCAAATGCTACCTATTTCGATTCGTTCGTTCTACATAATCGATTTCTGGAGGCACAAGGATCGGGAGAAGTGTCCCGATTAAGGGAAGCCTATGTCCAAACAGCGGACTTCTAAAAGCTGATGGATGTATGAATTATAGTCGGAAAGCTTCCGAATAGCTTTAGTCCGTAGTGAAACCGGATATTTAGGAAATTAACTGTCATGTAGGGATTCACTAGAACATCCATGGACCTTAAGAAACTGAACGATTAAACTAACCAGTTGTTCATTATATGTATACTCAATAGGGACGAATTCTTTAATAAGTGCTATGTTGCTGAGCGAACAGAAGATGACTACCGAAGACATCGCGACTGTACTGATGGACATGCTGCTCATTGGCGTGAACACGGTAAGTAAACGGTTATTAACTCAAAAAATACATTTTATTGCTTAGCAAGCGTCCAACTGTTGGGCACTGGTCTCTCCCACCGCCACAGCTGAGGTCCAGAGCATAGTGGAAGGTTTAATGGCCAACCCCCTGTCGAATGCCACCCGAAGGCAAGGCTTATAGATTGTTGTACAATTGAAAACAACCGGTACGGGGCTTGTCGTTACCTCTAGAAGTAAGGAAGCGCCCACTAGCCTAGCCTAGGTCATCCAATTACATACGGATCCCGCACGACGTTGCTTAACTCGGTCGATCATATACGATTGATGAGCTCTTTTTTTGTCACTTTTAAATTTTATTGGCTTATGTGAAAGTTTTTATGTGAAACTAGTGGACGCCCGCAGCTTCGCTCGCGTGGAATTAGACATTCACTAACTTCAAAAACGGCAAAGTTACATACTAACTTTGCATCCCCGTTTTACCCCCTTAGGGGGTGAATTTTCAAAAATCCTTTCTTAGTGCTCCCCTACTTTATAAAAGGAACCCCTGTGCAAAATTTCAAGTTTCTAACCCTTATAGTTTAGGCCCTGCGTTGATATGTCAGCCAGTCAGTCAGTCAGTCAGTCAGTCAGTCAGTCAGTCAGTCAGTCAGTCAGTCAGTCAGTCAGTCAGTCAGTCAGTCACCTTCTCCTTTTATATATATAGATAAATGTTTGTTACTCAATCACGCAAAAACTACAAAATGTATTTTAGATGAAACTTGGCACATATTACCTGTGTCAAGTTTAATTTAAATCGATATCCGACGACGATGTTCTGTATTAGAACATAAGATATTTTTCATCCCAAAAACGTGTCAGTGGGATGTTTTGTAAGTTTATTGTAAAGTTGTCTAGCACATCGTCAACAAATGGCGCTGACACTAATTCTTGACTTGATTGCCTTATTCCGCGGGCGAAAGCTAGTAATAAATCAATGCTAATTATTGTCAGTCTGAATAAACAGTAATGTATTGTTTTCAGATTTCGACAACCATGTCCTTCCTTATGTATTACCTTGCTAAATATCAGAAGTGTCAGAAGAATCTGTATCTGGAAGTAGCGAGCATTTACCCAGAGCAGACTGTGGATGACATCCACAATATCAAATGCCAAACTCCGTATCTTCAGGCTTGTATTAAGGAAACTTTAAGGTGTGCAGTCAGAAAATTCATTTACCTATTAACAATTTACCAAAATAACGCTGGTGACTACTTTTTACGAACGAGGCTAATTGAGCTGAAGAAGCACCTTTAATTCTTAATTAATCGATCTGATTATCTTTTAATTAACACAAAATTTGTTTTAATCGAATGAGCATTTCAACACTAAAATGCTATGAATAAATGAACATGCTTGATTGAGCTACCTACTGGAGAAGCACCTTAATGTTACCAACCTTCGAGATTTGTTACATTACGCCTACGTGGCCGTTCATTTATTATTCCTCAAAAGGACCTTCAGGGAGGAAATTATTCACATGTAAGTATGTAGGCGTATGCAGATTCTAAAATAACCAACTATCTTACAGATTAGTGCCACCAATTCCATTGCTGACCCGAATTTTGCCGAGAAATATTACACTAGACAGATACAAGTGAGTAAAAAAGCTCTACAAATGTACAACTAGCGCCATTTGTCTCTAAGAAACGTCCTTATTATTCAAACTTAAAATATAGACTTACGGTCGAATATCGACCACTGTGATTGGCATTCATAGATTCACATTCAATTAATTCATTATAATATGGTATTTGTATACGCTTAATTAACGTTACATTTTATCTACCGCCCGTTCACAAAGATGATGATACCGAGAAGAATAAGGTAAGAAACTAGAATCTTTTCAAAATTAACAATTGTAATGAATATGAACACTCTTCTCTTATTTTTCTTCGAACGCATATAGGGAACGACGGGCCATACTCTGTGGTCCTCCATCTATCATTAGGACCAATCAGAGCGCGGCATCGGTTTTGCCGCGCATTTTTGTATCGAGAGCGAAAGGTTCGCGGGAAGAGACTGAACGGAGTTAGTGCGGACAAGGGTGTTTTATTTATTATTTTGTAATTTGTTGTTTTAGAAGTAAAGTATTTTGTTAAGGAATAAAAACTTTTCTTACACAATTAAAATAAGTAATTTGATACATTATAAACTTGTATCTTATACGTAGCATCCCTCGCGGCACGTTGATCATAATGTCGACACAAGACTCGTCCCTGAAGGAGGGCAACTTCGAGGACGCGCAGCGCTTCGTGCCCGAGCGCTGGCTGGACGCGGGCGAGCGGGACCACCACCCGTTCGCGTCGCTGCCCTTCGGCCACGGCGCGCGCCGCTGCCTCGGGCAGGGCATCGCCGAGACTTTGCTCTCGCTGCTCACCATAAGGGTGAGTATTTGTATGAAAATATTCCAGGGATAATGCTACTCGTAATTTAACAAAGCAAGTTGAATTACAAGAATTTCGTGCCTAAGCGCTAGCTGGACGCGGGCGAGGGGAACACCACCCGTTCGTGTGGCTGCCCTTCGGCCACGGCGCGCGCCGCTGCCTCGGGCAGGGCATCGCCGAGACTTTGCTCTCGCTGCTCACCATTAGGGTGAGTATTTGTATGAAAATATTCCAGGGTAATGCTACTCGTAATTTAACAAAGCACGTTGGAATTACAAGAATTTCGTGCCCGAGCGCTGGCTGGACGCGGGCGAGCGGGACCACCACCCGTTCGCGTCGCTGCCCTTCGGCCACGGCGCGCGCCGCTGCCTCGGGCAGGGCATCGCCGAGACTTTGCTCTCGCTGCTCACCATAAGGGTGAGTATTTGTATGAAAATATTCCAGGGATAATGCTACTCGTAATTTAACAAGGCAAGTTGGAATTACAAGAATTTCGTGCCTGAGCGATAGCTGGACGCGGGCGAGTGGAGCACCACCCGTTCGCGTCGCTGCCCTTCGGCCACGGCGCGCGCCGCTGCCTCGGGCAGGGCATCGCCGAGACTTTGCTCTCGCTGCTCACCATAAGGGTGAGTATTTGTATGAAAATATTCCAGGGATAATGCTACTCGTAATTTAACAAAGCAAGTTGGAATTACAAGAATTTCGTGCCTGAGCGATAGCTGGACGCGGGCGAGTGGAGCACCACCCGTTCGCGTCGCTGCCCTTCGGCCACGGCGCGCGCCGCTGCCTCGGGCAGGGCATCGCCGAGACTTTGCTCTCGCTGCTCACCATAAGGGTGAGTATTTGTATGAAAATATTCCAGGGATAATGCTACTCGTAATTTAACAAAGCAAGTTGGAATTACAAGAATTTCGTGCCTGAGCGCTGGCTGGACGCGGGCGAGGGGACCACCACCCGTTCGCGTCGCTGCCCTTCGGCCACGGCGCGCGCCGCTGCCTCGGGCAGGGCATCGCCGAGACTTTGCTCTCGCTGCTCACCATTAGGGTGAGTATTTGTATGAAAATATTCCAGGGATAATGCTACTCGTAATTTAACAAAGCAAGTTGGAATTACAAGAATTTCGTGCCTGAGCGCTGGCTGGACGCGGGCGAGGGGACCACCACCCGTTCGCGTCGCTGCCCTTCGGCCACGGCGCGCGCCGCTGCCTCGGGCAGGGCATCGCCGAGACTTTGCTCTCGCTGCTCACCATTAGGGTGAGTATTTGTATGAAAATATCCAGGGATAATGCTTCTCGTAATTCAACAAAGCAAGTTGGAATTACAAGAATTTCGTGCCTGAGCGCTGGCTGGACGCGGGCGAGGGGACCACCACCCGTTCGCGTCGCTGCCCTTCGGCCACGGCGCGCGCCGCTGCCTCGGGCAGGGCATCGCGGAGACTTTGCTCTCGCTGCTCACCATTAGGGTGAGTATTTGTATGAAAATATTCCAGGGATAATGCTACTCGTAATTTAACAAAGCAAGCTGAATTGCAAGAATTTCGTGCCTGAGCGCTGGCTGGACGCGGGCGAGGGGAACACCACCCGTTCGTGTGGCTGCCCTTCGGCCACGGCGCGCGCCGCTGCCTCGGGCAGGGCATCGCCGAGACTTTGCTCTCGCTGCTCACCATTAGGGTGAGTATTTGTATGAAAATATTCCAGGGATAATGCTAGGTACTCGTAATTTAACAAAGCAAGTTGGAATTACAAGAATTTCGTGCCTAAGCGCTAGCTGGACGCGGGCGAGGGGAACACCACCCGTTCGTGTGGCTGCCCTTCGGCCACGGCGCGCGCCGCTGCCTCGGGCAGGGCATCGCCGAGACTTTGCTCTCGCTGCTCACCATTAGGGTGAGTATTTGTATGAAAATATTCCAGGGATAATGCTACTCGTAATTTAACAAAGCAAGTTGGAATTACAAGAATTTCGTGCCCGAGCGCTGGCTGGACGCGGGCGGGCGGGACCACCACCCGTTCGCGTCGCTGCCCTTCGGCCACGGCGCGCACCGCTGCCTCGGGCAGGGCATCGCCGAGACTTTGCTCTCGCTGCTCACCATTAGGGTGAGTATTTGTATGAAAATATCCAGGGATAATGCTACTCGTAATTTAACAAAGCAAGTTGGAATTACAAGAATTTCGTGCCCGAGCGCTGGCTGGACGCGGGCGGGCGGGACCACCACCCGTTCGCGTCGCTGCCCTTCGGCCACGGCGCGCACCGCTGCCTCGGGCAGGGCATCGCCGAGACTTTGCTCTCGCTGCTCACCATTAGGGTGAGTATTTGTATGAAAATATCCAGGGATAATGCTACTGGGCAATTCTTTGAAAATGCGCATATTGCCTCATGTTAGGAGATTGCATAAAAGTTGTGACAAAACGCATTCTTTGAGTAAATTTTACATTGCTGTAAACATACCCTTAAAGAAACTGTACAAGGGAACTATTTTAGTCTTTTACTTTTTAACTGACAGGCGTTTAAAATTTTCAGTGAACGGTAATGATATTTACAGGAAATGGTAATTTGAAAATGGTGAGGGTAATGAGAAATGGTAATTATAAATCAAATAGCAAGAAGATAAAAGTATAAACTTTTACTTAAAAATATAGTAAAACATTTTTTTCAACAAACTACATATAGATATGTACTTATCAGTCGTCACAAATTATAATTTTTAAATTTTTTTTAGTGAATTTGCCGAAATAACCAAATAATCAAGATAAAAAACACAGTTTAAATAAACACATGTTTTTCTTTATATTTTAATCAGTCTTGAACATAATTTCTTACTTATCAGGTATTAACACTAATATATAACTGCAGTATGTAGTGTCAATTCTTTCCTGCTACCTCCAAAATGAAATGACTGGACTTCAGAGTGATATTTATAGCCATGGCTTCACATTTCTTCAAGTTAGATTTTAGATCTTTCAAAGCAGTATATTGCCATCTTCTTGTACCTTCATGCTTCTAAAATTCTGGAATCAGACTTTCAAATATTGCAACAGCTTCTTTTTGAGGAGCAGTTACTTTTACCTTTGCGATAACTCTTTTTTTCTTTTCCACACCCTTTGTGATGTACGTCTCTTTCTTAAGTTCCCATTTACTGTATGTTATTCCTTCATCTTTATCTAACAAGTATTCAAGCTTTTTATCTTTACAGGTACCGCATCTACTCAACAAGCATGATGTATTGGAACAACATAGTCTATTAATAACTTCCGCAGAGTCCTTTTCTTTGATTATTTTACGAGAATGCAATACTATCAACAATAGTTCTATGTTCGCATGAGTTTTACACAAACATGTTTCTCTATCACTGACATCTGGTATGAGTACCCAAAATGGCCTTTGCTTGCAAAATATGAATAACTAACTTTGGTATTTTCTGCTTCAAAAAGTTTATGAAGATTTTTCATAGAATCTAATAAATATCTTCGTTGTTTTTTTAGTCTTGTCCCGGGATATACATTCTTTTTTTCCAGCAGTCATTCTTGAAATGTCGTCTCTGTCAAAAAAGGTTACAATATCCTGTTTTAACTTTTGATAATAGTTTTTTTTTTGTTTCCTCGTTTCTTTCTCTAACAGTAAAGTGTTTAGTTTCAGACAAGACCTTATGCTCTTTTAGTGTAGTTTTTTGATTTCAGCGCCTGATAATTAGTCTCCATCGTTTTTTTCATAGCTTCACCAAACAAAACCTTTTTCTTGACTTCATTTATCTTTGTCTTGTCATTTATTAGTCTCAGAGCTTTAGAATTTGGACTTTCTACTCGTTTTTTCAGTCTCTGACAAAGTTTTCTGTAGTTGTTTAGTTTTCTCTGTAATTTTTGTTTTTGTAATGTATACATCTTTTCTTTTCTCTGCATCATGTACTTTAGTTTTCTTATCTTCTTATTTAAATTCTGAAACATTGGATTATCTTCATCTTTTCTTTGTTCTGGTTCTGGGTTTGTATCGTGGTCTCGTATATCATGCTGTTCATGTTCCTTATCATTATCATTTCTCAAGGGGTCGGTTTCACTATCACTCGGAGTATTAACATCCATAAGTTGTTGTCCTCGTTTCAGTAACACTTTCCTTTGGTAATATTTATTGAAATTTTCTCTCCATTTTTTCCTTTGTAACTTTTTATCTTTTGGTGTCAAATCTTTAATACTTAAAATTTTCTTACTTTCTTTTCTTTTCAAGTACCTCTGCCGTTCCTTCTCTTTTTCTTGAGCGTATTTTTCTGGATCAGACCTAATTTTAGCGTAGGAATCACAATTATAAATTATTATAATTACCATTTCTAAAATTTACTCATTACCATTTAATTTAGAGTAATGGAAAATATGGTAATTATGCAACTGGTAAATAGGAATTCAAACATTTTGTTGAATAAAGAGTTCTTTATAAGGATTACAAAATGTTTGCCTACTTTACTTAAAAAGGGATCTTAAAACAACTTAAATAAACGTATCATTTTAAAAAAATAATCATCTACTCACCATAAAAATTGAAATTGGCGATTAGAGTATATTCCGACAAAAGCAAACCACGACGTGAAAATTTAATATGGCGCCAAAAAATGCGGTCTTTGATGCGTGTAGTTTGGTCGGGCGTCGAGCGCAAACTGGCGCAAACTTGTTTAGGCAGTTAAGGGTATGAATTCTCAAATTTTTAGGTAGTAAATTAAGGTGAATATTTTTTAAACGGTAATTATAGAGTTACCCGAGGACATACTTTAAGGGCATTCATTCTTCTTAATTTATGTTCTTTAAGTAAAACAACTTGTGTATAGGGCTAAGGAAACTATCGTTTTTTAAGAATATTGATCTATAATTACATTCTTTAAAAGGGATTTAGCTATATTGAACAAAAACTTAATCAAAATGTAAAATGGGACACGAATGGTTATTAGAATCTGGATGCTTGGAACCAAATTTCTCTAAATTTAATAAACAAAATATGGTTTCTAATAGTCTAGTTTAGATCTGTAGTACTTATATTCATATGTAGTTTTATCAAAATTAAAATATTTGCACTGTAGAAGATTCTTTACCATGCGCCGCGTAATATGCACATTCTTAAAGAAATGCCCTACTCGTAATTTAACAAAGCAAGTTGGAATTACAAGAATTTCGTGCCCGAGCGCTGGCTGGACGCGGGCGGGCGGGACCACCACCCGTTCGCGTCGCTGCCCTTCGGCCACGGCGCGCACCGCTGCCTCGGGCAGGGCATCGCCGAGACTTTGCTCTCGCTGCTCACCATTAGGGTGAGTATTTGTATGAAAATATCCAGGGATAATGCTACTCGTAATTTAACAAAGCAAGTTGGAATTACAAGAATTTCGTGCCCGAGCGCTGGCTGGACGCGGGCGGGCGGGACCACCACCCGTTCGCGTCGCTGCCCTTCGGCCACGGCGCGCACCGCTGCCTCGGGCAGGGCATCGCCGAGACTTTGCTCTCGCTGCTCACCATAAGGGTGAGTATTTGTATGAAAATATCCAGGGATAATGCTACTCGTAATTTAACTAAGCAAGTTGAATTACAAGAATTTCGTGCCTAAGCGCTAGCTGGACGCGGGCGAGGGGAACACCACCCGTTCGCGTGGCTGCCCTTCGGCCACGGCGCGCGCCGCTGCCTCGGGCAGGGCATCGCCGAGACTTTGCTCTCGCTGCTCACCATAAGGGTGAGTATTTGTATGAAAATATTCCAGGGTAATGCTACTCGTAAGTTAACTAAGCAAGTTGAATTACAAGAATTTCGTGCCTAAGCGCTAGCTGGACGCGGGCGAGGGGAACACCACCCGTTCGCGTGGCTGCCCTTCGGCCACGGCGCGCGCCGCTGCCTCGGGCAGGGCATCGCCGAGACTTTGCTCTCGCTGCTCACCATAAGGGTGAGTCGCTCGCTCGCTGCGACCCATAGACGTCCCACTGTTGGGCACGGGTCTCCTCTCAGAATGGGAGGGATTAGGCCTTAGTACACCACGCTGGCCAAGTGCGGATTGGCAGACTTCACATACCTTCGAGAACGTTATGATGAACTCTCAGGCGTGCAGGTTTCCTCACGATGTGTCCTTCACCGTTATAACAAGTGACATTTAATTTCTTAAAACGCACATAACTTAGAAAAGTCATTGGTGCGTGCCACTGGGGTTTGAACCCGGACCGCTCGAGTGAGAGGCGAGTTCGATAGCCGCTGGGCTGTTCAACTGAAGTTTCATCCACACTGAATCGACTCCTGTGGAATGAGCTTCCGACTGAGGGTTTTCCTTCGAGCACATGGAGCGCTTCAAAGAGTGTGAAACGTTCCCTTCAAGGCAGACAAAGCACCTATGATACTCCTGGTGCCGGACGTGTCCATAGGCGACGGTGACCACTTACCATCAGGTGGCCCGTATGTCTGTTTTTCAGTTTTTATTATTAAATTTAAAAAAAAAAACAGCGTCGCGGCTCTAGCACTGCCGCGGCAACGGTCGTTTTTTTACAATATGGAGGAACCTTTTTTTTTTGTTTTAAGTTGTTTTGTATACTGTATTTTCTTCGCTGCATTTTGTCCAACTAAACGTTTTCATTCATCTCATTTCACAGGTACTTCAGAAATACAAGCTAGACTATCATTATGGAGATATTCAACCTACACGAAGTTTCATTGCCAGGCCCAACAAACCTCTTAAAATAAGATTTATTGATAGAATCTAATTTAAAGTGTTAAGTAAGTTTATTCTAATGTGGTCCTAAAATATTGTATTGAAAGGGTTTGGTACAAAACAAATTCTAAATAAAAGTAATGGTTTTTCTTTGTAACCTACTTTTCGTATGCCTGTTTATCGGTTATTAAAAATAAAAGTGTGTATTTATGGGAAGTGGACCTTATGAGAAGGCGGACATTTTGGGACCGAAACTACCTTAAGAGAAAATCGATACATAATATTAAAATATTTCATTATTTTATCATAAACAAGGGTGCGATATTAAGTTCACGGAATGAGGGAAATTAGAGGGGGTGAGATATCTGCCCAAATGATTAATACGTGAAGCAAAAACGTAGGTACCCCTTTTTACCAAAATTACGTGAACGGAGGTGTATGAAATTTGGCTCAGTTACATGGCAGAGTGCAGAAAGCTAAGTTTTATAAAATATGCATTAGAAATTACATTAAATTGATTTTTAAAAAAACATTACACATTTCCACAACATTTGTTTGACTCCCGACATATTTAAGAGTTGGGAGTGGATACCATATTATTAGGTATGAATATGATTATAGGGATATCTAGTCTAAAATAAAACCTTGATAACTTCTTAAAATTTATTAACGAATTATGATAATTAATTGTATCAGGCGTTACTTTGCGGAACTCCATTATTACAAAACAAGAATAAAATTAATCTACTTTGCAACAATCCGCGAACAAAAACGTATGGTGATGTATGTATACTTTCATCATACGTTTTTGTTCGCGGATTGTTGCAAAGTAGATTAATTCTTGTTTTGTAACGAATTATGGTCGAATTTCCACCACTCAGAGACCAATACGTAGTATAAACATGAAGTTTATACTACGTATTGGAATTGTGTCATTAGTCTTTAATTAACTATTGTCGACCAAGCAACATCGGGAAAAAACTGTGAACTATGAAAAAAAAAATAGAGCATCACATCGTAATAAAGTCCCTTATAAGCAAGGAAAGCCTGTGCAAACCTTAATCAAATCAAAGGTGTCAAAGGATATGGCATAAAAGTGTTATGCCATGTCCTTTGAAGCAATTATATACTTGTTGCTGGTGTTTACCTCACCAATGTTGCATTATTATCAAAATTAGCTTAACATATTATTATAGTACATAATATATTTATTTATCTATTTATGCAATCTTACTGCTAAATTTACAGGTCTGTGCCTATTGCGTTCGTGTAAACAACATTACACACTATAAAAATATAATCAACAAAACACACACAGAAAATAGCACAATCTTACATGACCCGAGCATAAGTATTTATCTGCCAAACAAATTCTTTCCCCCGCCGTTATTGAACCCAGGACCCACAGTCAACACAACAGTCAGGGTCACTGACCACCGCGTCACTAATTCGTCACACACACACACACACACACACTACAAGGATTTTAGTAAATATTCTCCTGCCGAACTGAGAAATAATCTATAGGTGTACAGAAGATATCTTTACTAAGATTCCATGCCACTAATTTGTTGAGCAAAATTAACGCTCTAACCAATGGGGTCTCCCTGAGCAGCATCAACCTTGGGACAGCAAGTGCGGTGCCAAATTTTAACAAAATCAAATTATGCTATGATAAGAATTCTATAATGGAGACAACAACTAGAATGCTGGTTATCTCTGTCGTCTTGAGAAAATGTTCAAGTATTTTCCTCGGGTCATCTCCTTTGCTTCCTCTAATCCCAACTGGTAAGCGAGATCATGTAGTTTCTTGACTTCCATTATGAGGCCACTTGTTGTCAATGAGCCTAGCTCTGCAATAGACACAACTTACTTAGGTAAAAATGTTGTGAAAAATAGTAACACTATTGTTAAAAAATTCAATTGTTACTATTGTAGATCTGTAACATTATTGTAAGTAAATCAAAAAGGATATCTATTTCTTTACATAGGTACGAACATAGGTATTTAATGATACAGCAAGCACACCTTAAAAAAATAACTTTAATATCAAAGATCTTGATAATATAAATCTTGTTAATATAAATGCATAGAAAATTTATAATATCGCGAAGTCGACACAAATTTACACAATGAACTGAAATTCTAATAAGATTATACTGAAGTACTCACGTTGCATGTAAATATAATCTTCCTTCGTGAGACCCTTATTCCATGCAGGGGGAGACTGTTTTCCAGATTGGAGATTCGCGAATTCAGAAACGCCTGGCACTGCAAAATCATCATTAGAACACCGTGAACTCTCGTCATTCGAAAAGTTAGCATTAACATCACCCATTTTGAATTAAATGTTTAAAATACAGTCGTTATTAACCGATCACTTGCAAATAATTGTGTGTAATGGACGACGAGATGTCAACTTAAGAAACTAAAATCGCGCGATTTTTTAAAATGGCGATCTAATCTTTAAAAACAAATAATATATTCTTCACTTTGCTTGCCTAGAGGATAGTGGTATACTCACTCTGTTCAGGCCATAGCTCCGGGGAAGCTCGATCTAGCTTCTCCAAACTGAGAAGGCTTTCTTCCAAGGATGTCAGAGGAATCTCATCGTTTGTTTGGCCTGAAGAAACAATACCCAAGTGTAATTATTAAAAATCCATATGGGTGGCATTATGTTAAAGTTTAAATAAAAAAAAATATACTACAGGATCGGTTACGGACACAATATACCCTTAACACACTTAAATTTTAAAGTATATTGAAATATTACCTTCGTTTACAATAGAATTTTGTTTCGCGGCC
Source organism: Carterocephalus palaemon (assembly GCA_944567765.1). Taxonomy (NCBI): domain Eukaryota; kingdom Metazoa; phylum Arthropoda; class Insecta; order Lepidoptera; family Hesperiidae; genus Carterocephalus; species Carterocephalus palaemon. Next base: position 8,640,661 of record OX155651.1, on the reverse strand, counting down.
ATTTTTCCAAGATTGATATTTGACATTTGTTAGTCGTAGCGTAGCGTAGCCGATAGACGTAACATGAACATAGACGAAAAAAGACATTCGGGCAGAATAAAAATAGTGTATTTAAATCTTAGATTTTACACTTTAAATTATTTAATATTGTTTAGTGTGGGTAATGTTTAAAGCATTAAAGATGGCAAGAACAATGCCGAAATATTAGGCGGGGTGAATGGAAGCAACTAGAAATGTCACTAAAATTAAACTTATTTAATATTTTTTCTACGTTTTATCAAAACATCAAAATAAAAATTTACAATGGGAGAAAAAACCATTTTAAAAACCCCTGACTCAACCTAATAGAATAATCATTAAATGATTGAGATTTTAACACACACATCCCTTTTTCTTGTCGGGATTTAGAAAATTAGAAATGAAATAAAGTAAAAATAAAATTTTGTAAGCCTACGACCATATTTAAGTTATATTTTATTATGTGCAATAGCAAAATAGTTGTGCATGTTTTGATATTCGAATGACTACCTTGTATTTAATTGTAAACTAAGAACAATAGCATTCATGAATCGACAATGGGCGTTATATTATGTCTTAATAAGCAATACCAGGTTGATCTGATTGAGGACTGGTATGAAAAGAAAATAAAGGATTAAGTCTAATCAATTGTAAACAATACGAGACTATTCTTTAGCTTTTGCTTCAGAAGTACGCCTAAAAAAGCAAAAATGTTATCATTAAAATTATATAACTTATTGCGTGTGTATAAATAAAATAAGCTTGCTCTGTTTTTTTAATGGTCCCTAGCTATATGGTCATACAGATCTTTATGGTGTCACCGCTTGCACTTAGTCTGCTATCACAGTCTTGGCTTTATAAACTTGCATACCTTTGCTAATGAATCATTTATTGTTAAAAAATATATATTTGATAGATTGAAGATTGTCTCTTTCTTTCTTCCGGTTGCCAACACAAGGCAAGGTGGGTTAAAATTGTGATCCGCGTGGCTAAATGTGATTTCCTCTAATAATTAACAGTAAAAGTGTAATTTAATTTAGTGTTTGATTGTCGAGAAAGGTAATCTACATGTTGTTATTTTCGAAGTCAAATAATTTCAAAAAAGAAACAATTGTATGCATTCGTTGTATCGGCCCTCGCCCGTGCTGTTGTGGCTATGATTGGATTCGATTTAAACTAATTTATACAATAATGATTGTGTAGATATGAAATACCATAAAATAATTAAATTACTAAAATGTGTTAATTTATAAACTCTTCAAACACTTTCGTTCAGAACATAACCTATCTTAATTTGTTTCACTGACAAATCCTGCCTAACCTCCCAGTTTTTTTTATTGTTACTGATATTATCATGAATATGCTTCTATTCATTAAACGCTTACTGGATAATTATTCATACACATTATGGAAAGGTGAATACTGGATAGTCACAATCATAATGTTCAACTTAGTACTCCACTACCTACCTCAAAAACCCAACCTTTCTTTTACAGATGCGTTCCGTCACGCTTAAAGATGTTGAACAAGACAAAGTTGTCAAGACCGTCGCTGCTCACTTGAAAAAGTATGTAATTTTTAGTGAGATTTTTATTCTACCAAAGCTGGCAAAGGCTTAATATGATCCCAGATTCCATTGTGTGATATTCATATATTTCACAGTTATAAAATGTATATTACAATGATCCTAATAGAATGATCACCATTTTACCATTTAATTTTTTTCAATACACTGTTTACAATATTTTCTTCACTATTTCAACATTGATAGTTACATCAAATAATCACTGCTAAATCTCTTACTGAGCTCTGAAGTTGTTAAATGCCCATCAATTATGGCTGTGTGCTTATATATTTCACCCTATTAGTTTAGGTCAGGCCTTTGTACTAATAGTACTTTCCATCTCCTTTTTATCAGGAGTGGCAAAGTCAAGGTACCAGAACACATGGACCTCGTCAAGACTGGCCGCTTCAAGGAGCTGGCCCCATATGACCCTGACTGGTTCTACGTACGCTGTGCTGCAGTCCTCAGACACATCTACATCCGCAACCCAGTCGGAGTCAAGACTGTCACCAAGATATTTGGTGGTCGCAAACGTAATGGTGTCACCCCCTCACATTTCTGCAGGTAAAAGTCATATTGCTATTTTATGGGCATTTGAAACTGACAAGAAGAAATCCCTAGAACAGGGTTTCCTAAACTTTAAAGATAACGGAACACTAAACAATTACCATTTATTTAATGGAACCCCAAATCAAATGATTACAAATCAACACTGAATTATATATAAGAACATTTTTTTTTATGAAATGTGTAATATAATTGAACCTATTAAATTTATTTGTAAATCAATAAATAAATATTATTCTTTACTTATAGATTCAATGTGAAGAATTAAATTGTTTTACTGTTTTATGAATAATTATTTTTATAGTTTGATATTTTATATCCGACATTTGTATGCGTATATCTGGGGTGACATCCAATCTTTGACCTGTATTTGTTTTTTGTATAAATGTAGGCTGAAAAGCCTCTTACACTTACACTTACACTTACATATATGTATGAAATATTTTTGGAGGAAACTTGATGACTATTCTATGGAACCCTTAGGCTCCTCGGAACCCGGTTTGGTAATCCCTGCCCTAGAACGCTAATATCAATGAGATAAGTCAAATAGTTGTAAAGGCCATGCAAATTTATTCATGTTATTTCATCATTTCATATGTATATGGAATCATTATAGATGTTGTATTCCAGTTTGCTTACTAGTCACACTTCTCTAGAAGCAACTTAACCACCCTTAAGTCCTCAGACCTCAACAGAATGCATGAGGGCTTTGTCGCTTGATCATAATGTGCCTATTGAGAGAAAGAAGAGAACAGCAAAATAAAAGCTTTCATTCTTTCTTATTTGTCAATGTTAATGTAAACGTCATTACGTTTTTTGAGGCCAGTTACTGTGCTAATAATAAATCCTTATTTTTTTATTAGATCATCAGGAAGCATCGCCCGCAAGGCTCTTCAGGCTCTGGAGGCTCTTAAACTGGTAGAGAAGGCAGAGAATGGTGGCAGAGTCCTCACCAACCAAGGCAAACGTGATTTGGACAGAATTGCTGCCCAAGTTCGTCTTAAGGCCAAACAGCAAGCTAAGCAGATGGTGATTGTCCTGTAATCATAACTTAATGTAATAAAAAAAAGTAAAATGATGCCTCATTTTAATTATTCATTAAAGTTCCCCTTGACAGTCTTCCTGCAAATGTGTGCTTAATACAAAAAGCATCAAAACCCTTTCTATGTCCCACTGTAGGGCACGGGCTTCCTCTCAGAATGGGAGGGATTAAGTCTTAGTCCACCACCCTGGCCAAGTGTGGATTAGCAAACTTCACATGCCTTCGAGAACATTATGATGAACTCTCAGGCATGCAGGTTTCCTCACAATGTCTCCTATGACGGTGGATGGAACGACGATGTGTTCTTCACTGTTATAGCAAGTGACATATATGGTTTTATATGAAAGCTAATTGGTTCCATATAGAGTTCGCCCGGGGCAGTACCACCGCCCGCCACGGTACCTAGTACCATTTCTGCCGTGTAATAATTGTTTTTAAAGCAATTGTGGTCCGGTTGGAAAGGTGTGGATTCCGGTTACACTTCTTTAGAGGCGACCATCTTAGTCCTCAAGGGTAGCAACACATCTGTGACTGACTTAGAACGAGACTCCTACTAACAAGTACTAACTGGACTATTACTAACACCAACTAACAGGACTAACTATCACTAACAGTCCCTAGTCCTCATACCTACTAACGAACTGACCAACTAATGTTCTAATTAACTTTCTCAACTAATTGGACTAACCATCCCAGTCCCTAATTGAGTCGGGTTCAAAGTCAGTCACACAGATTAGTATATTAGTAGCTAGCTACAGATGGGACACTTAAAAATTGCGACTGTTTCCATCGGAACAGTTTTGGCGCCACCGTCGACAGACGGTAGTGAAGTGCCAACTTTTCTTTACTTGTCGATAACATGCAATAGGGTAGTACTTATTGTATCGATAATTTAAAAATAAATGTGATGAGATTTATTATTAGTTATATACTTATTTATTATTGGCATTGGAAAAATAAAATGACAATCTATAACAACTAATTTATTACATGATTTACATTTTATTTTTTTGTAATTTTCCTACATATACTGCTTCATCAACACTTATATTAGTTTGGGGGATGTCATCGTCACTGTCCTCCCAAGATTAGATGTTCTCACTGTGTGCATTCATTCTGAAAATTAATATGGAAAATTATTATGGAAAATTATTATAGAAAATTATTATATTACAGTTTATACACAATATTGCACCCAATCAGAATTTCTGAGTTTTGCTTAACAGACCATTCATATGAATGCAAAGATCAAAGAAAAAAAAGTCTAAATTCCATACACAATACATTGTCTACCTCATGGGTCTCAAGGAATCTCCTCCAAGACAAGTAATACTATGCAGATAAGCATCCATCAACCACAACCATTGTATTGTGTTTTTGTGGGAGAGGAATCGTTCTGTCTGTCCTGTGTTCGAATCCATGATATTTATTCCAGAGATAAAAATTTGTACTCCAGTCATAGATGTCAAATTGTGTTGTTTTCTGTGTCTGCCATCCACAAAACAAGCCTAGGCCTACCACAGGGGTGTTAGTGTGTACCATTTTTTATTTATTTTAAAAGATTATGTAGATTGTAGTATAAAGTAATAGATTACCTTCAGTACTAAGTGGTTGATCATGGGCAATTTCTGTCTGAAAATAGGTAGGATAAGAAAACCATATCCTTTCTCTTATTTCATCGAACTGTGTGGTGTCAAAATGCCTTTAACAACCTCTCTTCTTCATTAGCTGTCCTTTTGAAAGTCCGGGTAGCAGCGAGTTCGTAAGCACAAAGAATCCATACACTCCCAAGACGATCGTTCTTGGAAACTAAATAGTTGGTGGGTTTCACTAGTTGAACACTGCTTATAACACAATACCCATGGCAAGGTATTCCCGATCAGCACTGGGGGAAATAAAGCGTCTTTTCGCAAATGTTATTGGTGTTTAAAGGATCTCAACTCAAGCAAGAAGCGAGATCACACGAAACATGGGCAACGTACACAGAATTTAACCTCCAAAGTCAACTCAAACCAAGCAAGATTCACAAGTAAATCCGGCAATCTACACAGAATTTAACCTCCGAAGTTGACCAAACCAAAATGAGTGCAAGATTTCAATATGTAAAGTGTTTGTAAAGACCGTAAAAAAGAATTTAATAACCGGTAATGAGACTCAGTCAATAAACATAAAAAGATGATAGATAAATTAGATACAAACCACAGATTAATATATTAGAACAACATCAACATGGCGGCGACATTTCCACAGATTATTACTGTCTAATTCAACTTCTCTTATGTTTACTCTGTCTTCAAAGTTCACTCTGTGGTCTTGATTGCGACGGTGGCGCCAAAACTGTACCGAATGTAATTACAAGTGTCCCAGCCCTGGTCAGTCACAGTTGTCATGGGTGGCAGCGGATGGGTGGTGGTGCAAGCTCGTTTGCTATCCTGTATCCATAAAAAAAAAAAAAAAGTTACATATCAGCAAATACAAAAAGCTTATCCCTAAGGACAAGTTTCCACACCTCGCAGACTGGTTCGTAGTCTGCTGTAAGAGACTAATATGCCGGTAGTTGAGCTATAAATAAAGAGGTGCACATGAGGTGTGGTAAACCATCTTTGCACTGGATCACATAATGTAAAGTAATATATTAGTCCGGTCAATTTAGACAATTGAAATAAAGAAAATTCCGACAGAGCCAAATCTTTGTAGAGACCTTAGGTTTACCACAAGGAATAAAGTGTCAAAAGTCCCCATCAATCCCATGTGTGCGTCTGGACTTATTCGGGTCCCAAGGTCAAAATTTTAGGTTTTTTGGATTTTTCTCGAAAACGGTAAGTTTTATCGAAAAAGTACCTAAGAGGAGTTGTAGATCTTAAAATTCTCTATAAAAATGGTCGCTATGATTTTTTCTCTAAGACCCACTATTTCCCAGATATTGCGCTTGTAAGAATCATGTTCTACATAGTATGCACACATATGCCACGTATATACATATTTAGGTACTCAAGCAAGCAAAAATGCCTACTCGTGTCTCTTTTATGTATACATTATACTATTCTAAGAAAATTTACTCTAAAATGACCGCCGGTCCCTTACCGAATCCCCTCTACTTGAATAACAGATATTTAACATTTGTAAAAAATACACGAAACAAAAAGCAAGTACAGCTATCTTGTCTTCCTCCAACATCGGCATCTGCTACTCAACATTTGTTTCGAGTATACTATCAAGTTCAGACATGGCAAGGCAATGAATGAACTAAACCCTGAAGACTGGGGTTGGAAATTGATAAATAATACTTTGGAACCGATTTTCTAATTTACTGCCCCCTGCTCTCCTCTCTTGTATTTAATTGAACATTTGAGCAAGAGACACCTTGGCAATTGGTACACGCTGGAGAACACTGCAACCCTACTTTTTTACAGCCACATTTGGCACTACAACCTTTCTTGCAATTGCAAAAAATAGTGTTAAGAAGTTTTTCTGGAGCAGGGGGCAGTAAAGTTCGAATCGGTTCCTAAGTTTTATTTATCAATTTCCAACCCCAGTCTTCAGGGTTCAGTTCATTGCCTTGCCATGTCTGAACTTGATAGTATACTCGAAACAAATGTTGAGTAGCAGATGCCGATGTTGGAGGAAGACAAGATAGCTGTACTTGCTTTTTGTTTCGTGTATTTTTTACAAATGTTAAATATCTGTTATTCAAGTAGAGGGGATTCGGTAAGGGACCGGCGGTCATTTTAGAGTAAATTTTCATAGAATAGTATAATGTATACATAAAAGAGACACGAGTAGGCATTTTTTCTTGCTTGAGTACCTCAATATGTATATACGTGGCATATATTATGTGTGCATACTATGTAGAACATGATTCTTACAAGCGCATTAACTGGGAAATAGTGGGTCTTAAAGAAAAAATCATAGGGACCATTTTTATAGAGAATTTTAAGATCTACAACTCCTCTAAGGTACTTTTTCGATAAAACTTACCGTTTTCGAGAAAAATCCAAAAAAACCTAAAATTTTGACCTTGGAACCCGAATAAGTCTCGACGCACACATGGGATTGATGGGGACTTTTGACACTTTATTCCTTGTGGTAAACCTAAGGTCTCTACCAAGATTTGGCTCTGTCGGAATTTTCTTTATTTGATCACTATTTTTATGTCTAAATTGACCGGACTATATTTAATTTACTGCTTTTCGAAGTATTCTTCATCCAATAAATTATATTAAAAAACAAACTCATTCAGTCAAGCATAGGGAACATTGGTAAGGGCATGTTTCCCGTGCTGGTTTAAATCTGTCTTGGCCTCTTCTGGACCTGTAATCCTCTTCAAATCTATTTTTCGAGTAAATATAGAAATTGCATGATGCCAGGTCTCGATATGTGCGGGATGGTTTACTAGCTCTACCTTTTCAGGAACCAAAATTGATTGCCTTGTTCACGGTGTCGCCGAAACATTGTCATGATACAACAGGATGCGACTTCTTGCGTTGATCAAATGTCCTCGACGAGTATCCTCTTAGGTGATGCCGTCGGTTATCTATAATTAGCTCCGCTGCGGTGCGAGTGTCTTTTAGTTGGTTTAACATGCTAAAGTAGCTACAATCTCTATTTTAAATTGAACTCATGTACCTCATCCTCTCTATGTTAATTTCATGTACTCCTGTCACTTTAAATCAATCTGTCAAAAGTGACAGAATCATTGACGTCCTTGTTTTGTATCATTTTTCTATGAATAAAATTGAAATTGAACCAGTTTTGTTCAATTCGCGTTTGTAGTCGGCTGGATTTATAATCGCAGTAATGACAAAATGTTTACGGCACCAGCATATCGAATTGGCTTTGTAGCCTTAGTGTATTTTATTTCGTGTGCTTTAGGTGTGAGAAGTTACGGTACTTCTGGGAATACACTGTACGTGGCAAATGAACCAGATAATTCTCCAAAAGTTTTTACGATAGACAAAGTGTCCGAGGAGAAACAAGGTTCTAATGTCGAGAGGAAAAAGCGAGATGCATCGACCTTACCTACGCCGGCGTTGGAGAAAAATATAAGTGCATGGGTAAGTACCATTTCCTTATTAAATCCAAATTAATCCAATCAATCCCCTTTGTTGTTTTGATGCTTATCGTCGTCCGCCCGTATCGTGCGACATTGATGTATTGTGATTCTGATTTTATCATGTCACACTTTTTCGTTCTTGCGGTGGCGCACTTTCTACTATTTTTAAATGATGTTACTACGTCTTAAGTTGAGTCTGAGGAATTTGTATATTGAAGGGCATTTTCTCCGGGACTTTATATTTGGACATAATGACTTGCATTACTACAAGTTACCAGTCACCTGCCAAAAAATACATAAACATTTAAATCATTAGTCCTGCTTACTTGTGTTCTGAAGATATATTGCAAATGTTCAATTACAAATAAAACTCAAGAGGTACTTTTTCTATAATTGTATATTTGCTTTTGCATTGCATTGGAAAACTGCATTTGCATCAAGGAGCAATATATAATTTTGGCATTACTGTTTGTCTGTATGTGCTCAAATTTTGTAAGAACCTGTAGACAGATTTAGATGTAACTCAGAAAAGTTATGTCTCATACTCTGGATTAACATTTAGCCTGCTTTAATTTTTCATGATACACTCCTGGATGAACAATTTATTATTGTACTTTAAAATGTCATCTCTAATTCAGCATATTTGTACTTTCAACTTACAATGGTTGGAATAAGGGGGTGATAGTTCTGAATAAAGTAAAAGGAAGTCACTATTGTCCAGGCATTATGTGAGAACCCATTGATGTAAATGCAATTGTAAGTCAATTCATTTTGGTTTACATTGGTAACCTACATTGAAAATAAGGAATGTTCCCTTGGTATACCCAAGGGAACATACATACCATACACAATACTGCTATAATGTATCCATGACTTTGTTATCATGCCTGTGTTATGCATGAATGTTCCTTGTCACAAAAATGTTTTGCTACATTAAAAAATGTATTGTATTGTGTTTGTTTCACCCATTAATTTTGTTCACAGACAACACATCTGAATGACAGCCATCAGCAACTGATGGTGCATTGGGTTGGAGAAGGGTCTAATGTTATCATCTGTTTGGCACGTGACTCTAGCCCCAGGAATAAGGGAGTCAACTCATCATCAGCCCTCTTCATATCCTATGACTACGGAAATAATTTCGTTAACAAAACCGAGAGCTTCAAGTTGAGTAACACACCTGAAGGTGGATATGCACAGTTGGATAAATTCTTCAATCATCCAAAGTATCCTCAATATGTAAGTAAATACCTTTTTTACAAACACTCTTTTAATTTTAATAAAATGGTGTGTCCTTGATGTAAGTTTTTTTTCTATTGGTATAAAGAAACTTGTCTGTCTATAATTGATTGCTCTTCAATAAGTAAGAATAAAATTATATTTCATAATTACAATAGATCTCAACATACTTGTAATTAGATGTTTCCTAGTAGCAGGTCAATGACTTCCTGTTCTAGATGAGTCAGTCAGTGCTTACCTTTTATTGTTATGCCAGCTATATATTTGGCATAATGTTATGAGCTAGTAAAAGTAAACATTGGGTTAAATGACACTCAAGTATTTTGTGCTCATTGATACAAATTTATTGTTACAATTGTTACTGTTTGTTTAAAATTGCAATTGAAGTTTAACAATAAATGTACTGTTATTTATGTACTTGGGTCATCGTATTTTGTGTGGCTTTCCATGTGTGTCCATCCGAAATACAGGCTTAGGCCAACCACTAATATTGTGCAATAGTATTATAAATTATGATGCGCAACTAGGTATATTATGATTTGTAATGTAGTAGTTGTGAGAGCCTTTGCCCTGCAGTGAACCGCTTATGGGTTGAAGATCTTGCAGCAATTGTAATATAGTGATAGATATATGATATAGAAATTTGACTAGAATTTAGGTATAATTGAGGTTTGGAAATTTTCAATAGGCTTATTCCATGACAAGTCCTTTAGTAAATCCGATACATACTTTTATTATAACTGCATTTTTTACTGTTTGATCAGTGCGTGTTTGTGGACTCAACTAACAAAATGCTGTTTTACACCAACGACCATGGCCGCACAATACACAAGACGAATCTCACCTTTTCACCCAGTGAGTTAATCTTTGATGAGGAATTTCCCGACAAATTTGTTGTCCTGGACAAAGGTGGAGCACAGAGAAATGTGAGTACTTAATGTTTACAGTAAAGTCCTTGTAGGATTACAATTTACTACAAGGCTTTAAACAGGTTGTTATCAAAAAAAAATTGTTCCATCAATCTAATATCACTGAAAACACTCAAAATATTGGATACTAAATGTTTTAATATTAAAAAATATGTATGTACACGTGGTCCTTTACCGTTGGTCTGAACCGCAAGCTCATAGTCGCTCAGCGCGCTATGGAGAGAGCTATGCTCGGTATTTCTCTACGGGTCCGGATTCGCAACGATGAAATCCGTAGACGAACGAAGGTTACCGACATAGCTCGCAGGATCAGCGAACTGAAGTGGCAATGGGCAGGCCACGTCGCTCGACCGACTGATAACCGTTGGGTATGAAAAGTCCTCGAGTGGAGACCGCGTCTCGGAAAACGAAGTATTGGCCGCCCCCCGACGAGGTGGACTGAGGACCTGAATAAGACAGCGGGAAACCGTTGGATTCAGAGGGCGCAGGATCGGGAGGAGTGGTGACGATTGAGGGAGGCCTATTTCCAGCAGTGGACCCATAAAGGCTGATGGATGGATGGATGTACACAGGTAGATTAAAAGGTCATAGTGTCATGCCAATCTGTGATTCTGTATGACACAGTAAACAGGACACTGCTTTAGTCATTGCATTACGTGATAAAAGCCTGTCTCTGTAGCTAAATTACCGCAAGAGCTCATGTTGGCTCAAGTTTCAGTACCTAAAGTCACAGGAGCATTATTAGAACATTCATTTTATTATGGCGCACCTACGCATCCGCAGCTGGGCCTCTGAGAGTTGGGTTCGAAGTTATTAGCGTGAAATAGAATCTAAGACTATATTTGCCGCCTAAAAATGTTTTTTTAATGCTTTAATGCTTCTGTTTCAACCCGCTTTTATTAGCTTGGTATCTATGTATGTACCGTACCGTTATATATAACGGAATCATTGAATGTGATTTTCGCCTACTTCAAAACGTCGAATTAATTTGAAACTTTGCACACATATCAAGGACCGATGACAAAAAAATAAAAAAAAATCTGTCTATCTGTAAAATATTATTCAATCTGATAAAATTTATGCAGTTACAATATTTAAAGTGCTGTTTCTGTGTAGCTCTACATGACTTTGGACGGCGGCAAAACGTTCAAGCTGATCCAGAGTTACGTCAAAACGTTCTTCTGGTCTACCGGCCCTGGCTTGGAGAAGGTATTCTACGTGGAGCGATGGAAACCAGACGGAAGCACGGCGGTGCTTAAAGTCAACGATCCAGCTAACATGGCCCATGCTGAAGTGCTTCTCGCCGATGACAAAGACTTCCAGATCAAAGGAGACTTCATGTTTGCAACGAAACAGGCTAAAGGGGTGAGTTACATTTTAATTGATTATATGTAATTGTTACCTGTGCTCCTTTTTTGAGTCATGGCCTCCATCGCTAATCAAATCATGCAGTTCTTGGAAGAACGTGGTCAGCTCATTGTTACATTCTAAATGCGAAATATTTCAGGCCACCCTTTGGCAAGATGGGCTTGAAGAAGACAGCAGGAAATCACTGTATTCAGAAGGCAAAGAACCGATCTGAGTCATGTCGTTTAGGAAAGAAGTTCATCAGTGGAATTTAAAAGCCTGATGGGTGAATGGATTAGTTATAGTTACCACAGGCTGAGACTCAATCAACCTAAAAATCAATTCTTCTCCACCAAATCTGAAATCATGCGTTTTAATTGAAAGTTTTGACCCTCGACTGGGTCAACCCATTCTCTTAACCAAACCAATTCAATTTAACACATATACACATATTACATAAGTCCAGTCTCAAAAGTAATCATTCATCCCTTATTTTATCTTTTTCTATGCGAGTCAGTCATTCCGTCCAAAAATTTGCTCTTGTTTCGACGATGTTCTTGATCATCGACAATTTTATTTAGCGCCAACTAATCAATAGCTCCGCCTAATTGTTTAGTATATTAAATACCTAGCGATTAGATTGCAGCGATTGAATTACAAGCACAACCGACTTAGAATAACATGGAGATAACCACCGTGCACCAGCATTGGGCAGGAATAATTTATAGGATGCACAGATTTATCAATATATACATATGTATTTAAAATACAATTTAATTTTTGAGAATTATTCTTAGTAAGAAAGTCTTTAGTTAGAATCCCACTAGTATTTTTCACAACAGATTAAAATAGAAATGTAATTGGTCAAATTGGATACCAATATATTATTTCCCAATTACATATTATAAGTTGCACAACTTTTTTCGCTAATGGTCCAAAATTATCCTTAAGAAACTTGTTGTTTGACTTCGTTAACCTTTACAGTGATTATGTGTGCAGAAACGAACTATGAAGTGTAAGGATAATGAACTTTGAAGTCTCAGAATTTTGTATAAAATGCCAGTTTAGTGTTATAATAGATGTAGATAGTAGATGACGCCAAGTCCAAAAAGAGGCTTATTTATGAAGTTCGTAGGACTGGAAAGTTTAATACCGACAAATGGTATCGTTGGAATTAGCGTAGTCTTTGGCTCATAGTTTTTGGCGAATATTGTGATAACCATATATCCGATCAAAGCAAATTAGGTATCAAATAATACACTACTTTAATTGCTACTCACTAATTACTACTTTAAAACGCGATGTCAACAATCAGTTTGAGACTGTAGACTACGCTGATTTCAACGATACCAGTTGTTGGTATAAACCTTTCCAGTCCTACGGAAATTCCAGTTAATCCACTTGGCGCTACTATTAAAAAACTCAAAACGAATTACATATACCTAGCAAGTAAAAGACCATGACTAAGTAGTGTTGACTGACCTTCAATTTTATTTTGCATTCAAATAAATTGCCTGATGACCTTAGTTACATTTCCTCTTCTTTGCATTTGAATACGACCGTATGTATATAGGACTCTGTTAACTTAAGTTTTCATCTTCACATTAACTCACATCTAAGCAATTCTAATTCGACAGCATGTTATGAAAATTAGTAATTCCGATAATTTGTTTCACCAATGCCTAGCGTGGTGGACTAACGCCTAATCCCTCCCATTCTGAGAGGAGTCCCGTGCCCAACAGTGGGACAAAGAAAGGGTTGTGTTGTGATGATGATGATGATAATGATAAACAAGGTTCCAGCAACTAGGTACAAAGATTAATTAGATTATTTCAACTGAATATAACATAACATCACGCCTGTATTTCCCCGAAGGGATGTGTATATACACTCGCAGAGTTGTGTATACACTCACTTTTCACCAGTTATGTTTAAGTCCTATGTAGGTGGTGAGCCTGTTGCCACGACCTTTAGACCAACGGCAGTTACGACCACTAGACCAACTGCTTCGTTGGTCTAGTGGTCGTAACCGCGAATGCTAAGCTTGAGGTCCTGGGTTCGTTCCTCGGGTCGGGCTACATCTATTCAATTCAAATGAATTGACTTATTAATTACATAACATTACTAAATAAAGATAATAAATTACAATGTTTCCCTAGCCTATACTCGTTATATCAACATAACAAGATAATGAGACCATATGAAGGTCAATAACGATTCGGGTTATGAGTCGAGGCAACTTAAGCCGGGTACAGGCAGACCAACCAACCGAACGATAAATCTAAAGATGGCGACGGAGTAAATTTCAGTTAACTAACAGTTGAGGAGTTCCTAGGTCTAGAGGAAGTCAATAGTAATCTCACGTCTTAAGTCTGTAGTACGCGTACTAATGTCTTTTCTAAGTTATATGCGATTTAAGAAACGGTGAAGGACACATCGTGAAGAAACCTGCATTCCTGAGAGTTCTTTATAATATTCTTGAAGGCATGTGAAGTCTGCCAATGCGCACTTGGCCAGCGTGGTGGACTAGGACTAATCCCTCCCATTCTGAGAGGAGACCCGTGCCCAACAGTGGGACAAAAAAAAAGGGTTGTGTACGAGTACACTATAATGTGATCATGATTAATTACTGATAAGTGCAGTAGTGCGGTTTGGTTCTATATTCGAACTGCAGCGCGAATCGAAATCCAACGATCTTTCAAATTGAATCGTTGCAAACTCGTTGCCGAGCGTAACGTGCTGTGTTTATTATTGAAAATGAAGAGGACCGGCTGAGCTATTATGAAAAACTGACGATGGGTTCAAAATTATTTATATCAAGAAAAGTTTCTTGAAAAATAAAGTCAGATCAGCGGAGTAATGATTTTTGCATGAATGAACGGTTTACCGGCGTTATAGTGTAGTTGTTTGATAGCGCTTCTGTTTCAAATTACCCCTATATTTTTACCGTTCATTTTTACGAATTTCAAAGTACGTTCTCTCGTACGTTCGGTCTGTATCCGGCGCGGCATCGGAGTGAACTTGAGTGAAGTAGAGGCGCGCCCGCTCGTAGACCGAACCGGCACAATTCCACGTCGCATTATTCACTTACAGCTAGCGAGTAACATCCTCCACTGCAGCACGGCTGACTCCCGATTGGGTAATAGCAGCAACAGCCGGCCGGCGGAATGTACTAGACTATGGGCGGGTCAATTACGTTTAAAATATGTTTACTATCGAATTTGATCCAGTCGTAGCTGACCTTACGATTTTATCAATCCAATGTGTACATAACTGATGTTTATGTACACGCAATGAATGTTGCAAAAATTACATGTAGACAAAATGAGTTCAGTTACAATGTTTTGCACCCCATTGGTAACAAGAGTAGGTTTACACCTACTGTTGCTTGATTTACTGTGAGTACGTTTTTATTGTATAAACAAGCTCACAGTGAAGACGGCGACAGCCGGCATTGCATTGATGCATTGTCAGCTATAGCGATATTTTGTAGCCTACAAGGTCTCCTAGACTTTATTCGAATGTGTTATTCTTATTAAACTAGAACAAAGATTGGGGTATCATGATTCTTGTTATAAATTTGCTATTTTTATCGCTTTGCCTACCTGTCAATGGCGCCTCTAATAACAATATTTGTAATATTGTTTAATCGTTTTACTAGTTGATGCCATGATTCTTTCGATGCCATGGTAGAAAACTATATAGGGTATATTATTTGGAATGTAATATACCCTATATAGTTTTCTGTCTTGAAATAATACATTATAAACCATAAACCATAGGTAGGTATTAAGTTCGAAATTAATTTTGTTTTTTAATTGATGGAACTAATTTAATATTGTTTATCATGCGCTTGCTTGTTAATAAACACAGGCTTTGTTTCCTAATTTGATTGATGATAAGAAGCTTATCGTTCAAGCATATGTACCTACACCTACGTAGGTATACTTATGTGTCTTATGACAGATAAGGTTATTGATTTTATATCCCTTTTTGTTTTTGATCGTACATTGTATGTTTATTTTCTTTTGTAACATGTATGTTTACTTTTATATGTATTTGAATTGATTTCTACAAAAATGTAGGTACTCTAACCCCCGGTTTCTGAAAGGCTGATCAACAAAAAAATTAACTAATCGGCCGTCAAATCTCCTGTCAAGTAACATTTGGGTTGCTAGAAGCTTATTCATAGATTTGATTTGATCGGATTGTCAGTTGACAAGATATTCAAATCATCCGCCAAAATCCTATGTCAACCGCAATTTTGGGTTTCTGAAACGCTTGTTAAGCGATAATCAATGATTTAAGTACTGTCAAAATCTTTGTCAAGTAATCTGTGCTTTTGGACGAATTAAATAATAACCAAGATTTTATTTTACGTAAAACTTCTAATTATTCTTCGGATACTTACTTGTAAGGTAAGAACACCATAATTACAAGGATTACAATTGATATTTTGTAAATTTTATATAGAAATTAACTTCTAATAAGATAATAATTAGTTTATTATTGTTGTTGTAGAAAACACCATGTCTCTGTCGGATTTAAGCATCAGCATGAGCCATGAGCAGTTCTAGCAGTAATGACGAAGGCCAGGCAAGGCCACGGCAATTTAAGGCCAGAATGAATCCTTTCGAGTTCTACAATGAGGAAGAGTATAAGAATCGATACAGGATGACAAAATTTGTCTATTTGCTCTATCCGTAATTGTGAAGACCACCACGAATGTAGTTTATTTTTAAAAGGAAATTTTACTTCCCATACAAAATAAAACACGATTTATTTTCTCAAAAATATAACTTGTAACACTGTGGCACTATGCCGCAAATGTTCTGATGAATGAATCGAACATAAGCTTCCATTTAATAAAAGTTATCGCATTTTAAACGTCGTGGTCTCGTGGCAAGATACAATTAGATGGGTAGATATACATACAATTATTTTCATAATAAAATATTAATGTAACAACATAAAAGACAACTACAGTTTATAATAAAACAAAGTTTCACTTAAGTTATAATTATATTACTGTTTCACTTCTTACGGGAATCACACTCATATTGTTTTAATTTTATTTCTAAATCTAAAAGCTTATTTTTTTTTACATTCATTTTGTATTCTAATAATCTATTATTTTTTTCTATTGTCACACATTCCACCTTTTTTTGATAATATTGTTTTTTAAATGTGCTAATGTTAATTTGTTTTGCATCCGGTTTAAGTTTCCGTGCCATTTTTCTTTTACTTATAATTTGTGGGCGTTTAGTTTTAGGCACAGTTAATTCTGGTGAAGATAAAGGTTGTACCTAGTACTAAAGTTGGAATATTGTTATTTTGTTAACATGATGGTATTATATCAGTAGGTTCCACTACACAGGTAGTTACATTGTTATCTGAAAAGTAATTGAATATTTTATTAAAAAGGATTTTATATTTAAATATGAAATAAATATTCTTGATGTATATAAAATAAATTTAGATTGAGAAATGTGTAAATATAGTTAGTTAGTAACTGCACTTTGTTAATATAGATTGATTTACATATGTACCATTAATACTATTAAACTCTGTTGTAATGGACTCCCAAGCTTAATTTTTTTTATAGTTGACACAGCATTGCTGCACTTATTATCTATTATATGTTTATACCTAAAATACAACAGCAGATGATGATAAGCACTCTCATAATTCAGCGCATTGTCAAGAACGCGTAATGTATGCATTACAAATTAATAAAGATACATTAGAAGTGTGAAGCATCTGAATAGCTTATTACTTACTTCTGCACTAGTTCCATAAGCTTACACCTTTCTCTTTCAGTAAAATTTTTACCACGTGAAGACATTTTTATATTATTATATTAATGGGATTGTAGTATTATAGAAGTTTACGCAGTTATATAAAAAGTACTCTTTGAGTTCACGAAAGTTATTAATAAACATTTCAAATTTCGCAGATTGATTTATGTCATTTTTCTTTTATAAACGTCTTGTACAAAAGGTTTTATGGTATCTTTTGACGTCGACATAACAGTATGACCATCACAAAAAGTCAACCGAATGTCAAATCAAATTAATCGTAGATTAGTAAATTTTTTACTGATCAACGTTTCAGAAACCGAAATTGATTTGACAGCGCTGTTAAGTTGACAGAGCTGTTAGTTGATTTGAATTTTGATCAGCCTTTCAGAAACCGGCGGTAGGTGTACATAAGTTACCCTTGAGATATAAGTACCTACCCTAAATATTTTTTCGATTAACGTTTTTATACATTTAACGCTGTCATAGTAATTAAAATATTATTTCTACAAAAATTTAGGTAGGTACTCTAGATATACATAAGTTGTTACCCTTGAGATTTAGAGTAGTGTGATCTGATTATCTGTAAATTTAAGACGCTGCTGTAGTAATATTTATTGATTCCACTAAACATACGTAGCCAAATTGAAAGATATCTTTGTGCCAAGCTAGTAGTTAAGCATGTAACGTCACAGCCAGCAGTGGGATTGTTGGCCGGAATTCTGTATAATGTGAATCGATTATCGTATTACAATCTGTCAAATCATCCACTTGTTGATTCATTGAGTGCCCAAAGGGGAGCTCTAAAGGGGACACGATTTTTAGGAAAATTGAGATACTTTTTGGAGTTTTATCTTCGTGGTCATGACGAAAGATTAGATAGGTACATGACAAAAAAACAAATATCTACACTAAGTGGTCTTTTCATGATGAGTAGATGTGGTAAGCTAAACTAATCCTGTTAACACTGAACGTCAATAGATCGTCGACTTATCTCACATTATGGTTTCTTGATTCGTTCAAACAAAATGTTGTATGGCGAATGTCCGTGAATGTTAATCATGGAAGGTGCATGCGATCACTTTGAACGGATTTGATAAAACTGGGGAGCGATAGCGAAATGACGACGCTACTATAATATTGATTACTAGTTACTTACTTCTTTTTTGACCGCTAGGTGGATTTAGAAAGTAAGCGGCTTTAATTATTGCACCCCGCTCTCTTCAATCCAGCAAATCGGCGACTTGATTGATTTGTATGAAAAATGTGTTCAGTGCATCTCCTCTCTCCTTTCCTCCTCCATGCGATTATGAGAACTCGCAGAGTGGTTTGCTTATAGCTTAGTAAATGTAGTAATCAAATAGCTAATGCTGTGTTATGGAAACCAGAGGGCCACCAGAGAAAACCTTCATTCAGCAGAATTAAATAATACCAGTAACTAAAAAGTAGTTAATTTATCAGGGTATAGTTGAAAATAACATTTTTGTATTTAATATTTTAAACGTTCAATCCTGTGAGGATTGGAAGTTTAGAAAATACTAACGTAGTTGTAAAATAACTAATAAATTAAAGTAATAACAATTCTATGAAGGCCGAGTAGGTGTCCGACTAACGCTGAATCACACGTCGAGTCATCTGTAACATAAAACGTACAAATGAACATGTAGAAACAATAAATTCGATGGGAATGCATATCGTAAACATTTGACAAGTTACTTTTCCGTGGGTATCACTATACCATGGACATGAAGCGTATTGAAGGAAATGCGCATAGAAAATGTCGAAACATTTCATTGTTTAGGAATCTTTAAGCGACTATTTTTTATCGACTCTCATTCACTTGTTCTTCCACGAATATTATCATCTATGGTAACTTCTAGTTCAATACGATTATTATACATTAGTAAATTGAATGCTACCGTTGTTTATTTATCGGTTTTGTTCCGCCGTCTGTTAGATTGTTGTTTTGTCCTGGTCTCTACTACCACGAATCATGACTCATTTCTCTGATATTGACTTCCTAACTTATACATTAAATACATTGCTGTCTTGTCGAAGATATGAATAGTGCATTTATGTTTACGTCAGGTCGATATTTAATGAAATGTCTATTCAAATTGATTTGACATGACTTCCAATTTAATTAAGATTCCTCCAAAGTTCCAGTCATGGAAAGCGAAATTCTACGTTCTTTATATGTACCTACTACTTGTTTTTCTTAATTTGACTTTTTCTTTGATTGAAAATTGACTTTAGCCACAACACTTTATGAACATCCACTGCAAAGGAAAATTATTTTATTTCATTCAGCAGATGGTGTGCCTCTGTCACTCTGTCAAGATTCTTGTAAATCATATCAACGCTTACGTGTGATAAAGTCATACAATCATTATCATCACAACCCTTTCTTTGTCCCACTGTTGGGCACGGATCTCCTCTCAGAATGGGAGAGACCACACCTTACCATGCCTAGCATATATGTTTTCGGGATGTTAATTTAATGTTTATACAGGAAGTTATTGTCTCTTAAGTTTCATCTAAGTCCGTTCAGTGGTTATGGTTCTATGGAGCCACAATCGAGAAGTCTTCACAAATTTTCACATAAATTTTTTTTTAAACTTAACTTTAGTAGGATTTATCTCTCTCACTCTCTCTTTACCCCACATAAGACTCATCCGCTTGCTCTCCCGCAACCTTGCGCAGTAATTTGACTAAATATATTTTCTAAAGCGTAAAACAATTTTTTTGTTTCAGCGAAACTCCCTAGCCCTCTACATCTCTCACCAATCGGGACCGTTCTTCAAAGCAGAGTTCCCAACCGAGTTAGACCTGAGAAAGTTCCACATCGCCGACGTGACCGATAAACGTATATTTGTCTCTGTCATGCACACCGAAACGCTGGCTCACCTGTACGTGTCGGAAATAAGCAAGAACTTCACTCAGTACAACTTTGTGCTAAGCGTGGAGCAGATTCTGTGTTACTTTCCTGATGGGAACTGGAAGGACAGCTGGTTGGAGTAAGTTGTTTCACCTCTTTTATGTGTACTGAATAGCAAACGAGTATTCATTGCTGCTGCAGTGTCGTGGCGCAGTACGGCTCGAGACATCAAGCAGAGACAGTTGCCCTGAATTAAGCTATTAATACCAATCTATTATACAACAAATCCATCCGTAACAATGCTGCTATCCCATTGTAACTTAACAGAGTTATCGGTTTTTATTCACATGTTATTTAAATCTAAACAATTTTTTTTAAACTTTTCTTTATAACAGGAAATCCTTGAGATTACTTGCGCAAGATAATCATTCTTGTTCGAACGAGACTCGTATTCTTGTCATGGGCGGCAGCATATGGGTGGTGCTGCAAGCTTGTTTGCTATCTTATATCCATAAAAACAATTCGTTCAAGGTCTGGTAGTTACGTTATCCTAGGTGGAAGAGGAGGGATGGCACAGTATGTTTGTTTGCTATCCATAAAAAAAAAATTGATCTATTATTCCTACGGTTTGTACCGTAATGTTGTTTATGGCCAGTTTTTTTTAAAAGGATTAAGATTATTTTAAAAAAAATTTTAGGGATGTGACCGAGGACCCGTTCACGGATCTATACCGGGTGGAAGGTCTGAAAGGAATTTACATAGCGTCTAAAGTGAGCTCTAAGTCGCTGGTGGCAACCATCGAGCCCGAACACCTGGTGTCTATCATCACGTTCGACCATGGCGTCACGTGGTCCCCGATCAACCCGCCTGCTGAAGATGAGAACGGTACGATCGATTGATTCACCATGCTTCTCTCTCTCTATTTATGCGGTGGTGTAAAAGAGAAAGAAACATATCCTCTAGATTAAATAAAATGTAATCAACGCAAAGTTTGTGTGAGCCTTCATTGGCTACATACAACAATACCATCAACCCGTTGTTCAAATCAGTCAATCAATTATAAAAATTAAGCAAAGCCAAGTTTAAAAATATAAGTTTTAAACTATTATAATCAAGTTATTTATTGTACTATAATATTAAGTATGTACCTACCATAATAATATCATATGTTTTGCATTTAATTGCAGGAAAACCTCTGAATTG
This sequence comes from Carterocephalus palaemon, assembly GCA_944567765.1. Lineage (NCBI taxonomy): Eukaryota > Metazoa > Arthropoda > Insecta > Lepidoptera > Hesperiidae > Carterocephalus > Carterocephalus palaemon. The sequence goes on along the minus strand of OX155651.1, from coordinate 8,619,023 downwards.
CACAATAGAAAACTCATGCAGCCTTCACTTGTGTCAGAAGTTTAGTCAACTCTACCCTGTAACCAGGTGAGATATATAAGAACGTATTTAATTAAATCCTTATGTTAAGGGATTAACATAATAATTATAAGAAATAATTTATTCACATGGATTTCACTACTCGTTATAATATAACGTGAACTGGAGGTATGTTAACAAAAAAATAACATGCTTCATTAGTCTTTGTGGTCGCACGTTTGACTGCTAAGCCAGAGTTCCTAGGTTTGTTCACGGGTCGGGCAACGAATTAATGGGTTTTTTTAACCTCAAATTCCCAGTATCGCACAACTCCCCCATATGGGTAATAATATTATGTTAAGTAGTACTGTACTGCGATTATTTGGAAACTTTAATTTGTTTTTAATTTCGTCCTTAAATAAATAAATAAATTAATTACATATCTTTATTACTATTATCATGTGTTTTTGATAAAGTAATAAGAATCTTCCAAGAAAAAAAATTATAATATATCAACAACATAGCTTATTTGTCAACTACAAAGTTACTTAATCATTACTACTCAGTAGTAAATTACTGCGATTGAATAAGTAAACGGTAAACAATGCAAGATAGGTCATCAACCTATTGATACTATTTATATTAGCCGCGATAGAAACTGACTGAACATATTGATTTTACTTATCTCATTATTAATAAGGCCTAGCAATCAACATTTGTGCTTCCATTTTCTATTTCTAGATAACAAGTCAATTAGCGTGCTTTGAAGTCAGCGTGATATTTGTGACATTTGTAATATTCTAACAGTGGGTGCTTTAATCTACTTATACAAACTTATACTTAAATATACATATTTCTTTGTTTTCTTCCCCCACTACACCACTAACTATGTAATTAGAACGTGTAACTACTATACTATCAACAGGATTAACGTACGAAACAAATTACAAAAAACTGAAATCTGTCTTTATCTGTCTGACAAACTGATTTTGATGTAATTTTTTTACAAATATACGCTATATTCCAGAGACTTATTTTGGTTACTTTACATCCCGAAAATCAAGCAGGATTTCTTGAAATACATGATGAATGTTTCTATGGAATTGAAAGTTTATATGGAATCTGAATTAATTTGAAATTTGCAGACAAGGTTTCTTATTTAAATTAACGAAATACGTGTTTCTCTGTTTTCTTGTATTTTCTAAGATAAAGAAAAAAAAAACACATAATTTTGATTCCTTAGGCCACGCTCCTTCGTAAACTATGGGTGCTTTTGTCCTGGTTTTATCCATGTCTTCTCCATCCAATACAAATTTAGCGTTTTTGTACCTACTTCCACAAAAGGTTAACAATGGGAGGAAAGTTATGTCAATTATTATTCAGACATAATGTGAAATCCTGTTGACGGATTTTGATATTAACTTAATATGTGTATTTTGGATTAACATTAAACGTATTCCCGGAAAAAACGGAATGAAAGTTTATTTTAATATTCCTTCAATTTAATTAGATTTGGTCCATATTTGCAACAAGTTGAATAAATAATATTAAAAATATAGGCTTATTTAGGTACATTTTATCCCGGTGATTTCCTAGGAATGATGTTCGAAGAAGGATTAGATAGGTAGTCTTTGAGGAGGGTGGCAACTAGGTGTCAACAAAACTATTGTTATGTCGAATTCCATGCGAATCCACCGAAGCATCCAGACGTATGACGCTTACAAAATGAGTCGCTGATGTTTTAGAAATGTTACAATGTTAATTAATATCACAAATAAATAATAATAAATATCATGGATATTCTCACACACGGCCATGCCATGTGACCCCGAACTAGGCGCGTAGACATTACAGTACTCCCAAATTAATAATGCGCATAGAAATCTTCGTTACTGTTCGGCAAAGGTCGTATTCCCCGAGCGTCGGAAGACGATATGTGTATAGAGTGGTTAAGTGCATTTTCCTAAAAATGGTTTTCAAACACAGGTTTACATTAAAATCTAATCATTATAATCTCAGTTCAAAAGTATTTACAGCACTGATCATTCCAGAATAATATTAAAGTTACAAATAATTAATCAGAATCAAGGAGGATCTCTATTCCTGACATCCTAGATTCATCAGAACTTTCATTATGCTCTTGTTCATTTACACTTTCCCCACTGCTATCACCCGTGTAAATAATCATTTCATCGGAAAAACTATCGATTCTTGGGTCAAATTTTCTATATTCATCTTCGCATTTAACAGCGTGATCACAAACTTTTTTCCATTCTTCTGATCCTATATTATTGATTTTTTCTAATATAGCATCTTTAACTGACTTGACAGTCATTGCAATATTTTTTTTGGCTACGTGATTCCATCGCCAACAGTTAGTATGTTATTTTACAAAATAAACTATTTCAATTTGAGTAAGATAATTAAAGTTGAAATTAAATTCACCTTTGAAAACAAAACCAAGAAGGGTGTGTAATAGCAGCTCTTTAAAATTCACCAGTATATAAAGACGACTGACGGACCTTTGACTGACCGGCGACAGCCGCCGACCAACCGAATTGTTTTCAATTTTTTCACATGATTTGACATATGACTTTGACTCCTGTTTCTTTCGAACAAGGTGCAAAATGCAAGTGCATTGTTGAGGGCTTTCTCCGATTCAATGATTCGGGTGTTTCCGGGAATACGACAATTAGCGAAGATTTGCATGCGCATTATTAATTTGGGAGTACTGTACATAGATATTTTTAAATACATACTTAAGGCGCCTAGTGGTGCAAAATGACCTTGAGAATCGGTGCACACATTCTCACAAACGACAACAGCGCCTCTAACGGAAAACCTCAGAACTACCTTACAGAGCATACAATGACATGTCATGAGGTACTGTATTAATCGCCTGTATAACCCGCGCAGATAGAGAATAGATCTGAAAATGGCACTTAAAATACAAGCACAACACACAACACAAGCAAGGGTACTTAAAACACTGGATTGTAAAATTTGCCTTTATTAATTGTGACATTTCAGAATCAGATTATAAAAATAAAGAACAATAGGATGGGAATGGTATCAAAGGTTTTATAAACCGCTTGGTCCAGCAGTGTCCTGGTCATCTGTACCCATTACTGGTTCAATTCCCTCCATGAATTGGTTAAAATCTTCCATGGACTGGTCAATTGTAAAATTTGCCTTTATTAATTGTGACATTTCAGAATCAGATTATAAAAATAAAGAACAATAGGATGGGAATGGTATCAAAGGTTTTATAAACCGCTTGGTCCAGCAGTGTCCTGGTCATCTGTACCCATTACTGGTTCAATTCCCTCCATGAATTGGTTAAAATCTTCCATGGACTGGTCACTTTCACAGTCCTGGTCTTCAGAGTCGTCACTTTCATCTTCGGTGTTGCTGTTCAATTACATCACAAAATGTCAACGTTCGTAACAAAAACTTAACGAAAATAAATAACAATCAAATGTAACGCAAACAAAAACAACAATATCAACGAAAACAACAATTACTCGGAGTGCGTCAAGTAGCTTAGAAAGCGAATCCCGACTGATTATTTGTTTGCAGCTCGTACTTCACTGTGTGAGTATAGACAGCGATAGAGAGTGAGCGAGAACGCATGCGAGAGGACGCCATTTTCAAATCTATTCTCTATCTGCGCGGCTTATACGGGGAAGTGTTTCAGTAGATGGCGTTTATTTTAAGTAATAATTGACCTAACAAAAAATTTATAGGAAGGTACGACAACGTAATGAAATTAGATTTATGCAATTTTTTTAGTTACTTAAAATAATAACAAAAAAAACGTCATAAAAAAATAAAGAAAAAATTGAAAAAGAAAGGAAGTGTAACTGGAATTTGAACCCGAGTCTCTAGAGCGAGATTCTTACTCACTGCTAATGTCTATAATTTCCCCGTTATTGATATTATCTTTGGATTCTCTTTTCCTGTAATAAATACATATTATGACATATATAAATATTATTAGCTTTTTATTTCATTTGCATAAAATAATAACAAAAAAAAAGTCATAAAAAATAAAGAAAAAATTGAAAAAGATAGGAAGTGTAACTGGGATTTGAACCCGAGTCTCTGGAGCGAGATTCTTACTCGCCGCAAACTCCAATTACGCCATTTACAGCTATACGATTAGGGTTGAAAAACTGTGTACGTATCTATCTTTTTGTACTCTGCAGGATTGCAGAGAACAATGAAAATTAGTAAATGTTTGACAAAATTTAAATCTTTACGTCATTCATGTGTGTGACGTTTGCTTTATATGAACACTTTTGATTTATTTCCCATGTTTATTTACAAAATAGGAGTCCGTTTACGCCCTTCTAACTTAAAAAAATACTTATAACGTTAAATTATTTATATAAATTAACCTAATGTAATAACCAATCAATAAAAGTAATGAAATAACGTTGGAATCTTGCAGAAATTTTGCGGCAGAAAGCGCGACACGCCCGTCTAGCAAGAGGCCTCAGCCGCGACTGTCGGTACACGGCGTTTACACACACATGCTCGCGAGTTATGTTCGAACACACAGCGCAAATGAGAACAAGGGTTTTTTGGAAATTCTACAAAATGGATTTAAAAAGTGGTATAACTGATATATTGTATTTATTGTGATGAAAAATATATGTTAAATTGAAAAAAAAAACACGTATTTTAGAAGGGATTTGATTGTTTAGAAGATTATTTTAGAGGTATCTTCGTGATTTTTTTCTATCGAGTCAACATTAATGTATTATGTTTTGAAGGCCGTAGCGATCTAACATATATCCCCAAGAATACCATATATTTTTTTTATTTGATTCTCTGCAATGGTTCGTGTGATATCTTGTTTATAAAACTCGCGTTTAGCCTCTGTAGTCCTCTTAAATAGACAATATTAACATGCACAGGACAGGAGCTTTATTCGCATGCAACAGTTGCTGCGTTGCAACATGCTATTAGAGAAGCGATGAAAATTTCAATTTTATGTTTTTGACATAAATCCTTCTTTTGCCTCTTTTAAAACTTTTATATTAGATACTTGTTCCCTGCGTAACTCAACATTTACTCGTAATATCAAACTTTATACAACATTATTTTTTTCACAGCCCACCAGGAAATATTATAAACTATGATATGAGGTAAAACCTAACCAGTTATCCGCGTGTGACAATAAATAACAATGCATGTTATCGTTTTATTATGTATTTGCAGTCGATTCGTTTGGCTAATTGAAATCTGTTGGTTGGTTTTTGATAAACTTGTGTTTTTTTTTTAATATCAAATAATTCTGCACTACACCATTCATTGCAATTTCTGTGTCATAATAATGGTTTTGAAAAACATTCATTTAGGACTTATCATCATGTTTTCCATGCTTCAGTCATTGTCGAGTTGTGTTTAATTCGTGTGCATCAAGGTCTTTCGTCAGCTTTTTGTAACAAAACCATAATAAAAAATTACCTCGATGTAAAAAACATTTAGATAAGTAGCAGTGAGATTTTAGTTTTATCATAACGTGTCATAATAAGTCAAAGTGGTCAGTCTTAGCACTGTAAAAACAAGTTGATTTTTTTATTACATGAATTCAGCACAGACGTATTAAAAAATCATTACCACGAACTAGTTAAATGAAGTAAAACCCTCCTTTAAATCGGAATAGTCGGAATAGCAGTTTTTGAATCATATATAAACTTTAAAAAAAATATTCAAATACATATCTAATTACAAACAATGTCTTTTACACGTTGGTTGTTTTACCTGGCATATGTGCAAGGTTACATAAAGCTATGCAAAGAGTTTTAAAAGCAAATTGAAATAATAATTATTATTTAACATTTCTGATAATGACCTCACCTTAAGAGAACAAAATAAAATTGAACGTTAAATATAGCCTTAAGTAATCACCTATAGTTTTCGACACACTGTCTAAAACGATATCCAACCACTTTGACCTCTACTTCAAGAACTGTACCATACACACTGCGTGTTTAATTTTCTTAAGACAATATCTTGTCCAATAGGTCAGCAAGTATAATGAGTTCGAAGTCGGCGCCGGGTATCATAATGGCAACAGGCGTGATGGGAAAATCGCTGAAAGGCATTCCAGGGGTGTACCTGAGTCGCGACGCGGGTTTGACGTGGAAGCGGATTTTGAAGGAGTACTATTTCTTTAACTACGGTGACCATGGGGGCGTCCTTGTTGCCGTCAAGTACTTCAAGTCTCGCGGGGAGACCAGGAAGATTTTGTACTCCACTAATGAGGGGATCGAGTGGAAATCTTATCAGTAAGTATTATATTGTATTGCCTTTAGACTACATTACACGAGAGGGCTTTGTCCCGACGACGCATAAATACGCATTTATATATTTTATGTTAAAATATTAAATCTATTCCGCACTCGAGTAGCGTGAAGGACGCCCAATGATTTTAATAAAGCCAAACTTTAATAGCTTGGAAAAATATCCGTGCTTATCAGTGGCCTAATAATCAGTTGCAACCAATATGGACCAATATTTTTACACTCCTATTTTTGACTTAGATGTAGGTGTAGGTGTAATCCATGTTAGCGTCACTGCACGGGTCCCACTGACACGACTGCGGGAGGTCTAGAGCATACTCCATCATGCTGCTCCAATGCGGATTAGTTTTGGGGCAAGTGGGCAATCCAGTGTCCCACTCTCGTCGTTGCTTAACTCGGTCGATCACATACGATCGACTCGAGCTACTGGGCTATGGACTTAATGCCTGTGGTGCACAGATATTATTCGGATGAAAGTAAACTTTTAATTGTAGTTTTTAAATGTCGAGGTTGTTCTTTGTTTCGCACTGCAAGGTTATATGAAAAAGAAAAAGTTTTGTTTACGAAACAATCCCATATTATATTTCTGTTTAATTTTTTTCCATATAGTCTCTTATATGTTAAATTATCATTATAATTAAAACTGTAAGTGTAAGTAAGTTGATCATTCAGTTTATTATGATAATTTTAATGTTTCTGTAATCAGAGCATCTGTTTAGTCATACATTTTACAGTATAGTTTTATCAACATTATTTGAACTGTAAAAACAATTGACCGTACTAAAACTATGTTATTAATCTTTTATCAGATATTTATTACTAATCACATTGCAATATTAGTCATAAAACACAGCGTTCATTGATAATTTGCAGGTTCAATGTCGACGACCTACGCATATACGGTTTGATGACTGAGCCTGGTGAGAATACGACAACATTTACTATGTTCGGTTCAGCGAACGACCAGCATCAGTGGATAATCATTACCATTGACTTGTACAACGCTTTCCCAAGGAATTGTACCGCCGATGACTTTAAGTATTGGTCGCCCACGCCTCCCCATTCTGCCGTATCCTGCGTTCTAGGCCAACGGGACACTTTCCAAAGACGTTTGGCGCACACCAATTGCTACCACGGCATAGACTACGACAGGCCCGTCAAGAAGGAAACTTGCGAGTGCAGTAGACGAGACTACGAATGCGACTACGGATTTGTCCTCTCACAGAACTCCTGCGTGCGCGATAAGTCGGCCAAGTACGATCCCTACGCCGTTCCGACCGACTGCCAACCGGGACACTACTACAAGCGTACTAAAGGCTACAGGAAGATCGACGGAGATGTCTGTGTGACATCATTTTACACGCCCTACGATTCCGATATGATCCCCTGTCCACTCGGAGAACCTGCAGAGTTCCTGCTTGTCGCGTTGAGAGACAAAATAGCTCGCATCGATTTAGCAGACAACTCTACCTTGATTCCAGTGAAGGGTCAACAGAACATTGTTGCGATCGAATTCGACATGAAGAACGATTGTATATATTGGGCCGATATCGAGATCGATAAGATAAGCCGTCAGTGCTTCCGAAACGCCAGCGTGGTCGAGGTGGTAGTTGATACTGACCTCGCGAGCATTGAAGGCATGGCTCTGGACTGGATCTCAAACGTTCTATTCTTCGTCGATGGAATGAGGAAGAAGATCGAAGCCGTCAGGACCGATTTGACTAATGAAGGTCGGATGAGGGTGACTATTTTAGACAACAAGGTTCTGTCAAAGCCGCGAGGAATTGCAGTGCACCCTAGAGCCGGTTACCTCTTTTGGACGGACTGGGATAGAATCAGCCCATCCGTGTCAAGATCTAATCTCGATGGTACGGAGGTGAAGAAACTGTTCACGAAACCGATTGTCCAATGGCCAAACGGGATTACTATAGACCAGATGGCAGAGCGGATTTACTGGGTGGACGCGATGGAAGACTACATAGCGAGCGCTGACTTGAACGGCCACTACTTTAGAAGGATTCTGTGGAATGATGACAAGGTTTCGCATCCGTTTGCGGTGGCAGTTTTAAAAGATAAGATGTACTGGGACGACTGGAAGGCGAAGTCTATATTCATAGCGGATAAGGACACGGGCGCTAATGTAATCACGATCAACGATTCGTTCTCTGGATTGATGGACTTGAAGGTTTTCGCCCACTTCATCCAGCACGGAAGTAACGCTTGCTCGCAAACCAATACCAGCTGCGACGCACTGTGCCTGGGAGGGCCAGGAAACACGTTCAGTTGTCTGTGTCCCGACGGGTTCACGAAGGTCAACGGCAAGTGCGTGTGTGCTAATGGCATGGAGCCGACCCCGAATATGACGTGCCCTAAAAAGCCCGGAGCTGGATGTGGTCCTGTAAGTACTTAATGAATTATCTATAATTCTTTTTTCACATTTCAATGCACAAAAAATTATTTCTAACGCAATGTTCTATGAGGTAGGGGTGTTGCTTCAGTAGAATGTTATTGTAATAGAAATGTAATTTGTGTTATGTGTTAGTTGGTAATTCGTTTATGTCCTAATCAAAGCTGGCCACATATTATATGTTGCTACACTTAGCTTTACGGTGAGGCGGGGAGCGGGTAGATATATATTTTTTTATTCAACTTTATTGACACCTCTAAAGAGATATACAATGGAGATATATAGAGAGAGAACAAACTTGTGTTCAGTAAAGAGTATCTTTATTGACTAACTTAAATGACTAATGACACACTTACATGTTTGTGCTATCTCCATACTACATCATCGGGGTTATTATTTTTTTTTGTAACACATGGTTAAATTAAATACTACATACATATTAGAAACAAACTTGTTTGATATTCTTAATTCCTAAGACATACAATTTATTGGTGAAGCATTCATAATCAAAGAAATAAGTTTATAAGTTTTACAGTAATACAAATGACGCTGTTAACATGCGTCGGTATTGAAATATAATATTGATTATTACTACTAGGTAGCAGGCCATAATAATGGATAGGTACCTACCATAACATAAAGCAGCTAACGCTACTGATTTAATACTACGTTACATATGGTTTTGTTTATGGACAGTCTCAACTTTTTCACTTTTTTGCACAGTAACATTTGGTTCACTTTTACTTAGATTCAGATTCAGATTCATTTATTTTTCATTATATGATATTTTCGTATACGCTTAATGAACGTCATAAGATTTTTTATCTACCGCCGGTTCACAAAGTTGATGCTACCTGTTCTTCTCGAACATGGCAAGAAACTCGGTGTTACTCTTTTCAAAATTTACATTTTTTATAATTTGATCACATTACATTATTATTGAACAAGTGGAGCTGGAGATACTTCGCACCAAGCGAAGCGTTTCACGCTCTTTTTGAAGCGCTCCATGTCTTAGCTCGAAGGGGCACCCTCAGTCGGAAGCTCATTCCACAGAGAAGGAGACCAGTTTGCCGTAATAAAGACCGCGAAAAGCGCACTGTGGTTGTAGGCCAGTCGATTCAGTGTGGATGAAACTTCAGACCTCGGCGTGTTGTGCGATAGTTGAATGAGGTTTGTGGAATTAAGTTATGAAGTTCCTCCGAGCACTCACCATGGTAAATACGGTAGAGGACACAAAGAGAGCCTATGTCTCTCCGGAGACTGAAGCCCTCCAATTTACCGGTAAGATTGGGATCGATAACAACTCGAATCGCTAGTCGCTGTATGGAGTCAAGTGGATTCAGCCTTTAAGCCGGAGCACCCGCCCAGAGGTGAAAGCAGTACTCCATGTGCGGCCGCACTTGGGACTTGTATAATAGAAGCCGGTGTTTAGGCGTGAAATAATATCGCGCCCTGCTTAGCACACCGAGCTTCTTTGCTGTAAGTTTGGCTTTCTTTTCCAAATGATCCCGATACTGCACGTCGCTGGAGATGTCGACGTCCAAGTTTATGTTACCTCTATGAAATTTCGTGTTATTCCTCTCGCATATAGATTGATTATGACTATGGGATTGATAATAGTAGTTCGTACCGAAGTGTGCTGGTTGCCATTTCTAACCCGAGGTTTGGGCTGATAACTGCACTGCTAAGAGACGCCGCCGTTGGAAAAATTTCGACTTCCTGTCTGTACCTAGGGTAGTGATACGATTCATATTTGTTACCCTGTGAGTATGAGTATACTTCGTTTTGAGTCGAATACCCGGGGCTGTCCAGCTCCTCGTCTTCCGCAAGCACGGCATCCTTCAGCGCGCTGTAGTTCCGAGCTGATATTATTGTACTCAGCCTGTTGCTGTCCTCACTTTTTAAACAGTTATTATACATCTCGATACCATCTATCATTTGCTCAATATTTTCTTATTACTACGATGGTGTAGTTAGTACATTAGGTTAAAAACTTTTATTAAATCATAAAACTTTCATATTTAGGCTTTATAATAAAGACAGGCGAAGGCTACACCTTAGCTTTCCATACTACAGCTTAGCTTAGCTCATAATTGTAGCCAAAAACCGCAACTTGCTGACCAGAACCCAATTTAATAAAACAACATATTTTAGGCTATAACGGTATAAAATTCCCCGGCTCATATAAAGATTCTATTATGTTTTAAAAGTGCTAGTAATAATCATTTAAAAAATTAGTTTGTAAGTACACATTCCTTCATTAGGACCAGTTCACGTGCAAGAACGGCATGTGCATAATGTCCTCGTGGCGCTGCGACCACAACAACGACTGCGGCGACATGTCCGACGAGGCCGGCTGCCTGTGCACGCCGCCCATGATCCCGTGCGACGACACGCGCTGCTACCTGCCCAGCTGGCGCTGCGACGGCGACGTCGACTGCGCAGACATGAGCGACGAGAAAGGTAACCTATCCTTCATTAGGACCAGTTCACGTGCAAGAACGGCATGTGCATAATGTCTTCGTGGCGCTGCGACCACAACAACGACTGCGGCCACATGTCCGACGAGGCCGGCTGCCTGTGCACGCCGCCCATGATCCCGTGCGACGACACGCGCTGCTACCTGCCCAGCTGGCGCTGCGACGGCGACGTCGACTGCGCGGACATGAGCGATGAGAAAGGTAACCTATCCTTACAAAACAACGATTAATCTACTTTACAACAATCCGCAAAACAAAAATGTATGCACGCAGTACTTCTACCTACCCTCCCTCCCACACAGGAAACATGCACACACGACTAATGAATACATACACCATTGCAACACACACACACATACATACACCACGATTAATCCTTGGGTTGTAATAATGGAGTTCCGCAAAGTAACGCCTGATATAATTAATTAAGCTATCCTTTCCCACTGTAACTCACGGATCTCTCCGACAGCTGAGGGTGGTCAAGAGCTTTCTCCGCCACGCTGTTCCAATGCAGATTGATGTAGGGGTTATTGGTCCAACTCGATGACGAATGTTCTCAAGCCACTAGAAGGTCTTCGTTAAGGCTTGACCTCTATTTTTACAATTAAAGCAAACGGAACTGGTTCAGCGTAAATCTTTTATTTTCCAGATTGTGCAGTAGCACCGAATTGCACTGAAAACCAATTCCAATGTCAAAATGGCCGATGCATAGAAAAGAGATGGCTGTGTGATGGCGATAACGATTGCAAAGATGGATCTGATGAAAAGAACTGTCCAGTGAGTAACAATAATTCATGATTAAATCCACCTTAATTTTTAATCGATTAGTCGATCGATCTGTGGCTCTAATGTTTAGTATATAGAATTCACATTCAGATTCTGATTAACTATCATGCCAGTTGTTAGTTTTAGTTTTAGTAGTTAGTATACCGTCAAGTGCTGGTTAAAAATATATTAACTATAGCCTTTATCAACGGCAAGGTGTACCAAAGATACGAGATATTCGATTCCTCCTTGGGAACTACAAGCAGAAGTGTTAGCGGAATCGTAACGTTTCCGGAAAACGTTCGAGCTAGGAGCGAACAACTAACAGCAGGGGTACATGCTGTAAGGGGGATAGCTCGTGTATGCCTGCTCCAAAGACGGCGGGAAAAGCTTGATGTATTAGACAGACAGACAAGTTCCTTTATTGTACACCAAAAGGATAAAGATACAGTATACAACAAGTACATACAAAAATAATAAAATATTAGAGTGGTAGTACAAATTTTATCACTAATAATTATACTGTAAAAAAATTTTTTTTTTAAAAAGCTTTTATAACTTGACCTTGAAACCTAATCGTGGTCAAAGTTCATTACAAGAATTTACCACAAGTGCAAACACGACTATGATACGATATTCCATCATGAAGTTCCAGTTAATATCTTCCGGCTCCATCATCAGATCAGTTCGACAGTACCATATTATTGCATTATCATCGGAACCTAATATGTGTGCCAAATTTCAGCTCGATAGCTTCAGTGGAAGTGGGTGAAATATTGATTGCAAGATTCCAGTACATACATACATACATACGAGTGAAGTTAAATAAAAGCTTTTAAAAAGCGATCTCTTCCAGACAACCATTGAAACGTAACGCCTTGTACTTTCAACGCCGTGTACATTTAAGTACATATTATTATAATATCGCTGGCATAAGAACAGTGAAGGTGAACACATTTTTCATTGATGCTTCGCTCCTATTGGTCGTAACGTGGTGTTATATAGCATAATATAGCTTCCTCGATAAATGTACTATCCAACACAAAAATATTTTTTCAATTCGAAGCAGTAGTTCCTGAGATTAGCGCGTTCAACCAACCAAATAAACTCTTCAGATTTATAATATTAGTATAGATTTGGTTTACCTTTAATACAGATTGTACCAAAACGTCCGGATACCCTGGGCTGTGTGGGCAATGTGTTCGCCTGCACCAACGACTCTGGGCTTTGCATCCCCAACTCGTGGGTGTGCGACGGAGAGAGAGACTGTCCGGACGGAGCGGATGAAAGAGACGACCGATGCCGGAACTCCACTTGCTCGCCGTACATGTACCGGTGTCCCAGCGGCAAGTGTATCTACCAGTCTTGGGTGAGTATATGATATGGTAAAAACTCCAAACTAGCTTTTCTCTATGAAATTCAGGCAAAAATATGGTTTGGGCTAGTTTTCATACAAAAAATTGTTTTGACTGATCCCTTCACAACAGAAAAACCATCTAGCCTACGTCTATGTTATTAACATACTTATACAATATTTTGATAATATAATATGATAATACATTATGATGGTAAGGTTAGTATGTTGGGTTTAATGTTAAACTGGTTTTGACTAAGGGTACCATCAAAGCCATTAACTTAAATTTGCTAGTTTTCCTGGGTTATAAGTTTTGTTTAACATATCCAAGTATAATATGATCATTGATCAGTAACACTATCAAAACCATGTTGTAAGTATACAAAGTAAATATCAGAAGCCATAATATAGCCTGAGTCGGCTGATTACCTGATATTCTTAATATGTAATCCTGGCAATTAACTTCTCATCGTAACCCCGTTATAGCATTTATTGCCCATGTCAACAAATCAGTCATAATGAATGTTGTTATGACAGGTTTGCGACGGCGAAAACGACTGCGGCGAACACGAGCCTTCGGACGAGAAGAACTGCATGTCGATAGGTCATTCCAAGGTCATCCCTCGCCCGACCGACCGGCCCGAGTTCCCCACGAACAAGCCATGCCTCGACTGGATGTTCAAATGCGAGAATGGCAACTGCCTGCCATACTGGTGGCGATGTGATGGGATTAACGATTGCGGGGACAATTCGGACGAGGTCGCGTGCGGGCTCGTGGTGCCGGACACGTCCGCCGTCAGCCCGGAGCACGACGCGACTAAGCAGAAGTGCGGAAAGAACCAGTTCACCTGTTCGCCTGGTAAGAATTCTACTAATAATACCTATATAATATGTGAATATTTGTATGTTTGGATCAGTCACGCAAAAATTACAAAGCGAATTTGGAATCTTAACACTTAGTTAGATGATAACCTAGATTAGAACATAGGATACTTTTCATCCCGGAAATATATTCCCTTGGCATGCTTCGCACGTTTATTGAAAAGCTTTTTGGTACAGCGATAACAGATTGTGCTGACACTAAACTGAAACGTGGTGGTGACTTTATGCCATACAATATAATACAATACAATATCATTTATTGCACCAGAAAAAGAACAGAAAAAAATAAATTAGTTTTGCAAAAGGCTGTCTTATTAATGGACCGGGTTTACTGCTAGTACTTTCATATTGAACCATCCCTTAAATATTACAATAAGTGTCGATAAATAATTCGTTTAAAACCGATTTATATGCGGGAGCGGTTAGTTTTGTAATAAATAAATAGGTATAAAATAATTTGCAAAACTTTTGGGGTTTCGAATCCCACTCAGGAAAAATATTCGTGTGATGAACACTTGTGTTTGTTTTGTGTCTGGATGTTAATATTATCTATTTAAGTATGTATTTAAAAATATCTATGTATGTATATCAGTCTCTGACACCCATATTACAGGCTCGCGCCTACTTTGGGGTCAGATGGCCGTGTGTGAGAATGTCCAAGATATTTATTTATATTTATTTATTCTACAGGCGTGTGCATCCCTCTGTCTTGGGTGTGCGACACGGCCGTCGACTGTTCCAACGGCGCCGACGAGCGAGGCTGCGCGCCGCGTGACGTCACCAGCACCGCCGCCGGCGAGCTCCAGTGCTCGGCCGACAGCACGCCCTGCGCCGACGGGAGCGCGTGCGTGAAGACCGACCAAGTGTGCGACGGAGTGCCCAACTGCGCCGACCACAGCGACGAGGCTCGCTGCCATATAGTGAGTGTAGTGTATACTGCTAGTTGTGACGTCACCAGCACCGCCGCCGGCGAGCTCCAGTGCTCGGCCGACAGCACGCCCTGCGCCGACGGGAGCGCGTGCGTGAAGACCGACCAAGTGTGCGACGGAGTGCCCAACTGCGCCGACCACAGCGACGAGGCTCGCTGCCATATAGTGAGTGTAGTGTATACTGCTAGTTGTGACGTCACCAGCACCGCCGCCGGCGAGCTCCAGTGCTCGGCCGACAGCACGCCCTGCGCCGACGGGAGCGCGTGCGTGAAGACCGACCAAGTGTGCGACGGAGTGCCCAACTGCGCCGACCACAGCGACGAGGCTCGCTGCCATATAGTGAGTGTAGTGTATACTGCTAGTTGTGACGTCACCAGCACCGCCGCCGGCGAGCTCCAGTGCTCGGCCGACAGCACGCCCTGCGCCGACGGCAGCGCGTGCGTGAACACCGACCAAGTGTGCGACGGAGTGCCCAACTGCGCCGACCACAGCGACGAGGCTCGCTGCCATATAGTGAGTGTAGTGTATACTGCTAGTTGTGACGTCACCAGCACCGCCGCCGGCGAGCTCCAGTGCTCGGCCGACAGCACGCCCTGCGCCGACGGGAGCGCGTGCGTGAAGACCGACCAAGTGTGCGACGGAGTGCCCAACTGCGCCGACCACAGCGACGAGGCTCGCTGCCATATAGTGAGTGTAGTGTATACCGCTAGTTGTGACGTCACCAGCACCGCCGCCGGCGAGCTCCAGTGCTCGGCCGACAGCACGCCCTGCGCCGACGGGAGCGCGTGCGTGAAGACCGACCAAGTGTGCGACGGAGTGCCCAACTGCGCCGACCACAGCGACGAGGCTCGCTGCCATATAGTGAGTGTAGTGTATACTGCTAGTTGTGACGTCACCAGCACCGCCGCCGGCGAGCTCCAGTGCTCGGCCGACAGCACGCCCTGCGCCGACGGGAGCGCGTGCGTGAAGACCGACCAAGTGTGCGACGGAGTGCCCAACTGCGCCGACCACAGCGACGAGGCTCGCTGCCATATAGTGAGTGTAGTGTATACTGCTAGTTGTGACGTCACCAGCACCGCCGCCGGCGAGCTCCAGTGCTCGGCCGACAGCACGCCCTGCGCCGACGGGAGCGCGTGCGTGAAGACCGACCAAGTGTGCGACGGAGTGCCCAACTGCGCCGACCACAGCGACGAGGCTCGCTGCCATATAGTGAGTGTATACTTCCGATTGTGACGTCACCATATTGGCCAGTTACAGTGTCCAGCCGATAGCTTGGCCAAAATTAAATTATGTCTAGGAATTCCTTTAACAAATTTGCCTGAAAGTTTTCATCACAATTTTGTAATTTGTTGTAAGCGGGTGAAGTTCTTGCTCTGCTGATTTTAGCGTTCCTAAATCCCTAGTCGATTGACCGAAACTAATAGATTTTACCTATATTACTTAGCCGCTTTTCGTTACAATTATATATATTTATTGTCGGTCCCGGTTGTTTTCAATGCTGGAAACAGTCGTTAAGCCTTCTCGAAGATCTTCGGGTGGCTTGAGAACATTCGACACTGGGTTGGCCACTAACCCCTCCACCAATCCGCATTGGAGCAGCGTGGTGGAGTATGCTCTAGACCTCCCGCAGAAGTGTCTCTGGGGGAGACCCGTGCCCAGCAGTGGGACGTCTATGGGTCGCAGCGAAAATTGTGATCAAAGGAAATTGACAATCTACATTAACACCGCTCACTACTATCTCACGTACTATAGACGCGAGCCATAAGGCTCTGTATGCTTCATGAGGTGTACATACTGCAACATAATCTCTGACAGCGTCTGGGAATAAACAGTCTTTAATTGTATCAGGCGGTACTTTGCGGAACTCCATTATTACAAACCAAGAATCAATCTACTTTGCAACAATCCGCGAACAAAAACGTATGGTGATGTATGTATACGTGCATGAAAGTATACATACATCACCATACGTTTTTGTTCGCGGATTGTTGCAAAGTAGATTAAGGCTCTGCGCAAACGGGCCACCGACCACAGCCACCGGTGGCCAGCGACAGCCACTTAACATAAACTTTTTCATATTTTGTATAGACGCGCCGCACACGTGTAGCCGGTGGCGGCCACCAAAAGTTCATGTTAAGTGACTGTCGCTGGCCACCGGTGGCTGTGGTCGGTGGCCCGTTTGCGCAGAGCCTAATTCTTGGTTTGTAAACAGTCTTTGTTGTTCATGCAGAATCGACAGTCGTCTGTGTGCGGGGACCCGCTCTACATCCTGTGCGACGAGAGTTTGTGCCTGCACCAGCGGAAGATTTGCGACGGCCGCCAGGACTGCTACGACGGCACCGACGAGGCCAACTGTTCCAGCAGCGCGACCGACGCGCAATCATACCAGGTTTGTTGTCGCTGCGACCCATAGACGTCCCACTGTTGGGCACGGGTCTCCTCTCAGAATGGGAGGGATTAGGCCTTAGTCCACCACGCTGGCCAAGTGCGGATTGGCAGACTTCACATACCTTCGAGCAGTGGCGGATTTACCAGCAGGCTGAGTAGGCTGAAGCCTAGGGCGGCAAATTTTAGGGGGCGGCAAATTTGGTCTAAATTGTTTTGTCTTACATACAAAAAAATATATAATATACATAGAGAAAATGAATCTCGAAAATTTAACAAAAAAACATAATATTGTGTATATTAACAAGTGAACACTGTAACGTCTAAATATGAAAAGTACTAAACGCTTTGTAAAATATAAATTTTAGAGCACTAATTATAAAATTGCAATTTTATTGACACAATAAATGTACGTAACTATTAAATAATATGATAGCGAACTAGGGTATCGAATTTCGGAGGTTAGTAGGGTCGGAAAAAATTGAATAGCCTACTGGCGGAAAATTTGTAAATCCGCCACTGCCTTCGAGAACGTTATGATGAACTCTCAGGCATGCAGGTTTCCTCACGATGTGTCCTTCACCGTTATAGCAAGCGACATTTAATTTCTTAAATCGCACATAACATAGAAAAGTCATTGGTGCGTGCCACTGGGGTTTGAACCCGGACCGCGCGAGTGAGAGGCGAGTTCGATAGCCGCTGGGCTGTCACCGCAGGTTTGTTGTATTCCTCGTTATATATCGAGTTCGTAGCACAACTCGTGGCGACAAGCCAAGCGGCACTCACCACAAACTATGTACGATTAAAGAAATTAATTGTCATCTGCTGTAACGTTGAATGAAATACCTTAAGGAAACCTTCATGCCTGAGAGTTCCCCATAATGTTCTCGAAGGCATGTAAAGTCCGTCATGTGTTTGTACGGCGGGATAAATGGTTTTCATTTCAATTAATTTATCATTTATGGCAATTCTTTTGTCAAACGACAAGTGTTTTGTCACTTTCATTCAAATTTAGAATTTAATTTGAACTAGTGGACGCCCGCAACTTCGCTCGCGTAGAATTAGACCCATTTACGACGTCTGCCCGCGTTCGGGTTGCCCACTTGACTTCAAAAACGGCAAAGTTTCATACTAACTTTGCACCCCCGTTTTACCCCCTTAGGGGATGTATTTTCAAAAATCCTTTCTTAATGCTCCCCTACGTTATAAAAGGAACCCCTGTGCAAAATTTCAAGTTTCTAACCCTTATAGTTTAGGCCCTGTGTTGATATGTCAGTCAGTCAGTCAGTCAGTCAGTCAGTTACTCAGTCAGTCAGTCAGTCAGTCAGTTAGTCAGTCAGTCAGTCAGTCAGTCAGTCAGTCACCAGTTAGTCAGTCAGTTATATATATAGATAAAGAAGACAAAACACTCTTTAGTTAAAATACGTTTATTAATTTTATATGACTAAGGTCGTAAAATAAAACATCTAAAAAACAACGTCTACAACTATAATACATTTCTTAATCAGTTCCTCGGCATCGGCGTAGACCAGTCGTCGATAAACTCGACCAGCTTCCTGATCTCGTGCTGGATGGCTCAGCAGAAGCTGGTGCTGTACAGCTTTTTACCCTCCATCGCTAAGGTCAGCGACGGGAAATGGAAGAATATGACCTGGACCAATGACAGCGTTTACAGGTAAAGTTCCAAAGCTCCACCATGAAATGTTTGCGGTTCAATCAAATTCGGGTTAACTTAAGAACCAAAATGATACATTGAAAAATGCAATGCTATATGGTATGCCGTAAAAAATAAGGTCACTATTATGTTTTAACTAGATTAGAACAACAAAAAAATATTTTTTATTTAACTTTTCCGCCGTGTGTGGTGTTTTATATTATGGTGTCAAAATTATTTTAATTTTTTTTAATTTGTTCTTATCGAATGGATGTATCCATGAATCCAATCCACAAATTTCACGCAAATGACCATAAGTTTGCAAACTCGATACAGTGTATTACGAATGCAAAAAAATCGAATACAGCTTAATATTGACAAACACGCTTAAAAAAATATAAACACTTATTATCAAATGGTTTATTTCAGGTTTACCAATCTGGAGCCATTCACGAACTACAACGTAACATTCTACATCCGCAAGTCAAACAAAACGTATGCCTCTATGAAGTATGTCAACACGACTACCGGAGAAGGAGGTACGGCAACAATTATAATTGTGTTCGGCTCTGGGTTCGTTTAACACGTACACTTCCAAAAGGACCATTCCAAAATGTCCATATCCTATAACGACCACTTCCCAAAACTCAAGCTGAATTCCTTTATATTTTACTAGTGGAGCAGCTTCGCTCGCGTGGAATTAGACATAACAATAGTTTCGTGTACACCTAGTAATATTATATAGCCTATGTCACTCAGTGAAGATGCAGCTTTCTAATGGGAAAGAATTTTTGAAATCAGTCCAGTAGATTTTGTGTGAAAACATTACAAACAAAATATGTTTCCTTATTATAACCATTTTTCAAATAATAAACCATGGGATGTTTTCTTTTTGGAAAGATGACGTTTTGGGACGAACCACTGGCTCAGGCGAGTTAAGTAACTCACGTTCGTGAACGTGCTCGCGGCGGGCACGGCGTTCACTCACGTTCGTGAACGCCGTGCCTGCCGCGAGCACGTTCACTCCTGAAGATGATCATCGTAATAGATCGAAACTAGTCGGACTATTTTCAACTTAAATCACACGTGAGTAAGCCGGTAACTTCAACTATGAACACTTACTAAAATGCCAGAGCCATCGCCCCCCCTGCGCGTCACCGTCCGCCAGATGATCGGCAGCCGGGTGAACGTGGTGTGGGACCCGCCGGCGGCCCCGCGCGGCGTCGTCCGCCACTACACGCTGCACTACGCGCCGCCGCTGCCGCCCGCCGAGCGGGTGGTGCTCGCCGCCGACCCCAAGTCGGTGGTCAGCGTCATAGTCAACGCGTTCTTCAAGCCGAGGAGGAGCTACTCGTTCTGGGTGAGTTAGTCAACATCATCATCGCCCCCCTGCGCGTCACCGTCCGCCAGATGATCGGCAGCCGGGTGAACGTGGTGTGGGACCCGCCGGCGGCCCCGCGCGGCGTCGTCCGCCACTACACGCTGCACTACGCGCCGCCGCTGCCGCCCGCCGAGCGGGTGGTGCTCGCCGCCGACCCCAAGTCGGTGGTCAGCGTCATAGTCAACGCGTTCTTCAAGCCGAGGAGGAGCTACTCGTTCTGGGTGAGTTAGTCAACATCATCATCGCCCCCCTGCGCGTCACCGTCCGCCAGATGATCGGCAGCCGGGTGAACGTGGTGTGGGACCCGCCGGCGGCCCCGCGCGGCGTCGTCCGCCACTACACGCTGCACTACGCGCCGCCGCTGCCGCCCGCCGAGCGGGTGGTGCTCGCCGCCGACCCCAAGTCGGTGGTCAGCGTCATAGTCAACGCGTTCTTCAAGCCGAGGAGGAGCTACTCGTTCTGGGTGAGTTAGTCATCATCATCATCGCCCCCCCTGCGCGTCACCGTCCGCCAGATGATCGGCAGCCGGGTGAACGTGGTGTGGGACCCGCCGGCGGCCCCGCGCGGCGTCGTCCGCCACTACACGCTGCACTACGCGCCGCCGCTGCCGCCCGCCGAGCGGGTGGTGCTCGCCACCGACCCCAAGTCGGTGGTCAGCGTCATAGTCAACGCGTTCTTCAAGCCGAGGAGGAACTACTCGTTCTGGGTGAGTTAGACATCATCATCATCACAACCCTTTCTTTGTTCCACTGTTGGGCACGGGTCTCTCAGAACGGGAGGGATTAGGCCTTAGTCCACCACGCTGGCCAAGTGCGGATTGGCAGACTTCACATTCCTTCGAGAACATTATGATAAACTCTCAGGCTCACTCTCAAGGTTTCCTCACGATGTGTTCTTCACCGTTACAGCAAGTGATATTTAATTTCTTAAATCGCACATAACTCAGAAAAGTCATTGGTGCGTGCCGCTGGGGTTTGAACCCGGACCGCTCGAGTGAGGCGAGTTCGATCGGGCGGTCACCGCTGTTTTTAGTTACTAGCGTGGAATTAGACATTACAATGTTTTAGTTTACACCTAGTAATATTATATTGCCTGTTCACTCAGTGAAGATGCAGCTTTTTAATGGTGAAAGAATTTTTGAAATCGGTCCAGTAGTTTTTGTGTGAAAATATTACGAACAAATCTTTCCTCTTTATAATATTACGAGGCCTTTATAGGCAAGATACATCAGAGATTACCTTTTATCAAAATCTAGCTTCACCCGCAGTTCGGTCAATCTTAATCCTTAATCCGAAAGCCATTAATCGATTAAAAATTGATTGTTGTTAACTATCGTTAAAACATCGGACCATTATTTCAGTGTTTTGTCAATTTCGTGGTAACCATGAAATTTTCCGGAATAAAAAGTAGTCTATGTCATCACTACAGGAGAAGATGGACAAACAAACAAACACACTTTCCCATTTATATGTTAGTAAGGATGCTGAGGTTGTTTTCAATGGTGGAAACAGTCGTTAAGCCTTGTCGAAGACCTTCGGGTGGCTTGAAAACATTCGACACTGGGTTGGCCACTAACCCCTCCACCAATGCGCATTGGAGCAGCGTGGTGGAGTATGCTCTAGACCTCCCGCAGAAGTGTTTGTGGGGGAGACCCGTTCCAGCAGTGGGACATCTATGGGTCGCAGCGAGCGAAGGATGCTGATTGAAACTAAAAATAATGTAATATTTATAGGTAACAGCAACGAACAACGCGTTCACCTCTAAGTCGTCCGAAGTGCGCAACATAACGTTCGACGATGTCGGCGACGTGGACGAGTTGGTGAACGTGAGCGTGTCGCGCGTCGACGCGGCGTCCGTCGCGCTCGCGTGGCACAGGATCCGCGGCGTGGAGGGCTACAGGCTGCAGGTGCGCCTGCCGCCGCAGTACGCCAAGCGGGACGCCGTCACCACCAGGGACAACAATATTACGCGTGAGTGTCTTGTTGCGCTGGTGCATCTGGCGGCACGAAAGTTTAGCTCGGTCGCGCGTCGACGCCGCGTCCGTCGCGCTCGCGTGGCACAGGATCCGCGGCGTGGAGGGCTACAGGCTGCAGGTGCGCCTGCCGCCGCAGTACGCCAAGCGGGACGCCGTCACCACCAGGGACAACAATATTACGCGTAAGTGTCTTGTTGCGCTGGTGCATCTGGCGGCACGAAAGTTTAGCTCTGTCGCGCGTCGACGCGGCGTCCGTCGCGCTCGCGTGGCACAGGATCCGCGGCGTGGAGGGCTACAGGCTGCAGGTGCGCCTGCCGCCGCAGTACGCCAAGCGGGACGCCGTCACCACCAGGGACAACAATATTACGCGTGAGTTAAGCCGATGACCAGGTAGATAGTCTATCGTTACTTAGAGCTTAGCTTAGTGGTAGGTAATTATTGTAAATTAGCCATAAGGCAGGTTAGGCACCTGTGTAGGATTAGCTATTCATTCAAGGATAAATAGTGAAAAGAGTGTTGGTTGTATCTGGTTGACCAACAGCTCTTTGATTGTTATGGTTGAGATAGATGGAGTGAGGAAAGAAAAGATGTGTATGTGAATAACTGGTTTCTATTGTTTTCCACAACTGTTTGTAGCACTCTTATAATTAATAATTACTTTACTAACTTTACTGGTTATTAATGGTTATACATATATTAAATGGTTTAGAAATGGTATGGTTTAATACGCGGCGCCTCGAGCGGCTGCTGGTCACGTACTGCCGATATGGTAAATGGTATGAATACGCGGTGCCTCGAGCGGCTGCTGGTTGCGTACTGCTGTTAAGTTATTAAATTAAGTAAAGCGATTGCGCGTTATTGCTCGCTCAGCAAAACGCACAATCGCTGAGCCTGGCCGCTCGAAGGCATGTTCCCGAACATATTCCCGCGCCTTAGCTGAGAATGGATGGTAATAATGTAAAACATGGTAAATGGTAGAAGATAAAAAATAATATGTTACAATTGAAATAATGCAATAATTATGGTAAGTAAACATGGTAAATGGTAAAAAACAATATGTTAATAATGCAATAATTATGGTTTAAAATTAATAAAACTAAAGTCTGTCTTCAACTTTAAGTCTTTGGTTATGGTCGCCGCCGGCGTGTCTTTTTTACCCGCACTCGCACTACGATTAACACTAGACCATCGCTTGGCACGCACTCGTACACTTTCAGCCGATTTTACTTCACTACTGTCACCGAGCCGACGGTGCACTTCACTATACACTGGTTGAATATGCGACATGTCCAGCTGTTGGTCGGGAGCCCCGCCGGGAGCGCCGGGAGCGCCGGGCGGCGGCCGCCGGCAGCGACGCCCGCGCCGCCAGCACCACCCTCCCGCGGCGGCTAGAGCCAGGGCCAGCAACCCATACGTAATGGCGTATTGATGGATGTTTTTCATTTTTTCCTAATTATTTCGATGTCTTTGGTATATTGTTCAGCAAACCGGGAATCCAATACTCCGAAGAGCTCACTTGCGAGGTATCCAATTCCATTGATGAGACCTCGGCGGCGCCGACGCCGTCTGTCGTGAGCGTTAAAATGCTGCGACAGTAGGAGTTCGGTATAGTATTTGAGTTCCTCGAAGTGAGTTGTATGGTTATCATTTAGCAGTGGGATCGAGTTTCAATGGAAGTACATATTCTTTCCAGATAGGCTGATATTTTACTATAAGATTGTATGCTATCCCAGTAGGGTTCCATGTCATAATAAAGAACTAAAGTCCACTTGTCTCTTATGAGCTGAACTTTGGTGATGGGATCAAAATATGTTATACATAATGTTTGGTTAACTGGCCATTAATTTACGGGTAACATGGCATTGGTAGGTGCAACTAGAATCATAAAATAAAGCAAAGCCGTAGCAACAGTCGCGAAACCGTACCTCTTTGGTACTCTCCTTCTTCTTTTCTCCACCTCTTCTTCTGGTTTATGTTCTTCTTCTTCTTCTTCTGGTATTGGTGTAGGTACGGTGTGGTTTATTGATTGGTTATTATTTATTGGTAAAACGGACAGCTTTATAATTGGTCTTCTTAAGGTACCGTTCTTGGTCTTCAACGTGACAACTCTAACTAAGCCATCATCACCTGGGTGCGTCTCTATAACTCGCCCCATTGCCCATTTTCCAGCTGGTACGTTATCCTCGTGAATTACTACCAGGTCCCCAACAGCAATGGTACTTCTAGACTCCTTCCACTTATTTCTTGCCGATAGCATGGTTAAATATTCCACTTTCCATCTCTTCCAGAGATCTTGAAATAATTTAGACGTTAGGTGCCATCTGGTTCTAGCATCTTGTTCTGTTTCTATTATGGTCAGTCCAGGACGAGCTGATAAGAAATGGGCTGGTGTTAAGAAATCTAAATCATCAGGTTGTTCCGACAATGCACACAGGGGGCGCGAGTTTAAACACGCTTCCACTTTCGCCAATAGTGTGGAATACTCCTCAAAGGTCAATTTCTGGTGACCCACGACACGCTTGAGATGGTGCTTCAGGCTGCGCACGGCGCGTTCCCATAGGCCTCCTCCAGTGGGCCACGCTGGGGCATTCCAGTGCCATTCAATACCCATTTCTGTAATTTCTGGTAGAAAACATGCATTGGAGAACAATTCCTGCAGTTGGTCAAATTCTTCCTGTAACATCCTGTTGGCTCCATGAAAATTGGTTGCATTATCGCTGTACAAGTGACGAGGTGCCCCTCTTCTAGCCGCCATCCTTTGGAGGGCTGCTAGGAATGCTGAACTGGTTAAATCTGATACTAACTCAATATGAACAGCCTTGGTTGCCATACATATAAATATTGCAATATAGCCCTTACACGTCTTTATTCCACGTCCCTTATTAGCCTTCACTTCGATGAATCCCGTGTAATCCACACCACAATGGTGGAAAGCTCGTTCAGGGTTCACCCTAGCTTCTGGTAAATCACCCATAAGCTGGTACTGCCTTATAGGTTCCTGTTTCCTACATATAACACACTGTCTAATATATTTTTTGGTTGCCCTATATCCACTAATAATCCAGTAGTTTTGCCTCAAATTTGCTAACGTAAGCCGGGCTCCTCCGTGGAATGTTAACTCATGAGCTTGCTGAATTAATAAAATGGTTAAGCGATGGTCGTATGGAATGATGATGGGGTATTTCATGTTATGGTTAATTTGCGCGTTCCTAAGTCTACCACCTACTCGTAATATACCATATTCGTCTGTAAATGCATTCAATTCTAAAATATTACTTTTACAATGCATTTTATTATGTTTATTATAATAACTCAGGTCAGCTGCGAATACCGATTGTTGTACATTTTTGATGATTCGCATTTTCGCATCCCGCAACTCGTGTAAGGTGAGGTAGGGTTGATGAACTGCTTTATTGAAGGTCGGTATCCGTAATATCCAAGCAAAAATACGAATGATTTTATTTAATGAATGGAATTTGTTTAGTAAGTAAGTTATTATGTTACAAATGGTATCATTGTTATGATTTATGACTAAATCATTGGTTGGTTTTAAATAAGAAGTTTTTAACTTAAAATTAGTTTTATAAACTGGTTTATTGGTATTTTGACTATCGAATGACGACCGCCACGCTGGGCCTCGCCACCACAGTCCATGGTCTTGAAGTTGCTTGGTTGTTAAATCACGACCAACCGGGTTTTCCGCTGTTTTTACGCAACTCCAATGGTCAGATGGTATTATAGAAGTAATAGATTTCACACGATTGGCTACAAATGGCTTCCACCACGCAGGATCGCCCTGTAACCATCCTAGCACTGCGGTAGAATCTATCCAAGAGTACACCTTTATCTGGTAATCCGGTAAACAATTCAACACTTTGTTCCCGGCACCCATTAATTCCAATCTGGGTGTGGTTATGGTTTTACTAATTGGTGAAAGTCTTCCCTTTGCCAAGGCAATGTCTAACTTGTTAGAAGTATATTCCGCCTCATGGACGGCATGGTGAGGCAAATTGAATTCCGGCGGTGTGTTAGTAACCGATATAGTCATGTCGTCGATTTCCTGGTATTTATTTATAAAATTATGGTATTCCACTTTCGACATCTCAGCAGACCGGCTTATTTCCTCGTTCTCCCTGAATCTACGTAACTCGTCAGTATCGTGTAGGACTACGTTACATCTATAATGGTTGAATGGTTTTACCGAGCCGCAGAGCAGCCACCCTAGCTGTGTTTGCTGGGCTATCGGTTCGTCCTCATCTCCCCGCAAAATTCCTCCTAACAGAATTTTACTGTAGAAGTCTACTCCAAACAACAAGTCCACTGGTCGGCTCTCGTTGAACTTAGGATCTGCTAACTTAACATTTTGGATATGAGGCCACACTGGTTTGCTAAAAGTTTTATTTGGTAAATTCTTAATTAAATTATTCATGACAAAGACCTTGGTATTGACCGTAAAATCATTATGCATCGACCGAACCTCAACATTCATAGTCCCCTTACACTGGTTCTCCTTTTCTCCTACCCCAAATATTTTACCCCTGCATTGATTTATCTTCAAGCCCAAAGTTTGAGCGGTGGTTTCACTAATTAAAGAAATTTGAGAACCCTGGTCAATTAAAGCCCTCATGGTGTGTTGAGTACCATCTACCCCCGTGACTTTAACCATAGCGGTTGTCAGCAATATTTCCGATATATCATTCCACGACACATGAGTGGAAGACGGCATGCATTCGTTAGTTGGTTCATTCTGGAAAGGTATAGTAACAATGGGTTTTGATGATACAGCAATTGGTTTCTGTTTAATTAAAGCCTCGTGCAATAATGTGTTATGTGTACCTAAACACTTACGACATCGTTTATTCGAAAAACAAGGTTTATTGAAATGATTCGTAAAACAGTTGCAACATAAATTAAATTGGTTTACTGTATTTAATTTTCGTTCATTGGACATTTGCAGGAATTTGCTGCATTGCCATAATCCATGGTCAGCGTTGCACAATACGCAAGTGATTGAACGTGATACGTGGAAGGTATTCAAGTTAGGTTTTATATTACTGGTGTTGTAACGATAATTAGAATAATTATTATTGGTAGAATGGTAAGACTTTTTATGGTTCGGTGGTAAATTATGATGCGTGGAATTGTATGGAATGTTAGGTTTTGACTGGTTTGGCTGGCTAGTTCGACGAGATGCTTCTAAAACTGTAAATTTACATTCTAGGAAGGATAAAAATTCCTGAAGTACTGGTAGCTCCCTAGGGTTCTTAACCGACTCTACATACTCGGCATAGGACTCACTATCTAATTTTTGTCCTAAAAGATGTACTAGAAGGGGATCCCAAGTGGCAATATCCACCCCTAGATTTTGGATGGCGTGGAGGCTTTCCTTTGTTATGTCATGCAATTTCTTAATTAGAGCAGATGACTGGTGTGTTATATTGGGAAGACCTAGCATGGTGTTTATATGAGAAGTGAAAATTATTTTCTTATTACTATAACGGTGGTTTAGTATGTCCCAGCATACTTCGTAATTGTCGGAGCTAATCTGAAGATGGTGAATCAGACGCTCCGCTTCCCCTGTGACCCTACTTTTCAAAAATTGCATTTTTTGCGCATTAGACAGTGAGGGATTCCTGTGAATGGTCTCGTTAAATAGGTCTTTAAAAGAGACCCAATGATGGTAACTACCGCTGAACACTGGGATATCCATTTGCGGCGTGGATTTTTCGCGATGGGATACAGACCACATCTTGCTATTGATAGTTTTCTTAAGGTCCATGTACATTTTCTCATACTTATTAAATTCTTCTTGGTACCAGCTATCTTCTCCGTCATTTTCCCCTTCTATCTGCCAATGTTAACTATCTATGATACTCCACCGTGCTTGAAGGCACTTCAAGGTGTCCTCGAACTCCCACTTGTTCTCCAGCCTATCGATATCAATGGTGCTGACCGTACGTATAAAAGCCCTAAAGTTAACCTTTTGTTTCTTAAATAGTTCGTCGAGATTGCTATACACCCCGGATGGTGAAGTTTTGGGTGGCGCTTGAATAGCTTCCCTACCAAAAGAGGTACCTGGTTGACTTTCCGAAATATCCTGAACATGCCTAACGTCGTGAGAAATCTGCTGTTCTGGCCTGTCCAATTTCTGTTCAGCTACACACGTATCATACGTTTCAATGATTATATTTTTAATGGTCAAGTAAAGTTGTTCAGCCGCTTCAAAGCAACTACTGGTAAAATACACATGGTCAAGAATAGCAAATTCACAGAGCTTCCTATGGTTATACTGGAACTGGGTCCAGTAGTCTTCTAGCGTGTTTAATCTCCTCTTACAGTACTCTATGGTTTTCCTTTCAGCCCCATCCTTTTTAATATTGGTTAAAAGTTTGGTCAAAGAGTCTCGTATTTCAATTTGCTTAGCATAAAAAATCTCCATCATAATGGTAATGTAAATGGTAATATAATGGTAAAATAAATGGTAATATAATGGTAAAATAAATGGTTGGATCTCACCCGGGTTTCTCCTTACACGGCAGGTGTTCTTACTAATTCACTGCAATCCAATGGTTAGCACTGATCACTGGTTGATTTAGAGTTCCCGAAAGCGCGAACCACCCCTATCTGCTCCCGTAATTCGCGTCCCGAGATCCGGCTCGAAGGACCATGAAAAGAGTGTTGGTTGTTTCTGGTAGACCAACAGCTCTTTGATTATTATGGTTAGATGGAGGAAAGAAAAGATGTGAGTGTGGATAACTATCTATTGTTTTCTTTCACAACTGTTTGTAACACTCTTATAACTACTCCTATACTTTACTGGTTATTAATGGTTATACTTATATTAAATGGTTTAGAAATGGTATGGTTTAATACGCGGCGCCTCGAGCGGCTGCTGGTCACGTACTGGTCGATATGGTAAATGGTATGAATACGCGGTGCCTCGAGCGGCTGCTGGTTGCGTACTGCCGTTAAATTACATTAAATTAAGTAAAGCGATGGCGCGTTATTGCTCGCTCAGCAAAACGCACAATCGCTGAGCCTGGCCGCTCGAAGGCATGTTCCCGAACAAATAGCTCATCCTTTGCTTTATATTAATCAGTTTAGAATAGCATTATATCTCTTTAAGTAGTTTGTAGTTACCTAGACTTTCGTTAAGCGTGTGTAATCACCTCATAGCGAAATAAATTATTTGAATTTGAATTTGAGTGTCTTGTTGCGCTGGTACATGTGGTGGCACGTAATTTAAGCTCTAAACGAAATTCGGAGGGGATGGCTGCGCTGATCATCATTATCACCAACCCTTTCTTTGTCCCACTGTTGGGCACGGGTCTCCTCTCAGAATGGGAGGGGCTAGGCCTTAGTCCACCACGCTGGCCAAGTGCGAATTGGCAGGCTGCACTGCACATGCCTTCGAGAACAAAGCTTTTATTTTTAAAAAAATATATTACTAGCTGACTCCGCAAACGTTGTTCTGCCATATGAAATGTCAAAGTGACGAAAGGCTTCACGTCAATGGAACGACGGTTAAAAATAAAAATACTAAAATAGTGTTTAAAAAACATTTTCCAGTGGCCCAAATTGTGAATCTAAACAATCCTCGAATCCCCTTGAACACACAAAAAGAATTTCATCAACATCTATCCATCCGTTTAGGAGGAGTTCACAGTCATACGACACGTACACAAGAAATATATATATTAAGATGATTAACAACTTTAATCATACTCATTCCCAGTGACCGACCTGCCGCCCGGCGTTCAACTATTCATAGACATAATGGCGTACAAAAACTCCATCGTTGGCGAGCCGTTCACCATTCCTCTGGTCACCGACGGCTTCCCCGACGAGACTCTCAACGTGACCGCAGCACTGCTCAAGGAGAAACGGACCGCGGTGGAACTGTCGTGGTCGGCACCGTCCAGCGACCGGTATAAGAACAAGGAGTTGGAATATGAAGTCCATTACACCAACTTCTTGAAGTGGAGGATGAATCCGAGCGAGATGACTAATGGTAAGTAAAGTTATGACATACTAGTGGACGCCCGCAGCTTCGCTTGCGTGGAATTAGACATAATAATATAGGTATGTTTATTTTACACCCTTACAAAATTTTTACAAACTTTGGATGCCATATTTATTTATATCTAATCAACAGCCTATAATATAAATTTTATGCTTCTAGTTCTGAAAATGACGAAACTTTCATAGAAACTTTCAACCCCCTTTTCAACCCCTTACAACACTTTTTTCCAAATAAAAAGTATCCTATGTCCTTTATCAGGCTCTAGACTATCTGTGTACCAAATTTCATTTAAATCGGTTCAGTAGTTTTGGCGTGAAAGCGACACAGACAGACAGACAGACAGAGTTACTTTCGCATTTATAATATTAAGTATGGATAACATGTAAACTATTATTAGTTTACAGTAGTGTGTGTAGTGTATACTGAACTACTTGTCATTATTACATATTAAGTACAGATAGTAGCGTCCGAAGCCCAAAGGTTAAGCCATCGCTCGGCTTGAGAACGTTCGACACTGGGTTGGCCACTAACCCTTCCACCAATCCGCATTGGAGCAGCGTGGTGGAGTATGCTCTAGACCTCCCGCAGCTGTGTCTGTAGGGGAACGTCTATTGGTTCCAGCTAGCTAAGTTTAAAGATACGATACTTTAATACCACAAGACGATAATTTGTAATAATTAATTTATAATAACTACGAGTATAAAATGTCTAGTAGTTGATCATAACTAATAGTCTGTATTGATCTTCCCAAATCGAAAGCAAAGTTAAATCCGTGTCCATTCCAATGAAGGGGTTATGGCAATTCGAATGTAGGAAGTTTTTGGAAAATCTTAACATACACTTGGGATCACTCCTACAAACCTGTTGGTTGAGATGCTTTCAATGTGTTTATTATGTGTTATCGCTGCAGTATAATTTTTGGGTTTT
This sequence comes from Carterocephalus palaemon, assembly GCA_944567765.1. Taxonomy (NCBI): domain Eukaryota; kingdom Metazoa; phylum Arthropoda; class Insecta; order Lepidoptera; family Hesperiidae; genus Carterocephalus; species Carterocephalus palaemon. The sequence goes on along the minus strand of OX155651.1, from coordinate 8,587,550 downwards.
ATTTTATTACCTATCTATTGTAATTTTCCCACACGAAAACCCGCTGTGGCTTTCCTTCCCCATGTATTTATTATTTAACATTTATTATAACATATTTTATATAACATTTTTTATATAACATATTTAACATTTAAGTTAAACCTAAAGAAATGGCTTAGCGAGCAGGCATTCTACAGTGTTGAGGAACTGACGACAAGCAAATGCTCAACAACAATGTAATTGTTTTTACATAATAATTTTATTTAAATTGTTTATTTACACTTTTTTATTTTTATTATAAATTGACATTGTGATAATTGACATTGTGTTAACTGACTTTTTAATGTTTTTGTACATATAATTTTTATCAAATTTTTTAAACTTCGTTTATGTAGATTTATTACAGAAGTAAGCTTAATTTGTTACTTGTTTATCCATTTTTGGTACACTTGTAACTAAGATTTTTGACGTGTAAAAACATATATTACCAATAAAGAACTATGACCATGACTATGACTATTTTTTCCTCGCTTCGGAGTAATCTAGACGTATATCATTGAATCAATTGCAGATACGAAACTAGTAACAAAGAACACGAGCGTAGTTATTGAGGGCCTGCAAGCGTGCGAGACGTACGTGTTCACGGTCGGCTTGCTGGGCGGGCCGCTGGCGCCTTTCAAGGAGATCATCACTAGAGAGAACCCCAAGTGAGTCATTCTTCATTCATTCTTCATTCATTCGTCAGTCATTCAGATATTACAGAACAGAGTTATTGTTGAAAGTTTCACCGTGAGGGTTATCATTTACATTCAGCACATTGGCGCCACTGGTGATTAAGGTCTCACTGTTATGCGCTTGCTATCGTGAATCCGGATTTTTATTTTATTTTATACGTGAATTATATTTTGTTTTTAATTAATTCATTTTTATAACAGTTTAATTTATTATTCATTACATTATTATTATGATTCCGTCCCGTTTTGTTTGGAAAAATGGCGACTCGTGTTTTCTCTAAAGCTGTCCGGTGAAAGACACTTATATATATTTATTTCAGCTAGAATAGCGGCTAAATTAAGCGCACCTGTACAATGAATGAGAAGGCCTAATAAGGTCACCTTCCAAATATTGGTTACATAAGTAAAATCTCCGCTATTTCTAGAAAAAACTTCAGTAAATTTGCATAAATTTACAAAAATTATAACTTAGTTTATTTTACAATTTGTTTAACAGGGCTGCAGTTAGAGAGTTTAACGTGAATATCGACGAAGAAAAGTCGCAATTGCAAATATTCTGGAAGGCCAACTGTGACGTCATTCGTGAACCTGTTACTTACAGGGTGAGTCGTGATTTTTAAGAGACTAAAATATAATGACATTTTTGTCTACTATTTGTCAACTTTCTTTCTACTACGGCTACTTATATATATAGCGTTCATAGCTCAATGGCTCGCGTCGATCGTATGTGATCGATTTAAATTTTAAGATATTTTTAATAAAAAACATATTTATTCTTCCTAAACAGCTGGATATAACAGAAGAGACTCGCGAGAAAACAAGTCTGTACGAGCTCACGGCTACCACCAACGCATCGCTGGCGCACGTGATCGAGAACATTCCGCTCGGCGGCCGGTACAACGTCTGTGTTTATGTGAGTACTAGTGGACGCCCGCAGCTTCGCTCGCGTAGAATCAGACCCAATAACGACGTCTGCCCGCGTTCGGGTTGCCCACTTGTCGACTATGTACGTCCCGCCCCTCTACCTCATGCAGCACCGTGGCACTTCCGTGCGCGCGCGGCCCGCTAGACAGTTTTGAATCAGATAATTTAAACTCTGAGTAGGATATAATTATTAGGAACTAATAACTAATCTGTTCACTCAGTGAAGATGCAGCTTTTTAATGGTGAAAGAAGGCTGTCAACGCACGTTAACATAATGATTGTGAACCAGGCGAGCGTGGTGGGAGCGGCGCGGCGGTGCGCGAGCGTGGTGGGGCGCGCGGTGGCGGCGCCCGACGCGCTGGTGGCGTGGCGCGCGCCCGCCGGCCACCTCATGCTGTCGTGGCACCACCCGGACATCGACGAGCGCGAACACAAGTCAGTACGAGGATTAGTTTATATTGATTGTGAACCAGGCGAGCGTGGAGGGAGCGGCGCGGCGGTGCGCGAGCGTGGTGGGGCGCGCGGTGGCGGCGCCCGACGCGCTGGTGGCGTGGCGCGCGCCCGCCGGCCACCTGATGCTGTCGTGGCACCACCCGGACATCGACGAGCAAGAACACAAGTCAGTACAAGGATTAGTTTATATTGATTGTGAACCAGGCGAGCGTGGTGGGAGCGGCGCGGCGGTGCGCGAGCGTGGTGGGGCGCGCGGTGGCGGCGCCCGACGCGCTGGTGGCGTGGCGCGCGCCCGCCGGCCACCTCATGCTGTCGTGGCACCACCCGGACATCGACGAGCGCGAACACAAGTCAGTACAAGGATTTGTTTATATTAACTAACTAGTGGACGCCCGCAGCTTCGCTCGCGTTACACATTCACTAACTTCAAAAACGGCAAAGCTTCATACTAACTTTCCACCCCCGTTTTACCCCCTTAGGGGATGAATTTTCAAATTTTTCTCGCCGTAAAAACCATCCTTGAACTTCAACGAACATTTTAAAAAAGAATTGGCCAAATTGGTCCAGGCGTTGTTGAGTTATGCGCTTACCAACACATTTTGCGATTCATTTTTATATTATAGACTAGTGGATATTAGGAACAAAAAATTAAAAAAAATCTGAATTGTTTACGTATGTAACGACTATATGTATGAAATACTGATCTGAATAAAAGGCTATATTATTATTATTATTAACTAGTGGACGCCCGCAGCTTAACTCGCGTGGAATTAGACATTCACTAACTTCAAAAACGGCAAAGTTTCATACTAATCTTTGCACCCCCGTTTTACCCCCTTAGGTAAAAAATCCTTTCTTAGTGCTCCCCTACGTTATAAAAGGAACCCCTGTGCAAAATTTCAAGTTTCTAACCCTTATAGTTTAGGCCCTGCGTTGATATGTCAGTCAGTCATTCAGTCAGTCAGTCAGTCAGTCAGCATCTCCTTTTATATATATAGATTATTGCTTACACTAGGGCTATCGCTTCTCTTAAAATCTAAAGCAGGGCTGTCCCGGCCTAAAATAATACATGAGTAACCGCATATCGACAGGCCCGTTGGCGCAATCGGTAGTGACCCTGTCTGTTGCGCCAGGGTACGTGGGTTCGAATCCCACCCAGGACAAATATTCGTGTGACGACCACTTGTATTTGTTCTGTGTCTAGATGTTAATATTATCTACGACCACTTGTATTTGTTCTGTGTCTAGATGTTAATATTATCTATTATGTATTTAAAATATCTAGGTGTAAATATCAGTCTCTGACACCCATATCACATGCTCGCGCCTACTTTGGGGTCAGATGGCCGTGTGTGAGAATGTCCAAGATATTTATTATTATAATATTTATTGCAGGTTCAAATACCAAGTGATACTATCGGGCCAGGAGATTCCCGAAGACACGGTGCACCCGACCGACGAGATGACGGTGGTGGAGGCGCCGCTGCCGCCGTTCCTGACGACCGTGCCGGACGGCATCACGGGCCCGCTGTACGTGGGCGTGCGCGCCGTCAGCAGGGACGGCTACTACAGCGACCTGAGCGAGGTGCACGCCATGGACAGCGAGGGTGAGTGAGAAATACCAAGTGATACTATCGGGCCAGGAGATTCCCGAAGACACGGTGCACCCGACCGACGAGATGACGGTGGTGGAGGCGCCGCTGCCGCCGTTCCTGACGACCGTGCCGGACGGCATCACGGGCCCGCTGTACGTGGGCGTGCGCGCCGTGAGCAGGGACGGCTACTACAGCGACCTGAGCGAGGTGCACGCCATGGACAGCGAGGGTGAGTGATACTATCGGGCCAGGAGATTCCCGAAGACACGGTGCACCCGACCGACGAGATGACGGTGGTGGAGGCGCCGCTGCCGCCGTTCCTGACGACCGTGCCGGACGGCATCACGGGCCCGCTGTACGTGGGCGTGCGCGCCGTGAGCAGGGACGGCTACTACAGCGACCTGAGCGAGGTGCACGCCATGGACAGCGAGGGTGAGTGAGAAATACCAAGTGATACTATCGGGCCAGGAGATTCCCGAAGACACGGTGCACCCGACCGACGAGATGACTGTGGTGGAGGCGCCGCTGCCGCCGTTCCTGACGACCGTGCCGGACGGCATCACGGGCCCGCTGTACGTGGGCGTGCGCGCCGTGAGCAGGGACGGCTACTACAGCGACCTGAGCGAGGTGCACGCCATGGACAGCGAGGGTGAGTGATACTATCGGGCCAGGAGATTCCCGAAGACACGGTGCACCCGACCGACGAGATGACTGTGGTGGAGGCGCCGCTGCCGCCGTTCCTGACGACCGTGCCGGACGGCATCACGGGCCCGCTGTACGTGGGCGTGCGCGCCGTCAGCAGGGACGGCTACTACAGCGACCTGAGCGAGGTGCACGCCATGGACAGCGAGGGTGAGTGAGAGAGTATCGAGAAATACCTCTACCTCTATTCTACCTCTCTGTGCTGTAGAAATATTTTATTTTATTTATTTTTATTAAACCTGTACGAGCCAGCTCGCACATTTTTGCATACTGGCATTTTCTGTTAACTGTGTTCAGTTCGAGTAAAGGCTTCCCCTCATCAACGCGTCTTTCATTTTACATTGACATATTCATTGAATATATATATGACCCGCACATATATATATTTTATTTGGTCCTTCGAGCCGGATATGAACCAGCGACCTATGGATTATTTGTTGCATTATCTACAATGAGCGGACATTAAGTCAAAAGGCATTTTCTACCAGTCAACTCTTGGTGACATATTAAAAGTTAAGGCAGGCGTTATAAACGTTTAACGTAAAAAGAGAACAAAAAAAAACTACTTACACAAAATACACACATCCATACATACATTCATACTATGTGGCCGTTCTGAACTTACTATGCATGTAATTACGGTAATTAAAAAAAGGGATAGTAAAAAAAAACTTCCTGTCCTTATATAAAACTTTGAAGCTACAATTGTTGTGATAGTTGGTCCTTGGTTGGTCTTTTAGTTCTTTACAATGCCGCTATCCAATAGAGCGCTGGTGTCCCATTCAAAAGTCAGCAGAGAAGCCTAATTCAGATTTCAATAGCTTAATATGGAATATGAAATATATGACTATATGACCTATATAACTCTGATCTGGCTGCTTAATACCGCATCTTCATTGTTTTTTATCTATAGTACAGCGGTTAGCTGGTAGAGAATACATTATGCGTTAAGCTCGCCATTTGTCCCACTTAATTGTTTTTAGTGTAGTTCAATAAAGTTTAAATAAATAAAAATAATATTGTTTTCAAGAGTAGGTCAGATGGTCACTACAGGAGCTACACCTTCGTACCGCCTCGTATTGTTAGCTCCCTCCCTCTCTGTCTCAAGTACATGTTTCACATGTGATCGTTACAGGCATGGTGGTACAAAGCGAAGTGGTGTCGGCGAGGTCGTCGGACGCGCTGTGGTGGGGCGCGGGCGCGGCGCTGGCGGCGGCGGTCGCGCTGGCGGCGGCGCTGCTGCACGGCGCGGTCAGGCGGCGGCTGCAGCGCGCGCGGCTGCTGCCGCACACGCCGCGCTACGACAGCCGCCGCGGGCAGGCCACCATCGACCACGGTGGGTCTTGTGTCTGTCGAGGGGGCCTAGACGAGTGGTGTCGGCGAGGTCGTCGGACGCGCTGTGGTGGGGCGCGGGCGCGGCGCTGGCGGCGGCGGTCGCGCTGGCGGCGGCGCTGCTGCACGGCGCGGTCAGGCGGCGGCTGCAGCGCGCGCGGCTGCTGCCGCACACGCCGCGCTACGACAGCCGCCGCGGGCAGGCCACCATCGACCACGGTGGGTCTTGTGTCTGTCGAGGGGGCCTAGACGAGTGGTGTCGGCGAGGTCGTCGGACGCGCTGTGGTGGGGCGCGGGCGCGGCGCTGGCGGCGGCGGTCGCGCTGGCGGCGGCGCTGCTGCACGGCGCGGTCAGGCGGCGGCTGCAGCGCGCGCGGCTGCTGCCGCACACGCCGCGCTACGACAGCCGCCGCGGGCAGGCCACCATCGACCACGGTGGGTCTTGTCGCGTCTGTCGAGGGGGCCTAGACGAGTGGTGTCGGCGAGGTCGTCGGACGCGCTGTGGTGGGGCGCGGGCGCGGCGCTGGCGGCGGCGGTCGCGCTGGCGGCGGCGCTGCTGCACGGCGCGGTCAGGCGGCGGCTGCAGCGCGCGCGGCTGCTGCCGCACACGCCGCGCTACGACAGCCGCCGCGGGCAGGCCACCATCGACCACGGTGGGTCTTGTCGCGTCTGTCGAGGGGGCCTAGACGAGTGGTGTCGGCGAGGTCGTCGGACGCGCTGTGGTGGGGCGCGGGCGCGGCGCTGGCGGCGGCGGTCGCGCTGGCGGCGGCGCTGCTGCACGGCGCGGTCAGGCGGCGGCTGCAGCGCGCGCGGCTGCTGCCGCACACGCCGCGCTACGACAGCCGCCGCGGGCAGGCCACCATCGACCACGGTGGGTCTTGTGTCTGTCGAGGGGGCCTAGACGAGTGGTGTCGGCGAGGTCGTCGGACGCGCTGTGGTGGGGCGCGGGCGCGGCGCTGGCGGCGGCGGTCGCGCTGGCGGCGGCGCTGCTGCACGGCGCGGTCAGGCGGCGGCTGCAGCGCGCGCGGCTGCTGCCGCACACGCCGCGCTACGACAGCCGCCGCGGGCAGGCCACCATCGACCACGGTGGGTCTTGTCGCGTCTGTCGAGGGGGCCTAGACGAGTGGTGTCGGCGAGGTCGTCGGACGCGCTGTGGTGGGGCGCGGGCGCGGCGCTGGCGGCGGCGGTCGCGCTGGCGGCGGCGCTGCTGCACGGCGCGGTCAGGCGGCGGCTGCAGCGCGCGCGGCTGCTGCCGCACACGCCGCGCTACGACAGCCGCCGCGGGCAGGCCACCATCGACCACGGTGGGTCTTGTGTCTGTCGAGGGGGCCTAGACGAGTGGTGTCGGCGAGGTCGTCGGACGCGCTGTGGTGGGGCGCGGGCGCGGCGCTGGCGGCGGCGGTCGCGCTGGCGGCGGCGCTGCTGCACGGCGCGGTCAGGCGGCGGCTGCAGCGCGCGCGGCTGCTGCCGCACACGCCGCGCTACGACAGCCGCCGCGGGCAGGCCACCATCGACCACGGTGGGTCTTGTCGCGTCTGTCGAGGGGGCCTAGACGAGTGGTGTCGGCGAGGTCGTCGGACGCGCTGTGGTGGGGCGCGGGCGCGGCGCTGGCGGCGGCGGTCGCGCTGGCGGCGGCGCTGCTGCACGGCGCGGTCAGGCGGCGGCTGCAGCGCGCGCGGCTGCTGCCGCACACGCCGCGCTACGACAGCCGCCGCGGGCAGGCCACCATCGACCACGGTGGGTCTTGTGTCTGTCGAGGGGGCCTAGACGAGTGGTGTCGGCGAGGTCGTCGGACGCGCTGTGGTGGGGCGCGGGCGCGGCGCTGGCGGCGGCGGTCGCGCTGGCGGCGGCGCTGCTGCACGGCGCGGTCAGGCGGCGGCTGCAGCGCGCGCGGCTGCTGCCGCACACGCCGCGCTACGACAGCCGCCGCGGGCAGGCCACCATCGACCACGGTGGGTCTTGTCGCGTCTGTCGAGGGGGCCTAGACGAGTGGTGTCGGCGAGGTCGTCGGACGCGCTGTGGTGGGGCGCGGGCGCGGCGCTGGCGGCGGCGGTCGCGCTGGCGGCGGCGCTGCTGCACGGCGCGGTCAGGCGGCGGCTGCAGCGCGCGCGGCTGCTGCCGCACACGCCGCGCTACGACAGCCGCCGCGGGCAGGCCACCATCGACCACGGTGGGTCTTGTCGCGTCTGTCGAGGGGGCCTAGACGAGTGGTGTCGGCGAGGTCGTCGGACGCGCTGTGGTGGGGCGCGGGCGCGGCGCTGGCGGCGGCGGTCGCGCTGGCGGCGGCGCTGCTGCACGGCGCGGTCAGGCGGCGGCTGCAGCGCGCGCGGCTGCTGCCGCACACGCCGCGCTACGACAGCCGCCGCGGGCAGGCCACCATCGACCACGGTGGGTCTTGTGTCTGTCGAGGGGGCCTAGACGAGTGGTGTCGGCGAGGTCGTCGGACGCGCTGTGGTGGGGCGCGGGCGCGGCGCTGGCGGCGGCGGTCGCGCTGGCGGCGGCGCTGCTGCACGGCGCGGTCAGGCGGCGGCTGCAGCGCGCGCGGCTGCTGCCGCACACGCCGCGCTACGACAGCCGCCGCGGGCAGGCCACCATCGACCACGGTGGGTCTTGTCGCGTCTGTCGAGGGGGCCTAGACGAGTGGTGTCGGCGAGGTCGTCGGACGCGCTGTGGTGGGGCGCGGGCGCGGCGCTGGCGGCGGCGGTCGCGCTGGCGGCGGCGCTGCTGCACGGCGCGGTCAGGCGGCGGCTGCAGCGCGCGCGGCTGCTGCCGCACACGCCGCGCTACGACAGCCGCCGCGGGCAGGCCACCATCGACCACGGTGGGTCTTGTGTCTGTCGAGGGGGCCTAGACGAGTGGTGTCGGCGAGGTCGTCGGACGCGCTGTGGTGGGGCGCGGGCGCGGCGCTGGCGGCGGCGGTCGCGCTGGCGGCGGCGCTGCTGCACGGCGCGGTCAGGCGGCGGCTGCAGCGCGCGCGGCTGCTGCCGCACACGCCGCGCTACGACAGCCGCCGCGGGCAGGCCACCATCGACCACGGTGGGTCTTGTCGCGTCTGTCGAGGGGGCCTAGACGAGTGGTGTCGGCGAGGTCGTCGGACGCGCTGTGGTGGGGCGCGGGCGCGGCGCTGGCGGCGGCGGTCGCGCTGGCGGCGGCGCTGCTGCACGGCGCGGTCAGGCGGCGGCTGCAGCGCGCGCGGCTGCTGCCGCACACGCCGCGCTACGACAGCCGCCGCGGGCAGGCCACCATCGACCACGGTGGGTCTTGTGTCTGTCGAGGGGGCCTAGACGAGTGGTGTCGGCGAGGTCGTCGGACGCGCTGTGGTGGGGCGCGGGCGCGGCGCTGGCGGCGGCGGTCGCGCTGGCGGCGGCGCTGCTGCACGGCGCGGTCAGGCGGCGGCTGCAGCGCGCGCGGCTGCTGCCGCACACGCCGCGCTACGACAGCCGCCGCGGGCAGGCCACCATCGACCACGGTGGGTCTTGTCGCGTCTGTCGAGGGGGCCTAGACGAGTGGTGTCGGCGAGGTCGTCGGACGCGCTGTGGTGGGGCGCGGGCGCGGCGCTGGCGGCGGCGGTCGCGCTGGCGGCGGCGCTGCTGCACGGCGCGGTCAGGCGGCGGCTGCAGCGCGCGCGGCTGCTGCCGCACACGCCGCGCTACGACAGCCGCCGCGGGCAGGCCACCATCGACCACGGTGGGTCTTGTGTCTGTCGAGGGGGCCTAGACGAGTGGTGTCGGCGAGGTCGTCGGACGCGCTGTGGTGGGGCGCGGGCGCGGCGCTGGCGGCGGCGGTCGCGCTGGCGGCGGCGCTGCTGCACGGCGCGGTCAGGCGGCGGCTGCAGCGCGCGCGGCTGCTGCCGCACACGCCGCGCTACGACAGCCGCCGCGGGCAGGCCACCATCGACCACGGTGGGTCTTGTCGCGTCTGTCGAGGGGGCCTAGACGAGTGGTGTCGGCGAGGTCGTCGGACGCGCTGTGGTGGGGCGCGGGCGCGGCGCTGGCGGCGGCGGTCGCGCTGGCGGCGGCGCTGCTGCACGGCGCGGTCAGGCGGCGGCTGCAGCGCGCGCGGCTGCTGCCGCACACGCCGCGCTACGACAGCCGCCGCGGGCAGGCCACCATCGACCACGGTGGGTCTTGTCGCGTCTGTCGAGGGGGCCTAGACGAGTGGTGTCGGCGAGGTCGTCGGACGCGCTGTGGTGGGGCGCGGGCGCGGCGCTGGCGGCGGCGGTCGCGCTGGCGGCGGCGCTGCTGCACGGCGCGGTCAGGCGGCGGCTGCAGCGCGCGCGGCTGCTGCCGCACACGCCGCGCTACGACAGCCGCCGCGGGCAGGCCACCATCGACCACGGTGGGTCTTGTGTCTGTCGAGGGGGCCTAGACGAGTGGTGTCGGCGAGGTCGTCGGACGCGCTGTGGTGGGGCGCGGGCGCGGCGCTGGCGGCGGCGGTCGCGCTGGCGGCGGCGCTGCTGCACGGCGCGGTCAGGCGGCGGCTGCAGCGCGCGCGGCTGCTGCCGCACACGCCGCGCTACGACAGCCGCCGCGGGCAGGCCACCATCGACCACGGTGGGTATTGTGTCTGTCGAGGGGGCCTAGACGAGTGGTGTCGGCGAGGTCGTCGGACGCGCTGTGGTGGGGCGCGGGCGCGGCGCTGGCGGCGGCGGTCGCGCTGGCGGCGGCGCTGCTGCACGGCGCGGTCAGGCGGCGGCTGCAGCGCGCGCGGCTGCTGCCGCACACGCCGCGCTACGACAGCCGCCGCGGGCAGGCCACCATCGACCACGGCGGGTGTTGTGTCTGTCGAGGGGGCCTAGACGAGTGGTGTCGGCGAGGTCGTCGGACGCGCTGTGGTGGGGCGCGGGCGCGGCGCTGGCGGCGGCGGTCGCGCTGGCGGCGGCGCTGCTGCACGGCGCGGTCAGGCGGCGGCTGCAGCGCGCGCGGCTGCTGCCGCACACGCCGCGCTACGACAGCCGCCGCGGGCAGGCCACCATCGACCACGGTGGGTCTTGTGTCTGTCGAGGGGGCCTAGACGAGTGGTGTCGGCGAGGTCGTCGGACGCGCTGTGGTGGGGCGCGGGCGCGGCGCTGGCGGCGGCGGTCGCGCTGGCGGCGGCGCTGCTGCACGGCGCGGTCAGGCGGCGGCTGCAGCGCGCGCGGCTGCTGCCGCACACGCCGCGCTACGACAGCCGCCGCGGGCAGGCCACCATCGACCACGGTGGGTCTTGCCACTATTGCCATCTTTGATCACGGATGAAATAACGAACACGACTCGGAAAAAGCGATGTGTCCATAGCCCAGTGGCTCGCTTAGATTCAATGTGATCGAAAGTGTTAAGCAACGACGGGCGCGGTCGGTTTGTGGATGGGTGACCGCTAGTGGCAAAAATTTCATGGGCGCTACCGTGCTTCGGAGGGCACGTAAAGCCGTCGGTCCCGGTTGTTTTCAATGCTGGAAACAGTCGTTAAGCCTTGTCGAAGACCTTCGGGTGGCTTGAGAACATTCGACACTGGGTTGGCCACTAACCCCTCCACCAATCCGCATTGGAGCAGCGTGGTGGAGTATGCTCTAGACCTCCCGCAGAAGTGTTTGTGTGGGAGACCCGTGCCCAGCAGTAGGACGTCTATGGGTCGTAGCGTATCTAAATCTACATTTCATGAGACTTTAAGGCTTTGCGCCAGTGTCAGTTCTGGCGCTGTGTCCTTTATGTGTGTAATGTGTGTTTTGTACGAAGTGTTAAAATTAGCTAGAGAAATAATATTGTTTATCCTTTTTCCATTTAGATAATTAAAAACTTATCACCTTACAGCGTATTAATGATTGTTGGGTTGCAGTTTATACGTCAGTACATGCTATGTGTATGTTATTTGCAGACGATGACGACGTGCCCCCCATACAAGGGTTCTCCGACGACGAGCCCCTCGTCATAGCGTGAGCGCGACCGCGTTTCTCCCCAACATGTGATTTTACCGTGATCTTGTCATAACACTAGTATTTTGGTATTTATTTTGTTTATTATTAATTCACGAAGCGGTTCTATGTCTAATTAAGTTTTTCTTATTCAATTTCTATATTGTGATTGTCGATGCCAATACTTTTTGAAAGTATGAAGTAGATGAATTGAGATGATGTCACCGATTAAATATGTTGTTTAGGTGTTTCAACGAATTGCAGTATCGTTTTGCGTTTAAGTTGTTTAGTTACAAACGCTCAGAGTATTATTATGTTAACGAAGGTACTTACGGTTTGTTGAATGAATACATATTAATTTTATATTTTTTTACATTTAATACGCTTACGGGTTTAATGGTTTTGAACTCTTTCATGAACCGTTAGATCCGCTTGTGTAATTTTCACTTTACAAATAAAAAAGTTATGTCTTAAAATCAGCGATCATCTTAGTGATTCGAAGTTTGTCAAATAGGATTTGTTCAACAAACCGTACTTTAAATTTTTTAGTAAGTATGTAAATTATTGAGAACATTTCACTTTCTTTTCAAATTATTAAGTAATTCAAAATACATCTGCATTTACTGCATACACAATTTGTATTAGGTAGATAATAACATCGTTTAAAAAAATAAAATAAAACCCGCTTTTGTAGATAACATAAATAAATTTTTTATTTAATTTTTTTTTTAAATTATTGCATTGTCATCGGTCATTGATAAGTATGCAAAGTTTCAAATTAATCCGACTTGAAGAGGGCGAAAATCATGTTCAAAGATTACGTTACATACATACATAGATACCTACAGACCAAGCTAATTAAAACGTGTTAAAAACTGGACTCATATAACGACTTACTGAGTATTTTCCATTACAAACAGGAAGTGAAATGTTAAATAAACGGGCTGTAATGTTAAGACTTGTTATTTATGAAAGTAAAGACATTTAATTTTTCTATTGCCAACTCATTTTTATTATTATTCTGTAGAATAGATATAATTATGTTTTAAATCATAATTTAATGTCATTCACTTATATTATTAGTTCGACACCAAAGATCGTTCTATAAACGTTAGTACAATGTATATGTAATATTTATAATTATTATGTATATTTGTGTTGAACTGCTTAAATAATCGAGTAATGTTCTGAGTAGAAGATCTCGACATTCCCAATATCAACGTTATCTTGAGTAGTTTGTTTAGTTCCTATAGTAAATTTTCTAGTTCATTGTCAACAATTTTTGAAGTCTTTTTGAATGTTCAGAAAAAAATTATAAGTGATTTAATATGTATTTTGCTGTGGCGTAAGATCATTATGACTCTCTAGTAGGTATGCCACGGATTATGAATTCAATTAAATTTAAATAAATTATGTACGAAAAGCAAATCCATGTTGTTTTCTTCTTCCCTGCACCATAATAGTTGATAGTGGTTGTTATTCACTGGATGTAATGGATATTCACTGCTTAACAGAAAAACCGATCTGTGACTTGTTTGCGACCCATGGTTCGGATTACTTAATCCGTTCTGCCGGCGCTACTTACATAATCTATAACATGAATCAGACTGTTACAAATTGAGTTGCACTCTTAATCGAAAATACTAAGAAAGTATAAAGAGTGATTCTTAGAAGAAAACACTGTTGGATATCCATACTAGTCCATACTTCCATACTTCCATACTAATATTATAAATGTGAAAGTGTGTTTGTTTGTTTGTTTGTCCGGCTTTCACGTCGCAACGAAGCTATTATATGGTATGGTTTTTGTGTGTGGAGATAGTGAGGAGGGTGGAGAGTGACGTAGGCTACTTTTTACCGCGGTAAAACATCCCCGTGGGAAGATATCAATGTTTTGTTATTTGCTAGATATTTAGTTCCGGATGTTAATAGTTGGCGTACCTTACGTAGGTACCCTTTATCTGCGGTCAGCATTATCTCTGGTTCCTCTAAGTATCTTTAACTGTCATTATTCATCCACCACAAATATGATAAACAACTAATTGTTAATTCCCTTTGACCACGCGGGCGGAGCCGCGGGTAAAAGCTAGTTTTATTATAATATGCACTTTTAATGTACTAAATCCTAATATACAGAGGGTATATTAGGATTTCACCTACCTATACAGAGGGTATATTCAAATTTTCCCTTCCACTCATGCACACCGCATGGACGCTGGCTTCTTTCGTCTCGGGTCCCGTCGATGACGCCCGAACAAGGGCGAGTCGATGCATTAGTCGTGAAAAAACCTTCATAGTACCCGCCCCGCGCACGCGTCTATAAAAATTGTATTTTCTATTGATAAATTGTGATAATCTACACAAAACCCGCATCCTGCCTCGCAATTAGTGTACCGGATAGTTTGAGATAATCATACAGACCCTACAGTGCACGTTGAAGATAAAATACGTTGAAGATAACAGGTGCCCTGCAAGTGCCATCACCAGGATTTCATGTTAGTGTGCACGAGATCCGTTCCACTTGCAGCTGTGTGAGATGCGAATCGTCCTATACCATCCCAGGGCAGCTGTAACTCCACAGCCTTCAGTAGTTACAAGAGCATAATCATTTCTATGCCTAATAAATACAGTTCACTTACCGCACCATCCAAAGTGTGGTTAAATTGCTACCAAACACATTATTTTTGTTTATAAAAAAATACGTTTATTTTTATTAAATACACAACATTCGAGAGAAGCCAAGGTTTGAGTTTAGTATGCTTCATGTGTTACTTGAAGAGCTCACGTGCCAGTTGGTATAAGGACGCTGAAACAAAACATTGGCTTTTTCAAGCGGCATAGATCTCAATAACACAAGAACACCCCATAAAATCATACACTTATTACCTACCTAAACTTAACTGTTTACTTGTCAAGCAAACCAGCATGCGCCCCATTATCCAGTACCTAGCCCCACGTATATGGATAACTAGGTATAACATGAAGTATTTATAACCCAAGGACTTGGTTGGCGCTAGTCCAGACCTAGCATCCCATGTCATAGCTCACCATGAAAACCACAGAAGAAAGCTCATCCCACAATTGGTAAGTGCGAGGTGGAAAGGAACGACTGAACCGTTTTGTGATAAATGTTGCAACAGTATGTTCGTAATTGAAAGTTAATGATACGAAAATAAGTAAGTTAAGTTATAGGTATAAGGATTTTTTAATTGATTGAAGCGAATTGCTACGCTTACGCTACTGAGTTACGGTCGGCTCGTATAAATGACAAATCACGCTGATTCATAAGGAATAGTTGTCATAGATGCGTTACTATAAGTTACTAGAAGAGCTCGCCTTTTATAAAAGTGTAGGTACAAGTGACGGCACGAAAGTGTAACTCTGACCTTGAATGGGCAGAAGTCGTAATTTAAGGTATCGTCTTACGCGAAGCGAACTGGTTGTCAAGCGCTGATTGGTTCGCCATCCGTGTTATGTCCTGTCCCCTGATTTGATGTCCCGTGCGCTCTCTGGATTTCGTTGAGAGCTACACTCTCGTAACGACACTCGTAACCGGGAGCTAACAAACGATCATAACGCAGTTGGCAGTACTCTATATTCTTACCGAATCTATCGAATCCCCAACGCGGCCATGTGTCGGAGCACCCAGTCGCGCGCGGGTAGCAACAGCACGATCTGGTCGCGCCACACCGCCACCGCCACTGCAGACCACTGTCCCTCACTTCTGCATAGCAGAGGGCCTCCTACACCAGTCTGAAACAAGACGTTATATGTACCTACAGCGACTAAGCTTAGAAATGAAAATGAAATTCATTCCACTTTTAATTGCAACATAGGTAACATTATAATGCATGCAAATAGTCAAACAATCTTTTAAGTAGCTCACTACATAATATTCTATAAAATAAATCAAGGTGTTGTAGTCTAGGCGAAAAACGTAATATCATGGGCCGCAGTGGTTAAGCTTAAAATGATGAATAGTGAACTACATAAGTACAATGAGGCACAAAAAATAATGCACCACGAAGATTTTTACCTTTCGGAACATATCGATACCTACATGTTGTAGCCAGTTCCCCTTGCGCAATTTCCAAGTAGGGCTGCCAAAATTTTTTCGACTACGTAAAGTATTTTTCAATATAAACTATTAAAACAAATAGTCACACTCTAAAAAAGTATAATAACTCCATTCCTTACAATTCGCATACAAGACAAGGACGTCTGTGGCTTTAATAGAGTAATACGACAAAATTAAATGGTCGTTGTAGAATGGACGACCAGCAACTCCAATCTCCTGGGACTATGGATGAAACCATTTAGTCTGACCGGTAGTGAATAGAGGAATAGGCAAATTAGACGTTTGTTTTGATTGCGTGTAATAAGAGACTCCCAATATAAAATAGAAATAGGTACCTAAATACTTACTTAATGGTTGTGGTGTGACCCTGAAAGCGTACCTAACTAACTTACCGTATTATTAGAAGATAGTCTCAACCTCGTATGCACATAGAGTTAGCGACGGTTTCTATTCAATATTGTTATGTACTTGTAAGTTTTTCTAAACTTCTCTCCTCGCAATCCGCCTTCGCGTCTTTTTAACTTTGAAGAAGAGTTTGTATAACTTTCTACTCACAACTGTGCTCGTCGACTGTACGGCTGCACATAGAGCATCGTTTTCATAGAGTTTTGAAAGCCGTTTGCACTCTTGAGGGGCTAGAATGGAGGCACGCTGCCAACGTAATGCTGAGTATGACTCTGAAATGTATTTATAATATTAACTAATTATGAAGATACCTAGTCATCATTTTGTAAATATACCTATATTTAAATTAAGTTATATAATATAATATAAGTTTTAAATGTTTTAATCTATCCTCGCCCTTCTTTAGTCCGCAATTATATGCGTGACTTAATTGGCCGCCTCAAGATGATTAACATTCCGTGTCGCTAGTGGCATCCATGGACGTACGAGTAGGTTTATTGTAAAAAAGCTCCAATTAAGGTGATGTCTAGACAAAATTGTATGTTCACATTTTGGGTTAAATCGCTTAATGGTGCTTTCGAATTTTAAGTTTATAAAGATTCCGTTATAATACTTATAACAAAAAGGAATGAATTAAAACCAACCCAATATTTTTTTAATCCTAAAAAATATCCCCACGCTTGAAAAACTTGAAATTGATTTTTAAATTGAAGCACAAGCAGCGCTCTCTCGTAAACAATGAATGACCCCAAAAGACTAACGTTACGCGAAAATGGCATCCCACGCTGTTTTGTCATCGAATAACCGCGGGGTATTGTGTTCACTATCGCGATTTTCAATAGGCATTGTAGAACATGCAGTTCACGCAAAATTGGGTTGCGTAGTGTTAGGTGCATTGCTATAGGTACCTATAGCCTAGGCCATTCTAGCTACCGACATATCTAAACGTGCTCAGGCGAGATGTTCAGGTTTTTTATATGAAACCTTCCTAAAGTATAAAGCAGTGACATTGTAGCCCTTCAAGACGTCGGATTAATTTGAAACTTTGCACACTTATCATGGACCGGTGACAACGTAATAATTTCAAATTAAAAAAAAATCTACAGTTCGATACAGTACAGTACAATCTTTTAGTTCGGTTATCTGCAAAAGCGTGCTTATAAGTTTTTTTAAACGTAGTTGTTATTACTAGAATAGAGGGCAGACAGCAGACACGTAGCTAGTTTCAGTTAGTGAGTCGAGTGATATGGCTCTACCTTATCAATACTCATTACACACGCTACACAACCTTGGTCGTATCCACCCCATCCTACGAACACGCAGCTTCCATCGGCGTTCGGCTCGGCAAGGCACGCTGGCTGGGCCGTCGCATGGAATATTAAAGGCCGTATCCAGTGCTGAAAGTTTAAAGTCCTGCTCTAATTTTAAAAGTAAATTGAAAATATTCAAAACGTCACTTTTTTAACAAATAAACGCAATATTTAGGACTGAGGCCAAGAAAATGAGACTGGGAATATAATTTGGTGAATCTTAGATGAAGTTTTGAATAATATGAGTAGCTAAGTAACTCGGTAGTGATTCTAACTGAACTTATTATTTGTAAATCAACTAGATATGACTAATTCTAGTTGAAAGAAATCATTGTTGCATATTAATACTTTCATTAATTTGCATGTTAAATAATTTCTTATTGTAAACTAACATCAAAGTTGCTGGCGTTTCAAAAATTAGTTACTTACTAAAAGAGCTAAATTTAATCCAAGATTGCCTGGTGTGTATTCTGGATCTAGAATAACAGTGACCATCCGGCGTTGCGACCCTGCTAAGTCTTCCTCTAGGTTTCGAACCCCTGCTACAACACTGACCTCTCCAGGAGACTTCCTGAAAGAAAATTGTTTAGGCTTTAGAGCCTATATAGAACCTTTCATTTAAGTTCTATTTAGAATTCGTCGTTACCACCGCCACCCAAGTTACAAAGATACCAACCATTTCTGTAGAAAGTAATTCTTTTAAGCAATTGTATTCCGGTTTGAATAGTGGTTTCCGGTTGTAAGGTACGGGAAAAGGACTAAGTGAAAAGATTAACCTTGGTTCTAAATCGGTACTCGGTTTATTTAAGTAAAATTAAAACTCCTTGCTGCTTTACACGCGTTTTGCGCGACATTTATATGTTATATATATTTGGTATATAGTAGTTTGAATGTTTCGGAAGTTTAAAAGCTGTTATTCTAACAGCCTCAAACAACAAACAGTTCGGTTTAAGATATTTTATCAGGATTTTGATATAAATACAAGTTACGCGAGAGCACTAAGAATTTCTCTGTCATAGAATAGTAACACTCTACGTTCTGTCTGATACATACCCATATACACAATCTGCTGCACTAACGGCCACTCGGGAGTGTACAAGTGTAGCATAGCACAGTATGACACGTTCACCTCTTGTCATCACCACGAGGACGATCCACGGGTGGTCCCCAAACTCGACTTCGCCCTGGTCTTGGCCTGAGAACAACACAGCTACGCTATCACAATGCTGCAAATTATGTGCTTGAAATTAGAGACATAGGTTGGAAAGGATATCTCTGAAAAACAGTTATGAGGTAAACCACAGCGCTTGGGATTTGCTTTGAAGCTTAAAGCGTTTTAAAAATAGTTTAATTGTCAATTATTTTACGCAATAATATAAATTTCAATGTTAATTATGAATTTTAAAAATTTTTACTCAATGAGGCCATTATCATACAACATATCTACCATTATTGTAGTCACCATGAACTTTTAGCGTCTTGCCACATTCGTTGAATAGTTTATATTCAAAGTCAGTACCACTCAAATCATTTTCATTGTTAACTTCGAAGAAATTAACTAATTTTGATGGCTTTTCCATTTCTTTAGATCCATTGTCACACTCCTCGCTGCGTGCCGGGGTTTTGCGAACAAACCGATTTTTACGTCGTTCTAAGTTCAAAAGTTTAAATCCTTGTAGAACTTGGAAATCCGGATTCGAATGGAAACTGATTGTCTGGCTTTGCGAGTTATGCATTGGGTCTTTGGAAGATGTTTCAGTAAGTTTCATTGGTCGACGTCTTAATGGTTTTGAAGATGCTGTTTTTTGTCGTTGATCTGTGAATATTTTTTATATTAAAAGAAATTCTATCAATTAATATTAATCCAATAAACATTAAAATACCTAACGATTACACTAGCCAATGCAAAACTTTATACCTTTTCTAGGATCAATTGTTGAATAACCAAACGATGTTTCTAAATCTTCTTCTTCGACACTATCTGACTCATCGTGATAGAATCCTTTCTTTTTATTGTGTGTCCAACTCGACTGTGTTTGTTTGTGGTCTGAATAAGTACCAAGAAGGCCAGGTCGTGGTAACTCGTCTATATATTCGTCCCCATAGCTTTGACTCCCGTAGTCATACCCTGAATCAGGGTCTTGGTACGTTGGTACATCTGGATTTCTTATTATTGGATTCTTAATGTTCCAGTATGGGTCACCGGAGTATTCATTAGAATTCACAACTTTTCGATTGATTTTCCTACGTGTCGTAGGCGTAGTTGTTCTAACTACCTGATTATTTGGTGTATATTTACGACTCATTAAAGTATTTCTTTGTTTTAAAGCAGGATTAATGCCTTCAGTATTTGATCTTTTATGACGTTTAGCACTCCAGTAAGCATCAGGAAACACAATTTTTGCATTGGCGGTCGTTGTAATTGGAAGAATACAGCAAATTACTTGTGTGTTAGATATTTTCATATACATGTTTGGACTGAAAATACAAAAAAGGTTAGCAGATATTATCCTGAGATGTATGCATAATAATCAATTTTTAGGGATGCGCAATTAATTAAAAAAGTATCTACCGGCAACTTTAAGACATGCAGGCGTATAGTAGGTAGTTATATCTAGCGCATGGAAATTCAAAATATCTGGCAAAAATATTTTTTTAATTTAATAATTATCACCCACTGTTTCCCATGGCTACGTCTATTGAAACTTCGAATGAGATCCGGAATAAAAGTTTGGTGCAAAATTTGTGTGAGATTAATATTAATACGAATAGTACTGCAGTTAATACAGTGTGTTCAAATTTACTAACTAAATATAATAATGAGATTTTGATGAAGAAGCACTCAATATTAAACTTACTTCATACGCGGCACATACAAAGATCCCTCATTACGAATACATTCCAATTTCTTGATAAATGTACAAATATTTTCTGGATTCAAGGGATTATTTTCCTCAGGTGATGATTGACTATGAGGTTGTATAGGTTGTATATTATCGTCTACTTCTATATTATTTTCTGGTAAAGTCTTTGTTTGCTCTTTTATTTTTTCATCACTAGTCAACAGTAAATTATTATCGCTCGGAAATATGAATCGAAATTCATCTTTATCAAGGATTTTAGGCGCGGTTTTCTGTGGTAGGTTATTCGTTGAATTCATTTGGAATTTATCGTAAAAACGATTTGAAAATTCAGTTTTGTCTTGGAAATATATCGAACTCGCTGAATACTTGTCATTTAGTGATCTTCCACTTTTGGTTACGTTTAAGTCTTTTTCTTTGAATACTACTTTTGCGGTTTCATCTGTGTCCAATTCGTTGATATCATCGAATTGTGGAGGAGGTGCCGTACCTTGTTTCAGTTTTGAAATATCGTTCTTTAGCCACCAAAACTCGCCATCAATTTGGCATGACACTACACTTATCATCACTATAAATTTAATTGCAAGTCCTGCTAACATTGTGATTGAATATGACCGTCTGCATTAAAAACTGCACAATGAGTGAGTCCATTTAAAATTGAATCGAGTTTATAGTTGAAATCCGCAGGAAGTTGCATGGAGCTCATCAAATTATCGAGTGCACTTCTATGAGTCGGCTGCAGTTAGTTTAGTTGTTATTCGCGGCAATTATAATTATTTGCTATCGAAGCGCGTACCTAGTTCGTGCACACCCTGTGACGAACAATTTGCGACGAATCACTGACCTCTTTTTGTTTGTGAGATGAGTACAGTCCCATTGAGAAATGTAATTACAATTAAGTCATCATTATCTATGTCAGCAATTTAAAGAATAGCAATGCTATTCCATTCTAAAATGGCAGACACTCACATACCCTCCTACCGACCACATACTTAAAGAAAACTTCTTTTATTTTCTCAAGTTTTAAAACAATATATAGAAATTTACTCAATAATTGCATAACAAGTCGTCATGGTTCTTTTTCAGTGATTGGTACATCTTATCACGACCTTCGCTGAACTTATATCAATATCAATCACAGCATTTAGATTTCCTTGCACTTATTTTCCCATAGCACAAAATATACTTCGATAGCTTACAGAGTTACAGGATAAAACAATGACTGAATTTAATTCAAAATTGCGCAAAAGTTTCTCCAAACACAATCCTGGTGTTTTTTTGTTTTAAACAATGAAAAATACTAATAAAACAAGTAAATCAATAAACTTTAAACTTTTACGTTAGAAGGTCGTCAGAGGACACGTCATCGCAGAAATTTTAGTTAAATATTTATATTCCTAAAATAATAAAATCTACTCGAGGAAAATTTAATATTGTCGTACATGACAGTACCTATGCGTCTCATTTAGTAATAATATAATTTAAAGCAATGAATACGTATCATTTTATTGCAAATTACTCATTAACGATTATAGGTCGTAACCTCATTTATGTCCATAACACATAGGTACCGTGAATTGATAAATCGATTACCAACCCGATGACAGTTTCGGAGTATACGGCTTTTTTCTACATTAATGAGCAATAAATGAATCCACACTATCTCTGTATTACTATGTTCTTCTCTATCTATATCTATATATATAAAAGGAGAAGGTGACTGACTGACTGACTGACTGACTGACATATCAACGCAGGGCTATAAGGGCTAGAAACTTGAAATTTTGCACAGGGGTTC
Organism: Carterocephalus palaemon; assembly: GCA_944567765.1. NCBI lineage: Eukaryota > Metazoa > Arthropoda > Insecta > Lepidoptera > Hesperiidae > Carterocephalus > Carterocephalus palaemon. The sequence goes on along the minus strand of OX155651.1, from coordinate 8,565,490 downwards.
CTTTTATAACGTAGGGGAGCACTAAGAAAGGATTATTGAAAATTCACCCCCTAAGGGGGTAAAACGGGGGTGCAATTTTAGTATGAAACTGCCGTTTTTGAAGTCAAGTAGGCAACCCGAACGCGGGCAGACGTCGTTCTACGCGAGCGAAGCTGCGGGCGTCCACGTTCCCGTCCCACGTCCACGTCCGGCGTTCTTTATAATATCCAAGTTCAATCCAGTCAGCAAGTAAACTGGTCTTAAGATATCCGTCAGTAGGTCGCTAACGGGTTGTTAGTACCTACTTGTAAGTTTGCAATAAGTTTGTAACTAATCGGTTTTAATTACATAGGTTATACAGTACTAGCTTTTACTCCGCCCGCGTGGTCAAAGGGAATTAACAATGAGTTGTTTATCATACATGACACATTTGTATAGTGTATAATCTGTATGCGAAATTCAGAACTTGCAAATGAATTGTTCAAAAAAGTGTATTTGTATATACAAATTCACAAACATAATAGGAGTGTTTTTTAAAAAAATGTTAACTTCTATAACGATGAAGAAAACGAGAAGAACGATGAAGAAAACAAGGGGTTGTGTTGTGGTGGTGGTGTAGTGAATTTGTATCCATAGGTATTAATCTATACCTTTGTTCTTTATAACTTTTTTTAAATTAAATAAATAAAAAAATCAAATTGAATACAAGCATGATAGTGTGGTCATTCTTCTTTCGCATGTTTTCAAGAATATAATGGAAAACTTATTTAGCTAGCTTATTATAGAGGTTTTTTTTCCAGTTTGTGTTCCGGTTGGAATGGTGTGGTTATACTTTTCTAGAGATGACTTACTCCTCAAGGGTTGCAACGCATCTTTGACGTACAGTCACTAACAATCACTTCAACAGTTCTCATCCTACTATTTAAAATTTAAATAAAAATAAAAATTACAATATTAGGTACATTCAAGAAATTATGAAAATGACAGTCCTATTGATGAAATTAAAGCTCTCCAAACGTAGATACTCCAAACGAAATAGCAAGTTGAAATAAATGAACTAATTTAAAAACTAACTATAAAACTTACCTACTTCTTTTTCAACACCCACGAAGACCAAAGAATTTTTCAAAAGTATTTTCTTTCTTACTTGGGCATTCTGTGCCGGCAACTTTATAGCTGTAAAACAAAGCTTTAACCAAAGTAACTAAGTAACTCATACTATTAAACCACCTAGTACAACCTTAGGTTGCGTGGTAATTAACTGTGCTTGGATACACTGCGTGTTGCGGGTATTTAATTCCTACAGGATTATACGAATCCTTAGTTTGGTTATGCGACCAAAGTGCGTGCATTCCATGGATTTATTGTCTTTAATCACTTTAATCAAAGTATTAAATATCATAAAAATACTAGTATCAATTTAATAAAAGCTCATCTCTACTTGAAGTTTGTTGCACAAACTTTGTAAGCGAGGAAACGCAGAGCAAACATTTACACAGAGAGGGACCAAATCCAATGGAATCAAGAAACTAAACTAAGAAACCTGGAGAATTCCATTTCATGAAAACTTACTGAGTAACTTACTGAGTAACTTACTTGCGTATTATACTACCTAAGCTTATTTAATGTTGCTTTTTATGGATATATGATAGCATGTTGCACTGCAATGGCAACCGTCAACAACGTTAGACTCCAAAAAGAGACGATATGGAAATAGAAATATTATTTCGACAAAATGCAGCGAACACAAAACATTAAAGAAAATACAGAAATAAACTTTAAAAAAAAGGTGCTACAGAACGCGAAAAACGAACACACTCAGCTGCTTTTCAGTGCGTCCGTCAGTGTCGCGTAGTTCGAGTGATGTAAGATGATTTAGTAAGTCTAGTTAGTAAATGTGTGAACGTTAGTTGGTCAGTTCATAAGTATATAGGTATCCTCATGCCTAGTGGAGACTGTTAGTTTGTGTTAGTAATGATCATGTTAGACACTTTCAGACCAGCGTTTTATACGAGTACGAGCGTATAAACTCGTTATTCCAAGCGCGTGTCTTATATACGTAACTCATACGAGCGTTGACACGCTTATAAACTCATATAGGCGCGAGCCAATGTTTCTTCGTCAGAATCCATATTGCTACTGACTTACGCTTGGTAATGGTTCGAGCGTATATGATTGAAGCGAAATTAAGCGCGGGTGTAAGTGTGTATGCCGATTGCATACGCACAAAAAAAACGCTTTTAGTCTGAAAGCGCTCTCAGCAGGTTGATGGTAGGAGTGTCGCAATGTCGCTAATCACTCAAAATATATACCTACCTTGAAGAGTGCTTTGTTGAGTTGTGCTGTGTTTTCTTAGGATTTTTTGCATCATTTATGACATTTCTATAAGATCGGTGAAAGAAAACAAGATATAAAAAAATCGATCGAAAAGAATCGTGACGATGAACGATGTTTATAGTAAATTCGACTTCTTAACTCGTTTTGTCTTACCCAAAGAACATAGTATTGTTCACGAGAAAAGTTCTAACTGATGTTGTTTATACAACAATGTTTTGTAAACTTAAAGAAAGAACGCGGTCCATTCGACCGAAGCAGATTTACGGGAGGATGGCATAGAAACATTCCCACACAGCCGCCCGTACCAAGGATTTGTAAGTTTGTAAAACAGAATACTTTATGAGCAACTGGTTCACTATAAAACATTTGAGCGCCATTTGTAACTCCAGTAGGTAAAACTTAATAAAACCCACTCTGATATCTGGTTTAATTTGTTTTGTATTCAACTATGTAGCTGGTAGTTTTGTAACCAGTTAAAATAAACCTACGATAGTGAAAGTAAATTATTCATAGTCATTTTCATGCGATTGTTACTAGGTGGGTAAATTAAAAACCTTTGGTAGCTGCAGCCTCTAGAAAAGTAATTAAAAATTTAATAAATCTCGTTATTGGTGAGTTCGTCGACAATCGTCGGTGCTCCTATTCAATTCCAACCCCAAATAATCAGTTTCCATACAACATTATCCAGGCATGTGAGGTATCGAAAAGTTGGGTACACATCGATTTAATTCAGTGAAGCTGGTTGCAATTGTGGGTGACGGTATTTCAATTATGTGCAACTAGTGTATTGAATTTTCGATAACATAATGCAGTAGTTACATACTCGTATATGTATAGTGGAGAGGCGTCCCAGAGTCTACTACCATGCTGAAGTATTGGAGCAACTCACGTGTCGAGTGCTGTATTGTTGATTTGGTACTTATATGTTTTGGCAGATTGTTCAGCAGGCAAAGAAATCCTTTAAATTTAACTATTACATGGTGTATAATTGTTTCTTTTCCTCAGAAAGCACTTAACGAATGTTACAATCAACGAGAAAAAACGTTGATTGACATAAAAACACAACCTTAATCTCAAAGCAATGAGACCTTTATATAATCCTTAATAACGAACTTTTGTTTTAGATAGTGAAACGGAGCATTTAATTGCCAGTTCATAATTAACTAGAAAACTTTAGTTTCATGTTGATGTTGCAAGGCGAACCAGGAGCGGAAGTAATTTAGTTGAATAAACTTCAGATGTAGTGCGGCGCTTTTTGCGCATTTATATAGCAACTAGGTAGTTAGTTACCTCCTTTACACCTTTCACACAGAATCATTGACGTCGAAAAAGTTAAAGATATATTTCGGTAACAATTTAGGGATACAAGTCGGTAAAAGTTTAGTTACTTCACGCAAATGGGTCAATATGTTTTATATTTTTCTAGCATGCTGTACTTGTAAACCGCCTGAATACCCTGCTATATGCTTCCGTAAAATCGCCCAACGTGTTTATAGAATTCTCTGCAGCTGTGATTTGAACGCTCGACCTTCCCGTCAATACCGGGAGCACTCTAACCAACTGAGCCACCGCGGTCCAATCCACCAACATCGAATTATTCAATACGTCTAAGCGTGACCTGGCTCAGTTGGTTAGAGCGCTCTCAGTACCGATGGGAAGGTCGTGGGTTCAAATCCCATTTGCGGAGAATTTTTTCAAGGTTTAAATTTGAATTTGATCGCAAACACAAGTTAGTGTACAAACATCATATTTAAATGAGTGGCTAAAGAAGTTTTGTCTTAAATAACTGCTTTGCTTACCACGCTTGTCCAAGTTGGTGACTAGTCGATGTTAATATAGTTCTGAGGTAGATGCTATGCCACCTATATTTTATTGTGTCCATTGAAAAACGCCTGAAAGGGGAGGCACCCAGTTAAACTGTTTATTTAGCTTATATTTAGCTACAATACAATACAATAAGCGAAGTAGTTAATATTATTTGAGATCCCTTGTGAAGCAGCAAGGAGACTAAAAGGGAGCCTCGGGCAAGTGTAATTCAGTTTAAAATAAACTCGAGAGCGCGGAGCCTTTGTGCTCATCATTCGCAGTCGCGCACTTTGGACAAACTATAGACATAAACTACTCGTATGTCCAAAAACTAAGCGAGTATGTACATTTTAAAATAAACATTTTTAGTTACTTTGCTTCTTACTAATAATTCTTCACCATACATTACTTCTTTTTAAATATTTATTTGTTTACTTTTAGATTCTGTTCCTGCGTCTCATCGTGCCGAGCGCGGGGGCCGAAACCGGTTCGGCGAGCGCGCCGGGCCGCGCCACTACACCGCACCGCCGCGCTACTTCACCTTCAGCCGCCGTCGAGACGCGTGCACATCTCCGTTCCTTTGTCACGCCGCGCGTCCAAATTTATAGTCATTAAATACAGTCCACAAATTACACGGCTCGAGTTTTATTGAGGGACCCACCAATTTTGGTCCAATCGAGCCACCAGCGAACCTGCGACCCGCGTGCCCTGTCGTGACATTTGGTGAAGAAGCACGTGCTGCGCCGCTTCTTCGGTTGGGGTGCAGTCGAGGGACAAGAAGACATCGCTGAAAAAGAACTGGCTGCCATCACGGATAAGGAATTAGAATTCAGTGAGTCCGTTCCAATCTATTCCTTCATATCCTCTTCAAGGTCATAGGCCACATCTATCTTTTTCTAGTCCCTTTCATTGCCTCTATTTCAAAAATAATCAAAATAAAATATTTCATCATTAAATTAGTTCATAAACAACTTGATCGTGTCAATTATTGAAAATCTGTTCTATCGCCTTGCGCTTAAGCTCATTGTACTGTAATCGCACGATAGGAATAACAGCTGCGCGTGCGTCTTATCTTACACGTGCCGCGCGGGCATCGACCTCTTAGAGCGTTTTCAAGGTCAGTCCGATTCAATGCAAACAGATGTTACTTTTATAGCCCTTATCTCTGTCGATTAATATTTTTTCCTTTCTTTGTGAGCTGCCTATCTCATCTTCATTAATTGTTCTTCCTAATAGTGTATTACAATGCCTGTAGATAAAATTAAAGACCTCACAAAGAAGCGTGGTAGCTATAAAGCTAAGCTTACACAATTTAATAACTTTATTAAATTATTACCGACAACAAACTTAGATGCTTTTCAAATCGAGGAAGTACAATGCCGTCTTGCTACAATGGAGGCCTCATACAGTGACTTCGACACGTTACAGGCGGAGTTGGAACTGCTATCGGAGAATGCAGATGACATGTATGCCGAGCGCGAGCAGTATGAACAGCAGTACTTCAGCTTGGTGGCGCGCGCGCGCGCCCTGCTGGCTGCTACTCGCTCTCACACCTCTGCAGCTTCCTCCACGGCTGGCGAAACCAGCTCTGACTGCAAGCACGACTTCGTCCGACTGCCTAAGATAGACCTGCCTCACTTCAACGGGGACTATCAGCACTGGCTTGAATTTCGAGATACGTATATTTCACTCATACATGACAACACCAGTATTAGTGACATTAATAAATTTCATTATCTTCGAGCAGCCTTAACAGGCAGTGCCTCTTTAGTAATTAAAAGTCTAGAGTTTCAAGCAACCAATTATGCCATAGCTTGGCAAATTTTATCTGATAGGTACGATAATGAAAGGCTTTTAATAAATAATCATTTGCAAGCAATATTTAATTTAGAAACTATACAAAAAGAATCCAGTGCATCCTTAAGACAAATGATTGATGTGACAAATAAAAATTTAAGAGCCCTTGCGACGCTAGGGCAACCCACTGAGCATTGGGATACATTAGTAATATTTATCATGGCCAAAAAATTAGATTCACATACATATCGTCAGTGGGAGGAATATAAAAATAATTTAAGCACAAATCCAACTTTAAAAAATTTCATAACATTTTTAACAAATAGAGCCGACCTGCTTGAAACCTTACAGGACTCTAAAACATCAAAACCTAACTTCTACAAACAAAACACAAACACTAACTTATACAAACATAACACAAATATTTATGAAACTAACAAAACTAAGCATTTTTCTAATATTATAAAAACTAATCCTAACTTATCTTCTAATAAACCTTATAATGTTAAATGTCCTATGTGTTCTCAAGATCATTACTTATTTACCTGTGAAACATTCAGGAATCTTGACGTCGACACACGCATTAGCAAAGCATCAGAAAGCAATGTATGTATGAATTGTCTACGCCCAGGTCATAAAGCCAAGCATTGTAAACTATCACATTGTAAATATTGTTCTACTAAACATAATACCCTCTTACATAGGGAATCATCACAAGAACAATCGTCAAATAATAATGTAGCCTTGTCTACCAACATAAACTCATCATATTCGAATGCTAACACTCACATTTTACTTTCCACAGCGATAGTGAAGGTGGCAGACGTCAATGGAACGCTTCATACTGCCAGGCTTTTGTTGGATAACGGCAGCACCTCCAACTTTGTCACCGAGGATCTATGTGGGAAGCTCGGGCTGGTAAAGCATAACACTAGCTCCACCGTCACAGGTATTAACGGTCAGCATTCTCGTACTTCAGAATGTTGTAGTCTCACCATACAATCCCTCACTAGTGACTACAAGGCGAACGTAGACTGTTACATCCTACCATTAATAACACAATCGCTGCCTGGCTCTTATTTGGATAAAAAATTAATTTCTATTCCGCCAGGTCTTCGACTAGCAGACCCTAAATTTAATATACCTTCAGCGATCGACATCCTCGTAGGTGCTGAAGTGTTTTGGGACGTCCTAGGTTCCGAGGCAATAAATTTAGGAAAAAATAAGCCTAAATTACATATATCAAAATTAGGTTGGCTTATTTCAGGTTGTGCATATAAAAAACATTCTCGACAACAACCCATATGTAATTTTATTTCTCAGGAGGAATCCGACCAACTAACTCGTTTTTGGGAACTAGACTATGTTAAGCCTGTCGATGGTTTCTCGCCAGAAGAGCAAGCTTGTGAGAAATTATTTAGAGAAACCACACGTCGAGATAGTGATGGTCGATTCATTGTTACTATTCCATTAAAAGAATCGCCTGAATGCTTAGGTGACTCCTATGCGATGGCTAAAAGTCGGTTTCTCTCCCTAGAACGTAGATTTCAACGTGACTCTTGCTTCAAAGAGAAATATTTACATTTTATAAAAGAATTCATAGACCTTACACACATGTCACTCAATTCAGAATCAAATCGTTCAAAATATAATCATTATTTTCCCCATCATGGAATACTCCGGGATTCTAGTACGAGTCCACTTCGTGTAGTATTCGATGGATCAGCCGCTACTTCTTCAGGTAAATCATTCAATGAAATACAAATGGTAGGGCCAACAGTGCAGGAAGACCTACTATCTATATTATTGCGATACAGGCAGCATAGATTTGTCGTAACAGGTGACATCGAAAAAATGTACAGAGCCATATTGATTGAACCTTCTCAACGTTCATTACAACAAATCATTTTCAGGTTCGATTCCTCTGAGCATTTAAATACCTATACCATAAATAGACTTTGTTATGGTACTAGTTCGGCACCTTACTTAGCCACAAAATGCCTTGTGTCACTGGCAGACCAATGTCCACATCCAAATGTCAGTCAAAGCATCAAACGTGATTTTTACGTTGATGATTTCTTAAGTGGTGGCGATACTATCGATTCAGTCGTTTCATTATGTCAAGGCGTGATTGACACTTTAAAAACGGCAAAATTTCATCTTAGAAAATGGCAATCCAACAGTTTAGAAATTTTAAAATCATTGTCTATAAATAGTGATGATAAAAATAAAACATTAAACCTTCACTCTACTTCCTCAAAAACTCTTGGATTATACTGGGATAATAGAAATGACAATCTTTTCTTTTGTGTTAAATTAACTTCTACATCTAAAATTACTAAGCGTAGTATTCTTTCATTAATAAGTCAAGTATTCGATCCCTTAGGTCTCATAGGGCCATGTATATTGCAAGCTAAGCTTATTATTCAGCAATTAGCATTGGAATCCTTAAAAACTGTCCTAATACTACCAACTTATCATGTTGTTCAGCTCATAGTAGTGTTTTTCTTTACTTAATTAGAGTTCCTAACTAAAAGTAAAAGTGAAATTACTTTACTAATGTAAAAGTGAAATTTTACTCACTGTTTTTCGATGAAGTTATCAATCCACAACTACGAGTAGTGTCACTATCAAGCAAAACGACTAAGCATTGATATATATGTTACCACTAGATTAGTAATCACCGCGCCAAAGCGTTGTCACTGGAATTATGGCCACTGTCTTAATCGTAGCTAACGTCAGTTCAGTACTCTGTGTGACGCCGGCCGAGTTGAACTGACAGAAAATATTTTCAAAATGGGCAAATGCACAGTGATAAAGTGCGATTCAAGATCACAAAAACTTAATAAGTCCATTAAAATTACTTTCCACACGTAATTTTATTGTTTCTGTGTTTACATCTACGCAAAAACGCAATAAAATAAATAAATTGTACAATTTTGAAATATAGGTTCAGTGTGACCACTTAAAACTTAGTTTTAGATCCCCACAATTCTGGGAGAATTTTAAATTATGGAATAAGTGAATATATATATTTTTAATAATAACAACGTTGCAGTGTACCTAAAGATGCAGCACGCCGTGATAAGTGGGTGGAAATAATTCGATTATTGAGAAAAGAGACAGAATGGCTACCTACAAAATATTAAAAGAATTTGCGATACACCCGGGAGATCACATATCCTCAATACTAGTTGATCATTCCCTTTTATTAGTAAACTAGTGGAAGCCCGCAGCTTCGCTCGCGTGGAATTAGACATAACAATAGTTTCGTTTACACCTAGTTGCCACCCTCTTCAAAGACACTATCGATCGAATTTTGTCCTTCGAACTTCATTTTTGTGGAAAATCACCGAGATGAAAAGTACCTACATATCCTACATTTTAATTAATTAATTCAACTGTAAACATTTGTTGCTAATATGAAGCAATTCATCAATTCTATTCATCTTTTAAGTAATATATCTAAGAGAACGCATTTTCTTTAGATTGACATTTTAAATTCGTTATATATTTTTATTCGTTATTCGGATTTTAATAATTTAAGTAGTATTTAACAGGTATTGAAACGGTCTTTAATATAATAATATTTAATGGGATATGGATTAATTCAAAGTTATGAATAATAATGGTTTGATTATTGTCGGCACTGTTATAAACTTTTAAAATGTAAAAAAGTAGTTATAGTGGCATAACTACAGTAGTTGGACATATGGTATCGCGACTTTTTGTAAATAATGATGTGATCTGCAAAGTCGTAGTACATTATTTTATTCTATCATCAATATTTTTCGCAGCGCACGCGATGTAAAGAATATTTTAGGTAATTTTCACACCTTGGGTAATATTATTGCATTTTTATTAAGGATCCCTATTTTAAAAAAAAATGTTATACAGCCTATGTTACTCAGTGAAGGTGCAGCTTTTTAATTGTGAAAGAATTATCGAAATCGGTCCAGCAGTTTTTGTGTGAAAACATTACAAATCTACATTCAAAAACACAAATGTATAATATTATTATATAGCCTATGTCAGAACGTGAAGATGCAGCTTTCTAATGGTGAAAGATTTTTTGAAAACAGTCTAGTAGTTTTTGTGTTTTAACATTACAAACAAATGTTTCCTCTTTATAATATTAGTATAGATTCCATAATTTACAAATATTTTAAAATAAGATTGTATTACGAAAGCAAATTATTTACTCAAACTTACAAAAAAGAGTCTAAAAGGCAATTGTATACAAAACTTATGTTATAAAGCGGAGTATGATTTCATTAATTTCAGATCATCAAAATTCTATTTACATATGTAATTCAAATATTTTAAAGTTAATTTAATTTAGTATTAAAACTTTTCTATGGCTTAAAAAAATTGGGTAAAACTTCGCGTGGGTAGGCAACCCTGTCGCGCCGATTCCCGTAATTGCATGTTAATATTGCGATCTTTGTCTAATCTACGCGACGGTAATTGTTATTGTGACTTGTGTAAGTGAGACAGATATATGTTTACATTCAAATGTTTAGTGATTTCAAAGCTACGTCGTCGCGTTTAAAAAGTGGTTACGCTATATTTGAGGCATTCTGATGAAGTTTGCTTCTCTAGTATATTTAACTCAATGCGACTAAGTACAACTTTCGATCACTACTACAGCGACGTAAATTATTATTCACTGCAACACGGATTAAGACTATCAACACTGAGACACTGCACGAGCAAGAAATAAGGTAAAAGCCCATTATTTACTGCAGTTAATTAAAGTGAACAATCAATAACAAGATATTACAACTGACATAAGGACATCGATCGTAACAATGAGTGTATTCCCGTCACCTCCAAAGGGTTCAATTAAGTATACAGATAGCAATAGAGACTCAATAGCAACTGCCAGTTCAAGTAACATTGCCTTAGGTTCACAACCAGACTTGAGACGTATAAACCTCACCGAAAACCTAGACCACGGGGTACGGCAAGTAACTCTTCGAAATAAGAGAAAACATTTAGAAGATGACTTTGGTGCTAAATTTGATAGTTTTCAAACAAATATAATGACGCTGTTATCCGAAATATCTAAAGAACAAAAAGAGGGCTTTAAAAAAATGACGGAAGATATATCGTCAATTAAGGGACAAATTAGTCAAATAATAATAAAACAAGACCACCTTGCTGCGGAACAGAATAGGATTAAGTCGGAACTACAGAATATAAACACTTTCAAAGTTGATATGGAGCAAAAGGTGCAGTCAATTGAAAACGAGATTGTCGTACTAAAATCTACCCAACCGGCCTCTGCTGATGAACCTTTCCAATCTGGCAATTACGAAAATATTTTTTGTGAGATCCATGAGCGGTCCCTGCGAGAGAAGAATATAATAATCTGTGGAATAAGCGAATGTAAATCGGCTGGTTCTATTCCCGAAAGGCGCAAACATGATAAGGAAGAAGCCCACAAGCTTATAAAGATGGCTGTCCCTGATGCATCTGAACCAATTAAAACTATCCGATTGGGGAAATACGATCCAAGCAAAAACCGACCAGTTAAAGCATTTTTTCAAACGGCTGACGAAGCTAAATCAATTTTAAGAAACAAAGAAAATATTAAGATTGATACTTGTAAAATATACTCAGATGAAACACCTATTCAAAAAAAATACAGAGAAAGATTACAAGCTGAACTAAACCGGCGCAGACAGGAAGGTGAAAAAGAAATAACTATTAAATATATTAATGGTGTTCCCAAAATCATCTCATTGCCATCAAAAAACTAGAACTGGACATAGAAAACTTTACCGAAAGAGCAAATGATGGCAATATTACATACTCATTTACAAATTCGTACGCTAACCTAGTAATTGATACAAAATCATTAAAAATTATTTATGCAAATGTGAGGAGCTTAGTCAAACCCGGAAAAATTGACGAATTAACATGTATCACTCAAAATATAACCAACACTGTACATGTTATTGTACTAACCGAAACGTGGATCAAGTCTGCTTCAGAGGCCTCTAAATTAACATTAAAAGGCTACACTCATTATTTTAACTTTCGAGACAAAACCAGAGGGGGCGGAGTTTCCATATTTGTTCATGACTCAATAAAGCACAACATAATAGACGATCTGTGTGAAAATGACAATCATTTCTTATGGGTTCATCTTAGCAAGTTCTCTTTAGACATTGGAGCTATATATAAACCCGAAAGGACAAATCATAACGACTTCCTAGAAACTTACTCGCTCCAACTGCTCAAAAGGAAGAGAGCCATAATATTCGGTGATTTTAATTACAATATACTAAAGCCAAGTAAACTAACAAAAAACTACACAAGCATGCTTTCTGATTGCGGAGTTAATATACTAAATAGTATTGAAGAAAAATATTGTACCCGAGAAACAGCCACAACAAAATCTACTCTAGATCATGTGTGCTCTAACATAAAAAATCTAAAGTTTCATATGACCATTGTTGAATCTGACATGTCAGATCATAAGCAAATTTATTTTGAAGTTGGCAAAAATATGCCTCAAACTAAAATTAGAACAAGATATCAAAGCATAAACTACGAAGAATTGTCCAGAATAGTAAAAAAAGGACTTGACAAGTTGTACCCTAGTATGGACTACGCAGATCTAGAAAATGTGTTAAAACAAGCAATAAAAGAGAGTACAACAACCAAAATAAAAATTCAAAATCCACCACGATCTGATTGGGTCAACAAACAAATAATTTCCGACATAAATAAAAGAAATGATCTATGGCATGCTTATAAATTAAAACCAGACGATGACACAATGAAGAATAAATATTTAGAAAAAAGTAAACAGGTCTCTAAAGAAATACAACTGTTGAAGAGTAGGTATTACTTAAAAGCGTTCAAAAATTGTGAGGGAAAATCCTCTAAGATGTGGAAATTGATTAACTCCTTAGCAATAAATAAAATAAAATCAAACACGATTCCTCCCAAACTCAAAACACCTACAGGCTTCACGACAGATATTGTAAAAATTTGCGACTGTTTTAACTCATTTTTTGCACACGTAGGCGCAAATTTAGCTAAAAACTTAATCCCATCTAACAAAACATGTATAGAAAAAACTACAAGCACAACTAGTGGGCAAAAATTACTTTATTTATCTCCCGCATCAGAAAACGAGATCGGCCTGATAATCGACAACCTTAAATCTAACACTAGTACTGGGTTTGACGGCATCAGCTGTAAAGCAATCAAATCCATTAAAACTTTAATAGTTAATCGATTAACTACTTGCATTAATAAGTGTCTAGATAATGGGGTCTTTCCGGATGCTCTTAAAATTGCTAAAATTTCTCCTATTTATAAATCAGGCGAAAAAACAGATCCTAGTAACTATCGGCCAAATTCGGTTCTTCCTATAATGTCGAAAATCTTTGAGAAAGTTATATACAAGCGACTAGCTAATTATCTAAAAAACATAAATTACCTTTCTGACAAACAATACGGGTTCCGTTCTCAGTCAAATACATTATCCGCTACAATCGACTTAGTAACACACCTCAAAAATAACATTGATGAAAAACGAATCGCACTAGGTGTATTTATTGACATAAAAAAGGCTTTTGACGCAATCAGTCACGACTTGCTAATCCAAAAGTTATTTGACATAGGAATCCAGGAAAAAGCACTCGCAATCATACAGTCTTACCTTACCAGTAGGTCACAAATTGTAAAGATCGGTAAAGCTCAGAGTAAGCCTGAACCAATAATTTACGGAGTTCCTCAGGGCTCAATTTTAGGACCTCTGCTGTTCCTTATCTACATTAATAGCATTCAGAGCCTTGGTCTAAAAGGAGATATAACACTGTATGCTGACGATACTAGTTTGTTTTACTTTGGCCACAAAATTGGCCATGTTGTAGAGCAGGCCGAAAAAGACCTTAGCATGATTAATATTTGGTTCAAACAAAACATTCTTACAGTTAATGCTGAGAAATCTAAATATATAATATTTAGTGCCAAAAATAAAAAAATTGATTCATACGAACCACTAACACTAAATAATGAAACACTTACTAGGGTTTCGTCTGAAAAATATTTAGGATTAACTCTGGACAATCGACTCACGTGGAAACAGCACCTTGAGAACGTTAAATCTAAACTCGCATCTCTCATCGGAACACTTCGAGGCACTTCTCGTTGCTTCCCAAAGTCAGTCCGTTATCTTATTTACAACTCAATGGTCAAACCTCACTTGGAGTACCTTATAGAAGTATGGGGCTCAGCTGCTAAATCAAACTTAAAGCCAATACAAATTATGCAAAATAAAATAATAAAAGTACTTTTTCATTATAACTATTTAACACCCACGGAAAAAGTTTTCCAAGAAACTAAATTGATGACAATTCTCCAAACCTATAAATACAAAACCTGTTTATTAATTCAAAAAATATTACAAAGTAAAATTCACTCAAACATATCATTTACAAAGAGGGGGTGCATATCCAAACGTACAACCCGACAAAGTAACAACCTCCACTTAAGACCGCCACGCACTAATTATGGGAAAAGGAACTTTGTTTATGAGGGTGCACAAATCTACAACAAATTGCCGAATAAAATAAAACAAATACAATCGCCTGTACTATTCAAAAGAGTACTCAAGTTTCACATCCTGAAGGATTTTTCAAGGCATTAAACAATCAAAATAAGTCTTATCTGCAATTTCATAATAGGCCAAAAGTATGTATGTAGTCTCTATTCAACAGTATCTATGAGTCGCTATCAAAACTGATACTTAATAGGGCACCTATTTTAAATTTTGTACTCCTACCTACATACTTGTTGTATTTTGTAAGTGACGCTGCTAACATTGTTTTTTTATTATTTTTCTTTTTAATTACCCACCATAATGTATTATCAATTTTACCTTTTTAGTAATCCTATATGTCACTTCGTATGCTCTTGTACTAGATGTAATTATCTACTAGATTAAAATATTTTGTTATTTCTTAAGCTAAGTGAGTTGTAACTCTTATTAAGAAATAAAAATCTTAAACCAATTATGGATATTAAAATTGAACTGGGATGAAGAAGTACCAACAGAATTAAAATCACAATTTTTGGAATTTATACATGCCCTACCTGGACTTAACTCTATTCGTATTCCTCGTTGGGTCTCTTGTACTAACCGATCTGTAATCGAACTTCACACCTTTACAGATGCTTCAGAAAAAGCTTATGGCGCCTGTGTATATGTGAGAACAATCACAGTCGACGGATCAGTCTGCGTTCGTCTTCTAGTTTCAAAGAATAGGGTTGCCCCCATAAAGCCAATAACCATACCACGTTTAGAACTATGTGGAGCCTTATTAGGTGCAAGACTTTATTTAAAGGTACGAGAGTCACTTACCGTAGCACCCGAAAATGTTTTTTTTTGGTGTGACTCGACGATTGTACTCGGGTGGCTATCTACACCGCCTAATCGATTAGACTCGTTCGTTCGCAACAGGGTAACTGAAGTACGAGAATCAACCTCAGGCCTAACGTGGAGCTACGTGCCATCCAAGCAGAACCCAGCTGATCTCACTTCTCGGGGGGTGAAGGCTGATTGCATCAGCGAGAATTCCCTGTGGTGGTCAGGGCCTGAATTCCTTCAAAAACCAGAGATTGAATATCCAAACACTCATCATGATACTCATAACACTACTCTACATAACATCTTGGATTCACATACACAAAAAACAATCGACAATAATTTAACAAATAATAACATAATATCCAACTTAATTAATAATTCTTCTCAATTTAGTAAACTCATAAGAATCGTAGCATATATATACAGGTTTATTAATAATTGCCAAAATAAAAACGTAAATAATTTACAATACTTAACTTCTAATGAATTAAAATCAGCTCATAATTTAATTTTACTTACTGCTCAAATAGAAATGTTTCCCATTGAATATAAAATTCTTAAATCTAATGAATCCTTACCTAAGAATAATCGTTTAATTAGTTTATCTCCTTTTATTAATCAAGAAAATCTTATACGTGTTGGTGGAAGACTCAGTAATTCACATTACAACTATGACGTCAAGCATCCTATTTTAATATGCAGTAAGCATCATTTATCAAAAATAATATTTCAAAAAGAACATCTTGCCCTCTTTCATGCAGGTCCACAACTGCTTTTAGCAAATATCAGGCTCAAGTACTGGCCTATAGCTGGCAAAAACCTCGCAAAACAAACACTGCACAATTGCGTCAAATGCTCTCGTATTAAAGCTGAACCAGTCCAAGTTATGATGGGAGATTTACCAGCCGATAGAGCACAGCTAGAGTTTCCTTTTTTTGAATACGGGTCTTGATTATGCCGGGCCGGTGCTGATAGCCGATCGTAAGGGTAGAGGGTGTAAACTATCCAAATCTTATATTTGCGTTTTTGTGTGCTTTGCAGTTAGAGCTGTTCACTTAGAGTTGGTGTCTGACCTCACCAAGGAGGCCTTCCTTGCAGCCTTCAACAGGTTTATCAGCCGTCGCGGAAAGCCTCAACGCGTTTACTCTGATAACGCAAGTACTTTCGTGGGAGCTTTCAACGAGCTAACACGCTTCTTTAAGCTTCACTCTAAGTCAATCGAAGCTGACATTGAAAGTAAGGGCATAGAGTTTAAACGTATACCTGTCTATAGTCCTCACTGGGGTGGGCTATGGGAAAATTCCGTTAAGGCAGTTAAGCATTTATTACGCAGAACCATGGGCTTGACTCATCTTACGTATGAAGAGCTGTCAACTTGCCTCATACAGATAGAGGCAATTTTAAATTCACGTCCTCTAACGCCTCTGTCCACAGATCCTTCCGACCTTTCTTACCTGTCGCCTTCCTCCTTTCTCCTTGGACGACACCTGAATTCGGTTCCACACCCGCCGATCGCCGAGTCAGATATCAGCCGTTTGCCCAGATTCCAGCGGGTTGAAAAGCTGCGGCAGCACTTCTGGCAACGTTACGCTCACGAGTATGTTTCTCTTCTTCAGCAAAGGACAAAATGGCGGAGTGGAGAGAACATCCAGGAGGGAGCCATGGTCTTAGTGAGGGACCCCAATCGCCCCCCTCTACTGTGGCTCTTGGGAAGAGTCGTCGGCCTAAAACCTGGGACTGATGGACGAATAAGAGTTGTCGACGTCAAAACGAAGAAGGGCATCATTACCAGGGCGTCGAATAACATTTGTCTTCTTCCAGTCCCCTCGGGAACATCATAATTGCCATCGCCGGGGAATATGTTCCTGCGTCTCATCGTGCCGAGCGCGGGGGCCGAAACCGGTTCGGCGAGCGCGCCGGGCCGCGCCACTACACCGCACCGCCGCGCTACTTCACCTTCAGCCGCCGTCGAGACGCGTGCACATCTCCGTTCCTTTGTCACGCCGCGCGTCCAAATTTATAGTCATTAAATACAGTCCACAAATTACACGGCTCGAGTTTTATTGAGGGACCCACCAATTAGGTTATTTATTAATGTGTAGATATACTAGTAACACACATTTATTTGTATTGCTAGTCAAAGATCGCAACCACGCTGCAGTTAGAGGTCTTAGTTTCCTGGGTCGGGAAAAATATTATTGTGTGTAGGTAATACACACCTCTGCATACCTCTTTAGGGAAATACAGGAGTACCTATGTTATATTTTTATTATATAAGATGGACAGATATTTTTATATAAGCTTGCTTTTCTCAAGCGAGAATACATCTCCATAATACATCTATGTTTGAATTATTTTTTTAACTAAAAGCTAAGTAGACTAATTGAGTAGGAAACAACAAAAGAACAATTAAACGTTATATATATATTATTTTAAATATTATTATTATTTACTTGTATATTTTCAAGTTGGATTTTTCATACGATCTTGCTAGACCTTGCCGTATGTTTGGTTGTTGTACTTGCAATCTTAAATGCGTATTTAAAAAATGTAATGAGGATGACTTAGAAGTTTTAGGAAACATCTTCTTTGAAATACTCAATACATGTCCATAATATTCTTACTTCTTCTCCTTTCTTACAGTGACCCTGTTTCTTAAACACATTTACAATTAGCATTGAAAGTTTGTGTTGCTCTTGCGAAGAGAGCGTCATAGCGAGTATATTCCGGTTATATACTTCCTCTACAACTTTGTCTGTTCAAGTGTTCTCTGCGCATCATTTATATTGCTTGTTGGAGACAGTTGTGTTATAACTATAGCTTAAACTCATATCTACCAGTCAGCATAAGATATTTCAACAAACACAGATACACGGCATACAAAGCTTTAATATCACAAACTTCTAATATTTACTAAAATAGAATTTCTGTTAACCTTCTAGTCCGTGAGCGTGACTCATGAGCAGTGGGTACTGGGTTTGATTCCCGGCCTAGGCCAAGAATCTCTTATCGACAAACAGAAATGACAAAGCCCATGATACGTTAAGATAACCTACCTCACCCCTTGCTACAGTACTTACCTAAGGTCTAAAGACATAAAATAAGGTCGTAGAGCTCAAGTAAGTGAAGTAAAATCGCTTTATGCGATTCTTACAACCTACTTGTATTCCAGTACCCAGCGCTGTGTGTTTTAACAACACTCGTTTCAGGGCAGTTCCTCCTTCCCCTGAAAAGCACCATGACCGAAGTGTTTTTGAAATACGTACGTTATTAATAACACTTTAAGGTTGAATTTTAATAACGTTGTAAGTTTAGTAATGTCCGCTATGTGATTTTGATTGCTTAGCAATGCACAAGCATATTTTTTGTTTCTTTCAGTGTGCCTTTGCGCCTGCAGTGAATTTAAATGACATAGTTTATGAAATATGCAAGTGGTGTGGTATCCCATACATATGTACTTGCTTTTAGTTCAACCGTAATAAAATAAAATGGCTTGAGATTTGCATAAGACTTGCATAAGAATTTATGTGCCCTATGAAATTGTGCCTAAGAACGCTTGTGAAAGTAGTTGGTTGATCTGAAGTGAGTTGAGTTTTTAAAGGTTTGAGTTTGACGATAATAATTATATTCGCATGATTTGCTATAAATAATTTGCAAACGAGAATTAATTTTCAACGTGGATAGATTATATTAATTAGTTCATTATTTTTGTTGCATATAGTTGTTGCACATAAGCTATAAGATAGGATAACTGAAATAAGATAAGATAATTTATTATATACTGTACTGTGAACATGTCTTTGTGGCAGTCTGGCAGTTTTAAGCTGATACTTACTTCTTGCCGTTTCAGTTGTAAAGAATTCTCTCGCATTCAATAGTCGCTGCACCATGATACACAGAACACACCTTTCCTCGTCCATGCGATCACCTCCACCTACCTTTGTAAGAGCGACCAGGATACGAACACGTTCACTTTTAAGTTCTTCCATGGCTCTAATATGAAATTAGACATATAGGTAGATACGAAATTCCGTAAATTGGATGGAATTCGGATCCAGCTTTTGGTCAAAATAATATCATATACAGCCAAACCATTAACGAACAAATATTAGTACCAGAACATTTGTTCGTTAATGGTTTGGCTGTAAATATTAAAGTTGATGCGAATGATTGCTTCAAAGGCAATCCGTAATACGGCATTGTTTACAAATAAACCACAAATCGATGGGTTCAGCTTATCTAAGCTAATTAATATGTAAACAATAATGATGTTATGTTTCTCAAGTAAGTGAATTTTGTAATTCTTTTTGAGAAATAAATATTCTTAAACCTCAATTAGCACTTGGTTGAAAATTACTATTAAAATATTAAATAATTTTTTTTAGCTTTTCTTTAGTATTTTCTCTATTATTTTTGTTCATAGACGTTCCCTGAAATAAAACGAACAAAACAAACCACAAAGAATTCATATTGGTTTGGTAGTTTTCGAGTTTTACCGAGACAAACGAACAACGATCCATTTTTATATATATTAGTATATAGCTAGACTTATCTATAAGTCTAGCGCTTGCTACTAATAGATTTGGCAGTATACTATTCCTGGGCACATGCCCATACATACTCGTAATATGTTTTTAACGTTAATTTCCCGAGCCATTACTGTGGTAGGTACTACTGATTTAATAGTAGTATTGCCAGAATAGAAATTTATTACAAGCTACTATAACCCCTGTCGTAAGAGGTGATTAGAAAGGTACTTCTGAAGTTACTGGTGACAGAAGTGGAAGCCCGAACTATCCATCCAGTAAGATGCAGAACCACCAAGCGTGACCTTCTCTCGAATAGACGAGTTACAAGATGTGACCTGAAAAACTGTTGTCGGCTGAACTATTTGAGTAAGTAACTGTATTTTTAATCGTATTCTATCCGCTCGCCTTTGCTATGATCCTCGCTGTTTCACAAATATAGGTCGATACATCAAAACAAGGAGTAGGCTAAGAAGGCAAATTGATATGATGATATTTATAACGTTCCCCGCACGGTTGTTTCGCCGGTTCACGCAGGTCGTTTAATTTGCGAAGGGATTGATACAAATGTCCACATTAGGACTGGTAATTCGGCGTGAAATTGGATGCATGCTATCCCCGACCGGCAGTCAATGGCAGGGAAGTATATTATGCTCTCTCGTAAGACAACTGTATGTTTGCGTTTAAAATATTAATAAACAATTTGTCACAATTTATAAATTAGTGACAAAATTCATGAAAATTCGTATAGTCGTATTAAAAGAAAACAGATGTAGGTTCTCTGCATAGTGGCATAATTAATGCATCATTAATTATGCCACTAACCAGGAATTCAGTTTGTCAGTTTGTTAATGTAATAATGCAAATGAAAATACATTGCTACAAGCATGGTTAAGTTAGAAAAATGAGAAAGAACACGGGTATAAGGGTTACATCCAAAATCTGCTGCCTAGTTCTTAGTTAGTTGTTAAACAATTATATCGGTCTCAGTACACGTACACTATCGTCTTAATAGGGAAGGGTTGGTACATTAATTATTTTGATTGATTTTTTACCATAGAGTAAACACAAAGGACTTTAGTAATGTAGTCCGTGGTACTATGTGTAGTACCTCTGGCTAACCCTTCGGGAAAACACAGAAGATAAGTTAAGTTAAGGCTCAGTGTTAAGGATACTTTGGTACCTTACTAAAGATACCTTTACCATACACTAGATATTACGATCTACGCGTGTTACAATAATGATTTAAAAGAAGAATCGTATCTGAGTAAAATTTCGTTCCACAGATTATTCTTATCGCGACTAGCGTCATCAATTTCCTCGTCCTCTCAGTCTTTCGAGCAAATCTGTCACTGTCTGAATTTGAAATCCGTTAGCTCAGTCGTCACCCATCCATTACTCGCATAACTATCGACATAGAAAACTACCTTTGAAATTAACACTGGGCAATGTTCCAGTCGAAATTATCCTGACTGTGATTTGACGTGTTTAGACTTCTAAGACATCACGGACTAGTACTAGAACATCAGTTATTTTAGCGGTCCCCTTCGATATCAAAAAGACATACATAGACCATATTCATCGTCCCTGTTACTTCTAACTCGGGGCCAGAATAGTGCTACGGTATACGATGCCTGTCGTAAGAGGTGACTAAAAGGGGGCAGAAGCCAGAAGGGGTCACGGGAGGCAAGAGTGGGAGCCCGAAACGTGACCCCGTCCATCCGGTAACCCCGGGCACGACAACGGGTGTCATGGGCGTGTCCTGGGCACAGCAGCAGCACAAGCGTTGAGGAAAGCCACTGAGGGGGTTTTAATGGGTCTAGTCTTTGCCTTCTAGATAAGTAGTATCGGTTATAATTTACTAGCTTTTACCCGCGGCTCCGCCCGCGTGGTCAAAGGGAATTAACAATGAGTTGTTTATCATACATGACACATTTGTATAGTGTATAATTTGTTAGCGAACTTGCAAATGAATTTTACTAACGCCATCTATTAACAACATCCGGAACTAAATATCTAGCAAATAACAAAACATCGATATCTTTCCATGGGGATGTTTTACCACGGTAAAAAGTAGCCTACGTCACTCTCCACCCTCCTCACTATCTCCACACACAAAAACCATACCATATAATAGCTTCGTTGCGACGTGAAAGCCGGACAAACAAACAAACACACTTTCGCATTTATAATATTAAGTATGGATATACTATAATACGTACAATGAAGTCTTTGGCGGTCCCTAATTATATATGGGGCTGTTTAACGAATAAATCATTGACACTAATTTAAAGCAACATTTACTCGTTTAAACACTACTCTGTATAATTTTCTGTTCTTTTTTTCTGTAAAAGTTAATTATGTTCAGTGCGGAGCCGCACGGCTTAAACACCGATAAACGGATTTGTCATTAACCCTTTTAAAACCAATCCTTCAGCGTTAAGCTAGTAAAATGAAGTATGATGTATTTCAGGCGTCGCTTTATGGCAGCTTGATATTGCTATTTCCGTTTCACCAAATACGTTGTCTGTATTCGATGTTGAACATGATCGAAATGCACTAGTGGACAAAAACCGATGTGATGTCCCTATGCAAATATGGAAAACTGATGGCTTAGTTTTAAATGGCCTAAAAATGAATGTCAGTTTATTGTCTTTGTACAGTGTGTATTGTGTTCGTATTTTCGGTCACTTATTTAGAAAGAAATGTAACGTGGAAAAGTAAATGTAATTCTCAATAATTTATTTTGATATGTATTCCATATGAAGTCTGTATAAGCATTTGTATATTATAGCATATTATTATGATTCATATGAATAGGTATATACCTACGTGACTTTATCCTTGCATTTTTGATCGTATTTGCCTAATAAAACATTATATAAAATAGATGACTACTTAAACGATAAAAAAACTTTGGTGCGAAGTACCTCCAGCTCCTCTTTAACTTAATGTTAATGTACCTGTATCATATTATTAAAATGTACATTTTCCAAAAAATAACTATCGAGTTTCTTGCCATGTTTTTGGTGAACCGGCGATAGATAAAAAATGTAATGACGATCATTAAGTGTATACACAGACCATAAAGAATGGAAATAAATGAATCTAAACCAGAATCACCATGACATCACATGAAATCACTAACACATTATTCATCAACCCCGTTAATTATATGCAGACTTTAAAGTTAAGTTGATATTAGATATACTGTAAAATTTATGACATCTACAAATCTTAACGCTACTCGAACGTAAAGGCAAAGTGAGTATCTAGGTACTTATTAGCTAATAGTCGGTATTTATTCTATTAAATGAATGAAGGAATGTAGGTTCAATAAAACAGATAAATATTTATGTAATTTATTCTGCATATCCACACTTCCGAGTTACTGAAAATTTATAGAGTGTGAACATTCCCTGCGACAGATCGCAGCGAGATGACAAACGTGACTTGGTTATGAATAACGCCTGTGTTCTTATGGTTTCCCTAAGCAAATTTTATTTTTGACGTGTTTGACTGGCGAATTTCCACGAGGAGTGTTGTTACTAGGTAGGTACATAGTTATATAATGCTACTGAAATATTATATTCCTTGGATTTTTTGAGAGACAAATTTTGTCATCACTAGTGAAGCAAATTTTAAGTTTCAGCTGTTATTATTCATAAATAAATACTTTAACTGTCCAAGAAATTATAACAATCGAATAACAAAAGCCTGTTAACTACCTAATTAGTAACTTACTAACATAGTAAATAATCTCCAATGTTTACTAAATGATACACCTGCATTGAATCTTCTTTGCATGTTCGATAATTATTTACGCCGCAGAAAAAGTGTCATCAAGTTAAAAATTAGTGTAAGCGCCATCTGTTTAAGATGGCCAGAAAGCTTTCATATAAACGTGCAAAGCACTATTGTATGGTGTATGAATGTACTTTTGACTGACAGATGAGTACTAATAAAACAAATCGCCCTGTAATGCGATGGAAGAATTGTATGAATTAGTGAGTGTTAGTAGCAGCATATACTCGTAGGAAGGACAACGCAGTCCGTGGTAGAAGTAGTAGGTATTAGTAGGTACGTTATAATCAAGCTAGTCGCATCGCAAGCATCCTTTAGGTACTTTTGTCTATAATATTTAGCTCAAAATGTATTTCCATAGGTATTTTGTTAGGTTTAATTATGTTTGGATATGTCATCTGAGTATTTATGATGTAAAATACTAAAGCAGCATATAATTAGCATTATGTTTACGTAGTTATAAGGCTCTATACTCTTATTGTTGAGCTCCGTGACTGGGTCCGACTTAATGTTTCTTTCAAAACCAATTAAAGTGAGATTTCAGGTCGCAGTACTTCTCAAGCTCCTTGACTATAAGTTGACCTGAATACAGTAAGGGAATTCCAAGGATTGTTCAACTTTAATGCTCTTTGAAACAACAGATACGCTGTTTCTGCTCTAAGGATTACACATTTTACATTGAATGTGTAGGTAGGTACAGCAGATTCTTAAATTTATTGTAAAAGATACCGAGGTATGGTTTTACATATTTACATTACACATAATTATAAAAAATTTACTACTAACTGCACGGTATTACTAGCAGTTCATTACTTGTTCACAAAGACAGTAAACTTAGGTACTCTTGTACAGTATACTTAGTACAGTATACTTTGTACTTAGTTTTATAATGAAGGAATCGTAATACATAAAATAATAAAAACTGTAACAGTTTATGCACAACGAGCATATTGAAAATCAAATTGCACTTATTTTGTTCGCAGCGACTGTCCCGAGCATGGATGAGAAAAGGAGAGTTCCCGAGACACGCTATCACAAACTAATTTAACCACTTTAACTACAAGTTGCAAATAATATATTATTTTAATTGAAAGTACTTACATGGAGTAGCATGGAATAAAATGATTAAAACCATCGTCGTATTTATGTCAAGAATGTTTATTTTTACGTTGAGAACTGGCGTATTTACCGACTCGCGTTTCCCGTGGCTTAGCCGACGGTTGACACGAATACGTTTCCAGGCACACTGCATTTAAAAACTTTACAAATATACCAACGGAAATGCTAGGAATTTGTTATTAGGTATTTAGCGTCGCAAAAATTTTGCTAAATTACCAAAGTAGGTATTATAGGATAACAAATTACAAAACGATTACAAAGATAAACAAGCAATCCCTATGCAATTTTATTTTAGTCCGAAATGTCATCGCAAAATCATTCGTTCGTTCAAAATATCATTGCAAACTCCGAAAATTTCCGCCAAAGAAATCTAGCAGGGCGAAATTTTAATTTCTTTGCATTCCGTACTACTGAAAGCTTTAAAAGTAAAATTGTGATTTTTGACTAATGTAATGCCAGTTGGTTTTGATGTGTTCTTGACATGTTCTTGATATGTATTATTTTTGTAGGTATATTTTCGATATATTTTCACTGATATGAAACCTACATTTCAGTGCTGTAACGTTGACACAGTATGTGGCTACAATCTTTGGCACGGCGTTGTTGTAGCTGGGCTCTCTACACTCGTAAGGAAAAGAATCTCTCCGCTCTAGTCTTATCTCCTCGACCGTCCTTTCACACGGCAGTCCAGTTTTTTGCAGGATCCCGTTTTCTGCAGGATCCCGTTTGATGGCGAATGTGTTTATATGCTAGCGTTCACACGAGCATCCCGCATGCGGGATCCTGCAAAAAGCCGATCCGGTCGAATTGTGCCATTCGGTTTTGTCACTAGAAACTGGATCCGTAGTCCAGTAAAAAGCGGGATCCCGTTTAATCACACATATATTTCAATAGCAGTTTTCACACGGCTTCCTGCGTGCAGTTTTTTGCTGGACACTGTTTATTGCGGGATAGTGGAGTGGTGGCAGCCCCGTAAATAATTGAAAAATTTTGACTCATCTCTTCTCAAATCGCTCATAAGATTCAAAAAAATTCCCAAATTCGAGCGTTGTGTCAGAATAGGATGAACCCAGAATCTTCTATTTCGCTACCGACGCCGATAATACCAATAGAATATTAGGAAAGTATTCACGTCCATTTTACCTGATAACCGGCGTAGGAATGGTCAAAAAACAGGATGCAACCGTGTTCATACGGCAGTCCAGTTTACTGCTTTTTACTGGATCCTACAAAACTGAACTGTTTGAACACAGAGTCCAGTTTTGCAGGATACAGTAAAAAGCCGGTACTGCAAAACTGGACTGCCGTGTGAAAGGGGCGTGACGCTAGTGAAGCCATTCATTATAATCATAAATCTTAAGTTTAAATTGTTTAATCTGTACCATTATTATCTGTTTAGAATAGGTGATTATTAATTTAAAATGTAATAAATATAAAAAAGTTTAAAAAAAAAAGCTTTTTATAACTTTTATTTTATTTTCGTGCATTGTCATCGGAACCAAATATGTGTGCCAAATTTCAGCTCGATAGCTTCAGTGGAAGTGGGTGAAATATTGATTGCAAGATTCCAGGACATACATACATACATACATAGATACATACGAGTGAAGTTAAATAAAAGCTTTTAATAAAACTGATATATTCGAATATTTTCACCTGCGTAACTTTATAGTCTTTATTTTAAATACATTTTATGGTATGGTAATGGTATTATCTATAAGGATAATTAATTTGTTAATAAACTGTTAATTGTACCTTCAAGAAATGTACGTATGTCGGTATAATCGAAATAAAATCAAAGTACGAGTAATTAAGTTATCTACGAATGAGACAGGAATATATTTTGTCTTCCAGGTTATATCAACAATGGTGCTGGCTACGTCCATTGGGTTCCTCTCTTCCATAGCAGGGATTGATCAATCGTACAACAGTCAGCCGATGGTTGCCGTCAACCTGGTGTTTGCTCTCGTCTCCACCTCCATATCCAGTTACCAGATCGTCATTTCACTGCTTCTTCTCTACCAGACATACCGGGTAAGGGGCTCTCCGTATCTCAAAGGTCATGAAGTTGCATACGAGTATATTTTATTGGATGAAAGAATTCAAGGGTTCATGAATAACCTTAGTTGTTGTGTTGAAGGATAGAATCAAACGTTCTTTTGAACCTTTCTTGTTTACTGTTACTGTTGTAAATGTTTCTGTGGGTATTTCTCAAGAGAATGTATTTTATGAAACATTAAGGAAACGAGCGAATTTATTACAAGAAACACAACACATAATTATTATAATGGTATGTATGTATGTTTGTTTGTATATAAGTAGTAAATGTAATAATTAATCAACCTTTATAATAAATTGTACACCTACCACCACCACCATTACCAATTTGAATAAAATTAAATTTAAATTTCTATCATCTAAGTTTTAGGCTCAGATTACAGAACGTTCTGTAAACTGAGGTTTAAGGTTGATTTCATTTGTTTATTCTGTTTGTGTTTATGAATAATATGTGACAGACAACAACATATTACAGCCTACTTACCATTAGTTCCTACTGACTGTAATACGAGTATGTTACCAGAATAGTGAATCCCTATCATTATCCTTGTATTTCACTTTTAAATTGTAAGCTTTATTCACAGATAAGGAATAAAGTATACTTATGCTCACTTTGGTACGTCTCTCACTTGTCGATACTCACTCTGTACTGCCTGCTGTTTAGCTCAAAGGTTGTGGTGTGCTGTTATGAGAAACTGTATGGCGCGGCTGTCGGTACCATTGTCATCGGTGTTTTTTATCAAGGTAGGTAACTGTCTTAAAAGTAGTAATTCTAAATTTTTAATTAAGATGTTCTTATAATTTTAATTATTGTATTGTCTGTTTACAATTACTTTATACACATTACAAATAAATAAAATACATATTTAAATATGTAATAAAATAAAATTTACGTATGATTAATAACGTAAGATGCATTAAACGTTTCTTTTTAGCTTTATACACGTATTTCTCAATAGTTGTCAACAGTTACCTCCACTCGTTGGACGAAGACAGATATTTTTGAACGGAACAACATAATAAAAATATGGTTGACACTAATGGGTTTTTTTAACATCCATCCATCAGCCTTATGGTGACATTGGACTCTCCTAAAACAACGCCACTTCGACCGGTCCTATGCCTTCTGAATGCAACGATTTGTATTGTATTGTATTGATTTGTATTTGTATTTGAGCTGTAGAATAGTTTCGAAAATATGAAAAGCAGTATACCACTTTCATAATTTCTCAAACATTTTCTCTCTAATGAAGCATCTTGTTATTTTAAAATAACGTTATACGTAATAAAAATTATTTTTTAAAAGAGAAAAACCTTTCAAAGACTTAAGAATCTGTTACTGTGCCTACTCGTAACCAAAGTATGTGCAACTTCAAAGCATCAAGACTCATATTGTTGCGCCAACTTTGAGTTGGTACATTCATTCGAGTACCCAGTTGAGCGTCCGGACTCGAGAAACTCTAGCTTTATACCGGCATGCGGCACTGGAGAATTCGAGATAACTCTCTGTCTCTGTTGTTTACAAACAGCTTTTGCCAAAAGACCTCTGTTTATAAAGTAGCCACCCAAATGCTAATTGCTCTACGTTATACGTTATCGTTTCATGTTCACATTTATTACACATACAGTCTCCAAAGGAAATTTTGTAACTTCCGTGAGAATCAGCCCCGTCATACAAATGACTGGTTTGTTCTTATTCGGCATGTTTTCCTAAATACAAAAAGTACGGCAGCAGATTCCTAACTGTATGAAAGTTATGAAATAGGAAACATGGCGGCCAGACATACATATTATGATTAAATTAGTTGTCAAATTAAAGAACATATAATACTCACTCTGTACTGCCTGCTGTTTAGCTCAAAGGTTGTGGTGTGCTGTTATGAGAAACTGTATGGCGCGGCTGTCGGTACCATTGTCATCGGTGTTTTTTATCAAGGTAGGTAACTGTCTTAAAAGTAGTAATTCTAAATTTTTAATTAAGATGTTCTTATAATTTTAATTATTGTATTGTCTGTTTACAATTACTTTATACACATTACAAATAAATAAAATACATATTTAAATATGTAATAAAATAAAATTTACGTATGATTAATAACGTAAGATGCATTAAACGTTTCTTTTTAGCTTTATACACGTATTTCTCAATAGTTGTCAACAGTTACCTCCACTCGTTGGACGAAGACAGATATTTTTGAACGGAACAACATAATAAAAATATGGTTGACACTAATGGGTTTTTTTAACATCCATCCATCAGCCTTATGGTGACATTGGACTCTCCTAAAACAACGCCACTTCGACCGGTCCTATGCCTTCTGAATGCAACGATTTGTATTGTATTGTATTGATTTGTATTTGTATTTGAGCTGTAGAATAGTTTCGAAAATATGAAAAGCAGTATACCACTTTCATAATTTCTCAAACATTTTCTCTCTAATGAAGCATCTTGTTATTTTAAAATAACGTTATACGTAATAAAAATTATTTTTTAAAAGAGAAAAACCTTTCAAAGACTTAAGAATCTGTTACTGTGCCTACTCGTAACCAAAGTATGTGCAACTTCAAAGCATCAAGACTCATATTGTTGCGCCAACTTTGAGTTGGTACATTCATTCGAGTACCCAGTTGAGCGTCCGGACTCGAGAAACTCTAGCTTTATACCGGCATGCGGCACTGGAGAATTCGAGATAACTCTCTGTCTCTGTTGTTTACAAACAGCTTTTGCCAAAAGACCTCTGTTTATAAAGTAGCCACCCAAATGCTAATTGCTCTACGTTATACGTTATCGTTTCATGTTCACATTTATTACACATACAGTCTCCAAAGGAAATTTTGTAACTTCCGTGAGAATCAGCCCCGTCATACAAATGACTGGTTTGTTCTTATTCGGCATGTTTTCCTAAATACAAAAAGTACGGCAGCAGATTCCTAACTGTATGAAAGTTATGAAATAGGAAACATGGCGGCCAGACATACATATTATGATTAAATTAGTTGTCAAATTAAAGAACATATAATACACATTACTTAATTAATTTCTTACATTCATTCATGTAAAGCTAATAAATTAAATATTCACAAAAAACACAAAAAAGACAAAAAAACAAAAAAAACTGACGCTTTATAATATTAGCATAGATATGGCGTAGCATTCATAGTCTAATAGCTCGCGTCGATTCAATGTGATCAACAGAGTAGCAACGACGGGTGCGGTCGGTTGTGGAGGGGTGACCGCTACTGGCAAAATTTCATGGGTGCTGCCGTGCTTCAGAGGACACGTTAAGGGGAGAGCCGTGCCCAGCAGTGGTACGCCTATGTGTTGAAGCAGCAGCTTTTATAGATATGGTATTTGTATTCGCGCTTAATGACAGTCATAACATTTTTTACCTACTGCCGTTTCTCAAAGTTGATGCTACCGAGGAATGAAACGAGGATAAAAACTTCGAGGTATAAGGCTTTAGATAGTATAGTGTAAGAAGCCAAGCCCTTTAAAGACTTCCTTTGTACGTACAATGCAACGCGGTGAAAAATACATCAGTGACCCGAAATAATTTTTCACTTTAAATAAAGGAGAGGAAGAATAATTCATAATCCTAGCTAACATATCCCCTTGAAGGCCGCGGTATCATTGCGGGTATAAAGGGTCGGGTCGCCTGGCCCGTTCTCCCGGGAACATCATTTATATACAGGAGCGGCGACTCTGCTGGCACACATTCACTTGTTAAATGGCCAGAGGAGTGAGTTTTGTCGGAGTCATAATTTCAAAAAATTACGTCATAATATATCCAAGTAATATTATAATTTTTCTATACACATATGAATTGAGAACTACCTACTATCAATCTACAGTCATATACAGTAAACATTTCTGTTGCCTACAAACCTACAAAACTGAACGTGCCTTTCGGCTGTTCTGCGAAATACAGCAGGCGAAAAAAAAATAAGTCGAAGCTCTGATCCCAAGGCAGGACCATTGAGCAATGTCAGTGCGCGTACCTGGGGTGACTCACTTACCATCACTAACCTACAGCCAGTAAAATATTACTATATTACCGAAAAGATGGATAGTGTTTTAGTGTTCCATCTATCCATTAAGCTTATGACTGCAATCTATTGGACTACGCCTGCGGGGCACGGGTCTCTTCTCAAAATTGAGAAGGCCTGGAGCGTACTCCACCGCGTAGATCTAGTCCGGATTATCGGAAGTTTTAAGGCCGACTGTTATTTTACGATAACAACTATTAGCATGAAATTCCACAAATGGACTTGCACTATTGGCACTATTCCACTATGTCTTCTTTTGGTTATCGACCTACATAAAAAAGGATAGAATTTATGGATACCGGGAAATGCCAGTATCATAAACCATTATTATAGGAAACAGTCCTAACACTAACTTCATCATCGAGTTTGTTTTAAGCTCGTCCACGATTCAAATTTGTATTCCGTAATTTGTAATACCGAAACACCTGTGTAAATTGCACAAATATATTTGCATAAACAACACGGAAGCGCTTTTGATTACGATTCATTTAATTTATTATATCCATCACTTAGCATAGCGAGCGTTCTACACAAATGCACTTTTGCAACTAAATATGTCCGTGCACTTTGTGAAATACTGGTATATTTTTACAATCCATTACAACTCAAAGCACTAGTTTCAAACGGTTGAAAAAGCCTAGACCATATAACGCAAATTCTGTGCGTAATCTATGTGGCCCCCTCGTAGGTGGTTTTTGGTGCCAAAAGACTCCTATCGATAAAGAGCAGTGCCAACAGTGTGGCACGTCGATCACTTAAGAATTTTAAAATCCAAATTCATAAAGCTAAGACGAGCGTAAGAGATAGACATTTTTACTAGTCGATCACTCTAAAAGTTTAGGCATACGCGGAAAATATACAGGTTCCTTTGGTTGGGTAGAGCTTGTACATTAATGTCTTTCAGAAGAATAGAAACTAAAAACGAAACTTTCACACTGCTACGTGAGTCCACTAGTTTTGCTAATTATAAAAACTTTGAAGGCAAAATAACCTCAAAAGTTAAAATGTTTAAATAATTTTTTATTTTATTTATTTTAATACTTTATTGTTACACCAAAAAAAAGATGTTACAATGGGCGGACTAAATGCCTATTATGCCTTATGAAGATTTAGTAGGTGAAATGTTTCTGCCATGCTTTCAATTTGCAGGCAGGGTTCGTTCAATATGTTGATATTCCTAACGAGCTAATCAAGCTGATAGAGCCCCGACTATTTAAATTAGTACCCGCCAGCTGGTGTAGGTAATCCTATAATTGGATCGTCGCGATCTTTGAACCGAGCCAGGCTAACTATGTAAACTTAGTAGATTTTGCCTGTGACTTTGACAGCGTAGAATTTGTTGACTTATTACAAGTTTTCATCCCCAATCTCATTCTTTACTTAGTAAATTCTGTCTTTTAGAGCTAAAGTTTATCATTAAAATCTCTTTCTTGGCTTTAATGTCAATAAAAGGTAATATTTTTATACTGGGACCAGCCCGTTGGCGCCATCTGTACTGACGCTGCCTTCTACGCCAGGGTTCGTAGGTTCGAATTCCTCTCACGACAAACATTCGTGTGACGAATACTTGTGTTTTTCCTGTGTCAGGATGGCATGGAATAGCTATTCCATATGGGTGTCAGAGACTGATATACATAACATACAAAGATATTTAAAAAATATTTAGCTAAATATTTTTAACTGATATATTTATTTTTTAACTGATATACATACAAAGATATTTATAAAATACTAGCTGACCCCGCAAACGTAAGCCGACTATTGGCAATCAAATAATATGTTAACCTATAAATTTTATTTTTCCCGCTTTCAGCTCAGTTCAATAACCGTAGAAGCCTCCATTTAAGAAAAAGAGCGCACCTCACCTCACACCTCTTCTTAAGAAATGAGAAATGGTAAAAATCAAAACTTCTCTTATCCGATAGTTGACAACACAAGTTATGCTAAATGGGAATCGAATGCGTAAGAATATTTTTTTTGCGGCAATGCTTCCTCAGAAATTTAATGAGGGTAGGTACAATGGAAAAGTAATCCTCCGCACATGCCCTGAAATTACGACCCACTGTAACATTATTTAAAACCTACAAAGAAAAGAATAAAGAAAACCAGAAGCCTTTGAAAACGCACGAAGCCGTAATAAAAACATATGTCTTCTTGGTTCCAATATACGGCCAGTGTGCAGAAATAGGGTTTTCTTTGTTTGCGTGGACCTTTTATGCAAAATTGTGTTAGAAAAATACGCGCTATTATTTATTCTATCGTCCTTCCCATTACATCCCGTTATGATCGTGTATTTACTGATAAAATTATTACTATCACCGTCGTCACCAAAGCCTGCAATTCGGACTAAATCCTTTAAATTATGTCGAATTGATGTATTGACTTATCTCTCAATATAGTTAACAGTTTGCACTAACATCATGTTCCGCCGTATTCGCTCAAAGGCCAAAATTCTAGTCATCCAATTTCAGAATCTTGATTCTGCCAGGATGCTCTGGGCTATAGTACCAAAATCTACACAGATACTGCCGGATATTGCCCTGTTTTGCTAAACGGCCGTTCGTGTAATAGCAATTTATAATAGAGTTGATAAATATTGGTAGAGAATCATAGCTACTACCCATACACGTCCCACTGTTGAGCACGGGTCTCCCTACCGACACAGCTGCGGAAGGTCTAGCTAGAGTATACTCTAGCAGCGTGATAGTATACCATCACGCTGCTCCAATGCGGATTGGTGGAGGGTTTAGTGGCCAACCCAGCGTCGATTGTTCTCAAGCCACCCGAAGCCTTGTAACAGTACTTTCAGTCTCCCTCAGTAGAACGGAAGCTCCCATGAAATGTTTCCACTAGCGGTTATCCATCAACAAACTGACCGCATCCGCTGTTTCTCGGACTCGAATCATATACAATTCATTGGACTGACTCGAGTCATTGGACTGAGAACGCTTTAAACGAGTACTAACTACTAACATAGTGGAAAAATACTAATTCCAGTATGCTGCTACTGAAGAGAAACACAAAGCATTCATACAAGGTATTTTATAACAGTTTGTGGCCACTCATCCGCGTCTAATCACGTTCTCTTTGATATTAAATTAGGGCAACATATTCATGTCTGCTTCCAAACGAGTGCTTCTAGAATGGATGCAAATTAATGTCGGTTCTATTCTGTTAGGCAGGGGCAAAAGAGTGAATACCCATGTGATCAAACTCGATCTGCGCATTTCTTAAGAATTTCTGCCTCAAACAAGAACCGTAACCCATTTATCATATCCTCTCCTCATATTCTATACTCGAATCAAACTATTTAGAAGTCAAGTTAGAAAATTACAGTGATCAACCTGCATGCCATCACTTAGTCTCTACTCAAACTGTGTAAGCAGTAAAGTTATTAAATGCATACCTATATAAAGGAAATCCAGATAACTTTATTGTATTAATAATATAAAATCAATACATTACCTACAACTGATTTAGGAACAGAATAGTTACTCGTTAGGGGTAGAGTGGAATATAATGAATAGAATGAGGGTAAAAATTATAGAGAATTACATTCATGACATTTGATTTGCGCTATATTTATCGGAGAAGGTCAGCGGAAATTGGCATCGATTGAAAATGGAAATTCATTTGATATCCGTGATCAAGTCTAGAGTCGCAGAATTGAAAAGCCTGAGAGTACCTGTGAAAATATACCAACGTAATGTAATAAGCCTGTGATGAATTCCACCTTAATGTTATATTGTACATAGCTTTTTAATTAGGATATGTTTATAAAAGGAGAATACGATTATCTAGCCCCCTTGTATCAGTGTTTCGGTGGCTTTAGAGTAGATTTTATTATCACGGGTTCGCGCGATCGGGCAATTTTCCGGGATAAAATGTAGCAAATATTCACATCGATCCATAATTCCGTTGAGGAGATGAAGACGGACCAATAAAAAAAAACAAAAATAATCGATTAAAAATCGAACATTACAGTTTTTTTGTCCATTTCACGGAATCGGGATTTTTTCTGGGATAAATAGTATCCTATCCAGGCCGTATAAAGTTACATCTATACAAAAATTCATAATTTAAGGAGGAGAAGAAGGACAAACCAACAAACACATTTATGTATTAGTAAGCATTTGTTATAATGCCTGTTTACAATCTCACGAAGGTGAAATTGAGTGCCTATTCAGTGCTTTCGACCAATTTTCTTATCCAGAACCATCAATGATAGTGCAAAAAAAGAAGCAGTTTGATGATCATATTTTCTCCCGCTAAAATTGCAATAAAATTTCCACAAACATCTAAAATCGTAATCTCTTTTATGGCGTCATTTTACGGGCCGCAGCTTCGTCGCCTAGACTTTATGTGGGAAACTAGCGATAAAGTCGTGTAACTTTAAAATAGAGACTGGAAAATGTACCACTAACTGTGAAATAATATGTAAAGAAAAGTTTATTCGCCAAGAAGTTACGCACACGAATACGAATACTTATTGTCTGTACAGTGGGTACTATAAGTAAAAATAAGTACAGTACTATAATTACTGTAGACATAAATAGGTATACTAGCTCTGTAAGTAACAGTATTAATCTACTATCTAAAGCTCTGTAGACGCGAGTATAAATAATACTCGCCCAATATGACCGCAGATGCATTTTTGTTATTTTTCAACTCAATCCTTTTCAAGTAATTTTTCCCAAAAAGATGTGAATCTACAATGTCATCATATCATAAAAACTGCTTTTATGTTGACTGTGGCTGTAATTGCATATTCTCTGTTTTATTAATAAAACTCCAAATTTCTGTATGGCGGTTGCCGTGCGCCATTCAGTGCATTTTTCATTTCGTTTTCGCACTAATGACGTCATAAATTTGAAAGTAATGTTATCTTTACCACGCTTTGAAACAAAAACCATTTTTAAAAGTTCCCGTTACGTTTTAGTTGCGGTAGGAAGTTGTAACTGACGGACGGTTTTATGCATTTTGGTACATCTAGTATCTATAATAACAAAAAAAAAACCGTTTAGAAATCTTACAGCCTTATGTGAATATTTTGATGTTTACTTTTTCTAGTTTGTTTAAAAAAAATCGTGGAATTTTCACTCAAAGTTAGGTCATCATCATCATCACAACCCTTTCTTTGTCCCAGTGATGGGCACGAGTCTCCTCTCAGAATGAGAGGGATTAGGACTTAGTCCACCACGCTGGCCAAGTGTAGATTGGCAGACTTCATATGCCTTCGAGAACATTAGGAAGAACTCTTAGGCATGCAGGGTTTCCTCACGATGTGTCCTTCATCGTTGTAGCAAGTGCATTTAATTTCTTAAATCGCACATAACTTAGAAAAATCATTGGTGCGTGCCGCTGGGGTTTGAACCGGGACCTCTCGAGTGAGAGGCGAGTTCGATAGCCTAAACTACGAGTTTGTATAGAAAGATACTACAAGTCTCAGAGCAACAAGACCTTTTTAGCATAACAAATCAACTGTTTTTAATGCGAAATGATTTTCTC
Source organism: Carterocephalus palaemon (assembly GCA_944567765.1). NCBI lineage: Eukaryota > Metazoa > Arthropoda > Insecta > Lepidoptera > Hesperiidae > Carterocephalus > Carterocephalus palaemon. The sequence continues at coordinate 8,529,118 of OX155651.1, read as the reverse complement.
AAAGAAATCCTAAGACATTTTTTTTTTTTTGGTTTACTTATACGGTTAGAACGCTGAAAATAGTGTAGTGAAATAGGATGCATTATTTAACTAATGTCTAGATTAGCTTAAAGCAGGTAAGATCTCATCAAAGCAAGTATTACCTCCTACTAAGTTAAAAGTTAAGGCACAGACTAAATAAATAGTGTTAAGAGTTGAATTTGTCAGTCATAATTAGCCTTCGAGTAGGATCTTTGCTTTTCTAATAAATATAATGTTTGAGGATAAACTATACTAATGTAGCATAGATCAATGGCTCGCGTCCTTAGGTGACGGCATCAATGGCTATACATAACCGGCGACCGGAGCAAAACATAAAACATATAGGTCAGGTATAACAGCGATAACAGCGTAAGTAATAAATATTGGGATAAATGAGCTACGTATTTACATTACATCCTTAGATTAACTAGATAATTCTTAGACGCTCCTAGGAAGTGATAACTCACTTTAAAAAAAATGAAAGAAATCTGTGTATATTCGTTATTCAATTCAAGCACCGAAATCAAGCTTTCGTAAATATTTATGGTCGAAAAAGCTATTCGTCTACCAGTTGTAAAACTGTCATGGCTGTTCATAAAATAAAATCCGTCGTTACTGTTGAAAATTACTTCTCGGCAATCGATTGGTAAAAAAACCCATTTTTGGCCATCCATACATCATCCGAGTATTTATTTGATTTATAGACATCGATGCATCGGCTAACCATAATTCTCTGCAGTCAGCTGCAATCAAAATAATTGAGAACGACTGTAGAGTTAACGCAAAAAGTTAAATAGGCCATTCGTGAAATCGCTGGTATCGATACTGAAAATTATAATGTTGGTTATTTTTTGTTGACGCACCTATGTTAGAATAAACCGAAGTTTTAGGATGTTTTGACGTTTTCAAAGATTTTCACAAAATCAAGTCCAACCAATACAATGCAATACTATGCAATGCTATTTTCTTCAATTCACGCGAACGAAGTCTAGTATATACATAAAAAGCTATCTAAATAAATGATAGAATCTCGTTTAAAATACTTTATGCCTACATATTATCTTATCTCATGAACATTTCTTTCTTCGCGAGATTGTTTATGAAAGGCTTTACTCACGAAGCTTTACTCTTAAATGCGTGTGCCAGTACTTACTCGTACCTTACACGAAGAGTATTCTATTGATGTGGATACTAACGACGTCTCACAAAAGGGATTAATCAACACTGCTTTTGTACAGAAAGATGCTTGAGGCTATCTTATGTAGCCTTGTAGTTTTCGTAGCAGAGCAAGTTGGTGGAAAGATGAAGTTTTGCGAAGTTACTCGTAGTTCTATGTTTAGGTTTGGATATTGTTATTCATTGGTTGGTCAAAATTACTTACCTAGTTTCCGAACTTAAAACCATAATGGTGAAAAGCAAAAAAAAAATCTAACGAGACTTTCTATCAGTACATTACATATAGTCTTAAGAAAAATTAGATCTCGTTAAGGCACGTTAAGGCCGTGGTCCCGGTTTTTTTAAATTGTAAAAAACAATCGTTAAGCCCTGTCAAGAACCTTCGGGTCGCTTGAGAACATTCGACACTGGAACAGCGTGGTGGAGTATGTTCTAAACCTTCCGCAGCTATGAATGTAGGAGAGACCGTTTCCCAATAGTGCCTGTGCCTGTGATGCAGTCTTTATGTTAGGTATATGATAATGGAAAATTTTAAGAAGGGAATTTCTCACAAAATTTGTTGCAGTCTCCAAATAAACTTCTTAACTAACATATATTCCAATAAGCAATACTTATTGGTTGCAGCTTGGTTCGAGCAGTTTTGCGGTCGAGGCTGCCAAGTTATGCAACGTTGCCAAGTCAGGTACAAATGAGGAATTCAGAACTACCGTGAAAAGTTAAATTTTATTTCTTACCTTGAAGAAACCTTTTTCAAAATTCTGTCGATGTTAGAACGGATCAATCTGGAAACTAAAAGAACAATGCCAATTTCCCTTTTTGTTGGTGATGCTGTTGCTTATGATTTTTTTATGGATGTAAGATAGCAAACGAGCTTGCAACACCACCTATCTGCTGCCGCCTCACAACTGTTACTGGCTTTGAACAAGACTCACATAGAAACTGCGATGTTATGTTTGGGGTTATTGTAGTACTGGTAGATTTCTCTAATCTACTAGTAACAATATATTTTTAAGTCTGAACGTTATTAATGTTTTATTTGTCAAAGACTATAAATATCTCTATATCTATGTATCTATTAAATATGTTGTGTGTCAAGGCAGTGGTAGTGTGTATATTGTTTTCCTTTAAAAATTTAATGTGTTTCGAATGCAAACTATATTTAAAATGTAGCTTTCTGCACTACTACATATAAACATTAATTGTCCCTAATTTCATACACCTTCGGCCATGTCATTTTCGTAAATGTAAATCGTAATGTTGATGTAAAATCATCTCAGAAACATTTCAAATGGTTTGTCTTTGCGGCAAAACTAAGCGAAAATTGTTGCTTTAAATCTCGCTTGAGACGAAATTCAATTTACAGGTCTTCTGAGACTCGAAATATAAACAGGAACTAATACTAATGTAACTAAGTATTAAGAAATCCGTTTAAAACAGTGTTATAGTTTATAGTGAAATGTGTACTGAGGCTTGTTTCTGCCTGTCTGCAAATGTGCTAGTTTAAGTGATATATTTTATTTTGTTGGAATATTTCATTTGAAATTATTACACAATATTTTTTTGAAATGAAAAGTTTTAATAGTTTATTTTGAATATAATCATTACAAACCATCTGATCCTCTACTAGCTTCTATCATAGTGAAAATCTTCCCAAAACTTTGTTTGAAACTTCGTAAAGTGATCATTATATCCATATACCTACACGTACCACACGTACCAGTCTGTTTTAGTATGAGAGCTAATGAGAAGGGTTAACAAACCTTTGGATATTCATTAAATGTATTCCTTGGCCGTTATATCAGGCGACATATTTTACATTCGAAGAAAAGTGAAAAAAAGTGCATCTGTAGGATTCGAACTCTGGCCTCCTCCGATAAGTTTTAGCAAATGTGATGATTACCGTATTGTATAAGCTGAAATACTTATGGTATAGTGACGAAAAAACGATCAAAATAATAATTAAGAAGTAAGTAAAAATTAATAAGACTAAACAACGTGTATGAGTGTGTTTCAACCCTCGCTATCACCTCAAACGAGATGAAAGTATGTTCGTAGCCTGTTTTACTAATTTCACTTAAAAGCGGTGCGTCGTAATGGTGGCGTCGCGTTTTAAGGGCCATTGCGTGCTATTGCGCCGCCCCTGTAATTGTTATGAAGAATTTAGTACCATCTTTATTAAGGCGTTTCAAACACAGAGAAGCATTTTCACAGATGTTAAATGCACGTGTCATTTTAATTTGCGTGTGTAAGAATCTTGACATGAAAGTGCCATCAAGTTTCGTGTATTATGTTTGTTGCCAACTGAACACGTTGTACCCTTGAAAGCTTTATTTATGTTTCAGTAGAGCTAACAGTAATGTAAGGAATTTTTTTTTAAATATTTATTTAAATGTTTTAAATATTAAGTAACTACTTTTGGTGAGCTGAGCGAATATAGAATGTGCCAAGACAAAGAAGTCATCCAATATAGCTCTTAAACTGAGGATGGCTCGTATCTCGAGATCCCGGAGATTACGACTGAACTGACTCGAACTTTTTGACCGAGTGACCGGATGCTCTTTTATTTGTGATGTCGAGTACAACGATCTCCTTGGCTTAAGAACGACTTTTGAAGGTTTTGTTTTATGAATAAGTCGTCACATACTTAACATTTACATAACCTTATTTAATATGCAATTCGTGATCAGTATGTAATAGATTTCTTTATTGTTATATGGTTAATAGGTAACAGAACACAAAGTTGTAGTAAAAGAACAATAGCAATAGAGCATGCAGCACCAATAGTATATAGTAAATGATTTTTGTGTAGTAAGGGTCTTCTTAAACTGCATAATTACTAACACTGAAGTTTTATTTACATTGTAACGCATTTACAAAATATGTAAGTAATATTGCAGGTTGAGGGATACAAGTATAAAGAAAAAAAAAATACACGTTATTATATAACTAATAATTAATTTTGAGTTATAAGGTGTAATAGTTGTTGTTCGTCCTTAACAAGAATATGAGTTGATCCATGTGGAACGAACTTCCTTCTGAGTTTTTGTGGGTGAGCTATGACATAGGATTCTTCAAAAATGCGTAATAAGAGTCCTCTAGCAGCCTTGTCCATTGACAACGGTTAACACTTACCATCAACTATAGCTACCTAGTTTCACTTAGTCTTAGTCACTTAATCTTTAAACAAATATTAAAATCTATTGAATACAATCTTCAACAACAAAACTTCATTAAAGACAAACTCCGGGTCTTGCAACGTGCTCATCATATAAAGCAAAATTAAGTCTTCAACAAATTCAAGGCGCACATTAATGCAAATAAGTTATAAAGAAATTTGTAATCAGTCGGTAGTCGACCTCATTTGGGACGCGCTGTAGGCGGCTTAATGGACTACAAGCGGCGTCGGGTGCATGGAATTGTTTCTGAGCGGCTCAGCGCTATTAACTATAAGCACGTCGCTTTTGCTAGCCAGGGCTGCATTGTTTGCTAACTGACGTAAATGCCCTGGCCAAGTGAGTCTTGAGTGCGCAAAGTGAATGATAGAGAAAACTATTCAAGTTCAGAAATCTTATTTGGTGGAAAGTGTAGACGTATGGGTTCGGCCCATAAGTCATTGCGACCTATGAGGTCTCTTGTAGCAAAAGTCTTACTTGGTGCTCTGCCCGTGTGGAAGATGGATCGGAAAGGATTACGGTTGACAGCCCTGGACCTGAAAGTAGAGTACATCTGGTTAAGGTGGTTACTTCGATCCGTGGCGAGAAATTTAAATAGAAAACATTTTTTGTTTTCAACTAGTTAGTAGGTACTACATTATTTCTTAATTTGTGCATGTACCGAGTAGCATTGTATATTATAAATAATATTTCGAAAATTTAAAAGGTGAATTTGACCTGAATTTGAATATTGTTCCATGAACCACACAAACCGTCAAAAATTGTATTGTAACAAAACTATATTTAAATTTAGTTAAACTTTAGAACCAAAATGATACCTACATTAAACTATGCATATCCTACAGAAAGAAAATAATGTCACTGTTGATGTTATAACTAGGTCAAAGTAACAAAAAAATTATTTTTATTTAAACTTTCCACAACGGATCGAAGCGTCCACCTTAACTAAATTATTATGATTATTACTTATTATGATTATCTTTAACTTAAGCGTATTTATACAAACATTTCATTTATTGTATGTGCTTTAAACTGAGGCTGCAAGGTATACGAACAATATGATGCCAGACAAAAATATTATGTTATAATAATGACTATCAACAATGCTACTAATCTTAGTAAAAGTAAATAAAAGTTTGCGATATACATTAAGATACATATCTAAAACTGTTTATTTAAGTAAACTGTGACTATTTTAAAAACAACTAAGTAACTAGAAAAAACTTATATATATAGCTAAAAAGATGAATAGCTCAAAATTTCTTATTCCTTACCGACAAGTTTGATTTATATTTCGTTCTAAAGATTACGTTAAGCGCAAATCATAGCGAAATACATTTCATATAAATTCACATCAACAACGTGAATATTGCATGTCCGATCCGATTTTAGATTTTACCGGTTTTTTACGAAAAACTGAACACAAGTTCACTTCAACATTAATAAGTTCAAGTTACGAAAAACTGGTAAACTTAGTTTGTAGTAAATCGTACGTAGTAAATATAAATAGAACGTAATAAACACGCTGCTTGTCTAACAAGTTCGATGCGCTCAATTAGGGGCAATGAGGAAAAAGCTACATTAATTAAGGCATCGCAGGGTGACGGCGCCGCCGTGAGGATGTAACGACCTACTCACTTTTGGATTATAGCGAGACGAGTTGACATTCGTTTACTCCTAGATATATAATAAGAATATGTATCGTGTTACAATAAATATTTTGCAAAGAACGTATTTTTAGATGAATAACAAACAGATAACATAACAGTTTTATACTGAATTGAATTACCGAAGTACAGTAACACCCTTCAACACCTATGAAATTTTGCCACTAGCGGTCACCCATCCACAAACCGACCGCGCCCGTCGTTGTTTTACTCTGTCGATCACATTGAATCGACGCGAGCCATTGGGCTATGGACACTCCAGTTTTATAAGTACTATAACCAATTTACAAATTGGAGTTCAGTTTCACAAAAATGTAATCACCTGTAGGTACGTTATTGATTTTATTTTAACGTTTATAAGTACCATTACAATGTATGAGAAAGAAGGGCAGAAAGACAGCATTAAATTCGCGGTGGGACGCCGGCGTCGCGGCGCTGGTGGAGCGTTGAACTCGCGTTACGGCTTTTCACACGCGCTGGGTGCCGGCAGCCGTATATAGGTTCTACCTATATACGGCTCTGTGTATTTCTGCGGTGTTATAATTTATTTTATATGAAATTATATTCCCACCATAGATGACGTAAATTAACTGCAGGTTGACACTATCTAGTAACACTTATAAAAGTATCCATGTAAAGGGTGCCAACACATGCGGGTTTTGTACATTCAGGGAGTCACTTAGCACACATATACGGGGTGTTTAGGTCATATATTAGAAATTATTATACCCTATTTTCACCAGTTATAGGTATTTAGGTCCCATGTATCCTTAGAGGTAGTGTCACAGTCAGTCACAGACAGTCAGTCAGTGTACAGTCTTTCATTCTTAATAAGCTTTAATAGCTTAAATACCATGCTATAAATAGTTTTATTGTTACCTTATTATGTTACAAGAATTTTTCTATTTTTAATAAACTTTAAAAAAATCAAATACATATTTGATCGTATGAATTCCGGACTATGTACCTTGAACTTTGTTATGTTGGACATTAACAAAAACACCCTGTGTGAGCTGTGTACTTTTAAATAAAATATTGTCATAAATAATCCAATTATCATCAAAAGTGAACAGTGCGGGGCATTATATCCCAATGTTATTATACATCACCGTCATACATATGGCGGTTGACCGGGAAAACCGTATACGGATTCGAGATTAGAAATAGCTTGACACAAAATTGCGCGATAAAACCGGCAAAGACGCCGAGGCGTCAGCTTGAGGCGCTTTCAAGTAAACGAGTACGTCGTAACCCGAATTTCACGTAGGATAGCGGTTGCTAGTGTTGCTATAGAGCGGACATATACGTAACATATTAATAAACTTTATGTTAACAAATTAATAGGACTTTTATAAGTATAAAGTGTTTTGTCACCTTCTGTCAAATTCTGAATTGAGTTTGAATAAAGAAGACACTAAATCACTAATATAGGTTTATTCATTTACTAGTGGACGCCCGCAGCTTCGCTCGCGTAGAATTAGACCCATTAACGACGTCTACCCGTCTAACGACTTCAAAAACGGCAAAGTTTCGTTCTAACTTTGCACCCCCGTTTTACCCCCCTAGGGAGTGAATTTTCAAAAATCCTTTCTTAGTGCTCCCCTACGTTATAAAAGGAACCCCTGTGCAAAATTTCAAGTTTCTAGCCCTTATAGTTTAGGCCCTGCGTTGATATGTCAGTCAGTCACGAAATGCAGAGGGGATAACTCCGCATGGGGTACCAATGCTGGGGAGATGACTGCTGGCGCTTACGACTGACAACACGTTCTTCCCGCGCCATACGATACCTTAATTTTATTTGAATGCGCAGGGGTCGAAATGGTCAAAGCCAAACATTCCTGCGGCTAGCCGTACACCATTTCACATGTGTACAGCTAGCGGCACGAATAAGGCAAGGCTTTAAAGTTACTATCTACTGACTGACTGAGTGACTGACTGACTGACTGACTGACTGGCTGACTGACTGACTGACTGACTGACATATCAACGCAGGGCCTAAACTATAAGGGCTAGAAACTTGAAATTTTGCACAGTGGTTCCTTTTATAACGTAGGGGAGCACTAAGAAAGGATTTTTGAAAATTCACCCTCTAAGGGGGTAAAACGGGGGTGCAAAGTTGGTATGAAACTTTGCCGTTTTTGAAGTCAAGTGGGCAACCCGAACGCAGACGTCGTTAATGAGTCTAATTCTACGCGAGCGAAGCTGCGGGCGTCCACTAGTACGGCATAATTTACAATATAAACACATTAGTTTGCTCACGGCTGAGGAAAATTGTCATCATTTTTCTTATGGACGATAGCAAACCAGCATTTTTGAATAAGATTCAAATAGTCTCAAAGTTTGACCTTGAATATTTATGAAACTCAATTGTGCTCAATATGTGTATAAGTATATTGAAAACAAATTCTTAAACTGCAACATTGTCTTATAAGACAACCGGGATTTACTGCTATTGTAATAAGTAATCTCGGTACCATATAAGCAAATAATAAACATTTTATAAAACTGCTATATGACAGAACTTCGGAGTTGACTTGAGCCGCTACGAGCTACAGAGCTCTACGGTTTTATGTAGCTTCTCTCTGAGGTGTTACGAAAAAGGTTATGAATATTTTCGTTGGTTCTTTGATGTTTAAAACACGACTATCGCTTTGGAGTGGTTTAAGAGGAGTATGTTTCCAATTTAAAAAATAAAGCAGTTTAGTACTAACTGTAATTTTTCGACTGGCTCGTTGGTTTAGTAGTCGAAAGTGAAACGGCTAATCTAGAATCCTGGGTTGCCAAAGTATTACAGGGTTTTCCTAACTTAAATTCCTAGTAGTAGTAGAGAGTTTTGGACTTGTGCCCGGTATATGGTAATAGGCTCACCACCTACACATGGGACCTAAATATAACTGGTGAAAATGTATTACATATCTCTACCTACCGCTCCGGGGAAATACAGGCGTGGTGTAGCGTCCATAGCCCAATGGCTCACGTCGATTAAATGTGATCAAAAGAGTTAAGCAACGACAGGCGCGGTCGGTTTGTGGATGGGTGACCGCTAGTGGCAAAATTTCATGGACGCTACCGTGCTTCGGAGGGAAAGTAAAGTTGTTTTCAATGGTGGAAACAGTCGTTAAATCTTGTCGAAGACCTTTGGGTGGCTTGAGAACATTCGACACTGGGTTGGCCACTAATCCCTCCACCAATCCGCATTGGAGCAGCGTGGTGGAGTAGGCTCTACACCTCCCGCAGCATAGTCTGTGAGGGAGACCCGTGCCCAGCAGTATGGGTCGCAGCGGTGTTGTTTTAAGTTATGTAAGTATTTTTTGGTAAAACCGAGTTAGATATTTCATCATTGTTCCGATAAGCAATTTCAGATTTAATACCCGACTCTTGTATGTATTTCCTTGTGAATCCGTTACAATTTGCACAGAGGGAGGAGGCGTTTGAAGATGGATTATTTTTAATATTTCTCCGAAGCAAAAGACACGTTTTGTCAATAAAGGGCATGACTGCTTGCGAGATTACTTTCTTAAGTTCAACACCAAACGCAAACAGGGGTGAGCGTGACATCCGGTTTGTTGATTTTAGTACGAATTTTCACTTTTCTGTCTAGGGTTTTATAAGTCAGGAAGTCTTAAATGGATTCCGCAATGAGTGGCAGCTAAACAGAAACAAACAATTTGTTTCGGGAAATGCATAAGAATAACCTTATTTAAGTAGGTATAAAAAGTATCCTATAACCTATAAAAAATATCTCAGAGATCCAATGCATGATTGTACCACATACCACAATGTTTTTATAAAATTAAATACGAACAGTTATTTGTTGAAACAGATATAGTAAGTTAATATTTATTTTGTAAATACATCTTGTAGTTGCCGAATTTCCGCCCATGAATGTTGCAAGGTTGTATTTAGTGGCTTATAAAAATAATAACTGGTAACATGATATATGTTTACTCTTGCCGTTATCCCTAGCAATTTGAGGTAAAACCCGATTTTCTTCGTTCGTTTATTGCCAACAGAAAATATTTAGGTTATTCTTATTCTCCGCGGGAGTAGCTGTGCTTTTTGCGACCGTTCAATAACACAAGGACCTTCCGCCTAATGCTTCGGGAATCACATTTTTGCGGCTTTGTCTGTGAGATAGTGGACTGGCGACAGATTCAATAACCCGAGGCAATTTTGGCGAACATTATGCTTTTTGTGTTGATTACAGATTAAAGCGGTCGCATGTCATAATTACCATTTTATTTAAACTGTGAAGAAGGCTTGAATAAATTACCATGCTGATGAATTGTGCTTAATGGAAAACTTGCGAGAGATGACTATGACGAAGTAGTTATGATGATTGATTTATTTGAAATCAAATTTATTGAATTTTGCTTTTTATGTCTAATATGTTAAAACACATTTGCCACATAATTATCCCCGTTAACCCTACTTTGTCCAAATGTAGCAGACATAACATACAATAAGAAATAAATAATAACGTAACTCCAAAAAATACAGCCATAAATACACAATACTTATAAAGGTTTTTTTTTAAAGAATTTTCTTTTCAAAAGAACTGTCACTCTCAATTATTGTTCTACGTGTTCACCGCACTAGGATTGGGTAAAGTTGTGCCTATAATTAATACGTTATATGCTAGCTGCTATAATGTGTTGGTATCTGTAAATTATTTTGTACTAAATTCGGCGGACCTTTGTACCACTACAGAATTATTATCTCAAATTTTTGTTATTATAACAAATTATTTATAGAAAAATTAAAATATGTATTAGGTACTCTTGTTTAGGAAAGCCTTTCTAGAAAATATTACACTGAGAAAAAATCAGTCGTTTGATGAAGTCTTTAAAATGTAAGAAAACTTTAATCGTGATCTACGAAATTAATCATGTCGAACATTCTCTTGAGGCTTGAGCGTATCGCAAGTACGAATACGGCTTTTACCTTATCCCCTTATTCACAATTTGCACTAGTAGGTTGCTGGCACTACTTGTTTTAGAGTCAATTTATACAGTACAATGCAATACAATACAATACAAAACAAACATTTTTTTATTTGGTCCAAGAAGTTTTGTTGAAAAGGCTACGCAGTAACGCAGAATAATATAGTAATGTAAGTAGTGTTATAGTAAAAGATCGTTAACATAAATCAGTCTCATAAATAATACATATCGATGCAACAATTTACTATTCTACGCCAGTTCGTCTTTTGCAGCTTGAGAGCAGAAAAAATCAAAGAACACGTAGCATAAATATAAATATTTATATTTTACTTGTAATACAATAAAAGTGTTTATTTTGTACATTGACAGTTAATGGATGATATACTCTTCTCTTCTCTCTCGATGGTCTCTTCTATTGATATAAACTAGGCGAACTAAAAGGTACTGAAACACTAACTGAAAGTGTAGTTGAAAGGCGAAAGCGTAATGAATGCGCAAATGATCCGAGTCGTTTGAAAACGTTTACGTAAATGCCTTTGTTAGTGTGGATGGCGCATTACGAATGCATGCTATTCCCAAATGGATTAAATAGAATGTACCAAATGTTCCAAAACCCGTCTCAAATTAGGACCCATTTTACTTAAGCTCCGATTTCCCTTTCGCCGTGAATTTACGACGTACCTCTTTCTATCCGAAACTTTATTCGGGGCTTGTTTATTGATTCATAGTGTCTATCGGCATGTGTTCCGCTGTGAGTCCTTTCGATTCGGAAAAGGGGTTAATCGAATTTAGCTTATGTAGTTTAGCTTTTTTGATATTTTTGGTATTCCAATACTCAGTTTATACACAATAAAGTCCGAGTGGCTATGGATGAAATAGAGAAAGAGTTATTTGAATATGTTATTATAAACTAATACCTTTTTGCTACTTTGATATATTACCTATAGGTTTATTGATTCAAATCTGGTCATGGTGGAAGTCAGGTGGTTAAAAATTATATAACATTATTATACAACATCACGCCTGTATTTCCCTAAAGGGGAAATGTACTGTACTGTAAAGTGGGTGTACTGTAAATGTGTACAGTACACCTACTTTTCACCGGTTAAAAATTATATGCAATGCATTAAGCATATTAAGTATTATGCAATTTACATTTATGTAAACATAATTTTGTAAAAATTTGACAGCGGAAATACAGTTAAACTGATTTACATTTGAACACACAAGTGACCGCAAGCCGACAACTGCTGCCTCGGAATGCGGCCTTTTTAGCGCCCACAATACTCCTGAAAATTCTATTTTATATGAATAATAATTTTAACGCTAGATAATTCAAACTTCAAACAGCAATGGCTTTCACAGTTAGTTATGCCCGCATATACTTAAATATCTGCTGCAACCCATAGACGTCCCACTGCTGGGTGCGGGTCGCCCCCACAGACAAATCTGCGTGAGTACCACGCTGCTCCAATGCGGATCGGTGGAGAGGTTAGTGGCTAATCCAGTGTAGAATGTTCTCAAGTCACCCCAAGGTCTTCGACAAGGTTTAACGATTTTCACCATTGAAAACAACCGGGACCGACAGTTTAAAGTGCCCTTTGAAGCACGGTAGTACCCAGACTTACTTACATTCAAATCAGTACTGACAAATTTTTCCTCATATTCTTCGCATTATATATTTTTTAAGTAGAATTTTAAGCAGATGGTTCACATTAAATGGTAAGGTACCTAATACGTACTGAAATTTACTAAAGTAGTTTATTTTTTACGATGTTTATAGAAACCAGTAGATAGGCATTGAATTGTACGTTATAATTATATTACTATTATTTTGGTATTATTATGCAATATGTTTCCCAGATGCGAAAGAATTTTAGCCATGGAGTAATTATGAAAGTTTTTATAATATACCTACTTATTTTAAAAATGGTTTCAAATACAAAGATCGGTAGAATAGATAGAAAAATCAACGGCCATTGGATTTAACTTCTAACACCATGCGCCACAAACATCTTAAGAATTCCCAAAGGAAATATATATTTCCGCGAATATAAACACAGCAAAGTTTACAAGATTAGTGCCGTTAGCGTGAGTAAATTTATGTTTTTCTTATTTGCATAGGGGCGGGAAACATGGCGTGGTTGTTTTTCAATTACGTATATTCAGGGGTTTCAGGTATCTTCCGTATCTTAAATATTTCAGAATATTTATGAGGCAAATTAAATCAATAAAGATGGAGGCAGACTTAGTACTATTTTTTAACGTTTTTACATTGCCTGTTTCATGCTCTAACGCTGTTCATGTTTGAGCGTCGTAGAAGCAGTCGGAACTTAACTGAGAAAACACGCATTATACAAAACTAGCGACCTGCGACTTCGCCCGCGTTAAAATTAGCTTATGGCACTCGGTTTACAATCAAATCAGTAGCACTAAACACAAATACGTTTTCTAGTTTTTGCGTGACTGTCAATAATCATCCAATAATACAAACTTTCACATTTATAACTTAGGATTCACGTACATAAATATACATAGGTACACATCGATTAATTCAAATCTCAACAATTAATTCACAAGAACAATAAAATGATACGTAAGGAACAATAATTTCTCCCATTACATTCATATCGTTGACTTCCGGGCGTCGTTGCCATAGCAACGTGGAATAAGGCAAAGCTTCATCGCGCAGCGCCATATCGCATTTTCCACGTCATAAAACTAAGTGGATTTGGCGACGTTTCAATAACTTTGTGGATCTTGTCGGCGGGTTCAGGTGGTTACAGTAGATTGCAGGGTGTGATGACCTGAGAGTTTACGCATAATCTTTCTGATAGTTCAACTTATGTAAGTCAACGCCTGATATCATTTGTAATTTTATTATCAGAGTTAATCGTTATCAACTGCTAACCATAACCCACCACGCTAGTACACTGTGTATTATACTGACTGAAATATAAACAGACCATCTAATTGAACTCTCAGATAAGAAGGATTAATCACAAACGTTACAGTAAAAACGCAGTAAGGTTTTGAGCTCGGGATTTGAGACCTTGAGTGAGAAACTAATATTATCTCAACCATCAACCATTTTCCCGGCTTAATTGTATTACTTGTTACACAATAAATATGAATATTGAAGATTAGATGCCTGTAAATTATAAATAAATACTTAATGCTAGAAAACTATCAAAACTTCCACTGGATGGTTTTATACGTATTTTTGTAGAAACTATTTTAGTACAATTGGACTAGATTAAACATTTCTGCACGACTGAATTTTACTGTTATAGATATTGCCTAAATCTAGAGTTTTGCACTGAATTTGAAGTAGCACACGTACGTGAGGATAATCCTACGTTTGTATGAACAGAGAAAAGCAACTTCTTGTTCTTAGCTACATGATCATAAGATACTGTATAAACTATTCTAGTTTGTAATAAAAATTATACTAATATGATGATTTTAGATAAGAGCATAAGGATTTAACGTGACAAACTTCGAACAAGGCTCAGAAAGGAATTTAGCGAGTAGTGAAGGACGTTATTAGAAACATGAGTTTTTTGTTATTGATGATTTATTTTGTAGGAGTATGGACTGTTAGAAAAAAATAGTTTTCTTAGGTCTAGCAACATATTCATCCTTCAAGGTTGGATATGTTATCCTACCTTGAAGTTATCCGCACCGAAATATAATTTTCATAGAAACAATTTCCTAGACCGTTTTATGGTATTCATACTAAAAAAGTACAAAAGAGGTATCTTAAGAGGCAAAGGTGCTCCGAGCGTATACAAAAACTAATATTCTGTGATGCAAATATTGCAATACCTAGGCGATTTGCTTCTGAACCTCAAAGCTATGTTCCAATGTGCTCTCGTTCGTGTAGCTTGGAACTAGAATAGTATTACTTACGGTAACTACTTCCTATCGTAAGAGGCAATTTAAAAAAAGACGACGCAGTGTGGCACTAGAGGGCACCATCGCATTCTAACAGAGATACCGAAGCCGTAATCAAGGGCTGAGGTACTCGGAGGCCTCCGAATGGTGAATAACCTCGTCACTCCCACGATGTCCTTACCTACATACCTAGTAACTTTGAGAGAGCAACCACGAAAAAAAGGTTCCAGTATGCTCTAAATCTATGGTAGTGAAGTACCCAGCTGAATGAGATGAGAGCATCAGTCGCGGCAGCGTAATGACACATCGCGCCGCGCCGATATTGCCGTCTTTATTGCGCCTCTCGCACTTATGAAAAACGTGACGGATGACTCTACGTGTCTATGCCGTAAATCGTTCGCCTGTAGGATTCCTTAATTTGGTTTATCTATTGATGCTTAGAATAAGCTGGTGTACCTTTGCATATAGGAATTTCAACTTTAACTTTTCTTTGTTAGTATTGTGTTTTGTTTGACATCACGTGCACTAATAATATATTATTATGTGCTTCTTTTAAACTTTTGGTCAATATATCAATAGCAGTTCTTCTCGCAAATTAGCCTCTAAAACAAGAATACCACTACTGAAAATATACTATTACCTACTACTGTAACATACACTTTTTTATGGTAATGACAGACTAAAATACAATCGCAAGACAACAAAATTATGTTTCATAGTCACGGCAGAAGATATATTGTAGTGAAGCACAAGAGAATTTTACGTCGTAACAAATAGGTTTTCCATCGCACATTTTTGTGTACAACAGCTATATATTTCTTTGTGTGACAGCCGACACTAAATTCCCTGAAGTGAGTATGTCAATACATTACACTAGATAGAATGAATGTGTATTTTCAATCCTCTTCAGCTGTGATAAAGAACAGACCGATGGAACAAACAGTTTTCTTCATATTATTATGTCATTTAGATTGCGTACCTACGGCACAGCGTAAATTCATTCATTGAAATGTAAGTACATTCTTCTTCATAGAGATTCAATGATCACTGTAAATCCATTTTGTTATTTTGCGTCTATAAGTGCCGGCTAGATTTCTAGCCAATCTAGCCCCGTTCAGAAGCCCAGGATCCTCCTGGTATGCCCCTAAATGTAAATGCCCTGTATAAAAATGTATAAAAAACATTAATTATACATACTTATATAGTTTTCAAATTGATCCTAGACGTAGTAGGTACTTTTAGTGTTTTATTCAAATTGCAAATCCCGGTGTGAAATCGTCGACTGTTCCCATCTAAAATATTGAAGGTAATCTTCTTACGTGTGAAAATGCATTGATATTTTGCTCACGACTTCCGCATTAGTTCGATTTGAATATAGAGTTCCCTTGTATCTGTACTCGTATTGTTTCACAAAGTTAGATTTGCTCTTGCTCTTGCTTAAAGTCAGCTTTAAAAACTTGTTAATGCATGGCATAGGCATCAAGAATAAAAACAAAATCACAACACTTTGCTTAGCACATACATTTTATATATTCATTTATTAATTAAAATGTGATCAGAATACTATTAAGTAAAATTATAGAACTCTAAGTGATACTTGATATAAAATATATTTAAGTTACGTATTTGAATATAGTACATTAATTTAACGAATATTTGATACCAATTGCTGAAGAGCATTTAAACGATGTGTAGGTACCTACTTAATTTATGTGTCAAACGTTAAAACTTTCTATGTCTATTTATTCAATTATTAATTTCAATCCTTATATACAAAGGAGGACCTACCTTTTAACCTTTGGTGAAGTCACCGAAGGTGAAGGAATTTAAATATTTGACAATCAACTGAGAGCATTCGTAGGTATCCATACTAACGAATTATTTTGTGTTGATTTTGTCACAGATGTAGTGTTTGGGTGTCCATTATAGTAAATAAAACACGCCTTTGATCACTCAATAGGTGAAGTAGGTAATGCGTCCGGCCCACGTCCGTACTAGCTCACCGCTAGCTAGCGCGTGTCTGACTCGGCGCATACACTACAACAGAAACTACGTTACGGATCATACAGTTTTCACTAGTACAGTAATTGGAAGATACAAAAATCTATTCTACATTATATGACAGTTTTATATTATTCACAGTATTTTTGAGTTCTGATCACAACGGCTGCCTATTTGTGTTTCAAAAAATTATGTTGTACATAAATCAAATAATCAAGACTGCTATGAACATCTGAAACTCATACGGATTACGAAGCGGCATAAAAGCTCACAAATGCTTTCCTGAAGTAATGAAATTGGGATTCACGCCACAAATAAACTAAACAGATAAATATTTCACTGATGAAGATCATATTATGTATGTTACTTGAAATCCAAAATGAAACTAATACGTATTACTGCCTTTTGATGTCATATAAAAGCGCGAAGCCTCAACAAAGGGCTTGCGATCAGATCTCCGGTTCGGATCAAATCTCGCCTCCACATAAAAAGCCTTTTGAGAGCCTTAACGACCGATGTGAACTTATACTTGCCGTATCCAAGCCGGCCTAGAAACTACTACAAAGATTACTTGTTATACTCGTAAAACCTCCCTGGGCAATATTTATGTACCCTGATATCAACGGGATAGGTTAAAGGTTAATGTTATATGAATTTATAAAAAGAACAGGGTTGTCTCATAAAATAGAAAGCCGTCGATTATATTCCGATATAAATATTCCGAGCCATAAAAAGAAAATTGTAAATGAAAGATTTGAAATGCTCTTACAACTAAAAAGAAGCATATACAAAAATCAGCTTGCTGTGTAAATAATGCTGTATTATTTACTGAATAAATTAACTCTCACTGCCTTTACAAATTGTTCCGCGTGGGGCCTTTCTGAAAAGCAGCACCTACTCTTTAGTTTATCTCGGCAGGAAACTGGTAACTTACTCTTAACAAATTTCCAAAACTTGTTTGTTTTACATTAATTTGTTACACTACATAGTGAAGCAATAAAAACTTCGCACAATATTCATTTGTAAGAGCAAACTCATAAATTCATAGGTTACATGAGGCCAACTAACTAACATAGGATCGTTTGAGTTCATTACGCAAAACTGTGACATTGTTATACAATACTATTTCAACTTCATATTATGTACATATATTACTAACTTTTAACTGATTGCACTGGCTCTATTTCTGAAGGTACCTAGCCTACCTTACCTACCTAAAACCCTATCTAAAATGTCTTAAGTACAATTGCATCTACTAATTAGGAATGCTCAATTCAATTTTTTATGTTTCATACAATAATTCTGTGAAACAGAGAGTTATTGATAACTTTTCGTCTGAAATTTTATTTTTAATTTATGATTATAATATAATCCAAATTATAAGAAAAAGTATTTATTAAGTAAGATGTTACTGTGCTTGATAAAAAATCAGTGTAAGTATTAAAAATTAAAATAATATTTCGAAGCTATTGTTGTACCTACTTACGTATACATAGTCTTAGAAATCAATGTAGTCTTATAAATCAATATAAATGTCGGAACACGCAGTCTTCAGCTTTTAGCCCTATACTTAATTTATTTAAATCAATAACCTGAAACAACTCTGACGAGAATAAAAAAAAATTAGTATTCCCCCGTTCGGAGGAAACTCCGAACACCAATTTTAAACGCTATGGCCAATAAACCTCTTTACAAGTCAGTACTAACTTCGCTTGAGGCGAGGTAATGACGCGTGAAGATAAACCCAGTCCGTTTTACAATGAGGTCGCGTCTGACATGTTAAAATCCTAATGAAGGATTTATACATTACGCACAGGATGGAACGGTTCGAGGAAAAGCCACTGAAATTTATTTTTCTTTTTGTGCTGGTAATTTTAATGGTCAACTTTTTAGCGTGTTCATCATTAAATACCAAACCCTACTGAACCCTTGTATAGAAAAGAGAGAAGAATTTGACAACTCCGTGGCGCGGAGGTGCCCAGTCTTCCGAACCGCGGCTCCTGAGTTTGAATCCCAGTCGGGGGCAGATATTTATTTCGCAGATAAATATTTGTACTTGGGTCATGGATATTAAATTGTGTTAATTTTCGTATGTTTCCGGCTTCTGCGGGAGTGTGAGTGTATAGCGAATAGCGTAAATAGGTAAGTTTAGAATGGTCAGCTGAAGTGGATTGGCAATTTTCATACCTACGACGTTGTTAACATAATGACGAATTTGAATTGTAAGGCATGCAGGTTTTCTCATGATATTTCTTGAACGGCATTACATTACTTTAAAAAGTTTGGAATAGGATATAAAATACTAATATTCAAGATACATAATAGGTATATAGCTATTCTAGATAGGTATTGCCAGAATAGCTGTAATATGCCTCAACTGGACTCTATTTTAGTGCAATTATAAGTTTATATATTAACTTAACTTGTGGAAATATAGGTTTTCGCTTGGCTTAGTGTCTTGATGTTAAAACTGCCCCATTTAATAACAAATGTTGATGCTTTTTGTAACGCAACGAAACCCAATATTGATTTACGGCAAAACAGGGTTGGAACCGCGGTAGTATCTTCCCGGCCTAAGCATAAGCATCCTAGCTCAACAATCCTGAATTTATGATGACAGTGTACCGCATTCCTAATTTGTTACCAAGTTCGGCCCTTGTCGAGCTTGTTTGGATACCTTAACAGTTTCTCCAGCAATCTAGCCCAAAATTTTTTCCTCATTTGACGAGTGAGTTACATTACACCTGATGAAATTTTAGGGTTCAGTTATAGCCGCCTTAGCTAGACTGCTTTCCTAGGAAATCATCGGTCTTTATAATTTGAATAGGTACAAAAATTCTTTCAGTTAGGTACATAGTAGTGAATACGTGACTCCTGCAAACAATTTTTTTTTACAATGAGTTTATTGCCAATATCAATTCGAGTTAGTGCAATCCATTAGTAAATCGAGTGAGCGCGATAGGCAGATTTAATTTGACGACAATAATGGAAACAAATGTTTCAATCCCCTTCCAACGATCTCTCCCTCAGTGAGAGCGTGTGTTGTCACTCGTTGAAATACGGGACAATCTGATGCCATTTTGATTGGTTGGTTATTTTTTACTGCATTGAAAATATGAGAATCGATTTTTAGCACTTTAGTTATAAACATAATTTGAAAACGTTAATTGTTACTTTTGCAATGTAAATTAGTAAAAAATAATAAGGTGATACATTCATTTACAAAAAAATCGTTTTATTAAATTGTTCCCACCAAGAGTCACGTATACACAGTACGTAATCGTGTTACAACTCTGCCGTGATTCGAATTTGGAATCTTGTGATATCCTATAGCTGGGACTGGGAAGCTGGGAACACAATCTTGATACATGAATGAGACATGAATGAAACTGCCACACCACACCTGTTATTGACCTGATATTTCTAAGTTGATCTGATCACAGCCAGTACCTATAAGACTTTTTCATATATTATACTAATAATATTTTCAATACAATTTTGAGAAGAAATAACATCATTCAGTTTATATTACTGTATAAACTCTTTGACATGAGTTCATATTATTATTACCATATTACCATATAAACTCATGTCAAAATGGAATTAGAATTTTACTCTACCACTATCTACCACTACACATAACTAATAGCTTGTGAAACCCAGCTGAACAATAAGTGAAAATTTTCCAGACGACATACATTATATAATTTTGAAACTAGTTGGAGTACCAAATTAATTTCAACCCAGATAAGCCAGCGAGGTGTTAAGCCGCTATAAGAGTAACGTCCATAAATTATGCATAAAGTCAGATTTCCCCAAAGTTTGTGTCACCAACAATTTAAGTATTTTTTTTTTTTTTTTGAGCCCCGAAGATGGAAGTTGGGGCATACCCTTCCTGAATATATACTATATTATAAACATAATATAATCCAGGGGAGGGAGGTAGTGAATGCTCATGCATTCCGGCGAAACCATGCATGCATGCGGCCGGATATGTGGGACTCACAGGTGAAGCCATTGTGCCTACTCCACTAAACACTACCTTGGGATGGCTTTAGTCAACAGGACTATCAAGCCGACATCGGGGGACGACCCCGCCTGGAGGGGCGGGGCGCAAGCGGCGCTACCCTAGGGCGCTACCGCATGTTAACTGCACTGAGTGCTGTTGAAATGGGGACTTGTGCCATCGGGAGATGGCATTATCTGAGAGAACAGATTATTCGTCTGAATTCTTGGAGGCCTCTAGTAGGCACTCCAAGTTAGACGAGAGCTGATTAGGTGGGTCCGTGAGGACATTACGTGGCCTTCGGATTTGGTGGCCTGTTAGAGTGGGAGTGACATACTCCACTGTTTCCCTAATCAGTGGGTTGGAGTGATTTTCAGAGGACTTGAAGAGTCTCTCTGAGAAGTCTTTCATCACTTGCTGAATGGTGGGGAGCTCTAGGTCCCGGTGTAGTTCGGCGTTCCGGACGTACCAAGGTGCGTCGGTTGCCCTACGACAGAATCCGTTTTGCACTACTTGCATTGTGTGTATTATTTTTGGAGCCGCATGGGCGAAAACAGGGGCGGCATAAAGCATTACCGGTCGTACGCACACCTTATAGAGCGTTCGCTTGTTCCTAAGATTCATTTTACTACGCCGTCCCAACATACAGTTGAGTCGGCTCATATAGAATTTGGCGGTTCCAGTTACCCTTTTGATATGAGGTCCAAAGGATAATCTGGAATCTAATGTAACACCAAGATATTTGGTTTCGGACCTCCATGGGACAGGGGTTCCCGCAAAGCGGATGGGAGAATCATCAAGGTGTTTTCTGCGCTTATGGTCAAAACGAATTGCTGCGCTTTTGTCTGCGTTTACCTCGATACGCCATTTCCTAAACCATTCTCCTAACTCGTTAACTGAGCTTTGGAGTCGGTCCAGAACTGATTTAATCACCTGACCCCTGAGGTACAAGGCAGTGTCATCTGCGAAGAGGGAGAGTTGCACACCTTTCTTAGGGATGGGGATATCGTTGGTGAACGATATGAAGAGTAATGGGGCAAGCACTGAGCCCTGAGGAACCCCGGCTGTTATGGGGCGTTGCGTGGAGAGGATTCCTCCGTGTCTGAAACGGAAGGAGCGATTGTGTAAGTAGGATGTTAGGATCCGTACTATCCTGTCTGGAAGGCCAAGGCGGTTGAGTTTATAGATTAGGCCTCCGTGCCAGACTTTATCGAAGGCCTTGGCGACGTCGAAGAAGACTGCAACTGTCTTTTCGCGTCGTGGGTAGAACCCGCTTAGTATATATTCTACTATGCGGTGAACTTGTTGGGGACAGGAGTGCTTTGATCGAAAGCCGAATTGTTGAGGGATAATCAATGGTGGTTCGTCCTCCGGAAGGAGATGCCTTCGCATGCGAGACAGAATTACTCTTTCAAGTACCTTCCCCAAGGCCTTGAGGAGGCTAATGGGGCGGTGGTTGGATGGGATGTTAAGAGGTTTCCCGGGTTTCGGGATTCCTATGACTATTGCCTCTTTCCACGCTGCGGGAAAGTGACAATGATCAAAGCAGGCATTGAAAATAATTACTAGTAAAGTTATAACCTGCTCTGGAAAGTATTTGAGCGCGAGGTTAGATATACCATCGGCTCCTGGGGCTTTTCTTGGTTTAAGACCTTGAATTAGTTTTTTGATTTCGTCGGCAGTGGTCAAAATAGGATCTGAGAGGATAGGGAGAGAGTTTAACCGCCTGACTTCGTTTTCCACTTCTTCTACATGAGAAGTGGAGTATGGCTGCGTGCTTGGTGCACATTGTGCAGCTATGCTGTCTGCGAAGCATTCAGCTTTCTCATCGTCCTCGAAGGCGATACCACCATCGGGGCGTGTGATGGGAGGGGTACTTAGTTTCCCGTCTAAACGCAGGGCTTTCGCTACTCTATAGTATGCTAAATGGGATGGAGATATATCAGACATGAGAGAGTCCCAATTGGAGTTTCTCATTTCAGAGAGAAGGGCTCGGACCTTGCGCTGTAGTCCATTGGCCTTTCTACGGAATTCGGGTGTGGGGTATAATGCAGCTTTCCTAATAGCTGCATTTTTCTTTTGAATTAGTGATTTGACTTGGAGCTGCAGTTTTTGGATGGGAACCTTGACTACACGCTCGTTGTCATGGATGGCAGTCTGGATGGATATGGTTAAATTGGAGACCATATTGTCTATCTTTTCCGGGCTATCGAAATAGTCGGCTGAGATAGCGTACGGAGAGTCAGGAGCGTCAAACTCAGCGCTAAGTGACGCGTTATATCCTTTCCAGTTAGTAAAGGTTTTAGTGAGGGCGGGTGGATTGGGGTCGGTGGAACCCAGTTCAAGGGAGACCGGGCGATGGTCGGAACCCAGGTCATCGAGAGTTTCGATTGCTCTCGTGTGTAGGTAGACTCCCTTGAGCAGGGCCATATCTAATATATCAGGCGAAAAGTTCACCTGATCCGGATAGTATGTGGGGGATGTGGGTGTTAGGACTTCAATGTCCATGTCTGTTGTAAGCTTGAGGAGCTTCCTACCATTATTACTGGTTTTGTGGCACTTCCAGACAGTATGTGGGGAGTTAGAATCACCGAACAGAACACTAGAGTCTCCAAGCGAGAGTAGTGCTTCTAAATCTCTTTGGAGGGGGGGTTTGCATGGGTTGTACACTGAGGCTATGATCAGGGACTGGTGTCCTGTCATGCCCAGCTTGACAACCGTGGCTTCCATATTTGACAATGTGGGCGTTGGTATTAACGAGCAGTGAAGTGATTTCTTGTAGTAGATGGCAGTGCCGCCGCCTTTACGGCCGTCGGCTCTGTCATCCCTTACAAGAGAATAATTAGGGATGGATATGCCCTTTTTGACGGAGGGCATGAGGTGTGTCTCTTGGACTAGCAGTATGTCAACATTCCTTTTGCGGACAAACTGTCTAAGTTCCAAGATATTAGTGCGCAGACCGCGCGAATTAAAGGAAACAAGCGAAACGCCTTTCGGTTTTACTCGACCGGAGCTTATAGGGGAAGCGTTAGGCGCTAAAGACATTTATAGAGAGCTAATTAGCTCGTAGTGCTCAATCAGGGCCTGTAGGCGCTCCTGAGCACTCTGTGAGGCGCGGAGTTTGCGCGCGAGGATGCCAATTTCATCAATGTTGATGTTGGCTATGGTGTTGTTAATGACTTTTAGGTCGTCAACCAACGTTGGCATGTGACCTATTGGGGCCTTAGGGGCTTGGTGTGTGGCTTTAGGAGCCTGGGCGGTGGCAGCTGTTGGGGCTGCGTGAGCCCACCGGTTAGCGGGAGTAGGAGGGGGAGGTGGCCCTGTGCGGCCGATGGGGGTCCTCAGAAGAGGAAAATTATTCGCCGTTAAAGTAGGCGGGGCTTGCCTTATGGGCGGGGCCTGTCTAGTGTTGCGGGGCTGCTTATTCGCAGCCTTGGGCGCAACACGTGGTGCTCGCGGGCATCCACGGTAATTGGCCGTGTGGCCAGTACTCCAACATAGTACACAGGACGGGGGAGTAGGGTCCTCCTTAGTGCGAGTGCACTCCTTAGTTAGGTGGGGGACGAGGCACTTAACGCACCTCGGCTTGGCCGAGCAGTTTGCCGCCGCATGTCCGTATAATTGGCAGCGGTGGCATTGGCCAGGGTAACCCCGTTTATGGGGGGGTTCGGCTCGTACGCCGGAGAGCCCGCACACGGTGAGTGGTTCCCTGAAGATGTCCCTGGCTTTAGGGGTGTTGGTCAGTACGACCAGAGCCAGAGGGAATTGTCTTCCAGTACGGCTGTGCATCTTGTGCACAGCCTCTACCGGGTGTCCTTGACTTTTTAAGTCATCGAGGATAGCCTCGTTTTCCAATTCGTGAGGGACCCCCCTAAGGATGGCCTTTACCTTACGCTCCTCTTGGAGAGCGTAGGTGTGGAAGGGTATCTTGCTAAGGTTGAGGACCCTAGTCAGGATACGGTAATGTTCCATTACCGGAATAACAATTTTTATGAAATCGCCAGTATTAGTGGCTTGGGTATAGTGGACCTTATGCTGAGTGCATAGGTCGGCCACCGTGGTCCATTTGGACTTCTCCCGGAGGAAGATGGGGGGGGGAGGCTTATTTTTAGCCAACACAGGTGCGCAGCGTGAAGCCGGCTTAGTGGGGGCATTACCCTCGGGGGCGTGGCCCTGAGTTTGCCTTTGTGGCGCGGGTGCTGGAGGCGCCGTGGTGGCGGCGACGCTCGGGGTTTGCGCAGAGCGCTTAATGAGACGCTTCTTACGCCTGTTGACGGTTGTGAAGCCGTCAGAGACGTTGGAGTTGGACTTAATAGTCGAGTCCGACTCGTCTAATTGCGACTCATCGGACGAGTATTGGGCGGGGCGTTTGAGTCCCGAATGGGACGACTCGGTCTCCATTATGGAGTCAGCGAGGGACGCAGGCGCGGGGCGCGCGGGGGCGGAGCACCCGGTCGCGAGGGACGCGGGGGCATAGGACGCGCAAGCGGGCGCGAGAGTCGCGGGGTTATTATTATTAAACGCGCACACGGACGCGGGAGGCACTGGGGCTTCAAATGCGCACACGGGTGCGGGGGACTCAGGGGAGTCGGGAATGATCGTGGTCTGTCGTAGGTAAGTAATAAGTAAGGCATCCCTCTCCAAGGGCGTACCTGTAAAATTATTATTATTAAGTTGGGCTAGAGCCGCGGTTAATTCCGAGAGGGTGAAAAAACGGGAGCCGTCTGACGGGTCCATGATCGTAAAACCTCCCTGCCGAGGCAGGGGGGCAACGGGGGAAGCGCTAAAACTAGCTATCTCTACTGGAATTTAAGTTAATACACAAAGTAAACAAATACACAGAATAATACACAAATAATAACAATATAGTTGTTATTCTCTAGTGAGAACAACAATAAATAACAAGGATACTCTCACCAACGCGCAAGCTGAATAGCGGCGCACCGGCAAGCGCACCAGTAAGCGGCGCTCGGCGCTCCGACACACATACACACACAAACACCGAACTCCGAAAATCACTGAACAGATGCACGGGGGCGCAAGCGGGTGGTCGCGGCGGGCGCCGGAGCGAGACTGTTTGCAATTTAAGTATGTTATTGATGAAGTATTTATATAAAAAGACTAGCTGTAACCTGCCACGCTTCGCTATGGCACATTGTGATTGAATGGTTGCGAAATGAGAAACAAAACAAAGAATACATGTCATATAAGTTTAATTTTGCAATACTTGTGGGTATACAATATTTTTCGCGGATATGTGACTGATGCAAAAATTAGATAAAAACAATCCTTGATGCGGATTATATATCATGCTAAAATTTCAGCTCGATCGGTGCAGAACGTTTTGAGTTTTTGAAGCGTACACAAACCAACATAACTTTTCTATATATACATATAAGATTGTCGATTATGCTGGAGATTACTTAACGTGTCCGTTACCATATAAAGGTACTCTGTGTCCGTTACCGTAAAAACCACTACCATCTTTAGAGTGGCCGTTGTTAATTTTTCTAACGAGCGTGATGTATGCTGTTTGGGTATCGAAATGATTTTTTTATGCATGCAATATTTTTGTTTGGTTTCCTAACTCTGTGAATACTCAAAAATACACTATAAATTTGAGCATGCAAATCAAATGCAGAAAAATAAAAAAGTGTGTGCGTGTAACCTTTACGCGCGATTGAAGTAAAACTTATCAGGTACTTGATTTTTATAAGTTACTAGTAGACGCCCGCAGCTTCGCTCGCGTAAAATTAGACCCATTAACGACGTCTGCCCACGTTCATTCAGTCAGTCAGTCGGTCGGTCGGTCGGTCGGTCAAATCGATCATCAGCTGATCCGTGTTCAAATGTAAAAATAGTGATTATGTATAAATGAATAGGTCAAGATCAGCATTAGCTGATGCTTCCCTCTAGGTTACGTACGATCTATCGTACGAGAGCCGGTGCAAATCTTTACTTAAGTCGTTTCTCAAACTTCAGATTTTATTATTAATACGGGTTTGTCACAAAGAGTGCACTTTGAGAGCCTATGACAGCAACGAATGGACGCCTCCGGGCGACACGTGACATGGATCGATCAAATCTTAAATTATGGAAATATACAAATATTCCCCTTGGAAATATAATTTAGATGTGTGAAATGGCTGTTGTTTTAATTATAAAGGTTTAAATACCCTTTGTGTGGCAAAGAGGATTAAATTAGTTTCCCATTAAACCACTAAAATAGGTATTCTTGATTATTATGTAACGCACCGAGTAACAAAGTATCTTTTGAAGTTCTGCTTTATAGTTTTAATAGGTGGTATAAGCATCAATTATGAAGGAAATAGCAAAAATATAATTACTAAATTAAATTTTGTCGTTAGGTTGTTTGTTGTTACTTTGGTTTGTCGTATTCATACTGGTAGGTACAGTTATCATTTATGATGGTCTAATAGTTGCAAGCGCGATTGCTGAGCTAAAGCTCCTGGATTCAATCCCTGGATCGAACAAAGTACTATCTATCGGGATTTTCTAATTGCAATTCCGAGTAGCACGGAGTCAGGATATGTGCCCGGTGGCTCAAAACAACCTATACATATACATGGTACTTAACTTAATAGGTGAAGGGAATAGGAAAATAAATGTGAAAAGTGGCTGTAGGTACCTACTACACACCTGCCTCTTCGGGGAAATACAGGCATGATCTTATGTTATGGAACACTGGAAACAGTCGTTAAGCCTTGTCGAAGACCTTCGGGTGGCTTGAGAGCATTCGACACTGGGTTGGCCACTAACCCCTCCACCAATCCGCATTGGAGCAGCGTGGTGGAGTATGCTCTAGACCTCACGCAACTTTGTCTGTGGGGGAGACCTGTGCATAGCAGTGGGACGTCTATGGGTCGCAGCGATGGCGTTTTGGCTTGATACTGTTGTCATTAAATATTTTGTTTTTATATGGCCTATCAATGTCTCTTTGGTAACAATGGCTGCATCCAATTAGCGTCCTAAACTGGAACGTACTCCATCACGCTGCTCCAGTGTGTTCACATGAAGGCCCCCGACACGACTTGGCCTTCCAACATAGATAAAGGAATTTGTTAAAAAGAAGTAAGGTAATTTACCTGATATTAAAAGGTTTGCCTGAAAATGTTAGTTTCTCAGTAGTCATACCTACTACCTTCAGACTGGTATGACCTGTAAGAATAAATTGTCTCGGTGGTTCCAATTATCGTGATAATACGTATGAAATAATTTAGCAATACAGCTATAGCGCTAGTTATATCTCGTAATTCAACTAAGATGACAAGACTCATGGGTGTTTACGGTAGGTTTAAACCCATCCCGTCTTTACCAAATTCTGAGGTTCACATCTAGCACAGTTATTAGATTATACGTAAGTCAAGTTATCAAGTGCTCATCGTAGATCAGGCGTCTACTCGACAACTTGCTCCAAATCTCATGAATATGCAGCGTATTCACGATTTCAGCTCCTGGTTATCTATGCATGACACTTTAACTTCTGCCATAGTAAAATAGAATAAAATACGCAAGTACATTCTTATAAGTTTTACTTATTTATGAAATACCTTTTTCACAGAAGCTTTAAGTAGATACTAGTAGATACTTAAACTTTCCACTGTACATAAACCACTTTGTGGTTAAGCGGAAAAGCTTTTAGTTAATTAAAAAACATGCTTTTGCAGATAATTGACCTAAATGTAGAATAAAAAAATAATGGTTGTCTGTAAAGTCGGTTTACGGATGATAATTTTACGTGATAGCGTCATAAGAAAAAAACCTTTATTTTAACTGATAAATAAAATTAAGCTAATTATTAAGATACCAAATGCTTTAAGCAATAAATTAAAGACTGGAACTACTTATGTACTGTTTCTTGTTGGAATTCCACTGCAAATTTCAGTGGAATTCCAACAAGGTTTTGAAGTTGGAGAAAATCACGTTCAAAGATTTCGTTACATACATACTCGTACATAGGTACCAAGTTAATAAAAGCGTGTTAAAAATAGACTACGTCGAGAAAGAGATCATAAATTGATCTTGAGAAAATTATTAGAAATTCTGTCAGTTCTTTTTTTGATATTTACTCAAAAAGGAAAACTTTTACACAATGAAAGAAAACATGACAACAGGATTTACGGTCGATTTATTAAAGGGTTGTTTAATGAACGTCAAATTCCGTGTCGAATGTGATTACACCGATACATTTTGAATTGAGAACGAATCGAAAGGAGTGACGCTAACAAGTTACTAACAAGGCAGGCAGGATTGACGCGGGTGTGTGTGATGGGAACCGTTACGGCTTTATGAAGAAATTAATATAGAACAAAAAAAGTATAATATCCATGAGAACTTTGGGGTTGGTTTTACTTATTTCGACACATTGCCAATACACTTCAATACAGCGACGGAAAACTTTCTTTTTTCTATCGCTGACTAATATTTATAATCAAATTAGTTTTCCCCGCGGCTCCATCCACGTCAAGGCGTTTTCCATGCATAATTATACCATCAAGGGATGGATAATACACCAAAGAGAACCACTCATCAAAATCTAGCTTTACCCGCAGTTCGCCTGATTATAATTCAAGATAGCCAGTCGATTAAAAACTATTTTAGTGCTTCAATTTCACGGGAATCATACAATTTTCCGGGATAAAGGGTAGCTAATGTGACTCTCCAGACCCTGTTCTTTATCTGTTAAAATATCACATCTATCCAGCATTCATTAATTTCATTGAATAAGAGAAAAACGACAAACCAATAAAGTTTATCGTTAAAAAATCTAATGATTATAACAGTTTTTTGTACATTTCAGAAGGAACGCGGAATTTTCCAAGATAAAATAATTGATCCAACAATCCTGACATGTAGAGTAGAGAGTAGAGTAGTGAGTAGAGAGGAGAGTAGTAGAATAATCTAAATTTATAACATCTAATGAGTAGGCAATCGGTAGTTATCCATCTCTAATATGGTCACACATTGGCGGAATAATAGAAATGGATGCGCTTAATTCCATTTTTTACGTCAATAGACACAGTCTGTCATATAGGGCGGTGAACGGATTCGTCACACACTTTGAACACATTCATAAGCTTATGTCCCCCAATTCCGATCTCATATAAAATGGTTATTTTATTACGGGACTATTTGATACGTTAAAGCGACGTCACGACGTTTGACACGTGTTTAGCGTTCGATTTAAACAGCCATTGTTCCGAACCGATTAGGGGAAAACGCATATTATATTTGGGGCAATGGATTCTAAAATGCAGTCCGAATAATAATAAATAATACGTTGACGCTTGTTGGAAATTATTTTTTACAGTATAAAGTCTATTTTTATTATAGATCGCAATAATTTAAAGAAAATCTAAAGCATTTCTGCCCAAGGGTTACTCGGAGTAAGAAGGGTTACCTCCCAGTGCACGAAGCACAATGACCGGCTGCGGATAAGCTTTGCACTCTTTATTTTAACTCTATGAATGGACCTGTCGAGTAACAAATAGTCTCCAAATACTTATGAGAGTCCTTCAATATACGAGTACTCTGCCACTGGGCTGTCTCATCGCTTACTATGTACTCACGAATGCTTAATATGAAATAAACTCGTCCGAAAATAAAAGATAGTAGATACAAATTAGAACAATACCTTATATTTTCATTGCATCTTTCCTTCAATTAAAATGTAAACAAACCTATATTAAAATAGTTTGGACTGTAAGTCTCAGTTCTGAAACAACGGAGTGTAATCACAAAACTTTTTGCCCGCGTACAGCGTAACCTCGTAAGTTGGACAAACAATAAAACTCACGTACGAGAGTTGGTGTAGTAATTAGATTCCAAATAATTTATACAAGGGAAAAATAAAAATCGTAAATATTCCCGTAACAATAGCCTTAATTGTGCAAAAAGTCGTTAAGGAGGAGAAAGAACGGGGAAGCTAATGGGCTAGTGGAAAAGTTTTACGTTCATTGCGTACTTACTTCACGTTCTTTGGAATTATTTTCAAGCCACTTCAATAAAGAGTGCAGACCTCATACAGTTGTAATAACTAACGTGCTATTTGACTAAGCCAGTACGCAGCCAACCTGCGTATGGAGGCTCTGGGTTATAATTATGTCGTGTTCTGCCTGAAATACTACTCATAACTCCAAGATTTTCGGAAACCATGTTGCGCTGTTCGTGTTTCCTGTAAGTTTGCTATAATCTAATTAAACCTTATAATAAATCAACAACCCTGTTTTCTTATCTAATTGAAAGTTTAAAAAAATTGAATCCCAAAACAATATAATTGAAACACCCGATTCAACTGGGCAGGTCAACCTTATTATCCGAGCGGACGATACAAAACAATATTCCCCCTTCCCAAAGCCGTACAAAGAATGACAATGGCTTTATGACCCCGTCAAGAGATGTCACTCTCCCGCCGCGGCACTCGACAGCAGTCAACGTGACACGAGGCTCCGACAAATCCGCTTTGTTAAAAAATCGACGCCATTACATCGTGTGTCAGCGCTTGCGATTCCCATGAGCAGAGAACAGAAACTGTCTTGGTAGATGTAACAAAAATATTAATTTATGTTATTCACGTATGAATCAAGCAAAAGTTCCAGGGTATGAATCTATACAGACTTTGGTTTAATACTAACGTTTAATATTTTTTTATGGTCAGTACTTTTCTAAAGACAGCTATTATTTTATGCAAATAATTTTATCTTTATCGTATAAATCTCTCTATTAATCTATAAGGTGTTTGTGCCATCAGCCCACTGTAAGGTACTTCAGGCCATTTACCCCAGCTAGGAATAGTATACTTTCGCAAAAGTGTGCAAACTTTACTTTCGTATCTTCATTAATATTCTACTTTGAATACTTTATAAATTGAACAACCTACCTACGTTCGCTTTAAAATAATGCTCATATGTGAAACGGTACGAAAAGCGGTAGATTTTGACTTTAAGAGACATTAAATTATGCAGAGCTGTGGTTATTAATTGTGTGGCTATCTAAATGTTTCATACACGCTTCCTGTAGTAAAGAACTTTAATTGTCTTCTTGTATAAATCGAAACAGTAATTATTTGCGTTTTGCGCTCATTCTGCTACATTATTTGACTGGCCCGTTGGCGCAATCGATAGTGACCTTACCTTCTGCACCACCCACTAAGGACAAACATTCGTGTGACGAACACTTGTTTTTGTTTTGTGTCTTGATGTTAATATATATATAAGTATTCACTGAGTGACATAGGCTATATAATATTACTAGGCGTAAACGAAACTATTGTTATAGTCTATATATGTAAAATAAAGTCGTGTTAAATTTTTATTTTTTTAGTAACCTGACGCAAATAGGGTTTATGTGTATTATATGTGTGTGTGTATTATAATTTTGATTTTTATATAAAATACCCGTGCGAAGCCGGGGCGGACCACTAGTATATATATAAGTATGTATTTTAAAATATTTATGAATCTGACAGCCATAGTTTAGGGTCAGATGACCCATCCAATATATTTATTATTTATTTTAGCGCATATTCTTTTTGCACAACATAAACAGGCTTTATCTTGTGCGGATTATAAATTCAGATAAATTCAAAACAAGATTTTAAAATAAGTGCACTTACAAACTTGCAGCAGGTATACATAACTCATGGTGTTAAATTACGCAGCTCTAGACCAAATTTCATACGGGCAAAGACTCGGAAATATTACCTTGAGTATAAAAAGCTACTACTCCTGACATGCAAACTTTGCCAAAGACATTTTCGCATTTAATATGAATTCTGTGTAGAACAATCTCACTGTTGTATAATCGCAAAGCTAGTAGCATGGCATTCGTGTGCGCGGCATTCGACTAACCCACTTCACTTCAGTTCTAGGTCTAACTGACATGGATATAATGGATACGAATGTGGGATACTGCGGAGCCGATAGGATCAACTACCATGAATATTAATCTGCTGACACGTATTATTCGAATATTTCCCTTGTGGATATTATGAGGAAATATGATTTTTTCCGTATATTCACATCGCCCGCCTTGCTTGAGACCCTATAATTTTATAATAACCTAAGCTAAGCTGCAGCACTTAGACGTCCTGCTGGTCTGCCCTACAGACAAATATACGGGAGGTCTAGAGCATACTCCACCACGCTGCTCCAATGCGGGTTAGTGCACAACCCAGTGTCGAATGTTCTCAAGCCACCCGAAGGTCTTCGATAAGACTTAACGACTGTTTCCACTATTTGTGGAAATGTTTCAAAATGTTTCAACTGAGAATATTATAATGTGTTTGATATGGCACACGTGGCGAATACCACCCTCAATCGACTGCACTATCAATTGGTACCTACCCCCGAAGGAGAGCCAGATGCACAGCAACTATTGCAATGGAATGGAAATTATATAAGATCTGTTGTGGTGGGTTTAGAAGGACTGGTACTATGACACCTGCCATTCATAACTTTACAAATTTAAAAAAAGCGGCAAAGTGATGACTCGCCATTAACTACCTACCCAATATGCCTATTGGCTACACAAATATGCCGCAGAACGACAAAGGCTGCATTGTGTTCATGAGTTACGCAGGTTCTCGAGAGGTGTACCGCGTCTTAAATGTGACGGTTTTACCCACACTACCAACTGGTGAGTTACGCAAGTTTCTCTTCCATGCTGCGAGCATATAGCTCTAATGCCCCACTCTGGATGTCCGGTAAAGACGAGCCAGAGGCGAGACTCCTGCGGCCCTTCCTGGGGTCTACTCCGTCCGTATAAAAAAGGCGGGGCAGTTTTGTATGGCAAAACGAATCTTTCACGGACCGGGTAGCCGATAAATAATGGTTAGCAACCTATTGAATCAGTTTCAATTATTATCTAATTCATGTATAAACACAACTAAACTAAACGTAAATCCTTATTACCCTGGAATAAACACACGATTGCATACTTATCTGTAGCGGTACAGTTTGAAACCAACGACCGGAAGCGGTAAAAGCCGCAGCACCGCCTGCCAGTTAGAATTTGTATTGTAAAAGAAAAAAAAGTTTCGCAGTCGTACCTAGAATAATTTTCTTGTATTATAGAACAAAATGTTAAATTAAATATACTAGAAGTAATCCTAAAACTCTCATGCTAAGTTCAAGATAAACTTGGTGTTTCGAGTAAGAACGTAGTTAGCAGAGTATGCATACCTACATCAGCGAAATTACTCTAGAATTTGCAAAGTTTCGCCGGCATTCACAATATAAGAACTTTGAAATCTTCCTTAAAACTTTTCGCCTCAATACTTTTCACCTTAACAACTTCTAGCTTCGATTACGCACATTCGACATAAAATTTAATATTTTGAATGTAGGTATACTGTAGGTAGGGGAGACGGGCTGGTCGTGACATTTTTTTTATAAAGTGTCGCAATTTTTTTCTTGTTTGATTGTTTTACCGGAATCTAGGTTTATTGTATTATGCAACTATTCGGGTTATTAATTCAAAATCAATTTTAGATACCAGACTATCAGAAGTGGCATAAATGAATGAATTCTGGGAAAAGTGGAGTGTAACTTTTAGCCCCGCGCCAGGGGCTGGTTGTTACACTATAAGGGGCAAAATGTTACAATAAAAACCAAACGTAATATAACACTTTTTTATTAAGTACCTACAATCACAGTTTCATACAATTATTGTCTACAATGACAAACTACAGTAATCTATATAGCAGTATTTTTCCTCATTAAAACAAAAACATAGTTGTTGACCTGCCTGACATCTTTTGGCGTCAATCCGTAGTAAATTTGGCTGATTTTAATGAAGTAACTCAGCAAAATGCCCTCTTGCTCATCTCTGAAAACTTATCTGTTCTTCTGGTAGCCAACTGTGATTGATTCTATACGTGGGCCCTTCTCTTTAGCTTCTTTCCGTATTTTCAAATATCTTGTTAGCGACATATGACATAATTCAAGATCTTTTGCGATGTCCCGATTTTTTTTAGTTTTATCCTCTTCCAAAATAGCTGCTGCTTTTTCGTAAATCTCTTTAGATATTTTTCCACGCTCAGTTTTTCTTTTATACGTCCTCATCCTACTAAAAAATAAAAAAATATGAAACTCCAATTATAATATTGTAGGTAGTAATATGTAACAACCTGCCCCGAACAAATGTCACTTTTAGCCCCAACGCCAAAACTGACCTTTCAAGATTAAGTAGTAAAAACAAAAATAAGTATAACTGTATAAACGTAGATTCGTTGCAAAAAGAAAGGATTAGGGCACAAATATCACAACACACACATATCTGCTTTAAAGGAAAAATAGTTTGTAAACCAATATTACGAAAAAACTAAAATGTTACTAACCTATTGTTTTGACGGCAACGTATAAGGGCTCCTCTCACAAAAGCGCTGGCGCCACTGGCTCGCGCGGCGTGCTAGCCGGTGGTGGTGTGATGATTTGTCACTTTCTCACGTCAATATAGCATTCCCTGTTTAGCCACTGTTGCCGCTGTAACTACCTACCCCTGTCACGACCAGCCCCAGTCTCCCCTACACTGTTTTATTCGTATTTTTCTCACTTTAATGTTCTTTTTCACATTATTATTTAACCATACATCATTTAAAATACTCTTGTGACAATGCTTTCTACATAGTTACTTTTTAAAAGTCCGTAATAAAATATTATTCAGAGTTATAAATTACCAAACCTTTTTAGATCAATATT
Source organism: Carterocephalus palaemon (assembly GCA_944567765.1). Taxonomy (NCBI): domain Eukaryota; kingdom Metazoa; phylum Arthropoda; class Insecta; order Lepidoptera; family Hesperiidae; genus Carterocephalus; species Carterocephalus palaemon. Next base: position 8,493,514 of record OX155651.1, on the reverse strand, counting down.
GACTTGAAAGTAACTTTCAAATAATATAATCTGGTGTTAGCTTGACCCAGAGCTATCAGACTGATGGCGTACTATGGTACGAGTACCTACTCGTAAAATAACCGAAATCTCTTTCTATTTTCTCAATTAAATTCCAGTAGGTATACAAGATATAGGTTCATGTAAGATCGTGTGTTCTGCTTTGGATCTGCTTCAAAACTACACGCGATACGTAAACAAAAATATCTGTACATGTTTCCAGACAAATCCCGAGTCTCCTAACGAGGTGCAAACTCGACATGGAAGCGTGTAATATTTCACAAAATTTGCAAGACAGCTCGTTGCAAAACTCGCAGGGTTTTACGTCTGGGCGAGCTCTCTTGATTGCCACGTTGCAACTCTACTGTGGCTGCTAAGCACTACTTTGCATAAGGCGGTCTCGTGTCTAATGCTCGAGTTCTATTTCCCGATGGCCATGACCTAAACTTTATTGATTATACAACCTTTGCGGCTTTGTGGTAGGTTCTACACTAGGCTCACCACAATACTCACAAGAACTCGTCAAGATTTATATATTCGTAGGATTATAATCAATTCTTATAGTGATGCTTATTAAAAAAGCTCATAATCTTATATGTTTTGTATTTACCTATGTGTTTTTATCCTAATAAGTCCCCAGGATCCCGCAACTTGTTAATGTTATGACCGTTTTAATAAAACAAATGTTCTTGTATTAATGTTTAATTAAACAATATTTTGTACAGGTCGTTTCACTGAAACCTTTCGAATATTTTTATTGTGTCCTGGTTTGTCTTGCCATTTTGTGTATTGTACCATGTACCCATTCAAAATATTTCATGGCAACATTATAGCATGCTTAGTAACTATAAAGCAAACATTTTATCGTACTGAAAAAAACATTCTAACTACCGAAACTTACTGTACATACTCGTTAGCATTTCCATATCAAGCCGCGATTGTGTGGAGATCCTGTGTATGCACAGAACACTGTTCTGTGTGTGTATGTGATCCTACCATAAATATAAATTTTAAGGTTGTCATTTTAATACCTAACCTGAAAAAAGTATTATATTCAAAAGTAGTATATTCAAAGTATTACCGTGACCGCTATCACAAAAGTAATAATAATAATAAATTAAAAAAGTTAGATCCCAAGGTTATTGACCAAATAATTGAAATAAAATGAATTGATATAGGTGGTATGGAACCCAGCATGTGCGAGTCCAACTCGCACTTGACCGATTTATGCACTCAAAAAGGTAAGTAAGCGGGACTTATTAGGCTGTAGAAAAATATTCATGTGAATGTTTATAAGGTAATTTTTCTAGCTATTTTTGTTTAGCATGATGAATAACGCAACAATAGGTATTTGTGCCAATTTATGTTGGTAAATATGTCACTTTTTGTAACTCTTTATGCGCCTTGAAGTATTTTTTATTTAATTTGTGTGCAATGGTAAATATTACTCGTACATACCCAAAGCTTATTAAGATATCATATGCTCTTTTTCTTCAATTAAGAAGCTTTATACATACAAGTTTATGCTGTTTACAGCCGCACATATTTTTATCGAGAAATTATCCAAACGCTACATCCCAACTTAATAGAGACTGCGGAATTCCGTTACCGCATTTCATCGCAAGCGAATAAGCACTTCCCCAAGACATACCGCAAGTCGGGACTGCATTACGAAGCCCGCGTTATGACTTGGAAAATGCGACACTTCTTACCCTTAGAAGGGCGAGCAGTATTTATGACGTACTCTTGATTTATTGCCTAACCACCCTAGCATTCAGACGTTTTGTTATTTCTTCGGATGAGGATGAGGGCGACGACCGGAATCAGCATGCAACAGATACAAAGCGTCACGCACAGAACATCGTTAGGACTGGCGACGTGGCTTTCGTAGCGATCAGCTGTCAGGATTATCCTTCGTCAAATCGTCAACCTGCCCTCTTATGACAGGAAAATGTAAGGAATTACAAAATTTAAGATAAATTACAGATAAATATAATCATCTACAAAATATTATAATATAAATGCTTCAGTCTCGATTTCCTATTCTAAAAATTTTGAAAAAACACAATTGGCTCATTATAAAACATTTTTTTACTTGTTTTTCACTTAACGAAACTGAGAACGTATATATGTAGATCAATTACCTTCTTACGTACCTCTTGCATAGTTTTAAATGGGTAGAAGAGGAATTTGTCATGCAGTTGTCTGGTCTCAATTCGTTTCATACATACGATAGCACCTCATTCCGTCTCCATAGTACCCGTTAACGTGTAGGGATGAATCTTGCACCCCATCACCCTATCCGTCCCGACAGATTAGACTCGGTCCGCTGATTCCGCCTCAATTCACCGATATAGTTAAAGGAAGGTGGGCAAAATATTATTACGAAATCCTAAATAAAGCAATATGGTCGGTCGTGCGCGTAAATTGAGAAGGGAGTTTAAATATAACAAGATAGAAACACGGTGAAACCAAACAGAAGTGATTGCAAGTTACAGCGAGTAATAATATTATGTATTTAGTTTCGGTAAAATATAAATCTCTTCGCTGCGACCCATAAACGTTCTACTGCTGGGCACGGGTCTCCCCCACAGATATAGCTGCGGGAGGTCTAGAGCATACTCCACCATGCTGCTCCAATGCGGATTGGTGGAGGGGTTAGTGGCCAACCCAGTGTCGAATGTTCTCAAGCCACCCGAAGGTATTCGACAACGCTTAAGGACTGGTTCCACAATTGAAAACAACCAGGACCGACGGCTTTACGTGCCCTCCGAAGCACGGTAGCGTCCATGAAATTTTGCCACTAGCGGTCACCCACACACCGACCGCGCCCGTCGTTGCTTAACTCTTTCGATCACATTGAATCGACGCGAGCCATTGGGCTATGGCTACTAAATCTCTCATTTTGCAAGTATTCAAAAGCGCTATTTTATAATTAACTAGTGGACGCCCGCAGCTTCGCTCGCGTTACACATTCACTAACTTCAAAAACGGCAAAGCTTCATACTAACTTTGCACCCCCGTTTTACCACCTTAGGGGATAAATTTTCAAATTTTTCTCGCCGTAAAACCATCCTTGAACTTCAAAGAACATTTAAAAAAAAGAATTGGCCAAATTGGTCCAGGCGTTGTTGAGTTATGCGCTTACCAACACATTTTGCGATTCATTTTTATATATTAAGATTAAAGAATTTGTGATTTTCACGCATAGGTAATTGACTCTTGCAAGTAGACACCGACAACCCGCATGAGCACAGTTGGTACAAAAAACATAGTAATTATGTCATGATATAGGTACTCGATAATCTCGACGCATATGAAATCTGTGACTGGTTGCATGCTTACCAAAAAAATTTTAACGGCTACAAACAGAACTCGCACAAAATCGAAAAGTGGAACGAAAACCGAATGAAACCCTAAATAATAGGGACATCCCGCTACTGGCAGGCGCCTGTGTAATCTTCTGACAGTAAATTTTAACTGACTTAAAAAAACCGTTGCAGTTAAACTTAATTCACACAAACCTCTTAAAATAAGAACGTTCATGTAGCTATTAAGAGGATATCACAAGCGAACAAGTCGACACTTTTTCCATACAAACGTAGTCCCCTGTTTCCTCGTAGGATAAAGAAGTAACAGAAGAAAAAAAAATACCATACGATTTATACGTACCTCTGCCATGACTGTACGTTTTGTTTTTTTTCATAATTTGATTAATAGAAGAGAAAAAAAATCATTTAAAATCAAAAAAATCGACTTTTTTTACATACATTTTCAAACATCAAACAAACTGGTAATTACTAATATATCCCAAAAAAGCAAAACGTACGGGCATAGCTTAGACCCTGTTCTACATTTTAACTGAAAGAAATATTGAAATCGGTCTAGATTTCGAGGAGGAAACAGGGGATTACGAAAGGACGATTTTCTTAATTTTACGTAGGTAAAATCAGTTCGAGACTGCACTTCTCTCTATCGCACGCTAAGGGGTAAGGTTGGGGGTCAGCGCGACGGCAATATTTTTGGTAAAAACCTATTCTTCAAAAGTGACGGTCGACTGGTGTCCTCTTAAGGATTTCAAAAATAATTAATAATAGCACAATCATCAAATAAATCACGGTAGCTTTATGTATTAATTATTCGGTGACCCTTGAAGGAAATTTCATGCTTTTAACTACTTTAATACCATTTAAATTTCAATACACCGTAGATCAATCCTTAAAGGTGGCACAGTCTTGCAGCAAAAACGGCAGAATAAAACTAAAAAGCGAATGAAGACGTTTTTAGGCTTACCGGTAAGTACTCGCGGACGCCGTTGCAAATTAAAGGCCTAGAATACTTTTGCAATGGTTTTATTCATTTTCATTATGAAACTGCTGATTTCCTTCACGGCACAATTTTTCCCGTGTTATTTATTACTTAACAGCTATTGCAAGTGTAAAGACCACAATTACGTTATTTAGTCATGTTCTAAATATCTGAACTTGTTTTTTTTGTATTTTAGCTGTGATTAAGTAATACATAAATATAATAAACTAGCTTTAGCCAGAGTACAAGTAATTAGGTTACTAAAAATGGAATGGTGGAATTTAAAAATAAGGTAATATTAAAAAAAACAATTAAATACGTATTTCTTTGATTTTATTTAACTAACTAGTGGACGCCCGCAGCTTCGCTCGCGCGGAATTAGACGTAACATAACCTAAATACAAAATTTCATTGAAATAATGTAGGTATATACGAAATACTTTCATACCTACTAACTTTGCACCCCCCCTGGTAAAACCCCCTTAAGATATGATTTTCGAAACTCAATAAAAAACCTCCATAGGTACTGAGTTTCATTCGAATAACATCAAAAACGGCAAAGTTTCATACTAACTTTGCACCCCCGTTTTACCCCTTTAGGGGGTGAATTTTCAAAAATCCTTTCTTAGTGCTCCCCTACGTTATAAAAGGAACCCCTGTGCAAAATTTCAAGTTTCTAACCCTTACAGTTTAGGCCCTGCGTTGATATGTCAGTCAGTCAGTCAGTCAGTCAGTCAGTCAGTCAGTCAGTCAGTCACCTTCTCTTTTTATATATATAGATAACTCAAATATCAATCAATTTTCATGTAGCTTGAGTTCTAGAGATGGAATTTTCTAAAAACTGGAGATCTACGATATAAAAAGTACCTATTGTTACAATTTAAAATTTCTAGCTTTAGCCGTTTTGGCTGGGGGTTGATAATTCATTCAGTCAGTCAGTCAATGAGGACAAAGAGTTTTTTAAATACAATAGATTAGGTTCTAGACTTTTATAAGACGGTTACACATTTTTAGACCAAGCTCAATGTAACCGCAAGAGCCGCAAATTTATTTGGCCGCAATTAATTACACCTCATCGAAAAACCGTTCAATTACTTTGAAACCAATTTTATTTTTAAAATGTACACTGAGTACGAATATTACATTTTAGTTTTAGCCATCAAAGCGCTCCATTTAGATAGCAGTTAGCGATCGTTCATTTATGAAGTACCTAAGCGCACAAATTGATTTGCAAACAGCAAAGCGGTCGGTTCGTACTCGTAGCTCGACTGACAACGCATGTTTCCGTGTGTCGTTTCGAAATGCTTATTGGGATTTCGAATTGTCGATGCTTTCAATAATGTTCCTAATAGAGGTCGATCCGGTCCACCAGTGGGATGAGTGTTTCGCGGGTTAGTAAATTTGTTTTGTAACTACATACCAATACGTCTCTACGGTTGATTCATATCGAGTGGTTTCTGTCAGTATTGTGAAAAGTCAAGCTTTCTCCATACTATAAACGGGCAAACTGATATGACTAGCCAAATGAGTGACTAGAATGCATGGGCCAGTCCAAATACTGTTGAATACTTAGAAAGTTTCGATTTTGCTTGGTTTATTAAATAGGTAAATAATGTTTTGTATTAACTTTTTAACACGCTTTTATTAGCTTGGTATGTATGTACGAGTATGTAGGTATGAATGTATGTAAAGGAAACTTTGAACGTCATTTTACACACACTTATCAAGCCATAAAAAATTCTACATTTTAATTCGGTTATCTACAAAAGCATGTTTTTTAGTTTTTTTTTTTAAACGATGTTGTTATACAACGTGTTACAAAATAACCCGTAAAATATAATTAATTATCAAAGCCAAAAAAGTTGTCATGCAACCCTAGTAAGCTGTCATATCATTGAATCAGATTATTTAACAGAAAGGATTATTTTACTTTTTTATTTCCCCGAAGGAGTAGGCAGAGGCACACCCAATTTTCACCAGTTGTGTGTAGGTCTCATTTAATAGGTGTTGAGCCTATTGCCATACACCGCACCGGGCACAGATCTAGACTCCGAGCTGCTACCGGGCATTTCAAGTTAGAAAAACCCAAAAGTTGTTACGACCACTAGACCAACGAGGCAGTCTAGCCTGTTGAGTATTTTGCAGTTCAATCTATTACCTAACTACATCGAACGGGCAACCGACTTTGAAATTGCTTAATAGACCGTATATTGGAATATGGGGAGAACGTTTTTAATTCTATTTGCGTTGTCAAAACAAAGGTATGATCCCTTTTCAATTAATTTACCCCAACCGTCCCTAGGGTTTCTTTTTCACGATTTCGATTTGAGGTTAATCGGGAATATGATACCAATTTAATATTAAACGGTGAAAATATTTACATAGGCTGTCAAATGAAATGCTTTTTTTTTCAGTTTTTTTATAACAATTCAAGAATTTAATCCATTAAGGAATAAAATAATGTAGGAGTTTTTACCAAGATGTAGTAACGAGCAACGAATGCAAGAACCTATAACTTTAAATCTTTGAGCAACTCCGGTCAATACTAATCCGCATTGGAGCAGCGTGGTGGAGTATGCTCTAGACTTCCCACAAATTTTTCTGTGGGGGAGACACGTGCCCATCAGTGGTACGTCTATGGGTTGCAACAGAACATACATATGGTGAACTATCTACCATACCATATGTACCTACCTGTTTTAAATTGAAAATCTAAGTGCCTACTTAGATTTTCAATTCAAAACCTTCTGAGGCAAAAGAAGAATGGGCGGTAGAACTAACGGTGAGATTATAATGCATGATTATTGATGTTTAATAAATATGAATTGCATTTTATGATAACGCTTTTTCAGGAGTACAGCATTAGTAAATACCAGCGCAATATTACAATTAAGCTAAGATACACAGAGGAAGTTTACCTGTTAGTTCTTGAACTACAAAGGTACCTATCCACATTGTGTATCGTTATGTTATGTCGTGTAGCTTAAAGCAGTTCATATAACAAAGACTATCCAGTTCTTGACACAAAAATAAATTGTGGATCTCTTAATCAATCAACACAACCCTTTCTTTGTCCCACTGTTGGGCACGGGTCTCCTCTCAGAATGGGAGGGATTTTTGGCCTTAGTCTACATACATCCTAAATTTATTAATCCTTGTTCAAATAAAAAACACATAGGCACAAACCTCTTTTCTTTAAGTTTCACATAGTCTTATAATAGGTGAGAAAAAAATGTAACTGCGATGTTGAGTTCATATCAAGATGTGAGGCGTACCTATTCAGAAAGCGCTCGTGCAATAAGAGACAAGCTTTGGAGGCGTACGAGGTTCAACTACTCTCTGAGATTACAAGTTGGTGTACTTGAGTAGGCAACTTGCAATTGAGTATGTGAATAATGCTCTATGAGGACATGTATAACTTATTGAACATTTATAACCTTTTTGAGCAATTGTATGTCACGCTAAAGTCTAAATCTAAATAGTCAGCTAGAATCGAAATCCATTCACCCGATGAACGCCAGAAAATGGATGGCGCTCGATTCATCGAACCTTGTTTTCATACGATACTTCTAAATTGATAAAATTTTGTTTGCTAAATTGTCTGCTGCTATTTTTACACTCCAATGAACTAGTAATTTGAATTATACAGAAAGAAGAAAAAAAAAATTTGACAATCGGTAGAGACCAGACTTCGCTCTCCCATAAACTCTGAATGCCAATTTACACTTACACATTAACAACAGTCAACACAAGTATATTTTTTACTGCTCATAGATGGAATAATACAAACCTTGTATGGATTAGTATAGGTGTATAAATGTATACTATACACACGTCTGGCTACCTCATAGGGGAAATACAAACGCAATGTTATGTTGTATGGTTATTATGAAATAAATAATAAAAATAACAGTTACAGAGATAAAAACAAAGTTTCCTAAAATAGTACGTATAGTAGTATAAAAACGTACTTATAGACAGGTTATATAATACTTAGTCGAGTTTACACGTTTACGTCCACAAAATAGGTCACACAGTGCATAAATAATAATTTATCAATCGGTAATCGTTCTCCTGACAGCCGCGCAGCTACCGTCTCGTCGAGTGCCTGGCACCAAAATACTAGGTACCTAAATATTACCTTATTACCCTCGGATTTGCCCACATTCAAACGTCTTCTGTGCAGAATTCCACTACTACCTCTACCATTAAGAAATGGATTACTATATAAAAAGTATATACAAATTTTTCTAAGGCAAGCCACGCAAAGAACAACCAACCACATCCATCAAAATCAAGCTTCACCCGCAGTTCACCGCAGGCCTATCAAAATCCGAGATATCGATCAAGCCATAAAAAAATTATCGATAGTAGAACATCTATTTCATTTTATTTCGACTATAAAAAATTATAGTCTGTTTTTTGCTCATTTCACGGGAATCATGCTAATTTTCAAAATAGTGTGCCAAAAATAACATTGATCTGTTATTCCGTTTAGGAGAAAAAGGATAAATCAAAAAACAAACACATTTGTCCATTTATATATTTGTAAGGATAATGTGCACTAACAATAAAATACCTATGATTTGAACTACGATATTGATATCTACGTGTATGTTAAATGTAGTGGATGTGGATGAATCTACAGAGATCTCTTTAGCCAATGAAACGGATCAGTAAAATGTTGAATCCGAACATTTTTATTTTCAAGTAAGTAATTATTGTTCAGACAAAACGTGACAAATCGTTAACGTTCCCTTCCTTTCCTTTCTTTTGAAGACTCTGTGGCGCGGTGGTGAGTGACCCTGAATGCCGACCGCGGGTCCCGGGTTCGAATACCGGCCGGGGTCGATATTTATTTCGCAGATAAATATTTGTACTCGGGTTTTGCAGATAAATATAATAAGGAGATTACTTATTAAGGGTGTTCTGACTCCGTCAAAGAATTTGGAATAGAGGGCATTGAAAATGGACAACCACTTACTATGTCACTATTTATTTATATTAGTCGTAGAGATTATCTCTAGAATCCTTGAATCTGGATTAATCTACGGATAAATAGATTATAAGAAACAATTCACAATTTAACACAAACGCTAATAATTACTTATTAATTTGTAGCTGGTACAATAATCTTTATATTTATGCACTGCACCCCCTAAAGTTGAGTACTCAGAAATGATGTATTTACATAATAAGGAACTCTTTTATTGTTAAAATACCTAATTAATTCTGATAGTTTAAATTTTGACCTACAAATTGGAGATTAATTACAATACTAATTCGTTTATCACTAAGGTACTATGTCTACGTAAGTGATACAATACATGTAATTAAATTACTAATTTGCATCCAGTTAATACAGGTATTGCGATTAATAAAGTGATAGTAAAGGGTCCTTAGCCACTAATATGTGTTGTCAGTACGTAATTATTCAATTAAGTAAATTTTAACAATTATGCAAAAATTAAAAAGCCGTGCTGATTTATCTAGAAGAGAATGTAGTGTTTATTATATAGAGCGCCATAGGTATTTGTTTATTTTTAGTGTAATTATTTCCTTATAGATTGACTACATGATTTAAATAAAGGATATTCTCAGAGATTAATATCTAATAAATAACTGCTTAATGAGTTTTTGGTTATGATAATTTTGGTTTAATTAAGTTAGTGTTTGAAATTATTATTACACTTCATTATTTATTGCTGTGTAAACGATTGCAGTGCTATCAGTGAGACAGCGAAATCCTGATCCTGCGTTGAACCTGGTTGAACGTACGAACTCATACCAAGGCTGTATGCTAGGCTGTTGCTCAACTCGACCGGCGTGAGTGACGCTCCGTAGTTCCTCGGGGGCCCGTCTCAACGGCTGCGTCGCCGTCGCCCGAATCGCGACAGTACGGTTTCTCGCTTGGCGAGTACGGACGTATGTGTGCCCCTTGCCCGAACACCAATAGATTCTACGAAATAAGTTTTTCACACAGTTTTCCATAAAAGCTTTGTGATTATCCCTGTTGTCAATACGATTGTGATAAAGACTAAAATGAACAATATACGAAATGTTTCTGGACTATCAACAGCAATATAAGTGGAATTTGTGAAATTGTTTTATCTTGCGATTCTTTACGGGTATTCTTAACAACTGTGTAAGTACAAAAGACGATACAAAGGACGTCTTCTGACATTTTTGTTTGTTGTTTATGTGGACTAAACTTGAAGGTTGTTTAGCCTCGAAAGGGCACAAGATGAGGCCGAAGCAAATGAGAGCGACAGGTGTGGCGGCGTTTGCGTTGCTTCTAGCGACTATAACAGGTAACAACATTTCAAAATACAACGTCCCTGGAATTCTTAATAGATACTCTCTACTGACTTCAAAATAATGGCTTAATTACTCGAAAATAAATGCAGTGAAGATTTCACTGTGTTTATGACTACATGTAAGGTAGAGCTGATAAGTTGATTACATTTTTCTCATGTTGGCATTACCGATACACCGTAGCACCGTACGTACGGTGAGAATCGAGATAATGATTCATTGACTCCTTTTTATTGTAGGTTATGTTTTGCACAAGTATTGATTGTGTCTTTAATTTTACTCGTAATAATTGTAGTAATTTATTGTAGTTGGAGTAATTGTAAAACAAAATAATGATATTACTGGGCTGATATTATATTTACCGTATTTATGATTGTTCTAACATTTTATTTCCTACGATATAGAGTAAAATGAAGCATGTTATTATATTTTTCAAATTAAATATAGGTGTTTATAATGATGATGATAATAAAAACCCACACTTTTTAAACAGATTTATATTTAAATCTACGCTAACAAGTAGGTACTACATATTAAGTTCAAACACTAATTTATGTACTTTAACTATGTACTCCGTTATTTAATGAAGGCGCAACTATGTAACAATTAAACAAATCAGTACTCAATAAAATAATGACAACTGATTCTAAAAAGAAAAATTTCAATGTTGTTGTAAATGTTAATGTTCAAAATTAATAATCAAAACCATTAGGTTTTGATATGAAAGTTTCTATTAACCTCACAGGAATAAAATTACGAAAAGATTCAAATGAATTTATGGGCCACAGTTTTAAGCCTAGCTAGTAGCTCTGAAAGGCCAGACCTAGTTGTGCAAAAACCGTTGTCTTCCGTTATGTTCAGTGCTTTGTACCTACAATGTGACGGAAGCCAGTTTTCCTGGAACAATTGAGATTCCGCCACACTGGCTGTGGGTTCGATCATGCGTTACTTTCTCACTCAAACGCCCAAGCTCCGATCTATCGGAAATATGGAGGAACTGCGTTTATTCAGATCCAAGTTGAATATTATATTGATTCGATAAGCTTTACTTTTCACTCGAGTGCGTTGCTAAAACCAATTGAATGGACAGTGACCGTAGACAATATTATTAAAGTAATTAAAGTCTGATTATATTATAACTCCATATTTTGTTAAAGCGACTAGGAGTTCAAAAAAAGCACTTAAAATTGTTTTATCTAGCTCAGGTACATTGGCATAGATTCATTTTCCCTAAATTGCTTTGTGTTGTTGTGATGAGCTAGTTTAAGTATAAGTTTCATAATAATCAAAAAAATATTTTAAATCTAAACTAAACTTTCAATTTTGTGATCGCTTACAAAAACTGTATTAGAAAACACTGTATTAGTATCATCATTTTATTACCTATCATTTTATTACCTAGTCATAAAAATAGCACATCAATTGCTTTCAGTTTTTTGTCGGAATTCCATGAACAACTTCTGAGTAGAAAGACATTTCCTTTAACATAACTTGCATACAATTTCCTTATTTTATTATTGTGACTGTAAATGTAATGTTAACTAGTTTTCACACAAAATCAAAACTGAAGACGAATAAATTTAGTTAGCAATGTTAGGAGCTCAGTAATCAATAGCCACTGAAATTTCCTGTTTCATCAAACAACATCAAGAACAATATAATTCTCATTCAGACTGACTCGAACAAGCTGTTTGTTCTCATCCAGTGGCTACAATTTAAGCAAATTCAACACATCTGCCGAGTCATTACACTCATCGTTTAAGCGTGTTAACACGCCTGCTGTAATGTCCGGCAATGCTGTAGCCTGGACGTCGCCATGACCATTTTCTAATTGCGACCACAGCTAAAACAAAATGTTGATTGTTATCTGATGTCCCAAATTTCGCTATAGTTTAGATGCTATCTTAACCATTTTGTACAATATTACTTCAAAAGCACTACAATTTGTGCGAATATAACCATAAGTTTCGCACGAAATTGCGAACGAAACGCGAGAGTGATAACGGAACAACATAAAGCACATCAGCTTGGTTTTGGAGTCATAGGTGGTTACGAAGCCGCACTTCATGCAGCACGCTGATTTATGAATGTTGAAAATGCCAATGTTATTTTATAATTAAATATAAAAAATTATTTTAATTCAGTTGATAAAATAAATTTAAAATTAGTGCCCGAAATTTTCCAATATGTTTGGCAAAGGGGCTCCGTTTAAATTAATGTTTCGTATTGATGAAATTGAATCTTCAGTGAGATGTCAGCAAGGCGACCTTCTTGGACCAGTTCTGTTCAGTTAAAAAAAAATAGACCCATCAAACATTTGTGGTTGACTGCATGATAATAGTTAGTGTTCATAATTTTTCTTATATGTACTGAATATCAACTTACACAATTTCTGTAACGGAATTAAGGTCTTCGAAATTTAAATTTACGTTCTTCAACTCAAAAGCTATTAAATTAAAGACAATGGACAAACATTTTACAGACTTGCGAGTATTGTCTCTTCCAAACGCTGCTAACCTCGTTTTTGCCGTATTAAGATAATTGAAATTCTAAGAAAAAGCTTATTGTTTTATAAATAAGTGCGATCTTCATCAATAATAATTTTATATTTTCCGTGAATGCTGGAAACATCAATAAATATTGATCAAATAGGTATTACAGAAATTTTAATTTATTTTCACTTGCTTAAGTTAATAAATATTAAATATAATATAATTAGTAAATATAAGTACATACAGATAAAGTATTAATTATCCATGGTTATGGTTATCTGTTATCATATGGGTCGGATTTGGTGGCAAAGGTGGGTCGTATTAAATATTCTCGTATTTTTTAATAGAAGTATTATTACAACTGGTTTAAATTTAATCCTTATTTTTATTTACAAGGCTGGGATATACTTTGTGCTTCAATTAACTATTCCCAATAATAAGACTTGCAACTCTATTTTATTGCTATTCGACTTCTATGTTAAGCTGAAATTACTGAAGAGGGTCATCATCATCACAACCCTTTCTTTGTCCCACTGTTGGCCACGGGTCTTCTCTCAGAATCGGAGGATTTAGGATTTCGTTCACAACGCTGGCCAAGTGCGGATTGGCAGACTTCACATGCCTTCGAGAACATTATGAAGAACTCTCAGGCATGTAGGTTTCCTCACGATGTGTCCTTCACCGTTAACTTATAGCAAGTGACATTTAATTTCTTAAATCGCACACACTTAGAAAAGTCATTGGTGCGTGTCGCTGGGGTTTGAACCCGGACCGTTCGAGTGAGAGGCGCCTTCGATAGCCACTGGCTGTCACCTCTAAGAAGCTTGAAGAGGGTTAATATCCTAATAGAATAGATTTCCTCTCTAGCGCTTAAAGGAGTTTAAAAAAAATCTATAAAGTCACGCACGGAAATACTTAGAAATGTTCTCTTACCTTTCCCACCAAAGGTCAACACCGCTAAGTCACGTCACACACTTAACCTTATCGCAAGTACTCGTATGTGACAAGACGAAGTGACCCATATCTTGATGAATCACTGGCTCAATTAACACGTAGCTACCAGTAGTTACGTGATGCTGATGACAAACCTGAATACTTGCGGCCACTGTCGTGAAACTATCTCTGTATCTCTGAATCCACGTGTTACTGCTATGAAAAATCTGATTCATCTGTATCATAATTCATAACAAACTCGTACATCGTACATCCTCATTAGATTGTCTGGATGGTCGCATGCTTAGCATTCTTTTGTTTATGACAATAATGTTCATTGAACTTTCAAGCAGCTTAGCCTCGAACTATGCTTAATATAAGGTTAGTTTTCAATGGTGACTGACTGACTGACTGACTGACATATCAACGCAGGGCCTAAACTATAAGGGTTAGAAACTTGAAATTTTGCCCAGGGGTTCCTTTTATAACGTAGGGGAGGACTAAGAAAGGATTTTTGAAAATTCACCCCCTAAGGGGGTAAAACGGGGGTGCAAAGTTAGTATGAAACTTTGCCGTTTTTGAAGTTAGTGAATGTCTAATTCCACGCGAGCGAAGCTGCGGGCGTCCACTAGTTTTGATATAAACTTCTATCACTGAGCTTTAGAAAAGTACACTAGATTGAGTACGGTTGATGTACGGCGGTGACGTGACAATGGTAACAAGAAAATGATTGTTTTATTAGTGTTAGTGTGACATAGAGTACGTACTCTATGTTTGTACTACATACTTGTTAATGAACATGTATTTTTGATGATATTTTTGTTTTTATTGTAACTAATAAAGTTAAAAGGTATGCAGCAGTTCATAAATTTTAAAGGTTATGTGGAAAGTAAATTTTGTTTAATTTACAGTCTGCTCAATTGAACATTTGATCTGGACATATTACGCACGATGTCGATGCATCACATAAACCGTTCAGAGAATAACACATCGTGCCACAATCATACCAATCGCGGAACTGCAATGCGTAATCATGGCACGGTCATAGATAAGATACACGGTATCTAATGGGACAGGTAGTCCCCAAGTTATTTATACATAGCACGTGTAAAATAAATTTTTATCATCATAGCGCCATATTTGTTAGGTTGATTTTATCTAAAAATTATTAAATACTTGGAAAAATCATTCGAGGCGTTGCTTTAAATGTTTCGTGTTAAGGTGTTTCTGATTTAAACACCTAAAGCCCTGAAGGGCATGATATGGCAGATGCTGGTTTTTATTAAATTGAATAATAGACTATAAATGCCGTAGAGCGAGGATGTTTTTGATACCTACGTATAACAGCCGGTGTACTTCATTATCTATAATTATGTATCACTAAATTCTTGTTGTGTACACGAATTGTTAAATAAATAAATAAAAAAAACATAATATACTATCTAACAACATATACTTTTACTATCTCGCTTGTATTATGTTCGCAAAACAATATACATTTGTATCGTCACTTTTACTTTTCACATGACGATTCTTAGCTTATCGTATCATTTGTTTTTGTATGAAAATACTTTTACAATAAGACAATGTTACATGTTGTGCTGTGAATGTGATCTCGTTTCAATGCAAATTTGGATATTGGTCTTTGTAAGAATATAACTTTCGGTTAAAACGTCAGTACGGATCATTTTAAGTTTTAGGGTCCAGTTTGTGTTTGTCCGGGTAAGCAGAAACTTCGTTTTTACTTGAAGTCTGTTTCGTCGTTCGAGACTAGTTCCCGCAATCGAGCCGATGAAATGTTTTTGTAATTGGAAATTCATAAATTTTTATTAATGAATTGTAAGAAATAATGTTTTGTGGGTTAAGAGTGATGGTACTTACTCGTAGAATGTTTTTAGCCTTTATGTTGTATTATTTTAAGGAACTTTCTGCCATGCAACTTGAGTTTGAACCACTCATGATTCTCTGTATAGACTTGACTCCAGATAATGGAAATTATAGATACGAGATTTTGTTTTTGCATTAAATTTTTACTGCTTGTATTAAATTGCCCTGCACCTGGATTCAGAATATATTTATAAAAAAAATTATAAAATGTTATAATATGTACAAACATACCTACATTATAAAGGCAACATTGTTTATTGAAAAAAAAAAATACATTCAGAGAGAAACAACATCTTAACAATACTTTTTACTCGTGATTCTGTGAGAAGTTATAACCTCTCTATGTGGCATTGGTATGTCATCGCATTATCGTTATGCATCGCATGCATACCACGGCTCTTCAACTCTGACGCCAGACCATAAATAGAAACTTTCTTCTTACGCTTACTCCGACATCTCATTCAGAACAAAAGCTTGTTGATAGCAGGTCGCAGGTGCTTCTTCTTAAGTTCAGTAAACAAGTGTAGAGAGCAGGTGGCTCAGTTTTGTCTATCGATAACTTGCCGTCAAGATGGCCGTAATTTACATGAAGTACTTCAAGCGCATGGCACTTAAATTTCAACTGAAATATAATATCTCAATCAAAAATTACTTCGAAAAATAATACACTTTGAAAAGCAATATATGATTTATAATTTTGTAGTATAGATGGTTTATGAAACTTCTGTAGTTAAAGTAAGTTTTTAGTTAAGCATACTCCCTATTTGGAGGACCGGAGATTATCGGATATGCGAACTTAAAATTTAAATAATAAAACAAGATGAGTAATGTAATCACACGACGAGGCCACGGGTGCGAAACAATTGCGCATGCATCACATTGAAGATGATTACAATATTGCAATTTCGTTCATTTCGCTTTACACGTACAACTTATATCGAGAAGCACTCGCTGCCTTCATTCGTGCGAACGATAATGAATGATGAATGAATTATTCTTTGTTTGAAATTATTGTTATAGAAGATTTTAAAAACTCAACTATGTTGACATAAGTTAACGCATTTATTGAACTACATAATATATGCTAAATCTACGATTGAAATATTTTACATTAATTAACCTAACCCCTTCGGGGACATAATATGTTATGTTATCAAATGTTTCTAATTCCATAAGGCCTGTAAGCATGTAGGTAACATTATTACTATTACGTACCATATAATATACTACATACATACTATGCGTTAGTAAAACCACAGAATACATTATTATAATTAAGTTACAATGGACATCACCAGAAAATGTGATAAGTAGCAGCAGCTGTTTTAAACGAAATCTACTTCGAATAGTATTAAGTTACTACTAGGTACCCGTAACTCGGTAAACCTTGATCGTACGTTTCCTGGCGGTCCCATCGGCCTCATTGTGAATCGATGCTTTCGTTGCGAATGGATTCCGCAAAACCGGTGCCACTGTCGCTTCCCGGGACCGGTTTGGGAGACGGGAACTTTCGTTGCGAATTTTCACCGCCATCGCTGCAGACAGGAACATGTGACGATGCGAGGTTTTTAACGACACGTTTATATGGTTTCCAATATCCTGTGCTTGGTAGTCTTGGAATACTGCCCCGTATTGGGTAGAAAAACTGGTTCCACTTATAAATTATTATTTTTTAATCGTCGTGAAGATATATTATATCTCACTTGTTAAAGTACCTATGCCCAAGATATGTACATTATAAAACAAGTAATTTTACATGGCTGCGACCCATAGACGTCCCACTGCTGGGCACGGGTCTCCCCCACAGATACTGCTGCGGGAGGTCTAGAGCATACTCCACCACGCTGCTCCAATTAATAATTTTACATACAAGATATTATTGGTTTTTCTCATAATATACCTACGATATATTTTATATAATATACAATATATAAATTTCCGCATTACTTTAAATTAATGCGGGAATTTAGATGCAGATATGATATTCAGCCTACAAATACGACCATCTAAAAATAGATACAGACATTGCAACGAGGCAATAATTCCAAGGCATCAGTTTTTTGTACTTGGATGTTAAAGTCGTAACTGTCGATTAACTCAGCGTCACCACATCTAATCGACATTAGTTTTTGTGAATACAGTTTCTCTTGTCCACGAAGTGAGGACATGAATAAACCTAGAATGAGGTTAACTGTATCGCAAAATTTTCGCGCCGCTGCCTGCCGCTGTGTCGCAACGTAACTCTGAGTGAGAATTGGAAAAAGCAATTCGCATTTCTAATTACAATAGGTGTCCGCAGGCTTGTTGTAGCTTTTATTCGAGTAGCGACTACCACGGCAGTGGCTCTGTGGCGCGCTGGGCTGTGACGAACGGCTACCACGACCGTTGCTGTTATAATTCCGAACTTCTTTGGCATCGTGTTTTTGTTTCATCCGTGTCTTTTTGTAATTAATGTACTTCCGTTTTGATTTTGTCGTGAAATTAAACTGATTTTAAACGGCATATATTTTAGTGTTTAGTTCTGGGAATTTGTGCTGTCTTTTAGTGTATTTTCTTCTCGTTTGATACGAACATCAATTTAAATAAATATTAATATTTAGAGAAACATTTTTATAATATAGTGTAATTCATATGCAACAGTTTTTGGGTGAAACATACACTATAATCATGTGTTTAAAAAACGTTATAATTTAAAAAGTAGCGACAAATAAATCCAGCAAAGTTACTACATAGATCGGGACAATTGAGTTGAAAAAGCGATCATATAAAAGTAATACATAGTAATATTCTGACACGGAAATCGAACCCAAAACCTCCAACTTTACACTCTTTGCAATCACGATTGCGTCCACTAGACCAACAAAGTAATTAAGTAAAAAAAGAAAAAAAATATCAATTCAGATAAACTATATACTCTGTAGTATTACATTTACATATATTTGTCCTGAATAAAAAAGTCCTAATAAAACTGGATGCGTCCGTCAAACTCCGCCCGTCAAGGTCCGCGGACGCGCGGCCGTCAGGCCGGACCCGACACACTCTGGTTACCCGCCCGTTACAAGTGTGTCCGCTCGTGAAACTAACCAATATTTTATACACACGTTTTTAATGCGTCCCACGTATTACAGGCTAAAATAGAAATGTAACTTACATTAGCTATAATGTGATGCTGCTGGTAATACACTAATGTTTTGAGGGACATCGTTTATAACAGACGAAAATTAAAATTATGTTATGGAAATCCTTATATAAATATGACAGACTAAAATTGAAAACTACTAACTATATTGGTATTTCCCATCATGGATTTTACAGTTTCAAGTACCAAATAGTTTAGATAAGATGGAGCTTGACATTTTCAAACGTGAAGGTTGCCTAGCAGTTTCAGAATCCCACAATAAGTATTATTTGAAGCGATTCAGCCTATGACCCATTGTGACCAAAGAAGATATATATATTGTAGCTAGACAGTCTGTATATAAAAATGTTTATACAAGACGCAAACAAATAAGGTTTTTGCTTGCCATCTCCTAGCTACCCAGTTTCCGACACAGTCTGTTTCCTCTCGCGGCAAACTCGTTGGGCGACTATTGCAAACGTTTAGTGAAATTTGACTAACGCTGAAGACCGTCACATACACCTCTGTAATACGAGTAACTTGACGTTAATTTTCGTAGTGATATACGTATATTTTTCGTGCTAGAATTAACATACAATTTAAAAATTTATTTCTAGACAAAGTGCCCATTGTAAAAACTTTTGTCACTACAGTTTAATGGCTCTATTAAAAAATTTATTTTAAGCCTTATTCGCTTTAGGACGCTTTATGGGAGATTGGCTTTTAATTGGCACAAAACATGATTAATGTATCATATATGCTAATGATGCACTGTAGCGTATTAGTTAAACAAACTAATTCAACTCAACTTTCGTGTAATTCTTAAACAATTTCATTATAAAACAGTTTAAACATAACATAACATCAAACCAGTATCTCTAAGGAGTAGGCAAAGGTGTATGCACAAACTTTTCTCCAGTTATGTATATGTAGGCTAAGTAGTACCTAAGCCTAGACATACCGGACACAATTCCAGACTCTGGTGTACTATGTAGTAGCTAAGCCTATGTCTAGAATGATGCGTGTAATAAACAAAATGAAAATCGGTACACAAACAGCGTCTCATTATAATTGTAGAGTGCAGCATGCTTTTGCAATTACAGTTATTTAATTACGTCACGCATTTGCAATAAAGCTGGATAAACGTGATCGTGGACAAGTTTATAGTACCTCATCGTCGTTGTACTCATGTGCTGAGAAAGATTTTCTCTATAAATTAATAGGTACACGCCTTCTGAAATGTTTGCAAAAAGGCTTAGAAGAAGTATGTAAGGAATATGCTTCATCTCTATTTAGTAATTGTCAAGCTATTTGTAATTCGTGTAATTCCTCTAAAATATTACTGTACTAATATTACTAATATCACAATACATACATCGTGAGACAACTCCAGGAGAAAAGCCTTGAACATCAACGGCCCCTCTACATGTGCTTTGTCGATTTAGAAAAGGCTTTTGATAGAGTTCCACGTGAGGCCCTGTGGCTTGTTCTCGAAAAGTTGGGATACCCAAAGAAGTTTGTCAACATCATACGCCAATTCCATGTCGGCATGAAAGCGCGGATTCAGCACGAAAATGAACTTTCTGAGGAGATCCCAATTACAAGTGGAGTAAAACAAGGCTGCGTTATGGCACCTACTCTCTTCGCCATATACTTCTCAGTTGTCATGAGAGACGCACTGCACCATTGCACTGAGAATATTCTACTAAACTTTCGAACAGAAAAAGGCATATTTGACATTTCAAGATTTAAAGCGAAGTCCAAAGTTCAAAAGATACCAGTTCTGGACATACTCTACGCAGACGATGTATGTCTTATGTCTGACAGCGTGGCGCATCTCCAAAGGTATATTGACGCACTCCACCTATCATGTCAACGATTTGGGCTGGTCATTAGTGCATCCAAGACCCAAATCCTCAAGCAACCACCACGGGGCTGCGAAGCTGATAAAGCAACACTCAATCTAGATGGGAAGCCACTTGATGAGGTGTCACACTTTAAATATTTAGGTAGCACAATTAGGCACGACAACACCCTCGCTTCGGAGATACCATCGCGCATTGCCAATGCCGCCACCAGCTTCGGCAGACTTACTGATCGAGTGTGGAGATCGCACGATCTTAGACTACAAACCAAAATTAGTGTTTATAAGGCATTAATAATACCGATACTTCTATACGGTGCGGAGACTTGGTGCTTATACAAAACCGACATAAAAAAACTTGACACATATCATCTTCGGTGCCTAAGATCCATCCTAAAAATTAAGTGGCAGGACCGAGTGCCTAACACTGAGGTTTTACGTCGGTCTGGTATGTATGGCATGGAATCTCTGCTCATGCAGCGCCAGCTTAGGTGGTGTGGACACGTCATTCGCATGGAAAAGCATCGTTTGCCTAAGACTGTATTTTACTCCGAGATGGCTGAGGGCAAGCGGAAGCGCGGTGGCCAGCATTTGCGCTACAAGGACGTGTTAAAGAGACACTTGAATGCTTGCTGCATTGAGCCTTCACGTTGGGAGGAGCTCGCTACACAAAGGTCATCTTGGCGCTCCACCATCTATAACAAGGTTAAAGACTTTGAGGAGGCACGACTTAAAGCTCTTGACGCAAAACGCCAAATTCGTAAAGATAGACCAAAGCCCTCCTACTCGTACACTTATAACTCGATTGGTGAACTGTATTGTTCACCGTGTAATCGAGTTTTTAAAACCAAATTTGGTCTAGCCAGCCATATAAGAGCTCATGCAAGAAAATAGCGGCATTCAATTTTGTCGCATTAATAATTAGTTAGGGTCGCCGTCATCGAAATCGATGAGGAGGACTATATATATACATACATATTACGATTATAAACAAATAACCTTCAGAGAAAGAGAAAGTAACACAGGCCTGAGTCATTTACAATATAAAATAAAAAGTTAAGTCGGGAATAAAAAAGTCTGGCAAGAAGTGACGAAACATTAATTTATTTAGGTTAAGACCACGGTAGATACCACTTAGTAGAAAGGTAGGTAGTTGGAACTTTATTGATTCGTTACACCACGGGCTACACACTCCTTACACTATGGTTACTCTAACATCCAAAAAAAAACTTCATCCATCTATTAATGCGTCTCTGATCGTTATCATGGGTGACAATGGGTGAGTGGTGTTGCAAGTTGGTTTGCTATCTTACGATTACTAAAAATAAATAAAAAGGTATTACTCGCTCGATACAAAGATTGAAAAACATCTAATAAAACTCTATTTATCATACAATACGTACGTTACATATTTTTGCTTCAGAAAATGTATCGTAAATCCATCCTTAGTTTAAAGCGAGAACTTCGTGTGACTTCAAGCTCCTAGTGGTAAGACAGGTCAGTTAGAAGAAATATAACGATTTGCCTTTTTTCCCACGCCGACGTGAATTCGTTCTACACTCTTTCTCACTATTGTTTACGTCCTGTAATTGTACTCAGCTAATGTTTTCTTCTTTGTCACTTTAAATCTACATCTTTAGCTACGGTCAATGTGCACTAACTTGCACCAAGGTAAAACTGCTTTGTGCCGGTTAGATGAGGCGCAATATGTTTTTGATAACCTTTCTTAGAATATTGTTAGAATGTTGGAGAGTCGATACATGCATTCCTCAATAGTCATTATTGACCAGTGACACCTGCTAGAAGACGTTTTCATCTTTTTAGGATTAATATTATATTCATTAACTGATCCAGATTTTTAAACTATTAAAATAACATTACCTGTATGTCAAGTTAGTGAGTTAGTAGTCGTACATTTGATTATACATCTAAAGCATGCACTTAAAGTTGCAGCTTTAATAAAAATGTGTCCCTTATTTAAAGTTTAAGGCAGAGTCATCTAATTTAAATTCCGGACTCGAAAAACGAAATGAAACTGCTCTATAAATCTTCAGGCGAATTTGTCTACATACAAGTGTCCGGCTTAAATGCTCAGCCTTGCCTCAGTGCACCAGAGCACTGCACCCACGCTTCATTATCTACATCTACCTAATGATTCATTAGGATCTTGCCGCGGCTATTTCGGATCACAAGTGGTCAGATGGATTAAGCTACAATTCGGATGAAGCACCCTTTAATAGTGATTGAACATTAACCAAAACTTCGGCCACGTGTTGATCGTATTAACTTTATAAATAAACTTATTCAATGAACGGATGGTATCAGATCGTGTGAGTCATTATTTGTCTGTTCTTTTGCTTTTAGGTATGCAGATATTGAATATGCCTAACCCAGCTGATTTGGGTTATTGCATTGGAAATGAATACCCCCCATAGGTACGAGTACTACTATATTCCAATTAAGATTAACTTGTAAAATAAAATTCAGTGGAAATGATTAAGGATCGATGACGTAATAATGAAATTTTATTTGTAAACAATAAATAATGTTTCAAGTGTAATTGGAATGTGACCAGCTACAATTGGTCCAAAGCAGATTTCAACAGACCAAATCTTACCAATATCCGTTTTCTAGTCGCGAATCTATCCGTTTCAAGAGAAATTATTTGAATTTCGCATTGCCTCAGACAGCATTATTGCAGTTCCAAATTTGAATTCAAAATTACTTCGATTCGAAATTTTATGATTTCTCTGACGTCATTGAATAAAAGCCACATTGGCTGCTTGCCAACTGATAAGTCGATCTAACCTCTTGCATTCGAGGTCAACGAACCCTTAACGAACGATTTCAGTAGCTGGTTTCGATAAGTACAAGAATGTGGGGTTGTTGCCAAAATAAACTATTGGCGATTTTATCTAGCCATCGATAGTTATTTGCTATTTCCTATTGTTGATTTATAGCATGAGGTAATTTAAGAAAGTTTTATAAAGGACTATAAAGATATAGGTAGGAGATAATTATCATTGAATTCAGATAATGTGATTCATATAAATATTATAACATTGTATGGGTATTTAAAAAAATATTTTATTCAAATTTGATAAACTTCAAATTTGCCCAGTTCACCAATTACAATTTTTTTTAGAGAAGCGTTCTCAGTGACTCCACGGAAGTACCAAATACTACCTTTAATGTGCAAAAATACACTGCCTTGCGCTGCCTGCCCGTTTGCTATTTTCTTTAAAAATAAGACTCTTTAAACCTTGCAAGCGGGTTAAGTTTTAAAAGGAGGTTAATTGCTTGCTCGCTATGAATAAGAATTACGTGAAACCATAGACTAGCTAGACATTTTGCTATAATCTGTGTTTTAATATCATTCGCTACCTTTTAGCATCACGAAGGAACAAACTTAACCAGTAAAACTGTATAATGGATGGTTAATTAATTATCTTATTTAAAACCTAAGATATTGAGCAGTTAAACTTTAATATTCATATTTATTTATAACTGGGGGACGCCCGCAGTTTCGCTCGCGTGGAATTTAGACAGTGAGGCAGCTTGGTTTTTATTGTTGCTACTTATTCTCCTCATTAACATTACTGGAAAAACTCTACCATGTGAAACCCTAGGGAACCTTCCTTCTTGTTTAGGTATCCCTTCATGTTTCTTTGTCCCAATGTTGGGCTCAGGTCCTTATGGAATGGTAGGTGTTTAGCCATAGTCCACAGGAGAATTAACATGCTTTCTAGAATATGGCGAACTCATGGTATGGGCATGTAAGTTACCTTAAGATGTTTTCCTTCATCTTTACAGCAGGTGACATTTAATTTCTTAAATCGCAAATAACTTTATAATAAAATAGTCATTGGTGCGTGCCGCTTGGATTTGAACCCGCTGTAGTTCAATAAGCATTGGGCTGTCACCGCTGTACAAAAAGAACGGTAACAATTTCATTGTCAAGTTCTATAAATATTAATGAAACCACTTGCTTTCCATGGCAATTAAAATTAATGATCTCAATTCCTCTAAATATAACTGGTTAATGAACTACCTACACTTTCAGTCAATAAGCTTCAGTTTCAATGCAGATTATCGAAAGTTTAAACAATATCTATTTTCTATTTATCCGAAAGCAAATTTTGTTATATATATAAATATTAATTTACCTTAACTGCTTTTCACAAAGAATATTTTTCTCTATGTTAAATGAATCTATAAAAATATAGCTTCACTTTACTTAGCTCTTTGCCAAACCAAACAAACGAATACAATATGAACAATTTCGTAACTGATGCTTTAAAGAATCTATTACGGCGTTAGTGGGTTCAACTTAAATCTTATCTTTGCACGCCGCCGCCTTTGTGAGAAATTGAATGTATTACTGTTATAATTCACTCCATGCTTTCAAGTGTTCCTTTACTTACTTTACTTTCTCGCTATCTGACATGCATGTGAACTCTCGACACTTTTTAGGAAAAGTTGAGGCAAACAGTTAACATCTATGGTTGGCAACAAGATGGCTTGAATAGCGTTTGCTTAGTTAAAATAACTCTGTCATTATCTCGTTATAGTGTGAGAGTAGGTGTCCCCTATAAAACTGAATATTGCTCTTGATGTAGGCATATTATTATATTTCTTAATATATATATTTCATGTGTACGTGTGTATGACAGTGAACTCCTCCTAAACGGCTGGATAGATGTTGATGAAATTTTGTGTGTGTTTAAGGGGATTCGAGAATGGTTTAGATTCACAATTTGGTCCATTTGGTTTTTTAAACACTATTTTAGTATTTTTATTTTATGACGACAATTTTTATTTTATGATTTTAGTATTTTTATTTTATGATACGAGATGATGTTCCCTAACTTGGACCACTTCACCTGGATGGGTCGTTCATCAAACTGTGCAGTGACTCAGCTGCTAACAAGTTCGTCTGCAGGCTACATTATTGACATTAACAAGTAAAGCATCCGCCAGGGACTGAAGTGTGGATGACGTATCGCGTTACTTTAAACAAATAAAGGGGCCAACAATTAGGGGCCCCGTCGTCAGGAAGTACGAGCTGATTAAACCAGTTGGTGCTGCTGACTACAAGGCAAAGTCAAAGTCATTATTATTCATGTATTTAGGTTTTGACGTTAAAAAAAGAAATCCTGGCATGATTTCTCAGATGTTTCTTATAAGAAGTTCATACATACGAGTATACTACCTGATTTAAAGAACTTAAAAGTTCCTAATCTCTAATCACAGTGAATTGATTTTGGTTCGTTCAGTTAACTACCATCATATTCTATGATACATCGTAAAGTATCTATTCTATCTAATATCTATATAAATTTATATTTATATTTTTAATGAACAAATAATCTTTAAAGAAGAAGGAACCTATTAGCACATAAAAGTATTTACTCGAAGAATGTCAAAACACGTTAACATATTTTTTAACATAAACCACATAATAAAACATAGTATATGAGTAAGTATAATAATACCTATAACAATTCTCGATGAGGATATAATAATTTAGGTCTCGTCTGTGCTCGTTTTGACAGAAGTCAGTTGTAAATTAAAGGAGAGACATTTCTTAATTGCCACAATTACAACAATGTAAGATGACCGCATTTCTGAACTAAGTAATAACGGACTAGATTCGTTAATGTAATCTGTTCTTCCAATGAGAAATATAAAAAATAACTAATGAGTAATATTAAAAATAATATTAATAGTGAAAGTATCTAGATACTTGTCCACTTACTTAATTATAGATTAAGGTAACGTGTTTTGGTAAGTTTTATGTTGCATAATTATTCTTAATGTCCGAAATAATATTTCCGATTACATCGCTGTGACTTAATGTGTATCCTCATTGGAATTAGAGTTGTAAGTCCGGTCGCATTGTGATTTAACTACCTGCGGGGACTTAATAGCTTACGCGTCAATTTTTTTCACTGTTTTTTCGTTTCTTTTCATTCTTTCTCCCTTTTTTTGCCATACGAATTCGAGAAACGAATGCACGCTCTATTTAGTTTATTTAGTTGCTGTTCCAAGTGTGACATCATGACATGGAAAGATGCGGTTAAGCATGAAATTGTAATTGCCGTTAAAGAAAGTTTTGTGGTTTTCTTTGCAACTCCATAATAACTGGGATAACCAACATTTTAGGAGGCTTTTTGAGTAGTATTAAGATAAGATAACAGTTTATTAAACTTGTTTACCTAACTTGGATAAGAGTTAACCTACTTGTTATTTTTTTAATTTACTTTCTTCTATTTGCGTACATTTTACAGCCAAAACAAAATTTGCTAACGTCAAATTTATTAATCTATGTAGATTAGATTAATCTTGGTAGATAAAATTGCTTTTCTAAATACCATAGCATTCTTATAAAAAGAAAATTTTCCAAAATGTATTTACAATCCTGCGGTATGAACACAAAAAACCTTTTATAGAACCAATTATTGCGTTTCTATTATCACGCCTAATGTAGCACGTCCGAGACCCATACCAATAGCGGACAAAGAAAAAACAATGCGGCGTAAACAAAGAACTCGTGATGTAGAGGGTGTCTCAGGGAGATCTTTTGTCAGACCCCATAATATCGAACCAAGGGGGAAATTGAGTGGACCACCATCTAAATGCATCTTTATTTTCTTTCTAGTGACCATTGTCCTCTAAACGCTAACCATGAATTATGTACATCAGATTTCGGCATCCCGCAAGGGCGACCTATTGCTGCCTTTGTTTTTATCTATTCCGTAACAGTTATTCATTTTGTCAAATCCATATTCAATTATGTCGTACGTAGGTATGCATAATTTATAAGATAACTATAACTCATGTTCTTTGATATATTCTTTGTATGGATAATAGTGACATAGCCCAGAATATCCTTAATTCTCATACACTAACGTACCTATTGTTATAAATATCACTGAGATTAAAAGTGATAACAAACACTCTTAAAATATATTGGGTTTTAAACTTGGCTCAATTGATTGAGTGTAAATGTTAATACATACTTGTTTTTATAATATTGTAGATTCCTTAGCCTTACAAATGCTTTCAAACGAATAGTGAAATATTGATTTGTGATAGATCAAGTTACCAGCGGCGATGGGAACTTGACCGCTCGTAATTGGAGCCGGCTCAACAAGATGCAACGTTTCGTCTGCGAACCGTGAAGAAAGGCCCGATTGTATCACTAAATACGAGCAGTTACATGCATCTTCTTTACTGTTACTAAATAGTGCCTTAAACACATCAGATAAAATATTCAAATATCTTGCCTTCTTCTACTTGCCTTCTCAACCATTTAGATTTTTATTGTTGTAAAATTGGAGTCGTTATGTAATTTAAAAAGAAAATATAACCGAGGTATTTTAATTGAACATATATTAGTGACTATAGGAAATGCCTCTCCTAAACACTAGAGGTTGATGATGATAATTGGATGCAGCAGGATCGACGTCAACAACCCCAAGGCTACACTGACATTTACCCATAATGGAAGGTAGGTATACCTTCCAAGATTCATTCGCATAGAAACAATGAGACATGTTTAATGCGAGTATGAAATGCGAACTGCTTTATGGCACCATTATTTTTCTATTTTAAGCGCAGGTATCCCGCTGCCTGACAATCTCGATTCGCAAGTTTAAAATGAAATTAAAAATGTTATGAATTCTTTGCGTATAGTCTACTGCCTTTTTAGTTTGAATGTTTTATGGGCGCTTAAGTCTTTATAAAGTCATTCGAATATTTAAGATTTCACGGCGACAGGATTCGTATTTTTGAATTGCATATCAGGTTTCAAGGAAGCTGTTTCCATAGCAATTTTCAAGCAAAGTATGTAGTACTGAGGCGTTTAATTATTTCCACTTAAATGTGACGACTATTAATAACTTATGCATATTAAAAATATTTTTCCTTCCTGTTGAGTTCATTTCGGAATTTAAAAAAGTACTAATTAATATAGTATCGGTTTTCCAGAAATAATATGAACAATAACAACAATAATAACAACCGAATAACATGGTATGCTATTGGATAAATGTCTTTTCCATTTTAGAAAAAATCTTACTTAACAATTCCGTTAAACTTTCGTATTGTTAACCTTGCAGCCAGAAAATAATGTAGAGTAATGCAGTAATGGGGAATTCTATATTGTGGACAAGTGGAGAATCTCAGGGGAGAATTTTATATTTTCAGTGAGTTAATCAGTTCCATGAACTTTTCTGTAAAACTTTCTCTTCTCTTCTTCTTTCTCTTATGCAGTTAATTATATTGTTGAATTCAAATCTGAAAATCTATTGATCTTATTGATATCTTCCTATTTGAAAAAGTTTATTTAATGTGTGTATGTGTAAACATGAAGATTTCATTTTCGATGGAAGAAATAGTGACAAACTTTAAAACTTCTTAGCGTTGGAACCATCAAGAAAATGACACAACGATTACAGGCGAGCATTTAAAAAAAGAGAAAGATAATTTAGTAACCCTAAACGTACTCAAGTATGTCGGTTTAAGTTTAAAACGCTTCTTTCAATGAGGTTGAACCAAAAGTGGTAGCGGGCTGGCTTGAGGCCAAAGTGCTTTGTTTTTATGGCCCCAGGAGCTCTGGAGCCAGCCAAGCCGGTCAAGTAGGGTTTTTGTTTGTCTGCGAGTCTGTAATTTGTAAATCATGTTGAAAAGGAAATGTAAAGGACCGGCAATCTGTCAGTAATGTTTTTAACATGTAAAAGAACAATTTACGAAATTTGTCGTATGCAATGTAACGTTTTTTGATATGCAATGCATTCGTATCGTTTTAATGAATTTAGAAGTATTTACCCGCTGGAAGATTTACCCGCCAATGAAGAAGTTCAAATTATCATTTTATTATAGTGTTGAATCTTTAAATTTAAGATCGCATTTACCAAATACATTAAAGAAATGACTTGATTTTTAAATAGACAATTTAAAAAAAACACTATTTATCACATTCATGCACTACTATTTGGGTTGACAATATCGTATAGCAGACGATACTTAATGCCAGCTTTTAAAATGTACCACAGACGCCGTTAAATATCAATTGTCTAAACCACCCACTGTGGCCATAAATTAATCCCATTAACTCGGTACGTTGTTTTTGAATCCGACGAATATCGTTATGAATATGATCTTAAAGTGACTTATTAAAGTGGGGTTCACTGTCCGTTCTGATAACCATGCACTAAGCTAATTAAACTATTTTACGTTCAGGTCCTTTAAATTGTTTTCCTAAAATGAAATTAAAGTACCGAATTATCCTTAATTAATGTTACAGATATACCGTGTTGCGTTGATATGACAATCTTAGTTTTAATGAGTGGGTTTATCCTGAGTAAGGAAAAATGTTTGTCAGGTACAAGCTTGAAGCTTCAATTATTGACAATCTTCTGCGCCTACCTTCGTGTGACGAACACTTGTGTTTTTTCTGTGTCTGGATGTTAATATCTATGTACCTATATAAAAATGTCTATGTTTCTATATGAGTCTCTACTATGGGTATAGTACAGACTGCCTAGTTTGGGGTCAGATGACCGTGTGTTAGATGCCCATGTTATTAATTATTATTATTATTACGATTTGTTTTAAATGCAAGCACCTAGCGGAACAATCAGGTAGTTTAACTTCATAAAGACCATGGATATTTAGTAAATACATACATACATACAGTCGTTTTATTCAGTCATCCATAAATCATGTGTTTTTCATTGTCACTATCCGTTGGTTTTAGTTTATTAGTCAGCGGAATGCCTACCTCACAAGTAACTTCTACTTTTACAACAACCCTTAAAACTCCAACTCAGGCGTTTGTTATCCACTAGTTATATGTACCTCGTAAGAAGTTGGAATACGCTAGAAGTGTACAATACAAGAGCTTTTATTGGTGCAGTGAAATTGTCGTAGGTATATTCCCTTTGCGGTTTCAGAAGTGTTTATTCAATTTTGTCTGCAATTCAATTGAAACGGAAGAATTTTGATACATATATAATTCAAATTGTATCATACCAAAAATTGTATGTTAAGTTCGTGTTTTTATTTTTTTTCTTTAGATGTGTTGAGAATCTCGTGCGTAGTGCCATATATTATTCATTATGGTTATCCATCGTGTCCATCGACGATTATGTAGTAGCCATTAAATACTGACTAACGTATATGTAGACTGGGTAGTAGTATATCCATAGATCCATCAAAAAGATGAAAGACTAGCTTTTCCCGTGGTTCCTTTCGCGTCAATGGTTTTCCGTGCAGAATTACTTCTACCATCAAGGGATGATTTAAATGTTTAAAGTATAGTAAATAAAGCCTTTATCAATAACAAGCTACACGGCAATGGTAACCAAAATTTAGTGAAGCTAGATTTTGGTTCTTCGGTCCGCATTTCGGCCGATCATAATCCGAGATAATACTCATTCGATTAAATATTAATCGATAGTTAATTAACACACTTTCCCGTTTATTCTTTCTTATTACCTACTGATTAGGACATACTAACAATTACAACACTTTAAATGAAATATACATTTAAAAACAAGATTTTTTATTTGTAGATATTGGATCAACTTTCATTTTTATTTATATATATATATATATATATATATGTGTATATAAATATATAATATGGTTTAATAGCCGGTAAAGAAATCTAGTTCCGACCTATACCTAATCCTACCGATCCTACCGATAATATAAAATTAATACAAGATAATTATTATATTATAATATTTCTATTTATTTACGTTAATTCATTATTTTGGTTTGTTCATTGGCATAACAATAAAAATAACTTGAATATTGTTTCTGTTGCAGGTATGTTTCAGTTGCAGGATAACTTCGATAGTCGATTTAAGGTAATAAAATAAATAAATAAGGTAAAGATGACCTAATAATTCGTCTAGATTTTGCATTTCATTTGCTGATTTTTGTACGTGTTCACTTATAATTACCTGCCTGGTGGTAATGTTTTGAGTACTGTAATAAGTAGTTGCTCAATTTCACACCGCATTGTGGCAAAAGTGTCGCATGTGGATTATTCACAGGTATCACAGGAATCAACGTGAATAATAATTAAATTATGGCACGAAGTGTCTGCTGATAATATATTCAAAAATCACGTCAAAAATCAAAACAAATCACCGCTTCGTAACACCTAATTTTATTAAATCGTTTTTTTCCTTTGAACAACACCAAATAAATGTTTTCCGTGGAAACACTTGCTCCTGTCTTATAAATTTTAGTAAAGTTCTCCCGACGAGGTAATGCTGCCAAATTCATGTTTAATGGCTCGTGCACAAGATACAGTCTAAACTTAGGTTAAAGTTATTAACCAGCTTTCAAAAACATGCTTAAAAGTATGTAGCCATGTTTTGGGACGTAGAAATGTCAGTGAATAAAGTCCGATCTCATTATTGAGTGAAAATTGTGTATAATTGTGAAAGCCTATAGAGTAATGATAAATCTATGAACAGCCTAGTCCTGATTACATGATACATTATGTTTGTTAACGTATTAAATTAGAATAAGATTTAGTTTTTTACAAAGAATACAATTAAAAGCATAAATAAATTGTTGAGCGGAGGAGGAAGAGAGAACATTTTAATTAATTTGGAACAAAAATTTTTTTTTTTTCATATTATAAGACACATTCTTTTGTTTATTATTTACGATGTACTTCGATTCTTAACAACGCAAAATTCTCGTATTTCGTAGTAGGATTCCTTGGCGCAAGCAAGGCGTTGCCAAATCGGCTTCGAATTTAATGACCCGTGGCTTGAATTTGCTGTGAATGTGGTCTTGTGGTTCGGCGTAAGGGTTCTACAGGCTTAACCTTTGTTGTACCACTAACGTTTTATGTTATGTTAAAGGATACATCCTCTACTGATAAGACATTATTAGTGTTGAATAATGTAACCGCTTTTAAGGGTTCTTGTAAAGATAAGGCAACAGTTATTGGGATGGATTAAAATAAACACGCGCACTTCGTATTCGTATTACTTCACCATCATTATCACAACCCTTTCTTTGCCCCACTGTTGAGCACGGGTCTCCTCTCTGAATGGGAGGGGCTAGGCCTTAGTCCACTACGAAGTGCGTATTGGCAGACTTCACGGAAATTCACTTCAATGCCTTCGAGAAAATTATGATGAACTCTCAGGCATGCAGGTATCGTCGCGATGTGTCCTTCACCGATATACGAGTAGCAAGTGACATTTAATTTCTTAAATCGCACATAACTTAGAAAAGTCATTGGTGCGAGCCGCTTGGGTTTGAACCCAGACTGCTTGAGTGAGAGGCGACTTCGATAGTCACTGGGCTGTCACTTACAACATGAGAATTATGTATATCGCAGATTGTATGGACCTGACAAACCTTGAGTAAGTATGTTTATTTATCAGTGTCATTAATGACCAGTCTCATGAGGCCGATATGGTGGCTTTACTCCGTATGTGTTCTGTGTATGTGTGGTCATCGTAATGAACCAAAATTAGTCAGCTTTTTTCGGACTTAAATCACACGTGAATAAGCCGGTAACTTCAACTATGAACTTTATTTTAGTCCAAATGAATAATATCTGCTCGTAATACATTTTCAATTATGCAATTTTGCCCCCCATATGGTGTTTTAGTGCCCCGATATAGTGCTTTAACGGTAACGTTGAATTTTATCGCTAGCGCCCTCAAAATGGAGACACATGAATTATGCACACGAATGTATATTGTGCGTGAGACGTCAAGGGTCGATGATCTCCCTTGATCGCCGTTGATGTAGCGATAACTTCTTTGTTATCTGTTTTTCTAGTGTTTTTTTATGTAATATATCTCGATAGCCATCGGTGATGGCTATCAGGTACCTCTCACGATGGGGTGTGGGTTCCTATCCCTTCCAGTTCCTTCCTTCCTCCATCACTTACATTTTTTTGTGATATAAAATGTCACCTGTTGCAACGGTAAATGAAAACATTGTGAGGAAACTTGCATGCATGCTTGAGAGTTCTTCATAATGTTCTCGAAGAAATGTGAAGTCTGCCAATCTGCATTTGGCCGCATTTAAGGCATGTACCTAAGTTAGCTCTTGAGCTAACTCCTTCCATTGCGAGAGGAGACCTTCCAGTTGAGGGACACAGAAAGTGCGGATGAAATTATATCAGTACCATAAATAGGACAGAGCCGGACGCTTCAGCTGGACGAAGCCAACTGGTATTTGTACCTTAAATAAGATCATTTTGGATATTATAATGCCACCAATCACATCACACTTACTAAATTGGGAAAAACATAAATAGTGCGTCCATTTTAATGAGCTAAAGATAATTAATTACTATAACATAATTACCTTCTTCACTACGAACATACTGGTTAGGTATACTATCAAGATAATTTTACTTTGAGCTGCATCTCTCACGCTGCTAATTACTTTAGCTAATTACAAAGTTGAATGCTAACGGCTTCGCAATTTGCTTTGATTTATAAAGATTTAGAGTAGTAGCTTTATGTTACCTCCAAATAGCGTAAAAACAATTTAAAAGACGACCCAGATCAAAGTACTATAGTTATTAGTTAACTCTTTAAGAGATTTCTCTAGAGTATAGATTGGATCTGTTGATTCAGATACCAAAAGAGATATTATATATAGAGGGAGAGTTATCGAATTACTTTGAAATGTAACAATTTTGTAATTTAAATTCTTGACCTTACCTTGTTATAACGGTCTGTATTTACGAGTGTTCAACTGACTTACGATGCAAAAGGGGTAAAATTTTATTGCTACCATTAAAATCCTTTACGATGTGATACAATGTATTCCAGCTTTCGACTCCTTTAAACGTTACAAAAACGCGTGAAACAAATTACGTGTGATTTTTTTATTACCATTACGATGTACATATTTCAATTTTACGAAATGAATAAAATATGGGTTAGGTCTGATTTAGGTGGCTGGACGGTGAAAAATTATTTTATCCTCAATTTTCCTTCTTTGAAAATATTCACGCTCATCATCTTAAGGAAAACAACGTGTATTGTATTATAATACATAGTATTTAAAATAAGACGTGGTTACACTAAACTGTTTAAATCGTAAAATATTATAATTAATTAATTGATAGGTACCTACTCTAATTATGGTTTAAAAACATACAGTATGCATTACGTTGAAATTTAAATCGGGGATGTATAGAATGCGGATCTAAAACATACACATTTTCTTATTGCAAAACAAACCCATTAATCCGTAGACTCTTGTCGAAAACCGGGCGCACCTTCGTCGAAGAAATGCAAATGGAAATGGGCGAGTTAGTAATGGAACGTACTTGAACTAACCCACCCCTAACCAGCTCCCAATTTACGTAGTGTTTTTCAAAGCCGTACAAGCACGGACCTTTTAAGCACTTCCATTCAGAAGCCCCTAATCCAATTGAAGTCTTGACCACGTCATTAATTTTCTACAATATCGCACCCCCAGAAAGCTTTGCTCCCGATATTTCAGCGCGAACTATTTATATTTCTTCGGTAAGCTAACAAAGGCTAACCATAAATAAAGGTCCCGCCCTGGGGAATGCCGTCTTACTGCCTTTGATACGGCCCCTTTCTTATTTGGATGCAGTTTCATGTTCTGAGTGTTTCACTGACATACGAGTAGATACGAGTTCGTTGCGTTTCATAAATCATACCTATTATTTCGTAGACAAACATTTTTTGGTCTAACATTTTATAAAGATTATTTTTATAATTCGCAGATTTGATTTACTTTTGCATCTTTTGTTTTCGATGCGACCCATAGACGTCCCACTGCTGGGCACGGGTCTCCCCCACAGACACTGCTGCGGGAGGTCTAGAGCATACTCCACCACGCTGCTCCAATGCGGATTGGTGGAGGTCTTTTGTTTTACTGTTTTAAATTTTAGATAAACAAAATTTAAATTAACTACATACAGAATTTATTAAACATACTGATACGAACTATTTCTGTGTGTCAACTTACATGAATACCTACTCACAAATTGCGGTACTTCACATTCGCCGGTACAAGCTGAACTATCTGTAACAAAGATTGAATACATGCATCCCGCAGTCATGTCTGCAATTCGCAACTAATTTAACTGCACTTTGCTAAGTATGGTACGGGTGGTTATTTGTGGTTGAAGTTGCGTTTTAATGTTATTATTTACGGGATATGACTATTTTTATGATGATTGATATGATTTATTTTTTATATTTTGAAATTTTTATGCCATTAGATGCTCACAAGTAGGCTACGGTTTCTACGGTTATGTCTCTTGTACGATAAGAGACCTCTGTAAGAGTAAGAAGGTCTGTGGAATACTTGACCACGCTACTCCATCCGTCCATCCATCCATCAACCTTTCGAAGTCCACTGCTGGACATAGACCTCCCTCAAACTGTGCCACTCCTCCTCCTTCTCATACTACTCCAGTGTAGATAAGTTAGGATTTCTGCGTATTTTCATGCCAACTGATAAACACAGATCACCAATGACTCCAGGTTTTTTGAGTATCTGTGTATCGCCGGTCGCCGGAACAAGCAAAAATTATGATTTCTAAAAAACTGACATCATAATTAAAAAGTCAGAAATAATACTAATTCGTTTGTGGACAGAGTCAGTCAGTCAGCCTCCCAGACACAGTTGAGGGTTGATACAAAATTAAAACTTAAAATTAAAATTCAAAATTTAAACTAAAAAATTCAACTCTTAGATATCCCCTCAGATCCCTCAGTTTCAGAAAAAATTGCATACTCGTTTCTCGGTCTATGTGGTAGGTAACGGACTTGAGATGACTTACGATGATGAATGTTGTCTTAATGTGTAAAGCAATAGTACAGTCAGTACAGTATGGTGTCCGTTCGTTGACTACCATCAATACCCGATAAAATATACTCGGACAGATATATAAATACTCGGAGAGATAAATATCTGATACTAACATTTTTATCTCGTTATAATACAATTTCATTATTTCATCGTCATTATCGCCAATATGCGAACATGCTAGTCTGAATCAAAGACATATTACAAGAACTCCGTGCTACTTCTACAACTAATTTAACTGCAATTCACAAGTCGGCGCGGAGCTGACGCGACTGTGAGTCAGTCAAGCGGCTGATTAAGAGCATCGCTTGCATATTGATTTGATGCGCTCAATGACATTGTTCCTGAATTTATCTCTTAGTTTTAGATGGGATGATTGTTGATGACCTTTAAAGAAACCTGTAGAAATAGGAGCGATGAGACCATGAACTTTGAAATGAAGAAGCGGAGTAATAATAACTATATTTTGTTTCATATACAAACAAAAAACATTATTTAATACACATAATAAACATATTAATAAGCTCTAATAAGTACGCTCACCTTGTGACAGAGAGATCTACGGCCAGTTTTCGAACTCCCATTTACGCAAAGTTATAATAGTGATGTCCACTAAATTACACGCAAAATAAAACATAAATCACAGTTTTTAGTTTATTTAAATAAATTATTAATAAATATCATGAAAATTCTCACGGACATCTGATTCCAAACTAGGCGCGAGCCTGTATTATAGGTGACAGACTGATATACATACATATATACTTTTAAATACATACTCAAATAGATAATATTAACATCCAGACACAGAACAAACACAAGACAGTGTTCGTCACACGAATGTTGGTCCTGAGTGGGATTCGAACCCACGAACACAGGCGTAACAGGGTTATTACCGATTGCACCAACGGGGCTGTCTTTGTATTTTAACTCTTCGTTGTACTTTGAGGTTTACATTAAAACAAAATTTGAGTTTAATATTAAAAGGCATATTGTCTGATGCTTTTTATACCACAGCAAAAGAATTGTACCAAATTAATTAGTACCATTTATAAATCTTAGAAAGTACCACCTTACAAGACATGTGGGACTGATCCTCAATCTCGAGATGAGATTGTCGGAACATACGAAGGCTATCTATTTTTATGGTGTACTCATTACGGTTATCTGGCGGGCGACTCTATAACTCTCTGTAAGAGCACTTACAGGAGCTAGAACGGATAAAGATTGCCGTTTAAAATACGTTTTACTTACATACCTTGAGTGTTTCGAATTAAGTGTTTTTGTAGTATGAACATTATTTTATGGATGAATATACTTAAGTAAGCCATGACCGTAAATAAATCTGTGGGGTCGATCGATTGATTATAAGTTATACCTAAGTGTATAAAAAGAAATTGTTCACTCGCGACTTAGGCACCGGGTTAAATGAAAAACACGTATAGCATAATGTGAAACTATTGTTCTTCCCGCTATGTGTTTCCATCGAGATCTATCTTATTTGGGTATCTACATATAACATAATCAAATTCATTCAAAGTCGTCGTAAATCCATGCGTATGCCTCCGTCCGTGTGTGGCAGTCACCAGAAATAAAACTGCATTTTTATTCATATAGTATTTTGTATGATCTAAACTTTATACTTATATATTACCTATTCGAAATTGTTATTTGTCTTATTGTTATAAATTAATTACATTTCATCGTTAATGAAATGGATTTAATTTATACCAATAATTATTGCTATTACAACATTTATTAATCTACATACGATATTACTATTGCTGCATTTTTGACCACATATGCAGCAATAGATTTGATAATATTGTTATTATAGATTTGATATCCAAACAAAAAAGTTCAGAAGATTTTAGGTCATTTAATTTAATTCGGTTAATCTCATGTAAAAAATTGTACATTATATACCTACATGAAGAGACCGGTCAGCTTGCAATGGATGTATTTCCTATATAAGTTTTTCCTTTGTAGATATATTTTGTTTGTACAAAATACGATACATAGGCTATGTTGCTACAGCTATCTGTGAAGTAATTCCACAATATTCGCAGCTTATTTACTGCAGCAAACTTCAACAACGAGGTTCATTACCTTCTCACAGCACGTTAATGGAAAACGTAGTTCACAGATTCTCAATTTGAGATTTTCACAGCAAGCACGGGCAACGAATCTGTTTAATATAATAGTTATTCCCTAAAATAGTTATTCATTGTTTTAAATCTTAGATTGTGTGTATATTACTGTGACTCCCTTAGAGAAAAATTTAAGGAAATAAACATCCTAACCCTTGCATCGCAGTACATCTATGAGAACATTATGTATATTCGTAAAAATAGGCATCAGTTTGTAAGTCGTAGTGACCTAAATGCCTTACGCAATGTAACACTAAGGAACGGCCACAAATTAGCGTATCCTAAATACCGGCTTAATAAGAAGAGTCGTTCCTTCATAGGAATGTCTATTCTAATATTCAATAAAGTTCCGGCTGCGGTTCAGTCTCTGCCTTTACACAGGTTTAAAAAAACCATCAAACAAACATTATGTCAAAAAGCTTATTATAATATTCAGGAGTATTTGGATGATAAGAAGGCATGGGACTGAATTAAACTCTGACAGGCTATCACTATGCTTTTGTATTAATTATACTAAATATTGTAAGCAGGTGGCACATGGGGTGATTCTTGGCATACACGATGGGCTGTCTCGTGTCTGTCCTGAACATGTCATGGTCATACTGTACATTTTCTGTACAAATTAACTTGAATTTTAAAAGAGTACCGAGAGTTTTTTTCCTCCGGCTTTTTTCTCTCTCGGCCTACACTAGGGCATAGGATAAGAATATTGTAAATTCTTCCTAAAGCCGATGACCAGATAGATAGTCTATCGTGACTTAGAGCTTAGCTTAGTGGTAGGTAATTATTGTAAATTAGCCTTAAGCACCTGTGTAGGATTAGCTATTCATTCAAGGATCAATAGCTCATCCTTTACTTTATATTAATCAGTTTAGAATAGCATTATATCTCTTCTGTTTAAGTAGTTTGTTTGTTCTAGACTTTCGTTAAGCGTGTATAATCACCTCATGGCGAAATAAATTATTTGACTTTGACTTTGACTTTTGACTTGTGTTGAGTATTTATTCAATTGTATCATTAAAAAAACATCCACTAAAACTTTCATAATTAAATTCGAAAGGTTATTCTTGTAAATTATAATTCGTTGAATTAAAATAAATATGACGGACTAGTGGACGCCCGCAGCTTCGCTCGCGTGGAATTGACATTAACTAACTTCAAAAACGGCAAAGTTTCATACTAACTTTGCACCCCCGTTTTATCCCCTAGGGGGTGAATTTTCAAAAATCCTTTCTTAGTGTTCCCCTACGTTATAAAAGGAATCCCTGTGCAAAATTTCAAGTTTCTAACCCTTGTAGCTTAGAATAAGTACAATTATTCTAAGCCTTGTAGTTTAGGCCCTGCGTTGATATGACAGTCAGTCAGCTTCTCCTTTTATATAGTACTAGTGGACGCCCGCAGCTTCGCTCGCGTGGAATTAGACATTCTCTAACTTCATAAACGGCAAAGTTTCATACTAACTTTGCACCCCCGTTTTACCCCCCTAGGGGGTGAATTTTCAAAAAGCCTTTCTTAGTGCTCCCGTACGTTATAAAAGGAACCCCTGTGCAAAATTTCAAGTTTCTAGCCCTTATAGTTTAGGCCCTGCGTTGATATGTCAGTCAGTCAGTCAGTCAGTCAGTCAGTCACCTTCTCCTTTTATATATATAGATATAGATTTTATCTTTGGTCAATAAGAAATGTGATGAATAAAATGAGAATATTTAATGTTGCCACCAGTTGCCACTGTATATTATGCGGGTTTGTTAGGACTACTCATCATGAAGTACGGAACGCTTGCTTGTAAATCGCACAATTTGAGTCCTGTCCTGAATTAATTGATCTATTTGCACTGTTGGCAGGCAAATATATGTAATTAATTTTCCATTCTTTAGTGCCTATTGCATGTAATTCCTACTTGTCGTTTCCACAATTTTTTCGGTCCATGACGAACAGTCTAAATGGACTTTCTGGGGTTATCCGTATACTCGGGTATATACCTACTGTAGTTGTAAATGTCTCCTTTATAATCCGTACGGTTGTTCAAATAATTTAATGTTGTTATTTAACAATAACAGATAAAGTTAATTATAATCACATTCATTATGTTTAGTTAAAATGTTAGTTACCATATAGGTAGGTATGTGAAGTGGGATTTAGAAGATGATTCTTCAGAAATATTGCATTAAAACTATAAAATATTCAATTGTGCGAGCTTCCGAGAATCCGCAAATTTGTATCCCCATTTATATCTCCACATCTTCACTTAAGCTAAAATTAACCCATAATACTTCACTGAAGTTTGATTAATTGCAAATTTCCTTACCAGAGTTTTGATTTATTCAGGAAATTTCCTTGTCGAAAGTTCACAACAATGTGCAATATTTAAACGTAATTAAGTTTAATTTAATCTCGTTATCTTTGCTTTAATACAGATTTCGGTAAATTGATTACATAGATTGAAGATACTACATTAACGCAATCATGCCCACTATATTCATGAATCGCTTTATCATTTATGTGATTAAAAGTCAAATAAACTTATCCATGCATTTAAATATTTACACATTGTTAACAACATTACATTGTTAACTACAAATTAATTATAATTTAATTGAAAATTTTTTTTTTATTTAACTTGTATAAATAAATATTCCTTATTATAAATGTAAATTACATACTGTGACAAGTGAAATTTGAAACGGCTAGCTGAAACTAAAAACAACACACTCTTGTTGTTGATTTATCGATGATGACAAGCTGAAGTATGGTTGAAAGCTCCGTGAGGAATTCGACCTGTTTGGATCGAAATTATACCCAACTAAGGGTAGTTCAGCCATTGCCAAAGATGTACGATCCCGGATAACTCACTGATCCTCAAACTATTATGTAGATTCGATGCATATTCATATTGCTGCACGCCGGTAGGAGACATCAACAAAATCTATATTTGCGTGTTAAATGCGCTCTGCTGAAATTTGATTTTAGAGAGGCACATTTCTGTAGCCCATCTTTACTTGATATTTTTGCTTGGTTTTGCAGTGTCTCTACCAGCAACAGTCCATTGTGATCTCCCGCTAAAACGTTAAATATCATCGGAGTCAATAACGACCACAGAATACACAAAGGCTAACCGGTTGAAACGGTGACAGTCCAGTGGATATCGAACTCGCCTCTCACTCAAGCGGTTCGGGTTCAAACCCAAGCGGCACGAACCAATGTCTTTTCTAAGTTATACTATTTAAGAAATTAAATGTCACTTGCTGTAACTGTGAAGGACAAATCGTGAGGA
Source organism: Carterocephalus palaemon (assembly GCA_944567765.1). Lineage (NCBI taxonomy): Eukaryota > Metazoa > Arthropoda > Insecta > Lepidoptera > Hesperiidae > Carterocephalus > Carterocephalus palaemon. The sequence goes on along the minus strand of OX155651.1, from coordinate 8,451,303 downwards.
AACCACCTGAGAGTTCAGAGAGAATGTTCTCGAAGGCATGTGAAGTCTGCCAATCCGCACTTGGCCAGCGTAGTGTACTATGGCCTAATCCCTCTCATTCTGAGAGGAGACCCGTGCCAACAGTGGGACAAAGAAAGGGTTGTGGTGGAACGGTTGGAAAAGTGAACCTGGAACACAGCGGTGTTGTTAGTACGTGCTTTAAACTGAATATCTTGGCCGCAGTTATGTATTGGCATTGGCACTGCGTGCCTTGCATCTGTTTTGTGGTGTAGCCTTAGCTTTTAATTATGGAACTTTCTTTACTTTTATTTCACTCTACTGATTTTGCTGAAATTGACATAGAAAGGTAACCTTTTTAATGTTTTGCAATAACACGTTCAATAGATTATATAATGTTTAAAACTTACTTACAACGATCATGTAAATATCTCCTACTAAGATAGATTATTCGAATATGTGGCATTACATATCTAGTAATAATTTACAGAAAGCTTCTGAAAATCGTAAGTATGGCTTGAGTTGAAGTCCTATTAGTGCAACCACATTGAAAGTTAAGTACGTAACGTACCACAATATCAGATACTATTACAATTTAACGCTTACCACCAGTTTAGCTAGTACCAGTACTAGTATTAGTATTTAGTACCACTGTACAATTATGTTTGAAGTTAGCACAGATTTCCAAGGGGGCAGCTGATAAGTGTCCGCATGGTTGTTTGCAAACATTTGCATATAAGGAAATTGACAAAGAATGAGAAAGAAAGAATGAAACATTTATTCCAAGAACTAATACAGCAACAAAACTAAGCATTACATAAGATTAAGGAAAATGTACCTACAAATAACACAATATTGCACCTGTTGCATTATTTATCAGCTTGAAATCGGATGATACTCAGCGTTTTCAACAGTAAAAATCTGTTGATACTGATTTTCAGTACGATATTACGGTGTGTATACTCTGGATTGCAGGTATTCATATTCATTAAATATCAGCGCAGTTCTGGTATCGTGGTGCGCATTGGCTAGTAAATAATATAGTTAGTATTTAAGTTCATGCCCGTTAGTATTAGGTTAGTTAGTTAGGTTCTTCCTTTCACTGAGATTCGTCAGAAGGCAGGCGTCTCATAGAGAAAATCCTAAGCGAAAAAATTATTACACAGGGTTGGTACAGGGAAATCCTGATTGTCGTGAGTTGTATAATTAAGTTATTATACAAGTAATTCAGCCAGCATCACTTTTTCTGTAGACTGAGCATTTAAAAACCAAACAATAAATTCCCATTTTTGTCAACAAAACCTAATTCCTAATTGGAAAATTGTTGAGTAAATGTATGTTCCTGTGCTGTGTTTATAATTATGATATAATTTAAAAGTTTGTGCGCGCGTTACGTATGCATGAGGATAAACACCCAGTGTTTCGTTTCGTATAATTTACTGCGACAAGTTAATTCACACGAGAAATTTTCGGCTGCTTTATTTTCACCCCGTCAACAGGATCCGTACATAGGCATTTTACTACACAAGTATAGGTACCTTAGGGAGCGTGTAATGAACCTTAATGTACCTCAGCGCACAGTGAAATTGCAAAATGAAATTACTTGATTCTCTAAGTAGATACTTACCTCCTTTCGCGGAAATTCCTGCTCTATAGATATTGTAAACGTATTATCACAGTATAATGAAATACATGGTGCTATTATGGTTCTGAAAGTTTTTTGAAATAGCCTATTCCAGCTTCCTACTAACATTTCTTCCCACCCTCCGCGAAGTGGACTGAATAAAATTATCAATAATAACAATACATGTTAAATGCGCTTTTGATTTTGGTATGGTTTTTGTCGTTGGCTGCAGTTCCGAGCGCTCCACCTGGCGTCGGCAAAATACTTCTTATAATAGCAGCTTAGCGCTAGTTCTCACTGACTTGCAGGCCTGGGTCACGTAACGGCACTAATGAAGTCTGCAATAATCAAGTCAAAGGTTAACATAAAAAAGTACATTTATTTTTGCATATGTTGGTAATGATTACGTAGCGTTAAACGTCTTTTATTTGCCCTCACTCTACAATTCACAAAATTCATTTTAAAATTAATAATTGAATCCCTCGCCTACACCTACGTGCAAAGATTATTCTTTGCACATTAGGTTATTGCGAAGTGGTGGGACTTAGGCAAGGTTGTAGACCAAATTGGTGTACATAATTGTTGTACACCAGTTTGGTCTACAACAATTATTCTTTAAATTTACAACTCTTTTAAGTGTCTATAGTTCATAAAAACTTATGTTGTATGTAGTCAAGTCCACGGTAGTTCAGTACAATCCAGCCAGTGTAAGCCGACGTTCTACGAAAACGAGGAAATATCTAATTCATAAAGTAACTACTCGTAAAGTATTCTGTGATAAGTGTTTCTTATATTATCGAAGTATATTATTTAAGAAGTGTTATACTCTATTCAATAGAACAATTTACTGCTTATTACACTATTCTATTTCAAACTTCAATTGCACTGGTAACAGCTTTAATGATTGTCTATGAAAGCATTTAGACCTGTCAGGTCCTACTAACGAGACTCTAATTGCCCCTCACTTGACTGAAAGTAATACCGATAGCGGTTCAGAGAAATTGACTGTTACCTATTGCTATCTTAATATTTAACAACGTCATTGTCGACACGAATATGCCGTATTATGGTATCTTGAACGTTCATTTTTGCTTTATTTTTCTTATACAGACGTTTGTGGTTATTACCCTTTTAAGTATACTCATAATAAATTCTTTCAGTAGTTATATTCAAACCATTAAACTTAAAACTTAAATTTTGAGACTAATAAGGAGCATTAAGGCAAAGTTTATATATTTATTTTCCTATAGTTTGATACATAGTGCATAGGCAAAAGCTAGGCTAAACCAAGTCATTATCCATCATGCTTTTTATATTAGTTCTTGTAATGAGTCTACGATTATAGCCCTAGAACACAATACCTCCTACCTTATTTAACTTTTTCCGTACCACGCTTGTACGCTCTATAAAATCGTAATCACAGAACAATATGTGTGAATGTGATTAATAACCTTCTACACATAAGTACAAAAATTAACACAGCACATAGATAAATCGATATCCTTAAATATAATCTGAGTTGTAAAATCATCCATTAAAAAATTGTCTTTTATCATTTAAAAAAAACCCGCCAGAGTAAACGTTGCTCTAAAAACGCATAACATACAAAGTTTTTTGCAAGGTGCGTATCGGCGTCACGGACAGACCTGACAGTGCCTGAGACCATCCCGCGACGGTCGTCTGTCATCAGGCCGATGTTTTATGTGACTGTGCGACCGATATGTTTCGCTTGTTTTCAATTTATTGCCGCCACGCTGCACCGTTAATGGCAGGCTAAATTTCCATGCGTTGCGGCATTATGCGTACCTACATTGCGGACCCGGTGGGACTATTTATTTTATGGTTGGTAAGATAAGATGCATGGGAGATCAGTGAGAATGCTATAGTGAGTTTGTCTTTATTTCTGTATGTCTGCCCTATAACAAACTAGGTTAGATCTATAAATATTTATGATTTTAATATTTAGCGCGGTAGACAAATCCTGGCAGGCTTGCCATATGGGGATCAGTTAGACAACCAACGAGTTTGAATATCTATTTATTACTGTCTCAACATTACAATAGTTCGTAATAATATTAGATACGATTACATACCCTGCACCTAATCGTCAGCTTGATTTATGCCAATTACCTACCTGGTAACACGAATGTATCAAACAACCACTAGTAAAGCGTTTAGATGCTTTAATATTTTATATGTGGATGTCACAGACGGTAGTCTGGAAACGAACATTTGTATTTTACTTGTATCTACAACACCGATGAATTGTAAAAAACTATCAACGAAGCACTTTTCACTTGCACCCAGGTATTTTTTGACGGAAACTCTGTTGTATTTTTTAGTTTTATTTCAAAATAAGTTTTAAAAAAGAGTTTTATTTGAATGTATGTGTTTATTGCAATGCGATATCCATGCAAATTCAAATTCCAATTTTAAAATAAAAAGAAAAACAATTTTGCACGTTCATAAAACTGTCATTGGAATTTTTACTCAATTTTGGAGGATTTTTCTCCAGGAGCTTTGGATGGAAGTCGTCCGCTTGGATAGTCAGAGAGTCACAGAAAATGTGTTTGTGTTCACAGACAGTCTGCAACTTTACATAACATTGATACCACTGTTTGAGGTAGTAGGTAGACGATACAGCGATGTGCTAAAAACGGTGTGAATATGAGTCGGTATGGTTTTTACGAACCATATTTCGCCATATGGCACCGATTTTCGGTGCAACTGATTTTGCCACACGTGTTTTTTATCGACCGATCGAACACATGAATTGTCGAACTTCGTAGCCGAAATTTATGTCGCTACCTAATAAAAATATTTTATTATATGCCGAATCGCACTAGGAGAGCATGTTAAACATAGCCTTCTTTCTCATTCTAAGTAGAGACCCGTACTCTGTGATGGAATAAAATGTTTCCCATGATGGTGGAAGGTGAGTCTTGATTATTATAAAAAGACAAGAAACAGGCATTATTTGGCATTGGGAAGCATTTTTTTTTAATTTGCACATCTCCTAATTTTATAATTAAATCCTAATTTATAAGACATATTGCCGGTGAATTGAGTTCTGTGTTCTTGATAGTAAACCTAAATACCCAACTAGGATAGGAATGGAGACACGAAGCGCGTAATATGACGTGTGACGCGGAGTGTGGTCGAGCACAGACACGATTTATGCTCGTTCCCAGTTTGCTCTATTTAGGAGCTGCTAAAATATTATTCTCTAGATATTCTCGTAACAATTTAATGTATACTGATTTCTAATTTCACCTGAAAATGTATTTTAGTTTGTATAAAATTGTTTGATTAAAATGCGTTGTTCCCTTCCCCCGTCCCTTCCCCAATCCAATCCCTTCGTTTTGATTGGTTAGTTATTTTTTGAAAAATAGTTGAACCGCTGTCCCGTATAAAGGTCATTGATTTGAATTAAGATTAATAGTATTTAAGTTCTAGTTAATTTTTCTGTTTTGTAACAATGCTGTGCAGTGTGACATTGTTGTGTAAGGGACTGTAGACTATGAGAATACATCATGTTTAAGGTGCATTCGAGTTCAACCAACTCCCTAAGAGCCTGCCTATGTCACACCTAGTTTGATTAACTTCTAAAGGATTAGTTTGGTCAATGAAATCTCAAGATTCACGTCGTTGCCTCACACTTATTATTAAATAAACGAGATATGACTTTCTCTCACAAACCTTTTGTGTTGTTATTTTTCTACACAATTTGTGCTACAGTATTCATAAAGTAAAATGTTAAATATAACCTAGTACATGTCGTCGAAATTTTATGATATGAATGGGAAAATCAGCGGTTGTGCTGAATTACCGTTAAAATCGAGCTGAGCTATAACATTAACGCGCGCGTGGAACGGTTAACCAGCAAATGTAAATGATTTTTGATACAATATATGTATGAGCTCTCGGTCTACGTCCCTCGCGGGAGTCGTTTCCAATGTTCCAACAATTTTCGAACAACTTATCTACCTATTCTGTAGCAAAAATTTGGAGTGGCAGAGCGACTGCCACTTGTAACGGTTATTTTTTGCGTGTTCAAATCCATACTAATATTATAAATGTGAAAGTGTGTTTGTTTGTCCGGCTTTCATGTCGAACGAAGCTATTAAATGGTATGGTTTTTGGTGTGTGGTGATAGTGAGGAGGGTGGAGAGTGACGTAGGCTACTTTTTACCTCGGTAAAACATCCCCATTTGAAGATATCGATGTTTTTTTATTTGCTCCAGTAAGTCAGTTTACGTACACTTTAACTGCGGTCAGCATTACCTCAGGTTCCTCTAAGTATCATTTAATTGTGGAACTGTCACTATTCAACCACCACAAATGTGTCATATATGTTAAACAACTCATTGTTAATTCCCTTTGACCACGCGGGCGGAGCCGCGGGTAAAAGCTAGTTTCTAATAAACACGAAGGGCCAATTTCAATGCAAACTAGTTACGTTTCGTTGTAGAAGCTAATAATTTGTGTAAGAAAAAGGTTTGTAGATATAGTATTGTATAGGTTAAATAGAAATGACATCACAATTAAAATATCTTGAAGAATTTCGTTGCAGGTGATACGAACTTCGGTGGCTCAGTGGTAGAGTATTCCACGTACTTATGGGACGTTCTTTAATTCGAATACCGGAGGTGAATTTTTTAAAGGTATAATTAAACTATATGGTAGTGATCATCATCTAGTGATTGGGACTTTGATTTCAGCTACAATCTAAGCTTAAAATGCGCCCTTCATAAGTGGGTACTCTTAACGGCACTGACATCCTGCCGTTTCGTAATCCAGCCTACTAAGGCTTGGATTACGAAACGTCAAATTGGGCCACGTACCTAAGTACCTAAGTATGATTTGTAGACGTGCATTGATATATATGTAGACGTGCAAGAACTTAACATAGGACGTGGCGAACAATAGAAATTTTCTTCAATTGAGTCGTTGTTTTGTCCTGAGAAAACGTGGCGCGAATATAAAACAGAAGCTGTTGGTTGCTTATCCTTTTTCAGTCGATAAGCTTGCAAGCTATTTGTTATTTCATGTATAGAATAATTTACTCCTTGCAGTTTTTCACAAATATCAATCGAACAATAAGTAGGAATATCATCAACATTAACAAAAACAACATACTCGTAGTTCTTAAGCAGATTCCAAGTACTTCGCTGTAGTTATCTTCTGCTTTACGACGTGTTTAATAAGAAACTTGCGCTCATTCATCTCAATTAACCCTCCATGTTCTTCTCAACTCAATAATATCAAGAATTTTACCAAGGTGGACCCATGTTAAAATTTTGCTGTGTGAAGCTGTGCATATACCTATAAATTTAAATAATAACTATTCATTATTATGGTTGCAAATTGTAAAGGAACTTTTCGCAAGCAATACCCGTCTTAATGCCAGTTTTCTTTGCGGAGTTATGGCTCAGAGAAGTGAAATATGGGCTAATACGAGCCAGTCGCAATATCACGAAACAAATGGCGCTTATAAATCAACAGGTAAGTTCTGGGAACATTACGTGTCGATAATCCGAACTACACAAAGCTTAGCACGTTGACGTGCCATAACAATACTTCTATCGGCACGTTTCTGTTTGAGTTCGTTGGACAATTATAAAGATTTTTTACGCATGCGTGCCGAGCATGACCCTTCCACTATACCACTGTCACACACGGGTCTTGTTTCGGAATCCCATTCCGAGGTTTAGGCCTTACTCAACCACACTGGCCAAGTGCAGATTGGCAGACTTCACAAGAGATGAGAACATTATGGAGAACTCTCAAGCTGTGTTTCCTCACGACATTTCTTTCACGGTTACAGCAGGTGATATTAAATATCTGAAATCGCACATAACTTAGAAGTCATGGGTGCGTACCTACCGCTTAGATTTGTACCCGGACCTCTCGAGTGTGTTACGAGTTCGATAGCCACTGTCACCGCTGTTGACACTAACCTCAATCATACCACTTACATTATACCAACTTTGCTGTGGAACGGTAACGGTGATATCACGCTTAAGTAACGTTATTTAAGAATAACATAGCATAGTAAATATTATGCGGACCGAAACGTCATATAAATTGAAATTTACGACGCAAGCCAACACTGTACCCATTGAGACCCATGTCAATCATTATTAAAACACCAAAACGAAAAACAAAGTTACAAAGATTGTTTTGTGTTGCATTGTAGCGAAAGAGTTCCATGTCAACTATTAGTATGTATTAAAATTAAATGGCCAGTCTTTAAATATATATGCAGTATACGGTACCCTTTCTTAATAAACACTCTCAAGCTTGACCAGTTTTTTATTCTGTGCTTGTTAAATGTTTGTTATTACAAAGTCCCCAAACAATAAGTTGTTTTGGCTGCGTATTACAAAGCCCTCTAAGTTTTTCTTTACGAGCAACTTTTAGAAACTTTGCATGAATTTAAAAATTTGTGATGGGTTTCGTTTAGGATAGTTAAGGAAGATTGATCCATGAGTTCTTTATTTCACTGGCCCGTTGGCGCAATCGCCTGACACCCATAGTACAGATGGTACATGCTCTGTCTAGTTTAGGGTCTGATGGCGGTGTGTGATGGGGGATGTCCATAATATTAATTAATTTATTAAATTACTAGTGGACGCCCGCAGCTTCGCTCGCATGGAATTAGACATAATAATATATGTTTATTTTACACCCTTACAAGGTTTTTACAAATTTTGAATGCCATATTTATTTATATCTAATCAACAGCCAAATTTTATGCTTCTAGTTCTGAAAATGACAAAACTTTCATAGAACCTTTCAACCCCCTTTTCAACCCCTAAAAACACTTTTTTCCAAATAAAAAGTAGCTTATGTCCTTTCTCAGGATCTAGACTATCTGTGTACCAAATTTCATATAAATCGGTTCAGTAGTTTTGGCGTGAAAGCCACACAGACAGACAGACAGAGTTACTTTCGCATTTATAATATTAGTATGGATTAATTTATTTTGCATATAAGATGTCAAACTCCAGAAATCCGCATTGGAGCACCGTATGCTCTAGATTTCCTGCATATTTGCCTGTGGGGGAGACCCGTGCCCAGCAGTGGGACGTCTATGGATTGCAGCTTAGCTTGTGAAAAGTTTAATTTTAGAATGTATCAATAAGTAAAACTATAAAAATTCTATCGAAGCTATTGCAAAGGATACTTGTAATATAAATAACAGAACATCACGCCTATTTCTATATTATATATCTATATTATGTATTTCCCCGAAGGTGTAAGTGGAGAAGTGTACATCCACTTTTCATCAATTATATTTAGGTTCCATGTACACAATACACAATATACACCGGCACAAATCCAAACTCATGGCTGGGGTATTTCAAGTTAGAAAATAATTTTTTACCCGAACCGGGGAACGATCCCAGGACCTCTAGCTTACCACAAGACTAACGAATATAAATCGCCATAAGTTTACTGATTTTCAGAGTACCATGAATTATCTTTGATCAGAGTTTATTTCACGAGTAGGTACCTACCTACTGTCGGTTGATCCTTTCTTTGATAACCCACCGTAAAACTTTCCGACCAAACAAAAATAAGATAAACAACCGGTTTGATGAAATTCAAAGCGACATTCTCCGGGAAGTTCCTTCCGTTCCGAGAAAAGTTAAGATTTATGCGCATTTTGATCACCACAGAGTTGACGAAGGTAGGCGTTCCATAGTGTAGGAAAACTCGAGTGCTTTGAATCTTTTGCCATTATTCAATTTGTAAACTGTGATCAGGTTGATCAAGTTATGTACGCAATCCAAAACGGTATAAGGTGCAACTTATCATAGCATGAAGTTTCGCCTTGTAATATTTTAATGGATTGTTACAATATTACTATTCTAATCATACACTTCATCCATTAGCTTTCGAAGTCCAAGCTGAACATAAGCCTCCCTTAAACGATGCCACTCCTCTCGTCCTGTGCCTTTTGAATCCAGCGGTTACCCGCTGTCTACTTCAGTTGATCTGCCTACCTAGTTGGAGGGCGGCCTGTGCTCCGTTTTCCGAGTCGTGGTCTCCTCTCACTTCTATCATACACTTAGGAATTCTTAAAGATGTATTTTTCCGGTACATTACCTTTCATCTCCACAACAAGCATATTAACTATATGTTCACTAGTAGAAGTGACAGTAATCGTTTTGTATGATTATGTACATTTACAGAGTTAAATCGATTCAATGTGATCGACAGTTTGCGTCGGAGGGCACGTTAAGACGTTGATCCTGGTTTTAAAACTGTTCATTACTAGCAGGTACATTGTGGTTTATTGATGAAACCTTACAACTACATAATGCCTTCCCCACCGTGTTCGGTGGACTTTACTACGGTTTCTTATGGGACTTTTACATGTATCCTGATTTGATCAAGGTATTGTGAATTATTCAGAATATTTCCTTTACATAAATATTTGAACCATTACTATTCATAACTTTCATAAGTGGTTTGATACTAACACATTCAAATTATGTTCACTTATATTCAAAACTAACCTCGTGTTCTCTCTATCAAGTTTTAAACCGAATTAGTTATAATGATACTAATTTCAAGGTTATTATCGCCACAAAGTTTTGTCATGTTCAATTCTCTACACACAGCATCAATCATACCAGACACTTTCAACTTGGCGCGTCTGTACGGAGTGTACCCAACTTGAGGAAATTGCTTTGGAGTAGGGAATACAATTAAGTTATCGCTACAACTTTAAATGGCCTTACGAGAAAATATATTTTAGTTATATATTATGTACCTACTCAAGTAGGACTTACTTTAAGATGTCATTAATTGTAACCGCTTTCTTTATGAGCGGTCGTAAATATCGTATAATTTACCTACGTCTACGTCTTATGAAACTACTTCAATGATATATATTTTTTAATAATAATTTTTTTTATCTATTCCATCCAATTCTATCTTAATTTTTTCTTCTACTATTAATAGAAAGCGACCATAAAAGCGTCGGTAACAAAATTCAAAGTACTGTCACGTCATACTCATTATCAAGTAATCACGATTATACAAAAAATACCAAGTCGACCTTTCACTTGGAGGTAACACTAAAAATCAATTTGTTGGCTTCGATCAAAGCCCAGAAGACAATGAAAAGGTACATTTACTCCAACGCTGCTGTAGGAAACCTTTCCATCTTCCATCTTGATAAGTGAATTTTATTGAGAACAATCTTAGAAAGTTGGATCTTTGTTTTGGCCCAAATCGATAAAATTAAGCTGTCATTGTTGATCGAAGTTTCTACTCGAGTTTGAAATTTATGATGGTTACGTAGTACCTGTATGAAGAAATTAGAACATTATTAAGATCTTGATTACTTAGGTATAGAGTCGGCGGTGGTGATTAATTTAATGATAATTATTAGGTAAATATGGATCCACTTGTCTATCTTCATACTCTCTATGCTATTATCTCGTAGTATATAAACTCTCCGTTTGGAGGGTGTGAGTGTATTAAAAACTAAAGGCTTTCTTTTAAATAATTTATCTAGGTAGCCTTTTTTTTGTCTAGACACCAAGTACGAGTAAAAAACTAAAGGCTTTCTGTTAAATAATTTATCATAATTTATCTAGGTAGCCTTTTTTTTGTCTAGACACCAAGTACGAGTAAGAAACTAAAGGCTTTCTGTTAAATAATTTATCTAGGTAGCCTTTTTTATTTGTCTAGACACCAAGTACGAGTAAAAATGTATAATTTTACTAACTAAATTTTAAAAGAATGCTGCTTCTGTATATGGGATTCTTACTGGTGGCGTCATGTGTTGTTTTAAAAAAATATATTTATTCCGCTCTTGACTACAGCATAGGTAACATAATAATAATACATGCAAAAAAGTTCCCGGTATCCTCTTCAAGTCACCGAACTCGCTCATCGGTCCACCTATTCAGATGCTGACGTATAGATAGTCTTATTCAGACGTCGATCTATCGGTGTCCGATCGGTACTTGGGGGATTCCACCTAAGTAAGTTTCTTTCTCCATTCTTAACTTCTCCAACTTAAACTTTTCTTCCCCACCAGTTCTAAGAACTACAACCGCGCCCGATTTGTCTAAACTCTAGTATCTTATTAGTTTTATTGAATCCGTATGCTTATAAGTGCAGATTTTTCAATATGATTTATATATTTCTCGCCTGAAAACGATATCTATTTCGAAATACGAAATGCGGTCGTGTGTAGCCCTGACTTGGCTGTACGAATAGTATTTGTGCGATGCAATTTCCTCAGTTCGGACAATGGCTTCCCCTGTCGCGTATTATACCAATCACGTACTGCTGTTTGGACAGAATAAACGATAAACAAGACACGTTTTGCTGATGTTTCATTTTTGTGAAAAAAAAGGTATTCAGGGACGCCATTATCTTATGTTGCGATTCATATCAGAATTCATAGGAAACGTACAATCACATATCGATAAGTACTAGTCGGCTTTGAAATATTTGAATTATTGTACGGTTACGGTTAAGAGAACTAAGATCATGGTTAAAGAAAATTCGACTTGCGTCCAACTTGTGTACAAACTATTGCAGAAAAACATTCCTCATGAGCATGACTTACCTGCGACGTATCTGCTTTCTCATTTCTAAACAAACATATACGACGATAATTATAGCATAGCAAATTGCTATAACGATAATTATTGCTTTATTAATTGATCAAAGACCTCCAAACTCTGCTGAAAAATACTTAAAATCTTTAAAATTCCAATACTTTTTTGTCAAAGAAAATCTTACTTACAAGTTTTAAAAAAATAATCCTACCTTACTCCTTCTCGTAGGCTAACGAGAAGTCAGCTTTGAGTTTCTGTTTTAATTATCTTATAAATAACTTGTCTTGCACCTCATCCATGCATTTATAATTTATTTATAAGGTATCATAGCTAAGTGTTAAGATAAAACTAGAATAAAAATCCGAACCTGATCTAAAATTGTGTATGTAACTCTCGAATCTTATATTTGTATTAGCTTTTGCTAATACAAGTTTAGGAGAGATATAGAAAGAGATAATAATATATTAATTATGTACTAGTAAAAATAACATATTTTTAAATTAAAGGAGAATGGCCTACTATTAAATTGGCTGGATAAGGTTCGGGTTGGACATGATTTTGTGAAAATCTTTGAAAAATAAAACATTTAAAACATCATCGTCATTACATGAGACCTAACTGGGTGGGTGTAGGACACACCTCTCACCTCTCCACCTCTCACACCTTTGGGGAAATAGAGGCGTGATAGTATCACATGTTATGTTATGTAGAGTAACTGACTACTGAATCTAAGATAAGTGATAGGTACATTGAATATGATTGTTTGATTACACGCTAATAAAATATTTATGTTAAAGTTAGGTAGACAGTAGTTAACAGCAAAGATGAATTAATCAATCAATTCATGTGTATTATGTAGTTGTTTTAAATTGTTAATAAATTAAGGTATGTATGTATTCATTAAATTCTGGATTGAAACGGAAAAATACTCTCGGCAATCCGAGAACATGCATCAATCGAGTTGCGTAACATGAAAATAATTCGCAATATATTTTATTTTAGGGCTTCAGAGATAGATCTTTCTCGATAGCTTTTAAAACAAAAAAAAATAATAGTAGAATAGAACCTATTAGAAAAGAAGGAGAGTATTATAAACATTAAAGGAAAAATAAATTCCGGGCGATTTGAGGTAGGGAACGGGAAGGGGGGGGTGTTTAAGGGGAAAAAACGGTTTATGTCGATTTCCGGCAAAACTAAAAGTCCTATGGAAAAAAGTCAAATGGCAAAGTTGTAGATAGTAAAAAGATCTAAAACTTTTGTATTTACACTTTTTTCACATAACCTCAAAATGTATGTGAAAAGTTCAAAAAACCAAGTTTTTGGTTTTTTATTTTTATCTTTTACAAATAATTTTTCTTTTTCACGAAATTTGGTGAAAGCTTACCTTTTTATGTCCCAAATACGCTGTAATTTATTTGATTAGAAATATTTATTTTTTCAACCTTATTTTGAATTAATATCGAAAAAGAACCCTAATTTTCAATCGAAAATTCACCCGTCAAAATATCAACTTTTTTCAAAAAGTTGGTATGCTTTCTGTTCGTTGAAACCTCTACTTTCCGATGGTGAAAAAAAAAATATATCTTACTATAGTAAATCTTCTCAGAAAATGCAATCTTTAATTACTTCTTTTCCTTCCTTTGCTTTTTTTTGTCATACACATATACATTTTTTACATCATTATTCACTTTTTATAGATTTTTAATGTATTTAAAATATATAAATATATTAAAAATATATAAATATATTAAAAATCTATAAAAAGTCCGTAAAAAGTTCTGTTAAAAATATATAAATATTATTTAAAATATATAAATATATTAAAAATCTATAAAAAGTGAATAATGATGTAAAAAATGTATATGTGTAAGACAAAAAAAAGCAAAGGAAGGAAAAGAAGTAATTAAAGATTGCATTTTCTGAGAAGATTTACTATAGTAAGATTTTTTTTTTTTCTCCATCGGGAAGTAGAGGTTTCAACGAACAGAAAGCATACCAACTTTTTGAAAAAAGTTGATATTTTGACGGGTGAATTTTCGATTGAAAATTAGGGTTCTTTTTCGATATTAATTCAAAATAAGGTTGAAAAAATAAATATTTCTAATCAAATAAATTACAGCGTATTTGGGACATAAAAAGGTATGTTTTCACCAAATTTCGTGAAAAAGAAAAATTATTTGTAAAAGATAAAAATAAAAAACCAAAAACTTGGTTTTTTGAACTTTTCACATACATTTTGAGGTTATGTGAAAAAAGTGTAAATACAAAAGTTTTAGATCTTTTTACTATCTACAACTTTGCCATTTGACTTTTTTCCATAGGACTTTTAGTTTTGCCGGAAATCGACATAAACCGTTTTTTCCCCTTAAACACCCCCCCTTCCCGTTCCCTACATCAGATCGCCCGGAATTTATTTTTCCTTTAATGTTTATAATACTCTCCTCCTTTTCTAATAGGTTATATTCTACTATTATTTTATTTCACTTTTTATTACTTTTAAAGGCTTCTGCACTGGTCTAAGAGTACTAGGTATTTGTCAACGGAGCAACGACATGTTATTGAATAACATGCACTCTGTGCTTGTATTGATGCTAAAAGCTGTCGAAATTATTCAATTTTGATATTTATATTTTATATTAACATTTATAATTAATTTACTTGTCCAAAAAATATACCCCGAACGAAATATGTGTTTCACAACCTATACCTACGAATGTAATGTTTATTGTAGCCCGGGTCCATAAGTAAGCAGAAATCTAAAGTAAGCTTATCGAAGAATTCTTTTAAATATTTATTGCTCTGTATCCGAAGATCTTCTTGGGTGGCGTAGCTTTCCATAACAAGTCTTCCTGTCGACCCTCTTGCTATGCGAACCCTCAGACACACACAGAATTTTGATAGCCTGCATATAGAGCGGCACCAAAGGGAAAAAGTGATGGGTGACAAACCATGTATGTGGTATTGTGTATATCTTCGACTAAAAATGTATCTGCACGTCCACGGTCGAAGATGAAATCAGAAAATTAAGTGCCATGAGTACCTACCTATGATATTTTTAATAAAAATAACAGATAACAAATAAAATTATGGCCGTATTATTAAATTAATAATATATTATAATAACTCTTTTTTGGGATACCTAACACCTTTTTAAAATTAGAAAAAAGTTTTTACGATACAACATAACCATCGATATATAAATAGAACATACGTTTTAATGCCGGTACATAGATCAGCTATCATAGCACATTCACATTATTTGAACTAAAACGATGGTAAATTATTTGAAATCGGCCTTGATCAGACTGGAACATTTAATTTTCAATGAGAATAGAGCAATCAACGTCGTTCGTTATGCTTGCATTTATGAGTACACATTGAATTGAATATTTCAATCATTAAGTAAATCGATATGGGAATAAATTTTTGAATTATCATTATATATTATGTCTGTACAATTTACATAAAATTCACAGGCACACAATACAATAATCCAACATTTGTATATGTTAATTATCGTTAAATTTATTTAATTATCCTAGTTAGTAGTGCAGTGAGGATGTCGTCCCATATCATAATATGTAATATCAATTTGATATATCGAATACTAGCTTTCCCCGCGGCTCCGCTAGCTGTAGCTAACTCGTTTCACATTATATAGTAATATATATAGTTTTAAATACATATGTACTTATAAAGATTTTAGCATCCAGACAGAACAAACACAAGTAATTCGTCAAGAATATTTTTCCTGATTCGAACCCTGGCGCAACAAACAGGGTCACTACCAATTGCGCCAACGGTTAGTTAGTTAAAAAGTTAAAGTTAAATCGTATAACATGAACACAGGTATTATTCTATTTAATTCTTCCGTTTAAGTAAAATAAATAAATAATAAATAAAATAAATATCTTGGACATTCTCACACACGGCCATCTGACCCCAAAGTAGGCGCGAGCCTGTGTTATGGGTGTCAGAGACTGATATACATACATAGATATTTTTAAATACATACTTAAATAGATAATATTAACATCCAGACACAGAACAAATACAAGTGTTCGTCACACGAATATTTGTCCTGAGTGGGATTCGAACCCACGACCTTTGGCGCAACAGACAGGGTCACTACCGATTGCGCCAACGGGCTTGTCAAGTTCTTGAAAATATTTATATTGTTCAATATCTCTTTAAAATTCAGTAACAACTTACACTCACAATTCACTCATCCCATAATATGACCTAAAACGTTAATCCAATTTTATGCAAATTCGAATACACGCTTGACTTATTTTTGCATTACCTTTTTTACAGTGTTCATAAGGCAGGGAGTATCAGTTAGGGTCCCCAACCGGGACACGGTGATCTATATGCTAATATAACAACGTGCTTATTATATTTCCCCATACTGAAATGGCAAGCTGTGAGGTTGTAATAATACATCCTCCTCCTACATACTCGTACATCAAAATTTACTAGACGGTTTAACAACTTTACATTTGGCTTAACAAATAAGATAGATTTTGGCTACAACTGTTTGTTCAAACAGTTAAGTAAGAAGAGATGAGACTCATTAGATTTCACACTTTGATCCCAGAAATAGCGATGCGAAGTTTGTCGTTGCGGATACCGATACTGATTGCACAACGCATGACCAAAATTTTAAATATTATAATTGAAATATTTATTGGAAAACTACATTATTTAAATGTGATCGAACTGGCACATGGCTCAACTCAAACAGAATGTTATTACGCGCTACGTTTACTTCGAGTACCATGAAATGTGCTTGCAGTTATTTTAAGGTAGCTACGTAATTATGTAAGAGATATTTAATTTTGAAACTTAACGGTATTCAGTTAAAATGCAGGTGATTGATTGTAACAAAGCGAGTTGACTTTTAGAAAAGCAACCTATGATATCTAATCATAACATAAAGCAAATCAATCAATCAAAGGCCCATTATTTGTAAGCTTTTAGTAATTTGCAATTTTTCACATAGGTACTTTTTTATTGTAAATCGCGCAACCGGCATAAATTCGGGTGTAATCGATTCTGGCGCTACAACAATAGGTGAAAGCCGAATAACGCGGAATGAGACAAAAGCGATTACCGATCCGTCTATTTTTATTTCTCTGCGTGAAAGCGGTCTTAACGAATTAATCCAGCTATGCCCGCTCCGAGCTGATTCACTTTGACTTGCTTCCTTTGCCGCGGCCTATAAATTTCTCTCCTAAGGTTTGTCTCCATACTATTCATTTTGGGCAGATTTGGACCAGCCTACCGTTTATTTATATCTTGAATAAGATACGATATTGATTTCGTATTATATTTATAAAATTGAGATAAAACGATTTCGAAATACACTTTGATGGTGCGCAAAATTTCAAAAGCCCTTTGCTTTGCATGAATGATTATAATTTTCGTTTAGCTTAGCTGTTGTGTTAAACTTTAAAATATTGAATTTCCTTAGTATAACGTAACCTTTGTCATGTTGAAACTTGTGGTGAATGAATATTATGAAATTGAATCATTCTTGTAGCTGAATGATTATCAGCCACAGCTTTGCGCGTGTAGTTTCTTTTCTTTAGTCGAAAAAAATTCAAAACCACACTTAACTGGTGCAAAATATGAAGATCCATAATTTTCTGAGATTAATGTGCGTTCAAGCTACTGCAGGCACTTTGGATTGTATAGCATAACCATCATCCGTACAATTTTGATTCCATTAAATGTTAGAAAATCATGTTGTATAGAACCGGGCGTCACATGTCTGTGGACACGTTCCCCAGGGAATTCCCCACCGGAACTTCACGTTCATTCGTGGCGTTACATTAGGCGTATTGTCGACGTTGAAGAAAATACAAATGACGCCGTTTATTGTCGTATTGGAATGCACGCGATGTCGACACGTTTCATTAATGCGAGGACAATTTTTCACCCGGAAAAAAAGATAATACATATTATTTTTGTTTTTTTAAACAATGTTGTTAAAAAAAACTAAAAACACGTTTTGCATGTACGATAACCGAACTAAAATGTGTTTTTAATTATTGCATTGTCATCGGTCCTTGTGTGCAAAGTTTCAAATTAATCAGACGTTTTGAAGTGGGCGAAAATCATGTTCAAATGCATACATACCTACATACATACATACATAAAAACATACATTTATAATAAAAGCATGTTAAAAATGTACTCCGTGCTTACAGAAAAAGCAGTTATACCATATAACGTTTTGCCAAGTTTAAGATAAGCTTATCTTCAAAGTAAAACTTAAGAAGAAGGCCTAAAGACTTCTGGGTATATAAAAAAATATGCAGATTTATTCAAAAACTCCGTCATTTTTAGTAAGCTTATAACAAACATCATATTTTTGCAATACCGTAATCCTCTATCCAGTTGCCCTTTTACATATTCAAAAATAGAAAACCACTGCGACTTCGTTTGATTAAAATGCGAAATATTCTACCCGCTTTTGATTTTACGCGGGGCGGGAAATATATTATTCCCTTGTAATTTCGTCGATCCCACCGCGTTTTGGTAAGCAAAATATTTTAAGATTTACGTTTTGGAGGTAGTCAATGACGTTTTGAAGTTATAAGATTTTGGCACTGAAATAATGGGTGGTATATTTTAAATTTGAAGGCCAAGACATAGTAGATTGATACAGAGGAAGTTAATATTAAGAACATGTATGATAAAATTCTTCCATTCTCCTATGTACTTAGTAGCATAATGATATGAATTATAAAGATATCAGATGACTAGCTAGAGTTTCTTATAAGGAAGCAAAGAAGGCTGCTACGCGTAGTTCTACTTATGTTGCACATGCAAATGGGTAAGTACTCGTACCTAAAGATAAGAGCGCGATTTCCGGGTTCTAATACATTTTGCAATTGTTGCTGACTTGATATTGATGTTCAAGTTGATCAAGTGTGGCATACATATTTACTTAGTTGCAACCCATGACGTCCCGCTGCTGGGCACGGGTCTCCCCCACAGACAAATCTGCAGGATGTCTAGAGCATACTTCACCATACTACTCCAATCCGGATTGGTCGAGGGGTCAGTGGCAAACCCAGGGTCGAATGTTTTCAAGTTTTCAATGGTCTTCGACAACGCTTAACGATTGTTTTCACTATTGAAGACAACCGGGACCGACGGCTTAACGTGCCCACCGAAGCACGGCAGCGCCCATGAAATTTTTCTTCTAGCCGGTCACCCATCCAAA
This sequence comes from Carterocephalus palaemon, assembly GCA_944567765.1. Taxonomy (NCBI): domain Eukaryota; kingdom Metazoa; phylum Arthropoda; class Insecta; order Lepidoptera; family Hesperiidae; genus Carterocephalus; species Carterocephalus palaemon. Next base: position 8,431,856 of record OX155651.1, on the reverse strand, counting down.
AACCGTCCGTGCCCGTCGTTGCGACTCTGTCAAATTAATAAATTATTTTTGTACAATTAAGTATTACTAGGAATTCATACTTTTTAGGAATATAAAATAAAAATAAAATTGCTATTTTATTTCGTTTTCAACACGTACTAATTTCTTTTGTACACGTTGTTCTTTTAGGCTGCCAAGGGAAACCTCATAAAACTACAATACAAAAACGATGAAGTTTAGAAAGTACCTACCATTTATTTAACCAAATGCGACAGCACCTGGGCAATGAAAACCTGTTTCGTTCAAAATTTTATCATCAAAAACACATCAACGTGTGGAATAAAGCCATAAAACCACGCTGACCATGAGTGTATTGCCAGATTTAACCCACCCTTATGAAGTATTAATTTTCTTTTGAATTCAAACATATTCACATATTCAAAAAGTAAAGACGTCTGAAACTGAAACCTCCGCTCAACCGGCATGAGCTAAAATTGTAACCTTTCAACTTTTACTCGCAGTACAACAAGGTACAACACCCCTTCCGTATTTTGAGAGAGTAAGTTATCTGAGTAATGTACAAATAAATCAAGCGAATAATGAAATTTGTGATCAATCGCTCCAACTGCGTGAAACGACACCAAAAACTAACTTTGATTAACCAGATTCGTTCAACTGATTAAAATTTCGAGTTCTGTTCACTGTAAATAGGAATTCCTTGCTTTGCCGAAGCTCGCCGAATTTTATTTGACTGTCGGATGCAAATTAAACTTACCTGATTTGTTTGATCTGGATATACTACAGTTCAATTTAGAATCAACTTACTTAGATTCAGCAATTTATGTTGCATTCACGTAGGTATACGAATTTGCTGTCTCAATAGTTATACATGGGATAAGTTTTATGAAACAGGTTTGTATTTTTACCTTATGTAGGTATTTCTTTCATGCTTTATTTCTTGAACAAAACAATTGGTATTGTCAAGTTCTTCTTCATTCTATTTTTATTTGTAGTCGAATGCTTTGTTCGTACCCGTAGTTTATGAGAGTGCAAAAGTTGAGTTGCAGTTCTATAGAAATGAGATAAGATCTCTGATCCTTGTTACGCTTATCTTGCTAAACGTGTCGATATACTCGTAGAATAAAAGTGCGTTCAGGACAGTTCAGATGCTATCTGTTGTATGTGAGTTGATCTCGACTTCCAAGATGAAATTTAGATAGACCTTTCTTCCGTTTGCTGTGAGTAATTGGATTAGATTACGTGCAGGGGTGGATTTATCGATCGCAATAAAACTGCATTTCTTTTATCTGAATTTGTTTTCTCGGGGCACGACCCTGATACGAATTTCCAATTAGTTCTGGGTCGATTGACTGTTGTGTGGACTTATTATATTTGTTGTATCTTATAATATGCGAGAAAATGAATAACTAGAAAAGAGTAAATAATGTACGAGTACATAATATTACGCGCGTGTTTGTAAATAATTTCAAGTAGGTACCTACATATTTATTTTACACAGGCAGTTTTAATTTCAGTATTTTAAATTTAAATACATGTTTATCATTGCAGGTAAAGCAACAACAACAGTCTTGTAGGTACAAGATCTCTAGCTACATGATGTGGTGTGAGTATTGCTCTAAAATTAATTCGTTATGTTTTAAGTACCTACATGTCAATTGGTAAGCGATCGTGACACAATCACCTATTTTTATTGGATTTTACAAGAACGTCTTCTTTGATTTATTGTTTTTCATTTCACATACAATAAACGCTTAAACCCATCGAATACGAGTAGTTATAAGTGGTGCAAAACATAATAAAAACAAAATATTTTTGAGTTTGAGATAAAGCGGGCCACTCACATAATCCGACCCGCGATAACCCGGCACTTAGAGCCCTAATATAAATAAACTATGCCGTAATAAATATGTCGTTACGCATACACAAATGTCTTGCGTTCAGGAAATTGCCGGCACTTAATGCCGCCCTTATTTTTATGCAGTCGAATTGAGTGTTTGAACAGTTTTAATTAACGCTTCCTAATGTCGGGTACAGTTTGTGGTTAGGCATCATACATTAAGTATATTAGTAGTTAGTAGATTACGATGTAAATATCCGTATTACTTTTTGAAACACTTAAATGACTGATTGACTTTCAACTATTTTGGACTTCACCGCCGCTCAGGATCTGAATGAAAATTTAAATTCACCAATTAATTTTAGATAGCTCGTTCGTTTTTTTTTTAAATAACATTGTTACTAATATGCTAATATATTGTGTGGCTATGTTTCACTAAGCTGAAACTAGAAAATAGTTCTCATTCTTCAAAGTAACCTTTACGAACAGAATTAAGATTTAAACAAAGGCAAGTCTACGAGTGGAAACAATTTTTTGTGTTCGCCTATAAAATACCTTCCCAGAAAATAAAGTCCCCAAATTATTACCCAATCAATGTTTATTACTGCGCTGTTAGGTTACTCGTACTTTTGTGAAACGAATCGCGTTCAAAAATAATATTCAGTCAATGAACAAAGGAGTTCTAGTTCTATTTTTGAATTTCGGGTTCAATTACGTCATAGGGACACAAAGCGTTTTGTTCATGCAAGTTGTGAACGTATGCAGGCAGTTTAGTTTCTAGTTCGTTACGCACATGTAACAAATCATGTTAATGAGAGAAATGCGCTCGTAGAAGCAATTTGTTCGAAGATTTTTTCGTTTTAGAACGAAGTCATTGGATACGCTTTACAGCTGAGTTACAAGGAATTTCAACGGGAACTGATACTTGATACATCTCGACTTGTGACCTGAATTTAAATTTATAACTCAATCTAAGCTCATTGTCATCAATAAAGCTTGATTTAATTTTAATTTCCTCAGACGCCGAAACTATTGTTTGCCTTGTATGGCAGGTGTGTACCTACACGACTGTGGTTAACAATATTAAAAATTATGACAAAAATATTAATGATCTGGATGATTAATGGATTAAAATTTATACTGTTAACAAACAATTTGCTTACCTTTCCCCATACATATTTTAGGATCTGAAAAACTGTGGTTTATATCCTACAAACTAGACCTGTCACATTGAAAAACCCGGAAAAGTAACGGACATGTAAAGAATAGGTACATAATCCAATGCTGTTTTTGGCTCTACGATACTGATGCTAGTATGATCGATCCGCAGCTTAAAAGCTATGGAATCGGCACCACAGGCTTCCAGGGCATTTTATCCAGTAATGTTATTAACATAATCGGATCGCATCGATGGCCGGCCGAAAATGGAACCCTGTTAGTACTCGATAAGCAAGAAGGCTCGGTTGTTTGTTTTATAGATGTCGAGAAGTGTACAGCCGCGGTCCGCACACTCAGTGAATATGATATTGGAATTTTTTTTATTTTGTTTAAGAACCATTGTCATTCTATCAACAGTATCTGTTGGTTATCATGATTCTTTGGTTTGGTAAATTCGGAAATACCTAAGTGAAGAGACTCCTAATATATGTACTTACCTCGCCATCTCCTTGTCTGCGGCTTTGAAGTCTAAGTAAGTTTTAGTGGCAAAACTAGACCTCGTAAGTCTCTTCTCGTCCATCAACTGCCTTCTTACATGAATTCGACTTAAATGTATAATATTATTATAATAACCAGTATAGTAATATATTATACTGTCATAATTTCATAACTTTACTAATATAACACAAAAATAGCTCACCAAGAATTATTTCATTCGAAAATGTTGTGGATTTTAATTAGTATCCACGAATGTGTAATATGCCTTGCGAATAGAAAAATGTAGAAGGATTAAACATTTTTCTACAGAGAAAATAATTTTAAATCAGCCCTACTGACTTTGTTGTAATAGTGAATACAGAAGAGTTCTCTGCTCATTAGTCGAGATTTTTACACAATATATTTTGTAGTACCTAGATCCTAGCATGAGAAATTACTAAGAAAATATTAGGGATCTATTCGTCAAACTACTGGTCGAATTACGTTAATGAACATTAAGATTTATTTTTTTAGCTATTACGATATAACGATGACACGCCAACTAAACGTACAGTATATACTACTTACTTAATTTGAACTGAAATTTATGACGAAGTCCAATCTGCTTTGCGATGCTATGGAATAACTGAAAATTTTTGGGGATAATTTAAATTGTATTAAATTTATTATATAATTTAAATTGTATTAAAATGTATCTTCAGTCCACACAGACAGAATTTAAATTATTGCGTCAATTATTAATTAGGCGTGTGAGTTGAAAGTAACAGAACATAATACTGTAGGTCATCTTTAAACTTTGTAGAGCCCTTGCACATCAGCGGGATTATGGGTTGGTACTTTTTTCATAAAACAAAAGTAGGCCGGCTTAATAGACCAGTCTCGATAGCTTTTAAAACAAAAAAAAATAGTAGTAGAAAATAACCTATTAGAAAAGGAGGAGAGTATTATAAACATTAAAGGAAAAATAAATTCCGGGAGATCTGAGGTAGGGAACGGGAAGGGGGGGGGGGGTGTTTAAGGGGGAAAAACGGTTTATGTCGATTTCCGGCAAAACTAAAAGTCCTATGGAAAAAAGTCAAATGGCAAAGTTGTAGATAGTAAAAAGATCTAAAACTTTTGTATTTACACTTTTTTCACATAACCTCAAAATGTATGTGAAAAGTTCAAAAAACCAAGTTTTTGGTTTTTTATTTTTATCTTTTACAAATAATTTTTCTTTTTCACGAAATTTGGTGAAAACTTACCTTTTTATGTCCCAAATACGCTGTAATTTATTTGATTAGAAATATTTATTTTTTCAACCTTATTTTGAATTAATATCGAAAAAGAACCCTAATTTTCAATCGAAAATTCACCCGTCAAAATATCAGCTTTTTTCAAAAAGTTGGTATGCTTTCTGTTCGTTGAAACCTCTACTTTCCGATGGTGAAAAAAAAAATATATCTTACAATAGTAAATCTTCTCAGAAAATGCAATCTTTAATTACTTCTTTTCCTTCCTTTGCTTTTTTTTGTCTTACACATATACATTTTTTACATCATTATTCACTTTTTATAGATTTTTAATATATTTAAAATATATAAATATATTAAAAATATATTAATATATTAAAAACCTATAAAAAGTCCGTAAAAAGTTTTTTTAAAAATATATAAATATTATTTAAATATATAAATATATTAAAAATCTATATAAAGTGTATAGTGATGTAAAAAATGTATATGTGTAAGACAAAAAAAAGCAAAGGATGGAAAAGAAGTAATTAAAGATTGCATTTTCTGAGAAGATTTACTATAGTAAGATATTTTTTTTTTTCACCATCGGAAAGTAGAGGTTTTAACGAACAGAAAGCATACCAACTTTTTGAAAAAAGCTGATATTTTGACGGGTGAATTTTCGATTGAAAATTAGGGTTCTTTTTCGATATTAATTCAAAATAAGGTTGAAAAAATAAATATTTCTAATCAAATAAATTACAGCGTATTTGGGACATAAAAAGGTAAGCTTTCACCAAATTTCGTGAAAAAGAAAAATTATTTGTAAAAGATAAAAATAAAAAACCAAAAACTTGGTTTTTTGAACTTTTCACATACATTTTGAGGTTATGTGAAAAAAGTGTAAATACAAAAGTTTTAGATCTTTTTACTATCTACAACTTTGCCATTTGACTTTTTTCCATAGGACTTTTAGTTTTGCCGGAAATCGACATAAACCGTTTTTCCCCCTTAAACACCCCCCCCTTCCCGTTCCCTACCTCAGATCTCCCGGAATTTATTTTTCCTTTAATGTTTATAATACTCTCCTCCTTTTCTAATAGGTTATTTTCTACTACTATTTTTTTTCACTTTTTATTATTTTTAAAGGCTTCTGCACTGGTCTATAACCGCACATCGTGTAATATTAAAGCTACTGACGGATAGAAATATCAATGTTTGCTTGCGCAATATTAAGTGCCCGAAATGTATACAATGTTGTATCGCTTTCGCTTGTAGTAATAATCTTTTATGGCGACTGCCATCAAAAAGCTTTGAGAAATATGTCGACCGTAATTTAAGTACTCCATAGTAACGCATTGATTTTTATTGTGACTGTAACACATGCCGACCTCATTGTTTTGTAATTTTAAGACAGCAAGTTTAGCTATGGTCTATACTAGACATTTCTTTGCTGTCGATGTAAAGAGTTAGTTGTGAACATGACAATAAATGTATGTATAAATAAATGTTTAAATGTCCATTATATGTATATGTATGTTGAGAACTTCTGAAAGTCAAGTGAATGAAAAACAGAAACGGCTTCAAATCCATTCAACACAACTATTTGTAGACTATCCAGTTACAATAGATTTTGGACGGAATTCGACATTTAATGTTGTTTACAGCGATAGTTTTACAGACTCACAACACGATCTGTCAGCTATTGAGGTGAATCTGTTTTCAAATAGAAAACATTTAATGGGTTCGTCGAATTTCGCTGAAATTTACTGGATTTCACCATAGGTACGACGCATAGTTGATTATTGCAATTTATGTGATTTTAATATAATTGAGAATATATTAGACCTTTTTTATCATATAAAACATAAAAAATCTAACGGAAATTAAATAAAGTGTCACATGTTTAAATAATAAAACATCCAAAAGTTTTTTCAATTGCACTCGAATTCAAAAGGAACATTGTTTGAATGACTGTAGCCCATATGAGTATCATTAAGCTGTCGTCAGGTCAAGAGTGTTTACTTTCCGGTTTATAAGATTTATATGTGAAATTTAGTTAGATTTTGTTGCAGCATAAGTAACTGAAAATGAATTCTATTAATAAAACTATTCAACCCTGTGTATTCTTATATTTGAATGAGAATCCTCGAGATTCGAGATAATTTCTAATATTATTTCATCAAAAGTCAAGTTTTAAATGTAGCATGTGTCAAAATATAAAAGATTTCCTCTTTATAATATTAGTATAGATAAATTAAATGCGTATTATAATTTGATTTATTTTCTTGTTTGCTATCTGTTAATCAGTACCTATCTATTGTCAATATATAGGTAAACCTACCTACTATACCTACATTTATTGTATAATGATTATAAATATATCTAATTAAAAATAGCACACTAATGGACTAACAAGCAGCAATCGTTTTCTTGTCTTCTAGCTAAGAGGAGTAGGGCTCTTATTGACCGTAACAAATAAATTACAATTTACTGGGTAGTACTCGGCGAAAACTTGGCCTTGCTTTTAGCACTCCGGGGGGCATACTTACTAGGACCCCACGCCAAGTTAATGCACTTTGCGAGCGAGTAAAATAGCGTCCCATATCCAAGTATGTAGATGTGTTTAATATGTAAGGAAAATAGACTATTTATCACGCCAAACCCGCAATGTTACCAGTTATTTATCGGTTTAGTTGTAGGGGTAGGTAAAGTGCGATGTGTCATAGTGAAACCTTGAAACTATGTATGTGCTGATATTAGAGCCCAGAATTTCAACTTGAAACAAATCAAGAAGACACGAATTGGCAGAAATTAGAGAAAAAAGCTCTATCATGCTCGTTCATGAGTATATTAAGAACCTAAGAATTTAATTACAGCTCAGTTTAAAATCAACCATATCATTTATTGTTCATCATAAATGACTGTTGACGATGATACATTTTTCTTATCTGTTTTGTCTTAGCCTAGTATATATTTTAGAAAGAGTGGCTAGGCAGACAGACTTATTTATATGTAAGTTTCTGAGGGTAGCGACGTATTGAGTGTGAATCAGAAGAATGATCAATGTTCATATTACATATTTTATGGAATAACAATTATTTCCCCAGCTAAGTGCGAATGCAGGAATAGGTCCATTAAATCGTACCGTAATCGTTTTGCATCTCCTGACTCACGTCTCGAAACCGCAGTGTCATTTTTCTCGCGTTGTTGTTTCCGGGCCACAAGACTCGAACATTATTAGATTAACCTGCGGTATTGAACGCGTGCCCTCGAGGCGTGTCTATTCAGAATCAGATCCTTTTCAGAACGCACTTATTTCCATACGTTGGCATGTTATTGAAAAGTGGTTCTTTGAATTGCAAATGCGTCGGTCCTTGGGCGGTGCCATTGAAATGTCAATTTGTTTTCTATTAGGGTTTCTTGTTTGGTACCGGAGACATCGCCTCGGTATTGTGTGTTTGCCCTCAGGGTTTATACCGAACGATATTGTTACTTTCCCTTGAGTAAACAAACACTTATTGTTAAATATGTTGGTAATAAGTTAACGCCTAATGGTATTCAGTTCTTCTGCTCTTTAGGTGGTGCCAAAATATTGTGGATATATTATATATTCTTCTGACTTTTGCACGTAACATAACTTTTCACCAGTTATATTTAGGTCTCATGTAAAAGTGGTGAGCCTATTGCCATACACCGGGCACGAATCCAGACTTCGAATTGCTACCGGACATTAGAAAAGTTAGAACCCAATAGTTGTTGGCCGACCCGGAGATGGAACACAGGATCTTTGTCGAAACAGACCAACGAGGCAGTCAGAACACTTTATATATTTTATTGTAACGAATGACGAGTGTATTTTTTTTATGGTTGTCTTCTTCTTTGAAGGAATGGTAAGTGTATAAATGTTTAATTGAACGGTTTGAATTTGGAAAAAATACTGTGATCCGAAATACGGATTAAAATGAATGGTAGGTAAGAGCTTCCATGGTTCGCCGGAACAATATTGCAGTGTCGAGTAAAAATTAAAAAAAGAATAAAACTACTGCAAAAACAATTTCATTCCCTGATAGACATTGATTTTTTAAACATTAATGTATTATATAACACAATGCGTAAGTGAGGGGTTTGTGGGAATCGTATCCGGCGTATCGGACCGTATCCGGTATATATTAGACCGGGTATCGAGTGGCTTCCGTTATTGTCATTCGGCTTTCGAGAGCGTTCCTTTGTGAAGGGCATATCGCCCGCTAAAGAATTTTATCGCGAACACTATTCATTTCTATTAGTATAGTGCCCACTGAAGAGGGAGGCATTTTATTGTTAGAAAAATTAAGTAGAACCCATTGTTCGTAATAAAGTGATTTTAAAAATAAATAATTAAGGTGTGCTATTATGAGCTGTATTTAGTTTTACGTTCATTTTTTCCGAATTTCTATCAGTATTATTAACATGGATTCAATGGTAGTCAGTTTTCAAAACTCAATTTGCCCTAGTTGGTATTTATTTTATTTTGTTTATTTATTAGGTCTGCCAACAGATGACATGGACATCATTACACAACATATTCCTAAGAAATAATCTTGGCCATTTCAAGTTAGTTAACGTTTAAACTTTGGTACAAAGATTTGTAATCTTTCACAACAAGTGATAAATTCAAATCGTTAAGGATTTCACAGCATAATCTGTGCTTAATCAGCTAAAGTTATTGTCATGCTAAACTCGCAGCTTCGTTACCTACTTGTGACAAATCTCTCTGTTACGTTGCGTTACAAACAAAGCGAAATAAACTGTCAGTTTCGAATCAGATCGCTCTCAAGTAACGCGATGGCGATAAGGTATTTGAAATTCAGATTTCAGTTAAACATCCTTCCAAGACTGACGGATACCGAGAAGTGGAGAAATTAGAACTTTAATATGCAATGTGGGATTCCAAGCAGAATATACGAGTACGAGTATAGACCAAAACGGATAATGCTGTCCGAATACAACATCTCTCGATTTAGTTTTGATGTTATTTCAAACTATTATTGAATTTCGCTAAAACAATTTGATGTGTGGCATTATATTCCATAACTATATATTATAATATAAGTACCTAAGAATAAAGTAAGAATAATATGTATGGTATATAACAATGTATATGACTATACCATACATATTAGGTATTCAATTCTTTGTTTGTACATTGAAATGAGTTTGGGCAATGGACTTTTAATAATGAAACGATTAAGACACGCATCCTTATCAATTATAAATATTATTATATTAAATTTTATGTTCTTTTTTTATTTCTATTTGTTTTTTTTTGTCATGTATTCATTCTGTAATGTTGTAGTATTAAGAAAGAAAATAAATATTATTTTCTACGCTATTCTATTCTACTAGTGGACGCCCGCAGCTTCGCTCGCGTAAAATTAGACCCATTAACGACGTCTACCCGTCTAACGACTTCAAAAACGGCAAAGTTTCATACTAACTTTGCACCCCCGTTTTACCCCCTTAGGGGGTGAATTTTCAAAAATCCTTTCTTAGTGCTCCCCTACTTTATAAAAGGAACCCCTGTGCATAATTTCAAGTTTCTAGCCCTTATAGTTTAGGCCCTGCTTTGATATGTCAGTCAGTCACCTTCTCCTTTTACATATATAGATTACAGGAAAGCCGTATATGATAACATTACCTGCATGTCTTTGACTTAGACCTTCCCTCTTGTGGATTATTTATAATACCTACTATAAATAATAGGTAATTAGCCGGGCTTGGAAACGTCATGAAATACATCACGAACCTCAACTTGAAGTTCTTTTTAAGGTTTTGTCACACCGAAGTAGCCTGCATCTCGAACTAAGAGAATAGAGCACAGGTGCCCCGTAATTAATTCTTTCTGTAATGGTTTTAACTATATGTGATCAGCCACATTTTTTTTAAAAAGGTAACTAAAGAATTAGATTAGGACTCGAAAAAATATTTATTTTAGACGCATATAAAAATAAACTCGGTGAAACATTGCAAAGTAACGGTTGTTTAGAGAAACGTGCCGTGTTTACATTCGCACAGTCCGAGCTTAAAATGGAGGTTTGTTTGCATACAACATGACTTGCTTTTTTACGCTAATCCTTTCATATTAGGTCAGTTAAAAAGAAACGAGTGTCCAATTTGTAGTACGTTATTTTCGATTACTGAGGTTTTTTCAAAATGGCAGACTGGTTGGTATACCAACAAGGTTCAATGCCCTTTCAAACCAAATCTCTTTATAATATTAGTATAGACGATTAAGGCCTTGATCCTTTCAACCAGTTCATAATATTAATCCTTTCAAAGGTTAATACCATCAGCCCCCGCATGTACGCAGGTCCATCATTTACCTAGCATCAGATTGCGGCGCGAATCGCTCATCTGTCAGCTTGTTGGTGGACAGGCTACCTCGATTAATCTTCCCGAACTTAAAGGCTTGTTGTACTGACTTGTACCTACTAGTTACAAATTTAGGTACTATAACTTGATAATTTATTTACAAAAAATTGCATTTAAAAACTGCTTACTTTTACACGCTTTGTAATTTAGTCTCCACTAGTTCGTTTCGGAACAGTTATGCTCCAGATAGCTTACTAAGCTGTGGCTGTGGTAGAGTTACGTCCCAAACAGTGGGATACCTATGTAGCTTAGCCTTTACTGCGTAGGGTATGTAGCTTTATCCAGTCGATATTAATCTAATGTGATTTGGGGGCGCATTTTTTTAAAATTGTTATATCAAAAAAATAAGATGTTACAATGGCATTCCGTTAAGTAAGTCCCACGCAATATAAAAGTGAAAACCAGTGGTTAAAACTAATACGAAACTCAACGTAGTTATATGAGCAAATATTTTCTATGTTTATAATATTCTTTTATTAAGCTCCTTTATAATCACCGACATGAACGATACTTGCCTTATACGTTTCTATAAATTATAACCTAGAATTACTTTCTACAGGTATAGAAAGATAATGTAAATCGCTTCATTAGATCCTTTCACGTAATTGTGTGGTCCTATCATCGGCTGTTGTTTGCGGCCTTACGACATTTTGCCATCGTTAATTGACATAAAACTTTTTGTTTCTTTTGCCTTTTTTAGTAACATGTACCTATAGTCTTTTTTACGAATGGGCTTTTGCTGTATGGTAGATATAGATATAAAGACCTTTACGGCGTCACCGAATAGGGTGGTAAGCTTCAAAGAGCTCAACCAAAAGGTAAAGGATTAACTCCTTCAAGTGTGTGAGTGCGATTGATCCAATGGTCTCTGGGGTACGGACTTCGGCTTAGGTCAACGTATGATAGTCAAATACAGAAATGTCTATTTCTGTGTCTTTGATAATTACTATTTATAAAAGTAAGCTGTGGTTCATGGAATTCGGAATCGATCGCGAGCCGTCAACATCAGTCCACCGACGGTCGCGTCCACCGCGATTAATCTCACTAATCCCGTCGACGGGACGCACTGGGGTCGCGCCGGACGCCAGGGGTGTTGTTGTGACGTCAATTATGCTGAAGGCGGGATTAGCCAGTGGTAGAACCTGCATTCGCCGGTGATAGCTCCTTCTCTGCTTCTATGTTTCATGCCAGGACTCCGACGTCTCAACTTGAGATGTGGATGAACGAAGTATGAAAAAAATACTCGTACGAAGGAGCAATCTGTTGGCAGTCCTGCTGAACATATAGTCCTTTTCTTCTACAGTGATTAATTTGTAACATACAAAGCGTTAAGAAAATTGTGGAACCACAGAAGGATCGACTGAAGAATCATCTATTAGAAGGTATTTTAATTTTAACATTCATTTCTGATATTAGCTATATGTTACGTAATAATACTGTAAACTAGGTTTATATTTTTGGTACTCTGTTTTACGTGAAAACTTAAGCTTGTTTTGCAGGTAACTCGTACGTAATCTACGTTCGGTTTTATATTTCCTCGTTGTGCACTTATCTAATAAAATAGTTTAAACATTTTTTGCCTAATGAACAAGCAGACGGGCCACCAGCTGGTGGTGAGTGGTCACCGTCGTCGCCTGGACTCGAGCAACTCGACTTTTGAAAGCCTTTGTAACAGATTACAGCATTTTTACAGTATGGTTTCAACAATCAGATGCTGAAATTAGCCCAGAATAAGAACTACGGCGACCTACTATAGTAGTCTATTTTATTTAGCGGCCTACTGTGCCTCAGCATACGTTTTCTTTGCTAAACGTTTTGTTATCCTATTAAACTGTTAATCCTCATTCGTCATGCTAAGTATGATATAGCGGCATTATCCTGGAGAAGCCATGATAAATAGGATGAAAGGATTAAGTTAACCCGTGTACAGGCTAGCGGTGGCTTGAGTTGTAAATAAACAGAATAAGTTCCTAAACTGAGAGAGATTTATTTACGTAGGAATCTTACGTAGGACTTCTTGCTGCTTGTTTATAATCATTTTAAACTAATTTAAGCAAGAAAATAAACCATTGATACCAACTGTACGGATTATTGAAAATATGAACGAGCTCACTATTATAGAAGAAGTCGTGTAAACAGGATAGGGTAAAGAGTGAGTTCTCGAATGGTCCAAGAAGATGCCGATAGAATCACTGAAAACAGGCACACGCGCGAGTTCTAGTCGCCACTTGAATACGTTTTCATTTAAAGGCACCCTATATTCCCTCTTTCCTGGGGGTAAAATTGTAGTACCACTTTACGTAATAAGTGTTGATCCTATTGCCATACACCGGACACAAATCCAGTTTCCGAGGTTAAAATAAATAGTAGTCTATAAAATGTTTCTTTCTGTACTGTCGTTATTTGCTATATCGTTAACACGATGCATTGATGCGATGCGTCCGGAAGTTTCAATTGCTTCAGAGCATCAATTAATTTAAATGTCTTTCTTTTTTAGTCGTCCCAGTTAATGTAACCATTATCTAACTAGGTTCGTAGCTAATAATTACTTCATTGTTAAATAGATCCTGCTACTTGTCTGCGGGAATATCAGGGTTTACGTGTGAGATTATAGCGCATTCGCGAGCCACACCTTATTAAAGTGCACTTGTTAAAGCTGCAACACATAGACGTCCCACTGCTGGGCACGGTTCTCCCCCACAGACGAATCTGCGGGAGGTCTAGAGCATACTCCACCACGCTGCTCCAATGCGGATTGTTTGAGTTGTTTACATGAATAGAGCACATTTTTCAAATGCATATGAAAATTGTCTACATTTACCTAATCATAATAATCAAAATCGTATTAAAGAAATTCCTGAAAACTGTTAACTGCACGAAAAGGAGGAATGGGAAAAAGTCAGAATATCTAAAGAAAATTACTTGCTATTTTTTTTGATTACAAAATAATCTTAAATCGTTATCTTGAAAGCAATCAAGAATCAGATTCTAAAGCAACATCCAACGGGTATCATCATTCAAATTACTCCATCCCCCAGACAGCGATGGCAATGGAGTGGAAACGTTCAAAAAAGTAATCCATTTCTCGTACTAGATACATTATAAGATTGTAAATGTTGTGAATTATATCCCTCAGGTCGGAAAATCTGAAATTTTATTGCTATTATGATTATATTTTTACGAACTTAGACTACAGTTTAATTGTAATTATTAGCGATACATCACATTCCAATACAGGATTACCAATCCTAATTAACTAATTTTAGGAAGAAACTGTACGCAGATCAACTGAAAAATTAAGTCATTTTAATGTGTTTTATAACTGCAGTTGATTTAAAATAACATTATCAGCATTTTCAGCGTGATAATTGCTATGAAAAAGTTTGATACATATAATAATAATTGCTTAATCGTATATCCTAGTAAACCCTCGATGAACCAGAAGATTGCAGTGATAATTGCCGAGGAGCATTCCAAGTTGTATCATTAAAAGATTGAAAGATTACTTTGGGCTTGGGGTAAAAATCGGCCTAACAGTAGATTTATCTTATTAGTTTAATGGCGCGTCTTGCGTTGGGGGAGCAAGTTCAGTTGGAATGTAGCAAGTTAAGACGAAGATTACATGTCTCCTGATAATTCAGTTATTACAGTTTGATCATCTAGTAAGAATAGGCTTACTTTTTTATTTCTTCCTTATGAACCTTTGATTAACAAGAAAAAATATTTACATGACCATGGAACTAAATTAAGAAAAATTAAAACTTATAAATAAAAGTGAATTCATTAGGCTTACACATTGTTATAGATTCAGATTAAATTATTTCATTGGTATTTGTATACGCTTAATGAATGCCATTACATTTATGTATAAGCTGCAACCCATAGACGTCCCACTGCTGGGAACGGATTCCCCCCCCCCCCCCTCCCCCCAGACAATGGCTGCGGGAGGTCTAGAGTAAACTTACTCCACCACGCTGCTCCAATGCGCATTGGTGGAGGGATTAGTGGCCAACCCAGTCCTGAATGGTCTCAAGCCACCCGTAGGTCTTCGACAAGGCTTAACGACTGTTTCCAACATTGATAACAAGCGGAACCGACGACTTAACGTACTCTCCGAAACTTGACAGCGTCCATGAAATGTTGCCACTAGCGGTCACCCATCCACAAACTGACCGCGCCCGTCGTCGCTTAAAATTCTTTCCATCACATTGAATCGATGCGAGCCATTGGGCTGTGGACGCTACATTTGTACATATTGTACATAATATTTTCTAACATTTAACAATTTACTATAGGTACATACCATTAACATTACATTAACATTAAACTATACATACCATGCCAGTAAAAATTAACGGTGGTTCTCCATTAGCCTGTATGTGAACAGTGAATAGTAGATAGCCCTAGGCTATCATGCATAAAATATTTCTTAGATTTCATAAGTAATCAATAACATCGAGGTACCGAAAAATATATTTGTATCGTAGGTAAAGAAGAATTTTCAGTACGCGTCACGATTTCGTATCACTCGCTCAGGAATGCATCTGTGGGGGAAGCTTATTGGAAAAGTTTTAACTGGATTACATTTGACGCATCGAGCGCAGTATAATGAACAGTGAGCGATAAGCTATACTAAACAATAAGTTAATGTTTTCACAGATCTTTTTTTACTGAGTAATCTTTACTGTGAGAGCCTTTAATAGGCGTCAAAATAATTTAATAACTGTTATACTATGTATCTTAGATTTTCAATATAATTTGTTCTACATCATGAATATCCCCATCTTAGAATCTGAATTCGTATACGATAGATACATTATTTATTTTAGTGAAATCATGTCTGAGTAAGCTACATTTCTAAAGGAAACGAAAATACTAATTTTAAATTACCTAACATATTTTTAAAATATTCAGTGTTGCTAAAAATGTTTTAATTCTTACTCGCTAAATGTTCTCGCTTTCCAATCGATAAAGTGTCAGTATAACAGTTACCTAAAATTAGATGAGACAGGACCACAGACCCACAACAGACCCATCTGAAGAGCAGGGGGCCTAGACAAGTGGCAAAACGCTTGTAGAATTGAAGTAGAATAGATTAACAAATGTATGGGATTGACATTCGCTCGCTCGCTGCGACCCATAGACGTCCCACTGTTGGGCACGGGTCTCCTCTCAGAATGGGAGGGATTAGGCCTTAGTCCACCACGCTGGCCAAGTGCGGATTGGCAGACTTCACATACCTTCGAGAACGTTATGATGAACTCTCAGGCATGCAGGTTTCCTCACGATGTGTCCTTCACCGTTATAGCAAGTGACATTTAATTTCTTAAAGCGCACTTAACTTAGAAAAGTCATTGGTGCGTGCCACTGGGGTTTGAACCCGGACCGCTCGAGTGAGAGGCGAGTTCGATAGCCGCTGGGCTGTCACCGCTGACACCGATTGACATTCACTTACGACTAATTAGTCGATAGCGAATGTCAATCCCATACATTTGTTAATCTATTCTACTAGCGTTTTTGCCACTTGTCTAGGCCCCCAGGAGACTCATTCGGAACAACTTTGTTTGATGTCATTATTAGGATAAACTTTACTACCTACACTTAAATAACTTGTTCCCTGTTATATGGCATAGAATTTTCCCTGTAAGTTTTATTATTTATAAATGAACATGTTTAACATGTGAGTGTATGCAGACCTCTGCCTACCCCTTCGGGGAAATACAGGCGTGATGTTATACTTGTTATACTATTTTCATATTGAAGGTCAATTTATTTCCGTTTTTTTTAATTCGTGTAATGGCTTTATTCTAGAGGCACTTACTGAAAGCATTCACAACTTCTTAAACTATTAAGTATGCATTTGAATAGAACCATAGTAGATATTCATAAAAGATTTTCACTTAACGTTATTGTAGTGGCACAGAGTTTTGAACTCAAACAAACTTAATCTTACGAAAAGGCGAAAACCATTTCAATTAACTAGAATCTCTAGAGTTTGTGTAGAGAATACAGTATTAACTGCAACGTTCTTAGTTCAAATAATAATAACAATGAGAATTTTCTGAAGTTCGGTCTAACTCAAGTTTGTACGTTATATAAAAATTGTTCAAAAGAACTGGAGATTCAAGATACGTGCTTGACATTATAATACTATAGCTTAGCATAACTCCATTTATTCGACAAATTTTATTACGTTCATTATGGAAAACCTTCCGTATCTTAAACATAGCCAGAAATTGGCGACTGTTTTATGACTGTTTTACAATTAAATTAAAAAATATAAGGGTACGGTATAAGGTATAAGATAACACATTAAAATAAGTATACATTTTTGTATAGTGGTTGATTAAATATAAAAAAATGTATACTTATTTTAATGTGTTACCTTATGTCTCAGTCTAATTTTTTTATTTTATTTCAATTTCTACTTCAGCTTGAAATGGTGTGGAGCTCGGTAAAAGCCAATCCTTCCCCCTTATAAACCCTATTGGACTTGATTTGTGTAAAGAATAGTCCAAAAGTGTATAAAAATATGTTATTGTTATATACGTTTGGTATAGGTTTTTACAAGTAATAAGCATTAAAATTACAGCTTAAATAAACTAAACTAAAAAAATAAAAATTTACAAAGAATCACAACATAAATGTGTCATCCAGAAACAGCCCTGTAGATTGTACCCAGAACGCTGGCAGCATTGCCCCGCTGTATAGCGAGGATAATTTTTTGGGCGAAGAAGCTGCCAGCCCTCATCTTAGACTGAAATGAGTCTGGTGGACAAGACTTCCATGAAAGTCTACATATCAGCTATTATCTAAAATATTACTGCCCGCTGCAGCCCCAACCATTTTAGATATTTCATGTATGTAGGATGGGGCAATAATAATATTGACAACTAGCTTTTGCCCGCGGCTCCGCCCGCGTGGTCAAAGGGAATTAACAATGAGTTGCTTATCATACATGACACATTTATTGGTGGATGAATAGTGATAGTTCCACGATTAAAAGATACTAACTACTTAACTGCTATACTAACTACTTAACTAAATTTTCGCTAAATAAACGCCATCTATTAACAACATCCGGAACTAAATATCTAGCAAATAACAAAACATCGATATCTTCCCATGGGGATGTTTTACCGCGGTAAAAAGTAGCCTACGTCACTCTCCACCCTCCTCACTATCTCCACACACAAAAACCATACCATATAATAGCTTCGTTGCGACGTGAAAGCCGGACAAACAAACAAATAAATAAACAAACAAATAAATAAACAAACACACTTTCACATTTATAATATTAGTATGGATAACTCATAATCGAAAAACCTAAATAGTTTCGCTGTATTTTTTGTTTTTTGTTTTTGGATAATCTTAATGGCTACCATTGCATAGAAGAACATGTCGCGTCAGCAAACTTATTGTAAGTCTTAATTAAAATCTATTATACTTATTTGACGTGTACAGCCTGTACAGGTAGCTTTTCTTTGTCGTCCCTGTATTGTGCGAGGTGTTGCAAAATCATTTACAAATGCCGTTGAGATGAAAATTTCTTTTGTTACAAAAAATACGAAAATATCCTTGAATTCGTATTTTCTTTTTTCTGAATAAACCGATGTTATGATTTTATTTACGTGGCATATTTTTGAAGTTAAGTGCTTTTTAGTTATTATTAGTGGATGTAGATTATGCATGTTGGATTCCCTATAATCTAAAAACATCTACTCTACCTTTTCTTCGATAGCGTCAGTAGTACCTACTCAGTAGTTGTAAACAACGTTTAGGTAGGTAGGTATAAAGGTTGTCCTTAAGGTTTCAGCTGAAAAGACTATGCGCCTGCCCTATGCTGAATACATACTGTGTACACTATGTATAGTTACCAAAGTGTTACAAGTTCAACCAGTTTTTCCTTGTATTCAAATGTAATGTAATGTATATGAGTCATCTCATTGTCTCTAAGGTCGCGGCCTATCTTCATCTGAGGGTAAGATGAGATTTGTCATTGTGGTTTGTACATTCAATACAATAGTATTAGGTACCTACTATAATCTATCTTATCTATTTAAATCCATACTATATTAACATATAATTGAAGTTTTTTTTAAACTATGGACTTGCGAACGAGCTACCAAGAACCATTGAGTACCGTGACACTTTTCTCGAGGCATCCATCTTAGTTCTCCAGGGCAGCAACGCACCTGTAATCGACTTTGAACGAGACTCTTATGAGTCTTCTTCAGATTTACAGTTGATCATATAAAAAGCTCCAATAAAATTTCCATTTTATCCGTTAGGCAGCCATTACTTTTCGATGTCTTTAACTCAAGATCGAACAGTGTTGTTTACATTTTTCGTTGTTTTATTTTATTAAAATGTAACACTAAAAATGTGCCCCGGCTGTTTGTTAGCATCATTTCGTCTCTAAACTCTTAACGAGCAATATTTTCTCTTGCTTATTATACGCAGGTGCAGAGATTGCCCTTAGTACAGGATTAAGTTACCCTTGCAGTTGTCTCTTTTACTCTTAACAAAGTTAAATAAGAAGAAAGTACTTATCCATCCCTTTTACACAGCTGTTCACTGAAGAATTATCACCGCAAAAGAATAAAATACTTGCCCCCAATACTTTTTGTGTGAGAAGCCTTATCGAATACGGATTGGATTACCCTCTTTTACGCTTTTTGAGCAATTGAATAAGGCTGTATGTAGTACCTATTCCAACATATCAGCGTAGACAGGGTTTTCATTTATTGGAGGAGTAAATAAAATATGCAGGCGTAGAATACTTAATAGCACAAGATGTAGGGTAAATTTCCAAGGCCAGATGATAGTCGAAGTCGATGATCGTTCGAAAGATTTACTCTTTTACTCTTTTTTTTATATGAAAGTGACACCAAGCGCTGTGTGGAACGTAAAACTAACTAAACTAAGTAAATAGTAATTTAAAACATGATGTTTTCTTATTGAATTATCAACCAACTATACTAGTAAATTAAAGTGTGAAAGGTTTTTTGTTTTCTTGTTTTTTGTCTGCTACCTTGCTTGTTGCTTGCTTGACAGGCCCGTTCGAAGTTCGAATCGCACACTGGAAAAACATTCGTGTGACGAACACTTGTGTTGTTTCTGTGTCTGAATGTATTGTATTGTAAGAAATTAAAGATTAGAAGCATGACAATTCGATTTATTCACATTTATAGAATTAAAAATTAACATTAACAATTTCACATAATCATTTAAACATTCATAATATCGACAAAATATTAAATCGGGCAGAGTTTTGGTGAGATGTAATTTATCAGACGACTGACGACAAAATGTGTACGAGGCGCACTCATCGCCTTGCTTATATAGGTTAGGGAGAGGGTAGCTCTTGAATTATTTTCTTCATCTCCAAGACGTTTTGTGAGTGGGCGCTAACACGGCCTCTCCTGACAAGGCGGCGTCCTCGCAGCCACCAGCAGACCAGCCAGCAGACCAGGATCCCAGGATCCAGCTGACCAGCATCTGACTGGGCCGGGGGTCTGTTGTCACCGTCACAGTCATCAATGCCTGGAGGAGAAACCACACTTTAGTCCTATTTCAAATATATCATATGAGTATTTGCATAGGTAGTACAACACTAGTAGTCAGAAGCTAAATGAAAACAAAATTAAGTTTCGGAGCTATACTGTACAGCAATAATAGTTGAACTGAAACATAAGAACCAGTACCACGGGCGCAAGCGTGCACTCAAGCGCCCGCCACTAGAGTTCCTTGTAACTATGTAAGCTGAAAACATAAAATACGAAAGACAAACAAACAAAAAAAAAACACTTAGCTTCAGACTTATGGATGACATAGCACAAATATACACAACATATGGACAACAATAAAAATACAAGGCATTGCGAATGATAGCATTCCGGACTACAATCAATCGCACTGCAATGCAACAATTAAAAATGAGAGATGTTGTGACAAGCCCACGCTGTCCTGTCGAGGCATTATCTTGTCTCCTCTCCAGACAAGCTCACGTCCTCCGGTACACCTGGGACTTCTTCAGACGTTGGCAGGTACGACAAGGGCACCGCTTCCGCCTAGCACACCTGAAACATGACGCACCGCGTGCGCCTGTCCGACTATGCATCTTGTGCAGACACGGACCGTTCCCACTATGCATCTTGTGCAGAAAGGGAACATGGTGACTCATCACCCACCCGACTATGCACTCTGTGCAGACACGGGTGTTCCCACTATGCATCTTGTGCAGAAAGGGAAACAACATGGTGACTCATCACCTACCCGACTATGCACTCTGTGCAGACACGGGTGTTCCCACTATGCATCTTGTGCAGAAAGGGAAACAACATGGTGACTCATCACCTACCCGACTATGCACTCTGTGCAGACACGGGTGTTCCCACTATGCATCTTGTGCAGAAAGGGAACATGGTGACTCATCACCCACCCGACTATGCACTCTGTGCAGACACGGGTGTTCCCACTATGCATCTTGTGCAGAAAGGGAACATGGTGACTCATCACCCGATGCGCGCAGACAGCACATGCCCTCCGGCAGCACCCGTGGCGCGCAGACAGCACACGCCCTCCGGCAGGCACCCGTGGCGCGCAGACAGCGCACGCCCTCCGGCAGGCACCCGTGGCGCGCAGACAGCGCACGCCCTCCGGCAGGCACCCGTGGCGCGCAGACAGCGCACGCCCTCCGGCAGGCACCCGTGGCGCGCAGACAGCGCACGCCCTCCGGCAGGCACCCGTGGCGCGCAGACAGCGCACGCCCTCCGGCAGGCACCCGTGGCGCGCAGACAGCGCACGCCCTCCGGCAGGCACCCGTGGCGCGCAGACAGCGCACGCGCTCCAGGCAGCACCCATGGCGTATACGCGGTACGCGTCCATGGAGCAATAGCCCCCTCCACAGCAGGTCATACGCGTGGGCAGCGTCCGCAAGGCAGGGCCCACACGCGTCAACGACACGTCTGCAGGGCTCGCTTTTGCGTTGCATGCGCAATGGAAACATTTTCTGAAACATAAGCATAGGCGTAAACTCACTTTCAAAGAATGCGGTGCAATGCAAGGCACCCGGTATTCAGCTGCGGCCTATGTTATTTTTCCACGTGAACCACTAAGCAGTTTAAACTCATATCGGTAGCTTGGTAACACTTTAGTTACGCGGTATGAACCCCTGGGTCTGGTATGCCAGGGTCGAGCTTCCCAGCGGACTGAGAATAAGTAGTGCTTCAATTTTGTGCCGACTCGGCCTAACCTGACTGACTAATAACGCGAACAGCTGCGATATGCTCGTGAACCAGTTATGTCGTTACATTAACGCGAGTGAGTCTGTCACAACGCGAACACGAACGATTTCTACTATAGCGTGAACGTGAACGAGTTCAAATACGTCGCGGACGCGTGACGATCGTGAACCACGCCTGATGACGCATGGTGTTGTTGTTGAAATTCACTGCGACGGCTACGCCTAGCCCCAGAGCGAGGCGGCGTCCTAACTAGCTCTTCTCGTGGCATTCTTATTTGAAACCAACGGTAATAATAATAATATCAAGGTAATAATTGTGAGCAAATAAGCCGAATCCCGCGAGACCAAGTAGTTGGCGCACTTGCTTCACGTTTTTCGGTGGGACCGTGTTAGCAAAGGCTTCTTCCTTTCGTGGGCTTGGTCTCACCTGACCCTGACTAATAATTCTACCTAAATATTCGACTTTACCAGTAAGAAAAGAGCATTATTAAAAAGTTTTTAAAACAGAATCAAGCAAAGTAAGATTTTCTTCTACACGTAATTTTTCATCATTGATAATTTGTACGGTCAATAGTACACGGGTACATCACTAGTTAATTTAATAACGAACTCACTATCTTTAACAGTAGTGGTGGCAGCAATACCACTTAAAAATAGTCAGAATACTCGGACAGTACGTTTAGTAAGAGCTGTTTACTATCGGCAGACACTGGCGTATTTACTTTTTAAAGTAAAAGCTACAGTCATCTCGTCCTTGACCGTGCTATGTACAATACGTTGAGTCGTCGGTTCGAACATAAGCAACACTTCCTATTCAAAACATCCGTACCAATTATTATTATGGAGGTATTTAAAAATTCGCTGTTTACTTTATAGAAATCTACCTCCAACGTAATATTGAGTAACTCCACCGGTAAAGTATAATAGCATTGACATCTACCTCAGTTCCTCCTAAATCCCGTAATAATAACAAAATGGATGCGTCGTTTTCACGTAACACGCGAAGTGCTTTGTTAATTTGCGAGATATTAATAAAACCCGTGCCCAGCAGTGGGACGTCTATGGGTCGTAGCAAAATGAAACGCACGCAGAACTTCTCAACTTTAGACGCAGTTAATGTAGAACTGTTATTACTGGTATCTGCAACCGTTTTCATTGTTTTAGGACAAGTGACACTTTTATGACCGAACCGATTACATTCATAACAGCGTATATTTGTAGAATCGATTGTATTCCGTTTTAAAGTATTTCTTTGATTAAAAAAACATTGGGGGTAGCTTTTCTTGCCAGTATTATTGGGATAAGCATGAGTGCTCTTTAAAATAGTTAAGTTTAAAATGACTCGGTAAGCATCAAATCAAACAGAATGTTCGCAATGTCTGAGTTACGTGGGCACAATGTTTTTAATTCTTGTTTGAAATTAGAACAGGTACCTACATGTAGTGCTTATCAACTGACTAAGCCAGGTGCGAGACTCACCTCACCCTTTAAGCAATGACCTACGAGAGCAAGGCATTCACTATCACCCAGCGGTTCAAAATAAGAGCTTTATCGACTTTATAAGTATGTCGACATCATGAATACTCGGGTCGAAATCGGACACAAAATATTGGTTTGATCTCACCGGGAGAGAGCTTATCACTTCCAATAGGCGCTCACGGCCTTGTTCACGTCGCTCGGCGGCGATGGTGCTGGCGCGGCGGCATGCCCGCTCGATATCTCGGGTACTATGTAGCGGCGTGGCGCGGGTAGGCGCGCGGCTGGCACCGCCCAGGCGTGGCCATGCTCCCCGCTTGAAGCTGCCGACGACGTCTCAGTTTCCCCATGTGATCGCCTGACTTCTAGGGCCTGTAATCTTTTCAAAATCCATTTAATTACTAGGAAAGGGAGTACGTGTATATCTAACGCCTGATGGCATCGCACCAACACTGCCCGATCGAAAAATAAAGCAATGAATATGGCTTTTAGCGTTTAAAAGGCATCCGTATACCACTTCTGATGTAAGAAATTAAAGATTAGAAGCATGACAATTCGATTTATTCACATTTATAGAATTAAAAATTAACATTAACAATTTCACATAATCATTTAAACATTCATAATATCGACAAAATATTAAATCGGGCAGAGTTTTGGTGAGATGTAATTTATCAGACGACTGACGACAAAATGTGTACGAGGCGCACTCATCGCCTTGCTTATATAGGTTAGGGAGAGGGTAGCTCTTGAATTATTTTCTTCATCTCCAAGACGTTTTGTGAGTGGGCGCTAACAGTATATATATATATATTATACAGGCGAAAGTTTGTGAGTGGGTGTGTTTGTATGTTCGCTTCACGCTCAAACAGCTGACACCTTGATTAACATATAGGATACGTACTTAAAATGCCGTATGGCATTATGTAATCCCTTTGTATACTAAAAGGTAATTCTTCTTAGTCGGACAAGAAAAAGGAAAGGAAAATGTCCATGATATTTAGGCTCCGTGCAAACGGGCCACCGACCACAGCCACCGGTGGCCAGCGACAGCCACATAACATAAACTTTTTCATATTTTGTATAGACGCGCCGCACACGTGTAGCCGGTAGCGGCCACTCGCTATAGTAGTGTCGTAGCGCGCGACAGCCACCGGTGGCTGTGGTCGGTGGCCCGTTTGCGCAGAGCCTTATTTACCTCTGAAAGTACCTACTAGACCGATTAAAATAAAGTTATGGGTCTGGCAATTTTTCTAATATTTTTTTTTAACTTAATAGAGTCATATGACATTTTCTGCCACTTAACCCCGGGTGGTAGTGACAACGCTATGGCAGGTACAGAATGATAAGGCCATCTAGAACTATACTAAATAGGCTGTCAGTTTGCCTAAAATATCGAAAGGAAATGCGGTCTGGAAATACCTTTATTGGCGTTATTTTTAAATTTAATTAATTGCATTTCGAATGCATATTATCTCAGATTACAGAAACGAAAGGCAAATTATAAAAAATAGGTTTCTAAACACCTTCCCCATATAAACTTAAACTATGCCAAATTTCATACACCTCTGACCATGTAATTTTCATAAAAAGTCATTGCACAGCCTTACATAGCCATTGCGACGGGTATAATAGATCAAAATTAATACTGATTTTGTGGCATTTTAAGGTCTACTCATGCACCCGTGGACCCCTTGCAACTTAATAAACATGGGAAAGTAAATACGCATCTAATACAAAGATTTTCAACAAAATAATAGTAAAATACATTCAGATTATCAATACCTATAACGTATTTCTGTATTCTATTCTATTGCATTTACTGGGAGTAGCCTCCTCCCCCCCCCACGGTCACGTACAAGCGAACTTTATCTCCCTTTCTGTCGACGAAAGCCTGCTTGCCTTTTTTGTTTTAATTTAAAGTAGGTAGGTAAAATTTTAGAGAGATAATGTCCCTCCACAGCTTAATTAACTTTATTAGAATTTATTTTGTGAAACGTGCAGCACGGTTAATTGAGATTTTGGTCCTTTTTACTGATAGCCAACTTACCGAAATCTGGTTTTAGCGTTAATGTGAAAAATGGCAGCGGATTTTCGCTGCCATTTTGTTTTTTAATGCCCACAAAGGGCGGAAATTTATAGCTTTTAAACTTAGTTTTCAAAGCTTTACATTACAGGTCAGAGCTGAATCCGAAAAAACATTATGGTCGTACGTTTAATTTTAATGTTTCCTTTGAGGCTAACAATATATAGAGTGAAATCCATACAGTGTGTCTCATCACAACCCTTTCTTTTTCCCACTGTTGGGCACGGGTCTCCTCTCAGAATTGGAGGGATTAGGCCTTAGTCCACCAAGATTTGGATGATACTTGGCAGATTGGTAGATGATAATAGATTAATAGATGATAATAGATTAATAGATGATAATAGATTATAGTAGCGTCCATAGCCCAATGGCTCGCATCGATTCAATGTGATCGAAAGAGTTAAGCAAAGACGGGCGCGGTCTCTTGTGGATGGGTGACCACTAGTGGCAAAATTTCATGGACCTACCGTGCTTTGGAGGGCACGTTAAGCCGTCGGTCCTGGTTGTTTTCAATGGTGGAAACAATCGTTAAGCCTTGTCGAAGACCTTCGGGTGGCTTGAGAACATTCGACACTGGGTTGGCCACTAACCCCTCCACCAATCCGCGTTGTAGCAGCGTGGTGGAGTATGCTCTAGCTAGACCGAGCAGTGGGACGTCTATGGGTCGCAGCGAATAGATCACTCGTATGTATGTATGTCCTGGAATCTTGCAATCAATATTTCACCCACTTCTACTGAAGTTATCGAGCTAAAATTCGGCACACATATTTGGTTCCGATGACAATGCACGAAAATAAAAGAAAAATTTGTTATAGCTTTTTAAAAAAAAAAAATTTACAGTATATGTAATTTACAAACAGAGGATATTTTTCATTCTTGATACTTTTTTCAGTTCTTGATACTTTTTTAAGCTGGCCACACTACACTCGCTTGGTGACTAAGCAGACACCAAGCTAGATGCGTCGCTCGCAGTGTGATCAGCTGCGATAGTATGCAATACGTCTGTTTTCTAGAATTAGTAGTAAGCCTTAGTATGACCCCATGCCTTACTACGTATATATCAAAATGTTAAATTAAAGCGTCCTAGTACTTAGAAGCCCTGAACTGAGACCGTAGAGACAAACAAACGACAGACATGTCGAAACTATAGGGGTTCGTTGTTGATGTTCACTACGGAACCCTAAAAACATGGGCCTGTGAGATGTACCTAGCAGATACTCGTATTTGTATAACTTACCGGAGCTAAAAAAAGCTTCTATATGGACGCACTCAGACAATGGAACGGTGTTTTTACGCACCGCTTCCGACCCGAAGCGGTTTAGGCAAATAATTGAATATCGATTATTTGTTATGATGCTAATATTCCTTCCGCAAATTGCTTCGTGCACAGAGGGATGGAAGTGTGTGCTTCAGATAAATTAACAAAGGGTTGCTCGCTCACTTACTTTGTGGGTTCTTGTAATAAATAGCCATATTGGCTTTTTGATTGTTTTAGCACTCCCCTTCTGTTGGAACGACTGATACCACTAATCATGGTTTTCCTATGCTAAGGGTTTGCTTAATTTTTTAATATTTTTGAATTTGACCGGTAAATTAATATAAAAATGAAAATTATTGCATGTAGTAAAGTTGACTGGACGAGTTGCTTTTCATTCGTGTTGGATAATGTTAATGTTAAATGTTGGTTAATAATCGAGAATATAGCTGTCATCGATATTACCTAATCTCCGAAGTCCATCTAAAGTTTCGAACTCTCAGCTGGTTACGAAAGCGTTCGAAAATTGTTTGATACAAAACTAATTATTTTCGAATTCAAAGTATCCATTTTCGGTATATTCCACCATGCCCCGATATTCAGTAAGGAAAACTTAACCCATTCTTATTTTACGAAACGACTTTTTTATTGTATATATGACTTGAAGAATATGATCTATTTTGTTTACGACTTCGCGATATTAAATGACCGTGCAAAAAATCTAGCTTCAAAGCACAAACAACATTACTCAAATATATATATATATGTATAGCTCCCTGTTCATGAAGTAAGTGTACTAGAAATGTTATTTGATTGATGAGTCTTGTACCCGGAGAGTTAACAAGGCGGTTTCTGTGGTGACTTGCATAAGATACAGGGACAAACAATCTTCTAACACTAGCTATGGAACAATAATAATTTAAAGTGTATATCTAACCATAATAAGGTTGATTGATTGAGATTGAGTGACATTTATTTAGTCACATAAAACCTTAAACTTAATATAATACTTAATAAGATACTTACAGCAAATAAGTTTTCCATCGACGTATATTTATGGATATAATGCAGTTATGCAAACGAGCACGCAGCTCCATCGTATATGACAACTCTGCCAAACATTTTAAGTCTCGTGTCTGTCTTAAAAGGTGTAAAAGACGACCGTGCCTACGAGTAATTTGATCGTACCAACAATAGATTTATTTATAGAGTACCTAATGATAAATCTATGGTACCAACGTATCGTTGGTTGGACTGGTGATTTAATATAGCGGTGTAAGAGCCGCTGCTGTTTGCATAAGTTGCTGGCGAGGGCGAGGATCACAGCTACTGACCAACACCGTATTACCTGAACATCTAGAATATTGCTATATCGACAACCGCTGTATTGCAATCACCCAGCGCGTAATGGTTGATTGTTGTGTGAGGCATTTTTAACATTAAATATTTTTAAAATGTAAAATAAAAAATCCTTGTTAAATTTATATGATCGTTTTATAGTTAAGTACTAGTTCTAGTACTAGTTCCCTGACATAATTATCGGTCGCATATGTTTTAATGCGAAAAAATGTGTTTCAAATAAAAAGTAATTATAATTTCTCATGCATGAAGGGCTATATTCTCATTAAGACACTTTTAATTAATGTGTTTTCTGTCCTTTTCAGGTACTGCCATCGTAACAATTGAAGAACCACCAATATCAAACAACAACGCCAATTTATTATAATCTCACCGAGATTCGTTTATAGCCGTAGACAGGCTACCAAAATGAAACTAGGTGTGGAAACCCCTATACTTGAAACATCTCGATTGCCTCACCAATTTTTTTTATTTTAGTCTTGACGGTTATAATTAATTAAAAGTGTATAATTAAATTAAATATGTAAATAATCAACTAAAACGAAGCGTGCATAATCCAATGTTTATCTTCGATCGTATGTGATCGACCGAGCTAAGCAAAGAAGGGCGCGGTCGACTTATTTATGGGTGACCGCTTGTGGCGAAAATTTTATGGTGCTTCGGAGGCACATAACCCGACGGTCATGATTATATCGCTATCGCTTATAATCGCTTCTAACTTCGCGTTATATATCGCTAAGCCTTATCACAGGCTTGAGAATACTAAACACTGTGTTGGCCACCAACCCCATTGGCGCAGCATGGTAGAGTAAACTTTGGACATCCCGCTGCTGTGGTTGTGGGTAAGACACGTGCAAATCAATGGGACGTCTGTGGTTTGTACCTTAAGTTAATCACCTAAAAATCCCTCACAAACAACATGTCTGGTTTTCCGTCATACACCGGTCTCCAAACTCCACTGAACTCATTGTCACACTGGAATGTCGCTGTCCGTAAATAAGCTTACCTATGTCACACTGCGGTATGTTAATCCCTAGACCTGGTTTTTGCAATCTCGACAGATGCGTACATATCTCGGATATAGCTTGCGACAAAAACGGAATACCTTGCGTCGGATGTAAAGTGGAAAACTCGGAGCATCATTATTTTCACATCCGCGTTCAAAGGAGATGCAAATGGAAAATATTTTCTATAAGGAAATATTTGATTTTGTTGAAATATTTAAATAATATCGCGTATCTACTATTTCCGCAGTCTACACGCGATGAACATCATAAGCATAGTAGTACAAGTAGGTATATTTTGTTTTACAAACGTTTTTCTCAAAATGTAATTTATAAACCTTAACGAATTACATTTCCTGCTATTTTTTTGTAATGATTTTGATTTTACTATTAAATACATGCTTTATTATTTCAAATGCATATTGACTTGATCTGACCATTATAGTAAGCAAAGGGTAGCTACCATAAAACTATTTTAGCAATATTCTATAGTCAAGGTGTCTCTGAATGTTTTTAGAACTGGCCAGTTAGAAACATTGCCAATTAAAACTTCTTTTAAATGTCAATTATAGAAGAACTCTTTGGTTAACTTATGTGAAATATTGCATTAATTTGTCATTTGTTTTTGTTAATTGGCGGCAATTCCAAAAGTTACCCCTCAAAATGAATTCAGCGCGAGAAAATTTTCGATCTATGATTTATTAGGACTTTCGTTGTGGTCTTAAACAACAACAAAGCTATGATAGACTTCGATTGGCATTTAAAAATGAAGCCCCATCTCGCGCCAATTTACAATTGGTTTAAAGAGTTTAAGCGTGGGCGCAGCAATTTCAGTGATGATCTGCGTGAGGGACGTCCTTCAAT
The DNA here is from genome assembly GCA_944567765.1 of Carterocephalus palaemon. Taxonomy (NCBI): domain Eukaryota; kingdom Metazoa; phylum Arthropoda; class Insecta; order Lepidoptera; family Hesperiidae; genus Carterocephalus; species Carterocephalus palaemon. Next base: position 8,401,440 of record OX155651.1, on the reverse strand, counting down.
AACGTCATCTGAAGATTACATCAGTGATGTCCACGCATGATAGAGGAAGATGAGAAAGTGACCTACCAGCAGTATGAGTCAAGTCATCAGAGTCATTGTCGCGTCCATAGCCCATAATATGGAGACAATGTGATCGAAAGAGTAAACTAAAAAAATAATGGGCCCACAGCTTTTCTCAGTGGTTCCATCGAATCCAAAGACGTAAAGAGTAACGGACACTACATCGACAAAAAAAGTATCGTCAACTTTCTACATTGAGTCGTTTTTTTATTTTCTAAATACATACATTGTGACACACGTAGAGGATCATAACATTAAACACTTATTCTAGACCCCATGGTTTTGAGGAACTATCACTTGCTCCAATTTTGTTCTTCACTACATCTTATTCAAATTATTTATAGGTATATATCTGTTAAAACTGACTTCCGAAAAAAGGAGGTTTTAAATTCAACTCTGTCATTTTAAATCATTATTATTGCGATGTCACGTGGGTAATATAAATAGAGACATCAAAGTGGCTCAAGATAAAAATGAAAGTGTTTATTCGGAACGGTAACAGAGTCTCTCTCTTGCTGTGTTTGATGAGTCATAAAACTATGCATTTGTTATTTTACATTTCAATAATTTGTTTTAAATGAGCGTCACAATATAAAGTTATAATGTTGATAAATTCACTTGATTTTTCTGATTCACACATACCAACTGTTCTTTTGATTTTGTTCGCAAAGCAATACGCCGCTTTAGCTGCGGTGGGAAAAGAAAAAAGGAATAGGTAGGTACTCCTAGGATGAATATGGACAACTTTCGGTTCACGTTGTCCATCCGACCGTTATCTACCTATTTCATGAATACATAAAACTTTGAATAGAGAAAGCTTATGACCAATTTATCGAGATCTCCCAGAACGAGTATCTAAACATAAAAATGTCTCGAGTATTTTCTTATTCAAGTGAAACCTAACTTTTAGATATTGTATTTGCTCAGCCTGAATAGAAAATGTCGCTGAATACAATATTTTAGCAACCGCAGCAGATACCCACTCAAAATACATAAAACATTGGGGTAAGTGATTGAAATCGGTCCGAGGGATTTCAAACAGATTAAATATTATTATTTCGCTTTGTATCTGCCTCAATAAAGTAAACTTTAGGGAATTGTATATTATTTGTAAAAGTGTCAAAATATTTTATAATATGACATTATTAAACTGCTATTGGCTCGTGCCGGATTTTAATTTGTGCACGTAACGTTTCACTCATTTTGTTTCGATAAATACAAATTGCAAGCAAAAATGTTTGATAGTCGTACTTATTGAATAGCTTTGTTCGACTATGTCACAAGCGAAATTGAAAATTTAATATCCGTGCATGCTTTTACGGGGACGAGAGAACGCTGACTGATTTTTGTTAATTGGAAAAAATAAAACAAAATCTGCGTTGATAATAATTCGAACTTTTAATCAATTAATATTGCCAACTAAATGTTTAACATTCTCATATTATTATTTTAAAAGCAAATGAAAATCTAAGGACGTCATTTGGCGTTAAAGCATTTTAGAATGCGATGATTTTTAAAACAGAAAATGTATGTATTAATTCTAATTTAAGTTTTTTGGAAAATGAAAAAAAAAACACTGTTTTTTAAAAATAATAATATGATTATGTTAAAAAAAATTGTCATTTGAACTAATAACTGTCAAGTTCAAATGACAAGTTGACAAGTTCTTTTTTATTAGTTGTAATGAATAAAATAAGCTAAATGTGAGGTGTACGAGTATCTGTGAGTTCCGTCCGTGACACAAGTAAACATTTTTAAATAATGTGTGTTACCTACACGTTCGTATTGTGAATTGTGAAATAGGGTTCTTTAGAAACGTAATAGAATGTTATCTCAATATTATTCATATGGTTTGCATATTGGACACAAAGGAGGGCCCGCGTGAGTATTTTTCTGCCAAAGTGCCACTGAGATCTAGAACGCCAGATATATCCATGAATAGCATTTTCCTATTTCCAGTTACGCAAATATACCGAGTGATTATTGGTTGCTACTTGCTAATTTTACTAAAGTAAACAAATCTTCATTGTTGATATGCACCGAGCATTTAAATTTGAAAAATGCTTCAAACTGACTTGTTGGCTAAAGAGACCACCGTGATCAAAAATAGTAAAATTCACCAAATAAACCTAATTTAACTACCCATATAATAGATATCAGACATACCTACATCGATCACCTATAAATAAATTATAAATTTTGCTTTAAAATATTAAATAAAAAGTTTACATTAGCGTCCATAGCCCAATGGCTCGCTTCGATTCAATGTGATCGAAAGAGTTAAGCAACGACGGGCGCGGTCGGTTTGTGGATGGGTGACCGCTAGTGGCAAAATTTCATGGACGCTACCGTGCTTCGGAGGGCACGTAAAGCCGTCGATCCCGGTTGTTTTCAATGCTGGAAACAGTCGTTAAGCCTTGTCGAAGACCTTCGGGTGGCTTAAGACCCGTGCCCAGCAGTGGGACGTCTATGGGTCGCAGCGAAAAGTTTACATAATATTAACTGATAAGTACAATCAAGATTTGGATAACCAAATTTTCATATCACATCACTTTATCATTTTATGTGCTCCTTCGTTACGAACAAAAACGCATTAATAATAAAGTCTGGAAGACAATATTGTATAAGCAAACGGTAAAAAGAACTAAACCTTCCCAGTAATTTGATATCTTCCTTCAACTTCAATAAAATCAAGTGGATTTCAAAACTATTTTTAAACGACCGCAATGCTTTGCCTATCAAAGAGTTCCGTAAAGACAAAATCGCAATTAACGAAATAATCGGTGACCCATTTTGTTGGCAATGAAGCTAGTATAGTATCTACCTACCTAGATTAAGGGCCGCTCTCGCAAATAAATTAAAAACGAAAGGGCGTACTTCCATTTGCGATTAACTTTGTTAGAATTCATTTGGAGAAAATGCTGGAGGCTTACTAATGAGTCTTTTTATCCTTTTGTTGTTTCGATTCAATTGCCTGTTTTTATCACAGCTGCGATATTAAAGTTACTTTTTTCATTTTAAGCTAAATCTAAAATATCTGCTTGTTGGTAAATAAGTAGTTTTACTAATTAAAAATTTTACTAATTTTACCCAATGCGGAATATGTTGTCAGCTGTTTTTTAACAAACGCGTTAATAAATACTCTCGCGCACTCAGAAATCATTATCAATTTACTCTCTTAGTTCTAAATGCAATAATAATCGTAGAAACTGTCCAAATGTCAGTTATTACCGCTCATCGACTTCCATTGTGTCAGCCCAATTTCGTGTTCAAAGCACTTTTAGACGAAATTAATTCTGATGACGAAATGATCGTGTTCCGTGAATTATTCTTATGAAGGAAGTACCTAAAGCTTTTCCTTTAGTAAAAATGTAATGGCTTAATAAAACCACTTTTGATTTCCTTTCCTGCGTGTGGATAATTGTGATTTGTATAACATTTGATGATAGGGGTATCTCCAATACTCGGCCAGGCTGCCCAATTGGCAGTTGGTGGATCAGCTACATTAAAACCAACAAACGAAAAAACTTATTTTTGTAAATTAATAATTATTCTTAAGATTCAGGCGGTTGGCACCTTTCTGGCTATTCACATCCCGATCCATTCGATTATCAACAGCTCAATATACAGTGATATGAATATAAATTTGCCACTCTGTCCAAATTGTAATTCCGACGAAAAGGTTTTAATTCCAGCAGAGTTGGGGTTGCACATGACTGCCTCGCTTCAAGTGATATAAATTGCGAGGGGCGACCGCCCTGATCGTTGCGAAAATAAAGATTCATGGCTAGCCTCCAGTTTATAATGTTTTAAATGGATTTCTCGTTTTACAACTGAATTAATATACCTACCTACAGTTCCTGGCTGGACATAGCTGTGTTATATAGGGTAGTGGCAGTCTAAATATACAATAGATATAATACTAGAAAGATTGGCAATAGGAACATCAAAGCGAGACCAAAACTTAAATACACTAGTGTGCGTGTAATGTGCACACATGCAAGGAAAATAGTGTTGCGCCATGCGCCTACACTATGATTATCGATAAAAATTGAAGTGGTTTTTCGGTTGCTGATTTATTGTATTTGCACAGTAATAATGTCACTAAGAGAAATTAATAATAAAACTACAGTTAAAAGAACAATGGCGAACTCCCATACAAGATTTTAGTTGAGATGATTTTTCGACGTATATGAATGAAAAATATTTCAAAAAATTATGTATTCATTTCTGAGTTCAATTCAATAAGAATTTTTGATTTTCTTAATGGAGAATTTGAGATAATAAAGTTTAAACATTTTCAGATTATGTTGATATGTTGAAGTGTTAGTTTTTGACATTTTGAGAAATAAAATAAGTAGGCACCAGCTTATTCAGCTTATTTCACAGACATTTTAATACTGTTAGGAAATCTCATGAAAGTAATCACAAATAAAACAAGGTTCTTTACATTAGAAAGAAGAAAGAAAGAAGAAAGAAATCTTTATTCACACACACATGGACACAGACATACAGAATTAATAATAAATAAACACAAACACAAAATAAAAGCAAAATAAGCATATTAAAAGTGAAAAAAAAAGAAACAAAAACAAATTAACAATAAACAAGGTAAATAAAACAAAATAAACAGTTGGAAAGTTTCTTATAACTAACATAGTACTTAATACATAATAATGTTCTGTGCCGCAGTTGTGTGAAAAGGCCACCACTCAGCATAATAATATGCTTCGATTCATTTTAATGAGTCGTCATTAATTAATTTAATCTTCATAATCTTCTCTTAGCATGATATCCTCTAAAATTTCTGCAGGTGCTGGTATATTTTGTTCATATCTGGCCCATCCTAGATACCAAACCAATGTCATTACATGTGCGCAGCAGCCTACAGTGCGCCGACCAACTAAGCAAATAAAGCAATACTCAGTAATTCCGTTCCAGCCAGGAATTTTATTTTCTATTAAAATATAAACATAATACTGCTTCTGCTGTGATTTTATTTTGCCTGCCAAAGCAAGTTCGGTATCCAGAAAGAGAATAGCAGTATGTATCGTAACGGGAAGGAAATATCGAAGTTCATAAGCTGTCCGGTTGGTAAAAATATAGGTAAACGATAGATAACAAGCACAGCACAAAAGCAACACACAAGAACTCAGCAATCCAAAAGCAACAGTCTTTATTTGATTGTCAGCATTTATCATAACATTTTTGTAACTGCTGCTGTAGTAAAAAAACTACATACATACTTCAATAAATTTTTTTTAAATGTTAATTGAAATAGAAAAATAAAATCGGATACAGAACAAGAATTAGTTTAGCCTACTTATTTTAAATATTTTTATTTGGTCGTAATTACATTAAACGAGTATAAAATAGAAGACTTATTTATGAAAAGAAATATATTTTATATGGCAATATTTAATTTGATATTTATTTTATTCTGGTTTTAGTCAATTTAAGTTTTTTCAAATAAATGTTTTTTTCTCCCATTGTAAACATATTGACCTTGAGATACGAGTATATTCCGTTGCAGTAGCAATAATATTATTATTCGTATAGCAAACATTAACATTTTATAATCAGGAAATAACATACGGGCATGAATAATGTGGGTATTGAACCAGAACGCAAGTTCACTCTTTGAGAGCTCCTATTAAAAAAACATTTTGGTTCAAAATGTCTGCTGCATATAGATGAATATTTTTTAGGGGTCCAATTTTCTCTATTTGTCATCTTTAACCATTTTTGGCGAACATCATTATTTTGAGGGAATCTGAAATATTTTAAATTACTTATTATATCCTAGAATTAATGAAATAAAAGCACTGTGAGAATAATATAACATAATTAAGTCCGCCCATTATATATCTCTTTAGAGGTGTCAATAAAGTTGAATAAATAAATAAATATAACAATGCTATTTATAAAATATAAATTTGTGAAATTTTAAAAAGTATAATTAAATAAAATGCTCTATGTACGATACACTTGTCACTTTACATATCGATAAGCGGTTGTCGATATGTCAATCTCTATAGGATTGAGGTGAGAAATACTAGAAATTCACGTATTTGATAATATTTTATATTCAATTCCTATGCATTCAGAGCATTTATATATTAAAATGTCACATTATTGGCCATCCATTTGTTATTAATTTCTTTTACAAAGTTCTCAAACATTGCAATAGGAGAATAAAATCTTTCAATCGTACTTACATATGAAATGTATAATTCTGTGGATTTTCTTGCTTAGATGAGTTACATCCTGGTACTGCACACGTAACCATAATTATTTACGTCTAAATCACACCAAACCTACGCTTTTAAACGTGGGATTTAGAAAAATAAGCCAAATTTGTTTCGTTCACAACTGTCGTTAGCCTATCCAGGCCTATAGAGTATTCGCAAATGGTCTCGCCTATCTATCTCGCTCTAACATATGAGTATCTATGTTCTTTCTCTTTCGCATTGCCGATCTTTCTCTAGTATAGAGTACTAAATCTATGAAATATACTTACTACATTTTAGCACAGAGTATTAAGTACTACGTTCGAAATCCTAGCAGCCCATTTTAGGGAATGTTTATCCTGATAGAATTCTAGTGTATACTCCACTACGAGTAACCACCATTCAAGCCAAACCTTCAGTTAAACTTCTACGAAAGCTCTAAAAAAGTACACGTGTCGGCACTGAGAGAGTTAGTCAGAAGAATAAGCGTTGAAGATACTCGTGCCGCTTTAACTACGCTGTTTGTGTACTTTGTGTTGTTGAAATGGAAAGCCTCCATTACGGCAACGGTTTTACAATCGTTTTGGAAACTAACTGAAACCTCGGAGTACGTTTATCTACATCATTGAGTTTTCTAAATCCGCTGCTGGATATGAAAACACACCATATTCTAATCGTGGGCTTCAACGTCAATGCTATAGACAAACAGTCACAGTCATGTTTTCGCTTCCCCGATTTTCGGATTTGATTGAATTTGTAGATATGAAAACGGTATTTTATTAATTGATTTCTTTATGATACTCAAATAAAAAACAGTTCTCAAACCTTTACAGTTGCATTTTATGCAAAATTTCTACCTAAAACATCGTAAAACCATGACTAAAATTAAACTACATTTTGTAGTTCCTTCTACGTAATGGATGAAGTTTTGTTACAATTTAGTATGTTTGTAAAGCCCTTACACCTACATTCCTGAATCCTCAAAGTTTTCTGTTTTCTCTTACGACACCCACGGGATGCGGACGGTCCATTAATTGCTACCCTAACTTAACCTACCTTATATTTTATTATCTGGCTCATCTACATTAAAGCTTGTTCTTGATCTATTAAACTTTGGCATAAACAATCAAGGAAAAAATTATAATAATATTAACAGATTTCGTTGTGTGATAAAGTAAGAAAACAAATTATTTACAAAGGCACAAGATATATTTGGCATAAATAATTATTATTTTAGCACTTGTCTACGTCGTTGCAGGTATATAAATGTTTTCTTCCCTAATTAATTACATAACTTAATTAATAATGAATAAATAAATAAAGTTAATAGTTTTTTATTTATTCATTAATAATTATGTCCCACTGTTGGGCACAGGTCTCCTCTCAGAATGGGAGGGTTAGGCCTTAGTCCACCACGCTGGCCAAGTGCGGCTTGGCATGCCCAGAACACTATGATGAATTCTCAGGCATGGAGGTTTCCTTACGATGTGTTCTTCACCGTTATAGCAAGTGATATTTAATTTCTTAAATCGCACTTAGAAAAGTCATTGGTGCGTGCCGCTTGGGTTTGAACCCGAACCGATCGAGTGAGAGGCGAGTTCGATAGCCACTGGGCTGTCACCTAACTGTATCAATTTATTTGATCCTTTTAATTTTTAATAGCTTTTTTTAGGAACGCATTCAAAAAATGTATTTTATATTAATTAATAAAAATATTAATTAATACAAAGTCTCTACAAATTGTTATTTATCGAAACTGTAAAACCCATTGATACAATCAAACAGAACTATTTTGAGGTCCTTACTGTTAGTACTTGTACACTTAACGCCAATTAGCGCTGTACCGGTAAAATTAGATCCGCTTACAATCCCATTAGTAATTTATTGGAGTACGAATTACCGGCTTTCAACGAACAAACAAATAGAACGGAACAAACAACGGTCAATTTTGACATTTATGGAGGTTTAGCTTACAAGATGGAACAGTAGGTACTTTCAAAAGGTATAAAATGATTGAATCAAAAATATAATATACTCGTAAAACATAAAAGATATTCTAATAAATCGTTGATTAAAACCCCAGATTGATCGCATTCTTCAATACTATTTGTGTCAATAATGGTACTTTTCGGGAGTTTTCGGTATTTTTATTATAAACAAAATTAAAAACTAGATCTTAATATTTAAAGCTAAAGTAAAAGTTTATTTGTAGGTTAAGAGGATTGTTATTTAAGCTTGTTATTTAAGATAAGCATAAGAGTCCAGTTTAACGTATAAAGTATGTTAAAGTTGAAAATGTTCTTTAAATATCGACTTTATTGCAACTAAAATAAGACTTATTTATTATATTATAGAAGGGTACGACACCTATTACGAGTAGGGCTGCATTTGACGAGAGCCGTAGGCGGCACCTTGGAAAATTGGACGGGAAATATAATTCGAAAATTATTCGGGTTCGCCACTCTTCAGTTAGCAAGAGCGTTAGAGCATTAGTAGATGGAGCGCTTCGGGCAAGTCATTTTCCAACTTTAATTTGTTTTTTCCTCAGTTAGATTTCGAACAAAATTCGAAAAAAAAAAAAACATTCAATACTTGGCTGTAGTTGCAGTCTGTACAATATTTTAATCGAAATATGTATAAAATATACATACCCTATTTAATTATATTATATCAAGTGTATAAGGTTATTATATTAAATGTATAAAGTGGATAAGGTTAAAAGGAAATGAATAAACATTTTGGGCACTACGTTTGTCAGATCCTATAGCGTTTCCACCTATGTGGGTGTAAATTCTGCAGTTAGTGTAAAGTGTGTGTAAAGTCTAATCTAATAATCTACAGTTGACCAGCATAATAAACTTACGCGCTGCTTAGCATGATAGACTACGAATTTTCTAAAATGTCAGACTATTAGTACAAAGGTACTCTATAGCATGATAGAAGACGCACTCTCTATGTCTGAGAAATGCGTTTGGCCAGTGGTTTTTTATAATGGACATTTATCTTGAATCGTTAAAAAAACCAACAAAACTAATCTTAAGCAATGTCAACTTGGAATCAAGAAAGTTTTGTATGTTATTTACATTCCTAAGATAGACCAGAATCTGCTGTTTTCAAGGCGCTTTTCTTATTTAATTCTACTTTATATTCGCTAGATTTACTGGAATACAATTACGTAGACTCAACAAAGGATTTCAGTGATTTGAATACGAAACAGGCAGATTTATTCGTACACACACTAAAATTCCACAACCTTATATATTTTCTTAATAACAATTTATAGGAACTCATAAAAAAAGTAGTCGAGTAACCTAATGGTAACTAGAATTAATATTGGAGAAAATGAAAAAAAATGGGTCACTGCTCTTCAAATTAAATTTTTTTGGTGTCTTAAAAACAGCTGAACTTCAGATAACAGAGTATGGAAATTGTATTACCATTATTACTCCGCATTATTTTCTCATTTGGGATGCGGCTAACCCTAAAAGCTACAGTGAAAATTTGTATACGGCTACCTCCGAACCGGCAGTCACAAACAACCACTGTCCCTGCGTGTTTGAATGCTGTTGCCATATAAAAGGACTTTCAAAAGAAAGACTAACCTAATTGGTTAGTCTTTCTTTTGTCACATGTGGGTAAAAAATACATTTTATGGCCTATATGGTTAAGAGACCTAAACAGTAAAGTTTTGGCCTAAAATCGCCAACCACGCCGGGTAATTATTATAACCCTTTTAATAACACAGAGTTCTAAATCCGCAAAGTATCTATGTATGTGTCTTGCTCGTTAGCGGCTCTTTCATCATTATTTACAAGAAATTAATAATAAATAACACTGTGTGTCATGTTGTGTCAATTAATGTATCTAGAAAATGCTCCTAGGGTAGTATTTTTAAAGCAAAATAGTAATAAAATATGGCTTTAAATAAGGAAAACTTTCAGACTTTCAGAGGTACCAATTTTTTTATTGGGATGTGGACGTCACATAAGGATACAATGATTTCGCCCGAACTATTTTAGATTGTTCTAAATCATATTGTGGAAACAATTTGCAAATCAAACTATTTTATGTACTATCTACTCTGCGCACAAAACTATTTTAGCCACTATTTACACAATTCTGACTTACCGTCCTCTAAATTACTCGTAGGAGAAAGTTCGTTAGCGTGAAACTCAGAGATTCATATACATGTGAAATGCGAAATTATACGCCTCGTTCTGGTATTTCATGTATAATTAGGTATGAGGAAATGTTTTCGTGGAATATGCAATCTCGGGAGGATTCACGTACCACGTTACTTGTCAATGTGAAATAACGGCTGTTAGGCTGTCCACAGTTGAAGGCTTTGGAGTATTTATGCGGCGTTTGCATGTAGCTTTTGGATGGAGTTCGAGATTTACGGGTAACATTTGGAGCACACGGCATCGCTAATCTTCGCGAGTAAACAGACAAATCTGCAAACAATGCGCTAGGAGAAATGTGCTGTTACGTTTAATGTTTTATCGTCGAAGCGTAGCACGTACCGTAGCACCCTCCGCCTGTGTTGAAAATGTTTGCTAAACAGCGTGCGTGATCGAAGTCGCGTCGATCGGCTTTCTGCTCGCTTCCCTGCTTTCGTTGCGTTTGTTCACACAGAATCGAGATGTTTGAGTTGATAAGCGCTTATATTAAAGATCCAAATGCATCAGATGTTTTGCTCAACATAATACATACCATAAACGAGTCTTGGATACTTTAATTAACTGTAGATAACTCTCAATGTTTTTGTTAATATCATGTTTGTTTCTGCCTGTACCCATTCTACATGTGTGCAAAGATTTTCAGACTAATTTGATTCAAAATTGAGACGTCCCTTGATAACGTAAATGTTAGCGTTACGCTGAAAAGTGACGGGGCTTATTGGCAAACATGAAGGGGCGGCGGTTGATAATTAATCTGGCCAGACGGATGCCCCCGCGAGGTGCAGAATACAAATCACCGCTGACGTGATCATGCTACGTAATACAGCGATAAATTTGTTATGATTTTGATAAACTATTCATTCTCTGAGTCTGAGAATTTATTATTTACAATATACGGTTATTTTAAAAGATTTTATTTAACTTCACTCGTATGCAAGTATGTCCTGGAATCTTGCAATCAATATTTCACCCACTTCCATTGAATCTATCGAGCTGAAATTTGGCACACTTATTTGGTTCCGATGACAATGCATGAAAATAAAAAAATTTGTAAAAAAAAAAAATTTAACGGTATAATTATTGTAGATACTCTTGGCAAATAAAAAGGCATTAGAAAACTATTTATATCAATAAATATAAGTACACACCGATACATATACAATATACCTATATAAACAATATATACTTATCATTGCATTTTGCTTTTCAAGGGTTCCAATTAATAGTTTAGGCTATCTAGAATTAGGCTTCATATACTAAATATTGATATTTGTTAAGCAAGTCGGAAGGGCAAGCTCTCCTAAATATCCTTAAATCGCGTGCGCCGTCATACTTCTATGTCATTACAATATGCTACAAAATATAGATCTTTACTTAATCTAGATAAAAGTCCGCGATAGCATATACCTAACTCTTATATATATAATCTTATATATAACAATAACTTATTTATTAAGAAAAATTATCCAAATTCAAACAGTGATATATGAGCTGTTTAAATATGCATATCATATTAATCCTGACGAACAAAAGTTACTTCATCATCAAGAAAATTTTATGAAGATTAACTTTCTTGTTTATAGCATTTCAATGGGATCTAAACTTTACGAGATAATGGAAAGATAAAAAATACATATGTCGCTCAACGCCGTGAAAAGCGGCACGTAGTTTGAATTTTACTTTATGGTAATTCTCTAGGTAAGTAAACAATAAATTATAGTCGTTGTGAAGGGTTCATTTGTAAATTATCATAATATAATCTTAAGGTTATTATTAGTAGGTAATTGCTACTGGTTGGGGTATTCACAAGTTATGTTTAGGTCTCATGTGCCTAATACCTATTTGGTGAGCTTATTGCCATACACCGCGGACAAATCCAGACTCGGAGCTGCTATCGGGCTTAGTAGTAATAGTTGTTGCCCGACCTGGGGATCAAACCATGGACCTCTAGCTTAACAATCGACCACTAGATCACAGAACCAACGAAACAGAATTTATTTTAATTATTTGTTACAAGTTTACAAAATAGGTTGAGGGTAGGTAGGTTTATTTTAGAGTATTTAATGTAGATGTAATAATGTATAGGTACTTAGATGGATGGTTGTATAGACTTTCATCCCGTTAATGCCTCTTCTATTTGAATTCCAATGGTAGAATTTTCCGGTTATTTCCTTGAAAAGGACAGGAACTATAAACGAAACTATTGTTATACATATTATATCTAATCCACGCAACCGAAGCTGCGGGCGTCCACTAGTATGTAATAATAAATAAATTATTAGCTGTGTATACGTTGGGATCCGAGTAGGTAATATGAAAATGTTCATCCAATTTACCGACGAAAGTTAAAGCATAAAAAGATTTACTGTCCACAACAGAAAGCTACATGAAAATTTGAATAAAAGCTCATCTTCCGAAAATTGTTAGACTAGGTACTCCATGTTGGCGCTTGCAAGCGGAATTTACTGTGAAAATTGGGAACGTCACAGCTGGCGGTTCTATTTAATTTTATTATTTAAACTAAGCGGGTTTTTTATGAACAATAACCACCTTACTCGTTAATAATACCAAGTATTAGTTTTATTTATAGCTTTTCTAAAAATTTGAAGTGTCATTTAACAACTCAATTTCTGTTGATATACCTTTAAATCTCAATAGTCAAGGAGAAAAGAATTGAAACTTTTTGAAATAATTAATTTAATAAATAGGTCAAGATAAAAGTCTACCACAGCTTACTATACCTTCATTGTGATTCATAACAACTTCAGAATTTTTGTTGAATAACATTTGGGTTATAACATCATGATAAATTGAGATTATTGAGACAACGAATAATGTCGAGGCAGCCATCGCTTTTTTTTTAATTTTGCTTACAGCAAGACACTTAGGCAAATTGAGTACGATGCGTAGGTGACGACAGAGGATGTCCTCCGTAATAGCTGCCTGTTACAGGGTTGCCAGATAAGGATACATCTTAGCCAATCCATCAATATGTCTAAACAACATTAATAATGATCGGCTAAAAGCCATTTCTCTAATACAAATCTCGCAATATGTATATAATAATATTATTATATTAATGTAGCAGTCATAACTTTGAATAAGCAATGACTAAATTAGGAACATATACATAATCGCTGCGCTGCGACCCATAAACGTCCCACTGCTGGGCTCGGGTCTCCCCCACAGACACTGCTGCGGGAGGTCTAGAGCATACTCCACCACGCTGCTCCAATGCGATTTGGTGGAGGGGTTAGTGGCCAACCCAGTGTCGAATGTTCTCAAGCCATCCGAAGGACTTCGACTTAACGACTGTTTCCAGCATTGAAAACAACCGGGACCGACGGCTTTACGTGCCCTCCGAAGCACGGTAGTGTCCATTAAATTTTGCCACTAGCGGTCACCCATCCACAAACCGACCGACATACCTACATAATCGATTGATTATAATTGTACAAAGTTCATTTAAAGATTACTTATTCCATTCAGTTTTTATTGTAATAAATTAATATGAAAGTGATAACCAAAGAAAATCGGTTAAAAACCTTGTTAAGATGTTCTACCTCATCCGTGACCTTAGGTAGTTTATTTTTAGTAGATGTCGAAAGATAATTTTCTAAATTACTCTAGCACTCTTCACTCTTTCTTAGGAGGTTTTAAGATATACTGCAGCCCTGTGGACTTCTCGAATCAACTCGAGGGCCCTTTTCCGGGATGTCTTATTTCAATGGCTAGCTATTCATATTTTGACACTCATGTTTGAGACATTACATCATTTAGTATTTTTGAACATACCACACAAGTATATGTGTCTAAATAATGTGAAAAAAATATAAATCTTTACAATTTGCCTAGGTAAATAAACAGATTCAACAGAATCAAATATTTTAAGTTTTTTTGACATTAAAGTCTCCATTTATTCAGAATTGTTTGGGTTTCAGTGGATTTCCAGTTATCAACTAAAACCTAATTGTAAAGTAATAAATACATAACTTAAAATAACATGTATCTCTAATCTAATTAAAATACGAAACATTCAAATTTACCGGCTAAGCATTTTCTAAGGCGCGTAAATTTGCACTCAATTTCTTTAACGTCCCGGACCTTTGTCTATTAATGATTTCGTAAATCTTTGTAAAGTTTTCGGGGGTTTTGTAAGGAATTGCAAGGGAGAGTGATAAATAAAGCCCAGTGCAATGATGTCGGTTTGTTTGCGGGCTATAAAGTGAGGAATAGGCTTACGAGACCGGTAGGCAGTAATTAATGGTCCGTGGGCAGACAGGGGTGAAATTGGATCAATTTGCTAGCTATTCTCGACTTTAAAGGGGTGTGTGTATGTAAACAAAACTAATTAAAGGTGTAAGTTGATTAGACAGAGTTGGATTGTGGTGAGCCTCGATATAATTCTCTACAAATATTGGGATATACTATTAATAAACAGATTAACCTGAATACATTTTTAATTGAATTGTATTCTCATATCAATGTACTTTTTGTTCTTTTTTATTATTTAATCCATTTAGGATTGGTAAATATAAAATTAATGTACATGTCTATTACAAGATTTTATACATGAGTTAAAAACTAATTATTTAATATTACCAACCCAGATCTGATTAAGGTTTAAGTAATTATTGCAGTCTTGAGATCTTAATACCCGCTGTAGTGTGTCCGCTGATTTATGGGCTGGGGTGTAAACTCGCTGAGCTGTGTCAATAATGAAAATAAAAACGAGAAATATTCCAGATAAACTAACAGTCAGTCAAGTAAAATCATGTTCGTAAATGTCAGACGTAGCAAATATCTCGCAAACGCTAACCGATGAACGTTTTACAATTTCAGCACGTATCAAGTAGTCCTCTGTTAAGTATGGGATGTTGAACGAGTGGCCCTCGGCTCCTGTATTTAGCTATTGTTTTAAGTGCGTCACACTTCGTTACGCCCCTGCACTCCATGCCATTTTTGAGATCAGCTTTTTATGTTTTTTCACGAAGGCCCTCACGCTAAACTGACAATGAGGGGAACGGTCGGCTTCGGACGGGGCGCTCTCCGAAATATTTGGCCCTAAAAAGAGAATTTACTGTTGTTTCTGTAATGGTTTTCATTACTCGTAATAGCAGCATTAGAGAACTTAAACACCTGGTTGAGATGTCCGTGAAATATATTTTATCTGTTTTCTGAAAATATAACATCTTTTAAAAAGTAAAACAACCTTTTTTTGATGTACAAATAATGTACTTTTGTACATAAAAAAAAAGGTTGTTTTACTGAGTTAATTGCTTATTATTATTATCATGTTACAAGAGGTACAAATTTGAACATTATATTGTTAAATTAAAATAATTAGTACCTACCCAGAAGACTTTAAGACTACTTTTTAAGACTACTTTACCAATTTATTCGTTGGATAAAAGCAGAATTGACGTTGGATTGGCGATAACAAAAAAATGGAGACGTCTAAAAACAAAGAAACGTATTTTATAGCTGTGATTTAGTAGATCTTTTCACAGTCTACATAGCAAACCAGACGGGTCCAGGTTAGCCCTCCTTCCTCTGACTAGACAAACCATCCGCAAGAATAATTTGTCTCATTTCCCTCAATTACGACCTTTTCAGAGTAGCCACATGGGGTGGATGTGTAATTGTCATTCGAACTATATGGCTCGTTTGTTTAATGAATAATAATGAGAGAGTGAGATTAATAAATTGAATCTGCACCAAAACGTATATTACCTACTGACAAATTAAAAATAAATTTGTCTAATTCCAGTAATAAATAGGTAAAAATATACGTAAATTTTAATAAAACATAGTATAATACTTTGGTAAGCTTATAAAGGAATTCTGTAGCCTCAAGTGATACTCTCTTTTTGTTTACAAAAGAATATCAATTCTAATTCTATTTGACAGCACCGCAAGAACGGAAGTGTAGTTTATCTTATTTCACCCTTTCTCCCCAATTGCAGCACAGGCGGTGCAAACTTGTATTGAAATGAATGTATCGTTTTATGTTTATTTCCATGAATATAGTTACGTTCAAATATAGGAAAAGAATAAATAAAATATAGAAATTATTTAATGAACAGAAAGCAACACGATTAATTACGAAACTTTTCATTTATACCTAAGCTAATTAACGTAGTATGTCCTGGCTAGGATTCGATTGAGGAACTGACAAGCAAACCTGCAGTGAAATGTTAATTAATTAGGAACCTGAAAAGAGAAAATAAATTGATTTGTATTTCATTTACTTCGGAAATAAAACATCCAAAATAATATTTTAGAAGGAAATTATGATTAAATTACAATACAAAATGACAATCTACAAAATAGATACCTATTCATACTCCTTTGCCTTTTTTTTTAAACTTTCTAACCGCCTCAAGGATTCTTTAGTCTCTCTTGTGAAACTACATTGTATAACTTTATTATTGAGTAAAGACGATCCAACGAATTGAACTTGATGTAATAAAGGTCTTTACTATATTTTCGCTCTTTGTCTAAAGAAAACTGAAATAAGATTACTAAGAAGGAAATTATTTTGTGACGTTGTTTGCAAATAATAAATATAATTATAACCTACAGCAAATGAAAAATGTATCACAGTTTGTATGATTCTTTGTTACACTAAGTTAGCTTGATTTAAAATAAGTAAAAAATAAAAGTTAATTTAAGTAGATAGTAGATTCATCGTCATTCACAATACCAATGGAATGGAGACAAATTAATTGCGAACGAATTAGTCACTTAATCAGCAACAACTTGCCATGCCACTAAAAATAATGGAAAATATTTTATTTTATTTTTTACATGTCGCCAAATCTAAATGACAAAGTTATGAATATCAATTATTACTATTATCAGAATTAAATTATAATAACAGCAATTTGATACAAACGAGGACACATATTTAACATTAATGATTTCGTGAAACCGATTTTAATCAAGCGAACGCTAACAAGTACATTTATTATGCACTGAAAATTTATATTACACTAACATTTTATATAAGTAAATATATATTTTTTTAATTCATCATGCATTTCTGGTCGAGGACATAGTAAATCCGATTTCACGCCAGCCTTCCTTCGAACGGGTCTGAACCTTCGATGATACTCGTAATCGTGCTAAGCACCAACTCGACACCTGCCCACTCAAGACGCGTATCGTGGTATCGGACAACGCTGCAGACCTCGTGGATTGTAAGCAGAGCCTTTCTCTCCAATGAACTCCTAATGGTTTGCAGCTATACTAATATTTTGATCCGAAAACATATTTCCTTTTCTAACGAGAGAATCCTTTGACATTAATGAATTCAGGATCGTGCACGGCTTTGTTTCGTACCTTTGTGTGTTAATCCATGGTTGATGCGCTAATGCTAGAGTTGCCATCTGCTGCCATGTCTGTCCCGATCACCCTCGGGCCTCGTGACTAGGGGAGGATTAACGAAGGAACAATTTCAGCATTAGGTAACCCTGAACGTTTAGTATTGTTCTAAAAAAAGCGTTTTAATGACGTGTTAGAAATAAATAAATATATTAAACTAGTGGACGCCCGGCAGCTTTACTAGCGTGGAATTAGACACAACAATAGTTTGGTTTCCTGTTTTTGCAAAATATTTCATTTATGCTCCACCTATAGTTTGTAGCTATATCTACATCTCATAAAGATATTAGTATAGATTTACGCTAAATTTGTGTCGAAATTTCATAATTATTTGAAATTTGAGCCTAAAGTGAGCTAATCCGGCTTGCTTGAAGCTTCAAGCTAGGAGTATGTTTATAATAATTTGAAGTCTGCCGCTCCTTAACCGATGATAATATATACTTATTAGTACTGACGTTTCTCGTTCTGGAAGTACTCATACGATTTTGCAGCAATGTTTATTGAATATAAATAATATTTTTGCATAAACCTTGCGGCAAGTAGCTACACCTAGGCTCTTAAAGCAAATCTACACTGCTTTAGCACAGTCAGTTATTACTTACTGCATTCCTATTTGGGGTGGGGCCAATAAATCAAAATTTATAACACTTGAAAGAGGCCAACGTTGCCTTCTGAAAGTTATGTCATTTAAGCCATTTAGATTTTCTACAAAAGAACTATATGAACAACTAGATGTACTAACTGTAAGAAAACTTTATGTTCTATTGTCAGTCCTAAAATTACACAAAAAGTTACCATTTAACCCCCTGCTACCAACCGGCCGAAGAAAGCATAAGGTTGCAAAAACGCAACACAATAAAACTACATTCGCGCAAAGACAATATGCAGCACAATCACCTTATCTTTACAACCAAGCAAAAAATTGTAAAACCTACCGTAGATATGGAAGAGCGATACATCCTAACACAGGCCTTATGTGGCTTAAAAGGGTGTACCGATCACTAGATATAAAAGCACTGTAAAGTTTATGCAATAAAGAAATTATTATTAATTATTAATATATGAATTGAAATAATATATTTATCTCAATATTATAATAATAGCCCGGACTAAGATAATAGTGATCATCTCTTATTAGAATAAGAATAGGTCATTTTGTTATGAGTGTCCTTAACAGACAATTGCGCCTGCTTTGGATGACTCTGACTCCTTCATCAATTCTCTTAAGGAATGCATTTTTACTCTAGAAGAAAATGTACTTAATCACATGTCAATGTTTGTGTAGGTACATCTATTCCGAAAACCGTAATTTACTTGTATTTGAACCCCTTGATGTGCGGTGTTAGGACTGATTTCCAAAGGGACGGGCGGGCTCGCTCCGACAGACCTGAAACTTCCACGCTTCGTTTCACACGGCGTTTGTTCGTTCTAAAAGTCAAAGGTGAGCCTTGGGGTTGGGAAGTAAATTTGTTACGGGAACACACGGCCGTTTCGCTGTCCGACTATTGAATGCTTTTCCTGTATTGTCTCGCTGTGGCCATGTGCTACGATGCAAATTTGGTGAAGACAATTTTTCTGTATCTTTTGTGAAAGGATAGATTATTTATGTGTTTTTGAAGATAATTTTCAAAAAACATAAATAAACGATCCTTTCATAAGACTTTTTGACACCTGCGAAGAAATCTGTTAATATTACTTATGTGTAAATGTAGTCCTTGATATTCTATATGTATATGCGTCGTTAACAGCTACCAAGATTGGAATCCCAAAATGTCAACAATTTTCAAGATACTTAGTAGAAAACTTTGGACGACGACGAAGGGCAATTGTCAGACGATACGATAAATATTTGGTTCATTAATCTGTACCGAAAGCAACGTTCATAACGTTGAACAATCGTTCAAGTCTTGTTCACAAATTAAATAAAAGTTAATTATATTCGATCAATTAAATATAACAACCAACTAAATATATTGGTGCATAAAATCTAACCTAAAATTTTAACAACATGGTCATACAAAACCAGCAAATTAAGCCATAATTATAACTGTCACACGATAATGCTGAACGAATACAGCAATAGGCTCCATAAACATTTATTTAGCAAAGCCTTGTTGCAGAGAAAATGAATATAATTGGTAATACAAAACCGAGTGGGGAAAGTGGGGTAACTGTTATGAAGCATACAAATTCTCCACAAACCCTTTAATCCACCGCTCGCTTATTTCACTTGTCCCCTCGATGAATTTGTCCACGAACCCCAATCTACCCTTGATGTAATTTTGGTGTCATCTTTTAGAATTTGTGTATATGACAAACCTTATTAGTTAATTTACCAGCAACATTTTAAAGATTATTTTTTTATTCATGAAGAACCGCCAATTTGATACATTTGTGTTTTGATTGATATAATCCAATATTGTTATTTTTTTACACACAATTCATTATTTTTCAACACAATAGCATCATTCCTTAGTAGAGAGTATTCCAGGAATCTCAACAATCCGTTTTTACTCGACACTAGTTACGGATGTTATACATAAAAGCCATTTCTTCTTTTCTCAGTCACAAATACAAAGTTTGTAATTTGATTTATTGTTGTGTGTTCTGTATTTGTGCAGGAAATCACTAGTTTCTTTGTTGACATTTCTATATTAAACGGAACGTATCGTATATAAAATGCAGGCGACGCAGTTTGTTAGGAAATTTGGAGATAAAGGAGGGTCTTGAAAACGCGAACGGCATACTAAAAAGTAGTAAAAAAATTCCATACGTCTTCTCTGGGCTGCCATAATATCCGCATGTATCCAATGTTTTATGATGCTGAATTTTAATATACTACCTATATACTATATATTATTATATAGTTGAGGCTCGTGGTTTTACCTCGTTTAGTAGTCTTAGCGGAAACCTATTTTATGTATTTGAATATATTTAACACGAACTACACTACTAATTATAGTAATATATAAAAAAGCTACATTTAACACACTTTTAATAGAACTCAAATTCTGTTTTCTTGGGAGTAGACTAACCAAATGGTAAGAATTGCATAACTCCTCAGCCATAGTGGATGTGTAAAGCCGGTAAAACAGGTTGTTTAGCCATAACAAACATACAACCAGCCATGACTCACTTCAAGGTAAAATTCAAATAAAACTATATAAATTAAACAACATACATAATAAAGGCCTATTTCTATTCAAATTCCAACTCCTTTCTTGATACGCGAGATTAAGGTATGGATTATGAGTAAGGAAATATAATAGGATTTTAAGTAGACATAATCCCAGTACTCGAGCGATGGATGCTCGAAATCCTTACAATAACGGTACGTGAGCGCGTGAATAGACTCGAGGATGCTCGAGAGATACAGCCTCCATTGATGGCTTAGATAGCCGTATCCTGGCTAAGTACAGGTGCGAGAAGCCGCTGGTATAAAAGAAAATGAAAAATCTCGCTACTTCGTGATAATACCGACTTGTTTACTTTCGGAATGATAGTGCATAGTTAGCTGTACCTTTGTGTCGTGTAGCACAAGGGAGCTTTGAAATCAAGTTTACTGTATCTGCATGTTACACGGGTCACATGTCCAACAATTAGTTCAGTGGTTTAATGAACACAGCAACATTCAACATGACTGGCCCGTTGGCGCAATCGCGTCGGTAGTGACCCTGCCTGTTTCGCCAGGGGTTGTGGGTCCGAATCACATTCGTGTGACGAACACTTGTGTTTGTTCTGTGTCTGGATTTCAATATTAACTATATATGTATGTATTTATAAAATAAAATATATGTATATACAGGGTTACAGGTTAAGTCGACCTATTCCCGTTAAGGGCGTGTAGTTTACATCGTTTCTGACTGATTTGATAATAAAACACCCTATCCTAAATCTAACCGTTTTGGAGATATTTGAATTTAATTGTTTTTTATAAAAAGTACCCGATTTTCGGCTATCAGCTTAGATATTTTGAAATGTGTAAGTCTTATTATTACTATTATTTGATTTTTTCATGTAAAATAAGATGCTTTACTACCTCAATAACCAATATTGTACGTAAAATGAATAAATAAGTCATTGTAGATGATTGAAACTCATACAAACTAATAAAAATTTAGAAAGTTTATTTTTCTATCAATAAAATCTCAAAAAAACATTATGGCCGCCGTTTTGCAGATGTACTTAAAAATATCTACGTTTCATCAGCTATCCAACGAGGTATAACAATCTAGGGTTATAATAAACATTCATAGAAAAAACTTAGATTCATTGGCTACAGGGAAGGCAAACAAAAGTTAAATAAAACGATAGTGAGTACAAGATACTACATTTATTAAACTTTAAAGTTCCAACAAAACATCTTAAAGTCTAAATTTCATGCTCGACATGTCCGCCTCTGTTTTGCACACATCTTCGCATTCTTTTACAAAGTCCACTTTAAATGGAGAATACTACGAAAATTTCCTGCGAGACCTAAGTGACCTACTAGATGATTTGCCACTCAGTCTGATTCGAGACATGATTGTGGTTTCAGCATGATGGCTGCCCTGCACATTTTAGAAGTGTCAGAGAATGGCTGGACAAAAATTATCCAAACAAATGGATTGGACGAGGTGGGCTTTTACCCTGGCCAGCCAGAAGTCCCGACCTAACCCCCATGAATTTTTATGTGTGGGGGCACATGAAGAGTCTCGTGTACAGTGAGCCCAACCCAATTTCGTCAGTTCAACTGATGACTGTATTGAGAGACAGGATAATTAATGCGGCGAATGAAATGAGAAGAAAATTTACTACTGGTGTAGTAAATAAAAAGTGGACTTCGTAAAATAATGCGAAGATGTGTGCAAAACAGAGGCGGACATGTCGAGCATGAAATTTAGACTTTAAGATGTTTTGTTGGAACTTTAAAGTTTAATAAATGTAGTATCTTGTACTCACTATCGTTTTATTTAACTTTTGTTTGCCTTCCCTGTAGCCAATGAATCTAAGTTTTTTCTATGAATGTTTATTATAACCCTAGATTGTTATACCTCGTTGGATAGCTGATGAAACGTAGATATTTTTAAGTACATCTGCAAAACGACGGCCATAATGTTTTTTTGAGATTTTATTGATAGAAAAATAAACTTTCTAAATTTTTATTCGTTTGTATGAGTTTCAATCATCTACAATGACTTATTTATTCATTTTACGTACAATATTGGTTATTGAGGTAGTAAAGCATCTTATTTTACATGAAAAAATCAAATAATAATAATAATAAGACTTACACATTTCAAAATATCAAAGCTGATAGCCGAAAATCGGGTACTTTTTATAAAAAACAATTAAATTCAAATATCTCGAAAACGGTTAGATTTAGGATAGGGTGTTTTATTATCAAATCAGTCAGAAACGATGTAAACTACACGCCCTTAACGGGAATAGGTCGACTTAACCTGTAACCCTGTATATATCAATCCCTGACACCCACGCGTATAGTATAGTACAGGCTCGCGCCTAGTTTGGTGTCAGATGGCCGTGGATCAGTGGTCATAGAATCAAAATGCATAACATACCTACCTCACTTAAATATTGTGTTTATTATATTCTCATAGCATTGTTTCCTAACTCCTATGATATCCACAGGATGTTGGGGTCAAACTCTTCGGATATTCCCGGTGCAGAAACAACAGACGGTGGCGGTGGGCAAATCCGTGGTGCTGACGTGCCAAGCTGACGCCCCAAACCCAGCGCTAGTCACGCAACCACAGTGGAAGGACCCCAAGGGACTCGTGATCAACGAAGCTGCGTAAGTTCTTACAACTGTGGCAGTAGATTTATATTTGCCGAAAACCCCGGCTTGCCCTGTAACTCCCCGCTAATGAAAGTTGAAAAGCCTAATGACGTAATAGGTATATAAGGGTTTTTATGAGAACCACACAAAGTTTGTAGACACTTTTAACAGTATCTCCAAAGCTTAAAAACACTACGTTTATTCTTGTGTTTGTTATGTATCGGTATAATATAATTTTCCTAAATTAAATATTTGAGGTAGGTAGCTTTAAATAATCTAAGGTAGGTAGGTATAGAGAATGTATACCGACGAACCTTGATAGAGATTTTAAGTCTTGTGTCAATCCTCTCTCGGCAAGCTTGTCGGACTGTGTCCTAAACTTACACGTACCTACTCTAAAAGTATGTACTCCGTAGCCTTTGATGGGTCATGTTAATGATGATGTTTTAAGAAGATTATGAAATGTGTTTTCCGTCCAATGTAAACATTAATCATGTTTCCAGGGCTGGCACCCGCTCGGAGATTTACACAGAGTCGATGCCGGCCAAGCAACAACAACTGCTGTACATATCGTCCATCACTCAGGCCATGGCAGGCAATTACACTTGCGTCGCCACATACACCAACATGCCTCTCAGCGCTAGCGTTATTCTCAACACTTACGGTAAGTCATTTAACGTTCACTTATTAATTAGACTTCATTGAAGCTACTTACTTAACAGTTTTGATTTTTAAATTCATACGTTCTGAGGGAAATCTCGCATCGAAACTGTTCCATTATTTTGAAAATAAGCAAATACAGTTGTCTCATCAACTTACTTAATGTATAAATATAAAAAAATATTAAAAATACAGTGACCATTTATCATCAGGTCTGCTTGTTTGTTAGGCTAAAATTCGTAAGAATAAACCGTATGAAATATGTTTTGAAGTTTCATACTATTATGTACAAGAATTTGCTTTTGGAATGAAGAATATACTATTCTTACGACAATTGTTTAGACAGACAGACAGACAAGTTCCTTTATTGTACACCAAAACAACATACAACATACAATAAGTACATACAAAAAAATAATGAAATATTAGAGTGGTAGTACAAATGTTTAAGTTATTATTTAATATAAAGGCCAGCTAATAATGCCTCATCAAGAATAATATAGCTATTTATAGCAATCAACTTAAAAAATATTTATTTAACGTATGTAATGAATATGAACACTCATCTCTTATTTTTTCTTCGAACGCATAAAGGGAACGGCATACTCTGTGGTCCTCCATCTATCATTAGGACCAATCAGAGCGCGGCATCGGTTTTGCCGCGCATTTTTGAATCGCGAGCGTAGATTCGCGGGAAGGTGACTGAACAGAGTTAGTGCGGACAAGGGTGTTTTATTATTTTATAATTTGTTGTTGTTTTTAAAGTAAATTATTTTGTTAAGAAATAAAAACTTTTCTTATACGTATTGATAAGGTCCAATAACTTTTTTTTATATTTTAGTGGCAATCACATTTATAAACGCCAATGAAAATCAGTATGCTACCAACGGCAAAGATTTTAAAGTGATGTGCGAGGTGACTGCAGAACCACCGCCGTCTGTTGACTGGTTCAAAGAAGGATCGCCTGTAAGTAAAGCCCTAAGAACAGTTAGGAACATATTGATATCAATTCAAAAACTATGAGTAGGTACACACTTGAAAGTTTATTGCCGTTATATATACGCCAATAAACGATATTATTATTATTTAACAGTGAATAAATTAAACATCACGAAACCATTGATTTAGCTAATAAAAAAGATGTAAATACGATTTCCACTAGATTCCTCACTAGAATTCAGTATTCGCAAATTGCATATCTCGTTGATATTAGAATCTCAAAAAATACGTCACAGTGCTTTGTCACGACTAAGCACTAAATCGATGCACTAAACTATCACTTTATTTATTAAACCAGACCGTTGTCCAATAATATAATAATTTTACAGATTCTTACCGGCGAAAGATATGTTATACACGCGAATGGTCTTGTGATCAAAAATGTAGAGGAGAGTGATGATGGTACTTATACTTGTCGAGCTGTCGTTATTCAAACAGGAGAATTAGCCGAAAGGAACATCAAGGTTGAGGTATGTATGAAAAAAGATGGATCGACGGATGTAGAAAAAATGTTTTCATGCAAAATATTCATTCGTTTAAATACATTTGAATTCAATTGTTGAATCACTAAATTTGGTTTACTTGTACTATTGCTTGTATAAAATATTTTATTGCATAATTATGTATCAGTGACGTAATTAGGACTGATGGATTGGTGGACCAATAATTTTTTTTATAACAGTAGCATAATAAATATTTATAGTTTATTCATTCACATAATAATAAATTTCGATCATTATAATAATATAAGCTTTTAGTGTGCCTAAGATTATTGACGAACATTATTATAGGTATACACTGCTCCGGAAATGGAGGAACGTGATCCAAAAGTCGTAATTAAAGAAGGGGAATCTACTTCAATTACTTGTAAAGCTAGGGGCAAGCCTCCACCGACTTACTCTTGGATTAAAGCATCTACCCGCGAGGTGTGTACAAATGATAATGCTTTGAAGGATTTTGCTCGCATAAGGATTTAATAAAATAGCATTTGATTCATACAACAAATAATCATTTCAGAACTTAGCTACAGCTTCACGGTTCAACGTGAACGAGAATACTGGACTTCTAACATTTGATAGGGTAGAAGCTGGGGATTATGGCAAGTACATTTGCAGTGCCTCCAATCAAGCAGGTCATAACGAAACCGAGATCGAAGTTGAAGTACTTGTGCCACCAAAGATATTTGAACTGTTCAACGCAACAGTCCCGGAGAACACTGAAGGAAGATTAGAGTGCAAAGCCACTGGTCGTCCTGCACCGACTATAAGCTTTAGAAAATTGAGCAATAGTGAACGATTCCATACTGGCGATAACGACAACGGAAGGCGAGTAAAATAAAAGTTAAATGGAATGGATAAAATTATCTATATTCATCAACTTTTCTCGTAAACCTATATTTTTATTCTAATAAGGACTTTGGTGTTACTTTCGACTCTGGGCTTCTATTCGACACACACGTAGATAATATCGTTATTAAGGCGGCAAGAGCACTTGGCTTCGTACTTACTACTTTACTATCATGAATTTTAAAATATAAAAATACTTTATTGCACTTTCAACTTTTTTTAACAGCAGAATATCTGCTCCTCCTCTGTGTGTCCAACCCTCTTAAACAAACTACATAAAGGGTAAATTATTCTTTCAGGAGAGCGAGTACGTCATTAAATATTACCTCTCGGAAGAGTAATATTGACCTATTTAGTACAAGTGTGGCGAAATTAAAGAGTTTATTGCCTCAAAAATTTTACTTTATTAACTTTTTTTTTCTCTTTAACTTTTACTTTACATGAGTATCTAATATACAAACTTATTACTGTATATCAATACTTTGTTGTGTACCTATGTTGTAACTTATACCGATTTTCTTTTTTCCATTTAAATTGGCTCTCTGATTTTATAAGTATACGTTTTCCTAATCTATATTTGTTTAGCTGTAAGTTTTTCAAATAAACAAAAAGAAATAAATAAAAACATATATATTTATTACAGAATTATCATCGAAACAAGCAATCGTCAAACTGGTGATCAAATGCAATCGAGTGGTGTCATAACGATAACGAAGTTGAACAGAACCGATGATGGCCTATATGAATGTGTTGCTGAAAATGAGGGTACTTTCATTTTTAAATATCTTGTTTTATAATATTATTGATTTATTTTTATCGGTTTTCTTATACCATGTTATTCAATTGTAGGTGGTGAAGCAAGGAAGAATGGTCATTTAACAGTTCAATTTAGACCTTCATTTGAACACATGACCAATATTCCGATTTGGAGTTGGAACGCGCAACCTGTCAACATTAGCTGCATTGCTGAAAGTATTCCCAATGCAACCATTAAATGGAGGTTAGTCTTTATCAATCTAGTAATCTTTTATTTACTATAAGTTGCAAAGTAATTGACTCATAGTTAATTGTCATTGGCATGTGCAACTGCACTTGTAATTCATGGAAATGAAATATTGTGACAGATAGTTTACATGTGAAAGTATTATATAATTGCTGTTTCTAACAAAAGTATGCTAGATGCGGATTAAGACTTCACATGCCTTTGAAATATATATAAATATTTCTTAAAACGCACATAAGTAGGAAAATTGGTGCGTGCCATTTATTTGCATTTAAACCCCTCTAATAAGAGGAGAGTTCGATAGCAATTGGGCTGCTACCGTTATTAAAACCGCTGTGTTTAATTCATAATAATATGTAAATTTAATTCATGAGATTCATCAACGATTTGTTTGTTTAGATACCGCGACAGTGATCTGGTGGAGTCACCACATGTTAGGATCTATGGTTCAGGACCCATTAGCTACGTCACCATAACACCAGTAGATGCCAGTCTTTACGGTGTATACAAGTGTATAGCAACAAACACGCTTGGTGAAGCCGAACATATCATACAGCTTAGAGAAGCTTTCCCGCCAGGCCCTATTGTACAAGTAAGTATATCTGCTACTACTTGCTTACATGTATACTATTTATGATAAGACGATAAAAGTTATTTCCAATACAAACATTATACCTAGATATATATACCTATTATACTACACATATAGACCAGTGCAGAAGCCTTTAAAAATAATAAAAAGTGAAAAAAAATAATAGTAGAATATAACCTATTAGAATAGGAGTTTTAGTTTTGCCGGAAATCGACATAAACCGTTTTTTCCCCTTAAACACCCCCCGCCTTCCCGTTCCCTACCTCAGATCTCCCGGAATTTATTTTTCCTTTAATGTTTATAATACTCTCCTCCTTTTCTAATAGGTTATTTTCTACTATTATTTTTTTTTGTTTTAAAAGCTATCGAGTATAATAGGGTAATGCGTGAAACTACTACGTCATGTGACAATGGGACTAAACATATATACCTTACCTACATGAGTGAATGAAGACACTCAGACCTCTGACCTAGGATGAATTTTAATCAATCATTTAACTCAAATTAAATCTATAGCAAATTATGAAGAGAATACTGGTTTGCACCACGAAAATATATTTACCAAATCTTTCAGGCAAGGCAACAAACAATCACAGCGACTTCTGTGTCATTTAATATCATCGGCCCGGCAGAAGACCAGGGACCCCCAATATTGGCTTACACGACCCAATACAAGGAGAACGGAAATTTCGATTGGAGTCTTGCAATGACTAGAACTTGGTCCGTTAATTCCCCTTACATCATCGAGAATTTGAGGCCCATGTTTACGTACGACTTTAGATTTGCAGCTGTGAATCAAGTGGGAGCTGGAACATGGGGCGCTCCCTTAACAGTTATCATGCCAAGAAGGTAAATAATTTAATTTACAAAAAAATATAGTAACTTAGATGTTTAAATTTTTATTTAAAAAAAAAAAGTATGATTCACAATGTGCACATGACTTAATTGTTATAGTAGTGATCTGGGCAAAAGAGTTCTGATACTATGTGTGATAAATCCTCAGGATAAAACATATCAAATCAAAGCTGGTTTTAAGTATTAGATTTTTTGTTGTAATCACATGTAAGAATATGAAAAACGTGGTGTATGTGTGTATGTAACTACAAAAGTTTATGGAACTGTGTACATCGTACTTAATTATCAATCTCTTAGACTATAATAGACGCACATTAACATCCACAGGTCACCCCCAGAGCAGCCCAAATGGCGAGAAGCAATTAGTTCGGAATCGCTGATTCATGGAAAATATGCAGATAGATTTGAGCTGCAATGGAAAGTTCCCGCCCACAACGGCGAACCAATTGATATGTATGAGATCAACTTTTGCCCTGTAAGTTAATTTTGTTTATGTTAGTTTTACCGATCCTTCTTGACATCTGAGTAATTCACTTGTTATCCATACTAATATTATAAATGGGAAAGTGTGTTTGTTTGTTTGTCCGGCTTTCACGTCGCAACGAAGCTATTATATGATATGGTTTTTGTGTGTGGAGATAGTGAGGAGGGTGGAGAGTGACGTAGGCTACTTTTTACCGCGGTAAAACATCCCCATGGGAAGATATCGATATTATGTTATTTGCTAGATATTTAGTTCTGGATGTTGTTAATAGATGGCGTTAGTAAAGTATCTTTTAATCATGGAACTGTTATTATTCATCCATCACAAATGTGTCATGTATGATAAACAACTCATTGTTAATTCCCTTTGACCACGCGGGCGGAGCCGCGGGCAAAAGCTAGTTTTTAATAATGCGACGATTTCTTCGCAACAGGTGATAAAAGTCAGTGGAGAGTGGCGAGTAGCTGCCGAAAACGATTGTGTGACTGAAGAGCTAAAATCTTTTGAAGCAATTAGCTATGAGGTGCGAGGCCTCCATCCGGATACACGCTATCGCATGCATGTTAGGGCTCACAATGTTCTTGGATTCTCGATGCCAGCTCAGCTATACGTCCAGACCGCTCTTGGTGAGTACAATCAGGATAGAAACGAAGCTCCTCTAAGAGCTGGCTTCTACGACGTTTTCACTGACATTCAAACAAAGCCATCTTCAGCGACAGTTGCCACATCTAGTTTCATGTTTTCGTTTTTCACCTACATCTATGTTATTTTGTTTAACTTGTAATTTCCATTGTATGCATCGGATTTGTACTGTTTAGTTATTTTTTATAATTTAATGTAACTGTAGTATAGTTTGTAATATTAGTGAATTTAGTTTCAAGTACAACATTTTGTGTTATTTTGTAAATTTATGTTAGGTAGGTACCTACTCTTCTGTAATTTTTTGGTTTTGTATTTTTACTTTACTTTGTGTCCGACTTTATTCATTACATTATCTAACTCATTAACTCATATAACCCTTGACTGAAAAATATGTGTGTTGTACAATAATAATCAATTCATTTATTGATGAATTTTAACGTTCAAAAAACAATTATATAATAATATAATATTTTCTATGTTCAAACAATAAGTGAATAGATACAGAGTGATAAAATAAGTATAAGAGTGCGTCATTTTGTTTGTTATGCATGCGTTTCCACATGCTTGACTATAATTTACAGTGCTGCCATCATCATTTTACTTTTCGAAACCATTATTTTATTCGGTGTTATTTTAACATTGGTAAGTTTAATAATTTTCAATTTATTTTTTTGATTTGTTCGTCCGTAGGTAGTGATCCCTTTTATACTACAAGTATTTATCGTAACGAATATTTTCTAGGTAACCCAAATGGAAGTCCAAGCATTTTTCAATGGTCTCACACTAAAATGGATATCCTTACAACAGCAGTTTTAGTTTCTTACGTATTTTAATCGATATAGTAATATGTAACCTAATACGTTTTTAAAATAAGTCCAAAGACGACTGTTATGTAGGAAATGCGTTTTGTGATAAATCAATTTGTTATTGTGTAAATAGGTGTAGTTCTCGATTGTGTTTAAAACAATGTCATCATCAAATGATAAATACTAATAATTGTAAAAAGCCAATCGTTCATATATCATTGGATTTTATCTTCAAAGTTTAGATGATTGCGTTCATATATATTAAATTAAAGACTTATATTGTTGCATTTTATGTAAAACTAAGTAGATAGTTAATCGACAAAAATATTGTCACTGCCAAAATGTAAACGTACATTTTGCCATAGGTTTTATCACGTTTCTAGTAAATTAGAATAGGTTGATTTCCTAAGATACTTTAAGATGAATGTGTACGAGTTTTTGAGAACTATTTTATTCGTTTTAAATAAAATAAATGTAACTAAGATAGAATATGAGAGGAAATCGTCCAAGTGAAGGATTGTGAAACAGTGAAGATAGGGTAACAAGAAGACGAGATAGAATTAAGTCATAAGTGTAGTTAGGAAAAAAACTTCAAGGAAAATATTGGAATTGTGATCGATCACGCAGGAAATGACCAATGTGAAAATAATAAATGTTTAAAAAAATTATGAAATTATTTGTGATTTTACTCCAAGTTTATAAAATGAATGAAGTCATTAATTGTTATTTCATTAAGCATTATTCATACTTTTTGTACCTCCCTTTTCTTCATTCATTTTATTTCTAAATATCCGAGACTACTCTGATACTACTTTCGACAAAAAACTATTCTACGTAGGTACCAAAAATGTATCCCCCCTAAAGAAAGCTGTCAAGATGCTTATCAAGAAATCTAAAACCCTTTTGAATGTCGATATTAAACGAGTGTGATTGTGTCGCCCTGACTGATATTTGGGTAAATATATTTTGTATTAATTATAATATGTTACATAGTTCATAATCCTGCTAAATCCTTCGGAATGAACTAATTACTCTATTGCATGTCCTTCTTAATGCTGGATTATGTTACACTTTCCTACAATCAGATAAAACATTAAATATTGCCATGAGCATGTTCAATAACTAAATAGCAAACCGTCCATTATTTTACATTAATCCTAATGATTATTGTATATTCATTACTGTTTTAGTCTTGTCATATTAGGTGACAGTATTTTTTTAGATTGTATAGGAAGATCGTATATTATTAATCGACATTCTCCATTAACTTCTAAGCATGAATAGAATGGTCCCTACATCTTCCCTAACAATTTGATTTTATCGAAGACATTTCCTTTATTATTTTTAGTGACATGGTGGGTGTTAGATATTCATAATCCTTGATTATAGCCCGTAGTTTCCAATGAACGTGTCCAGTAGATTTACACATTTGTTGCTTGAAAGCATTAACGGATCAACGTCTTTTAACATCTTTTTTATTAAAATTTCAAACTACAAATGTGATGTAGAACATTTTTTGTAGTGATTTTAGGATTAGAATAGATTATAACTACGGTGATGGTCATCAGAATTTATTAAAGTTTTTAAGGAATAAACCACATTATTATGTATTTTTATATTATTAGATATTGCTTATCTTATCTTACATTCAGAAGTTTTTGTCATGGGGTTTGAATTTTTATGTTGCGTAAATTGAAATTATTTGGAATGTCTGCATCTTGACAACTTTACTTTCCTGAAATCACTGTTAATTATTACTACTAATAACAATAAAGATCATGTTTGTGCATCATAAACTTCTACTGCTGTCATTTTGTCATTATTTCACTTCCTTCAAACCCCATTTCATTCTAACGGAGAGCTTTCTATAAAATTAAATAATGTTATATAAACTCGTTTGTATCCATCGACAGTATGATGTTATTTTCTATGGGTGATTGGGTGCACGTTTTCTTTATTTGAAAGCACTCCTGTTTCACCATAAATTGATTGTAATGAATGTTTTTAATTATTTTTACGTACGTTGATAAGGTTAAATAATACTGTTCCACGTGTATAAGCGCTGTGAATGCATTTGTTACAATCACAATCATGTCACTTAACATTTTGGCTTCATTGACATGATGCATTAAAACTAACAACATCAAGAGCAGTAAACAGAGATAATATATTCATAAATTTTTGAATTTATTTTTTAAATATAGTTTTCCTATTCCGTCTACTGCTCTTATATATCTGCAAACAATATTTTAGTAATAAATCTTAAACAATAACATTTCAACAGGCGTGGAGAGATCCGGATTTGCACCGCCCCAAGTACTTTCAAGTGGAGCTATAATTGGTGTTGCATTGGCAGGCGTACTCATTTGCCTCATAATAGTAGATCTTCTGCTATTCTGCTTTAGAAGACAAGGAGTTATAGCTACGATTTGTGGTAAACGCGCTAAGAAGCACAAAGACGATGAAGCCAAGCTTGGAAGGTAATTATTATTTGTATTTATTTTTAGGAATGCTATTAATATCATTGTCATTTAACGAAGATCTATCTATCTGTACTGTAATATCTGTGAGCTTATGGTATTTATCGATTCTCATATCGAATCATCAGTCGGAACATCATTGACTTAACAATATTTATACGTTTCTGTTCCTTTTTGTTGTGACCTTTCCTTCCGTCCTACTGAAGTTAGTGTCGATGAGAGATGTTTCTGCCCGCTAGTCTGTACGGTTGGCGCTTCCCGCTCCCTTATTGCAGCACGAAGCCACGCGCGCCGCCCTCCCCCGCGCCCCTGCCGCCGCCGGTCAAGCTCGTGTCGACCCCGACGTAAGGCACCATACGAACCATCGCCTGCATGCTTTTTGTGCGGATGCTTTGTGCGGCCTCTGTCGGAAAAGAGTACAACTTTTGTAAATATTAACATGTCACTACGCTGAGGCCGACAAACGTTGTAAATACAGTTGAAATAAGCGTAAGCTTAGCGTGAACGCATTGCAGTAATGTTGGCCGTATGAGACTGTAAAGTGTTGATAGTAATCGTGAGTTGTAAGAAAGTAGTTTGATAACATTGAGTGGAGTGGTATTTTTGTAGATTGATTGACAAAGCTTTTCCATTTAAAACAGACAAAAATTACAAACGACATTACATCTGGAACATCTCTTGCGGCGGCGGAAATTTTCATTTTTATTTTATTTATATTATGCCTGTCGCCGGCTTAAAATTCCTCCCAAAACCATTGTGTTAATATTCTTCAGTATTTTTTGTTTGTATCTATAATCACATTAATCGTATTTCAAAAGCTGCCTGTATTATTTTTTATTTTTTATTATCGTGGTGAGGTATTTAATCTTTGAACATACAATTTTATTTGCACGAATTTTACTAACCAAATATTTGTTTCTCTTCATGCTGCCTCTACCTGGTCTCATGTAGTTATGTCCCGACTACTCCAGTGTAAGATATGCTATATTATACAAGTTTATTTTATTAATGTATATTATTATTTAAAACATTTTAAAGTATTCATATTTACAGATAATAATATTCCAATGTTAGGTTTTTGTTACTATGTACTAAAATTAGTCGTGTACTCATAAGTCCGTACTCATAATTCGTACTCATAAGTAAATAACAACTGAATGTTAAGGAAAAATGAAAATCTTACTGTTTCTCTCTCTATTACTTATAGGATTTTGTTAAGATGTTTAGAAGTTTGGATTATGATTATAAGAAATTTAAAAAACAATCTTGAACGAAGGCGTTGGTTTTGAATCTGTCCATGAATGCTTGAAATTATTTTACAACTGTCAAAATATTATATTTTATTGCATATACATTGATTAGGTATGTGGCGTTTTCTTAAGTTTTCATCTGTTTTTCAGGTTTCAGGTAAAAGCACTCTAAGTTGTAAATACACTGTTTCTATTGTATTAAATGCCTAAATATTTAAAGGGAAATTATTTGTCCAGGGATGAAAAGGAGCCTCTGAAGGAGACTGGCGATGACGCTATCAAAAGGAACTCATCGGTTGAGTTTGATGGACGACGAGTATACGCCACTAGCGGCGGACCCATCATCGGTAAAAATTCTGCTGTTTGAACACGCTGACTACACTATAAAGATATATGATGTACTTTTTTAACCCCTCAATCGAAATAAACAAGTTATTATGTAACTCAAATAATGATACGTCTCATAAATGAAAATAATTGTTAAATCCATTACTTTTTAGAGATAATATCACATTAATTGATACTCTAAACCTGAATATTTATTTGGGTGAATAATAATACTATTTTACATTTACTTTTACCGATTTGGTGCCACTTAAACAGTTGGTATCGTTGAATATATCCTAAGAATCCTATTGATATTCAGGATTAAGATGATGAAAATCATACTCAAATCTTAATAAAGAGCCGAATTATTTAAATAGAAAATGACAAGTTACTAAAAATGTATTGACAACATTTACACACTGAAACCTTAGACATGATTAAAATAAGTATAACATAATGTTTATATTACTGTTAGTATTATGTGTTTGATAATGGATATGCTTGTGTGCTTGTGATGAGCGAAAAGTATTGGAAACTGCCAAAAGATGAATTAATTAATACGTTATTACGAAAACATAAGTAATGTCTGACACTAGTTCAGTGTCTATTCAAAATGAATATGTGAACTATTTAAAACGTATTTAAAGATGAACTGCTATTTTGGTATATTATGATAGCTTTTTAATTTAGAGAAGTGGCGTTCTTATAACTATTGTAAAACTATCTAAATTATTATGTAGGTATTTTTGAAATATTTAAAAAGCTTTATCTGACTCATTGATTCAATGTCATAGGTTTCTTATTCATTTTTTTATTCATTAAAAATATTGTATGTGAGCTTTTTTAAATCAAGATATAATTATTATACACAAGTTCTTGTAAAAATCACATGTGCAAAAGGTACAATATGTGCCTTGTTGAATGATTAGGCGTAACATGAGGGTATTGTAGTTAAAGAACATAGAAATGTATATAAATAAAAAATCATCGATAAAATTACATACTACATTTGTCACAAATATTCAAAACATCATAAAAATTTGTAAACAGCTATCTGAATAAACTTTTCATTTAACATGTTATCACAGAATAATAGTACAAGTAATGTTATTGAAAATTAAAAACACGACATTGTTACTTAAAATTTTTTTTAACTATATAAATTTTCGCTTGAAAGAGATGATTTTATTTAATTAATATTGATAAATACGAGTACCAGTCAGAACACTTTCACTTTCACAGAATTTCAAATATTTTTACCGAGAAGTTTTATTTTTTCTGTGCTAAACCTATCTACCTTATATTCCATAACCACCTCTAGCAATAGAACTTATTAATAGGATTTAATGATATAATTTAAGAAATAAAAGTAAACATAATCGCATTTATCGTTTAAAAATCTCTTTAGAACTCGCGTATGGTTTTTTGTTAAAACTGTATTACGAATAATAAGCCATGTAAATAATTTATAAAATAAGTATGTGTAAATATTAAATATTTATGTTTTTAGATGTAGGCTTAGGTCATATTTTTGTTCACTTACCAAATGTAGGAAGTGAAATAAAAATAAAAATACATACAAAAATATGGAAGTAGGTACCTACTTCTACACTTTAATCTACAACATTAGTTTTAAAGTTCTATAAATTTCAATGCGTTGAACAAATTTATCAAAGATAATTTATATACTTACCATTTTGACAAGATAATAAATATTTTTTTGTTCTGAAACTGATCATGATCAATATGTTAAATAAATAGAAAATCCTACATATTCGGTAATATTTCAGGATTATTATTATCATCACAGTTATAAGATCCTGCGATACCTACATGAGATTCATAGTTTTTAAGTTTATGAACAAACTAACCGTTTCTATTTATTGTTATTAAGTATTCAGTCGATTTAAGGCTAGTTTATAAAAAAGTTATGAATAGATCACTTTATTAATATGTCAAGCAACGGGTTCCAACTAGACTTTGTGTTATATGTATTAAGCTTGTTCGTGGTTAGGTACGTATATACTGCTCAAAATAATTACCCATTATTACTTGTATTGAGTTTAGGTGTTCATTTGCTCATAAATTGCTCAGAAATACATGTACTTACGAGAGATACGTTAATAATCCAGACGGAAGACAACACGTGGTTGAGGTAGGGGAGGTCCGCTAAAATCACAGATTATGCTATAATTAAAGTGAAGAGCGGTCACATAAATATTATTAGATTCGCATTTTTGTTTGTTTGTATATAATGTACTTTATTATTTTGAGCAGTAGGTAGGTACCTTGTAAGTGTACTGTGTAATGAGCTTTATTTAGGAAATTTTTATATTATTTGTAAAATTCAATAAACAATGTTAAATTACCTCTTTTCAACTTTAGATACATAATTTTTAATTTTTTGACGGTGTTATCTCTAATCTAAATACAAGATATTACAAAAAAAATATGTATTTCTACTGAAAAAAGAACTGCCGTTTAGCACCGAATTCTGCACAGAGTGAATCTAAAACCTCTCAAAAGAAATTTTATTGCCGCCCAGCCTGTTTTTGAAATAAAAGTACCTTCTCATAATGATAGTAAGATAACTAAACTTCTCCTAGAGTCGAGTTAAGTGTAAAATAAAATCAAATCAGTCTGCGGATCCACGTTAAGAAAGTAAGGACAGATATAAACCAAAATAGGTACTTGACAATATTAAAATATAAAATTATTCAAAACTTAACTCCTTCCCGTTTAAATTTCAATGTTAATATTACAATGTCCTTACCTATACAAGCTAAAATTAAGTTTTGCTGGAAGATTTTTACCCCTACTTTGACTATTGTAAAAGTAATAACCATGTAACATTTTATATGACCTGGATATTTACCTATAAATGAATTCACTGTAGATACTTATGTAATAGAAGGATTTTTTTATGTTTATAAATCACAAAAATATATAAGATACTTTTCTATATCAGCTTGCGTATGTTATAGCGTGTGGCGTGGACGTCTATATGTCGGCTTGAAAGAAACGAAATAAAGTCGTGAAGTGAATTTTTAATGCGCATTTTTTACAAAAATAAATCTCTTGAAATAATATTTAGTTTTATTTAATTAAATTTACCAATTAAACTGTAGATATTCAGATCTATGTGGAACGCAACATTTGTATTTTTTCTTTGAATCCAGCATATACAATATAAATCTGTTGTAGATAGACTACATTATTATTTGGAACTACTGACCATACAATTAGCATGATGATATGATATTATCATATCCAATTATATCCTTGGACTC
This sequence comes from Carterocephalus palaemon, assembly GCA_944567765.1. NCBI lineage: Eukaryota > Metazoa > Arthropoda > Insecta > Lepidoptera > Hesperiidae > Carterocephalus > Carterocephalus palaemon. The sequence continues at coordinate 8,363,070 of OX155651.1, read as the reverse complement.
AAGAGCGATGAAACAATTCGAATACACCTGTAATAACATATCAATCTATCATATATATTATATTATTCATAATATGACATAACAATGAAGTGGTTATAAAGAAACGCCCCAAGAATCATTAAATAAAATACAGTTTGATTTATACTCGTTAGCTAAACAAAAGTATAACAAAATGTAATCTCGTCTTTTTATTACAATTAAGTAATCCGGGCAATAGGGGATGCGCAGGCGCGCCCGTATTAAGCACAATATCCTACGGTACCTATTGCAAATGTTGCCCAACAACACTTAGGGGATTATTAAATCGTAGAGATGTGTACGCAACTATCGATAGATTTTTTTTGCTGTACAATATTGTTATAAACGTATGAAATAAAATACCAATTAGTATTTTATACAGTAATTTGAGATAAAATTATTTATAATAATTAATAAAAAACTGAGTGAATCCGCTATTGAATAGGTAATAAATAATAGATAAATATCATGTAAATTCTCACGGCTATCTGACCCCCATTCATGTGCGAGCCTGTATTATGAGAGACTGATATACGTACATAGATATTTTTAAATACATCCTACTTAAAAAGATAATATTAACATCCAGATGCAGAACAAACACAAGTGTTCATCACACGAATGTTATTCCTGAGTGGGATTCTAACCCAAGACCCCTGGCGCAACGGGCAGGCGCTACTGATTGCACTGATTGTCCGAATATTGTGGTATAAGCATGGTAAGTTTATGATAACTTCAAACATAACTACTATTAACTACCTTTATACTAAAATAACAATCATGTTCTAATATGCTCTTGTATGCTTTAAAAAAACTTTTCTTGTCCTGTGTTTTTTTACTTTCTACATGTAACACGATATTTAATAATTCAAATATTTCAATAGTACATAAGTAGGTACGTTATTTCTGCTATTTGCTGTACAGCGACCACCTAGCCGCCTCTGTCGATGCTAAATTTGTGACCGAGTGTAATGTAGGGCTGCCAATTGCTGGTGATTAATCGATATCCATTACGTATCATAAATAACAACACTACTGCAAAGCCATAGTTTGAATGACGCATACGTCATTCTCCTCTAGAATGGGGTGCAGTCAATCGTTGTGGTTTAATACATTTTGAGGAACGGACAACAATGACACACCCTGCGGAATATAATTTATGTGTTCAGGCTCGGAACTCCGCTGGGGAAATGCGCGTGCCCTATCTTTTACCACATATCGACGAAAGTGCGCTGTGAAAAATGATACTTCTTATTGTTCTAAAAACTAACAGCGCTGTTTTTGCTACTTGCTTATGACATTGATTGAGACGATGCGATAGCATAAAAATATTAAAATGTATGATGTTGAAGAGATTTCGAATTCTTTTAGTAATAAAAGAACATGTCAGCCAAAATCCATGCAATTAACACATACTTACGTCCAAAAACTATTTTCTGTCTGTCTTATTTTACACTTATCTGTGTTTATTGGAACAGAAGAAAGATAATTGAAATTTTAAAATTACCTAATTAATAAACCAACTACTATTTTTCATATTTTTATTCTTTTCTGTCTATCTGTCTATCCCTATGTGTGCGATGGAATCAAAAACTACTAAACCGATTTTACGAAATTTGGTACAAGCAATGAATCTCTGAGACGGATCTACTATTTATCCCGAAAAGTATAGTGGTCCCCTGAAATACAGTATTATAATATTGCTGATGAATATTCCTCAAATTTTAATAGTTTACCAGTTGAATTCATAAAATAATTCCAAATATCACGAGAGCGAAGCTGCGGGCGTCCACTAGTACCTACCTATATAATGTGAGTATCGGAATATTCACGAAAAACTTGTTAACACGGCTACCTTCGAAAGCTCCCTTTAAATCTCCGAGATTTGCACCCGAGGATTAATTTGTCCCCGAACGAGGTATCCGCATTGATTTGGTCACCCTAGTAAGCCGTTATTGGTTATTGGTCCCAACAATTAGGGTACGACACGCGTCCCGGCTTACTCTGAGCTCCCTTTTAAATAATTACCGTGGTAGCAGATGATACGGATTATACAACGTCATGTAACATGCTCCAAAAACCCAAATGGCTACATTCAATAGTTTTGAAGCTTTATCGTTCAAGTTGAATGCTCAAAAAGCTAATTGCACACTAATGCTGCTTTTTATAGCCGTTTGGATGAGAGTTTGTTGTTTATTATGAGCAAAAGGCAGTAGGAATGCTACTTGTGGTAATGATTGAGTCGATTTTAGTCGTAGTTTGTAGTAAATAATGTATGTATAAGCTAGTTAAATGAGATCCCGGTGCCCTCCACAAGCGCTGAGGAAGGCCACCGAGGGGGTGTTAGTGGGTGGAAATCCCTCGTAACCCAGCGTTGCTCCGACGATGTCCAGGTACCTTTATAAGGTTTCCCACTCGTAAATCAAAAAAAAGCTAGATAAATGACAAAATATAAATAAGTTGGTCATACAGGTTATATGTAGTTCCTTAACTGATACAGCACTGATATATCAGATTAGCAGCAGACTAAAACGAGACAGAACGTTGTAATTTGGCTACATTGCTCGGTTCACTAGTATATAATACACGTAATCCCATACTTTCTATTGCGTCTATAATCTCAAGGGTTTATAAAGTATGTAATTACCTACTTCACACAACGGGTTCCAACTACGTGCTCTATCAATTTGCTGCAGTTATTGACATGTAGTGCGTTATCCATCACGTTCCTGACAGACTAGCGACATCTGTAGGGGTGAGAACACTCACTTAAAATGTATAGGGAGGGTAGGTATTTCAGAGAAAAGTGAATCTACCGATTCTGATCAGTCAACAAACTCAAGCTGTCAACTTCAATGTAAATAGCTATACGAGTACAAGATTTTTAACAATAAATAGGTACCTACTTCTCCGTTAAAGCAAGATACATTAAAATTATTTAATAAGTTTTTTTAGCCAACGGAGGAGGTACTGAAATTAGTCTTCTGCGGATTTAAATCCGTATTCATTCTCTAGTTCCTTTGCGCCGCGTATTTTAAAATCTGACTCCAATGTACTATAATCAAAGAAACATGTCGCTGCGACCCATAGACGTCCCCCCACTGCTGGGCACGGGTCTCCCCCACAGACACTTCTGCGGGAGGTCTAGAGCACAGAACAGATAAAGGAGGTTATCTGTTCTGTGGTCTAGAGCATACTCCACCACGCTGCTCCAAAGAAGCATATTACCTAATTATTTCACTATCAGGCCTCCACCGACTATGTATTACGGGCAGGCTTTTGCTTTCTTAAGCAGGTTGTGTATCCGGCTTATGTTGCTAAGCCTTCAGTTTATTTCTTGGACAAAGACATATTATGTTGTCCGCTCTACCATTTTCTACACGGAATTTTATGTAGCTACGTGATCTACGTGGCAGTGCAGCCATTTATCTTTATTGAGGTAAAAAATATGGAAAATTCGCAACGGAGGAAATTTAAAATTACAGTTTTATTCTGCAAGGTATAAATTTGAATAAAGGGTATTAATGCCAATGCTGCCCTGCAAAACTGCACTCTTATTTCACTTGTAATATCCTTCATCCTTTTAATGATTGTAATTCATATTTAATTTATGGGTTTTTTCTCGTGCTATGAGCTAATATCGCTATCGCTATCTCCAAGCTTCATCGTCAGAGTGGTTGAGCCTTATTGTCTTCAGGTGGCCTGAAAACTACCCATTCCCAAGAGTCATGCCAGAGATAGAGATAAGAGTGGTGAAAGTGGTTTTGTTTTTACCACATATCCGCTTCTTAGCAGTGACCCAGGACTTATAAATAATATGAACCCGCGAATCACTTAACAAATATACTATCTTACATTAGGTAAATTAGGTAAATATATTATGTATGTATGCTTTATTTCGTTGTGCACGCTAAATTTACTTCTCTAATACCCTCTCCATTCCCAGGCCTGCTGGAAGAAATTTCAATATGAAATAAGCAGTGCCTGTGTACCTCATTATCGATAATTATGTATCACTTCGAATTTTTTGTTGTGTACACGAATTGTTAAATAAATAAATAAATAAATAGGTATTTATAGTAGGTAGGTAGGTAGGTACCTAAATAGGTACCTACCTACTCGTGCTTTTTTTAAAACTTTTTAGACTGCTAAAATTCCTTGAAATAGGTAGATCTACTCAGTAGTATAACTTTACTAGATTCTGGAGGTATCTGTGATAATATTAACTTAGATGTATTTGTCAAATATTCATTTATCCAAGTCTGCTTGGGGAAACCTATTATTGGGAACATTTAGAACTATGCATGCCTTATTACTATGAGATACATACTCGTAGATGGCGCCAGTAAATCGGGACGTGATGGATAACACACTGGATGCCAATAATTGAGCTAAATTAATGGAGCACGTCGTTTAGAAGCCATGCGGCGTCTTGGAATGGATATGTATATAGTTCCCAGAATATGTTTTAGTCAACGATCAAAATATGCTAGTGGCACAGAATACATAATACTTGCTAGTGGTCAGTGGGTAAGCAGGTAGGTACATTTGCTAACTAATGGGTTATGACAAGAATGGGTAATCGAATGAGTTCGCTAGTCGTAGATCCATTCTTCTAATATAGTCAATGGTCATCTAATTTCACCACAAATCTCAACTTTTTTAGTGGATTCTTTATAAACTGAAGATCCCCATTGACTGTCTACTAACTAATAACTGTGATTTGTAAGCATTCATTTGTCTGTAAAATAATTACACCACACATTAGGAAATGCAAATAAAAACAACGGGGCAATATAATTGATTGATAAAAGGTTATATTACATACACAAGATAACTGGTTACAGATGAAAAATTTAACGAATATTATCATTTAAGTCTGAAAGGATAAGTGTATGATTTGCTGTCAAACTAAAATGTTGTTCACGTCAGTCATGACTCACGAGGCTGAACTCATATGTATTACATGCTCTAATTCGCTGTTGCCAAGGAATAAATGAGAGGGAAGGCTTTGCGTGTTCTAGAGCTCCGTCACACTAAAATAAAATTACCGACTTCAAAGTAAAGCCTTGCCTTACCTACACATAATTTGGCTCCTTTGGTGGAGACTGGAGAATTAGCTTAACATAAACTTATGTAATACACAATATGGTAACTTCCATATCTCCCTCAAACTATATGCAGCGGAGTAGCGTGCCGGAGTATGCTCCCAGGTACCTTCTCTCACTACTGTCCGTTGTGGGAAGAGAGATTGCGAGCCTGTATTTGGTGCAGCATGGAGCCAACTTCGAAGATAACTGTTAATTTGGTAAGTAAAAATGAATGAGATCTACTTAGATTTGAAGTTTAAAAGAAAATGTATCAATTTAGATTAAAAAAAATTTAAATCGACGAGTGGTCATGGCCTAAGATTTCACTCGACTCAAGAGGTATTGCATTCAAACCAACTGCTTGGCCAATGAGTTCCCCAATTATATTAGTTTATAAGTACTTTATTTAACCCTCTATTGATAAGGAAAGAAATCGAAATAGGTATCTATATAGGTAAAATAAACAAAACCCGCGCCTAATTTACCTAACCCAAAACGTGTCTTAGAAAGGATATCAACTAAGTACTTAATTCAAAAGAAAAGGTTTTTCCTTCAGAGCGATTTTGGTTTCTTTTCAGATATTTCATTTATTTATTAGGTAGATCTTTTTTGTAAAGTTGGTTTAGGATTTTGTGAAGATTACCTGAAAGATCTTATAACCTTCTTTATAAATAAAAAATGTTATAAAGAAACACTTTTTCCTGTTTATACATACAGTTCTTTGATATCAAACGACGTCGAGAAAAGCATTGGGACCTAATGAATAGCCAGGAAAGAGCATCGGACGTTTAAATAAATTATAATGGAACCTTGTTTGCTTTACCGTCATAGGTTAAACATGGGGGCTATTATGACATTACACTAACTGTCACAGATATGCCAAAAACTGGCCCCCTAGTCCGTGATGACGCATTCTAATAGAGGGTAAGATTAATCCATTCGTTTGTTTAACGAACTGCGGAATCAGAATGCCTTTGAATGCGTCGGGTAATTAATACTGTTAAATAAGCTGCCAAACATTTTGTTTGTTAGTAAGCTTTCACCGTATTCTATAATGAGAAACATACTCGTAAGTTTATAATATAAAAACATTCGGTACAGGCATAAGAAACATTGTAAGAAACATAAAACTGTTTTCAGCTTGGATTCTCAGGAAAGGTAGAAATGCCTCCAGTGTATTATGTTGGCGAATAGATATTTTTAAATATTTATGTAATTTTGTAAAAATCTTCAAGGTATTAACTGATACTACTAGACCGACTGTTGAATTAAAATTTCCATACTATGGTTGAGTTAGGTTAATTCTATTTTCTCTCTACCGCATTTATGCCCGGTTTCTGAGGTCCATTTGACGGCATTTTATCTATTCATTAGCGCTATCGGTTCGATAACTTTTCAAATTGTGTTTCTGAACAACCCAATGTAAGATAAACTCCGTTTATAGTTAGATTAACTTAACTGACGAAATATGGCCGTTTACCGGTTCGTTAACTTTATTTGACGTTTTTATGACAAATTACAAAAACTTATAAGGTATTATTGCCTAAGTACGTGTTAAATAGTATTGAATTTTAGTCTAGAAATCCCGGTGAAACATTTTACAGTTATTCGTAGGACATAACAATAGATCAATACGAGTTTTAGTAGGGACATCGAAATATCGAAATAAATTATTTTACTTTGACTTTTGACTTTGTCAAAAGTGACTGACAATTTCGGTTATAAACATTAGAATTGTAGATATTGTTCACATTTGACTATGATGCACAGATGCTAATAAATACCAAATTACAATATTTGGTAAATAAAACAAGGTGTTACTACTTATTGACTATGGAAAAAATATTTCTTACAAATAAGACTATTCCTAGGGTACAAACTACAATGAATATCTATTTTAAACTTGATCTTTTGAAGAGACCCATCTAGTGGCAGTTTAAGGTACTCGTTATCGGATTCATAGTTAATGGAAGGCTCTTCGCGTGTTCAGAAACCCAATGACAGTTATCCGACATATATCTTACGTTTAACTTTATTGATTCAATAGCTGTTGATAATATAACTGAAGACTTCAGAAACCGGCCATTAGTCGACTGCGAGCTGCGAATCGAACAGTTGATGTTTTTTGAACATTTGACGTTCAAGTTGACATAAAATGCATTAATGTTTATTGTGTTACTAACGTGTCACTATTTGCACTTCGCTGCAACCCATAGACGTCCCACTGCTGGGCACGGGTCTCCCCCACAGACACTGCTGCGGGAGTTCTAGAGCATACTCCACCACGCTGCTCCAATAATTTTTGCTAATTCAATAAATAATTATTCGTAAATACGGATTGTTAAAATTATAGGTACCTACATCTATTTCAGCCATTACAGTATTACTGACTCACTCTTTGCACGAATAACATCAAAGCCGTATAATCCGCTATAAAAAAACTATAGGTAGTATGTTTACATACTACCTATAGTTTTTTTTTATTTGTGCTTTATATATAAAATAGACAAAATTGAAATGATTGACAGAATAAGTCATCATTTAACACAAAATCCTATATCTGTTTACTACTAATTATTAAGTGTTTCAATAAAAAGTACTGCCAAGATTGTTTACCAAATACTTCGCGCGCCGCTTTAAACTTTTAATTCTGAACAGCTCGTTTAGTAGTTGGTATACCTACATAGAAGTATTTGGTTACAAATAAGAGTTTCATCTGAAATCATCGTTAGAGTTAACAATAAGTAGGTATAGTCTGAATTCTCCAGAATAGGTAGATAAGCATCGTAACTAATCCGGCTTAATTTCACGAGATTGGTAAATCAACATTCAATAGCAATGTGCAGTATTTGTAGTACCGGAATTATACGATCTGGTATAATTATTGCTGTAATAATGCAGATCCAAATGTCGGGAGCATAGTGCGGGCCGGTTTAAAGCGTGACATTTTGCGGCTGGACCCATTTCACATAGCTTACTTGTGTCCTTGCTTATGGGGTTCTATTATTAATACGGTGATTTATTTAGACGAACGGGTCCTTGAAGGGACACCATATTAAAGCGGAAGTGTCATGTGTTAGTGGTTTTATTGTGTTGTATTGAGGTTCAAAGCCCCAATAATCTTCCTCCAAAGGCCTTCCTTTACGGAATTATTCAAACATATACGGGGAGCATCACTATTAAAATTTAAAGAAAATTATGTTCATTTATTACAATCAAATTATTGCTAGTGTTCCGGTTAGATAGGTGTGGTTTCCGGTAACACTTCTTTAGAGGCGACCATCTTGGTCCTCAGGGATAGCAACACATGGAACAAGACTCCTACTAACAATTACTAACTAACACTAACTTACGGCACTAATTATCACTAACAGTCCCCAGTCCTTATACCCAACTAACTAACGAATTGACCAACTAATATTCTAATTAACTCTCATCATTAAAAAATGAATTGCTTTTTAATCCGTCAGTAATAAGAAGTTTTTTTTCCTTTCGCATTATTTTTCAATCATCCTTCGCTTGTGATTTGTCAATAAATAAATCTATTCATTATAGTTTATTTATTTAACTTTATTGAACCACAATATACACATATCCACATATAGGCTTAATTGGTGAGCTAATAATTATTTAATTTCTAACAGTCTAACAATCTATGGATATAAACGTATTATTTAATATAATATGTAATAGTCAGTCAGTGTCATAACATAAGTATGAACTCACGGTACACATGAATATGGAATTACTAAAATTCAACTGATTCAAATTCAATTCAATTCTAAAAGAAAAATCATCTACCGCAGACATTGTAGGTACTACTTCGCAGTCGTTGATTTCAAATTCAAACTCAGCGTTTCCTTTTGGTTAAATATTCGGAACGTTGGTGGTACGCTAGTGCTCACGAGCTAGATAACGGCTCCTAAGGGTGTTATAATTAAATTATAAACTTTTGTAACCAGGGATGTTTTGCCGAAGGGTCAACTCGCGCTATAAGTAAATGCTTGTCGTAAAACTTTATTACGTGCAAAGTAAAGGGGTTGTAAACTTTTACGTTTCGGGCGTTAAGATTGCTACAGTTACAGTACATTAGTATGAATTTATTGTCTATGAATCCATTGTGTTAATGCACGTCACCTTCTTTAAATTTTAATGATTGCTCTATATTTGGCACAGTCGCTATCATGTCATTTATAAGTTAGTTATTAAAATATTGTTTAAATTGACTTCAAATGTCTCCGAGAGCTTAGACAATTTTCTTATTTAGATTAAAGTGTCCAATGGTCTCGATAGCTACGCAGGTGATGATAACCCAGTAACTGTAATTGGTCATGGCATAATTGCGCATCACACGTCAAGATCTAGATCTAAATTCCAACTGCACGCCTAATTTGCATTTTGTACTGTGTGTGACGTTGATCATCATCATCATCATGGTCAACATTATCATCAACATTTTAAAAAAAACATGTCATGAGAGTTCCCGAGAATGTTTTTGAAAGCATGCCAGAATCCGCCAATCTACACTTTATCTCTCCCAATCCGAAGGGAGGCAGTGCTGCAAAAGTGGAACGTTGCGGTCGATGACAGCTAAGAGATAAATAATAAAACTTATCCTGAAAGTTTAAAAATGTAGAATTTTATATAAACCTACGAGTACAAAAATTTAACATTGAGTTGGTTTTATCCAGTACGCACTCCCAAATGACCGCACGACTTCAGGACTCGACGGAGTGACGTTGAAGTTACATAAGTGAATTTGAGTCAAATTCTCTCTTTCCTTTACTAAATACTAAAAAAGTTTTTGTACGTGATCCTATTAACGAAGCCCAAATGGTTTCCGTTGCGTTTATTTCCGTTTTTATTCCATAGGGATGCCCCTGGTTTTACGGCTCACGTTATTTAAGAAATACTTTCGTACCTACATCAGTTACGGTGGAGAGATTCGTCGTAAATTATAACTATTTCATTCTTGGACACTTAAAATATGTTCGAAGGAATGAGAGTTAGGTTTAATAGTGCGTTTTATTGCTTATTGTGATTTACAAACTAGAGGGAGCGTACATTGTAGAGTTACCTAGACGGAACGAAATCCTATTCAGATGGTATACGGATTGCAGCTACTTCAACAGACCACCCTAATTTGAAGGGTCTTACTCCAGATGGTATTTTTTTAAGGTTTTATATTCATCAAACGAAAAAACTACAAAAAGATTCGCATTTATGGGCCCACTATAAGAACAACGCACATTAGGTAGTAGAGCCTATATGGAAACAGCATAGATTCTACTTAGAGTTCAGCCGGTATCACAATCTGTGATTATTGATTCAGTTTCAAGTTTCAGATATGATTGACCAAACTATAAAAATATATCTAGAAAATTTAAACCTTTACTTGAACACACATAGACTAACCATAAACACAGCTTATACAGATAGACTCTTTGATGGAACAACCATCTACTCGTAGCTAGATTGCGTTTTAAGTATTTTATCTAACATAGCAAACAACAAACTTTACCAAAGGTCCAAAAATCCCCCACCGACCAGCAACTTTCCAAGTGGAAATCACGATTCGAAGTCACGAAGTAACAGTAAGAGCTTTTACAATTACTTTTAGTCACTTCAATCAATTAGTGTTAAACAATACGCTGTTATTTACAAAAACAATGTTCACAAAATCCTTAGATTTTTAACATGATTGTCTGATTATTTCGATAAAATTTACTCACGCTGTAGGTTTTATGTTACAATGTAATGGAATTATAATGTTACATAATAGATTTGATATATTATGTACGCTTCGACATTGAAAATTGGAATTAACATGGGCCTTATAAAAACTTATTTCATGAATCAGATAATTTTCGGAAAGACAAAGATTTGTCAATTTGCGATCGACCTTTCTAATAACATCTGTTGAAAGGGGCAATATCGGGGCATTAGGTGCGATTTTGTTCATAGAAACGGATCCGGTCAATTGCTTGACCATCTGTGCCGAAAATTTGGGGTTGGAATACAGCTGTAGTAGGTTTATTATGATGCCGAATACTATGTCAGACCCTACTCGTAATTCAAACATGTAAACGTACAGCTTAAAAAATGAATAGAAATTTTATTCAACTTCACTCCAATTTATATTATAAAAGCACTATCTCTTGCTTTTTCATTAGTTAAATCCTATTCTAAATACTACACTACTATATTCTTACAAAAATATCTGTATCTAATTGAATTTAAAAAAAGGTGCAACTTGTTATGAGCGGTTAGCTTGAGACCTTGAGTATAGTTAAATTTCTATTAATTAAAATAAACTTGCAGGCACAGCGTAATACAAAAGCTAATACAAAAGCAACCAATACACAAAATTAACATCCCTCACAAGTAGGTAAAAATATATAGTTAAGTAGGTACTGACTGTTCAATACCAAAAATCAGTTTCATATCACCGCACCCAAAGCTATAGTTATCCGTCACGCTATTATTTGATTCAGTTCCCTTGTTATTTGATTTCTATGGTAGTGAAAACTATTAATCATTATACATACTACAGTATTACGATTCATTAGCGTATCTATTGGTGAAAAGTTGTTGTGATGCATTTTAATGGACAGTGGTCACGAATTTTATGTGCGATGTCACGCGTCATAACTTAGGTAAATGCAATACCTAAATACCTATTGTACTTTTAAATATTTATTCGAAGGGTATTTTAATATTATGATTATCATAATTATGTCATATTATTCAGTATCATTTTGCTTTCAGTCTTTTGAAATACTTTGAATGGTTCACAAACGCAGAATTTTAAAAGGCGCAACTCAAAATTAAAAATCAAATGATTCTACGTGACATGGTCACAAAATAATTTTGTGGGTACCTAATTGAGACATTTCAAAAGAAAAACTTGGCAATAAAATTGACATAACACTAAATGAAATTCTTTGCAAAAATCAATGTAAATACTGTTACTTCCAACAAAATGATTACAATGAAACCAATTACAGAGCGAGCTGTTAATTGAATGGGAATGTGACTACCGGGCTGCGTCGAGTGCAAATTAGATTCCCCACTTCTTTCAAGAAAGTCCTAAGCGTTAGAATAAGAGTGTAATTTCATTAGAAAACTGGGACTGCTGTCGATCCTTGCCTAATTTAATAAACCAGGGGATGTGCCTGTTGTTTCTGTGCGCCATTGTTCTAATGTACAAATTTACAAGAGTTTAGTCATGCAATTTTGAGAATTGGTGTCTGCCTTTACAACGAAAATCTACAGAATAGTACAGTTATTCACGTCACAAAACATCTGATGGAGGGGTTAGTGGCCGACCCAGTGTCGAATGTTCTCAAGGCACCTGACGGTCTTCGACAAGGCTTAACGACTGTTTTAATCGACGGCTTCACTTGCCGGCTTTTTTCCGCTAGCTAGTTATTATACTATCCATTTATTACTAAGTACATACTAAAAATACATCACCACAACGGGAGGGGTACACTACTTAAACTAATTACTAATCTACCATTCTGGACTAGTGCTGATTGCCAGACTTTAGACGAGAGAGAACATTAGAGAGAATTCTCAGGCATTTAGTTTTCCTCACGATGTATTCACTATAAGCACGCGATTTAAAAACACATTGAATTGCGTGACGTGATTTGAACTTGTAACCTTTCGAGGCAGTGTCTCAATTATGTCAATCCACTGCGCTAGTATGCCATAACCCGCACCGTAGCCGTATGAATCTGATACTAGTATCCTTGCTTTATATAGTAACCTTGCGAGTGTCACATGACAGTTACCAAGATTCACCGACAATCAAGTGGGGTATTGTTGAATAGATATTTAAAAATATTTTATTCTTTTACCATTTTTCATTTTAAATAACAGTTTCGTATATAATACATATTAAAACGATTTAAAGTTAGATAACAACAATTCTCGCTAATTTTCGTACATAAATAATTTGTCTTCGTTTTTAATGGGTTGTTTTTGTACACGAATAATCAAAAGCGGAGTGGCAAATATTTTGGTGGCTAATGGTTATTATTTTGGTGGCTAATGTATATGGTTATGAGTGCAACTTCAATTTGCAACCGAACATGCTTCCAGTTCCAGCTCAAAAAAGCGCATCTAGTGCGGATGGAAAAGTTTATTTTGCTGCGGTATTTTCAACAATGTCGCAACCCTATATAATTGTATTTCGCTTGCCTTCCATTAAGTGCATTATCAGTGCAAACTAAATTTCCAAAGACCATCTCTAGCACTCCAGGATGCTGCCGGAACTTGAACACACTTAGTATGCATTAAAAGATGATATCATAACCGCCGCCTACGCAGTATGGAGCTCCTAGTAGTTGCCTAATGGCAAACAATGCGGGTTTCGCTAACTTATTACTAGCAGGAGTTTGCAGGCGTCGTACCGGAAAGATGGCTCTAAGCCTGTTCAAGTTACGATAGTTTGCTTTAGCAACTGTATAGTGTTGTTACGAACATAAAGCTTTACCAACCACGTTTGTTACGTAGTACAAAGGTTTGACAGATGGGATGTTGACTGAATATGTGCTGCTTATGCTCTGTAGATACACAAAGTAGGTAAGTAGTACCTGTGTATCTACAGAGATATTTCCCTGATTTATGGGTTCGGGATATTATTATGTATATTTTATCAGTGATAGGTTCCGGGGAACCTATACTTTACCTTATGCTTTTTATTTCTAATTTATTTATGTGATGAAGTATGTGACAATCTATATTCGTATTCTGTCAAAACCACTCTTTATCTACAATAATCGGTTCTATTATCAGAACCGATTATTGTATTGTACACAGAACTTGAAGTAGGTAGGGTCAGATTAAGTTTAAGTCAGACATTCATAATACGTAGGTATTTCTACCAACGCAAAAAAGGGTCAACTGAGAAGTTGACAGTGAGTTCGTCGATATAAGTATTTTGGCAATCTTACGGACGAAAGTTTCTTCATCATCATGAACAAATACTTATACTTATGCGTTTTTTAATGAACAAAATCATAAAATGTTTTTTATGATTCTTATGATATTCTTATTTAAGATTAATTTTGTTCTTTAAAGCATGCCAATTGTTATATATTTTTTATTGAGGTATAATGTTATTTAATTGTTATAAATATATATTTGTAAGACAAATGAAAATGCTACTCAAGCATTGTTTCAAACCTAGCTAAAATATCCTGTCGCCACATAACCGTGGTCGGACGGAACGACAAAGCAGCATTAAAACAACTTAGCGAGTGAAAACTGCACTACCTGTGAGCTTCGAGCCATGTTGTGTACAGTAACTGCCCCTCAGGCCGCATCTGTTCCGGTTGCTCGAGAGTGTGTATTGCCATTAGCGCTAAGTCTCGGACACTCAACTAGCCCTTGGCTTGGCCCACATAATACAAACGCGTTATAATAATGCCTAAGATACGAAATGTTCCGAGTTTGCTAAGAGTCAACTGAACAGGCAACCGCTACTCTACGAGGAATAAATTTATATTACTATTTACATTAACTTCAATTAAAGTTCTTGAATAGAGTAAGGTCTACTATGACTTTCAGTCACGATATTCCATGGAATTAAGTTATTTATTTATTCCATGCGTTATTCAGTTTCCTATATTTTCCATTTGGCCAGTAATCATCAATACACTACTCAGATACTGTTAGAGAAATTTTGTTTACTATACCGCTGGTTCGCAATCTTTAATAGGAACACTGTTGACGCCAATTAAATCAATTTATATTAGTTTAAATGTGGTAAATACAATGTATCCCTTTTTTCATAATCCCTGCTCCTAAATCGCACGCTGACTGGCCAAGTGTCATCATTCAAAACTTCGCGCTCTGCGGCCTTGCTAATTTGAAGGCCCAGATGACATACAATGTCAAATTAATTAACGTGTTCGAGGGATGGTGCGCGGACGCATCGCTGCCTAACCGTCCTTGAAATATCGTGTTAAAGTTGATGTGCGGTGTGATTACCGATGAAGAACGTTCTCCAAACTCATAGTAAAGACAATTTAAATAGAAAATTGAATGTGTGTTGAGTAACTGTACTCAAAATAAGTGGATTTTGGTTCTACAACGGCGGTTGCGTGAGTACCCTTTAAATCACCTTCCTTCCTGATTTTGCATTTACCACGTAACATTTTTGTAACTATTGACCGTTTCGTTAAAAGCGAAGGCTTCCGGCGCATACAAACACAATATAAGAACTCAGTATCATTTTAAAAATTAAACATTTAACACATTATATTATGTTATTTCATATACTAATAATTGTTATGTATTAATTGAAAATGGAATAACTCATCATCAGCCTTTAGTGGTTTACTGGGCTGGTTTAGGTACTGGTTATTGTTTTTACTTTTTAAGAGTAGAAACTCTTGAGGAGTCCACGATGTTAATGTGATGACACTGATGACAGTATCAATAGCTTCAGTGGAAGTGGGTGAAATATTGATTGCAAGATTCCAGGACATACATACATACGAGTGAAGTTAAATAAAAGCTTTTAAAAAATACGTTAATTATAATTTTTGACCTTAACCATTATGTAATAATTAAATACCTAAGATTTCAATTATAAATCCCCAGAACGTGCGACCCTACTAAACTACACGTGCTGTCGTCGGCTGACCCCGTAAAACAAACTTAGAAATTAATATGGGAATGACCCTAGAAATCCTACGATTCGACCCTTCGGGACGCGCCCTCAGTATTGTTGTCAATTAATTAATTATCTACATCTGATAGAGGATATCTGTAGAAGCCAAAACTCATTAAGAATTATTGGCCACGTTTGATTGAACTTTGATACGTTTTTTTTTAAATTAAATACATAGGTGTGTCAATTTTGTTTTGAAATATTAATTACCGGCCAAGTGCGAGTCAGATTCGCGCACTAATTGTTCCATACCATGTCTGTTGTTTGGGAGCCCCTTAAATTTAATTTACATTATTATTAATTTATTTTTCCAATTTTTTAGTATTTGTTGTTATGCGGCAACAGAGCAACATCATCTATGATCAACGTCTAACTATTACATGAGATACAGCCTGGCGACAGACGGACAGACGACACTGACGAGAAGACACAGTTTTTTAGTAATAGGGTCTCATTTTAACCTTTGGGTACGGAACCCTAAAAAGCGGATTAGTGGTGGGTACACATTTTAATTTAATTCTAAAATTGTGTATGAAATGTTAGTAAAGTAGGTAAAATAATTGAAAATGTTAATTTTCATCAACAATTACTATATTATTCACTCCCCGCAGAGTGAGTTTCTGCGTGCTCTGATTTTTCAAACGTAACATGAGTTTGGAACAAAACTTGCAAAGCATCTGTTACATTTTATTCTAGTTATTTCACACCTGCTTTATGATTGAGTTAGTGTTAATAGTTTTATGAAAATTGTAAAAAACGGGTTATATTACTTGTTCCGAGCTGTCTTAATACTCGTATGTAGGGGAGACCGGGACCACAATTAACAAAAAATATATTTTTAGTTGTAGCATAGGAATTATGTTTCACGAATTTAATCGAAGTGATTTACAAGTTGTAGCAGCGCCTACTCTAAAGTCTTCCACGTAATTTTTAGATCAGGTATGTTTTATTTTAAATAATTTTTTAATATTGTAACACTGACGGCAGCCCCACTCCAAACCATCCATCTGTCATGGCCGCGTTCAGTGTCTCGTTCCTGATTTCTCTCATTCAGCGTTTACGTGCTCAAGTCTTCACACGCCTTAGGGAGAAAGTTAAAAATAATTTATTACAAGTTTTTTATATAGCCCTCGTGGGTTTTTATATTATTATAACTATATAACTATCCGGTTATGTTGTTCGCGGATGTCGCAGATATTCCATACTTATACAAGTATGATGACGATAAACCCCTGGCGGGTCCATGCTGCCCTTTTGGGTATTTATATAAACCTCTTTGGTTGTGTTGTCTGCATATGTCGCAGATGTGCCATACTTATACAAGTATGAGTACGATGAATCCATGACGGATTCATCCCGGCCGGGCCCGGGCTCTGTGCTGCCAGCGGTCGCGTCCCCAGGGACGGCTAGCCTCACGCGAGCCGGAGGAGGCCCTGGCGGGTGTCGAGGAGGCCGCAGCGGAGCAGCCAGCGCCAGCCCCTGCCGACCCACCAGAGGCCACGCCCAAAGGCGTTGAAAATTTGCTATACTGAAGGTACTGAAATTTAAAATTAATTTGGTCACTGCGACTCATAAGGATGTCGCCACTCGCTGGCAATCTATACTTTAAAAGGGTAAACCCTTTTAATCGATAAACCAAAGGTTTTTCAAGGATAAAATTTTATCCGAGTACACATTACCCAAAAATTGTTTTTTGCCGCCACCAAACCTTGACCCAGAGGCCAAGGTGCCTCTTTGTTGATATTTAAACAAATGGGGATTGCTTTAGCCGTTTTAGTGCACGCCGATTCATTTATACTCGGAATAAAAATGCCTGTCGCCTTTGCGATGCTCATTTTACGAAACTAATACTAGATATGCCTTAATCACATCCGTTCTAGTCTTAAATCCTAGAGATATCATAGAAAAATATAACATAAAATAAGAAATGTTAAATCTACCCACAGTCGGACTAACTCTTTTGCAATTTAAACTCCAAAATCCTTACATCGAAAGCCGTAGGCCAACAACCACGATGTAGGGCGCTATCAGCCAGCAGCGATGCTGTCGATTTTAACAGCGGGCCTGCGCCAGCCGAACAGGACTGTCCACCGCCAGGAGCCGTCGCCGCCGGAGCCGTCGCCGCCGGAGCCGTCGCCGCCGGAGCCGTCGCCGCTGGAGCCGTCGCCGCCGCAGCTAAACTGCGCCGACCCTGTCGCAGGTAGCTGACTACGAGGTATGATGACTTACGATATGCTGGCAGACTTCGGATTTTATATCAATAATCCAGTAATACTGGATGGGATATAAGGTTATGAAATACCATTTTCCACTAATACCTACTCTTTTACAAACCTTATTTTGAAGTGTTTACTATAAATCAAAGCAAGAAGCAATTGTTTACCATAATGCTTTAGATCGCTTGTTAAAAATGGGTTCATATCAAGCGCATTTATAGTAGGTCTTAACCGAATGGTGATATACGATTCATATTAAATATTTAATCTAATATTTAATTTATTGTAGTAGATCACTTGAAAATGGAAAATTATTGGCTTCAAAATTATTAATAATAATTTACTTTATGGCTTCGATATACTTTAGACTGCTATGTTATATATTTTTAACTGTTCATACATTTTATACTACTATATAAATACCTGAGATTCAAGTATCTATAACGGTATACTTATATATATATATAACGGTATCCTCGATCCATTCGTTAACATCCGGAATGTGTGACGCAAACCAGTAATGGAATATACACATAATTAATTTATTGTTTTTTGTATAATATAACCTCTGTTTTAAACAGTGATGACATATTCAATAGATCTCTTTAGCTATTTATTAGAATGTCTGATTTATCGCTTAAATTCTAGAAGTCTCGGTTTTATAATTAACTTAAATTCGAAAAAAGTTACTTACAACCAAGATTAATTTCTGGGTTTCATGTATATAATTAAAAACATAAAGCATCATTCGTACTTAATCATCTCACGAACAAAAACATTCAATATTTCAAAAATGTCAATTGAGAGACGGTGTTATTATACTGTATACAGTAATCATATACAGTATTATTAGTTATACACCAAATCGTTGGAATACCATATTTATTTTGTTACTCAGCAATCCAATTGAATTCTTATAAATAAATCATTTTTATTACAAAAACTTTGCACACTGATATTTTAGAGATTAAATAACTGCCGTCTTTTTTGTATACCCTAACTGTAATTTGTTGTTGTAACATGTTCTTTATCGGTGTACAAATAAAGAGTGTTTGTATTTTATTGTATTGATAACATAATGTTAGTCAAATTCGCTGTTATGATTTTCAAAATAAATTTTGATGCGTCAATAAATGGACGTGGTTCATTCTCGAATGACAAACAATATTTTAGTTATTGAAAGAATAAGGAAAAATCACTACACATTAATGAATTGGAACTAAAGGCAGTTTAGTGTTTGCAAACAATTTTTATAAGTGTGATCACACATTATTACGATTGGTTAACGTTACATAAAGGACATTGTCGTTTTTCGCCTAAGAATTTGCAGACATCTAATATATACAGTAATTCTTAGCTTATTTAATGCCCGTTATTCCATATGCTAGAATTCAACGGACACTTCAGATTATTAAAAAATAAATAAATGGACACTTAATTCACTTCACGCCGATTTCCCTGTTCTCCGAAAAATATTCAAAGTCATCGCTGCAGCGCTTGATCCGTAGGTAATAAAAACTTGCCGAAGCAAATTAAAGCGCTGCCGCGCTGTGCGCAGCTCTAAAAGCAGAGACAGCTAACTTGACAGGTCAGCATCGGGCATTTTGTATCAAAGTATTGATTGACAGACGGAATCGCTCATTGTCAATGTCATTATTCACATTCACACAATATTCTCTAAGGCCCGATTCCCACTATGCCGGACCAGTAAAACTGCCGGAAGAGATAGTGGCTGTACAATTCTTAGGAAGCTGTTCACATTATGCCGGATCCGGCAAAAATACCAAGCTCGGTATTTTTACCGAGCGTTTTGTCACTGTGAAGTGCCGGTAAAACCACCGGACCGGAGTAAAGTGAGAGAAAACGAGCTTGCGCCGGTATCTGTCCCCCGCTCGCCTCGCCCGTACTCACCTCGCGTCATCCATTGTGCGCACAAGTCTAAATTCAACTGAACTTGATTGTTCGATTTTCTTGTGGGATCCGGTGTAATGTGAACATCTCTGTCCGGTGTCCGGCTTCCGGCAAATCTGCCAGTCCGGTATAGTGGGAACCCGGCCTAACTATTCACTAGCGACTGATCGAACAGCGATGTCATTCAAAATATAACCTCAAAATCAAAAATACTTTTGGTAATAAATAAATTCTCATAAGTGTCCGTTGTTTAAATCTACTTTCAATAGTATATATGATCTATTTTGAATCCGTTATAGTATGTTTTATGACTGTTGGTTCGTAGGCGAACTTTGTATGGGCGCTGGTCAATGTAATGATATTATTACGACTTTACAGCTTAATGTATAAATCGAATGAGGTCGCTACAGTACCCTCATTTTAATAAGTAGTTAATATTTTTCGAGAGATAAGTATGGCAATGAATACAAATGTCACAAAATATATTTGCATCATATATACGAGTAGAAATCGAGGCCGATTGTATAATTCTTAAAAAGTTTGAAAATATAGTGGAACACACAACACAGTTTTTGCATTCCTGATATAACTAACACGCGCAGACCACAGCACTTAATGTTCTTAATGTTAATGTTCTACATAATGTTCTTACATGTCCCGGATGCGTCCTGCATCCTGGAGCCTCCGCTGTTGGTGCATTCCGTTTAAAATGAGAAGATTTGACAAAGCTTCTGCTTTAGTTTTAAGAATGTTGCAAGAACTGATACACGATAAAGCTTGTGATAGTATGTACCATACTGGGCATCTCAACCCATGTTTTCTATCATTATCATTATCATTATGGGTCTAATTAATATCTTTCTCCAGACTGCCCCATAAACTTCACAAATTGCCTAGTGGTGCCGCGAGTTATAATAATATGGTACACTTATATAAATAAAAAGGCTTAGATTCCCTTGGTTTTTATTTGGTGTACTTAATTACAAACATTATGGATTTGTAAAATCTTGACTTTAGTAAACATGTCTATAGTTATATGAGGTTATTATTCTCTACTTAACAATATGTATTTAAAAAAAAAAAAAAAAATTACTTTCAATATTCTTCTTCTTCTTTTGTTGCTTTGTCCTAACGGACGTCAGCGACCATCTTTTGTGTTTCGCTTCTGTTTTTCGCCATCTTAGCCAGTATTGCTGCTTTCAATATTAACTTTCACAAATTTGATTTAACTTAAATCTTCAAACTAGCTAAACTATAATTACAAAATTAAACAAAAATAAAGTTTCACTTGGAACACTATTATGAAAACATTAGCTTTGTTTGCGTTAGTCGCAGCGAATCGGATACATAGGTAAAAATAGCAGGAATTTTCCAGCTATTTTACTTACCTTGAATCACTTAAGAATTAAATTAGATAAGTTTGTTACAATTATTGTGGGTAATCGTCATTAATAAAAACGTCAAACATCCATATGAAATTATTAAAACGTAGATACAATTTCTGACATAAACATAACCTCCAAACCAAATACATAGGTACCAACCTCTTTTGAAACTTCCATATTTTGTTGTACGTCCGCACAGTGTGTTATGAACCTCGATTTTGTTTCACTTCGTTTTTATTCGAAAATACTATAGTCAACATCATTACAAACGTCGGAGTAAAACTCCCAATGCGATACAGCTTTTAGTTTTATTGTTACACCGTTTCAAAGTTTGCCTATTTTGGGTACAAAAATTTACAAATTATTTTTTTGCAGAAAAACCAAATTGGATACTATAAAATTGATTATGCCAGCTAATTGTGCAGATATAACTATACTACCCTTAAAATATTTGTCCTATTACTGTGGTCAAATAAAGTGGAAAATGTATTTTTATCATTTTCGGTCTTATTCGTTTTTCTCAGGTATAATGCCGTATTAGATGAAGATTTTTCATGAATCGATAGCTTATATAAATGACTATTATCAGTATTAAAATCATATTCTAATTCCGCGTTATTCAAAAGTAATAACTAATTAAAGTTATATCCGGATTTATTGTGGTTAGGGTTGTCACATCAAGATAATTTTTATTACATCCGGTATACGTTTTTTAATGTTCATCTACACAACCTTTTATTTTAATATTGTTTTTCATAGATAAATCGATATGTAGAAAAACAATATACTAGATAAGATGTTTAGGGTATCCGAAAATAATAGTAAAGAATCCCTAAATATATGAAAGTTGATAAAATCAGAGAACTTTCATACTAACTTTGCACTCCCCTTTTAAGAGATCATTTTCGAAAAAATATTTTATACGTGTTTCATGACTTTCAATGAATCATTACAAAACGACTGGTGACCCTTATGAATCAATTAAAATTTGAAAGATAGTACGATATATTTTATTATATTTTTTAAAATCCTGACACCAAATATTATTATTATCCGGATTTTAAAGTGCCAACCCTGAATAAAACTTTAAATGTCGTTTATTTTTTGAATAACGCTGAATTAGAATATGATTTTAATACTGATAATAGTCATTTATATAAGCTATCGATTCATGAAAAATCTCCATCTAATACAGCATTATACCTGAGAAAAACGAATAAGACCGAAAATGATAAAAATACATTTTCCACTTTATTTGACCACAGTAATAGGACAAATGTTTTAAGGGTAGTATAGTTATATCTGCACAATTAGCTGGCATAATCAATTTTATAGTATTCAATTTGGTTTTTCTGCAAAAAAATAATTTGTGAATTTTTGGACCCGGGTATAGGCAAACTTTGAAACGGTGTAACAAAAAAACTAATAGCTGTATCGCATTGGGAGTTTTACTCCGACGTTTGTAATGATATTGACTATAGTATTTTCGAATAAAAACGAAGTGAAACAAAATCGAGGTTCATAACACACTGTGGTCCGGTGCCTAAAGAGAGACCTTTATTAGTACCACAAGTATCTTATGCAATACTAATAAACGTTTTATAAGTGTTAAACAACTTTTTATTAGATTATCAGCATAGAATAGTTTTAATGAAAATAGACCTTTATTATTGCCACAAATACCTTACGTACTACTAACAATCGTTTTATATACATACTCCATATTATTATATGTTATTTTATTATTAGCATAAAGATTAAATCAAGGTACCTACATATTAAAGAAATTTCTTAACAGTGGTTATAGACACAACACCCGACATGCTGCAGTTCGTATCTGGTTCTCAGTATCGATAGCATTCGAAACACTGCAGATTGGAGTGATTCCTCTTGTATATTTGCTAAATTATTGTAACATAGATACGTATTGTAAACCATTCGAAATAATTTGCAATTAATTCTGTCTGCAGGAAATGATCTATAATAAAGAGAAACTCAGTTAATTAACTACATTACATTATTTTATATTTTTGTAGTTAAAATTTTTAACATAAATCAACAACAAAATTGGTCAATTTACACTAGTGTTATTTACATCACTTTTGTATTATATTACTACCAAAAAAAAAAAAAAAAGGACAAACTACCTACCTTTTGTTAACTTTGTTAATAAAGTTACATACCACAAGATATTATATTTCTTTTATAAGATAGGTTTCATATTTCTGAAATCTGTCTCTAAACAGCTACAACTTGTAAATCACTTCGATTAAACTCGTGAAACATAATTTACAATCAAACGAGCATAGTAATGTTCGATTGTAATTATGTGAACGATTTAATCGAAGTGATTAATAATCTCCCTCCCTTATACATAATGCATTATGTAACCCACCCATGAAATATGAAACAAACATATTATGATCTAAACTAAATGAGAGAAATCAGGAACGAGACACTGAACGCGGCCATGACAGATGGATGGTTTGGAGTGGGGCTGCCGTCAGTGTTACAATATTAAAAAAATATTTAAAATAAAACATACCTGATCTAAAAATTACGTGGAAGACTTTAGAGTAGGCGTTGCTACAACTTGTAAATCACTTCGATTAAATCGTTCACATAATTACAATCGAACATTACTATGCTCGTTTGATTGTAAATTATTCAACATTTAGACTTGATTTTAGGATACATGATGCTTCATTAATACAGGTATTATGTAATTATTTCAAAACAAACATAATAGAAGCGATGCCGTAGATAGAACGCTTTTTCTTAAAGATGGCAGTTGTTAATTGTTACCTCACATTTGGGGCTAGAATTAACAGGTGTGGGGCAGGTATTAACAGAAGGGGTAAAAATTAACATTCTTCGCTGCGACCCATAGACGTCCCACTGCTGGGCACGGGTCACCCCCACAGACATTGCTGCGGGAGGTCTAGAGCATACTCCACCACGCTGCCCAATGCGGATTGGCAGAGGGGTTAGTGGCCAACCCAGTGTCGAATGTTTTTCTCGACTGTTTCCAGAATTGAAAACAACCGGGACCGACGGCCTTACGTGCCCTCCGAAGCACGATAGCGTGAAATTTTACCACTAGCGGTCACCCATCCAAACCGACCGCGCCCGTCGTTGCTTAACTCTTTCGATTAAATTGAATCGACGCAAGCTATGGGCTATAGGCTATTAGGCTATGGATGCTATGCTTGCTTTCATTTAATATCCTTTTCTTCACTTTTTCCACTTTCTCGTATTTATTAATATTCCTTTCCTTTACCCTTTCCCTTATTTTTTTTGTTCTCTTTGTTCTGATTTTTTGTTGTCATTTTTCTCTTGTTCATATCTCTACTATTATGTTCTTCTTCTAGAGATTTTTTTTCCAGAGTATCAGTGACAATAGCTGACTTTTAGCGCGTTTTCTATTAGACGTGGTGGAGCTTTTGGCAGAGGTCTTATGATTTCAACTGCAAAATCACTAGCACTTGTCTTCGGTCCAGCTATTGGTTCATTAGATATTTGCGATATTACTTCATCACGCTTATATCTAAATTAGGCACATTGTCTCAAACTTCAGGGTTTTCTAAATTCAGTGACAGATCATCAATATCAACATCATTATCAACAGAGGGTTCAGAGACTAATGACTGTTTTTTATCGCTGGGGTTTGGGCGGTCCGTGAAAAAGATGGCGCAAAATCAGATTCGTTATGGATATAGATATAGATATAAGTATAAGTATAAGTATAAGTATAAGTATAAGTATAAGTATAAGTATAAGTATAAGTATAAGTATAAGTATAAGTATAAGTATAAGTATAAGTATAAGTACAAGTACAAGTACAAGTACAAGTACAAGTACAAGTACAAGTACAAGTACAAGTACAAGTACAAGTACAAGTACAAGTACAAGTACAAGTACAAGTACAAGTACAAGTACAAGTACAAGTACAAGTACAAGTACAAGTACAAGTACAAGTACAAGTACAAGTACAAGTACAAGTACAAGTACAAGTACAAGTACAAGTACAAGTACAAGTACAAGTACAAGTACAAGTACAAGTACAAGTACAAGTACAAGTACAAGTACAAGTACAAGTACAAGTACAAGTACAAGTACAAGTACAAGTACAAGTACAAGTACAAGTACAAGTACAAGTACAAGTACAAGTACAAGTACAAGTACAAGTACAAGTACAAGTACAAGTACAAGTACAAGTACAAGTACAACCAATATAAATATAAAAATAGATTTCCGGGGATTTGAATCCCGAGCTATCGAGAAGTAGGTAAATATTTCAATTTAAAGACAGACTGTTACACTATTGTAAGTAACTATTTCTAACGATGAATAGAGTTAAGTGGCTTCCGAATTGGTGCTGCATTTAGTATTCTGTTTACTTTGGATTGCTCTAATAATGTTTGCTCACATTTTGAAATTCAATGCTTTGTAGGGCATGCAAATTGAAAATTAGATCGCTTTCATCATCATCACCAATTTATCACCGGTTCAGAATAATGCAAAATTTGAATTCTGGAATATGGTTGAATCTTCATACGGGTGGTAGCTAGATAACTTACAAATAGCCATGCCCGATACCACCACCTTTTTTTTGTCCCACTAATGGGCAATGGCTCTCGGAATGGGAGAGGTTAGACCTGCGGATTGGCAGACTTCACATGCCTTCGTAAAAATTATGGAGAAGTTTACTGATAGCTCCTTCAAAATCACTAGCACTTGTCTTCGGTCCAGCTACTGGTTCATTAGATATTTGCGATATTACTTCATCACGCTTATATCTAAATTAGGCACATTGTCTAAAACTTCAGGGTTTTCTAAATTCAGTGACAGATCATCAATATCAACATCATTATCAACAGAGGGTTCAGAGACTAATGACTGTTTTTTATCGCTGGGGTTTGGGCGGTCCGTGAAAAAGATGGCAAAATCAGATTCGTTATATCGTCGTTTTTTCGTTTATAAGTTCTCATGCTGTAGTAAAAAAAAATAGTTTAAAATAATCATTCCAAACATTCAGGTAACCTGTTAATACTTGCCCCCAAACCTAGGTATTAACACGTAAATACTTGCCCCTCTGATGTGTTAATTATAGCCCCAAAGGTAGTACATTTTAATATTTAAATAACGTAATAAAATATTGGTCAATAGTTATGTCAAATATTAAACGTAGAATTGTTTAGTATAAAATATGCTACTAAGAAAACAAAAAATGTAATCATTACACTTTATAATTCATGTGCTAATCAAAAAATCGTGAACTGTAAAATGATCGTTACCTGCTTAAAAATATCGACCGGAACACAAATCACTCAAATGATGCGCGGGTCCCAACTGACCGGTACTGTGCCATGTGGCGCGATCTAATTGACAAATTAAGTCACGTACTGGACAAGTAGTAGGTATAATTCTAGAGAAATTTGCTTATTAATACTTACCTCTGTTAATTGTAGCCCCGCTCTCCCCTACTTACTGTCAACAAATTCAAGATTGAATTTTAAAATTTTCATCCTATAACTTACAGTAGATAGAATCATCTGGAAGCTGTTGAAGTTCTTTAATATAAACGACATAAACTGGATGGACGGAAAAAAACTCAACCATCGGGTAACTCCATCACAATTTAAGAAGTAACTTTAAAGTACGTTTACTAGGTTTGATAAATAACATAGGTAGGTACATAGTTTATGTGTAACTTGACATAGCTCATTAACTCATTAGGTAATGTACGCCAGAATTATCCAGCGTAATCGATGCTTAATTAAGTTATAATGGAACCACGCGAGTACTCTCTCCAGCTCACACCATGCGCTGTTCAGCGGGCTTCGCATATTTCATGCACGAAAAAACATATATGATACTACCGAAAATTGCATTTTCCATTTAAAATTACGATATCACTCCCGCTACGGGGTGAATTTTTTCGTCGTGAAGGCGCCTAGTGGTGCAAAATGACCTTGAGAATCGGTGCACACATTCTCACAAACGACAACAGCGCCTCTAACGGAAAACCTCAGAACTACCTTACAGAGCATACAATGACATGTCATGAGGTACTGTATTAATCGCCTGTATAACCCGCGCAGATAGAGAATAGATCTGAAAATGGCACTTAAAATACAAGCACAACACACAACACAAGCAAGGGTACTTAAAACACTGGATTGTAAAATTTGCCTTTATTAATTGTGACATTTCAGAATCAGATTATAAAAATAAAGAACAATAGGATGGGAATGGTATCAAAGGTTTTATAAACCGCTTGGTCCAGCAGTGTCCTGGTCATCTGTACCCATTACTGGTTCAATTCCCTCCATGAATTGGTTAAAATCTTCCATGGACTGGTCACTTTCACAGTCCTGGTCTTCAGAGTCGTCACTTTCATCTTCGGTGTTGCTGTTCAATTACATCACAAAATGTCAACGTTCGTAACAAAAACTTAACGAAAATAAATAACAATCAAATGTAACGCAAACAAAAACAACAATATCAACGAAAACAACAATTACTCGGAGTGCGTCAAGTAGCTTAGAAAGCGAATCCCGACTGATTATTTGTTTGCAGCTCGTACTTCACTGTGTGAGTATAGACAGCGATAGAGAGTGAGCGAGAACGCATGCGAGAGGACGCCATTTTCAAATCTATTCTCTATCTGCGCGGCTTATACGGGGAAGTGTTTCAGTAGATGGCGTTTATTTTAAGTAATAATTGACCTAACAAAAAATTTATAGGAAGGTACGACAACGTAATGAAATTAGATTTATGCAATTTTTTTAGTTACTTAAAATAATAACAAAAAAAAGTCATAAAAAAATAAAGAAAAAATTGAAAAAGAAAGGAAGTGTAACTGGAATTTGAACCCGAGTCTCTAGAGCGAGATTCTTACTCACTGCTAATGTCTATAATTTCCCCGTTATTGATATTATCTTTGGATTCTCTTTTCCTGTAATAAATACATATTATGACATATATAAATATTATTAGCTTTTTATTTCATTTGCATAAAATAATAACAAAAAAAAAGTCATAAAAAATAAAGAAAAAATTGAAAAAGATAGGAAGTGTAACTGGGATTTGAACCCGAGTCTCTGGAGCGAGATTCTTACTCGCCGCAAACTCCAATTACGCCATTTACAGCTATACGATTAGGGTTGAAAAACTGTGTACGTATCTATCTTTTTGTACTCTGCAGGATTGCAGAGAACAATGAAAATTAATAAATGTTTGACAAAATTTAAATCTTTACGTCATTCATGTGTGTGACGTTTGCTTTATATGAACACTTTTGATTTATTTCCCATGTTTATTTACAAAATAGGAGTCCGTTTACGCCCTTCTAACTTAAAAAAAATACTTATAACGTTAAATTATTTATATAAATTAACCTAATGTAATAACCAATCAATAAAAGTAATGAAATAACGTTGGAATCTTGCAGAAATTTTGCGGCAGAAAGCGCGACACGCCCGTCTAGCAAGAGGCCTCAGCCGCGACTGTCGGTACACGGCGTTTACACACACATGCTCGCGAGTTATGTTCTAAAACACTGCGCAAATGAGAACAAGGGTTTTTTGGAAATTCTACAAAATGGATTTAAAAAGTGGTATAACTGATATATTGTATTTATTGTGATGAAAAATATATGTTAAATTGAAAAAAAAAACACGTATTTTAGAAGGGATTTGATTGTTTAGAAGATTATTTTAGAGGTATCTTCGTGATTTTTTTCTATCGAGTCAACATTAATGTATTATGTTTTGAAGGCCGTAGCAATCTAACATATATCCCCAAGAATACCATATATTTTTTTTATTTGATTCTCTGCAATGGTTCGTGTGATATCTTGTTTATAAAACTCGCGTTTAGCCTCTGTAGTCCTCTGAAGCTTGACAACTTTTGCGACGACTTAATTATAATTACTGCAGTAGGTTACTGCTTCTAACCAGTTAATAAGCTATTCAGTGACTTCACAAATGCCTTTGACTTTGTGAATCACACAACGTTAGTATTAAATATGGCTTACAAAAATATTCGCTTTGTTTGGTTAGATCTTATTTAGCAAATAGTGTGTCTTTTGTAAATGTAGGGGTTCCGCAAGGTTCCTTCTTAGGTCCGTTTTTATTTTTAGTTTATTATAACCTGATCTATGATCTACCCTTACTGTGGAATTTTTTTCCTGTCCGCTTGCCCTGTCAAGTCCCTTATATACAGTTAAATTAATAAGTCAATGAAAATTTAAATAAAACACTAAAGTGATCAATGACAGGTTTGATGCGAACAATCTTGTTTTATGTGTTACATTTGTTTTTTGTGTGTTTTTAAAAAATCCGGCAACGGTCACCCTTAACAATGAAACACTGCAATTTGTGGATCAAACGGCCTGCGATACTTGAAGCCCTGCGAGAGTTGTTTAAGTCTTTAAATATTTTAACTATACCATGTCAATATATTTGTGAAATAATCATAATTTGTTTATAACGAAAAATAGGGTACTTAACACATAACTTAACTTTAATACAAGAAATAAAGATAAATTGATAAGCTCTAGACTATTTAACGAATCAAAATTATTTATGGAACTAGGTTCGCTTCTACAATAAAATACCTGAAAATATTAGGTAGGTACTTCTCTCTCAAGATATAAATTAAAACCTAACATACACTTTAAGTTCAATAAAAAGGTACCTGTATCAAATTATTAAATAATAATTTTGAAAATAGACTAGCCAGCTTATTACCTTGTTCTTCTAGTTAGCATAGCAATTTTGTGAATAAAAATGTAATGACGTTCATTAAGTGCATCCCTACAAATATCATACCTAATTATAGAAAGAAAATGAATCTGAATCTGAATCGTTTTTCTCTCTTTATTCAGTAACATCATAAAATCCTTGTGCCGACCATCATAAAGGTATTAAAGTTATCATTACAAGGAAAAGTATTAAAAGTTTCCAGCAAATTAATTTGAAGCAGCCTTTTTAAAGCTGCGGAGAGGATCCTAAAAAGAATTCTAAATAAATTCTCGTTGGGTGAAAAATGTATGAAACGTACCAGGAAGCCTCCTGGTTCCAGGACATCCTCTGTTCAAGTTTTGTTTTATCCGCGGTTAATTTTAAAGTGCTATGAGGAGCTTTTATGGGTTTTAATAATTGTTTAGTTTGCTAATGAAGTACCTACTTAACATAATTATTATAAGAATTAGGTACAGCGGCAATTATATAATAAATATAAACATAATGGACATTATCAGACACGGCCATCTGACTCCAAACTAGCGAGCTGGTGTCAGGGACTGATTTACATACATAGATATTTTTAAATGCATACATAAATAGATAATATTAACATCCAGACACAGATCAAACACACGTCATTCGTCACACAAATGTTTGTCGTGAGTGGGATTCGAACCCACGACCCCTGGCGTAATTAATAAATAAGTGAAATAAAACCTGCCCTACCTGGGATTCAAACTTGGGTTCCGCAGTTCTCCAAAATAACGATGAAGTTTGTAAAAATCCACGCAATTTAAATATTAAATTCAACATGCATCAATCACCGCAATTCTAGTCAAACATTTAACGTGCTACATAAATCCTCTGATGTTAAGCTTGTATATTGCACTGCCTCGCCTTATTATTTCAATTTTATTTTATGTTCATCTGAATCCTTAAAACGGCTACAGTTGGACCACTGAAGCCACTTCTTAGGGGTTGTCGGAACATGAAGTGAAACTTACGTAAGATTATAATTAAACCTACAAAATATCCACCATTTTTATTTTAAACTAGAGGACGCCCGCAGCTTCGCTCGCGTGGAATTAGACATTCACTAACTTCAAAAACGGCAAAGTTTCATACTAACTTTGCACCGCCGTTTTACCCCCTTAGGGTGTGAATTTTCAAAAATCCTTTCTTAGTGCTCCCCTACGTTATAAAAGGAACCCCTGTGCAAAATTTCAAGTTTCTAACTCTTACAGTTTATTAGGCCCTGCGTTGATATGTCAGTCAGTCAGTCAGTCAGTCAATCAGGCAGTCAGTCAGTCAGTTAGTCAGCTTCTCCTTTTATATATATATATAGATTATTTTATTGTGATTATTATACGTGCCTGTGTGTTTAATGTAGATGTTGCGATATTTGTCTCAGTATTCGACAAGTATAAATAGTACGATCGAAAACGAATACCTCTGTATTCATAATCGAAGAAGTAGCATAGTTGCATCTATTCATCCACTTATTATCACCAGTTATGTTTTGGTACAAACATAAATAGACAAGGAATATAATGTGATGGTTCCGCAGAAAATCTCTAGTTAGAAATTACAGCTTTTTTCGTCAATCACTTACTCGCATGTAATAAGACAAGAGATAATATCCCACACGATAACTCAGCAAGCATATAAAAAATTCATGCTAGGCCGAATTCGAACTGAAATAACTGTTTCCCATTTACTTTTTATGACTTTCGGAGTTAACATCGTGTAGGGTTTATCTTTTTTGTATTATAATATGATCATGCGGTGACAGCTCAGTGGCTATCGAACTCGCTCTCATTCGAGCGGTCCGGATTCAAGCCCCGGCGGCACGCACCAATGACTTTTGTAAGTTATGTGCGATTTAAGAAATTAAATGTCACTTGCTACACAGGACGCATCGTGAGGAAACCTGCATACCTGAGAGTTCTTCATAATGTTCTCGAAGGCTTGTGAAGTCTGCCAATCCGCTCTTGGCCAGCGTGGATTATGGCCCAATCCCTCCTATTTTGAGAGGAGACCCGTGCCCAACAGTGGGACAAAGAAAGGGTTGTGATGATGATGATATGATCATGCTGAGCTGCCTTAATTGTTGGTCTAGTGATCGCAAGAGTAAGACTGCTAATCTAGAGGTAATGTGTTCAATCGCCTGTTCGGGAAAACTATTATTAGATTTTTCTGGAACTAGAAATTCTCAGTTTGGTTTTGGTGACCCATTGGTGGGTTGTTTGGTGAAGTTTTATAGAATAATTTGCGGATATCACGGATTAGGTATATACGCGTTATGAATTGATCATCATATCGTCGAGCTTGATGTATGATTATCATGGGTCTGGTCCCAGAATAAGAAGAATAAGGCCTTAGTAAAAGGGTGGATGAACTATATCGGTTTAGGTTTAAAGATTCTATAGTTCTCATAAGACATACCAACCTACTTGGTTTTGTTCAAATCTAGGATGACATGTATAAAAAAACATGAAAGTCATTTGTGTCTAGTCACAGAGGATCTGAAGATACAGGTTCGCACTACTTGGCCATTGCAATTGTATCGTCCCACTATTACCCTAGACGAAATTACGTATAAGACACCCGTGATACTTACCTGACATGTAACGATGCAACTGATGTCCCCTTTGCGAGGAAATAAAAGAAACACGGTTGTTGTCAATAACATCAGCTGGTGTCCCGTAGGGGCAGGGTCATTCACCTTTGTATTTACTTAGACCTATGGGCGGGGGATGGAATAGTTGCTTAAAGATTTTGGCAAACCATCAAAGAGTAAATGTTGATCATGGTTGCTATGTATCTTATCTTACCTCTATTTTAAAACGATATTTGTTAGGTTCTTTAACCAGTTATTTTTCGTCTCCTATTTTATTCGTATCGTATCTACCTACTCGATGAATTTTTCCAGCTTTTTGGTTTATAGAGGTATTATAATAGGATAGGTAAAGGTTAATCACCGGGGCGGTACCAATATCGGTCAGGGTCAATTTTTACCTGTTTTAAGCTACTAAAAATTCCGCTTCATAGAACTGCGAAATTGACAACTTATAAAAATGAGTATCTAACACGTAAAACAAAAAATACCGATTCTTTATTTTTCTGAAATGGAAAATATTTACATTTTTATATTTTTTTATATTACCTGCTGCATTTTTACAAAAAATCAAAATAATAACAACATCGGGTAAAAGTTAAAAGTCTATGCTTTTGTAGACAACCGAACTAAACTGTAGGATTTTATAACTATAAATGATTGCATTATCATCGATTCTTGCTACGTGTACAACCGACGTTTTGAAATGGGCGAAAATCACGTTCAATAAGTCTGTACATAAAAGCGTGCCAAACCAAAAAATGTAGACGGCGTCATTGCACCGGCGGCAGAACAATTTAGATTATCTTTGCTTCAACACATGCAACAAGCTTATTCGTCAATGACGTCATTTGGCATTTAAGACTTTAAGGAGGTAGAATTCAGATTCAAATCAGATGTTATTATTTTTTTATTCGCATTTATTTGCATAATGAACGTCATTATATTTTTTATCCACCGCCGGTTCACAAAGTTGGTGCTATCGAGAAGAACACAGAAATACCCTATTCAAAATTTGATAAAGGTACATTATTATTAAAGTTAAAGTGGAGCTAGAGATACTTCGCACCAAGGGTTTTTATCGTGTAAGTAGTCATTTGTTTTATAGAAGGGGTTTTGTTTAATTATTATGTTATTTTGAAAATATAATGTGAATTTTTAAATCCAAAAATATATTATGTGATATGTAGTTTCAGTTTTAATAAATCACGTGTATACGTGTACTTTTGTTAACGATGATTCGTTTTATGGGAAAATAATAAAGGAAATGTAAAAAAATATTATATTAGATAAATAAATAAATTAAACGTTGTATAATTATTCCAGTAAATGAGTTTCCAGATTTTTATGATACTACTTTTCTCCTAAAACTTACTTACTTTTTATCTAAAAGCACAATAAAACAGATTATAAAAATATTTTACACTAGTGTTAAATCACGCTTCACTGCCTTTTATAACTAGAATCGAAAAAGGGTCACATAAAAAATGTTCCGGTAAGAAATTCATTGGGATGAATCGCACAATTCACAATAAAGTATATCGTCCACTATAGATAAAGACTTCGAATGTGCAAAGTAGCAATGTTATCGCACAATTCACAATAAAGTATATCGTCCACTATAGATAAAGACTTCGAATGTGCAAAGTAGCAATGTTATTACCTTTCCATCTTTCCAGTTAGTCGGAAAGTTTCTCGTACGCAGAATACCATTAAAGAGCTTGGTCAAACTGCCTAGGCCTAGGTCCTTGGAGGGAAGCATAGCTAACGCCGTAGGGACTCCATCAACGCCTGGCGCTTTGCACTTAGGTAAGCGCTGAGCGACCTTCCACGTATCCGTGGGTGAGATGACATTAGGGACACAAATTACGAGTTACAAGATACAATTCAATATTTAATACAACATTTAATTTGAGTAAGGAAATTTCTGAGCACCTAATATAATGGATGAGACGCATATGCGTAGTTTAAAAGAAAAAGATTTGTGACTATTACGGGAACACAATAAAGTGCATAAGGAATATTTATTATTTTATCACAAACGCGACTTTTATAGTGAATATGATTTAGTGTCAAACGATTTAGGGGGCGATTGCGGGAAGTCGGCCATTTTCGATTTCACGGTCCGAATCATTTCTAGATTTATTCTAATATTATGATATCGTGAAAATAGAATGTATGTATGTATTGCAATACAACCCCGGAAGGATGCAATTGTCAGATACCGGAAAGGGGCGAAAACGTTGTTAATATTTATTTTATTTGAACTAGGTCTTCGAATATACAAATATGCAGATCTCCCCCACAAACACAGCTGGCCGTAGCCCCACCGTAATCGGTGGGACCACGCCGACCAGTAGGGGTAATCCCCTACTGGTAGGACCCGGTATACCAGAAAGAGCCGTTGACCTACTGGCCTAGGGGTAAGTTAAAGTATCGTTATATGTATTTTTATTTAAATATTTAAAATGAATTATTTGAAGTGACAAAAATTCATATTGAAAGGAATTATAAGGTGTTGAATTATCTGATAACAATCGACAATCCAATAAGCCTAACCCAACAAAGGCTGTTACAGCAATAAATCAGTTTAAATCTAACAGCTCAAGTGTTAATTTCAAACTCTAATTAGCTGTCGAGTTCCTTAGCCCATTAAACGTTTTAGATAACAGTTGAAATTAATTAGTGCTAAGAAACCGGTGATAAATTCTCAAAAGCCGGATGTAAATTTGATAAATCTGTTAATCGAACCGGGTTTGAAATTGCCGCTGAGTCTTTATCAGCAATTAAATTCACTTGCAGTTTCCGCATTTTGGGTGAATCGATGGGCATTTTGCGAGTACCTTACGCTTTTTCAACCTCCGGTCTTACTTATAAACGTTACTTAATATTTAATCTATTGCTTAGCAATGGATTAACAAAAACCTCACTTATAAACACTACTTAGCGTTAAGAAGTCGTTAAGTAGGGTTTAAATAGCTGTCAAAATTAAACACTGCCGAGACATAGTTTAACTCACGCTAAGCGGCAAGATGGCGGATTTCACATAAATCAGCTGTTCTATTGTGATGTCTGATCAATTAATTTGCGATTGTTTGTTAGTAAAAAAAATTATATTTGTGCATAAAACATGGATGGATTGGAAGATCTTCGTGATTTCCAAAACGACGTAGCTGATTTAAGCAGTTTCAGAGCTAGGAGGAGAATAAAGACGAAGAATTACAGAGTTCGCTTTAATTCGCTACAAAGTTTATCGGATGAGGAATTTAAACTTAGATACCGATTTAGTAAAGAAAACATGAGTCGTATCATAGAAATAGTGAGACCTGATATCCAGGGCGATACTCGAGGTGGCAGCATTTCTGTAGAATTGCAAGTAATGTCAGTAATCAGATATTGGGCCCGTCATGAGGTAAATCGCCTAATTACTATTTTTTCAAGTTTTCATATATCTATATAATAAAAATGAATCGCAAAATGTGTTGGTAAGCGCATAACTCAACAACGCCTGGACCAATTTGGACAATTCTTTTTTTTAAATGTTCGTTGATGTTCAAGGATGGTTTTTACGGCGAGAAAAATTTGAAAATTCATCCCCTAAGGGGGTAAAACGGGGGTGCAAAGTTAGTATGAAGCTTTGCCGTTTTTGAAGTAAGTGAATGTGTAACGCGAGCGAAGCTGCGGGCGTCCACTAGTTTACTATAAAGGAGTATAATGAAGATTTTGTACCTTACTAATGTTTACTATATGTACCTAACTATATTTTCAGATTCAAGAGGACAACGCTGACATTCACGGCATGAGCCAGCAGACTCTGTCGCGCTTGTCCCGCAAAGAGGCGATAGCCTTGGCTTCGAAAAGCTCGCGTTATATCAAAATGCCGTCAAATATATCGGAAGAGATTAATGCGATCCGATAATTTGAAGCCATTTGCGGGCTTCAGTTTCCAGTCGTTTCAGAGATTAGCCGGAACTAACAGACAGACAGACAAAAATTATAAAAAATGTTATTTTGGTATATATACCGTGTATGCATACATACATGAATTTAGTAAAAAGATTACAAACAGACACTCCAATTTTATTTAGTTGTATAGATGACAATTTAATTAGAATACATTAATCATAATAAAACATTCATTTTCTTTTAATTTTCTTATTTTAATCTGCCAATTCATGACACTGACAATGTCATAGATGATAGAATATGGAAAAAATAGAACTTTTAACAATTTCGTTCATTCAATATCGTTCTTTGTTCGTTTCTTAACTAAGTAACAGCTAATCAACGTTTATAAGTAATGAAAAGTTAAACGTGGATTAACTTCTTAAGAGCGGTTTAACTAAGCGGTGCCTAAGTATAGATTAGTGAGATTTTTATAAGTAAGACCGTAATTGTATAGTGTTCTTGATTTTGTTTGTATCTGACTGTTTACATACTGTCGCACACCTACTATCTACATCTATATATATCTGATACCTGTCTACTTCTAACTATACATGCAACGTGAAGTTTTGTGTTAAATTTACATAAAACGTATGTGTCATCGTCACGTTATATTATGTAAAACGTACCGAAGGCGCGTTTTCAGATAGGCTTTACTTTCAAGCACGTGAAGGCAAGCCATACTTCCGTTACGTTAACTCTGTAAGCAATAGTGTGTGGCACGCATATCCCGACAAAAGTACCTCGTCGAATACGTTGATACTTATTTAGAAAGCGCATACGATTTTTTTGTTGACACCCAAGTGGTATGCTACTAGCATATAGGGCTGCGATACTTTAAAAAAGAGTGGCAGCGCGAACCTACAAAATAACTGGTGATAAGTTTTAGTATACTTCAAGCCTCTACATACAAAAACCCCCAAAGGGTCGGGGGGTTTTTCTTTCTTCCTTTTTGTTCTCATCACTATATCAATACCGTGATCATGTGTGTGATGGTGATTTGAATGACTGATTTTATTATCTATACCGCAAAACCACAAAATGGTATACAAAATAATAAAATGACATACATCAATCGGAAAGGGACAAAGTTGACATCAGTAGGTAGGTACTTCTTGCACTTATAACGGTCTGTATTCAGTATTTCCCTAGACGTTCAAGTAGTACGGCTCAGAACTAAGGGTCGACCGAGACTAATTTTACATTCTCGGCCGAGACCGAGACCGAGACCGAGAATAGTATTAAGTCTCGGCCGAGACCGAGACCGAGACCGAGAATGTATAATTTTATGAAAAATAAAAAAAAAAACGTTAAGTACTTTTTATCATTCAATATTTTAATAATCAAAATTGAACAAGACAATGTTGTAACATAAAAATAATAATTTTTCTGCATTTTCGCCTTTCAGCGAATGCCGCCTTTCATCGTACAATTGACCAGCCCTGCTGAACAGTTGCTCGCTGGCGACGCTTGTTGGCGGAGCTGAGAGGAATTTGTTTGCCGCTGGTCTTAGTATTTTGTAAGGCGATGAATGCCAATACTCAAAGATATTAGCGTTTCTTTGCAGTCTTGGCTCTCGAAGGAAGGTATCAACAGCAATTTCTATTACAGAATTTGGGTTGATTTCTTCGCTAGTTGGGGAATCTTCTAGTTCCACAGAATCGTGGGCTGCCCACAAATTGTTATTTCCAGACGTGTCTGAAGGCGGCGATGACAACGACGACTTAGAGGTACTTCTCGTGGCTTGCGAATCTATGCATAAATGTTTATTAATAGTTTCTATTATATTTATCTTTGCCAAATTAATTTCGTTCTCAGTAAGGTATTTAGTTTTAAATCGTGGGTCCAAA
Organism: Carterocephalus palaemon; assembly: GCA_944567765.1. Taxonomy (NCBI): domain Eukaryota; kingdom Metazoa; phylum Arthropoda; class Insecta; order Lepidoptera; family Hesperiidae; genus Carterocephalus; species Carterocephalus palaemon. Next base: position 8,324,598 of record OX155651.1, on the reverse strand, counting down.
AGTGTTGCCGTAATCAATGGTAAACAATTTTTTATAAATGAAAACCGCTGATTAAATGTATTGAGCAGCTTGCTCTTCATAGCCTCTATGTGTGAACAGTTTCCAATGTTATCAGTTTCAGACTCTTCTCCAATGTCACCAGAAGTCTGGGACTGGTTTCCTATTGTTGACATTAATTTTCCATTCAACATAGCCACCAATGGTATAACCATTGACACACAAGACGTGTCCGAAGAGATATCCAATGTAGCCTGGTAAAAACATTGCAAAACCTCGACTATGTCCTTCATGATATTCCATTCTTCACTATTAATTTCTTCTATAGCTCCTCTTTCAATACGGTATAGATTGATTGCATTTTTTTGTTCAATCAGCCGATCCATCATCAAGTACGTACTGTTCCACCGTGTGTCTACGTCTTGAAACAGTGTATGTTGGGGCAATTGTAAAGTCTGTTGAAAAGTGCTTAAGTACCTTCGGGCTTGTTCACTTCTGTGGAAATGTCCAACAATTTTTCGGCATTTCTTTTTCAGTGTTTCTGCTTGAGGTACCGAAAAAATGGCATCATTTATCGTCAACTGCAGTGTATGGGCAACACAGCCCAAGGCTGCGTATTCAGCTACTCGAGTAGCTCGTGACATATTTGCAGCGTTATCTCGCACTGCCAGGTGTATTTTGGATTCTATATTGTACTTTGCAGCAATTTCTTTGAGGTTTTCCGCAATATAGTTGCCAGTGTGGTCTCTTTCCAAAACGCGTGCGCCCAGTACCACTTTAAGCCGTTGTTCATTTCGAATAAAATGGGCGGTGAAGCTTAGCAGGGAACAAGTCTTTGTGGGGTTTGACCATATATCGGTTGTAAAGCTGATCCAGTCTGCTTCTGATAACAAAGCCACCACTTTGGCTTCAACTTTCTCATATGTGTTTGGCATTAACTGACTGCGAAAGTATTTTTCCGATTTCAATTTATAACGTTTTGGACCAGAGGGATCAGAAAAATTCAATCGTTGAAATCCTTCTCCTGACACTGTAGTATAAGGTTGCATGTCTACTATAATATAATCCATAATAGCTTTATCTATTCGTCTAGAAATGGGATGATCATCTGGCCATTTCGCTGAAGGCGGATTTGTTATTAATTCTGGAATAGTAGCTTGCTGCTTGGTATCATTTTTTTCAATTTCTAAGCAGAGACGAACAGGTTTTGAAACAGTTTGTTTTAAACTACTTTCTTGGGCAATTTCTGCTAGTTTAATCGCATACTGTTCATTTTGAGTTGAATGATACTTCGATAGGTGAAGTTTTAAGCCTTTAATAGTTTGGTATTTTGGTTGAGGACTGCCCAATGACAGCATTTTATTACATATCTTACAGGTCGCTTTTGACGGGTGTACTATATTTTTTCCAAAATACTCCCAAATAGGATTAACCTTAGGCATTTTAAGTTATCATCTGTAACAAACATTGAAATAACATAAATATTCTTATTTGTATTTGTTGTGGTTGTTTAATAATAATGAAAAGCACTAGCGAAGATGATGATCAAAATGATGATTGCTTTAACGTATTACTAAGGCACTACTGTCTGTTATATACCGAGGCCGCTATACGCCGTTGCATTTTAATTATTATAAAATATATACCTAATTTTACAGTTTGTTTACCAAATTATAGACTATAAATGTTGAAATAATATACGAAACTTTGTTCCGAACCGCTTAAATTAGATTACAAACGTTCTTGCATTAACAGGAATTACTACCTACATAAATAAAAATATACCTATCCAAGATACCTACTTACTCGTTAAAATGCATCTCGAAGAATGAATATTTGCCCCATATCCACTAATAGTAAAAGTTAATACTAAAATGTAATAAATAAGCTGTAAACAAAGCTTACCCGCAAGATTCACTTCACTATAACAACAAAAGTACCACCGGTAAAAGTAAAACTAAAGTAAAACCGGGTGCTGCACATCGCTCATGTGTGATTCGTCGCTTGTGATTTGATTAGTTAAAAAAACAGTGACGCATCACTTGGCGTCACAGTTTTAACCAATTACAGTCGTCCGACCGTCACAGTGCCGTACTAATGAACCAATCAAGAGGACGCGCGGGTGCAAAATTTGACGTGTAATAGTCTCGGCCATGGCCGAGAGTCTCGGCAGTTTTTAGCCGAGAGCCGAGACCGAGATCTCGGCTCGTTTTTTGGCCGAGAATAGGGTATGCCGAGACCGAGACCGAGATCTCGGTCGACCCTTACTCAGAACTAACAAAGAACAATTTTAGATGTTATTATCATTTCATTGAATGAATAAAAATATTAAAACCTGTATAATTTCTGTAACTACCCAAAAGTTTTCAACCCTGAGACTACAGTGTTTCCCGAATGGTGGAGGCTTTCCCGAACACCGTATCAGTATTCCGCAGTCGTCGCGACAGGGGCGACGCGTATCCAGCCAGCATTTCATTACAGTTTCCCCAGACATGGGCTATACATACATACATTGATAGAGGAATGATGGCGGTTTTGTTATTGAACTGAAATCAAAAAGCGAAGCTTCTATATGGAAGTCTAGTGATGGCACGACTGTCAATCATCACATTGTCTGAAAATATTTGAATTTGCTACACCTTCCTGATTTTTTTCTTTTTAATTTTGACTAGAACGTGCCTATACAATCAACTGGACAAGGAACTGTAGGGACGTTATTGCGCTAAACAAGCTTTTGCACGATTATCATTTTTTTACGATACAATGATACATAGATAAAAAAAAGAAAGAAAGAAAGAAAAGCTTTTATTTCGTTTTTTCTGACGCATGTTTAGCGGTTAATGTTTGAACACCTTATATCTAATATTAAACAAAAAAAAAACAGTAAAAGTAAAAATAACAGTAAATAATATGAGTAATCCATCCTCCAATACCCTCTCTATGTTCCACTGTTGGGCACGAGTCTCCTCTCGCACTGGGAGGGATTAGGCCATGGTCCACCATACTGGCCACCACCACATGCTTTCTAAAACATTTTGAAAATCTCTCAGGCATGCTGGTTTCCGTAACATATTTTCCTGTAGGTACCATTACATCAGGTGACATTTATTTTCTTAAAACCTACATAACTTACAAAAACCATTGGTGCAATGCAATGCATTGCATTGGTGCATTGCTTTCATTTCAATGCTTTGAAAATCCATTGCTTAGATTTGCACCCAGACTTCCTGAGTGAGAGACGAGTTCGATAACGCTGTACTGTTGTACTGTATCGCTATTATAATTTGGTTTATTTTGATTGATATTTTAGTCACATCAGGAAGATTAATACGAAGCACTGTTCTACTAATTCCTAGCGACAAAACGGAATTTCTTTCCCACCCCAGCCACAAGAGAGAATGAGTTCGACCAGCCTCCAATTGTAATTCGTTTCACGTTTTGAGTTTTATTGGAATTAAGCTGTACTGAACCCTTTACGTCGACGTTTTCCCAGCTTTGTAGAAGATTACCGTTTTCCAAAGGGGATTGCAGTTCGCTTTTGTACACAGCATGGTGAGGTCGTAAAGCCACTATGTAATCCATGAGGGTTTGATAAAAAATAAATAAAAGAACCTTTACCTTAATGAACCGTTGTTATAAACCTGCAGAGTACCTATCGTAAAATTGGAGATAATTCCATGAGTCGTCAGTTTTTACCGTTCTTTCATATTCATATTAATACTTATTTATATAAAAGAAGGTACCATACATATTGTTGCTGCAACCCATAGAAGTCCCACTGCTGGGCACGGGTCTCGACCACAGACAGCTGCGGGAGGTCTAGAAATATTTCATTATCAAATCGCTGTACTTGTTACGTATCTCTTCTCCCGATTAAGAAGGCCTGTACGATACTAAGGTGCTGCCAGCCCGATAGACGGAAGTTTTAAGACCGCCCAAAGTTTCTTTGACATTGCTTAACAACTAGTATCTTACAATAATAATAACTGGGACCGACGGTTTAACGCACAGAACAGATAAAAGAGGTTTAACGTACCCTCCGAAGCACGGAACCCAACTACCTGTCGCTATCTTGGTGGCTTAACTCCATCGCTCGATTGATCTTGTTCCTGGTTCTACACAGTGAAGTTGTCTCCCACCATTCTCCGTAATTCCACGGTCCACCGAATTTAAACATCCAGGTATTTTTTAAATAGTTTATACTATTACAGTCAATTTTTCAAACTATTGTACCTCCTAAACGCCTTCATTTATTGGTAGATGACCACATTTTAGTAGCTATGCAGCTACCCATCTATATAAAGCCTGTAGCTAACTAGTTTAACATGCCCTCCGAAGGACGGTAACGTCCATGAAATTTTGCCACTACCGTTCACCCATCCACAAACCGACCGCACCCGTCGTTGCCTAACTCTGTTGATCACATTGATACGACCATCGGGCTGTAGACGCTATAAAGCCTCTAATGCAGTTTAATTAGGTGTCAGTTTTTTACAAAATATTCACAACCCATTACTATTTTTCTCCTCATAGAAACCATTTTAGCGTGCATTTTGTATGAAATTCAATTCCACAGATAACTTACATCAAATGTGATGTTCAGAATGCTCGTAACTTTAGAAGGTATTTAATTTATTTTTATTAGTATCTTCTGGCACTAAGCAGCAGTATTTAGAAAACCAGTTCGAAACTTATTTGGGTTACAGGTGCTTTATGCGATAGGTCTATGGAGCTACTGACTATTCCGTAGGAGGGCAGCCGCTTACTGGGCCTGTTTGTCTGTGGTAATTAATTAAACAATAAAATATGTAAAAAGATAATCTTCGAGTAAATATCTAAGGATTAACTTACGGTGAATATATTGTGGAGAATCCTGCTTACATGCCTGTTCTCAAGAGATACATTTTTGTAGGTGTACGTCACTTGTATACGGCTCTTTACGTCTTAGTTTTTTAGACGAGTACAATGAACTGATAGACACTACAGACCTTGTCTGTTAACTATATCATTGAGGAAGGTCAAAGGTAATGTAGTCCGTGCTTACAGATATATTAACCCCTTCTTCCGTGAAAATAAAGGGTGTGTGTGTAAGGTGGATTATAATAAAAAAAGTTATTACAATATAGATAACAATTCAATTTAAATAATAAGCTTAGATAAACGGTAAATAAAAGAGAAGAACATGCTTGCTCAAATTGTAAGTTTCATCGCGTTGGTTCCGCGTATAAAACAAAAGATAAATGCAATAGGCAATACGTTGTCGTCATAAAATGCGTCGTACTCGTAAACTATTGGGGGTTTTATGATTCATCTCTTCTGTTTGCGTATACCCTCGAAGTAGCTAAATGTACAGTTACCAACGAAAGATATTACGCGTTTTGAATAAATTCAATATTCTTTTCTGCGTGAGTTTTATTTTTATCGTGCTTCATGTGTATATGTTATCTAGCCTACCTAGAAAAATACATATTATTACGTCTTCTATATACCAAACTTAACTGATCATTTTTTATAACGTTTTTATGTAACTAGCAGCAGTATTTTCACCCAATAGAACTGTATAAAACTTGAACAGGAACATACAGGAATGGGAATGAATGATAGTCCTTATGATAGTAGTATGTATGAGATGTCAAATTTAATGAAAATGACACCAAGTACCTAGTCCCTGAGGGACTAGAATTGTAAACGTATCTAAGATGACAGAAAATAACCGGTTTTTGTTGACCGGAAGGTAGGTAACGATATTATACCAAAATGCTTGTGGTACAAAAATTACGAATTTGCGAAAAAAAATAAAAAAATAACGAATTTGATATTTTGAACAAAACACCAGTAAAATAGTCTACCCGACAGTACGTTAGTGCCAAATTTGGGCAGTGCTCGTGTCTAAGTAAATTTGGCCATCTCACCCAATCTTCGTTTACGAGGGGTCAGACCCTCAAGGTATCGAGATTTGAGGGCATTTGCAATGAATCTTGACTGTTCGTGTACAGTTCTTATTTAATTTACTATCATCTACTATTTTTTCTCTCGTTAAATTGGTCTTGGCACTAATTATATTACGCCTAAAGATAATGAAAGTAAAACCATAAAATATAACGCCCTTTGATAGGGTCGTGATTTTAACAGACTTTAATCTAATAATATACAAACTCCAAAGGTGGAAAGAAACTAAATTTTAGTTTAAACAAATTATAGAAATGCCCTTTAAAGTCTTCGACAACCGTTGCGAGGAGTCACGACTAGGGTCGTTTATCTAAATAACAATGCTCGATTTCTACGTTAACTTTTACAGGAATAACTTTTCTGAATGAGATTCAAACAAGAATAGCTTACCTACATAGTAGCGCACCAGTCAAGTTACTTTAGATATAAAACATAATATGTATAAACACATCTGTCTAACCCCTTGAGGGAAATTTTTCCTCCTTTTTATTGCGTGATGTTATGTTATGAGGAAATTATGTTAAAAAGTGGTTTTTCAACTACATTTATTTATTTTATAAGTAATGCTTCATACGTATCAAGTAATCTTTTAGTAATACCTAGAAAGTACAATGCTATAATGAAGGTATGCCATATTTGCAAGTATGTATAATTATTTTGAAAAAGTCCTATTGAATATTTTATACCTTGGCTACATTTTTTACATTCATACTTTAAGTAGAATAGAATGGATATTTCCGTGAAACTCATTCGTCTGTGAAATAATTCTCCGAGAATTCACAGTGTAACTTTTTAAGTTACTTGAATATCTTTCGAAGTGGAGATTAAGTGAATTGGAAGCTTTAGGTACACGAAAACGAAAGTATTATTTTGGTAAAACTCAATTTGTAAAATTTCTCGACTCAAGTCTCGTACTTAAGAGCTCAAACATTTATCGCAGGTCATTCTAACCACTTCTTCAAACAGGGTATGGATACATTTTATACTAGCTTTTACCCGCGGCTCCGCCCGCGTGGTCAAAGGGAATTAACAATGAGTTGTATAACATACATAGATAAGAACTTGAAAATGAATTATACTAACGCCATCTATTAACAACATCCGGAACTAAATATCTAGCAAATAACAAAACATCGATATCTTCCCATGGGGATGTTTTACCGCGGTAAAAAGTAGCCTACGTCACCCTCCACCCTCCTCACTATCTCCACACACAAAAACCATACCATATAATAGCTTCGTTGCGACGTGAAAGCCGGACAAACAAACACACTTTCACATTTATAATATTATAGTATATATATAGTATATATAACCCCATACCTTAATAATGCGAATATGCTAAAAATGAAATATCGTAGAATGTTACATTTCGCCACATTGCTATTCGGGGTTGTCCAAACGGAATCTCCACCTTACCTTTATGGAAAATTACGATGGCTAAAGTCTTGTAATGTAAAATATATAACAAGGGGTTCCTCGTATAAACTTAGTTATAACAGGGGTTGTTCGCACGCTTTTCGGGGTAGTTTTCAATATAATGCGACTCATTGCTGGAATAATCTCCCGCCACCTATCAGGAGCCTTAAATCGATACAAAACTTTAAAATTAAATTCAAAATGCATCTCCTAAACATACAAAAAATTTCAACATAAAATCACACACATTCACTCATACGCGTACACACACACACACATATACACACACACACACACACACACACACATACTTAACTTAAATCTGCTACTCCGGGTATCCACATTATGCTAATTTTAAAATTATAGAAAAACCCATGAAATTGTTCCTTTTTTTCTACCTAAAAATATTTATAGTATACCTAGTAGTTGTAAACAAATGTACACCACTGCCCAAACTACTTCAACTGGGGCGCACTGAAAACCAGCAGCTGAGGTTTTATGCCAAAGCATAAGCTGAGTGCGCTCCAATTTTTCACTGGTGGCAACAGCTGTTTTGAAAAAAAAAAAACGTGTTAATACCTAATAATAATAATTTGTAATAATAAGTGTAATAATAATAATTTAAGTTAAACCTAATTTAAGTTTTTTTTTTTTATATTACTGTTTTTTGTCTCCTCGTATTTTTTATTATCATGTTTTTTATTTTAGATTTAAGTCTTATTGTATTTTTTATTTTTATTTTTTGTATTGCTGGTCACTGGTGAAAATAAAAGCTATTCTATTCTATTCTATTCTATTCTATATATAGTATATAGTATATAGTATATAGTATGGAGATGGATTTGATGTCTAAACGTTATATTTAATTAAATGAATGAGTGAATTCCAAACACACCAGTGGGTAGGTAGCTAATTCAATCGGACAATATCGATTCATGTGAAGAAAGGACTAATAGCAAAAACAGTTCACCTCGACACAAGAGAGTATATCTATGACTAAGCAAGTTCTTTGCTTTTTTCGCTTTTTCTTTTAACAAGGTACTCTGTGGCATTTTACAGCATTTTTTCTAACATAAAATGGGTGAAATTTTCTATCGCTATTTTGGGAGCAGTCGATATCCAAAGCTGACATAGCATGATTTCCACAATAAAAGATTTACTTGAAAGAAAAGCGCGGGAGGCACGTATTTCCTCTTATGCTTGGATCTTCAATATTCTAAGATCTCTCCACTTCGCACGTGTCAAATGTTTATGTTATTGCGCGAATGTGTGTAGATTCTGTATGGGTTTTAGGGTTACTCTAAGTTGCAGGAAAAATTGCGCTTTGAAAAGTGTCGAGTTTGGGAAGAAGGCAAGTTGGAAATAAAGTTTGCGAAAGTTACGATATAAATTGACTTATTGAGTCGAGTATTGTGTCGTGTGTAGTGATGAATTTGTTAAAAAATTAGCAATTTATTGCAAGACTTAGATTACAATTAAAATATCAAAACTCTCGAACTCCCTCAACTGTGACTGTGGGAGGGACCTGGAAGTGCTTTAGTGTTGAAGTCGGTTTTTATATTTTAATATCGTTATTTTATATGTAAATTTTGTGTATTAGTTTATTATTTTTGTAACTCTCTTAACCTCTCTCTTTCATTCCGCTGTAGAGAGATAAACACATAAATTTCTATACACACAGATCTATTCAGTAATCAGGCCTTTCAAAAAAAGAAGAATTATCAAAACCCGAACACAAACAGCGACGCTACAGAGCAATTAACACTTAACTATTACTAACATTGCTACTCTTATTACGCTTGTTTACTAGAAGTAATTGCTTTGAAGTTATTGCTGCACATACATAAAAAAAAGTACAGGCGAATTTAGAACCACCTCCTTTTTTCGAAGTCGGTTAAAACTGTAACACAAGGCGGTCAGAGCATAATGATTTAAATATTTTTTCAAGTAGGTATTTCAATTCCATCGATATTATGGTTATATCCACTAAACTTCATACGTAGTCAGTTAGTAAAGCTCAATGGCTCACTGCGATCGTATGTGATCGACCGAGATAAGCAACGACAGACGTGGTCGGTTTGTGGATGATTCACTGCTATATAGTGGCAAAATTTCATGGGAGCATCCGTGCTTCGGGTGGGACGTTAAGCCGTCAGTCCAATCCTTTATCGAAGACCTTCGGGTAGCTAGAGAATATTCGACAGTGGGTTGGCCACTAACCCCTCCACCAATCCGCATTGGAGCAGCGTGATGTATTATGCGAATATATTTTTTTTAAATCACTTAGATATTTTAGCGTCAATATCTGTTAGAAAAATCTTCTTCTAGTTTGGGCCGTGTGCGAGAATGTCCATCATATTTATTTATTTATATATATTTAAATAATCGAAGTATAAAATGTTAAAAATTTTAATACTATATACCATAGGTACCAGGAAAGTAACGCTCAAGTCTTGTTACACAGCAAAGTTATATTATCTATTCTTGTCGTTTTCTGCTACAACTACAAAGAGTGTTTGTTGGTGAAACTTTTAGGTGTGAATATTTTACTCAGCGTGCTCATCTTTTAGTACCTATGTTCGCAGCAACTGTTAAGTTGTCTCGTATCGTAACTATTAAGTATAATCAATAAGCATAAATCGTATAAGAAATGCATATGAAAGCAATTACATACAAATACCATTCATCCTAATTATTAAGGAAATTCCTATCTCAAGTAAATCTGGATCTCTTTCATCCTTAGGGTTTCAATAAGAAAACATGTGGTTTAATGTTCGATCTGAATCATACAGACTTCAACCAGGTATAAAGAAGTTGGCGACAAGAATTTATTGTTCCGCCGAGGCAGTTTCGTCAAGAGCTGACGAAGGAAATAAAGTAATAATACCTGAGATGAATCATGTGAAATCCCTGGATAACGTCACATTTGTTCCACAAAGTTTTCCTTTATTCTTGCTCTTGAGTATTCATGAGAGTAGCCTATTAGGGATAAAATGAGTCACGAACGAGCTTTGATTATTCTAACATCTGAATTATGATTACGAGTACGAGTATATACTACGTTTTTTTTGACTTGTCCTGTTTAGTACATTGTGTTTTTATCGTTGTGACTAGCTTTCGCTTCGCCCGCGTCATATCGTTTTAGGTGCAGTATTACCTCTCTACCATAAAGGGATGTTTTAAAATAATAATTATAGCCTTTATCAATGGCAAGCTACTTCAAAGATTACTACTGTTATTCGAAGACGATAAATAGATAATTATCGATTAAAAATCGAAGTATTAGTTTAGTGTTTTAGGCCATTTCACGGAAACCGTTCAATTTTCCGTGATAAAAAGTATCACATTACCTACTCTTCATGCCATATACAAAATTATATGCAAAACTACACTTCAATATATCATTCTGTTAAAGAGGAGAACCACAAGAACAAACCAACAAATCAACAAAAACTCGAATGATTACCACAGGGTTTTGGTCCAAAACGGACTCTTACCGGAAAATTTTCTACATTTTTAAAATTTGGTATTTAGGGCAATTCTAACAACGCTTTCAGGTATTCCTTTTTTATAATATTTTCCTACTTCTATTAACTATTAGTGTGTGTGAGTAATAAGATTTCGGCCAACTTACAATTAAGTAATGAACATTACGTAGAAAATATTCAATTTCTGTTCTATGGTCACTTAAGTAGTCAGCTGTAAACTGATTGCGATAGTTAAGACTTAACATAATATTATCATCTGTTACTCAGAAACGAGTGATGAATATTAAAAGAAAAGAGCAAGAAAATTTCCATAAATCTTTATTATCAGAAGTCATATCTGGTGGCAGCAAGCTAAACAAAAATATGGAGCTCTTACTTAAACAGAGTCTCTGTGCAAAATTGGTATACCTACTAACAAAAAATATTAAAAAACACGAAATATAACTTAACGCCTCAACTATTTTCAGACAATATATGTAGGTAGGCAGTAGTTTACAAGATCTACTGAACTAACTAGTACATAAACCAATCTCGCACCAGTTTCAACCATATTGCAATTGACAGATAATCCTTTGTATCATCTATTGTTGACCTACGTGTAGGTTTAAAGCCCTTTGACACGGCTACTGCACAAATCCACGGAAAGCGATTAAAATTCAATCAAGCTGACACACCGTCAGCTAGAGCCATGCAGCGCTCGTTTGAAGTTAGGCGCACACAACAAACGTTTGAAATCGAGTTCCAATAGTTGTGCAAGTTGTTCCGATAACTTAGATGGAATATTCCGACATCCACGCTTGTTGAGCCCGCGCTGAGGTTATTGAAAGGAAGGCGAGGGCAATAATAACAATTTATGCGTCGATGTTGTGCTAGGTGTTTGGTGAAGAATGAAAATTTGAAGGTAAAATTTTATCCTAGTGCGACTCCGTTTTTTTAAAAAATATTATAGCATTATTGATCGCTCGAGTTTTAAGCGTTAAATAGAAACATTACCGTACTATTTAGTCTAATGTTCGGCTTGTTGTAGTAGAGTGTTTAACACTTGTCGTTTCATTTTAGTGACTTAAAATTGATAAAGATATGACTAGGTAATTTTTCGCTCGTCAAACGGCGATTGATTCAAAAATAGAGATCCCGGATCGCTCGATTGAGAGGTGAGTTGGTAAGCAAGTGGATGTCCCCGCGATGGATGGTTGTTTTCAAACTTTTAATATAAGTAATTTGTTTTAATGTTTTGTTCTTACTTGTCTTGTCTTTGTCTTACTTAACTTATTTCTATTCTAAACAATTTACTTATGTACGTTTTATGGTCATATGTCTAATGAGTGATATGCATAGCCATCAATCAATGAGTCAAGGGCTTGTTTACTGATCAATACCAGAAGCAGTAATTAGTGTAGTGCGATGTTGCCTCGTGTTGGGAATCAAGTTCCCCGTTCTGCGTTGCTAATTACATGCCAAAACCTAACGAGAATTAATCCTTGCCAAAACCAAATGTATCGTTTCATGCACAGATCTGTGGCTTAATACGTGTATTAAAACATTATATTTTACTCTATTACTATTTACTTATATTGTTCAATTCAGTCGTCGCGTGTGACTGGTAAAACAATAAACAAAATATCATCAAAATCGTCATAATGTGAGGGCCAGTGCCTCCTCACTAGCGCCTTAGGTACTTACTAACCTAACCCGCGTCCTACTACCTAATTACTTTGTGCCTAACCTAAGTTAAATAAAAGGCTTACCCTTTATTATATTTGTCTAGATCCGTCTATGATGATCAATATCTTATTTTAAGTTGAATAAGTAATTACATATTACAGAAATTAGATTAGTTAATCACTGGATTCAGTAGATACGAGGTACAGGGGGAGGGTACAGGGCAAGGTACGGTGCGATGCGATATAAATTAGATACGATATAGGGATATAATTAGAGTAATTTCTAACTAGACTCTGTCATTATACCAAATAACATAGTACCTATACATTCCTGTACATTGTTCTACATTTTATAATTACCTACAGTTGTTTATTTATTAATAAATTATTTATTTATTTTACATACTTCATTTTGTTTTGTTTTATATTACTTACCTAATTTTCTATCTTGTATCCATAAAAAAAATAGAAAGTTAAAATAATGGAGTACCTAAACTACTATAAATACTCTTTGGGGATTCAGTGACCATTTATTACGTCTTCGACAATCATAAAAACTTGGATTTGTGTAAATGTGTTCCCATTAACACTGATAGGTATAGTTCTAAGTGTCAATGTGTTTCTCGTACGAAGGTGTGTTTCAGTGTAGCGTAAACAACGTTTTCCCGAACCATAACCACCACTGATGAGGCAATAACCGAGTGGAGGAGCAGAGAAATAAAAGCATTTTGTGATTGTCGCTCGCAGGGGACAGGGGTCGGTGTGTCTACACCATAATTGTGGCCAGCGCGGCTGCATTGGACGAGCAGAGGACGTTTCAATGAACAATATGGAAAAAGAGAAAATAATTTTACATCAACTATGAACATACCTCGAGTGGAGACCACGGCTTGAAAAACGCAGCCGTCGACTAGACGGATATATGACTTGAAGAAGTCAGCGGGTAACCGCTGGATTCAAAAGGCACAGGACCGGGATGGATGATGAACATTGAATGCATTAGGATATATAATGAATCTTTCTATGGAACAAGGCGTTTATCCAGAAAGATTAAAAACATCCATAGTCAAACCCTTATTCAAGAAAGGTAATAGAGAAAGCATCGACAACTATCGGCCAATTACTCTGGTACCAATATGGGCAAAAATTTTTGACAAAATGATGTGTGATAGGCTAGTAAATTATCTTGAAATAAATAATATTATTTGCCCAGAACAATTTGGATTTAGAAAAGGTAAAACTACTAGTCATGCCATGTTTGAACTAATAAAACATATAATGAGAACGCTAAGCGAGAAAAATATTCCCCTGGTGCTTTATCTCGATATGAGTAAGGCTTTTGACCACGTCAATCATGGAAAGCTTTTAGATATCCTGGAAAAATACGGGGTGAGAGGACCGGCTTTCCTCTGGTTTAAAAGCTACCTAGAAAATAGACACCAAAAGACGGTAATTTGCAGAATATGTGACAAAAGTAAGTTGTTGACTAATTATGAGTCAAGTGCTAAAATCAAAGCGACCGGTGTACCTCAGGGAAGCGTCCTTGGTCCCATATTATTTATCGCTTATATTAATGAATTAACAAAAATACTAAAACACAAAATGATATTATACGCAGATGACATTACTATTTTAATAAGAAATAATGATATAAATGAGATTGAAAAAGATACACATACTGCAATGAATATAATAATTAAATGGCTGAACTCTATGGATCTAACAATAAATGTGACAAAGACAAAGTACATGCAATTTACGACATATAACAAAAGACATATAAAATTAAACATAACTCATGAGAATGAAAAGATTCAGGAGGTTGAAAGCATTAAATTTCTTGGTGTGACACTCGATCGGCACTGTAACTGGAAGCAACAGGTAGATGAAGTGTGCAAAACGATTAATTCTCTTGTGTTCGCACTAAGAAGACTCAGGAATATTTCATCAATAAACACTGCGTTACTGGTATATCATAGCTATGTATGCTCAAAAATAAGATATGGAATTACTATTTGGGTAAATTCCACTGATATTGAAAAAGTGTTCATAGCACAAAAAAAATGTATTAGGGCTATATTTGCACTTGATTACAGGGAGTCATGCAAGGAAACTTTCAAGAAAAACAAAATTTTAACTGTACCCAGCATGTATGTATATTTTTGAAATGGCAAAATTTGTTCAAAATAACCTTTATATGTTCGAAAAAACAATACCGTCTGAGAATCCTAGGAGAAGAGCACAAGCACCTCTTAAAACAATTTTTCCTAGGCTATGGGTGGAGAGCAAAAATTGCTATGTAATGGCTTATAATGTGTACAATAACTTACCACACTCGCTCATTAACAGCCAGAAGAACTGGAGAAAAGCTTTACATGATTGGCTGTGCCAAGAATGCTATTACAGTCTAAACGATTTTTTAAAAATATGAAAACTGACATAACTATAATATTAATTTAATTTGACATTCGGTAATTTATTTCGACTATTTTATTTGACATTCTACAATTTAAATTGACAATCATAGTACAAATCTTTAATTAAATGTTACGAATTTTAATATGACATAATAATATCATCGAAGCTGAAACTGAAGACGCCAATAACAACATTTGCATACCATCATGTGGTTTAAAGTGCGGAAACCCTGTGCCTAGATATAAGACCTTGTACCACTTTATTGCAAATAAAAGATTATTATTATTATTATTATTAATGGTGATAGATATGATGAGAATAGTATAATATACTTAATATTATTATAAATCTCAAAACAGTAGGTTGAAAGTCTTTGATCTGGAATAAATAATTTTCTCATTTTTAAAATAAAATATAAATTCTATGTTAAACTTGGTCTAACTTCACAATACAAGATGTATATTATGTATGTATTATACTCGTACTTACGTAACATTTTCATTGTAACAATTATGTTGATTTTTTTTCAGCCAGTAATCGCTGCGACCCATAGACGTCCCACTACTGGGCACGGGTCTCCCCCACAGACGCAGCTGCGGGAGGTCTAGAGCATACTCCACCACGCTGCTCCAATGCGGATTGGTGGAGGGGTTAGTGGCCAACCCAGTGTCGAATGTTCTCAAGCCACCCGAAGGTCTTCGACAAGGCTTAACGACTGTTTCCACCATTGAAAACAACCGGGACCGACGGCTTTACGTGCCCTCCGAAGCACGGTAGCGTCCATGAAATTTTGCCACTAGCGGTCACCCATCCACAAACCGACCGCGCCCGTCGTTGCTTAACTCATTCGATCACATTAAATCGACCTGAGCCATTGGGCTATGGACGCTGCAGCAGCCAGTAATACTACAATAATAAAGAGCCTTTTAATTATAACTTTAATTACAATTCTTTCTGAAATGGGGAAAGCTGAAAGTTGGGACAAAGCCATTATTTTCTCAGTAACAGCACTTGAATCTTACGGGAAACGCCTCGAAGAGATTTTGTAGGAGTTTAAGTATACCCATTCATTCATAAAGGAAAGTACAAAGCCCAAGGGTACGAGCATGTAATATGTGTATGTAGTGAGAGCCTGCTGTTTTCATCGATATCAAAAATACATAGATAGGCCCTGAGGATAGGCCAATCAGCATATCCATACAAAATATAACAATGACAATAGTGCCATCCAAAAATACCATCGGTACCTATCTGTTTTTTCATTGACATTTAAATTAGACATTGACATTTCGATATTGACTTTTTTTGTTTAACATTAACCGAATTTGACATTAATTAATTAACAATTTATAGTTCATTCGTTGTCATGTTTTAGGAGTTTATAAAATTATATTCAATGTTTAGTATGTTATGTTAAGCTTTGAAATAATTCATAAATTCAGTAAAAAATGTACCAATATGTATCTAACTATAGCTTTAGGGTTAGCAAAGGATTGGTTTGGGCTGTATAGTACTTAAAATCCTTTGGATGCTTTTCTTTACATAATGCCCACTGAATAAAGCCAGACAAGCATTCATTAAATATTTGTGTGTGTTAGGATTAGATACATTCCTCCTTCCAAAATTTGCTAGTAGATTATTTAAGATGATGTTCTTCAGTCTTCACTCCGAGTTTCAATCTAGTTCCTATTGGTATGCGCGTAATGATTTTAACGAATCAACATCTGAACGAATTTGGTATTCCGGTCGCACAGGCTCTACCTTTTCTCTTACAATTCATTTCTTTGCCGAAGATGTGATTCGATTCCTTACTGAAAATGTAATAAATGATCAGCTGTAAAGTATTGTAATTTTCAAAATGAGAGCGACTTCAGAACTAACGAGAGTGAATTTTGAGACGGTGAATTTCCAGAGATTATTTTTAATTTAAATTGTCAAAGAAACTACTTTCATATTATATGAAAATATTTAGGTTTATTTAAAAAAACAGATAACTAAAATGTTCCTATGAAATAGGTATATTAGAATAAATTTGTAGAAGTTACTATGCCTTATGTGCCATATCTACTGCACCCCTTAGTCAACCATAAAACATACAGATAAAAAAGCCAGTCTTCCAAATTCGAAGCAGAATGGGAACTGCAAACAGTGAACTAAAACGACTCATTAGCATTATGTTAATGTTGTAAAATTGTTTAATATTTCTGACATTACGAGTGTATACTTTGCTGTGTGCGGCTGTTATCTTGAGTATAATGTATTTCGCTTTCATGCTATTTGTTTCCTTAATTGCCCCCAAATAGAAATTACTGCTTCTTGGCTATTAATTGTTTGAAAAAAAAAAATTGAATGAATAATTAGGGTAGCAAATTATCAGTTCTTATTTATTGCGCTGTCGCCTTGTTTTTGTGTTTGAATTTTGATGATTCTTTTTGCTTTCAAATAAAACATTTATTATCACAGAGTAGATATTGTACAAATTTAACAAAAAAAATTGAACTCGTCACTTAGAATAAAGGCAAATAAAATAACGATATTTAAACATGAAAAAACCGACTTCAAAACGAAAAAGTAAGAAATATTAGAAAATTTGTTTATGGACACGGGTCCTTCCCACATCCACAGTTGAGATAGTTCGAAAGCATACTCCACCACGCTGCTTCAATGCGGATTGATTCGTTTATTTTCGTAATATTCATGCTATAATAGACTGCCGGCCTGACTTCAATTTCAATATCGTTATTTTATGTACAACAGTTTGTAACGTCTACTAATAGTACAAGCTTTTTTGATTGCAGTAGGTACTAAGATTTATAGCAATCATCAATTTTCTGGATAAAAATTAAACCCGCTCGTTTTTCCTTTCAAGGTTAAGATATCGTCTTACACAACGAGTGAAGCGGTGAACAAAAAATAAAACTAAATAACTGAAACAAAATGCCTGACTATTTTTACCAGTATTTTTGCGGAGTGCACCGAACTAAACTGCCTGTGAGTTATTAGGATTTTTTAAAAGGACTGCATTTCTATTTCCACATTTCTTTCGACATAAGGACCCGATACAATTACGTACAACATTCTTATCCTTACCAATAAATAAATGTGATTGTTAGGTTGTGTCTTCTCCTCCTCAACGGAATGATGGATCGGTGTGATTTTTTGCGTAGATGTAGCTTACGACCTGGTTACTGACATTCTATCCCAGAAAATTGCATGGTACCTGTGTCATTGACTAAAATATCGTTCGATTTTTGATCAATTCTTAACTATTGATCAATTTTTAATTGATTGATTGTTAAAATTTAAATCTTGCTCGGATCTGCTGCTTCTGATCGATGGAACACTGGGTAAAGCTAGATTTACTAGATATATTTTTCTTTTTTGTAGCTTTCTATCTTAAAGCTAATTATAAAAGCTACACTTATTTATTTTAAATCATCCCTTAATGGTAGAGGCAACTAGAGGTAAAGTTCTGCACGGAATGCCAGCGGCCGGAGCCGCGTGTGAAGCTAGTAATTATTAGTAGGAGTCTCATTCGGTTTTTCATCAGAGAGTATTGATATGCGCTATAAAGAAAAAAAATACAAACAAAAATACAAAGTTAGTGTTTTCAAATTCACATAATAGCCTACCACAGGTTAGCTTCATGTGAGACAAGTAGGTTATTCAAGGAAATTAGTGGTGGTGGAATTTATCTCTGTATGTTCAAGGCTTTCAAAGCTGCGGGGCCTGAAAAGCGAATGAATTAATTTGAAATCCTTATTAATCCGTGTAACATCCTTCAGTATTTAATAAGATTTCTCATTTGCAAAATTGCCAGTATACAAGTATACTGTTGTAAATTTGTTAAAACTGGATGTAATTATTAATATCGTATATTTAATTTTAATTAAATGACGTAATTAATAATTTTAAATCTGATTGTTTGTATTTAAAAATATTTCATCCATCCATTTATCCGATAGTCTGTGTACCTACACAAGCAATGATGGGCGATTGATGGTTAGTCTTTAAATGCTCATCACGCTAGTATGCATTCGCATAGAATGGAAATATAGGAAATAAATAAAAAAATAAAATAATATAATATGGGTAATAAAAGGTTTCTCCGTCCGTTCCAAACATCCAATGTATTTTATGTCACAAATTTCAATCTTAATTTTACGAGTACCAGCCACTGGTAGTCAGCCTTCCAAGGTCCAATACGGTTATTTGGAAACATAATATGGATTCGCTAATCCACCCATAACTACATCATAATAATTTCAAAGAATGTGAACTCAAAGGAGCGACCTGTCTGGTCGTGAAATGGAGCGGATATTTCACTCAATGCACTCATTTACCTTCCTACTGCGTTTTCTGTGTCACTGGGCATTAAGATGTAATAGTCCTAGTCATCTATTTGTAAGGATAACAAAGGAAATTACTGTATTTATAACTCACTAGCGGACAACATTGAGTTTTACCGAATTTTATTATTCTTGTTGGAACTTCATACCCTCAATAGAATTTACTGTGTTACTTATACAGGGTGTCCCAAGAAATAGTAGTAATATTATAATATAATTGTTAATGTTGTCCTAAATTGTAACTTTATAGGTGCAAAATGCAAGTGCTGCCAATGACGAAGGAATCACCGCTCTGCACAATGCAATCTGTGCAGGACACTTTGAGATCGTCAAGTAAGTCATCATCTTAACCAAACATTAGTAGCAATACCACTCATTACCTCGTCTGCCTAACGGTCAATAACGCGACTGCTGAGCAAGGGGCAAATATATAAATAAATATAAATATTATGGATATTCTCACACACGGCCATCTGACCCCACACTACGCGCGAGCCTTATACTATGGGTGTCAGAGACTGAAATACATACATAGATATTTTTGAATGCATAATACTTAAATAGATAATATTTACAAACGCAGAATAAACACAAGTGTTCGTCACACGAACTTTTGCCCTGAGTGGGATTCGAACCCACGACCCCTGGCGTAAAAGGCAAGGTCACTACCGATTGCGCCAACGGATTCATTAGTCGTCGGGTATTGTTACTTAAGTTTTTCTAACTTTAAATTATCAGTAGGTAGTAGCATAGAATCTGCCTACCCCTTTGTTGATAACAGGTGTTATGTTATCTTTATGTTATATATATGTTTCATTACTAATGCGACACATAGAGATGCTTGGGAAAACCCTGAGGGTACTCTACTATTCGTTTCTCTCAGAGCACTGCACTACCATTTCCATGGTTGTTTTCAGTTGGAAAGAACAATTCACGAGCCATATACGGCCTAGCACATTCTCAGACAAGACCCTTACTTCGTAGCCCAAAAACTTAAAAAGATAATTTGAAGAAAAAAAGTATGCCTTGTAATGGACATTATCTATGCAATTTTAAAATGCCTTGTACTGTAATTTCAGGTTCCTTGTCGAGCTAGGCTGCGACGTTAACGCCCAAGACTCGGACGGGTGGACGCCACTGCATTGCGCTGCGTCGTGTAACAACTTGCCCATGGTTCGATTCCTCGTCGATAATGGTGAGTTTTATATAATTAAATTAACTCAGAGACACGTCTGAGGGAGGTCTAGACTATACTCCATCATGCTGCTCTAATGCGGATTGGTGAAAGGGTTAGTGGCCAACCCATTGTCGAATGTTCTCAAGCTACCCAAAGGTTTCTGACAAGGTTAACGAGTACTTTTAACATTAAAAACAACCGGGAGCGATGGCTTGACGGGCCCACAGAAGCAAGGGTGGCACCCAAATTAAATAATCATTTATTTCAGACTAGCGTGTGTCTTGCATCTTTGTGCAAGATTGTTGAAAATTTGGTTTTGCCGGGTGATTTTTCTATGCGTCCATTACCCGAAAAACAAAACCTTGGGGGTTAAGTGGTGTATGTGTATTAGAGATTAGAACTAATATTGAAATTAATATTACTAAAGTTTGTTTGTTAGATATATCATTTATACAAAATGGCGCTTTATAAAACGCCAATTGCGAAAATCGGAACCCTTGTGGGCTCCGATGAGATGGTTCTCATATTGATTTGATATTCTGGTATTTTTCAGGCGCTTGCATATTTGCAACTACACTGTCTGATCATGAAACAGCAGCTGAGAAGTGTGAAGAAGACGAAGAGGGCTTCGACGGCTGCTCAGAATATTTATATAGTAAGAATCAGCAATAAATTAGTTCACTATTTATTATAAATAAATAAATAAATAAATATCTTGGACATTCTCACACACGGCCATCTGACCCCAAAGTAGGCGCGAGCCTGTGTTATGGGTGTCAGAGATTGATATACATACATAGATATTTTTAAATACATACTTAAATAGATAATATTGACATCCAGACACAGAACAAATACAAGTGTTTGTCACACGAATATTTGTCCTGAGTGGGATTCGAACCCACGACCTTTGGCGCAACAGACAGGGTCACTACCGATTGCGCCAACGGGCCTGTCATTATCTACTAGTGGACGCCCGCAGCTTCGCTCGCGTAGAATTAGACCCATTAACGACGTCTGCCCGTGTTCGGGTTGCCCACTTGACTTCAAAAACGGCAAAGTTTCATACTAACTTTGCACCCCCGTTTTACCCCCTTAGGGGGTGAATTTTCAAAAATCTTTTCTTAGTGCTCCCCTACGTTATAAAAGGAACCCCTGTGCAAAATTTCAAGTTTCTAACCCTTATAGTTTAGGCCTTGCGCTGATATGTCAGTCAGTCACCTATGGTAGGCACATGCGGGTGACCGTAGATAAATTTCCTGATATCGTAGTCATCTAAATAGTCCGAGGACTTGCGTGGGTGGTGCTATTAAAAACTTAAGGATTGAGTCTACCAGAAGGGCGGGGTTAAACCACGTTTTCTATTCATTTTTTGCTATACATTTTATCTGATGAATCTGCGTCGACTAGTCAAGGTGGGAGAGAGCGCGACAGAACACACTGACAGGCGTATTTAATTGAACGCCTATCCATGTCACAGACTCATACATAGGTATGGAATGAAAACAAAATTAGGTAGGTATTAAGGAATGAGGGTTGGAAGAATCAATACACTCGCGAATTACTTCTTCAATCTTTACCTGCAATACGTTTACACCGAGCCCTGTCTGGACTGAACTCAGCGTCGTCACGTTTTACAATTATTGCACACGCTGTATTATGTAGGGGAGACTGGGGGCAAAAGTAACAGTTTTTACTTCATGGCCGATTGTGCTAAAACTGTTGATATTTAACAAAATCCTGTTAGTCTCCAAGAAAGAGAATTTAAGTGTCTACCAAATTGTGCAGCTAACGTTCGAGTACTAATTGTAATTTTGTTGCAATCACACTTTTAAAAGGGAGTGTCGAATGTTACATTTGACCCCTAGTACAGGGTCGTTTGTAACATAGTTTTGATGGACAATAAAATGACAGTTTTAATTGATATAGCTATATTTTAATTTTTTAAATAATCACAATCCATAATACAATCAGTCTTATTATTGGTAACTCAAATAAATGCTTTCAATTCTTCAAGCCGCTTCGAAACAAAAAAATATACACTTCTCTTTGTAACTGATCAAAAACTAATGTATTACTTTATAAACTCACAATTTTAGACAAATTATGAGCTCTACGTCATTAAACAACATCTAAATCGTACATTTCTTTGATGTATTCAACAATAATCAGTAACGACAATTTGTATGTAAAACGGTGCGTTACTAACAACCCCTTGTTACATTTAACCCCTGTCATATTTCTGCGAACAAAAGCATCACAGGTATTCCAGAAGACAATAAAATAAACCCAAATAATCTTTGATAAAATTCGCTTCAGATTTAGTACCGAACTGAAATATTTAACATTTAACATTTAACAATAATAATAAGTATAGGATTTGAATAATTCAATTTTCAATTGTCAAATCAATCAAATCTTAGTTCAAGAGAAAATACGTATGTTGGTGTCAGTGCGCTTTTAATGCGTTTGTTCAAACAAAATAGAACTTATCAAAAAATGTAGAAACCAAAAAATTGTAATTAATAATAATAATTAATTGCGCCAGAATCACCTGAAATGTATTGTAAACCCTGGAAGAAGCACCTTCACGTGCCAGTTTTATTCAGAATCACAATTATAGCATACGTAGCCGTGTGGTTCTTTTGGTGTGCACAATTTATGGACCCATAGGTGGCACTCTGTACAAGAAACCCATAACTCATTTGGCCAACAAGGCAAAAATAGTCCTCTTCTTCGTCCTCTTCGTCGTTCGTTTTTTTCGCTTCCTTTCTTTTCCTTAACTCTTCAGTTTCTTTTCCAGTAACCCCTTTTTTTGGCGTGACCGTGTATATCGCCGTTTGGCTTTTCTTCCTTCCCCTGATTGAAGATTAACATGGTCGTATAGCTGCAGGAGAGAATTTTGGAGATAAATTATATTATATTTCCCCAACTTTACTTTGGCAGAAAATCGTTAAAACAAAAATCTAAAGATTTTTTACTCAAATATCATATCATATATATCATATATATAAATAATTAGGTGCAACAATTATTTTCACCTCGGGGTCATTTGTACCAAGGGGTCAATAGTAACGTTACTATTGACCCCGACAAAAATGGTACAATTGTTCCTGAAGACTGTTTTATTTCAAATCAAAAATAAATCAGAAACTCTGAACATTATTTAACTTATACTATAAGGCTTATATTGTGTGATAAACATAGATTCTAATACTAGTCGTTAATTTACTTATAGTTTGTAAATTAAAGAGTAATAACAGATTTCACAAAGTACGAAAACTTACTTCAGGGCTGTCCAAATGGCCGGAGTCAAAAACACACATCCACGGCGGTCAGAGCACACGGCCGACTGGTTAGCTTACCCGAGCATGATACGGCCTATGCCCCCGCGCCCGTACACTCTTCCGCGTTGCTTGGGAACCAAAATATCACCAACGTTACTATTGCCCCGTGTTACTTTTGCCCCCAGTCTCCCCTAACATGCATGCATAAATTATGTCCCAACAAAGGATCCGCCCCAATTGGATGCAGTACGCAAAAATGCTAGCTATAACTACATCGCGACTAATGTGAATGCTTTGCAAGGCATTTATACTATTAGCACGAACGTTTCGTACGTTCGTGCTAATAGTATACGTATATGCCACGCAGCAAGGATAATAACTAATAGATTGTTAATATGTATTCCAGGTGTCCAAGAGAAGTTAGGTATAATGAACAACGGGCTCGTGTACGCAGTATTCTCGTACGCGGCGGCGCGCTCCGACGAGCTGTCGTTCGAGACGGGCGCGCGGCTGCAGGTGCTGCGCAAGGGCGACGACAGCGAGCGCGAGTGGTGGTGGTGCCGCGACGACGCGGGCCTGGAGGGTTATGTGCCTAGGAACCTGCTCGGGGTGAGTGCTCGTTTGAATACGGGACGGGTATACGTCGCGCTCCAAACATTTTAACACATACTTAAAGCCACAATTTATATGAATTTTTGAACAAAATTAAATAGTCACTGGGTTGATTATGGGTAGGCGAAGCTCCCACCAAAGCAAAGCATTACATTCAATAACGGTCAATAATTCATTTTCATATTTTGATTTATGTAGGTACCTACATCGAAACGGCACAAAATCAATGATCAATTAATATAGACATTTCTTTCAAAATTAATCTATAGGGTGTGCCACCACCGCATACGGTGAAAGTTGAAATCTCTCCTTTATAGAATAGTGTCCAATAATTAATTATTTATGAACATCACTTCTCTTCACATAATGGTCGATGTACGATGTACGATGTACGATGTACACTGTGTTAATAAATATAATTGACTAGTTATTTATAAAATATATCTCGTCTAATTGAGCCCACCAAAGCTTCGAGGAGAGGAGACGTGGAAATTACGACATCTGATTGATTATTTAACGAAACATCTCATGTTTTCTCCGCTCTTCTCTGCTTTGTTCTGTTTACATATAACTTGTTTTTGTTATGGTGACTCATTAATATTTTCTTTTATTTTGTTTCAGTTATATCCAAGAGTAACCACACAGCAGGAATAAATTTTAACGTTCGACCTAATCAAGTTGTAAATATTGTTAGTGGCTCGTATTTTTTGTGTATTTAAATCACTGTAATCTAAAAAATTATAGATATTGTATACAATTTTATCAGATCTAATATTTTGTAAATATTTAATAGTAGTTGAAAACGAATGAGATTATATTGTACATTTATAAATAAAATACTTATGTGAGTCATAATTTTTATTGGTAAAGTTTGAATAATTGTTAGTAAGTATGTCTGCAAATATTGTGAAATATTACACCTAAATTGACAATACAAAGTAATAACTATTACGAAACAAGAATCTCTTTTATTGTCGACCCTAAATAATTTTCTTTTAACAAAATTCCAAGTAGACTGAGGGCCTGTTTCCCATGTTCAAATTGAATTAATTTGATTAATATAGGAAATATATTTATATACATAAATCTTCATTCAACTTCAGTGCAATCCAAATACTTTTGTAGGATAATAAAATAGAAATTTACAAAGATGTTTTTGCAGTGAGACTTCGTACATATTCATGTCTCTAAATTTCCATACATGTTATGTAATAGAGACAAGTACGACCAAGAGGTGCTTAGTATCTGAAAAAATTAAATCGATAAGTTAAGCTATGCTTAAAGGCTAGATTATGGTTTACAAAACCAGATTATTTTAATAGATCTAATAATTTTAATGACAGGTAAGTATACCAAATAAGACTCCAAATCGTGTTTTGGTTTTACCTAATTGCTAGCAAACCCGAACATATCAAGCGAAACCAAGTGACAAAGAAAATTAAGTACATGCCACAACCATTCTGACCATTGCTTTCACATTTTTTCCGTGTAACACTAGACATCATATTTATTATCACATTTCCCTTTCCCTCCGGACCACAGTTTATGGAGAAAAGTGAATTATTATACAAATTAATCAAATTTTTAATCGAAAATTGAATTCAAATGTTCTTCATGTGAGGAAAGAGTGCGTAGTGATGTATTCTGTATTATCGCTCAACCGACTTGCATACACCGACTATTCTCCTCGCGCCGACTGCGACCCTAGTACCGTAGACACTTAAAACATCTGTGTAAACGTACTTAATTGGTGCTATAAACAAACGGAACGGAATTTCGACGACAATGGCGGCAGATCATCATTCCTTCGCAGCGGCTGCTGTCCTAGTACAGTGAGTGGTCAACTCTGATTATTTAAGATCGAACCGGAAGCATAGACCACATACATCAAGCCTTCTTTGAACGTCTACTCTCCTGGTAATTTATAAGTCAAATCGTACCCACATTCATTCGCAGCGGCTGCTGTCCTAGTACAGTGAGAGTGATTTATTATAAAATTAATCAAATTTTTGGCCGAAAATTGAATTCAAATATTAGGAGTTCATGTGAGGAAAGAGTGCGTAGTGATGTACCTATTCTGTATCAACGCTCAATCGGATTGCATACACCGACTATTCTCATCGCGCCGACTGCGAGCCTAGTACCGTGGACACTAAAAACACCTGTGTAAAAAACGTACTTATTTCGAGCTACAAACGGAACGGAATTTCGACGACAATGGCGGCAGATCATCATTCCTTCGCAGCGGCTGCTGTCCTAGTACAGTGAGAGTGATTTATTATACAAATTAATCAAATTTTTGCCCGAAAATTGAATTCAAATATTAGGAGTTCATGTGAGGAAAGAGTGCGTAGTGATGTACCTATTCTGTATCAACGCTCAATCGGATTGCATACACCGACTATTCTCATCGCGCCGACTGCGAGCCTAGTACCGTGGACACTAAAAACACATGTGTAAAAAACGTACTTATTTCGAGCTACAAACGGAACGGAATTTCGACGACAATGGCGGCAGATCATCATTCCTTCGCAGCGGCTGCTGTCCTAGTACAGTGAGAGTGATTTATTATACAAATTAATCAAATTTTTGCCCGAAAATTGAATTCAAATATTAGGAGTTCATGTGAGGAAAGAGTGCGTAGTGATGTACCTATTCTGTATCAACGCTCAATCGGATTGCATACACCGACTATTCTCATCGCGCCGACTGCGAGCCTAGTACCGTGGACACTAAAAACACCTGTGTAAAAAACGTACTTATTTCGAGCTACAAACGGAACGGAATTTCTACGACAATGGCGGCAGATCATCATTCCTTCGCAGCGGCTGCTGTCCTAGTACAGTGAGTGGTCAACTCTGATCGAACCGGAAGCATAGACCACATACATCAAGCCTTCTTTGAACGTCTACTCTCCTGGTACTTTATAAGTCAAATCGTACCCACAAACTTTACTTCAGACGTACAGCACATTACGCATTACGCACAGTTCCACGACAACTTTTTTATCAACTCTCCTTGCTACGCCTGCGATCCTAGTACTGTGCGGAGACATAATAATGTGTCCAACTGGCTCAGAACTCAGTTACTAACTAACACAAAACGTAATAACAAAATTCGTACGTTCTCGATCCGTAAAACAACACTCAAAACTCACAGTATTAATTTAAAGTGCATACCTGCTCAAACCAGAGGTTTCATACCTCTGAATGGTTTATTCTCATACTCTCACTTAACTTGCGCGTACGAACAACAGCTACAATGCGAGGCACAGAACAGACAGAATGCGAAAAGATAGAAGGAGCAGTCCATAATATCACGTGCACGTAGATACTAAGAAATCGATATAATATCTACCTTGGCAAGGTTCACCAGCGTAAGATTGGAAAATCCTAGAGCAGTCAAGTAACATGGATTCTGTGCCCTGAAATAAAAAAACACATGTCAAGTCAAGTAAGCATGTACATATTAATTGACATTATCAACATATCAGTCATACTATACATTTACTATCAGTCACATACCTTTTTTATTTTTTGTTTAACGAGTGGGAAACCTTGAAAAAGTACCCGAACGTCGTGAGAGCGACACCGGGTTATCTGGGACTTTAGGGACGTAGCACTATTCTGGTCCCGAGCTACAGGGACAATCAGTCACATCTCTACTGACGCAAAACAAAAACAAAACCATTTTCAGAGCGATTAAAAGGTCTAACTTAACAATCTAACTTTTAACAATTTTACATTGCCCATATACATATATTAACAGGTAATAATAGTATCAATGGTATACATATACCTACCGATTCATTATGATCAGGATATATCTTCGAAGTTTTAAATCTTTATCGTACCATACACTTCTGTATGCAGCTTCAGAAATACCAAAACACTGAAACAAATTAAAGAAGAATAACTACTTAGTTAGTGGTTTTACAGATTTAGTGAAGAGACAAATAAGGACTGGGATGGTCCAGTCCAGTCAACAGAGGGTGTTTGACATTAGTTGGTCAGTTCGTTAGTAGGTTTGAGGACTAGTGTTAGTGATATTTAGTACATAGGTACTGTTAGTTGTTGTTAGTAATAGTCATGTAATAGTAATTTATTGTTTTTGCTGCTACCGTTGACAGTTTAAGGACTAAGATGGTCGCCTCAGGATAAGTCTAACCGGAAACCACAAGTTTCCAGCCGGAACACTGCTGACGTCCCACTGCTGGCCCGCGGGTCTCCCCCAAAGACAAATCTGCGGGAAGTTTCGAGCATACTCCACCACGCTACTCCAATGCGGATTGGTGGAGGGGTTACTGGCCAACCCAGGGTCGAATGTTCTGAAGCCACCCGAAGGTCTTCAACAAGGCTTAACGATTGTAACGATCATTGAAAATACCGGTACCGACGATTTAACGTGCCCTCCGAAGCATGGTAGCGCCCATGAATGCCGCAGGTTGCGATCGCTGTCTGTTTTCTTGTTACAGCACGTCCTAAGGTAGCTACTCGTTTAGTAGATACCTATTTGCTACGAAATCTAACAGACGAATAAAATATTTACTTTACATTGAGTCCCGTACCTATTCAATTGAATTTTATTTTATTCAATCTAATCAGGCATTGGGGCTACATGTTAGTAACAATTCTCTAAAGCGGAAGTCTAGGGATAGAGTACCCCTAGGGCTACCCGAATCACCCCCATGTATGTTCTGCAACTTTTCGTAGTTTTCGAGTTATGATTTTTTTTGTATTTTTTTTTTGATACCTTGGTTTATTTGACATTATTGGTCACAGAGGCATAAATTGCTGAGATACAAGCTTGATTTTTTTTTCTGAAATAGGTGAATAGTACTTATTGCAGATACAAAAACAATTGTGGGCGCATATGCTACTATTAAGCCATAAAAAAATGTTGAACCCTAAATTTGTTCAAATTTTAAAATTAAAGATCTCTTTTAGGACGATTTTAAAAAAAACTTATTGTAAAAATGTTTCCAATATCTTTTTCAAAAACTTCCCGATTTCATCAGCTATTTGCCATATAAATTTGATAGAGCTATCTCTACGGCTTCATCCTTGAAAGAATGTTTTAAACACGGTAAGTCGAAAAAACTTAATTAAGAAATCGGGCTAAATAAAACTAAAAATAAATTATCATTGATTGTTCATTATTAAATTACAAAATGTGGCCCTTCCTGCTCAATGCCAATTCTACATCGCCTTAAAAAATCTTTATCTTTTTTTAATACGATTTTGTGGACAGACGAATCTCATTTTAAACGTTGTGGAATTTTCAACATTCACAATTATCATTCTTGGAGCAATGAAAATCCACACATGACACGTGATTCCAATTTTCAAGAGCAATTTAGTGTGAACTTGTGGTCAGGCGTCTTAAATGGACAGCTGATTGGGCCCTTTCAACTACCTGACCGATTAAATGGCGAGTCCTGTTTGGAATCTTTACAAGGCAAGATCTCGACGGCCTTTTAGAAAATGTAGACCTATTAACGCGTAGAAATATGACATGTCACTTTGCGAGGATTGTCAGAGTACATTTAACCGAAAGGTTTGGAGACAAGTGGATAGGCCGTGGGGGACCCATTGCCTGACCGCCACGGTCTCCCGACTTAAACCCCATCGATTTCTTCGTTTTGGGCTATTATAAAGAATTAATTTACGACAAGGACATGAGAAACATAGCGGAACTACGAACAAAATTAAGTCAAGCAGAGGAAACAATAAAAAGCAACAGGGTAGCGTTCATACGATTATAAGATTTTTTTTTAAGGCGATGTAGTATTTGCATCGAGCAAGAAGGGCGACATTTTGAAATCTTTTTGTAATTTAATAATAAACAATCAATGATAATTAATTTTTAGTTTTATTTAGCCCGATTTCTTAATCAAGCTTTTTCGACTTACCGTGTTTAAAAGATTCTTTCAAGGATGAAGCCGTAGAGATAGCTCTATCAAATTTACATGGCAAATAGCTGATGAAATCGGGAAGTTTTTGAAAATGATTTTGGAAACATTTATACAATAAGTTTTTTTTTTAAATCGTCCTAAAAGAGATCTTTAATTTTAAAATTTGAACAAACTTAGGGTTCAACATTTTTTTATGGCTTAATAGTAGCATATGGGCCCACAATTGTTTTTGTATCTGCAATAAGTACTATTCACCTATTTCAGAAAAAAAAATCAAGCTTGTATCTCAGCAATTTATGCCTCTGTGACCAATAATGTCAAATAAACCAAGGTATCAAAAAAAAAAAATACAAAAAAAATCATAACTCGAAAACTACGAAAAGTTGCAGAACATACATGGGGGTGATTCGGGTAGCCCTAGGGGTACTCTATCCCTGGACTTCCGCTTGACACTATTTCTTGGGACACCCTGTAGACATACAGAGAACAATATAAAATAATAAGAATTAAAAAATGATATTTCTGTTACATACACAACTTTTTCTCTCTACTTCCCACCTTAGTCCACAACTGGACATATGCCTTTCCCAAGGCACGCCACTGAGCCCGATCTTCGGCTTTTCTCCCCACGCCCCGCAGATTGTCCCGCCATCCAGCAGGGGGATGTCACACTACGTCTGCTTATAAGCGCTCTCCACTTTACTACTACTTTAGTACTTTATGTACTTTTTTTTAAGAGTGAGAAACCTTATAAAAAGAAAGAAGAAAGTAACTGGATAGTTTCTTTCTTTCTTTTTCACTAGTAAAGCTACTCATCAAAATACTATTGTTTATACTATGGGTACCATATAGGTAATATTTGTTACCTGTATTATATACAAGGATAACGTGATTAAAGAGTGAGCATTATAAAGATTCCTTCCGAAATATACGAAATTGTCTTGAAGCACAATTAGATACTATCGAGATAACTTCATATTTCGCAATATAAAACTTTTCTGCAGTCAGTAAGTGGTTTCTGTCTCCGGGTAGCCATTGACCGGGTCTTCGATAGAGCTTAAGGAATGCTATTGATCTTCCTTTTATCTCTTTCCAGGTATTGAACACCAGGAATCCCGTTTATTACGATACAGCCGATACCTATCGTTTGAGTAGGTACTACTGCTGAGTAGGTACTGTATAAGTATTTTTTGTTAATAAGCGTAGTAAATCCGGGTCAACCTAAATTTATTTTCACCGATATTATCCTCAGCATCTCTCAATTAATTTTTCTATTGGCATTATACTCGTAGATAAGTAGATTTATTGATAAAGCAAAATTCAAGACTGTTTGTCAAATAATTGACTAGAAAACTCTTTTGCTAATCAGCTGCAGTACCTATCCAGTAATGGAATTTAATTATAAATAAATTTGGACAACTTCTGCATTGCAGATACATAAAACTATGTTTCACTGATTTCAGATTTTCGGTGTATTCCTGTTTGAACTGTGGATGTTTTATTGGTAGAACAAACTAAATTAGTAGTATTACCTCAATTATCTACTGATAATTTTAGTAGTACCTACAATTGGATTAGGTACGAGTAGAAACCTACGTCGTAGCTCGTGATACGAAAATACGAAGACACACGAAAATAGCAGGCATACTTTTGACATGTTACATGGGAACTTAACATTTGGCAAGAGGCGGCGATATCGCTCTAATAAGTAAATGGTTTTAATAAGCTGACGGGGTTTCACATATATCTGGAAAACCTTTAAAACTATATTATTTATGAAGGTTTCATTGAAATCGGAAAATTGTGAGTCGTCGTTTACTTCTTGTAAGTATACCTCTTGTGTAAATACGCGCCATCGTTTGCCCATTAGGTATCATCATCGAATTCAAACCCGAAGGCGACCGGCGACGCTGAGGCGCGTCTGCGTGGCGCGTCGGATGCCAGACACCTCTCGAACAGTCTCGAAGCGGGCTAACTGCCCCGTCTCATGTAGCCTTCATAAACGTGACTCATGGCTTTGCACAAATTAATGTTAGTTGCTGGAAGAATCTATGCTCGCTTTGACCTATGCAGAGCAGACTCAAAAAACTATCTACTTACATGACAAAAATTACATATTTTATTAAATTACATACATATTTTATTAAAAATTATTTAAATTATTATTTATTTTTTCATAATCATCTACATATTCACTTCGCAATAAATTATACAACTAGCATTATATTATATTCCTATTTAAAATGAATCGCAATTCAAGTTGTCTTTAGACACGGTTACGGATACGAGTAGGTTAGGTATATTCTGTCTGATATATGTAAATTGGTATAGGAATTTGTCTCCTTACAAAATCAGAGAATAACTCTGTAAATAAGTTTATCTTGCTCAGTAAATTACTAGATGGGACGTAACAGTAGTGGTGTCTGTAATTCCCTAGGCTGTAATTGAAGAGAAGCTGAATAAATAGTAGGCACAGACCCATTTTAGGACACGAATTTGCAATATAAAATGTGAAAGCATAACTTCAAACAAGGAAATTCAGTGTTTTTTTCATGAGCTGTGGTATACTGAAGTCAGATAAAAGTATTTGTTTGTGGAAATATTTTGTACCTTGTGTGAAAATTGTGATAGTTTCTAAATGTGTCTCTCAGTTCCATATTTTATGGAATTCTAGTGGGAATCTTTAAGTTAATGAATGTGAATTAACCATGGTGTGTTTTGGTAATCAGATAATTACCAATATCCACCCTTACCAACAACCCTTTAGATGTGAAACGAGGACACGGGTCTCCTTTCTGAATGGAACGGGCACACAAGCCAAGTGCGTATTGGCAGGCTTCCATGCCACATGCATACAAATTAAGATTATAGAACTGCCAACTGATGGATTAGGAAGACCTTCGAGTGGAGCTAAAGAATGGCCTGAAGATGACAGCGGAAAACAGCCGGATTGAAAGGACATCTGACAGGATGAGTGGCGCTCTTATGTCCAGCCGTAGACTATGAAAGGCTAAAGGTGGACTATGAAGCTTAGTGGCATTGGATTGTATTCCTGGAATGATGGATCTGCGTGATTTTAGATTTAGATGTATTGTAGGGCCTGGAGGGTGACATAGGCTACTTTTTATTTAAGAAAATTGTATGGTACGGTACGGTGGACACACTGAAATAATCGTTCGATATTTAATCGATTCATGGCTATCTCGATTTATGATCGGCCCTACTGCGGGTCAAGTTAGATTTTGATTAATAGTAATCTTTGATATTGATTTGT
Organism: Carterocephalus palaemon; assembly: GCA_944567765.1. Taxonomy (NCBI): domain Eukaryota; kingdom Metazoa; phylum Arthropoda; class Insecta; order Lepidoptera; family Hesperiidae; genus Carterocephalus; species Carterocephalus palaemon. The sequence goes on along the minus strand of OX155651.1, from coordinate 8,291,050 downwards.
AGCTTGCCGTTGATAAAGGCTATAAATACTTATTAAGTTTTATAACATGCCTGGATGGTAGAGGTTATCATGTGCGTAGAACGATTTGACACGGGCGGAGTCGCGGGGAAAGCTAATACTGTATAAAGGACATAACCATAGGATTGCATATTTTACAAACCAAGCTTACTATGCTTACAACTTTAAAACGGACGGGCTGACTTGGGTCGGACTGTGTAAGCTAGTTACCTAGGATTTCTACCGTCGTATGACTTAAACAACAACCCCACTCTCATACAAGGTGAAACTAAATTGGCAATGGTACTCAAGCACGGACCTACCACATCATTAATTTTGTTACGCAACAGTACATTGTGTACGAAGGACGTAATAATTGTAAACACTGTCAAACAATTTCCAAACAGACATTCGAACTCAATTAAACTTTCACTGAGACCCGCGTCCATTCTAATTAGGCAAACATAATTTTAGAATATGGTATATTCATAATCATTCGGCCACTGAGTTAACTGAATCTATTATTACTGTAACTTGTGATTAATAATTTAATAAGTCTCGACCAATCCATTCATTTTCATGGGTCTACTCTGAACGTACAGTCGACTGGCTTAGTGTTGTTACATCCATCATCTGAAATATTCTGACACCATATAAATAAACAATAAATGAGACCCAGATCTAACGTACAATCAAAAAACGTTTTTCTCTCAGTACAAACTCCGTTGCTAACGAAAGTTTGAAATAAAAACCACCATTATTTACCAAATGGAAATCTGCTAAGATTTCCTTTCGTGAGATAAATAGTTTCGACCTGAGACAAGATTTATCGCAAGTTTCTGATGAGGCAGCGATAGCGATGCTATAATCGATGTTATAGCTGTTTGATTGATGCTTTGTTCGTGTTGAGTAAGACGGAGATAAACCAATAGCATCGGATAGGTACAGCGTACAGAATGTAAATAACAGTAGGTGTAACGATGGCAAAATAGAAATTACAGTTAATGTGATGGTTAAGATGATGCCTCTGCCTGCGCTGTAAACTTACAACCATGATCGCTGCGACACATGGACGTCCCCCACAGACACTTCTGCGGGAGGTCTAGAGCATACTCCACCACGCTGCTCCAATGCGGATTGGTGGAGGGGTTAGTGGCCAACCCAGTGTCGAATGTTCTCAAGCCACCCGAAGGTCTTCGACAAGGCTTAACGACTGTTTCCAGCATTGAAAACAACCTGGACCAACGGCTTTACGTGCCCTCCGAAGCACGGTAGCGTCCATGAAATTTTGCCACTAGCGGTCACCAATCCACAAACCGACCGCGCCCGTCGTTGCTTAACTTTTTCGATCACATTGAATCGAAGCGAGCCATTGGGCTATGGCAACCATGATCTGAATGAAAATAAAAATAAAATGTTTAATCTTTCAACTTCTTTCTATTTTTTCAATTTATTTACTAAGTTCATTTATTATGTTTGAAAATATTTTTTCAGTTTTCGCAATTAGATTTTTTTTAAATAACTCATCATGCAACCGCTATTTTTTATAAGTTTTTTATGGATGTAGGATCGTAAACGAGCATGCATCACAACCTGTCTCTCATGACACCTGTGATAGGCGTTGTATAAAATTATGGACAGAATTGGGACTTGTTGTTCAGTACAGTACACATAATACAGAAGATATAATTATGTTATGCAGGTTTATATAAGAATTTGTTGATTCCCCCTTTTTTATGTAGAAACGGTAAAATTTATGGATCAACCTGGTGAGTGAGATGCGTAATAATGTTAAACATTTGCCGACTCTGTGCTGCAGCGGTCAATGCTGCTGAGTCTGGTTCTGGGTTCTAATCGGTACCTAACTGCAATAAAAAAAATCCTCGTCTTTATTTTCACACTTATTGCCATTTAATATCTTCATCTCTTAATCAAAGAAATACCTATCAGATAAGATGATGGACAGGTCTACTGTAATCTGAACTCTCAAAAACAAGCGTCGGGTTTTGTTTGGCGTTGGCAATTTTCCAAGATTTCACCTAGATGGTCCTAGCAGTTCTAATCGACAGCTCAGCTGCTATAGTAGACGAAGAAAACAGTGATTAATTACGCGAGAACTGCAAAAACAGAAAACTACCATTCGTCTGTGTTCAACGGCTCTGTTTTCATAAAATTAATGTAGAACGATGTTTTAGCGACAAACTTTTTGTATGCAGCTGTAATTTGTAAGATGACAGTTTATAAATGATTCAGTTTAATGAACGCAGAAAAAACTTAATAAAATAAGCATAACATAAGATTTTTCTGACTTGAAGTTATCAGGACATAGTAGTACGGAGTTGATATATATGCCCGGAGTATGTCAATAGGCGCGTCATCTATGGGACCTATGTTGGTTGGGACTTAAACTAATGTTACCGGTGAAAAGAATACATATCTAGTAATACGACTAATACACATAACACACCTCTGCTTCCCTTCGTGGAAATGCTATGGCGATGTTGTTAATTGTTCAAGGTCGTATTTTTGCATCTCACTCGCATACCTAGGTATCTTAGTACCTAAGCGTCAACGAATTCATAGTTTTCAAATTCACCTGCACGTCTAATCTAACGAGTCGGCAAGAGTGACCAATCAGAACCTTCTTATTTCTGATTGGGATTATTTGGGGATGATCGTAGCTGAGTGAACAGCGGTCCTCTAGACGGGTGAGCTGCGGCATTCTAGAAGATGTCTCGAAGTCAAGCGGTTGTTCAATAGTAGGTACATATATTACATATTAGCAGTCAGCTGCTCTAGAAATATTTATATTTTAATATGATAATTTAATAGTAGCAGTGTAATAAAAGCAGACTATTAGATACTTATTACAGTAGTTGAAACCTGTTTTTTTATAATTATAATAATGGTTGTAAAAAATGAAACGTTTTTTTTTTAATTTTAGCTGTAATTTAATTGGGTAAGATTAGGAGTGTTTGAAATAATGCTTTCCTGCAACTCATTTGAGAAATTAAGTAGTAAGTAAATATAAAACCATAAGTTTTTAAAATAAAAATAAAACTAAAAAAGAAACAAATTTAACTATCACAGGGAAAATAATACCTTTACTAGTAGAGCAGGTAGAAGTAGAACTCATATTATTATCATACATTACCAAAGCGTATGAACATAAGTGATAAACTTTGTAAGTTATGCGCTTACACGGTAGGTTCGAAAGTCTCTGTAAGTAACAGTTTTCATGTAAGCCAGCTGTGCTTAACTTCACACGTGATCTGCAACTCACGAGGAGTCACGCAAGTATAAAAACGTTGTCTAACGCAAATCTTACTTAGTAAATTGAGCGGATGGAACAATTTTTTTCTTTGTACTCTCTTTATTTACACAATGAGCTATGATGAAAGTGACAAAGCGTGACCTCATTGTCTAGGCCCCGAACAATAGGTTCATCAGGACTTTAATCTTAATTATTTTTCACTTTACTGCTAAGGTAAATTTAACATTCTTAAGATTTCATTTTCAAACGATACAAGATATTTTATGGATACAAGATAGCAAACGAGCTTGCAGCACTTCCCATCCGCAGCAGCCCATTACAACGGTGACTAACATTAGTCAAGACTCAATTAGTGACTGGGATGGTTAGTCCATTTAGCTGAGAGAGTTAATAAGAACATTAGTTGGTCAGTTCATTAGTGGGTATGAGGACTGGGGAATGTTAGTGACTCTTAGTTGGTGTTAGTAATTGTCCACTACCCTTGAGGACTGAGATGGTCGCCTATAAAGAAGTGTAACCGGAAACCACACCATTCCAACCGAACCACAATTGCTTTAAAAACAATGATTAATTAATCAATATTAATCTTATTCAGTTAAAATGTCTGTGATTTTTTTACAGATCATAAATCTGCTAGCTATAAATAGATAAGTAAACATGCTTTCAATTTAATGTGAGTTCATGAGCCGTTAAACGGATATGACGAGGCACATTGTTTCCGATGTGTCATCTTGAGGGTGGAGACGGCCTTTCCATGGGTCACATCTGATTTATTTATAAAGGTCTCATTGTATCTTCGATATCAAATAGTCATAGATAGGTCATATACATACGAAATGTTGTGGCATTAATGATATGTTATGCCAAAATCACCATCGGTATGTCTTGGTGTCAGTAAAAAGTTTTCCAATATGTAACTGTATGAGATAACGTAGTACCTAGTTGTTTGCTATGTTGGTACATGCCGTATAATAAGTCATAGTCATATTATTCTTTTAATTAAAAATTTTAATTCGTCTAAATTAAAATATTTTAATATGAATATAATAAAAGTACCTAATTGAACTATTTAAAGCAAATTCCTATAATGAAGTTAAGTTGATCATTATTAGAACGTTATTAAAACAGTCGAACTAAATTAGGTATGGCTTAATTTAGTAAGAACGCGAAAAAATTAAGACGAAAAACCACCAAATTAACACGGTTTTATTAGTTTGGTATGTATGTATGTTTTATGTACCTACCTACGTATGTGTGTGTGTGTAACGGAATCATTGAACGTGATTTTCGCCGACTTCTAAACGTCGGATTAATTTGCAACTTTGCACAGTTATCAGGGACCGATAATAATACAATAATAAAAATAATAAAAAAAGGGTCCTGTTAGTGATGTTGTATTGAAGATTGCCTCAAAATTGTCTTTCGGATTGAATCATGCACATAATATTCGGAAACTGTCCGCATAAGAGTTAAAACAACGACCAAGTTAGCTGCGTTAAGTTTCTCGGATTCCAATCGTTGTTATGAAAAGTTTTAAGCGTGAAATATCGTTGAAGTTCGAATTCGCTTTCATATTAAAGGAATATGTATTGGCTGCGCTGAGGTTTTGAACTTGCTGGAACAAGAACAAGCTGGAAAAATGCTTGAACTTTGAATTCAACATTCGTAATAATTCTTCTGTTACAATTTAATGAAAACTTGGGTAGAGTAGGAATGCGTTTATTGCTTTTTTGGAAACGGAGCCCATTATACACACGTTCATTAATGAGTAAACAGGGCATTTCCGCATAGCAGGTCCTTGTGTGAACATTCGTGATGATTATTAGGGATAGGTAGGTACACATCAGTACAATAAGTAGAAGTATTTTAATATATAGATTACTTAACTATAATAATGCTTAAGTTGCTTTTAAGGTATAAATTAAATAAATTGCTTTAAAGGTATTTTATGCTTGAAATTTTATTACGACCAAAAGTAATCCGATGATTATCTTCATGCTGACCATATCAACTTGGTCAGCAAACTCACTGAACACTTAAAACGGACTATAGGAACACAATTATCTATCTGGATTCATACCTTTGCATTATATTACATTATGAGCCAGATAACAACAACGTGCTAGAAAACGTTGCTTAGTCACTTCTTACGATTATAAAATTAACCACCGCAAAAATTCAATAAGAAACACATTGGACATAATTTCTATTTATAGCTTTTACACACTAAAGCTAAATTAAAGCGTATTTAACACATGGCTGCAGGAAAACCTTTATATGCACAACGGACAATATTATTGATTATCGATTACACTCTGACATCTCGACCTCACTTAAGGTGGTAATAACAGTGGACCATCTGTGCCGACACTCCCCTATCGGGGGAGATGCCACATTTGCGCTACTGGAGAGCTAGTTCACTCGTGAACGATGCGATTAATAACAGCTTTGAAATTACTGAAACAGAATGACATTTAATTTATTCACAAAATCCTGCGTTGTTTATCAAACAAGAATTTTAGTCAGTAGGTACATCTAAAAGCTAAAAAAAAGGTTTTTTTACAATACACGCATTTACGCCTTACTTAAGTGTCAGAAGCAAGGTAAAGATTACTTATTATTATTATCTTATCTTATTTATCCTCAAGGGAGGCATTTATCTGTGACCGAGTTTTTATGAGACTCATAAAAGTCTTGATCAAAGACTGCCATAGATTTCACGGGCGGCAGTAGAAGGGTGCCGTTGCATGCTTATTAACTTATATCTATAAGAAATACTATTATATATACTATAAATATAAACGATAGAATCGCAAGTAGCAAATGAAAAAGATCCGCGTACCGTAAATTATCTACGGGTCTTGCAGTTGTCCTAGCAGGAGTCAGTCCTCAAAACACATAAATCGAGGACACGAACAACTCTTATTAATATTTAAAAATATAGTTTTTTTATAAAATGCAATCTGAAATTATCAACCTCCCTGAGAGCGTTGTTGATTAAGGACCCATGAGTGAACTCTAAACTCTCCAAGGGGTATCCCCACTCCCGGGCCACTTGGCTCTTGTGTTTGCTTTTAATGTAAAAGCAATTTTATGTCTCCGTCAAACCACCGCGTGACCACAGGGAATTTTCCCATTTACTTTTTATTTCAATCAATCATCGTCATCGTCATTCATTCGTCATGAATGGCCTCTTCAAAATTTAAGTTGCTTACTTTGGCTTTGATAAATTTGCATCGGTATAAGGAAAAAGGCTTTGATATTATCTGAGACAGAACAGAGGTAAACTACAAATGCTCAGATCAACCAAAGTACAAAAGTAACAAAAAGTATATTGGCCAACATACACACACATACAACGCGAATACAAAGAAATCATAGAAGATTATCTTTAGATCATCTTTAGATCCATTAAAGTTATACCTAGGTCGAAGTTTATTTCGCTATAATATGAGAAACCTCGCTTGTCACGTTGTCAGGGTTTTTTTGTCCAAATCTTGTAAGCTCGCTATTGATTTATTTTAATGGATTTTAATATCATGAGCATGAACACGTTGGTAACTTAACTCTTACGAGTAATTACGTAAAAAGAAAAGCAAGAAACGTATAAAGCATTTTTTCTTACCTTTTGGTATTCCGTACGTTCATGCACTCGCTGGAAAAACTCATAATAAATGTGGGTTCATTGTTCACAGCACGAGTATGTACACGGGTTAAAATAAGTGAGTTAGGGAGGCGGGCGAGGTGAGACTAAGCCATTTATCGTTCCTTGAAAGTGCATCTTGGTCTATTCTGCAAGACTTTTGATAAATACTTCGCAGTATATCATATACATAGGAGATAGCGGCTTCGTTCGCAAACGCTGAGCGATTTAGCTGGAATAAATTCGTTTTTCGTAAATTTTTCACAAAGATAATATTTTATAAGCTTTGAACTTATAAGTATTATTGCCGTTCCTTCTCTACCATACGCTACTACCATAAAACTTGGTCGCGTACAGCAAATTTTTTTTTTAACTCTTTTAGCTTTTTTAGATTTTTCTCTTTTAGATTTTTTGATATTTCCTATTTACTACTACTGTTACTACTTTAAAATTTAAAAAAAATCCTCCTTAAAGCTATTTCTGTGATAGACGGACAAAGATAGAAAATTTATATTATGTATACTCCGAGATGTCTCGTAAAAAGAGGACATAATATTATAATATTTAATATTATTGAAACCAATAATAATAATGAATTAATTGTAACATTTCATAGTCCTGGGCCAGTGGTGGCTGCTGATGATTAATCTATTGAAATCATAATATTTAATCATCCTTTAAAACTACTTATTCGATATCGATATGTCTAAAGTCACTTGTAGGACAATTAATTGATTCAAGAACAGCTTAATAATCCCAATTTTTCGTTGAGCAATGCTTGAACTAAAGAAAACTTCTACCGGACACTAAGTACCTACCGGACTCAATTTAATAACGACGCGCGCGAATGAATTTCACTGTAAAGTCTTTTACATAAGTAAAGACGTTCTAAGTTAAGTTTTCAAGAAATTTATCTATATTCATAGTCATATTTTGATAGATATTAGGTACTAGCTTTTACCCGCGGCTCCGCCCGCGTGGTCAAAGGGAATTAAAAATGAGTTGTTTATCATACATGACACATTTGTGGTGGATGAATAGTGACAGTTCCACGATTAAAAGATACTTAGAGGAACCAGAGGTAATGCTGACCGCAGATAAAATGTACGTAAACTGACTTAGGTACTGGAGCTATAATGATAACTTCAATAGAAGTGTGCTGGTGAAGATTGATGCAGGATCCACCGATCCTGCTTACGTGTAGGGAGACCTAGGAGGGCTGTGACAATTTTTACGTTACCTAACACATCTCAGCCAAATATAGCTCTAGCTCCACGAAACCTACTACTATTAATAGCTAGTTTATTATACTATATGAAATCAATATAAAAAATAATGAAACAAACAGGGGGACGTGAGTAAAATGCGAAAATCTAAAACAAATCCCCGTGTCACAACTCTCCTAGTACCGAGGTGAGATGTGACACTGGTCGATATTAATTTTAAACCAAAACAACAATTTATCCAGCGCGAATTCAAAATTCAATTCAATTTATTAGTTACCTATGACTTAATTAATTTACATGTATCATTTGTTAGCGTGATTTAGAACTTGCAAATGAATCTTACTAACGCCATCTATTAACAATATCCGGAACTAAATATCTAGCAAATAACAAAACATCTTTAATATCTTCCCATGGGGATATTTTACCGCGGTAAAAAGTAGCCTACGTCACTCTCCACCCTCCTCACTATCTCCACACACAAAAACCATACCATATAATAGCTTCGTTGCGACGTGAAAGCCGGACAAACAAACAAATAAATAAACAAACAAATACACTTTCACATTAATAATATTAGTATGGATATTTTCTTTACTTTGGAGATATTTGACATTTATGAGGAAAATGATTGTACTCCTGGTGGATTGGCTTGAGAGTGAGAAGAAGAGAGAGAGAATAAATAGTTTTATGATAAAAAAATAAAAATATATAAATTGTCTCTTTGGCCTAAGGGTCGCAAGAGACTTTATACTGATGTGTAGACCTAAAGGTTATGGTTAGTTCAAAATCTGGTCAATTCGCTTCACGAGATAATAGGTACTTACAGCAACCTACAACTTTGTCCTTTCAAGTTCGAAGGGCTCAAGTCGTCTCATAGCATCTGCTTCCGTACAGTTACCAGCTTTGTTGATTTTTCCGGATTTTCATATCTTCAATATGTTTAAGTTACCTATTTGTCCTATTAATTATACGAACTTATTCGTTTCTTAAAATTCATGTTATGTTTTTTCGTGCTGAAAGAAAACTTATTAGTAGTAGTTAATTAAATAGTTTTACCGCTAAAATCAGTAAGTTTACCCTACCCTTTTACTATCGATAAAACAACAAATTAGTAAAGAACAAGTATTGCACAGAAAACAAAGACGAACACACTAATTACTTGGTGCTAATAATAATAAGAAAATAGTTGAATGAGTATTCGGCGACATCGGTCATAATAAAATCGGTTATATTATGAACATTATTTTAAAACATTATTTTATCATTGGGCTGTAAAAACAAGATCCATATTAGTACAACTTTCAGAACAATATAATGGGATATCTGAAAAAAATATCGCTTTTTTAGCGTGCTTATTACTACAAGGAAATTAAACTTCGTTGTTTTTACTGAGAGTTACATCCTGCAATTTGTTAAGTAAGCCTGAACACACTAGCTGGGGAAACCACTGCACAGATGGTGCTTATAGATATTAGTTCACGGACCCACTGCCCAGTCGTTCGAATTTTAATTATCACTGTAAGTGTGCTGCCATGTGACTACTTCATAATTCGGCTATCTGCTATAATTTACATTGTAATTCTAATAGAATTTTTATTTATATTTCAGATGAATTAACACAGTAGGTACACACAGGTTTCGTCACCTGTCACGATAGCATAGACATCCAATGACTCTCCTCCATTAAACTTTTTATCATTTTAGTGAACGGCACCAGTCACACGTAATATCAATGCACGTAGGTAGTCGTTTTTGGTCTTCCGTTAACTCATGCGGTATCCATTGAGTGCAAAGCTTTCGAACCTTTACAATGACATGTTTATTTTGTAACCAGTCGTTAGCCGACCTTCACGTAAATCGCTATGGAGATGATCACGTCCATGTCTGAATTCTTCAAACCAATAATACAGAGTTGCGATATGGGGTCTCATCGACAAATGCTAATTGAAGTCTCTGCAACTCTCTTGTTGGCCAAAGCCACAGCGAAATATCAGACAAAATTTTCACGAGTTAAATTCATTGTAATATTAATTACCTCATAGCGGCACGCAATTTTCTATAAAACCCACAATGACAAAACAAGTGACAGTCGCTAAAATTAAAAAGTAACATGTTCCTAACGAGTTCCATTTTCGAATTATGTACGTACTTAATTGTTTTTTATTTTTTTATTGTATGTTGCCAGTTCCACAAAGCTTCAATAATAGACGTACTTAGTTCATTTACTACTGATTTCATGATACTTTTGAATAAAGTGTCTTGAGTTCGATCCCTGAGTTTGACAAAGTTAGTTAGGTAGGTATTATTTGGTTTTTCTAATTACATTTTATAGGGTTTTTACGTTTTTTTCATCGAAGGGATGTAGTCCATTCATGAATAGTTTTTCTACTTGTTTTGTATTTTACTTGCGAGGTTATTGGGTATATGTCTGATTTTATGTAGCAGGTAAAACAAACATCGAGAATAGAAAAGTCGGAACAGGCGTAGGTAAGTGTATTTCAACGTTTGGCCGGCGCAAACGGCGTTTACCTACAATTAGAGATGAGGTTCCCCTTGTGAAGGAAATTGTTTTCGTGCCCGAAAGGCTTGCGGAGTGATATTATCAGCTTTTCCGTTCCATTTGGGTTGTGCGAGCAATTGGGCTTAAGCAGATTACACCGTTTGGCTCTTTGTTTGAGGCTGTAAATGACGGGTCGCAATTATTATTAATTGTAGATTGTATGTAGTCCGTGATTGTAGGTACCTATATCTGTTTGTAGGATTTGTTTGTCGTTAGAAAAATGTATAGGATGAGTGAATGACGTTTTATGTTAGTACATTATGTTGAGGTTTTTTATGTACCTACTTACTTTAATCGTGAAGATTATAATAATAAATACTCAAATACTGATTGATAGTGATAACAATGTATAAATGTATTTTCTAGTTATAAGCTACAACGGTCTCGCCCTGCCGTTGAATAAGTGAACGCTAGTGGCAAAATATCTTGTGCGCTTTCGTGCTTCGGGAAATTTAAGTCGTTATTATTTTTTGTCGTAAGCAGTCGTAAAAGCTTTGGGTGCCCTTAAAACTTCCGACAGTCGTTTTGGCCACTAAACCCTCCACAAATCGTCACTGGAGTGCTCTCCAGCCTTTCTCAGTTTGTGATTAGAAAACCGTGCCTTGCTACTTTCTGGGCCTCTAATGAGTTACATCCAATATACCTATAGACACCATAATATTATAGGGATACTAGTAGATAGTATCTAGTAGATATCAGCAGAATACTTATTTACACAATGTATGATGTTACATCCAAATGAAGGCTGTGCTTGCGTATCAGCTTGCGGTCAACCACAGAGCGAAGTCTGTGTCACACACATCACTTACCTATTTGTACTTATCTTATGTTTTTAAAATAAAAATTAATTAATTATTCCTGTAACTAAAAAAAAACATATCAGGTACCTTAGTAGTAAAGGACCATCTTAGTCCTCAAAGGTCACACATCTGTGGCAAACTTAGAGACTCTTACTAAAAACAACTAACAAAAATAACTATCTGTAACAGCAGTAACAGTCACTACACCAGTTCTCATACTACTAACTACATATAACCTATAGTTTTTATTAACACAGTCCCAATTTTACTGCCTCCCTCCCTGGTAGACCTCCCGCAGCTATGTCTGTGGGGGAGACCCGTGCCCAGCAGTGGGACGTCTATGGGTCGCAGCGAGCGAATTTTACTGCATACTCGTTTGCTATTTTATATCCATAAAAAGAGAGCTAAATATAACATCTCTGTTAAGTATATACCTAACCTGCGTCGGAGGTTTATTTCTATCATTTAATATCCCCAATTATTACGCCTCTTTAGGTATCTATGAAGCATTATTAATTTATTTTAAAGCAAGACCGCAATTGTGCCTTTCTTCTCTTAACCCTTTCTTTGCTTTAGCAACAAATATCCAAAATTAAGATAGAATGGTGAATACAAATCTTTGGATTCAAACAACAGATTAGACCACGTTGCAGTTTACCACCCTTCTAAAGTGCTGCTCCCTTAGTGATGTTCTTTTCAGTGGGTAACAAGAAGCGATTTATTTAAGTGGGGCGAAAAATACATTGCTTTTTCATTCCCTTCGAAATAAGATCCTAAAAAGATTTTTGATAGGGTGGATACTATGCAAAAAAAATAAAAGCTTGTAATATCATCGCATTAGTTGAACAATAGCGATTGGATGCGATAAGCGAAAATTTATTGTATGCGCTAAAATTACAATTTCAGATGTTTCATGAATTCTACTCTATTCGAATTATGTAGTTTGAAGTTTGTGATAAGTACTGGTTACAAACATTTTCAGTTAATTTTAATTTTTGAAAGTGGATGTGAAGCGCGGGTCTCATCAAAAAGTAAATTCAAGCAAAGGTCTACATTTAAGTTACATCTGTGGGGGAGAGCCGTGCCCAGCAGTGGGACGTCAATGGGTCGCAGCGACTACATAATATGTAATTAAGTAATCAACATCAAACTACCTTGTGGACAGGTGGGTATTGCAGACAAGTTCGAAGCACTTATTTTAAATTTATTTGGAACACTTGGATTGGTTTTGAATTCGTTAAAGTGATTTAGAAGCTTTTCCCACTATGAGTTAAATTCCTCAGTTAACGTACTGCGACTAAAAATAAGCGTGATGTTAATTTGAGCTAAATATCCGAACGTGTAGTGGTGTCGTTCAAACTTCAAGCTTCGAACGTCAGATTCAGTCGCGCTACGCTAGCCGCATAGACAACCGCACATATCAATTAGGTCGCGTTTTGAAACGGAGCTTCCACATTCAAATATCGAGTTTGTTTTTGGATAACAGTCAGATTAAAACGCGGGAAATGACAACAGAGTTATTTCGTGTTTGATTTTTGTTGTATTTGTTACGAAATGTTAATCATGAACAACGCCAGCGTTTTTGCCGCCTTTTTTGTTTTGTTTTGCCTGACGAAGGGTGAGTTTATTTTTACATTTACATGATAAAAGTTTTTTTAACTGGGACGTTAAATTTCTATTTATTTATATACTTATTTAAAAAAAGTGTTTAGACTAGGGTAGACTTGTAATTCACAGGATAAACGAAATTAAGTTCATATTTATGTAAAAAAATATTAGTCATTGCTCATGTCGCAGTACATACTTATGAATGAAATATAATTTATATAAACAAAAAAAAATACGATTTAGTAAATAGCAGAAGGTACCACTTCATTTTCTGTTAGTTACGTAAACAAAGTACAGTAACAGTCCAGAGGCACAGTTGGTACTGTCCAGAATTGCCACAGAACGATCACAGATAAACTTAACACACATCCATCCATCAGCCTTTTGAGGTCCACTGCTGGACATAGGCCTCTCACACACAGAATTGTAGAAAGTGTAATAGTTTTTCAAATTAAATCGTTTTATTATTATATAAAGTAGGTACCTACGCAAGAAAGCGCCTTTTAGTTACTCGTAGTTATCTTTTATAACCTGTTTGGTAAGTCCAACTTAATTGCAGTTTGAATGTAACTTGTTCTACCACTTGTTAACTGATAAAGTCCTTTTACCTAGTTAATTTGGAATGCTCTCGTCAATTTACTAGTATAGATGTGACTTTTATTTTTTAACAAAGCGTAATCGAGCTATTATTAAGAAAAATTCAAGTGACAGCCAGAAGAAACCCAGCACTGAATCGAGTATAAATCTATCCATTCATCAGCCTTTCAAGGTCCACTGCCGGATATAGGACATAAAACCCCTTTGAGCGGAGCACCCTCAATCTATATCACTCCTCCCGATCCTGTTCTCTCTGAATCCAGCGGTATCCCTCTATCTTATTCAGGTAATAAGTCCACCTCGTCGGAGGGAAGCCAGTCGTGGTCTCCACTCAAGGACTTTTCTTACACCCCCACTATAAAAACATTAAGATGGTCGCCTCTAAAGAAGTGTTACCGGAAACCACATCTTTCCAACAGGACCACAATTGCTTTAAAAACAATTATGACACCGAAGAATTGGGCAGGCGATGGTACTGCCCCGGACGAACTCTATATGGAACAAAATAGGTTTCATGTAAAACCTGTTTGGTTCCCTATAGGCTCTACCACCTAAAACTTGCACATTTTAATTACGTAGATATAAAGTCAATAAATGTTTCAAATCGAATACCCTATGAAAGATTTTCTCATCCCATCATCAACAATGAAAGAACTGATGACTCCAGACTGCTGAATGCTGAATAAAAAGCTAATCAAGTATGGCATAAGTCAGCATAAAGGTACATACCTAGGCAAGTTTAAAAATAGGTCAATTAAAGGCATCGACACGAATATCAAAGTGCAAAGCTTTCGCCTTGGCTACAAGTATTATTGACACTTTGACACGAAAGATGAGTACTGCCTTAAGTATGCTCCATCAGCGATCAAGGCTGTCTGTTGATAGCGATCATTTGATATACATTATGCAAGTAATATTTTTCTCTACGTCCGTGTTTAGTCACATGAACGTGTTTTATACGAGTTCATAGTTATTTAAAAGCGTAACTTAACACGAGTTTATATTAAGGTATATGTACGACATAGCAAACATATAATTGATATTGTGTTCGTTTATTTAATAAAAATCGTAACATCTTTTTTTTATAAATAATTCATAATCTTTATTTGCTTTAAATAAGGTTTAAGTTTACAAAGACTTGTATTTTACATTAGTCCTGATTATTCCATAGGTCGATATCCAAAGGCGCCTTGCCATTTATAGAATCGATGTTTGTAACGATTGTATCAAACATAAACGTAAACATTATTGAGCCAATCCAATACGTAGGCGACGAACAGGAAGAAGAGGTGAATGGAAGTGTTTCTGTTTGAAAATCGCTGCTTTTAGTTAAATATAAATAATAATATACCTTTATTTAATTTAACAATTCGTTATCCCACAACCTATCGCTTGTAAATTCGCTATTAAATTTTATTTTTTTATTTGATACCTTCATTGTAAAATAAGCAGTACTTATACTCTGTAAGGAAACCCAAGCGTCGGAAACTTCAAATGTCCCGTTAAGATGATTTTCACAACAATATAATTCAATGGAGTCAATCAAAAAATTTAAAATATTGCATGCGTGGAAAAATTATTTAGACGCGGTGAAGTCGATGATAAATGATCAGCCATTGCGGTGATCTACCGTTGATTAATACACCTGTGAATGGGAACCCTATGCTAAACTGCAGACTTGTTAAGGCACTTGGTCTATGGATAGTCTCTGGAAAGTGGTGAGTGAAGCTATTTTGAGCGGTTATTAGAGTAGGTAAGCTGCTGATATTTCTTCAATGTACGCATCCAATTTGATAGTAAAGTAAGATTGATCCATAAGATATTTTCGATTGTACATCTATACATCACATCGTAGCTAGCAGTCGTCATTAAAATTTGTCTTTCCTGAGCGTAAGATAACTTCTTTTGTTTTATTCTATAATCCATAAGATCATTAAAAAATGCTTAAGCATTTCGCATCATGTATCTCTACCTAGTAGGTAGAGATACATAATGCGAACGCTGTTGTGCACCATGCTTTAGCATTCTGATGCGTTCGGTCACCAGCTAGTTGAGCTCGTTAAACGGAACGTGACGTTATCAATTCCTAAAATTATGAACGCTATTGGTGTCATGATGGCGACCAATTTAACAACTTTGCACGCCGCCAAACCATTCAGCTAGAATTGTTTTGGATTATCCGGTTTTTTAAAAACTAGGTTCGATCAAACATTCGTATTAAATTCCCCCCTCCACCCTTTTAATAATAGAACTTTATTTCAAGCAAGGAACCCATATACATTTTATTACTTTACAATTCATAATAATACAATAAAATAAAATATAATACATAATTCACTAAAATAAAACAATAAAATACATGTCATAATAGAATAATTAGTACAGGCTCGCGCCTAGTTTGGTTTCAGATGACCGTGTGTGAAAATTCCCGTGATATTTATTTACGTATTATCTAATGATAATATTATATTTTATTTTACCAAAGATACAGGTTGTAGCATAAGAAAACAAAGCAGAGGCACTTACTACTCTACAAAGAATGGAATTAATAAACATCACGAATTTTTAAATTCATGCAACGAAGACTTAAATAATGTTTGACAGGAGACTTTAGCTCCACAAGAGGGTCACTCAACCAAAATCTTTACAATTCGAGCGTGGGCGCGTATGTACCGTCTCCATTGTCCAAATTAACTCAGCCACATACTTACCACTTACATAATCTATTCAATTGGTTAATATCTTTTTGGGACAACTTGACCGTCGAACGACATAAGAATAACATCATTGTACCAGTTAAACTGTCTATATACGCTCGGCCTAAATAATTAGGGCCTTATAGGGTATCCGAATATTATTCCTACTATTTTTGAAATAATGTGCATCTTGATCAATGAATACCAATGTCAATCCAATCGTGGAAGAAAACCAAGGATTTATTATTCTATCTATTAAGAAAACAGACAGATTGATAAGTGACGTTTTATTTATTAAACATCAGATTGATTTCGACAAAAAAATCTCGAAGTGATTTTGTTAGTTTCAATTGTTTTCTTTAGACTTGAGTCGTTAAGCCTCGTTGGAGGCTCTCGGGAGGCCTTCTAACTTCAAATGCAAGCGCAGGTGACAACTAGGCCGATCCCCTTTGAGAAGTGTGTTAAGAGTGCTCTCGTCCTTCTTAGTTGGAAGAGAAAATCTGTATGTCGGTTTAAGCTTGTATTTAATTATTCTATAAGGCACATATAAATAAAAAAGCGATTACCTCGTGTCTGCTTAATATATAATACAGTTTATGTCCTAAAAATCCAATAAAACAATGATAGTGTTCTTGATGATACTAATTATACCTAAGCTTCTCATGTGACATGGTTTACGCGGTTGACACAGGTAATCCATATGAGTTCCTTGAAAGCGTAACTGATTGGTTTAAAAGAAATATGAGCAGGAACTCACGTACCCCTACAAATTCGATACTAGGTCAAGCTTGTACCCGTATGTACGGTTCAATGGACACGACAATCTTAATTTGAGTGTATTGACGCTTTCAATTACATTAATGCCTAGCTACATGCACTGACGATTCTATCGAAAGAAAGAGTAATAGCAGGTTACAGTCCGTAAAGAAGCTTTAATGATGTTATGTTATTCACACAGTGAATAATGCTTGTTTTGATGTAGGTATGATTAAAATTAATGCTTCCAGATGGTAACTAATATTTATACCTGAGTACCTACTATACATTTTAATTAATAATCATTTAGTTAGTCCTTAATTAGCGACTGATATACTGGTAATTATATCTTACAAGTCTTTCGAAGAATCCTCTTATAGGTAACTAATTGCAGCAAGTATAATGAACTCCTACATGACACGACGGCTAATTAGTGAGTAGCTTATCACCGTCTGTCTAATAACGAGGTGTAAGGAGATTGCTATGTAGCAGAATATGTATACAAATGAGAACAGTAAATTTCAAAGTACCTACCTACTCTACTTTATAAATGTATTTCATAGACATACAAAATATGCAGTAGGTATTGTCTTATTCTTCAGAAATTAAAATGCCATGCATGAAGTTAGTTAGAAGTAAAGAAGCGCATTACAATGCGTTATTTATAGATATCTGTAGATATAGCATATCTGTAGATATGTAAATGCTTTCCTTTTTTACACTTCATTATATCGATGAGACGTACCTACTCGTATATACGTAAAATAGACAAGTACGCATCTCAGCCTCAACATCGGAGCTAATCTGCAACCCATAGACGTCTCACTGCGGAGCATGGGTCCTCCCCACGGACAAATCTGCAGGAGCTGCTAGAGTACGCTCCACCACGCTGCGTATTGGTGAAGGGGTTAGTGGCCAACCGCAGTGTCGAATGTTCTCAGGCCACCCAAAGGTTTTCAACAAGGCTTAACGATTATTATTGCCATTGAAAACAATCGTGTAAACTCGTATAAAACTTAACGTGCCCTCCGAAGTACGGTAGCGCCCATGAAATTTCGCCACTAGCGGTCACCCATCCACAAACCGACCGCACTTAACTCTGGCGATCACATTGAATCGACGCGAGCCATTGGTCTATGGACGCTACCGCACCGGAGCTACCTAACTACTAATTAAAACGATACCATATGCCGTTTGTCCAGTGTACATTCATTCAGCAGCTTTGTACCGTGACGTGTCTTCTATTCTTGTTTTATTTTGATGGACACTGATTAATTCGTCATGTAACCCAATGTCATAACCTCGTCAACAAAGTAATCCATCAGAGGTTGTAAAATGCGGGGGGGATTAGGAATGGGTGGTCTGAATTTATACGAGGTCTGCTAAACTCTGATCTTTTCGTTTGAAATAAACATGAGTTCAAATAAAGGAAAACTGAGATTACCGAACGAAATATGAAGACAAGATTGCAGCCACCAAAGCAAATGCCAAAATCAAAAGACTCTTCGACCGAAGTACGCACGTGATACACGTCACAACTGATTCATTATTTTATGATTATTATGCCGTTTTGTGTATTAATATAATAAATAATATAAATATAAATTATTGTTAAAGTTGTTGGAAAAAACAAAAATAGGGAACATGGAATATCTTTTCACATGTTTCTAGTGATCCTTTTATTGTTTTGTTATTAATTTACCCAAATATTTTTGAGACTAATTTAGTTCGAGTATTAGATAGTAATGATAAATCTATGGTTCGAGTACATGTAAGTGTATTCTGCAACATAGCAGATATGTGTTGAGTGACATCTAGCATTGACTTCCATAAAAACGACGTGAACGTGGTTTCACGTCGTTTTTCTTCTCATCTTAGTCTTAATCTGCCTTTCATTCCCTACATTGTAAAGAAAACAATGAAATACAAAAAAATATTCAATTTAAATGAACTAATGTCGTGTTTATACCCTCATGTCCCATATAAACAAAATTAAAATGATTGTGAAGACTTTTGTAATGATTATGTCTCATGATCCACAAAATGATTGATGTAGTAGGTAACATACTCGTACATACATACATATACACACGCTTTATTTTATTAGCTGGTTTATCGCTGAATAACTACTTACCCATTTTAATTTAAAAACGTGAAATCTAAATTTTAAAGACCACGTCCTCGTGTTTCCTATTATATTGAGTTGACTCGTTATACTCGTAGGAGTACATATGCCTGGTTGAAACTTGTAACTCTTTGAAATTACTCCGTTATTTGATACTTACATTTTAGTATTATTTTAAATCTGTTGTAGAACTAAATCTTCACTACCTTCTCTCATAAAAACCCAAATACATTACCTACTTATACTAAGGGAAGTAACAAATGTGAAAAACGACCACATTCCACTTCCCCGGTCCTTCCACTATTATTATCGGTTCGTTAGTAGGAAAGCATTGGGAACGCAAACCTCTACGATTTAATGTTATTTCTCCCAAGTGGAGAAATTAGCACATTTGAAGAGTAAGGGTGCGTGCATCGCCCCATGCCAATATTATTTTTATGGCCAAAACGCACACACAGACTTACTAGGGAAATAGATTTTCAGAAAATAACACGCAGGTTTAGTGAAATTAAATGCAAGGGGCGATCGTGAACTCCCACATTATTGGTAATAGCAGATCCATCTGGAGATTATATTCAGCATTTATATATATGTCTAGTCACATGCATGTCTAGTCACATATATTTAAATGCTGAATATAATCTCCAGATGGATCATTTACCAACTTGATCCTTGAATAAAATGTTACTGCCTACTTATGTAATATCATCGGCTACAGTAGACTAGGCTGCAAGTATATATAAATCTACTCATCACCTACTCGTATATCTGATACATTATTTAACCCCAAGCCACTGACTACAAGCTGACGCCCTTGTCTCGAAACGTAATTGCTGTTCTGCTACAAGACCCAAGAGAATAGCTATAATATGTACTGAATAGTACTGATACATGCAATGTTGATGACAGCAAACGGACCAAATCTGATTCTGGTTTGTCTACCAGTAGTATTCCATAGCCGAAGGGTCACTAGCCCAATGGCTCGCGTCGATCATATGTGATTGAACGAGTTAAGCAACGACGGGCGCGGTCGGTTTGTGGGTGGAAGACCGCTAGTGGTAAGATTTCATGGGCGCTTCCGTATACAGAAGCTACATAAGGCCGGTGGTCCCGCCTGTTTTCAATTGTTAAACACACACACATCACAATTTCACATAAATGAGCCGAGTAAAATTTTTATCTGTGAAATAAATATTACCCGGACAGGATTCGAACCCGGGAGCCGCAGTTCGGCAGTCAATCGCTACCGCGCTGCGGATTCGTCAATATATCTGAAATGTTCAAAATCTATGTTCAAACTAATTTTTCTTTTCTGCCACAACGTGAGTATTGATGGGTCGATAAAAGTTAAAAATAAATCCCTTTGTTTGAGGAAGCTGCTGTGCTAAAATTAAATGTATTATTATAATATGACCGACTTCGAAGTCGAAGCTAAGAGGTGGGAGACGTGACAAATTGGTGTAGTTAAAATAGCTCTAATAGAAAATTATTAATTACATAAGTAGTTTAAAATTAATAACGTTAGTCGAGTGAAAATTGGTCGATTTATTTTGATAGTAACATCAAATCCTATGAATTATTTTTTTTGCAAATATAAAAATTTGTGATATCAGTAAACATACTCAATTACCTAATTGTTTCCTTTTATATTTTTTAAACAAGTATCAAACACGAACTACGAACTACATAATTTAAAAGTAACAATTTTAATGGACAGTCGAGTAGTCTGCTATTTAAGTAATGTTCTCGTGCATAGTAAATAGGTATTTCTATAAAATAGCTATTCTATAGTATCGCTCTAGCACAGCCACCACCAGCACACTAGATGGTGTAGAAACTTTTCCCTTGTTAAAATCACTTTATTATGTTCGTTCGCCGAAATAAAATTTTCCCGCAGTAAAATTGTCAAAATGTAAAGAGTGTTGCGGACAGAGAATATAAAAATAATTTTCCCGTAGGAGACATAGCAGGCCAAATAATTGGCCAAGTTTGATCATGCTATCTGTAAAGATAAGATATATTTTTGAAGGGGCTGTGGCAGTCGTGTGCTTGCTTTTCACGATCGATAAATGATGTGACCGGAGGTATAGAAGTCAATGAAATACAGTTGGAAATTTCGTATTTTTTTTTCTGAATGCATATTTTTTAAACTACGAGTTTTATTTGATTAAATATATTTAAATCAGGTTTCCTTATTAATCCGCCTTAAAGATGATTTTAACATCAAACTGAATCCAGGACCTGTAGCTGATAATAATTAAATAATTGTTTAATATTTTGTTATAATTATTGTTATTGTATGCCTGAATAGCGTAAGTACAACAAATAAATTGAATTTAATTGAGTATCGATAATTATGGTATTTTCATTGATAATATAATATAATGTTTAAAAATCGCTCATCTAGCTCTAGGCTTTGCATAGAACAAGTCCTTTGAAATGTAAATTCTTGACATTTCTAATCTGTCGTTTATATTCAAATATATTCAGGCTAAAGTTAGAAATAAAATCTCGACAAGGTTTTCTTAACTCAAACGTTTACATAGGTACTTTATATTTTAACTTTATATTTTACGGATTAAATGAATATTTTTTTTAATTTCAAATCAAAATAAAACTACGAGTAAGATACTTTGAATGCTCTTCTTTAAAATTATTGTAGTCATGCTGTCGAATGGTTCACTAAAAATTCGAGGAAAAATAACTGCCCACTTCCTTGCCGGTCGAGAGGTCAAAAGCGTCACTTTTAAGCTAGAAGTCCTAAGTTCGATCTTGGGTCGGGCAATGTATGATATTATGATGTTTTTTCATCTTGTTTTTCCCAGTAGCTCGGAGTTTGAATTAGTGCTCAATGTATGGCAATAGTTTTATCTCCAATTCCAAGTTTTTAATAAGTGGTAGAACCTATCCCGAATAGGTTTTATACTATACAGTCAAACCTGGATAAGCGAGAGTTCAAGGGAGCACAATCTCATTCTCGCTTAAAGAGGTTTCTCACTAACCCGAGTTTCTCGCTAATGCAGGTACATGGGTAGCGTTTCTCTCTTATAGAGGTACGCAGCATTAACAATATTATTTTATTTTATTTAGAACTTATTTACACTTAAAAAATGGTAGGAAGTTCCACGAAAGTTAAGAATGAGTCATAAAATAGCAGATGCTAAATTTGTAATTTGTTTTGTCATTTGTATGTGTGTATCTTTTATGTATGTATGTATTTTTATTGTAGCTATAGTTCCTCCTAAATAATAAAATAAATAAAGCTCGACTGTCGCTTATAGAGGTATAGATAAGTAGCAGTCTCACTTACAGAGGTCCATGAGGGAAAAACGACTCTCTCTTACAGAGGTTTCTGTTTCTCGCTAATAGAGGTTTTGGGAGCTTAAAATGACGGGTTCTGGCTATTACTCTCACTTATAGAGTTTTCTCACTTATCCAGTTCTCACTTACCCAGGTTTGACTGTATATAGGTTTTATATGAAACCTAACTAACTGGACTATTACTAACACCAACTAACTATCACTAACTGTTCCCGGTCCTCATACCCAATAACGAACTGACCAACTGAACATATTCTATTTAACTCTCTCAGCTAACTGGACTAACCATCCCAGTCCCTATTTGAGTTTTGTTCAAAATCGGTCACAGTTGTCATGGGCGGCAGCGGATGGGTGGTGCAGCAAGCTCATTTTCTATCTTATATCCATTAAAAAAAGGAACCCAAACATAACTGGTGAACAGTTTGTGTAAAACATTTGCCTACCTCTTCAGGAATTACAGGCGTGATATAAAAAAAATAGAGTCAACGAATGTAATGTTTATTACATGCGTAAACTCTTGTAAGCAACAACTTGGTTGGCGACAGTTTTCGCATTGAAACAATAGCCTTAATTATTATAGCCTTGAGGACCACTAAATATGTGGAATTTGTCTGCAGATGTCGGTTGAGAGTAGTTTAGAATACAATTTATTTATTTAATTAGTTGTATGAATTTACTGGCGCGTCGAGAAACCACAGACCAATTCACATGCATGAATAAGAAAATTTTTACTCATGTGGTGGAACTCTGCTCTAAAATAATTTTATAGAATTAGATAGAAGATTCTTAATGAATTGTCATTTTTATAAATGGTGGCCATAAGCCTTTCTAACGATTCCATAACCACTCAATTTAGTTTTGCCAGACATTAACAATATCTACGTAAACAATAGTTTTCGTTTACACCTAGTAATATTAAATAGTCTATGACACTCAGTGAAGATGCAGCTTTCTAAGGGTGAATGAATTTTTGAAATCGATCCAGTAGTTTTTGTGTGAAAAAATTACCAACAAATCTTTCCTCTTATAATATTAGTATAATAAGTATGGAAGTATAGATACTCGTATGATATTAAATTTGCTCGTGCCGCTTAGCTTCAGCCTGAGTGTCGTTAAATAAATCTGGAATTGACAACATTTCATTATTTAACATACTTTTATTATTATTTTGTCAATTTCAATTTTTTTGTTATAGAGTAGGTTGAAAAAAAAACATGCCTTTACTAGGCATATGTGCATCACTATACTAATATTTGACCACCTTTCTAACCACATTTTGATCAAATGAAGATATTGTATTATTATAC
Source organism: Carterocephalus palaemon (assembly GCA_944567765.1). Taxonomy (NCBI): domain Eukaryota; kingdom Metazoa; phylum Arthropoda; class Insecta; order Lepidoptera; family Hesperiidae; genus Carterocephalus; species Carterocephalus palaemon. The sequence goes on along the minus strand of OX155651.1, from coordinate 8,267,137 downwards.
TGTATATTTCTCCACACTCATCCAAGAAATTAATACACTTAAAAGCAATATGAATCCCCGAAGCACGGAGGGAATCCCGTCATGTAGCAAAGGCGCATATACCTGAAATAGATGTGATGTCAGCAGTAATCTCGTTTCAGATTGTTTGCATGTCTTTGAGGGTAAGGTTACACAGTCTATTCGACATAAAGCCCACGTGGAGACAATTGGGTGAATTATTGTTTACGTCAGACTTAACTCATTCCTGTTTTCAGTACATAGCAGGCATAATTGCAGGTTGATTCTGTAATAAATTAGTCACTTCCTTTTAGGACAGGTAAATTTATATCTTATTGCATAATCCTGTGATATTACCAAGTATTTATGGTTGCAAAATGTCAGTATTTAGAAATCAGTCAAGGCTCATCAAGTTGGGATGATCATCTGGGCTCATAGCAGCCAGTTAACTTGTACAACTGTTATTGGACTTTGCCATGTAATGCACAAATGAGCTGTTCCTGAATTGGGGTAATCCAGTGACTACGTCATAATTATTATTAGAAACATAACATAACATTAATTCTTGGTTTGAAACATACTACTGTTATTTTATAGTTCCATTCACCAAATTTATTACTTTACTAGAGCTTTGGAGGCTAAATATTGTTTTCTGGTGTCTTATCTAGATATAGCGATATGTTCAGATTGTTCAGTCGTCTCTCTCTACTTTCGATCTATGACAAGAAAAACAAATTTGTAAAGGAATAAGATGGTCGAATCTTGTATAGTGTATCTTTAAAGTCTTGGTTGTATATACAAAATTGTAACCGGCTAACGGACGGTTTCTAACAGGAACACGTACCGGGGCACAATGGCTAACTAAATAATTATTATGTACACTACAGAAATATTTCAGGAGCAAGGACTGTTAATAACTAATTAATTATTGTACTATCATAGTAATTTTTATGTAATTAAAAACATTTGCGGTGTCATTATGCGGTTGATTGGTATGAGTATATGCGTGTCGGCCCGACAGAAAACGCAATTCAAATAAATTGCGCGGAATCATAACGGTCCCTAACTGCAGTTAAATTAATCGAAATTTACAAACATACCTAGCTACATTTGACAAGTAGTTATTTTACCTACAATACTAGACGGCAATTGTCATAATTAATAATGAACTAATCATAAATTTTTCTCGTAATCTCTTATTTTCTGATGTCGATTCATTGAGTTCAAGAGATTATTTTTCCGAATAATCTAAGGTAAGCGTCAACAGGTTTTTGTTTAATTTCTTAGTTTAATTACCTACTTTGTTTGGAATATAATACTCCCAAATTACCTACTCTCAATCCTAACAGAGGCTCAAACCGCACACTATAAAAGGAAACATCTGTGTTCTACAGACTTCTGCCGGTCATAATTACGCGATCACGATACTAAAGTTATGATGCGTATTTCCATCTATTGTTTGGTTGGTGTTGGAACAATCCATCCCATTGTTTTATTATCAGTAGGTACTTTTGGTTCTGTTTTACTGATGCAAGCGCCTGTCAGAACATTTTTAGGGTTCCGAACCCAAAGGGTAAGACCCTATTACTCTAAGGCTTCCCTGTCCGTCTGTCACCAGGCTGTATCTCATGAACCGTGATAGTTAGTACATATTTAGTTAGTTATAATTTTATTATAACTATAATTTAATATTAAAATTTTCACAGAAGATGTATTTCTGTTGCAAATACTAAAAAACAGAAAAAACTAAAAATTTAAGTAATACAACAGACATTTCTTTTACCGTTTTTATAGATAATGTACAGATAGTACGGAATCCTTCGTGCGCAAGTCCGACTCGTAGTAAGCCGGTTTTTTAATTCACAACAGTGGCTTTTGAAAATTGAGAGAATGTTATGTAATTAAGAATAACGTCCGCCATATTGGATTAAAAATGGCGCAATAATGAATCGTGCTTGTCATCGGAACTAAATATGCAGGAAGTGGGTGAAATATTGATTGCAAGATTCTAGGACATACATAGTAATCGTGAACGGAATTTCACAAAATTACATGTTTTAAAATCAATACCATGCGCTGAATAGGTGTAGGTATTAAAATATTAATACGTGAACTTTATAACCATTACAAACTTTGTACCCCTTTTTACGAAAATAACGTGGACGGAGGTGTGTGAAATTTGCCTCGGTTAAAGTTTACACGGAGAAGAAGTGCATAAATCTAACATTTTTATTAATGTAATCGGCAAATAAAACATTACATTATTATTTAATAGTTAGTAGGTTTGGATACGCTGGCATGTTATTAGTCACATGCCACTTTGAACGTTGGTTGAACCGATTAAGTCTATGTTTAAAGGGGTATATATTATAGTCTTTAACAATAAACCTTAAAAATGTTCAACTTAAAATTAAAAAAACTGCCTACTGGGATTTGAAAGAAATAATATACATAGTTAATTACACATTTATAATCATAATGGAATCTGCCTGTAAGTGTCTACCTGTAACCTAGGTTACAGGTAGACAATTGTAATACCCGTGTCTCTAGAGACACGCGTATTACATGTATAAATAAAAAATAAAAATAATGGTTACAAAAAATTCACAGGTAATAAGTTATTTTTAGTTAAATTTAGTTTGCGCAGGTACTTACTTATCTAAAGAGCATAGTTGTATGAAAATAGAAAAAAAAATTGCGTTGAAATCCCCGAGGCCATGTCAATTACCATTCTAACTTTTCAATAGAATCTATTTATTCAATCAGCTAGGTGGCTGTTTAGTAGGTGCCTATTATATTTTAAATGACTTCTTATAGAAGTTATTGCGTAAGTAGTATTACACGTATACTTGCGTAGTATGTAAGTAGGTATTTCTAATTTATATGTCTTGATCTCAATGTAATAGTAATTGTTTCAATACAATAAGTCTAAACTGGACATTTTTGTGATAGTACCTCAAGATAAATTTACCAGTAGTTTCATACATTGTATGTGATGATGATGATTAATTTATTGATTATAAATAAATAATTCATTGATTAATTCATTGATCAAATCATATTAAAATACCTTTTTTTGTGTTAAAGTACTTTTTTATCAATTGGATATTTAAGTTATACAATATATTAAATGAAATAGATAAATAAATCTGAACTCCATTGTTGTACACAAGTTCAAATCTCTTGAGTCGTTCAGCGTCCTATTTATAAAATCTTGAAGTACGAGATCAATCTAAAGATGAATTTTAAAGCTTCCCAAGTACTGGCATCACTCATTTTTGTTTACGAACATCAAAGCGAGGATTACGTCTCATCTCTTAGATCACGCAAGCATTTGGTACACTGTGGTACACATTTCGTGTAACATTGTTACGAGCAGTAACGTAGTTTACGTAAGAAGTCGTAAGTATGTTTAATACATACCTCCTGAATATGACAGTTATAAGCGATTTTATATATCAAGTCTACGAAGGTACTTATTATAGAGTTTGTAACAAGTTGAAATAGGGATACACATTATGATATTATGTAATGTGTTGATTAGGAGATATTCTATCAGAGACAATCAGAGTAGGACATCATTAATAAAGTATCATTATAAAGTATGGTTCGTTTGGTCTTTGTGTGATCATAAAAATTTAATTATAAATGAATCTGGTCAAAATATTTCCTGAAACTTTTCAATGCATAATGTAGCAGTGTGCACGACTCCAGTGAATTCGGTCATATTTTTGAATAGAAAGGACAGTTAAAATGTACTGAAAATTTAAAAGAAATAACAATAATCATCCTCTTTGCTTTGCTGCATGGGCAATGACATAAATAAACAAGATCAAATTGGCTTCGTCCACTGTTATTGTCAAAGCAATTACCAAAGTTTCCTAGCAACCCCTCGGAACTATCACGTCTAATCAGACACCACCCTACATGAGACACCCGACGAGGCAATGCACAACGTGTCAATATACTTTATTTTCGAAAGAATAGACCAATTCTCCTCTCCGATTCTGGTAGGTGACTCGTGTCCAATAGTAGGATAGTATTTCATGGTAAAGTTCCAACAGTATCTCCCTAGCGATAAGGATCTTAGTCGTTGCCTATGCAGAACTAACGTGTGACTACTTAGGACCTAAAAAAAAGTTACTAGAAGTATAGCAAAGTTATTTCATATCTAAACATCTTCCAGAGTAAGATATTTATAAAAAGCTTACATTCGTTTAATTACACTTTGCACGAGCATATATTTAATATTAATTTAATTATAATTTGAGCGATGTAAAATGAACACTTAAGTACCTTACAACATTATGTTGTACTTAAATGTTTAATCTTCACCTACACACAAACATTATACTTGTTATTTTGTTACAGATAGCGAATCCTGCTTTACAAAGAACATGTACGAGAGACTTAAAATTCCGTCGGGCAGTACGTTTTACAAAGAATGTCGGTGTACAGAACCTGGAAAAGGAAATTTGAGATGGCTCGATGCACACGACAGGGAAATATCGACATTGGGGTAATAATGGAATACCATGTCGAGTGTGAAATATTGAATTCAACTATCAATATCAACCAATTTAAAAATCAATATTTCAATGCTAATCATTATCCGTTTTGCCTTTAAGATTGGATATAAAACGAAAAATGAAAATTTTCATGTTTCGTCTATTTACTTTTAAGATTTCATTTATTTAATAAAAACTAACGACTAACTTGACAGGTTACCCTAATGCGTAAGGATGATAATCTACCATATTAAAAATATAATAAAAGTAATTTATTATAACATATTTAATGCCTTAGGAATCTCCATTATTTAGTTTCAAACATACCTACTGAACTAAGATTTTAATCTAAAAAAAAAACAGCTCACAAGCTGGAAGTAAGTAACTAAATAACCAAAGAACAATTTTAGCAATCACTATTTAAATGCGTTCATTGGCCTACTGTAAATTGTATAATTTTGCCAATTTGTGTTATTACTGATATTGTAAATACAGTTCTTGATACCATTATTCACGGGGTGGGAACACAAGATATGTTTAGCTCATACATATTCAAACAAACAATTCCACATAAAGCGTTATGCTAATATGGTAGAGCAATATTATAAGCTCGTTTATGTTGTTTGAGTCGCCGACTAATAAACACTGTTGATCATAGATTGGGGACGAAGGGCGAGAGATTTATTGGTTAATATTTAGAAAAAGTAATAGATACAAATAGATAGTTCAAATCTAGACAACAATTTAATAATAAACGAAGGAACTAACTTTGTAATAAATTTATGAGAAAACCAGCTTCCGTGAGTTTTCTTTTTTTTTTTTTTTTATGGAAAAAAGATAGCAAACGAGCTTGCAGCACCACCCATCCGCTGCCGCCCATGACAACTGTGACTGACTTTGAACAAGACTCAATTAGGGACTGGGATGGTTAGTCCAATTAGTTGAGAGATTTAATTAGAACATTAGTTTGTCAGTTCGTTAGTAGGTATGAGGACTGGGGACTGTTAGTGATAGTTAGTCCTGTTAGTTGGTGTTAGTAATAGTCCAGTTAGTACTTGTTAGTAGGAGTCTCGTTCTAAGTCAGTCACAGATGTGTTGCTACCCTTGAGGACTAAGATGGTCGCCTCTAAAGAAGTGTAACCGGAATCCACACCTTTCCAACCGGACCACAATACTTCACTTCAATGACTTAAATGAATCACATCGCAGGCAAAAGATTTTGTTATGACCACATTGTGTCCATGGCCGCCCTGCAACAAGCAGATACCTCGCAATCATAGATGTGACGTCATCAGCTACGAATAGTAACTCTAATCCGTCGTACATTAAAGTAAATGTCAAGACAAGTTCTGCTGTACGTTATGCCGTCATATCTAAAGCATATGTATGTTTTCACAAGACCAGGTACAAAATCAAACGTGTACGCGGAGTGGCAAGACAGAAATACATATAGTTTGTTCATATCGAATATGGGCAAGTCTGTATCCGGAACGTACAAATGTGTAACTCAATATAATGGAGAGGAGAATTCTCTTACTTACGAGATTGAATCATACGGTAAGTTTTAGTAGGGATAAGATATAATTTTATTTAACACCTAACGTTGCTGACAGCCAGTATCAAAATTCCCCTTCAAAATTCGGCCTCACGCACGAGAGGGCTCGCGTTCATCTCCATGCGGCAGTGTGGCAGTCTATTCTAATATTTAAGTACTAGTGGACGCCCGCAGCTTCGCTTTGCACCCCCGTTTTACCCCCTTAGGGGGTGAAATTTCAAAAATCCTTTCTTAGTGCTCCCCTACGTTATAAAAGGAACCCCTGTGCAAAATTTCAAGTTTCTAGCCCTTATAGTTTAGGCCCTGCGTTGATATGTCAGTCAGTCAGTCAGTCAGTCACAGTATATAGATTTTAAGATATTCATTATGAATCACCTGGTGAAATAAAACTTCAGATATAGATTCAGGTAAATGAACATTGTCCAGTTGTCCTACGGCTACAACGATTAATCATTTTATTTGCATCTTTACTAATTCCTTTTTTCTTACAGATCGTCCTTACTTCGTACAAACAAAAGAGAACCAATATTTAGTAAACGGAGAAGACTCGCCCATCATTTGCGAGGCAAGAGGAGGCTCTAATCTTATAATAACGTGGCATAAAGAACAAAGCTTAATTGAGGCAAGTTTATTTCGTTTATTATATATGAATTTGCTTCATTATTTATTTCTTCGAATATCTCATGAGGAATAATGGTACATCAACATCCATTAGTGTTCTGGTTTAATTAAGGTACTCGTACGAGTATTTAGTAAGTTACTCGTATGATAGAAGCGTATTACATATTAAATATATAAATAAGTACCTACTACAAAATATACGATCAATCGTTAATTTGTGGTAATCAAACGGATCATGACAAAAATATTATTTAAAAAAACTATATTCCCTGTAGTTGAAGATTAAATTACAGAGCACATTATCATTCGTGTCGTTAATTTGATTACGTTTTCGAATTACAGCCAAACGATGAAAAATACGTTATAACACCAAACGGCCTAACAATAAGAAAGGTATCAACAGAAGACAAAGGCGCTTACAAATGTACTGCTCTAGATCCAGAGACTGGCGAAGGCATAGACACAGACATCAAAGTAGAGGTATTTTAAATAAAAAGAAGTAGCACTTTGACGATCGTAGCCATTGTTTATCAAGTATGAGGTATTCAGTGATCGCACATGTATCATTTCGAAGTTAGAAATTTAAATTTATGAGATACGTACTGACGTGAAACTAAGGAAAATGTTTACAAATTTAATCAGATTAAGTGTGTGTGTCATAACGTTTTCATTGACCTGACTGCTACGAGTATCATTCATGTAAATTTTTATTCCTAATAAATATAAAAATATAAAATTCAGATCTTTCTAGGTTATGTATTTACCAGTTATAGAAGAACTTGTGGCTACTCCGGACAGAACGGTTATATCTGGTGAGGGCCTACTTGTTGAATGCAAAGCCAATGGAATGCCGCATCCCGATTATTCTTGGAGAAAAATATACGATACAGTATGTTATATTTAAAATTTTACATATAAAAATCTGTTTAAATGGTGTTTACAAATTGTTTTTTTTTAAATATTGTTTCTACTTGCAGGACACAGAACAAAGCAATATCACTTGGTATGAAAGCACTAATAGGATGATATTTGATAGTATCAGTCCGGACGATCGTGGTACTTACGAATGTACTGCAAGCAATGTCGCTGGGAATGCTACAAGAAAAATAGAAATAGAAGTAAATATTATTCATTCAAAACCATCATTTGTCATCGTATTTTTCTGCTCCTGAATCACATTTGACAAATATTACTGAAACTTTTACTTTTTGTAGACTAGTTATATTTTTTATTTATGTTACAGGTCTTGATGGCTCCCGTGATAACAGAGTTTGATAACATTACCACAGCATTAGAAGGATCAACAGTACAAATAGTTTGTAAAGCGATTGGAAGACCAAGACCAAACATTTCGATATCGTTTGAGGGAGAAGAATCAGAAAGTACCAGGTAGCTTTAAATATTTTTTTATATCACTAGGCGAATGCCAAGAGTAGTCATAACTGACAGTGTGTATGTTGCTCGCGGCTACCATTGCTACTATTGTATGTGCAATTTATAATCTTACTGATTCAGATTCATTTCATCATCATCATCAACACAACCCTTTCTTTGTCCCACTGTTGGGCACAGGTCTCCTCTCGGAATGGGAGACGACTTTATAGACTAAGGCATCGTCACGCTGGCCAAGATCATTATGATGAACTCTCAGGCATGCAGGTTTCCTCATGATATGTCCTTCACCGTTATAGCTTGTGACATTTAATTTCTTAAATCGCATATAACTTAGAAAAGTACCAACTCGCGGCTTACGCAAGTTTCACTTCCACCCTGCGAGCATATAGCTTTAACGCCCCATTCTGAATGGCCGGTTAGGGCAAGCCAGAGGCGAGACTTCTGCGGCCCCTACTTGGGTCCACTCCGACCAGTCAGTAAAGACAAGCCAGAGATGGGGAGCCTCGAGTCTCAGGGAAACTCGGGTCCGTGGGGTCGCTACTCCTCAACAGTTCGTTACAAGCTTCCCCTGCTTACTTATAAAATGATCAATAATAATACTCCATATAAACACCAATGAGTTTTAGTTTTCCCTAGCAATATTTATTACGGTTTTTCTTTCAGCATAGTCTGGGATATAAAAAATAATGGCGAAAATGAAACTGAATTGTACTTATCATTCTTTAAGATTAACAGATTCCAAGATGGTGTCTACATTTGTAATGCAAGCAACGAAGGTAATTAATTACAAATATCTTTGTGTAACTTAAATTAATTTAATATTAGTTTCTATAAAAATAATAAATAAATAAATATCATGGATTCTCACACTTTACCCCAAACTAGGCGCGAGCCTGTACTATGGGTGTCAGAGGCAGATATACATATATAGATATTTTCAGTAGGTACATATTAAATAGATAATATTAACATCCCGACAAAGAACAAACACAAGTGTTCGTCACACGAATGTTTGTCCCTAGTGGGATACGAACCCATGTCCCCTGGCGCGACAGGCAGCTTCACAACCGATTGCGCCAACGGCCCGTTAAATTAGTTTTAGTTAAATACTTGTAGCGTCCATAGCCCAATGGCTCGCATCGATTCAAAGGGATCGAAAGAGTTAAGCAACGACGAGCGCGGTCGGTTGTGGATGGATGACCGCTGACAAAAAATGTTTATGGTGGAAACAGTCGTAAAGCCTTGTCGAATACCTTCGGATGGCTTGAGAACATTCGATACTGGGTTGGCCACTAACCCTCCACCAATCCGCATTGGAGCAGCGTGGTGGAGTATGCTCTAGACCTCCCGCATCTGTGTATTTGGGGAGACCCGTGCGCAGCTGTGGGACGTCTATGGATCGCAGCTAAATACTTGTCAACAACAGGATTTAAATGATTTACTAAAATACCTAACTACTGTTAATTCAACATCTTACTTTCATTAGCATTTGTTAATAAACTTTATCTTAAAAGCAAAACTTAACATTACGTTTAAAGAATTTCTTAAATCCTTTACATAAAATTTAAAGTGCCTTTAAAACTTTAATACTAATGGGGCAGTTTACTAAGTCTTCATTATTAATTCCTATAGAGGTTAGTTGAATATTCCGAATCTGGATTAATCTAGTTAATCTTGTCAAATGCAAACTTGGCAATATTTCAGTTGAAAGCATGTCCCAGAAGATGAACATTACGGTTTTATATAAGCCATACTTTAAAGAGGAATCTGAAACAATTTGGGGTTGGCACGGACATACAGTTAACTTGAGTTGCGAAAATGATAGCAACCCACCCGCTTTTATTAGTTGGAAGTAAGTTTTAATTTCAATTTTTGGTAAATGCGGTCTAACGGATTTGTTTTACGAAACACAGTACCTCGACCAACAAGTCAAACATGTATTTCAGATACCAGGGCAGCAATGTGCCGACTCAGGAACAAGTAGCCATTAATGAGCTACTTACAAAAGACTTAGTTCATATGCCGCTAGTGGTTAATGAAGAAACAATGTTTGGAATATACGAGTGCACAGCCGCTAATGAGTTTGGAGAAGCTAAAAAGCTTATAACTCTTCAGGAAGCCCGCTCACCTCCTCCTGTAAACAATGTAAGTATTAATAATTATACCTTTGAGTGACATCTATCAGTCGTGTCGACCTAACTCCGGGTTGATAGAAAACATACTAAATGGGACCTAGAAATTTAATATGTACTGAATCTACGCTTGCTACATACACAGGCAGCACAGCCACTGAACCAAAAAAGCAAATAAAAAGGCTAAATATTCAACATGTACGAAGCAAAAGCGCTGATTTTCAATGCCACCCTGGGTCATATAATTCGAATAACAATAACTTTATATATACGCATGTGATAGTCAAAGCCAATATAAAAAATCTTTCAGATATCTATCATAGATAGAACCTCAACATCCATAACCTTCGGAATCAGCGGACCAGAGCATGTAATGGGACCACCCGTCATAGGATACACTTCAGAATACGACGAGGCTGCAAACTACAACATAACAGACATCCACATAAACAGGACTTGGTCTAAGAACAGGCCGTTTAAAATTGATAAATTGAAACCGAATACCACATATTCTATCAAATTTGCAGCGGTCAATAACGTTGGCGCGGGGTCTTGGACGGAAACTTTTGATTTCGATACTCTAGATAAGTAAGTTTTATGCTGTAATACTTTCATATATCATATTTCATATTCATGTAATACTTTCATATTTTTACGCATTCACTAATCGATAGGGGAGATGTAGGTAATGGGGATCACCTAAGCGAGAATGAAAAAAAAAGCAATCTATTAATCAAATGTTTATTGTTTTGTTCTTATTACAAACTTTACTTTCTTAGCTATCAATTGAGATCAACTTTCATCACTTTGATTTATTAAATTACCTGAATTTAAAGAATAATACACGAACACAGGTTTCCGTTTGCTATTTTACCTTTATACTTAATCATTAATTTTACATATAAACTATTTTTATATCTCCTAAAGGGAAGGAATTAGGCAGCGTTTTCGACTCTCATGCTAATAAAGAGAGAAGATAAGAAGCTCACTTTGCATGACTTGTTTCGACTATTTCAACATTTTTCCAGTCATATTTCAGCCAATTTTAAACTTTCCTTATGAATCACTCTATACATTAATGTAAACATCATGAAATGGAATTCAATACTTTGAGTTTACCTATCGGGTGCAGACAGACAGACAGTCAGACAGACAGACTGACAGAGAGACAGCGTGTGACTTTTTTTAATGTTAAGTAGTGATTATAATAAACCCAGTCAGTAAACCCGTGATACTCCAGCCCTCCAAACTAGCATGTGTTGTGGATGTAACCAGTGGTCTTGTAGTAGCTAATTGGGTTCAACATTTTAGTGCATTAATAATATTGTTTGCCCTTATCATGTCTCTTCATAATGATTGTACATAAATAATAATAGGCAATAAAGTATCTTCGACCGCCATAAGCAGTCGGGCAGTGAGCTATCTATTTTGGTAATAACATTAAACCTAATGGTTATTTAATAATAATATGGTTATTAATGATATACATTATTGATACCAAACTGATGCCGCGATGTTCCCATACCTTCCTGCGATGAAAATATATAGAATTTTTTAATAAACTATTCCTATTCGTGGAAGGTTGTAGTTTTAACCACTATATTTTATTTGGATTTGTCGCGAAACTCCACAGCTACAGTTTGCGCAATGATTATTTCGTGGACGGTTGAAATGTTAAAAATACGGTAATTAATACCGTATTTTTTGAGTTTTTTTTTGTGGTTTCTTTACACAGTTTGCAAGAGAGCTTGGCAGGCACTCTGGTGTAGTGCATCGGTGACCATTAATTTATTATTTAAATACTTTATCGTTATACGAACAACAAAAATGTTATAATGATTAAGTATTAATTAATTACTTAAATTAGTATTGGGCTTAATTTACCTTAAGGCAGTAACTATCTAAAATCGTATCGATCAAAGAAAATATATAAGTATATTTTGGTCAAATATCTCAATCGTCATTATCGAGACAAAGTAAGGATATATCTTCGATATCATCGCTATAGGTATCACATTTTATAGGGTCTATAATAAAATATAGTTTAAAACTAACATGAAAAGTTTTAAATTGCATTGATAACTTACTCGGTCTCTCGACTCTATTTAAACCTTGTTAAATCTCGTGATACGCAATCAGTGTATATTGAACTGGCATTGATATACCATCTATAATCAATTGGTCCGATTGAACAGATCAACGCCAGAGCAGCTGGTCTGGGAGTCGGATGCGGACGCAGCTGCGACTGAAGGGGTACTCAAGTGGAAAGCACCGGACGACAACGGCGAGCCTATCGACCATTACGTGGTCCGGTATTGTCCGGTAATTATTTTTTAATACAGTTGCTCAAAAAGTGGCTTATTACAGGGACGTATAGCGTTCGGGAAGTGAGCTATTACACACTCGTGCTTTTTCTTTACCTTTTCCGAACTCGTGCGTTCTCTTTCCCAACTGTCAAAATAATGTCTATTAAAAAGAAAAAACCAACCACAAAGTTTTTACAAAAAAATATATTCATAGAAGTTTTTATGATTCATGCAAATATTTCTAAAAAGAAGCTACTAATTTGTTTCAATATCAGATTTTATGATTTGATTCAATGAGTTAGGTTAGGTTTCATTTCATTTCATGTCATTAAATTTCATGTCAATAAAAAAATTCTACTGAAGACTTGGCTGTATGGGCATAGTTCCCTTTGCCTACCCAGAATGGGTGAAGAAAACAAAAAAAAATCTCTGCAATACTCTGTATTCTTATACGGTTGGCGCCATTTTCCAAAAATGTTCTTTGCGAGTTTAGTTTGTGTTTTTATTATTTTATTAAATTGCTTAATTTTTTCGCAACTGTATTAAAAATAGTTGTTCAGTACACGTGCGGAACCGTCATTGCAACTTGTTCCGACTGTCAACCCTCGCCTTCGGCTCGGGTAGACATTTGTCGGAACTCTTTGCAATGACAGGCTTTCCGCACTTGTAGCGAAATATACTATTTTAATACAGTTGCTCAAAAAGTGGCGTATTACAGGGACGTATAGCGTTCGGGAAGTGAGCTATTACACACTCGTGCTTTTTCTTTACCTTTACCGAACTCGTGCGTTCTCTTTCCCAAATGTCAAAATAATGTCTATTAAAAAGAAAAAACCAACCACGAAGTTTTTACTTAAAAAAAAAATTCATAGAAGTTTTTATGATTCATGCAAATATTTCTAAAAAGAAGCTACTAATTTGTTTCAATATCAGATTTAATGATTTGATTCAATGAGTTAGGTTAGGTTTCATTTCATTTCATCTCATTAAATTTCATGTCAATAAAAAAATTCTACTGAAGACTTGGCTGAATGGGCATATTTCCCTTTGCCTACCCAGAATGGGTGAAGAAAACAACAAAAAAATCTCTGCAGTACTCTGTATTCTTTTACGGCTGGCGAGTGGCGCCATTTTCCAAAAATGTTCTTTGCGAGTTTAGTTTGTGTTTTTAATATTTTATTAAATTGCTTAATTTTTTCGCAACTGTATTAAAAATAGTTGTTCAGTACACGTGCGGAACCGTCATTGCAACTTGTTCCGACTGTCAACCCTCGCCTTCGGCTCGGGTAGACATTTGTCGGAACTCTTTGCAATGACAGGCTTTCCGCACTTGTAATGAAATACTATTAACACGCTGTGAGACTTATTAGAGACCGGTGTAGCACTGTAACACTTGATGGCATTTTTGTTACTAGATTGTTACAGACAGTTGATTGAATGGTGAACGCTTAAAGAAGTTTTCAGCAAACATTTAAGTAATTATTAGTTAACATTTTGTATTAAGTACATTTTGTGAAGTAAATTGTTTGATTAATCTAATGGATATTGATCTCGCCTCTCCCTCGAGCGGTCCGGGTTAAAATCCAAGCGACAAGCACCAATGACTTATCTAATGTTCTATTAATGAATTTAAAATAATGTCAACTGTGTACCTCGTGAGAAAACGTTCATGCGTGTGTTTTTGAAAGACTTCACAGTCTGCCAATCCGCACAGGATTAAGGCCTAGCCCCTCCCCTTCCGGGAGAAGAACCGTGATCAACACTGGAAAAAGGAAGTAGTTGTGGATAATTTGAAGCTTCATCGATCTTAGCAGACAGTTGAATGGACACCGATTCAATATCTCTAATTTTAAAAGTAATATAACATAAGATTTCATCGATAAAACTAAGTACCTACATTTATTGCATAGCATCGTTGGCAGTATTGCTCGAAATATATTTTCTGGTATATTCTAGCTGTATATATTCACATCGAATTTGGCTTAGATTCCGCATATGCTTTGTATCTTTAATGTTATTCTCTCGTTTCCACCACAATAGGTGCCGTTATTGAGGCTGTTAATTAAACCGCTTTGATAATACCACGAAATTCGTATCAAATATCATTAATTATTTACAGATAAACAACGGGACAATCGAGGAGTTCGTATGCAAAGAGGAGCGAATTGAGCCAACCACAGAGTTTCAGTTAAATCGAATGGACAGCAATACAACGTATTACTTTGAAATATTGGCTCACAATTCACTCGGGAATTCTTCCGCCGCAAACATTTATATCACTATCCCAGGTGAGAATATTCATTTCAAATCTATATGCCTATTGTGTGGGAGCTTTATTCGCGTTTTTATGACCTCCTGGCATGTCGTTTCACGTCGAATCGGTATGAGCAGCGGTGACAGCCCAGTGACTCTCATTCGAGGGGTTTGGGTTCAAATCCAGGTATGCAGGTTTTCTTCACCGTCTAAGAGTTTGAGTCGTGAGCTGCTAAGCTGCTACCTATAAACGTTCCACTGCTGAGCTCTCTCACAGACAGCTGCGGGAGGTCTAGAGCATGCTCCACGCTGCTCCAATGTGGATTGGTGGACCAATGAAGGTTCTTTAATTCCACCATTGAAAGCAATCGAGACCGACGGCTTAGCTAGCCCTCCGAAGCACGGTAGCGTCCATGAATTTTCCACTAGCGGTCACTATATATCTATATATTTTAGTGGTCTTTATGTAGCTTTTACGAAATGTCAGAATGATCTGCCTCCCCCGATAATTTATCTGTTAATTTAATAATGTGTTTCTAGATTACTGTTTCTAAAAACTTTAGTATCTGTATTTAGTTTTGCTATGTTCGTCTGGACTCTGTTCAATAGCTGATACAATTACCATAGCCACAAAGTAGATATCTACTTTGTGCCATAGCTGTATACACTATATTGTTGATTTTGAATTACGAAACTTTTGTTCATTTATGGCATTAGTGATTTGTCAACTTCAGCCTTCGAATTATTATACTCTGACCGCCTCGTTGGTCTAGTGGTCACAAACGTGATTGTTAAGCTTATTATGGGTCTAGGAGTCTGGGCCCGGTGTATGGCAATAGGCCATCTATGACATGGGACTTAAACATAACTGGTGGAAAGTGGGTATCCTACACACCTCTTCGAGGAAATACAGGCGTGTTGTTACGCTACTCTCAATATTGTTTCAGTACTTGAAGATTCTGAAGAGGGCGTAGCAGCAGGCGCAGTGATTGCAATAGCAGTAGTGATCGTCCTCATATTCCTGGCAATACTTGACGTGGTCCTGTTCGTGTGGAGGCGGCAGGGAATCATCGCCAGCTGCTGCTATAGGAAAAACAAGAAGATAATAGAAGATACGCTGCAGTCACGGTAAGATTGCACTTTGTGTTGGTTCTGATCATTCTTTTTTTTTTTGTTTTATTTGTTTTGTCTCTCTCCCCACACTGTCCTTACAGAAAGAAAATCCAATTCGACAGGGAGGGCACTTAACATAATCGACACGTTTAAAATAATACAATTCACAATAATAATTTAAACTTAAAATAATAATTTAAATCTAAAGACTAATTACCACCCCCCCACCTACATAAAAAAAATAAAAAAATAAAAAATAACAATAAAATAAACAATAACGCACATCACATTTCATAATAAAAAACAAGTTTTTTTTTTTTGGAATTAATTTATTAAACATGGAGTGATTATCGTCATCATATCAAGCCAGTGTATTATTATTAAAGTTGCTGTTTAATCTCATGTCTAAGTTGTCTTTACCTTAAATCGGCATTCAGCAATTTTGCTAAAATTGCCAATGTTTCTTGATACTTGAACACTACGTGAGTTCATTGCTTGCCTCATATCTGAATTTTAAATTAAAGAACAAGTAAATAGCTATACTGTGTTAGACTGAAAATGCATCGTCTAGTCGAAGTCCACTTGTAATATTTATGGGTTTCCGTATTTCGATTTGGCAAGCAAAAGCAAGACTCGTAAAACTACATGCTATCTGCTAGACGTAATAGTGAACAATTAATCTTCCGTAAAATTCTTTCAGTTATTTTTGTTCTATTCAGCTTCCTGTCAGAGGATTTTTTAAAGTTGATTTTTAATACTTTTTGTTTTAAAAACCGTGAAGTACTACCTAATTTTATTGTTTAGATTAGGCTTTCAAATTACAAAAAAAATTAAAGTTAGTATGAATCTACTTTGCAACAACCCGCGAACAAGGCGTATTACTATGTATCTACTAACTTTATAACATTGGATTTCCCCAAAGTAACGCCTGATACAATTAATATATAATTATATAATCTAAGCAATGATTTATTTCCCCTCTCTACCTTTCAGTGATAAAAAAGGTCTTCTTAAGGACAAGGAGTCAGTGGCAAGTGACACGCTGAAGAGGCCAGATCGGGGCGAGTACAAACACACCGGCATCATAACCGGTAAACATTCCGCGGTGTAGGATAACTAAAATATGATAGTTAACATTAGTTTTAGGTAAAGTGAACGTAAGGAAATCGCAAATTAACTTATAGTAGGTATATTGTCAATGTAAATTCCTTTACTTAATATATGAATGAATTTGATTATAATAAGGACCTAAATATTTTATATTATAAAACTTACAGATGTGAAGTGTTTCTTTATAGTTTTAAACTACAAATTAAAAATTAATGAAAGTGTAATTTATAAAAATAGTTAATCACTGTCGAGTATTTTAGATCGGTTTGGTAATAATAATATACCTAAACATAACTAACAATAACAGTTAAACATTAGTCGATACCTACAAATTAATTTTCAGACATAACTACTTGAGTTATCGGTGGTAGGACGAGATATGTACCTAAAGATTGTTTTTTATTATCATATGTTAAAACATTTATTGCCTGTTAATTTTGAATATAAATTTAAGATTTTATAAATAGTTAAAGACATCCACTTTAAGTTAAAATAATGTGTTAACAAAAGTTTATTATTAGAATATTTTCATTCAGGTACTGTAATTTAACATGAATACTTACTGACCTTATTTTTCAGTCAATAAATCTTTCAATAAGCAAGAAACTGATTTTTCTAATGCTACAAGTGTAGTTGTATTATAAATCATAATTAACAAATGTTTTTAATAACGGCACTCTTAACAACTGAGGAGGGGCTTACCTTGCTACTGCTTCATGTAAAATTTAATTTGTTTTCCATGCCAAAGATTTTATTGTAATGTTTTAAATTGTTTCATAATGATAATGTACATAGAAAATAAATGTTTTGAAATATTTTAAGCGTTGTTTCCTTGTTACCGAGCGAGGGTAGTGATTAATTAGATTTTATACAAATGTATTTTGTCTACAACATGTGGCAGAAAACAGGCGAGTACAGACTGATTGATGTTACGAGTTACGAACAACTGTGCGTAATAAAATTGTAGGCACGCGTTAATTTTTTTCTTTTTTTAAACTGATGTCTGCTCAGTTTCCTTTTTTTTTATCCTTTTAATTGCATATAAATGAATGGCGGATACTGGTTAATATTAGGACAACTTCAGTGCCCAGTTATACCCCTGAAATATACAACTATAATAATACAAGGAAGGGGAGACACATTAGTAATTCTATTAATATCTTTCGAAAATGATCATGCTGGACCTTATGTTACTTGTAAAAAAATCTCATAGATTGTAGAAAAAAAAAAGTTTCCTTTTTTTCTATGAGCTATCGGAAAATTCACCGGGTCAGGCAGTGTTACCAAATTTGGGTTTATCTAATTCGAAATTCCAGCAGTCTGTATTTACGCCCGGTTTCGCTGGTCTAGCTAGAGCATGGAGTATGCTCTACCACGCTGCTCCAATGCGGATTGGTAGAGGGGTTTGTGGCCAACCTAGTGTCGAATGTTCTCAAGCCACCCGAAGGGCATCGACAAGGCTTAACGATTTACTTTATTTAATTTCACTATTGAAAACAATGGGACCGACGGCTTAATGTGCCCTCTGAAGCACGATTACGCCCATGAAATTTTGCCCCTAGCTACCCATCTACATACCGACCGTACCCGTAGTTGCTTAACTCTGTCGATCACACTGAATCGACGCGAGCAGTATATAAATATTATTAAGAATAAGTAAAATTTTGTACCAACAAACGGGGTAAGTCTAAGTACTAACTGGACTATTACTAACACCAACTAACAGGACTAACTATTACTAACAGTCCCCAGTCCTCATACCTACTAACGAACTGACCAACTAATGTTCTAATTAACTCTCTCAACTAATTGGACTAACCATCCCAGTCCCTAATTGAGTCTTGTTCAAAGTCAGTCACAGTTGTCATGGGCGGCAGCGGATGGGTGGTGCTGCAAGCTCGTTTGCAATCTTTTTTCCATAAAAAAAAAAAAGTCTTCTGTGGCATTCTATTTTCTGCGCACACTTGTGCAGTCCTTATTAACAGACAATACCTACATAATACAAAACTGCACTATTAGGCGCCATTTAATTGTACGGCGCATAGGGATGTTTCGACAAAACCTGCAAACAACTTCTGTTCTCCTGCCGATTAGCAGCTTCTGGCGAATGGTGCAACTGACGCTTCCCACGTCTACGGCTATTTGTGGAATTTATAGGCTTCTTAAAGGAGCGGTGGCGCAGGTGCCAATAATGGCTCAGTGTCCTATTAAAAGGTCCGTTTTAGCGTCTTTTTAGACGCTTAATTTACGTTATTTAGTTGGTAGAGTCTACAGTCTTTCATATTTAAGTGTGAGGCGGTGTTAGACTAATATTTAAAATGCAAATTTCTATTTCAATTTCGGTAGTAAGTCGGTTACAACAGTGAACCTCAAAATGCTGATGTATTCATGTGTATGGTATGTGTGATATTGTTATAATACTACTGCTAAGAGTTTTTCTGTGCTGTCATTATCGAGCATTTTAGCCAGTAAAGATCCATCCTAGGAACATAGGTACCTAGGTACACAACTTTAATATCGTAGAAAAGTTCATTAAGACATAGTTGAGAAGAGCTGTTATAACTTTAAAACATTGTGCCCGCAGCAGTTTTCAGATTCGCGCAGTCTACTTTCGAAAAATGAAAATTCAGTGGCCACATTTCCAGTTGTAACGTCCGGTCGTAAATCACGCTTTGTGCTAATCAAAAGTGATTGATTCATTTATGTTCATCTTCCACACGTGAATTCGTGTGGACATTGTGGACCTATAACACGAACGAAAGGCTTTTCGCCTTTGAATCGCTTGACTATGAACTATTGCAGTGGTGGTAGAGCCTGTAGGGAACAAAATAGGTTATATGAAACCAATTTTTTTTTAAATTATACAAAGAAAAGTATCTATTAAAGATACCTACATTGGTAGGTATTTTTAAAAATCTTATCGCAAGGTTGCAGCTCATATCAGTACCATTGAAAGCTAGGAGTCTTCAAATCAATTTGGTCGCGAAATTCTTGTCCTTATCCTGTCTTTATCCCGCTGGATACGAGCTTAGAGCAGATAACCGATAAAACTTTAGGGTTTCCCGACTGTTCGTTATAGTCGATATTTTCTCCTTTTGTCTGAAACAGATATTTTTCTTCGTTCTATTTCTATGCCAAGTTCGATTTCGTTGCCTCTTTATTTCGGGTTGCTCTTGCCAATGATATGTTTAAAGCTCTTGAAACTTTGTCTTGTTTATTATGCCTTAGCAAAATTATATTTTATAATTATTTCACAGTGGTTAGATGATAATAAATTACCGGCTGTAGGATTTTGGGCTCCTCAAAACCCCGTCGACCCTCAACGCGCTAATACCAAAAAGCGCCACCGCCCGCTGTGGCGCTAGTGTGCAAGTTACCAACCTCGAACTAACATGCCATGCGCGCGCGCTCCGCTAAATATTAATAATTATACCAAATTAAAGTGAAAATTGTACTGACTTAAGTGTATTGTGTTGATGTGGTTATAATCCTTACGCATCTCAAACGAAGAAATATCCTCCAAAGGCAACGGTGAGTGAGCCCAAACAACTTTTCAAAATACCAACTGAGCTATCGTACACCGGCCACGATTTTAATTTTAACGGGTTCATGAATTTTCCATGATATCTAGCATAATTTGTATTCTACAAATACCTGAATATATTCTAAATAAGAGTATGCCGACTGAAGTCACTCGTGGGACTGACGTAGCCAATGTGGAAGAAAAATTGGTCGAGAAAAGTCATCGAGCGGAGACCAGCACTCGGAAAACAGATTATTAGCCGCGGCGATAGGGCATTGAAAGGAGTGGCGTCGATTAATGAAGACCTATAATAAGCAATATATTTTGATGGGCTGATGGAGATCTAGAATGTACGTATCCGATCATAACACCTATAAACATTTGTAGGTAGGTAGATTTGTACCAAGTAAAAGGTCAAGTGGAAACTTAATTTCACCGAATCGAACGAACTGGAACGATCTGTCTGGAACTAAAACAGTCGACGATAAATGGGAGTTGTAACTGTTATTTAATTTTTCTAGGTCTCGATGTTACTTGGAATGGCTTTTGGTTATTTTACTGTGACATTTATGTTATCATTATATTAATTTTTTTTAGTCAAATTGTGAAAAATTAAGCTTATATTTGGGATATTACTAGGCCTTATTTTTTTTTAAGTGACTAATGAAGTGAAATATACTAAATAAAGGTTACTGAACGAAGACCACGACTCAGAAATAGATAGTCAGTTATCTATATATATAAAAGGAGAAGGTGACTGACTGACTGACTGACTGACATATCAACGCAAGGCCTAAACTATAAGGGCTAGAAACTTGAAATTTTGCACAGGGGTTCCTTTTATAACGTAGGGGAGCACTAAGAAAGGATTTTTGAAAATTCACCCCCTAAGGGGGTAAAACGGGGGTGCAAAGTTAGTATGAAACTTTGCCGTTTTTGATGTTATTCGAATGAAATTCAGTAGCTATGAAGGATTTTTATTGAGTGTCGAAAAACATCTCTTAAGGGGGTAAAAGAGGGGTGCAAAGTTAGTAGGTATAAAAGTTTTTCGTATATACCTACATTATTTCAATGAAATTTTGTATTTAGGTTATGTTACGTCTAATTCCACGCGAGCGAAGCTGCGGGCGTCCACTAGTCCTTCACTATGTCGAAGAAGAAGAAGACACACGGAAACCTGTAAGCATATGACCATCTTTCTTCTCTACCCTACTAATTGGTAGGTAGTTTTAATTATTATTTATTTTGTAATTAATTCACTAAAGCCGGGATTTCAGGGAATGTAAAGTGCAGTGTTTCAGTAAATCCAGGATAGAGCGAAAGACGACAGGCTCACGTAGCGCACATTATAGCCGTTCCCTCGCCAACTGCCTAATGGCGCGCAATGTACGTGTTCGACGTCCTTCTACCTCTTCGGATAATTAAATCACCTCCAGAACGTACACTCATAAATATGAACAACAAACGTTCAATACAATTTGATAAAAAATGTAGAAAATAGTTTGCAGGGAAAAAGGATTAAAATACATAGGTTGAGATCGCGCTGGTATGGCGACGGCGCGGTACACACACTCGCCGAAGAGACCGTAGTTATTATAGAATAATACAAAAATTGGAATAATCTAGATTTACTACTGTACAAAACACGCATTCGATTATAAGCATATTATTATGATACTCGTATGTAGAGAGAATTACTCTATAGTCACTCTGTCTACTTTAAAAAGATAATAAATAAATAATATATTAACCCCGCACATTCTAATAGGAGACGTGCCCATCAGAGGGACGAAAAAGTGTCGTGGTCGATGGTTATTTCAAGTTTGAAAAAGTTGTGCTGCAATCGTAAAAATTGTGCTCATTACAATTACGGCTCTGTTAGGCATTGTAACATGTTACAATGCCTTGATAATGGCTCAAACAAGCAATTAATTAGTGAAATAAAGCTAGGTGGTAGAGCCTATATGAAACCTATATAGGTTATTTCGAGCGGCAGGGCATGCGCCGTGGCTCTACTTACTCTTTGGCTACATTACTATAAGTATATCCATAAAAAATTATAATAACTTTAAGTAGTTAACTACCTACCTAACACATTAGACGAATTTAGACCATTAGGGAAGAGTGTTATATTCTCGGTGCGACACCGCACCTGTGTCTTCTTGTCTCAATTTATTTGTAGGTGTAGGTACTCGGGAGCTAGGATAATAATGGCCATTTGTTACTCAGTAGACTGCTGTTGCAGCAAGTAGCTCCATTATGACGACTTAACTTGTATCGTTAGAGCAATGTGAGTCTTTAAGACTTGTATTTGTCCCTGAAGAGCGTTCTCATAACTTCTGATTAATTACAATCGCATTATCAATTAGGTACCACACATACACAACACATACATATACTATAATAGGTACTACATCAAAGAGTTTTAAGTAAATGAGTTAAAAGTTACTCAAACTAACACCACATTAAAACAAAGAGATCTATTTAAAACGATGAAGTGCATACAAGAAACACGAGACGGGGTGAAAGACATTTTTTTTTTAATTGCTACACGCACATCTCTAGAATTTTTCGATATACCTTGTAATATAAAAAATGTAGCCTACCAAATCGGTCCTAAAAATTCACTTGTATATTAACTAAAAGAGAGGTAAAGTGAGGTAGGAATATTAAGAGGCTTCTCCAATTTAATTCTTTCAACAAGGGTTGAGCGCATACATAAAATATGTGGTGAAATAATATTTATTTATATAACTGTTCCCCGGAGGTCCTCCCCTAGACGCGTGAATATTTCATGTTACCACCGTTCCACCTGTAACTTACCGACAGTAACTTTAATATTTTCGACAACACCTACTAGCCTATCTATATATATAAAAGGAGAAGGTGACTGACTGACTGACTGACTGACTGACTGACTGACTGACTGACTGACATATCAACGCAGGGCCTAAACTATAAGGGTTAGAAACGAAATTTTGCACAGGGGTTCGTTTTATAACGTAAGGGAGCACTAAGAAAGGATTTTTGAAAATTCACCCCCTAGGGGGGTAAAACGGAGGTGCAAAAATAAGTATGAAACTTTGCCGTTTTTGAAGTTAGTGAATGTCTAATTCCACGCGAGCGAAGCTGCGGGCGTCCACTAGTTCATTTATAAATTAACCTGTCCATCAAGGTTTCATAATGACAAGGTGAAAGAGCAAAAAATTAAATTAAATTGTGTAAAAAATTACGATAAATATCAGTCTTCCAGCATAAAAACCTCTGTCCTCGTTGCTTATTTAAAAGGTATTTAAGTATAAAGTTTAAATATTCACTTATGAATGGGTACGTAGTAGTAATAGGTACCTATATTATGTATCTCTAAGTTATTTAAAAAAACAACTTGAACTAAGTACTTAACTAAAGTAGGTACTTGTTTAAACGCTACATTTGTCTGCGTAAAACAAATATATTTGTATGGTACGTTTCCGCAAATGCGGAATCGGTACCTATCTTGCCCGCAGCTATTGGAACGGGCTTTGCATTTAACGACATTAACAGCGGAAGCGCCATAATAAATTTATGAAAACAACGAATCACTCCACTAACATTAAATGTAAGAAAACAACACTACTACAGAGATCTACATTAGTCTATCAAACACACCTTTTGTGTGTGCATGTTGCACACAAATACTATGTGTATGTCCATAAAACCCACATAGCAATTCTGTATTAGGTACCTAATTGGTATGGAATGCTGTTTGAAAAAAATGTGTATGCGTGTAACCTTTTCGCGCGATTGAAGTAAAACTTATTATAAGTTATTGTTATTGTTATTTTTATTATTAATTATGTACAACCACCTAGATATTCAAAATAAAACAGCAAGCGCACCGTAAATAGGTTCTACCACCTAGCGATTCAAAACAAGCAGCAAGCGCACCGTATACAGGTTCTACCACCTATCTATTCAAAACAACAGCAATCAATTCTACCACCAAAACGCGATAAGGAAATTCGTTCCAAAAGTAAAAAGTACTCGTTTGATTAAAATAATAAGAAAATAAACGGAACATCCGTCCAAAAATACGCGTCACATCCTTCCAAAAATAAACGTCACTTCCGCCAGAAAAATCTGAGTTACTCCCTAGTCGCGCCTAAAAGAAGTTTTACTTCAATAAAATATCTGTAAGTACCTACCTACTTGCTAGGTTTGTATAGTTAAATTTCGATAATCCTTTACAGTTGATTGGTAATTTTAAAACAATTGCTATAACAACCCTCGACTATTTCTACGGATTCTTTTCGCTCAATTTCCAAATAAAATTCCAGGGACCTAATAATACCTTTGATTGATTAGCCCTACAACAGTCCTGACGGACCCCTGACGGTCCGTCGAAGATTGAACCAAACAAAGAACTCAAATTGATTGCGAAACTTGGCAACCTGTAATAAAACTGGCGGTAAAATATTTACCGCGAAGTACCTACTTATTTGTAATAATGATAATAATATCGTAAAGTTAAAAATGTTGTTATCGCGATTAGTTTCGCATAAACAAATTCTCATATAAATAAATAAATCCACAAACCACACGTTGGTGACGATGTAGAGCCGCAGCATATAGGTATCTAGTAGGTACATAATAGATATCTCCTAGCTAGATGATGTGTAGCAAACACATAAATGACCAGTATTAGCCGATAGAGTAAGTGCGTACCTTCCCTCATTCACGACTAACATTCAAGTAAAATCTTCCCTCTTTCAAGACAAGACAAGACAATAGGTACCTACTATTGGAAAAACAAAAATTAAACAAATGTATTAAAAGACCATAAAAATAACAAAATCTAGATCTAGACAGAAGTGTTTAAAAAATCGCGTTAGGACAAACATATTGTCAATAATAAAGTCACATATAATAATTTATTGTACTCGATACAAGATTTATTTCAAGGGAACGAGATGAATGGTCTCATTGCGGAACAAGCGGGATGATTACGGGCTGTATTACGGGTGTCCCGAGCCATTCCAATGCAGACGCCACGGTACTTGCATACAAATACAAAATGTTGGGTGGACAAGCTACAATCCTGTAGTAGGTACAATCAGTATTATTTTTCATGCTAAACTAAACCATCTATTTGTAGAGCTATTGTGTAGAGACTCATGCGGTTGTGTGCGTGTCAAAGCTCACATGGGCACGAGCGCGGGAGCGTTAAGTATGTCATCATCATCACAACCTTTTCTTTGTCCCACTGT
This sequence comes from Carterocephalus palaemon, assembly GCA_944567765.1. Classification (NCBI taxonomy): domain Eukaryota; kingdom Metazoa; phylum Arthropoda; class Insecta; order Lepidoptera; family Hesperiidae; genus Carterocephalus; species Carterocephalus palaemon. The sequence continues at coordinate 8,241,378 of OX155651.1, read as the reverse complement.
TGGGCACGGTTCTCCTCCCAGAATGGGATAATTCTCTTTGTTTTATTTTTCAGGTGCAGGAACCGTCGACAGTAGCTGAGGACCCGTACCATTCTGGTAAGTGATGAAAATCTATACCATATAGGTTCAAGTTCTTCACAGTATAAAACCTGTACTCGCTGTTTCTTTTCTTCTAAGTTTGTATCTGGTAAGTGTGTATTAAATCGGTGAAAACCCATCTAGTAAAGACAATCGGTGACTTTATTAACATTTGAAGAGATGTCAACACTCTTAACACAAATAGAAGCCTGCCTCAACTCGCGACCGTTGTGTGCAATAAATGATGACCCTGATGACATTGCACCGCTAACCCCAGCACATTTTTTAGTCGGTGAACCATTAGTAGCGACCAGCGTACCAGCCAAGTCAAAGGTCCAAGATAAATATATCAGTCCATTACAAAGATGGCGTTTAATACAAAAAATGATGATGCAATTTTGGAACAGATGGTTCTAAACCATCTATTTCTATTCTATTCTACTCACTATCTATTCTATTCTGTCTCGTACGCTTGTAATAATATCTATCGAATTTTCATCGACTTTGTTATGTAGTTGACGAAACCAGTTACTAGCTTGAAATATCAAGAAAATATTATACGAGTATATTTGACGACTCCGTGGCACGGTGGGGAGTGACCCTTGACTGCCGAACCACTGGTTCGAATCCCAGCCCGGGTAGATATTTATTTCGCAGATAAATATTAGTAACAACATAATTTGAGATCATTAGCATTATGTAGTAATGGTAGTACACTGTGATTACAAATCTCAAATTGCCATCTAGTCTTGTTTATTTGAACTAGCATATTACATCTTAGAGGGCGCTGATATATGAATTATAAAAGGCCTACAGGCCCGAGGTCCCTATTTCGTGGCCCAGGCCTTTATGTATTTTTACTGGATACATCAAATGACTTCACTGATCTAAACCCGAAGCAGACAGCGGGAAATCGCATGGTTCAGAAGGCTGGAACTCTCCTGTAGATCTCTCCAGGAGGATGGGATCAGGAAAAGCAGTGCCGGCAGAGGGAGGCCTATTATGACCAACAATGACATAAAATAATATAATAATCGATGACTGGATGCACTTTGATTATTATATTATTTTATATTTGTACTCGACTCATGGGTGTAAAATTGTGCTATCCGCCTAAAGGCGGCAAAAAAAAAATTGTACTTCAAATTAATGTTAATTTAATAATCCACGTGTTTAACAAAACGAACTGAAAAATGTATCCTTAGAGTCAAGTAACTCTTGAGCAGTGTGGATTCGTAAGCCATATTTAATAGGTTCATCAGTATGTGTCTCCTGTGAGACTTTAACATTGTTTTATGTAAGTATTGTACTGCAACCATACATTTTATCTAGTACGAAGGGGAAAGAGTGGTAGGAAGCGTTGCCCATATTTCCCAATGAAATGATGAAGCGATTTGTGAAATAAAACTCATTCGCGCTATCATTTTGAAATATTTTTATTATACAATAATTTTATATTGCAAAATTTCGAGAGTACATAATGTACAAATCACAAACCTATGGAATTCTAACCATCAAAACTGCGTACCTATCAATCAATATTGCATACAGGTGATCAATGTATTTTAGAGAGCATTTACGTTAGAAAACAATCATTTCTCATTTCAGAACAACAACAAAAAATCACCTTTACACAAAGCGTTGACAAGGCTTATCGTAAAACAGTGTGGCCTGCACATTATATTCTAATTTGGGCCTGCACCCGAATACTGGCACTTATTATTGTCATTCGTATAAATATGCTAACCGTGATTATTTGCATAGTCTGTCCTAAGTGAAACATAAACACTTCGAAGGTTGCAAGCGATGGTATAAGCGTCCATCTTACATAATTATGTACACTCCCTGTTCCTTTTGAACATTATTCTTTACAATAGAGCCAGCATTCGAAAGCAGTCCCAGTGTCTTCCAAGCTGCAAACATTCTTAACACATAAGGTATTCGATGTCATCCATAAACTGTTCTACCACTACATTTTATTTGTATATAATCTGTGCTTTTTCTATTATTACAATTACAAATCCTATACTACGTACCCAAAATTCATTTGGATTAGGTAAATAAATTACTTACTTTTAAGTTATTGTATAAGTTACTTAACTACGAATTATGCACACAGCTAAACTCGTTTGTCCGTTAGGTTGATTTTAATAAATATATTTAATACATTAAATAAATGCTTGTGTCCATGGTTCATTGACATTGAATATTTATACACAGCTTATATACATGGGACAATATTTACGCAATGAAATACATAGTATAAAAATCATCAATGGTTACCACAATTACAACCCTACAAATTATCTAGAAAAAGTATAAACACAATAACACGCGCGCATAAGTACAAACACTGGAATACGATTATTAATTTTAACATATAATATAGCCATCAATTTTAGACCGATATTTGAGCATTTGAAAATAGTATAAAATATTATGCAACACATATAAACCAATTTATCTAATTACGCTAAAATACGACGACAAATTAACACGATGATACGTTAAACTTATTTTCCTAATGAAAAATGTACTGATATGTCTGGTTAGACTGAGCATTTCTAAACATAAGACCATATCCTGAAATTACTTTATATTTCTATTTCCTCTAATAGTGACCGCTTTTTGTGTCCATAAAGTAAATAGTTGTAAGTTGTGTATGTATTTATTTATTTTTATTATCAATAATAAAGTCAAATGAAAACTTAATAAATATAATAAAAATTGCTTTCATTTAAATTGACCATAACCTCAAGTAATATCTATCATAATTCTTAACCTAAAAAAATCATAAATAATGTAATTTCATTTGTTGTTTTAAGTGTAATAATAGTACATAATCAAAACAGACAAATGAAACTTTTACTAGAGCATTAAATATAGGCACATCACAATAATTAAATGACAATTAAATTTAATGGTGGTAGTATTTTCTAAAAATTGCTTTCTTTTTCATGTAATTTTTTTCACTGTGTGTCACCAATTTCTTTTCACTGTGTATTTGCATAAATATTTTTACTTTTTCTCGTTTTTCAGATTACGAGTACCATGTTCAAGCAACCATTGTATGTATACTTATACAACTTAAAAAGAAAACTTTTCTTTTTTCAAAGATTTTTTAATGATTCATTCACATAAAACCATCAAGACATCATTGACCACAATTCAAACCCATCTCTCATATCTCTTGCTTATATAGCTAAATTTTCAGTAGTTGAATTTTGATTTGGTTTAGTTAATAATATATAATTATGAGTAAAAACAGATGATCACTATTAACGAAAGCGAGTATTCAAAATATTAATACTAATGTGGGTACATACCATCATTGTTGAATTTGATATTTTTTATATTAATACCTCTAATTATTGCACAAATCAACCACCACATTTTGCGTTAAGATAAATAAAGTGCATACTTGAAATGGATAGTTGTTAATCTTTTTTTGGTACTTAATCGAAGAAATAAATAAATAAAAAAATACTGTACACTCAATAAAGTACTGGTAAAATGGTAGTTTATGTTGCTTAAGCAACTAAAAATATAAATAAACTATTTTTAAACTTAACTTAATTAAAATTATATTTAAATACTTAATTTTTCCTCCCTTTTAATTTGATCGCTTATCAAGATGATGAAGCCATTCTTACATTGGTTTGATTTTGAAGATAAGTTTGCTAATAACAATCTGTACGTCACAGTACTATTCGCAATAATATGCTTAGTTCGATGATTTCATTTTTACTACACATTTTCTATGAACCATTTGTTTCAGCTTATCGGCTCGAAAGACCGTGTCGAAAGACTTAATACAACTTTAAAACACACAAAGAAGACATTGGTTGAGTATAAAATGCCAAAAATAAAATACGTTTATTGTAAGAGACTAGTGTTCTAAGGTAATAAAAGTACAGAGTATAAAAAATAGCAGCAATTACAAAAAATTGTTGTTCTATATCTATATTCGATCATGTAATTTTTCACTGCGTTCGATATATAATAATAAAATTTACTTAAAAATAAATTAATGTAATAAATACTGAAAACAGTGGAATAAAAAGAAAAACAATTTAATTAATTTGTATTATTATGCTAGTTTGTATCTAATTTTTTTTAAATAATATTTCGCGAAATCCAAGCTTAATTGAAACTTCTTATTTAGGAACCACCCCAAAATGTTAGGAGACCCTTTAAAGTAATAAATTATATAATGTAATAATTTTCCTAAGGAATACCACTTTGATTTGAGATTGTTTTTGTTTACCAATACCAATTCGGTGAAACTACATCCTACAGATTAGTATTGAGTAGCCAACAGCAGGCCGGCTTGTAACGTTAAAACCGACAAAATTACATTTGTGTGTTAACTTCTTACAACTGTGTACAACGTGTTTTAACTTAGTACCAGGTTGTTATAAAACTATGAAGCGACAAAATTTCTTATCATGCAGTTTATACTGTTATTCACTGGAAATAGTAATTACTCCAATATTGTATCTTATTATCCTGAACAGGCAACTAGAAACAGAATAGTAAATACTGTAAAGGCATGACATATTATTCAATCCTTTTTTATACTTAATATCATTATATCCCAGAACTCCCAGAAGGGTTAGGCAGAGATGCATGATACAACCACTTTTCCCCACCACGTAATGAGGTCCCGTGTGGTAAAATATTATAAGTAAGACATTTGCAAAACATTTTTTTAATTTATTGTTATCACTTCTGTTCTTATTCAATACCTATAAATATTGTATAGTATATTGCCAAATACTAGGTACAAATGTACTCTCTAAAGAATTTAATGTTAGAAAAACCAAAAGTAAATAGTAGGTACTTATTACCAGACCAGTGGATCAAACCCAACCATCTGTCAATCCATCCAAATAACTCATAATGCCACAGTTCATTAGAGTGCAATTCACAACGTATCCAAATTAGTAACAAAGAATAAAGCATTCGTTTTCAAATTTACATCGATTTCCTCCCTCCTGTATTTATGATACAAAATTATACTGACTATACCATTATCATTGCTTATACATCATACATATATGCTAGGCAGTGCGCCTTATCACTTTACTCTATGATATCCTGACCAATATCGAGACGAAACATTTCTCATATCATCCAACCAATTTGGTACCCTCATTGCTTAAATTTGTTGACATATCAATTACCATGAGCGAAGAGGTCACTCATGATTTATCGACCACTATAATTCACCAATCTTTTACACTTTTCATATTTAATAACTTTATAATACTCAGCTTCAAACTGCGTAGAATGGATGACCGTCACTTTGACAATGACTGTGACATTCTGTCAGTTCACACTTCGATATGGTCGTCTGGAATCGGCGGATGTTTGAGTTTCTTAGGATTCAGTATTGAGGGCTTCTGCGTGCGAGTGTGCCATACGTACACTTTGGTGCAATTCTCCGCCAACGGCTCCAGTTCATCCATGGTTGTGAAGTACTTAAGGATTTCACTCTCCTGGAATTTGTATGCAAATAGTTAATTATATAGTTAAGTTACTACTACTACTTTGGGAGTAAATTATGAGTTCACACCCATGAGTTCAAACTACAAAATAATTTACCAATAGACATAGTTTGAAGCGCGCATAGTAGTTCAGCTCCATACATTATCAGCAGACTTATGTATGTACTAGTGGACGCCCGCAGATTCGCTCGCGTAGAATTAGACCCATTAACGACGTCTGCCCGCGTTCGGGTTTCCCACTTGACTTCAAAAACGGCAAAGTTTCATACTAACTTTGCACCCCCGTTTTACCCCCTTAGGGGATGAATTTTCAAAAATTCTATCTTAGGGCTCCCCTACGTTATAAAAGGAACCCCTGTGCAAAATTTCAAATTTCTAACCCTTATAGTTTAGGCCCTGCGTTGATATGTCAGTCAGTCAGTCAGTCACCTTCTCCTTTTATATATATAGATAGATGAAAAAGCGACACTTTCAACAAGAATATTACCCGTGTCTTAGCAGCATACTCCAAACAATGTGACATCAATTTCACTCATACACTGATATCATTGGACAGACATTAAAGCATGCCATTGACTTTCATAATTTACAACAATTTTAAAGTGAAAGCAAAACAATGCGTGTGTTATCATAAAACAGTATCGCGTGACCTTAGACCGTCGCGACGTTTCCCGTTCATTTGCTATCGGCAATGTTTCGGCACGCGATATGTATTATTATATCATTGTGTACATGACTTTTATGATAATTAGATAAATATACATAACTAGTGGACGCGCTGCTACGCTGCTCGCTCGCAGACATAACAATAGTTTCTGTTACACCTAGTAATATTATATAGCCTATGTCACTCAGTGAAGATGCATTCTACTAGTGAAAGAATTTTTGAAATCGGTCCAGTAGTTTTTGTGAGAACACATTACAAACAAATTTTTCCTCTTTATAATATCAGTATAGCAGTATAGATGTAGAGACATGTAATAATATGTGTGTAACGTTTATAATATCTAACTATATAAGTCTGCTGACAGACTCATTTTTACTTTAGATGTTTTTTTAATTCCTTTTCATACTAACTATTATGCTGTTATAAAAATAATAACGTTTTAAGGGTTCAAAGTATGTATCTCTCGATATATATGTACACTAAATGTCGTATGTATAATAATAAATATGGCCATCTAATCCCAAACTAGACAGAGTTTTTATTGGTGTCAGAGACTGATATACATACATAGATATTTCTTATATTAATAAATAAATACATACTTATTTTCGTATATTAATAAATAAATAAATAAATACTTGTATATATATTAACATCCAGACACAAAACAAACACAAGTGTCCGTTATACGAATGTTTGTCCTGAGTGGGATTTGAATTGAACCCACAAGCTATGGCGCAATAGGCAACATCAAATGTTACCATTGATGTTTTTGTGGAACAATCAGACACACATGAACCCTACCCCCTACCCCTAGCTGACATGGTAACGCGAATTATACTAAGTCATCAGTGGTCAACCAACCTGAAATCCCGACTGCACCTTCCTCGAAAACTTAGCTTCTGGGTGGTCAATGAACAATGTTGCATTTATGGCGAAGCCAGCCATGTCTATGGGGAAGGGTCTGAAGGGCTTCCACACCGCATTGAACCCAGACACCTTGCCATCCGTTACCAGCGGCATCTCCACTCGCATGCCGCCCACGATGCCCACAGGCCAGACACCTACTTTGTGAATCTTACGCATCTGTAATTAGAAAAAGCTACATTAATGTGACTGTTTGATAAAAAAAGGATCAAAAAAAGGATCATCAAACTTAAGCGTGGATATATTAATTTTGGCAGTACATATACAATTTAGGTATGCCAGCATATAAATAATTTAGGAATGCCAGAAAAACTTATCCTAATTTTAATAATAATTATGATACGTGTTTTCTTTAAATAGTACAATATGAATAAATCTGAAACCATAGGTGATACAGAGATCAAATCCTCTTTTTTATAAAACAAACACCTATCCCTATAATCCCTATTATTTTGGTTAAGCATGAGTTGTTGTCACAACTCAGCTTCTACTCAGCTTCATGTAAGGGTCATTTCATTCTATAGAAAAAAATGTACACAGCAAAAGTAGAACAAATTTAATGTGCTGTTTTTACTGGAATAGTAGGAAGATATGTTTTCCTATCTTATAAGCAACTAGGAGTCTCCAATTGTTCACATGGGACTTAATCATAGCAGCTGAAAAATAGGTGTATTAGCACCCCTACCCTACTACCTACCTACTCTTCGAGGAAATACAGGCTTGAAGATTGAATAAATATTAATTGTATGGACATTAAATTGTTCCCAAATACTTGAAAAGGTATCTAAACTTCATTATAATTCTTTAATAACCGCGCGTGGGAATGTGATACAATAATAATTATCATTTCAAGTATAAAGAAAAAATAATCTGGGATAACTATTGTACATATTGCTTTGTATATTTCATATATTATTTGTTGTTATTGAAATATGAACATGACCAAAACACAACAACAACAATTCACGATTTGTATTTTATATAAGCAATAGTGGAATGCATTGTTTATAGCAAAAGTGTACACAGTGTTATCGTTAAGTGGTTTAATAGATAAACAAATATTTTGCGCCCGCATAACTGTTACACTGTGATCTCAGAGTGCATTCATGTTGGTAATATTATATATAAAACTTACCTCATATCTGTAAAGTAGAAAATTTATATTCAATATATTAAAATTTTACATGATTGCATAGAAGCTATTGAAGCAGAAGGTATTATAAGCTATTTATGAGTTAGTTATGGTGTTCCGGTAGTTACGCATTAGGGTTTTCTTTGGCCCACTTGCATGAAGTAGGGTTAAATAAAAATGTTATAAAATTTTAACACACACTGTCCGGTGCCCACTATACATATACATACTATTTTATGTATATATAAAATTAAAACGGGGTATCTAACCAGACGGATTATGCAAGTGGGCCAACAGGGACAATAAACTTTACACTAATTAATTCCTACCATAACAAATATATCAAATAGTAACAGTTATTTACAAAATATTCTATTCTGAAAATAAATACCTACTCTTAAATCAGATAATTGATTTGATTGAACTGAAAGCCAGACGAATTAATGTACAAATTTAAAACTAATTGAGATGGCTGATATAGACAACCATACAAAACCTTTTATTTATTAGTGTTCTATTTCCAAGAGTTTAATGCTTTGAAATTTATTTTTATTAATTTAATCAGGTCAGGTCGCTTATGTCGCTGGCTAGCTAGAATATCCAACCGTTTGGAAAATTCAAGTCAATTTTCTATCTGTCTTGTATGCTGGTGTCTACTATATAAAGACGTTCCTGGACTTTCTAGTGAAGTTTTTAAATAAGATATTGTCTAATTGATAACAAAATAATGATTGTTGCCTTCTTACTAGTTACATTCGCATTCGCATTTTAGGTTTTTGTTGCATTATTATAAACAAAGTCGTATTATTTACGATACTTATAACTGAAAAACGGCTGGACGGATTTGTATGATTTAAGAATTGATAGAATCATCTGCCTTCCAAATTGCAGAATATCTATGAGAACATCTGAAAAGTGAATGGATAAAAATTATGCATAAAATTCACTTTGTGTATGGGATGGCTGGTGATATCTTAAGAATGGATAGTAAGTATTCCGGAAATATATTCACTGAATGCTTTTATGTTAGCTGTTTACGTGTTAATCCGCTGACACGATTTTGATGTACAGAAATAACTTTAAAAAGCCCTAGTTAATTGAATCTGACGAAGTATTAACGCGTAACGAAGTTCGCGGGTAAAGCTAGTACGTAATAATAATAATAATCGCACTGCAAGCTACCGCCGCCGTAACAAGGATTGCGCTCCACTAAATTGGTCATGTAGAAGATATTGGTTAGTTTATTTTTGCTCCTAATCGCCCAATTCATACAGGAGCTTTAATGGAGCAACAGTTGCCTATTTGGGGCAGTATAAAAATTGCTTCATGTAGCAGTGACGTCAAATTGAACTAGTATTGTTGACAGTTTCACACCAATTTCAAACGCATGTGTAACTGCAGGTTAACAACAAAAATTCTAATGACCTTCGTAAATCGTACCTCATCAAAAACTTTAAGTGAGTAAGTGTTGTCATCATCCATGAAGTAAACAACACCTCTCCGGTCTTCAATTTTGAGCAAATGTTCTCGGAGCCAGTTTAAGGCTACATTTCTTTGCTCCACACCGCTGGCCTGGAAAAATTCATTGTAACACTTCTCAAATTTGCTTGTTAACACAAAAAACAGGAATAAATACTCGTACATATAACCCAATTTTATTTTAACTGGATAACTTATTAATACTATCTTCACTACCTACTCAATTATCTTCAGTTAAAACAAAATCAGTTTGGAAACTATGATTAATATAATAATAACATAACATCTGTATTTTCCCACTTTTCACTTGTTACATTTAGGTCTCATGTAATAGGTTAAGTTCTAAGTAATAATAAAAGGATTCATATGAATAAATTAATATTAATAACTCAAGTCAACACAAAATAAAAATAAAACTATGCATTATCTTTACATTAATCCAAAATAAACAAATGAGTAGTGATTTTATTTGATTCTATGTGTTAACAATTTTATTTAATACTTAATCTAACTGACATTGACTTAGTAATTTAGTAATATAGCATTAAAATCTGCACAGACATTAGCTTAAAATATTTGTAAAACATACACAATACCAACTAGTGTTGAATGTATCAGTTTTAAAAATACATATATTGATATCCATGACCTGAAATATATTACAATATTTAAGTAATTGGTAATAGGACAGAAATTCTTACATATTTATACAGTACATACAAAATATTTATCCTTATCTTTTGATGTATTGAAAAATGTTCATGGTGTAAAATAACCATTCCGACTGCTGACATTCTGAATGTGTTGAATGTAACATAGCAAAATAACTTTAAAGTTTCTGGCTTGTCACTAAACCAGAAATTTGAAACAATATTTTCCAATGTTTTATTTGTCTGTAAAGCATTATTAGTGCAGGACTCAAAATATTTTATAATAAAACTTAATGAGAGAGCTGTTTTATAAAATAGGTATTCAGTTGGTCTGAACACCTATTTCAAAAAGCAATATTGGAATATTCCTCTCTCACATATCTCACGATATTTCGCATGTAATCTTTGCCCCATATTAAGAATGTTCTAAAGCATCTTTATAAAGTTGAGCTGGCCCACGTTTGATCTTAGGGACAAATAAGCTAATCCTGAGTCTGATTTATTAAACTGGCCTTAGCCACTAAATAGGGAGAAACCTACCTTTAGTTAACAATCTCACAGGGTCATTTAGTCATTATTTGTAATTTAAAATAAAACAATAACAATTATTCAAAAATATGAAAGAAAGAAATGGTTATTTAATTAATTTCTGTTTACAGAGATAAGGAGCAATTGATATGTAAGATCAAAGGAAATAAATGGGTGTCTACTTTTAAGTGATTTATTAGATATAGTAAAAAAAATTATATAAGTATCGTAAATATAAGCAACTCGGCCGACAAACTATTAATTATTTTTTTATATTTATATTTCAATAAAAAGTAGTTACAAGATTGTTTACCACATAAGACAGGAAAAACAGAATAAACCAACCTACATACATAAAATACACATACACAATACTTACTGTGGAGTGCTTGGACTTATGTGTTTTCACATTTAAATGAGTGTACTTCAGTGTAGATTCTTTGAGCAAGTTAGCAACCAAATTGGTTTTGGTATCAGAGTCCTCTATAATGATCCAGTGGAAGTTCTTTACCAGCATCAGGGTTTGAGACAATCTGTAAAAGGGTTGTTTATAAAAAACTATAATTAACCTATTTATAAAAAAACTGCAAACTGATCAAATTGGAACTAAATTCTATAAATATGTATTTAGATTCTAGTTAATATGTTATTTTTTTGAAAATCAATTAGAATGGTAGTTTTCTCTATCAATTGGAGACTAGAACTAATTCAACATAGTGCTTGTATTTCGGGGTAATTCTGCAAGGCGAAGGTCAGTTACAGAACTTGAAAGAATCAAAGATTATTCTATGCCTCAGGGTGTTAAAGAGGTTCTTAAAACCCTTCCAAATAGGTAACCTATTTTAATTTACAATGTAATTTCAACACTACTATTTCTGTTTTTAAATAAATGTCCATTCTTGCACTTACTACAGTAAAGAAGTGATTGCCAAATCTTTAATTTATGTTTAATAGGAAGTATAATCAAGGGCAACAGCATCACGAAATAATTAATTATTTACCTTGTGAGATCTGCCTTCTGTGCCAGTCGCGAGTAAGTCGGTGTAATACCATAAATTGTCGGAAGGTATGAGACAACCTCAGGCGTGAACTGACATTGAAATGCAGGTTTGCTATTGAACAAAAATAATGCGACGAAAACCAACATTCCAAGAGCTAAATATTGCTTCTTGATGTTAACAAAAGGCATTTTACTGTCACGAAAACTTTTTGATGAGGGAGCCTCTTTTCACTGCACGTCCGCAATGCGATGCGAATGTGATGTCAACTAAACGGTTTGATTCATCAATACAAGATGTTTAAGTTTATTGATGTTTTTCTTTCTTAGTGAAATATTATTAAATCCATTGTCACCGGTAGCATTTTAACTACACACAGAACAGACACACCAACTGACTGACTGAACGAACTGGAGTTTACTCACTCACTCCACCTCACCTCACCTCACTCGGTTGTTGTAAGATTGTTGGAAGACAACTGACTGACCACAGAATAAATATACTCACTCACAGTGCTAACCATAGAGATAGCAATTTACATTATCGTTGGTGACAACTGACTTCAACTGAGCGAGCAAGCCACAGATTATATATTACTCCTAGCGGATGAGTAGAGCAGGGCACAAACAAAACAGATCTACGTCTACAATAATTCATTTTAGTACATACAAGTTATTTAAGAAAAGGTCCGATCCGACCGAAGCGAAACGAAACCGCTCGCTCGATGATAGTCATAATCACAGAGTACCTTTATGTCATAATGTTCATATGTGTTCTGTCGGTTCTGTGTGATAGTCATGTAACAGACTACGTAATTTAGAACAATAACATTGAACCATTTTTAAACAATACAAAATTTTGAACCATTTTTGAACAATACAAAAATTTTTCACTGTATGACGTTTGATTTGTTATCATAAGTCAACAAAACAAGTGCTTATTTAGAATCAAGAAGATTTCATATTCATTTCACGCAAGAAATATTAACACAATAATGTTATTATTTCTTGGTTTAAACAAAAAGATGTGTAGTAATTGTGTGCTTTTTGTTATATATCAATAGAGCGATAATTATAGTGATGAATGTTAATGATGTGTTGTGTGTATAAAAGTAAAGAAATAAATATGTATTTAAAATAATTTACTGTATTTATTATTTCTATTTGGAAGGACTGGAATTTCGCGGACTTGCCTCCCACATTGCCTCCCTCTACAACCAAATGCACAGCTTCATACGATTGAAGTTTTTTTCGTTACGATATGTTACGAACAGCTCTACTTAGCTTGTGGTCGTGAAAGCATGGAAGATGTATTAAACGCCTTGCGTATATCAGGAAGGTGTACCTACTCTCACTTAAAACGCGAACCGAAAGAGAGGCTCTGAAACTTCTCACTGGTCTGTTTTAGTAGGGTGACCATGTTAGCGCGAAAAAATGTGAGATTCTTATAATTTTGAGTTGATTTCTATTCCTCTTTTGCAGTAAAATAAATCAGTTAGTAAAACGTGGTTAAAAATGGGCAGTATGAAAATTAAAAAAAAATATTGATTGATTGATTATTATTCATTTTCCTCCTGAGAGTTAGTTAAAGATTTATTCAATGTTCAATGTGAATCGTATCCGTATCACCAGTAGCGGGCACCATAAATATAATGGCACCACCATAATAAAGGCGGGCACCATAATAAATTTTATTTAAAAAGCAGAAACCGCCATCTAGAATCTCGAAATAATTGACAGGCCCGTTGGCGCAATCGGTAGTGACACTGTCTGTTGCGCCAGGGGTCGTGGGTTCGAATCCCACTCAGGACAAACATTCGTATGACGAACAATTGTGTTTGTTCTGTGTCTGGATGTTAATAATTATCTATTTAAGTATTGTAGTATATATACCTCTTTTTACTAAATGTCTACAGTACCTAAAAGAAAGAAACATATATGTCATTCGTTACCTACTTATTTAATTCTTTGTCAAAATATGTATGATTTTTAAGTTGAATAAATTGAAGCCAAAACCAATGGACAAAGTCGAATCTGCCATCTTTGATCCCGAAATAAATCCTTCATTCGTAATTGGTACCCCCGAAAACCATATTATGCCCTGCATATATTGATTTTTTTATTAACAAGTTGTAAGTGACCATGTTTTCAAAGTTTATTAGAGCTCTTCAATTTCTTTTTAAAGGAATTTTCCGAAGGAGTCCGCGTCTTTCAAGTTTTTTAAACAATAGATGAATGCAATTTCCTTTTATTAGTATATTATCTATGGATGAATGTAAAAATAAATATAAGTAAAATCATTAATTTCTTTTGAAACTGCTACTGTAAAGATCTTGTTAACTAAACCTTATGCGGATGTTGATTGTTCCTCCAAAATAACATCGCTCAAATAGTAGTTGGTTAGTTGTACCTGGTAGTTGGTTACCTGAAAAGTCGAAGCGTCCTTTAATTATGTAAGGAGACAACAGAGACAGGAGCAATGAAATAGACACCGGGGCCTTATTAAGTTTTAGCCGCTCATACATTTTTGAAATTAGAATTCAAATGTTATATTTTTGAAACGAAACGTAATCATTGATTTTAAAAAATTTGCGGGAAATCGCGTTTCAATCGTTTTATACACAAGTTGAAATTCGTCGTGCGTAGCAAAAATGGAATTAAGTTGATATTATTACCTAATACTGGACATTATAGGACAATAATATTTCCAATTAACTTAACATTTAATTTAACGATTTTAATGCGTTTTTTACATTTACAAAATGGTTCATTAACTTATCATAACATCACGTCTTTATTTCACCGAACGGGTAGGCAGAGTTGTGTAGTACACTCACTTTTCAACGAGCAGAAATCCAGACTCCGAGTTATTACCTGGCATTTCAAGATAGAAAAACCCAATAGTTGTTGCTCGACCCGGGGAACGAACCTAGGACCTCTAGCTTAGCAGTCGCGCTTGCAACCACTAGATCAACGAGGTATTAAAGATAAATAAAAAAGAATGATTTGACCCTATCGATTGATGCTATAAAAGTACCAGTACTTTGTACGTACTTTGGCGGATTTCAGCCATTTCAATTCAAGAATGTTTTCAACAATCCGTGAATAAAGTTTTGCTTCTTGTTAAAAACAAAAGAAAGGTTTCTATTAAATAAATTGGTTATCTCAAGGATTCAGAGTAGGTACCTCCACTTAGTTACTTACCTACTTACCATTTTACACCTTATAAATGAGGCTATGGAACATGTCCAAGGAAGTGTTATAAAATGAGATGTCCATACTCAAAGGTTAAAAATACAAAGGAAATTAAAATGGAAAGGGATAAAAATATGTCCTGCTTACTCCGCCTCGTAGGGAGTTTTATCTGAATATTTTACATAAGGTCCCTATTCTTAATATGTTTTTAGAGTTCCGTACGTATCAGTAAATTTTATCTACACAAGTGTCTGGTGAGAGACTCACTTACCATAAATAAAACGGGATCACCACAGAACTGATGATAAGTGGATGTTCTTTACACCTCTGCCTTTGGGGAAATATAGCCGTGACATTTTGTTATGGTCTAAGAATACAAAACCAACGTTATGGTAAGAAATTATTTTCTATCCTTTGTGTAACGTTTGTCATGAAATACAATTTCAAATACTGCTATGGTATATAATATACAGAAGATATCGAACCCTAAGCGTTATAGAATAGATAAACAAATTGTCGACAACAAAAGAATCTGAGAAATATATGAAATCTATCATAAGTCTGTTTGTTGTGATGAGGCAGATATGGGCATTATAAACGTGATATCTTGTTTCCCTGTAAAAAATAACCATAACAGAAGAACATACATAATTCAAATCTTATTTTCAATGGTCTAGTGGTCGTATTCGTTACTGTTAAGTTCCTGGGTTCGATACCCGGGTCGGGCAACAACTATTGGGGTTTTCTAACTTGTAATGTCCGGTAGCAGCTCGGAGTCTGAATTTGTGTACCTACAGTTACACAGGTGTATAGCAATAAGCTATACACCACCTTATTACATGGGACCTAACATAACTGGTGAAATTTTTTTGGGTGTACTACCACACCTCTTCCTGCTACTTCGGTTAAATCCAGGCGTGATTTTATTTTTATATTTTAACACAATTAATATTGGTGAAGAAAATAAAATAATATATTTTTTTAATAACAACCATAAAATTATATAAAATGAAATTATTTATACTTACCGTTAATAATTCGGAATTTAATAGAATATAAACCATCGGACACAAATAGGTCTTGAAAAATAAATTGTTGGATCGTTTGCTGCTACATCGTAGCTAAATCGTAGCAACCGTAGTAAGCCGTAGCACCGAGCCAATTAAAGCTTACTTTGCTGGGAGTATGTTACACAGCTTATTGATTTACTTATACAGGAATGAAATTGAATTTACTTTGTCAACAATTTAAATGTTTATACATATTAATAACCAGTAATGGTTATTATTACACAAAAACAAAATTTTTAATGAATTAACTATTATTCGACGAAAATAATTATGTTCGCTTCAAAACAATAATCATCTGGTAGCGGTGCAAATATTACTCGTTTTAGGTATGGAGTACTCCAACATGGAGTATCCGCTAGCGGAGAAGAAATGAGAACCATATTATCTTCAACATGTCAACAATGATTTCAACAAGGTTATTTACATTTACAATGTCGTTAGAACTTTCAGGCTATCAACATAATCAATGTATTAACTGGTTTTCTTAAACTAAATCAGTGCCGTATTTGAGGCGTAATTTCTCGATAAGTTTCAAATCAATCATAACCATAATTACTGTTCAATTCATTAAACATTAAAGTGATATCTTGGAGCAACAATACACTGAGATAAACTAACATTTACGGCCTTGCGATTGTATGACACAACAGCCAATCTTAATAACATAGTCATGGTATCTCTGTATAACTTGACTTATTTTTTATGGCGATTTATGACGCATAATGATCGCCACGCTGACCAAGAATTGAACGCTTCCCGGGCTCAATTGTTGTTCAGCATGGTACGTTATCCTTGTTCCTGTAGAGACTCCACATATAGTAGCATTTCTTTTCATAATACTGTTACAACGAAACATTCAATAGGTACTTGATAGAAAGCACTCGAAAATCTACCAAAAACTGACGTGAGAGGAGCGGCGACCTTTTAAGGAGCTTATAATTATATCTCGCCTATTCAAAAAGGCCGCAACAAAATCGTGATGCCCGAGCTTATGAGTACATGCGTCTGCTAATGTAGCACGCAGGTAGTTTATGTTCAGCGAGCCATTTCATTGTGAAAGCGGTATAGATAGGACGGAGCTGGCTGGGGGCCGCCCGGGCTCACCTGTGCTAGACTCGTAGGCGTCACGGCCGCACACAGCGCCGACGGACACACATCGACCGGGGATTTGGCGTGCGTACAGCACACACCCCCACGAGCAACAATGAAGGCTCAGCGCAAGGCTGCGCACACAGCTGCGGCCGAGGCGGGAATGCCAGCTCGGCACTGGCGGGCGAGCGTTCCCGCCGTGAGGACCTCCGGAGCGCGCCGGACGCCCGCCCTTGCAAACCACTTGTTGAATCACACTTTTCATACCAGCCCTGAACTCGCTGGAGTCACGTCGCGCGCGATCGCCGTGCTCCTTGCCGTTACGCTCAAACTTTCATTTTGTCGTCTCTAGTTCAATCCTGTGATGCCTACTTCTTGCTTCCTCTCTGCCTTGTTCTTTGTATTTCGAATACGCTTTGTTTAGTCTTCCTACAAGTGTTGTTGATAAGGACGACTCACATTACTGACTCGTGATGCTGCGGCCCGTTTACGTGTTCGCGGTTCCGTTGTTGCACTTTTGAAATATTTAGACTGTTGTTAAATACTCGTATCTGTGTTACCTGTTGACTATTACTTAAATATGTGTACCCAATCCTTGTCGAATGTTCAACGTCGCTGGAACGTAAAGAGCTCTTAATTCGGTAAGTTATTCATTTTTATTGGTTAATTTTTTTCAGAATCTTTCCTGTACCTACTTGCCCAAATTATCCTGCAGTTACCACGGGCAAAAAGTTGGTAATTCTTTTAGAGCTGGTAAAATTTAAACCTCCAAACCAGATGAATGCAGTCATTACGTTTGATGAATTTAAATCAATCCATAAATATGTATTGATCATTTGCTTCGTATATACTTCATTCTTTTATTTATATAATCATATATATAATCTATATAATGATTAATCATAACGATTAGTTATTAAAGTTTTTAGTTAGTTATTGCTAATGACATTTTTAAATTTGAAATGCATATGAACCGAATCCGCAGAGTTATTATTACTTGGTTCAATCTCAGAGCAATGAGAACTTTATGGTGCAAAATTACCGATGCAAATAAGTATTTAAAAAGCAAAATAATTAAAATGTTTATCAGGATTAAAATCTTATTCGGTACTGCTTAGAACTTATAATTTAAAATCTTGACATCGAATTACCAGAGGAGAGCTTTGGCCGTCAACGAGTACAAAGCAACAGTTCCCTACGAATCAACAGGCGTTAATACCATGAAGATAATATAAAATACATCATTATTTTTAGCTACTGCTTGAACTGTATTGCTTGTAAGATATCGTGTGCATATACACGGTCGACGTGATTCATATTCATAATACAAAAGACTTTGTTAATTGGGTCAAGTATCAAAACGTTATTGTACCTGTTTGAGATGAAATTGCAGTGAGACTTCACTTTCAGCTGTCGATACTTTTCAGATTTTTACACTTGGATAAAGGAAATAAAAAAAGGTGTTAAATATATGGTGGCTGAAACATTTTCTGATCCCACTTTATAGGTCTTTGTCAAATGAGAAGAACTGGTGTACCTCAACCACGCTGCCCCAATGAGAATTAGCTTGGTTAGAGTCCATGGACATCATCAACAAATTAATCAGAGCCTATACTATGTGTGTCAGAGAGATACCTTAATACATAGATAATATAAATACATTTTATGCATTAACATCTAGACACAACAAACACAAGTATTCGCCCCACGAATGTTTGTCCTGAGTGGAATTCGAAACCACGACCCCTAGCGTAGAAGTCAGGGTCATTACCGATTGGGCCAACGTTAAAAAAATTCAGTCAAGTATAATATATATTACTATACTCGTATCTATAATTTGAAAATCCTAAATATTCCAATAACTTCCCATAAATTAATTGATTATTAATTTATGGGAAGTAGCATCATGCGTACATGGACTGTAAAAGCTTGTTCGCTGCTTTTTATGTATTGAAATCGGTCTTCACATCTATTTCACGTCCAATTGCTTCCCAACCAGTGAGATTGGCTCTGTAACTCGATCCATTATTGATCCACGTCAACATAGAATTCAATATAACCTACTTTTAATTTGACCCTCTTGCGTGAAGTAAGCGGCTGGAAATATGGTTTCCAGGTTCTAAATTATTATTTTTTTCAAATTCATTGTCTGTTTGTCTGTCAGTGTGTCCATATGTGCACGATAATTATAATTAAAAACATTCAAATCTATTTTAATGAAACTTGCTTGTTTGAATATAGCATAGCCCAATTGGGGGAGACCTGTCCCCAGCAGTGGGATGTCTATAGGTCAATATTTCCCTAAAAATATTCTGATGCAAATCATCACAATATTTTTGAAGCAATGGTAGATAGTTGTGCCTTATACTTTTTTTTGGGGATTTGCGTTCTTTATATTCTCTGAAAATGACTCAAATCTGCAAATATGTGGCCGAGTATGTTACGTACTCGTATAAAACAAGAACTCAACGATTCGATCGATACGAGATTCGTTTTGTACCTATTTATAATTCAATAATAAAAATCCATAGTTATACATATATTATTATTTGATCCTAAAGTCTCAGATCCCCAATCCGTACCCTTGGATTTTTGTTGACGTCACGGGAAAATTGAACGATTTTCTACACGGCTTGGTCGTCCTGAAGATTTGCCTTTCCATGGCTATTAATACAAATATAAGCTGCTTTAAGCGATGTATAATATTTGTACACGACCATTTATTAGAAACATTTAGGTATTTAGGTATTATGTAAGTGCAGGCATACTGGAAAGTGTAGTCTTTTGTCACCCCATAGCCATCTTGTTTTTGATTCTTGAATACATTCTTTCTAACGTTTCTAGAATTTCTCCATATCCAAGTACTAGCTATATAAAGTGTTTGGAATGTTTGATAACAATAATCGTGTTTTAACCTCGTAGCGACCACTATATAAAGGTTTTAACGGACTGTGTATGTTGTGTCGATTATTGATTAACTTTGTAACAGCCGTCAAAAACTATGAGGTCAGAGGACCACGATTATCTCGTTATTAGTTCCAGTTTCAAATGTAACTTAGAGGACGATTAGATATTTACGAATAGATTTTTTAAGCGTAAAATAATAATAATCAAGCAAATGCTCAGTGTTGACGTTAAAGACATTGGACCTTAGTATTCGGCGCAGCCTTCAATGACCCGAACTCTTTATATCTCTCAATGACTTGTCACTCAGATGATAGCTTACTAGGTGGCTGACTTTGCCATTGCTACAATAGTAATTAATAGGCCACCGTGCTGGCTACTGAGCCCCAACCATACAGATAAGCATCAGTGGGACAATGGAGCGGCGTGACGAGGCATACTAATATTAATAAAATATAGGAATTACCTAACACGATCAACCAAATGCTAAAATTTTGATATTCTGCTGAATTTCACTACGGAGTTTTAGTCACTGACAAACATGTTAGCGGTGAAAGCATGTCGAACTGTCTCGGGAACAAAGCGCTTTAGCAAAGTTAGGAGCTTTAGTTACAAAAACCGTTTGTAAAGACTGGTTTCGGAAATATCTAGTTAAAGGTTAAGTAAATATGACTCGACACCTTCGATCATCATTCGAGGATTATTATCCTCTAGATTTCCGATAGACGCTTCAAAAACGGCCACATAAATTAGACCACGAAAAAAGTATGGTCTTATTTCAAATTAGTACGGTCCAACCATAGCCAACATTAATACAACGTGTACGTCAAAATGCCGTAGTGCGTATTCAAAAATTGTAAAAATAACCACCGTAATATCAAGATTTCTGATGGAATCCTTCTTTCGGTAAGATTAATCCAACAAGTGTTTTAATATAGCACTTAACCTATGTATGTGGAATTTAATATGTTTAAAATACGTTAGGCGAGTTTTCCATTTGGAGTTTGAATAGAGGTTACTCTATGTGATTCAATAAAGGTGAGCTGAATAGATCTCGGAACCTCGAATGCACCTGGAATGTATTCATTGACGTGAACCGCTAGAGTAAACGCTAGCTGGGAACGGGGGAAAATTGTCTAAAGGGTTATTTATTTAGACAAATCTATATATATAAAAGGATAAGGTGACTGACTGACTGACTGACTGACTGACTGACTGACTGACATATCAACGCAGGGCCTAAACTATAAGGGCTAGAAACTTGAAATTTTGCACAGGGGTTCCTTTTATAACGTAGGGGAGCACTAAGAAAGGATTTTTGAAAATTCACCCCCTAAGGGGGTAAAACGGGGGTGCAAAGTTAGTATGAAACTTTGCCGTTTTTTAAGTTAGTGAATGTCTAATTCCACGCGAGCGAAGCTGCGAGCGTCCACTAGTACCTACTATGAAAGTATGAATTATACCTATGATAATCTTTAGAGATTACTTAATTTTGAAAGCAGTTTTATTTTTCAGTTGGGCCAGGCAGATCGGTAGACAGTAAAGGCAATCGGAATACTTCAATCAAATATATAATTTGATAGATTACAAGAAAAAGCAATAACAGTAGACGTTTGCTTAAAGCTATAATTTAGCTTAGAATAGGTAAAATATTAAACCCGAGAGTGGTTTTGCAATTTAGCTCGCAAGTGTCACTTAGGTACTATATAGCAAGTAACAGGAGAGCAGTGTAATGAAATGTTGCACTTCACTCGGGGTTAATAAACCTGTAAAGACTAGAAATTTAATGTCTAGCTTTATATTTTTTGTGAACATTTTATATTCATTTTTCTACTGTTGCGCTTCATGGCTTTACTTGATAGGGCGTCTGGAGACACTTGAGGTGAAAAACACGCATTTCAGGTGTGATATAAGTTATTTTCACCAGCCAGCCAGAATGGAACGTAAAAAACTCGTAGCGATCTTCGAACACCATCTTTTGGAATTCGATGATTCGTTCAATAACTCATTTTTCGACTTAACTCGTAGGCATTGTGCCAAGATTTGGAAGTTAAAAATAGTGCTATTATACTTTTTTTTTTTAAATCAGCTAATTAAATACGAGTAAAAATATCATATTTTGTTTTGTTAAAAATATCAAATAGCGCAGATTCCGAACACAAAATCTATGTTAAAAATGAACATAATTAATGAAATTATGGAAATTTAATTATATTTAGCATTAGGTCAATTGAAGTAACTTGTCGTTGTATATTACGTCGAACGAGTGCGTCTAGAGATGAAGGTAGTAGTATCACTTTAAAATAATGAAGAGTCCAAGTTTATTATGCTGGATTTGCGCTTTTTACCTGAAAAGTCTACTCGAAAATTATTTACTGCTATTAAGGAAATTTCAACCAAATAAAAAACAAAAAGCAAAAACCGTGACTAGGATTTTTTTTATAGTGAAATTAAAATAAGAAACAAGTCTATTTTCATTACTTAATTTAACAAAGAGTTATGAAAGGGAATTGTTCAGATTTCTTAAATCGGTCATAAATATAAATACGTTGAGAGCAAGCTTTGTTATGATATCATTTCGAATAACTTGACTTTCGTTGGAGGAAAATTGAATCTGAATACAAAAACAAACATCTTTTGCACCATATTTTAAGTAATGGACTCAATTAATTTAATTAATTTGATACCTCTTGCGACGCTTTTCATTGCGCTAAAACTATTAATGGGGCTCATTATTTACAGACTTTATTCAATACTAAGCGACTATAACGATTATAATCGCTTAGTATAGAATTTTTTTAAATTGTTATTTGTTTGTATGTTTAGGAAAAAATTAAAGTAGAGGCCAAACATTCACTGAACTATTTTGTCTATGCCCGTTTATAAATTTAATAACTTTCTTGATGTCGAATGTTGTACTACACAATGAGTTCAACTCATTAATTCAATTGATTAATTTATCATGAATTTTAACTTGTTGTCCAAAAAGTTTAGAACACTGAAGTCGCTCAGACATAGAACTGCCAGTCAGTCATGTCATAAAAGTTCATTAATTATCTGAGTGGTTCACTAAATTCTCTAATGTCGATTTCATATCCGACATTATGTCAGCCATCTTGCCTGGTGTTGATGGTTGGTGGTTTTTATTCCCTAGTGTAGTATAAACATTTTACACTAGCTATATTTGGTTTGCGTGGAAAGGTTTAGGAGAGGCCTACGCCAATGAGGCGACTACTACATAATAGTTAAAAAAAATTAAAAATTAATTATAGTGTATATGTATTGTATTATATAGAAGTATTGAATAGTATAGTGTGTATTGCATAATAGTATTGTATAGTAAGTATAGTATATATAAAACAAACGTAAAAATAGTAAAGAAATCTAAATAATTTTATAAGTTGTTAAAGTTGTACTCTAGTTGTAGTAGAAATAAAGGCTATTTTTATTTTTATTTTATTTTATTTTATATTTGGTTGATATATGTGAGTTTGTTAAATCAAAAAACCTGTTTTATATTTACATGTTTTCAAAATTATCTTCTGGATCATAGCCAGGATCGCCACCCAGTTCAGACATCAAGCCATCTTGGTAAATTAGTGGTGATTATTTCATTAAATCCTCTACCCAAATTGAATGCATAACCACAATAATATTACTTCATTACGATGGCCAGTGAGGCCGACCTCCTCCTGATCAATCTTAATTAGGCCATTGGAAAAAAATGGTTTCGAAATATTTTCCTTTGTATCATCACATCATTAATACGTGTTAGTATTGATGCATTCGCTATTTAACTATAGATATACAGGACTATAGATGCTATTATATAAATTGTACGTACACATTGTACGTATACTGAGAAACTAAAATTAAGATTAAATGTTTATTACTGCGGTAACGTAGTAGGTACCTATACCGTGTTATAGCTATTAACTACAACGTAGCAATTTAATATATAACATACATATATGTATATGTATACATATATATGTATGTATATATATATATATATATAATATATATATATATATATATATATATATATATATATATATATATATATATATGTAGGGATACATGTAATACCCTAGCTGACTAATTACTTAGTATGAAATAATTCGTTTATTGTATGTTTATTGTGAAGATAACCTTTAGCTGTTCCAAAATTATCTATTCGATGCATAGATCTATAATTATAAAGAATTAATACAACAAAACGTTACCAACGGTTTCAATTTGTTTTCAACGCAAAATGAGTAGGCAGTACAAATTCTGACAGAATTTAATTAACTCCATATCAGAAAGGCTGGAATTCACGTAAGAATTTTATTGGAACTCTCATATAGCGTAGGCTACAAGAAATATGAATAAATTTCATCCAATTTGATTTTGTGCTTTCGGTTCGGTCAATCATTTTGTTTACCTGTTTACATTATTGATAATTTTTCTAAGTACTTAGCAGGATTAGATAAGTGAAATAAAATTTATGAAAAAATAAGATAACTCGATAAACTAACTAAAAATAGTGATATAACTAGCAGTACCCGCGACTCTGTCCGCGTAGTAATCGGGTTTTAAATTGCAAAGAACACGGCACGAAATACAAAAGAGAAATAGTGTAGTTCCAAAATAGAAACTGGAGGTAAAGTACAAATCCTTACTAAAATATCAATGAGAAAGTGTGCTTGTTGGCTTTTACTCCTTCTCCTCCTCAACGAAATGATGGATCAATGTGATTTTTTGGATAGTTATACTATACGGCCTGAGAGTGACTTAAGGTACTTTTTATCCCGGAAAATCTCGTAAAATTGACAAAAAAAATTCGTTTGATTTTGAATCGATAATTAAATATCGATCAATGTGCCCGGTATATAGCAATAGGCTTACCACCCATTACATGGGACCCATACATAAATGTTGATAAGAGGGGAAATAAAGTTGACACTTCGGGGAAATACAGGCGAGATGTTATGTTATGTTATGCATAAGTTTTTACTTTGCAACAATCCGCGACTAAGGTGTATATGATGGTGTATGCTTTCATGCCTAAAGCACCTCCCTCCCTCCCACATAAGAACATGCGCATCAAAATGTACGACTGGCGGATATCGTTCATGAATACGAAAAATTATAATACGCCACACAGCTTCAGAAGAACTAATATAACGCCCAGATTGAAACCGACAAACTTTATCTCAGTCATTGCTTAGCGCAAAAGTCGTTTTGGACATTATGTATTTGATATTTTCTACGGTATTACAAACTTCCATATTTATATGGGCAATAAAAGTTTTAGTCAATACCGGAGATTAAGGAGCAACCCATCTATTGTCCACAGTAACTTGATGGCCACGCATCCTTACTGCAGCTATATGTTACTCGAAAATCACGCTGAGAATGAGTTTCAGCAGCACGTAATAGCATTAATCATAATTTAGCAAACATAAATTATTTAATTATTTTATTTATTATTAATCAGCATTTAATCGTAGCGTCCATAGCCCAGTGGCTCGCTTCGATTCAATGTGATCGAAAGTGTTAAGCAATGACGGGCGCAGTCGGTTTGTGGATAGGTGACCGCTAGTGGCAAACATTTCATGGGCGCTACCGTGCTTCGGAGGGCACGTAAAGCCGTCGGTCCCGGTTGTTTTCAATGCTGGAAACAGTCGTTAAGCCTTGTCGAAGACCTTCGGGTGGCTTGAGAACATTCGACACTGGGTTGGCCACTAACCCCTCCACCAATCCGCATTGGAGCAGCGTGGTGGAGTATGCTCTAGACCTCCCGCAGAAGTGTCTGTGGGAGAGACCCGTGCCCAGCAGTGGGACGTCTATGGGTCGCAGCGACGAATCGTAGCTCACGCTCTTCCTCTGTCTCTTGAGACCTTTGAAGTCTCTTTCTTTTAGCATCTCTAGAATTTTGAGAAAGGCTTGTTTGTTTTCGTGAAGGCATATTTGCTTTCTAAGAGCTTAATTAAAACTGAAAAGAATGTCGGAATATACAAATTCAACTTATTTTAGTTTCCAAACAGGTATCAATCGAGTAAAATTTGGTGTGTATCACATGAAATATTCAGTTATCGACAAAATCGTAAGGAAAAATCAAAGTGCCATCTAGTGAAAATTAGTGAATAGTTTGATGGTTGAAAATACTTTCTCCGGTTTTTATGCTTTATATGAGATTGGTAAATTTATTTTATTAGACTTACTAACTAATTAATTAAACATACTAACATTTTTTATCAATCAGTTGATAGGTTTTCATTTTCACGTGAGGACTGTATAGAATCCGTGCAAACCTTACTCATTACATAACTCCTTTTTTTACCATTTCTAGGGTGAAAATTAGTAAATGCTGAATTTGTTTTGGAGAAAATAATATCTTCATCTAATTATAATCAAATACGATACGAAAACACCTACGATTATTCCGAGAGCATGTTTTGTAAAATTGAAAATATTGACATTATTTCGTGTTTTTTTTCTTTTACATTACATTAAACAAAAAAACTGGTAAACACGTATTCTTTTAATTTTTGTAAAAAATGTTTGTTGCAAATTTGAAATGAATTAGTTGAGATTTAAAAAAAAATCCATACAAACTTTCAATCTATATGCCATGGGAACCTCTTTATTTTCTGGGAATAAAAATAGCCTATATGTTAACCAGGACTATGAGTAATAACTTTACCAAGTTACATCCTAATCCATCCACGGGTTTTCTTGTGATGCCCGGACAGACAGACAGACAGACAGACAATATTTTCAAAAATCACATTTCTGTCTTCTAAAGCGTTATTATAATACCCCTAAATTGAAATTTTGAAAAAAAATTCAATGTACAGAAAAAGTTGCTCTTCAGATTTATTATAGTATAGATATAATTGAATTTTACTTTAAATTTAATCTATAGACCTACTTATGCCAAACAAAAATATTAAACGAAATTTAATAAGTTTTGTGAACAAAAAATAATGATTGGTGACTAAAAGATCGATTTATTGTAACTACGTATGAATCAGACCATTCTGAATTTAAATTGCAGAGGAATTTTTTTTTTTTTTAAAAACGCAAAATGACAATTTAATATTATATACTTTTATTCCCATCAACTGTCGCGTTTACATTTTTTTACGGCAATACCGTTTTTCCGAATATTCTTTTACACATTTTATGGTCTGCTAATAATATATATTGTCGTCCCTCCCGATTCACATAAATGTAAAGGTGTGTCGGGCGGGCAAATGTAAAACATTAGGTCCTATTCACATAGCCCAACTGAAAACATACTTATACATATCGATCTGAAATTTTAATATCTTTATCTAGAATTCTTGAATACGATAAAACTTTAGTACTAATTTCTTTTTGTTATTTAAATATTTATTTCTTGAATGAGATATTTTTAATATCGTGTTTTAATCATCATCAATCATCAATCATCATCATCATCACAACCCTTTCTTTGTCCCACTGTTGGGCAGGGGTCTCTTCGTGTCATAAAATTGTTACAAAGTCGCAAAAGGGGAAACCCAATGCGTAAATTACACTGCTGAAATACCACTGTGTACTCATGTCATCTTGCGTTCCTATTCAAATTTGACACCTTCCAGTACTTTGAGAAAGGGATAAATGAACTCGAGTGCGATCGAAATTTTAAAAACACCGCACACACACAACATTCTATTTAATTCGAGAATTTTCTTAGCGGGTATATAAGCCGATAGGGGCGCGAGGCGGGACAGTTCAGTTCAGTGATCAAGTGATATAAGTGAACAATCGAAGAAGAAGAAGTTAAACCAAGGTAGAAAGTAAAGAGCGAAGTAGTGTGATAAGTATTATGTGCGTGAAGTGCAGTTAACCAGTGGCGTATGTTATAGTGTGTTTGTAGTCGTGTACTGTTTAATAAGACCATAAAGTGACATTAGGTAAAATTAATGGCATTTTATTACGAACCGTAGTGAGACTTAACAATATTGTGGCAGCGGCATTGCACGGGATTAATTGGTGGAATGAAAGATACTATCAGGTTCACCCATCAAGTAAAAGCATAATCACTTTAACTTTTGCAATAAATAAAAGGACAAACGAATGTAAAATACATATTAGCATCTTCAGTCATGACCCTGTGTGAAGGATCCTTTATGGTGACCCTTTTTTGGGCAAGCCTTATTATTTGTAACAATAGAAGGTTCGAAGAGAATGAAATTTATAAGGAGTAGTCTTTTATCTCAGGCATTTCACTTTTCCTAATCAAATTATTGATTTTTACAAGCCTTTATCTGCCTTGAATTGTTTGTTACTTTTTAAGTTAGGTTTTGTTTGTAAGGTCTTGTAACTTACGCATGACCTGATTCTACAGTCAGACTTAGATATAAACTGAATTTCATCTATGCTAATATTTATTATAAAGCGGCAGATTTTTTTTGTTTTATTGTTTGTTCAAATGCGCTAATCTCTGGTCCAAGTACCAGTCCGATTAAAAAAATATTTTTGTACTAGATACAATTGATTAGATTCTTCAGCTGATTCCATAGTAATGAGAAAACAGTAGGCTATAGAGGGATTATTATTCGTCTTAAGTCACTCTGAGGACCATATATGTAAGTACTTAATTATTATCACAAGTACATAAGACGCATCTCGTTTACGATGTTTACCTGTTCTGCGGCTGCAACACACCTACAAAACGACCACTAATATTTTCTCAGAGTGAACATTGAGAATATTACGGTGAATATTGAGAATATTACGGTGAACATTCAGGCAAGTCTCTACATCTCTACATTTTATTGTTCATTTATTGTTAATGTAAGTAATATTTAATTTTCTTATTGCTCAAAACGCACACATATTTTAAAAAAGTCTAGAGTGGTTTAAATTTGAACACTTTGTAAATTGCTATCATGGGTTCTTTCTTCTACCATTACACAAGAATTCTCCTAAAAAGACGAAATTTGAGAAGATTTTAAACATAAATCGATAGAATGTACAGAGAGCTTTTGTTATAAATACCAATTTAATTTTAATAACTTAGGAGTGGTAGGATTAACATGATTCATTCATCAACAAAATTCAAAACAATAAAAAACGGAATGATACTGACGTAAGAACGACATTCCATCGCGCTTCTTAAAAATATCTCTTGCAAAAAATAATGTTCACAAGAACAATACCGCAAAGGGTCGAAATGGGACAGATATTTCCGATTGTGCAAATATGTAAGCTCAACTTGGAACCCTTGTGGAGAGAAAATTAGTTTGCAAAAAGATTCCCCGATCAACTGAGAGGCCATTCGGTGCGCTTATGGGAGCCAATCTCATATCTATCTGGATATTAATTTTGATTGATTACGTACTGAATGAAGGTGGAATATTTCATCGGCTATTTTCAAATACATATAAGATATTTCATATCCCTTCCTATAATTTTTAATTTCGCTTTATTTTAGAGGACGTGTAAGGGAGAGGCACGTACTTAGTGCTAGCAATTCGTTTACTATATCACGCAATTACGCGAGAGTTGAGGGCTTGGGGCTATGTAATAAAATTGTATTTGGATTTATCCCGGGCGCAGTATGTGCTTTTACCTACCGCTGAGCAAATCTCATTTGTCACGGGACTCCGGGTTGGAAAAATAAGTGACACCATAATAATAATGGGGGCAGAATAAAGGTTATAAGAAGCTTTTGCGGCCTACAAAACCGTGACCCAGTGACTATTTATTTTTTCCCTAGATAAATTGATTCGAACGATTTTTTCATCAACTTACCATTTAGAAAACATAGTATGAGGTACACAAAATTGTAGGAATATGTATTGTTTACACTTATCCAGTAGGAATGTCATATAACTTTCACGTTTTTACGTAAAAATTATAATGACTGTAGTAGCTTGGGCCACTGTATTGCAGCTCTAATTCTGAAATTCATACACATACATTTGAAAAATACTTGCGATGTAATAAAGAACTGACTTCCACAAAAGGTGGTTGTCAATTCGGATGCATGTTTTTTTAAAAAAAATTTGTATGTGTGTTACACGTGTTACACGATTTCTCCACCAATAATTGATTAACTTTAATGATTTTCTTTGTATTTAGTAGAACATAACTTCAGAGGAGTTCCCATACAAATTTAAAGAAAAATGTCACCCCTAAGAATAGTAAACAAGCTTATAAGGGTAGTACCTATTTACTGTAGCGTCGGCGGTTGTAAATGGATTTTGATCATTTTAAGTTGAAAGGTCCGATCACCGAGTAGGTCCCCTAAAAGTTTCAAGAAAAAATGTTTACCCCTAAGAGTAGTAAATAAGCATATTAAAGATAGCAACACCATGTTTTTTTTAATTAAATGTTCCTATCATAGGGTAATTTCTCTATAAATTCCATCAAAAAATGTGAACCCTAAAAGTAGTAAAATTTCAGAATTTTTTATATTTTTAAATCTTCAAACTGTCATCTTTACTACCCAGTGTCATGGATTTTTTTATGGATATTAAAGACTGCGTAAATCCAAACCTTTCTTTATCCCCCTGTTGGGCACGGGTTTCCTCACGGCATGTGAGGGGTTCCACTGGGCTGTCACCGTTATTTCGAGCATGCAGCACCACCTATCTGCTGGCAAGGTGGTGACGACTTTATGCTGTAGGTACTTTTGTTAAATGAACCGGGTTTATTTGTTGCTGATTTGATTTAAGTAAGTAAGTATTAGAATCTGCTGTCTGCCAATCCGCACCGTCTGCCAATCCGTACTGTCTGCCAATCTGCACTTGGCCAGCGTGGTGGACTAAGGCATAATCCTTCCGATTCTGAGAGGAGACTCGTGCCCAACAGTGGGACAAAGAAAGGGTTGCTGTGAAAATATTAGAATAAGTGTTGATTATTATTTATTAAAACCTGAATAAGGGAAAGCTAGTAATCTTAAAAGTACTTATTACGGTTTAATTAAGATCATCTCAGGGACACAGGATTTTATTTATTTTCCCTGTAACTCAGACAAAAACAACAAAGACAAAGACACCACATTGAGCTTTCCTTCATGTTTTTCGATTTAAATTATATACCTACATAAAAACGGGACCTATTCTACCGTTTTATCAGGGGTTTCCCGAATTCATCTTATGTTCGTTTCGCTTTTTCTTAATTACGACATCCTATTCTTGATTTCTCTAGGGGCTTAATACAAATATATTGGAGTATTTTATTTGTTGTCGAATATACACAAATTCAATATTTAACTATGGAAAATGCATATTATATATATAATAAACATGATATTTTCACATGATGCAAGTGTTTTCTTATTTTAATTATGGTTTCAATTCGTGAAATTTTTAATATTTATATAATTAAATACTAGCTGTTACTGCAAGTTCACTTTATTATATTTTCTAGTCTACTTATTCATTCTTAGGGTAATCCATCCATCATTCAGTTACTGCTGGATATAGACTTCCATTAGCAACCACCCAGATTGTACTTTTAGAATCCCACAGCTTGCCGTTGTATTCTTTAATTAAATAGTCCACCTCTTTTTTTAAAGTCAGCCATCCTGCGCATCTGGGGCTCCGGGATCTTCTAAGAACGCACCGGCGCCCCCCCTGCGATTCGCCCAGAAGTGGGCCCGACCCGTGCAATCTTCAGTCCCTAATATCAATAGTCCACCTAATCGAAGGGCGCTAAGTATGGTAGTACCTATTGTGTTTGGTTAGGTACGTACCTACATTAGGTACGAGTAGGTCATGGCAAAAAAGGCGTCAGGACCAGTGGCATATTAGCGACTCCACTCCAGTTGCCCTGGCCACGGTGGTCACTTACCATGAATTAATCCAAATGCTATGTAGATCTATCAAGCGGCCATGATGAAAGTATTTGGCTACTATTAACATTCCTAGTATCAAACATGCACACACTGAGGCAATGGTGAACATAGACTTCTCCTAGCTGGCAGTCAGTAAATTAACTATGATGGATATGGACTAATGTGTCTTCATAGTTGATGGATATGGACGCTATGATGGATATGGAGACATGATGGATGATAGACACTTTTTGAACACAAATTTACCACTGCAAACATTGTGGTTGAAAACTTTGGGTGCAATGTAATTTATGAATTCACGTGTTTCCCGGAACATACGTTTTAGATCTGTGAGGAAGGCCTGGATGGTGTTTTGAGTGGGTCAAAATCCCACATAACTCCTGATTGAAGGCATGAGTGAAACCGGGATATGTGTTATCTTCCTCACAATAGTTATCCTGGCCTATCCTTATATTAAATATTATAATTTAAGCCTGGCACAAGAAACTGAAAATCAATAAAGTATTTTAGTCTCACGTTTTGGGCGGCATATTAAACAAAATTTTGAAAAACTCCCACTATTGGGCTCAGAATTCCTCTTGGAATGGGAGGGGTTTTGACATAGTGCACCACGCTGGCCAAGTGCGCAATGTGTGTGCAGGCTCCACATGCCTTCGTGAACATTAGAACCCACACCCATTCGAGGTTGAGAGACTCAAAGTGAAGAGTTCGACAGCATCGCGAAGCGGTTCGCTGTTGAATATGGATTTTCTAAAAAAAATTCTTTAATGGTAGCATTAAGACAAATGACATTCCCGAGTATCAGAGTAAAATGATACATACCCGTAGGTACGCTAGCTCACATTAAGTAAATGTAACACGTTGTCCCGATTAATTAAACCCGTCGTGTCGTCCGTCATTTTGTTACATTGTTCAACTTGGTGTACCGCTGTCTGTTTACTTCTAAACAGGATACAAATATTTAAGCGTAATGTGTAAAAATGTGGTTTTTTAATTGCAATGTTTTTTATATGTTTGGGATAAACAACTTCAACTTATTCTATTGGTTTAGTTCCGATGACAATGCATTTTTATTGTAAGGTTGACATGGTACCATGGTACATGGTTTTCATTATGAGCTGGCGCATGCCAGGTTTGCCTCTATTGGAATATCAAATGTAGGTAGGTACGTAAAAGACAAAGCTACGTGCTTTTTATTTTCAGGTAAATACAGAATCACAAGTTGAGTTTAGATACATCAATCATCTTCTAAGAATGAAGCTATTCGTCCATCCTTGCATAGGCCTTGGTACCTACTACGTTATCAAAGTCGTGGCCAATTCTGGGAATTACGACTTCAATGTATTTGCTCTGTGATCTTATTGGTTGTGTCTACGGATTTTGTGAAATTTTTTAAGTAAAATTTGTACGAATCCGGTTACGAAGCAAAATTCTGAGTAAGTATAGCACTCCCGTAGAGTGCTGAGCGACTTTAGGCTAACAAATAAAGCTCAGTAAAATTCCACGTCTCAGATTTGGTATCATTGTCAACCTTAGTTTACAACTTGTAATCAGTACTTACATGTAATACTTTTTACGTGTTCAGCTAATGTTTTAGATATAAAGCCAAATGATTTTGATGATTTGTAGAATTAACAGTAGAACTTCCAATATTAATTTCAGCTTAGCTTATTAGGTATTGAATTTGTTACTCGTTATTTAGGTTATGTTCAGATATTGTCTACATTTAGATACAAAATTAAATTATTTTGATGAAATATTTGCAATTTATCTCAAGATTAGACAAAATTTAGCAGCAAAACTCTGAATATTAAGATCAGTTTAATTTCAGTGTTAGGTATTTTAGTTGAATAATCGAATCATTCGTTTATTGATTTCTCTATTCCGATACTACAGCTGTATTAATTGATTTGTTTTCCACATCAAAGAAATGGCATCAAATAATATGGTCAATATATAAAGCTACCAAGACCCAATACGAGCACCCTAACATCTCTATTGAAGTGTACACGGATTTCCAATATACCTTCAAGAATGTTCTCCGGACCACCCACTTGTAAACACGGCTTTACTTCGATTCGATACAGAATACTTAGAACTTACTCGTACTTGCTATAACCACCCGTGGCTTTAGATTTTATAACACGCCTTTATTAGCTTGGTATGTATGTATGTAGGTACGTACATACCTATATATATGTATGTATGTAAAGGAATCTTGGAACATCTTCATCATCTTCAAAACGATTAACAGATTAATTTGAAACTTTGCACACTTATCAAGGACCGATGACAATGCCAAATAATTAAAATTAAATATAAAAAAAACTGTTTAAAACATCTACATTTTAGTTCAATTAATGTTACAATACCACCCTACCCTACTCACAAAATATAGTATAACTGTTGCTCAAAATATGAAGTTTAGTGAGACGAAAACTTGTTTTCGTGTTGTTGCGGATTTTTAGAAAGATATCTAGATCTTTTCACAAAGTATTTTTAAATTATGCCCTAGTTTGGACCTTTGACTTGACAGTGTATTTTTATCTGGTTTGTTATGCATGCATTGGATTAGATAATAGTGCGCATCAAATTGTGAACTGGTGCCACCTTAATAATAAGACAGAGCTATTCTAAGTGTCTGTGGGGGAGACCCGTGTCCAGCAGTGGGACATCTATGGGTCGCAGCGATTCTAAGACCAGAAAGACGAATTTAACGAATATGGTATTAATATGGATAACCAAATAGAACTATACAGGTACAAGAAATAAAATATTCGGTTTCTTAAGACCAGTCAGCGTTTTCGATTTGCTGAGTGCACTCACTTTGATGTGTGCCCGCAAATACCTTGATGTGGTTCCCTATTAGGTTATTAAGTTACAGCTACATACAGCTCCATTATACAGTTTGTAATGCCATTAGCAACATGCTAAACAAACTATAATAGAAAGTCGGCTTCAGAAAATTGAATTTGTATCTACTGAATCTGACCTAGCAAGCGGTGACAGCCCGGTGACTTTTCTAAGTTATATGCGATTTATGAAATTAAATGTTACTTTTTGTAACGGTGAAGGACATATCGTGAGGAAACCTGCATGCCTGAGAGTTCGTCGTAATGTTCTCGAAGGCATGTGAAGTATACCAATGCTCATTTGGCCAGCGTGGTTGACTAAGGCTATTCCATTCTGAGAGGAGATTCGTGCCCAACTGTGGGACAAAGAACGGTTGTGGTGGTGGAATTTTACGTTGACTAAAACAGTGCGCAGGTAGATGTATTAGCTAACGATATAATCTAGGGCTATCTTGATAGCAAAAAATTACTGCTGCTACTGCTATTATGTCTTGGCTCAGTTTTCATTAAATTACCACCAAAATCAAGTCACAATTATTTGAATTTGAATTTGAATTCTGTTCCACAGAAAAGTTCGTATTTGCGCAATAAAATGTTTTATTTATTACTATAGTACTTATATTAAGTATAATTTCTTTTTAATATAAATAGTTATTTCAACGGTACATAATGAAAATAACAAAGATAATATAGTACAGCCTCATTATAATTATTGTTTTACATTAATTTAGGACGAAAGATGAGTCGATTAAATATAAAAACTCCTAACACATAAATAATATTGAAAATAATAAAAGAAAAAAAAACATACTTATTTTAATCTGATTCATATTCATACACGACGATACAAACATTCTAGACTTCGAATTGAATTTAAAGCCATCTAGCCATAGGTCTCCAAGAATGTTATTGCTATGGGATAGTGACGATCGGAACAAGCCCCCTTTCAGATTCTCGGAGCACGACGTGCTAGCCCGTATTATGAAATACCAATATCCTGTGGCCAACCTTAGGAAGCTGGCAAACAATGCTGCTTTCTTGTGATACACATCTGGCAAAATATGTTACTTATTTTAGGATAGCTGATAAATTTACATCCATTTCTACCGTGTTATTCTAGTAGGTATTTCTATTGTTTACATAAGGCGACAACCTTAGTGCTCAAAGTTAACAAAGCTTCGGTACCAGCTTCGAATAAGGGTAATTAAATAACTTCATGGTAAACTTCATAGAGTGTAGAACCTATGTAAGTTCCATTTAAAGTTAGGGTTCCGAGGCAACATTACCGTTACCGATACCTACCGATACGATAACCAAAGCACCAAGTATAATTTTTCTCCCGCGTCAATAAAAATTATTGATTTTTAAATGTCTTGTTTCTTGTATAACTTTGTTAGATGCCATCATCCAGTCCTCAAGGAGTAACACATCTGTGTCAGGCTTGGTATCTGACGTAAGTACGCCTTGTAAGTCTCGTACTGGATCTGTTACGGGTGTCATGGGCGATAGTTCAGGGTGTTCCCACATGCTCGTTTGCAATAATAATCCATCCGTCGTCTTTTATCCTCTGTCGATGTTTCTCTTACTTAATAAGCTCTGGTATAATTTAGGAATCCTCCATTTAGTCTTTAGATACTTCAATTTATATTCTTTATATAGGTCATAACTCGGAGATACTGTGCGACTGCGCAATGAATACGGTTAACTGCATTATCGGGAGCGAATCGTTTCTATAATATTCACTGATTACTTGTTTCAAAATGAATGATTTCGTTTAACTTTGTATAACTACCATCCAGCGCATTGGGTTACGTAAGTAGTTATAGTACATCACACTCGTTATGTGCGATTAGCAGACTTCACACGCCTTTACAGATTTCTCATTCGGAGAATTCTCAAGCATACAGGTTTGCACACAATGTTTTTCTTTTACCGTTCCGTAGCAGGTGACATTTAATTTCTTAATAGGTGTGATACCTATGTCGAACCATGGAACCGCATCGGCTATACTAGATACCAGTCTTCCAGAGGGTTGTTATTCGGTCCTAGTCTTTTAGTGTTCTTTTTTCACGGGTTAATATTATCAGAGGAAAATTGCATGGCCATTTTCTCTGCATCAGTCATAAAATCCTACAGTATGATATCATCTTAAATTAAATTTGGTCATAATTATAATATAAGTTATGTTCATCATAAGTTTTAATTCCATCGTGGCATGTAAGCTACGTAGATAATCCAATCCAGGTACTATATTTTATGCGGACGGTAAAGGCTCCATTGCGAAATGATGTGAATAGCATAAAGTGAAACGTAAAGGTTCTGTGAAGGTAAAGTAACGTTAAGTGGCACTCGTAAACCTCTCTCTATGGTCACCAAAAATGACTTCGTCTACTATGTACCGCTCCATTATTCTTTTTTTTTAATACTTTTGGAGCTAGAACGAACAATTTGAAACTTATTTTATATTATAACGATTTCTAATTCTATTTAAGTGCAATTTATACTTGAATCGAATTGAATTGGCCACTGAAACCTTTGTCACACAGCTACGATAATTCAGTTCATAAATAAATATTCGATAAAGTCGTTGATACATAGCTGCGATAATTCAGTTCATAAATAAATATTCGACAAAGTCGTTGATACATAGCTACGATAATTCAGTTCATAAATAAATATTCGAATACCAATTCCTATAGTCTACCTAACTATTCATAGCTACTAAGGATCGAACTTGCCTATCAAATGATCCCATTATCCTTTACTAACTAGACTAACTCTCTAAGTACTTTTCTGAATCCTGTTCAAAGTTTTGCTCTATTATTATATCTAGTGATATACAGAATGAATAGAGCATCGATATAACAAATTTAATCTCTTATTTGTATAATCAACTAGGTATCTAGTAAACTATATGAGTGTATATTACTAAACTTCATACGTATATAATATAGATCTTCGTTAGAAACGTTAATACTTTGCTCCGAGCTGCGACGGTAAATATGAACGAACGGTTGGTGATTTGTTCATATTTAATGTTTAAAGTGCTGTTTCATGTTCCTACCGGCTTCAGTCGATTGAAAATCTATTTTAGTAACGTTACCATTCTGTGACTTGCGTCGGGCGGGTTTTAATTGCTGCTTTTAAGTGATAACTCAAAATGAATGCGACCAAATTTATTTATTTATGAAACTTCACAAATAATAATTATAAATACAAAAACTAGCTACTAGCTACAGTAAGCTGAATCGATGATGATGACTCATAATTATGTGTCTTAATCCAGCTAATGAGCTGGATTAAGAAAACACAAGAAGAAGACAAGAAGAAGAGAAGGTGGTGTCGTTTAAGAGAGGCCTGGATCTAACAGTGGACCTCAAAATGCTGATGGATGGATGAATGGAAAAATAGCCTATGGTACTCAGTGGGTATGCTTGCAGTCTATTTATTCATTCTTAGTAGTCGATGTCCTTCATATTACATCAGTCCCTCATTAACTGCTAGAATGCTTTAATTTTAGAATTATTTTTTCATTTCTGTCTTGATCAATTCTATTTTTGGTAAATAATTAGTGATTGTACTTAGATAGGACTGTATTTTCTTCAAGTTTATGTAAAAAATAAACTTTACTGAAGTTTATTCATAACACAGTCCACCAATTGGATTGAAACAGCGTGGTGGAGAATGCTCTAGACCTCCCGCAGCTGTGTCTGTGGGGGAGACCCGCACCCAGCAGTGAGACTTCTATGGGTTGGAGCTATTTAAAACACAACTGGAGAAAGCTGTTAAATTACGTATTGCTGAAATGGAACGTTTTGATTTTCACAAATCGTTAATTTCCATCAATACCATGCTCTGATTATCTGCTCTAACTAACAAGAGAGAAAATATATTTTGTATACGTTGTATGCAAGCTTTCAAATTCATCGCCATCCATATTTTAACAACATTAGTTACTAGAAGTGTTTTTACTGTCAGAAATTTAGGCTGGTTCGGTCTGATTATTTGTGACCGTACTTACTCTGACAATGATAAATAGTACCCTACTACCCCTACCAAAGTACAAAACTATTCGTCACTTCCGATCAATAGTCGCCCCGTCGTTGACGAGAATTACTATTCAATTTCCTAAGAATATTGGTATGGCAGCCGCTCTCAGGGCCACTGTAACGACTAATTTACCAAAAACAAAGAGCTCTAGCATTCGGTTGACTGGAGATCGATCGCCTCCATCGCCTGCCTATTCGGTGACGCCGTAAAGGTCTGTGACCATACTAAAAAGTCCATTTGAAAAGAAATCAGACTGCCGCAGTGATGTTAGTAACTTCCGCTATTGTTACTCAACTTTCTGTGGGTTGCTGTACTGTTTTATCGTATCATAAGATGTTTTTTTAAAATAACTGTAACAAGTTTTATACTCAAGTTATTCGTAAAAATTTAATTACCTAAGGATTTTATTTATAAGATACATACAAATGAACTTGCAGTAGGTACTTACCCTTCCGGTGCCACTTAAGAAAACTGTCACTGACCTTGATCAAGACTCGAATGGGGACTGGGATGGTTAGTCCAGTAAGCTGAGAGAGTTATTAGAACATTAGTTGATCAGTTCGTAGGTATGAGGTCTGTTAGTGATAGTTAGTCCTGTTAGTTGGTGTTATTAATAGTCCAGTTAGTAATTGCCAGTATGAGCCTTGTTCCAAGTAAGTCACAGATGTGTAGCTGTGCTAGTAAGTGTTGTAAAGGGTTGAAAAGGGGGTTGAAAGGTTGTATGATAGTATTGTCATTTTCAGAACTAGAAATAGCATAAAATTTATATTTTAGGCTGTTGATTAGATATAAATAAATATGGCATTCAAAGTTTGTAAAAATGTTACCCTTAAGGGTGTACAATAAACATAGGGGATAACACATTTACGCATTCATTACAAATTTGTGGCGCCAAAGTTAACGCAATCTACTAGTTTTATATCTATTTTAATAAGGATCCAATGCCCTAAACATTGAAGCTATACCTATTATAATTACGAAAAAGATTTTCAGAGAGTTACTTCGTCGCGTGGGTCGGGTCACATTTAGTTTATTGATCCCATATCAAAAGAGTTTTTGTTCAAAGAAACCTAACCGTTTCACGCTAGACTAGAATAATAATAATTTCAGAACGAAATGCTGGCGTGATATTTCATCACCACCTCCGGCATTTTCAGACCAAAAGTTATTGTCGGATTGTCCAGGATTGTCCACACATTTTAAATATCTTGGTTGTAATTTAAAAAAATATTATTTTTATTAAAACGTTCGGATTGTTTAGCGATCATACTAAATAGTCGCTTTTAACGTTTAACCGTATTGTTTTCGAAATAAAATCCTTTGTTCTTTTCATTTTATTTGAATTCAGTATTGAATCTTAATTTATTGTTATTTGTAAAGCAAATTCCGCTTGAATGACAAGCAAGATAAGTGCGAACAATTTCTCGGCCTAAAAGAGTCCACAGGCAAACTTCTAAAGCGGTGGCAAATATGATTTATGGAACCTGCCCGCTTCCATTAGAGATTATAAATGTACTAGCTTTTGCCCGCGACGTCGTGCGCGTGAATTTCGAATTTAATAAAAATTACGCTTTGTCGAAATCCAGGATATCGTCTGATTGTATGTTAAGTTTAATTTAAATCCGTCCAGTTTAGTTTCTAAATATTGAAACCCCAATTTAACTCTTTTTGGTGGAATAAAAAAAAACTTTTGTACTTATTTGCGTGCAAAAGGAATCTATGTCAAAATTTCAAATGTCAAGGTCCAGCAGTTATGGTTGCACAATCAACATGGAACCAATTAACCTAATTTAAACTACTAAGAGGTGGGATTTAAAATAGGTGAAACCCGTATTTATTTCATAATAGGTAATGGCACAAATTTCAATTTTTATAAATATAGCTTCAGAAATTATGAAGTTTCATACAAATTTAGCCCTCTTTTTATCCTAGCGGTTTAGGTGTGATGATATATGACCAAACAATCAGTGATCAGTCAGACCTAGCATTTTATATTTACATTACGTTGAATAAATACTATGAAACGTTATTGGCTTATCGCCAACATTATATTCTGTGCTTCAATACGCAGTGAATTGATCGAGGCCTGACAAGGCAGTGTACAGAGGAATACATTTATAAACAACTGTCAAATCCGTTTCGGAAATTATTTTGTAGCCGAGTTGCCAAAATAGAAAAAAATATTAACAAAAATAACAACTGACTAACCCAACTGTGGGATGTTTTTCAAAACTTGACATGGCCTTTATTATCTTTTGTAACCTTTCGATAAAATCACACATCAAACGGATGAACATGCTTTTCGAAGCATGGAATCGCTGAACTATAAAAAAGAAGGTTACATTTTTTTTTTTTTCTTCATCCTATCCTTTATTTCGGTGTCACGGACACTATTCTCGGGTAATTAAG
The DNA here is from genome assembly GCA_944567765.1 of Carterocephalus palaemon. Lineage (NCBI taxonomy): Eukaryota > Metazoa > Arthropoda > Insecta > Lepidoptera > Hesperiidae > Carterocephalus > Carterocephalus palaemon. The sequence goes on along the minus strand of OX155651.1, from coordinate 8,200,020 downwards.
TACCTATATGCTGCAAAACTCGTTAACAACTTGCAAGTCATTGCTGAACTACCAAATTTTACCACAGTTTTAGGCGGTTTAAGAGCTAATATAGAACCATATAATAAGTTTATATTTATAGAAGATACATAACGTATATATTACGCCCGGGGCAATACCACCTGTAGGGATTCAGGATTACAAGTACCGTTTCTGTTATATGGAAATTACGATTTACGATTTTAGTTAATTAAAAAGGTCCGACCGAGCTGTATACTAACGGTAAGAAGAAAGTAGACGGTGCTACTGCCGTTTTACAGGAATAAGTGAACAGGAACTTTTAAATAGATATGTAATACGTTTTTTGCGCTGGGAAATGCTTTTACGCAACCTGCCCAGGTTCTGATGACCTGGTTAGATATGTGGGACTCGCATATCGTGGGTATTCACCCACTAAAACCTAGCACGACCTTCGGCAATGATATTATGAGACGCAAAGGGGTCGCCAAGCATTAGTTTCTCAGCGAACCTACGGTATTTGCAGGGTTGGTATTTCAAAGTATTCAGGCATCACCACCAAGAATAAATTCAAATTCATTTCAACAATAAATATGCCATGTAAACTTTAGTATAAATTAAAGTAGGAAATCGAACTTTGTCTGCAGGAATCCTGCAGATATGTTTGTGGTTCAAACAACTCCCGCGTGAAAAAATACGAGACGTAAACATTATTCTTGAAGAGTGTTTAAGATGCTGTACCTGAGCGTAATATTACACACACATTCGAAATAAGGTGGGTACACTGTAAGCCCATTAACTGACTGTTCTTTCACGAAAATAAACTTGAATAAAACAAAAAAATACGAGTGTTGTTCATACGAGTAGGTACGTAACGTGGGACCACGTTTTTACGTCGTTTATAAAAAGATTATGATCTCCATGATCATAATAATATATTTTATATTTTTCACCTTAATAAAAAAACCGACTTCAAAACTAAAAAGTCAATAACACAGAAATAGTAATTCGTTTGTGGACACAGTTCCCACCCACAGTCACAGTTGTGGGAGGTCGGGAGCATACTCCACCACACTGCTCCAATGCGGATTAAGTCGTTTATTCGTGTAATTTTTTTAAAATTTAAATAAATGGTTGAATACGCACCTTAAATCTGCTCCGGACTTTATTGTCTATTTTTTTTTGTTAGATAGAACGAATAAAATATAGACGTATATAAGTATTTCTAAGTCAACATATTGTATATCTAGGTTCGTGTTGTATCTAATATATATATTAGTTGTTTAAGCTATATTTACAACTGGCATACGGGCAAATGACAACCCCTGAACGTCTGATTGAAGAGCACTGGCCTGATCAGATTCACCTGTTTCAACTAAGCTACCGACCAGCTGTTTGACAGACGAATTTCTAACTTCTAGTTTCTATAATGAAATAACTAGTTGATGTAGCTCATGTGATTCTACTACTAACTGTGCTATTGATTCAATAAGTAAGATAACATTAGATAGAAATATTCGGTGGCACTTGCGGCAGGTGGATCTTTTAAGCAAAATAATAATATGTTCTATGCTATATACGTACTCGTACACGAGGACTTGTGAGACTCCTAATGAGAAACACGGTTGTTCTTTTATGCAGTATAGATATACCTCAAATGTGAGACTCTATATGAAATACGGTTATCTTAAAAAGCAATACATATAGGTAAACATGAAGACATGTGAGAAACACGGTTTTTCTTATAAGCAGTAGAGGTATAGATATATACCTGAAAAGAAAGACTACTTTTGAAAGCGATATAGGCAAACATGAGAACGTGTGAGACTCTTTGTGAGAAACACGATTGTCCTAAAAGCAGTATAGGTAGACACTAGGACACCTATCCATTAAGAATAGTTGGTTGTCTGGAAGAAAGACCGCCAATTGTTTCACATGATGTTTTTTAATCCTTTACCTATGTATGTCTCTATTTTTGGTGTACAATAAAGTATTTTTATATTGTATTGTATTGTAAAACTCCTGACGAGACACGATTGTGCTAATCAGCGGTATACGTAATATTTTATAAGACATGTAAGGCTCTTTATGAGAAACACGTTTGTCTTAGTACGCGGTAATGTTTTAGGTACATTATACAAGTACGTTAAATGAGGTTTCATTCGAAAAACATAAATGTAGTCCTTTTACCTCGGAAGAGGCGGAGAGGCGGCGAAAACTCATCTTGGAATATATATACAAAAAATGTTAATTATTGTTCAGGTTTTTTTTTTTTTATGGAAAGAGGATAGCAAACGAGCTTGCAGCACCACCCATCCGCTGCCACCCATGACAACTGTGACTGACTTTGAACAAGACTCAATTAGGGACTGGGATGGTTAGTCCAATTCGTTAGTAGGTATGAGGACTAGGGACTGTTAGTGATAGTTAGTCCTGTTAGTTGGTGTTAGTAATAGTCCAGTTAGTACTTGTTAGTAGGAGTCTCGTTCTAAGTCAGTCACAGATGTGTTGCTACCCTTGAGGACTAAGATGGTCGCCAGTGCCAAGTGCCAGGTAGTGCCTAGTAGGTAGCAATTATTTCTTTAAAAGGCATCCAAAAGAAAATCCGGATTTATTGTCTTCAAAATTACGGCACGGTATGTACCTACACGGGTTCAAACCCCAGCGGCACGCACCAATGACTTTTCTAAGTTATGTGCGATTTAAGAAATTAAATGTCACTTGCTATAACGGTGAAGGACACATCGTGAGGAAACCTGCATGCCTGAGAGTTCATCATAATGTTCTCAAAGGCATGTGAAGACTGCCAATCCGCACTTGGCCAGCGTGGTGGACTAAGGCCTAATCCCTCCCATTCTGAGAGGAGACCCGAGCCCAAAAGTGGGACAAAGAAAGGTTTGTATGTATACAAAAAGAGGACATAATGTAAGGTAGGTAGTAAAATATAGCTTGACATGTAGTTACAAACAACATAATGGAAAATCCCCACAAGTATCATCTTCTGAGTAGTAAGTATTTATTTATAAACTAGTGAAGCTGCGGGCGTCCGCTCGCGTAGAATTAGACCCACTAACGACGTATGCCCGCGTTCGGGTTGCCCACTTGACTTCAAAAACGGCAAAGTTTCATACTAACTTTGCACCCCCGTTTTACCCCCGTAGGGGGTGAATTTTCAAAAATCCTTTCTTAGTGCTCCCCTACGATAAAAAAGGAACCCCTGTGCAAAATTTCAAGTTCCTAACCCTTATAATTAAGGCCCTGCGTTGATATGTCAGTTAGTCAGTCAGTCACCTTCTCCTTTTATATATATAGACTAGTGGACGCCCGCAGCTTCGCTCGCGTGGAATTAGACATTCACTAACTTCAAAAACGGCAAAGTTTCATACTAACTTTGCACCCCCGTTTTACCCCCTTAGGGGGTGAATTTTCAAAAATCCTTTCTTAGTGCTCCCCTACGTTATAAAAGGAACCCCTGTGCAAAATTTCAAATTTCTAACCCTTATAGTTTAGGCCCTGCGTTGATATGTCAGTCAGTCAGTCAGTCAGTCAGCCAGTCAGTCAGTCACCTTCTCCTTTTATATATATAGATTGGAGAGCCAAAATGAAAAATCCGGATTTATTTAAATTTATTTGTTACAATTACAATAATCATTGCAGCCGTTAGATCCATACTAATATTATAAATGTGAAAGTGTGTTTGTTTATTTATTTATTTGTTTGTCCGGCTTTCACGTCGCAACGAAGCTATTAAATGGTATGGTTTTTGTGTGTGGAGATAGTGAGGAGGGTGGAGAGTGCCGTAGGCTACTTTTTACCGCGGTAAAACATCCCCATGGGAAGATATCGATGTTTTGTTATTTGCTAGATATTTAGTTCCGATTGTTGTTAACAGATGGCGTTAGTAAAATTCATTTGCAAGTTCTGAATCACGCTAACAAATGATACATGTAAATTAATTAAGTCATAGGCAACTAATAAATTGAATTGAATTTTGAATTCGCGTTGGATAAATTGTTGTTTTGGTTTAAAATTAATATGGTAAAGGACATACGCTTTGATTTTGGTTTTGGTTCGCTTATTGAATTGGTTTTGTCGACTGTTGTTGTTTTGGCTTAAAATAATAATAACATAAGTCGTCTACTCTATGGAACTCTAAGAAAAAAATCAGTCTCACAACAAATATGAGGGTGCATCTGTACAATGACATGAATGCTGGAAACTATGCTGAAACACTCTTGAAAATTGGAGATGGGCATTTCTGGAAACTGATGCCGAGGGCTGTGTGACACTAACGGAAAATTTTTGTAACTTAGTACTGAGTAATTCAGAACTGATTGCAAGTGTTTACCCAGGTTTACAAAACAATATATATGAAGATCAATATCTATGTCAAAGGGGGATTCTAGCACCTGAAAACGATATTGTAAACATAATAAATTCACACATATTGAGTGAAGTAGCAGGAGATACGACAGAATATTTATCAATAGACACAGTAATGGACACAGAACAGACTGGTGTACCACAGATGTGTCATGTCATGTATGTTATAAAAGTCATTGTTAATTCCCTTTGACCACGCGGGCGGAGCCGCGGGCAAAAGCTAGTATTTTCATAAAAATTGAACCGTTTACTCCATTTACCTTTTACATGGTATAAGGTGTAGCCAGCTATACTATCCGTTGAATACTAACATGGCGGCGACTACGCCCACTTATTTAAATTTTTTATATTTAATTTTTTGTGTACCTCCTAAAATCAGTGTCACGGCGAGTATGTGAAACTGAAACTGGTAATAACGAGAACTATGCTCGAAGAGTAATTTCGTACAAATTCCATTTAAAACTAGTACCTATGATGAAGTTATATAAACAGTAACTACCTAAACGATGATAACGAACTACTATGTGTATCGAATAACCTAACGAGTATGTACACAAAAAATACCTTCTATGTTTGCATAACTTTGGTAATTTGGTAATATACAAGTAAAGCGTTAGTAAGTACAAAAAGTTATGCACTGCTAACACTAATAACATATTACCTGGATTTAAAGTCAGATTTCTTTTGGAAAAATTTCAGGTCACAACACATATAGCATCTAAAAAATCAGCAGTAAGAAAGGATAATAATAAAATGTAATGGGACGTTTATCAGTTATGTGTAGCAAGTAGGTCCTTGGTAGCCTATTACGAGAAATGGCTGTCGTCCAGATGTGCAAATGCTCAGGGTAATATTTGATTTTGTTGTGACGTAAGAAAAAGTTGTAGCATTACGTAACTACACTCCTTTAAGCGAACTGAGTTAATCTGCAACCCCATAGACATCCCACTGCTGGGCACGGGTCTTCCCCACAGACAAATCCGCGGGAGGTCTAGAGCATACTCACCCACGCTGCTCCAATGCAGATTGGTGGATTAGTTGCTAACCCAGTGTCGAATGTTCTCAAGCTTCAAGTTCTTCGACAAGGCTTAGCAATCGTTTTTAGGATTGAAAATAACCGTGACCGATGACTTAACATGCCCTCTGACGTTATTGTGCTTCAGAGGGCACGATAAGTCATCTTTCCCTTACCATTTTGACACCGAGCGCGCCCGTCGTTGTTAAACTCTGTCGAACATAGAATAACAGAGAATCAGCGCGAGCCGTTGGGCTACGGATGTTACACACTCCTTTAGTAATACTTTTGTTGTTTACAGTTTACAAAAAAAAATGCATAACCCATCGCTTAGTAGCCTTTTTTTTTTTTTTTTTTTTTTTTAACGATGGGAAATGCCTTTACGCACGGAGTGTGGGACTCGCCGGCCTACTGCCGGAATACCCACTAAAACCCATCGGGCACCATCCTCAGCGCTCCGGGAGGGCTCCGGGATCTCTGTGTAGAACGCACCGGTGCCCTCCAGCGCGGTGCCTGGGCAGGCTCGTCACGGGAGTCAAGACTCCCCCGGCGCGGGACGTTGATGACGTCTGCCGCGGCGGCTCCTCCTCCGAGCGGGATCCGAGCGTTCTCGGATTCGCTCGGCGTCCTCCTTCGCGAGCATTACTGCGTCGCAGAAGGAGGTGACGCTTCGCCACGCTTCCCCGCTCCGAAGCATCGCCGCGACCACGGCTGCCGGGGAAAGATCTTGCCCGATTGCGTCCGTGAGGATCCGCCGCTCTAACTCCCATGCAGGGCAGTTCTCGAGCGTGTGCTGCGCGGAATCCTCTAAATGCCCGCAGTGGTGGCACTGTGCCGCCTCCTCCCTTCCTATCCTATGCAGATACTCACCGAAGCAGCCATGTCCGGTGAGTATCTGGGTGAGGTGATAGGTGACGTATCCGTTGTTCTCAAGCCAGCTCTTGAGGTTTGGCAAGACAGCCCTTACTATACGCTGGCGCGCACTGCGAGGCTCTGCCAATCGCTCACGCCAGCGCAACAAGGCCCGCCTTTTTGACCTTCGTCGTAGCTCCTCGATCGCCTCATGGGGGTCGTCCCTTTGGCGGAGGTCGCGGGTCTTATGAAAGACCTCTGCGTCCATATCCGCCAGAATGTCCAGGGGCGGAAACCGCGCCAGGACTGTTGCCGCCTCGTGCGAAATTGTCCGGTACCCTCGAGCAACCCTAATGGCGATCACGCGCTGCGCAGCGTTGAGTTTCGCTGCGCGTCGCTTGTTGCTCGAGAGCCGGCCAGCCCATACGGGCGCTCCGTAGAGCGCCATAGAGCGCACCACGCCTGCGTAGAGGCGGCGGACTTCTCCCCTTGGTCCCCCGAGATTCGGCAGCAGTTTGTGCATCGCACCCGCTACCTTGTGAATCCGGGGGACGAGACGATCGAAGTGCTCGTCGAAGGTCCATCGGCTGTCCAGCACCAGCCCCAGGTAGGTCATGCTTCGGCCAACCTGAACGTCAACGTCACCTATCCTCACCGATGTGCTCGGAGGGTCCTCTCTGGGTCTACGACCGTGGAGCCATAGCGCCTCGGTCTTGTTTGGTGCTATTGCCAGACCCAGTTTTCGGACCCCGGCCACTACCCGTGCCACCCCGAGCTCGGCCAGCCTCGCCGTCCTGGAGTAGGACTCCCCTTCGGAGAGGACGAGGGTGTCGTCGGCGTAACAGACGACGCTCACACCAGGTGGAAGCGTCGTCCTCAACACCGCATCATAACCGAGGTTCCAGAGGAGTGGCCCTAAGACTGACCCCTGTGGAACCCCGCGCACGACCTCTCTCTCCAGGACACGGCCATCACGCCCAGGGAAGCAGATTTTACGCCCGCTAAGATAGGCCCGGAGCACATTCCTCAGGTAGGGAGGAACTCCGTGGTATGTGAGCGCCTCCATTATAGCCTTCCCAGGGAGAGAGTTGAAGGCGTTTACAATGTCTAAGCTTACAGCCAGGACTACTCTCCTCTGGGATATGGCCTCCTCCGATAGCGCCCTCACACGGAGGACGGCGTCCAATGTTGAACGCCGTCGGCGGAACCCAAATTGGTTCGGGGACAAGTCGGGACCATCGCGCCCGAGGTGGTCGTTTATCCGCCCGGCAATCACTCGCTCGAAGAGCTTGCCTATGTCGTCCAGGAGACAGATTGGTCGGTAGGCTGCCGGCGAGTCTACTGGTTTGCCCCGTTTGTGTAGGAGCACCAGCCTCGCCAGTTTCCACTCGGTCGGATATTGGCCGCTTCTAAGGCAGCTGGTGAAGTGGCGCAGCAGCCTTCTCCACAGGATAGGTAGAGCGATTGCCCATACCTTACCCGGGATCCCGTCGGGCCCTGGAGCGGTGTTACGCGCGGCCAAGGCCTCCGCTGCCGCGCACAGTTCTGCCTCTGTTACGGCCAATTCGTCCGACCAGTCGAAGGGAGCTTCCGGTACGGAGTGGACGTCCTCCTCTGCCTCCGGGAACAACGTATCCAGCACCTGGGACAGGAAGGCGGGATCTAAGGATTCCGTGAGGGGTGGGGCCCACGGGCGTAATTTGCCCATGACCATCTTGTATGGCCGCCCCCACGGATCTCTGTCCAGACCATCCAGGAGATCACGCCAGTTACGGGCCTTGCTGTCGGCAATGGCCAGTTGCAGCCTCACCGTCGCGGCGCGATACTCCCGGTATTTCTCCGCCTTTTCCTCCGCAGTGGCGCTGCGGCGTCTTCGAGCTCGTGTGTACCTTCTTCGCGAGGACAGGCAAGCCACGCGCAGTTGCGCGATAGTCTGTGACCACCAGTATGCCGCTCCCCTACTGGTTCCCCCTTTCACTCTCGGCATAGCGGTGTCGCAGATGGATTCCATGTCCTCGCGGAGACGGGCAGCCTCCACCTCAGGGCTCTCGACTTCGCTTTCGGCGGGGCTGGACCAGTCCACGACGTGGGCTGCCGCGACGAGTTTGTCACGGTCAAGTCGTTTGACCGCCCAACGCCGTGGAAGAGCGCTCGAACGGCGGCCCTCTCGGACACCATGTAGCATAACATTGAGGATTATGTGACGGTGGTCCGAGAGTGTGACCAGCTCCTCTGCCACTCTCCAGCCCGAGACGAGACGCTCCGCAGAGGGAGTCGCCCACGAAAGATCGATGACCGACTCCCCCTGCCAGCGCACGCAGGTGCTGACCGCTCCCCTGTTTAGGAGGCGAAGGTCCAGTCCCGAAGACCACTCAAGGAGTGTGTGTCCCCTCACACTGTCTCGCTTGTCCCCCCAAACCCTAGAGTGGGCATTAAAGTCGCCCAGTACCAATACCGGGCGCGGAAGGCATCTACGTACGCAGATGCTCAGCCGGTCCAGGAAGGCCTCGAACGCCGCCAGGGTGCAGTTGGGCGAAACGTAGCAGCCGATGATTGCCAGATGGCCCCACTCGACCGCAACTATACCCCGCTCGGACTGGATTCCGCGGCACGGCGGCTCTCCGTTGTGTCCTCCCCAGTAGGCGGCCACAGTGTTTGCGGCATCGCCGAACCAACGAGGATGGTCGGGCACGCGGTAGGGTTCTGCCACCACTGCCAGTGAGGCTCGTTCCTCTGCAATACACTGCATCAGCAGGTCTTGTGCCCCACGGCAGTGGTTCAGGTTACCCTGCAAGACTACGACCGATGGAGCTCTATCCATTACCGAGCTCCATCGTTTCCTCTGACGGGCGATGGGACGAAGCGTCAGCAGGAACTGTCGCAGGCCCATTCGCCCGTACTGGGCTGGCAGCCGTTGCCTTTCGGCCGTCTCTCCTCTTGGGAGGGGTGCAACGCGGCCCACCCAAGCGGTGGTCGGCTTTGCGGCCTGCTTCTGCACACAGAGCGCAATTGGGTGTCTGTGCCACGCATTGGTTGGCCTTATGACCGGCCTGACCGCAGACGTAGCACAGAGCACTCCTGTCGATTGTGCTTGTGCACTGGTGCCTCGCGTGTCCCCTCTCCAGGCACCGGAAACATTGGAGTTGCCTGGCGGGTAGCACCTGTACCCTGGCCGACACCCAGCCAACGAGGAGCCGCTTTGTGATGGCCAACTTGTGAACGGCTGTCAAGGGGCAACGCACCCAGACTGTCCCTAAAGTCGAGGGTTTGCGTCGTATCTCCCCGACTTTAATGTCGCTGGCCATGCACTCGCAGGCTGCGGCAATGGCGCTGGCGACTTCTTCCCGGGTGACCGAATCGTCCAGATCCATCACCCTGATCTCTCCCTGTTTCGTGGGTCTCGCCACTTTCACCCCCATTTCGGCGACGGCCTCGAGCATCTTGTTTGCGAGGGCATCGGCTTTTTCGGCGCAGTTCTCCCCGGCGACTTCTAGGAGAAGACCACCGCTGAGGGCTTTCTTCTGCCTTATCTCGCCGATGCCCAGTTCTGGCAGGCTTATGCGACCCTTCGCAGCCTTCATCACCTGCGCGTATGTGGCGTCCGACCCCTCAGGAACCGTGACGGTGATTGCCGCCGTCTTCGGCACTTTGGGAAGCCTCTTCTTCTTCTTGTTGGGCTTTTTGGCCGTCCTGGCAGCCCGCGCCGGCTCAGGTGCCTGAGGGGCCCTGGCCGCAGAGGGCCGGTGGGAACTTCTTTCCCCTCTCCCGCGACTCGGAGATTGCCTCTGAGCCCTTGTCGACTGGGTGGGAGGACGCTTCTTCGCCCTTCGCCCCGTAACTGTCGCCCAGGTCGACTCTCCTCTCCCTGCCTCTGTGGCACAGGGCACCTCGACTGCAGCCTCCGGTTCTCTAGCCTTTGAGGGCCACGTTGTGTTTGTGGGCGGAGCCTTTTGCCCTAGGGGAGGCCTAATAGCTCTGCCCGGGAAGAGTTCGTCTCTGAAGGACGCCAACTTGCTGTCGATTAACGACCCGATCTTTTTCAAGAGGGCATCCTCCTCATTCCCGGCTTTCCTTCCTTCCCCTTCAGGTCGGGGCGTTGGTCGGGAGTTTCCCTGCACGCTTGGAGTATTCTTACGGCGTAACTCGTTCAGTTCCGCCGTAAGAGCCTCCATTTTAGTGTTAATAGCGGCAAGTTCGGTGCGCAGTGCCGCGTTTTCCTTCTCCAGGTTTGCAGTGGCCGCCCGCTGCACTATCTCCGTCGTTGCCGCCTGGATCCTGCGCACAGCCAGGCGGATCGCGCGGACGAAATCCCCTTTGAGGTTGCGGGATTTATCCGCAACCATCTCTATCGTCCCTAGGTTCTCCACGATCTGGGAACCTAGATCACCGGTGGGCTGTTCGCACATCTCCGTGCCTAATTCTTCGGCACTTGGGAGGGAAGTCTTCGCCCTGTTCTTCGCGGCTGGTACTGGAGAGTCCAGGAAATCGTCGTCCGTGTCCAGTAGCGGCCTTTTTCGGCTCCTAACTGACGTAGCGGCGGACCATCCCGACATCGCGGAGCAGTCCGACAGCTCATCCGCGTCAGATGCGGCGGGAGGTGGCATTATTGCCCTATTCTTCGCTAGCCGCGGTCTTTTTCTGGTCGGCTTTCCTCGTCCATTTCCTACATCCGCCCTCGTAGGCATAGGCATAATATCGGTGTCCGTTGAGCGTAAGCATGGGTCGTGTTCACGGAGGTCGGCGGATTGCCGACCTACGAGGCAGCTGTTGCCCCCCTCAGAGTACGCGGGGCTGCCTTCTGCCGTGGCAGAGGGGTGGGATTCTCCCTTTCGGGTACCCACCTGAGGACCATTTTCACAACTAGCCTTTTCCATTGGTGCTGAATCCACAGCGTGGGCTATTTTTAAGGGGGTGAGCTCCCCCGCCTCTCGCGATTGGGTTCCCCCCAACCATTCATCCCCTCGCCGAGTGCTAAGCTTGGGATTGGGGTAATTTTTTATAGAGGTTTTCTTCCTCGCGGCCCCCACCGAAGTGGCGGCCCTCACCCCTGACGCCAGTGGGTCAGGGAGCGAGTCGGCCGACGGTGGCTTTGCAGCCATACTACCAGTCAGACTAGCAGCCCGCCGCCCTCCCTCTTACAGACAATGAGGCCCTAGCAGGTCTCACGTACTCGTCACGTACTGATCTCATCCGCACTGCCCTCTGCTTGAGCAGAGGGACAGGTGGAGAGACACCAACTCTGAGCTGCTCTTAGTCTGGTCCCTCCCTCCAAGCCTGTCCGTTATGGGAAACCCTGTACGGTATAGCCTTGGAGATCATCGGGACACACAAGCCCCCCCACCACGACAAGGTGGCAGCCCCCGGGGGGGATCGCTTAGTAGCCTAACCTAACCTTTATTGTTTAGCTTGAATGCCGAAGTGCTGCTCAGGAAGTTGTCTAGTCTGTCTGTCTCTGCCTAGCCCTTCGGAGAAATAAAGGCGTGATGTTATGTTATGTTTATGGCACATTTCGATGACATGAGTTTTAAGAATACGTCGTATGTTACGTCGTAAAACTAAGCAAAAGTGAGATTCGAAGTGCACATAAAATATCTACCTTTTTTAACTTTTCATAAATTGACATAATAATATCATTACCTGCTTTTAGGCAAGTATATTATTTGTGTTTGTATTTGTAGACGAATTCAGCAAACATTTCCGAATGTAATTGCGATACATGCATTTTTTTTACTTCATAATGTTCTCAGGGTATGGTCACCTCCATATCATACATACCATACCATTCTGAGAAGGTACAAGCACCCAACAGTGGGACATTACAAGGGTTTAGTGGTAGAGGTTATTATTACTTACACCCAAAAAGTAAAAATATTTTGCGACAGCAGAGTAAGGTATGGTATCATTTATCTTGTCGAGATTCTCTCTATAAATCTAAAAGTTTTCATCTGAGGGTCCTCGTTTTAATATCCATTGAGAGTTCTACTAAGGCTCACAATGGTCTATTATAAGTTTTTGGTACAAATAGATGAAGACAACCCTTTTCAAAATTTTCGCGTTCATGTCTGTCTTGCAGCAAGATTTGTGTTTCACGTCGTGTGATTACAACAGTTAAAGAAACCAGAACGTTCTCTTTCTTTCTCTGTCTCTCTTTTCTTCAACCATGGACTAGATGTTCTTTTCCACGGCTGGACATAAGCCTTTCCTAATACAAAAAAAAAACAATGTTGTATAAAAGTCGAGAGGTCCTGATTTCAAACCCTACTGAGACTGGAACATTAATGGCAGGGTAATAAGCGATATTTTCGAAAAAATAATTATAGGGTTAGTACACCTATTTTTGCGTTTATAAAATCATTGTAGTAGGTACATCCACTCTTGTTTAGGTTACTGATAATATAATTATGTGATGAGCTTAATGTCATAAACCAGGCACAATTCCAAACTCCCACGTAATAGGTATACTCTGTATTTGAAGTTCGCAAACCCCAATAATATTTTGCACGGCCATTGGATTGAACCCAGGAAGTCGCAAGTGTTACTAAAAAATTACAGAAACACTTAAATGATTAGGGGCTAATGATAATCTAAAGGGGACAAATTAATATCGTGCAGTAAAGCCAGTTATTGTCCGTCGATTACGTGAGTCCTACGACGTGACTTGAAAAACAACTGAGTACGAAAAATATAGGATAAATACTATTCAGTTGTCCAGGTTTAGTGAAGATTTATACACCAGAAGATATGGCAGCTTTCCTAATAATTTTGTTATTCTTTCGTTCCGCTTAGCTAAGCTTCAAGCCAAAGGCTTGAAAATTGAAAACAACCGGGACCGACGGCTTTACGTGCCCTCCGAAGCACGGTAGCGTCCATGAAATTTTGCCACTAGCGGTCACCCATCCACAAACCGACCGCGCCCATCGTCGCTTAACTCTTTCGATCACATTGAATCGACGCGAGCCATTGGGCTGTGGACGCTACTAATTATTTTAGGTATTAAGTATGTTAGTAGGTTATGAGTTTTTTAATTAAATGTGAACGTTATATTTAGATAGTTCTGGTTCAAATTCTGTCACGTTTGTCACAGTTGTCACGGGCGGCAGCGAATGGGTAGTGCTGCATGCTTGATTGTTATCCATTAAAAAAATTAAATCCCTGTTGTTTGTTATCAAAACAGTAAATTGAAACGTTCGAACAAATAACCTTGCTCTCATAAAGTTGAAATCTGAAAACACATTCGGCACAAACACCAAGTTGTTCAATCACACAGAACAAACACTTGCACCTCGATATATGCTACTAAGGCTTTAATAAAGGATTAAGGTTACATCGAGCCCAAAATATGATTGTATCAAAAATCTGGCTGCAAATAAAAGTGATGTGAGCGTTTAAATTTTCACCCATATTTAGCTCTGCCACCATTTAATCTTATGCAAACAGATCTATTTTATTGTTTTAAAGGGACTCATCGTTAGCAATATAAACTCGTACATGGAAAATGATGAAATAGACGTATGTTTCTAAAAGCTAACATATTATCTGATAGTTTTAATTGGAGTTTTAATTATATTTTTGCTTTTATTTTCTAACTTTAATTACTATTACTACTATTATTTCATCGTTTAACAAATAAATTTTGCGTAATTTATTTAGAGATACAGAATTTTCAAGCCGTATAGTCCACTGCACTGGTCTGCGGATTGACGGACTTCACACATAGTTTAGAACATGAATAAGTTCTCTTGGATCGAATTTATAATTGGTTATGGAATATTTTAAAAGCTTTTATTTAACTTCACTCGTATGTATGTATTTATTTATTTATTTTAATATTTATGTACACACAATTACATGAAATAGAAATGAACAAAACAAAAGAATCTATGTATGTATGTATATTTTTTGAATTAAATCAGTAGTAAAACCAAATTCCCCATTCAATAAAACCCAATTCTCCTTCAAATCAATTGCGGGGTCGAAGTTCGTACTGGCTGTTGGATTCGAGTTGTTGAATTTAAATACTCATAAACATTTATGGCTTTTAACGAGTGTAAACCTTTTTTCTCCGCCGAAATATCGTTCTTTAAAAGTTTTTCTTGAGATTCGGGTATCCCTTTCGAGTTTTACGAACTATTTGCCGTTACTGCACAATAAGTAATTTAATAGCTTAATATAATTTATATTCCTCTGAATTATGAAGAAAAAATTAACTATTTGAATTATTAAATTAATTGTTTTAATTTACGAAGTTCTAATATATTATTTGATTAAGTGAGGTTTTAGATATATCTCTTAATTTTATTATATCCCAAAAGGATATGGGATTTTTAGATGTCTGTTTGTATATTCCATAAATTTCAATTGCTTCATAATTGCATAAAGTGTTCACATATTAAATGAATAGAAATAAGGGTTAAGTGAGTTTCAGCCCAATAAATATCTCTTGGGATGAAGTCCAGTGAGAAGTCTCATATTCAACCACTGTCTGCAACCCACGTCCAATTACTGGGCACGGATCTACCCCACAGACAAAGCTGTGGGGCTCTAGAGTATACTCTACCACGCTGCTCCAATACGAATTGGTGAAGGGGTTTGTGGCCAACCCAGTGTCGAACCGTAGCGTCAATAGTCTTTTCTTTGTGTGTATTGTTTAAGGATGTGTTTTGATAGCTGTAGATCTACGGAGCGAAGCATTCCTACATTGCTTAGAAATACCAGCTCGCTTCGGTTGCATTAGCGGACGCGTACCTTGTCTTCGAGCTCCAACGCACACCATTGCACGCGTGTCCATAGAAAGTATATCTAAATATTTGCGTTTTTCACAGTTTTAAAATAAAACAAGTATACCTTATTTTTCTTATTACTTGTTGTATGTTGTATCTAGAAGAAGAAGAAGAAGAAGAAGAAGATAAATTTATCTGTGTCCTTTTGGTGCACAATAAAGGAACTTGTCTGTCTGTCTGTCTTATAATTATGGAATATCACAAATCTCTACACCGATTTGCATTTGAGCTGAAATCCTTATTACATATATATGACGTGAGTCGTTACTTTTATACAAAGTAAATACGAAGTAACTGCACCGACATTATTTTGTACATTTTGTTTTTAGTTTTTAATGACGGCTTAAATGCTTATTTGCGCGGTGTGTTGATGATAAACGATTTCATATAAATGCCTTTACTCTCATATTTTCATTGTAGAACGGCACACACGCTATATATTTATGTACAAATCACATGTGGATAAAATAGATATAATTAATAATAATAATAATATAGATATAAGATGCAGCAAACGAACATGAAGTACCATACAGCTGCTACCGCCCGTGACAACTGTAACTGACTTTGAAAAATACTGGGGTGGTTATTCCAGTTAACAGAGAATGGTAATAAGAAAATTTGTTGGTAAATTGGTCAGTCTTTAAAGTAAACTTGACTAGGTAATATATAGTGAAAGAAGCCTGCTATATATACGACTTTAAGTATTCTGGTAGTAGGTGTTAACAGCAAATGTTAACACAAAACACAATAATATACCTATGCTTAGTATATTATTCGTCCTACACTTAGGGAACGTATTTTGGGTCGGGTAACTGAAAACGGTTTACATAACGCTGCCTGAGTAAATTAGCCTGAAAAGGGTACAAGAAAAAGTTACAGTCACTTTTATCGAAAAGCTCGTAAAAATAAGAAACCATGGTCATTATCATTAGAATCACTCAAATTATAGGATATTTTTTTATTAATATAAGAAATAGGATAATTTTTATGTTTTAAAAGGCACTTCCTAACTATATACATATTTTATCGTAGCGTCCACAGCCCAATGGCTCGCGTCGATTCAATGTCATTTTCTTCACTCTTACTAATTACGTTCAATTGCATCCCTTTTATAGGTAGGTATATTATAAAATAATCTGTTGCACAAAATGTAATTTCTCTGAGAACAAAACATATTTTAATATACACAGATGTGCTCAGTCACCGTACATTATTATCTTGTTAAGATAAACGAGCAGTCGTAAAACTAGCGGGAGAGGGATGTTCGGATCGTCTGAAGATTTTATGACACGATTATCTTGTGCTTATATCGATTCCATAGACTCCGGGCGGGGTACGGACCTGTTGCCTCAGCGCTTATTGAGAATCGAAATGGTTTGAGTGAGTAAAATGAAACAGTAACAATGACAATGATGACCTTTGTTGTTACCTACTTGATCACAAGTTATTAAATAGTTTAATATTTATTGGTATAAGATGGTAAACGCATTTGCATCACCACCCATCTACTGCCGCTTCTCTGTATGCTGCTGTGTTTGCTTTACAGTTGTATTTAATACCTTTTTTTTTCTCACGGGGGAAATCTTCCCACTCTGGGGGAAGAGCTCTCCCCAGGGCCATGCCCTGAACCTCGCCGAGCATTGCAGACTGCGGCTCGTACGGTCTGCCATCTTCGAATGAAATGCATATAGGTATCGGTCTAAGCCCCCACTCAAAACCGATCTGCGAGGTCCCTACTGAAGGGACGGTCCGGGGCGAAGGTGGCCACTTCTAAACTTCCCTCGTCTACGAGCAGGGTCAGCTCTCTCCCGTTCCCGCTCTACGGTCTATTTCTGTGTCAGGACAGCTTCGCAGAAAGAGACTACGGCCTTCCAGGTACGACTCTCCGAAATTCCTACTGAAAGCGTGACTTGCTGTTAGGTACTTTCTTTACTAAGTATTTTGCCTCCTTAGACATTTGGAAAAGGATTATTAGTACGTGGTAGGAATATTTGTATTTCAATTTAGTATACCAATATAGTCTGTACTGTGAAATCTTATGAAATCGAGATAGAATCGCCCGTAGTTCGACTTCGTCACGACATGTTTACTGTAGGCTGAAATAAAATAACAATCCAGTAAAAGTTCTCGTAGAGCAAATAAAAAGGGAACGAAGCATCTCTTTATACACATTCCGTCGCCAGCCTCAAATAAATAGCAGAAAAACCGTCTCAATAACTGTGACTCGACGAAGCAACAGATTGGCGAATCCCTAACCGACTGTCGGGCGGATATCAGCATGACTATAAAAACATTTTTTCTCCTAAAATGTCTTTTTATAGCCCGAAGGATAGCCGAACACGCGCTCTCATTAAACTCAAACCGAATGTATAATTTAGTTGTTAACTGAGCAGCCACGGCGTGGTTAATCCTTTTGAATTTAATATACTGTAGGAATTTTATACATATTCGATTTATTTGAACCAAAATTGCAGGATACCTGTACTTGGCAGTGCAAATCTATAATTTTATTCGCGTACAGTTTTAATTAGATTTGTTAACATTGTAGAAGCAATTACCGAGATTGGGCCCCGATAAATTATTAAGATAAGTTTATCTAAATTCCTAACCTTCTAATTTAACTTTAGGTATGGTAAGATAATATTGGGCTTTTGCGTGCCTGCAACGGATTTCAAAACTGAATAACGTCGCTCAAAGGTTATGACTTAAGCACGCAGGGAAAATTTATGCAAAATGACACGTGGCCTTAATTCCCCTGTCAACCACATCAAAAGAAAGAGTAATTTCAGCGTGCAAATTAATATTTACCCACGCTTTCACTGCGTTACTCGATCTAACAGCGTAAATGTTTCAGGGAATTACAGACTTGTACATTTTTTATATATTATTTTTGATCTGATTTTTTTACTTGACTCGATAGTTCACAGGATAAATTTGACAGTTAAGGAATTATAAACATATACTGTCATAATCCCACCTTGTCATTTGCGGCACCTCCCCGTCTTTCTATATACTGTGACAGTGGGCGTGCAATAACCAGTGAACTAACAACAATTTTTTTATGGTATAAGATATCAAACGAGCTTGCAGCACCACCCATCCGCTGCCACCTATGACAACTGTGACTGACTTTGAACAAGACTCAAACAGGGACTGGGATGGCTAGTCCAGTTATCTGAGAGAGTTAAACAGTTAGAACATTAGTTGGTCAGTTCGTTAGTGGGTATGAGGACTAGCGACTGTTAGTGATAGTAAGTCCACACCTTTCAATCCGGACAACAAAAACAATTACAACATGGTAGAAATGGTACTAGGTACCGTGGCGGGCGCCTGTATTGTCCCGGGCGAACTCTATATGGAACAAAATAGGCTTCATATAAAACCTATTTGGTTCCCTATAGGCTCTACCACCTGTTCTCTGTAATTTCTATTACCTAAGTTGTCTGTAAAAAACTATCTGTCTTTCCTTAAAATACGTCGCATTAAAAAAAAAGTGCCTCACTAATCATATGGATATCTGGAGTGGTACATAGCTCTTTCATTTTCCGTCTGACACCAAAGAAAACCACACTCAACCTTATCCTCAAGTTCCTCAAGCAAGAACACACCTCTTAGTTGATTACATTTATAGTGGATGAATGAAATTATGCTTTTAGAGGTGTTAAATTAATCCAATGACAATATCTATCAAGGTAGTATTTACCCGTTTTTCTTTTTATTCCGTTATGTTGCAATACCTAGTTAGTTAGTCACTCCTACCAAATCCCAGTAACTTGTACGGCTTTGAACTACCATATCTAGAAACTTCCCTGATAATATTAAGACCACGAAATTGCGAAATCATACCTTCGAAATTCAGGTACCAGGTATCCCGTGGTATTAGTTTCCTTAGAACTGGGGACGCTAATTAATTCTTGCAAAAGAAGTAGGTAAAGCAGTACCTAAATAAGAAAATATATTACACGTACTTAATATTTTTCTCAGGGTAAATAAATCTTATGCCTGCTTATGCGAACAGCGTTAGAATTTATTGATTTCTATGTTTTTCTTTCATCTCAACCCCAACACAAATATTTAGCCCTTTAGCTGTTTGCGAAGACACGCATGCTAGTATTTTATATACTACACTTAAGGTATTTATTTTGAGAGCGGTTACGTGGCTCTCAGGATTTTTACCATCAAAAATATTAATGTTTTAGGATTATAAGTACATAAGATCCTTGCAATTTAAAATGAAATTATTGGCCTTATAATTCAGGAATGAGTATTAGCGTGGTATTAGCAATTGGTTTTAGCCATTTTATCATTTAATTAGCATGAGTTGATGATGAGTGATGTTAAAACCATACCTAATGCAGATGATCATATTATTATATGCAAGTGTTTTTCCTTATATACATTTTATTTAAAAGATCTAAAATAGAAATAGAGGATAGTAAGTCCGGTTAGTTGGTGTGAGTAATAGTCCAGTTAGTAATTGTTAGTAAGAATTTCGTTTCAAGTCAGTCATAAATGTCTTGTTACCCTTGAGAACTAAGATAAATTTAACCGGAAACTACACCTTTTTCACGGGACCACAATTTATTTAAAAACAATTTATTAATTATATATAGGTAGGTAGAAATGGTAGTACCATTTTGGTACCCCGGTGGTACTGCCCCAGGCGACTCTAATATGGAACAAATAGGTTTAACATATAACCTATTTAGTTTCATATATCACAATACAGGAAGGGAACAGTGAAATTACCACAGAACAGATAAAGGAGGATAGAATGGAAATGTGGGCGTGACAGGCGCGCCAACAAGTATGATTAAACAATCATACTTCAACTGAAATCACGCGTGCATACTTTTAGTCGCTTTCGGACTGCGGTGGTGCGAAGAGCTGCACGAAAAATATACATTGCCGGTAAAGTACGCAAGTAATCCACGTGAACACATAGTTCGTGCGCAATGTATTCTGTCCTACAGAATGCGATGACGTCACGATGTTCTGTCGAGTTCGTTCGCAGCGAGATAGTGTTGTGAAAGTATAAGATAAATTTTTCGATAAGTCTTGATCTTGAGTACGTAATTAAAGTAGTTTCAGGTGTAAATACTTAATTTCAAGGAGTAGGTGTAGTACTAAATAAGTAATTTAGTACTAATTTATATTATGTATTTATTTTAGGTTTCCAAAGGATCCTAATAACCAGCATTGGATAAATGTAACGGGTAGAAAATTTGGATCCCTAAAAAACAATGTACCACTTTGGAACAACTGTACTCGATTTTGCGCAACTTTGTCGGAACTCAATTATTTAGCAACATTAGTTATCATCAGATTGTATTATATTCTACTGAGAAGCATATTACAGACTTTACCAAAGCTATTAAAGAAAAATAATTTAAATATAAGATTGCATTAATTTATTGTAAAAAATTCGAATACAAAAGAGTCCCCATCTTTGCTCTGCACAAGTACATTCGTCGCGCAACTGTATATATTAAAACTGTACCTGTGTATTTATTTAAGTACGTACACTCACTCTGAAACTTTTTAATAAAATAAATAATTATAATGTAATTTTTCATGTTAAGATAATAAAAAAAATGCATGTTAATAAGATGTATGGAACAGGCGCAACACCTAAAGGAAGCAAAACTCGAGTTGCATATGTTTTCAGTGTTACTTTTAAAAGAGTCATTTATGCGGATGTAGCATTATAGGTACCTACATAACTCTAAACAAGTTTCAAAATATATTTATCGATAAATATGTTTACATCTCTAGTTGGGTTACCAGTAAATAACATATAAAATT
The DNA here is from genome assembly GCA_944567765.1 of Carterocephalus palaemon. Taxonomy (NCBI): domain Eukaryota; kingdom Metazoa; phylum Arthropoda; class Insecta; order Lepidoptera; family Hesperiidae; genus Carterocephalus; species Carterocephalus palaemon. Next base: position 8,179,185 of record OX155651.1, on the reverse strand, counting down.
GCACGATCAATTTTCTCAAATATGCAGTAAATTTTGTTTCTTAACTTTTATTTATTAATTTCACCGCCGTTAGGCATCTTTTGGCTCAATAAAGGTTAAATAAATAAATAAATAATACAGTAAAATAAAATATACTCTATTTTACTAATCTTGTAGTGGTTCAGTACCTACCAGTTACCTTACCTCCGAATACCTCCGAATACCTCAAGAATACCTCACACGGATACCTCATACCTTCGAACCAGTTACCAGTTACCTACGTTGTTAATATGAAACATATACGCGGTCGTCAAAATAGTGTTTTAAATAGTGTAGTATGTATGAAAGAAAATGTAAATATAAATAGGTGATTTTACAAATAAATTATTCATTCGACAATCGGACAGATCACGAGTTTCATTATGAATCCTATGAAGAACCTCTAAAATCTTATTATTGCACGAAATTTGTGCAAAACACTTACTGGCAACATTAAGTGTCGACAAGGTCAAAACTTGCACAATTCTACAGCTTGACGCGAGCAAAAAGTATCCTTATTAATTTGATGCTAAGGTTAGTTTTTAAAAGTTGCGATTCTCGTGCAATTTGACCAATGGCTGATGAATATTTTATGTAAAGGTAATAATAACGTGTATCTAAGTGTGGGTAACTGGCGACAGTGGTTTTGTTTCAAAACTGACTCGATGGCCTTTCTAACCTCCTTTATCTGTTCTGTGGAAATTACTACATACTAAACTCCGAAAATGACGTCTAAGCTAGCCTCAGAGTGTAGTTATATAAAAATCGAATGATTATTACAGGTTTTTCTCCATTTCCACGGGAACCGTCCGATTTTCAGGGATAAATTCGCGTCGATCTATCATTTTGCTGAGGCGGAGAAAAAGCAAAAACCGACAAACCAATAAAACACACGTTCCGATTTATATATTAGTAAGGATATTAGAATTTTCAATATAAAAGCTTCCAATTTTAAATAAAACCATCGAGGTACCGAGTATCGCCCCGTTTAATGAACTTTTGCTCAAGGTTCTGTTCCTCTGCGACGAATTTACATGTTAATGAACATCGATGAGAAATATGCTGTTCAACGGTAATTTTCCAATTTTATATTTAAAATGGTATACGTTAGGAAAATACCGGAAAAAGACTAGAAGGACGATCTTTTGTTTAGTTTTCAATGTTTATGGGCTTATTTAAATAACATGAAAAACATTTCGTCTGTATACAATGTACTACGTCACTGCCTTATTCGCTACCATCGTCTTTCTAAAATATCTCATAAAGTCAAACAAAGATTGGCTAAAGAGCAAGAGTAATTAATAATTAGCTAGTAATTCAACCAGATAAAGCGAAGGAGCGAAATATATTGCTAGAACATTTATAATTATGAAAACTTACGATCTTATTCATAAAAAAAACCGTAGTTAAATGAAAAATAATGGGAATCAGTATTAAAATAATCAAAATAATTATGCAGTAGGTAACTGTTAACCGTAACAGTTAAGAAATAAACGTCATATTATGCAGCATACAACAAGCAGTTGCTCCATTTGGCTGATGATGAGAAAAATCTAATTTCCAATTACAAGAGACTGAAACTGGCACAACATACAGACAAACAAAATATGTATTTATATTAGAAAACTGAATACTGCGTTATCGTGATATAATCGTATGTACTCTGTGGTATACTGAAAATTTCCTTTTAATCCAGTTTTCGACAAGCGTTACATCCAAAAATATCTCAAGCGCTGCGGGGCCCGAGAACAAAGGTTGTAATTAATATTTAGAACCCTCCCTTTCGGGCTTTCGGCACCTACTCTTTGGCTGTAGAACGCGACAAGTGGTTTTCTTCCTCCAAGATTTCGTGTAAGTACCTATACCTCATTTAATACTAGCTGTTGCCCGCGACTTGCCCAATGCCACTCCAGCTTGCTAACTTAGCGTATAATGTAGGTATAAACAAAAATAGACTTATCACCGTGTATGTATCTGTGTAAGATGTATTGGATTGATTTTTGATGTAGTTTTTGTTTGCTTGAAAAAGGTGACTTGACGGGGACTGGTCTGGACTGATGATTTAAAAATGCCTGACTATTGTACATCATAAGCTCTTTTTTAGTTGATGAGAAATAGGGGCAACTGCCAAATGTATGCTGCTAGTTTAATTTGGAATCCCGTCATATATTTTGAAACAGATTATTCTAACGTATTTTATTTTCGGATAAAATGAGTCCATATTATACGAGATTCAGATTCATTTATTTCATGAAGTATATTTGTATATTATGCTTAATGAAAGTCATTAGTCATTACATTACATCTACCGCCGGTTCACGAAGGTGATGCTACCGAGAAGAACAGAGCAACAAACTCGGTAGTTACTCTTTCAGTAGTCATTTATTTTATGGAATGCATTATTAATTAAGGAGGTTTGTTTAATCCATACTAATATTATAAATGCGAAAGTAAGTCTGTCTGTCTGTCTCGCTTTCACGCCAAAGCTACTGAACGGATTTAAATGAAATTTGGTACACAGATAGTCTAAAGCCTGAGAAAGGACATAGGACAAAGGCATTTTTAATTGGAAAAAAGTGTTGTATAGGGTTGAAAAGGGGGATGAAAAGTTGTATGAATGTATTGCTATTTTCAGAACTAGAAGCTTAAAATTTATATTTTAGGCTGTTGATTAGATATAAAAAAATATGGCATTCAAAGTTTGTAAAAATGTTACCCTTAAGGGTGTAAAATAAACATAGGGGATAACACATTTACGGATTCATACGCATTAAGAAGAATTTATTATTATGTCTAATCCCATTTCTGAGAGACAAGTAAAATTTTCAGGTATTTTATTGTAGAAGCGAACACAGTTCGTACATACATGATATTTTCATAAATATACTAGTGGACGCCCGCAGCTTCGCTCGCGTTACACATTAACTGACTTCAAAAACGGCAAAGCTTCATACTAACTTTGCACCCCCGTTTTACCCCCTTAAGGGATGAATTTTCAAATTTTTCTCGCCGTAAAAACCATCCTTGAACTTCAACGAACATTTAAAAAAAAGAATTGGCCAAATTGGTCCAGGCGTTGTTGAGTTATGCGCTTACCAACACATTTTGCGATTCATTTTTATAATATAGATTGACGTGGTACAGTTAAAATATTTATCGACTTATAATAGGGATTCAAACTTTTGTATGCCGAAAATACTTTTATGACTTGATTTAGTAAAATAAAGATGGTGTCAACGTCAGCAGCACTACCTACCCTAAAGTAAGATGCCATAAGACATAATACTGTGAATGTAGATAAAATAAACGAGTTGACCTGTTGTAATATCAGCGAGCTGTGTGATTTTTTTTAACAGCGTAAGCAGCAGAACATAGTTTGCTGGACAATACATCAATGTTAAGAGTCAATGGTTATCCCTAAGAAAACTGTTTTTTCCACAAATAGCATAATTTCATTGTTAAGGGTGACAACCATTGCCTGATTTTTTACATTAGGCAAAACAAATCTAAACATAGGTACTGTACGTTAAATATTTTTTCAAAATTTCAATTCAGGGGCATTATAAATATCGAAAATATTGTCTGTCTGTGCACGCATCACGTAAAAATCCGTTGAAAGAATTGAATGAAACTTGGTAAAGTTTTTACTCATACTCTGGATTAACATTTAGACTACTTTAGTTCCCGGAATATAAAGAGGTATAAGAGAATATATACGATATAAAAGTTTGTATGAATTTTTTTTTTTGAAAATTTAACCGACCTACCTTAAAATAACAACAAACGTATATTATTTTAACGAAGCGAATAAGTATTTGTCAGTTTTACATAAATAATATATAAACAACTCAACTGTTCATACCACGGCCCAGGATGAAGGAATTTTGTTTTTGAGCTCAAATTAAGAATATACGAGTACCAATATCGTAATGTATTTTAAATGCTTTTATTTAAATTAAAAAAAATTAACGGTATAATTTATTTAAGTGTAGAGGCGTTTTTATTAAAAACATTATATTCGTGGTGTTTCATTGTCATTAATAGCAAAAATATGAAGATTCCATTAAGTAACTATTTAAACACAAATGAGCATACTGGTTTTCTAATTACGAACGAGGTAACCACAGTTGCTATAGCGCAGTGAACAGTACAATTACTAGTAAATTGCTGCTAGTAAACGATTAGTTTGTGAATATGCGTGCGCTGATTGATCGCAGTGGACTTTATTTTTATTATTATTACCCCAATGATTACAAATTCTATATAATGGCGCACTTTATTCCTGGTACATAAGAAACAAGGACATTAAAATAGAGTTTTCTGGCCAAATTATCAAAATTGGACCTACTAAAAGTATAGCCTTAATCATTCATTCATCATCTATCATCATCTATCGGTCATTATATGTCTTCGATGTTTTGTTATCGTTGATAAACCTTGCCGTGGTTAAGTAGCAGTTTCCAATCGAGCTCGATGTACCTAGGTGGCACTGAACGTTTTTTAAAAACTGGCTAGTTATAAACATTGCCGTTGAAAACGTTTTTTTTTTTAATTCTCTTGAACTCTGGCTACTTAATGCTTGATAGATTACAAATTAATATTTGTCATTCATTCATTTGTATGTTTTTGTGACTTCTAAGTCTTTTGGAATTGCCGTCAATTCAGTCAATTCAGAGGTTTAAACCTCAAAATAAATTAAACGCTAGAACATTTTCGATCCATTATTAATTACGACTTTCGTTGCGGTCTTAATAAAAAAAAACAAAGCTATGTTAGATTTCGATTGGTATTTTATAATTAACCCCCATCTTGTGGCACTGTTTACTGTGCTGTGTGAGTGTCCTGGAATATGGAAGGAGGGTTACTGCAAATTAATTAATGTTTGCCTACTGTCTTAAAAATATTCGACAGCAGCGACTAAGAGTACTTCTAAAAACAATAAAAGTGTAGTGGCAACTTTCTATATTGTTTTTTATTTTTTAAGGACTTTCAGTGTGACCCACGTAAGAGACGATTCCTATAACCAATAAAAAAGTATAGCAGTTACGTCTAGATATTGCAATTTCATAGCAAGCACAAAGTGCCTTTGAAGATTTCTACAACTATAAAACGAGTAGCCTGGTTTATGAACGTGAATGTTACTTACATTTACTTTGAGTATCCTTAGTATCCTTAGGCATGAGTTCATATCAAAATTTACTTCCAAGAACCTCCATTAACCAAAAATGACTGCCGCACTCAAATTGCTGCTTTGTTAAGTAATCCAGGAGAAGTAAAGTTTAAACCGCAAACGCAACAGGTGGCAAGTAATGAGCCGTTAACAGTATGCTTTAAGTAGGAACTTGAGTGCATGAATAAAAATTACTCGTTACGTTTGGAACGCAACTTTAAATTGCTATTGTATTTTAATAGGTGCCACTTCGTTGGCCAGTTTTGGCCTAGTATGCTCTGTAATAATATGTATCTAGTTAATAAGTCTTGATCCAGTCTATCCCCCTGATATGTTACCTTAAGAGGACAGATTGGTATAATAGAATGAGTATGGTAACACTAATATAGGAGAAATCTATGTCCAGCAATGAAATTCAAAGCTTCAGACCCACCATTCTGGTCAGATTCAGATTCATTTATTCATCATCATCATCTTCTATCTTCTATATATATTTAAAAATGAATTGCTGTTCGTTAGTCTCGCTAAAACTCGAGAACGGCTGAAATGATTTATCTTATCTTGGTCTTGAAATGTTGGTGGAGGTTTAAGGAAGGTTTAAAAGGTGAGAAAAAATCCTTTTCTTTTTCCCATACAAACGTTTTCTAAATAAAATGTAGAGTCAATTTTAACTTTATTGGTAATCAATAAAGTTCATATTAAATTACAATCACTCACTTCTGGCGTGTGCTGCCAAAACCGATAGAGTTATCATAATGCGCATGTGAATATTGTGTGAATGTGAATGATAACATTGACAATGAGCGATTCCGTCTGTCAATCAATACTTTGATACAAAATGGATGCTCGATGCTAAATTGTCAAATAAATTAATAGTTTTAAAAAAACTAGAAAAACACGCTTTTATAAATGCACGTAAAAACTAAAAATAAATTATGGATCGTTCAAGTTGTCTCTATTTCTGGGACTGAAGTGTAAACTATGTGCTTTTAATAATAATATTTGATTGTAAAAGCGTGGGGCGCTGGAACAGGAAATATTAGGTAGTAATGCAATATTCGACATCATTGTAATGAATAGAATATCTAAGCGAATACTAGTCGTGCTGCAACTCCAGTTACTGGAACGCCAATCTGTGTAACCTGCTTCCCGTAACATCGCTTAACTTGATTTCTCAGCAAGTTATACAAAAATTCTTGCCTGTTCCAGCGCCCCACGCTTTTACAATCAAATATTATAATTAAAAGCACATAGTTTACACTTCAGTCCCAGAAATAGAGACAACTTGAACGATCCATAATTTATTTTTAGTTTTTACGTGCATTTATAAAAGCGTGTTTTTCTAGTTTATTTAAAACTATTAATTTATTTTATACTTTTTAGTCTTTCATATAACCTTGAAACCTGATCGTGTTCAAAGTCCATTACGTGGCCTTTCTCACAAGTGCAAACACGACTATGATAAGATATTCCATTATGGAATGCCAGTGCCTATCTTCCGGCTTCATCATCAGACCTTGAAACCTAATCGTGGTCAAAGTTCATTACAAGACTTTACTACAAGTGCAAACACGACTATGATACGATATTCCATCATGAAGTTCCAGTTAATATCTTCCGGCTCCATCATCAGATCAGTTCGACAGTACCATATTATTGCATTGTCATCGGAACCTAATATGTGTGCCAAATTTCAGCTCGATAGCTTCAGTGGAAGTGGGTGAAATATTGATTGCAAGATTCCAGGACATACATACATACATACATACATACATACATACATACATACATACATACGAGTGAAGTTAAATAAAAGCTTTTAATTAGCTGTCTCTGCTTTTAGTGCAGCGCTCAGCGCTTTAATTTGCTTTGACAAGTTTTTAATACCTACGGATCAAGCGCTGAAGCGATAACTTTGAATATTTTTCGGAGAACAGGGAAATCGGCGTGAAGGCGTGAAGTGAATGAAGTGTCCATTTATTTAATAATCTGAAGTGTCCGTTAAATTCTAGCATATGGAATAACGGGCAATATTAATAAGCTAAGAATTACTGTATATATATATTAGACGTCTGCAAATTCTTAGGCGAAAAACGACAATGTCCTTTGTGGAGCTAAAGTTAACGAGTTAAGAAGAATCTATTATTATGTCTAATTTCACGCGAGCGAAGCTGCGGGCGTCCACTAGTTATACGATATTTGTATACGCATAATGAACGTCATTATTCATTACATTTTTAATACACTACTGTCGGTTCACAAAGTTGATGCTACCGAGAAGAACACGGCAAGAAACGTTGTAACTCTTTCCAAAATTTATAATTTAATAATTTGATACAGGTACATCTATACTATTATTTAAAGAGGAGAGATGTGTTTGTAATGTTAAAAAACAAAAACTAAGTACTAGACCGATTTCAAAAATTCTTTCACCATTAAAGAGCTGCATCTTCACTGAGTAACAAAGGCTTTATTACATTCCAATGCAATCAAAATGCAATAATATAACCTAAAGTGTGAAAATTACCTATAATATTCTTTACATCGAATGCGCTGCGAAAACTATTGATGATAGAATATTGATGATAGAATAAAATAATGTACTACGACTTTTTAGAACACATCATTATTTACAAAAAGTGTCGCGATACCATAATATGTCCAACTACTGTAGTTATATAGCCACTATAACTACTTTTTTACATTTTAAATATGCTGTGACCATGTATATATATCACTTAAGGGAAAAACAAATATTTTTTAAATAAGGATGGGTACTGGCCCATACAAATCTCATACATATTTATATTGACCCTGAGACAAAGCCTCTCCAACACATTAATTTCTACGATTGAATGCTAAACAACAATACTGGTTCCGATGCAAATTTTTACTAAATGGAATTTATCAACTTTATGACATATTTATTTTGTTATTACTTCTTTTTAAATAGTTCTTTGTTTAGTTATATGTAAAAAAATTTAGTATTTATATATTGAATTATCCTGTCTAAATTATTAGATGTGCATTTACCTTACTAAAGTTGTTAAAAAATTGTTAATTAAAAAAATACGCCGTTCGCGAAAAGATTAGTAGCTTGACAAATAATGAAATTGGTGCTATCTTCATTGTAGCAAATGTATGTATGTATAATATGTAATTAAGCAAAAACGTCACAGGGCGGTAGTCGCAATATAATATAAAGACGATTTTAAAGAACAAGGATCGTTGAACTGAGCGTCAAGTTCGACTAATTTATTAGAATTGCTGAAAACGCCCATTTTGAGACGACAGTTTTCCGAGTAAATGGATTACCTAATGATGACTGGAAACTTCAACGGAATTTGAAAGTAAACGAATTTTCCGACGAAATGTGATTGCTTGCTTGTCTTTTCTACAAAGCGACTAGCGACTGTTAGCAAAAAAAAAATTCCCGTGATATCATAAGCAAGATATTTATTATATTAACTTGTTTATGTTTTACATAGTATAACATCACACACATATATTTCATAGATCATGGATGCAGAGGTTACCCGCTTTTCACCAGTTATGATTAGATCCCATGTGGGTGTAGACTATTTCCTTACACCTGGCATAAAACCAGACTCCAAGCGACACGGGGATCGAACCCAGGACCTTCAGTTTAGCAGTCGCGCTTGCGACCACTAGACCCATGCCTGTGTTGCAGTGAACAGTAAACAAACATGCAAAGCCGCATCTGATTCATCGAATCAAACGTTAAACATGCCGTGTGAATATATGCATGTTCATGTATTTACATTCCTTAAAACAACGTTACTTGTTTATTAAATAACTTAGGATGTTAAAAGCAAAACCGTAGAATCTTCTTCAGTGTTTCATCAGGGTACTTGTCAGATGGTTGCTAAAACGCAAAAAAACAACAGTTTACACACTAAAGAATATTTTGCAACAAAAATTTCAAAACGCTCTTATTATCGTGACCTACGAGTAATATTTTCTTTCTGGAACTTCGAAGTCCTTTTATGCAAGACGACAGAGGGTAAAAATATGTCTACAAAAAATATTCCACTATGTCAAGTCAAAACAACTCTACCTTAAGATGATAAGGTTATAAGTTGAATGACGGGCCGAAGTAAAAGTAAATGGAAAAAGTTGTCGTACTTTTGATGGCTTTGAGTCTCTTTATATATTATTTTTATTACTAGACTAGACTTGACAACGATTCCGCCCTATTAGTTTTTTTTTTTTAAATCTCCTCAGGTACGATTTTTGAAACAGTAGGTACTCGTACATCATAAATTTTAACCCAAAACGCATAATGTAAAAAAGGATTTATTGTGTAAATAAAATAATGTATAATAATATGGTTGTTAGTCTTGTCCTATGTTTTATTCTTGCCCAACCATACTATAATTACATATACTTATCCTTTACCGACTTGAGGGGTAATTTTACAACCTGTCGGGCGTACGTCAGTTCAGATATATTACAATTCGTGTTAAATAGTTGTAGAGTAGGTATATCTATACATACAAATTTAATACATCAATGAACGTATCATCAAATAATATTGTAAGTTGGTTGGATTTGATAATAATATGGATATTATTATTACAGTGCTGTTGGAACAGCACTGTCAAACAGTAAAATCGTTCAAACTGCTTTTTGAAACATCCGCATCCCCTTAACCTAAATAAAAGCTTTCATTCATTTAGACGCAATACTCGATATAAGCGTACAGTACTAAATATATCTATTTTTTTATATGCTGAAACTACTTTCTTCGTACATATCATACAGTATTGAATAATGGTGCATAATAAGTGTGTATCAAATGCAATGGTTTGCCTATGAGGTCTTACCTACTGCTACAACTGATTTAATCTGTGACCCTACTAAACAGAACTACTAGTCTTAAAGACAATTTACTATTATTTTTTAGTCTTTTACAATTCTGTGTATCTAGTTATATACCTTAATGCAATGATATTATATACATTATAAGAGGTAAATACGTCACCAACGCACCAAACGCGTGCCGTGAATTGGTCCTATTTGTGACCACTGCAGTCAGTTGAGCTGTGACCTGTCATTGTGAGTTCCAAATGTGACATCCATCCAGTTTAGTTGTCACATGAAGATATAAGATTGATGAATGAGAGGTGTCACTTTTGGAAAATAAATTATTGCTATCTCTCTCTTTCTATCTTCACAAACTTATATCTTCCTCTCAACTTCCTATCGCCTCGATCGATCCAATTTCCGTATTTCTCTCTCTTTCTGTCTTCACTAACGGATATCTCCATCTAAACTTCCGTTAAACTTTTTTCCGTAACGCTCTCGTCACACATTCTTCAGTTTACTACCCAAGTCAAGTGTGCGTAAATAAGTTTTACTTCAAAATAATTTTTTTTAATCGGACTCGTAATTCCAGAGATGATTCGCGTTTAAGCAAACAAAAAATTCCGTTGTAGAATATTTGTATACACATTAGATCATAAAGATACATAAAAGATCGATAGTACAAGGCGAGTGGTACACACTTTTCAGGCGGACCTATTTTTATGTGAATAAATTATAAGAGTTGATAAAACTTTTAATTAAATCTGCATAAAACTGTAACTGTAACAAATAGCACAGAATATAAATGTATTTAATTGTAATGAAAAAAGGCGCTTTGTATGAATAGACCATTAAAATCGTAATAATATTTGCACGTCAGCTGTTAAAATTGCATACGCGAGAATTCCACTAACGACTGTGACCTATTTCGGTCCAGAAATCAAAGTCTTTGAAACTATTTTGCTACGAACTATATTTACCGGTGAACCAATACTGGTGGAATGTTGTAAAAACCAAGTAGTAATAATTTCATCTTTAAGTCGAAGAGCTAGCAGTTTCAATTCACCTGCGCTTTTGGTGATTATAAAACTTTGAAAGGTTTACCAACCGTTAAAAAAAAGATAGTTTGTGAAAATGTGACCTGCTACTTTCAAGTCTGATAATATTCCATGTGGTTATCAATGTTCTGATGTATGCCAACTTGGTCTTAAAAACACTGGAAAAGGGAAAAATTTATGGGCTGATGGTTAAATGGATGGATTGCAAAAACTGTAATTATTCTGCTCTAATTCAACAGTTCGATTTGCTTCAATCATAATCATCCATACAATTGTAATGAGTGGTGATTGCCAATTAATTTTGTTTTAAATTTAAACGCAAGGGAGAGCATTGATATGTCATGCGTTGTGAAACGTAATTAATTGATAATACTTAATTGAGGGCACAGGACCAAGTGGCTCCCAGCGATTTAGTAATTGTAGTAGAGGCCCATGTAGGTAAGTACAAGTACATCAGAAGACTCTAAAAAACTGATCATAAATCCATTAATCGAGAATTGAGTTAAGTTCTGCTAGTAACGTGTTGATTAGAGCATATGTTAGAAATAAGATATAAATATCGGTATATTTAATGATAAAATTTAATCTGATTCAAAGATTTACGCATTGAAATGTCGGCAGTGTAATTTAATTTCTCCAAGAATTTGATCGGATAGCAAGGCAAATATTGTCCCAACAAATTAAACTCTATTTCATAGTATCCCGTTTCTTGTTAGAAAGGCGGATTAGTTTCCACTGTGATTTAAGCCGAGTTTAGCAAAACAAGACTTTATATACAAACAAGGAATAAACCAACGTGAACATTTATCACAGTTGTTTGAAAAATGTTGAAAGGGAAAATATTTAGGGCTTTTTAATTTAAACTAACTTTGCTTATAATGTGGTTCAGTCATAGTAGTAGTAGTAGTAGGTAGAAGGGATATACATAGGTGACATTAAGGTTGTTAGGTTAGGCTTAGAAAAAATACTACAAATTTACGAGATCTTTAATACTATTTGACAGCGGAGACTAGTAGGTACAAATATTTAAGTACCAATTAAACATGAACCCTACCAACATACACATACCAATGAAGCCCTATTATTTTGTAAATATTTTACTCATTCAATTTTATATATGGTTCATATTTCCAACCGGGCAGTAAATCATAGGTTTCTGCTGGTCACATTTATTTATTGTCTGCGAAAACCAACGGGTGCAATTATTCATGGTAATTTAACCGACCACTATCTGAATAACGGTATTGGATGTTCTTGAACTAATTGATCATAATTAATGAAGAATCTTTTATATTCGAATGAGTCTCGCTCAGGAAAATAACATTTAATAGAGGTTTTTATGGATAGGTCATTATAAAAATTCATACATTTATAAAGCATTTTGTACGGAATCATAAATGTGTATTATTGCTTGCAATAATGGAAAATAAATACATATAACAAGAAATACTACATTAACCATGTTTAGATAAAATTTCTGTGCATACATGCACAGAATTTTTTAATTGTATTATGTAGTACCTACTAGACTAAAAAGGTACAACAACAGGTGGAGAGTAATGATTGAGTTATGCCCTATACCACGAACAAAGCGATGGGAATTTATAAGGCGACCTATTCTTCTGCAATGCGATCCATCATAGAGCTCGCACTGAGTTATGGGTCTCGTCTCAATACTCGACGTGTGGTTTCTAAAGGATTTTTACGTTTACACATTATAAGAATAACATATAAGATTGCGGTTATAGCTGAGCCATGAATTCAATAGGATCTCAGATTCCTAGAGCCAGGTTCGATTCCTCGATGTAGGTACCTACATAAAATAATATACCATTACCGGCCGGCCTACTTTTAACATTTTCCAATATTACATTTATTTTAAAATAACTTATATATTTAAAACTTAAATAAACAAAAAATATGTACTACCACTTGGTCCCGGTTGTTTTCAATGGTGGAAACAGTCGTTAAGCCTTGTCGAAGGCCTTCGGGTCATTCTTCTCAGCTTGAGAACATTCGACACTGGGTTGGCCACTAATGCCTCCACCAATCCGCATTGGAGCAGCCTGGTGGAGTATGCTCTAGACCTCCCGCAGTGTCTGTGGGGGAGACCCGTGCCCAGCAGTGGGAAGGTGCAAATAGATACAAACGTATAGGTACTGCAAAAATCTTTGCCAGACTCACCTTTGGCCCCTCTACCAATCCGCAATGGAGCAGCGTGATGGAGTAAGTACTCCAGTACAGAGCTGCGGGAGGTCTAGAGCATAAGTATGCTCTAGTCTAGAGTCTAGACCTCCCGCAGCTCTAGATGTAGGAAGACCCGGGCCCAACAGTGGGATGGATGTCGTAAGGCACGATGATTCTCTATTTGGATTCGAAATCGTAACTACACGTGTAAAGTTGTTAAAGATACTAGAAGCAGGTACTCTACAAACCCTATTCCATATTTCCTGCTTCTAAGAGCACAAACATGCTTATTCAGTGATTTAGAAAATAAGACGCACATGGCAGAAATTTCTATTGAACGGCGGCGGTGCACTACACTTGCAACACCATTAGAATTAATACTATTTACACAGTATATTATGTAGAATTTATACTTACATTTTAGTTTCTTAAAAGAAGTATCGTATAAGAAAATAACAGAGAAATGCCTTCAAATTCTATTAGGCTTTATTAATTCATTAGTACGTAGATTAGATTAAAAATACTTTATTTGGGACATTAAATTGCAAATAAAAAATTAAAAGCACAAACAAAATAGGATAACATAAAAATAAACATTGAAAGATAATTCAAGATCACGGAATACACGTAGCGCATTTACTACCTACTTAAAAATTAAAATATGCATAAAATCTAATACATATAGGTACATTTGATAAAAATCAATTGAAGCACTAAGTTACACATAATAATATGTAGTATTTCATGCAATGACTTTAACACAAAGTAGTCAATAGTGATGTGTGAGAAGTGTGTGCTGTATGTTTGAAAATATCTGGGAAATGCTGGATATAATTTACGAAACGTAAGCTGTACTAATTGAACATTTTCTTGTGTTCTGATACTCAACAGGCGCCCAGTCTAACCGCAAATCCTTTAAGTGCATATCAGCGGGAACTCAAGCCAACGACCAACGACAGTAGCATGCTCTTATGTTTACGATCGCGCCAACGATACGTTTGTTACTTGTGATGTTATTGAAGTCTACATGTAACATACATTCAAATAAATTAATAGTTTAAAAAAACTAAAAAAACACACTTTTATAAAAAATCCAACTAAAAAAGAAATCATGAGACCTTGAAACCTAATCGTGGTCAAAGTTCATTACAAGACTTTACCACAAGTGCAAACACGACTATGATACGATATTCCATCATGGAATTCCAGTGCCCATCTTCCGGCTTCATCATCAGACCTTGAAACCTAATCGTGGTCAAAGTTCATTACAAGACCTTACCACAAGTGCAAACACGACTATGATACGATATTCCATCATGAAGTTCCAGTTAATATCTTCCGGCTCCATCATCAGATCAGTTCGACAGTACCATATTATTGTATTGTCATCAGAACTACATACAGCTGCCAATTTTCATTACGCTACGATCCTTGGAAGATGGTTAAATTAGCTCTCTTAAATTCCACTTTAAAGTAGCTAATATCTTCCGGCTCCATCATCAGATCAGCTCGACAGTACCATATTATTGAATTCAATTCAATTCAATTCAACTAATTTATTTCGCTATGAGGTGATTAGACACGCTTAATGAAAGTCTAGGTACCTAACTAAAAACTACTTAAACTACTAACTGATCTATATAAGGCAAAGGATTAGCTATTGATTATTGAATGAATACCTAATCCTACACAGGTGCCTAACTTGCCTTAGGATTAATTTACAATAATTACCTACCACTAAGCTAAGTTCTAAGTCACGATAGACTATCTATATGGTCATCGGCTTTAGGAAGAATTTACAATATTCTTATCCTATGCCCTAGTGTAGGCCGAGAGAGAAAAAAGCCGGAGGAAAAAACTCTCGGTACTCATTTAAAATTCAAATTAATTTTTACAGAAAAATGTACAGTATGACCATGACATGATTAGGACAGACACGAGACAGCCAATCGTGTATGCCAAGAATCACCCCATATGCCACCTGCTTACAATTTTTAGTATAATTAATACAGAAGCATAGTGATAGCCTGTCAGAGTTTAATTCAGTCCCATGCCTTTATATCATCCAAATACTCCTGAATATTATAATAAGCTTTTCGACATAATGTTTGTTTGATGGTTTTTTTAAACCTTTGTAAAGGCAGAGACTGAACCGCAGCCGGGACTTTATTGAATATTAGAATAGACATTCCTATGAAGGAACGACTTTTCTTACTAAGCCGGCAATAATGTTTCTCAGAAGTACATACAGCTGCCAATTTTCATTACGCTACGATCCTTGGAAGATGGTTAAATTAGCTCTCTAAGATTCCCTTACATTGTGAGTTACATACAAGTGGACCTAATAAAAGTATGTTAACAATGGTAAAATACCTTTAACATAAACTAAAAGCTGAGGTCCACTGACTAAAATAAATATTTTTTCGGCAGTTCCATAAATGAACTCATCTCCCGAGTTCAAGCAGATCATAACTTACCTACTTCAAAAAATTTATGAATCTAACCTTTTAACTATCGTCGCGTCTAAAACACATAAATTATATTTAGAGCTAAACATAAAAAAATACAGTGCCTTTGCACCTCTCACAATTTTTGGAACAAAACTAAAAGAAAAAACAGAAGAAAAATATTTAGGACTAATGCTAGATTAGTACATTATCATCGAAGTTGCACATTAAAAAAACTTGATCTAAAGTATATAAGTAAGCTTCCCTTATTTTGTTTTTCAAACTACCGACAATACGCTGTTGTTTACCCTTAAATAATACATAGTTAACCATACCAAAAATGTTAATATTCAACCCAAATCTCAATTTTACTTTAACCTGTAATGTGTAACACAACAAGTGAACGTATTTTACCTGCCTTTAATGTCTGTCTGTCATGTCCCCATGTTCTTCTCGTTCTGTTCCATTTTTTCCGCCGATATCCAAAATGGCAGTTGCATAAAAAATCCTTTCAGGCGCAGTGAAGTTTCATCACCGGCTTTGAATGGATATTCATAACAGTTATAGGTATAAACTACGTCGAGCTATAGCGTTACAGCTAGATTTAATTACAGGTTGGTCTTCAGCTAAATATATTCAGTAGGTAGAACAACACAAACTCTAACATCAAACAGTGCGTAGGTACTGGAACTATTACCTATTTTGTTGTTTTGTTTGTTGGCTGCGTACAATTGTAGCGGTGATTGTCATGAATGAGACTTGGGAATTAGAATTTTTTTCTGTAGGTTCTCCTCATAATGTAAGCACTAAGGAACGATATTACATATTCTTACCCCTAAGAGAGTACCCCCTTATAGTAAACTAGTGGACGCCCGCAGCTTCGCTCACGTAGAATTAGACCCATTAACGACGTTTACCCGTCTAACGACTTCAAAAACGGCAAAGTTTCATACTAAATTTGCACCCCCGTTTTACCCCCTTAGGGGGTGAATTTTCAAAAATCCTTTCTTAGTGCTCCCCTTCGTTATAAAAGGAACCCCTGTGCAAAATTTCAAGTTTCTAGGCCTTATAGTTTAGGCCCTGCGTTGATATGTCAGTCAGTCAGTCAGTCAGTCAGTCAGTCACCTTCTCCTTTTATATATATAGATTTGTATGAAACTTCGACAATTCTAAAGCTACATTAATAGAAATTTAAATTTGAGCTATTAGTTAGTAAAAGTGTGTTAATAAAGAAATACCGGTTTTCATACGGGGTTCAGTTCCACCCTATGAGGTATAAATTGGGGGTTGAATGTTTAAATCGTTGTAAAACCTTAACTGCTGGGCTTTAAAGTATGAAATTTTAATGTAGGATTGTTGAATCTATACTCGTACCATACAGTCTAATACGCTTGCCCTAGAAATATGCAGTTGTACAATACATATTCTGAATAACCACAGAGTATAATTTAAACCCTGAAAATATTCGTCGGTACAACAGTCAACTAGCCAAAGTGTAATTTTGACAGTAAACTAATCTCACATAGATAATGATGTCCATATACAAGGTGTCCCAAAATTCAACGATAATCCTGAACCAGAGGATGGCCCTGCTAATGACTACTTCAGGAAAAAAAAGAAAAAAAATATATCTCGATTTTTTTTCAAATTACATAATAAAAAGGAAATTCTTAGAAAATTTACACCCCTCATGATATTTTTAACTACCATGACCACAATTTTTGAGATATTTCTGATGTTTTTTTTGTATCCGTGACCTAAGTAAAACTGCTATCTACCACAAATGTTAAAATTCCTATAATGTCTGTAGTTTTCACACAATAAACAATTAAAATCATTGTTTTCCCAAAAAAATTTGATCAAATTTACTTTCAGTCCACTTTCACTCATTGTGGTGTAAAAAAAAGTATGGACACCACTATGGCAAGTTTTTTTAAAAGTTGACGCAACTAATCAAGATTCCAAAATGGTATAATACTCTTGGAAAACTAGTCACAAAAAAAAAGTGTAATATTTCTAAACAAGAACCAAATTTCATAAATTGTACTTGTTGATAGTTATCATGTGCCCAAAATATGATTTTTGTTGTAAATTTCTTGGATTTAAATGGGACATGTGCGTAGTCAAACAAATTTAGAAGAGGGAGATGAATAGAGAGAGATTACATGTTAGAGGTAGATGTAGATGTCGTTATCAAATAACAATAGGGCAGGTAGAGAAGTTGCTGTTCTCAGCAGGCAGTACGCTCTGCTTCTTTTTTTACTGTACACCCTTAAGTATTCAATTGACGTGTGAATCAAGTAATCTGCAAATTGAACTGACTTTTCATTATTTTGGACTGTTTAACTTCAACTGGGCCCTTTGAGTTACAAGGAAACTTAGATGGAAATAATTATTTGAACTTTTTACAAAATAACTTGCCAGACTTATTAGAAGACGTGCCTTTTAAGTGATTTACAAAACATGTGGTTTTAAAATGATGGTCGCCCAGCTCACTATGCCCGTCCTGTGCGAGACTACTTAAACCAAGAGTATCCAGGGCGTTGGATCGGGCGACTTGGTCCTATCTTATGAATACCCCTTTCACCCGATCTAAACCCCCAACATTTCTTCTATTGGGGTTGTCTCAAAGACAGGATCTACTCAAACATTTTTCACCACCAAAAAACCTTTTTTGGGCACAAAGTAAAAGTTATTACTAATCGACAAGAACAATTTTTGAAATATGGTTCTTGTTTAGTATATGTAAAAACTGCCATAATTACACTTTGGCTAGTTGACTGTTGTACTGACGAATATGTTCATTACATAAGCTGAAAATTTTTGATGAATTCCAACCAATGTCCACCCAATTTGACAGCGGGCACCAGCTAGTGTAAATAATCGATAGTTTTTCTCAAAAACAAAATGAGTACCTATGCTCATAATAATTACACGTTTCTACACTGTGATTATTACCTACATATAACTAAAATAATTCCTATAATACCTAGTATTTTATTATTCGGTGGAATATAACAAAAGCAAATCATTTCATGAAATTAGTTCATTAATTTGTCTATAAAATTGTAAATATCAAAATTCTATACGTCTGACATTCGGGATACCAACTTCATAGCCCGTAAAATAATAATATTGGATTTTGGGTACGCGAAGCAAATCAAAATGAACACAAATTGTATTGGGACATGCCCTTAAACTCGGATGATGTTTTCGAGCGTGAAAACAGCCGAGAAGCTGAAAATATTTATTAATTTCTTCGTACTGCGAAACGACTGTTATTACTTTTGGGAATCGCATGTCAAAGTCAAAGTCAAATAATTTATTTCGCCATGAGGATTATACACGCTTAACGAAAGTCTAGAACAAACAAACTACTTAAACAGAAGAGATATAATGCTATTCTAAACTGATTCATATAAAGTAAAGGATGAGCTATTGATCCTTGAATGAATAGCTAATCCTACACAGGTGCTTAAGGCTAATTTACAATAATTACCTACCACTAGGCTAAGCTCTAAGTCACGATAGACTATCTATCTGGTCATCGGCTTTAGGAAGAATTTACAATATTCTTATCCTATGCCCTAGTGTAGGCCGAGAGAGAAAAAAGCCGGAGGAAAAAACTCTCGGTACTCTTTTAAAATTCAAGTTAATTTGTACAGAAGAATGTACAGTATGACCATGACATGCTCAGGACAGACACGAGACAGCCCATCGTGTATGCCAAGAATCACCCCATATGCCACCTGCTTACAATGTTTAGTATAATTAATACAAAAGCATAGTGATAGCCTGTCAGAGTTTAATTCAGTCCCATGCCTTCTTATCATCCAAATACTCCTGAATATTATAATAAGCTTTTTGACATAATGTTTGTTTGATGTTTTTTTTAAACCTGTGTAAAGGCAGAGACTGAACCGCAGCCGGAACTTTATTGAATATTAGAATAGACATTCCTATGAAGGAACGACTTTTCTTATTAAGCCGGCATTTAGGATACGCTAATTTGTGGCCGTTCCTTAGTGTTACATTGCGTAAGGCATTTAGGTCACTACGACTTACAAACTGATGCCTATTTTTACGAATATACATAATGTTCTCATAGATGTACTGCGATGCAAGGGTTAGGATGTTTATTTCCTTAAATTTTTCTCTAAGGGAGTCTCTACTTTTCATTTTATATATGGAACGGATAGCCCTTTTCTGCAGAATAAAAATAATATTAGCATCCGCTGCATTACCCCAGAGTAAAATGCCATAGGACATTACACTGTGAAAGTAACTGAAATAGACCAATCTAGCGGTATCGACATCCGCTAAACAGCGTATCTTTTTAACCGCATAAGCTGCAGAACTTAGTCTATCCGCCAGTCGACAGATATGGGGTCCCCACTGCAACTTCGAATCAATGGTGAGACATCATGACATCATGACATTAGATTTCTCGAAACAATGACTAAATCAACGTGTGTAATTATTAACGGGATCCTACTCAAAATTCCAGAAAAATGACGAGTTTCCATATAACAAGTATTAAGGGCTAAATCATTATATTGTAATAAAATTCATTCATCCTTTAGCGAGGACTTTGCGGTTCAAAATTGGAAACAAATGATATATTTATGATTAGGTGTAATGTTAATGTTATCTTAAAATTTATTTATATTAGACCCTTGTAAATTTTTAATATGTATTAAAATATACATATTAAGTAACATGAAGACATTAAGATTTTTCACTTTCTTATCCTAAAACCGAAGAATCTTAATATCATTAACACAGTTATTTATTCATTCTAGTGATTTTTGTGGTATATTACGTAGGATGTGTAACAGAACACGAAACATTGACAAGTAAACATTAACATTAAAAATAAGGACTGCTTGAAGCTGGTAATAAATTCTTTATTTTACGGCACTGCACCTATGTTTCGCATTTTATTATTTATGAAATAAATAATTTAATGTTGTATGCTGATGACAGAAATAAATTCAATTCATTTATATCAAAATTTCCCGAGAGTAGTTTCAGTCCCAGTACAGCATACTCCTTCACGGAAGAAGTTTGCCTTAACAGATCTTTTAAGATCATGCAATAAATAAAATATTAACAAGTACTCATCTCTTGTAGTGTATTGTGCATCTTGGAGCGGCTTTTAACATATAAGCACTTCGAATCCTTTTTATTCGAATTCATTTCAAATAAACGGAAATACAAGCACTCATTTTTACACCCATATACGGGCCCAGCTTATAGCAATAGTGGTCGATCCCTTCCTCAAGTTAATAGGATTAAGGTCTCCATCCAAATTCTATACACGATGTTCCATGTTATATTCCTTTATGGAGTTACATAAATCAACAGTTTGTGTATTGAATTTAATGTGTTCAAGCTTATTCAGGTACATATAATAATAATAATACTAGTGGATGCCCTCAGCTTTGCTTGAGTGGAACTAGGCATAACAATAATTTCGTTTACACCTAGTAATATTATATGTATAGCCCATGTCACTCAGTGAAGATGGAGCTTACTAATGGTGAAAGAATTTTTGAAATTTGTCCAGTCGTTTTTGTGTGAAAACATTACAAGCATACAACAACATTTCCTCTTTATTATATTAGTATAGATTGCTATTCTCCAAACACGATTTCATTTTGATATATACATAATATACATATATATACAGTCCATCCATCCATCCATCCATCAGCCTTTTTGGGTCCACTGCTGGACATAGGCCTCCCTCAATCGTCGCCATTCCTCCCGATCCTGCGCCCTCTGAATCCAACGGTTTCCCGCTGTCTTCTTCAGGTCGTCAGTCCACCTCGTCGGGGGGCGGCCAATATTTCGTTTTCCGAGACGCGGTCTCCACGGTCGAGGACTTTTCTTACCCAACGGTTATCAGTCCGTCGAGCGACGTGGCCTGCCCATTGCCACTTCAGTTCGCTGATCCTGCGAGTAAACACAGTATACACAGTATACATACAGTACTAAGCACAGTATATATAGGGTAAGCAACACAGATTAAATATTTTTTAAATACCATAGAAATATAGAAAACATGAATATAATTACTTCCGAAGATCTGCTTTGATGATCTTCGGAAGTAATTATATCCTGGTTCAGAGCAAAGACTTAAATAATTTATGAAAGTTTGTGAGGTATCTACAAAGCACTTCAAAAGAGTGCCAATTTAGTGGGAGACCAGATTTTATCTAAATACCTATTAATTTTAAGAGTTAAAAAAAATTAACAACAGTTTTAACTTTAAAATAACCATATATAATATGGTAAGTAAGTAAGTATTAGCAATAATAACTAATTCTTATTTCTACAATCCAGTACTAAACTAAGGTACTACCATTTCTTTCTGTAAATGATTGTTATTTGTAGTTTCATAATTTTCTTTATGTTTGGAAACGTAATACAAAATACAGCATCATCTGTGTTTGCTATGGAATTGGCTGACAGTGGAACTTCATAATTGGGATACAAAATACCGACATTAATTGGGACTGAGGTAAAGCTTCTTACTGGGTCTTTAGTCCGGATCATCGCCTAAGGGTTGACAATTTTTTGTATTTATCATATACGAGTAAAACGTATATTTAGGTGTAGTAAAACTTAGTATATATACCTTCAAAACAGTAATTTATTTTAGCTCATGGTCATGCAAGAGCGGCAATTTAAGTAAATCTTATTTTAAATTTAATCAGTGGGTATTGAAGCATTCAACCAAGTAGGTTCTAGGTCCTGAGGTCACCTGGGGCGGAACCACCCCAGTTATAATTTTTTTAAAGGCAATTGTTGCTCAGTTAGAAAGGTATGGTTTTCGGTAAAACTTCTTTAGAGGCAACTATATTATTCATGGCACCTGTTACTGACTTGGAATGAGACTCTTACGAATAATTATCTAGAAAAATTGAACTAACACTAGCATCAACTAATGAGACAAAGAGAACTGTGACTAACAGTCTCACCCAGCACCAATTCACATATCAAGTATCGAACTGAACAACGAATGTTCTTAATAACACTGCACTGTGTCTAATAACTAGAATTACGATCCCAGTCCCTGGTTGGTGTTACTAACTCGTTTGCTATTTTATATCTATAAAATAACTTTCTGTATAATTTGATACAAAGTGTGTGAATTAGATTTATTAAAAAATCCATATCCATACTAATATTATAAATGTGAAAGTGTGTTTGTTTATTTATTTATTTGTTTGTTTGTTTGTTTGTTTGTCCGGCTTTCACGTCGCAACGAAGCTATTATATGGTATGGTTTTTGTGTGTGGAGATAGTGAGGAGGGTGGAGAGTGACGTAGGCTACTTTTTACCGCGGTAAAACATCCTCATGGGAAGATATCGATGTTTTGTTATTTGCTAGATATTTAGTTCCGGATGTTGTTAATAGATGGCGTTGTCATGTATGATAAACAACTCATTGGTAATTCCCTTTGACCACGCGGGCGGAGCCGCGGGTAAAAGCTAGTTGCCAATATTTCCTTTTAATCTTAATAACTTCTCTTATATCACGTGTTTGTAAATTTTAATTGTATAAATTAAGTAGGTAGGTAGGTATATGGAATTAAATCATCTCACACATAATTTTTTTTTTTTTTTATGGATACAGGATAGCAAACGAGCTTGCAGCACCACCCATCCGCTGCCGCCCATGACAACTGTGACTGACTTTGAACAAGACTCAATTAGGGACTGGGATGGTTAGTCCAATTAGTTGAGAAAGTTAATTAGAACATTAGTTGGTCAGTTCGTTAGTAGGTATGAGGACTGGGGACTGTTAGTAATAGTTAGCCCTGTTAGTTGGTGTTAGTAATAGTCCAGTTAGTACTTGTTAGTAGGAGTCTCGTTCTAAGTCAGTCACAGATGTGTTGCTACCCTTGAGGACTAAGATGGTCGCCTCTAAAGAAGTGTAACCGGAATCCACACCTTTCCAACCGGACCACAATTGCTTTAAAAACAATTATTACACGGCAGAAATGGTACTAGGTACCGTGGCGGGCGGTGGTACTGTCCCGGGCGAACTCTATATGGAACCAATTAGCTTTCATATAAAACCTATTTGGTTCCCTATAGGCTCTACCACCTATGATTATTTTTATTAATTTTAAATAATTTTTATTAATCATAAATCAGAGTTTAAAATAGTTGTTAATTATTAAATTAAGTTAATTTAAACAATATACACATTAAAGTTGTGCCTCTCTCAAGGCACGTCACTGAGCCAGGTCTTCGGCCCTAATCATTCCCCGTTTCCCAAGTTCACCCCGCCACCTGGCAGGAGGTCGTCCCACTACGTTTGCCTGGATGCGGTCTGTACTTGAGCAGTACTTTACTTCAACGGTTGTCGGCCCTCCAGTAGACGTGGTAAGGTTATTGCCATTTCAGTTTGATAGCATAAAGCCAGCTATGTCGATAACTGTTGTCCTCTTCCGAATTACGAGTATATCGTTTAACGCCTCCAGAACGCATGTAGTTTCAATTGATTCAAAGGCTTTCTCACATACACACACAGGGGCTGATTCTTCAGAACTTTTCTGACATCTTAAAATTCTTTTTCACTCTATGAATATGGTCTATGGTGCCTAAATAATAAATACCTACGAAACCCAGGGTGGCTAGAACTCTTTCATTACCTACTCCAATAAATATACTGCAATCCTAAATGAGATCGTATGTTGCAATATTTCGACGATGATCCGTTGTCTTAAGAAATTTGGAGATGGGCGTGATTAAGGATTAAAATTTCGTTACAGGGTACTAGTAATTCTCAAAGGAAATTAACGTATATTGCGCTATGTATCAAAAGTCACCATGACGTCACCAATATAATATTAGAACCTATTTAGAGTTTACCACCGCCACCTCACTAATTATCTAATCTATGTAATTGTTACAGATTAATCTAAGAAATTAAACTACAACAATTGAATTGGTAAGTAACATTTAAACATCTTATACGTGAGAATTGCCTTATTAATGCATTCAGTCTGGTCTTTGTAAATTCATAATAGATGAAGGGGAGACCGGGTACAAAAGTAACACATTGTTTCATTTACATTATTTTACGATAATTTACTATATTTTTGATGAAATATGGCATTTCATTTGATTATTTACCCGTAGTATTAAACATATTTGAGTAACACAAAAGTTTATTTATACCTTTGCCATTTAAAGTAATTTAGTAATTAGTCTTTATTGCAGAAACTTTAAATTACAAGGTTCGCTTAAATATTTAAAAAAATTAAAAAAAAAATGGCTTTATTATTATTATGTATCTCTTTAAATTTCACGGGTCCAGATTTGGACCCGGTAATTTGGAAGGCTTGCGTGGGGACACAGGTCCAACACGTAGAGGCCCCTTCGAGACATTTTAATGAGTTATGATGTGGCACACGTGGCGGATACCACCCTCGATCGACTGCACCATCAATTGGTACACCCGAAGGTGGGCCCCGCCAGATGTACAGGAACTATTACAAAGGAATGGAAACTATATTGGGTCTATTGTGGTGGATTTAGAGGGACTGATACATGGGCTATGGAGAACTATGACACCTGCCATTCAGATCGTCACAAACCCAAAAAGCGGCAGGTGATGACTCGCCACTCACTGTATGGGCTACCCAAACATGCCGACGCGCTGGACGGCAAAGGCGGCAACATGTTCGCGAGTGGCTCAGGGTGTCGAGAGGTGTACTGCGCTTTAAATGAGGTGGTTTTACCCACTCTACCAACTCGCGACTTACGCAAGTTTCACTTCCACCCTGCGAGCATATAGCTCTAACGCCCCACTCTGGACGGCCGGTTAAGGCAAGCCAGAGGTGAGACTCCTGCGGCCCCTCCTGGGGTCCACTCCGACCAGCCAGCAAAGGCAAGCCGGAGATGGGGAGCCTGATCGAGTCTCCGGGGAACTCGGGTCCGTGGGGTCGCTACTCCCCAACAGCTCGCCACAAGCTGCCCTGCGGGCTTATTATTATTATTATTAGTAATTAGTCACTTATGTAAGCAATAGAAACAAAAAACTTATTCTCTCGTCATGAATATTTCATAATAATAATACTTTATTTTCCTACTTTTGTGTATAATAAAGTGTTTTGTATTGTATTGTATTAAGATTCAGATTTCTAATCAGATTGACTATAATGGCAAACAAAGTGTGCCTCATCATCGATAATCTTTAAAAAAAAATCAGCTTTTTTGTACAACTACATGATGGTAGTACTTTTACCTTGTACTTATTTATTACTTTTTTGACACGGCAATATATGACATATTCTGAAATTTATATGTTACATTATAATCATTGCAAGTGGTTCATACAAATTATATTACGGGGTTAAAGTAAGCTGTTACCTGTGTCCCCGTACGTTTATGTAACTTTTGTACCCAACCACGTTTTTGCTACGAATGCTAGGTAGGAATTCGTAAATTACCAACAGTGACACGTGATACAAAACAAGTTCATCGGGGTTTACTATGCAAATAATTACATTATTATCATCACTTTAATAATTATGTAAACAATCAACAAAGAAGCGTCAAAAAACTTGAATTACAAAAAAATAATAAAACAATATCCTATAGGTATATGTTTTGGTAAAATTTCAAAATGAATATTCAGTAAATAA
This sequence comes from Carterocephalus palaemon, assembly GCA_944567765.1. Taxonomy (NCBI): domain Eukaryota; kingdom Metazoa; phylum Arthropoda; class Insecta; order Lepidoptera; family Hesperiidae; genus Carterocephalus; species Carterocephalus palaemon. Next base: position 8,152,811 of record OX155651.1, on the reverse strand, counting down.
TATGTTATCCTACTTACTTATAAATTAGAAATCATTCAAATAACGGGTCATTTTTCCCGAAAAATATCTTTTCCAGTGCTCTCTCGAGGACCTATTCAGTAACACGATAGCAGTTTGTGGGATAAGTCTGATGCAGAAAAGACATTTTCCGAAATAAAAAAATGAATTGAACGACAAATTATACAGAGTCCACAGAGTCGACACAAGGTGTACCGTCGTCATGATATCGCATATTAACGCTACTCCTATTAAAGATATGATACGATTAACCTTTGCGCGTTGTACACTATTTGTACTCCTGCTACTTCGACAAGCTATGGATATGATAACTCTAATAAAAATAAAGAAATTCATTGTTAGAATAAAATACATAGATAAACATTCTATCAATAAAAATGAATAATAGATAGAGAACAAATATAGGACCAACAAATGTCTAACACATTTGATCAGCACTAAACCACACACCATTAGCAATACATTTCTTTTCTCGAATCTAAATTTTCCATTGTACACCAATACTAATTTTAAATAGGCATAGACAGAAGCGCATAGCGACCAACATATTGATACAAACAATAAATAATGGTGAACTAAACTAACCTTTTCCATTATTTGTTTCGAAAAATCGCAATATCGAAAAATAGCCATTAATATCAACTGCAAGTTTTCTACGACAATTTGGTTAACACTTATAAAGTTGTGGATCGTCCTCCATCTTGGTAATAAGCACCAAGTCGTTATACACAATACTGAACAGACGAAAGACAGTAGAATAGCAATAAAATACAATATAGTATTCTCGTACATGCTTAGATTAATTACAACTTTTTATAGAATTTGGTAAGATAATAATCAAAATTTTGACTAGGCTTATTGCTAACACGGAGCATTTTGTTGGCTAGTGCAAAATAAATGTTTAATAAGTTAATATAAAAACAAGCACACCAATGTATGGCTTTGAGGGGTCAGTTCATGCAGTGAAATATGAAATATCTTGTAAAAGAGTTTTTATTTTTGTACATTGGCAATGTTTCTTGCTCTGGTTCTGCATCCTTTATTTAGACATGACAGACTGCATCCATATTATAGACATTTAATTAAAATTTTTTGAAATAATATTCCATTAAGGGTATAAAAATCGCTTTATCAATCTTAATTTTATACTTGGAAAATTGAAATGATAATGGGAAATAAAATAACAAGCATCACTATGGATGAACCAACAAACCAACAAACACACTTTTCCATTTATACATTTATAAGGATACCATTTGTGGAATTTCGTACAGAACCGCGTAAATAAATCTTTGAGTAGGTACATCAAATGTACAATTAATTATAATTTTATGTATTGAAGCGTATATATATATAGGTACCTATACGCTTCAATAAAATACTTCAAAAATTAAATGCATAAAAAATACCTAACGTATTTAGTTTATATACGTATTTTGTAAACTAAATCCCAGAAAACAAATGTTGCTGATGCCACTCTCTGTACACCTTTAGTAATATTTAACTTCGCCTAATATTATAAGAGTTGTTTTGTACAGCTACGAGTAGCTAACTTTATATTATACCTACAGAATTCTTGTTTAGCGAGGCCAGATTGCGCTTTACTGTTTATCCGTTATTATCATAACGAAACGTTGTGCTGATTATAAAGTTAAGTCATCCATGGCTGAATAATGAAATAAGCTACGATTGATAACACATGTTTAATTTTAATAGCATCGCTGTTGTTTCAATTTATTAATAAATTATTTTAATATTATTTTGTGCATTATTATTGAACATAGTTATAGAACTTAGAACATAGGTATGAGTTTTTCCATATGCCTGAAAAACTCAATTAATACAATGGGGACTAGATATCGTTTCTTTGCTCACCAGTTGGCGCCACTGTTGACTAAGGTCAAGTTGTCAAAGGCAACTATAAATTCTGAGCCATAACAAAGTTTCAAATCTTGAATCTCATTAAGTTTATTAATTATAAATAACTATCATCATATCGAGTAGCTATGCCGCAATGTTGTGCAGTACCGTTTTGTTCGGAAAAAAAGGAGGACACATGTTTCCAAAAGAAAAAACTGTTCTAAAACAGTGGCTAGTAGCGATTCGCAGGAATAACTACACTCAACAAAATATTCCCGTGTTTGTAAAAAACAATTTAACCCCAGAGGATTATGTGTTACCCAAAGAATTAAACACAGAAAATCATACATTTATATATCATGAATTTACATACATTTTGTCAGTAAATTCAAGATAATCTTAATTATTTATATTATCACAACAGCTTCCAAAACGGTGGTGCACCATATTCATTATAAAAAATCGCATAATCAATATTTACGATGATTTCACGAAGGAGATCACTTTTCAACAGGTAAATTAAATAAATTATAATTTATGTCATGAAAAATGAATGTTATTTGACCTCGCGCGACACAAGCGCCTCTAGTGGAAAATTCACACGCGATACTCCCCATTACAACAATGTACGTAGGCGGGATGATAAGTAACTAGCCTCTGCTATTTAAAAAGTTAAAATTAAAAAAATATCTCATTTTTAAATTCGTATCTCTGGCCACCTGTGTTCTTAATTTGAACTTGGTGGCGTGAAATTTTTATTGATTTTTTTTCATTTGAAAATATATTTCGTCAACTGTTTTAAGTAATACGAGTGAAGTTAAATAAAAGCTTTTAAAATTCAGTCAAAACAGTGGACTCAATCGGGATGCCCGGCTCCAAAAAAAGCCATGACTGTAAAGTCGGCTGGAAAAGTGATGGCTTCCGTCTTTTGGGATGCAGATGGGATCTTGATGATTGATTACCTTCCTAAAAGTCAAACAATTAATGGAGAATACTACGCTAATCTTCTAGATAAGCTTCATCAATGTATTCAGCAAAAACAACCAGGTTCGGCGAAAATAAAATCATCTTCCACCAAGACAACGCTAGGGTTCACACATGTGTTAAAGCTATGGCAAAAATCAACGAATTGAAGTATGATTTGCTGCCCCACCCACCTTATTCGCCTGATCTAGCACCATTAGACTTCCACTTATTCCCTAAGCTCAAAACTTTTTTGGGCGGACAGAAATTTGCCACAATGAGTAGAGGAGTATTTTGCAGGCCTCGAAAGAAATCATTTTATGGAAGGCATTACTGCTTTAGAACGAAGATGGAATAAGTGCGTAGAGGTTCACGGAGACTATGTCGAAAAATTAAATTAATTTTATCACGGAAAGTTAAGTTTTTTCTTATTAAGCTAGTTACTTATCATCCCGCTCTCATACTACTATTATCTTTCTACTAGACGACGCAGGGTGCCAGGTGGAGTAGCAATAATAGCAATAATATCATAATTTTAATGAAACTTTATACTAGTCGAAAGACAAAAAAGAATAAATTATGATAATGATAATAATATGATAATGATATTGTTCTCCTATGTGTACATAAATGCAAATAAATAAATAAAATAAATAATACCACCTGTCGCTTTTTAGATCATACTTCATAGCTCATGTATCAGTACCTCTAAATCCACCACAATACACCCAATATTGTTTCCATTCCTTTGCAATAGTTCCTGTACATCTGGCGGGGCCCTCTTTCGGGTGTACCAATTGATGGTGCGATCGAAGGTGTTATCCGCCACGTGTGCCATCTGTCATGTATCACATCTCATTAAAATGTCTCGAAGGGGCCTCTACGTGTTGGACCCCTACGCATGCCTTCCAAATTACCGGGTCCACTCTGGACCCGTGAAATTTAAAGATATATACATAATAATAATCACACATGGCCATCTGACCCCAAACTAAGCAGAGAGAGAGAGAGCACGAATGTTTGTTATGAGTGGGATTCGAACCCACGATCCCTGGCGCAACTGGCACTACAAATTGCGTCAACGGGCCAGTCAAAAGGCCAGAAAAACTACGGCAAAGAAAAAGGTCGATATGAAATAAAACAACGTTAATTTTATATATTAGTATAATTGTCCACCATATTTAACAATTCAACACTTTAATCATATTATACCTAATGCAAGAACATAAGAGAAGATATTTTCATTTGACAAAGTCTAATCATAGAGCAAATATATATAAATATACAGAAAATAAATAGGAAATTGAATACATTTTCCAAATTTTATTTTCCTTATTTCCGCCTAAATTTGTTTTGATACTAGAAATATTCGACTTTAAATATTTAAAGTCGAATATTTCAGTTTATCTGAAAGTTTCTGGATTCTAGAAAATAAGACCAGATGAGAGACTTATGTTACATTGATTTTCAAAGTAGTATATGCCCTCACAATTTATGCATTTTGGCATTCGCTACAACCATTGTAAAAAAGTGGATAGACCAGTGTTCCTTAAGGACATCTTCAATGACTTTATGGAACGCATTCACTGCCGAATCTGGGCTCGTATAACGTGTAACTCTAAGTTTGTCTTATGACGTACTTACATATAAAATGGTTTTCCATATTCCCATGCCTAATACAGTACGAATTTGCTGACTTTAATTAATAACAATTATATTGTCAATTTCAATCACGGTGAACGGTATCAATATTGGATTCTGTAACCGCAGTCGTTGGGCGACTTTCACCGACTTTCACGTAAAGCGTCATGAGATGATCACGTCCACTTCTGAATTCTCCAAGCCACGACTGGGACTTCATCACCAAATGCTAATTGAAGTCTCTGGCAACACAAAACGAAAATTGTAACTAAAAAAATTATTGAATAAATCAAAAGCCCCACTGCGTAAACTGAAAAAATATTTTCATTTTTTCTTAATAAATAAATTGAAAAGATAAAAGCAAGTAAAAAAATTAAGCATTTTTTTTAATATGAATGATCATCGTTGACAGTGTTCACAATCACTTTCGGAGGCATCATTTGATAACTAAATAAAAATCATAGTTAGTGTACTATTTAATGCTTCCACTGATCTGACTCGAATAAACACTCATGCTGGCGGGTCGGCATGGTCGGGTAAAAATCAGTAAGCGAAAATTTTTACGAGTTAATTCCAGTTTAATAGCGACACACCATTTTCTAATGAAAGCCTATGTAAAAAACAAATGACATTCGCGCATGTCTTATTTTCGAACTACGTAGTATATTTATTTTATGTGGCCAGTTCCAGAGACTTATGACCCCACATACTAAGTACGTACTACATAACATAACTAAACTTACTTTATAGGAGAATCATAAAACAATTAATCTTAATTCTATGTTTAGTGACAGCGGTGACAGCCCAGTCGCTATTGAACTCGCCTCTTACTCAAGCGGGCCGGGCTTAAATCCAAGCGAGATGCTTGCTACAAATACTAAAAAAGCTAGGTATTACATACATTAATATGATGTTTCACCAACAAAATGTAGCCGAGACTCATAAGTTTAATTTTATTTTTTTATAACTGTCATACACAGCATAGTATATCTTTATACTCTGACAGTTGGAGAAAACATGTAAGTATTCATTAACACTCAATTATAATGTAAGTTAAATCTATTAAAAGACATTTAACGTCCGTCTTTTTTTCTGTGTAAAATATTTTTTCCAGTGCTCTCTTGAAGATCTGTTAAAAATAACGACAACGCATTGCGGAACTAATCGAAAAAAAAAAATACATTCAAGCTCATCAATGAGTCCTAATCCCATGAGATATAAAATTGTTAACATGTCACTTAATAAAGCCACTCCTATTAATGAAATTATTCGTTTTGCCTTCACTTGAGATACACTTGTTCTATAACAACCCATTACCGATATTGTGACATTCACAAAACTTATAGCACTAATAGTCATAGCTACATAAAGAGGAAAAAGTCTCAAAATTAAAATTGAAATCATTGGAAAAATATTTTGGATTACACCGTCAGTGATGCATTTGACTACAAGGAATATACCATAAGCCATAACAGTACACTTTCTTTTTTCGTGGCTTATATTTCCCATATATACAAACACCAATCTTACGTAAGCAAACACTGCAGAACATAAAGACCAGCTTATACTGATAAGAAACAAATAACCGTTCAGTAAAACATTAAAGTACTCTATTTCCAACGAAAAGTCAGCTAATAAGTAAGTCGTCATTGAAATTAAATGCAAAGTTCCCATCACTATTTGGTTAACACTTATAAAGTTGTGCAATGACCTCCATCTTGGCATTAAGTACCATGTAATTATGCATGTCACTGAGCACAATATTGACAAAGATACGCCCGCTAAGTACATGGTCGCATTCGGTTTCATATCCATTTTAATTATAAAAATCAGTTACAGAACGAAAATACTATGCACTCAAGCATACCTAGTGTATGTATTGTATGAATATGTATGAACCAACATCCCACTCGGTTACCGCTTATTATGAGAGCAGCGTAATTAATTGGATGTAATAAAGAACTGAACCCACTGCTAGTTATATTAAACTGGTGGGCGCCTGCTATAATAATATAAATAAGAATATTTTAAATGCTTTGTTTCTGCAGCTTAACTTTATAGAAGTCAATTAAAATGCCGCTCGAAAAAAATAATACCAGAGTCGGGAAAATTATTGTTTACTAGTGGACGCCTGCAGCTTCGCTCACGTGGAATTAGACATAACAATAGTTTCGTTTACGCCTAGTAATATTATATAGCCTATGTCACTCAGTGAAGATGCAGCTTTCTAATAGTGAAAGAATTTTTGAAATCGGTCCAGTAGTTTTGGCAGCGCACGCCAGAATAGCTCGCAGATGGTAGATATTTTCCTACTTACTTGACACTTATCGTCATATTTTGGACAATTCACACAATATCTTTATAAATTGTAGCCTATGTGTTATTCTGATGTATAAGCTATGTTATTGTAAAGTTTCATTAAAATCCATTCAGTACTTTTTACGTGAAAGAGTAACACACATCCATCCATCCATACATACTTACAAACTTTCCCCTTTATAATATTAGTAGGATGTTAAAATTATTATGTTTTAGATTTTTGTAATGAACCTCGGAATCTGGATGTATGTAAAATAACCAAATAACAATGAAACAACATGCGTATCGTTTTATCCCTAGTTTAATCCACAGAATTGGTCATTTTATGCATTGAAAGCTATATTTTTATGAGTTTTATCCTATTTTCTAAAGATTTTCACACAAATACTATAAACCTTATTGGCAGCATAGCATAGCTTTGTAGTGTAGTTTAACTAATGGAAGAAAAATCGAATGAAGTACTCATAATACCAGTGCCTATTATATTGTTGATAAGAGTATATTATATTATGTTCATTTAATTAGTTGGATTGTGTAAATATAAATTAACGAATGATTAGCTGACTCGTTTTGTAACTTTGAGACGGTACCATATTACTCTTAACTAACTAAACTGCTTTACATGTATAGCATATTTTTAATTACACTATTATTCACTGTTCTACGTGCTGGCGGGAAATAGGCTAGGAGCTGTCCTAGTGACGCTCCAGGAGTTGTTCGATTCCGTCATCAGTAGTAGAACTCCGGATACGTGGCACACAAGCGAGGTAATACTTTTCTTCAAGAAGGGCATTAAAACCCTTTTGAAGAATTACAGGCCCATCGCTCTCTTGAGCCTCGTCTACAAGCTGTTTTTGAGGGAACAAATCACATAGCGCGCAGGCTTGATGACATCTAGCCTCCCGAACAAGCCGGTTTCTGATATTTTTAATAGCATTTCCAGTATAATAGCAGTACGTAAGTATCTATATATATAAAAGGAGAAGGTGACTGACTGACTGACTGACTGACTGACATATCAACGCAGGGCCTAAACTATAAGGGTTAGAAACTTGAAATTTTGCACAGGGGTTCCTTATATAACGTAGGGGAGCACTAAGAAAGGATTTTTGAAAATTCACCCCCTAGGGGGATAAAACGGGGGTGCAAATTTAGTATGAAACTTTGCCGTTTTTGAAGTTAGTGAATGTGTAATTCCACGCGAGCGAAGCTGCGGGCGTCCACTAGTATTCTATAAATTGTATTACATATATGTATATCGGACTTTAAATGTAGATACAAAGTACCATATCTGGTTTGTTCAATACAAAAATTATATTTCAGCAAGACAAAGCTTGGAAATATGTACATGCAATATACGAATAAATAAGAACACGTCAGTGAAAGTATAAAAGTCCAAAGAAATTCAATGCGTAAAATTGAATACATGAAGATTAGGTCAAGTACAAGCACATAGCTTCGTACTCAGTAACTTTATTATTAAAATAGGCCTTCGTACTTTGTAGAGAATGTATTTACCTGGAAAATTGCCATGAAAAGCGAAATGATGCTCAAGTACTGGAAAAAATAAATTCATAGTAAGAATCATTGAAGACGCTTTATTTTATCCAATTATTGTTTTAAAATAGAACTATTTCGAGAAAACGGCATAAAATTCGTGGCTGGTGGGCTGTTCGCTGCGATCCATAGACGTCCCACTGCTGGGCACGGGTCTCTCCCACAGACGCAGCTGCTGGAGGTCTAGAGCATACTCCACCACGCTGCTCCAATGCGGATTGGTGGAGGGGTTAGTGGCCAACCCAGTGTCGAATGTTCTCAAGCCACCTGAAGGTCTTCGACAAGGCCTAACGACTGTTTCCAACATTAAAAACAACCGGGACCGACGGCTTTACGTGCCCTCCGAAGCCCGGTAGCGTCCATGAAATTTTGCCACTAGCGGTCACCCATCCACAAACCGACCGCGCCCGTCGTTGCTCTTTGGATCACATTGAATCGACCCGAGCCACTGGGCTATGGACGCTACTCAGTTGTTATCTCTGATGTTACCTAGTTAGGTAGTTGTATCATAATTATTTCGAAGTGATCATTCCTTCGTTGTCCTTCCTTGTCAGTCATAGAGCAATACCTAATAAAGTTAGTTGAAATTGTTCGAGCCGTGAGGTTGGCTATCCACACACACACTTACTTACACATTATCCGAGTTAATATCCTAGTTAATGTACTAGTCGACAAACGAACTTTTTAGTTTTGCTGGTAAAGGTAAATAGTTGTATCTCTTACATTAATTTATTGTTTAAATTTATTTCTAACTCTCTTTGCGAATTTATTTGCCTTAAAAACATAATTAACATAGAAAAAAAAGAAACATGCCATGACTTAGCAATGTTCGCTAAGCCAACAGCGTTACTAAATATTCAACAGTCCAGTCCAGAGGCCTTCACGATACTCTTAGTATCAACTGAGTTAAGGAAAAGATGGAGAGGGAGAAAATTGTAGTGCAAATGATCCTTAATGAAAATTACCTTAGACTTGCAATGTTATTTGAGAGATGAGAGATTTAAATGATGTACAAATATTTCAATTTTTAATCTACAATTATTTTTTTACCGAAGTTCACGGTGGGTAAAATGTTTACAACACAAAATAGGACTGTGTAGAGGTTTTCCTATCGCTGAAATGAAGCCGGTAGTCACAACAACACATACTCTTAAATTATAACTTCAACTTGTCAGAAGTACCGATTATTGCAATTTCTATTTGCAGCCTGTGTTCTGCTGCGACGCCTACATATTCTGAAGCATTCCCAACTAGATTCATCAATCTAAAGATATTGATGATTGGTGGCGTTACTATTTTATGCACTTAAATTAAAGGTTTGCACAACATTGTTATTATGAATACATTGTAATCAGACAACAAGCTATGTATAAGTATTTACTTTTAATACTACAATAAATTTAAAAAAAAAAAGTATTTTGTTAGTTAAAGTATTTAATTGTTGTAGGTTGTTCGTATCCCCTTCTCGTATAGATTTAACATTTTTTATTTAATTTATCCAATTTCATTTTTCATTTATTTTTGTAATAAGTTGCAGTTCGTAGCGTACCTATTTTCCGTGGTTAAAACTAGACGATTGCATCACCCAAATAGAGAAAAACCCTTAAAAATAAATCTTAAAATAAATAAATCTTATTTTCGCGCACATTGTTTTTTATTAAGCTAGCTAATATTTGGTAGCTGTTGCCCGCGACTTCGTCAGCTTTAAAAATGGCATCTGACATTTGGTGGTTGTATATAGTTAACTAGTGGACGACCGCAGCTTCGCTCGCGTGGAATTAGACATTCACTAACTTCAAAAACGGCAAAGTGTTCATACTAACTTTGCACCCCCGTTTTACCCCCTTAGGGGATGAATTTTCAAAAATCTTTTCTCTGTGCTCCCCTACGTCATAGTAGCTTTATGCATGCAAAGTCTCAGCCCGATCGGTTTACAATTGACAAAGTTTCATACTAACTTTGCACCCCCGTTTTACCCCATTAATTTTCAAAAATCCTTTCTTAGCGGATGCCTACGTCATAACATCTACCTGCATGCCAAATTTCAGCCCGATCCGTCCAGTGGTTTGGGCTGTGCGATGTCAGTCAGTCAATCAGTCACCTTTGAGTTTTATATACATAATATAGATTGTTACGAATCCGGACGCGTAATGAAATACTGAGCACGCATGAGGTCACGGTCTTTGTTTTTTCAAGTAAATATTGTTGGCGCGATCGGTATTCAGTTGACCCTGTATTTTGCGCCGAGCGTTGTGGGTTCGAATCCCACTCATGACAAACATTCGTGCCACACGAATGTTCATCACGAACACTTGTGTTTTTTGATTTATTATGATTGTTTCAATACACTTAAAAAATAATCCTGGTTAACTAAACTATTGTTATGTCTAAATCCACGCGAGCGAAGCTGCGGGCGTCCACTAGTATGTATATAAGAGACTGATAATGAATAAAAAATCAAGTATAATAAATTGTTTTAAACAATTGTGTTCAATTAGGTTCAATTGAAGTAAGTTTTAAACGCCGTATTTTTTTTTTTCATTATCTGCTTCTTTATTGTAATTAATCACAAACGCTATAAGCGTCATATGCATAATAATAATATGATGAACGAAAAGGTGCAATAAACAATTATACAAATCCACACTTAGCTGCGACCTATACACGTCCCACTGCTGGACACGGGTCTCCCCCACAGACACAGCTTCGGGAGGTCTAGAGCATACTCCACCACGCTGCTCCAATGCGGATTGGCAGTGTCGAATGTTCTCAAGCCACCCGAATGTCATCGACAACGCTTAAAGACTGTTTCGATCATTGAAAACAACTGGGACCGACGGCTTAACGTGCCCTCCGAAGCACGGTAGCGTCCATGAAATTTTACCACTAGACTAGCGGTCACCCATCCACAAACTGACCTCGCCTGTCGTTCCTTAACTCTTTCATCACTTGGAATCGATGCGAGTCATTGGACTACGGACGCTCCATGGAATCCACACTTAATTCGTATAAATTACAATGTGGTCAACATTGTATAATCATTAAAAAAAAAATATTAACACATATTATTTTACTTTTTTTTTATATTTAGGTAATTGTTGTTTTGTTATCACAAAATTAAAATAATTCGCTCCAATAAAACGAGGTAAATAATATTCATTATGAATTTTGGGGTCTACTTTTGTTCTTAAGTATGTAATGTCTTCCCAAAGAACAAACGTAGCGAGTGATACCTACCGCGCATCTTTGTCGTCTGTACCTATTATTCTACAATGGAATTAAAAACCTTTTATCAGATAAAACACCAGGTAAACATAATTAGCGTCGACCTTGAATATCTACGGGATAACGTAATTAATGGACCGTTCGCGTTCGGTTACGTGGCCGCAGTAAACAGTTTACAGTGAGTCGCTCTTGTATTACAGGAGCACTAGGTCAAGGCGGCATTCGATACTAACGTAAACCAGTTACTGGGAACTAACGCAGTTCCCATACTAGGTCAAGATCGTGCTGATATAATGGCAACACTTCAAATAGTATCAGAACATTGCAACCCTCAAAAATAAATGGGGGAGTCAAGAAAATGCAAGGCAGTTAGCCAGACGACAGTTAGAGCTTCTCACTCACTTTAGCTGCCCAATTTTAGATGAGTATATGAGATCGTATTATGGAAGCTAAGAAGTTCCTTGTGCCGCGGTTAAAGGCCTTAGCGATGTCGAGGCTCCCTCTTGCTGTCAATTGTGCCCAACGATGAGTTAAATCATCAGCTGATAACAGTATTTGAAGAGCTGTGTATTAATTACGCCTGGACAGCAATGAGGTAATCGCTATAGGCTTGACACTTCGATCTTTATCAACGGCAAGCTACACCAAAAATTGTCACTTATTCACATCTAGCTTCACCGCATTCCGGCCGATCAAAATCCGAGATAGCCATCAATCGAATAAAAATCGAATTTTTCGGGACGAAAAGTAACCTATGTCACTCTTCTGGCTGTATACTACATCTATGCAAAAATCCCTTAGATACATCACTCCCTTTATAAGGAGAAGGACAAGACAACAAATCAACAAAAGTTTATAAATCGAGTAGTTATTACAAATTTTAGTCAATTTGTACGAGAACCTTGCAATTTCTCGGCATAAAAAATTAGCTTATGTCACCCTGCAGGCTCTACATCTCTCATCTATACAAAAAATCACGTCGATCCATCATTCAGTTCAGGGATTAATGGGAGAAGTCAACAAAAAAACAACCGTACCGTGATAAGAAATCTTTGCATAAAAAATGTATTTACCTTTCTGTTAGAATTTATTTTGAAATATGACAGCGTAGCCGTCAAAAAACAAATTACTTCTAATGAGGATGGACTTCACTTGAGTAAATTACGACCAACGGGTAACAAGAAATTTCCATTTTGCGTTGTGCTGATTCTACGAAATTAGGAAGATGGCAACATAAACGCTTTGCGATGTTGTCAATTATACGTGTATTGTAGCTTGTTGAAAATAATAACTTGATTGCTATGAAGCTTCAGTAATAAAGGTTATTACCGACCGAACCTAAAATTAATTCGCCAGATTGAAGCAAAATTATCAATAAATTTATTAGTTATAAATTATCATCGTGTTTATATTTTAATATAAACACAACTGGCAAAGGTTTACCTTTGCCAGTAACTACCAAAAGTACGTGTGTACCAATAGTAGGTACCTACCAATAGTAGATTGAGCTACGGAATTGTTGAATCATTGGTCTTAAATCAAAGAAAAAAACACACATGGTTTACCGAAGAACTCCCCTGGAAAAATTGAAATGATCTAGTTATTTAATTTTATTTTTTGTATCTTATATCCTACTGTAGTATTTTAGCATGTTTGTGCATATACCCGATTGCTAAGAAAGTGCTCATAGCTTTGTGTATGTACTCTATATGCTCTAAGTGTTAAACTATTCGCGATAACGTTTTAATTTTTTTTGTGAAGAATTAGTACATTTAAAGCTTTAAAAATAAAAGATGTCGAAGTTACTCAAAAAGCGATTTGAATTTTTCACTTCCGGATTTTTATACGTAAAAAAATTCAAATTTGTAATTCGATAAAAAATTAAAAACTTCAACTTTTTAACTATAAGAAGCAATACTTCTTTTTTACAAATAAATTGATACAAATAATAAGCATTTAAAAATAACGGACTTCATTCTTAGGAAATTTTTAAAATCTCATAACTCAGCAATAAAGCATATGAAAAAAACATTATGTGTATATATATATATATTATTTATTATACATTCACGTCTACTAGAAATATATCCACGTCTACTAGAAGTACTGACCAGTATAAACAAAATTCACGAAATCATTTTTTTTTGTCCGCTTGACGTGAAATGCCCCATAGATATTATAAGATGCAGATTTCTAATGGTGAAATAATTTTTGAAATTGGTACAGTAGTTTTTGTGTGAAAACATTAGAAACAAATCTTTCCTCTTTATAATATTAGTATAGAATTACGATGGTTTTTGCAATGCAGTCGCCGGTTTTATTTCTAACAGAACGTGGAGATTCTAAATCCGCAGATTATTGAGAAATGATCTCCGGCCCGTTTCCCGAAATGGTTTCCGATTCCGCGAGATCGGTTAGAGGCGATAAATCTTTTAAGGTGGGGTTTGGATTGAGTCTTAAAAAACGTTTTTAAGTGGGAGTTTTCTCAACATTGTCCATTTTTAATTTTTTTTAATATGTTGAAGCTTATAGCTTATACTCTCTGACGTATTTTGATACCGTCTTCGTGATTAATGTTTTCAAAGATAGAAGATATAGATATCTTCTATCTATATCTTCTATCTTTCAACAAAATCAACGGAAACTAAAATTTAAATGCAAGAAAAAAGAGCAATTGGATGCTAGAATGAAAATATGAATTTTATTGGTAACTTAAACACTAAAACTTAAATCTATATTTATAAAGAATGCAATTTGAATGTACTCGTAATTATTATTTTGTCATTGTCATCATTTATTTTGTTATACATGGCATTGGCCACAACTCTTGTGTTTTTCTTTTTTTTAACTATCAAGTATTAGGTAGATTTATACATAAGTAGAGAATGCCCGATTATTTTTTTCTGCAGTTCTGTAGGAAATTTTCAGATTGCTGAAGTGGGAAAAATTTGATCTAAATCTCTCCACTATTATTGGTTTTTTTTTTTTTTTTTTATATATTTTTTTTACTCGGTTTGCTGATGATCTCAGAATTCTTTCGCCAGAATACAAACAGCTAGTATAAATTATTACAGACCTCGATAGAGAATATCGGATGTGGGTCTATCCTCCTTTATCTGTTCTGTGGGTCTATCTATGAGAAAACAAAAGCTATGACAAACAGTACAGTAGAAGAGCCAATCATTGTAAATGGCCACAAAATTGAGTATGTTAAAGAGTACTCGTACTCGTATCTCGGCCAAGTTATTTCGCTAATAGAACAAAGTTCAAAGGAAATTGACGCAAGGATAGGGAACGCTTGGAAAACATACTGGAACTTCAAAGAAATATTAAAAAACAAAGAAGTAGGAATGTTCTTTAAAAGAAAATAAATTAATACATATATTATCAATGGTATCAGAAAAATAAAAAAGGAAACGCGGCAGACAATGCAGAAGATGGGAAGACGAAATAACAACCATAGCAGGGCCGGCATGGTGAAAGCCCAAGAGAGGGCACGTTGTAAAGAGTTGGAAGAGGCCTTTGTCAAATGAATACAAGCAGATTCAGTTGTCAAATAAAGTTGTTTCAATTTTTAGGCGAACCTTTGTACCTTGTATTTTCTGGAATAAAGCGGTGACAGCCCAATGGCTACCGAACTCGCCACACACTCGAGCGGTCCGGGTTCGAACCCAAGCGGCACGCACCAATTATATTTTTAAGTTATGTTCGATTTAAGAAATTGAATGTCACTTGCTATAACGGTGATGGACACATCGTAGGGAATCTTGCATGTATCATAATTTTGCAGGACCGAAGACAAATTCAA
This sequence comes from Carterocephalus palaemon, assembly GCA_944567765.1. Classification (NCBI taxonomy): domain Eukaryota; kingdom Metazoa; phylum Arthropoda; class Insecta; order Lepidoptera; family Hesperiidae; genus Carterocephalus; species Carterocephalus palaemon. Next base: position 8,137,420 of record OX155651.1, on the reverse strand, counting down.
TCATCAATATCAAATTTAAAAAAAATTAGGGGTATTATCTACTCTTCTTGAAACATAGATACATTGTCATATTCGTATCACCTTGGATGGAACTACATATTACTTGATTGTCACTGGGTTGGCCACTATGCCCTCCACCAATCCGCATTGGACTGCTGCTCCAATGCGGATTGAGCGTGGTGGCGTATGCTCTAGACCACCCGCATGTTACCTGCACCACTAGTTTAGTTACAGATAAGAAAATTCTATTTGTAACTATTAAGCTTGTCATTTTTGCAACTTGACAAGGGTCTGTAGTTCTCTTGAACGTGTTCTCTTGAAAACTTGCCTTTTATTTCAGTGCAAAGTTATTCCAATACAACAAGCGTGTTGAACTCGTTTTTTTGTGTCAATTTCAACAAAGTTTTGGCAATGTACGTAAAGAATAACAATTTTCAAGGTTTTCGTTTCGTACTTGTTACCAAGATACTGTAATTGGACGTTAGATAGTTTGAACTAATACGATTTAAAATAGACCACAGTAATACACTTGACGTTTACATAAACTAGGAATTTTCTAGTGATTTAAATTTAGATTACCTATCTATATTATAAAAATGAATCGCAAAATGTGTTGGTAAGCGCATAACTCAACAACGCCTGGACCAATTTGGCCAATTCTTTTTTTTAAATGTTCGTTGAAGTTCAAGGATGGTTTTTACGGCGAGAAAAATTTGAAAATTCATCCCCTAAGGGGGTAAAACGGGGGTGCAAAGTTAGTATGAAGCTTTGCCGTTTTTGAAGTTAGTGAATGTGTAACGCCAGCGAAGCTGCGGGCGTCCTCTAGTTATAATTAAAAATAAACTTTTTTGTAAATTGGTACAGTATTTATTCGTATATCTATACTAATATTATAAAGAGGAAACATTTGTTTGTAATGTTTTCACACGAAAACTACTGGACCGATTTCAAAAATTCTTTCACCATTAGAAACCTGCATGTTCACTGCGTGACATAGGCTATATAATATTACTAGGTGTAAATGAAACTATTGTTATGTCTAATTCCACGCGAGCGCTGCTGGCGTCCACTAGTAATTACATAAAATACCTAGGCATTTGACACGGGCACTGATTAAACATACCGGATTAAACAGATTAAACAGGCTAAACGTACAAACACCGAGAAAAAACAAGAATAGCACGAAACCAAAAAAAAAATAAGCATCACATGTGGTATCACGATACCGAATCTATTATTCCATCTTTTTATCAAAAAAAATCAGATAATTTGACAGAATGACATTCATACGTAGCGTCCATAGCCCAATGGCTCGGTTCGATTCAATGTGATCGAAAGAGTTAAGCAACGACGGGCCCGGTCGGTTTGTGGATGGGTGACCGCTAGTGGCAAAATTTCATGGACGCTACCGTGCTTCGGAGGGCACGTAAAGCCGTCGGTCCCGGTTGTTTTCAATGTTGGAAACAATCGTTAAGCCTTGTCGAAGACCTTCGGGTGGCTTGAGAACATTCGACACTGGGTTGGCCACTAACCCCTCCACCAATCCGCATTGGAGCAGCGTGGTGGAGTATGCTCTAGACCTCCCGCAGCTGCGTCTGTGGGGGAGACCCGTGCCCAGCAGTGGGACGTCTATGGGTCGCAGCAGCGAGCGACATTCATACATTTTAAGTTGCTTTGTTAAAATTGATTGGCGAAAGTAAATGGCGGTAAATGTAGGTATTATGATCTCCTTTGATAAGATGTTACTTATCTCGCTGTTGTATTGTTTGTTGTTAGCAATGGTCATTAGTGAAAACGGACATAAGCGTAGGCCGTTGCGCTCTTGCCCGTTTTATTGCAATTAATTTCAGACTGTTAAGCGGCATTAATCTGGATGCATATAAAATTCATTTGACCTATTTTTTCCCACTTCAAGAGTCGTAAATATGTTAAAGTCGTGTAATTGTTTGCAGTGAATACGCTCGTATCTGCAACAAAATTGAATCTCAGGTTGTCCTCGTTAGTCAAGCGGAGTAAAACATTTCAGTGGGTACATTACACATTTACGATAATTATTTAAGTACATTATTGTAAAGAAATTTTGAATTTTCATTTAGAATCTATCAAACTTATGTTGTATTATTGATATGAAAAATTTTAATTTAATAATTTTGTTATTTCTGACAATTCACAAAAGAAAAGTAGAAGCCTATATTTCAAATGTTACACCAAAACTCATATTTATCATTTCTGAAAATATAGCGGCACAAACAGTTCAATCTTGCTCCAGTTGAAGGACATTTATAATCATCCTAAGGGTATTATTTTAAGCGATCCGGAATAATTTGTAATACACAAAACAGAAAAAAAACAGTCGAACATAGAACCACCTTTTTTCGAAATCGTCTTATAACCGTGATTGAGATGGATGGCACTTCAAAGCCAAAGACTTTGAGTAAGTTACTTCGAAAACATGGCGTCACACACTAGGGCTTCGCGAAGTCAAAGCGGAACTAAAGATCAGGTGGTGATAGGAGCGAAGTTTGAAAAAAAATATCACGTAGTTTCTAAGTTTCTTGCATGGCAGCCCCTTTGGAAATACATTTAGTGACTTTTTTATTATTTGTCATGATGGAGGCTTGACACAAACTTTGTGAAAAAATTCAAATGAACTATTGACGTTCAAGAGATAGAGCCCTCTGACTGTAAGACGGACAGTGGAGGCATATTAATATAATAATGATACGCTTTTCACCCTTTAGGTTCTGAACCCTAAAAACGGAGAAACACGCATTAATAACAAATCTTTGCTGTAAAATTTATTTTTATCAGATAATGTTTGAGAAAAATTCTATACAAACTTTTATCTTGTAGTTCAAAAGGGCTCTTTACTTTTTACAAGATGAATAGTAAAAGCGATCTGTCTCAGGAATTCAGTGCATGTTTGTTTATACCAAGTTTATTTAAAATCGGTTAAGTAGTTTAGGAGTCCATCGCGGACAAACAACGTGACACGTGATTTATATATTAAGATTATAGAACTCTCAGAATATAGATAATGTATTTCTACCATGGTACAAAAATAAATCAAGTAGAAAAACGAACGACTCAAAACATTTTCATAACTCATTCCACATAAATAAATTAAATAAATAACCAAGTGTAGCGATAGGCTTGATTCTGTACCTAGCAGAACTTTTCTACTGCGTACTGTATAGTATAAATATCAAGTCAGCAAAGACATGGATATTTTTTTAGGTCACATAAGAAGAGAGTAAGAGTAGAGAATATTGCTTAATTTTTATGGATGACCTGTAATAATATACAAAATGGTCATAAAACAGTGATCTAAAAAGATACCCAAAAATTCTGGTCTGTTATCTATGTGAGACATGACGAGGGTCGAGAACTGGAATGTTCAGAACAAATTTTAAGGGTTCGTCTGTTTATTAAATAATTTGTTTTGGGTGCTCTTGGGCAATAATTCATAGCCAAAAGCTGCTTCTATTGTTCGCAATTTGAATAGATTTCGGGTCTGGATGTGTTTTCAGATAATATCAGTTTCTACTGAATTTATGTGACTGCTCAGTTTTTGGAGGTGTATGTTTAGATAAGTCTATTTAGACATTTATTTTATTTTATTATATCAAAAATCTTAAATATTAAAGCGTTTGTACAAGGGACATAGTAAACTTTTTTAAAGATTAAACGAGTTTAATAAGTAAATATTATGTACATGTACAATAAGTAACCTACATAATGGAATCAATAAATATTAAATTTTATTTTATTACGATATTTTATTGTATTATTATTGTAAAATTGGTTTGTTATATTCAAACCGGTACCTAGTGCATTTTTCAAATTTCATTTTGTTTAATAAATTGCGCTAACTGGACTAACCCTGTGAAACTTAATCTCATCAGTAATATACACATAATACATATAAGTATTATAAATGTGGGACATTCAAAATTAATTTATATATTATGTGTTTTAAAAGTTAATAAGCCCATCCTATACATCATGATTTGTTGGCCAGTGGGTACCTACTTGCCAGCCAGGTGGATCTCTAGTATATTTTTCGTCAGGTTTTATTAGAAGTAATGACAAAAGCTTGTATCTACGAGATGATAATTCTATTGGAAATGGCAGGTCAAACCTTGACTTATGTATAACAAAAGCAGATGATAAGCAACGCCTTCGCAAATAAAAAAGTTTAAGAAAGAAGACATCGTATTTATTTATTTTTATCCGACTACGCGACACAAAGAAGGGTATTGTGTTTATCAGTCTATGTATGTAGGTTTTGTCCTCTATGGGCATTCTAGAGCCAAAATCAAAACGAAAAAAATTTTACCAAGTATATCAATGTATATATCCAGGTTAGTTTATGATACAGGGGTATTGCGCCAACGGGTCTGTGAAAACATTATAAACATGACAGGTCCTATCCTAAACCAGTAAACCTAATGCGTTTACATGGTCTCCGTGTTACTTATCCTAGCTTGAATGTATCTGCTAGTAGTTCTGCGAAAATCTGATAAGATAGTATCCCAAAGGCATCCTATGATTTTTCATAATCATAACAATAAGGTTTTTTATTTCACTTTTCACCAGTTATGTTCCACATAATAGTTAGTGAGCCTTTTAAAATACACATACTTACTTCTACTACCGGGAATTTCGAGTTAGTAGAAATAGTTGTTTCCTGACCGAATTGATCGATTGAACCGAGGACCAATCTCCTTGCGACCACTAGATCACAAAACCAACGTGGCAGAATATTTTTTTTATTTCATTATTTTGTTCTGTCTGTTGTGTTTTGTGCATGTAATACCTCTTCTATTTGAACTTCAATGGAAAGAGGTTTTCCGTTTATTTCTTTGATCAGGACAGGAATTTTAAAACAAACTTTTGTTATATATCTAATCCACGCAAACGAAGCTAGTTAGCACTAGTTTTACATATTAACGAAGTAATTTTGATTGATGTATCTGTTAATGAAACACATGCTTACTTATTCAGAGTGTTGCAGTTACAAGGCCGGCTACAACTCCTTATTCAATGGTGTAGGTAAATCAACATTAAATTTGTCATGCCAATATGAATACGACGATGGTTTAATGGTTATATGAAAGTACATGTAACATAGTTGGGATAAATAACGTAGCAATCATCACATGAAGCAGTACAGGCTATAGGGCATTGTAGTGAGGCATTAAACCCTTTGAAGTAAACGTGTTTTCTGTCCATTCTGAACCGCTTTTCAAACTTGACGCTCCGTGAAATCGCAGGCGACAGGTCAGTGCGCGCGGTACACTCATTATACAGGCCAAGCGTGCCTCGAGTTAAATAAAAATTAGATTTTTCCAATAAAAAAATATATAACGTGAGGTTAGTCTAAGTACAAACTATGCATAGGTACGTGGATGTCTAACAGGCCGTTACTCTCTTCAACCAGGTGACTCAAAACACTTTTATCAAATGTTTATAGTTTGTAGGTTGGGGGGAGGGTATTAACACCAAACGAAGAAAGGAAAGCTATAAAATATTCCACTGCGAAATATCTTCTAGTAGACCTAATTACAGATAAATGGTATACATATTTACTTCAGACGTGCAATCCGAATTGGGGTTCCGTTGATTGTGATAGAAGTTTTTAGGCCGACCGTTGTCCACTGCTGAACATAGGCCTCCCCTGAGTATCCTAACTGTGATCACCAACACGCATTGGCCAAGTGCGGTGACTATTGGCTAATACCTCCTATAAATAATAAATTTATGTATCAACCACACGTTAATCTCTTATATGTACTTATGTATGTATTATATGTACCTTACCCTATTTTATTGCTTCGACAACAAGGGAATTGGTGAAAATCAAGGACTTCAAATTTAACCTGTTGTCTGTCTGCCACATATAATTTATATGATAACATCTGAAGGCACGAAGCACGTATTGTTGTAGCAGTAAGGACGAGCAGAGTTGGGTATCGGATCGCTATTGTTATAGAAATCCTTTGTAGGAAGTATCTCGTCATCGGTATTGAAACTCGAAGTATATGGAAATTGATATCTAGGGTAAAGGTATCCTGAATCTGTCTAGCTGTTGACTGAGTAGCATAATTATATTAAATCATATTCTACATGATATACGTACGTTTTTTTTTTGGGGTTTAATACAATTTATTTAATACTAGTGGACGCCCGCTGCTTTGCGTGGAATTAGACATAACAATAGTTTCGTTTACACCTAGTTGCCACCCTCTTCAAAGATCGAATTTTGTCCTTCGAACTTCATTCTTGTGGAAATCACAGAAAAAAAAGTACCTCATTACATATCCTATATTTTTATTAATTAATTCAACAATTTGCTAATATGAAGCAATTCAGAAATTGCTCACCAAAATCATCTTTTAAGTAATATATCTAAGACTACGTTGCGCGGGGCCACCCACGCCGCAATATTTTATTATTGCATTATTTTCTTTAGATTGACATTTTAAAATTCGTTTATCTTTTGAATGGAATTTCAGATTTTAATAATTTAAAAAGTATTTTACAGGTATTGAAACGGTATTTAATAGAATATAATTTATTGGGATAAGGATTAATACAGAGGTATGAATAATATAGTTTGATTATTGTCGGCACTTTTATCAACTTTTAAAATATAAAAAAGGAGTTTTAGTGGCATAACTACAGTAGTTGGACATATGGTATCGCGACACTTTTTGTACTCGTAAATAATTGTGTGTTCTGCGAAGTCGTAGTACATTATTTTATACTATCATCAACAGTTTTCGCAGCGCACGCGATGTAAAGAATATTTTAGGTAATATTCACACCTTGGGTTATATTATTGCATTTTTATTAGTGATCCCTATTTTTAAAAAAAATGTAATATAGCCTATTATGTTATTCAGTGAAGATGCAGCTTTTTAATGATGAATGGTCTTGTAAATGCCCAGTTTTGTTCGGGCATTATATTGCCACGTTAAGTCCTCTCCACGAAGACGAAACGGCGTCGGCCTGTTACGCTTTCGGTTGAAAAGTATTGAAACCGTCTTTTCAGCATGGACGTTTATCCTCCACTTATTCAGCCATTCAGCCTCTCAGGCTAAGACGGTCAAGTTACTTTTTGTAGAAAAATGATCATACCGTATAAATAAATGCGTCCGCGTGAGTACCTACTATGTTTGCCTCAACTGTCGCTTTACCTATACCTATTTGAAAAGTCATTCAACCGATATACTTATTCTCGGTTAATTAACATAAATAAGTAAAAAATGTTGCCTTGCTGATTGGCTATCGACATCTTTCTAACGAACCCGGCATCTTTGACGCTGTCCTCTTGGCCAAGCGGAAATTAAAAGAAGCCACCTTAAGTGCGCTGTCAGTGTCAACCTGTTTATAATAAAATAATTCGAGAGTACAGTTTGAAAGTATTTTCATTTTTCCTACAAATAAAATAATATTCAATTGTTGGAGTTATCTGTTTAGTGTTGGAAATATGTACTTAAAAGTCTAGATTGAAATTTCACTGTTAGGTCAATAAAAGGGTTATGTGTACCAATGTAACTTGTTCTGGCATTCTGACTTGATGTTTCTGGAAGCGTAATGTGATAAAAATGTAAAAAACAATAACTTTATAAACTAATTTGACTCAGAAATCGTTTAAGCCTTCGATAATTTCGTTAGCTGAATTTTTATTTTCTTCCATGCTTTGATATCCTGAAAAAATTCACTCACAAAATATTTTACAATTAGTGAACATATTAGTGATAATTTTCGAAGACGATATTGCCAATGTCTGCCTGCGCGCCTGACAACACTAGTATTCGAACATTGCATTCTTTTCATCCAATACTGACTATACTGAGTAGGTACTCGAAGCCTTACAAAGGTTTTAATTAAAAGAAGAAAGTTATTTTCACAAACACTTGCTAGTCTCATGGGATAATAGAACGAGAGCGGTAAATACTCGTTTATACAGTAGGTAGGTAAAAATTGAATGCTTTTCATTAGTTTTAAGTCACAGACAACCAATCCTTATGAAAAAAACTAAGCAGTATTTTTTATTAAAATCTTTTATTTAACTTCTCGTATGTATGTATGTATGTCCTGGAATCTTGCAAAATAAACAAACCTATTTGTAAATTTTAATATTCTGATATCAAAATAGGGTAGAAATTTTAGGAATTGAGTTTACAATGCCTAATACCCAAAGAATTTACCTCAACGATGTGACATAAGAATAACTTATTGATAATATTAAATTATTTACATATTTTTATTCACATATGACAGTAAAAAAATTCAATTCAAAATTCAATTCAATTCATCATGTGTAAATTTATGTCAAATAGATATTTAATGTTTCCATTTCCAATTTATTTTTATACTGTCTTTGTACGTTTAATTTTTTACTAGTGAAATAGTACCTTCCTATATTTTTGTCCATTCAACTGTAAAAATATTATTATGTTGCAAATAAGACGCAATTCTTTTGAAATATAAGAAATATTCAAACAGACTTCCATCCCGGATAACCCTCATTATTTTCCAAGAACGCATACAATGTTGTTACCGCATGTCAAAATATGTTATATATAAATTGGTCAAAGTCCGTTAAAAGGTTTATGTTAAGAAAATAAATAATTACTTGACTTAGCTTTAGTTAAAACTTTTCCCATTTTTTAATCCTTTGTGGATTAAATATATAAAAATTCTTATTTTGTATTGGATAACACACGTCAGGTAAGGCCTCCTCCAGAGCTTGCCATTTCTCATTATCATGGTGTGTTAAAAATATCCCTGGGATATTTCAGCTACAAACAAAGTTTCTATCTTTATTATATCGATCGGTTACTTGTAAGTCTGTATTATAATCTGTCTCTCCATAGTGTATCCTATATGGAAGTACACGAGGAAATCTTTAAAACCAACGTCTACACTATCATCCTAAAAATTGGCGAAAATAAACAGATAAAAAGATATAAGTATGTAATTCTGAAATTTAATAAGGCTAGATGCATACTAAGCCCGATAGATGGAGCTTAGAGTTTAAGTTAAGCCCAACTCCGTCCGACAACCGCGTGACGTGACATAATATGGACATAATACTAAAATAGTTACGCAAGTAACATATTATATCAATTTTGCGACAATGTGCTACCTTGTAGCTCATAACTATTTAACGGGTTGGGTACCTATTGCCATTCGGTTTACCTCGAGTCTTATTAAAACGGTTTAAACCTTGTTAAAAAAATCCACGAAAAAGAAGAAAAAAACACGAAAGGCTGCAAAATATTACATGAATAAACAAACCAATACACATTGGTGCAGCGTAGTGGAATTTGTTGTTGTTCAAACAAACAAAAGATTCTTTTAACTCACGGCTAATTTGAGCCGTAGGTACTCCAGCATCGTGAGCAGCATCCAGAATTGCAATAAAAATATAGTGCATTACCATAAAAAGTAAAAGGCCCAACATTTAATTTTGACTGTGCAATAAATCTAAAATTGCTTTGTAATCAAAGTAAAATTGTTTATACAATGACCAAACAGGTATAAATACACATTCTGCTTATTGGTTGCAAATGATGAAATATAGAGATTTATTGGTTCAATAAAAATCAGTTAACAGCATAAACAAGGGAGAACTGGAATTCCGTTAACGAGCATATCACCCTCAACGAGGGCGTAAAGGCCAATTCCAAGGGACGTTTTCATTACGCTCATACCTCGGTATGCGTGGCGCGTTCCTGAATCGGGAACAAAATAACACCGGCGTATGATATTATCTAGTACCATTACAGATTTACTTACGTCATTCCCTAATAAATGTATTAATGTTTTATATACTTAATAAAGATGATTTATTGACTCGGTATTTTTTTTAAATTAATAGATTACATCACTCTGCATTTCCTCGAAAGAGAAAGGCTTGGGTGTAGGCTGAAGGTATAGAACTTTTCACCAGTTGTTTAGGTCCCACTGTTCGGCACTGGTGAAGAGCTGCAGCCACCATTGAGGGAGGTTTTGACTCCACGCTGCCCCAATACAGATTAGTGGAGGTATAAGTGACCAACACAGATCGCAATTTTTCAAGTCTTTGACAAGGCATGAGGGTAATTTTACAATTGCAAACAACCTGGATTGAAGGTCTTAAAGTATTTGCCGCAGCACGGAAGCTCGTAACGGTCATCCATTGACATTCCGACTGCGCAAACTGCGCTTACCCGTTCGATGATATACGATCTAAAATAGAAATTGAGCTATGAGCGCTTTAAAACCTTTGTGAAGGCAGCTAATTGCATTAAATAACTATTAAAACATTTTCATTACTGCGAGTATTTGCAAAGCACAGTCAGGTTTCGTAATCTCACAGGCAACATTCATAGCATAAAAGTAAATTTAATTAAGAGAAACCAATGAGAACAAAAGATTTGCATGAACAAAGTTAATGCTTCCAGCAATTGTTTAGCTAATTTTGAAATGCTATTTGTTTTTATTTCTTCTTATATAAATGATAAATTTTAAATTATCATTTATATAACTCACTAAACATACCTCACTAAAACATACCTATATTGTAAAGTTTGTTTGTTGGTTTATCCTTCATCTCCTCCGCAACAGAATCATTCATCATTCAGTAGCTGATGATAATAATTAGAGAACCTCAATACCGATCAAAACTAGAACGATTTATATTATTCGACAACAACGAAGCATATTTATATAACACTGTAATACATAGTCTTTATAAAAGAATTAAGGCTCCGTTTTAATGTATATCACCACCACTACCACAACCCTTTTTTTGTCCCACTGTTGGGCACGGGACTCCTCTCAGAATGGAAGGGATTAGTCCATAGTCCACCAAGCTGGCCAGTGCGGATTGGCAAACTTCACGTGCCTTCGAGAACATTATGAAGAACTCTCAGGCATGTAGGTTTCCTCACGATGTGTCCTTGGCTGTTACAGCAAGTTCTCAGAGAGGCGAGTTCGATAGCCTGGCTGCATGAAGTGGATAAAACTTTATAATTTGTAGGAAAAATGCTTTTCCAGTTAGCAGAGCCCGGATACGGAGCGCTGTGGGAATACCCATTTCTGCCGGGAAGCTAAAGTGTTTGGAAAACATCTGTGTCCCTCGGACAGGCGTGTTTGTCGATTACATTTTTAAGTATAACATACCAACTTTCATCCCTCAAGGGTATCGACATTATGTGACTTTCGTATTGAATATTATGAATACTTCAATATTTTCTAAGCAGTGATCACTACTCTGAAGCCCGTCAACGTGGGCTTATATCTTAACCGCAATGAAACCAGTTTACGGCTTACGTAACATAATTTCAGCTATAAATTGACGTGTGGGTAAAGTTATTCACCGCAATACCACGTCTTGTCTCCAGATAGCTGAAGCTCGTCTACAAACTAGAATTCAATTTTCCAACGATCCCACAAAGTGGTCGATTATGCGCAGGTATTTGTATCCTAACCCTTCGTAAGACCGTTCTTTATTATGCAAATTCATCTTTCGGGATTGACTTTCTTCTTCCCGCAAGTTTTTCATTGTTTGTCGTATCTAAACGCGTTAGGGACTGTAAGCTTTTTTGTTACGACCCGTAAATCTGGTGTAACAGGACTTTTTTGCATAACTCTGTTAGTTCTTTTTGGGAAGAACTGTTTTGATTACATCGCACTTTATAGTATAAAGAGTTGCCCGCGAGTTTCTTAGTGTAGGATTTGTTCCACATTACGAGTAGAGCCGGCTTTCTTCACAAGCTGCCAATGGAGAAGTAGATTTAAGGCAGGCGACGGGTTGACGACTCTTCCTGTTGCACCTATGTGTCATTCAAGAGCTAGAAGAGATCACATAACATCAGAGTTTGGTAGAAATGTTGGCTAAAATACAATTGGTACATAAAATATGCAGTATCCTAAGGAAGTAGCAAATAAAATCCATAAAAATAACACTTAGATTGAAAATAATTTTCTTGAGAATCTGACTGACAGCGGAACATGGCTTTTAAAAAGCTGAAAATATTTTATGATTGACATTAATGGCCGCTTCACCTGATATCAATAATATTATAGCAGTTTAATTGAAGTCAACTCGGGACATTTCTGTATTCAAATTTTGTTTTGAAACATCCTATGGAATATTTATCTGAACCAAAATATAAATGTGAAAAATAGAAAGCCAAAAAAAGTTACGACATGTAATCGGATACCAAGTACCAGAGCCGTTCCTCATATTATACTCTTATGAATGTGCAAATATCTTCAGTTGATACGTGACTAATTGGATGAAAATGTCTTCATGAGCATGACTGAATAATTGATAATGCGATACAAGTTTTATTATTAGTATTTTCATTCGATTTAAGTCATTTGGAGCCACGCTAAATGGCGCTTTCACGTATTGTATGTCATGCAAAGTTTTGCATGCTGGATCTGTCCCGTCCCAAAATTGGCTTCGCATTTTTTCGTAATGTAAGAAAAAAAACTCTTATTAACCTATGGATTAGTGTCCATGATAATTAATTATTTATTTATTTATTTCAGATCACGACATACAGACTTAAATTTATATTAACTAAAACATTTTAAAACTGTTGCTTCAGAATAGCAGAAATCCAAAAGACATTATTAATTCTGTTATGACTGTTATGAGCTTAAGTAAAATATCTGTGTTGTTGTGGGCCAACGAAGTAAGTCTCAGCTAATGTTTTTTAAGTAAATAATTGTGTCTTTAACTAACAACTTCCCTCACAGACCGGAGAAATCGTACAATATGCCATATACTATTGTATATGTATACCTATACTTAATGCCGTAAGGCATTAAGTCCGCCCATTGTATCTCTCTTTATAGGTGTCAATAAAGTTAAATAAATAAATATGTTATGGCAATCTTGGAGATATATATACTTGTTTTTTGATTCGAAATTTGTGATAAATGTTACACATTAATATCGGAGAGTACCTCGTCTAAAACTCCCGCTATAATTTGGTGATTTATTAGGCGCGTAAAACCACAAGGATCATTTGTATCGCGTTACAACCAAGTTCGCAGATCAGTTTCGAGCAGGTGTTACTTGCAAATGATACGATAGAGATAGGAGTATGGAGACGTCACGTGTTATAATCTACGTTGTTGTCTGCCTTGATTTATAACCGCCTGTCGGATCTCTTCCGCGTCTTTGCTTTATATAACTCTTTTGTCTATGGTACAAATAGAAGGTAGGTTTATATTTCTCGCTCGTTAGGTCACGTAGACAGTTTCATAAAAGTTTTATTCGGTGAGTACCCCTTGGTACCTACGAAACTTGAATTATCAAATACCAGTCCGTCAAAGAGAAAGCATACGAGATAAAGCTGACTGAATAAAAAATGTAATGATAGAACTATAGAAAGGATCTGTAGATAGAACAGTTAGGCCACTAGCACTTCTTGATAAACAGTTACTACCTGATTAACAAAGCTGCGGGCGTCCACTAGTCAATAATAATTAGCATACTTTTAATTGGCTTCTAGACAAACATCATAGAAACCCGTATCTTAGCCTATTAAAATTAATATTATTCAAGGTTAATGGTAACTTGGGAAGTATCAAGACTTAATCGGGGATTTTAGCCCCGAAGGCTGTTTTCATAAATTATGTATTGATTGCGGGGAAAATCAGGTTACATGAGGTGGCAAACGGGTAGACGGGGCTTATGTGACATGACCTAACAAGCTCGTCATGACAAGTGGCTTGTCAATGTATCACGACAAAATTTTTAGAGCAAGATCCCAGTGCCGCCAGACGTTACTTATTTTCTCACAAACAATTTATATGGGATAAGCTAGTATTAGTACATACTTTGAGCGTGTGCATACTCGCTAGCTTGGGTAGACGGCCAATTCATTGGTATCAGATGCTGAAAATCGAAAATTTCAGTACCAACTTTTCTTATTTTCTCATGGCTGATTTTCACATATGTTTTAGTTAGTTATGTTACAAATTAATAATAGCTATTGCCAGACACCTTCCGTCGGCCCTTACCCTTGCCAGACGCCTTAAAGTTCCAGAAAAAATGATGTAAGTTTACTTATTTTCTCAAGCTTGATTTTTATGCACGACACTTGGGGAACTATTTCAACACTGTTAGTCAGCAGCCAGACCAATTGGATGGGCCAAACGTCCAGCCAGACACATATAAAGTGCCGCTAGGTATAGAGCGTGAGGTCATTATTTGTACGATTGAGAGTGACAAATTAAAGTCTCAGTACTGATTTTAACATATGTTTTAGTTAGTTATGTTACAAATTAATAATAACTATTGCCAGACACCTTCCGTCGGCGCTTACCCTTGCCAGACGCCTTAAAGATCCAGAAAAAATGATGTAAGTTTACTTATTTTCTCAAGCTTGATTTTTATGCACGACACTTGGGGAACTATTTCAACACTGTTAGTCAGCAGCCAGACCAATTGGATGGGCCAAACGTCCAGCCAGACACATATAAAGTGCCGCTAGGTATAGAGCGTGAGGTCATTATTTGTACGATTGAGAGCGACAAATTAAAGTCTCAGTACTGATTTTCACATATGTTTTAGTTATTATGTGACAAATTAATAATAGCTATTGCCAGACACCTTCCGTCGGCCCTTACCCTTGCCAGACGCCTTAAAGATCCAGAAAAAATGATGTAAGTTTACTTATTTTCTCAAGCTTGATTTTTATGCACGATACTTGGGGAACTATTTCAACACTGTTAGTCAGCAGTCAGACCAATTGGATGGGCCAAACATCCAGCCAGACACACATAAAGTGTCGCTAGTAGTCCGGTCAATTTAGAAAATTGAAATAAAGAAAATTCCGACAGAGCCAAATCTTCGTAGAGACCTTAGGTTTACCACAAGGAATAAAGTGTCAAAAGTCCCAATCAGTCCCGTGCGCTTATGCGGACTTATTCGGGGCCCAAGGTCAAAATTTTAGGTATTTTGGATTTTTCTCGAAAATGGTAAGTTTTATCGAAAAAGTACCTTAGAGCAAAGTTGTAGATCTTAAAATTCTCTATAAAAATGGTTTCTATGATTTTTTCTCTAAGACCCACTATTTTCCAGATATTGCGCTTGTAAGAATCATGTTCTACATAGTATGCACACATATGCCACGTATACAAGAGAGGAGAGCAGGGGGCAGTAAATTTCGAATCGGTTCCAAAGTATTATTTATCAATTTCCAACCCCAGTCTTCAGGGTTCAGTTCATTGCCTTGCCATGTCTGAACTTGATAGTATACTCGAAACAAATGTTGAGTAGCAGATGCCGATGTTGGAGGAAGACAAGATAGCTGTACTTGCTTTTTGTTTCGTGTATTTTTTTCAAATGTTAAATATCTGTTATTCAAGTAGAGGGGATTCGGTAAGGGACCGGCGGTCATTTTAGAGTAAATTTTCTTAGAATAGTATAATGTATACATAAAAGAGACACGAGTATGTGTGCATACTATGTAGAACATGATTCTTACAAGCGCAATATCTGGAAAATAGTGGGTCTTAGAAAAAAAATCGTAGAGACCATTTTTATAGAGAATTTTAAGATCTACAACTTTGCTCTAAGGTACTTTTTCGATAAAACTTACCGTTTTCGAGAAAAATCCAAAATACCTAAAATTTTGACCTTGGGCCCCGAATAAGTCCCTAAGCGCACGGGACTGATTGGGACTTTTGACACTTTATTCCTTGTGGTAAACCTAAGGTCTCTACGAAGATTTGGCTCTGTCGGAATTTTCTTTATTTCAATTTTCTAAATTGACCGGACTACTAGCGACACTTTATGTGTGTCTGGCTGGATGTTTGGCCCATCCAATTGGTCTGGCTGCTGACTAACAGTGTTGAAATAGTTCCCCAAGTGTCGTGCATAAAAATCAAGCTTGAGAAAATAAGTAAACTTACATCATTTTTTCTGGATCTTTAAGGCGTCTGGCAAGGGTAAGGGCCGACGGAAGGTGTCTGGCAATAGTTATTATTAATTTGTAACATAACTAACTAAAACATATGTGAAAATCAGCCATGAGAAAATAAGAAAAGTTGGTACTGAAATTTTCGATTTTCAGCATCTGATACCAATGAATTGGCCGTCTACCCAAGCTAGCGAGTATGCACACGCTCAAAGTATGTACTAACACTAGCTTATCCCATATAAATTGTTTGTGAGAAAATAAGTAACGTCTGGCGGCACTGGGATCTTGGACCATTTCTTTTAAAGCTGTTTTCCTGTGCTGTGCTATACATTTAATTTCTAAAATTGCACATCATGTAGAAAAGTCATTGGTAGATTCCGCTTGGATTTGATCTCGGACCCCTCGAGTGTTAGGCGAGTTCCATAGCCACTGGGGTCACTGCTATGCTGTTGCCTGCTCATGGTCGATATTATAGGACTGAAATTCTCTGAATTTGTTTCTGGTATATAAAAGTGATAATATGATCACCTTTCATGCTGTTGACTCATATGGAAAAGTTTTTTTTATAAATTATAATGGATTTTTTTTTTCAACTATTTAATTCCAACTGCTATTTTAAATAATTTTTAAAAACTCCAACAGTAACAACGTTTAAATTAATGTAATGAAAAAAACCCGCCGTAAAATTACAAAAATTGATTTCGCCCGCCCAAAAGTAAACATAATTTAGGTACTTACTTCGAGTTTCTCCCAATTCCGCTAGGCAGATAAGTTTATTTAAGGCGGCTTTAACTGTTACAATATTGTCTTAAGTTTTAAAGGCGAGTAAAAATAAACATTGTCTTCGCTTATTATCTCAAGACCTCAGCCGACATGATTTAACTTTGATGGAATTCTCGATGGTATGTAATAAACTAACTCCGCCAGTTATTAGTAGTTTGAACGCCTCTAAATGTCTACTTGCATTAAGCATTACCTTAATTGATTACAATGTCAGTTTAATTTAGTTTAAATTTAATGTTATGTTGAGGTCAAAAGGCCCGTGTATATATCTCTGACCGACCACTGAGGGGAAATGAGGAACTTACTTACTGAGGTGTGATGCAATGTTATGTGTAAATTTTTGTTCTCAACAAGTCATGACAACGTTCTAGGCTTTGAATAATATATAAATCACAAGGAAACTAGAAAGCCGAGTAAAAATCACTCGCTTTTCATTTCTTTAGTCAGCTTTAGATAATTGTGTACCTAATTGCATCATATTTGCAATTCAACTTCACATAGCATGAATTCCTCGGAAATCCGCATTTCAATCTTATTAGGAGCATAACTACACAAGTTCCGCAGAACTTCGTAGTATTGAGCTAATAGGTATGCAAGTACCACAGATAAATACGTTTGCTGGATAACTAAATACATTTGCTCAGAACTTGGTCCAAGTCAACATCTGTACAGATGGTTCCAGGAGACCATTTAAGAAAATATTCAGTTACATGATATAAATAGTTGAACCTACCAATTTATTAGTAGAGCAAGCATATTATGTAGGAGCCCCCAGATCATTGCGTCGCGTCTGCGTGAGTCTAGCAAGGTAAGAAATAATCTTTATTTTGCAAGATTTTATTTAGTTTCACCTGTCCCGACGTTTGTCGGTACCTAATCACATTTTGCAAGTTAAATTTGATCCACTTCCCGGATACCGATTGAGCTGAAATTTTGCAGGCATGTGTAAATCGGATGACAAGGCAAATTATTATGACATAGTGTTGATATGATGATGAAACCGGAAGGTGGTCATAGGAACTCGGTAGTTAAACGACACAACCCAATCGAGTTTGGGCTCGTATGATTCGTCTTGACAAGTACTTTTGTGCTAGATGGTAACCAGGGTTTAACGATAGAGCTGTTAGATGGCCATAGAATCTCGGTAATTAAACGACCCCCCCTCGATAATTAACCCCATCGAGTTTGGGCTCGTATGATTCGTGCTCAAAACAACGTCTTGCATCAAATATACTAAAAAGTTAAAAATAAACTTAAAGGAAAAAAAATTAACACGTTTATATTTATAAAAAAATTGGTTCTGTGATAAGAACGCAAAGATTTAATACAAGATGTCATGTTTTAGGGTTTCATAAAATTATATAATTAGGTATGTACGATTTAGGATAATTGTGTCGTAGACGAAGAAGGTTAATTATAGTTAAAGGTTGCAATGTATGTACCTATACAAAGGTATGACATATTCTTATCGGGTTTAAATTATTTTAAACTTTTCAGTTTCTTTTAATTTAAATATCAAAATCTTGTCAAGGAAAATTAGATGTTAACTTATTGACTTCGAATTCCTTAAATGGCGTGATAAGATTTGCCAGTGTTTCCCACTTGGAGGAGTGTAAATTTAGTGATATTAGTAGCGATCTCTTTCCGGATTATGTGAAGACGAATACGTCCAAGTTCCGTTTCTTGAACAACTTTGTATGTCGTTACGATTAACGAGGTAGAGATCGAAATAGACTATTTATAGAAAATTCTAAGAAAACTTTATAATGATAGATAGGTAATAGTCAAAATCTATCGGTTATTGAAATTATTTAAGTAGAAAATTGATAAATATTATTAATTTAAGGTGGGATAGCAAAATAAGGATTGAGATTGGATTTTTAAAGCGGACGTAATTATAAAATAATATAGATTGTCGCTGCGACCCATAGACGTCCCACTGCTGGGCACGGGTCTCCCCCACAGACACTTCTGCAGGAGGTCTAGAGCATACTTCACCACGCTGCTCCAATGCGGATTGGTGGAGGGGTTAGTGGCCAACCCAGTGTCGAATGTTCTCAAGCCACCCGAAGGTCTTCGACAAGGCTTAACGACTGTTTCCAGCATTGAAAACAACCGGGACCGACGGCTTTACGTGCCCTCCGAAGCGTGCTTCGCTACCGTGGTAGCGTCCATGAAATGTTTGCCACTAGCGGTCACCCATCAACCGACCGCGCCCGTCGTTGCTTAACTTTTTCGATCACATTGAATCGAAGCGAGCCATTGGGCTATGGATGCTACACATATAGATAGTAATATGAGTAAATTATAAAATAATCAACGAGGTATTATAAAGAGCGAAACAATACAGCAATCACAAATATTAAAAGTATAACTTTTATCTCCTAGTTTTATTTTATTTTACTTTCGGTAAATGAGATTTAATTTCAAAATAAAATTATTGAACCAAATTGCGTAGTGCGCAGTATTTATGTTTTTATTTAATATATTATTATTTGTATAACTGGCGCGCTTAGTAACCAAAGAACATTAGTTCGCGGGCGGGATGCCGACGTTCAGAGCAAATAGCAAACCGCCTACGTCATTATGAATTTAATTCAATACCAGCCGCAGGATGCCTCGGTTCGGAGAAACATGATGCAATTGAAGTATCACAAGCTCTGTCAAAGTACGTAATTCCACAGAAATTACCAATGCTATAGTATCCCACATACCTACCTATTTAGTAATTGATTTGAAATATTAAATTTGATGTATAGTGAAATGAATGTTATTAATTTAAGATTAACTTGAACTTTACCTATGAATACGAATAAGTTTGTTTAAAAATCAGGATTCTCTCTTCAGCCCACATTAGTCCACTGTTGGACATAGACCTCTCCTAAGACACGCCAATGAGCCCAATCCTCGGCTCTCCTCATCCACTCCGTCCGTTATTCGTTGCTAGGTTAAATTTTAGTTAGTAATTATGCTAGCCTACCGTAACCCGGGGATTCTTCGCACCGTTGCATCTGCCCCACTGCTACCGGGACCGCTACCTTGTTCGGCCTGGTGGGGCGGCCAGGAACTAGAGGCCGTGGTAAGGGTGTGCGAATCAAGATGGGAGGTGGTGGCCTTATCGCCACCCTGGGCAAGCGGGCTGGCGGTCGCTGTCACCGATTCGTTTTTAACAGGGGCCCTGCTACCCGGTCCTGTTATTTTATATTGTTACTGTTATTATATTTTATAGAGAGGTATAGTTTTATAGCCTACGCTTATTACGCTTATTGGAGGAATCCACGCAGATCTAGATTGGTTGGTTTCTCCCCCTTAACTGCACCCACCTACTAAAATTCATACTCATAATAAATACTAGCCCTGACGTAGGGTCGTAATTATTGCCTTCATCATGCTAAGGCTAAAGCCACACCACTACCTACTACGTTATTAGGGTAGTTAGGTACTTTGTTTTTGTTATTACTTTGATTATTTGTTTAGTGCTACTTACGTACACTTTGGAGATTTTTATTTATAGAAGAACCTATTAACATGATATCCGTCGTGTAGGTGGCCCACGCTATATTCAAGACTGCCATTGACACCGTAATGAAGAATCATCAAACATACAGGTTTACCCACGGTCCATCCCACAGCAATTAAAGGTATATAGGTAAAAGGATTATACCAAGTTATCTTTGGACTTAATTGCGTATAGCCCTATTTTGAAATGGTTAATACTAAGCTTTGAAGCTAGCAAGCTTAAATGGCAATGGGCTAGTCCATTATCCGGAGAAGAGCAAGGCAAGGCGTTTATCAGAGTACCTACTAAAGGTCGAACAAATTTTGAGATATAAATACCAAAGATTTTAATAATATTTAATCTTAGCAGGCTGAGCTCTTCCGCAGAAATGAATATCTACTTGTTATTATTTTTTATATATTACCTAACATTAAACATACATACTCTTTACAATATAGAAATGTAAAGTCACTCTTTACAATAAAAGAATGAATGCCTGAACCCACCTACAACTTACTTAATGGAAGCTACAATATAGAATTTAGAGAATGTTAGAGGGGGAGCTTTTTATTAATCAACATAAGCAGCTCAGCTTCTCTGGCAATAACATAGGTTTCGTATAAAGTAACTACAAACAAATGCGCGTTTAAACAAACAAAAAAAGTAATCTCCCGCTCTTTAATATGTGAGCTCGTTATAATAAATGTATAAAATCTAATTAAGTAAATACGTCACACAGTTGGCCATTCCAGAACATAAGCCTACGAGTTCCCAGAGAGTTGTTACCATACACAGAACAATATTACAAACAAACTTATACACAGAACAATATTACAATTTTACAAAATTAACTCTAACTACTCGTGGCAGTGGTCGCAGCCAATCGTTACATTTATGTTCAAAGCTTACATAGCTAGAACTTGTCGATGTTGATTTCGATACCTTATGTCTTGGACAGGACGGACCTACATAATGACTGTTCTGTCAATGCCCAATGCGAAGTCTCTAACCAACATTTCGGGTGAGACTGAATTTCACGGACAGTAGACGCAACCTTCGTGATATTCAGAAGTCGCAAATGACATATTTTACATCATCATTTCTTTCGAATTCTTATCAATATCACAGTAGAAAGAGAGAGACAATAAGTATGTCACGTACCGACAAAAAACTAAACAGATTGCATATCACATTTAGTAGAGGAAAGTAACTAAATATGGAATAGTACCCCAAATACGTAATCTAACCTGCATTGTGGTAGGGACAAACGACAAAATTCCATATAAGGATATTCCATTACTTTCCGTTTTTTAATTTTCATAAATATATCGATGACGATAATGATTCATGTTCTAAGAGTTGAATATGATGATGTTATCTAATGGGTCGAAAATTTAATGTATATAATAAAATATAGTAAAACTCTTAATAAGTCGGCGTCTTAGTACTTATATTTAATAAATGTTGAAAAAATTTATGATAAATAATAGATACAGATCCCGAAAATATTTTTTTTTAATTTATTGTTTTTCTGTCTATCTGTCCCTATGTGCGCGTTGGAATCAAAAACTGCCGTTGGTGAAAACATGCACTGAATCCCTAAGGCGGATCAAATATACCATTTATCCAGAAAAGTAAAGAAATTCTCCAGGAAAACAGGATGAAACTACATGTGAGTTAACATTGTTACTCGAAAAATAAGGTGTTCCTGGAAAATAATGACTGTCTAATTCCACGCGAGCGAATCTTCGGGCGTCCACTGGTTATACATAAAAATACATTAAACATATGACTATCTAACACAAATGATGTTTGCATCCAATAACATCTTGTACATTCTTTCTATTACAAACAAATTTCGAGCAAATCCATGAAGCAGCATCGACATTAAAATCGCAGATTTGCGACGCAAAACGCCCTTAAATCTCTTCTAAAGAACTTTCTCCAACTTTGCCGTCTGCACCCCGTTTATTAGATTTCATTTATAAATTCCCTTTAATAAGAAACATTTGACCCGCACCGCCATAAATAAGAAGGCTTCTGGGTTTCCTTATTGTACTATCGCTTTTTTTATTACAAGGAATATTATAACATGACGGAAAAAAATAAATGCATCTCTACAATTATGAAAATTATACCTTTAAAACTCAGCGAACGAAATCAATATCATTTGCGTTGTTAACTACTAAATAGTTCCTTTCAATTGCATTATCCACGACAGTCATATATATGAAACTACTACAGGCACAGTAAATTAGATCACATACAATAACTTTATTTATTCCAATAATATAATAATCATTATTGTAATAAAATAATATCAATCGTAATTTAGGATTAAGAAACCCTGAAAGAAAACCGATACCTTCTCTCTTCTCAATTTACTTTAAGGTTGATTGGGCCAAAATCTATAAAAGTAAGATAAACCATCCGTCTGTTAGTTCGTGAGCCTCTAATTTATTATAAAAAACAAACAAAAAGATACAAAAGGAAATTCTATGTCGGAATTGACATTGATCACTGCTCCGTTAAAATAATTCTTATAAAATTTTTGGTTGTGTAAGTAAACGAAGAAAAGACAAAGAAATGTCGACCAGATGGACGATGGTAATATTGAAATAAATAGCTTAACACGCTCCCTTAAATGATATTTAACGAGAGATTAATGCCACCATTAATATGTTCATAATGAACTTGAGAGCTTGAAATTAATCTATGACAGTTGTATTTTGTCTTTTATATTTTAGTTAGTTAAGAGTAGGTACTGTCTTTTCGTACTGTTTTAAATAAATTAGATATGAGAATATGATTCACTTGTTTGAAACTTTATTTCGGCAAAGAATGTGTCGTGGCCACTAGGATGTTGGCTTTAAATTTCATCAGTTAATTGAAGCAACACAGGTGAACCACACGAATGGAACGAATGGAAACAACATGCTTCCAATTTTCAATTTATTACTCCCAACCTGTCTGTTTGAGATAGAACTGTATTCAGTAAGGAGGTTTTTTCCCCTGCTATTCTGTTGCACTTATTTTAGAGTATTGTACATACAAGTCAAGTACGTAGTTTTTAAAACTAGGCACTGATTTGAATTAAAAAATATGGGTATAAATTGATTGAAATTTTGCGTAGGTAACATTATGTAAGTATCAATAACAGTAAGGTCTATTCAACATCAAGACGCTTTCATCATACCCCGAAAAAACAATCCAAAAGACAAAATAAATATTATTATGATGACACCGATTACATTGGCCTTGATAAGTGTGCCAGGTTTCAAATTAATTCGACGTTTTGAAATGGACGAAAATCGCGTTCAAAGATTCCGTTACATACATACATACCTTCATACAAACACACATGTATACATACATACATACATGCCAATCTAATAAAGCGTGTTAAAAAGAGTCTTACAATGATTTTTTTGACATACTTAGTAGGTAAGTACCTACGATTGATTAATGAATCGAAGTATTGTCGGGTTCGTTCAGAGCACGAACTAATCCTGAGATCATTACGGGTTCCTTCATCCCGATTTTCGTGTACAAAGTTTTTCGCCCTAATGAGATCTTAGCTGCGTGATTCGATTCATCTTATCTGTTTGTAGATTTTTAAGGTACAAGCACAGTCCACAAATTCCGTGCAAAACAAATCACAATCACACAAATCCCGTACAAAACTGAATAAATTGTTATTTTTGTACGTATAATTATAATACCTATAATTCTCGCTATAATTTCTATCACTAATTTTCGATTAACACGTTGAGTGCGAAACAGTCTAAAACACCTGGTCCATTTGAATATGTATATAACATGTGTTATTGAAATAGACTCCAGTGGTGTGTCCATCTTTGTACCAGTATCCAGAGTGGTACCACACGGAAGAGTTAAAGTTTCATGATAGTACGATTTTATATTTTTTCAGAACTCGCACAAAAACCAAAATAAACATTATTTGGTAAAGGGTGCAAAGATTTTCTCATATAAAAAAACATGCACAAAACTCTCCTTATTAATTGCAGCACAGGCTGCATAAGACCCGGTATTTTATTATATCTTTAAATTAAAAACAATACAAGCTGTTGACGTACGCCTTCAGATTAATTTCAATCATTTCATTAATGTTAATAAACTGAAACCCATAGACGTCTCATTGCTGGGCACAGGTCTCCCCCACAGACAAATCTGCGGAAGGTCTAGATCATACGCCACCACGGTGCTCCAATGCGGATTGGTGGAGTGGCCAACCCAGTGTCGAATGTTCTCGAGCCACTTCTCAAGCCACCCGAAGGCTTAAGAAGAAGGCGAAGGTCTTCGAAAAGGCTTAGCGTTTTCATCATCAAAAACAACGTGGACCGACGGCTTAACG
The DNA here is from genome assembly GCA_944567765.1 of Carterocephalus palaemon. Lineage (NCBI taxonomy): Eukaryota > Metazoa > Arthropoda > Insecta > Lepidoptera > Hesperiidae > Carterocephalus > Carterocephalus palaemon. The sequence goes on along the minus strand of OX155651.1, from coordinate 8,112,819 downwards.
AGTTCTCCAAAGCAAGATAATGTCCAGCGTCCATAAAATTTTGCCACTAGCGGTCACCCATCCACAAATCGATCGCACCCGTCGTTGCTTAACTCTGTCGATCACATTGAAGCGATGCCAGCCATTGGGATATGAACGCTAAATTATTGTTCATATTCAAGACAAAAACAATTTTGTTTACATGAATCCAAAAAAACGATTTAAGTTTCATAAACTTGACAGGCTTACTAAGCCTAATGATAGTTTGATAACCAGATGTAAAACGCCTTGTACTGAAGGAATGGAGAGAATAGAAAATTAAGAGTCGCTTAGAACGTGTTAAGTAGTCCACATTAGAGTGGGCTACGTTTCCAGCATTCACCATCTACAGGACCACAGATGGACAGTGAGCTGCTAAGGCGTTCCAGTCATCGTTGTTATTATATTATGATCAAAAAAATAAAAGGAGCATTTCATATTTATTTTATATTTTTGTCACAAAAAAATTACTAAAGAAAAGCCTTTTGCGAGAAAAAGTTGTTGTTCCCCATTTCAAAGTTATCGCAAAAGTAACGCGTTCGGAATACTGATTTCGTGTGGAAAATCTTTCTAAAGACAATCAAAGTACTCGCAATCAAGACTTTGTTTAAACTATCGATATTTCTACAGTTGTGTCAAATTCAAATCTTTTTCACGATTCGAAATCTGTACTTGTAATGTACTCGTCGCATACGAGTATCAAAGGCCATAAAAATAATCGTAATTAAGAACTACGTCATAAATTACTACGTATTTCAATACAGAAATTAACGGTAAAGTGCGTGTCGGGTTTAGATGCTCATATCAAACCGAAAGTATAATTTACGAGAACAAGTCTATTAGACTTGTTTACATGAACTATTGCCTTAGAGTTGTACCAGTAGCGTCGTCATATCAAACCAGACACAGTCTTTGCAGCCGACACAGGAAGCGGAACAACTCTGAAGCAATGTTTGGGCGCAAGGAAATGGAACTGCCTACTACGAAAACGTTACGACGTTATGACATAATATAACATCAGAATTGTATTTCCCCGAACGGAATTTTTATTTTTGTTCCGAACGGAAAATCAGAGATAGTACCACGGTAATAGTCTGGTAGTACCCACTTTTCACCCCTTATGCTTAGGTTTTATGTGGATGTAAGTCTATTGCTATATAACGCACAATTCCTGACTACGAGCTAATAATGGGAATTCCATGTAAGAAAATCCATGCAAGAAAAAAAAAATACTTTGCCACCACCGTCAACAACGAGACAGTTGCGTTGTTTTGTTAGTCTGTTTTTTTTAATGTATAAGTTACTCTCATCATCGCTAATTAGTGCTCCTCGACAAAGGTGGCCGCTTCATATTTTAAAAAAAGTGCGTGCGTACAAAGTTCACAGTGAAACTTCTTTAGCGAAATATTCAAATATACACAAAAAAAGAATAAATATAAATATTCATTTGAAAGTCTTGTTGTTTTATTACAAAACTTAAGTTATGTTAGTTTTTATAAGTTTTAATTTATAAAGACTAACACAGTGAAAAGGTTGTGGTGGTGCCCAATGATTGGTATGTGAGGTTATAGAATGAACAAAGACATAATGTGTACATAGAGCACCATTTTGAGTACACACCAATGTTCAACAAGGAAACAATGTAGTCTGCCGTCAAGTACACCTAACGATTTCTAAAAGGGACTATTTCCTGTAGTGCGGTTGGGAGGAAATTGGAAAGTCTATTTCGATTGTCCTAGCGGCATTGCTGGTATTTATTCTATGCACACAGTCTGATTGAACTCACACCAGCTCACTGCACTTAATGAGTTTTTCCTCAAATATGAGATCTATTTTCACAAAAAAAAAAATGGAAACGAATATGCAGACTCAAATAAGAATTAGCATCAAACATTATTTTTGATTTTACTGCAATTGGCTGGACAAGTGTGCTGTCCAAGTTTCGCTTGAGGAGTTCTTCGGGATCCCTATTAGAACGCGCAGGTAGCCTCTAGCCTAATACTTTTGTAGGTGGTAGAGCCTATAGGGAACCAAATAGGTTTTATATGAAAGCTAATTGGTTCCATATAGAGTTCTCCCGGGGCAGTACCACCGCCCGCCATGGTACCTAGTACCATTTCTGCCGTGTAATAATTGTTTTTAAAGCAATTGTGGTCCGGTTGGAAAGGTGTGGATTCCGGTTACACTTCTTTAGAGGCGACCATCTTAGTCCTCAAGGGTAGCAACACATCTGTGACTGACTTAGAACGAGACTCCTACTAACAAGTACTAACTGAATTATTACTAACACCAACTAACGGGACTAACTATCACTAACAATCTCTAGTCCTCATACCTACTAACGAACTGACCAACTAATGTTCTAATTAACTTTCTCAACTAATTGGACTAGCCATCCCAGTCCCTAATTGAGTCTTGTTCAAAGTCAGTCACAGTTGTCATGGGTGGCAGCGGATGGGTGGTGCTGCAAGCTCGTTTGCTATCCTGTATCCATAAAAAAAAAAAACAGCATGTATTACTTGTGACGTTACGTCATAAGCACAGTGTCGTCTTTCCCGGGATTAATTGATGGACGGTTCGAGCTCCCACTCTTGCCTCCAGCCCTAGACGTCCCCTTTTAGTCTACTCATACGACAAAGAGGCCCTACTATCACTACATATCACTATTCTAGCCCGAGAAGACTGATCATTCATTTGAAAATGTCATATTAAAAGATTTTGTAAAAACCCATTTTTAATATGTGCCGAAAGCAACTAATACCAATTGATACATTATTACATGTTACAAAAAATATATTATCATTAAAAGCTTTTATTTAACTTCACTCGTATGTATTCATTCATGTATGTCCTGGAATCTTGCAATCAATATTTCACCCACTTCCACTGAAGCTATCGAGCTGAAATTTGGCACACATATTAGGTTCCGATGACAATGCATGAAAATAAAAATAAAAAGTTATAAAAGCTTTTTAAAAAAAAATTTTTTTAGAGTATAATTATTTGCTTAATTAATACATCTGTCATATTTAACCAAGTTATTTTAGTTTTTCATTTAAGTCTTACTCATCAGTTAATAAATGTTTTAATAGTAATAACGTTTATTTTATACAATAAAATATTCAAGATCGCAGAGGACAAGCTACAAATATGATGTGTGTTGCCCATATGTGTAGCTCGGTGGTTGGATTATCAAACACAATATTTGAAGTTTCATGTTCATAGTTTAATATTTATTATATTTTGTTAAATTTTTTGTTGTAACACTTGGTTCAAAAACATTTTATATTTTTCAATTTCTATTTATATGCTATAGCTATAAATATAACTACAGTTTACTATACAGTATACTTCTTACTTAGGATACATAATTGTGAGCTCATGGAGTGTAAAGTTTCTCCCTAACATTAACTGTTAGCAATCTTACAAGTTAGCAAACTTGATACCACCCCAAGACACTTTGAAATTAACGCAAAACACCTGTCATACTCAAGAAATGGGTCATACTCAAGAAATGGGTAAGGGTAAGACTCCAACTATTTCATCCGCTAACTTGGATAAACTTGAATAAATTGTAACTTTTAGGTTCACGCTTTGTCGTAGGGATGACCTCTAGAGGATAAAGCTCTGCGGCTACAACTTACTTATAAATCAAACGTTTTTTATCAAATTATGTATTTATGACATTTTTCCGGTCACTTTGTACGCTTCATTCTGAAAAAGCACGGAAATCATGAAATATTTTAACGTCTGAATTCTCCTGTTAACTCCTCAAACATAAACCTTCTAAATTCCTCAAATCCCTCTGACTTTTATTCACGATACCCACTCACGGCCCAACTTATATTTTCATGGACTTAAACTATAAATATTTTTTCTTAATTGTTACAGATGCTGTTAAAGACAATACTCTTCGCAGAAGACGAGTTCATGGTGATATTTAGTAATTTAAAATGTTAGTTGTATGTACCTATTAGTGTTTAATAATCGTTATAACAGCTGCTAAAAAAATTCATATATGAGGTCTGTTTATTAAATCTAGTTAACGGCTATAACATAGAAATATACAACCATGATGATGAAGATATTTACGATCTATTTTTATTTAATTCTTTAATAAGCAGGCTGTTCAATTATCTGTTAGAAAAATGTTTAGTCTGGTTGGCATAACAACATTTTACTGGGTGTGGTTATTGTACTTTAACGTACTGGCTTCCTAAATGGATTAAACATAGCAACTACATAAGTTTTATATACGTATGTAGAACAAAAACACATTTATAATAACACTACACTTCCTCTACACAGACTTTATAATAGTGCACTACAAAGACATTTAATTTAACTCTTTAAATCTCTTTGTGCTCAACAAACACAACAAAACGGTTTCAACTGATACATTTTTAATTTTATAAATAAATAACCCTTTTTAGTTTACCTACTTGAAAGTTCAAAACTAGCGCAATAACTCGATATACGAGTAGAATGTTCAATGTAGAAATACGTAAGCAATATTTGACCGGCTGCCAAAGGACCAAATAACTGGACTGAACAAATTTAATATTGATTGCTATGCGATAATATTGTGTTTGCTGTCCCTTGACTGTTTGCCCATTGTCGCAGCCTCCGCTCCTTGTTGACTTGTCCTGTTTGTTGATAGAAATTATCCACTTCCATTTATATGGTACCAGTTGCTACAACATATTGACAAACTCCGTACAAAAAACGGCTAATGCTTATATTAATGGATTGAGGTTCAATATATATGCAGAGTTTAGACATAACTTCGTATGATTTGAAAGCCTGGTATAATTTAAGCTGTTAACAACGACGCTTTTTAATTTCTAACCTAACCAATTTTGTCTTACCTTAATAACAACAAAATTAAAGCTCAAAAACATAAATATAATCTATATATATAAAAGGAGAAGGTGACTGACTGACTGACTGACTGACTGACTGACTGACATATCAACGCAGGGCCTACACTAAAAGGGTTAGAAACTTGAAATTTTGCACAGGGGTTCCTTTTATAACGTAGGGGAGCACTAAGAAAGGATTTTTGAAAATTCACCCCCTAGGGGGGTAAAACGGGGGTGCAAAGTTAGTATGTAACTTTGCCGTTTTTGAAGTTAGTGAATGTCTAATTCCACGCGAGCGAAGCTTCGGGCGTCCACTAGTTTAATATAAATTTAACTTAATCAGTTCTCTGTTTTTATCTAAAATATTCAAGCCGGATGAAGCAGCTACACAACGCTGTCGTTGTGTAGCTGTCTGTGGTGTCACATTTTTCAAATGTTATTGTTTATGTTTTAGTTGTCTGTTCCATATTTGTAAGTAAAATGCGTTGCTCAAATGTTACACCTGACCTGCTTTACCCCAGTCAGTGATTAGAGGCTGGGTTGGGCTTCCTGTGTCTCTCGCCCGACGAATCCCACACGATTATTCTGCCTAGACGTGGCCAATTTGGCCCATATGAAAGAATCCTTATTAGGATGTGCTATAACTGTCCAAGAATTTTGATTATAATAACAGTCGAATAACAATGTGTTAAAGTACAGCTCGCGTACAAAGGCTGCCATTCAGTTATTAATCGTCTTGGACATAAGTTGACACGAGCTCTCTTTGTAGGTCGGCGACATTGAGATCTGATAAAAACAGAGACAAAGGTGTTAAATACTAACTACTCAGTTTTGAACATCATCATTACTTGGAAGACTTCAATTTACGAAAAAATAAGGGCATTATTTTGATGTATAACGTATCTCGTTAAACAAATATACGTCTCCTTTTATCATTCCTGTTATCTTTTGCCGCCTGGTGCGCTGAGGTAGCTACCCTAATTAGGTAATTAGATCCTCTGAATTCACAATGTCGTTGAGAGCGCTATCTCACGTTTACATTTTCATATTTTTCCAAAGATCTACGTAAAAAGATATCTCATTCGGAGTTCAAATATTTGTTTCTCCAAAAATTATATTTACAGCGTCATCGCTTTTTCTTGGCCCCTCTAACTCACACTCCAACCCTCATTGGATCAGCTTGCTATAACGCTCCAGGTTTATCAGTTGTGAGAAAGACCTGAAGCGGTGGTAGCTCAGTGGCGATCGAGCTCGCCTATCACTCAAGCGGTCCATGCTCATATCCAAGCGGCAAGTACCAATGACTTTTCTAAGTTATGTGCGATTTAAGAAATTAAATGTCACTTGCTGCAACGGTGAAGTAAACATCCAAGGAAAGATCAATCCATCCATCTATTAAGGAAACGGTGAGGAACTGCATGCCCAAAAGATTTCCATAATGTTCTCGAAAGCATCCATACTAATATTATAAATGGGAAAGTGTGTTTGTTTGTTTGTCCGGCTTTCACGTCGCAACGAAGCTATTATATGGTATGGTTTTTGTGTGTGGAGATAGTGAGGAGGGTGGAGAGTGACGTAGGCTACTTTTTACCGCGGTAAAACATCCCCATGGGAAGATATCGATGTTTTGTTATTTGCTAGATATTTAGTTCCGGATGTTGTTCATAGATGGTACCTTACGTACCCTTTATCTGCGGTCAGCACTACCTCTGGTTCCTCTAAGTATCTTTTAATCGTGGAACTGTCATTATTTATCCACCACAAATATGATAAACAACTCATTGTTAATTCCCTTTGACCACGCGGGCGGAGCCGCGGGTAAAAGCTAGTAATTATATATTAGGCTTTAATCCACCACGCTGGCCAAGTGCGTATTGGCAGAATTAACATGCATATAATATAATATATATATTATATACATATATATAAAGTAACTATAACCTCTCCCCTTCCGAGATGAGAGCCGAGCCCAACAGTGGGACAAAGAAATTATTATAGTTGTGGTTACTAAGAAAGACCTGTGCTCTGCAGTTAGACGCTAAAGGGTTGCAGACTCTAGAACGCCTTTTACCATCAATTAGTTTTATGACATGCAGATTCAAATTACTGCTGGTGTAACATTGCTTTATAATTCAGTCCAATCTCACAATGACGCTTGTAGGCACAATGCATTTAAACATGGACATGACCTACATCTGGGTTCAAAGTGAGACTCTAATACTATATGATATTACTAGTGGACGCCCGCAGCTTCGCTCGCGTAGAATTACACCCATTTAACGACGTCGGCGCGCGTTCGGGTTGCCCACTTGACTTCAAAAACGGCAAAGTTTCATACTAACTTTGCACTCCCGTTTTACCCCCTTAGGGGGTGAATTTTCAAAAATCCTTTATCAATCCTCCCCTACGTTATTGCTTATTTTGTACGTTATTTATTATTTTGCACAGGGGTTCCCCCTGTGCAAAATTTCAAGTTTCTAACCCTTATAGTTTAGGCCCTGCGTTGATATATCAGTCAGTCAGTCAGTCAGCTTCTCCTTTTTTATATATATAGATTACGTTCACGATTATTTGTATCACAATAGCTTCGTAGAGTTACATAGAACAAGCAGTTCTAATGATACATTGTTGTCTCGTTAAGGTAGACCTATACTCCTACCACTGCTACCTGACATCAGGATATTATGACAAATCCTTGGTTAAGTTGGCTTAGTGGTGAGCGACTCTGACTAACTGCTGAAGTGACAGTTCCGTGTTTGAATCCCGGCTGTGGGAGGTATTAATTTTAAATATAATTTATGTAACAGGTCTATAGTAGGTAATACTAATAAAATAAAAATTCCAATAAAATTCGAGTAATATGCTGTTAAAACTTACCTACCAATAAATACACGTAGTTCTATTTAATTTCATTTATACTTCCTTACATTTAATCATATCCTCCAATGATCCGTAGTCAAAAGTTTTTGTACAAAAAAGTGAATAATTTGTATACCTATTGTTACGACGACGTTGCTAAAGCTTAAGCTCTATGTATTCATTACTCTGCGGAAATACCACTGTGCATAATCTACACTTTTTAATTTTGCATGTCAATGTCCAAAGTAACATCTTCCAGAACCTTCGTGAAAGGGACAGATTTTTGAATAGGTAGGTACGTTAGAAATTTTAAAAAGCACTGTAATATTCTATTCGAGAAACTTCTCAAGGGTATATAAGCCGATCAAGCCATCTACCTAATATACCTAGCCAAATCTACCTAATATACCTACCTACCTATTATGACCTATACCACAGAATACGCCTATACCTTAACTGAAACTGGGCATTGTGATATATTTTTTGACGATGTCCTTTGTACAAGTTGAGGCAATTAAAAGTTTGTCAGCATCATTCAACCTTAACCAGAACCTTTTCTCGATGCATTAGGTATTGATAGCTTCTGAGCGGAGGATCTTACATGAAAAAAACGTTCCAATTTATATTTTCAAGATTACTTTTTTACATACATGTTTAAGTCTAAGTTGGATAATTTAGACAAATTCGTTCTATTTACTTATCAATATTTATGGTAAATAAGATACCTAGATAAAATAATAATTTATTCATCATAAATATTACAACAAAGCACAGGAAGCACTAATTTGGTTTACAATATTTTGTTATATTACTTACATGCTTACTACAACTATAATAGTTAGTGCATCAAGTGCATTCATCTTATAACCTCTACTTTAGTTTCCATAAATATTGTATTGTGTATAGTATTCATATGTTGAATTATATGCTTATTTCACAAGCTTCCATCATAAGTATACCTAGTCATTGACTGCGTGTGATTTGATAGACCACAAAGGAAATAGTAATTATGTCTACTAATATGACGACGTAGGTAATTATAGTTTGTAATTTCATGTGCATTTCTCTTGTATAGAATTGATTCTGAGACCAGAAATAATGTTTTTTGGGTTATAAATTAAAACAAAGTGTCTTCGCGTTGGTCAGATAGATATCCGTGAAAAAATTCATTTCACAGTGCTCTTATACAGATCAAATATGTATTTGTCGTCACTGTCAAGAATGGTGGAAAATATAGACAAGTAGCATTAAAATGTTGGTAGTAGCCCACATAGTAGCCGCATCGAAATTCTGCTTGCAGCAAGAGTTTAAGTATTACTTTTAACTGCAACCCATACACGTCCCACTGCTGGGCATGGGTCTCCCCCAAAGACAAATCTGCGTGAGGTCAACCCAGTGTCGAATGTTCACAAGCTACCCGAAGGTCTTCGACAAGGCTTATGGACTGTTTCCCCTATTGGAAACAACCGGGAGCAGCAGCTTAACGTGCCCTCCAAATCAAGGTCACGCATCCACAAACGAACCGCGACCGTCATTTCTTAACTCTGTCGATCACATTGTATCGACGCGAGCCATAAGGCCATGGACATTACAATAATTCAACTAAGTATTACCATAGAATAATAGTAAAAGTAAATTAAGTACATATTACATTTACAACCTTTATACCTACTAAGTAATGTGTACTGCAATTGCCCATTTCCAATTCGATTGTAAGGATTCTTACACACAAGCAGAATATCACTGCATTGTTGGCATCTCAACTGCAACTATTTAGCTGTAGGCAGTTGCCTGTGCAGCTTGCAACTAGCCGTTCGCGTACAAGAGTTCATATATGTACCTACTAGTAAACGACATCTACATTGTATCGACAATCTCTCTGTTGCTGAAAGCTCACAAAACCACCGTAACTAACCAAAGCAATCGTTTTCTATAACCCGTTTATTAAAATACGCAATGGCGTGGCAATTTTTTTAAAAAACACTTAAAATATAACTGAACAAAGGCTCAGTGAAATACTTTTGAAGAGAGTGCGGGCGGGAATTCATTTAAAAGTTTGCCAGTACCCATCCATCAAAATCCAATCTAAATAGAACAAATTCCCGTTTGTTCACGGGCCATTTTTTAAATTAAGGGGATTTGTGTGCTCGAGCAATTAACGGTTTTCACTCGGTAACTAGTTTTTGTAAACTTTTGTCGCTACCAAGGCACGTTCATTTTACCGTGTGATGCCGTGTGGAACATAGGTGGCTAGGTACCTAGGTATTTGACAAACAAATAACTAGGTATAGCAAATGGGCCCAAAACCCTGAAACGAACACCTGTTATCTGATACACTGCCGCAGTTTATCAACCGTACTCACGGTACACCACTGATGGCCAAGATCATGCTAACTTTCATTCCAAGAATCATTGTAATATTAGTCGTAAAGTCGTGCGTCTATCCCCGTGTCCTACGTGCGCGATTGAACGCAAACGCGTTGCGAAGCGATCCGATTCATATCAGTGATACGCGAATTCAATGCGATGCGATGCGGTGCGTCGCGCAGCCTGTCATGCGTGCGCGAGAGCGAGTCATTCTACACCACCGTCTAGCACCGCTCTTCACCGTTCAGTTGGCGACTTGGCGTTGAACGTTTTTAATGGGCGCTTATGTTGTTTAATTTAATTTGTATGAGGAGTTACTAAAATAAAAATTTATTTGAACAAATAAACGACAACTCGCGCGAAAATATCATTTGATGGTGTTATCTTCAATTCGCACAGCACCGCAGTCCACCCTGCGTGCATTTGGCTACATGACCAAACGCACTTAGCCAAGGCTACTTCAATGGGTATTGACTTTTATTGTATTCGCACCGCACCGCGTCGCTTCGCGTTCGCATCCATATCGCTCACGTAGGACGCAGCGTAAGCGTTGCCTAAACCTAAAAACTTCTCCTATTTTCACTTATCTCGAAGCTACTTGACTAAATATGCCTAACGTCTATCTAGTTGTTTTTCATCCTATTTTTTTCCTTGTTTTCATCTAGTTGTTTTTCATCGTCCACTCAGTTGTTACAAATATTCGATACAAAAAAATGTAAGCAAAAATGTAACTACGAGCCAAGCGGGTACTCTTTAAAGTACTCTTTTAAACAAGCTTCAAATAACCAGCCACAAGCCGCTGTGTCGTTCGATATTGCTAAAACATCCCCGAGCACAATGGCCTGTCCATTAGCTATTATAGTTGGATTAATGTGAGTCCACTCTCGTACAACCTCACGAATTCAGACGAGAATCGATTTCATATAGGTACGGCATACGATTTTCGAAGTAAATTCTAGATTACTACACTCCCGTTTGCGTGTTTGGATTACAAAACCAGCTTTTTTATAAAATATCTACAGCTCATAATTACGAATCCAATAAAAAAGATATATGTAATATGAAAATTTAAATAATGGTATATTCTCGGATTCGAAATAACGGTGCAAGGTAGCGCAAATTGGCGTAATAGCTGCAGTTGAAGGTTCGTAAGAGTGGAGAAGCGAAATGAAGTGGTGGACGCAACCTATAAGCGAACAATGTAGCTAACGAGCTCTTGATGTAAGCACTCATAGGATTTGTAGTGTTTCATTTGATACGTTTTGCCATACATTTTTTCATTCCGTATTTTTAGTTTTTATCTCAAAGAGATAGGTAAGTAGGTAACTATAAGGATAGGTTTCCTTATCAATGTCATTACTAATTATATTCCTTGTAGGCATCTAACGTTCACTGAGTGTACAGAAAAACCACGTTTAAAATGTTCCACATATATTACCTCACAGACCACAAACCAGGTTCACATCTGGTTATGTGCAGAAGTTTGCATGTTTTAGTAGAATAGGTTATATTAGGAAATTTATTTCCACGGAGCTTGGATTTGTTCCTGGTGTAATGGCAACAGGTTCACTTCACCACCTACTTAGCTAAACAAATGGTAAAATGTAGGCGTGATGTAATGTTATGTCAAATTAAAAAAATATTAGACTGTCATCATAGTTGTTCTTCCATTTTCTAGTCAATTGTACCTATTACGTAGGTTTTTTTTAAATCTATAAACGAAACGACATTATTGTGAAGTTCACATAGAATATTTAAATAATAAAAATTCAATAAATTATGAATTCAAAACAGAAACTAAAATAGAAAATGTAAAACAAATAAAAAACAACAGGTTTGAATTTATTGTTTAAAATAAAACTTCATAGTGACATCTGTTGTCAGTGAAATGCACTACTGATCCATACCAGTAGCGCCATCTTTGGAAATTACTCGGAACTCAGAACCACATTGGAGGCGGGATAAGCTCGTAACTCTGCGCTTTTCCTTATTTTCACTTGATGTCGCTTCCGGTCTACCAAAGTAAAACAAAGATTCAGATTCAGATTCAGATTCATTTATTTTTCATTATATGGTATTTTGTATACGCTTAATGAACGTCATAACATTTTTTATCTACCGCCGGTTCACAAAGTTGATGCTACCGAGAAGAACTGTAGATTGTCAGTGTTGGCATAACATTGGTGAAAAACACCGTAGGAAAATTAATTTGGTAACATTATAATAAGGAGTAGGTAAATAAATGATTTGTTGATAACGACATGACTAAGGTAGTTACAGTAGATCATTGGTTTACGAGTAGATAAAGAAATGATTACTATGGGTTTACTATCTTAAAAATGTTGCAGTAAAGGCCGTTTTGTGACAATTACACACAAAAATATTTAATTACATATCAGGAAATGTTCATAACACTACCTCTACCATGTATATACCACATACAATATACTTTTATCTACAATAACTAATTCATAATATAGTTAATTGTTTAAGGCGCCACTTTGCGGAAATCCATTGTTATAAAGTTAGGTCGGTCATAATATCTCTGCACCTCGTTAGAATGCATTTTCTATCACATAATAATTTATGCATTTAATAAGAAAAATAATTGTGAACCGTCACGGGACGCCTGGCAGATGTGAAACATTGAAATTATTTTGTACAAGTAATAGGCACAAAAGACAGGAACTAAAAAATTATGAGAAAAAAAAATTTAATAAAAAAAAAAAATTAAAAAATATATCGTGACGTTCATCGACGCTAGGTGCATAGATAATGTGACCGGGCTACTTTGCAACAACTATACTTTGCATGGTGTGTTGGTACTTACTGACTCCACGACGGCCACTGACCGTCCTGGAGTCGGATTGCCCTGGGGATGTGCCGTTTGGGAGCGAGGCACGGGTTGGTGGTGGTACGTGTGTTGATTTGTGTCTTCATTGTTGTATTTGCATGCTTTCTTATGTTCAGAGCAAGGAGGATGAAAGTACACACAATCGTGCGCCGCTCGCGAGTTTGTTGCAAAGTAGATTAAAACTAACATTATAACTAATTATTAGTTTAAACACGCAAAATAACACACAACAGAATAACTATCATAATGGACACAAAGATTACATAACTGAATACAAAAATTAGACCGTAATAATGACCTTAACTATTGTTTCAGATGTACAAAGTGTTTGATGTGATATTGTATGCCGAAATTACCCTGAGTTAGCGTCCCCCAATGCCCGGCTTTCGACATGCAATCCCCTTCACCTCGACTGCGCCATTACAGGTCCCCTGCCATGCATGTTAGCTAAGGTTTGAGCATGTTATGCATGTTATCATGATAACAAGACTCACAGCATGTTAGCTAAGGATTCTGTAGATTAACAAGGCTCATAGCATGATAACAATTTGTAACAAGCCAAAGGGATATTATAACCACATCTCGGTAGCATCAACTTTGTGAACCGGTGGTAGATATAAAATTTAATGAAGTTCATTAAGCTTATACAATTACCATATAATGAAAAATAAATGAATTTGAATCTGAATCTGAAACTGACTTAGCTATTATAAACAGAATGTTGTTCATATGGATGGAGATGAGGGAGGGGAGGATGAGTTAACTTATTGACAATAGTTATAAATCTAATTAACCTAAAGAAATGACATGTAAACTGACTGACTGATCGAAATGTAAAACATAGATATTAGCAAATTCAGATACGATCAATACGATCATAATCAACAAGACGTGACTAAGTACTAAAATAATTGGAGTGAAAGTTGATTACCTCCCTCATAATTTGATTGAAATAACTTAGCATCTATTCAGAGTTGCCTTATTATGTTAATAAGTCTGCTCAAACAGTTTCTATGCTAGGTTACAATGAATTTAATACGAAGAAATTATAGACTCCTCCAGTTAAATATATTTATATATATACATATATTATTTGTTTTATATACCATTCACTTCTTATGCATCATAATTGTAACTACTTAGTAATTAAAGATCAGACATTTAACAGGCAATAGAGTAGAACTCTTATTTCAACTTGCGCCTTCTTCACTTTAAATCAAAACATCACCAACAAAAGCTATACTCTATACATGACTACACATTTTTCACTACTTATCACTCATTACAACGGCATACGTATCTCATCTTAACAGCACAGTAGTAGCTAAAAGGTAAGTTAACTAAAATAATTGTAATATTAAGGTAATAATTAAGTGACATATTATTATGCACAGAACAGATAAAGGAGGTTCTGTGTTATTATGTATGTATACTTCAAAGCCAGAATCTTGTTCTTTGACAAGGAGACACCTGTATTTTTTTCCATATTTCAATTCTATTCTGGTAAAGGTTTTAGTTTTTCCAAATTAATCTACGCGATTGTTTTCAATACGAGGCAACAATATGACATGTTGGACCCAACCCTTTCATTGTTCCACTGTTGGGTCTTTTCTCGAATGGGAGGGTTTAGGCCTTAGCCTCGCTGGCCAAGTGCGGATCGGCAGACTTCACATGCCATCGAGAACGTTATGGATAACTCTCAAGACATTTAATTTGTTTAAATCGCCCATAACTTAGATAAGTCATTGGTGCGAGCTTCTTGGATTTGAACCCGGACAGCTTGATTGAGAGGTGAGTTCAATAGCCATTGAGAAGTCACAGATATATGGTCTTTCCTAGTGTATCTCACAGCCCACCAAGCTATTTGATGGATTATGGAGAATGTCATCCCCGATATATTTTTCCTTATAGTTAAACCAAGTAAATATAATTAATTGCTTTAAGGCACATAATTCCGTACTTTCAGAGATGAGTGCTTAGAATTCAAAATACGGACAATTAATTCAATTTAATCCAGTCTTTGGATCCTTTATATTGTTTATTTTTTACTTTCGTGCCTAGAGTTGTATTTGAGCACAATTCATAATTGATGGCCTTCTCTAAGCTTCGTGACAAAGCCAAATGTACGAATGGCTGACATACGAGGCTTGAAGACCTAATAATTCCATCTTCCGATAATTGTATATAGAAAGCGAGTGCTGGTATGGCAAAAAGGAATAGAACTTCATTGAACAAATAACATCACATTGAATGAGCACATTCAAAGTTTCCATTTCATCAAATACCCGAACGGGGTTATGTAGTGCCAAATCGCTCTTAGACGTATCGAGGGCGCAAATTCGTTCATCCGAATAACCGATAGGCTTTATCACATCGCGGCCGACGACGTAATAACGCCGCTTCAATATCAATCATACCTATCTGACGATAAATTTGTGTAATTATGGGCGCACACAATAACCGGCAACACCCATCAGCGATAAATATTAATTGAATGTCTACTGAAACTTAAGATGAAATTGCTTTAATTACGACTCTATTCCAGCAAAAGCTGATAGATGGCTATTAAATATAGTTCTTAGACGGTTTGATTGATTTTCGTTTGATTTGAATTTAATCTTGTGCTCCGGGATATTAAGACAAATAAAAAAGGCGAAATAAATTTTAGGTACTAATTCTACAATATCGATGTCGGGATTTTTAATTCTATGATGGTCTGACAGACTTGGACTAATACTCTCAAACGCTCAGGAGTTGTTTACACAACCAGACATGTATGTAGAGGTAACCACGCAAAATAAGTATAGTGATTGATCTCTCAAAAACTGGGCGAGAGAAGAAGCCTCGATGGTTCATCATCAATTGATTTGTGCCGTAAAACATTTGTCTGTCCTCGTATGGGCGCGGTTAGTAGTTACTACCGCGTCGCTAGTTCAGTTATCGGTTCACTGATGCGAAAACAAGCGCGTGATATGAGCTCCCACTTTGTATTCTGAAGCCGCGATACACCGACATGTATTCCGACACGCACTTTCACAACAATAAAGCGTGAGTGATTTACACTAACCACTTATATATGAATGAAGTAATTAATTTACCCCGGAATTTGTGAATTTAGTGAAGTACAAACAAGGCGTAATGTGAGGCGTAATTATAACCCTCTGTCAACTTCTGTCTGAATTTGTATGTGGGCGTTATCAGTTATTATCATGAGGCTACTGGGTTATAAATTAATTCCGAAATTCACCATTAATATTGCAATTGTAATTTAGAAAGACATTATTTTCAAACAATAAAGCCTTTGAATAGTAGAAAGTCTATAAAAAATAATAATAAATTCTTAAAATAATAAATAATAACAATCATAAAAGAGAACGAGATGAATTCAAATTATATCTAAATCAATTATATTTTATTAGAACACGCCACGTTCATATTTACTGTTACCGTAAACATACACTTAACTAACAAATAAGTAGTTAACTGCAGCTAACTAATCCTCAAATGTAGGTTAACATTAACACTATAAATATTTTGACAGGACCATGACTGCAATATGTTTCGTATGCAACCTGCCGATACTGTCCCACCAAGTGGGCTTGGTGTGGGCCGGGGGCAACGGCTGGGACGAGCTCACCCGGTCGATCCTCGAAGAGTCCACGTTGAAGCAAAGGTTAGGCAACCGCCGGGACTCCGCTGCCCAGGTCTCATGCCTCTCACCACCAGAACCAGATGTTTCAGATCAACCAAGGGGTACGTATTTTTAGTGGATACATAATTTTAATAAATTTTCACACAGATTTTTACGTTTACACAAACTCTATAGGAAAATCTTAAAAAGTATGTAACAAAATTTGCTACCTTGACTTTATAACGCATTGCAAAGGAAACACTTGAATTGAGAGAGTGTCATTGTATTCTATTAAAACTTTCAAGTTTTAACACACCTAATACGTTGAATCTTTCAAGTGATTTGTCTATCTTTCGCTTCTCTTTTTGCCATCAGGTGGACCTCGCCGCCGCCGGTCTTCGCTAGCTCAGCTTACGGACATTCTCCGCGAATGGGGTGGCGGTGGCAGCGCCCCCCGGCGGCAGCGAGCGCCTCTGTCGCGCCGCGAGACCCTCGCAGACCTGGCCCGCTCGCTGCCCTGGGCGCGCCACGAGCCGCCTCCGCGCCGGCGCAGGGACTCTTCCGCCGACTCCGGCATCAAGTCCATGGCATCAAAACGCCGAGACTCTAAGGCACAATTTGAATTTAAAACGGACTTCTCAAACAATTTAGAACGAAAAGACTCAACCACCGTCATGACGACGAAGGAGCGCCGCGTCAAGCGACGCGGCTCCGGAGACGATAAGGAACGGAGAGACTCCGTTGATGGGCATCGACATCGCCGTGATTCCGTAGCAGTACCGCCGCCGAGAATAGTAGCTACCCACAAAAAGCGTAGGGCTTCACCTCCGACGCTAGCGCCTCCATCGTTCGTTGACGCATCCTCAGATCCCGGGCCCTCGATGCCGTCGGTGACTGTAGTGACCGTACATGAACCGAGCCGTTCCGATGGGGAATGTCAACCGATGACGATGCCGACAATCATTACATCAGCCGTAACCCCATCGCCGACGTCACCGACGGCTCCGACTGCCAGCACCACTCAAACTGTCCAAACTAATCAAGGAGTTCAGGTGCAACCGCCCTCGGGAGGTAGAACTCCGCCTAACCTGGGTGGCCGCAGAGATTCAACTACACAATGTGGACGAGCGAGACGTGATTCTAGAGCCACTGCTAGTCCCGAGAGACGGCTCGGCAGATTGCAAAGACAAGCAACTGCATTTGACGATCCAACAGGGCCTCCGGGGCCCCGTCGTCGTGACTCCGGACCGTCACTGGAGCCCGACGATGCTGGTAAGGCGAGGCGGGATTCTTTAAGCCCTGATTCGGCAGCTCGACCAAGAAGGGAACGTAACCAGCTAAGCCCGGACAGATCCGGTGGTGGCGAGTTGAGTCCTTCTGCAGCTCGCCGGCGCAGTAGGCTCAGGAGACAGGCATCTTGCGCTCGAATGGGCCGAGCCCGAAGCCCGGAGTCCAGTTCCTGTTCGAGCCGCGAACCGAGCCCGTGTGCACGCCCACCTGAACGTAGCATGTTCAGACGACAATCAACAACAGAAGAGATATTAATAGCGAGAGGCTTCCGTCGACAGTCGACTACGGAAGAAATGATCCGGTGTCGCAACTTCAGACGACAAAGCTCCCAAAGCGATGATGCTTGTATGCGGGCTCGGGGACGGCGCGACTCGTCCACACAAATTTTGGACGGAACCATCGGAACTATGACTGTCGAAACTACAAGCACATTTTTCGACTCGAGTACACAAACTGGTGAGTGATAAATAATTTATATTAATTTTATTTCTATGTAAAAATGCTCAAGGGACTGTGCCACGGTATTTTGGTATAACTTATTTCCATTTCATACGCATACGATGGCATAGGTACATGAGTATTCATAACCGTATTTTAATCGATCATACATAAATTTTTGGTAAGAAAACTATAATTGTCATGAGTGAAATCACTAGTAGGTGACTAGGTGACTACGGTAGACTACGACATAACAATATTGATTAACTGTACAAAAGCTTAAGCAGCTAAGTCAGAAGCACAGAATAATAGTACAAGTACAGAAGTAGTAACTAAAAAAATATCTTTAATATAATTTAGTACTAAACGGTAATGAGCCACTTTTATAATTTTAAGGCAAACCCAATAAATTAGTAAATTAGAGTTATATTGGCTGACGTAAAATTTTACTGTTTAAAAATAAATCAGATTACAAAAACACATAAATGATTAGCAACAACAATTATACTACGCACGAAGTTTTGATTGTCCCTAAGGAGACAAAATACTCGACTTTCTCCGACCCATTTATCTAGGCCAATGTTAAATTAAATCAGTGTGTGCAACTTGTTGGAAACAAGTTGCTAAACTGTCGAGAGCTTTACGGAACTCTACGTTGCTCTACGAAGCGCTTCCGTAGCGCTACAACAATACCGCTACGCGATGTCTACGCACAAAAGACACCGCCACGTGCTGGCGTCCCGCCCATTCCCATCGGCCAATCGATTCGCGAGAAGTTTCGGCGTCTCCCTCTCGCGAGCCGTGTGAGTACTGTTTTATCGACAGACTCGAGAGAAGCATGCTTTAGATGAGTGTATAGTGGCGCCATCGTAGGCTCAGACGGGCAGGCGGCCGCGAGCCACTTGGCACTGGCAACGCTTTGGCTCGGAGATGAGATGAGCCGGCCGCCCGGCGCAGGCCCGCACGCCCGCGCCTTGTCATCTGTTGCCCGCTGCCATGTTTACTAAAACGAAAGTGACGTGCCGTACACAACGAATAACCTCGCCAACAACACTGACAGCTGAAATAAAGACAAAAAAATTGTGAACAAAATATCGGTCCTATCGGTCACCCGTAGACTTTACAACGAATCGAAAATCGGTTTATGATATTATCATCGAAAATAAATAACTATGCGCTTTTAAATATTTAAAATTAATATAGATATTCGTGTAATTGAGTAAATTTAAAACTTAATCATATGGTGTGATTCTGTGTTACATTTTAAAATTGTGTTTGGTGTTGTGGAACAAAATATTTACTTCAGGTGTACATTTTGTAGGTTAAGTTCGACGTATAAATTTGACTAAAAACTGTAAACACCAAAGAATCTACTCCAAATATAGGTAGTAATAATAACTATAGGAATTACGTGTGAAATAATAATATTTTATCTTAAATTAAAAGACTGTGTTTGGAAAAGTTATTGTTACTGGACACAATGGTGAGTTGTAGCTTAGTAAAATAGAAAGGGATTTCGAGCTTAAATTTTAAATTCCCATCCACACCTTAACCCCATAAAGACGTAAACCATAATAAATTTAGAAATTATTAGTATGATTGACCTATAAGGTCAAAACACAAAAGTTGGACTTACAGATCCTTTAATTTAATACGTGTACTTTACTATTTGAAACTCGTGTAGAGTACAGTACAAATTGTTGCTAGCAAAGATTAATCGATTATTATATTTTATAAGATGCTCATATAAAAAATAATGGACATGAAATTTATTAAAACATAGACATACCTATCTAAGAACAGCTCACACACAAAAATAAGTAAAGTGTTCGTAAATAGATAGTAGTACCTATTAGTAACTCGATATAAATAATTAACTACCTCATAATTTAATTTACATGTTATACTTTTATTTTCAAGTATGGCAACATAAAATCGAAATTAAAAATCCGTATTTGCTGCACAAATAAAGTTTTCTTTCTTTCTTACTATTTATTCCCTTTCTAATCCGATCCCGTGTGAATAAAAAATAACTGAAAATGGTTTTTAGTAATTATAATCATCAATCTTCGATAAAGAAAGCCCAGCAGGGGACTTTCATAGTAGACTACTGATAGATGAATAAAAATAAGTACATATTTACGATGATATCAATAAAAAGTCGTTTACGACAGAATTTTAAGACGTTGACTAACTTTTAAGGCGGTTGATACAATCTCGCTCTGAGGATGGCAGACGACCAGACTATGTTCCATTTCACAGTAAGACAAACAAGATTCTTTCACCTCTCTAGTGCAAATTTCTAAGTAGATTCATATTATCTTAGGGCTTTCGTTTTGTTATAATTTTTTTTTTGATAGGAAGATAAGGATAAGTAGAGAAGAAATAGGTAGAAACATGTAGTAGTAAGCAATCGTTAAAGAGATATAGACAGCCGTTTTGTTAGTCTGCCTTGACCTATTCGCCTTCAACGCATGACTTCACGTAGGCATGTGCTCATTTAAAAAAGAGAGCTTGTGATGGGGTAACCTATATCTCAACAGATATGCCTTACCCACTTTATTTTATATTCAGATACCATAGACACCGGATTGAAATCTTTGGATTCAGACGGCATAGGACCGATAAGTGTGACGTCGTTTCGATATCACCTTTATTGCACATTCAAAAGCTGATATAAGAATAATATAATTTTAAGGTAACAAGGCGCAAACATCACACCGCAAAATCAAAAAAGGAGGACAGACAAAGACAGATTATAAGACTGAATTACAGCATTTTAAGTGCAATGCTAAATTTATAATCCTTTGTTATAGTTCTCTGGATCAGAAATTATCAAGTCATGCCCCGGTTTTGTTTAGGCAACTACCTTTACACTCCAAACAGATGCCCATCAATAGCTATTAACCATAAAGATATTCAGTATAAGCAAAACATATTTATCGTATTGTAAATCAGCACAGAATATAAAATAAGGTGAAAAAATATTATCAGCCATTTGTATCGTGGCCCAGTACACTCTCCATTCCCAGTCTTACCCTCCATATGTCTTACAGGTTTCATAAGACGGAGATCATAAATTGAGATCATTTTATATCGTGCAGAAATTACCCACTCAAGTGTAGGTACATGTAAGGACCTTTTCTAGCTAAGTGTATTGAGTTGCAATATTAAACCTGCTTCGACTTTATTATCTCCCATGTGATAGAAGATAAACGCAATTTAGATTACCCTTTGTAACTAATACCAACTAAAAACGATCATGAACAATAATCCTTGAAGCTATTTCTAGTGAAACTTTATAGCAAATTTTGTTTGAACTCTAAATACTTGCAGGTTAGACTCACATCCATAGCACAATAGCTCGCATCGATTCTACGTCATCGACTGAGTTAAGCAACGAAGGGCGCGGTCGGTTTATGGATAGGTCACCGCTAGTGGAAAAATTTCGTAGGCGCTACTGTGCTTCGGAGGGCTTCTTGTTGAAGATACTGGGTTGGCCACTAACCTCTCCACTGATCCACATTGAAACAGCGTGGTAGAGTAATGTAAGCATTCTCTCTACAGACGATAAGCCAGTTGGGTGTGGCCGAAAGGGTGTGGCTTTCCTTTAGATTCTAACGTAAAATGTGTATCACGACAGAACTAGGTGCGGTTGTAGTAATTTATCCGAAGGCGAACATATGTTCTGGACTTGCACGGCTCTGCTTACATAAATACTCCATTACACTGTTTTTAATTCATAAAGGAATTGGAATCCGTTATACAAGTAGCCCAAAAGATCATAAAAACGGTGTTTATAATTGCCAGATTTTATTCAAGAATCAACAAAGTTTGGCATAAAAGAAGTGCGAGCTAAAGAGGTGATTAGCATCCAACAGTCATAAAAAGATAATTTGAAAAGTTCTTGGCTCAATACTTCTCGCGCAACGACAGTGAAGGGGATTGGGGTAAGATAACCTCGCATAATGAGAGTGAGGAACAATTAGCAGCATGAAATGCTCTTTGACCTTTTTATCCCGCAGTATACAGTTAACGGCGCTGTCTGTGTTCCGTTCGCTTCACTAAAAGGATACAAAACCAATGTTTGGCAAGAACGGCCAGTAACAATAACATTACATTATCGTACTCACTATAACGGGCTTTCGCCGTAAAAAACGATGAAAACACCTATTTACTGCTCTCTTTACTGCCTATCGTACGATCGCATTAATTACGCCTAACACCCTATTTTCTATTGCGTTCGTTTAATATTTCAATAAAATTCGTAAGTAGCAATTTTGTTACCGATCGCAGGTGCTTCGTTGATGGAAGTTATGTGTTTATAGGACATTTAGCTCTAAGCCTTATTCACTAGCTACAGTGATGAAAATTGAAAGCGTAGGAATGTATACCAACTTTAAGTAATTTTGGATGTATATTTGCTAACGACAATAATACTTTTGATCAATGTCACCTAGATATACATATAACGAGATTTTTTCGATTCGGGCTTTTTCTTCCAGAGAAACGCGCTAAACGTTCTAAGTGGCGTTTTAGACAACGTTTTTCTCTTACTTTTAATAAACCTTTTTGCAGTACTACACTTCTCATTAATCTTTATTGCACATTGAAGCTAGATGTTTATTTTTATTGATACTCAAAAGCATTTCCGAGGCTTACCTACTAAATCATCGAACCTTAATCTTTTACTACCGTAGCCTTTTTACGGATGATAATCCTCGTACTGATCTGCCTCGTATTTTTGTAGGTTGTAAATACGAATTATTGATTTCTGAATTATTGATTTCTAATTAAAGTTTATTTATTTTGAATACCCTAGTAATAGGGTAATGATAGTAAGTGGAGGCTCCTATTGTCGGAGGCCAAGGCTCATATTTGGTCCTCGCGCCATCCCACTTGTTAGGTAACTAGAGTTGATAATAATTACTTGCTATTTTTCAGAACCATCTCCGTTGTATGACAACAACCATTACCACGAGGAATGTCTCCGGTGCAACTCCTGCGGGTTAAACCTCACTGGGCCCAATCAGGTTAGTTAATATTCGGTTTCATTTACTTTTAAATAGAAAAATTTCTATCAGCTTTTATATTTTAGTTTTCTATAAAATCTTTCTTAGTCTGAATGCGTATTTAAGGTGTCATGACTGCGGATTATTTCCATCACATGGGGAGCGCAGCAGCCAGATCATGATAGCCATGAGGAATGATTATCATAACTAAAGGCGTATTACGTGTCTGTTCTACTTACTTACGTATTCTGTTGTCTGGAGCCAAGTCTGGGGCGGAATCGTATCAGGGTTAAAATAAAAGTGCACTGTCATCGGAACTGAACTAATATGGTAATATTTCAACTTTGTAAGATAAGTGTAAGTTGTCTAAATTTAGATTGTATCCAAACATATGGACTAAAAAATGTAAGAAACTAACAAACATTGCAAGCTAAATAAAAGGTTTTATAAAGGTGACCTATGTCATAGTACAGTCTTTCGGTTCATTCAGGCTGTTTGTTCCGTAGAGATGTGAATGAAGAACAAACCAGAAACACTCTTTTATTCATTTATTTATGCTTTACCATACCATACATTAATATTTTCATGGCTAAGAATTAAACACACGCATACTTCTGTTGATTAAAGCAGTCGATACAGTAAGACTTTTATTTGCCGAATATATAATGTCTTCAAAATAAAACAGTAACGTTGTAATTAACTTTTGTTTATTTGTACAGACGTTATGATAAAATCTTTGAGATTGTAATATAAATAAGTTACCATAGGTATGAGATGAAGAATGACGTAAATATTTAATACTGTTGCTTTCATTACTGAGGCTCGTAATAGGAACAAAGGAACTCTGAATAAAGCGAAAGGCTAGCCACGGCAAGGCAAGTTCCCACTTACTGCCATTCCCTCTAATGACATCAATTTGCTGGAAAACAGAGAATTCCACTCATTGGTCAAAGATTACTTTAACTCTGCTATCATCTCTTTATATTTCCTATTACAATTGAAGCAATCGTAGTTATTTTTTCTGTTTTTATTTTAGGATATAAGCTAGAAAGAAGCATACAACCTTCCACTGCCACCCATGAGAATTATTGCTGACCTTGAACATGACGCAGTCTCGTTTGATCACTTATGTGTAGTTTCCCGTGAGGACCTACGAGTTAATGATCTTCTATAAAAGTATAACAGAAGACCCACCTTGGTACTGTCCCGGGCGAACAGTATATATTTATTTATTTAATAAGGAAAGCTAACTGCTAACTAACTTACAAGCTTTCATAAATGGTACAGTTAGGATATATAGAAATAGAAATATATACTTATTGTTGTCATAATAAATACATATATATAACATTTATTTATTAAATAAAGTACAAAGAGTTATTGAAAAAAATTAAGACTGTTTACGCTTTACCTACACTTGGTTTTGGAGGTTGAAACACAAAAGGGAAAGGCACTCTGATAAACCTTGGAACTCGAAACACGATAAAGTGCATCCCATAGACGTCCCACTGTGCACTGCTGGGCACTGGTCGCTGCCACAGACACAGCTGCGGGAGATCTAGAGCATACGCTACCACGCTGCTCCTATGCGTATTGGGGTTAGTGGCTAACCCAGTGGTGAATGTTCTCAAGCCACCCGAAGGCCTTCGACATGGTTTAGCGACTGGTGGATACCACCATTGAAAACAACCGGGACCGACAGCTTTACGTGCCCTCTGAAGCACTGTAGCGTCGATGAAAGCCACTAGCGGTCACCCATCCACATGCCGACAACGCCCGTCGTTACTTAACTCTTTGAAAACAATGAATCGACGCGAGCCATTGGATTATTACAGGATGAAACAGCCGCTACAGCATAAAACAGTAAATTACTCAATATCATCTGGTAAATCTATATATATAAAAGGAGAAGGTGACTGACTGACTGACTGACTGACTGACTGACTGACATATCAACGCAGGGCCTAAACCATAAGAGCTAGAAACTTGAAATTTTGCACAGGGGTTCCTTTTATAACGTAGGGGAGCACTAAGAAAGGATTTTTGAAAATTCACCCCCTAAGGGGGTAAAACTGGGGTACAAATTTAGTATGAAACTTTGCCGTTTTTGAAGTCGTCGTGAAGGGTAGACTTCGTTAATGGGTCTAATTCTACGCGAGCGAAGCTGCGGGCGTCCACTAGTTTATAATAAAATTAACGTTTTTATGAAGAAAACACAGATCAGCAATCCGCCTTTGCTTCGTTCGTAAAGTGGAAGTAAATTATGCTGCGACAATGCTCAATATAGCTGACATTTGTCAGAACTTTGGGTGCGATATTGTACGAATTTAAGGAATCGTTTCTGAATTCGTTAAATACGAGTATAATTTAATATAAATGTCATAGAGTGAATTCCATACCTGCGAAGCATATTTTGGGTGAAAAAAGTTTTTTTATAAGTGGGAAAGCGTTCAACACCCGAGAGAAACGCTTTCGCTGACTTCATTGCCTCCCGTCCGGTAGACTTCAACAGTAAAACTGTAGGTATAGATTATATAATCCAGTACTTCGATTAGCTAAAATGAAACAAAACAGGGGTGCAAAATTAGTATGAAACTTTGCCGTTTTTGAAGTTAGTGAATGTCTAATTCCACGCGAGCGAAGCTGCGGGCGTTCACTAGTTATGTATATGTGTTTTGTGGTGGTGGCAAACTGGTTAGTATAAGGAGAAAGAGAAGGAAAATATCATTGCATGGACTAGCGCAATAACACAGTTAATCCTGAACGTATAAGCTGAGAGAAGATTACACTATTATTTTATCAGCGAAAGGGGCTCTTATATTAGAAACTCCTCATAAATACAGATCCTAAATGTTCTTTTTCTTTTGGTTTTATATTTTTTTAGCGGAGTATATTTTCTTTTCCTCCTTATCCGCGTCCATATATCTACGCCTGGAAAAACTCTCACACTTTTGCTTTCTTTTCGATTTTCATAAGTTCTACTTATTGACAGATTTGATATAATAGGTGTCCAAAATTATGGTGTTGTAATCGAGAGAGAGAGGAACAACGCGCGTAAGGAGGAATGTGAATGATAGCAATTTTGTTAACATGGACATATAATGTGCAGCAACGTAGAAATTATTTTTTAATTTATTTATCATTATATTTTACACAGCAACAGGTATACGAAAACCACACACAAAAGGTATACGAAAAACAACAATTTACGTTTACAACGAGTGCTTTGATGGTATGATCTACGAGGGTATATTTTCCAAGTTTTGATTACACCCCTGTTACACATTACACTAAACGCTATAAGCATTAGATAAGTCCCATCTTTATTCACAATCACTTGGTAAATCTCAACAGTAAGTTCCATTTGTTTCACGCGGTTTGTTCCGTAGATAAGAAGCTACGTTACGTACTTAGTATAAAAAATTCTCTATCGTACGCGTTTGGCTGTCTACAACTTCGCATATGAGTTTTCTCGATTTAGTTCAGTACATAGTGTTGTGGAATGATTGTTTTATAAATATAAACAGTTGACAGGTTGTCTTTAATCTACTTGGACGCATAGGCCGACGACGGTGTCATTTCCTAATGTACTATAATTAGTGCAACCGATTATTCGCTCTATTTCTATGGGTTACAGACTGAAATTAAATGAAGCTAAATAATGTCCACTGATTTTGTATTGTCGATACCATAGCGTGCATTCGGCCGATGGAATGGAAGCGAGAGAAGAGAGAGAGCCCTCTCGGCACGCTAGGCGGAACTCTCAGCACAAGACACGCATTTTCGTGCGTGCAGCCGGCGTTCATCGATTTATAAGACAATATCACGTCAAAAACAAGCTATCATCCAGTCAGTTAAAAAACCACGGTCACAAATCGGACAAAACCATGAAATTACTAATGTCAAATTGGCAATTGTCAATTCTGTTATTACAATGCCAAAATCAACAAAATCAAAGCCAAAATGCACATCAATAATAGTACATTATGATACAAGTGCGGTAAGTTGAAAATTACAGCCGAGGCGATATTGCTAGCCCGAGCCGTAGGCGAGGGCTACAAGAAAGCAGAGGCTGTAATTATCAAAGCGCACGCGTGTCATACGACGTTTTATAACATATTTGCGAGGAAATAAATTAATAAATTAATCAATACTTGACGACATTTTCAAATAAAAACACTACAGCGAAAAGAAAAAGCGCGCGGAACACCACAGAACCACGACAGAACAGTCATATCGTACGATTTCACTGATCAATATTGTTCTTATGATTATGCATCGTTATTTTCGATGTTTGAGTGAATTATTTGATTTTTTTCTCAGCCATTTACAGCAAATTCGAATTACAGTTTTCATTTTATAATTTAAATAATTTTTACTTGTACACAAATTAGCAATGCGCGCGCATCAGAGCTTTTTTTAAGGCAAAGTCACATAAACAGCCAATATTATTAATAAAGTAAATTGATATTTTTTTGTTTTTGGTACAGATAAATTATTTTAATTTATTGTCAAAATTAATTAAATTAAAGAATTAAATGTTTATTTTTTATATTTTATCTCCCAAAGTTAATTTTATTCATAAAATGTTGACCACTTTTTGACATAAAAACTCTTTGCTAAGATTGAAAAAAGTACCGTTCGTTTTAGACGGAGCATCTTGTTAGACCGTGCGTTTTACCTTATTAAAAAAAAAACCCGTGCATTTTACATTACATTACCGCACAAGTGCTGTAATGTAATTTAAAACGCACAAGTGCGGTAATTAGATACATTACGATATTGAAATTGGTGAAATAAGGGGCCCTTTACGAGCAAATGTGTTATAAATGATTTTAATAATGACTTTAATGCCATCATATAATAATTTCATTATAATATGATAAAAATGTTTAATTTATAATAAAATAAATTAATAATGGCATTATTCTTAGTTAGTTATAAATACAGAGTGTAAAACCGCCCTGTAGCACGTTATTCTCAGTGTTGCATATTGCATGTGGTTGCATTGAAGAAACTATACTTCTACCAACTTCTACTATTTATATTGATGAATATACTATATAAAACATTCTTCTACTGAAACTATGTTTCAAAAGGCCATATTAATTATATTGAAACCCTTTGGCATCGCGATATAAATATTATGTACTGTATCGCAAATGTTATTGAAAATGTCTGCCGAAGCTCGGGAGACGATTTGTATCAAGTAAGGAAATCAGCATTGTCTTCCTCCACCAATCCGCATTGGAGCAGCGTGTGTATCATCTAGACCTCCCGCGGATTTGTCTATCGAGGAGACCCGTACCCAACAGTGGGACGTCTATGGGTAACATAAAGCGCTTCAAAAAGAGTGTGAAACGCTTCCTTCAAGGCAGGCAACGCACCTGTGATACCCCTGGAGACGCACGTGTCTAAAAATGACGGTGACCCCTTACCATCAGGTGGCCCGTATGTCTGTTTGTCCGTCTATATTATAAAAAAACATTTGAAAGTAAATCTAGTGCGAAACACGAATCTAGTGCGAAATCTTTATACAGATTTTTATATAATTTGAAACACATGTAATAGGCACCTGATTTGCTTCTAGCTACAACCCAACCAACTACACTGGTCTTCCCCGTCTACTTCGACTGTGAGCCGACAAACCCCACACAACGCTGTGCAACACGACGTCGTCTTTCCTGGGGTCACTTGATGGACAATTCGAGCTCCCACTCTCACGCGCGCTACTCCATTCCCCTTTTAGTCGCTTTTTACGACAGGCATGGGCGACCGTAGCACTATTCTGGTCCCGACCTAAGCCCAGCTCAAAAGTTATAAGGGAAGAGTGTATAGTAGGTACCTGTCACCAATGAAAATATACCCATTGTTATTAAATACAAATTTTTTTGGTATAACATTATAGTCACTGATCAAACTTATATTAAAAGTTTGCTAAAAAATACAGTTTATTTCGCCAACCCTTCCCCAAAGCCGAGCACAGAGTAAACAGCTCTCGCAGTGTAAAAGTGATGAGGACGCACCTTTATTGAACTTCACCTTTGTCGGACCAATATTGGGATGCGCTTGTTAGCACATCGCTTAATTGGTGGAACTCAAACTATTAAAATTCAAATCCGGACTTAAATAGGAATTCACGTAAGTCCGTATTTTATTTTTGAATAGGTTTTGTTATGACATTGTCTAAGCACGAGTTTTGATGATTATAATACTTAAATCAATGTGATACATACATCGTAACGAGGTCTTTAATATTACATATTAAGTAGACTTTTATACTTTACAGTCTTAAAGGTATGGTTTCGGGTCGTTAAGTATACGGCGAGAAACGGCGAGATCCGTACCATTAAAATGGTAATACGTGCGACCAAATGGTTTATCGATAATCGACGGGGAGAAATGGGTGTAATTTCAATAACAATGTAAGGTAAATCAGGGGAGCACTAGCTAGTTGCGATTGAACGAACGGTGGGCTCACAGAAAACTCTGGACTGAGCCTTGATCAAAATTAATCAAAGAGGAATCACAAAGGAAGCCTGTTACGGGGATATTGGTAGGGTAACCACGAGTTTTGCGAACTTAGTGTAGATGATTTTTTTTTTTTTGAGAATGCGGCTAAATAAATACCCCTAGTAGGCTTTGCTCAGACTGAACCTCGGGTTTGTCTATGCGTGCCCGACAGTGGGACGCTTTAGACGCCTATGGTTTGTTGCACTACAACCTGGTACTCTACAATTTTAAATTTAAAAAAATTTGTAAATTCTTAAGTTAAACTAACCAGCTATCAAGAAAATCAAGAAATATTTTTGTTACTTTTCAGATAAAAACCCACATAATATTTTGGCATGTAGATTGTACGTAAATAATTATAACTGTCTACATAATGCAGATTAAAGTTAAAGCATTAAGAGGATTTCTTGTTTAGTATTATGAACTTTATTATAAACCAGATGCTACCACAGAGGAATGATATTTGCTACTCAGTATACTATGGTATCAATTGTTGTTGTTGTAGACTACTGACTGACGTTACTGATGCCGATGAATACCTGGTCGATAAATCAAAAATCAGTACCAACTTACCAAGAATCAGAGCCTCCTCCGCTTAATTCAGTCTCGATGGTCTAGGCGACGTAACTGTCCTGGGTTCGCCAGCTACAACTATTGGGTTTTTCTAACTTAAAATACAGACGTGATGTTATGTTATGTTCTTATTCTTATCCGATAAAATGCAGAACGTTTGGTATCTGTCATCCCTACAGTCATAGAAGTGAATCAATCACGCGTCCCACGAGTGAAACAAACGAAAGTCCAGAAATAATACCAGTCTCGTGCGTTTCGTGAAAGTAAATGAATTTCTCTCCGAGTTCAGCTCCACCTCTAATGAAACACTTAATCTCTGACTTATTGAGTTGTTTTTAATAACTGTAAGTGTAACCGGGAGTGGTGTGTTACGTGTTACGGTTTGCTGTTGTTTGTTTGTTAGAAATGGAATTTTACTCACTAAAACCAAGTTGTTGCAACTGGAGACGCCAACGATTGCAGGTACAATATCTTGCTATACAATTACATTTTGTATAAACTAATTATACTTATGTTAAATGAAATTATCTATCAAGTTCCGAATCAATTTTTAACATGTGCTTTTTTTGCATTCTGGTGACCGTTTTTGTGTATGGATTTTGATGTTTTTTTTAATGAAATTTTGGTGAAAAACACCTACATCAATTCATAAAGCCCACTACTGAAAATGAAATGAAAGTTCTGTGAAGTTAATTTTATTTATTACATATTTATTTTTGTCAGAGAGGGGACTTACTGTCCTTCAAGAAAACCCAGTTCCACAGGGGGGCACTCGACGTAATAATTTATTTGTACATAAATCTAAATATTAACTTTAACTTAACTATTAACTTTCACACACACACACAATTTATGACTATAATGATTGTTCATGCATTACGTTAGAACCCGTTGACGGATTCAAATGTTCATTTATTACGAAAAATTCGCGTGAACACGCTCGCTGGAATAATCTAATGGACGACTCAATATCTGTCACTAATGTTTCCGGTACAAAATTAATATTGACATTCGATTGGCGCACTTAATATCCGGAGAGGCTCACTTTTTCATATCAAAACGATCTGTTTACGAGGTAATATCTGTTTTTTCTTCTAAAGCTATGATGCTTTCATTGATTTTTATATTTATAGGTAACACAAGTGGACGCCCGCAGCTTTGCTCGCGTAGAATTAGACATAACAATAGCTTAGGGGTCTCCCTCGATAAATGGACCAACACAAAAAATATTTTTTCAATTCGAACCAGTAGTTCCTGAGATTTGCGCGTTCAACCAAACAAACAAACTCTTCAGCTTTATAATATTAGTATAGATAACTACGTAGGTATAGGACGATTAACTAAATTTGGCAACAATTGTGTTGCTAAGTTTTGCAATTAGGTTATAAGTTTATGCATAAAGTACGATAGGATCATCTAGTTCAACTAAGGTTGTACCAGTTGTTCCAATATGGATACACACACTCATATGAACTGGATCGGTATATCCTTTTTTTATAGATATAAGATAGCAAACGAGCTTTCAGCACCACCCATCCGCTGCCACCCATGACAACTGTGACTGACTTTGAACAAGACACACATAGGGACTTGGATGGTTAGTCCAGTTAGCTGAGAGAGTTAATTACATAGTTGTTCGTTAGTGAGTATGAGGACTGGGGACTGTTAGTGATAGTTAGCCCTGTTAGTTGGTGTTTGTCCAATTAGTAATTGTTAGTAAGAGTCTCGTTCCAAATCAGTCACATATGTGTTGCTTACCTTGAGGACTAACATATTCGCCCGTACGGTACGGTCGTCGGTACGGTGGTACTGCCCTAAATGTAATTAGTCAGGTTGCAAGTCTTTTCGTGCAATTTTGAACATAGAAAACGAACGAATTTCTCAAGTTAAGATGAATATGCCAACGTATTGAGAACATTCTTTGGCTATATGTCGCGAATATATGAGGGATCCATCGAACTGCTGGTTCTGCGAGGTAGGGTAGACGGTACATGACCTCGAAATTGATCACCAATGCGATGGACTGATCAAATCAAGAACGCTGTCGGCGGCCCTGTGGCCCAATAAATGATTAATAATTAATACATTTAAATTAATATGAACATGTGCAGGTTAGACACACTTAAAACATGCAGAGCACTACAGCACACAACAAAATTGTTCTCAAAATTGAAATAGACTTATGAATGAACTTCCCTTAGTGAACCATTTTAGTCACCTTTTTAAAAGTAAGAAAACTTTGACTTGGGATATTTTGTAAATGTTTGTGGCCGTTATCAAAACTTTGTGGTTTGCTCACACGGTACATTAGCCACCTACGAGGGTTGACACTGGGGACACAAGGGATCTCTTATAACGTAGGCGTAGATTTCATCGTCAACTGCTTGATAACTACGTAGAAATAGTACTTCTAGTAGAAATAGTACCAAGTACCTTGAATGGCGATCTTTGCATAGTTTTAATTGGACAGCCGCACCGCGGGTCCTGGGTGCAAATCCCGGCCGGGGCTGTTTTTATTTCTTGACGTCGTAACGTCTTAATTGATGAACACCAACATATACTACAAAAGTGTGACGTCATCCTCCCGTACCACCAAGCGTACCGCCAAGTGTTACGCCATCGCATTGAGCCTAGCGTATTCATTCAATTTTAGTCTGTAACCCATATCAACAGAGCGAATAATCGTTTGCACTAATATAGTAGTACATGAAAATGACATCGGGTTTCGTATCGATAGAGGAATTGATCCAACCGGCAGTGAATAGCTTGCGCTAGCGATATTTTTGCGCGGCCTACTTTGTTTACGGCGGCTAAAATTTGCAGTAGAATTCCAACAAGACACAGTAAGTTTTATTGCTTAAAGCCAGTAATTTATTATTTAAAGTATTCGCTAGCTTTCATAACCTATTACAGCTATTACCTAAATATAACTAGAGACAATTTGCGTAAATTAAAAAAAAAACGTCGGAAAATTAGCGAGAATGGTTAACCAACTTTAAAGAATATATACTAAACTGTTACATAAATAATATAGGAAGCCTTAAAATAATATTTAAAAACCTATTCAAGGTTCATACCTCACTTGATATAGGTAGGTACTTATTGATTACTCGATATTTTTGTTTTCTTCTTGACAATATGGCGTCTGGTTGTCGCTGTGATGAATCTTGGTTACTGCCATGTCTATAGTGACACTCGCATGATTAAGATGTATCGTTTGACGAAAGAATAATCAAAATGCTTTACGCGTTAGGGCTATAGAATGCCATAAAGAAACAAATACACACATAGACTGATAAACACAATAGATATATATATACTCAAAGTGGGTCATGTCCTTGTCCTTGGCGTTGTCCTCAAACCCCTGCCTACCTCTTCGGGGAAATACAAGCGTTAAAGAATAGACGTATCTTATACTTTAGCTATTCATATGTGTCTTACCCATAACAAATGATTAAACCTGTATTACTTAGCTATATAATAGTCTTCTTTAATCAAATGAGGCAAAACACTTTCTAACTAAAATTTCGTTTATATTTTTAACATTACAGTGACCGATCGATGTTCTATTCGCAAGTTTATACTATGAAGCTCCGCGAGAGTGTTGATGAACTAATCAAATTAATCTGCCACAAGAAGATTAATGTTTGTTATTATTAAACATAATCATATCGTACATTTTACGAACAAGCTATTGCCCGAAGCCATCCTCATGATCGTGACGTGTATGAAAAGTGCGTGCTTAATATGACTGGAACGCACATTAGGATTTTCTATGCTACGACAATGCAAATTATGGACACACATAAAAAACAATAATAATAACACGCTCAAGATCCGAATACGACGATTATCTTTCAATTAAACATCTGACCCACTGATATGACAGTTGAGCCTTATTTGTCAATTAATACTTACATGAGAATGAGAACACTGACTTTGAAATGGCTTTTAAATGAGTTCAGTCGCTTCTAATGCGAATATGTACCTTGCACAGAGGTCACCACTACAGAAACAAGAACAAAGCGACATATAAATTACGTGGACGAGAAAGAACCCCGTCCCGCAGAACACAACGCCCGTATTTACTTCTATTTCCGGATAATATTTCGAATTAAACGCTTTGTGCTTTTGTTTTCTCTTGCTCTGTTAGATAAGTTTTTAAAGGACTTCTGTGTTTAGTTTAGATCTAGATAAAACTACACTTATATACGAGTAGATATCAATAATTGTATAGAAGCAACTTAGATAAAATCTGTTTCGTCGGTATAAATTTGGTACATTTAATAAAGGTCGGAATTTTATATTTAAACTAGTGGACGCCCGCAGCTTCGCTCGCGTAGAATTAGACGAATTAACGACGTCTACCCGTCTAACGACTTCAAAAACGGCAAATTTTCATACTAACTTTGCACCCCCGTTTTACCCCCTTAGGGGGTGAATTTTCAAAAATCCTTTCTAAGTGCTCCCCTACGTTATAAAAGGAACCCCTGTGCAAAATTTCAAGTTTCTAGCCCTTATGGTTTAGGCCCTGCGTTGATATGTCAGTCAGTCAGTCAGTCAGTCAGTCAGTCAGTCAGTCAGTCAGTCAGTCAGTCAGTCAGTCACCTTCTCCTTTTATATATATAGATAGAATAGCATTCATTCTTGCTGCATGACCTCGGAATCTTCCACTTCAACGACTTTGATTTAAATTATTATGTATTTATAGACCCTTCATAGGCCCCACGCTCTGATGTTCACACGACGATGTTCATAGTTCATAAGCCATCAAAGCAGGTAGGGTCATAGAAGAAACGTTACAACGTAGCAGTTTTAATTTGTGCTCCTTGGTGCTCCTAGCACAGCACTGATTATTGAACTATTTTTCCTAGTCCCATTAACTTGTGTTATTGTGTATTTTGATACTTTAGTCATTCAGAACTTAAACTTAAGTATACAATTTTACTATTTGTCATTATTTCACAAATAAGCGATCAATCACAAGAAAACGGTGATTATAAGATTATTTTACGAAGCCACAGGCTCCGTTACAAAAATAACCCTTTGCGGCCTAGCTCTTGCTTTTATCGAACGCTAGATGGTATAGTCTGCTATCCTATTCCCGTCGCTTTCAAGTTCGAATGACTATCAAATTAGCTATTTTTAAAATAGACGCTAGCGCTCAATCGGCTTAATCCATACTAATATTAGCTACGACTATAATGAGGAGAAGCTCTTTTGTTTAAAGTAGTTAGTTAGCTAGTTCTAGTAAATATTGATTTCTGTAAAGGAAGTCGGAAGATGAGCCGAATTTAATCACCTGCGATGGCGTAATGACGGTACTCTCAGGCATGTATTTTTCCACACGACGTATCAACGTATCGACGTATCAACTAAAACGCACATAACTCAGCTATGTCATTGGTGCATGCCACTTCAATTCGGACACAGACCGCTCCAGTGAGATTGAGAAGTTAGAGTAACTAGTCTTAAACGAACTTAGTCTTCCTCCTGTAGTACATATTAATTGAATGTTGACAATCTGTGTTGTCAGAAACGCGCTCGCCGCTTCAAGAACCACATCCTGTGCGACCTGCACTTCGCGGACGTGGCGCTCATGGAGTGCAGCGACTTCATGCAGCAACTCCGGAGCTTCAAGCCGCAGTCGCTGGGGTGCGCCGTCGCGCGCCGCAAGTCCTCCACCACCCTCATATTCCCGCTGCCGCCGCAGGCCTGCTCAGGTGAGAACTGTACCCCCTTGTTGCGACCCGCAGACTTATTTTTTGGTAATCTTTTTTTTAATGAAAGGAATGTATCTGGCATTTTAATAACTTGAACTTTTTCCAAACAAGATATTTGTTACTTTTTATGTGATAGGTACATTTTTAGTTTTCTTTTTTTTCTCTTTTCAAAGACCTTCGGGTGGCTTGAGAACATTTGACACTGGGTTGGCCACGAACCCCTCCACCAATTCGCATTGGAGCAGCGTGGTGGCGTAGCTCTATTTAGAGTCTAGACCTCTCGCACCTGTGTCTGTGGGGGAGACCCGTGCCCAGAGTCTATGGGTCGCAGCGAAGTAGTATACTATACGTATATGTTTTCTGCTTATAAGGAATATGTTTAAAGTTTGATTCTATAAGATCCTTCTTGGACTCCATTTTGTTTGGATGAATACAAATTGTTTATTCTTATAAGTACCTGGGTTTCAATACATGCAGGCATACTGCATAATCACATTCATAATGTGTATTAGCGGATAGTTTGCAAATAAAAGTAGTTTTGACTCCTTTATAACTCCTTCAAGTCAACAAGAATAACTTTAAACAAAATTGGTATTGTATGTAAAACATGATATGATGCGATTACTTCCTCTGACGTATATGCCAGTAGCTTTACGTTAGTAAAGCTACTGGCATAGCATCAGCTTAGCTGAATACGTCACATAACCACAAGTCCTAGCAAATTCTGGGGCGTGCTTAGCGCTAGCTATATTGTTGTTCAAGTGACTTTGCGCCTGAAATGTAAATCCTACTAATACTAACATAATATGCACTGGAATATGTTCACTGGCATACGACCTCGCAGTCTAATACATACAATAGCATCCAGTAAGCTGAGCTCTTAGGTCTCAGGTATTTATTGGTCTACAACAAACCAAGCGATCAGCACCTTCAAAATCCTGTACATTTCTTAGAGATTTGTAAACGTAATGGTACTTATGATATCTAAGGAAACAGCTACGCTATGGACAGAATAACCAATAGTTTTTACATCTTAAATTCTCTGAAGTAACCCGACCTTTAAGCCAAAGCTAAATAATATTCAATTTAATAAAATGTTGGCTATGGCTTTCCAATCTTGCCTTTACTTGACTATTAAAGGCAAGAAGATTTATAGACGCATCAACCATTTTCTCTGTAGGTAGGTACTTAAAACAGTCCTGTTTCTCCAGTCAAAGAACGGAACAATTACGTTCAGTTTTATGTCATTTAAATGAAGATTTCATCTGGCGCTTGCGGCTATGGCAGTACTGGTAGGTACTTGTACTATTAAGTATTCTGTGATGCTGGGTAGCGAGATTTTTTTGAGGATAGATTAATGGCATAATAATGAAATATATGTGGGCACGTCGAATTTTACTCATCATTAAGAATTTTATAGGAACTTGTATAATTAAGCAAAAAGCGCCAATAAAAAATGCTACGTTCTGTAATATTTTCAGAATTTTATTACAAACTGCCAAACATTGTGGACATTTGCAGTCTCGGTTCTCAAAATCTATAAGTACAAATAGATGTCTATGTATAAAATAAATGTCCTTCAATATTTTTTGAATTTTTATTTAATTTTATGTAGACAAGCTCCTATTAACCTTTCAATGAGAAATTGGCTTGCAACGTAACATATATTTTAAGTTCATACATTAAAACTAAACTGGTGTTTAAAGTTTGATTACAATTAAAACTCACGATATCACAGACGTCAAACTAAACGACACAATAATTGACATCTTACCTCGAGGCTACAACTCGTATGTATGGGATTTAAGTTCGCTATGGCTCCTCTATTGCCTGTATAGCAGGTATTAAATGTCTAGGAATGTTAACATTGGTATTACATGTCTGCGAATGTTCCTAGGAATGTTAACGTTAAAAACTTCGACGATCGAACGGGTACGGAAACCTCAAAACGAATAATATCAATTTCTGCCACGCAACCGTTGAACGGACCGAAAGGTTTATATAGCGATATACACACAAAACCAATTTGGATGGTAACTCCCCTCCGTTTCGGCTGTATAACGAGTGCCGGCCCAGACCCGACATTTATAGAAAGTACAGGAATATTTCAATGCTCCACTGGCTATGATTCGTGATTTTATCCCTGTTTTATTATTATCGGTTTCACTGTAAGAACTGAAAAGGCAAATAAAACATAAAGCCAAATTAAACGCCATTATTTGAAATAGCTGCCGTTGCTTCAGAACGCCCTCGCTATCCATAGAGATGAAACGGAATGTAATTATGATTGAATATTCTCTCCCTCTGCGTGCATTAATAAAATTAAGCAGACATACGTGAGTCAGTTAGCCCAATAAAACATGAATAATATTCCAACCATGTTAAATAGATAACCTGTTTCACATTTTAGTCAATTTCAAAATCGAAATCTCATCTAATATATTTTGCGGGGTACGATCTTTGGCCCTTTTAGTAGAACCTTTTGAAGGCTGAACAAAAAACGAGTCAACTACAAGTCTACAACGGACATCGCAACAAGTCTGTAGCGACTTCAGTGTTTCTCTATGTACGGCTGTCCCATGTGCAAAACCTAAATTGGTTACTTCTGAATTACGATTTTAATTATTTATTTTCTTATTCTTATATTCTACTTCTTCTTATTCTTCTATTCATTGTTCTATTGTGCACATATATTTATTTACTTATGCCGAAATAGAATAATATTTATGGTGGTAGAGCCTATAGGGAACCAAATAGGTTTTATATGAAAGCTAATTGGTTCCATATAGAGTTCGCCCGGGGCAGTACCACCGCCCGCCACGGTACCTAGTACCATTTCTGCCGTGTAATAATTGTTTTTAAAGCAATTGTGGTCCGGTTGGAAAGGTGTGGATTCCGGTTACACTTCTTTAGAGGCGACCATCTTAGTCCTCAAGGGTAGCAACACATCTGTGACTGACTTAGAACGAGACTCCTACTAACAAGTACTAACTGGACTATTACTAACACCAACTAACAGGACTAACTATCACTAACAGTCCCCAGTCCTCATACCTACTAACGAACTGACCAACTAATGTTCTAATTAACTCTCTCAACTAATTGGACTAACCATCCCAGTCCCTAATTGAGTCTTGTTCAAAGTCAGTCACAGTTGTCATGGGCGGCAGCGGATGGGTGGTGCTGCAAGCTCGTTTGCTATCTTTTATCCATAAAAAAAAAAAAACTTACTTCTTTGGCGTAACAAGATAAAAATCTTTTCAAATTTTTTTTATCTTTCGCCTTGTTTGTAGAAAAAACGACACTAACAATAGAAAAAAAGGTATTTCATACATTGAAAGTTTTATTATAACGCATTATCTAGTTAAATAAAGTTTATTTAAATATCTTTCTATCTATTTCTTGACAATGTTGACTATAGCTAACTTCATGGTGTCGGTTTCTCGTTTCGGTGTGCGCGCGCATCGTAAAAATTTACTCTCATCATCTTTCCCTAACGCGCCAAAAGAAGTATAACTTCAATAATTGGATTGAGTATACCCGACGTTGACTTCTGGTTTAGGTTCCATGTCGCTCTGCTGCACTGTGTCAACCCGTGTCGACAGGTCGCTACTCAATAACTGTCAACCGAAAATGGAGGAACTGTGTTCGTTGTAAGCGAGAGGCCGTTGTTAAATACAATCCACGTCACGTGAATAGAAGATCGGCGCCGACTGCCACTGTCATTTAACTAATTCACCGCAGTCATTTAACAATCACTAAAAGCTTTGAGGGACGGATTAGGCACACGTACAAACTAAAACACCACCAAACCAATAATAGATACATTATATCAGGAATTCATAAAACGAACAGTTAGGAAAAATTTTATAATCTTGTTAGATCCAACCGATAGTAGAGATTATAGTTTTGTGTACTGTGAGTGTGTCAGTGATTAGCTCATATAAAGAGTTTAATCAAATAATTTATTATTCAAATTAAATCACATATAAGCGGTGACAGCCCAGTAACTATCTAATTCGCCTCTCCCTACAGCGGTCCGGGATCAAATCCCAGCGGTATACACCAATGACTTTTCTGAGTTATGTGCGATTTAAGAAATTATACTTGCTTTAATAGTGAAGGTTACATCGTAAGGAAACCCGCATGCCTGAGAGTTTTTCATAATGTTCTCGAAGGCATGGGAAGTCTGGCAATCCGCATTTGGCCAGCGTGGTGGACTAAGGCCTAATTCCTCACGTTCTGAGTGGAGACCCGTGCCCCACAGTGGAATAAAGAAAGGGTTGTGATGAAATTTGTAACTCCTTGCTGTGAACTAAGTTCTTCGATGTCAAGAAGCTGAAAAGGAAAATGTGAGGTTAAGACAAAAAAAGTGGCACCGATGATTTTGCCATTG
Source organism: Carterocephalus palaemon (assembly GCA_944567765.1). NCBI lineage: Eukaryota > Metazoa > Arthropoda > Insecta > Lepidoptera > Hesperiidae > Carterocephalus > Carterocephalus palaemon. The sequence goes on along the minus strand of OX155651.1, from coordinate 8,072,283 downwards.
CTATTAAACGAATTCATCGACAGTCGCTAAAAGCTTTTAAGGTTGATGCTTGAAAGGGTACTAGATCATTTATTTTTATCAATTTGAAACAGCATTTCAATGAGATCGATGGGTATTAGGTGTGGCTATATCCTGGAATTTATTTTTATGGATACCTGATCGCCCATCAGGTATCCATAAAAATAAATTCCAGGATATATGAAGGAGGTATGTTCGGTGGGCAGTGTAATACTATCCGCGTCAGACTAGCAGAAGCTCGGCGCCAACCTACTTATAGTATTATTTTCTTTCTTACATTGCTTCTTGCAGTGTTTATCACAATTGTTTACGTAAAAAACAAAATGACTTAAGTACCTACTATAAATAGTTTTAAGCGTTATTGCTATATGGTATTTTCCTTAGTCAAATTTTACGGAGTTGCTGATTCAGTCAGTTCAAGAAATCCATTATATCGTTAACAATAAAGAGATATCTCACGTAGAGATACCCGTGGATTCACATGAGATCATTCCATAGACAGCCCAGTGGCGCATGCGGTAGTGCCCTGCCTTCTGCGGCAGGGTCGTGGGTTCAAATTCCTCAATTCGCGTGACGAACACTCCAGACACAAAACATACACGTTTTGTGTCTGGATCGTAATACCTATAGTATGTATTTTAAAAAAATATATGTATATCAGTCTCTGCCACGCACAGTACAGTTATCTGTTCTGTGGTACAGGCTCTGCCTAGTTTGGCTCTGCCGTGTGAGGATGTCCGTGATATTTATTCCCCTTTGTTTTCTGTCGACATTGATCAGCCTCTCTGCCGCCGCAAAGGTAAAACTTTGTAAGCAATCGCGACGCGGCCCTTTCCGGTCGGATCACATAAATACTAAAGGTTCTTATAAAATATTTAGACCTCGTAATTCTCAGGAGGGATCCATTTTCAATTGTGCAGAAAATTGTTACCATATATACCCAAACACATTGCAAAGTTCTAAGTTCAAAATTGAACACATAAATCAAACTCTTTGGTAGATAAATAGACAGAGTCTATAGTCAGTTGTAAAAACGACCTGGGTTGTTACAGTAGAGAAGTCACAGGAGAAGTAGAAGTAGTAATCTGAATTTTGATCCGGCGGAGGAGTCAAATCCATTATTATTTGTGTCAAAACTACCACTATTACCTCTGTGGCTAACTGTAAACCAATATTTACGTACATAGCACTTGAGGATTGTCAGTGTAGTACGTGTGCTTAAACACGGACTACATAAAAGGTTTAATCATGTCCTTGATTACCATCAGCAATTTGAAATATTATACATATAGTGATACTAATACATATTATGCATAAATCACACAACACGCACACTCTCTCTCACACACACGACACACACACACACACACACAGCTAAACCGAGAAGCAACCGTTCTTACCACAGAAGTCAATCAAGATTTCTGTGGTTTTCACCTACCCTCATTTTTGTAACTGCGAATTGCGATCGATGTCCATTCAATGCAAAGCACTTCGAAGTTACAAAGTAAATTAAAACTTAATCTCTCAGAGCAATCCACCTAAAAATTAAAGGATTAAAAAGGAATTTATAGTATAAATTGAGTTTTGAGTTATAATTCAGCTTGGCGCTCCCGTATTCGGAAGTACCTACTCGTATCTGCCATCGATTCTATTAAGTATGTATGCCTAAATTATAACGATATTTCAATGAAAAGGTTGAAATTTAGTAATATCACGGGATATTCTATCAGTCCCGTCATATTAGAAATTAGTACTTAGTATATTATTATGCTGTGCTTGTTTTCGCCACCACACGACTTTTACATTTTTAACTATTTCGTATGTATGTATGTAGGTTAGGTAGGTGTGTAGCGGAATCTTTATTCGTGATTTTAAACGTCTAAATAATTAAAGTGAAACTTTTATTACATCGTTTTGAAAATTTCTGGTATATCTGTTGCATGTCGCATTACATCATTTGTGCCAGTGCCACAGAATCAGTGCTAAAATTTTATTTTGTTGAGACACTGGGTAGCGAACCGGCATTCTCGGCGTAGAAGGTTGAGTTTTTACCAACCATTCGACCGTTCGACCAAGCGTACTTAATAGAATTTGTTGAAATTTAGATACCTATATTTCGAACGGCTAATAGTGTAGTAACGCTTGTTATTTTATTTCCCACTATCATTCCAATTTTCCAAGTATAAAATTAAGATTGATAAAGCGATTTTTATACCCTTAATGGAATATTATTCCAAAAATTTTTAGTTAAATGTCTATAATGTGAAAAAAATTTTCACTTTTACCGTGGTTTCATAAAACCACACAGTTTAATTTTTGAAACTACATATGTACCTTATCAAGGACCTATAACAATGCAATAATTTAAAAAAAAAGTGTGCTTGTAACCTTTACGCGCGATTGAAGTAAAACTTATCAGGTACTTGATTTTTATTACTAGTGGACTTCTAGTAGCTTCGCTCGCGTAAAATTTGTCGGTCAAGTCGGAAGTCGGTTAGTCGGTCAAGTCGGTCAAGTCGGTCAGTCATTCAGTCAGTCAGTCAACCACCTAGCTATTCAAAACAAGCAGCAAGCGCACCGTATACAGGTTCTACCACCTAGATATTCAAAATAAAACAGCAAGCGCACCGTAAATAGGTTCTACCACCTAGCTATTCAAAACAAGCAGCAAGCGCACCATGTACAGGTTCTACCACCTAGCTATTCAAAACAACAGCAATAGCGATAAGGAACTTCGTTCCAAAAGTAAAAAGTACTCTTTTGATTAAAATAAATATAACCGGTACATCCGTCAGAATCAAAAATCTGAGTTACTCCCTAGTCGCGCCTAAAGAAGTTTTAATACATTCTAGTTCGGTTACCTACAAAACCATGTTTTTATTTAATATTACATCGAATTTTGAGCACAAACAAGAGATATAACGCATTATGAAATTAAAATTCGCTGGGAGGGCAGCCGTGGCGCTTCGTTTGCACAGACCCAAAACACATAGTGTAATATTAATTAAACCTCACATGGTATGATAAAGCACGTTGTTCTAAAAATGCTTAATCTTCGACATACCATCTGTCGTATTTATTTAATCTGGCACATGAGGAATGGGAATTGAATTTTACTTATCAAAGAGTAGAGATGTGTTTGTGATTTTTTAAATTTATGTGTGCATCCTACCTTCGTATCTACTACCTTCATTCTTTTGTGATCAAAGCCACTACAAATCAATTTCTGACTACTAATTTCATCATTTTCATATTAATTTTTTTTATCATTAGTAAGTAGGTACGCTTTATCCTCATCCTTACTAATATATAAGTATGTTTGTTGGTTTGTCCTTTATTTTCTGCACGCTTACACCCCCACGGTACGAACATTGCCTATGTTGCGGGTTGATGACACACACAGAAAACATCCATAATCCACACCAACAGCACAAAACAAATATTTATCTGTAAAATAAATATCTACCCCGGCCGGAAGTCGAATCAGTAATGTACAGTACCAGTACAACTGGTAACAGTAAACGAAAGCATCGCGGAGAAATATGCATGCCATTATACGGTATCCAATTATATTTTTCGCAAGTCTGCCAATTCGCAGTATGGTGGATTGTAGGGTTTTACCTCTAACATTTCCAGTAGAGACTGTGGGGCAATGAAAGGTTTTGGTCCTGATGTTCATGATCATGAAGTCCTTCTGTACGAATTCGAGTTGATCTAATCATACTTAAAAGTCGAACATAATCATTCTTAATATTGATAACCTAGGTACCTCGTTGGTCTAGTAATGGTCACAAGCGCGACTGCTTACCTAGAGGTCTGGGATTTAATCCACTGGTGAAGCAAAGTACGAGTACAAGTTTTTTCCTTGGTGTGTTTCGTACAAGTGTTTTCCACCTTCAAATTCTTAGTAGTAGCTCGGAGTTTTGATTTGTGCCCGGTGCATGGCAATAGGCGCCACTTATTACAAGGGACTAAGCATAATTGGTGAACAATGGGTGTTACTATATACCTTTGCCTACCCTTTTGGGTAAATACAGGCGTGATGTTACGTTATGTTTATATACTCACCAACTGAATCTGACCACATTATTGACTCTCTCCCGAACTGCCATAAAATGAGACGGAACATCTCAGTTAATGATTTGGGTCCCTTCTCCCTACTCCAAAATGAAAACCCCACGGAGCGGAAATTAACATTTCCGTGTGTATCTTTTGATAACTAAACCAGCATACCGAACCACTGATATGTCTTTTATTTAGAAAGAAAGTATTTATTATTAGGTATATATAATTTAGCTAAAATTAGTTTCTTTTTTACTAAGGCATGAAGGAATACGGTGTAGTGTATCTGTACTCTGTAAGTCGAAATCTTCATGTCACATATGCGGTCATTTGCTTACCTATTTATTTACTTTGTTTTTCTTACAGGGTGTTCAGGGCGAGATAAAAAGTATATTATTATTAAAATTAAGTCATGTAAATAAAATATGTCACGCACATTTGTCACCTACATACGCAATTTACCAACTATAAACTGCTTATTAGCATTGTTAACGTTGTTATAGGTTTATATAGGGAGTATGCAGATAAACGAAAAATAGAGAAGAAAGAAGAAAGAAAAATTTGAAAGGAAAGTAAGAACCTTCAGTTCACTCTAAGTATGAACGCCAAGCGTATAGCTCAAGTTTGGTGTTCTACCTTACAGTGGACTGCGGCCTTTATATCCACGGTACATACAGTAAAAGCACTACGCAATCGGAATGAAAATCATCAATTCGTTAAAAGAAGACAGAAGACATTTATATATTGTACATATTTTAAGTTTATTTATAATTTCAAGAAAATATATTTGAAACCAATGAATAATTTCTTACAAAATACATACCGCAAGAACAGCAATCATGTGTTTACTTAAATTAAACCATGAAAACGAAAATATTGTCTGTATTGTATTTTCAATTCCACACTGCAAGAATCGAAATCAATAACTGAAACATGTTCAACCTCCATCAATGTGTAAAATATCTAAGCGTATGGTTGGTAAGAATACATATGTTGATTCTGATGCAGCATTTCGCATTCATAAAATTTTGAATAAAACCCACTGGAATAAATAATCAAAACATTGGAGCATCGTATGAATAAGAAACAGTGAACCACAGAATTCACATAGTATTCTGTATTATAATAATTTAAGACCAAGGATTAGGTTTATTTTAATATATACGAGATTTATTGTTAAATATCGCCAAACTTTAACTTTGCAATTAAAGATGTTTAAAGATGTCAAAAACTCATTTAATTTGTTATTTGAATAATATGAAATGCATATCTATATTTTTATGTTGCCTCGTGTTTTTTTTAAATCTATTATGTGTGTACCTTTTTTAAAAGTTGTTATTGTGTGTAGCGTATTTCATTATTGCTGGGAATTAACTTCATATGTTTTTTTACTATAAAATTAATTTAATGAAAGGTCGTTCAGATTGTGAAATCATGTACCTACTACCATATTATCCCGAAAAAGAAGTATAACTTTTGTAGTAAATCTTTATCCGTCATGTTTTAATTTGCCTTTTGCTTGTCAAAAATCAGATCAGACATTGTCAATGTCAGTTGTGGAGGTCAGAGAAAAGCAGAACGATCTCTGTAGAAAATAGTGTCCCAGAAATATGGACAAAATAAGTGAGGCGCTGCGATCGCTATGTTGTCTTAATAAAAGCAGGCTGTTGTGCGCTAATTTAAAACTTCATCTATTTGTACTCATAAACAGCCTACTTCACCGATACCTACTACTTACCGTCGTTACAATAGTTAAACCTGAAAAGCTGACTTAATTGCACCAAGTAGATTGATAATTTTCACAAAGTTAGGTACGTCATATTATGTTGCAAACATATTAATATTTGTACTTAAATAAGGTTGAACCATATTCCAACAAAATTATGTTTGTTAGAATTATTTCCCAATTATAATGAAAACTAAAATAATAATATAACTCACAACAAATATGACAATCTCAAAGTTTTAATACAGCTTCAGCTCTACAAGACTTCAAAAGTCTCAGTCAACTTGCGATAAGGCTTTCAATTCAAAAGAAAGTCGGTAAGCAAACCGGAATTATCCAGTTTGCGTCAGTTCCGAACGGATATTCCCAGTTCGTTTGAGATTCTACGCACAGATGACTACACTAATAAAAGAACTTTTTAAATTAGGTCTTACATGATAACAATAATAATCATTGTATCCACTAACACACCACAACACTTTCTGTGTCCCACTGTTGGAATCATTGTATTACTACTTATCATTTATTTATTACTAGTGGACGCCCGCAGCTTCGCTCGCGTGGAATTAGACATTCACTAACTTCAAAAACGGCAAAGTTTCATACTAACTTTGCACCCCCGTTTTACCCCCCTAGGGGGTGAATTTTCAAAAATCCTTTCTTAGTGCTCCCCTACGTTATAAAAGGAACCCCTGTGCAAAATTTCAAGTTTCTAACCCTTATAGTTTAGGCCCTGCGTTGATATGTCAGTCAGTCAGTCAGTCAGTCAGTCAGTCAGTCAGTCAGTCAGTCAGTCAGTCAGTCAGTCACCTTCTCCTTTTATATATATAGATATAGATTATTTACTTTCAACTTTAATAAGCTTTTTTGACTTGGTATTGCTTTTAAGTACGTGAGGTAAATCTCTACCTTCCATCATCCATCGATAATGCTATAAACATGCAAAATTAACAAAAATAATAAAAATAAATAATAATAACAAAATGGTGAACATATTGACATTCGATTTATAATAACAAGACAAACTAATATTATCAGATAAACTTGACATGACCATCTATCAATACTAATATTATAAAGAGGAAAGATTTGTTAGTAATGTTTTCACACAAAAACTGGACCGATTTCAAAAATTCTTTCACCATTAGAAAGCTGCATCTTCACCGAGTGACATAGGCTATATAATATTGGTGTAAACGATTATATATAGATTATACCTAATTAATGGTGTAAACGAAACTATTGTTATGTCTAATTCCAAGCGAGCGGAGCTGCGGGCGTCCACTAGTTACTAATATATTGATTAATTTCCAGATGAATTCTGTGAGGAGTACCCACACAGTCTTATCCCGACGCCGGGCTACTGGATCGAATGTTCGCGCCAGAAGATCGCCACTGACACTATTTGGGACGAGTCTGAATCCGAGCACGATAGTGGACCCGATCGTGAGAATGATGGTAAGTGCACACAGTACATTACTTTCACAGATAGACAATTTTTTTAAACACATTTCTGAGCTATGTAGTCAGTAGGTAGTTAAAATAATACCAACACGTCGAAATAAAAAAAAAAAAAAATTCCTCTTGAATTTTAGTAGATACAGATTGGTAGCGTCCATAGCCAATGGCTCGCGTCGATTCAATGTGATCGAAGGGTAGCCGCTAGTGTCAAATTTCATGGGCGCTACCGTTCTTCGGAGGGCACGTTAAGCCGTCAGTCCCGGTTGTTTTCAGTGGTGAAAACAATCGTTAAGCCTTGTCAAAGACCACCACCAATGCATTGGAGCAGCGTGAGTAGAGCATACTCCACTCTAAACCTCACGAATATTTGTCTGTGCCCAGCAGTTGGACGTCGATGGGTTTCAGCAGCAGCAGGTATAGATTTGTGACATAATTTTATTTAACTTCAAAAACCCGTACGCTAAAACCGTTCCGTTAGTTACATTAAGTAATTAAATTGATAAAACTGATGAATTCATTTAAAATATGGTTAAAGAGGGACAGAAGATAATAAAATTATTAAAATAATGAATTCTATGAAGCAAGAAGTTGTAGTAACTATCCGAGGGAACATTACATAAACCGTAAGCCTATTAGAACACTCACCACAAAGGGGCAGTTTCGTCTCCTCAAAAACAAATTGTGATCTAAAATTTACTTTCCGTCAGATCTTTCTGAGCTGATTAAATATTTGTTTGACAATAATTTTATTACATTAAAACCTTGCACTATTTACGGAGAAGATTTGTGAACCGTGTGTAAGCCTATATTATTGTAATAATTGTTCTAATTAACTTTCTCAACTAATTGGACTAACCATCCCAGTCCCTAATCGAGTCTTGTTCAAAGTCAGTCACAGTTGTCATGGGCGGCAGCGGATGGGTGGTGCTGCAAGCTCGTTTGCTATCCTGTATCCATAAAAAAAAGCCATCAATTTATCACTTTATAGCAATAAACAACCAAAATAACGACATATTGGAAATATTACCCTCCCAATCACCCTTAACAAGAAGCGTTTAACGAAACTTTTTCAATCCGGATAAACTTTACTATATATGGACTTCCAATATGTGTTTACTTGGAATTCTTGAAATGTAAGTAATTCGTGTTTAAATGGTATGTGTATTTTTTGAGGTGATAACGTCTTATAAATTGATGCCTACACATACGAAAAAAGTGTGACATCATCCTGCCGTACCGCCAAACGTACCGCCAAGTGTTACGCCAAGCATATACATTTAATTTTAATCTGTAACCTATTGCAATAGAGTTAGTTTACTAGGGCGTACTGAGATATGAATGTATTACACAATACAGTAGATAACGTGATTCAGAAAAAGGCACAGCGCCATATAGTTTATGTTTTTAAAAGCTTTTATTTAACTTCACTCGTATGTATCTTGTAAGTATGTATGTCCTGGAATCTTGCAATCAATATTTCACCCACTTCCACTAAAGCTATTGAGCTGAAATTTGGCACACATATTAGGTTCCGATGACAATGCATGAAAATAAAAATAAAAGTTATAAAAGCTTTTTAAAAAAAAATTTTTTTTTAGAGTAAGCATAATTTTATTTAAATCAATGCTACGATTTCTAAAAATATTTCTAATGACGTTATCACGTAAAATTATCGTCCATAAACCGACTTTACAGACAACCATTATTTTTTAATGGATAATAAGATAGCAAACCTCCACCACCAAACTCCAATTAACTAAAGGTAGTCTTAGTAAGAACTTTTAGTGATAGCATAGAGTAAGGACCAAAATTGTATGTAGTCCGTGGTTATAGTTAGTCCTATCAGTTGTTGTTAGTAATAGTCCAGTTAGTAATTTTTAATAAGAAACTCGTTTCAAGTCAGTCACAGATGTGTTGCTAGCTTGCTACTTTGGAGGAATAAGATGGTCGACTCGAGATAAGTGTAACCGGAAATCATACCTTTTCATCCGGAACACAATTACTTAATACTACCGGCGATGGTACTACCCCGGATGAACTCTATATAAAACTTATACATAGGCGGTCGGTTCCCCATTAGGATCCTCCGATCACTGTTTAGGGCCTAAACGGCCTCGGCCGAGTGGCCGCCAAGTTTGGCATTGCTAGTCGCCAGATTGGGAACTTCAGGTCATCTACCACCGTCCGCTTCTCGCCGTCCTTTTATTGGCGTGGAATGAGATTCCAGCCGAGCAACGCTCGCTACGACATGAAGCGCTTCAAGAAGAATGTAAATCGCTTTCTACAAGGCTGGCAACGCACATTTTATGACCTTACGGTACCGGTGACCAATTACCATAATGTGACCCGTATGGCTGTTTGTCCGTCATTGTTATGAAAAAAATTAAGATATAGGTATAAATTAGAAACTATAAAAAAATACAAAATTGGTGCTATGTTCTTAATTCTGCGAGCGAAAGGTATGCAGCTAAAGTATTAATAAATCATCTTCTAGCTAGACTGACATTTTTCTGAGTAATATTTAACATTTATTAAAACAACATTACGAACAACGCTCTGTAACCCAAAGTGATTTTAGTGAAAGTTGGGAATTGCTTTACTATAGAACTTCAAAGTATAAGTTCATGCTAGCGATACTAATAGCGAATACCTAATAGCTGCAGCGACAAGTTAACTAGTTTGAGGTTGTGCGAGTAACTTCAAAATACTCCGCTTAATCAACCATGAAATTATCGGGTTAAATAAAGCAACGAAGTTACATTTTGATAAATTTTGTTTTTTTAAATTAAAACATTATTTATGCTTGAAATTTGTTAAGAGTTCAATTTTGCTATCACGTTAAACTGTTGTTATTAGAAAGGAGATTTTTCGCAAGATTTTTTTTTTGAGAAGTGAGAACCTGGCGATAAAGGCCTTATAAAAATCTGTATAACAAAGAAAGCTTGCAAAATCATGATTGTGTTTAGTAAATTTAACATTTTATGCAAGTCCAACGTACCGAAAGTGCTCAAGTTGTTTTTTCAAGCTCTTCAACAACTTTTATTCTAGCCATCAGATCAGAATCAAGTCTAATAGGTGCATCTAACGGCGCTGAACTGAACGTCGCTCGAGCGTGCTTTGTTATGCAAAGCGGATTACTGAGACGTTGCTACACAAATGTTTTGCATCCACATTATAAGACTTCTCGTCTACATTTGTATACATACCCTCACTCTTTTAGTATATTCCTAGTAACTGGTGATCACTGACAAAACAGAAGCCAAACAAATCAAAGTCAAAGTCAAATAATTTATTTCGCTATGAGGTGATTAGACACGCTTAACGAAAGTCTAGGTACCTAACTAAAAACTACTTAAACTACTAACTGATCTATTACTACGAACCAAGATGCACTCCAACACTGGGAATACTTAATTGTTAGCCATGATAAATAACAACCGAATACTAATTTATAAGCGGATAGAAATCGAAGGAATCTTCACCGAGCCCATAGATTGTAAATCGTTATGACCCGACCTACTGATATAACCCCTCGTCCGTACAGAATATACAGAGTTATTTAATCTATTTATCTTAAAAAATACAAAAAACACTCTTCAATCTACCTAGATCGTTGGTTAGGAATATCATTCCTATTAGACAACCTGATGTCCACTTGGGTAGTCTGGCGGAATAAAACGTTTTCATTTAATTTGATTAATTTTTTTTAATAAGTAAGGAATATTTGTCCTCAACCAATCACCTAGATGAGCAGTTAAATAAATTGTTTTTTTCAGGATTCCTTACCATCCATCCATCCGGTTCTTCAATTTTCATCAATTTCAATTCAATTTAATATAATTTTCTAATTAAACCTTTCAAAGACATCTATGGCTTCCAATATGGCATGGCAATAATTAAGTCTGTAATTAAGGAACTGCCTACTCATATTTCCAAATTAGTAGTTGAGTAAACTACTAACTTAATAAACAACCGTCAAGATCAAAACAACGGTATTAAGTTGTGTGATATATGGTCGTTGGTACTATGTATAACGGTCATCCATCACCTGGCCAAGGAGAAGAGAGTAAGAGTGGGCTGGACGTCAGCAAGGGTCGAGATACTCAGTGCTCGTCCCCTGCAGTGCTTCCGCTGCCTAGAGCTGGGGCATGCGAGGCACCAATGTGCGAGTGCCACGGACAGGAGTGCACTCTGCTATGCATGCGGTGAGCCTGGCCACAGGGCAAGTGAGTGTCAAGCGCAGGCACCTAAGTGCGTACTATGCGCCGACAGCGGCCGGTCATCGGACCACCGCATGGGTAGCAAAAAGTGTGCTCCTCCCAAATCAAGGAAGAGCCGTGGAGGAAGCGGGACGGTGGCTGCGGCAGCCGGACCAGCACGGGCGAATGGGCCTGCGACAGCTTCTGCTGACGCTTCGTCCCATCGCCCGTCAGAGGAAACGATGGAGCTCGGTAATGGATAGAGCTCCATCGGTCGTGGTCATTCAGGGTAATCTGAACCACTGCCGTGCGGCACAGGACCTGCTGATGCAGTGTATTGCAGAGGAACGAGCCTCACTGGCGGTGGTGGCGGAACCGTACCGCGTTCCCGACCATCCTCGTTGGTTCGGCGATGCCGCAAACACTGTGGCCGCCTACTGGGGAGGACAAAGCGGAGAGCCGCCGTGCCGCGGAATCCTATCCGAGCAGGGTATAGTTGCGGTCGAGTGGGGCCATCTGGCAATCATCGGCTGCTACGTTTCACCCAACTGCACCCTGGCGGCGTTCGAGGCCTTCCTGGACCGGCTGAGCATCTGCGCCCGTAGATGCCTTCCGCGCCCGACATTGGTACTGGGCGACTTTAATGCCCACTCTCGGGTTTGGGGGGACAAGCGGGACAGTGTGAGGGGGAATACACTCCTTGAGTGGTCGGCGGGACTGGACCTTCGCCTCCTAAATAGGGGAGCGGTCAGCACCTGCGTGCGCTGGCAGGGGGAGTCGGTCATCGATCTCTCGTGGGCGACTCCCTCTGCGGAGCGTCTCGTCTCGGGCTGGAGAGTGGCAGAGGAGCTGGTCACACTCTCGGACCACCGTCACATAATCCTCAATGTTACGCTACACGGTGTCCGAGAGGGCCGCCGGTCGAGCGCTCCTCCACGGCGTTGGGCGGTCAAACGACTTGACCGTGACAAACTCGTCGCGGCAGCCCACGTCGTGGACTGGTCCAGCCCCGCCGAAAGCGAAGTCGAGGGCCCTGAGGTGGAGGCTGCCCGTCTCCGCGAGGACATGGAATCCATCTGCGACACCGCCATGCCGAGAGTCAAAGGGGGAACCAGTAGGGGACCGGCATACTGGTGGTCGCAGACTATCGCGCAACTGCGCGTGGCTTGCCTGTCCTCGCGGAGAAGGTACACACGAGCTCGAAGACGCCGCAGCGCCACTGCGGAGGAAAAGGCGGAGAAATACCGGGAGTATCGTGCCGCGACGGTGAGGCTGCAACTGGCCATTGCCGACAGCAAGGCCCGTAACTGGCGCGATCTCCTGGATGGTCTGGACAGAGATCCGTGGGGGCGGCCATACAAGATGGTCATGGGCAAATTACGCCCGTGGGCCCCACCCCTCACGGAATCCTTAGATCCCGCCTTCCTGTCCCAGGTGCTGGACACGTTATTCCCGGAGGCAGAGGAGGACGTCCACTCCCTACCGGAGGCTCCCTCCGACTGGTCGGACGAATTGGCCGTAACAGAGGCAGAACTGTGTGCGGCAGCGAAGGCCTTGGCCGTGCGTAACACCGCCCCAGGGCCCGATGGGATCCCGGGTAAGGCATGGGCAATCGCTCTGCCTATCCTGTGGAGAAGGCTGCTGCGCCTCTTCACCAGCTGCCTTAGAAGTGGCCAATATCCGACCGAGTGGAAACTGGCGAGGCTGGTGCTCCTACACAAGCGGGGCAAACCAGTAGACTCGCCAGCAGCCTACCGGCCAATCTGTCTCCTGGACGACGTGGGCAAGCTCTTCGAGCGAGTGATTGCCGGGCGAATAAATGACCACCTCGGGCGCGATGGTCCCGACTTGTCCCCGAACCAATTTGGGTTCCGCCGACGGCGTTCAACACTGGACGCCGTCCTCCGTGTGAGGGCGCTATCGGAGGAGGCCACATCCCAGGGGAGAGTAGTCTTGGCTGTAAGCCTAGACATTGTAAACGCCTTCAACTCTCTCCCTGGGAAGGCTATAATGGAGGCGCTCACATACCACGGAGTTCCTCCCTACCTGAGGAATGTGCTCCGGGCCTATCTTAGCGGTCGTAAGATCTGCTACCCTGGGCGTGATGGCCGCATCCTGGAGAGAGAGGTCGTGCGCGGGGTTCCACAGGGCTCAGTCTTAGGGCCACTCCTTTGGAACCTCGGGTATGATGCGGTGTTGAGGACGACACTTCCACCTGGTGTGAGCATCGTCTGTTACGCCGACGACACCCTCGTCCTCTCCGAAGGGGAGTCCTTCTCCATGACGGCGAGGCTAGCCGAGCTCGGGGTGGCACGGGTAGTGGCCGGGGTCCGAAAACTGGGTCTGGCAATAGCGCCAAACAAGACCGAAGCGCTATGGTTCCACAGGCTTAGACCCAGAGAGGACCCCCCGAGCACATCAGTGAGGATAGGTGACGTTGACGTTCAGGTTGGCCGTAGCATGACCTACCTGGGGCTGGTGCTGGACAGCCGATGGACCTTCGACGAGCACTTCAATCGTCTCGTCCCCCGGATTCACAAGGTAGCGGGTGCGATGCACAAACTGCTGCCGAATCTCGGGGGACCAAGGGGAGAAGTCCGCCGCCTCTACGCAGGCGTGGTGCGCTCTATGGCGCTCTACGGAGCGCCCGTATGGGCTGGCCGGCTCTCGAGCAACAAGCGACGCGCAGCGAAACTCAACTCTGCGCAGCGCGTGATCGCCATCAGGGTTGCTCGAGGGTACCGGACAATTTCGCACGAGGCGGCAACAGTCCTGGCGCGGTTTCCGCCCCTGGACATTCTGGCGGATATGGACGCAGAGGTCTTTCATAAGACCCGCGACCTCCCCCAGAGGGACGACCCCCCCCATGAGGCGATCGAGGAGCTACGACGAAGGTCAAAAAGGCGGGCCTTGATGCGCTGGCGTGAGCGATTGGCAGAGCCTCGCAGTGCGCGCCAGCGTATCGTAAGGGCAGTCTTACCAAACCTCAAGCGGTGGCTTGAGAACAGCGGTAACGTCACCTATCGTCTCACCCAGATACTCACCGGACATGGCTGCTTCGGTGAGTATCTGCATAGGATAGGAAGGGAGGAGGCGGCGCAGTGCCACCACTGCGGGCACTTAGAGGATTCCGCGCAGCACACGCTCGAAAACTGCCCTGCATGGGAGTCAGAGCGGCGGATCCTCACGGACACAATCGGGCAAGACCTTTCCCCGGCAGCCGTGGTCGCGGCGATGCTCCGGAGCGGGGAAGCGTGGCGAAGCGTCACCTCCTTCTGCGACGCAGTAATGCTCGCGAAGGAGGACGCCGAGCGAAGCCGGGAACGCTCGGATCCCGCTCGGAGGAGGAGCCGCCGCGGCAGACGTCATCAACGTCCCGCGCCGGGGGAGTCTTGACTCCCGTGTCGAGCCTGCCCAGGCACCGCGCTGGAGGGCACCGGTGCGTTCTACACAGAGATCCCGGAGCCCTCCCGGAGCGCTGAGGATGGTGGCCGATGGGTTTTAGTGGGTATTCCGGCAGTAGGCCGGCGAGTCCCACACTCCGTGCGTAAAGGCATTTCCCATCGTTAAAAAAAAAAAAAAAAAAAAAAAAAAATCATGGATACTTAGGTACATAATTGGTAATAACTACGCGTTAGGTTTTCCACAACCCTCTTCCACAAGTCAAGTCCTCTTCCTCAAGCGATAAAGTGAGAGCTATGCTCGATATTTCGTGACGTGACCGAATCAGAAATGATGAAATATCAGACGACTGACCGATATGTCGCAGTGTGGCCGTACGAGTAGGCAGGCATGTCACGTCGTTCGAAGGACTGATAATCAGATAGGAGGAAAAGTCCCCGAATGGAGACCACGACAAAAAAAATTAATCCGTGTAAGAAAAGTTTTTATTTCTTAACAAAATACTTTACTTCTAAAACAACAACAAATTACAAAATAATAAAATACCCTTGTCCGCACTAACTCCGTTCAGTCTCTTCTAGCGAATCTCACGCTCGCGATTCAAAATGCGCGGCAAAACAGATGCCGCGCTCTGATTGGTCCTACGCATAGATGGAGGACCACAGAGTATGGCCCGTTCCCTTTATGCGTTCGAAGAAAAATAAAAGGAATGTGTTCATATTCATTACATCCGTCATTTTATATGGATTTACCATGAATTATACTGAATATAATATATGATAGTACTAAAGATGTGTACCACATATTAGATCAATCTATCAACACGATGGGGATGAAACAACAACTAAATTTGAACCAAACAAAATAACAAGCAGGTCAAGCTAAACAAAACAGTTTAAATAAAAGGGTTGAAAACACAATCGGGGGCATCATTCGATAACAAAATAGAAATCATAATTACTGATAATATTATTCGATGGAAATGTTGATTTTCTCAGTTAATTTATTAGGTAAGTTTGAAAATACTTTTTCAAATTACGCATTTGGGCTTAACATTGATTCAAACAGTTACGTAAGAACGTAATGAGTAGGTACCCTTAAGTAAGAATATACTAACTCTGCCCTCACTGGCCTACATACACTTATCTAATTATTTTCATTCCATTTCACTTACGTTGTGTATACACACCTACTACGAAATAAGGTCGTAAACGACAATCTCTTGGCATAAAATATTAATTTCGAAACCTACCTAATCCTGAAGGCGGGCTCGAAGAAGCTCTTGTTCCTGTGACATTCTCTCTGGCATTACTAATGCATAAGCTAAGCCAACTCTCCGACCCTTTTTTATTTCGGGCCAAATTACTGTTGTTTATTTTCATTGATTTTAACGCTAAATTAAATGTTACAGCAGTTCTATTACTTCCATGACACACACAGGTATAGCTAGTCATCGGTTTATGCATAACACGATATTTTGAGCTTGCATTAAATTTTAGCCCGGCTTAAAGTACCTACCTACATGATTTTTTGATTTTTAACAAAACCTTGATATTTAAAATGTTTTGGAAGAGAAAATTATGTCACATTAACTAACAACAATAATTTTCATTCCGAATTACCTATCGATGATAACCATGTGTTATCATATGCTTGTAATCCAAAATCCAATTCTATGATATCAAATTCACCGTCACACTCGCAAGGGTTCAGGTTCAAATCCCAGCATTGCGCAAATCATTTATGTGATGTGCATTTTGAAACATTCATCGTCACTGGCCTAACGATAAAAAAACGTGAATTCTGCGTCTTGTAATGTTATAGTTAGGGTTATGTATGTATGAGCTATTGTGAGGGTCATTTGTTTATTTATTTATTTGTTAAAATGCACATTACATATGTCACAGTAGCGTTATAACCGTAGGTAACGACTGAAGAGGTTTTTTGTGTATTCTACATTAAAAATAAGATTGTTGACTTGCAAATCTACGCAGGAGTTGTTAATGTATCATCATTATTTATGCTTACATCTACACGTGAAGCTGTGTGTATAATAATATAAAAATATTTCACAAAACAATGTGATGAAAGAATAACTTGGTGCGAATAATCTTGCATAATTTTATTCCTGAAGCCCAGTGTCATTTTTAATAACTTGCTCGACATTCCTGTCAACTGTGCTGCGAAGTTAACGTGCTTGAAGTTATAAATGTTTCTGACAGCTCACCCTCTGTTGTGAAATGCGATTACATATTTCCAGGAAATTTGGCACAATTTCAGGCAAAATAAAATATGCATTTTATATTTTTTTATATTCAAATCGGTTTAAGGAATAAAACACCTCCATATAAATGATGGTGAAAAATACAATGCCAAGTATAGATGGAAATTCAGTCTTCTCAGTTGCTTCGCCACAAAAAGATATGAGATGTAAACGGATATCAAGTACTAGAGCCTTTCCACACATCAGAACGTTAGGAATGTCCAACTATCTTCAATTGACACACAACTAATTTGGAATGTTCTTTGATATGGAACTAATAACTTAACGTTTTCTTGTTAGAGTGGGGACAAATGTGGCTCGAAATGGTTCGTATAAAGATACACACTCACGGCCGTGGGTCTCGATAATATTATATATAGATTCTGTGGTCTCGATGACCGCAAATGCCAAAATTGTCACGCTCTTCCGTATGTCAATGGCCATAATATATTAAACCCCGTCTATTCAGTGGTCTATTCTGAATAAGGATATACATATCACTGAGCAAGTAATCACTACGTTTTTATACATATACTAGCTAACCCCGCGAACTTTGTTCCGCGCAGGAAATAAATGAGTATATTTTTGATTTTATTTTTATTAGCTAGTAGGTACATAATATAAATAAAACAAATTAATTATTTTAATGATTCTTTATTGACCATTTATTTATATATTACCTTGTGATAGACGACATTTCTCGTTTTATTTTCATGCGCTAGATCAAATAATGCAGATGATCTTAAATTAATGTTAATAAATTATTAATTTGACTTAATCTGGAGCGTTAAATGTGCGTTCGTGTTTTCCAAATGGTTGTTTATCCGCTCTGATCACCAATTTGTAGTCCTCATTTGTCATGCGCTCCAAAGCACTCTTGAACAACCTGACCAACGCATGAAGTTCATGAAGTATTTGCTGCAGATCTTGTTTAATTGCTCTTTTCATTGCTGAATCTCTTGACGTCGATCATGTTGCCCATGCAGTATAATTGTAAAAAAATATTTTGTGCATCTTCGAGAGGTTGTAATGATCCGATTCAATGGTAAATCTGTCTGTCCTTGTATCTACAAAATCAAAAGCAAAGTCAGTATTACTGATTTATAAATATTTTTTTTATAATTCGCATACATAACATAGTAATAATTATAGTATGTTAATGTTCTACTTTATTCTTTGTAAGTACAAAAATTAAATAAATTAATACATACCTTTAATGTCGGATTAAATCCTCGTTCTTCCATAATGACTACCCCAAATCAGGTCATTTGGAAACAACTATTATATTTTCGAATGTTTGCTAGAAAATGTCGTGATTCTGGTGTTTCGCCAAGGAACAATGAATGTAATGGTTCAGGTGGCGGACAGTAATCAGTTCTGAAATCGTATTGAAACGCTGCTCGATTCAAATCAGTACTTGATAAATTTCTTCTTGTTCTTCTAAAATTATCTAGTTCTTGATCTCTGAGCTTTGATCCACGATTTCGCATTGCCAACCTAGCCGTTTCAGTGGCTGCCTCGTTTTGCTCTTGTGATTGAGAAGCACGAAGTCGCCATACTAACGCGGCGCTCTTCACGTGCCCTTTGATTCGCAATGTTTCGAATCCTAGGTGGATTACGGCTTTGTCGGAAAAGAATTGATTGTCTTGGTCGCGGCATGGTATTGTTAATGATAATATCGACACAATAAGCTAATAGAAACTCGAAACAAACATTTAAAATGTACTCTGTAAAACAAACACATCAACTGGTCGACTTCAAAAATTCCAAATTGTCAAAGTATCAACTGTCACTAAAAAATAAAATAAAACGGAACGGTGTAAAAAGTATCCTATAGCAGTCCCCCGGTTCTAAAGTACCTCCCGACAAATTTTCAGCCAAATCGGTTCGGCCATTCTTGAGTTATAAATGGTGTAACTAACACGACTTTCTTTTATATATATAGATTGTTATCAGTAATGTTGAAAGACAAAGCTGCAGGTTCATGGTAAGGCGGCTGGAATATGAAATTATAATTAGGTAAGTTATATAAATACAGACAAGGTATTCGGCGCCGGGTTCTTAGCAGGTTATAAAACAAAAGCCAGTATACCAGTGGCCTATACGTGCTGTAACCATAAACACGTCAAAGAGGCAATAAATTCTAACGCCATATTTGCCTTTGACTGTGGCAAAGATTACCTCTATTTGGCTACAACCGTTGCTCGGGATATAATACCACTTCGAATAAAAACGTCGTGAGATTGTAACACATTGTTTTATGAAGACAGTGATCGCTGTGAAAAGCATTGTTTTGCAAAATGTTCATTCGCAAAATTTAATTTTATCTACGCGCCCCAAACATTCGAAGTGGAGGGCGGAGACGCGGTAAGCTGTGGGATTTGGATTGACGTGAAACAAGCTCAGTCGAACACTGCAGGCATATTATTTTATCATTGTGTACAGTTCACACATCCTGCCAAGCTGTATACTTTAGTACATATATTGTTATGTATGCTATTATCAAGGAGACTCGGCTTGCTCGTTTCTATACGCGACGGTTTCGACGGTGGCCACTTACGGGGACACGGTCGTAACTACAAAAAAAAAGTAGAAGTAGTAACTACTACTTCTACTTTTTAATAGTAGTAACTACTACTGTAACTAAGTAGAAGTAGTAACTACTACTTCTACTTTTTAATTATGCTAAAATGATTTTCAAAAAATAGGATAGATTCGATAGTTTCCCTTTTTTATAATTGAACAATAAATGAAACTAGTTTGTGGATAACGGAGAGAATTTGATGAATGCTTAATTTCCACTCAATGACATCTATCTATATATATAAAAGGAGAAGGTGACTGACTGACTGACTGACATATCAACGCAGGGCCTAAACTATAAGGGCTAGAAACTTGAAATTTTGCACAGGGGTTCCTTTTATAACGTAGGGGAGCACTAAGAAAGGATTTTTGAAAATTCACCCCCTAAGGGGGTAAAACGGGGGTGCAAACTTTGTATGAAACTATGCCGTTTTTGGAGTCGTTAGACGGGTAGACGTCGTAAATGGGTCTAATTCTACGCGAGCGAAGCTGCGGGCGTCCACTAGTTAAACTATATGGCATTTCCACTGCAAAGAAGAAAGCCTGTGTAGATCAACATTATAAATAGGAACCCAGGCCAATGGTGTTTGTGGCTGAACAATGTATTCAACACGTAGGTGTTGTAAAAAGGGACTTACGTCGCAAGCGCTGAGAAAATCCCATATAACCCGGATTCGCTCCCAAGATATCCAGGTATATTGAAAGATTTTCTCTCGTGCAACGAAACAAAAGGTACCTTGAAAGATCAACCATCAGCTGCAACGTAATAGGTTTAATCCGTTAATAGAACAGTTCATTTCAATCTACAAAAATATATAATGTTCTTGTAAATGTCACAAGTTAGGCATGTATAAAAATAATAAAAAAAGAAAATAAAACAATTTTATCGCAGTGCGCTTCAAACGTCAAAAGTGGAAAGGACACGATAAGCTGCGGTATTTGGAGAGACAAAATCATTCTCAGAGGAGCAAGAAGAGCATACATAAATACCTAATGTGATACAAAAGTATGGTCATGGCACGGCCAGGGCAGTAATGTTTTAGCATTTGAACGACTATTAGAAGGTATCACTTACGGCCAGATCGTCTTTCGAAATTCCCTCAATTCAGTACAAACACAGCAGCGATAATGCCACATCAGTAAATCCTAATTAAATGGTCCATTAAAATAATGATGAGGAAGCAATTAGAACTCCCCATTAATCGTAGGTACATTTCCACCGAATTGGTAAAACATTGGGAAGCTAAATGTGAGCAGCAGTGAGATTATAAGAATATCTCTTTCCTCTATATTATTGTCCTCAGGTTGCAACTTGCGACGCATCTGTGACTGATTTTGAACGAAACGCTTATTATTATTATTCAGGGCCTGTCACAGTTGTCATGGACTAAGCGGATAAGTGGTACTGTATGCTCGTTTGCTAGGTTATATCCAAGAAAAAATATGTTATTCACTTAAAAGAAAAACAAAGTCGTATATAATTAATATCGTTATTACTTCTCAAAGTGTATGTAGATATGCATACTTTGTGGGTAGGTAAATTTAAAAATAAGTCATTCAGGTCGGCTAAATAACATTAATAACAGGCTACGCTAATAATTATTTAATCACATAGATATTTAACACTTTCGTGGACAATGAATGAGACTCAATAGATCTATTATTCTTTTAATATAATATAAATTAAATCATCAACATTTAAGGTGTAAAAATGATTATTATAAGGTAAACCAGTGTGGTAATTGTGTAAGTAACTAGTAATAATTTTATTTGAATTGTCATTTACACACAGTTACTTACTCCACATGAATATATGAGGTGAAAAATGACTAACAAGACTGGATGTTTTCGTTATGTAAATGAATGACATGATGTTCAGTGACAATATTGTTATGGTTAAAAATTTGTTCCTATCAAATTCAAGAACATAGCTGCACCTCGTTTACCTATCCGTGGTCAAGCTATAAGCTAACTAACAATACTAACATAGAACTAAGTAAAAATTGTTACTAACACACTAATCAATCTATGGATGTACCAAATGTCCGAAATAAAGTATTATTATTATTATTTATTATTATTATAAGTCATAACTACTCCAAGACTTGCTTAGATAATTTTCGTGTTTTAGCCGATGTTTTTTTATTTGTTTTAAATTTTTTTTATTCATTTTAAAACATTAAAAAAATTCAAATAATATATCTTTATATTTAGATCGGCAAAGAACATCGGGTTCCCTCGACGAGGCAGAAGAAGATAGCAGCGACAATGGAGGAAGCCCGCCTAAGAAGAAAACTGCCATAGAAGAACAATGGGAGAGGGCAGGAGGTTTTGAACTGACCTCTGTCGAACAGGAGACCTACGAAAAATACTTCTATGGAACCGAACATTGGAACTACTTCACTAACGATGAGGATCTGGGGCCTGTCATACTGTCGATAAAGCAAGAGACACTAAACTCAAGAGACCAATTCAGGTAAGTGCGTTCGTGCTCAAAATGTTTTCCGCTTTCTATCAGAAAATCCATAAAATGTTGAAAATGAACAATAATATTTCAGGTATTCAAATTTATCAGAATTCAAAAATAAACATGACAAGTGCCTGAAATGAATTTAAATACACAAATTCTAATTAAACAACACACAATTCAGCAGACGAATTCAATTATGTGGAAGACAGACAAGATTACCGTGTGCGTCGGGCGTATGAAAGCAATTAATACCTGATATCACTACAGCTCAACGCTCCTCTCGACTTTACAATAATTCATAATTAACATTTACAAACCAAAAATTAAACTACTTTGCAACTAATCTGCGAACAAATATGTATGGTGATGTATGTATACCTTCATGCACGCGGCACCTCCCTCCCTCCCACACAGGAAAACATGCACATGCGATCAATGAATACACACACCAACACGTGTTTCGCCCCAAAACAAGGCATCCTCAGGGCAAGGCATCAATGAATATTTAAAAAAACTAAAAAAAAAACACGCATTTGTAGATAACCATCAATCACTAATACCTACTGAAGATTCGGGTCAGATAATAAGACAAGCTATTTAAATGATTAAAATTAATTCGACGTTCAGAAGGGGGTGAAAATCATGTTCAATGATTCCATTACAAACATACAAACAAATAAAAGCGTGTTAAAATCATTCAGTAAAGGGAAATATTAATTAATTAAATGATTAATTGGTCGGGGTTGTAGAGATGCCAAATTATTTTCCACTCAAATATATTTGGCCTGTTATATGTTCGGCACTGCAAGGTACCACTAGTGTGAAACATATCTCACAGTGTGAGTCAGATAAAAGTTGTCGCGAAAATCGCGTACTTACGAGTATCTATAGTAATTCAGAATCAGATTCATAATCAGAATCTTAGGTATGTATCCTTAGTAGATGTAAAAACAATTAAAATAGAATGTAGTAGTTACTCGTAAGTAAGCGATTTTTAATTATCTGTAGAAGTTTATTAAATCGTCTTGATTTATAACAAGAAGTTATTTATAACTATATTTTTTGGTCGTTTTATCATCTACTAAGGATACCTAAAGAAATGATAATGAAGCTAAGGAGTAATAAAAATAACACTGCACCCTTCTAATAATGAAATAGCACCCATAATTAACGCCCTGTAGGTAAGATATAGGTCATTTCCACACGCAATAAGTCAAAGTGGTATTTAGTTGCTCTTAGTACTAAGTCTTACTACTACACTAAAGTATTCAGCTACACAATGACAAAAAACGAGTACATAAATATGTTAGCCCTTGAATTACTTTGCGGTTATCCATCAAGTAAATTAAAATCTAATTTATAAGTAAATAAAAACTAATTTATTGACAGTGAATAAAACTTTTTTATTTTAGTTCTATTGTTCTATATCTAGTTCTTCCATGGTTTCATTAATCTGAGTAAAATAAATTAATAGAATCAATTGAAACAATAAGAACAGGCGGGACACTTATAGCTACGTTTATACATATCAATGCATTCATCGTAATAATTACCTACTTCATTCGGCCTACTCGCAAAAATCTATACACGACATACCCAGCTAATTTTCTTGCAAAGATTTACGTCCACGATAAAGTAACTTTTCAATTATTTAGAAATGGAGTCCTGAGAGGTATGCTTATTTAATTAAAGAATGAAATAAGTTTGCATTTTAAATAGTGTTACTCTCATAGTCATTACCAGTACCATTACCGGTACCATTTTCTCCTAGTTCAACCAGATACCAACAGGACCACAGAGTAGAGACTAAGTCGCGGGTCTAACCCGTTTTCGGTTTCAAATATTTATTTACCTACCTCATTCTATGCTCACTCGTTAGGTAAGATAAACGGTGTATCTTTCATAAGGGTTTCGCGTTTAAATCAACACCGAGGAGGTACACTATAAGCTGTTTTCATGTTGTCTAATTTGTATGCGGTTACTTTGTGATGAACATAAACAGTAGATATGGAGACGCAGTGTCAAATTTGTGCAATTTTGAGACTACAGGTAGGTATTATTTAGTTATAAACAGTTGTGTGTGATGAATAAAATAAAAAATGTTACAAAACAAGAATTAATCTACTTTGCAACAATACGCGAACAATTGTTCGCGGATTGTTGCAAAGTAGATTAATTCTTGTTTTGTAATAATGGAGTTCCGCAAAGTAACGCCTGATACAATTAATAAAAAATGTTGCCGTATTACTTTGTCAGCCTAAGTTATAAAGAGTAATTTATGATTATTTAGCAATGAAAGAAAATGACAGCGATTATTTTATATATTCATTATGGCTAATTTCATGCACTACAACATAGATATATGAAATAATAAAAAAGAAGCTGTACAATGATAAATTACATAATAACCTACGTCAGCCTTTGTGAAGTGGTCAAAGCTGATCATTAGTACGTGGCCATGAATTTTTTTAGAAGACATGAACATATGATGTCGCGATGGTTAAGCTAGCAAATTATAACCGTTTTACCACGCTTTTGATTTTGTTTTTGAGAGGGGTAACTCCTTCGGACTGATCAAAATAAACTTCGATGTATCTTGAGCTTGGTCAGACCAATGAGAACAACCTGCGGGAGAATCTAGTAAGACATTTCTTGTTACTTCGCCTGCCCTTACAGCCGTTAGTGTTAGAGAACGCTGCCACAACCATATCAGTGGTCACTGTCATCACAGATGTTGTTATAATACGAACAAACAAGTTGGCTTTATTGATCGACGCCAATTCCGACACCGCTGATACGCGTGAGGAATCGATCCGTTATCGAGGTCTGAGTAGAGTGTGTCCAGCAACTAATGAGAATAGGTAACAACAATAAACCGTCCTCCTCCTACGGCGTCCTCTAATACAGGTAATGTAAAACACTGACAAGGAATAGAAAGTCTTCTCACGCATCAATAAGATGTAATTTTATTTCATAAGTATGTCCTCGTAAAAAGAAAGTTCATGAATAAAGTTACTTGTTTTGGAAGACAATAAAATACCCCACAACACGCCGGATCCTACCAAACTCGAACAAAAAGTCATTCGACAACGCGAGAAGTCTTCGCAAAAAGTAAATTTAAAAACAAACTTCACGTGCCTAACAATATTGTTTCTTATAAATCCCTCAACAATTTGGGGTACCTACTATTCCTTTACATAAAATTAGTAGTACTTAAATAAATAACACGATGTCACGAACGTAAATCTGCTTGCGATCGTTACGTAAAAAATATTTTTGTACTGAACTTCGGTACGCGGCATGCCATGAATCAAATCCAAATTTATAAATGGGGTGATTGTGGGAATCAATAAATTATCTGCATGATCACGAAGCGTTAAATGAGTATGTGCGTTAAATTTTGTTGTGTACAAAGGAATTGTAATATGACGTCACATAAAATCAGGCCACACGCCGCAAAAAAATATTTCCTTTTACATAGGAATTGCTCGCAGGAGATTCCAGAGATCGTTCGCGGTGAATACCGACATTTTCATTACTCTCGGTCGTAGTTAAACTGAAACGCCGAGACAAGAAGAGAATTTAATTAAAAACATTCAATTTTCGGGGTGTTATCTCATTTTATTCCAATAAAATATTATATTCCTATCATTAAAATTATATTATTTTAGTTTGACTTTTCGGTAGTGTAATAATATATTTATTCAATCTTCAGTATGTTGTGGATTAAGACAACTCAAAGCTGCATACAAGTTTCAGCATGTTAAATTCCGTTGAACTGTGATTTAAGCGTACTTAACCTGCGTAAATAGGTAAATTGCATTTGCTGATATAGCGGTTGACTTGATAGAAATTTCACGCGTCCAACGATTTTATTTTTTCGTCTAATCAATGGCCTATATTGATGGGGAGGTGGTGTGATGACTGGTACCTAGGACCTACCGAATTATTTTTTAGCTTTTAGTACATTGTTTACATAATTTTAAAATCTTTTTTATACAATAAAACCGATGAACTTAAAAAAATATATATATTTTATTCAACTTGTTTTCTCTTTTCAGTTCATTCGTTAAGCATGTTTGAAAAAATTTCAGTTTACGAATTCGGGTGTTATGGTTTTTCCAATTATATTTTTATTTGAACACTGTTCTTATGTCAGTAAATACCTAGTTATAACTAAATAATTATACCATACCCTGTTATAAGTTAGGCAGGTGTATATTTAACTAAGCGGTAATAGATAAAATTAATCTTTGATTAGGTAGGTACCTACTGAAAAGTTGAGGGCAAGTGTATGTACCAACATAGTATTACCATACCATGTGTATAAACATGGTGTATGTGGTGCCATATGTGTATAGTATACCAACATAGAAATAAGAATTCGAAGAATATGATTCACGCGATATAATGCTGATGCTCACAAATTAATTTACAATTTTTGGATTTTTAATTGAAGCCCTGTCTCAAGTATTTAATGTACTTCTCTAATACAAGTTAATTACATACGCACTCAAGATCGTAATCGTATTAAAATTTAAAAATGTTCCTTTTTCCTCCCCTTGGTTTCCTTTTTCCATTTATTTTATAAGCCTATGCGGAATTAGTCTATAAAAAAGATTCAATCAAGTTTTCAATCAAATTCCGATGTTTATAGGTTACTTGACTAAATGGACCAGTTAAGCCGCAAATTGATTTATTTTAAATATCTCTTCAGCCAATAATTTACCATCTTATCTCTTCTTTTGCCTCCATTAATGATTCTTAGTAATCTGTTCTTAAATATATAGGATGGATATATATCTATACTAATACATATCATAAGGCGGAAGTAACATATTAATAAGTACTGTAGTAATATACTAGTTACTAGACTGATTCTGAAACTTTTTTCACTAGAAGAAATCTATGTTTTTCTCGAGTGCCAAGCTTCTTTGCTCTACAACATTTTGTCTTTAAAAATAACATATTATTATGTCCCACAGGATCCTAGTCCGAGCGATAAGCTACACGGTGCACGGGCTGATCCCAGCCTCGTGCGTGTTCGCCGACCGGTATAACCGCGAGGAGGTGGTGAGGTCGCTGGGCAAGGAGGTCAACATCAACCCACCTCTCATGCTGGGCCAGCTGCCAGACACGCCGGAGGAACTGCTCAAACTAGATCAGGTATGCTACAGAACATACACATTGATTTCGGTTTAGGTAACCTATCTCAGCGTAGATACACCTATAATAGGCATGATGACAGATTTTGCAATTGCCTTGTGTAATGTAGGTACACATCAGATATTTAAAAAAAAAACATTATTTCAGCAATAAATTGAGTTTTAACGCAAATTATTACAGTTTTTCCTATCTACTTTAAATTTAGCGCGAAAACGCTCGTAGGTGTCATGGCGTCCGCTTCGACGTCACGCCTAGATATTATAACAGAAGATGCCGTGGTATTTCTAACAGAAGCCCAAGCGACAGGTGAATTTTTACAAGCCGTGACGTCATACGCTCTGATTGGCGTTTCAGTTAACATGGCCGATTGCTGTATGCTATACTTTTATTTTAATGAAAATCTTATTAATCTCAATGTTTTTATTAAAACTTGACCATTTTTTAGGAATTACTCAACATACCTACTTGTTCCGCTAAAACCATTTATTCTTTATTTTTTTAATACTGTCATCATGCCTATTGTCTACTACATCCTTACACAATACAATTGAAATGAGTTAGCGATTCGTACGTTTTGAAATTGGAACATGCGATGGATATAATATAATTATCAATATAGTCAGAAAGATTCCCGATGTATCGCGAAGTCAACGTTTTTAAATTATCACCATGTTTTAACTCAATAGATAATGTAGGAGGTACCGAAAATACTTAAAATTTAACGGTACTATTACGGAATTCGGATAATTAGGAAAGTCGAAATAAAAATCCGTTCTTCATTATTCCATCCTTATCTCTTTTAGCATTCGGACAGCAAATTTAAGATCGCAAGAGAATTAGCAACGAAACCCTTCTCGCTACTATTGTTTTTTCAGTTCCCAATTACGAAGTAACGACGCCGCCGCTCGCGCCCGTGAAACATTAATGAGCCCCGTTAGTCAAGAAGGGACTTCTTATTGGAAGGAACATCCCTACGCTTGTCGTAGATGCCTTTCTACCTTATAATTGATGATCATTATGAACTGAGGCTTTAGAATGATGAATAAAGCTGTCATTATATTCGTCACGTCAGTTAAGTATAGGTACTTACTCTTAAGGAAGTTAGTAACGTGAAAGTTTTTTTTTTTTAATTTAGTATCTAATGACTGTAATGAGATTAAATAAATAAAAGATCTCAATCATGAACTAAGTCGTAGTCGGTATCAATACAATCAGTAGCGAGAAGTGCATTCATAGAATAACTAATTAATAATTACGTTGAGTAGGGACGTCTATGAGTTGCATGCAACCCATAGACGTCTCACCGCTGGACACAGCTACGGGAGGTCTAGAGGATACTACACCACGCTACTCCAATGCGGATAATATAATGTCGAATGTGCACAAGCCACCCGAAGGTCTTAGCGACTGTTTCCACCATTGAAATCCACCAGATCTGACGGGTTAACGTGCCCTCCAAATCACGGTACCGCCCATGACATTTTGCCAGTAGCGATCACCTATCCACAAACCGACCACATCCTTTCGTTGCTTAACTCTTTCGAACACATTGAATCGACGCGAGCCATTGGGCTATGGACGCTTAAATCGTTATTACTACGTTGAGTAGGTATGTTAGAAGATCTCCAAATGATCTCCCAACCTTACAAACTATATTTTATATAACTGCCTTCTTCACTTAATGCATTGAAAGTTTAAATTGGACTGTGTTGCGCTAAAGTAAACCCAACCAGTGTGTATTTTAAAATTGATTTTGAAAAGCAACGCTTCTCTAGGCGTGTTTGTTCGATCCAGTAAGCTGCCAATTTTAATTAGGTGCCGCGAGAGATACCTACGATATAAGTCGGAAGTTCTGAAAAGGGGCTCCAGTCCTATCCTATGCTCTGCATTTGAGATTCAGTGGAACGTCGGATTTCATGATTCTGACACTAGAAATGAAACGATACAACAACTGTTAAAGGCTTGAGTTGGCAGAATATTTAAACAGTATTGTTTCGGCACGGAACAGCCTTCTGTTGTTCATATTATTTTGTATTAAGAGTGGCATGAGTATTCAGTTTACTAAAATTTACAGTATTTTATTACATGTTGAAAAAGTTGGTGCCGGTTAGAAAACCATTTCTTACAAATTACAACACCATGGCATTTTATATAATAGGTACCTAATTATTTTATATTTCTTCAGCGACCAATAACCATGACGTACCTATTAATATATCATAACCTAGGTCTCATTATAGAATACAGCGTGTATTCTGTAGGTAAGGATACCGCAAGTATTCAATCAATCTAATTGTGCACACACTTGGGGAACGATAATTCCTCCGGACTCCTGAGAGCCTCGACAACACTCTAGTTACGTACTTTCCCGATTGAATTCTAAAATAAGAAAAGCTATTGCTCTCCTTTGTCTCGTTTCACAGCAAACTGATCGATACCATACCTATAAGGTTGTTTGACATGAATGACTCGACAAGAAAGCGAAAAACTATTTCAATGTCTATTCAATAATGGATAAATCTTTTGCGAGCAAAAACCTGTCCAAGTATATTACTGACGGTTCGATTGGAGGAATGACGTATGCTTTCAAGATCTTTATACCCATGTTCGTATTTTTGGACTTATTTTGTCATAATATTTCTCCTTTTTAGTAGGGGTAATCGTGTAGAACATTTTATTACTTACATCCATCATAAGTTTGTACTTACCTATGGTTTTACCATAGAGTAAGTTTTACAAACAGAGGTTGGCCTTCCTACAGGTACCGGTAGACGGGCCCGTTGGCGCAATCGGTAGTGACCCTGTCTGTTGCGCCAGGGGTCGTGGGTTCGAATCCCACTCAGAACAAATATTCGTGTGACGAACACTTGTGTTTGTTCTGTGTCTGGATGTCAATATTATCTATTTAAGTATGTATTTAAAAATATCTATGTATGTATATCAGTCTCTGGCACCCATAACACAGGCTCGCGCCTACTTTGGGGTCAGATGGCCGTGTGTGAGAATGTCCAAGATATTTATTTATTTATTTATTTATTTACCTACATGGCTTTTTTTTATATTATTCTTACACCAATATTTCAACGATACCAGTTTTGAGTAGAAACAACATTTTGCTTCCTGTTCTAGTTATGCATCAATATGCATACAAATCACATTGATAGATAACTTACACGAGTATTAACATTGCGGAGTACGTCAACTCATAATAAAGTAATAAAGGAGCCATAAAAAGTAGCCCAGGAATACTTTTATGTCGACTTTATTAGGCAGAAGGGCCGTAAACTGTAATCTCAGATTTTCATCAGACAGAATTAACCGACAACTTCGTTCTGTACAATAGTAATGGTGAGGTGCCTACTATCGATTTTTAGAGACAATTACCTTCTTGTTATAAGTAATTCATGTTTTTGTTAATAATTAAGCTTGAGCTGAATGATGATGATAAATAATCATCACGCTGAAAATGCTTTGGCTATTACAGAATACTTAAGAGGGCCATTACCAAATCGAAGTGCTTATTTTTAAGTTTATTGTACTAACATCTATACTAATAATATATTTAAAAAAGAGAAATGTTTTGATTTTTTTGTTAATACCTCTTCTATTTGATCTTCAACGGGTAGAGTTTTTCCGGATATTTCCTTGAGAGGGACTATAAACAAAACTTTCGTTATATCTAATCCATGCAAGCTAAGCTGCGGGGCGTCCACTAGTTATTTATAAGCTGTCACCTATCTACTAATACAATGTCCAAAGAATGTCTGAAATAAATTATTTATTTAATTCTTTAAATGTCACGTATCCAGATGTGAATGCCACTACCATTCAGATCGTTACAAATCTAAAAAACGGCAGGTGGTGACTCGCCACTAACCAATACATAATATAATAATAATGGTCCACACAAACGTGCCGACGCGCTGGACGGCAAAGGCGGCACATGTTCCTGAGTGGCTCAGGGTACCGAGAGGTGCACCCCGCTTTAAATTAGGTGGTTTTACCCACTCTACCAACTCACGACTTACGCAAGTTTAACATCCACCCTGCGAACAAATAGCTCTAACACCCCACTCTGGACGGCTGGTAAAGCTAGAGGCGTGCCCTTCCTGATGTCCACTTCGACCCTCCAGTAAAGGCAAGCCAGATGGGGCCTGATCGAGTCTCTGGGAACTCGGGTCGCTACTCCCCAACAGCTTGGCACAACACTTACACGTACACACAATACTTCAATTAGTAATTGTTTGAGGTCAGTAAATTTCTTTGAACATCTGAATGTTTTGTAATTTTCTCTTATTCTTTACAAAAATTTAAATTCAAAAAATATATCTTCCTACTACAAATGAACCAAGGACAACAAATTCTATTTTTATTTTATGTAATCAAACAAAGAATTTCTTATAAGAAGTTTTTCTTTAGCTCGAACAAACAACAACAATAAAATAACAATAACTTCCCTTTCAAATCAAAACTCAAAGGCAAGAAATAACCTACACCTACACAATTCTGTGAAATAAATAGCTTAGATCATTTTCATTTATCCAAGCTCACACAAATGAGAGAAAATCGGAATGTCTGAACCACAGAACACCTCCTTTATCTGTTCTGTGGTCTGAACCATGGTAGCTTTGGAAAAGATCAATTTCGTTGCCCCACTGACATGTTAACGATTACATAGGTACTAGTATAATGTAGTGTATTTTGCGGCGGTTAAAACAAACAAAACTAATTATAACGCCTGTCTGGGTACGCTGGAGGTAAATATACTCGAAATGTAACTACAATAATGCTAATGGGTTACGCAAAACTGAGCGTATTGTCACGTTTCGGCTATAAATATACAGGTACACGCGTCGGGACCAAACGTGTGGGCCGATCGAACCATTCGTTTAAAGATCACATTCACGCAGTGAACCATCTAAGGACTGCTTGATACAAACACTGAATTCTATGGACATTGCTGCGACCCATAGACGTCCCACTGCTGGGCACGGGTCTCTCCCACAGACCCTTCTGCGGGAGGTCTAGAGCATACTCCACCACGCTGCTCCAATGCGGATTGGTGGAGGGGTTAGTGGCCAACCCAGTGTCGAATGTTCTCAAGCCACCCGAAGGTCTTCGACAAGGCTTAACGACTGTTTCCAGCATTGAAAACAACCGGGACCGACGGCTTTACGTGCCCTCCGAAGCACGGTAGCGCCCATGAAATTTTTGCCACTAGCGGTCACCCATCCACAAACCGACCGCGCCCGTCGTTGCTTAACACTTTCGATCACATTGAATCGAAGCGAGCCACTGGGCTATGGACGCTACATATATCTATGGACTATGGACATAGTACGACGATAATCTACAGATCATAATACGCGTAGGTAGTAGGTACGTCTTATTTTCAAAAGTTCGCTGTGTGCATTATTTTATATGTACGAAGTAGGTATGCATAATAAAAAAGTCCTACCAGTTCAGATATTTGAACATCAGGTATAATCTAGTCGAAATAAATGTGTTTGTATGGAGTACGTTCATATAATTTTGGGTGATAATTTAGAATAACATTAATGAATACCATAAAATTCTAAAATCAGAATAATCTCTCAAATTCATCAAGTACTTATGGATTAATCTATAAATATAAAAGGAGAAGGTGACTGACTGACTGACATATCAACGCAGGGCCTAAACTATAAGGGTTAGAAACTTGAAATTTTGCACAGGGGTTCCTTTTATAACGTAGGGGAGCACTAAGAAAGGATTTTTGAAAATTCATTCCCTAAGGGGGTAAAACGGGGGTGCAAAGTTTGTATGATACTGCCGTTTTTGATGTGAAGTGGGCAACCAGACAATGGGTCTAATTCTACGCGAGCGAAGCTGCGGCTAGTTAGTCCATAAAGTAAGAAAATTTAGGTGTTGTACACAAATTTGAAATAGGTAGGTACTAGGTGATTTCGTTCAGAATGGATTCCATTTAATGTTTTAAGCTTACATACATTTTTATAAACAAGTAGAGTCTAGCGACTCGAAAGAGTAGGTACGCTATAATAGCAGTAGGTATTGAAAATGTTGTATGAAGTGATTAATCTGTTACGTAGTAACTATTTAGTAATCAGTGGAATAATATTAAAGTAAGTTAGTTAGCAGAGATAGTTAAGTTCCTCACGGAATACGATTTATCGCGGACGGAGCCGCGGATAAACCTAATAATGAATAATCAAGAAAAGGGATTTTAATTAACGTAGAATGATGTAGAATTGTAGACTATTTTACCGTAAGCTCTGAAATACGGAGAAAAAATGAATAACTCATAATAATGAGGATCTCTAGAGGGTTAAAAGCTCATTATTTATTTTAAAATATTGGCTGAATATCATTTGATAGATAAGGACTCGTGGGCCCAAACGACTAGCGTTGCCTGTTACGCCAGGGGTCGTGGGTTCGAATCCCACTCAGGACAAACATTCGTGTGACGAACACTTGTGTTCATTCTGTATCTAGATGTTAATAATATATCTATTTAAATATATTTTTTTTAAATATCAATGTACATAATTATGTATATAAATGAATTGATAGTTAAAAATATGAAAAATAAAAACAATTCGTACCGCATACTCAATTTTATAAAATATAATCCTTAAATTAATTGATTTTGTTGCAGGTATTCATAAAATCAGAACTGAAAGTAGGAGTAATCTACGTGAAAGAAAATCAGTACACTGAAGAAGAAATTTTGGACAATAACGAAAATTCATCTATGTTCGATGAATTCTTACAAGTTATGGGCGAAAAAGTCAGACTAAAAGGTACAGTATATTGATACTTAGCAGTTCGTGTTTTCTAAATCTCGCTATTGTAATTTAAGGCAGTTATTTAGTGTTTAAAGGTTACTTTTTGCATAAAAATATCAAATTGATCTGACCCACAAACCATTTCCAATTTGATTTCAAAGCAAAATTGATTGAATTGATTTCATCGAATAAATATTTTAGAATATTTGAAAAAGTAGGCATTAGACTAGTCTCTAACAGGAATTCAATGATTTAAAAAAGAATAATAAATAAGTCGACAAATAAATTACAGTTTTGGGTCACCCTGGTTCATATTTATGAAGTATTCTGTAATAATATGTATTCTGTGAAGGTGTGTAGGAATAGAACTTTGTATTAAAATCATAAGTTAAATCGACTAGTAAGTTCCTTATTAATATGGACTACCATAAGGATTTATCTGAATATCTTTTATAATGAACCTTGAACGGTGTTTTTAACTTTAACCGGTCGATTATCTATTAGGTCGGTATGTGATGTAACTTAAAATCTTTCAATTTATTATTTTTATATTTGTTCATTCTAATAAAATACATATAAATACTTTTATCCGTTGGTGTAGGTAAATACAATTTTGTCTGTGAGTTCTAAAAAAATATTGCTAAGTATTAAATTTTCAATTAGCAGTTGTAACACTTACAACTACTTACGAATCATTTAGAACTTGAAACCCCATAAAAATATTAAAAACTAGCATAATAATAATAATTCTTGTCATCCACATCGCTTCGTAGTATTACCTACATAGATACCATATTCCATACCATTCCATACCATACCATATTCCATATTGATAAATATTTACTGACAACATAAACAAACAGTTCCTACGTTTATTCGCATTTTCATCCCTGCATAAGCTTCGATCTAAATTCTAAATGAATATTTTTCAATCTAAAAAATATACTGCTTAAATAAATTAAAAAGTAAGTACTTGACATTTCTCAGCTGAATGTCGATGAATTTGATTCTTTGGCAAATACAACCTAGTTAATGTTAGGTAGTAGTTTAAGTAAGTACAAAAGAAGAAACAAATTATTAATCTCGGCAGAGATGTTTAATAACACTGATTGTTCAATCAGAGATGTAAAATTATGTTGCTTGCTGTGTGTTCCCATCCCAGTTGTCCGCCACCCTCGATACAATTCTAATATTAGGATTCGGTGGTTTGTGTGTAGGTAAGCTTTTATTATGTACCAATTATTTAATAACTTTTTGTTTTCTAGGTTTCGACAAATACAAAGGTGGTCTGGACACAGTGCACGATCTTACTGGCCTGTACTCTGTATACACTAACTGGCGGGGGATCGAGATAATGTTTCACGTGTCGACTTTGCTACCCTACGAGCGACATGATCCGCAAAAGCTGCAAAGGAAACGACATATAGGGAATGACATAGTATGTGTAGTGTTCCTCGAAGCCGATAACACTGCCTTTTCCCCCGCTTGTATCAAGAGCCATTTCCTGCATACGTTTATTTTAGGTAAGTGCTGTTGAGACGAGCGTCGTTGTGTTATGGTGGAAAATTAGAGGCGGGAAAAAAGATAAGCTTTTGTAACGCCTGCCAAAAGTAAATAGCTATTATTTATAATTTCCTTTTTGCTATAATTACTTTCAATAACGAATAAGCGTCTTATCTTTGTCTTAATCTTAGCTCAGTGATGTATTAATTTAATTTATTACATTCCAGTAAGGGTATCTGCAAAAATCAAGAGAAGACCAACTAGATATGAAGTATCCGTGGTGACTCGTGACGAGGTTGGCGCATACAAGCCTTACTTGTGGGAGCAGAGTGTATTTGACAAGGGTCCCATGTTCAGGTTAGTGCAATGATATTATGTATATACTCGTACATTACAAGAGGTAGATACGGCACCAATGCACCAAACGCGTGCCGTGAATTGGTGTCAATTGTGACCAATCCAGTCAGTCGAGCTGTAAACTGTCATTGTGAGCGTGCACGCTATCTGTACAGATTACAAATAGCTGTCTGTTTCAATCTTACGCTTTGTGTATTTCCTGTCGCACTTATAGCATGTGTGTAGATATACAATGTTATTAAATATGTATGTGTCGCGGAACGATTATTTTGTTGGTGCAGTATGAACATGACGTATCATTCTTAAAATAACATTGGGTTAGTGCAAGTTGATTATTGTAGGTATATATATTTACCAACTTTAAGATATTAACCTATTTATAGGTACTTTTAAGAATAATTATTTAAAATGTATTGAGTGTCAAAACTAGCCGAGATTGATATTTTCTTCTGTTAATTTAAATTCGTTAGTGTATTGTTACTTTAATAATAAAAGCTTTTATCAAGTAAACGTAAAATTTAAATTTTATATCAGATACACACACACGTATATCATATTTGTAGATGTCATAAAAATGTTTGTACCTTACCTGCTTATCTAGGAGATGGGGGAAATGGGAGTCACTTAAGAAAAACACATTACACACACACGTTTAAGTCATAAATAATCGGTCTTTTATTTTGCCTATTTTAATTGTCACTCTCCAGGCCCTACACTACAAATATACAAAAAATCACGTCGATCCATCATTCCTTTGAGGCGAAGGACAACCCAACAAATACACTTTCACATAATATATATATTAGTAAGGTGATGACAGGCCCGTTGGCGCAATCGGTAGTGACCCTGTCTGTTGCACCAAAGGTCGTGGGTTCGAATCCCACTCAGGACAAATATTCGTGTGACGAACACTTGTATTTGTTCTGTGTCTGGATGTCAATATTATCTATTTAAGTATGTATTTAAAAATATCTATGTATGTATATCAGTCTCTGACACCCATAACACAGGCTCGCGCCTACTTTGGGGTCAGATGGCTGTGTGTGAGAATGTCCAAGATATTTAATTATAAATCTTAAACTAATGAGGTATCAAGTAGCTTTGGTAATTGTGTTTTGGCTATCGTCATCAAACACGCTACAAAAATTAAAAAACAAAAAACAAATTTTGACTCTAGTTACCTACATATGCGGGTAATGGGAGTCAATCCTAGGAGTAATCCGAGACAAAACTTCTAAACAAAAAATCAACAAAATATAAACGTCTATAAAGTTTATATTATATTACAACTACTTATTTATGACAAAAATCACAATAATACCGAGTGAGACGGCAGCGGTACCACACCTCTCTCGACTTTCCTTCTTCAGGGCATATCATACACCGCCAACAAGTCACTACCACTCAAACATGCTATAGACGTCTTTCTTTTCCAGTTATTTGGCATCTGAAATGAATAAAAACATTTTACAAATATAGTTCATACTACAAGATAGTGCAGGTTATGGGTCACGAGTCACCTGACTCTCATTACCCCAATGACAGTTTTCGATTAGGATTCAAAATTCAACTCAAAAAACATTACAAATTCATATCACACGAATCACTATCTCTAAGTTCAATTACGATACAACAACTTAAAATAACGGAAGCACTTTAGAATATGCAACACCACAGATCGGCTATGTACTTCTTTCACTGCTAGAACTCGTTAAAAAACGTCCACTCACAAAATTTCGCAGCGCGGAGACGCGCGGTTTATGAGAAAAAAATTATTAAAGTTTCCATACAATTTCGTAAATAAACACGAATAATAAATGCCATGACACTAACTTAACTCACAGAATAGATATACACCAAGGAGCACTAACTTCCACAGATGTTGTTTTCTTTTTTCGAGTGGAATTTTACTGTGTGGTCACGCCGACCTTTACAGCGTCACTAAACAGGGTGAGCTTCAAAAGCTCAAACAGACTAGGTGGGAATACTTTATCTTATTTCATATTTTAATTTCGATTAACAAAATTCATAATTTGCGTGTATTTTTTTTTCGTTTTTTTCGATAGACGTAACTCTGTAGTTTGCACTCGATAGTGGATAAAAAATCACATAAACACAAATATCAGAAGCGCCTGTCACAGATGTCGACGGAACCCCGCTGGGCGGGGTTCCTTTTGAAGTTAATGAATGTCTAATTCCACGCGAGCGAAGCTGCGGGCGACCACTAGTAACTTATATATCCATCCGGGTGTCCCTTGACACCTCTCATGTTTTTTTTTTTTTTTAAATTATAAAAAACCCAACCTAACCTATTCTAACATAATTTCGTATCAGACAAGTCGGACTCTGTCACAAATGTCGACGGAACCCCGCAAGCGGGGTTCCTTTTTTTGCGTAAATAATCATAGACAAAACCTGAACCTAACCTAACAAAATTTGGAGTTAATTGTGTCGTTTTTTCTTGGCAGGGGGCTTCGCCCCCCGAGCCCCCCTTTTTTTCCGGGGGGCCTCCGGCCCCCCGTTCCCCCCGCTTACTATCTAACAAGATTAGAAATTATTTATTTAGATTAAATTGAGGATAAATGGATGGATTATAAAACACTTATGTTACATATAAAAAATGAAACTAGCCAATTTTTGGCATAAAAAAAAAAATGGTTTTGGTAAAAAAAAAAAGTGAAATGAAACGCATCCCAGTGACAACCACAGAGTAATCGATCTTAACGATCTGTAGACTATAATATTGTGATGGCGCGTAGTAATCGTGTTTGTGTACGAACGAATTTGTATACAAAATTTAATAATTTTTTTCTCCTAAACGGCGCGTCTCCGCGCTGAGATATTTTGTGAATGGACGTCTTTTAACGAGTTCTAGCTGTGAAAGAAGTACATATCCGATCTGTGGTGTTGCATATTCTAAAGCTGAGCCAAAATAACTTTAATCTTAAAACAAACTGTAGTAAATACTTACTTTTTCAATCAAAATTTCGATAGTATATACCAAATTCTCTCTTGTGATACTTGTCTCTCTGCCAATGACACGAGCGCCACTAGCGGTCCGCCGTGTTCGCATGTGCGCTGGAGGTACGGAGGAGGGTCCCGTGCGACATAGCCATATTCTGTGTTGCGTTCTGTTTTGTTTATTTTAAACTGACCCGCATTACCCACTGACTCTCATTCCCCCCTTCTCCCCTACCTATAAGGCGATAATCGCTTTCAACAATAATTTTTTATTCCATAGAGAATGGTTGCTAACTAAAATAGTGAATGGAGAAAGAGCATCATATTCTGCACCGAAGTTTGCAAGAATGCAGGAGCGAACCCGCAGCCAGATGTTGGAAGACATTGTCGCCAACTTGCAGAACCACGCTGAAACTGGCCAAATACCCAAACCTTATAGGAGAGGTAAAAATAAATGAAATATTTAAAATAAGAATATGGAAGTCGTCGTAATGGATTAATCTCCTGTAGCTAAAGTCGTATATGAAGTTCTATGTATACAACTATTCAGAATTTACAAGTTTGGCGCAGCGCGCGAGTGTTTGCTAAACAGTCTTGGCACAAGTTTTTATTGAAATATTATCTTGATAAAAAATAAGTATTTAGTAGTAAACAGACATAGGTATTTGCGTTAAGTATTTGACTTTTTTGTAATCCATATAATCCGTACATTATTTTTGAATCACAAATTACAGCTAAAAGACACTGTAACAGTAGTAATAATAAACGGCGTGAATCCTGTGTAGTTTTCAATCGCGTTGTTAATATTAATATCTAGGCATTTTTTTCGCATGAAATGAATATGTACTTATTTAAAGATATATTTTAATAGATAAAAATTTAGAATCCTATCCTATACTTTCAGGATCTTGGAGGCCCATAGGCCACATGCGTCCATCTTCTCCGCTCCTTGATTCGGTCAGAGACCAGTTCGAAGACTACGACCAACTGGCGAAAGACTTCACTCGTGTTTTTCTCAATAGTGAGTTGAACATGGCGCAGAATGCCCAACTGTTCGATGTCGTATTTCTCGTGGGGCAATCCAAACAGAAAACCAAATTCATTGGAGTACGCGCTATACTTGGTGTGCGTAGTAGGTAAATAACTTTTATAAACATTGTTTCACTATACTCTAGTATTATATGGTTCCGAATTTAACACTAGCATAGGTAGGTACACTATGTTCCTTCAAATAAGTAAAAACATGACGTTAAGGCCCCCAAGCGGCGCATTCAACGAGAGTGGGTACGCCGTATCTTCACACCCGTCACACTCTTGACAGGCAGGTGTTTCCTTCCTCACGTCTTGTAACCCGGTGCAAGTATTCTCCGAAACCTATAACTTCGCAGTAAACCCCTGGCCTAACCCTGTTCAAAAATAGATGCTCACCTTCGACAAAAAGCTCTGAACACCAGACACGTTCCTCGGAATACCACGAACAATTTGTTACTGACCACACTAAGTGAACTAGTTCATCAATTACAAACCGCATATGGGGTCAACGGAAAATTTATAATTAAATATGCTAAGCTGCTCCACTCCCTTTTTATATATCGCAGACGTTGGCAACTTTGTCATAAATTGCTCGCCAGCATCAAAGTACATAAATGTTCATAAAGGTCGCGCGTTTTCGTAAAAATCGTCAGAAAAATTTAGTCAAATTTCAAGTTCCGAATACGAAAATGATGTATCCTAAAACTGTAACGTGAATCTTAAATTTTACGTCAACTGTTTTCAGAGTTTTCCAAGAAATGCTTTACGGAATCCAAACTGGCTTTGGATCACCACAAGTACCTGTAGCAGAGTTGTTAGCTCGTCCCGCGCCTACGCTCCTCTCGCCGACGCCGGCTAGAC
Organism: Carterocephalus palaemon; assembly: GCA_944567765.1. NCBI lineage: Eukaryota > Metazoa > Arthropoda > Insecta > Lepidoptera > Hesperiidae > Carterocephalus > Carterocephalus palaemon. The sequence continues at coordinate 8,031,434 of OX155651.1, read as the reverse complement.
AGAAAAGCAGTAACTTTCTCCAAGTCCCTGATATTGAGTCTCCGAGGTAAAGTTAAAGAACACGTTAATAATTTTAACTTGCCACTTTATCGTCACTTATCAGTACCTACCATTAGAGTACCAACTGAATAATATATTATTTGCGATAGCAGTGCTGTTTACAGCTTTCATTAGTTTAATTTTTGTCCCACTGTTGGGGCTCCTTTCTGAATGGAGCGGATAAAGCCATAGTTAACCACGCTGGCTGTTCTGTTGTATTCAAGAAAGTTCTTAAGGGTATATAAGCCGATCGCGCCGGCGAACGAGGAAAATAAAGTGCGAATTTTTGGTTAATAGTGCATTGAGTCAAGTGCAGTTAACAGTGGTGTTCGTTATAGAACGTTCGTTTTAGTGTGTTTGTATATTGTTCAGATGGACAGAAACAAAGGACAAAGAACTGCCAGGTTAGAGAGGCCAGTCCTAGAGTCCCGAATTCCCTTAACCGAAGGTGGTTAGAGGAAGTTTTTCTGTCTCTGGACAGTAAAGTGACTTGAGGAAAAATTGCTGGAATTTTACTAACAACCATATTGCGACATAACGGGATGTCATTGTTGTCAATGGTTAGTTTGTCCAGTAATGTGCGGGATTAAAATAGGTAGGAACTATAAGCGGTAGCAACTATAAACGAAACTACCTTAGACTAAATCCACGCGAGCAAACCTGCGGGCATCCTTAATTTAAGCGTCGAACAGCCCTTATATAAAGGTGTGCGTTTTATTTCCAGACCCAAAAGCGTGCCTAGTTCACCAATGGTGAAACGCGCCTTCTCCCGCCTAGGAACCATCACCGCTGGATGGGGAAGGTCAATACGTAAGCAACATTCCCAACTCAATGCTGATGACAAGAAGAAATGGGCTAGCTCACAAGACTGCTCTAGTAAGTTTTTCTCTTAGAATAATTTGTTTTGTATTCAGTTGGTAGGCAACTATTATTTTCAGCTAAATATCATGGAAATGTCATGGTTCAGGGGTGGGATGTAAAAAGTATTATTGGGTTTGGTATTTTCAACTTGAAAATTCCTAGTTGTAGTTAGGAGTTTGGATTTGTGCCCAATGTATGGCAATTGAGTCAACATCTATTAAATTGGAATTAAACATAACTGGCGAAATCTAAACAAATAATAAAACTCTAGCGATTCCGCGTCTGTACATTGAATAAAACTTGAAATCTCAGATGATAAGAAATCGAGACAGATTCCAAAAACATTTTTTTCATATTTATTGTCCGCCAGTCCCTATGGACTAGAGTCGCTATGGAATCAAAAACTACAGAACCGATTTTTATGAAACTTGATAAAATAGGTATACAAAAAAGCCCTGAGACAGATTTTTGTACTATTCATCCCAAAAAGTAAACAGGTTCTCCTGGAATACAAGATTATAAATGTACGGAATTTTTCTCAGACATTTTTTGTAAAATTTGCAGCAAAACTTTTTCCTGGACTTAAAATACATCTCTGTCCAAAAAACGCTGAGTTTGTACTGGAGAACACTCCAGTACAAACTCAGCGTTTTTTTTAAACGGTTTTATTTAGCTTGCCTTGTTTAAATGGTTTAAAAATAGGAGGAAAGTTCTAACTAAAGTGAAGTCATGTTATTTAATGTTTAGATGGGATAGAATAATTGGACTACACAAATTATTACAAAGGGCGTTCTTATGTGGTGGCGTAGATAAATAAATATGTATTTACAAAACTGTGCCCTGCCGTGTCATTCATATGTATGGGTTTTAAATAATTTCAGATAAAGACGGAAAAGACAAAGACAAGGATAAAAATGCAGCAGCACTAGCTGTGCCAAGACTATCTGTGTGTGCTGACGCGCAAAAAGTTGATAGGGCAAAACTAGCACAAACTGAGGTAAGTGAAACACAAACATCGAAATGCCTCAAACAAAGGGAACCAGAGAGACAGACAGACAGACAGAAAACTGAATTACATTAGGCCTATTGACTTTAAACAAAAATAGATACATACTTTATTTTCTACATCTTAATTTCCTATTTCAAACATGCTTAACGTATTTGCTGAACCAATCTTATACGTAAAAAAATACTCAGTATATTTTCTATAAGTATTTTCACCAGGAGATCATAACTGATTCAATTAATTTCAACCAATATTAATATTGAAACTTTCTCATTATTATTTTTAGTTCTCTATAATCGAGTTTGACCCGGACACATTTCGTATACTCCTGGATTACTTGCACACTGGTAGCTGTCCGTTGACCTGCGCTTCTATACCAGGACTCATATGCGCCGCTGAACACTACGACCTTCCAGAATTGCTCCAAGCATGTTTCCATCATGCCAAACAATTCCTCAGAATAGACGTGGTACGTTTAGTTAATTATAGTTTACACAGTAATTTTAACACAACCCTTCACTGGCTATCGAGTGGTGGTCTTTTCTCGTAATGAGAAGGAATAAGCTGCACTGAGTCCACACGCATATGCAACATTTATCGTTAGCCCTTGTTAACATTACGGAAAGCAACTATTTGGCACGCTGGTTGATACTGTCTATCCCATCTATCCCAAAAAAAGTAGGTCTATCTCAACAGATCCAACCATCGATCACAGAAGAAAAAATATTACCGGCGGTGTGACATGTTTTTTTTTCAAATTCATAATATGTTTACAGGTGTGCACAATGCTGATATCATTGGAAAACTATTACTGGCGTTACACGTCAGCCTCGGAGTTGGTCAACATGATACTGGCCTTCACCGAGCAGCGAGCATACGCACTGTTCCAGAATCCCGAATATCTAAACCTATCAGAATCAATGCTCCAGATGATTATGTGCCGACAACTCGAACTAACAGAGATCAGGAAATTTGATGCCATGCTCAACTGGGCTCGGAATAAAGTCAAAGCTAAGTCTGCTAACAAGACTGATGTCAAAAATGAATTTAAATGTATTATGGAAAGGTTAGCCAGAGACCTGAAGCTGTATATGATCTCACCGCAAGAATTGATAAAAGTGGTGCTCCCCACGAAAGCGATTAAGAACGAGCGTATATTAGAAACGCTAATGTACCAGGCCAACTCCGGCATGTACAGGATTCAAGACAGTTACTTTGAGGCTTGCCAGCAGCGCCTTCAAAAACAAGACTCGAGGTTCTCAGAGTTCGAGAGCTTCGACTATGGAATATAACTGGGAGCTGTGAGGAATATCAGTGTATTAGATAGATTATGAAGAATGATTGGATTGGGTTCTTCATAATATGTGGTATGTTGACGCCTTTCTAAAGTATTAAATATTGTTATAGATGTACTTGAGTAGAGGTACGAGAAACATTTGTACACTTCTCGGATACCTATTCCTTGTTGTTGTTCATTGATACCTATATTTTTTACATCTAGTAAGACGTGTTCACTATAATCATGTCTATTTTTGGTACCAAAGTTTGCAATGATACGTATATGCGTAGTCAAATTAAGATACCTTTTCTATTGGACATCTCTAATTACAATTATATGACTGGTAATAATTATGCTCTCTGTGATCTGGCAGAAAAGGGTGGATCTAAAACTGGTTACAATGGATGGTTAAATAATAATAATGAATATAAAATCTTTATATAAAAGTCCATACCTATGCCATGTTTATAATACCTACCTATATTTTAAAAATCTTCACGATTTTTTTAATAAAATAGATTTTGTTAAGATATTTATTCCCGACGTGCAAACCTATGCGAACACATAAAAATGCTTTTAAGTAACTTCGATGGAACATTTTATAGAGTTCTACGCCCTAAATTCATTTATTATGAATTATTTAACAAGTAACTTTTAACTTCCGCCTTTTGTTCCTAATATTATATAGGTTCAATAAAGATTTAATAAATAAATAACGATGTTATTCCAATTTTATTCTTTGTGTCACGATTCTTATACGATCTATTAAACTTTATTCAAGAATGCAGTTGATGAAATCTTGAAACGATTTTTTACTTCAACTCGACCATTTTCTTTTTGTGTCTTTGTTTTTATTTCTTTCTTTAACAAAATGGTCATTCCTACTATGATTACACTAGTTCTATAACCACTGACAAATAAAATGATATTAAATTCCTCATGATATGTTTTTCTATATTTATTTTAAATTTAAAAGCCTAAATAAAATTTCATTAAAAGCGGATCAGTCACTTTGGTGTAAAAGAAATAAATATTTAAGTACATAAATCTAATCCCTGGTCTAACCAAGCTTTAATAAACCTATTAATACATTGACACACGTATCCATTAAATAATTTATAATCAAACACACCATAATATTCTCCTGAATTAGAACAAGTTGAACAGCGTTGACAGTAGAAGCAACTGAAAACTAGATACGATCGTTTGTCTGCAAATAAGAATTATTATTTTGAAGCCTTCTAATTTTCATTAAGTTTTTGAAAATATGTGTAAATGTATGTGTTGAAAATATGTGAATAAATACATACTCATACAACTTCCCTCATTAACAAACGAATTTTTTACACTGAATATTCATTATATCGCATTTTTTTAGGAAAATGCCGATATTTTGTGTGAAACTTTAGGCTTTTTAATTGATGTACCTAATGTCTATGTTAATATCACTAGGGTTGAATGTAGTCCGTTGTATTATATATGTAACCGTAAAATTGTAAACATTATTAGATTTTAGATTACAATAATCTGTCTCATGAGATGCGTTCCGACGAATGCCATTTCACCTTTTCATAATCTACCTAAAAAGAATTCGTTAAATTGTAAACAGGTATTAACATATCTTTCACAGTTAACAATCTCAAGAGATAGATTAAAATATAATGGTTTTTACAATTTTCCGGTGACAAGTTAACATACGAGTATTAGTTTTAAGGAACCATTTTCTTTCTCCTGTATCTATTTCCTAGTTCATATAAAAATACTCCCCTGTACAGTACTCCCAAATTAATAATGCGCATGCAAATCTTCGCTAATTGTCGTATTCCCGGAAACACCCGAATCATTGAATCGGAGAAAGCCCTCAACAATGCACTTGCATTTTGCACCTTGTTCGAAAGAAACAGGAGTCAAAGTCATATGTCAAATCATGTGAAAAAATTGAAAACAATTCGGTTGGTCGGCGGCTGTCGCCGGTCAGTCAAAGGTCCGTCAGTCGTCTTTATATACTGGTGAATTTTAAAGAGCTGCTATTACACACCCTTCTTGGTTTTGTTTTCAAAGGTGAATTTAATTTCAACTTTAATTATCTTACTCAAATTGAAATAGTTTATTTTGTAAAATAACATACTAACTGTTGGCGATGGAAATAAATAAAACCACTGAATCGTTTTGTTACTTCAGCGTAACAGCTGACGTCTTTATTCTTTTCTCAAAAGTATTAGGCTTTATATTTTTCTAAGGTGCGTCGCCTACACTAACATTTTTACACACGTTAAATACATATTAAGTACCAGAAAAAAACATTTATAAAATCAGATTTAGGCTTATATACATTTTAATAGAAAGATACACATGCATAAAGAAACAAATATATAAAACAATATAGGAATAAATAATATTAGAAAGTATATTAGTACATAATGCAATAATACAAGAAATAAAATATGCCTAATTCTTCCAGAATGGATAATTTTTATTTAATTTAATTTAATATTGCAATGACTGTCAAGTCAGTTAAAGATGCTATATTAGAAAAAATCAATAATATAGGATCAGAAGAATGGAAAAAAGTTTGTGATCACGCTGTTAAATGCGAAGATGAATATAGAAAATTTGACCCAAGAATCGATAGTTTTTCCGATGAAATGATTATTTACACGGGTGATAGCAGTGGGGAAAGTGTAAATGAACAAGAGCATAATGAAAGTTCTGATGAATCTAGGATGTCAGGAATAGAGATCCTCCTTGATTCTGATTAATTATTTGTAATTTTAATATTATTCTGGAATGATCAGTGCTGTAAATACTTTTGAACTGAGATTATAATGATTAGATTTTAATGTAAACCTGTGTTTGAAAACCATTTTTAAGAAAATGCACTTAACCACTCTATACACATATCGTCTTCCGACGCTCGGGGAATACGACCTTTGCCGAACAGTAACGAAGATTTCTATGCGCATTATTAATTTGGGAGTACTGTACATTAAATATATTTTTTAATTCCGATTCAGGAGTTAAATATTCTTATTATAATAATATTGAATTATAAAATTCAATGTTATAATAATATATAAATAAATATTTATAATAACAAGTCAGAACTCAAAAATGTGTATTTTGAAATATTGTCTGTCTGTCTATGCGGATATCACGTAAAAACCACTTGTTTGTTACTTTGTTGTTACTTGTTACTTTTACTCCGGGTTAAGTTTTGGGCTACTTTAATTTCCGAATAATATTGAAGTTCCCTAGGGTTACTCCATGAAAGTTTGTATGGACTTTTTGTTAAATCTTGTCGGATTAATTTCAAATTTGCAAATAACGTTCTATACATAAATGAATAGTGTACGTAAACCTAAGTTTTGATAAATGATATATAAATGGAAAAAAAGTTTTGAAAAAAATATTTTCAAGGCGCAATGCTGGACGAAATATTTTAATTTTTTGTTCTCAAATTTGGAGTGACTGCACTTCGATGTGTGTGGTCTCCTATGTAAATTCAACGTTTTTAATTTTCAAAATACAAAGGTTAAAAAGGGGATGCCAATTTATTTTGACTAAAATGTGAAAAAAAATTTATTGGGGTTAACATGAACGGATACCTAGAAAATTAGGTTCCCTAGGGTTTTACAGGTACCTAGAGTTATTCTAGTAATATTCACGAGGAGAATAAGTAGGAACAATAAACCAAGCTGCCTCAATATCTAATAACTCGAGCAAAGCTGCAGGCGTCCCATAGTTTTAACATAACATGTACAAATTCATTCAGAGCCTGCAAAAGTACAAATACCTAATATACCTTGCATAATCTGATCTGCGATCAAAATTATCATTAGAATACATTACTCAAAAATCACAATAGGTTCTTGCCTGCTTCTTTCTCTCAGTCTAAATTAATTATTAACGCATTAGAAGTAAGAATACCTATTTTTGAAAAAATGTGCTCGATTTCTTTAATTATTCTACTAATTGTGACTTGCATTCTGAATGTACCCAAATCATGTAATCGTACGTATTATTGTGTTTGATGTCTAGAAATAAATGTTAAAAAACGTATGCGGTCATAGTCATGACAGATTTCATATTTACCTAAGAATAATAAATACTTATGATTAAAAAAGCAGACTGCAGAAATTATAATAAAATGTATATGATATATTATAACAGTCTATGTCTACTTAACTAATGTATCTAGTGATCTATCTTCAACTCTGGGAGTGTTATGAGATAAGCTTCGAATGTTTTTGTTACCTGTTAATGTGGTGTCTGAACCAATATATAGTATAAATATGTATGTTAAAAAGTATTTTATAACTCTACCTTTACAATATATTATTAGGTATTAATATAGGCCTGTCTCAGCCCATTTAAAAAAAATTGGATAGCATAATCAGTATTCAGCGTGAAATAACATTTGCGCTACTTGACACAGTTATTATAATTATACATATTATTAAATAAATGTTTTGCATTTATTTCGAGGTTGTTAGGCACGATTAACATAATTTTCAGGAACGTTTTTTTTTAGTTTTGCAGGCAATTACAACGTTGAAATATCTTTTGATTAGGTACCTACATGTATCCAGATTAGGTACCTACGCTTAGAACTACTCGTAACTAGAAAACTCAGAACATTAGTTGCCACTTACCTTACAATACAACAACCTCGTAATTTTTTCCTATTACATTCTTAATCATGTCTTCATATTGTCTGAATTGTTGACCATTCCATGTTAGTCGAAAAATTCAACTTTACTAAATAACCTACAGCCAATTTATGTTTTCTGATTTATATGCCTACAACATCTCTGATTATGATAACATAAAATGGGTCTGAATTTTATTGAACTGTTGATGGTAAATGGATGTTTATATAATATAGCCTAAAATTTAATATTTCTAAATTCCTGGCAAGAATTGAAAAAAAATCCAGTACATACCTACATAATGTCAAAGAAAGTTTTATACTTGTGAAAAAGTAATGAAATATGAATCTTTTAAAGTGATGAATGGTTTATAGGATTTAGTTAAGATGATTTTGCTCAAAGCTTAAAATATTATATACGGTACATACCAATCATTGCTATGATTAAAATCACATCATTGTTTATAATAAACTCTTACCTGTTTCTTAATTTTGTTTAGCGAATACTCATGTATCCTATCAATTTATAAAATGTATTTAATTTGTAAGACAACCAAATAATTATGAGTGAAGCTCTTTTATGATTATAGTAACTTTTTTATTCCAAAATTTTAACCTTCCTGTGATTGTGGATGTTGCTATAAGTATGTTAATATGTGGAATCTTCAAAGAAAACCAAAAAAATATAAGTAACTGTTATTTTGCATAAGCAAGATGAAATTTATGTGGTGAATAAATTTTTTTGTGTATTTTTAAGATTGTTTTATTTTCTAATTCTTACATAGTTTTTTGTTATATAAGGACATTTTCGCTGACCGCATCGTCCCATAAAGTCATCAAACATTATAGACTACACATTATAGTTACAACAAACAAAAAAAACTCTAAAAAGTAATTTTTTTTGTGCCTTTTTACTTAAGTATTAAAAAAACCTATTAATATTTTTAAAGTGAGTATCGCCGGCCCGGGGTACCCAAAGGGGTAAAAAAAGAGCTTTTTTTATTTTATTTTTTCAAATTAGGTACTCACGCTCCCTAATTCTGGTAGATGACTACTTAAATTACTGAATTAAATACCCATTCTGCATCGAAGATCCCTACCGCAGCTAAAAAGATCTGATTACCTTGAAACGCATGAACAGAGATTTTCATAAATTGTAGCTATGAATAATTTAGATCACGTCAGCTATCAAACAAAAAAAACCGCCTAATAATCGGTCAATTCTACGATGCTACTAACATGTCAAACTTATTACTACTTTATCACCCGTCTTTTTGCGACGGAGGTAAAATTTTTTTACATCTACATAAAGCTGAATCTGCCAATGTATACTAAAGCATTTTTGATTAATCTGACCTGCCATGGGTTCAGAGAAAAGAGAATCCGCTCACAACAGTGCCGACTGCCGACACGTGACGTGACCGACAGTTTACCGTATAGTCATAGTATAAGGAGCGACTTCTTTATACTATGTGCTATGGTACAGTTCCGTCACTTGCTATTATATGTCATCTACTGTACCGACGATGACGCGTGCAGTGATTTTTACTAGGTAGTATGGCAGTTTCACGTATTTTTTATTACATATTATTTACAATGTTTTGACATCCTGAAATACCTACCCAAAAAACTTTAATTCATTATCAACTTATCAGATGGATAGAGTGGCGAATTTTGTTTCTTCTTCCCTTTTCCTCCACGTATTATGAAACCATTGCCATGCCACTCACATCATTTTCTTCGACTTCATCTAATATTGAAGAAATCGCTGCTGTGATTTTGAATATCGAGGATAGATATCAACTAACAGGACTAACTATCACTAACAGTTCCTGGTCCTCATACCCACTAACGAACTGACCAACTAATGTTCTAATTAACTCTCTCAGCTAACTACTACCTCTAATCTAAACATCCCAGTCCCTGTTTGAGTCTTGTTTAAAGTCAGTCACAGTTGTCATGGGCGACAGCGGATGGGTGCTGCAAGCTCATTTGCTATCTTAAATCCATAAAAAAAAGGTTTGCAAAATAAACTGAATAACAATTTGCACTATAACTTCAAAACATTTTTTAACCAGATAGTCCAATCCATACTAATATCACGGACTACATACTATTATAAATGCGAAAGTAACTCTGTCTGTCTGTCTCGCTTTCACGCCAAAACTACTGAACCGATTTAAATGAAATTTGGTACACAGATAGTCTAGGGCAGTGTTTCCCAACGTGGGGCCCACGCCCCACAGGGGGGCAATTTCATAGTTAAGGGGGGCAATTTAAAAATGGACTCGACACGAACTTAACCCTTTCGCTTTGGGTTATTTAAATACAATGCTAGATATCGGTGACATAAACAAAAATGGCAAATTCTTTAAAATGCTGTAAATAATTATTAGGTACAATTTCGTTTGACGTTACTAAAATATCAACTGGGTAATTAGAGTCGTCAAGTCGTCGGGGATTCACGAGGTTAAAAATTATGTATAAATACTCGTAGGTATAAATTGAGGTTAAAAATTAGGCATAAAAATTTTAGAAAAGTTAAGGTGGCCATAGCCTAAAAAAGGTTGGGAAACACTGGTCTAGACCCTGAAAAAGGGATCTAGGCTACTTTTTAATTGGAAAAAAATGTTGTAAAGGGTTGAAAAGGGGGATGATAGGTTTTAAGAAAGTATTGTCATTTTCAGAACTAGAAGCATAAAAATTACCTATATTTTAGGCTGTTGATTAGATATATAGGTAAATAAATATGGCTTTCAAAGTTTGTAAAAATGTTACCCTTATGGGTGTAAAATAAACATAGGGGGTAACACATTTACGGATTCATTTGTGGAGCTAAAGTTAACGCGTTAACAAGAATCTATTATTATGTCTAATTCCACGCGAGCGGAGCTGCGGGCGTCCACTAGTATGATATATTATTATGTTCGGATACATATAAAAGTAAGTACATCTATCTAGTTCTATAGCGGCAGTTCTAGGCTGCTTCTGCGCAGTGCGCACAAATTCTTGATAATGCGGACCGGAATTCCCCCCTCCCCCATACGCACCCTACCCTACGATGCAACAGCAGAGACTTCACATCATTCACATCACTGTGCTAGTTTGTGACTTCAGTCCACTGTGCTTTGCGTGTCACTGTCACATCACAGGCCACAGCCAATGAGTTGGAGTTTTTTCACAACATATCATAACCTAAACAACCTAAACCTAAATTTTTAATATACTATTGTAGTGTTTTATCAGTGAAAGGCAGGAAAAAATAATAATATGAGATGTTTTGTAACAGCTTTGGTTGACATCTACGTGAGTGAAACGGAATGCAGAAATAGTTCCTAATCTCGCCGCTGGTAGCGCTCGAGCGTCAGTCTTCTTGTAGCGGGCGAGAGGCCGGCTGCTTGTTGCAGTGCGCGGAGCGAACTACACACGATTTCGCGGTCATAGGCTCGAACGAACATCGAATTCGACGGTCAGTGCGGTGACCATGATGATGGACAACGGGGTGATAACAAATAACTATGATGGGTACCCGGATGGATACATGGAACAGGAGGAGGAGTGGGAGCGTGAGGGTCTCCTAGACCCGGCTTGGGAAAAACAACAGAAAAAGGTTAGTTCAAAACACAAGTTGACAGACTAGTTGCACTGAGTAGGTAAACGATTAATATAAATACAGTTCATTTTCAGCACAATAGAAACACCACAAGTTTTTGCCTTATCGTAGTCGTGACTCATGTTTGTGGTGTTTATGTTTTCACTTTTTTTTATTAGAAAAAGCACACTTAATTTAATTGATTTATTTCTCTGTAAATATCTCCTATTTTTATATTTGTGCTCCTTCTATTCCACATTAATAATTGTTTTAAGTAATTAAGAATTAATATCTATTTTTAGTGTGCGCTCGACTTTAGGAAATCAAAAATATGATGAGATAACATGAAGATAACATAACTTAGGTCATATTTGTATTCATAAACGAATTATTTACAATACTACCTTTCCAATCTTACGTAAAAAATTCAAAATATATCTAATCCTATTTTTATTTCCAAATGGGACCCATCGGAAAAACGCGCGAATTTCTAAAAATTCAAAATTGTATTGCACATTTCCCGCCGCACGTTGAAAGTAGATCGCGGCCGTGGACACTATTAAAAGATTTCTTGGAGCTTTTCGTGCGAGTGAGACGAATGAACGGCGCGTCCCACGGGAGTGAACGGGTACAAGAGAGAGGAGTCGAATTTCCGTTAGTCATGTCCTAAAATGGGTCCAGCGCAGGCGCCGCTGAAGGCGCGGGCGATTTTGCGTCACCATGAAACCCATATTTCAGGGAAACAGTTGCCTATCGATGATTTCTACATAAAACCATCCCGTAGGCTGTATCACGTCAGCTAGCAGAAGTTCTGTGTGACGACTGCTCTGACGCACCTATGATCTAAACTTGAGTGGATGGTTAATAGCGATCTGCAAATGGAAAACCCATTTTCGATATATAACGTTGCTCAAACTTAACCACTTTACCCCCACCATCAATACCAGAAGTTTGCATACCTAAACAAAAAAAAATTGTATGCTATTTTTTTAGTATCTTAATCCATATACATATTCTATTGATATATTTTATTATGTCATATAATTGAAAATATTAATTTGCCATATGAATGTAAACTATTACATCTCACATAAAACCTGAAAATGCTACTAATATCTCTATAAAATCTTATGGAAATTCTCTATCTAAATCTTATGGAATCAGGTTTTTATCTTACAAAAAAATGTAAATCACAGAACAGATAATAAATAATTCCAAACGATTTATTTATTTATTTGTCTTTAGCACAGGTTGACAAGGATTTCGACCTTACCTTCCACTAAAAGGTTAAAAGTAAATGTAGATCTAGCCTAGGTAGAACCGAACAGTCAAATGGTTAGAATAGAAGCATGAGCAGGCAAGGGTCATTTCATAATAATTATGCAAAGCATAATAAAAACAATTATGATTATATTATTTGCAATTAAATTAACTAATTATATTTTCCTTTTTCTAAAATCTTGTTTTGATAATTACCATCGTAATATTTTGTCCAAATTTGTACTGACCCTTTTACCTAAATCAAAGACCCAACAATTGGCATTATGGTACTACCAAAGATGAATTTAGTGGGTTTTTTCTTTTAAGTAGTCCTCATACACATTATAAGAACTTTAAAAGGTTTACTAGCTAATAGTATTGTTACGGTTCGTAGTCAGGACACACCCAATATAAACAAAGAGGCTGCGACACCCGGTGCATTGGCCGTCCGTGCATGACGGGTCAATGTCGCGGCCGAAGCTTGAGATGCGTCTGCGGAAAAGTCGTCCGACCAGTCGCAACACTACACCCACGTTTCCAATAAGCAAGTACGAGAAAGAACTAGGTCTATAATGTCATCCGTTTCAATAACAGAGATCTAATGGCATTGTCTGACCTATAAAAATATTAGACCAGAAACAGGAGTACAGAATATCATAAGGATCTAAGAAATAAGCACGACATAAGTCTAAATCAGAAGAAAAAATTATTATGTACCTAAGGTTAGGAATACATAAATGATTAATTAATGTACGAGATTATTAACTATCAGAAGTAATAAAAACAAAATTCATTAAAATGGTAATCAATTTTGCGTAACATTACCGAATTATTACAGTACCTAATAACTTAATGTTAGCATCGAGGCTTCATAAAAATTTAAATATAGTCATTTAGAGGCATATAAAAATTATAATAATGTCACAGCTGTGACCGCCCAGTGGCTGTCGATCTCGCCTAACTATCACTCGAGGGTTCCGGGTTGTAAGCAAAGGGGCACGCACCACCGACTTTCTAAGTTATGTGCGATTGAAGTACTTAATTCAATGTCCCTGTTGTTATGGCGAATGAAACATCGTGAAGAAAGCTGCATCCAAGCAGTGGGAAATAAAAAGGGTTGTAGTGTAGGTGGATAATAGATAAGACAAATACGTAAATATGATTCCAATAATCACGTAAAAACATAATATATCATTAAGCATGTATTTCCCCGATGGGATAGGCAGAGGTGTGTAGTACACTCACTGTTCACCAGTTATGTTTAGCCACCATGTGGTGAGCCTACTGCTATACACCGGGCACAAATCCAGTCTCCTACCCTACCAGACAAATCAAAGCTACCGGGAATTTCAAGTTACAAAAACCCAATAGTTGTTTCCCGGGGGTCGAAGCCAGGACCTCTAGCTTAGCAGTTACCACTAGACCAACAATCACGTAGAATTTTTGTAGAAAGAAACGTATTATGGAACTTTATTTTGTGCCTTGTCTAAAATACCTACTTGTGTTTATTCTCGTGAGCTTACCACCAACTTCTGGTCATAGTAGAAATCAGGTGAAAGTGGTGGTGAGGATGCCCGGAACGCCCGGAACTGGTTATAAATTTTATAATTTACATAAAGCTACTAATACCTTACTCTTCTCTACATAAAATGAAATAGATTTTCACTTTGTTTTCTATTACGTTCTGAAGAAGCTTTCACGAATATGGGATTGATAAAAGGCATAAGAATAAAAGAGGTCGATAACATGTAAGGATTTCTTTCAAATAGAAAAACACTCAGTTTTTTATTATTTCTTTATTATTTTCCATAAGTAATGTTTTAGTAAAATTATTTTTAGTATTATATAAAATCATTGACAAAAATTTGTTAGTAGAATAAATCAGGCGAGAACACACTGGAACATATAATAAAAGCATAACCCTACTAATTCAATTACTAATCAAAAGAAAACCTTAGAAAACCACATACCATCATGTGGCCCTTACATATTAAAGCACTTGACCGTCTATATTATTTATAAAACTTACATTTTATTGATTGTTATAATTATACTAGTGGACGCCCGCAGCTTCGCTCGCGTAGAATTAGACCCATTAACGACGTCTACCCGCCTAACGACTTCAAAAACGGCAAAGTTTCATACTAACTTTGCACCCCCGTTTTACCCCCTTAGGGGGTGAATTTTCAAAAATCCTTTCTTAGTGCTCCCCTACGTTATAAAAGGAACCCCTGTGCAAAATTTCAAGTTTCTAGCCCTTATAGTTTAGGCCCTGCGTTGATATGTCAGTCAGTCAGTCAGTCAGTCAGTCAGTCAGTCAGTCAGTCAGTCAGTCACCTTCTCCTTTTATATATATAGATTAAAGAAACTTAAAAGATTAAACAAATAACAGTTCGACTTTATATTCATGCTAATCCAATGGATACGGCATGACTCGTTTCAACGCTCGGGCCAAACCAAAACATTTGTTGCCAGTAAGCCCAAGAATTATCACCTGGCATACCTTTCGCATATTTCCTGTGAATTCGAGGTCATTGACTGCCGAGTGCCGATGGTTATAACATAGGAAGTATTCCTGCAGGAATTCGGAATCCTCAATCCTCAAGCATACATTTTTCGAATTTTTCAACGATGATGTTTGTTCTTAGGACTTTGGATGTAGCATAGCCCTAACGGTAGTATGGCTGTTCATGAAATGTGTAGATGAAGTGTGATTTCAGTTATGTAACATTTTGACATGGCTATTTTTTCCTGCTCGTCGTTAGCTCGTTTTTGGCTCACGTTCAAATTCGTATGAATGGAACCGATGCTCTGCAACTCTCAACTCTCTTGTTTTATCAAAATATTCATATTTTGTTCAAATGTAGTACATTTCAGATCCAAATTTATCCAAATTCCAAAGCACTCTGATCGTGGTAACAATTCGTAATTCTATATTCCGTCACAACTTTATAGTTGTCTTTATCCGCTACTTCGTACATCGTAAAACATACACTACATAAATTTTAACCTTGTCATCCCCAGCTATAGAGCTTCTAGTTGGCATTGTAAATTATAAAAAATATACAATTCATTTTGTTTGTTTTTGATTACGAAGAAGTCTACTTAAAAAAATAAAAAAAAGTTTGTTTTATTTAACGTGTTCAATCGTTAGTAATTAGAGGTTGATCCGAGAATTTGCCTATAATAATTGGATTTTTACTGTTTAAACAATTAGTACCGATTACAATAACAGCTTGAGTTCAATGACTGCTTATCACTCACACTACAATAGCAACATCCTTGGTATCAAATATTTGCTGAAGTTTCTTTTTTTTTCATTTTAGCCTTTAATGTTCGTTTAGGAATTAGGGAAAATAAAAATAATATTGTAAATATTTTTTTGCAACAAATATTTATTTATATAACAACTCGTGTACCGACTCACCGGTAAAAATGCTTAAAAGTAATGAAATATAAAAAAATTTATATCCCATAATTTTTTTACAAATTTTCTACTACTTTAAACTACTTTGGTACATTAATATTACTGGTTATTACTTCATGAGTAGCTAGGTACATTTTATCTCATATTATCAAGTTCTTATAGAGACATTATATTTTCTAAATGATATACATGTTTCTAATATTTTAGATTCTATGCGAAAGCCTTTAATTAATTTATATACAATAAATTAAAATGCAATGTGACCTCCTTATAGTAATATGTATACATAGGAAATACTTGAGACTAATCGCATTATAATTTTTAAGATTTCCTAGTATATAAACTCAGCGAATCTCATTATAATGATACTGGATCGAAATTACTTTTGGTATTATTGTAAAAGACATATTATAAGTCAACCAAACTAAGTCATGTCGGTACACTCTTACCATCGTCAATAATATCATTTTAAGTGGACCGGTTTTCTCGCGGACAATTCTATGTATTCATGTATGTATCCATTAAAATAAAGGCCTCTTTATTAAATATGTTTTATTTTGTGTAGAATTCCACAATATTACCTATTGCAGATATCCCTGTAGTATCAGCATATCCTACTAATATTATAAATGTGAAAGTTAGGATGTTTGGTACTCAATCACGCTAAAACTACAATACATATTTGGATGAATCTTGGTACATACTCGTAGGTAGACAATAACAGATTAGCACATATAATGTTTATCATCCAGAAAATGTTCCCTTGGGATGCTTTGCACGTTTATTGGTAAGTTGTAACACCGTAACCGTCAAGCACACCGTAAACAGATGGTGTTGACACTAGTTCTTAACATGATTACACTGATTTCGTTTAACTTAACGGATTTGTTGTTTTCATTACTAAAAAGATCTCTTAATCATATTTTCTACAATTTCGTCACAAATTCGAAGCCTGATGAAGGTACAATTTTAGTCCTAATCTTAGTTGAAGTGCACGTCTGTAATAATTTGGTATTGATATGGTCATGTTTCTTCTTATTCTGTTATACATTTCAAACGTGGAGATATCCTCGGCCTCCGCCCACACCCAGACTGCACCCAGCCCAGGTGCGTTGCGCTGTGTTAGCGTGTCAAGTCAACCTTACCCAACTTTCTTGTTCCACTAAACTCTTGTTACGATCCGTTCACTTTATCTTATTTTCTGTAAGAGGTATTACATTGATGCTTACATTTTACCAGTAACTACAGGGAATGTCAATGTATAGCAAATTCCAATAGAGCAAGACGGCCAACATCATGACTTCGTTTATTCTTAAAAATACATAAATTGTCTGAACTGATTGAGCAATTGTAATAATGTAGATAAGAATTTCTGACTTTCCATCTAGACTGACAGTCAGATCAGACCACATCTCGGTCTCGGCAAACAACTGATGCCAACCTCGTCTATTTTCGATCCTGTCCTCATCCCACGCAAATTGCTTACACTCACTTGCTCTTATAATTAGAAAATTGTTGATACTACTTCTATTTCTAAGCACCGGATTTTGACTCCAGTGCATCATCATCACTCTTATTGTTAACTCGGGTCCATGGGGTTGCTACTCTCCATCAGCTCATCACAAGCTGCCCTGCTGCCTTATAATAATTATTATTTAAAAATTCAAAAGAATATTATTCCTTACTTACTGTCGTGAACTACAGCTGTTATTGCGCTGTATTCAGATACTTTTATCAAAGTGCATCGTATAGTAATAATATTATCGTGTTGTCCTTATCACACTCGTGGATATAGAGTGCGATAATCTGTGAAGATAAACTTGCGGCCATGTGCGAGTGGTCGAGGGGGGCTGTCATTCAAACCATTATTCGCTGGTTCCCTCCGTGTAGTCGAGAGATAATGGAGACCTAGCTCGGTACACCGGTCCAAATGTATAACAGAGTGGTTTATTCTAGTTACGACTGATGTTTATCAGTCAATTTGTACGTGCATTTAATGAAATCCCTTTGATGGATGTATTTTGCCTGTTTGAAGCATTTGGGTTAGTATAGATTAAGGATTTCGAAATACTTACTCAAAATCACTCTTACATTATTATTGTATCAAAACAAATCGTAGGTGATAATCAAATGTATTATTTCAATTCCATTAACAAATAAGTTTGCATTAACTATAACTACCAAAAATAAGTAGAACGACGCTCAAGGGCCTAGAAAAACTAAATACAAAATAATTAGCTGTCATCAGACTGAATGCAATGTGACACGACTACGACTACTGACCATCGAAAACTGAATGATTGTTTGTTGTCAGTTGAAGCTAAAATACCCGATCAATAAAATACAAAAATCTAATATCAAGGACAGCATAGTAATAAAGCCAAATTAATAATTTAAACACAAGGATAATTGAAATAAAGTGGTTCAATACAAAAACTACTTTGACGACTTTTATTCTATTTTATCTCACGTATGTTGAGTCACTGGTTAAAACATATAACCATGTAACTGCTTGCCACTGAATCGTTCTATTTATTTGTAACTTTATAAGGCAAGTCTCAGATTACTGCCCTTATAGTACATTGTATTATAATACTAAGAATAATCTTCTATATTATCCACTGTAAAACTAATATTGAGATTAATGTTATAATAACTGTCAGGATGTCTGGATCATAAGACAGCTTCCGATATTAAATTTCCACTGCCATTATTTTATCCATGTTGTCCCAATCATAGTGCAATTCGATACCACCTTTGGCCGTAACCTTAGCCAACACAGTATTAGGCACTGCGACAAATTGTAGATTAAGTACCTATATTATATTTTGGTATTCTATAATGCCCAATCTCTCAGGCTTGCCTAAGAATGTTTTATTCGGTAATAATAAATAAATTTCATGGAAATTCTATTTCACGGTCATCTGACTTCAAAATAGGCGCGAGCCTGTACCCTGTACTATGGGTATCAGAGACTGATATACATACATATATTTTTAAAATGCATAATATAAACATCTAGACACAGAACAAACAGTTCATCTCACGAATTTTCGTCCTGGATGGGATTCGATTCGTACCACGACCCCTGGCGTCGCCACAGGCAAGGTCATTACCGAAAGCGAATGTGTCTTAGTCTGTCGTAGTATAGAGTAAATTTATGTTTATAAATAACTAGCAGTTGTGGATATTGGTCACCATCGCTAACTGGGCCCCGATTATTTAATTTCATGGATAGTTACTACATTACATGCGAAACATTCTCGTATGCTTATTTCATAACGAGTTAATTAAAGGCATACGAAAAATCAAAATGAAACTTAAACACTGCGAATGAAATCTATTACACACATTCTATCGTCTGGCGAAATTAGAATTCGATTGGTACGGACCACCCGTTAGATAAGGCGTCCGAGTGAATTTGAAAAATACGAGTAGAGACATCATAAAATTCTCAGACGCTTTGGCGGTTATCGTATGCGAGTGAGAGGCCCCAGGAAATCATGAGTTATGTGTGTTGTGTGTGATTGTTTCGATCCATTTGGTTTGTTCGAGACCAATATAGTCTTATTTTAACCGACTACGTATCCAAGTGCACAAATAGCTAGTAAAACGCGTTCCTAGGAAGCTAAATTTACCGTCCAAACTCGTAATTTATCCGTATGGCATCACTTCGTCATTGGTAAAATATAGCGCCGTTCATTTCGACCCACAATATGGACTGACAGGGATCCGATTTAGTTTGCAACCGTTGGCATCATCGTAGCGAAACTTAACAATAGATCATTTGAATGCAGTGGCCACAGTCCAAACGGTTGTATGGATTGTGTAGGCGTGAAGGGACTTGTCGTAGTAAAAACTGTTGGCTACCCATTGTATTGTTGACCCAACCCACTTAATGGTTTAATATTTTTTGAAATAATCATTAATATAAGCTATTATTAGGGTCGATGGAAACGGTTGCGGCTGCTGCATTGAATGATTAATAAAAACAAGATTTTTTCGGAACTTTAAGATAACAAACGAGTTTGCACCACCATCCGCTGGCGCAAAGTTCGGTCACAGACGCGTTAATGTTGATACCCTTAAAAACCTAATAGCACTCGAGTATAAAAAAAGTTGAAAAAAATAACCAGAAAACTACAGCTTTCCAACTGTATATATATACAGAATTGCATAAAAATAATTATTACATAGATGGCAGAAGTGGTAACTTCTTGGTACCTTTTTTGACGATAGGTTTAGCCGCCAGTTTTGATAATCATGAGGTGCAATGTTTTAAAGAAAAAAAAATCCACATTAGTAATGGCGGGCGGGTCTGATGACGCAGTGTCGCCGACAAGGGTCATTGTTACCCTCGAGCGTTACCATAGCCACTCTCTTTTGTTGCACTGATACAAAATGTTCCATTGTTTTCAAATACTTAAATAATTCAGTTTCTTATAGGTACTTGCCTGTATTTGCTATCTCTCCTAGACCTCAGTTTTATGATCTGTTTTATGATCTAATATGATTATATTAGACCACGTTTTATTCTTTTTGGCAAGTGAAAGTTTATCTTGTGGTTTAAAAATAATGGCGGGAATTTAATATAGTTAATTAATGTTATTTCCTTATATATTTGTTAAAACAATAATTTTAATTGTAACTGGTCGTTTCGACTAGGCTGTGTCATCATCCTAATATTACTTACAAAAAGATATCTACCGTTTTTTGCTTGATTATGTGAGGCTTTGATCAAGCCTTTTACTGTTTTCACACTCGGTTTTTAAACCAACAGAAATAATAATTCTTAAGACGGAGACGACAATTTCTTTTCACAGCCGACCAACAACATTCTCTAAATAAATTTAACAATGAGTTGTCATGTTATACCACGTGTCTTCACAATGATTATACTGACCATAACTTCTAGGTACTATCGGAAGCATGGCTATCAACGAAACGTTTTTGATAAGTGAAGTGGAAGCGGAACCTGCGATATGAACTACAACATATTCGCCGTAGCGAAACGTGCTTTCAAGCTGTTTGAATGCGAGGATGCAAATAATTATATTATTGTTAATTTGATAAGGTATCAGTTTTACCATTAGGTATGTATGATAGTTATGTTTTAAAAAATATCAAATGCAAGCTTTTTATGTGAGTACTGTGCTATTTTCACGTGAGTGATACATAATTGGCATTGTATTGTAGGTATCGTTTACAATGTCTTCGATTTAAAATTTCTCGCGAAACCGAGCAGCGATTTTAGTTGTAAATGTAGGCCATTCTGGCAAGGTTTTAAAAACATCGTTTCAGTGATAAATGTATTGTAATGGTAAACCCATAACTCTACACAAACCTAATTGTGGAACCACAAACTTCACAGCGTGTTTTTTCCACTTTATTGTCACAACTTTTAAAAGCTATTTGGTAACTTCTTATGATGATTCTTATGACGAAGAATTCAATGTAAGTAAGCAAGGAGTTTTATATACCTACATAAGTTATAATTATCATATTATTATCATAAATTGGACAATAAACGGTTTTTATTTTATACAAAAAATAATAACATAAATGGGTTAACTATGGAATGTGAAATCAATTAATAACACAATAGAACCTATTTCTAATCTGATTGGTGTACTCCAGTAAAATAAAGATGTTATTGATTGCAATTGATACTATACGTACGTACAATGTTTTTATTCTAGTTTATATTATGAAATATTTTATTCGATTTGTTAGTTATTTTTTTGTACCAACATAAAAATGATTACATTTTTGCGGCATGGAATAATCCACCTAAAATCTAAAATATTATACCTACCTATCTAGAAAAATCCACGAACCGAAAGCTACACTGGTATTTTTATAATAATATTCTTCATACGTTACACGTTACGTTACGTTATCTATACTAATATATAAAGAGGAAAGATTTGATTGTTTGTTTGAATCGAATAGGCTTCAAAAATACTGAACCGATTTGAAAAATTCTTTCACTGTTGGAAAGCTACACTATCCCCGGGTGACATAGGCAAAATTTTATTTTGGAAAAAAATAGGGTTCCGTAAGATATTTGGGTTTTTCGGACATATACTAATATATAAAGAGGAAAGATTTGATTGTTTGTTTGAATCGAATAGGCTTCAAAAATACTGAACCGATTTGAAAAATTCTTTCACTGTTGGAAAGCTACACTATCCCCGGGTGACATAGGCTAAATTTTATTTTGGAAAAAAATAGGGTTCCGTAAGATATTTGGGTTTTTCGGACACAAGGTGTAAAAAATCAACCAGAAAAGTTACTTATTTTGCGTACGTTGCCTAAAATATAAAAGATAGAACCATAAAATGTTCTAATTAATTGTAGATCTTATAAATATCTATAAAAAAAACCGCGACACACTATACCTATCTATGTCGAGTGAGGCAGAACAACCATTTGTTTATCTTGAATTTTTTTTGGACTACATTTACAGTTTATGTAGATAATATTTGGTCCTTGAATGATTAAAATTGGACGTTTGGTTTTGAAGTGTCTGTCTGTCTGTCTGTCTGTCTGTCTGTTTCGCTTTCACGCCAAAACTACTGAACCGATTTAAATGAAATTTGGTACACAGTCTAGAGCCTGACAAAGGACATAGACACTTTTTAATTGGAAAAAAGTGTTGTAATGGGTTGAAAAGGGAGATGAAAGGTTGTATGAAGTATTGTCATTTTCAAAACTAGAAGCATATAACTTAAATTTTAGGCTGTTGATAAGGTATAATTCTTACTAATCCTATCCTACTAATATTATAAAGGGGAAAGTTTGTAAGTATGTATGTATGGATGGATGGATGTGTGTTACTTTTTCACGTAAAAAGTACTGAATGGATTTTAATGAAACTTTACAATAATATAGCTTATACATCAGAATAACACACAGGCTAAAATTTATAAAGATATTGTGTGAATTGTCCAAAATATGACGATAAGTGTCAAGTAGGTAAGTAGGAAAAAATCTACCATCTGCGAGCTATTCTGGCGTGCGCTGCCAAAACTACTGGACCGATTTCAAAAATTCTTTCACCATTAGAAAGCTGCATCTTCACTGAGTGACATAGGCTATATAATATTACTAGGCGTAAACGAAACTATTGTTATAATCTATATACATATGTAAAATAAAGTCGTGTTAAATTTTTATTTTTTTAGTAACCTGACGCAAATAGGGTTTATGTGTGTGTATAATACACATAATTTTGATTTTTATATAAAATACCCGTGCGAAGCCGGGGCGGACCACTAGTGTTCAATAAAATTAGGTTAGCATCTAGTGCAATTAGTGCCTGAGCTGCAACCCATAGACTTCCCACTGTTGGGCACGGGTCTCCCCCATAGATACAGCTGCCGGAGGTCTAGAACATACTCCACCACGCTGCTCCAATGCAGATTGGTGTAGGAGTTAGTGGCCAACCCAGTTTTGCATATTCTCAAGCCACTCGGAGGTTAACGACGACGTTAACTTCGACAAGGCTTAGCGATTGTTTTCACCTTTGAAAACAACCGGCTTAACATGCCCTCTGAACCATGGTAGCCCATGATATTTGCCACTAGCGTTCACGCATCCACAAACCGACCGCGCCCGTCGTTGTTTAACTCTGGCGATCACGTTGAATCGACGCGAGCAATTGGGATGTGGACGCTACAATATAATGTCTTTCAGCTATAAAAATAATCCATTGTAATAGAGAATTCATATTACGCAACGGACGGGCATAACGTCATTGTTTATTTAAGGAAGTATTTACATAGATGCCAATTTAGGAATGTTGCGGAAAGATGGATCATTAATGGTATTTATAGATCGTTCGGGAGCAAATGTAGGCGGAGGCGGAACGAAAACTGGGTTTATAACACATATCTGACGTACCTTCACAGTAAAATAAGAAATACGTAGATAATAACTGTCGAATTTTTTTAATAATAATTGTACAAGACTTGATAAAGTGGAGACAGAATATTGAATTATTCGCAATTTACGCAATCATTAGGGGTATAACGAACTTTCAAAGCTAATTAGGGTTTACAAGTAAAGAAGGAAAATTTCGTAAAAGTACGTTGGAAATTACTTAGATAAACCTTATTTGTTATGTAAAACAGATAGAAAATACAAGTTTATAAAAAAAAATCTCTTTCTTCAATTACCATTTAGACGTTTTAGCCGATAAACCGTGAACTCAATTAATATATTCAGATTCAATTAAAAAGCACCATTCTAAGTCGGCATCTGTAACGTGTAACTACACTGCGCGTGGCCCGACACGCACTTGGCCGGTTTTCGCATTCTAATAAAGATACCAAACATGAAAATAAACCGGAAAGAGACGTGCACACAATACAGGGACTCTAGCTTCTGACAGTCTAGATTTTAAACTCTAGTAAAAAGAGAGCATCCATAGAATCTTAACATGAAAAGGAGTAGATATCTGTATACACAGAGATTTTTTCTATTCTGTAATTTATAACTGACGATATTGAACTCTTTTTAAACTGTCATTTAGACGGTCCACGGGTGTTTCACTTTTACACTAATAGCCTTCGGTAGATGAAAATATCTCAGACTCCGGATTTACAACGCCCACGCGGCAAATGCTAATCTATGTCTATCTAGTCAAATATTCATTTTCATTGAAATATTTTCACCGGCTGTTACTATGGCTACTGTTTTTTAAACTCGATTTAAACTGTGATGAAAAATAAACCCAGAATTGATTCAGAAATTCGCTCGTACAAGCCAGTATAAATGTCGGTAAAATTAGCGCTTTAAACATCTGTTAGCACTATAATTTACTTTAATAACTGCTTTTGTTCCAGGTATTGACACTAATCGTGATAGTTAATTTACACTGGACATGGATATGACACATCTTACGCTAAAGTGTGAGTGGATTTCCATACATTATCGGTTAAAGTTGACGTGCAAACGTGCCCATCTTTACAACACGCGTGTTCGAGTCTGCAAAAAAGACATTTCAAGGATCGCAATGTTTACATTACGAGTTTTAAAATGGGCTTATATCAATAATTCGGTCGTTGACCTCGACTCACTATCAGTGGTCTTAATCAATATTGCGATACGCTTCTTTCAGACACGCCTCAGACGTGGCCCATCTGCGTTAACTGCACGTATTGAGTATTACGAGTATGTCGAATATCTGTTACATTATTGTTTATATAAATTATAGTGAGCTACTTGGCTCTGAGCCAATTTGAAACACCTTCGCAGGTGTGTCAGATTGTCTTATCAGTATTCCCACCACTCAGACATGACTGAGTTGAAAGTGTACCCACTAAAACCATCCAATATTAATCGGTTTTCAATTGAGCAAACATAGCCGAAACTTGTTTACATAAGAATATTGATTTAATAAGATACACTCCGTAATAGCCTACTTAGCAATAAGAATTATATTAATTTACTAGTACGAGTAAAGTCTGCGTAATAAATACTTTTACTTTTTTTTGAACTTTTCGTTTCTCGGAACTCAGGCAGTCGTAGTCATGGTGTAGATGATTTTTATAATAACAGACACATTTATTGCGCTGCAATTAATTTTACTTAAAAATATTATGATAACATTTATTGCAAAACATGCTGCAAATATTCTATACAGTAGAATCTATGTATACAAATCAGAATATGTACCTACCTTTGTATTCTCTTTAATACTAGAATATACAAATATACTTTGTATATTCTTTAATACTAGAACTGCATTTCTAAACATTTCAAAATTCGAAATCAACCAAATAGTAAATATGTAAAAACTACTATATTCATAACAAAAGTATAATCATAAAGTATAGAACAATACAGATTAACAAAATGTACTCGAAAAAAAAAAACAAATCAAATTACTCAATAAATTTAAAGAAATTGGAGATTATTAGTAGGCGAACTACAATATGATGCATTTGATTGCATATTCATTACCAAGTGACAGCTTTGACACAAAGATTTTCCACAAGGTAGATGGAATAAATACTTAGTTACCACCAACGCCATACACTTTCTAAACATTATTACTGGTAGTAGTTAGTCTGAGTCAATCTTCGAGTAAATAATAACCAATTGTCTTGACATGCTACTTTTGTTCTCACTTACCCTATGATACTACATAATAGTTTGACAAAAATATCAATACATAAATGCATAATTACAATCTACAAGAATCTTAATTCATAACCAAGGACAAACAACACCATTATAATATGGATATCCTTTATTTTTTAAACATAAGTGAAAAAAAAATTTTTTGCACTTAAATTTACAATGCTTTTGGGTTATTTTCTTCTTACATTTATTTGTGATTCCGTTTTTACAATCGAAGTAAAACACAATTTCCAGTAACTAGTACTTCATAAGTACTAGTTGCTACAGAATAAATAACGCAAAGGCACCGAATTCCGACCGCTTATCGGCGTTTTATGTTTGAATCCCAAAAAGATAACAAAATTCAATTTATGAAGTTTAAAAATTAATACGTTTTTGTGGTCATATATTTTTTTTAACTAAAATATTAAGACAAAGTAGTCTAAGTGGTACATTTTATATCAAAATCTTGACTTTTCAATGCAGATCAAATGAAATACTAAGATCCCCGTTTTCCGACCGCCCAGTGGTGTTTTGCTTGAATCCGACCGCTTAGGCGCCGAATTCCGACCGGTCCGTGACGTTTTGACTAAAATGAACTTAATTGTCTACCAATACGGTGTGAATTTGTTTAAAAATAACAAGATTTTATAGTTGTAATTTGTTTTTTGTTTAACGTTCTTAGATTACGTCTTTACATTTACATTTTAATTTTCCGATAATTATCGGATAACTATCAATGAACATCTTGATAATTTCCAACCCTGGGCAAGGGGATGTTATCTCCCCAAAGCATGCTAGGAGACCTGAACAGCGCCTCGCAACGGGTGGGTTTGAAAATGAACATGGACAAAACTAAGATCATGTGCATGTCAAACCTATACCGGTTGTTGTTGACGGCGCTGCTCCCGAAGTTGTTGACGAGTACGTTTACCTGGGACAAGTGGTCCAGTTGGGTAAGTCCAACTTCGAGAAAGAGGTCACTCGCAGAATCCAGCTCGGGTGGGCAGCGTTAGGGAAGCTACGACATATCTTCACATCCAAATTACCTCAGTGCCTGAAGACGAGAGTTTTCGAGCAATGTGTGTTGCCAGTGATGACATATGGATCCGAGACGTGGTCCTTTACCGTCGGTCTGATCCGCAAGCTCATAGTCGCTCAGCGCGCTATGGAGAGAGCTATGCTCGGTATTTCTCTACGGGACCGGATTCGCAACGATGAAATCCGTAGACGAACGAAGGTCACCGACATAGCTCGCAGGATTAGCGAACTGAAGTGGCAATGGGCAGGCCACGTCGCTCGACGGACTGATAACCGTTGGGTAGTAAAAGTCCTCGAGTGGAGACCGCGTCTCGGAAAACGAAGTATTGGCCGCCCCCCGACGAGGTGGACTGACGACCTGAAGAAGACAGCGGGAAACCGTTGGATTCAGAGGGCGCAGGATCGGGAGGAGTGGCGACGATTGAGGGAGGCCTATGTCCAGCAGTGGACCCAAAAAGGCTGATGAATGAATGGTCGCAATCAAGTACATTGAAAACGTGATTGCGACCGGCACGGACGGAAACAGGGAAGAGGCAAATAAAGTGTACCATATTTCCGATCATTATTAAAGTTTGTCTATTATTCAACTAAAACAATGTATGTGGTTTGTGTTTAGTCAAAAAAATGTCATGTAAACCTTAAAACGCTGAATATCATCAAAGAACACCCCAAAAACTTGATATGTTAAGTAAAATATTTATTTATAACAACACAGATACTTTGTAAAAAATCAAGAAAGTCTTGAAAAATCTGTATGTTTCGAGTCAAATAACATTGAATGTAATGATTTTAGAGTAGGTCGTATACAGGTTCCCTAAAGTATCACAAAATTTACTTAAACAATCGAACGTGAAAAATAAGTTTTTAGTGAAAACAAAGCTAATAATTAACTTTCAGTGCGAAGTACAAAAATCTTGTTTCCGTCCAACCGGTCGGATTTCGGAACTTACGATTTTTAGAGAGACCTCATTCCGTCCAATCTTAATAACTTGATAAACCTATCAATTTATTAAAATTCGGAGTTTAAACTTTGTAATTAAGATCACTGTAAGTGTATTTATACGATAAAAACACAAAATAATAACTGGTAGGCTCACTTCCGCAAAAATCGAGATTAGTATGATTCTCTACTTTTAACTTTTTTTACATTACGAAACAATCAAAATGCACCCTTTCGCAGTTTTGAACCAACTGACGTTTTGTTTGTTACGATTTTAAAACCGTTTTTTGTCAATTGACACACGAATATTGAATGAATAAAATGCGTTAAATTTCGTGAGTCTTAGGTGTGAAATTTAAAAGTTTTAACGACTTTTTCGAAACGGTCGGATAGAGGAGGCCGGTCGGAGACCGGTGCCGTTGCGTTACCCCACATTTATAGACTTATCTACCTTCTTCACGCCGTGTTAACACCAATTCCTTTTGTATTAATTCTATCTATCTAGCATACAATATAGCATACAATTTGCTTAAAGGAATTGGTTTATGTTACAGAAAAATAGACCATCAAACGTGTTTGGAACGACCTTCAATACCCACCAACGTCACGTTAACACGCTTGGCCAGTTCTTTTAAAAATAAATGGAAAGCTAAACACCACACCTGCAAAATACGTAAATTTATCGGTGAACGGTCGTTTCTCTTTTAAATAATTCATCGGGCCAGTTACCCTTCCAAGATCTCATCATGTAACATAATAATACATGTATATGTTTATTCATAGCGATCAGTTAATCGTTATTATATGTTTTACGGCTTTCTAAACATGTATTGCCTATTCACACTTTCATCGTCAATATTTGCCCATATTGTTATTCAGATTAGGTACATTACAAGTTTATGATAGGAAAATTTATAGTTGATATTGATTTATTTTACCAAAATTAACTAATGATACACTAGTTAATTTTGACATAGTAAATATTATTATAATATATATTATATTAAACTGGAACATCCTCCTTGTACTGGAATAGTCTTTGACGTGAACTGAATTTTGAAAGACCGTATAATGTGAATAAGTTATGCTAGGATACATGTTAAAATGGCTCCATTAACAATAACTAGATGAAAAGTGAAAATGAGGTTCATGTTGACCATGTTTATTTTCAAATTTAAAGGTCTCAATAAATACAAAGAACCATTAGGATATGGATTAATAATAGACTTAGCAATCATTGCCTATCAATACATTTCCGATTCAGGAGCATTAGTGTGTAAGAAACTCTTTTTTTATTTATACAGTAAAAGTAAAAAAGCATTTAATTCAGATCCTAAATTCATTGAGCATGTTAGGCATTATTCCAAATATTTTATATCTGCTTCTTTATTCGCTAAAGCTAAATATTGTTATAGAAAAAAAAAACTTCAGACAATAAAACTAAAGCGATCGGGAAACTAATTAACCAAGAAATGGGTAAATCAATTTTTTCTCATAATAAGTTAATTCTTGATACTGACAGAGGTTAGGACCTCACTTCCGATCAAGAGATCGCCGAGGAATTTGAAAATTTCTTTGCTAGTGTACCTAGAGCCTACACTTAAAATCATCCGTTGATCTAGCTTTAAATTTTTTAAATGATATTGTAAAACTTTGTGACATTAATATGTTCAAGTAAAGTTTTCAATATGAAAAAACTGAAGATTTGTAACACATTGTGTCACATCAGTAAAAAAATTGTAGTGCTATAATAACGACACTGGCATATTTGGCGGTTAATTTTAATCTTAATATGTATATATAAGACATCAGGGATGTCATCCAGAACTTATGAAGCTCAGTAAAGTTGTATCATTGCTTAAATCTGGTGGCAACAAGGATCCCACTAATTACAGACCGATATCTATCTTGACTGTTCTAAGTAAAATCTTTGAAAAATTTGTTTTTAGGATATTTTAACTCAAATTATTTATTACATGAAAAACAATACGATTTCACGAAAACTCTACGTCTGACGCTGGTGTAGACTAGTGCGCTAGACCTACTAGGATCTTTTTATGAAGCTTAGGAAAAAGCGCATGATGCTACAGGCATATTCTATGATCTCTCTAAGGTAAGGCCTTTGACTGTGTGGATCACATATATGTACGGCCTAGAAGAGCGTGATTCCCTGCGAGAGCTGTTTAAGTCTATAAATATTTTAACTGTGCCATGACAATACATTTATGAAAATATTACTTGGTGCGAAGTATCTCCAGATCCACTTTAATTTTAATAATAATGAACCTGAATTAAGTTATTAAATTGTAAATTTTGAAAAGTGTTGAACTTTGTGAACCAGCGGTAGTTACAACAAATACCATACAATGAAAATAAGTGAATCTGATATCTGAAAATCTGAAATCTTATTTCTTAATCTTGACATTTAGGAAATTGTCACGCCGCTAACTTTTAACACGTAATCCACATAAGTTCTGCTCAATTAACATTAGTTCTGGACCAACCTTTAGAACTAGAAGGTTTAGTGACTTGGGCGTTGCCAAATGTAATTTACCCGTCAGACCATCTTTCAAAATATTTGACTTTGGCACCGTATATCAGAATGTCTCTGATATTTTGTTATGTAACATGATCATATCTATATATATAAAAGGAGAAGGTGACTGACTGACTGACTGACTGACTGACTGACTGACTGACATATCAACGCAGGGCCTAAACTATAAGGGCTAGAAACTTGAAATTTTGCACAGGGGTTCCTATTATAACGTATGGGAGCACTAAGAAAGGATTTTTGAAAATTCACCCCCTAAGGGGGTAAAACGGGGGTGCAAAGTTAATATGAAACTTTGCCGTTTTTGAAGTCAAGTGGGCAACCCGAACGCGGGCAGACGTCGTTAATGGGTCTAATTCTACGCGAGCGAAGCTGCGGGCGTCCACTAGTTCTATATATATAAAAGGAGAAGGTGACTGACTGACTGACTGACATATCAACGCAGGGCCTAAACTATAAGGGCTAGAAACTTGAAATTTTGCACAGGGGTTCCTTTTATAACGTAGGGGAGCACTAAGAAAGGATTTTTGAAAATTCACCCCCTAAGAGGGTAAAACGGGGGTGCAATGTTAGTATGAAACTTTGCCGTTTTTGAAGTCGTTAGACGGGTAGACGTCGTTAATGGGTCTAATTCTACGCGAGCGAAGCTGCGGGCGTCCACTAGTCTTTATATATAAAAGGAGAAGCTGACTGACTTACTGACTGACTGACTGACAAATCAACGCAGGGCCTAAACTATAAGGGTTAGAAACTTGAAATTTTGCACAGAGGTTCCTTTTATAACGTAGGGGAGCACTAAGATAGGATTTTTGAAAATTCACCCGTTATGGGGCTAAAACGGGGTGCAAAGTTAGTATGAAACTTTGCCGTTTTTGAAGTCAAGTGGACAACCCGAACGCGGGCAGACGTCGTTAATAGGTCTAATTCTACGCGAGCGAAGCTGCGGGCGTCCACTAGTAGATATATAAACGACAAATAAAGGCCGAGTATGACATTCATAACATTGTCAACATTGTTTACCCACAACGATATTATTACATTTTTATACATCTTACATTCTCTAGGACAGATGTGAAAGTTCTTGGTCTACCCATGTATCTGACTTAAATATTAATTTTATAGAAGATGATTTTATTAACATTTAGAAAAATACAAATCTTGCAGTAATTACAGAATACATTTCATACTGTGTACTCAGAGTACAAAAGGTAAAGTTAACAAGCAATTCTTCAATGCTATATCGCATTTAATATTCAAATAATTTATCTCCACCACAAAGCGACACTATTACGTTAGGAGTCCTTCAATTCCAAATTATTCTTATTCGATGATTCATGCGCGATGTTATTGTAATCCTCACTATGACATACAGTACAGGCACCAACCAATGGACTTCCAAAACTCTACAATGGGAATAAAAAATATCCTCTGTGTAATATAGGCATTTATTTACCATTGAAGTATTTAATAATTCTTCTTCAAGCAATAAAGGTGTGCTGGTACTCCAGGAATAAGACAAGAGGAAAAAACGTTAGAACATGTTTTACTTTTATATATTAGGCAAGCAACCTTGAGAGAAATTTGGGTCGTCGGTAATGACAAAACAGGTTTCTTGTAACACTATCTGCTCACAACATCCGGATCTGATATGCCCGGTCTCGGAGTAGCCTTGGGAATGTTAACCTTTCATTCTTGTAGTTAATGAGTGCGTACGAAGATATGTAGGCAGTAGTTTCTAAATAGCACACTTCGCGATACACCTGCCTCGTTATTTTAGCTGCAGGCCGGCCGTGGTCGGCGATGCAAGGTGATGCTGGATTATTTTCACATTCTAGGTCACGTGTGTTTTGTCTCAGGGACATTTTACGTGAGCACGATTTCGTGTCTGCATATTTGTGTGTCAGTATGTCATAATAAAGTGGACGTTTCGCTGTTCAAAGTTAATTTCAAGACAGTTTTTCTGAATTATTTGCTGTTAAATATCTTGCCTCTTCTGCTATCCGCGGACTCCTCGGAGACATCCCGTGGTTGAGTTTAGATATTTGGCATCATACAGTTTCACAATCACCATTGCTAGGTTAAAGTCTATTCTATTAATTTATTCTATAGATCAATCAAATATGTTGTTAACTTGTTTCATACAAAACAATCTTAGTTCTTAAATCAAAAAGGTTTGTTCTTCAATAAGAATGTGGCAATAAATGCAACTTTTGGGTTAATTCTTATCACTTGTATTCTCGTCACTATTCTTATATTATTATTCTACTGACACATAAAATCTAAAATTCAACTACATATTTGGTACAAGGAATTTAATTGACCCCATTCAATCAAATTAAGTATTTCTGATATATTTTTTACACCTAACTCATTAATCTCAATAAATGGGTGACACATCAAACTACATTTCAATTATAACGAATAATCAAGGCAGATACTGGTCACTGATATTCGCATATCTATGCAAAATGCAAATTTTTTGACAGAATTTATTACCATACATACATACTTAATTTAAAGATAGTTGTTTTTATTTTGGATCGTCAGAAATTTGTACCTTCCTGAGATTGTATTTACAAGATATGCAAATGGGTATAATTAGGCATTTGAGTTATAAATCAACTTTCGACGCATTCTACACTGTCACGCTTTGGTTGGGTTCCGTAAATTATTAACGAGATCTCCCAAATTTCGAAATTACAGCCTTAACGCTCATCAATTTGAAGAAACCATTGGAAGCTTACGGTAACGCGACCCGTTAAGCTGAAAACAATACAGGTTTGAGGTTTTGTATCTTACATTTATATGTAGTAGGTGATATGCTAATGGCATTATTATTTGAAGCCCTGTGCCAAGAGCGAACACACACGATGACTCACGTTACGCTACGATGTCAGAATGCAGTTCGGTCACTTCTTTTCCGTGATGGCGTCCCAAATGTATTGCCTCATCTCGTACCTACTGGGCGTTATGCTCAGCTCTTCACCTAATAACTAGTAAACGAGCCTCAATTTAAACGGATGAAAAAATGCATGCTGCAATGTAGGCGGTTTTGTTATGCAGGTAGAATTTGAATTCATTGAGTTTTTATACAACACCCGCCTACGTCGTACCGCCTGAGAAATAATCTGACAATGGCATACTTGCGGCGGGATCCGCAGATAATTGTGTACTAGAAGACAATGATAGCGATCTGAACTAGATGAAATCGAGGGAAGATGGGCGATTAAATCAATTATCATTGATTGCTGACGTAGGTATAGTGAGGCAATTTAGGTGGGAGCTTGTCAATAGTGTTTGTCATTTGAGTTCTTTGAATTAATTATTGACGTGAATGCCAATAGAACGACCACGGGATGTTTTGAATGAGCTGAATATAGTATTTATCAGCTGCGGCGGCCTTGAGCCCGCAGCCGCTTGCATTATATAGGAGCGCCATGCCACGACAGTGAACAAATGAACCTACCTTAGATAGGTATAGGTGCTTAGGTACGTTCTACTTATCCATTCAACAGTGAATTTCGCTCGTGACTACGATCGATAGAATAATAACTAGTTGACTATTGCTTTCAGATAATACATGTAGATAATACTGTAGATTTATTTTTGGCGAGACTGTTTCATTGAAAATATTATTGTTAGATGTTCTAATACTAATAAGGAATGACTGACAGCATGACTATAACTGTACCTACCTATAGAACTGGGCTTCAAAGACAGGCAATCCATTACTGAACAAGTTTATGTCTCACCTATCACGGTCATGGAAATACCTCTATTTTTATTATTATTTCACTTTCTTTGATTTACAACGACAACTGAGACTGAGATACCTTCATAGCTAAAAGCCTTGTATAATTCTGGATTTATTATATTTGAATACACATATTATATGAAAGTAATTATATAAATTCTGCACGTTACATGTCCCTCATCAATATTATCGTTTGTATTGTATCCTGTGCATTGCATACGCTGCAATCTAAATCTTCTTTCTTACTTGTCTATTTCACAATTACTCACAGTTACTCACGGCATTCGCAGCTTTATTACAAAGGTCTCTTTGAACAAAAATCTTTATAGAAAAATTCGCATTCTTGTTGCCTTAGGCAGCGAGCTAACAGTATCTAGGTCGATTGCACCACACAGCTTTACCTCTGTTCCGGACTCGCTACACTTATAAGTCTTTGTGGAAGGGTAAAAATTATTCGCTACCTACTCGGACTCGGATAGTATGACATTACAGTGTGTAGGTAATTAATTGTAATTTGATCGACGATTGTTTCATCATATTACAGGATTCGGTTTACC
The DNA here is from genome assembly GCA_944567765.1 of Carterocephalus palaemon. Taxonomy (NCBI): domain Eukaryota; kingdom Metazoa; phylum Arthropoda; class Insecta; order Lepidoptera; family Hesperiidae; genus Carterocephalus; species Carterocephalus palaemon. The sequence goes on along the minus strand of OX155651.1, from coordinate 7,996,348 downwards.
TACCGACTATCCATTTCAAATCAGTATTTATATACTGATTGATTGGCAATAATATTAAAGTGAAACTACGAGTACTTACATAGTAAATGGTTTTAAGGAATATATTGTTTGATCAAATTTACATAGATCCCATAGCAAATGTGGTAGAAACAAAACACTGTACAGAAGACTTGGTGTGGTCAAATTCGATACTATCTGACTGATGCACAAAACACAGATAAGGGGATGATGTATTGGCGGGGAAATAAATTAAAACTCTGAAAGAGATCAACAGACAAGACACTGCAAATCTCCGTTTCATTAGATAAGATCTATGACAAAAATAATTCTCTTAAATATAAGCAAATCCAATATTTGCTCTTGCTTATTGGTACCAGGCGAAAACAAATCACTTAAGAATGTGTCAACAGTAGCTTCTAATTTTGAAGCTTGATGGTGTATTTAAAAAATAGAACTTTGGTGTTGATCAAAAAGCTGTAAAAACACAAAAATACGAGTAGGTACATACCTAAAATACATACAAACATACGATTGCATACATACCTAACAATCTACACTTAAGTTTTTCACTAATCAATAATAAAATTCTAAGTAAGTAAGTATCCTAAATGCATAATTATAATGAACCTATTATACTGAACTGAACCTCAAAAGAACTATTTCAGAAATGTCTATATCTAATGTAAGTAACTTTCATTGCAAATAGATATTTTGCTATTTTAGGCTCCAAAGTAAAAATAGTCAAGAAGTACCTATGTTAGTACCTACTGACATTTCGCAAATTCGGCGAGGGTGCGACCCCTCGCACACTTCCCCCACTGATGCAACTGCAGTTGGTATTGATTAAAAGTACTTCTGTCCCTTTAACACGGTTAAATATTAAAACTTAAACGCATTAGAAATCCTTAGTGACAAAACGTTAAATATTGTAACATTCATACCACGGTAACTACATTAAGTACCTGAACCAATTGTGCATCGGTAAAAATAAGAAATGATACGTTCGAAATCACTAATATTTAAACCTGTTTGAAGTCACGATTCGCCAGAACAAATAGAGTTACATTAATATTTTTTAGCCTACGCTTAAACACGACGTGAAAGCTTATTGCTTCGCTACTAAAGTTCGAGCCAGACAACTCGCATTGTATGACTCATGATTAAAAATTCAAAAACGTTTCATCAACACTAGCCGTTAAGAATACGAGTAACATACGCTGAGGTAAAAACGTAAACACATACGTCATTAATCTACTTTGCGAGCAACCCACAACTTACCGTCGTAGAGTCAACTTACCCTGAGGTTGCTACGTTTGGGGGCAAAACACGTGTTGGTAGTAGTGGGTATGTTGGTGTATGTTTTAATTGTTGTTTGTGTAAGTATGCATTACTTATGTGGGAGAGATAGCTATATGCATGAATGCATACTATTGCATACACCATCATACGCCTTGTTGCAAAGTAGATTAAAACTATATATACTTTATAACAATAGGTTTCCGCAAAGTAACGTCTGATACAATTAACTACTGACGTCACACATACACACGTACCTGGGCAGCCAGACGAAACAATTAACGGCGCTCGTTTGCTTCAGACCTTCACAGCATGGTGCAACAGCCACCTCAGGAAAGCCGGCACCGGCATCGAGAACATCGACGAAGACTTCCGCAACGGCCTGAAGCTAATGTTGCTGCTCGAAGTCATCTCCGGGGAGACCCTGCCGAAGCCTGACCGCGGTAAAATGCGCTTCCACAAGATCGCCAATGTCAACAAGGCCCTGGATTTCATTGCTTCCAAGGGTAAGTTCAGTTTTAATTCACAGCTCTATATCTTGAACGAAAATAGGTAGACACCATAAATTTTCGCAGATACGTGTTACTGTGGCAAATACCACAACAAATGATAAAACAATTTGGATTCCAAAGTGGGTCTCCATACAAACTCAAAAAATGGGGTTTTATACCCAAGGGGGGCAGACTTCCCAGACTTCAGGTTTCACATACAAGAAACCAACACATTTTATTCGAACCTACATGTACATTTATACGACAAACACACTTACTTAGATTAGAAAGGCTACACTTATCTCCACCTTTTTAGGGTTTTCGAGATGTCACGATTAGTCACCTTAATTCAGTCGAGTAAGTAAGTAAGGAATCCGGCTATAAAAGTAAAAGTTCAAACAGTTGCAGCATATTATCGTAATGCGTAAAGGCTTTCCCCGTGTGAATCATAATATTCTCCAATTGGAATGTTTACACACCCACATACAACCAATATGATTTTGCTGACACTATATCGACACAGTGGCGTGTTAACGACGTGTTTACATTAAGATAATAGGTAGTGATAAGATTTGTGAACTCTTCACTTGAAGCACTTCAATTGTTTATGTGCATAGCATTAGCTTTAACATTTAACGGGTGTACTTTGTTGCCTATTAGTGTAAACCACTATTTGTAAAAACATGAACTTCAGTGACCAGCTTAATAATGTTTGATAGCTACAATCGGTTCACGCTTCAATCAATATACAAATACATATTTATTTAAATTGAATGTTATCGTTAAAATACAAATATTATATTACAGAAAGTCGTACGTACGTACGTCGTAAAATATATTATTATTAGTCCGTACAACAAGTTTATGGTATCGCGGTGTTACCTAAACATTCCGTACCATAAGCAGTGCTGTCATGCAATTAATTTTGCTAAGTTGGTCAGAAAAGTTCCACTAACACATTTTTAATGATCACCTGTAACAGATAACGATTGACGACTGTGGTTTAGCAAGGCTGTGGTTGTCTCCGATCTTGTAGCAGGATGTTGACTCAGTAATGAAATTCTTTATTCATTTACTTATTAATATTATTAAAACCTGATCCAAAGTAATGATAATGATAAAAATTGTAAAAAAATTAAAAGTCGAACTGCTGATAGCTCCTAATATAGCGTTATAAAATGAAACCGTATTTGGTATCTGTTAAGTTAAATACTATAAGACGAACCAAAATGAGTATATGCAATACCTATTTCACATGGCCGACGTAATTTTCTCCAGGGGTAAAATTGGTGTCCATCGGCGCTGAAGAAATCGTCGATGGCAACCTCAAGATGACACTCGGTATGATCTGGACCATCATTCTCAGATTCGCCATCCAAGACATCTCAGTCGAAGAAATGACTGCCAAGGTGAAATTTTAACTTTTTATTTCTTTTTGTACATATTATTATTATCTAATCTAGTAAATTCGTAAAGTATTTCGATCAAGAAATTTGAATGTAAGCGAATACTACGAGCGAGTGCCTAGGTTTTGAATGTTATGACCAAAGGAGATTACATTTATGCCTCAAGGAGATTACATTTATCCCATAATTCACATTATAGGAAATAAAATGTAGGTACTTTACGTAATGCGCCCCTTAACAATCAAAAATTCTGAAAACCATTATTACCCCTTCCAGGAAGGTCTGCTTCTCTGGTGCCAGCGCAAGACCGCGCCTTACAAGAACGTCAACGTACAGAACTTCCACCTGTCCTTCAAGGACGGTCTGGCCTTCTGCGCTCTCATCCATAGGCACAGGCCCGACCTCATCGACTACAGCAAACTGTCCAAGGACAATCCTCTGGAGAACTTGAACACCGCCTTTGACGTCGCCGAGAAGTATCTCGACATCCCACGCATGTTGGACCCTGATGGTATGTTGTTTAACTGGAAGCTTATGACGAAATTATTAAGATTTTTTATACCCATTAGGTGTATAAATCTAGTTACTACGATTTATATTTTACTGGAATTAAAAGCACAGATACTAGATATATGTGTCGCATTGTTAATGATTCGTTATTCAACTTTCTATTCTGTCAGGCTAAGGTCATCGATGTATCTCAGATATCTTAACCCAACTAAGACTTAGATTGAAAGTTTGAAACAAGTTTATGAAGGCTTACTGTTTCAATATAAAGCCATGAAGCGTATTAAATTTGTCTGATTTGTTAGTATGCAAATATTTGCATCCAACATGAAATTGTGAGTTAGAGTAGATTGATTAGCAAAAATACAATAACTACAATTCATTATGCTGTATTGCAGACCTTATAAACACACCCAAGCCCGACGAACGCGCCATTATGACTTATGTGTCATGTTACTACCACGCGTTCCAAGGCGCACAGCAGGTATAGGCTGCCGATCCCTAAGGATATCCGAGCCCTAACGCCAAGCCTTTGTGTGTCACTTATAGCATGATTCCGAGTGTCTGCCTTCGTACTGAAACGTGATTGTTATTAATTCAGATTTCATTCATTGCGGAAGTACCGAGCTCATGTTTCAAACCAACCAAAATGACTTTTGCTTTGGTAACATTGGCGTTTCACAGTGTCTCATTTCCAACATATTTGAAATTATTGTCATAGTCTGTGAAGTGTAAAGTATTTTTAAATGCGAAATTAATAAATAATCCCTTGTTAATACTTCTTTGACATGACGGTAATTATTTGAGGGAAAGCCGTCGAATAAAATGTTTTGAAGCTTGACGTCCATGTTCCAATGTTATGTGCTCCTAAAACAATGTTATTTTAGCTTACTGTCCTTAACTTTGTTGTTTTAATTAAAATAACCTAATGTTATGAATGTTTGCGTTGTAAATTTTGGGGTCTTTATTTTATAGCATAGATTTTATGTTAGCATACCAATCGTTTTTATCAGTATTTTGATCGATCTATTTTGAATGTAATTTTTCATAGATTCGTTTGAATCGATTTAAAATTTATCGTAACAAGGGCCGGGCCTACTTGATAAAAAACATTTGAAATAACGTAACGTTAAATCGTAAAAAATACTTATTACATTAACTTGTAAATATTAGATTTCACTTAAAGATTTGAATGATTGCTAAATATCTATTAGATTTGATGTAGTAAAAATTCGATTGATTGATTGATTGAAACAAACGGTTAGTGTTATAGTTATTTTTAAACGGTGAAAAAAAATTGAAGATCCCAAAACGCAAACATCCAAACCGTATTGCAACGGAAGCCCGCATGAACTAACCGTGTCGCGGCAGATCTGCAGAACACGGCCATGCCTGACGAGCGCGCCGTCATGACCTACGTGTCGTCATACTACCACTGCTTTTCCGGAGCGCAGAAGGTTCGTATGCAGTAGGTACTAACACATCACTGCGTGCACACTTTCATAATTTCACACATATGGACAGTCTACTACTACTGTAGAGACTTTGTTTTGTACCTAGCCATTATTTTTTAAATAATTCGCCGAGAGATTCGTAGTGTTTATAAGAAAGATCCTCAATAACGCAAATAAAATTGTCCTTAACTTTCTTGTTGTACACAGTAACCTAATAACATTAGGTTCGAAAACGACCTTAGTCGATAACAATTACCAACGACCTATGCTTAGGGTAATTGTAAAGTATATACAAAATACTATGAGTAAATACCAATTAAACTCAAAAATTATTTGGAATTCAACCCAGAGACAACTGTGTGCGCGCGGTGAAATCATTGTTTTTTTATGATATGTATAATTATAGACTTAAGATTTTGATTTTTGATTAATAACATAATTAATATTAATACATGTGCGATAATTTTTGTTGCTGTTACTTTAATTCTTTTATATATTAACCAACATTCATCATAGTTATTTATTCCATTTTTTTTATTTGCTAGTGATTCCAAAATTGTCATTTTAGATAAGACTAAACAGTGCTTCAATAAAAATGCTAAAGTTATTGATCTAAGAAATATTAAACATCGAAATCTTATCAAAGTTTAAACAATAAATTACTGGATTACACAAGAAACTGCTAAATTTTGGTAAAAATTAACGGTTGTCTTTTTTATGCATATAAGGCTTTTGGTTATAGAGTACCTACACGTATTTATAATAATACATACGAACTCGATACGTAATGTAGCCTTTATATAATACAAAATGTACTGCCAATTTTCATATCTAATATAGAATCAAATCAATTTAACGTCGTCAATCCCGAGTATTTTCAAGTTTCTATTTTAGATTAGGTACGATTCGTTTTTAAATCGTTTTGATTGTACGTATAATTCTAATAAGTAAATTGTGTTTGCAGGCTGAAACGGCCGCGAACCGCATCTGCAAGGTTCTCAAAGTCAACCAGGAGAACGAACGCCTCATGGAAGAGTACGAACGTCTTGCCAGTGATGTGAGTATTTTAAAAACCTAATCGTAACCTATTCAGCTACTTTAATGCACTTAATTAGCCCAACATTTCTTCAGGGCATTAGACAACCGTAGGCTAAAGCGTCCGCAATGGGATGACATAGCCAACTTAGAGAGCCAATGGTCTTAAGACTATTATGCTCAAAAAATATTATATTATGTATGTTAAAAGACCATAGAGGGCACTACTTGTAGTACATAGCAATCCTATAAAATAATGTGAAATACTAATCATAAATAGGATTAGTAAAAAGAAATTAGAATTAGAGTAAAAGGAAATAAATAAATGAAAAGAGTGAATCCCACAGAAATATTTTAATTTTGTATGTATAACGAGTTTGTAATACTGTAAATACTTATGTGCTGATGAGATAAGTCTTCTTACGATGTACAAATAAAATGTTCTTTTTTCTTTAAATATTGCAACCTGCAACATTACGCCAACGGTGCATACATGGTGCATACTTACAGCTGCTAGACTGGATCCGCCGCACGATGCCATGGCTGAACAGCCGCCAGACCGACAACTCGCTTGCCGGTTGCCAGAAGAAACTGGAAGACTACCGTACTTACAGGTACAATATGGTTAAAGAAACTTTATTCTCACTAAGAATTACACATTCACTTACGTGAGAAATTATAACTATAAACATTTAGTATCTTATTCTTATAGTACGTACTGCGAATATTGTTTAAAACAAAGTGGGTGGTATTAAAAAATATCAACAAGCACAGTGATCGAACCATCCAATCCATCAAACAACTACATAGTTTGCGTTTTAAGATAGGAATGAACTTCTTCTATTACTAAGTAACCAATCACATCTAAAATCGAACGAATTTATAACTGAAGTTATATTCATTGCGCCACCTAGCAGGAGGTCCCACAATACGTTTGCGTACACGTGGTCTCCACTGAAGGTGGCGCGACGATCTGCCTTTGGCGGCGGGAAGCAAATGGATGAGAAGAACCAAATATCGGACTCAGTGGCGGTACCCTAGGAGAGGCCTATGTTCAGCAGTGGACTAATGTGGGCTGAAGGGAGAGAGAGTGAGAGATTTATAATCATATCATCATATGTAATGTAACGATGTTTTTATCAGGCGTAAGCACAAGCCGCCGCGTGTGGAGCAGAAGGCCAAGCTGGAGACCAACTTCAACACGCTGCAGACCAAGCTGCGCCTCAGCAACCGCCCCGCCTACATGCCCACCGAGGGCAAGATGGTCTCCGTAAGTATAGACCTTCTATTTTCTAATTTACCTGCAACAAACGGTAAATTAGAAAATAGATAATAAAATATACCTAGTGTAATATTTTGTTAGAATTCATCAATCCATCTATCAATCAAAGCTTAAGGCGCCTAGTGGTGCAAAATGACCTTGAGAATCGGTGCACACATTCTCACAAACGACAACAGCGCCTCTAACGGAAAACCTCAGAACTACCTTACAGAGCATACAATGACATGTCATGAGGTACTGTATTAATCGCCTGTATAACCCGCGCAGATAGAGAATAGATCTGAAAATGGCACTTAAAATACAAGCACAACACACAACACAAGCAAGGGTACTTAAAACACTGGATTGTAAAATTTTTGTGACATTTCAGAATCAGATTATAAAAATAAAGAACAATAGGATGGGAATGGTATCAAAGGTTTTATAAACCGCTTGGTCCAGCAGTGTCCTGGTCATCTGTACCCATTACTGGTTCAATTCCCTCCATGAATTGGTTAAAATCTTCCATGGACTGGTCACTTTCACAGTCCTGGTCTTCAGAGTCGTCACTTTCATCTTCGGTGTTGCTGTTCAATTACATCACAAAATGTCAACGTTCGTAACAAAAACTTAACGAAAATAAATAACAATCAAATGTAACGCAAACAAAAACAACAATATCAACGAAAACAACAATTACTCGGAGTGCGTCAAGTAGCTTAGAAAGCGAATCCCGACTGATTATTTGTTTGCAGCTCGTACTTCACTGTGTGAGTATAGACAGCGATAGAGAGTGAGCGAGAACGCATGCGAGAGGACGCCATTTTCAAATCTATTCTCTATCTGCGCGGCTTATACGGGGAAGTGTTTCAGTAGATGGCGTTTATTTTAAGTAATAATTGACCTAACAAAAAATTTATAGGAAGGTACGACAACGTAATGAAATTAGATTTATGCAATTTTTTTAGTTACTTAAAATAATAACAAAAAAAAAGTCATAAAAAAATAAAGAAAAAATTGAAAAAGAAAGGAAGTGTAACTGGAATTTGAACCCGAGTCTCTAGAGCGAGATTCTTACTCACTGCTAATGTCTATAATTTCCCCGTTATTGATATTATCTTTGGATTCTCTTTTCCTGTAATAAATACATATTATGACATATATAAATATTATTAGCTTTTTATTTCATTTGCATAAAATAATAACAAAAAAAAAGTCATAAAAAATAAAGAAAAAATTGAAAAAGATAGGAAGTGTAACTGGGATTTGAACCCTAGTCTCTGGAGCGAGATTCTTACTCGCCGCAAACTCCAATTACGCCATTTACAGCTATACGATTAGGGTTGAAAAACTGTGTACGTATCTATCTTTTTGTACTCTGCAGGATTGCAGAGAACAATGAAAATTAATAAATGTTTGACAAAATTTAAATCTTTACGTCATTCATGTGTGTGACGTTTGCTTTATATGAACACTTTTGATTTATTTCCCATGTTTATTTACAAAATAGGAGTCCGTTTACGCCCTTCTAACTTAAAAAAATACTTATAACGTTAAATTATTTATATAAATTAACCTAATGTAATAACCAATCAATAAAAGTAATGAAATAACGTTGGAATCTTGCAGAAATTTTGCGGCAGAAAGCGCGACACGCCCGTCTAGCAAGAGGCCTCAGCCGCGACTGTCGGTACACGGCGTTTACACACACATGCTCGCGAGTTATGTTCGAAAACACGGCGCAAATGAGAACAAGGGTTTTTTGGAAATTCTACAAAATGGATTTAAAAAGTGGTATAACTGATATATTGTATTTATTGTGATGAAAAATATATGTTAAATTGAAAAAAAAAACACGTATTTTAGAAGGGATTTGATTGTTTAGAAGATTATTTTAGAGGTATCTTCGTGATTTTTTTCTATCGAGTCAACATTAATGTATTATGTTTTGAAGGCCGTAGCAATCTAACATATATCCCCAAGAATACCATATATTTTTTTTATTTGATTCTCTGCAATGGTTCGTGTGATATCTTGTTTATAAAACTCGCGTTTAGCCTCTGTAGTCCTCTTAAGTAACATTTTTATTGTGGTAAAATGCAAAAAATCACATCGATCCATCATTCTGTTGCGGAGGAGATTTTTTTGATCCTTTCCCATTTTTAGGAATAAGGCCTATTGTAAGTACTACATATTGAGCTGTAGATAGTTAATGTAATTTTATATCGTGTACAATAAACAATATTCGTATTTTTATAAGGATCGAGAACGTTGTATGAACCTTATTTCCCTAGTGTTTCTTTGTTTGTACCACATACTTTTGGGATAATGGGCTCGCCCCGCGCAAGACGATACCTTAAATTTCGACCTCGCGCATTAAAAATCTGACCTGCACTTTCGCCTCGTTTCAAATGCTAAATTAACTAAGGACGATCATTTTCTGTCCAGGACATCGCCGGAGCATGGAAAGGCCTCGAGATCGCCGAGAAGGCCTTCGAGGAGTGGCTGCTGAGTGAGATGATGCGCCTTGAGCGTCTCGAGTACTTGGCGCAGAAGTTCAAACACAAGGCCGACATCCACGAGGACTGGACCAGGGGTGAGTTCAATTAGACTTGCTTATACTGTACTTAAGTTTGACGGATCATGGAAAGAGCTGGATAAAGGCCTTCGAGTAGTGTCTGCCAAGCAAAATAATCCACCTGGAGCGCCTCGATTACCATTTAGCACAGAAGTTGAAGCATCAGGTAAGGCTCCTAACCTAACAATTAATTGAAATGTTTGTGACGATAGGTCATCTAATTGATATATTTCGTAAGTACAGTGCAAAGACACTTTCCGAAATCTCTTTGCAATAAACTCGTATGCTATTCTATTCAAAAAATTATCTGAAAATGACAAGATATGCGAAGCTTTACCCAAAATGCAATGACAAAAAAGTACGGAGACAAATAAATATCGAGAGTTTTCCAGTTGCACCTTTAGGTACGCAAAATACTTGACATCCTAGAATAATCAGATTCATTTTTTCTTAATTGTCTACTTCAGGCAAAGAAGAGATGCTCCAGTCGCAGGACTTCCGGCAGTGCAAGCTGAACGACATCAAGGCCCTGAAGAAGAAGCACGAGGCCTTCGAGTCGGACCTGGCCGCGCACCAGGACCGCGTAGAACAGATCGCCGCCATCGCACAGGAACTCAAGTCAGTGCACTACCTGCTTATCACTAGTGATGTGCCGAATATCCTTATCCGTAACCGCCGGTTTCCGACGGAGAAAAAATATATGTGTCCGTATCCATTACGGTTTGGCGAATGTTGAGCGGAATTTTGAGCGAAGTTTTGTTTGAATATATTTAATTAATTTACACTTTGCGATTAACCATCGCGTGCATCGTAGAGTCTACTTACCCTGAGGATGCCTTGTTTTGAGGCGAAACACGTGTTGGTGTGTCTATGTTGGTGTATGTATTCATTTATCGCATGTGCATGTTTTCCTGTGTGGGAGGGAGGGAGGTGCTACGTGCATGAAAGTATACATACATAAAATAAAAATAAATAAAATAAATATCTTGGACATTCTCACACACGGCCATCTGACCCCAAAGTAGGCGCGAGCCTGTGTTATGGGTGTCAGAGACTGATATACATACAAAGATATTTTTAAATACATACTTAAATAGATAATATTGACATCCAGACACAGAACAAATACAAGTGTTCGTCTCACGAATATTTGTTCTGAGTGGGATTCGAACCCACGACCCCTCGCGCTACAGACAGGGTCACTACCGATTGCGCCAACGGGCCTGTCGAATACACATACATCACCATACATTTTTGTTCGCGGATTGTTGCAAAGTAGATTAATTTTTGGTTTGTAATAATGGAGTTCCGCAAAGTAACGCCTGATACAATTAATTATATTTAATTAAGTTTAAGAAAGTTTTAAGACAGGTAGCATTTTAATACCGTTAACTTCAGGCCATATTAGTTTTATTGTTTAAAATGGCATATTTCCAATTTAATTGATTTTTTTCCACAAAACGGAACAGTAGATGGCTCTGTTCCGTTTGAAACTTCAATACCATACTCACAGCTTCAAATTCAAATTCAAATTCAAATAATTTATTTCGCTATGAGGTGATTACACACGCTTAACGAAAGTCTAGGTAACTACAAACTACTTAGGGCGGATTCGACCAAACGAGAATAAATTTTATCCTTAGGATAAATCGCTAGTTATCCGAGAGTAAATCCATTTTGCGTTTTACCATCTGCTATTCTAAAAATAGCGCGCTTATTCGGGCGTAATTCTTATACCCACCCTATGGCATGGAATAACAGCTAATCCAAGAATATTTTAATGGCGCCCGCTCGCCATATGATCGCCTACGCGATTTTATGATTTTGTCATACGTCAGTAGAAGCTGTCATGTCAAAGCAAAATTAACACATTGATTGACAGCTTTCAGCTCGCTACTTTCACTATTCTACGCTATAATATGACAATGTTCAGTTGACAGGATTTAAGCCTCCACAGCATACCGTTTTAGTGCAACATTGATTTGCCGGATAATATATCATTAATCATTAATTCTGCTATTCCCGTTTAGTTATTCCAAGTATAGTTAAACTTCAAATTGCGTCGAAAAACGACTTTCAGTTAATCGGAGTATAAAATCATTGAATAAAATTATCCCTGGTATAGTTACGCGCGCGTAAATCTATATTTGGTCGAATCCGCCCTTAAAGAGATATAATGCTATTCTAAACTGATTAATATAAAGCAAAGGATGAGCTATTTATCCTTGAATGAATAGCTAATCCTACACAGGTGCCTAACCTGCCTTATGGATAATTTACAATAATTACCTACCACTAAGCTAAGCTCTAAGTCACGATAGACTATCTACCTGGTCATCGGCTTAAGGAAGAACTTACAATATTCTTATCTTAATAGCTCAATATGTTTGTCCAGCACCCTGGAGTACCACCAGGTGGGCGAGGTGAACGCGCGCTGCCAGCGCATCTGCGCGCAGTGGGACCGGCTGGGCGCGCTCACGCAGCGCCGCCGGCTCGCGCTCGACGACGCGGAGCGCGTGCTCGAGCAGATCGACCTGCTGCACCTCGAGTTCGCCAAGCGCGCCGCGCCCTTCAACAACTGGTAATATGTTTGTCCAGCACCCTGGAGTACCACCAGGTGGGCGAGGTGAACGCGCGCTGCCAGCGCATCTGCGCGCAGTGGGACCGGCTGGGCGCGCTCACGCAGCGCCGCCGGCTCGCGCTCGACGACGCGGAGCGCGTGCTCGAGCAGATCGACCTGCTGCACCTCGAGTTCGCCAAGCGCGCCGCGCCCTTCAACAACTGGTAATATGTTTGTCCAGCACCCTGGAGTACCACCAGGTGGGCGAGGTGAACGCGCGCTGCCAGCGCATCTGCGCGCAGTGGGACCGGCTGGGCGCGCTCACGCAGCGCCGCCGGCTCGCGCTCGACGACGCGGAGCGCGTGCTCGAGCAGATCGACCTGCTGCACCTCGAGTTCGCCAAGCGCGCCGCGCCCTTCAACAACTGGTAATATGTTTGTCCAGCACCCTGGAGTACCACCAGGTGGGCGAGGTGAACGCGCGCTGCCAGCGCATCTGCGCGCAGTGGGACCGGCTGGGCGCGCTCACGCAGCGCCGCCGGCTCGCGCTCGACGACGCGGAGCGCGTGCTCGAGCAGATCGACCTGCTGCACCTCGAGTTCGCCAAGCGCGCCGCGCCCTTCAACAACTGGTAATATGTTTGTCCAGCACCCTGGAGTACCACCAGGTGGGCGAGGTGAACGCGCGCTGCCAGCGCATCTGCGCGCAGTGGGACCGGCTGGGCGCGCTCACGCAGCGCCGCCGGCTCGCGCTCGACGACGCGGAGCGCGTGCTCGAGCAGATCGACCTGCTGCACCTCGAGTTCGCCAAGCGCGCCGCGCCCTTCAACAACTGGTAATATGTTTGTCCAGCACCCTGGAGTACCACCAGGTGGGCGAGGTGAACGCGCGCTGCCAGCGCATCTGCGCGCAGTGGGACCGGCTGGGCGCGCTCACGCAGCGCCGCCGGCTCGCGCTCGACGACGCGGAGCGCGTGCTCGAGCAGATCGACCTGCTGCACCTCGAGTTCGCCAAGCGCGCCGCGCCCTTCAACAACTGGTAATATGTTTGTCCAGCACCCTGGAGTACCACCAGGTGGGCGAGGTGAACGCGCGCTGCCAGCGCATCTGCGCGCAGTGGGACCGGCTGGGCGCGCTCACGCAGCGCCGCCGGCTCGCGCTCGACGACGCGGAGCGCGTGCTCGAGCAGATCGACCTGCTGCACCTCGAGTTCGCCAAGCGCGCCGCGCCCTTCAACAACTGGTAATATGTTTGTCCAGCACCCTGGAGTACCACCAGGTGGGCGAGGTGAACGCGCGCTGCCAGCGCATCTGCGCGCAGTGGGACCGGCTGGGCGCGCTCACGCAGCGCCGCCGGCTCGCGCTCGACGACGCGGAGCGCGTGCTCGAGCAGATCGACCTGCTGCACCTCGAGTTCGCCAAGCGCGCCGCGCCCTTCAACAACTGGTAATATGTTTGTCCAGCACCCTGGAGTACCACCAGGTGGGCGAGGTGAACGCGCGCTGCCAGCGCATCTGCGCGCAGTGGGACCGGCTGGGCGCGCTCACGCAGCGCCGCCGGCTCGCGCTCGACGACGCGGAGCGCGTGCTCGAGCAGATCGACCTGCTGCACCTCGAGTTCGCCAAGCGCGCCGCGCCCTTCAACAACTGGTAATATGTTTGTCCAGCACCCTGGAGTACCACCAGGTGGGCGAGGTGAACGCGCGCTGCCAGCGCATCTGCGCGCAGTGGGACCGGCTGGGCGCGCTCACGCAGCGCCGCCGGCTCGCGCTCGACGACGCGGAGCGCGTGCTCGAGCAGATCGACCTGCTGCACCTCGAGTTCGCCAAGCGCGCCGCGCCATTCAACAACTGGTAATTTTGGGAATGGGGGGAATAACCTATTTGGTGGTCTACCCACACAAGGTGGTAAGGCCTATATTGAACCAAATAGGTTTTACTAGCTTTTACCCGCGGCTCCGCCCGCGTGGTCAAAGGGAATTAACAATGATTTGTTTATCATACATGACACATTTGTATAGTGTATAATCTGTATGCGAAATTCAGAACTTGCAAATGAATATTACTAACGCCATCTGTTAACAACATCCGGAGCTAAATATCTAGCAAATAACAAAACATCGATATCTTCCCATGGGGATGTTTTACCGCTGTAAAAAGTAGCCTACGTCACTCCCCACCCTCCTCACTATCTCCACACACAAAAACCATACCATATAATAGCTTCGTTGCGACGTGAAAGTCGGACAAACAAACAAACACACTTTCACATTTATAATATTAGTATGGAATGGATATTAAACCTAATTGGTTCCATATAGAGTTCGCCCGAGGTAGTACCACCGCCCGCCACGGTACTTACGGTACGTACCATTTCTGCCGTGTAATAATTGTTTTTAAAGCAATTATGGTCCGGTTGGAAAGGTGTGGTTTCCGGTTACAATTCTTTAGAGACGACCATCTTAGTCCTCAAGGGTAGCAACACATCTGAGACAGACTTAGACTTAGTGCTCGAGCAGATCGACCTGCTGCACCTCGAGTTCGCCAAGCGCGCCGCGCCCTTCAACAACTGGTAATATGTTTGTCCAGCACCCTGGAGTACCACCAGGTGGGCGAGGTGAACGCGCGCTGCCAGCGCATCTGCGCGCAGTGG
The DNA here is from genome assembly GCA_944567765.1 of Carterocephalus palaemon. Classification (NCBI taxonomy): domain Eukaryota; kingdom Metazoa; phylum Arthropoda; class Insecta; order Lepidoptera; family Hesperiidae; genus Carterocephalus; species Carterocephalus palaemon. The sequence continues at coordinate 7,981,113 of OX155651.1, read as the reverse complement.
GACCGGCTGGGCGCGCTCACGCAGCGCCGCCGGCTCGCGCTCGACGACGCGGAGCGCGTGCTCGAGCAGATCGACCTGCTGCACCTCGAGTTCGCCAAGCGCGCCGCGCCCTTCAACAACTGGTAATATGTTTGTCCAGCACCCTGGAGTACCACCAGGTGGGCGAGGTGAACGCGCGCTGCCAGCGCATCTGCGCGCAGTGGGACCGGCTGGGCGCGCTCACGCAGCGCCGCCGGCTCGCGCTCGACGACGCGGAGCGCGTGCTCGAGCAGATCGACCTGCTGCACCTCGAGTTCGCCAAGCGCGCCGCGCCCTTCAACAACTGGTAATATGTTTGTCCAGCACCCTGGAGTACCACCAGGTGGGCGAGGTGAACGCGCGCTGCCAGCGCATCTGCGCGCAGTGGGACCGGCTGGGCGCGCTCACGCAGCGCCGCCGGCTCGCGCTCGACGACGCGGAGCGCGTGCTCGAGCAGATCGACCTGCTGCACCTCGAGTTCGCCAAGCGCGCCGCGCCATTCAACAACTGGTAATTTTGGGAATGGGGGGAATAACCTATTTGGTGGTCTACCCACACAAGGTGGTAAGGCCTATATTGAACCAAATAGGTTTTACTAGCTTTTACCCGCGGCTCCGCCCGCGTGGTCAAAGGGTATTAACAATGATTTGTTTATCATACATGACACATTTGTATAGTGTATAATCTGTATGCGAAATTCAGAACTTGCAAATGAATATTACTAACGCCATCTGTTAACAACATCCGGAGCTAAATATCTAGCAAATAACAAAACATCGATATCTTCCCATGGGGATGTTTTACCGCTGTAAAAAGTAGCCTACGTCACTCCCCACCCTCCTCACTATCTCCACACACAAAAACCATACCATATAATAGCTTCGTTGCGACGTGAAAGTCGGACAAACAAACAAACACACTTTCACATTTATAATATTAGTATGGAATGGATATTAAACCTAATTGGTTCCATATAGAGTTCGCCCGAGGTAGTACCACCGCCCGCCACGGTACTTACGGTACGTACCATTTCTGCCGTGTAATAATTGTTTTTAAAGCAATTATGGTCCGGTTGGAAAGGTGTGGTTTCCGGTTACAATTCTTTAGAGACGACCATCTTAGTCCTCAAGGGTAGCAACACATCTGAGACAGACTTAGAACGAGAGTCCTACTAACAAGTACTAACTGGACTATTACTAACACCAACTAACAGGAGTAACTATCACTAACAGTCCCCAATCCTCATACCTACCGAACTACTCATACCTAACGAACTGACCAACTATTGTTGTAATTAACTCTCTCAACTAATTGGACTAACCATCCCAGTCCCTAAAAAAAATCAAAGTTCCTCCTATCAATCACTATACAAGTTACGCGTTATCATCACTGTGGATTCCGGCACATTCCATTCGTACATCATTTCAACACGACATTACGCTGTCAACACTGATTCATTCAAGGTGAACTTTATATTGTTCGTCTTTCATCATAGTAATAATTGGTACAATGCCAATTCATACAGGAATTTTGTTCGATTAATCATCTATTATGTTTCTTCCTTCCAATGTTTCATTAAATGTACCTAAACTACTACACAGAATTAATAATAAACAAGTACTTAAAGTTAGTAAAGAATTAATTACTAAGAATCTAATTTGTAAGAAAAGGTAATTTGCAGGCCTTACAGATTTTAAAGATTCAGAAGCTCCACTAAAAAATAGAGCTCATACATAGATACATATCAATTGGTTTTCACTTTTTTAATCTCACCCCCGGTAGACCTGCAAGCCAAGTGTGAGTTTTTACCAGGACTTACTTCACTATCGCGTTTACGTTAAAAAGTCAAATTGTAAGGAGTTTTAGTCAGCGCCCCTGCCGGATCGTTTAGAAAATTCAGTGCTGGTTACATATACAAAGAAAACAACACAATTTGTCATCCATGCACCATGGTACAAAAATGTTGTCTGTAAAATAAATATCTGCCCTGGCAGTCAGGATCATACATCGTCGGTACAACAGTCAACTAGCCAAAGTGTAATTTTGGCAGTAAACTAATCTCACTTTAATTAGTTTATTTTGTAGAATTTTTACTTTTTTCAGTTAAGCAGAAAAACGATTTGTAATAACATTTATATTTGAAATGCCACAGATACAATATTTTGCCACAGTATGTGTTGTGTCAAGATCACAGAGTACATTTTATATAACTGAATAGATATTGATGTCCATATATATGTAGGTATATGTAAAAACTGCCAAAATTACACTTTGACTATTTGACTGTTGTACCGACGACATCTTCAGTCAGCAACGCAACATGGAGTAGTCAAAAATAATGCAAATTCATTTCCAATGCAATAAAATAAATCCAATAACACACTTCCTAACCTTTGTACGTGGCTGACGCACAAACCGTGCAGGCCAAGAAAGGGAAAAAAAAAAAAAAAAAAACAGGCAAAAGGCCATAACTATCAACATCGTATTGTATTCAGGTTGGACGGCACTCGCGAGGACCTTGTGGACATGTTCATCGTGCACACCATCGAAGAGATATCCGGCCTCATGGACGCGCACGCCCGCTTCAAGGCCACGCTTGGGGAGGCTGACAAAGAATACCAGGTAATTCCAGACATCGTTGGACCAAAAGCTGCGACCCATAGACGTCCCACTGCTGGGCACGGGTCTCCCCCACAGACGCAGCTGCGGGAGGTCTAGAGCATTCTCCACCACGCTGCTTTAATGCGGATTGGTGGAGGGGTTATCGGCCAACCCGGTGTCGAATGTTCTCAAGCCACCCGAAGGTCTTCGACAAGGCTTAACGACTGTTTCCAAAATTGAAAACATCCGGGACCGACGGCTTTACGTGCCCTCCGAAGCACGGTAGCGTCCATGAAATTTTGCCACTAGCGGTCACCCATCCACAAACCGACCGCGCCCGTCGTCAGTGGCGGCGCCATGCTTCCATGGGTGAGCATGCCCAGTTATGACTTGCCCATGAGTACATATTCGCATTTTTTTTAATGTTGTCCCAACATTACGATTAGGTACGAGCTGCAGATAGCGAGAATACATATTCACAAAACTTTAACATCCATGACCTGAGTATACAAAATATCTGTCCACACTGGGCACGGGTCTCTTCACCTTCTCTTGGAAATCTTGGAATGAGACAGTCCACTGAGACAGACTCACCATCATAACCGAAACATTTCACATGAATGAACTCTGTTCCATACAATAGCGACATCTAGTGAAAAATACTATATGTTCGAATATCGACTGCGTAAACCATTCTAGTAACTGGTACATTTAAAGAAACACAGATGGCGTAAGTAACAGGTGACGAATATTTAAAACAAAATAAAAATACGAATAATTTACAATTACTCTTTCACTCTACAGCTATTATGACATCATAACAAACTTCAAACATTGTTACACTGAAACCACCAATACATATTGAGCTAACTTGGATGCAAACTTATACTTAAATATTTTACCTTTTGCTCCAAGTCACTACTGGAATAATTTTCACATTCTCTCAATGAACAATAGTCTCCAATATAGCACTAAAATGTCACATTTTCAATTATACGTTCACTTTCACATCTATGAAGCTACAAAAATTAAATTATGCAAACTTTTAAGTTCGTTGCGTGTCCAATCATAGCGAAATAATTCAAATAAATTATTTGACTTTGACTTTGATTGAAAAGTTTTGACATTAGTTGACGTTTGAGCAGCGTGGGGTTGCCATGTCTTAAGACTAGATTTATCCCATAATCTTTCAAATAAATAGTATAGAACTTTTAAATCCAAGATAAACTATGTGTCCAATATGTACCACTAACCAGATTTTAAAACTTCTGAATACATAATTTACTAATAAATCTAAATGGGTACTTAGAATCTTATCATGTCTAGTCTAGTACGGTTAAATGTAAATATATTTATGTTATACCATTTAGATTGTGTTATTCGGGTTATTTTAAAATAAAAACGCAAATTACATCAAGATAAATTACATTTATTTTCCTAGTTGTGTACCAACAAACTGCCCATCATTTTTAAATTTTACCCTAAAAATAGACAGCGCATTACACTCTGGCAAACAATCAGGCTTCTACCAAAAGTTTTCGATCATTAGTTATGATTTTTACCGATAGAGTCTATCTTTGTCGTTTTGTGTACGTTAGACAGAGATGTATATGCTGTTCCTATGCCTATATGTATATAGACTGCGAACCCGGGCTTCGTAGCTTGGGGTTTGTTGCGCTAGCTAGGTTATTGGTTGCGCGCGATTGCGCGACGCATCGCGAGTCGCTCGGTTTATAGGTGATGAATGATTGATGTAATTCTGTTGCCTTTAGTGACGTTACTAAGTGGGTTCGGTGTTAGGCAGTCCTGGGTTTTTTGATTTTATGGTGGCCCCGCCACTGCCCGTCGTTGCTTAACTCTTTGGATCACATTGAATCGACCCGAGCCATTGGGCTATGGACGCTACTTGGTTGAATTCATCATTCATATTTTCCAACATCATTGGGTCAAGTTTGGCCAAAATCATCATTTAAGCATCAACGTTGATAAGAGTTATGTAAAGGGTTTGGAGGAGAAATAATGGTATGGTATGGAATGGGGTGAGGGTATGGTATGGTAGTACGACTATTATACGCAGAGATGCTATATGGTTTCGAATACGGGGCGTCTCGAGCGGCTGCTGGTCACGTCATCACAACCCTTTCTTTGTCCCACTGTTGGGCACGGGTCTCCTCTCAGAGTGAGAGGGATTAGGCCTTAGTCCACCACGCTGGCCAAGTGCGGATTGGCAGACTTCACATGCATTGGAGAACATTACGATGTATTCTCAGGCATGCAGGTTTCCTTACGATGTGTCCTTCACCGTTATAGCAAGTGACATTTAATTTCTTAAATTTGCTGGTCACGTACTGCCCTGTAATTCGGATAAATAAGTAAAGCAATTGCGCGTCAATCACCTTACAGTGCAAAACGCACAATCGCTGAGTTTTTCGATTCCTCGAACAAACCTCAGTGGACCATTGTTTTTAGGTTGGTTGAATTCATCATCATTATCACAATACGTCACTGGGTCATTATATCCATGTTGGTTATTTCGATAAGAGCCCAGCTATCGAACTCACCTCACATTTTTTAACTTCGCTTAGTTCAAATTCTTTTTAAGATCGGCCTGTATTTTAAACTTGACATTTCATTTAATAACATAACATATAATTTTATGAAATTAAATGTCACTATGCTGTAATAATGAAGGAAATACTACTCCATAATGTTCTCGAATTATTGTGAAGTCTGCCAATACGTTCTTGACCAGCGTGGTGGACTACGGCCTTACTCCATTCCGATAAGAGGCCTGTACCCGACAGTTTTCCCACTGAAAAGAATGGATGTTAGTGGAGAGTTCATCATCATCATTGCATGCTATCATTGGACTATTGTTCTTTGGTTGCTAGCATTAATTTGCAGTTTACAATTTGGTTGGTAATGACACCGTACTTTAGTTGGTAAAGCCAGCTTAGATGCTTTTTTCAAAAACAATGTTGTTCCTGGTGTGTAAATTAAATGTTTCTTTTCCAGGCAATAGTGAATCTCGTCCACCAAGTGGAGTCTATTGTTAAGCAGCACCAGATACCCGGCGGGCTGGAGAACCCCTACACCACTCTTACCGCTCACGTGAGTAGCAACTTAACATACATTATAACGACCACATGACTTACTACATTATTTAATCAGTCATGTGGCAATCAGCATCATTATGTGGGAGTCTATCTCATATAATGATGCGATTCTGAAAATTCTTTTACTATATTAATAAAAAGTTTCTCATTTTAAGTGACAATTAGGTAATGTATGTATGTCTTATGAGAAACGAACTCTTTAATGAAATCTTTAAACCGAAACCGAAAGGTACATTACTACCAAGTGCTACAGGCTATTTTTTCGCGGGCAATTATATGAATGTAAATAGACAAAGCTCTATATACCTAGATCTCTATATAGCTCTAAATATCTAGTAGCATTTTAATATTCGAAGGGCGAATAAACGGCACGTTTACACACGATATTTGATTGACAGATAAATATTTGTACTCCAGTCATGGATGTTACGCAACCACACACACTGACCTCAAGAGTCGCTGTCTGGGTGGCTCGAGCTCCCACTCTTACCGCCTTCATCCCCAGAAGGCCCCCTTTAGAGACCTCTTACTTCCGTAGCACTATTCTGGGACCGAGCTACAGGGACACAGGCGTGGACCTGCGGAGGTGTGAGTTTATATCATACTAGTGGACGCCCGCAGTCTCGCTCGCGTGGAATTAGACATAACAATAGTTTCGTTCACACCTGGTAATATTCACAGCCTATGTCACTCAGTGAAAATGCTTTCTAATGGTGAAAGAATTTTTGAAATCGGTCCAGTAGTTTTTGTGTAAAAACATTACAAACAAAATGTTTCCTTTTCATAATATTAGTATAGATGATATTATTCATATATTTAATTTTTATTAATTTCCCTCCCAGGAACTGAACCGCAAGTGGTCCGACGTGCGGCAGCTGGTCCCGCAGCGCGACGGCACGCTCGCCGCCGAGCTCCGCAAGCAGCAGAACAACGAGACCCTGCGCCGGCAGTTCGCGGAGAAGGCCAACGCCGTCGGGCCCTGGATCGAGCGCCAGATGGACGCCGTCACCGCCATCGGCATGGGCCTGCAGGTACCGTACCATACCATATCGGATACCATAGGAATTGAACCGCAAGTGGTCCGACGTGCGGCAGCTGGTCCCGCAGCGCGACGGCACGCTCGCCGCCGAGCTCCGCAAGCAGCAGAACAACGAGACCCTGCGCCGGCAGTTCGCGGAGAAGGCCAACGCCGTCGGGCCCTGGATCGAGCGCCAGATGGACGCCGTCACCGCCATCGGCATGGGCCTGCAGGTACCGTACCATACCATATCAGATACCATAGGAACTGAACCGCAAGTGGTCCGACGTGCGGCAGCTGGTCCCGCAGCGCGACGGCACGCTCGCCGCCGAGCTCCGCAAGCAGCAGAACAACGAGACCCTGCGCCGGCAGTTCGCGGAGAAGGCCAACGCCGTCGGGCCCTGGATCGAGCGCCAGATGGACGCCGTCACCGCCATCGGCATGGGCCTGCAGGTACCGTACCATACCATATCGGATACCATAGGAATTGAACCGCAAGTGGTCCGACGTGCGGCAGCTGGTCCCGCAGCGCGACGGCACGCTCGCCGCCGAGCTCCGCAAGCAGCAGAACAACGAGACCCTGCGCCGGCAGTTCGCGGAGAAGGCCAACGCCGTCGGGCCCTGGATCGAGCGCCAGATGGACGCCGTCACCGCCATCGGCATGGGCCTGCAGGTACCGTACCATACCATATCAGATACCATAGGAACTGAACCGCAAGTGGTCCGACGTGCGGCAGCTGGTCCCGCAGCGCGACGGCACGCTCGCCGCCGAGCTCCGCAAGCAGCAGAACAACGAGACCCTGCGCCGGCAGTTCGCGGAGAAGGCCAACGCCGTCGGGCCCTGGATCGAGCGCCAGATGGACGCCGTCACCGCCATCGGCATGGGCCTGCAGGTACCGTACCATACCATATCAGATACCATAGGAACTGAACCGCAAGTGGTCCGACGTGCGGCAGCTGGTCCCGCAGCGCGACGGCACGCTCGCCGCCGAGCTCCGCAAGCAGCAGAACAACGAGACCCTGCGCCGGCAGTTCGCGGAGAAGGCCAACGCCGTCGGGCCCTGGATCGAGCGCCAGATGGACGCCGTCACCGCCATCGGCATGGGCCTGCAGGTACCGTACCATACCATATCGGATACCATAGGAATTGAACCGCAAGTGGTCCGACGTGCGGCAGCTGGTCCCGCAGCGCGACGGCACGCTCGCCGCCGAGCTCCGCAAGCAGCAGAACAACGAGACCCTGCGCCGGCAGTTCGCGGAGAAGGCCAACGCCGTCGGGCCCTGGATCGAGCGCCAGATGGACGCCGTCACCGCCATCGGCATGGGCCTGCAGGTACCGTACCATACCATATCAGATACCATAGGAACTGAACCGCAAGTGGTCCGACGTGCGGCAGCTGGTCCCGCAGCGCGACGGCACGCTCGCCGCCGAGCTCCGCAAGCAGCAGAACAACGAGACCCTGCGCCGGCAGTTCGCGGAGAAGGCCAACGCCGTCGGGCCCTGGATCGAGCGCCAGATGGACGCCGTCACCGCCATCGGCATGGGCCTGCAGGTACCGTACCATACCGTATCAGATACCATAGGAATTCATGACAAATAGATGCTATGTAGCGTCCATAGCCCAATGGCTCGAGTCGATTCAATGTGATCGAAGAGTTAAGCAACGACGGGCGCGGTCGGTTTAGCCTTGTCGAAGACCTTCGGGTGACTTGAGAACATTCGACACTAAAGAGAGAGAGGTTAGCCGATCAGTGAACACCAAGTTAAAGTTCGTTTGCTTGAACGGACTGATATCTTAAACAATCTGTATTTTTAAATCTTTTTGTATTTGCCAGCTCAGTTCTTGAGGAAGGTTTCACACAACATATTGTATTAAAAAAGTCCTAATTGAAACATTCTGTACACACGTCAGGGCTCCCTGGAAGACCAGCTGCACCGGCTGAAGGAGTACGAGGCGGGCGTGTACGCGTACAAGCCTCACATCGAGGAGTTGGAGCGCATCCACCAGGCTGTGCAGGAGGGCATGATCTTCGAGAACAGGTCAGATGTTTGTCATTTTACCAGCCGGCCTAGACAAGTGGTAAAAGGCTAGTAAAATAGAAATAGAATAGATTAACAAATGTATGGGATTGACATTCGCTGCGACCCATAGACGTCCCACTGCTGGGCACGGGTCTCCCCCACAGACGCTTCTGCGGGAGGTCTAGAGCATACTCCACCACGCTGCTCCAATGCGGATTGGTGGAGGGGTTAGTGGCCAACCCAGTGTCGAATGTTTTCAAGCCACCCGAAGGTCTTCGACAAGGCTTAACGACTGTTTCCAGCATTGAAAACAACCGGGACCGACGGCTTTACGTGCCCTCCGAAGCACGGTAGCGTCCATGAAATTTTGCCACTAGCGGTCACCCATCCACAAACCGACCGCGCCCGTCGTTGCTTAACTCTTTCGATCACATTGAATCGAAGCAAGCCATTGGGCTATGGACGCTACAGACAAATTGACATTCGCTTACGACTAATTAGTCGATAGTGAATGTCAATCCCATACATTTGTTAATCTATTCTACTAGCGTTTTTGCCACTTGTCTAGGCCCCCAGGGATTGTATGGAGGTATGGAGTTAGGCAGGTATGGTCGTGTTCGATGAGATAAGGAATCGAAGCTAAGGTACAGCCCATAGGCGTGCCACTGATGGCTACGGGTTTCTCCCATATCCACAGATGAGGGTGATCTAGTCTAAAACATACTCCATCACTGCTCAAATGAGGATCACTAACTCCTCCACTGGACAACTCTGTGTGTACACATACAGTAACACATACAGTGTACTTCTCAAAGTACTCGAAAGCTCTTCGCAAGCTATTGTTTTTATTTTATAAATGAAAATTACCGGGTCTAATGTCTTACCGTACCTTTTGAAGCACAGAAGTGCCCATGAAATTTTGCTACTAGTGGATGACCACTATTATGTGAAAGATAGATTCTCACCGTGGCCGACGTTGCTTAACTTGGTCGATAACGTACGATCGATGAGCAATAAAGCTATGAATAATTGTACATTAGTGTCCAAAAGTGAGAACAAACTGACCTGATTCAATGATCAATGATCAAAACCGTTTTTTTTGATCATACCTAGATGCTCGTGTTTACAAACTATATGCAATAATGAAATTTCCCTCCCAGATATTCCCAATACACAATGGAGACGCTCCGCGTGGGCTGGGAGCAGCTGCTGACGTCCATCAACCGCACCATCAACGAGGTGGAGAACCAGATCCTCACGCGCGACTCCAAGGGGATCACGCAGGACCAGCTCACGGAGTTCCGCGCTTCATTCAACCACTTCGACAAGAACCGCACCGGTAACTTCACCTGAATTAATTTATAAATATAACTAGTGGACGCCCGCAGCTTCGCTCGCGTAGAATTAGACCCATAAACGACGTCTGCACGCGTTCGTTTCCCACTTGACTTCAAAAACGGCAAAGTTTCATACTAACTTTGCACCCCCTTTTTACCCTTTTAGGGTGTGAATTTTCAAAAATCCTTTCTTAGTGCTCCCCTACGTTATAAAAGGAACTTCTGTGCAAAATTTCAAGTTTCTAACCCTTATAGTTTAGGCCCTGCGTTGATATGTCAGTCAGTTAGTCAGTCAGTCAGTCAGTCAGTCAGTCACCTTCTCCTTTTATATATATAGAAGATTTATGAGGCCAAACGAGCCTTAATTTGTGAATAGCATATTTTGTTAGAAGTTTCGATGTGTTCAGTTGTCGCAAAACGCATCCGGACAGCTCAGGGAACGAATCAGGACACTCAACGTTACGAAATGACGCGGCCCTCCTCTCTCCATACCGCCAGATTAACCAAAAAATTTGTCTTCTGTGCAGGTTGTCCTCAGTACTCGACAACTGTTCTTTGTACTTTAGCTACATCCCATATCTGTCCCATTGTTGGGTCTAGATCTAGAGCATACTCCACCGCTACTCCAATGCGCATTGGTGGAGGGGTTAGTAGCCAACCTATGTTCCCAAGCCAACCGCAGGACTTCGACAAGGCTTAACGATTGCTTCATTTGAAAATAACTTAAATCAACAGCTCAACGTACCCTCCGAAGCACGGTAGCGCCACCCATCCACAAAACGAAAGGCGCGTCGTTGCTTAACTCTGTCGATTACATAGAATCGTTGCGAGCCATTGGGCTATGGACACTACAAGTAGGTCGTCACAACCCTTTCTTTGTCCCACTGTTGGGCTCGGGTCTCCTCTCAAAATGGGAGGGATTAGGCCTTAGTCCACCACGCTGGTCAAGTGCGGATTAAAGAAATTAAATGTCACTCGCTATAACGTTGAAGGACACATCGTGAGGAAACCTGCATGCCTGAGAGTTCATCATAACAAGTAGGTACTATAGCCCAATTTATTTAATTCCAGGTCGCCTGGCCCCCGAGGAGCTGAAGTCGTGCCTGGTGTCGCTGGGCTACAGCATCGGAAAAGACCGCCAAGGCGAGCTGGACTTCCAGCGCATCCTCGCCGTCGTCGACCCCAACAACACAGGTACATGCTGCAGTACGCACGTAACTACACACGTACACGCACGCACGTAACTACACACGTACACTCACGCACGTAACTACACACGTACACTCACGCACGTAACTACACACGTACACTCACGCACGTAACTACACACGTACACTCACGCACGTAACTACACACGTACACTCACGCACGTAACTACACACGTAAGCTCACGCACGTAACTACATACGTACACTCACGCACGTAACTACACACGTACACTCACGCACGTAACTACACACGTACACTCACGCACGTAACTACACACGTACACTCACGCACGTAACTACACACGTAAGCTCACGCACGTAACTACATACGTACACTCACGCACGTAACTACACACGTACACTCACGCACGTAACTACACACGTACACTCACGCACGTAACTACACACGTACACTCACGCACGTAACTACACACGTACACTCACGCACGCACGTTCGTGTACGTGCTCTTTCAGACTAGCTGCTATTTTTTGCGCGTTTTCGGTCGTTTCGGCATACGCGCTTATACGCGCGTGATAGTATAGGATTATTGATATTTATAGGATCATTATCGATTATCGATCAATAGGATTATTGATCGATAATCGATTTCGATCAATAATCCTATTGATCGAAGGCTGTAAGGTAAAAACATTTAAATCATTAATAATTCCATTTAATTTCTTTGAGTTTGATTGAAGCCATTACTGTTTACTAAATAAACAGTAATAACTTCTTTGAGAATTGTCTTCAAACACACATAAATAACCTATACTATCACGCGCTTCTAAAAGCTGAACTCACGGGCGAATTCCAGCGCGTATGCTTGGACAAGTTGTAGCGAGCTTAGTAGCAATATAGAATCCGACCAAAAAACATTGCTTTTTGCGTTACTTACTTTCTCTATTTTCTGAAATTTCAAATAGGCGTTTTGTACGGAAGTTAGTTCCTACCCACGAAGGTAGTTTGATTTTTGTTACATGATACTTGTCTTGTGTATTGCAACATTGTAGGTATGCAAATTTGTTAAAATCAAATAAGCTTCAACACAGGTTTAATTTAACCCTCATGCGCACATACATACGCACATAAACTTCCAAATAAAGACAAACTTCAGTAAGTAATAAACTCTAATGTAATGTTTGCAGGCTACGTCTCGTTCGATGCGTTCCTGGACTTCATGACAAGGGAATCCACCGACACCGACACTGCTGAGCAGGTCATCGACAGCTTCAGGATTCTGGCTGGTGACAAGGTCTGTATTTAATGATTTGGTTTCAAAATCTGAACTCAGGAGCGTTGGGGCTACTTACAAAATTTGTTTTTTGTTCAATGGAAGCTTAGAACAGTACATAGATACATTTTAATATGGAAATAAATAAAAATTACCAGTTGTAGTTCGCAGCCTGGATGTGCCTGGTTAATGATTTGGTTTCAAAATCTGAGCTCAGGAGCGTTGGACCTACTAACAAAATTAGTTTTTTTTTTTAGTCCATTGAAATGTTACATTTTTTAGGCCTAACCTTGCGTTTTTTAGAGGACGCAATTTTATTTTTTTGATGTGTAGGGGGGGTCAGTGTAAAGCTAAAACCAAGTTTGTGGGGTCGCCACCTTTGTCCCACGGCCGCCATCTTGAAAATAGGGGTTGAAATGGTTTTTACGATACATTATCTCTTAAACTGATAAAAAAATATTTGTCAACAGTATAGTTGCAAATTAAATTCTCTACAACTTTGGTTCAGTAACTTTTTGTCGTAGAACTATAAATAAAAAAGTTATAAGCGAAATACTACATTATACTACACTAGCTCTTGCCCGCGGCTCCGCCCGCGCGGTCAAAGGGAATTCACAATGAGTTGTTTATCATACATGACATATTTGTGGTGGATGAATAGTGACAGTTCCACGATTAAAAGATACTAACTACTTAACCACTATACTAACTACTTCTAAATTGTTCTAACGCCATCTATTAACAATATCCGGAACTAAATATCTAGCAAATAACAAAACATCGATATCTTCCCATGGGGATGTTTTACCGCGGTAAAAAGTAGCCTACGTCACTCTCCACCCTCCTCACTATCTCCACACACAAAAACCATACCATATAATAGCTTCGTTGCGACGTGAAAGCCGGACAAACAAATAAACAAACAAATAAATAAATAAACAAACACACTTTCACATTTATAATATTAGTATGGATTTACTTGAGTGGACTAAGTATCCACATGTTGTTCTGTGACGGAAGCTGGTAACGCGATGTGTCCGCAGCCGTACATAACGGCGGAGGAGCTGCGCCGCGAGCTGCCGCCGGACCAGGCGGAGTACTGCGTGGCGCGCATGCCGCCCTACCGCGGGGGCAACGCGCCGCCCGGCGCGCTCGACTACATGGCCTTCTCCACCGCGCTCTACGGCGAGACCGACCTCTAGGTATAGCATACTCCACCACGCTGCTCCAGTGCGGATTGGTGGAGGGGTACATATGTTTCCGCAGCCGTACATAACGGCGGAGGAGCTGCGCCGCGAGCTGCCGCCGGACCAGGCGGAGTACTGCGTGGCGCGCATGCCGCCCTACCGCGGGGGCAACGCGCCGCCCGGCGCGCTCGACTACATGGCCTTCTCCACCGCGCTCTACGGCGAGACCGACCTCTAGGTATAGCATACTCCACCACGCTGCTCCAGTGCGGATTGGTGGAGGGGTACATATGTTTCCGCAGCCGTACATAACGGCGGAGGAGCTGCGCCGCGAGCTGCCGCCGGACCAGGCGGAGTACTGCGTGGCGCGCATGCAAGAAAACCGCATGGGTATAAATACAATTCTACCATTCAATACCAGTTACGTCGTTGCGACCCATAGACGTCCCACTGTTGGGCACGGGTCTCCTCTCAGAATGGGAGGGATTAGGCCTTAGTCCACCACGCTGGCCAAGTGCGTATTGGCAGACTTCACATGCCTTCGAGAACATTATGAAGAACTCTCAGGCATGTAGGTTTCCTCACGATGTTATAGCAAGTGACATTTAATTTCTTAAACCAAACCAAAACCAGTTACGTATCACCACTAAATCTGACTAAACCCTATAAGAATGGAACTTTACTTAGTATCAGAACTTATTTGGTATTTTTATAAAATTGATTACTTTTTATTCATTTAGTATTTTTGAAATAAAAAAATATTGGTTGCCTGTAAAGTCGGTATACGGGCGAAAGTTTTACGTGACAACGACTTTGAGTGGTAAAATAATTTTAATGTGAATATTCATTCGTATAGTAGTATCGTCTCGTATCGTATCGTCTCTCTCGCTCTTAGGCGGGCTAACCATGCCCGAGTGGAAGGGACGCGTGCCTCTCACTCGCTCTCATTGTGAGCGCATAACGTGAGCGGAGCGTAACGCAGTTTCTTGAAGTGTCACCCGGCAAACCAATTTATAAGACGTTGTCACGTCAAAATAGATGTGCAATGTTTTTCAAAATACTATATTATTCAGACGCAGGTCTTATCATTGGACGGCATCTGCACATCGTCGCAACGGCGGGATAGCGAAATCCTTGCAAGACCCAAGAAGGCTCACGATAAGTCGCCACGAGAACTTAACGCGGTATTAATGTAACAAGACACAAAAATTATTTCCTTTACTTTGATCTTGTTCATATGAACTGCCCTAAATAAGGTCAATTTAATGCAAACAATTTTTGTGATATATAGTATTGAAGCAGTTCTATATTTAAATATGTGCAATGTTAAACCAAAAAATGCCATTAACTTTCATACCGTCAAATTCTTCTCCCTAATGTTTACCCTCTGTAATCTTTGGCTCAAATAAGAGAAAACACCTGTATGTTTAAATCTATTTATATTAGTGTTAGGTATTTTTATCTTTTGTACGAAATTGTCAGGGAAGTCACAAAACATTTATTTGTAAGTTAAAGATGGTGCTAATGTTAGGCTTGACTAATGTGTGACACCAAAATAAGACTCATTCACATTGTAAGAATGTTTTTGTTATTTTTTTTATTTTTAAGCAAACATTATTTATACAAGTTCAATTTCTACTTACTGCCATTAGTAATATTATTATTGTATGTTACTGGTGGGTAAATGCATTGTCTAAGTCACCATACATGAACTTAAGAAATACTGCAGTGAAATATCACACAAATTATTTATATCATAGATTGCCATACCTTGCCTGCAATATATTTATTATCACTGAAATATAACGTTATATGATAATCGTTTGTGAGAGTATTTTGGAATGAGTACTCAAAATAAATGATCTGCCATATTTTTTGTCTTTTAATGACTGTGTTGTTAATCCAACCAACTATATTTATGAGGAAGCAGTGGTATGTAGAATAAGAATGAATTATGTGCCCAAAAAGTATACTAACTCGAATGTACAGCTAATTTAATAAAGAGCTCTTAAACATACAATTTGTTTTATTATTTTCCAGACCCATCACAGCCTTCAGATTTTAAGTAATTGAATGAGAATGGAAGTATTCATTAGGTGTAAAATTGTATTATGATACCAGATCAATAAATTATTTTTGTTTCGCGTTTTATGTTATAAACAAAACACACACAGGACAGTAGAAATACACAAGATGAAAATGACGTTACATGAATCAGAATTTGGCAACGGACAGTAACATAGATTAGTATTTAATTGTCATTCAAAAAGCAACACTACCACCAAACAACAAACAATACTTAATATGTGGCATTTTACCTGGCAATTACTTGATTTTTGATATATTACGTTTACGTTTTTACGTGATAACGTCTTATAAATCGATGAACGCATGAAAAAGTGTGACGTCCCGTACCGCAGTTACGTTTTTTTTCTTGTGACGTTATCACGTAAAATTATCGTCCGTACACCGACTTTACAGACAACCATTATTTTTTTTAATAGTCAGAAGAGAGAGAAGAGAACATTTAGGATTCTGGAAAATAATTGATAGAATATTACATAATTAGACATTTAATTTAATTTTTAATAAATAAATACCACATACATGAGTCACCCAAAATTGTTAACATTTAAAGTACAGTCTAGTCTAGTGTCTAAACAGTCAACTGATAGGATAGTAGAATGTAACAAAATATAAATATTTATATTAAAAGCTGTTTAACTTTTTGTTTCATTTTATTAAATGTGCAAATAAATTCTATCAAATGAATGTATGGACCTTGGTCGGACATCTGAGTGGAAGTACCTATGTAATATTCATGGAAAACATTCCTTATCATGCAAATTCTAGATTTCCACTTGGTTTGGCGTCAATAATTTAAAGGAATATTAAATATGTCTGACTAGATATTGATCTAGTCAGACATATTTACATATATGACAGATCTGATTTATGTCGGCTGATGACATAAACAATCGTTTGTCATTTTGAAACATTAAAAAATAACACTAACTTGATACATAGTATTAGTGAAATATTATCAATAGAATAAAATAAACACAAGTATGACAATTCTTTATTTGACGGTAACCCTTCCTTTCTAACCACCACTATTGTAAAAACAGAATTAGGTAGTACATTTTAATTAATTTCTCAGAGGAGACCAGGTCATTAAGTTTTTTTTTTAATATTTGTCCGTGAATTCGTGTATTTTTCTTTTTGCTGGTATGTACACATGGGCGCACCCAAAATGGAACATTCCTTTGACAATCAATGAGCTATGGATGTATATATGCTATGGTATTTAGATTAAATTACATACACATCTACCTTTTATACCAGTTAATGATGATGCACATTTTGCAATGCCTAAAAAATTGTGAAAATACAGCTTTTAATATTCATACGAAATACAAGTACATAAATATAGATACGAAAAAAAACAACAACGAGAGAATCATGGAGCTACAACTAGTATTAACAATTTCAGAATTGATAAAGCATTTCAATCACTTCTCTTGTTTTTTTGTCTCTTCTGCAGTGAGAAGTGCACTTTTAATTCCTACTTTTTTCAATTCTTCTACTAATTCTCCTGACTGGTGCATTTGAAGCATAATATCACAGCCTCCAACAAATTCTCCATTAATAAAAACCTGTGGTATTGTTGGCCAGTTTGAATAATCCTTAATACCTGTGGACAATATATTATGTTAATTAAGGGTTAATAAAGGTTAATGTTATGAAACCTTACAAAAAAACATTGATGTTTTATTGTCTTGTTCCACAAATGATAACTAAGATTCATACCCAAAACTAAAGTAAATTATTATTCTAACTAAGCATAAATTATAAACTAACAAAAATCATAACTAAACAAATATTTATTTAATATCACTAGCATAATATTGATCACAGACTCTTTTCCGGAAAGAGAATGAATAAATGAGAAAAACAAAAAAATGGAAAGCAGGGGACCACCTCTTGTATTCATTTAACCAATTACAATTATAGTTATCATTTTGTCCAAACTAATTAGGCTCTATATAAAAAAACTGTGTCTTGTTGATGCTTACAAGTAATTGTGATAGTTACATATGTGGAACCTACAATATTTAAAAAATGATATTAAATTATGTAAGGTGGTATAATTGTGTAATGATCGGTCTTATTATTTGGTCAAATAGCTGCATAATAGCCCGACGCTTTTTTACAATGATGAACATTACTTTCTTATTCATTTACACTATTCTTAATTATTAAAATTAAATTTATTAAATTTTATTTTCTGTTTTTTAGTTGGACTTTTTTAGAAGCATGTTTTTTTAGTTTTTTTAAATTTCATAATAGTCCATTGAAATATATGGCTTGATTCACAGTTGATCAATCATTTGGTTATATTGAACATACTATTATCATTAAACAGTGCCCTAAGTGAAATTCTACATGCTGTATATAGATATATTTCTTGGTACTAAAGGTAGAACTAACAACATCTGTGTGCTACAAGTTTAAGAGTCCATAGCCCTATGGCTTATGTCGATTCAATATGATCAATGACAATTAAGCAATGACAAGTTTATGGATGGGTGGCCGCTAGTGGCAAAATTAGCTACTTCCTGTGAAATGGGTCGGATCAGAAACAAATTGGGATTAACGATAAAAAGGTTGTAAAATTTGTTGTTTTAGTATTATACCTATCAAAATAAAAATAGTTAGCATCAATATGGAATGAAATAACTTATATAAGAAACAAAACAACAAGCAATTACACAACTTATTATTGAAATTTGGGAAATACATTTGAACTAACCTTGTCTGATATTCTCATCCGATAGCACATCGAAACTCTCATATGGAACGGCATGCATGCGCATGATTTGCACCACCGCGTTACTAAATCCGCACCTGGGAGAGTCTGGTATACCTTTCATAAAAACTACCACCTTGTTATTTTTTACTATTTTATCAATCTTCTCATTTATTCCTGCGTCTGCGAATGCCCGACATGTTAATTTAAAATTATTACTAAATAGAGGCACAATACCTCGTCTCAAAATGCTATTCATATTGAATATAAATTAAATATTGTAAAACGGATGACGGCTCTAATATTTATTTTACACAAAATTTTACATGAATAATAAAATCTTTATGCTTTGGATTTTTTATTAATTTCTTTGCTTCGGATCAATTTTTTCTGTTTGCATTGCACAACATGTCAAATGTTTTATGTTATGTCAAATGCATGATGTGAAGTAGAGGTGCGCGACTCTGAATGATTTCATTCGAATTATTCGACTTAGTAAAGCATTCGACTCATTCGAGTGATCTATAAAAAGTAGTAACTAATTTGACTTGATTCGACACACAGAGTACTAATCGTATAGTTGTGTTATCTTTCATCAGAAACTAGCTACAGATACTATTACGCCTTTCATTCGAC
The DNA here is from genome assembly GCA_944567765.1 of Carterocephalus palaemon. Taxonomy (NCBI): domain Eukaryota; kingdom Metazoa; phylum Arthropoda; class Insecta; order Lepidoptera; family Hesperiidae; genus Carterocephalus; species Carterocephalus palaemon. The sequence goes on along the minus strand of OX155651.1, from coordinate 7,961,927 downwards.
TCGGAACTAGTCGAGTCGGACTCGGAACTTCATTTATGTTAGCGAACCGACCGACTCCGCCGCCCGCACGACCGCGACGTGCGTATGTTCGTTCTCAGTTTCGCACCACACGTCAGAGGTAAAGGGACGCAAGTGAACTTTTTACAAAGTAACAAACAAGTGTGATGTTAGGTTTAGTAAAGAAGTTTATTAAAAAATAAGAAATATTTACACAAACAACAAATTCTGTAACTAGGCTGATTATTCAGCAATATGGCGGAAAAATTAAATAAAATTTAAGGTAATATGATTTTTTAATCACGCCGTAAAGTACTTCATCTACAATTTTAGACAATTTTTATTGCAGTTGAAGTTTAATCAAAATTTAGCTTTACCTTAACGACCAAAAAGCTGCATTGAAAAAAAAAATCAATGATAAGTATATGGTATTTATGCGTGATTTAAAAATCACTTATGTGTTTAACTACCAACAAAAAATTGCTTTGTATTTTAATCTTACCATTTCAAAAATGCAATAGACATTTTTGGATAAAAATATGTAGTTTTTATTTCCGTTATATATCCCGTCAGCCGTCAGATGATTTAGAATGATTTTTTCCCATTCTCAACGTACCCAAATCTGATATGACGGGAAATCCGGTATGTTGGCAACGCTGTACCTACATTCGAGTATTATTCATTCCAAACCAAACTGACTGAGTGAGGCGAGTGAGCGGCGAATGCGCGCGTTGCGAGTAGAAAAGAAACGCTACTATAAGATTAGTTACTATCGTTTTATTCGAATCGTTTAATCGTTTTATTCGAATATGAACATTATTCTATAACTAATTTTCAAGTCGAATGTGTAGATTAGTAGTTGTAGATTATTCGAATAGTGAGATCATTCGCAGTCGCGCACCTCTAATGTGAAGTGGTGTGATGTCAATGTCAATTTATCAATTTGTCGAGACCCTTGGTCCGTGGGGTCCTAGCGCTTTAAGGCTTTCTAATGAAATATCAAAAAGATTAGTTAGTCGACATCACAGGAGACCGAAGAGCAGGCAGCTACCTCGGACAAAGAATAAGCCTAGCTATTCAAAGGGGGAACGCTGCCAGTATCTTCGGAACCTTGCCTAAGGGGACTCCTTTTAATAATATGTATTAGTTATTATTTTATATTTTTTAAGGTTTTTTAGTTTTAGGTTAATTTTAATTGTAGCCTATGTGTTATTCTGATGTAATTAATAAAATTACTTATTTATCAACAGATGTTAAATTGACATTACTATCTGTCGTTCAGTGTCATTCGTTCATTTACAAATCTTGGGGAGTTGCAATCAAAGAAATTGAGGCGAAATTCCAATTTATTTGCTTGCTTGGTTCGTAAAATAAAATTAATTTACGAACCCATAATCGAATCTTCTTGAAAATAAATAATCGGTTAAAGATGAATCAATTTATTTATTAAAAATATTTTTCATAAATTAAAGTATAACACACCCAAAATAATCAATGACTTCAGCTTGCAGTCGCACTCTGCGATTGCTCGCGTCGCAGGGCGAAATTCTGTTGGTATTATACTATATTATAAACTTTGCACCGAGCAATGGAAGCTATTCATGTACAGTCAACCTGGGTAACATTGGCCCACTTTTCGGAATTAAAATGCAATAAATGTTTAAATTAGTGCGGAAGACTCATCCAAGAAGACTTTTTGAAGGCTTTGAGAGCCACTGATTCTATAAACCTAGCAATATAATGATAGTTTCTTAGAAAAAAGAAATGAAAAAGGGTCAAAGTTACAATTAGAGTTAGGGTAAAATTGACCCACCCTGGTGCATGTTTTTTACGATTTCTCGCAAAATAAGTGAACTAGGTAGCATAGGCCACTAAATACTAGCAGAAAAATATATAGTCTACATCCAAAGTCAATATTTTTTGTACCTTATTTAAGGTTTGTAAGGAAAAATGAAATAAAATGTTGCCCTATGAAACATATTTTTTTATTAAATCTTTTATTATTTGGTATTGATAGGAAAAATAGGAAATCAGGCTGTTATGGCCCTTCAAAATATCTAAATAATTGTTAAAAATAAAATTTTAACCGAAAAGTAACTACTTAATTATCAAAAAATGCTGTAAAGTCATCCTTTCTAATCATCCCATTCCATCGCCAAAAATCATCATTTATCTCAAAATAACTGCCTTTTCGAGTTATTTACGATTCATCTAAGACTTATGATTATTGTTAATTGATTAGCACTATTTCTGGTCGATTCGTTGGCCAAATCCAACAATCTGTAGCCTTTGTCATTAAAGAGATTCGTCCTGAGCCATGATATCTTTTTCTTTATGGAAAAAAAGATTTTTTCACGATATCGAATGTACTACATACATATTTATATCAAATTCGACACATTTTCCAAAATCTGGCAACATATTAGTATGATAATAGTAAAATATTAGTGTAACCTTATCCCGGGCCAATGTTACCCTGATAATTATAGTAACTCCAAAGTAGTTTTGAAATATTTTAGATGTTTCTAGAAAAAATACTGTATTATATATTGCAAAAAATTTATTAAATGATAGGCAGACAAGTTGGTAACACAATACATTGCAACTTACCATTCAAAACCTAATAAGAACAGCGCTGAATGCTACTTTTTAACACTGAGGAAAGTACCGTCTCTATTGCACTCACGAAAAAGGCAACTTTTGAATTTTGTCAATGACAAATGACACATTTCGGCGGGTGAAATACGTTTACGAAGATACCTTCTATCTTTTATTTGTAAATTTATTTTTTTATCAATTATGGCAATCTGTAAAAAATAATAATAATCGGAAATATAATTTTGGGCCAAAGTTATAACTACGGCCAGTTACCCAGATTGACCGTACGTCGATCATGTACTGTATTATCTGTGTCCTGTGTAACTAGTCTGTACACGTGCATTCGATTCAATTCAATCATTTCAATCTTTCGTTTGTCAAGTCAAATTATTTAATTTCTGACAATTCTGTTCTGACATTTTGTGCAGCAATTAGCGCAATTAGTTTTGCAGTGTGTGTGCTTTCCTAAAATAAAAACAATTTTTTACTGAAACTAAATCGTCTTCTTTTCTATAGGGTAAAATGGAAAACGCCGAAGAAATATTTCATTTTCTAGAGGATTTTTCAAAACGTAAACCGAAAACTATACCGCAGGAGCTCAACGAATATTTGGCGTATGTAGCGCGCACCGGTGATCCTGTATATCAATGGTCCCTAGTTAAGTGTTTATTTAAAGAAAAACTGCTGAATGTGATTACCGACTTCTACGAAACCTCACCGGGGATTGAAATACCGCCGTACCCAAACGTTGATCCATTCAATTACGACACATTGAAGAATAGCCTCATAGAGAGGCTCGAGTCTTTTTCATCAGCGCCGTTCACTATTCAAAGGATTTGTGAGCTTCTTGCATTTCCTCGGAAACAGTACAATCGCGTAGACAAGTACATGAGAGCAATTGAAAAGAATATTTTAGTTGTAAGTACAAGAGAACCTGGTACTCATCGCCATACTGAAGCTGAAAATGGCGAACCAACAATTAACGGTTCCGATAACAATTCCGAGTATAATGTGGATGTGGAAATGGAGGATATGTCATGGAAAGAATCAAAAGAACAACCACAGAATCAAGAACCTCAACCCAGCTCATCAGAATCTTATTCCATAGCAGAAATAGAAGCTCGTCTACAAGCAAAACAGGAGTTCCCGATTGATTCAGAGGAGAAACCTACTGATGCTTTTACACCTATGCAACAATCTGAACAAAGCCCAAAAAAAGAAAAAGAATCTGAAGAAAAAGATAGTGAATTCACATCCGAGGCTGTACCATCAACAAGTATTAATGATAGTCCGAGTGTTGATATTGTGAGCACACCAGATAAGACTGATAAAATGGATGTAGAGATGAAACCAGCTGAGCCTGTTAGTCAGCCTATAACAATCCCTGAAATTAAAATTACTGACACTAGCATTGCTGAAGAAATTACTACTGAAAAAAGTAAAGATGAAAAGGTTGAAGTAAAGGAGGAATCTGATGTCAAGTGTAAGGATGAAATACCACAAACTAGTGAAAGTAATATTGAACCAGAGGTTAAAGAAACTCAAGACAAGGTGATGGCAGAAGTTTCAGAGCTGTTGTCCTCATCTGAAGAAAGTTCATCTTCCAGTGATAATACTGATGGAAACAGTAACTCCCCTAAAGCTCTTGCTGATGATCATCAGGATGAAAAAGAGCAAGTCAAGCCTGAAACTGAAAAAATTGAGACCACAGCTGAAGAACCACTTAAGCTATCAAATGAAGAACCAGAGAAGTCACCTCCAGCTGTTGCTCTGCAATCTGAAAACTATTCTATCATAGATGTTAATTCTGAATTATCCCAAATATCAACTAGCAATAGTAATGATTCAGATACCCAAGAGTCTGTTGAATCTGTAGAAGATAAAATAGAAACACCACCTACAGACTCTGAAGAACATAAGACTGAAATGGAAACTGAAAATAAAATTGGATCTGGTGATACTCATACAGAAGTTGCAGAATCTGTTTGATTATCACTTTGTGGAAAACATTAACTTAAAATACACTGTGGATTGTACAGATTAACATGTTAACATTCCAGTAGTGCATTCAGTGTATTTCTAACATGTCCATATACTGTAAACTGTAAATGCACCTGTACCTCTTTCTGTAAGCTCTTCTGCAACTTTATGAACTTCTAAGCTAGAATTCTGTATTTATCAGGACTTGACAATAGAACACTAATTCAAAACATTACTCTTATTTAAGTTCTTGTTATAAGGAGAGAGTTAACGTGTTCATAATGTCTGTCAATCAAAATAGTATTTATAAGCTACTGAAAACTTGAACATACTCTTATGTCATGCCAATATTAATTTATGATAACTAAGTTAATATTTTTTATTATTAAAGTATTTGTGCAGCAACAGTGCTTGATTCAATAAATAAAACACTTAGCAATCAATTTCATTTAGGATTTCTTTTTGACCTTTTGGTATCAATCTGCCATTATCAAACACAAATCCTACAAAACCATTTATCATCAAGAATGTTTTTTAATGTAGACTGATAAAGAAACAGGTATATATTTTGTGTGTAAAATCTCATTTGATTAAAAAATGTGAGTTTAATTTTAAAAGCTTTTATTTAACTTCACTTGTATGTATCTTGTAAGTATGTATGTCCTGGAATCTTGCAATCAATATTTCACCCATTTCCACTGAAGCTATCGAGCTGAAATTTGGCACACATATATAGTTTTATTTTTAGCGACTACATTAAGCATAATTTTATATACAAGGTAAACTTTTTATATCCTCCAAAGAAAACTGGCCAGGTAGATATGTAAGGAAAAAACTTAATTTAATATGTAGCATAACAGACATATTTGTTTTCTCTTTTGTTTACAGTTTTTGAATGGTCCCATCTGGGTAGCTTTAGGGTCTAGTTTGGAAGAGTGACTATTAGATGGGTGTGATCACCAGAATGTAAGGTGGTGGTAATTATTTTGTCCATAATTAATTCAATCATTAATGAAAACTCAATTTATTCACAAGCTTTTATTAAACAACGTTCTGAAAACAAATACTTATTACCTAAATCAGGTACAACTTTTTTAGTATGTGTAAAATAAGATGAATAATATTGAGACAAGTAAAATATTTCTTATTTAAAGTTGCAGTGACCATGCATGTCTCGCTGCGACCCATAGACGTCCCACTGTTGGGCACGGGTCTCCTCTCAAAATGGGAGGGATTAGGCCTTAGTCCACCATGCTGGCCAAGTGCGGATTGGCAGACTTCACATACCTTCGAGAACGTTATGATGAACTCTCAGGCATGCAGGTTTCCTCACGATGTGTCCTTCACCGTTATAGCAAGTGACATTTAATTTCTTAAAATGCACATAACTTAGAAAAGTCATTGGTGCGTGCCACTGGGGTTTGAACCCGGACCGCTCGAGTGAGAGGCGAGTTCGATAGCCGCTGGGCTGTCACCGCTAGTTCGATAGCCGCTGGGCTGTCACCGCTATGCCATGCATGTCTATACAAAACTATTTATAGCGAATATATTATATCCATTAAGGTCATGAAAATTAGAATATGTCATTGCTGTCTTGATACAATTACAAAATCTACTGTAAATTAACGTAAGTGGTATCCCACTACTTACAATAATTAATTAATTAGCTACTAAGTTCCAGATATTTATTTTTCGTTCATAGTAAATAAAAAAGTTTTCTATATTGCTGGACCCATGTATTTTCTTATCAACAACTACAAATACTGGCAACACAATTAAGTTGCAAGTATATCTGTCTGTACAATACAATTTTCTTCTATTACGTATATAGTTTTCCTTCAAAACACTTAGGGCAACTAGTATTTAAAAGTGCCATAAAGTAATAGCAAGCGCAGGAGACAACTTAATTATTATTTCATAAATAGGTACCTACTATAATTAATTTAGTTACCTACACAAGTTGAATTTGGAACTAGAATGACATCTACAGCTAAATACAGTACATAGAAATCTACGAAATAAGGACGTTCAATTATATTGCTAATATTTTTGTCCGCCTAAAACTTTCAGTTCATTTCTCAATATTTTTCCCGCCGCATTCCTTGGAATTGATTCCAAAAATGCGACACCTCCTTCGAGATGCTTGTACTTGGTCAGTCTCTGTGCGACCAAGTCATAAACCTGCTTTTCTGTAAGTTTCTTGTTCGGTTTTAGAACGACGAACGCCTTGGGAACTTCTCCCGCCAGTGAATGTGGAATACCGACAACAGCGACATCTGCCACTTCTGATTGCTCCATAATCACGCTCTCAATTTCCGTTGGAGATACCTGCAATTATGAAAGGAATTAGCATTTACCAATAAATTTATAAACATACGTATTAAAAGGGAAGAATCCCAATGATTTTAAATTTTATGTAGGATTTTATATCCAGCAATTGAAAATATGACCTTGCAACGCACATCATATACAGAACATCATACGAATATTTCGTCATAATAAAGAGTATTCAAGTGCTTTTAGCATTCATTATTGGTCGCTGAAATTCTACCGTAGGCTTCTCGAATCATTATTCTTAAGAAGGGCTGCAAAGTTTTATCTTCAAGTATTCACGTATTACGTAGGTACTTAGATTTCTGGAAATTATGTACCTACCTGATTGCCTTTGACTTTAATAAGTTCCTTGGTGCGATCAACTATGTAGAAGTAGTTGTCTTCGTCGTAATAAGCCACATCTCCAGTGTGAAGCCAACCGTCTCTGTCTACTGTTTCTTTCGTCGCTTTTTCGTTGTTCCAATAGCCTTTCATAATCTAAATTAAGTAGAAATAAAAAAATACAGTGAGTATAACTAGATAAACCAATATGAGCTCGCGTCAATTCAATGTGATCGAACGAGTTAAGCAACGTCGGGCGGGGTCAGTTTGTGGATGGGTGTCCGCTAGTGGCAAAATTTCATGGGCGCTACCGTGCTTCGGAGGGTACGTTAAGCCGTCAGTCCCGGTTGTTTTCAATAAAAACAATCGTTAACCCGTGTCGAACACCTTTGAGTGGCTTGAGAACATTTAGACACTGGGTTGGCCACTAACCCCTCTACCAAGTCGCATTGGAGCAGCGTGGTGGAGTATCTAGACCTCTCGTGCCCAGCAGTGGGACGTATATGAGTTGTAGCTAAGCTAGTTTTTTATTACTCGTATCGTTTTCAGAAAACGCGACGATAATACCTTAGTAACGAACAAGTTTAACTAATCACTTAGCCATAATTAGGTGATTTATCTAACAATGTTTTAATTTGTTATGTTCCTTGCATTTCTTTCATCTGATGCCCGCGTGCCCCTGCGATGCCCCTCCACCAATCCGTATTGGAGCAGCGTGGTGGAGTATGCTCTAGACCTCCCGCAGAAGTGTTTGTGGGGGAGACCCGTGCCCAGCAGGGTCGCAGCGATGCCCGCGTGGAGAGAATTTTTGTTTTCTCTCGCTTGTGTATATCTACGCGGGTAACCTAATGTGGTTATGGAAATATTTACTCTCTTCATATAAAAAAACAGTCAGGGACGCACCCTGTACGAACCCATCGACCCTTGACGACTTGCTGTGCGGGATGGTACGAGACGCACCCTGCGGATACGAACCCATCGACCCTTGACGTCTTTCTTTGCGGGATGAACGAATGGTACGAGGTCATCGCGTAACCTATCCTATAGAGATATCCTCGCCATGCAAATACAAATCTCTTCCAATTGCCCAGATGTAGAACAAATGTCCTTCGATATTCCCCACTTCCCCGCATCTGCGTAGAGTACAACAGATTATGTACAATTGATAAAAACATAGACATATTCTTTGATTCAATAAAAAATCTTAAAGTTAAAATATTAAATTGCTGTTAGATAGATATATATGTTTTAATTATACTTAGTTTTACGTCGTACATACAAATGTTTTTCACACCTGTAATTGGCATACGTACCTGCCTTTTCTCCATATGTACAAAACTGTCTGTCAACTAAATGTATGTACTGCTGTTGGTGTGTAATTAAATAAATAAATAAATAAATAAACCTATGACGGCAAAGGCCATCAGATGTTGACATGAAGCAGTGACGTCACCTGCGGCCCCCGCAGAAGCAGCTCGCCGGAGACGTGCGGGCCGAGCGGCGCGCCGTCCCGCAGCGACACGAGCCGCGCCTGCGTGCTCGGCACCAGCTGGCCCACCGACCCCACCTTGCTGTGCGGGTACTCGTACGGCGTCATCAGAGTCACTGGAGAGCTCTCCGTCATTCCGTAACCTGAGTTAGAGAGTTCAAATCAAATAAACGCTAGGCCTGGCCCACCGACCCCACCTTGCTGTGCGGGTATTCGTACGGCGTCATCAGAGTCACTGGAGAGCTCTCCGTCATTCCGTAACCTGAGTTAGAGAGTTCAAATCAAATAAACGCTAGGCCTGGCCCACCGACCCCACCTTGCTGTGCGGGTATTCGTACGGCGTCATCAGAGTCACTGGAGAGCTCTCCGTCATTCCGTAACCTGAGTTAGAGATTTCAAATCAAATAAACGCTAGGCCTGGCCCACCGACCCCACCTTGCTCTGCGGGTATTGGTACGGCGTCATCAGAGTCACTGGAGAGCTCTCCGTCATTCCGTAACCTGAGTTAGAGATTTCAAATCAAATAAACGCTAGGCCTGGCCCACCGACCCCACCTTGCTGTGCGGGTATTCGTACGGCGTCATCAGAGTCACTGGAGAGCTCTCCGTCATACCGTAACCTGAGTTAGAGAGTTCAAATCAAATAAACACTAGGCCTGGCCCACCGACCCCACCTTGCTCTGCGGGTATTCGTACGGCGTCATCAGAGTCACTGGAGAGCTCTCCGTCATTCCGTAACCTGAGTTAGAGATTTCAAATCAAATAAACGCTAGGCCTGGCCCACCGACCCCACCTTGCTGTGCGGGTATTCGTACGGCGTCATCAGAGTCACTGGAGAGCTCTCCGTCATACCGTAACCTGAGTTAGAGAGTTCAAATCAAATAAACACTAGGCCTGGCCCACCGACCCCACCTTGCTCTGCGGGTATTCGTACGGCGTCATCAGAGTCACTGGAGAGCTCTCCGTCATACCGTAACCTGAGTTAGAGAGTTCAAATCAAATAAACACTAGGCCTGGCCCACCGACCCCACCTTGCTCTGCGGGTATTCGTACGGCGTCATCAGAGTCACTGGAGAGCTCTCCGTCATACCGTAACCTGAGTTAGAGAGTTCAAATCAAATAAACACTAGGCCTGGCCCACCGACCCCACCTTGCTCTGCGGGTATTGGTACGGCGTCATCAGAGTCACTGGAGAGCTCTCCGTCATTCCGTAACCTGAGTTAGAGAGTTCGAATCAAATAAACTCTCGGCATGCGTAGTACAGTTATTTATGAGCTATTATAGCCAATTTTTTACATTGCCACGGACATGAAGTGCTGGGGAAATGGGCTGCTAATTTATGAAGACTAATGAAGCTTTCTTTGACTGTCGTCTTTGTGCCTATTTGTTACAGTTTGATTGTAGATATATCGTTAGTTTCTATCCATGGCAAACTGAATTGGGCCTGAGACAATTTTCAAATCGCAACGGTTTACGGATATTGGGGTTATAATACATTTAGGTTGACCATCTAGGCATAAGACCTACTGTACCTAGGCGCCCGCGCTTGTCTCGATGTCTTGCAACAAACTTACGCTGCACCTACTATCTAACCAGTTCAACAACTAATGTAACGACGGCCGTAAGAATTTAGCTCATATCGAGAATTTGAACTTAGGTATATTACACCTCTAATAACTGAACCTGACTGATTCTCACTTTCGTCAGAGTGGCGCCTGTGGTATATTAATACCTTTAAGGTCACCCAAATCCCTATTGAGACTTAAAATCTATATATATAAAAATGTTATGTTGGTTTGTGTACGCTTCAAAAACTCAAAAGTTCTGCACCGATCGAGCTGAAAATGATATATAATCCGCATCAAGGATTGTTTTTATCTAATTTTTGCATCAGTCACATATCCGCGAAAAATATTGTATATCGATAAGTATTGCAAAATTAAACTTATATGACATGTATTCTTTGTTTTGTTTCTCATTTCGAAACCATTCATCACAATGTGCCTCAGCGAAGCGTGGCAGGGTACAGCTAGTAGCTTATAAATTACGAATCAAACAAGCTCCTTATCGAAGCATAACTAGCTATAATAGCTTCAACTCTTACCTTGCAATAATCTTATCTGATCCTTTGTCTTTTCAACCTTAATCAGGAATTTTTCGAGCATGCTGTCAGTAGTGGGCGCCGCACCAACCATGATGGTTTCGATTGAGTGAAGGTGCTCCTTTTTGACCGTGGGGTGGGTAGCGAGGAAAGCCAGGAGCGAAGGCACTACGAACAAGGTCGTTGGCTCATATTCTACTAGGCACTTGATGTAATCTTCTGGTGTGAATCTGAAACGAGTGAACGGGTTTTTAGGGCAATGTCCCATAGCGTAAATCATGTTCGTAAAATGGTTAGGTAAAACTTAAACCAAACAAACCTGATCTTACTTTAATTTATGTTGTTAGTAGGTAACCTACCCAAGCCTGTTTAGGTAATTTAAGTATTTAAATATTTTTTTTCATACCGCACAATAGTAATATCTACTATAGTAATATGTACTATCGAACCATCCATCCAGATTTTAATTTTATAACAATGTTTCTCTGAAAATAATGATAAGTTGCATCCCAGATTACAACTTGTGGAGTAGGTAGGTATGCAGGTAGGTAGGAATGCCAAAGTTTATCGATTTTTTGTGTAACAATATCGTATGATCTAAATCTAGGTTTTTAGGTAACGAAGTCTTCAGAGGTAAATTAGTTACTTAGTGTCCGTATGTGTGGCGTTAGGTTATAAAATCTTAAAGTGGGTGGATTAAATTGTGGAGCAGCAAAAACTGTATCAGTAACTATATCTATCTACTACTTATACGTCCACGAAAAATTGTGTCAGGCAGCCAATGTTTATTTCTCATGTCTTGTTACAACATAGTTCCGATAAAAGAAGGCGTCAGCATGATAAATCTAAACCGTTCATTTCTTAATAAGGGATCTTGCGTTATTTAACTTTTTGTGTAATTCAACTTACTTCTTATAATTTTCAAAAGCGCAGCGCACGTAGCGTGTATAAAATTAGAAACTTAAATAAAATTTTAGCTTATATTCATTGTTATTTGATAAACTTGCTTATACATATATTGTCAAGGTTCAAGAATTCTCAGTCTTGGAGAAGAAAAAAAACTGCCCTCAAGGTAGAGTCCCAAGAGAGAGTGTTCGGTGACGCTGTAAAAGCCAATACAACAAAACTCAACAACAAAACTCTATTACAAAAGTGTCTAGGCTTCTCTTAGGTAAAATAAAGTTTTCTATAGAGACCGGCATGAAAGTCTAGCGCTGTCCTTGAATGAAGTAGAAATTTAGGTAGCGTCAGGCGCGGGGCGAGCGAGTTTCATTCAGCGTTAGACTTTCGAGCCGCGAAAAAGTTAATTAAACATTGTTTGAGATAAAATAAAGTACAAATTGTGTCTAACAAAATTACTTGGGAATGGATACTACATGGTATCCAAGGAGTAGATTGTAGTTGAGAACTCCATTAAAGCCGTAGATGTGAAAGAATGGCGGCACAGTGAGGATAACTTCACCTTTGCCTGCAATTAAAAACACGTTTATTTGGATAGTGTCGAATGTATGAGAATACTCAGATTAACCTATTAATTAGATTTTCCTTGAAACAAGAAAACAGGAAGCAAGGCTGAAGGCTGAAGCCAGGACTCGTTCTATTCGGGTATACCTATTCGCTAAAATTACACCAGTCTTCTCATGGTCATAGTCATGCATGAATTATTCGACGAGTAGGTACCTAATTCGTGTACGAATTATTGCGATAAACCTAATCTATAGAGTAAGAGTTTTATCTCACCTTTTTCCCCTTCATATTTCATCATCTTAGGAACCTGGACTTGCTTGAGATTGCTGACTAGGTTCTTGTGTGTGAGCATGACGCCTTTAGGCATCCCGGTGGTGCCGCTGGAGTAGGGGATCAGGCACACGTCGTCACAGTCCAGGGTCGGCAGGTCGGCTTTGTGGTCTGCCATCAATAGCGATTTCAGACCGTATATGCCTGAAGAGTAAAATATCGAACAGTAGGTATCAAGAAGAATAGTAAAATATAACACGTTAAAGGCCCTTTGCTCTAAATCATATTGTTTGCTCTCCTGTGTGGGCAACGTCACCATTCCGACCACTACACGCCTTAGTCTATAAGGTAATGTAGTCCGTGATAAAAGGCCATACGGACTAAATTTTAGTGGTTCTCCACGAAAGTTATGAGGAATGATATATCCTTTAAAGATTTTTTAGGTTGGCTATAACAATAAATGGTCTTCTTCAAAAATGGTGCAAAAAGTGGTCTCCTTCAGAACACGCGTTGGCGACCCCCACTTCATACCTACATACCACCAAGCCCGTCTGCTTGTACCTACGTTTGGGTAAAATCCATACTTAATGTTATAAATGCGAAAGTAACTCTGTCTGTCTGTCTGTCTGTCTCGCTTTCACGCCCAAACTACTGAACCGATTTAAATGAAATTTGGTACACAGATAGTCTAGTGCCTGAGAAAGGACATAGGCTACTTTCTAATTGGATAAAAGTGTTGTAAAGGGTTGAAAAGGGGGATGAAAGGTTGTTTGAAAGTATTGTTATTTTCAGAACTAGAAGTATAAAATTAATATTTTAGGCTGTTGATTAAATATAAATAAATATGGCATTCAAAGTTTGTAAAAATGTTACCCTTAAGGGTGTAAAATAATTTATTATTATGTCTAATTCCACACGAGCGAAGCTGCGGGATTCTGCAGTGTTTCGAGATGTGATGAAGTTATATTTGAGTTGCGCTTATTGCCGCGTGTGAAAGATCTTTTATCCCTTTATTACCTTTTGCTTTATCATCATCTCCGCCGACCCAGATGGTGCCCTTGTAGTCTTTGAGCGCCTTGCTCACTTCTGTGGCGACCGGCATGAACATCTCGATCGTTGCAATGGCTTTCACATTGCAGTCGGTGAACTGCCGTCTCATCTCATCTGCGGAAAAACATGTAATAATTTACCTAGGTGAGATGTCCCTGTAGCTCGGGACCAGAATAGTGCTACGGTAGCCCCTGCCTGTCGTAAAAGGCGACTAAAAGGGGACTTCTGGGGTTGCGGGCGGTGAGAGGGGGAGCTCGAACCGTCCATCGATGTGACCCCGGGAAAGACGACGCTGTTTGTGGCTGCACAGCGTTGTGAAACCGGGAAGAGCCCGTCTTGGGCGCAGCGCTGGAGGGCACCGGCGCGTTCTACAAGAGATCCCGGAGCCCTCCTGTAGCGCCGGAGTAGGCCACCGAGTGGGTTTTAGTGGGTGAAAGTCCCACATAACCCGGCGTCGCTCCCACGACGTCCGGGTACCTTTTCAAGGTTTCCCACTCGTTAAACAAAAAAAAAAAAAAAAAAGGTGAGACCACCACACACTAAATTTAATTTAATTTAAAAAACAAAAAAAAAAACATGCTCGAAATTCTTTTGGATTAAACATGTCTTTTTGGTCCTTCGAACCCAGATTCGATCATTTTTTTTAACATAATGTACCTACAACATAACCGCATTTTCATACGTGTTAATAAACAGTTTAAGTAAAAAAATCTAAGATTCTAACAGAACTATGTACTAAGAAAGCAAATAAGACCGTAATAAACGGTGCAAATCTTTGTAAACAGATACCTACCCAATCAAATACGGTCATAAAGGCAAGTAGGTAAATAAATATGACAAGACTAGGTATTCCTGGGAATACATAAGTGCTAGATATAATTAATTTAAATAATTATTCTGATTGTTATATTAAGTTACAATACATAATTTATTTTAATATGTAAGTCAGCACAAGCGGTCCTTTCTTCTAAGTACGTAACATACCTATTTACAAGCAACGTAGGATGGATCTTTGTACCTATTCAATGGGGAGTATCGCGTGTGAATTTTCCACTAGAGGCGCTTGTGTCGCGCGAGGTCAAATAACATTCATTTTTCATGACATAAATTATAATTTACTAGCTTTTACCCGCGGCTCCGCCCGCGTGGTCAAAGGGAATTAACTATGAGTTGTTTATCATACATGACACATTTGTGGTGGATGAATAGTGACAGTTCCACGATTAAAAGAACGAACGAAGAAGCGAACCAAAATCAAAACGTATGTCTTATTCCTTTACCATATTAATTTTAAACCAAAACAACAATTTATCCAGCGCGAATTCAAAATTCAATTTAATTTATTAGTTGCCTATGAATTAATTTATTTACATGTATCATTTGTCAGCGAGATTCAGAACTTGCAAATGAATTTTACTAACGCCATCTATTAACAACATTCGGAACTAAATATCTAGCAAATAACAAAACATCGATAACTTCCCATGGGAATGTTTTACCGGGGTAAAAAGTAGCCTACGTCACTCTCCACCCTCCTCACTATCTCCACACACAAAAACCATACCATATAGTAGCTTCTTTGCGACGTGAAAGCCGGACAAACAAACAAACAAATAAATAAACAAACAAACACACTTTCACATTTATAATATTAGTATGGATTTAATTTACCTGTTGAAAAGTGATCTCCTTAGTGAAATCATCGTAAATATTGATTATGCAATTTTTTATAATGAATATGGTGCACCACCGTTTTGGAAGCTGTTGTGATAATATAAATAATTAAGATTATCTTGAATTTACTGACAAAATGTATGTAAATTCATGATATATAAATGTATGATTTTCTGTGTTTAATTCTTTGGGTAACACATAATCCTCTGGGGTTAAATTGTTTTTTACAAACACGAGAATATTTTGTTGAGTATAGTTATTCCTGCGAATCGCTAGTATCGCTACTAGCCACTGTTTTAAAACGGTACTGCACAACATTGCGGTATAGCTACTCGATATGATGATAGTTATTTATAATTAATAAACTTAATGAGATTCAAGATTTAAAATTTTGTCATGGCTCCGAATTTATAGTTGCCTTTGACAACTTGACCTTAGTCAACAGTGGCGCCAACTGGTGAGCAAAGAAACGATATTCCCCATTGTATTAATTGAGTTTTTCAGGCATATGGAAAAACTCATACCTATGTTCTAAGTTCTCTAACTAAGTTCAATAATAATGCACAAAATAATATTAAAATAATTTATTAAAAAATTGAAACAACAGCGATGCTATTAAAATTAAACATGTGTTATCAATCGTAGCTTATTTCATTATTCAGCCATGGATGACTTAACTTTATAATCAGCACAACGTCTCGTTATGATAATAACGGATAAACAGTAAAGCGCAATCTGGCCTCGCTAAACAAGAATTCTGTATAATATAAAGTTAGCTTAGCTTAGTTACTCGTAGCTGTACAAAACAACTCTTATAATATTAGGCGAAGTTAAATATTACTAAAGGTGTACAGAGAGTGGCATCAGCAACATTTGTTTTCTGGGATTTAGTTAACAAAATACGTATATAAACTATATACGTTAGGTATTTTTTATGCATTTAATTTTAGAAGTATTTTATTGAACGTATAGGTACCTATATATATATACGCTTCAATACATAAAATTATAATTAATTGTACATTTGATGTACCTACTCAAAGATTTATTTACGCGGTTCTGTACGAAATTCCACAAATGGTATCCTTACAAATGTATAAATGGGAAAGTGTGTTTGTTGGTTTGTTGGTTCATCCATAGTGATGATTGTTATTTTATTTCCCATTATCATTTCAATTTTCCAAGTATAAAATTAAGATTGATAAAGCGATTTTTAAACCCTTAATGGAATATTATTTCAAAAAAATTTAATTAAATGTCTATAATGTGAAAAAAAGTTTCACTTTTACCGTGGTTTCATAAAACCACACAATTTAATTTTTTCTTTTTATGTTATTATTTTTAAAATTTTGTTTGTAGTTTAGATTTTAGTTATAAATTTATTTTAAATATGTATGGCACAAAATAAATGTTTTGTTACATAGACTTAGTATCATAAATATAGCATTTGCATACGTTGTAGTATGTTTTTGTAGTAATGGATGCAGAACCAGAGCAAGAAACATTGCCAATGTACAAAAATAAAAACTGTTTTACAAGATATTTCATATTTCACTGCATGAACTGACCCCTCAAAGCCATACATTGGTGTGCTTGTTTTTATATCAACTTATTAAACATTTATTTTGCACTAGCCAACAAAATGCTCCGTGTTAGCAATAAGCCTAGTCAACATTTTGATTATTATCTTACCAAATTTTATAAAAAGTTGTAATTAATCTAAGCATGTACGAGCTTATTATATTGTATTTTATTTCTTTTCTACTGTCTTTCGTCTGTTCAGTATTGTGTATAACGACTTGGTGCTTATTACCAAGATGGAGGACGATCCACAACTTTATAAGTGTTAACCAAATTGTCGTAGAACACTTGCAGTTGATATCAATGGCTTTATTAATGACTATAATAATGGAAGAGGTTTTTTCACGAGTTCACGAGTATTTATTGTTTGTATCAATATGTTGGTCGCTATGCGCTTCTGTCTATGCCTATTTGAAATTAGTATTGGTGTACAATGGAAAATTTAGATTCGAGAAAAGAAATGTATTGCTAATGGTGTATGGTTTAGTGCTGATCAAATGTGTTAGTGATTTGTTGGTCCCATATGTAATTCAAAAGTCATTTGGATTGTATTCATATTTATCTTTGTATGTAATTCTAACAGTAAATTTCTTTATTTTTATTAGAGTTATCATATCCATAACTTGTCCATATAACAGGAGTACAAATAGTGTGCAACGCGCAAAGGTTAATCGTATCATATCTTTAATAGGAGTAGCGTTATTAAGCGATATCGTCGGGACGGGATACCTTGTGTCGTATCTGTATGTAATACAATATATGCGTGCGTCTATGGTGCACTCTACATTTCTTGATTTCCAATATTTTCTTTTCTGCCTCAGACTTATCCCACAAACTGCTGTCGTGTTACTGAATAGGTCCTCGAGAGAGCACTGGAAAATATATTTTTCGGAAAAAAGGACCCGTTATATGAATGATTTCTAATTTATAAGTAAGTAGGATAATATATTATTTACTGAATATTCATTTTGAAATTTTACCAAAGCATGTATAGGATTTTGTTTTATTATTGTTTTTTGACGCTTATTTTATGTTTACATTATTAATTTTTAAAGTTATGATAAAAATGTAGATAATTATTTGCACAGTAAACCTTGATGAACTTGTTTTGTATCACGTTCCACTGTTTGTTAATTTACGAATTCCTACCTTGTATTCGTAAATTAACAATAACGTGGTTGGGTACAAAAGTAACATAAACGTACGGGGACACAAGTAATACATTTTAGTATATGAATGCATAACCTAGACAATGGGGAGTATCGCGTGTGAGTTTGCCGCTAGAGGCGCTTGTGTCGCGTGAGGTCCAATAACATTCATTTTTCATGTCATAAATTATAATTTCTTTAATTTACCTGTGAAAAGTGATCTCCTTCGTGAAATCATCGCAAATATGGATTATGCAATTTTTTATAATGACTATGGTGCACTACCGTTATTGTGTTATGTTTTGGAAGCTGTTGTGATAGTATAAATAACTAAGATTATCTTTTTTTCTTTTAATTTCATTTCTCTCTTCACTTTCTTGTATCCATGAAAATTTACTAGGTACAACTTTTGGCTTTATTTATAATATTCTCCTAGCAGAATATTTGTGAACAGAAGAGATACAAGATGTCACACAAGAGATGAATGTAACGTAAAAGTTATTCAAATCAGGATGAATAAGAAAGATAATTCTTAGGATTTTTTGTATTTAATTCTTTGCTTTGGGTAACACATAATGCTCGGGGTTAAATTGATTTTTACAAACACGAGAACACGAGAATGTTTTGTCGGTGTATAGTTATTCCTGCTAATCGCCACTAGCCACTGTTTTAAAACAGTTTTATCTTTTGGAAACATGTGTCCTCCTTTTTTTCCGAACAAAACGGAACTGCACAACATTCCGGCATAGCTATTCGATATGATAGATAGTTATTAATAATTAATAAACATAATGAGATTTATGATTTAAAACTTTCTTTTGGCGCCGATCATAGATAGTCGCCTTTGGCAGCTATAACTCTGGACCTTAGTCAACAGTGGTAAATAGGTAAGGTTATAATAATATGATTTGTTATTCTTATTACAATGTTTGTCACGAACAATTTGAAATGCACTTTGTACTTTGTACCATGACTCTTATATGGCCAGAGGAGATCCTATTTTTATTAAGTAACTTTTAGTTTTTCCTGTTAGTGATCGAAGGTTTGTATTTAAATTTTTTTAAACATTATTTGTAGGTAAATTACAAGTCATGTCGGTCGATTAATTCTGATTCTTATGACTATTGGACTACGTAACGCGAACCTCTCTATATCTGTGCATAAAGCTATTGGCATGCCACTAAAACTGTTATTTCATGTACCTATCAGTTGTAGGTACAAATATTTATATTTATTACTATAACTGCCAATTTAACGTGCCAGTGCCTTCAAATCCCTAGCATATAACTTACGGTACGGCTCATAGTTCTATCCGTACCTACTCTTCTCGCACTTACCGCATCTTCGACTCATGTCATGGGCTACATTAACAGGGGGTTCTCCTTATGTTATTGGATGAGGATTACTGAGGTCAGAACATTCAGCAGAAGAGCCACAAGTGGCACAGGGAGCATGTTCGCATGCTCTATCAGCTGTGCCATGTCCACGCACGTCAGTTGGTGTCAGGCCTATGCTGTGTCTAATAAATAAACTTTAGGATGACGACATTGCAATCCGACTCATCTGTGCCTGTGCGTTTTGCAAGTATCGACAAGCGCTTTCCAAAGCCTCGGCAACTTTCAACAATCCACTCGTGTTCTGAAGGGGTGATCCGCTCAACTAACCAGGTGTGTATAGTGGCGAACGACCGAGCCGGCGCGAATGGCCCTGTGGATGAGCACCACGAATTCTAGCTGGTTGGGCAGAATGAAGCCGACCAGCGTTCCCGGAGAGCGCGTTTGCGGACCGCTCTATCATCATGGTCATCCGGTCAGCTTACCAAGAGTGTATAGTGGATTGGCGAAGGTGACAACCAAGCCGGCGCGCATGGCCCCGTGGATGAGCACCGCGAATTCTGGCAGATTGGGCAGAATGAGGCCGACCCGCTCGCCCGGCGCCAGCCGCAGGTGCCCGGAGAGCGCGTTCGCGCACCGCTCTATCATCATGCGCATCATGCCGTAGTCGTACGACCGGCCAGTCACGCCGCATGTCTGTGGAGTTTTATTTAAATTCATAATTGATTTGCGTTACTTACTGGTGAGTCCCATAATCATTATCATAAAAAAAAAGAGTATACCTACATCGATATAATATGTAAAAAGTGTAAGTGTAAAAAAGGTAGATAAATGTTAGTACGAGCTCTGAAAATGGCACACTTATCAAATTTGGGCTCTTTTGGACACTTGGACCTACGAATATGCCATTTGCGAACACATTGAACCAACGATGAAGGTAGGTATCATGAATGATATTCCATTGGAGTTAAGGGCGATCGGTAGAGCACCACCTCCGCGCTCTTTATAGCTAAGTAATAATTAAATAAAATAGATGTAACGTAATTTGACTAAAAACTCAACTTATCTAAACTAAATCTAAAAAAAACTATAAATATAATCTCATATCTCATAATCCTAACTCTGATACTTTCAACAATCTTAATAACAACTCTTAGCATCCCTTTTTATAGACTTTTCGCTGTCACAAGGAATAAACGGATGCTCATGTTTGCTCGTGCGCTTGTCTCTAGATTTAAGAAAGGTAAGGAGTAGGAGGAAAAGTTAGTCTTCGGCCGAACAATGGTACACACGTAAGCATGGTACACATTTACATTGTTCTCAATAAAAATGTATCTAATAACGCACGATGGTACATGTACCTACCTAGTATGTGCATTAAAAGACCAAGTGTAACTAATGCATTTGAAAACGAATTGCAAGGCTATAAATAGAAATCATCGCCGCCTGTAAACGAAGAACGTAGGAAGCATGCTGTACCCACATACATAACCATTCAACTGATAGCTACTCGTAGGTACGTACATACCTCTATGTGCAACAATAAACAAACATATAGGTACACAATGTTATCTTGATATACCTAGGTAATTGATTAGCTTTGCGCAACGAAAATGCCACAACACAGAGAATGTTAGAATATCACTATCTCTACAAACCACGAAATAATAGATCTAAGGGCTTGTTTCGAAATCATACGTTAAACATGTTCGTATCCATGTACGTTTTGTTACATGTTCCGTTTTTATGAATTAGATTAAGTACCTACTTATTAAATGTAAAAACGTAATAATATTTTGCTAGTTCATTGATTATTAAATTAATCTGTGTTTAGCTGACTTGAATCTTTGGTGCCAAAATATCTATTTGGGCAGTCTCAACCTTCGTTAGACTATTTATACTAGCGTCTCTAGATACGTGCGTATACATAGCATCGCTGGACTTTGGACTTGCAGGGGTAATTGATGAAACAAAGCAACTTTTTAAATTGACTGTAGGTTCAGGGCTAGTTATATGAGCAAATAACGATCAATGTACCTGCCTTCCGCGTAGATTTAGATGCTTAGATAAGTACGTGCACCAATTATTAATTACCTACCCATTAAAAAATTTTATATACCTAGTAGTTTTTCAAACGCACTGGTTTATATTTAAAATAGGCAGATGGCTAGGTAGGTATCCCTATTTCAATAGGTACCTACCTAGTTTATCCAAAGTAAAACAAACGATAAAAATAATTTAAAAAGAATAATGGTGCCTAAGCTCAACAGAATTATTTTCTAAAGTTATTTAAATTCCACAATGTAAAATATAATGTGATTACCATGCGCTACTGATTACATTGAATTTGACGGCTTTAACAATTCGATGTTTTCTATAATTTCATGACAGAACTTATTATTTTTCAATCGACATCCGACTTTAACAAGGAAAGACGTCAAGACTTACCACGGAAGGACTGTCAGCCCATAACTCGAAATCTTTAAACACATGATCAACCAAAGTCTCTTTCCCAACTTGGATTTCACCCCACGGAGAGTTCAACACATTGTTTTCTAGCACTGGAACTGTTTTGATCGCTAGGCTTCGAGCTAAACACAGCAAATGATTTTTTTTAAATCGTTTTGAGTGATTACAATGTGGGTACAAGACGTTTACGATTTGCCGCGCAAAATTGCCGCGCAAGATTTTCAAATGCGACATGTTTCCGTTCTAATGTTTTCCCGCGAAGCGATAGCGCGTAAATGTGCGCGGCCGCTTACATCTCTATGTTTTGGCGCGGTTACCGCAACCGTCAGAGGGCAAGGTCCAGGTTGGACTCAGACAAGCAGCGATCCAACAGCTGGCTATAGGTTAGTTACTTAGATAAATTTAGTTATCCGTTCCTTATCTCACATTCATTCATAAATAAAGGATGCACGTATGAATAATTATTTTAGTTAGGTACCTAATGATAAATCTTATCGTGAAATACTTACGTTTTTCGCTGCGACCCATAGACGTCCCACAGCTGGGCACGGGCATCCCCCACAGACGCAGCTACGGGAGGTCTAGAGCATAATCTACCAAACTGCTCCAATGCGGATTGGTAGAGGAACTTACGTTTTTAACGTTTATACAGTATGTAGGTACCTATTTATATAAGAAGTTCCATATTCAGTTCAGGCACAGAATACTTAATTGGTTCAGGCTAGATGTCTCTGCTACCACGAAAGCTTGTTGCTTAAATGTTTCGTCTGAGTATTTTTGACTGCAAAACCACACTGCATGGCACTGATTACCTTTACAGGTTCTTCCTGAATTCTATGAATTGAACAGGTTCAGAACTAAAAACCACTGCAGAGTAGTGCTTTCGTATAGAGTGTAAAGGATAATGATAAATAATAACAACATGGCGTTGAAAAAAAATTACTTACCAGGAAAATATCGCTGCGGATTCCCTTTGTTCAAAGTAGGTAATTGATTCCATTGTGTCAGTGTAATTTTAATACAATCATAACCTGAGCTCCTTAGTCTCTTTTATACATTGGGTGACCAGGCACCCGTAATCCGTGACCAGAAACAACTGTTGTTAACAACAAAATAACCAGCTTACCATAATATCCTCATATTAACTACTGGCGTTCCAGTCCATTCGTTTCGTATGACATGGACGGCAGCGGATAGGTGGACTTCATGTTTTATTGCTACAAGTATTCATGAGTTAAAAAAGGATAATTAAAAAAACATGTTTAAAAATTACAACGAATATTTTATTCCGCCACAATCTATAAACCATAAATAAATATCATAAATACACCCATACCCTTCATTACAGCATAATTTAATATTATTTTGTCAAATGGTTTTCAAATATAACTCTATCACATTATCATAACAAAATAGGTAGTTCCAAGCAAGTGTTCAATACCTTAATATATAAAAACATTTTCGTAGCCACTTTACAATTCGAAATAGTAGAATTTATGAATGACATTAAAACATTTTTTGTACTTTCCAAGATAATAAGGGCCGTATAAATAATTCGGATTGGCCAAAGTCAGAAAAGAAAAGTTGAGGTGTGGGGCGAAATTCAAGATTTGAAATGAGGATTAGAATCTTGAAGATTGATCGAAGCTGTTCTTGGGATTGGTTTATTAATACGGCCCTTAAATGTTGTTTCCTTCATTTACAAATAAATAATTTATTCACCATTGGGTAACTGACATAGATAATTTGAATTGAATTAAAAAGTCACTGACTTCAAATTTCAGTGGACTTAACAACAAAATAATTATTAGTTAATTTTAAATAAATTAAGACAAGCAGCCAAGCAGCCATTGTCCTACATTTTTTCATTCTGTATTTAAATTCTGTATTGAATTAATTTTGATGAATACTTTTATGATGTGAAATTTTTCAATGAATAATCTTTGCCCGACTGCGCAACGCAAAGCAGGGTTATTTGCTTATCATTACAAAGATGTAAGATTTCTATTATACTCATAATAAAAGTCTGCTTTTACAGAGATCAGAAATTGTACTCTACGTGTTACGTTACGGTTTCTACTCTAATTCGGTTAAAAAAATATTTTTACTAAATCGAAATAATTTTGACTTAGTTAGAAAGTTTAAACAAACAATTTGTCTCAAAATAAAACACTTCTCATTTTTGATAAAGAATTTTCAAACCGCTTTTTCGATCGATCGATTTTCTTTTTTTACTATATTTTTCGTACAACATACAATCATTGAAATATATTTACTATGCTTTCCATTTACTAAATCAGGGGCTAATACAATTAAAGAGTTGAAGTAGGTACTGATTTTATGAAAACCTACAAAAATGTAGATTAAATTTTTGTAATAAGTCATAATACATAATATGTATGTATTATACACAGTTATAAGCACGACTCTGAAAACAACTAAACTCATTTAATTTTTATATCATCACATTGCTCTTAAATACATAAAACAAAATTATACAAAATTACCGTAACCAAAAGTTACCTCATAATGGTGCTTTACCATCTATATTATAATTTCACATAGATTATTATAATGATCGTCTTTTTTTAGAAAAACAACAATTTTTACACATACTCGTATATAGCAATGTCGGAACCTCGTCGGAATACCCTGAACACAAACACTTTTGATATTATTTCCATTGTTTACAACAAGAATTAGTCTCGACTAAATTAGCGTGGGGTCAAAAATCATCGAACTAAATTTGAAGGTTCATAAATTATCTACGAAAGAGCACCAGATAAGCATTATCTACAAATAATTTAAACTAACAATATAATGACAGGAATAAACAACCATAATGATCCATTAGTAGGGATCCATATCCAGTAAAAAGGGCTTCTTTATTTCATTACCAGCATGTATTCGTTTGTATAATACACATATTTAAAATTTAAAACGAGTTTAAAGGCCCGTACACATGTAGATATCATTTACTTAAGCATTTAATTTAACCCAGATGATCTGAAGCTGAACATACTCATTGGTCCTTACAAAACGGAGTAGTCCTTATAATTTACAAGTTTTAAGTTTACAAAAATATAATCTTCAAAGATAAAATATTACATTATTTTTTTATAATGGTATTATTCACGCGCTTCGATCAATAACGTAACTGAATAGCGCTATGTTTTACGTTAAAATTGGTTTACAAACGAATATACGGACAAAATTATCTGTGCATCATTAATAACGATTTGTTTGATGCTCAAATCTTCCGGTTTGATTCGACCAAATCATTCGATGTTTTAACCATCGATGTTCGTAGAAGTTTATTTCCATTCGGTCCAAAGCACCATTGATAAGCTGTTACCTTTTATTTGCTGCTTATTATGTAGCTAGGTTTAGGCAGAATTTGATGACAAAGTGGCTCAACCGGTCCTAACCTAGTTTTATTATTGATCGAAAATCACATGAAACATATACCACAGTCAGTTTATTATAAATCTCTTCCAACGAACAAACCTGTCAGGTACTGAAGTGTGAACATTTATTTACTAGCTGTTCTGCGCATCTTTTTTATCTGTGGCCTTCGACGCGAAGGTTTGGTGGGTCATCAGTTGTCTGAAGAAGCCGTCCTTCGCTATCAGCTCCTTGTAAGGGCCCTTTTCCACGATCACCCCATCGCCTATGACCGCGACCTCGTCCGCTGACTGTATGGTACTCAGACGGTGTGCAATGGTCAGAACAGTGCGGTCTCTACTGATCTCCTTCAACGCCTTGTCTACCAGGAACTCGGAATACGAGTCCAATGCGGACGTAGCCTCATCTAGGATCAAAATTTTTGGGTTCTGAAACAGATTAATGCTCAGATAAGAAATAATTATACTCTAAAATTTTTTTTTTAAAAAGCTTTTATAACTTTTTTTTTATTTTCATGCATTGTCATCGGAACCTAATATGTGTGCCAAATTTCAGCTCGATAGCTTCAGTGGAAGTGGGTGAAATATTGATTGCAAGATTCCAGGACATACATGAATGAATACATACATACGAGTGAAGTTAAATAAAAGCTTTTAAAATATTAATATTAAAATATCTCATTTATTTTATTTTTGCGGTGAATTTTTTGATAGTAAAATAAAATCTGTAAACCATTATCAAAGATATCTATAAAATGTTATGTAAATGGTGCATCACAATGTCCTACGGTCTTATTCATAACAAAATAATAAACCTATTTTAGCTAGTGTCTTTCGTTTTTAATCAGAATTGACAAAAAAGTTGTTTGAATTGACAAAAATATTTTATCAATTTATAGCTGATAGGTTTATGAATTTGTTATGAATTAGACCCGTCTATGTTCTCTGAGAATTAGATGGATTTGAGCCATTTAAGAATGTCTGCCTGATTTTTATATGTTGACTAGTGGACGCACGCAGCTTCGCTCGCGTGGATTTAGACATAACAATAGTTTCATTTACACCTAGTAATATTATATAGCCTATGCCACTCAGTGAAGATGCAGCTTTTTAATGATGAAAGAATTTTTGAAATCGGTGCAGTAGTTTTTGTGTGAAAACATTACAAACAAATCATTCCTATTTAAAATCTTATTACATATAATATTTCTTGTGTACGTGAACTCCTCTTAAACAGTTGATGAAATTTTTTGTGTGTGTTCAAGGGAATTCGAGAATGGTTTAGATTCACAATTTTGTCCACTGGAAAATGTTTTTTAAACACTTTTATTTTAGTATTTTTAACCGTCGTTCATTAACGTGAAGCGTCGCGTCACATTGACATTTCCTATGGCAGAACAACGTTTGCGGGGTCAGCTAGTATTAGTATAGATTATTGCGACCCTTTTGCTTCTGCCTATCGATGACCATATAGATAGTCTATCGTGACTTAGAGCTTAGCTTAGTGGTAGGTAATTATTGTAAATTTATCCTAAGGCAAGTTAGGCACCTGTGTAGGATTAGCTATTCATTCAATGATCAATAGCTAATCCTTTGCCTTATATAGATCAGTTAGTAGTTTAAGTAGTTTTTAGTTAGGTACCTAGACTTTGGTCAAGCGTGTCTAATCACCTCATAGCGAAATAAATTATTTGACTTTGACTTTGAACCTACTTTGTCCATCACCACCACTATCTCTTACATCGGGCCTGGGGGCCTGTGGGAGAGTGTAGGGGGGGGAGAGTGTAGGGGGGGAGAGTGTAGGGGGGGGGGAGAGTGTAGGGGGGGAGAGTGTAGGGGGGGGGAGAGTACCGACCTTGACGACGGCCCTGGCGATGGCCACCCTCTGCTTCTGCCCCCCGCTGAGCTGCGAGCCGCCCGCGCCCACCTGCCGCGCCCAGCCCTCCGCGCTGCCGCTCACCAGCTCCTGCAGCTGGGCTGTGGGCCTGTGGGAGAGTGTAGGGGGGGGAGAGTGTAGGGGGGGGAGAGTGTAGGGGGGGGGGGGGGGGAGAGTACCGACCTTGACGACGGCCCTGGCGATGGCCACCCTCTGCTTCTGCCCCCCGCTGAGCTGCGAGCCGCCCGCGCCCACCTGCCGCGCCCAGCCCTCCGCGCTGCCGCTCACCAGCTCCTGCAGCTGAGCTGTGGGCCTGTGGGAGTGTAGGGGGGGGAGAGTGTAGGGGGGGAGAGTGTAGGGGGGAGAGTGTAGGGTGGGGAGAGTGTAGGGGGGGAGAGTGTAGGGGGGGAGATTGTCGGGGGGGAGAGTGTAGGGGGGGAGTGTAGGGGGGGGGAGTACCGACCTTGACGACGGCCCTGGCGATGGCCACCCTCTGCTTCTGCCCCCCGCTGAGCTGCGAGCCGCCCGCGCCCACCTGCCGCGCCCAGCCCTCCGCGCTGCCGCTCACCAGCTCCTGCAGCTGAGCTGTGGGCCTGTGGGGGAGTGTAGGGGGGGAGAGTACCGACCTTGACGACGGCCCTGGCGATGGCCACCCTCTGCTTCTGCCCCCCGCTGAGCTGCGAGCCGCCCGCGCCCACCTGCCGCGCCCAGCCCTCCGCGCTGCCGCTCACCAGCTCCTGCAGCTGAGCTGTGGGCCTGTGGGAGTGTAGGGGGGGGAGAGTGTAGGGGGGGAGAGTGTAGGGGGGAGAGTGTAGGGTGGGGAGAGTGTAGGGGGGGAGAGTGTAGGGGGGGAGATTGTCGGGGGGGAGAGTGTAGGGGGGGAGTGTAGGGGGGGGGAGTACCGACCTTGACGACGGCCCTGGCGATGGCCACCCTCTGCTTCTGCCCCCCGCTGAGCTGCGAGCCGCCCGCGCCCACCTGCCGCGCCCAGCCCTCCGCGCTGCCGCTCACCAGCTCCTGCAGCTGAGCTGTGGGCCTGTGGGAGTGTAGGGGGGGGAGAGTGTAGGGGGGGAGTGTAGGGGGGAGAGTGTAGGGTGGGGAGAGTGTAGGGGGGGAGAGTGTAGGGGGGGAGATTGTCGGGGGGGAGAGTGTAGGGGGGGAGTGTAGGGGGGGGGAGTACCGACCTTGACGACGGCCCTGGCGATGGCCACCCTCTGCTTCTGCCCCCCGCTGAGCTGCGAGCCGCCCGCGCCCACCTGCCGCGCCCAGCCCTCCGCGCTGCCGCTCACCAGCTCCTGCAGCTGAGCTGTGGGCCTGTGGGGGAGTGTAGGGGGGGAGAGTACCGACCTTGACGACGGCCCTGGCGATGGCCACCCTCTGCTTCTGCCCCCCGCTGAGCTGCGAGCCGCCCGCGCCCACCTGCCGCGCCCAGCCCTCCGCGCTGCCGCTCACCAGCTCCTGCAGCTGGGCTGTGCGCGCCGCTTGCATCCACGCCGATTCCTGACCATACAGTCCGTAATATTTAACACGTCTTCAAGAACATAGAAAATGATTCGTAATATGTCTTCAAGAACATAGAAAATGATTCGTAATATGTCTTCAAGAACATAGAAAATGATTCGTAATATGTCTTCAAGAACATAGAAAATGATTCGTAATATGTCTTCATGTACATAGAAAATGAATTCAGCAATAAATATAGCATTGCGAGTTACACTACGTAACTCTGTTTTCCATTTAATATTATTAAATAACAAAGTATTCTTTAATTTTAAAAACATTTGCTGTAATTTTATAAAGGTTTGTTATCTTTATGTTATTTCGAACAAAATCGATATGAAAAAACATTATCTATATGTATGATTGTGTATGCATGTACGTTTGTTTATATGTAGGTATGTATGTTAAATTGTAATCTGTATGATATTATGTTGTTCTAAGAATTATAAGTATGCTTAAAACTAAACCGCTGGTCTTGATTTTTTGGTAATCCCGAGGGTTGGTTGGTAGACAATGATTTACCTACGCATTAGGCTCGCCATTTGTACACTGTATATTTTGTATGTGGTTCAATAAACATAAATAAATTAATAAAGACCAAAATGTACAAGTACAGTATCTTTAGGCTTTATAACGTTAAACTAATTAAACAATGTAATAAATTCCCTCGCTTGGTAAGAGTATCTCTACTAAGAGTACGAAAACGAAAACGTAGAACAGCCTGCCATAAAAATCTGCTAAATTCTACACCTCTGAACGCGTAATAATAATACTTTTGTTTATTCGTTATTGTATTTGTATGAATTGTTTAGTAAATTTTATTACATATTAAAAGGGAATCATCATAATATTGATAACGTTCAAAGTTAAAATAAAAATAAAAATTATGGTCGAATTTAAACCACTCAACGACCACTGGTTACTTTAATTGACTATGAGAGTGAAAAGCAACGCAGGCCATTCTGCATTTGTTATATATTTTTTAATACAGTTGCTCAAAAAGTGGCGTATTACAGGGACGTATAGCGTTCGGGAAGTGAGCTATTACACACTCGTGCACTGAGCAAGTAATCACTACGTTTTTAGAGACGGGACTCCGTAGTAAAAAAATAAAACAATATCAAAAACGAAACACATGGACTGGCTCAATGCCAACCTAACCAAATTATAAAACTTCACCCAATGTTGCCAACGTGAACCAAAAAATAGGGAGCCACTGTTGTCGATAAAATAAGATCGATAACATTAGTAAATACTTCAAAATTTCTCAAATAAAAAATCAAGTTAAAAAATAGTTTTTTATTAATTTTATTTCATTTCAATATAGTATATAACTAAGAAGTTATATTTAATTCATTTTCCGCCGCCACTGAAGGATCTGGACTCCGGGTGTGTTGATTCTGGAGGTTCTGCAACAAATGTGGAATGGGTTGTCATATTCATTAATATTTTAACGGGTTAAAACACTATTTTTTGTAGGCAGATTAACGGTTACCTACTATATCGCGACGTTTCGACTTGGTTGCACAAGTATATAGGAGAGGGTCAAAGAACACAATCATCATCATCATCACAACCATTAATGCAAAAACCTTTTTTTTTTCCTATTTGTCACAGCTCAGTCGCTGAACTGATTTTAATGAAATTAGATAAGGAGGAAGTTTAAAGAGGGAATTTACTTAGAGATGGAGGGTAAATAAACTTTTCTTATAAATAGCACTGATACAAAAATGGATTAATCGATAGTCGATAAAAAACTGCACTGCACTAGTGTTTGCGTAAAACATATTCCCACATTTTTATTTAGAAATATTATGTCCTGAAATTCCATAAGTGATAAGATACATTGATTTAGAGTATAGTTAAATTCGTCAAACATACTTACTGATCTTCATCCAGTGGAAATTGAGCCATAAATGTTCGTTTATTGTCTTCCTGCCGACTTGTCCTTAGTCCACATATCTCGCACTTTACAAGTGGCGTATTTAAAATATTTATCAAATATAAATCACTGCACAGGTATAAAGATTATTACACACGATAACGACGCAAATTACTATTAAACAGCTTTAATTTTAATTATAAAACAGAGAACTCGACAGAACAGTAAACTGACATTGTTGATTGACGGATTCTGTCGCCATTAAAAGATCCATGCGTTCATACTAGCTAGCTTTTTTTTTAAACTAAGTTTCGCCAGACTGACTCGTGCTTTTTCTTTACCTTTTCCGAACTCGTGCGTTTTATTTCCCAACTGTCAAAATAATGTCTATTAAAAAGAAAAAACCAACCACGAAGATTTTACTAAAAAAAATTCATAGAAGTTTTTATGATTCATGCAAATATTTCTAAAAAGAAGCTACTAATTTGTTTCAATATCAGATTTAATGATTTGATTCAATGAGTTAGGTTAGGTTTCACTTCATTTCATCGCATTAAATTTCATGTCAATAAAAAAATTCTACTGAAGACTTGGCTGTATGGGCATAGTTCCCTTTGCCTACCCAGAATGGGTGAAGAAAACAAAAAAAAATCTCTGCAATACTCTGTATTCTTTTACGGTTGGCGCCATTTTCCAAAAATGTTCTTTGCTAGTTTAATTTGTGTTTTATTATTTTATTTTAATTACTTCATTTTTTCGCAACTGTATTAAAAATAGTTGTTCAGTACACGTGCGGAACCGTCATTGCAACTTGTTCCGACTGTCAACCCTCGCCTTCGGCTCGGGTAGACATTTGTCGGAACTCTTTGCAATGACAGGCTTTCCGCACTTGTAGCGAAATATACTATATTCTAATTATTTTTTATTTCTTAGATCCGCCTTTTATGGTTGCTAAGGTTTGAGTTAAATTTAATTTGAAACGTTTATAGTCAAGAACATGTTCTATGCATGTTGGCTTCACGACCGCTACTCGTTTCCCATGCAAACATTCCACAGTTTATTATCGTTGGGTAAGTCGTTACGCTATAGTGGAGAAATTATATGGAGCTCTATGCAGGTAGATATTGTTGTAACCATCCAAACCTCGACTTACCTTTTCATCTTCGTTCTGTTCCTGATCATCTAATGCACCATACAGAATATTATCCTTTATTGTACCACTAAATAGCACCGGTTCCTAAAAACAAATTTCATTGTGTATTAATTTGCTCGCTTTCCCACGTTTTTATCATCACAGTTCCTTGTATGCAAATAATGTAATTGTAATGACCTAGAAAACAACCAAAAAATATCTCGACCTCCAGAATTATTAAAAGGATTATAGTCCCGTGAATATGCATCTTTAGGTGTAGCCGACAACGAAACTTTTCAGAGCACACACAAACACAATACAGTGGTATAAAAAATTATTATCACTCGGATGTATAGGGTGTAACAGTGATTCTTTACCGGGTGTCTTTTCTATCTTATAACTATTAAAAAATCCCAATCCCCCCCAAAATTGTTTTATCAAGTTAAAAAGAGGTACCTATGTTACCTCGTAGTATTTAGTGTTTGCAAATAGCACATTTCGTTAACGTCCGCTCTTAATTTCATTTCGCAATAACAAAGATTAAAACAATACAACTTTTTATTATTGTTAATTAAATAAGTCAACTCACGGCGGCGTACTAAAAAATTACAGTTATTTCCAGAGTGAATTTACCTCTTTTTAATACGTTCAGAACTGATACTTTAACATGTCTACCTTTTTTTACACTTCATAAATTCATGAAGGCACGTCATCACAGCATCCGTCGAAGTTGTGTCGTTTCGGGGCCTACTTCCAGCAGTTAACAATGCTGTTTGATAGATGGATGGATGGATCAATGAAATCGATGGAAGCATATATACCTGACTCCACCAATCCGCAATGGGTCAGCGTGGCGGCGTATGCTCTAGACATCTCGCAGGTCTCTGTGCGGGAGACCCGTGCCCAACAGTGGGACGTCTATGAATTGGAGCTAGTTATACATACCTGACTGACATAGCCAATGTGACTCCGGAGCCACACCGGGTCCAGCTGCTTAATGTCCACCCCGTCCAGCAGTATCCGGCCCCCGTGGGGGTCGTACAGCCGCAGCATCAGGGCGGCCACGGTGCTCTTCCCGCACCCGGAGCGGCCCACCAGCGCCACCGACCTCCCGGGCAGGAGGTGCAGGTTCATACCCTTGATGAGGGGGGCGCCTTCGTACCGGTAACTAACATTCTCCAGTATAATTTCGCCTTTCGGTCTCTCTTTTGGTCTAAGACCACCTAAAATGTTCAGATCGATATGTTCAGAATTGTATAAATTGTTAATTACATACAGAGTTTAATACGAACTATCGTTTAGCGTGTCCATAAGGTTGTATAGCGTGTTTTTACATATGCATATGTATTTTTATATCGTCGAAGAAATTGAAAAAGCGCAATGTTACATTGGTCTAAGTACTACACTGATTTTTTTTTTATTTGAATTTTTATTATTAAATATAATAAATAAATGCTACACAGTAACAACCCCGCGGCAGTTAGAGTTTGCGGTACACAAACAATACTATTAAAATTAAGGAAACAATACAATTCAATACATAACTTGAGTACACATATTTACCTGTGAATTCACCAGGTTAAATATACAAGTAAATATATGTCAGTACAAACCTATTAAGTTAAACCAAATTTTACAACAAAGTTTAGATTACGGTACCTACTAATTTTTATAATTTCAGTACTAACCGACAACTGGAATGCTCGGCTGCCTATCTATAATCTGCCACAGCCTTGTCGCGGCGCCCATTCCCTTGTTCAGCTCAGTGTAAAAGCTACTCAGGCCCCCTATACTGATGCCCACGTATGCCGCGTACAGTAAAAACGAGGTGAGATTGCCCACCGTCAGTTCCTCACTCGCCACCATACCACCGCCATAGTACAACACTAGTATTATAATCGCGTTCCCTGATAGGCCCGTCTGTAAACATTTCACATTGTAATTATTTCATTCAATAATACGATATTTTTTAATGGCGTGGCGTCTATGTCTAAAAAAGTGGCTGCCACTTCTCAATTGACCTTAGGTAGCCATAGGTAAAAACTGCAATTCTGTTGAAAAATTGCGTTCATAGCGTTTTTACACGAATCATATACCAAATGAAAGCTAATGTTTTTCAGGGCAGGCTGCATCTGAATGCACTTTTGAAATTGAAATTTGAAAGTGCCCGCAAATCAGGGCTGCCAGCTGTTAAAGATGCATAAGTAATCCCTGTTCTTTACCACCAGCTATATGTACCCATATTTATGACAAATAAATGATTTGATTTGATTTGATTTGATAAGAGCGCGCGAAAGTTAGCGCACCAAACCGTCCATCCATTTTTCATCAAAGGCCGCCGATGCGAGGCTTTTTTTAAATGGCGGACTTGTAGGTCTACCAAGTTCCATACAAAAATGTTTAAACCCCTTTACATTTAATTAAATAATAATTGCTGCACCAATACGCTCTAGAGAAGCGTAGTGGAGTATGTATAAGACCTTCCTCATCTGTGAATGTGGGAGAGCTTGCCCAACAGTGGGACGCCAATGGATTTTACTGTAGCTAAGAAAAAAAAAATTTGCAGTAATGGAACAAAAACAATTACTATGTATTGCGTGGTGTGACATTGTTAGTAATTTGGAACCATTGGTGATTTACTGATTAATATAGTGGAATCCAACTCACCATACCATAAAAACTTCCCACGGCCAGGGACTCCTTGTACGCCAATTGCAGCAAATTTTGTATCCTTTTTGCATATAGCTCGCATTCCTTGCGTTCTTTACTAAATGCTTTAACAGTTTTAATGTTGGATATTCTCTCTTCAGCTAACTGTAAAATATATAAGAGAAACATTTTACAACACGAAAATTGTTACACTATAGAGAGAATATTTTTTCAGAATAAAAATGAATAAGGTATATCTCTTTTCTCTATCTCAAACAAGGAACCTACATCTAACCATCTCAGTTGTAAATAGTAGTAGGGAAAGTAGAGGAGCTACTCCGCACTTGGCCAGCGTGGTGGACTAAGGCCTAATCCCTCCCATTCTGAGAGGAGACCCGAGCCCAACAGTGGGACAAAAAAAGGGTTGTTATGATGAGAGTATAAGGTGTAGTGTGTAGAGTATAAAGGTTTTTAATGTTTTGACAATAATCACAACGTGACTTGCCTCTGTCTGACAGACGGGCAGATAGACAAAGAAGCGTCAACGATAGGATTCTATTAAAAAGTATGAAGATGAACGATGATGATGATGAGATGATGAATGAAAGAAGATCCATACTACAAAGCATGGACTTGCCTCGCTCGTCTCGGCCAGGGAGTCCTGCATTTGCCGCGTGATGTTGCGTACGAATCGGCCGTACGTCACCGCCAGCAGCGACACGGGGGGCACCACGCACAACCCAATGAGCGCTAGTGACGGCGACATGTAGAACTGAAATTAACTTAGTTTATGTTATACATTATATTTTATTTATTTTACATATAATTTATGTAATTTAAGTTATATTACTTAAAGAAATTGTACTAGCCGCCATAGCCCAATGGCTCGCTTCGATTCAATGTGATCGAAAAAGTTAAGCAACGACGGGCGCGGTCGGTTTGTGGATGGGTGACCGCTAGTGGCAAAAATTTCATGGACGCTACCGTGCTTCGGAGGGCACGTAAAGCCGTCGGTCCCGGTTGTTTTCAATGCTGGAAACAGTCGTTAAGCCTTACCGAAGACCTTCGGGTGGCTTGAGAACATTCGACACTGGGTTGGCCACTAACCCCTCCACCAATCCGCATTGGAGCAGCGTGGTGGAGTATGCTCTAGACCTCCTGCAGAAGTGTCTGTGGGGGAGACCCGTGCCCAGCAGTGGGACGTCTATGGGTCGCAGCGAGCGACTTAAAGAAATAAGTTGTATCCTAGTAAAAAAATTTTGTAATTATAATTTATCCCATACCACCCCACATCCCTTTCTTTGTCCCACTGTCTCCTCTCAGATTGGAAGAGCTAATCCCTCTGCCTAGGCTTAAGCCTTAGTCCACCACGCTGGCCAAGTGCGGATTGGCAAACTTCGCATGCCTGCGAGAAAGTTATGAAGAACTCTCAAGCATGTAGGTTTCCTCACGATATGTCCTTCACCGTTACAGCAAGTGACATTTCATTTCTTAAATCGCACATATCTTAGAAAAGTAATTGGTTCGTACCGCTTGGGTTTGAGCCCGGACCGCTCGAGTGAGAGACGAGTTCGTGAGAACCGGCTTATTTCCTTTGTGAGAACCGTTCACAAAGGGTCTAGGAGATGTTCATAAAAAGTTGTTTTTTTTAAATAAACTATTGCTGTTGGCCTTAGTAGGTAGCTGAAGCATCCATAGCCCAATGGCTCGCCGTCGATTCAACGTGATCTACAGAGTTAAGCAACGACGAGAGCGGTCGGTTTGTGGATGGGTGACCGCTACTTTACTAAATTTTATGGGCGTATCCTGTGCTTTGGAGGGCACGTTATGCCGTCGCCGAGTCGGTCACGGTTAAGCCTTGTCAAAGACCTTCGGGTGGACATTTCGACACTAGGTTAGCCACTCTACTAACCTCTCATCATTTTATCATAACCATATACAAATCACCAAAGCTTTTATGCTAAAGCACCACAGGGCGAATTTGCTACAAACAACCACTCACCATCATACCAGTTCCAGCGCCAACCATGACGAGAGATCTCAACCCATCGCTGACATTCTGACTTAGATTCCGTCCCACAAGCTGAGTGTCAGCTGACAATCTGTTCACCAGTTCCCCCGTAGACGTCTTGCCAAACCAAGCGGTCTCCTGCCTCATTATTGCCGAGTACACTTGCCTACGGAGTGCTTGTGTCATCCTTTGACCTGAGAATACGTATGTTATAGTAGAGAGCCATTAACACGTTAAATGAAACGCAAATGTATCAAAATGTTTCATTATGTAGTTGATAAATGTCAGTATTTACAGGCAAGCTAGACGGCCGCGTCCGTAGCCCAGTGGCTCGCTTCGATTCAATGTGATCTAAAGTGTTAAGCAACGACGGGCGCGGTCGGTTTGTGGATGGGTGACCGCTAGTGGCAAAAATTTCATGGGCGCTACCGTGCTTCGGAGGGCACATAAAGCCGTCGGTCCCGGTTGTTTTCAATGCTGGAAACAGTCGTTAAGCCTTGTCGAAGACCTTCGGGTGGCTTGAGAACATTCGACACTGGGTTGGCCACTAACCCCTCCACCAATCCGCATTGGAGCAGCGTGGTGGAGTATGCTCTAGACCTCCCGCAGAAGTGTCTGTGGGAGAGACCCGTGCCCAGCAGTGGGACGTCTATGGGTCGCAGCGATAGACGGCCGCAGCTTCAATCGCGTGGAATCAGACATTAACTACCGCAGATACGTTTAAAGTTGTTACCGGTCATTATTGGACAAACTCTACCCAATGACCCCCAAGAAAACGATCGTTAATTTCAGAGTACATATAACATTAGGTAAACTCGAAATAAATGAGAAACTCGTCAAAGTGAAAATCATTTTCACTTTTCCTGGACAAACATAAGTTCTCATTCACTCTTCACTTCACAGATCGTTCATCAACTTTTTCAACGCGTTTTTGAGATTTGAAAATACAAAAATGTTGAATTTGTATTGGAGATCACATTTTAAGTCCTTATTCTCAAATTTAGGACAATCCTATTGGATTATGTGTGTTTTCACGTGAGTACGGACAGACAGACCAGAAAACCAAAATTAAATAAAGCATTTTTGAGTTCTAACCCAACTCGTTTAATTCCCATACATCGAAATTTATGTATGTACAGAAAGACTGCCACTAACTTTTGTTTTATTGTAGTACTAGATGGCGCTGTGTCGATCTCTGAATCACGCTAACAACTGTATCATGTGGAGAAGGTTATACATTTGAGTAAACTTATGTAGCTATAAACAGCAGGTGACATTTAATTGCTATTTTTGACTATGGTAAAAGGGGTAATAGCCTTTAACTTATAATTATATAAATCGCGTAATTTGATAATGAAATGATGTCTTATTTACTTAATATAATATATAACAAAATTATGCTGTAAAAAAAAAATTATTTTAAAAAGCTTTTATAACTTTTTTTTTATTTTCATGCATTGTCATCGGAACCTAATAACTAATATGTATGCCAAATTTCAGCTCGATAGCTTCAGTGGAAGTGGGTGAAATATTGATTGCAAGATTCCAAGACAGACATACATAAGAGTGAAGTTATTAAATAAAAGCTTTTAATTAGGCGGTACCTAACCTAGGTATTATAACCTAGGTATCTATAAAAAACAAGGTTCAGGTACCTCCTTATTTAACTAACATTCAATTAAAATAAATATTATTAGAATATCTGAAACATTTATAAGCTAAGTACACTATTTGTTCGAACTGTGCGATATATATTCCCTTTCCTATATGTTGTCTATTCAGACATGTAATATTGTTTGTTTTAACAATAAGTTTTTTTTAATATCCTGTATTATCTTTGCAGTGCTTGATGAAATAAATTAGTTCTTTCTTAACTCGCATACAAAAAATACAAACTTAAATATTTTTCTTGAATACGAATGGAAAGTTTCCGGGTTAAACTGTCCTTTCCAGGGAATGGACAGTTTGCCCAAATCTTATTAAAAACGGTTCAAGTTGATAACCTTTAATAATGTCAAGTCTTATCTGCTATTGAAGTGATAAATTTCAGTTAATTTTTTATCACATGTTAATTATATAATGTGTTTTACAATTCAACACAACTTGAACTTCTCTGAATACTTAGTTTCCTACTTTGCAGTATTTAGCATATTTCTGCCTTTGAGAAGGTACAAAATACACCTGTGTTTGAATTAATAATTTAAATATGAGAATCCTACTTAGCAGTATTTAGCATATTTCTGCCTTACAACAAACTACACCTGTGTTTAAATTGATAATTTAAATATGAAAACTACTGCATAAATTTGGAGGATCATGAGAAAAACATCCATACTTAATATTATAAATGTGAAAGAAACTCTGTCTGTCTGTCTCGCTTTCATGTCAACTGAACCAATTTAAATGATTGATGAAATTTGGTATACAGATAGTCTCTAGAGCCTGAGAAAGGACATAGGCTACTTTTTAATTGAAAAAAGAATAAACTGAAAATTTGTACAATTTTGGAATATGAGTTCCTATGTGGAAATATTGTGGCCTGTCCCACAAACTTCTACAGTAAAGGGACAAACAAACTGCTATAGTAATGGCTAAATTGTATGTATTTTAAAATATTTGTTGGAAATAAAATTGATATGTTTCCAATATATCAATAGTTCAGTTCTCAAAATTTGACTATCAGTATCATAATTATATCAAGTATACATTAAGTTTATAATAATATGTTCACAGTACAATCAACATTTAAGTTGGTTAAGTAGGCAGTTTATTCTTAAAAACAACAAATAAGTAGAACATTCACCTCACTTGATAACACCATAATAATTGCACTAAATTTTTATCAGTTAGGATGTTAAAAAATGTAGAATACCTAACAGAAGTAATTTGAAGCACTATCAGTTGATTATACATGTTTAGTGTGCACGTTTTTAAATATGTCATGTTAAACCGCTATTTAGAGGATTAAAACAGTAATTTAGGTTCCATAAAAATGCAAACTACTATGATGAATGTTAATTTAAGTAAGTTTATTACCAATAAAGAAAAATAAAGCTGCAGAATAAATAAAAAAAATTGGTTCTATTACTTTTCCATCCAATTGAACTTTTAGAATAGATACAATCAGAGGCATTACCTCAACATAATTTATGGGGATTGGGGAATATTGACTCACCTGATATTGACATTAAATAGACCCGTCCAAAATTACACAACCCACCAATCAGAAAAACTCCACATAACATTAAACATAGGGAATCCAATTTCTCTCTGGCGACACCCAAGTCACTGGTGCTGCTGTAGATGATGTCCAGTACTTTTCCCAACGCAAAAGGCACTGCCATGGTCACACTCGAAGATATTATAAGGAACCCAATGGCACCTAAACAAAGTCATAAATTAGATACGACACTTTATTGGGGCGCAAATCTTCGTGGTGAAACTTGAAGGTGAATGGTACTTACCCGTCAGTGTGAATTTCTCAGGTTCTGCCAAACTAAACAAACGTCTCACATCTGATGGCTTTAATTTAGCATTGATTTTCTTTGAAGTCGATATCGTAGCCTTATCCGCAACATTTGCTACGGCATGGCTTTTCTTTTGAGCGTCTACATGACTAGCGAAAAACCTTGTTTTCATACAGAAAATATCATTTCCGCCGAACAAAGTTCTTTCGTAATAATTTCGTAATGCTGGAACTTTATTACTAGAATATAACCTAAACCCACACTGATAACATGGATTTGCTGGGATCCTGAGAATCAAATTTACATGTCTACTAGATATTTTTACATCAAGACTTTTATTTAGCAATTTCTGTAGCATCTTGTTCAATTTAAACTTTTACACCAAAATGAAAATAAAAACATTCTGTCAGTCACGTTAAATCTGCCAATGTCATTTTCATGTCAAATTATCTGTTATTTTTTTAATACAAGTTTAATAAGGGTTTGATATTTGTTCAAACAGCCTAATAATTGAAAAAAAAAAGAATATATTATTATTAACATTAATATAACCTCATAGACCAATAGTATCGTTTGCAGTTATTGAATCATTTCAATTCACATCTTTTTTATGTGCAACTACTACTTTTTTGATATTTTCAGACTTCCAGTAAACTAGTTATTATATAAAAAAGAACATATTATTAATATAAAGAAAGCTTAAACCCTATTCTATTTATTTACGAAAGAATTATTAAAAACGGTGCAGATTCAGAGGCGGTGTGACTATTGAAGCTTACCGCCCAACTCGGTGACGCTGTAAAGGTCATTAGGATGGTAACTTGTTAGGTTGTTTGTAACAGTAACGAGTCCAACAGAAAAAAAATAGATTATACTTGACGGCGCATGCTTCGATCCATGGCAGGAAATTAAATCAAAAATCAGTTTTTGTTGTTTTCAACTAGATCTATCATACAGTGACATTATTTTTTTAATTTGCGCACGTACCGAGTAGCATGAACATTATTGATCGAAGTATCAGGGTGACTTTTAAGTGACAGAATAAAACTAATTGCGTACAACATTAATTTATATTAGTTCTAGAGCTACACACTGTAGTTTTGTTGCATTTTTTCTTTTTGCGCTATAAAAAGATTGTATCTAGACACTGATAAATGTTTTAAAAAATTGTCTTTAAGTTACTTATTAATACATTTATATTAATTTAAGATAAATATCCACAGTTTATATATTTTTCATATATGTAATATAAAACGATAATATATGTAGTTAGTTAATTCGTATTTTAACTAATATTAAGTAACACAACTACAAAATTCAATTTTAAAAAGTTGATTATAATCAATTTTTGACTGAAGTGCTCAAAACATATAAATTATAATTGTAATGACACATCATAATGCATCATTCTTATTAATTAAAAGTCACTTGCTGTAACGGTGATGGACACATCGTGAGGAAACCTGCATGCCTGAGAGTTCTTCTGATGTTCTCGAAGGCATGTGAAGTCTGCCAATCCGCACTTGGCCAGCGTGGTGGACTAAGGCCTAATCCCTCCCGTTCTGAGAGGAGACCTGTGCCCAACAGTGGGACAAAGAAAGGGTTGTGATGATGAATGAATACATCTTTGAGATAATCAATTTTTGACTGAAATGCTCAGAACATATCATTTATAATTACATAATACATCTTTGAGAATTTCATTTTTTATTTTCCATAAAAATTAAGTACAATTAAATTAAATTGATAAATATAATAGGTTGTTGAAAAAATACACATTTCAAATAGTTTATCCAATGCTGTCCTGTGTTATTTAATGTTTGTCAAACAACTAATTACTCCATGTATATCATAGCAGTAAGGTTGTTTATAGATCAACTATAGTTATAGTTATTAGTATAGTTGATCTATAAACAACCTTGTTGATACATAATTACACGTTTATATGGATTTTTTAAATATCTTAGTAGTAATATAACTTTATTTTATAATGGCACATAATGCATAAGCTTCAGACTGGTAAAATTAATAACTCTTGAACAGACAGGCTTGGACAGAATTTTACACCCACATGTAATTAAATTAAATATTTCCCTATTCATGATTTATATGGTAACTCTGCAAAAGTTAATATAAAGGTCGGTGAAAAGAAATTATTTCTAATACCGTCAAGTCAGAGGTTTTCCAGCTGTCAAATCTGAAAATTCGCCAGTGTTTTATCAAGATCACACACAAACGGTTTTTCCTATTCGGCATTCTTAAACGATTTTGTCGTGTACAGTATATACGTATTCGGTATTCACATTCATACGTTTTTCTTACACGGTAGAATCGTCTATATAAGACGGACAATATTGACGTTAGGACTCATTGCGTGTGCTCATTAATTTTAGATACAAAATACCGTATGTACTGCCACTGAGCTTTTTTGCAATATGCGGCTCAAGTGAAAAACATTTCGTTAAACCATAAGATCTTAACGTACCTTTCGGCAAACCAATCGATATATTTAGTTCTCATTTTTACCCATAGCTTCACCCGCGGAGAAAATAAACAAACGATTATAATCTTTCTGACAGAAAATATTCGTTTGCAGTAAAAAAAGTAATGAAATGATCCCGGAAGCGCCAGGTTGCATCATAATCTTGTCATTTGATAGTTGTTGTACGTTAAGAATTAGTATCAGCGCCATCTGACGTTATACCAGACAACTTTCCAATAAACGTGCATCCTAAGGAAACATATTTCCGGGATAAAATAAAACCTATGTGCTAATCTACATATGTGCCAAGTTTCATCCAAATGCATTTGTAATTTTTGCGTGATTGAATAACAAACGTCATTCAAATATTCAAACATCCAAACTTACAATCTTACACATTTATAAGATTAGAAGGATAAAAAAAAACATACGTTATAGGCGAACTGTAAGTAGCACTATAACTTGTTTTCATTAAGTATAAACAGAATGGATATGAAAAAACGTAGGAACTACTGGTTTCTAGTTTTCTCTTACTAGAATTCTTACGGGTAACTATTCTTACTCTGATATAACTAAAATCTACAACACATATAGTCAGTTATCATCAGGACAATATCGGCGATGACAACAGCGAAAATATAAGTTGTTAAAATAACATTAATTTAATTTAATTCTACTATAAATATTAATTTTACTTAAATGGAGAAAATCAAAGTGAAATCATGTGTTACAGCAGCATTAAAAGTTACTACTAACATTCAAGTGATAGTTGTAAATAGATTAGGAACACAATTTTAATACTTTTTCATTACTTCTTGTGACTGATATCAGAGCCTAAATTTAAGTATTGCTGTTGAAAATCATAGTACCTAACAAAAATGTTGTATGAGGTTAAGCTTGTCATTAACTGTTTAATTAAATTAAATCAGTCATTAACAATTAAAGTTTTGAGCCTAGGAGTAAACGATGGATACAGAAAATAAAGGGCAAGAAAGTAAATAAATATCTTAATGTAAATTCCTTGAGTAAATATAATATAATAATAGTTAATCAATTTATATTGCACTACAACGACTACTTGTACACCAAATTCATTGACATCGAATAATTATTCATATTAAATCTTTAATATGTACTATATATCTTCTTTTATAATACACATTGTTGTATTGTTACATTATAAAATGTCATGGTCTTTCAAGAACACAATGGTGTTCCTTACTGAGTGTAATATACTTTGTAGTAAAGGGTTTTGTTCCGCCATAAGCTGTAGGTATTGTCGAATTTAAGTAAATATACACCTTCTCCTGGATATGTGTGCGACCCACTGTAAACCTGCAAGTTAATCCAATTTTAAACCAATGCATGTCTCCACACTTTTTTTTACACCACCACTAAAACTGCAAACAACTCACTCTTTCACAGATGCGATTCCCGCTTTACGAGGTCCCTTTTTTGTACAAATAAAAAAGCCTAATCAGAACCTAAACTAACAAAACTACGAGTTGACGAGTTTTTGCTTGGTAAAACGTGGTGGTAATTATAATTAAGTTTTTTTATTCTTAAAAGACCACGGCCAACCACGTCTTACATTACGATAGTGAAAACTGTATTCCATTCTACAATAAATTACCCAGAAATTACTTATCTATCAGAGAATAAATTTAAATCTTCCACTACAGAAAACCTAAATTAAGCTTTCTATAAAACAACAAATAAGCACTTGGTGAGATGCAATGTATCTCCAGCTCCACTTAAAGTTCAGTGATAATGTACCTTAATCGAATTATAAAATTGTACATTTTGAAAAGAGTAACACCGAGATTCTTGCCGTGATAGTCTCTCATCGAGCATCAACTTTGTAGTGTTCATTAAGCCTTTAAAAATACTAAATATATAAGATTTTTATATATAACTGAAAAAGTAGTAATTCCTTACCTCCATATGACAATCCCTGCGGTAAATAGGCACGATTAAACTGATTGGCGGTTTCTGATTACTGAGGGCGCGGGTCTCGCCACCGATCTCTACGTCATTTGTAGACTCATTGAATTCTGTAACAGCACAACAGCGGAATTTTACTAATCATTCTTACCTCATTACTTTTTTTATGTCTTAAAACCACACAGAAACACAATTACTTTAAAAAATTATCATTTACATGGATTAATACCACACCCTGCTAACCATATTATTATATGTATAGTTTTTTTAAACTCATAAGAATCTCGTTCATAGTAAGTCATTAATGCGCTGGCATCCTTCTTTTAAATGAAATCCTTAGACGATAAGGACCAAGAGGGCCTACTGTAAATACCACGCCAATGGCCAACTAGATGATTCGGAGGAAAATTGATTTTATTTTCTATACAAAATTACCGT
Source organism: Carterocephalus palaemon (assembly GCA_944567765.1). Taxonomy (NCBI): domain Eukaryota; kingdom Metazoa; phylum Arthropoda; class Insecta; order Lepidoptera; family Hesperiidae; genus Carterocephalus; species Carterocephalus palaemon. The sequence continues at coordinate 7,917,330 of OX155651.1, read as the reverse complement.
TATAATATCACATATATTATTTTTTTAGATGGATTTCTCTATTTTTTTTGTTTTAAACCATCGCTGAAATAAAACGAACAAAACAGACCACACAGTATTGAAATAGCTTCGGTAGTTTTCGAGTTTTACAGATACTAACGAACAATGATCCATTTTTATATAGTACTAGCTGACCCCGCGAACTTTGTTCCACCTTATAAGCAATAAATGAGCAGAATGTTTTATTTAGGATAGTCGCATCGCTGCGACCCATAGACGTCCCACTGCTGGGCACGGGTCTTTCCCACAGACACTTCTGCGGGAGGTCTAGAGCATACTCCACCTCGCTGCTCCAATGCGGATTGGTGGAGGGGTTAGTGGCCAACCCAGTGTCGAATGTTCTCAAGCCACCCGAAGGTCTTCGACAAGGCTTAACGACTGTTTCCAGCATTGAAAACAACCGGGACCGACGGCTTTACGTGCCCTCCGAAACACGGTAGCGCCCATGAAATTTTTGCCACTAGCGGTCACCCATCCACAAACCGACCGCGCCCGTCGTTGCTTAACACTTTCGATCACATTGAATCGAAGCGAGCCACTGGGCTATGGACGCTACAAGCGCTAGGATGACGCTGTTAGGATAGTAAATAAGTATAAATAAAAAAAATCAAGCATTTTAATGATTCTTTATTGGCCATGTATTTTGGTGCATGGATTGCACTTTACAGTAAAGCGACATTTTTACGACATTTTTCGTTTTATTATCAGGCGCAAGAACAAATAACACTGATGGTCTTTCGACCAGTGAAATATGAAAAAATATCATCGTATCATATGAACGATGTGTTTCAGATATTTGTTGCAGTTGCCCAGTATCGCGACGTTTAAGCACAATATCGCGTATTTCCAAGTTTTCAACAATCAGGATGGCAACTTCATCTATTGTTAAAGCGTTAAATGTGCGTTCGTGTGTTTCAAATTGTCGTTTATCCGCTCTGATCACGACTTTGTAGTCCTCATTTGGCATGCGCTCCAAAGCACTCTTGAACAGCCTGACCAACGCATGATATTCTTATGTAGCTGCTGCAGATCTTGAAGATTTGCTCTTTTCATTGCTGCATTGATATTTTGACGTCGATCAAGTTGTTCCTCCTTGTAGCGGCATGGTATTGTTAATAATATATTTATAATATCGGCGTACATATATATCAATGATATCGGCACATTAAGCTAATAGAAACTCGAAACAAACACATCAACCGGTCGACTTCAAAAATTTCAAATTGTCATATTTTCAACTGTCAGTAAAAAAAAAACGGAACGGTCTAAAAAGTCCTATAGCAGTCCCCTGGTTCTAAGCTACCTCCCCACCAATTTCCGTTCACGCGTGATGGCGTGACCAAGGGATATAGGAGATATATATATTCCACTTCCATAGAATTCAGTGTTTTTTTTTTATGGATAAAAGATAGCAAACGAGCTTGCAGCACCACCCATCCGCTGCCGCCCATGACAACTGTAACTGACTTTGAACAAGACTCAATTAGGGACTGGGATGGTTAGTCCAATTAGTTGAGAGAGTTAATTAGAACATTAGTTGGTCAGTTCGTTAGTAGGTATAAGGACTGGGGACTGTTAGTGATAGTTAGTCCTGTTAGTTGGTGTTAGTAATAGTCCAGTTAGTACTTGTTAGTAGGAGTCTCGTTCTAAGTCAGTCACAGATGTGTTGCTACCCTTGAGGACTAATATGGTCGCCTCTAAAGAAGTGTAACCGGAAACCACACCTTTCCAACCGGACCATAATTGCTTTAAAAACAATTATATTACACGGCAGAAATGGTACTAGGTGCCGTGGCGGGCGGTGGTACTGCCCCGGGCGAACTCTATATGGAACCAATTAGCTTTCATATAAAGCCTATTTGGTTCCCTATAGGCTCTACCACCTATAATGTTAAAAATGTGCTCATAAACTGACTTGACGTTGTGCTCGTTGTCCGCAGACGCAGCGGAAACTGAAAACATGGCACGTTTTCGAGGCTTCACTTTACACCGCCGCCAAAGGTTCTGATGCCTTCAAGATCAACAAGACAAGGATTGAAAAAAACCGCGGACGGCGTTGCTTAACTCGATCGATCAGCGCTTCAGTCACGAGCTTAGATGATTCCCTGGTGCCTGGACCCGAGACTTCCGACCACTGTCCCGGATTCAAATCCGAGACAGATAAAATATTTGTACTCAGGTCATGAATGATAAATTGTGTGTGTGTTGTTGTCTGTGCGTCCGCTACCTGCAACACAGGCCTAAGCCTGCCGCGACGGTGTGAATGTGTTGCGTTTATACTGGTCCCTCCTAGAGCCATAGTTGAGGTTGCGAGGATGCGCGCCTATGGGTAGATTAGCTTGTTTTATATGGGATGGGTCCTATATAGTTATTTATTGGTAATATAATGTTTTACACGTCAAAGATCTTATAATGTAATTACTATATAAAAGCGTACCAAAAGTGGATAAACAAGTAAAAAAATAAAATAAAATAAGCATATTTCAGTAATAAACCTACCAAAACAAAGTTTAAAAAATTTGATAAAAATTACATGTCAGAGTACAAAAACAGTAAAAATGTCAGTTATCAAAATGTCAATATAAAAATAAAAAAGTGTAAATACTTATACAATTTAAATAAATTATATTTAATATTTAAATTATATTATATAGGTTCTACCATACGTGCACAAGCATAGCACGCGAGAAACGCACCGTCATCGCCGTAGCCGTCGTCCTCTACGTCTTCCTCGTCGCTCTCGGACACGTGGATAGTCATCTCGCTCGTCGGAGACTTACTCCACTCGAAGTACAAACCGAATCCTGTAAGCAAAGGTCAACTGCATCAAAAATAAATATCTTATCGCTGAGCAGCGATTTAAGAAATTAAATGTCACTTGCTATAACGGTGAAGGACACATCGTGAGGAAACCTGCATGCCTGAGAGTTCATCATAACGTTCTCGAAGGTATGTGAAGTCCGCCAATCCGCACTTGGCCAGCGTGGTGGACTAAGGCCTAATCCCTCCCATTCTGAGAGGAGACCCGTGCCCAACAGTGGGACGTCTATGGGTCGCAGCAAGCAGCGATCTCTTCCAGGCACATTGCGAGTCTACCTATACTATTATTATAAAGAGGAAAATTTTTTTATTAATGTTTTCTAACACAAAAACTACGGGACCGATGTCAACAATTCTTTCACCATTAGAAAACTGCATCTTCACTGAGTTACATAGGCTATATAATATTAATAGGTGTAAACGAAACTATTGTTATGTCTAATTCCATGCGAGCGAAGCTGCGGGCATCCTCTAGTTTATTATAGATTAAAAGGTAAAGGCGCGCACAGTCAAGAAAAAGGAAAAGATACACTTACAAGACATACATAAAATACATACATCAATATTACTTTATACGGGCAATAACGAGATAAGTACCTTAATGGAAAGTACAATACGAAACAGGGAACAACAGAAGAAGCGAATTAATAGCGATGAGAGGTTATTTAAGTTGGTGTTTAAAGGATTTCAGAAATGTTGCTTTGTGGATAAATAAATAAAAATTTAAAAAAAAAATGTCTAATTATTCCATTAATAACACCAAGACACTAATTATAAATACCTGTAATAACAATATAGTTTATAAATTTACTCTAATCTTAGGTTTAAACAATAAATAACATTGAAAAAGTGTATTATATCAATTGTTAGCAGCAGTAATAGAGCAGTAATACATCATTATTGATATCATTGTTTAAATAAAATATTATACGTAATACAATTTTATTAATCGCTGCAACCCATAAAGTCCCTCTGCTGGGCACGGGTCACCACAGACTGCTGCTGGAGGTCTAGAGCATACTCCACCACGCTGCTCCAATGCGGATTGGTGGCCCTAGGGGTTAGTGGCCAACCCAGAGTCGAATGTTCTCAAGCCACCCGAAGGTCTTCGACAAGGCTTAACGACTGTTTCCAGCATTGAAAACAACCGGGACCGACGGCTTTACGTGCCCTCTGAAGCATGGTAGCGTTCATGAAATATTGCCACTAGCGGTCACCCATCCACAAGCCGACCGCGCCCGTCGTTGCTTAACTATTTCGATTACGTTGAATCGACGCGAGCCATTGGGCTATGGACGCTACGATTTAAATTTAAAAAAATTATAAATACAATTTTATTAATATTTTTAGATAATTAGGATTATCAGTGTTTATAACTGGAACTAAAAAGCGGTGACAGCCCAGCAGCGGCTATCGAACTCGCCTCTCATTCGAGCGGTCCGGGTTCAAACCCCAGTGGCACGCACCAATGACTTTTAACAACAAGTTGTGTGCGTTTTAAGAAATTAAATGTCACTTGCTATAACGGTGAAGGACACATCGTGAGGAAACCTGCATGCCTGAGAGTTCATCATAACGTTCTCGAAGGTATGTGAAGTCTGCCAATCCGCACTTGGCCAGCGTGGTGGACTAAGGCCTAATCCCTCCCATTCTGAGAGGAGACCCGTGCCCAACAGTGGGACGTCTATGGGTCGCAGCGATAACTGGGAAATAGATCCTTCGTACCATACCGCCATGGTCGAAACTCACCAATATCGTAGTGGTCGGTGGCGAAGGCCCAGGTGAGCGCGCGCGCGCGGCGGTGCGTGGGCACGCGGATGGTCACCGTCTCCCCGTGGCCCACCGTCAGCCGGCCGCCGCCGTCGCGCGCCGACTGCTTGAACTGCTCCATGCCACCACCGCTCCACGCTGCTAAGGCCTAATCCCTCCCATTCTGAGAGGAGACCCGTGCCCAACAGTGGGACGTCTATGGGTCGCATCGATAACTGGGAAATAGATCCTTCGTACCATACCGCCATGGTCGAAACTCACCAATATCGTAGTGGTCGGTGGCGAAGGCCCAGGTGAGCGCGCGCGCGCGGCGGTGCGTGGGCACGCGGATGGTGACCGTCTCCCCGTGGCCCACCGTCAGCCGGCCGCCGCCGTCGCGCGCCGACTGCTTGAACTGCTCCATGCCGCCACCGCTCCACAGGTCACAACTCACCAATATCGTAGTGGTCGGTGGCGAAGGCCCAGGTGAGCGCGCGCGCGCGGTGGTGCGTGGGCACGCGGATGGTCACCGTCTCCCCGTGGCCCACCGTCAGCCGGCCGCCGCCGTCGCGCGCCGACTGCTTGAACTGCTCCATGCCACCACCGCTCCACAGGTCACAACTCACCAATATCGTAGTGGTCGGTGGCGAAGGCCCAGGTGAGCGCGCGCGCGCGGTGGTGCGTGGGCACGCGGATGGTCACCGTCTCCCCGTGGCCCACCGTCAGCCGGCCGCCGCCGTCGCGCGCCGACTGCTTGAACTGCTCCATGCCACCACCGCTCCACAGGTCACAACTCACCAATATCGTAGTGGTCGGTGGCGAAGGCCCAGGTGAGCGCGCGCGCGCGGTGGTGCGTGGGCACGCGGATGGTCACCGTCTCCCCGTGGCCCACCGTCAGCCGGCCGCCGCCGTCGCGCGCCGACTGCTTGAACTGCTCCATGCCGCCACCGCTCCACAGGTCACAACTCACCAATGTCGTAGTGGTCGGTGGCGAAGGCCCAGGTGAGCGCGCGCGCGCGGTGGTGCGTGGGCACGCGGATGGTCACCGTCTCCCCGTGGCCCACCGTCAGCCGGCCGCCGCCGTCGCGCGCCGACTGCTTGAACTGCTCCATGCCGCCACCGCTCCACAGGTCACAACTCACCAATATCGTAGTGGTCGGTGGCGAAGGCCCAGGTGAGCGCGCGCGCGCGGCGGTGCGTGGGCACGCGGATGGTCACCGTCTCCCCGTGGCCCACCGTCAGCCGGCCGCCGCCGTCGCGCGCCGACTGCTTGAACTGCTCCATGCCACCACCGCTCCACATGTGCGCCTCTTCCACTGGCGGGAACCCATCTGCGGGTCATATATCATCACTAGCTGACCCGGCAAACGTTGTTTTGCCATGTATATTATCTATATTATAAAAATGAATCGCAAAATGTGTTGGTAAGCGCATAACTCAACAACGCCTGGACCAATTTGGCCAATTCTTTTTTTAAAATGTTCGTTGAAGTTCAAGGATGGTTTTTACGGTGAGAAAAATTTGAAAATTCATCCCCTAAGGGGGTTAAACGGGGGTGCAAAGTTAGTATGAAGCTTTGCCGTTTTTGAAGTTATTGAATGTGTAACGCGAGCGAAGCTGCGGGCGTCCACTAGTTAAAAATAAAAATCACGATGGAAAAATAGGGGTTGATCGTAGAGGGTTGAAAATTTTGGGTTGTATGTATTTTCTAATGTTGTATCATAAAAAAATAAAAATAAAAAATTTCGTCAAAAAATTAAAAAACAAAAATTTGGGGTGGACTACCCTTAACATTTAGGGGGATGAAAAATAGATGTTAGCCGATTCTCAGACCTACTGAATACGCATATAAAATTTGGTAAAAATCGGTCAAGCCGTTTCGGAGGAGTATGGCAACGAAAACTGTGACACGAGAATTTTATATATTAGATCATCAGTCTTTATTGGTCCACTGCTGGACATAGGCCTAAACAACTCCACTCTGACCGGCCCTGTGCCTTCTGAATCCAGCTGTTTTTTCGCTGCCTTCTTCAGGTCGTCCGTCCACCTTGTCGGACGGCCTGTGCTCCTTTTTCCAAGTCGAGTAGGATCATTGTGTACTACAATTGGGTATATCACAAACCTAGAGAGATTTGAGCTTGTTGCAAGGAAAATCCAATCCCTCCACATTAACCAAATCATATTTATTTTGATTTGTCCCGAAAAATAAAAATTTTGTCCCATAATGTACCAAATATGAAAAATCTGTTAAAAAAATGTTACCATCTGACTCCTCTTCTCTTGATTCTTCTGCGTACTCTGCAAAATCAGTTTTGTCTGATGTCTGCATTGATCTGCAAATGTATCTTTCTATATTATCTAGGATTTAGTCATTTGAACAGGTTAATAAATTGGGAAATCTCATGAGCCATTTAACAGGCATGTTAAAATCTTAAAGCTAAAACTTACTTATTATCTACGAGTGTGGCATTTTCAGGATCATTCAAATGGAATTCTTCCACCATTTCTGGTGTAATTTCATTCCCTGGATCATCAGACTCATCCTCGAAATTTAAATTTGAGTTGGCAAGTCTTTGATCGACAGCCAGCTGCTGTATGCATTGCTGATAGTGTTGGTCTTGCAACTGCCTTATCAATACAGCTTGTTGGTCAAAATTGCCAGGGAACTGTTGTTGCGCGTACTGTAGGAACTGGTCATAAGTTTGCGCGTTTAATGCATCTTTTATTTTTTGACTGAAATATTCAAAGAAATATTGGTATTTTCTAAAACGCCAAGCAAAAAAAATAAACAAATGCTAACACAAAGTGAAGGTCTCAATTAGTTAACGGGTTTACAAATAGTTACTAGTTAATAATTAAGTTATTATTTTTAATATGCACAAATTTTTTATTTACCTAGTTAGTCTAACCTAGTAAAAACCGGTTAACCAGTGTGTATATATGTCGAAATACTGTTCCCAAGGCTACACTGGTAACCATTGGTATTGGTGATGGGCTCCTTATTATTATAATTAAATAATATATTAATAAATAATGATAATGATGGGCTCCTTTGTCATAGCATATGAGATAGCAATAGCATGTCATATTGCGCCTATGTGCATTAAGTGCTGGCTAAGTTATGCCTAAAAAGCCTTTCCATTTAAAAAAAAACAATACTAAATTTGTCTCACCATCACCTCGGGTCGACTGGCAGAGAATACCTACCAGCCTTAAGTCCGTCCTTTGTTGTTAAGGTTTACAATAAAGTTATAAATAAATAATACGCACACTTGTTGTTCTTCAGTGGGTGTAGAACTTTGTTGCTTTTCTTTCTCAAGGATTAGTCTGTTCTGAAGATCTATATGTGACTGCTCCTCTTTTTCTCTTTTTATTCTACAAAAATATTTAAATACTTAAATGTACATTTACAACACCTTCAGCAGAAGTTTACACACAAATTATGCAAAATGTTCAATGGTTGATTTTTAGGGGGATAGTCAGCTTCAGCAATTATTCAGCCTACCTAATTACATTTCAACAGTATGGCCATAGCAAAAATAATTAATATTGTAATTTATGGAGAAAACCAAATAAGGATGGATATTAACCTATCATCTTACAATAAAATAGGGATTTTAGTTCACTACATGTTCATGACCAGTGAATGGATAAGGCTTTTGTTATCAGACTATCTGTTCCTATACATTCATGGTAACTCTTAACATATGTTACTTTCATAATTCATTATTCATATAATGGATTAATAACAAGATAGCATAAACTTACTTTTGTTCTTTCTTATCTTCATAATCTTTTTGAATTGCTTCCAAATATGGTTTGAATGGAGGACACAATCTGTAATTCAGTTTAATCTGTAATATTATTATGTTTTATATGCAAAAGAATCAAGATTATAATTTAATGTTTTCTGGGTTGTTAAGAATTTAGTTAAAGTACATACACCTTAAATTTTATATATAATTTAATAATATTAAATCATATATTATTATTAATATATAATTTAATAATATTAAATTTAATATATACATATATTAGAATTTAAGTTTTTTTTATGTATGTAGTTGAATGGTTCCAGTGAAATGGATAAAACACTAAAGTAAGCATACGATTTAATATAATAAATAAATTTTTAATCAACTGATAGATAAAATGTAAATCTTGATTGTATTCAGATTTGTGGAACTACAGCTATAGATAGATTTTGATTAGTAGTAATCTTTGGTATAGCCCGCCATCAAAAAGAGCTATAATTACTTTTTATATTATAAACCATTCTTTTATGGTAGTGATAGTAGTAATGTTCTGCAAACAATTTAACCCTGGCTGAGCCACAGGTAAGGTAATTAAATAAGAAAATTGATACACATATAGCAGGTAATACGAAAGTAGTCAAGTAGGATATATATAAAGGTGATTATGTCCGTGTGTGTCCATATTTTGTACCTGTCTAAAGTGTGTACAAATCCAGCCATAGCTTGCACTTGAGACATCTGGCCCAGAGAGTGCCATGCAGAGCGGCGATCTCGGCCAATCACATCCAACACCCCAAGAGGAGGGGCTGATTCTGCATCGAATGGACCATGTATTGTTTGTTGAGTGTATGCCACCAGCTTAAGTCTGTCCTCATAGCTCAGATGAACTGCTTTGCCATCCTTATCTATACAATATTCAATGTTATTAAATATTCCTTAACTATCATGCAAAACAACATTAAATATATAAGTAAAAAAACATTAATATAGTCTTATTAGTAGCAATATTCCTTGAACCCACTTCCTTGCTTTGGAGAGGAAATTAAGGCAAAATGTGTTTATTTTCGACATCAAGAATCGTTAACAATAAAAATTACTGCATTTAATTAAATAGACTTTTGGTGTCCAATAAACTAAAATACTAATACTGGTAAAAACAGCACAGAAAATGTACCTTTATAAAAAGCGATTCCATGTTTATAAACTTCCTTCAAAGGCAAGCCCCATTTGCGTTCTTCACTTTCAATAATACCTTGATCAGTTTCTAAATGAACCTTTTCTGGTTTCACTTTAAAATTAAGCTTATTTTTAGTCGACATATTAAGGAAAGAAAGAAAATTTATTTTCTGTTAATTTTCACTTCAACAGATTTTAGTTGACTTGACGTCTCCGTCCTTCTTCGTGACAGCTTCACATTGACAGCACAGACTAGGTAGAGCTAGAGATATTATATTATTATATTATTATGCTTGCAGTGCCCCTGCCAATCGTATCGTGTGTGTGCTTTCAGGGCAGATTTTTAAATCGCTTACCCTGCCGCAGGGCGGCAGGGTCATCCTGCCAGCCCGACGCACGATCTCCATACTCCAAACCCTGCAAGCAGGGCAATGTGTGGTACGGTCGGCCCGATTTTGTTTCAATCACAGATTTATAAGTAGGTATAGTTATCTAAATCTGTGATTTCTACGTTTCAACAAATTGACAATGTTTGGTTTTCTTCCTTCGTACGCCGTCTTTGTTTTCATTTTGTTGTATTTATTGTTTGTGCAATAATTTAGGATAGATAATATAAATGATAGTATAATTTTAAAGGATAGTATAAAATTGGTTTTGTCTCCGACCGAAGACTCCATCAAAAAAATGGGTAAACGCGAAAAAGACGTGTGGCGAGACATATTAAAATTTGAATTGTATCGTGATTTGCCATGCCTTTGGAAAAATAATCACGACCATTATTATAACAAAGACATGCGGTCGCAGGCTATCTTGTTACTACATGAAAAATATAAAACGTTTGACACTGATGTTTCAGTAACCGTTTTCAAGAAAAAATTAGAGAACATGAGGACATCGTATGAAAGAGCAAGAAAGAAGGTAAGAATGTCCCAACTATAATATAACTAGTGGACGCCCGCAGCTTCGCTCGCGTAGAATTAGACCCATTAACGACGTCTACCCGTCTAACGACTTCAAAAACGGCAAAGTTTCATACTAACTTTGCACCCCCGTTTTACCCCCTTAGGGGGTGAATTTTCAAAAATCCTTTCTTAGTGCTCCCCTACGTTATAAAAGGAACCCCTGTGCAAAATTTCAAGTTTCTAGCCCTTATAGTTTAGGCCCTGCGTTGATATGTCAGTCAGTCAGTCAGTCAGTCAGTCAGTCAGTCAGTCAGTCACCTTCTCCTTTTATATATATAGATTAACTAAACTTCCGCCGTGGTTCTGCCCCTGTAGGTCTAGTTTACCCATTTTTGCAACTTTTTCATTGTTGTATAACAACAGTTATAAAGCCTTCCTCGTTGAACTATCCAACACAAAAATAATTGTTCAATTCAAGCTAGTAGGTCCTCAGATTAGGTTTAGGTTTAAAGATCTTTATTCTCAAATAAGACTACAAGTCACTTCTATGAGAACATTAATTAACTTAAAAAATAATAGCTTACATAAATTTCATGCGCCTAATACAAAAGTGGATTTTGTAAAGATTTATATGTACCTATGATTATATATAGATTTATATGTACCTATGTATTATATGTATTAAAAATAAGAAAAATGTCTTTCTCTTTAACTCATTCAACACATTTAGTTACACAGTAGTGAATTTTCTTTATAAATATATTCAGCTAATTTAGTTTTGAACGCGTTGAATGAGTGTAAATTCTTTATACATATCGGTAATTTGTTGTAAAGTTGTACTCCCTCATAGGTAATCATTTTTTTTCCATAATTTGTCCTGACTTTAGGAACAGCAAGATAACTAGCTCTTCGGTGGCTGCGTTTGCTAAAAGGTTTAATTTTATTAAAAATTATATCAGTGTGAATATTTTTATCGAGACATCTTCTGACAAATATGCAGGCATTATATAAATACATTTGTTTCAAATTTGGTATTTTAGTTTCCTGATATATTTTAACTGTTGGTGTTAGATACGGATATCGGAAAAGCATTTTTATTATTTTATTTTGTATTCTTTGAAGGTTACCTAACTTTGTTTTTGTAGCGCTGCCCCAAATTTCTATTAAATACAGCAAATGAGGTTTTATTAGGGTATTATAAATTGTATATTTTAATTTGTGTGGAATACATCTACTTAAGCTACGAAGAGAGGCAAGAAGGGATATCATTTTATTTTTTATATGGTCAATGTGAAAATTCCATGTTAGTTGTTCGTCTAACCGTAAACCAAGATACTTTTCATGGCTTTTTTGTTCGATGGGTATACCATTTATCGACAGGGGTTGATGAGCAGGTAATGGTTTGTTTTTAGCTTTAAATATAATAAAAGATGTTTTTGAAATATTTATTGTAAGGAGATTTTGTTGTAACCAATTAAATAATGTATTAAGATCTTCCTGAGCCTGCAAGATGAGTGTATGTATGGATGGCCCAAAGTAGAATAAACAGGTATCATCTGCGTAAAGAGTAAAATGTCCCTGGAGCCCTATGTCTTTAATGTTATTTATATAAATCAAAAACAGTAACGGACCCAAAATAGATCCTTGAGGCACGCCACATGTAACGGGTAATGCTTTACTTTGACAATCATTGATCTTAACAACTTGTGATCTATTAGTTAGATATGATTCAAACATTTTCAGGGCATTTCCAGTAATATTCATTGATTGTAATTTGTTTAAAAGTAATTTGTGGCTTACTGTATCAAATGCCTTTTTTATATCAATAAATACCCCTAGCACTATGTTCTTATTATCTATGTTACGTTTTATTTTCGTAACTACATCGATTGAAGCAGCAAGAGTATTACTTTTTGGCCTAAATCCGTATTGTCGTTCTGAGATAAAGTTTATAGTATTTAAATATTTTTCTAATCGCTTTTGTAAAACTTTTTCTAAAACCTTCGATAGTACGGGCAGAACAGATACGGGTCGGTAATTTCCGGGATCAGTTTTTGGGCCTGATTTATAAATCGGCGTAACTTTAGCTAATTTTAAAGAATCCGGAAATGTTCCTTCCGATAAAAGTTTGTTAAAGCATTTTGAAAGATGGCTTGCTATATGGTTTATAATAGACTTTAAAATTTTCGTACTAATATTATCTGCTCCGACACTACAGTTGGATTCCAAATTATTAACGATTGTAATAAGTTCAGTTTCAGTACACTGATCAAAGTCAGAAAGTTCTACATTTACGGAAGTTACTTCTTTAATTGGGATTTGAGATGAGTGAGAAATTTGGCTGGTAAGTGTATGCCCAATGTTCGAAAAGTATTCATTAAAGACTTCACAAATTTCATTCAAATCGGAGACAATTTTACAATCTAGAACAAGTTTCGAGGGAGCACAACAATGTTTTACTTTATTATTAGCTAATGTGTTAACTAACTGCCACATTTTCTTCGGTTTTTTTATTACATTTTATAAATTCATTCAAATAATAATTATTTTTGGTTTCTTGAATTAATTGAGCTACTTTATATTTAGTTTCAGTAAACTCTTCGCTAAGGGAGTCGTCATTAGGGTTTTTCATAAGTTTCGCCCATAACATGTTCCTGTGATTCAAAGCCGTTATAATATTAGCATTTATCCAATCCTGTTGAGGAGGATTTAAAATTTTGGTCTTGGATACCTTGCAATCTTCCTTTAAGGACATTATTATATATTCTAAATCAGGGTATTCGCTATTCATTTTGTTGAAATAAATATTTTTAACTGCGTTTTTCATTTTATCATAATCAATAGCTGTATATTGTAAACGCATTTTAGGTGGGGATTTTATTTTCTTTAGTTCTAAGTATATCTGTTTATGATCAGTCATAGGTGAATTAATTATTGCCATATGGAAGTAATCATTTTTTAGATTGGTGGCAACGTGGTCAATAATTGAGTTCTTAGTTGGACATTCTCTAGTACAGAATTTTTTTGAGATTTTATTTATAAGTGTGTGTCCGTTTTCTTTTAAAATGTCTTTATATTTCTTAGATTTGTTATCTTTTGTAAGTAGATTAGCATGTCTAACCAGGCAAACAAACAAACTCTTCAAAGTCAAAGTTATTTATTTCAGCTTTATAATATTAGTATACAGGGTGTAATCGTTAAGTGTGCACAGGCGATTATTCCGTAAATATTATAGATATCAAAAAACTTTAAACTGATATCGAAAGTACTTTACCTAATGAGTAAAATGACAATAATAACTTTTTTTAAATTAAACGGGAAATATCCAAAAATTTTACATTAAACACTCCCATACATTTTATTTCTTATTTCGTATTCAAAGCAGATGTTCGAAGTGACGTCCTCCTTGTGCAATACAATGACGAGCTCTATTTGCAGTTTCTAAATGAACTTTTGCAGTATTATTGGCACAAGTCTCGGAAAACGAAGTATTGGCCTCCCCCCGACGAGGTGGACTGACGACCTGAAGAAGACAGCGGGAAACCGTTGGATTCAGAGGGCGCAGGATCGGGAGGAGTGGCGACGATTGAGGGAGGCCTATGTCCAGCAGTGGACCCTAAAAGACTGATGGATGGATGGACTATTATTGGCTATTAAGCCATTCAAATTGTTTCGTAAGAAATTGATTACAACATTTGTATCATGTGCAGGTGCTCCATCCTGTTGAAAAATTATCGACCTTCTTTCATCGTCTTGAATTAGTCTAAGAGACTAGCATATCGTTTTGTACAAAGGTGAAATATCTCTGTCCAGTTAAGGTGCCACTGTAAAAATATGGCCCAATGATCCGATCTCCAAGAATACCTCCACACATTAATTGAAAATCGCACCTGAGCTCTAACTTCAGTAGTTTGGCGAGGATTGTCAATTGACCAATAATGCGAATTCATACTAAATGTATGGGAGAGTTTAATGTACATTTTTTTGATATTTCTCGTTTTATTTTAAATAAGTTATTATTGAGCAAAATGATTGCTCATTAAGTGAAGTACTTTCGAAATCGGTTTAAAGTTTTTTGATATCTGTAATAGTTACGGAATAATCGCCTGTGCACACTTAACGATTACACCCTGTTATACAGATATGTATGTGTATTTATTTTACAGATTATGAATTCTATGTAGACAGGTGCTGGTTCTGATGATGTGTATGTGCCTACCCTATATTACAGAGGATCTACCACTTACAAATAGAAGGATGGCTTCATGTTTAAAAAAAAAGCAAGAACAGCTGCTCGACGCAACGAATAAAATAATAAATTCAAAAGAGGATGATTGGGAAATCATAGGTAGATCTATAGAAATCCAATTGCGAGATCTAACTTCAAATCAGAAGCCCATTGCCAGAAAATTGATATCTGATGTTATATTTTATGGTAGTACTGGACAACTGAAAAATAGCTCGTATATTTTTATCCCCCCTGTTTCCGATATGCCCTCACCTTCACCATCACCTTCACCATCATCAATACCATTTCCTCCCATATCTTCACAATGCCAAAATAATGAATATATTATAACACCACCCCTAACATCACAAAACATCAGCTAACAAACAAAAACCACCTCAGAAATAAACAATAATATGTTAAGTCAAGATGACCGTCATGATTATGGTGAGCATGAAGAATCTTCAATGATCTATGAAGGAAAAGGTAGCGACATAAGACAGTTTTTTCTATTTAAAAATAAATGTGATACTTTAAAATAACTGATTAATAAAACAAAAGTGTTATTTCTGTGTATTTTATTATTTACCTTAATGTATTTATTTAAAGATATGTAGATTGCCAAACACGTTTCTGGTATAATTTTACCTAATAACTGTGGAGAGATTATTGCTCTAAATTTCAAGTCTTTATAACTGGCCCCTGTCGCAAGAAATCCTAAGGTAACAATTAATCTGTCTCTTGCACTTACAGTATCCCTCATCATTATTATCTACGACGCCAGCTGCCAACTGATTTGCAGGGCTTTGTGTGGTAACACCCTCTGCGGCAGGCCCTGCAAGCAGGGCTTTGTGTGGGGCGCTTTATTATCCCATATAGTTTGTTACGGCCTGCATTACCACAGAGTACTTTGAGCATTACCATGTTCGAAAATCAAATCTACTTGTCAATATGGCAATGACATTTGATTTGACTTTTTGTGCGTCATTCAGTAGCGATTTACTTTGTGTGAAATTGTGCGTCAATATTTTGTAATTTTAGTAGTGCAATGTACTCTGTGAGTAGTACGTAAATAATTTTTTAGAGAAAAATCTGTGTTTTCCTTGTTGCTGTGAATATTTGTGCAATAATGATTGTAAACGAAAAAATTTTGAAATCACTTTCGATGTCCTTGTTACAATACATAGTGCGATTCACCTTGTTTACTATTTAACTTTTTATCTCTCAACCAATAACATCTTGTTTTCAATTTAAATTATTATATAGGTGCACCATGGAAGTTAATCCTTTGAACATATTCTTCGTAAAATCTGATAGTAAAGGGGATCGGCTACTGTTTAGATATCCATATACTACTGAAACAATAGATGAAAGTAAACAGAAAAAATGTGGTCGACACAATCCATATGCCATCAACTCCACAGAAGACCTTCTGCAGAACCCACAGACGCAAACATCCAACATTTGTGAAGGTGACAAATTTATTATTTAATATTGGACTAAAATGATCAGCCAAACTTGACTTAAATTATTTAAGTCAAGTTTGGCTTTGTATGATAGCATAAAAATTGTAGTGATCAGAATTTATTAGTATTCTTAAAACCTCAACAAAGATAATGGGTTGTATTAGCAATATTAAAAGAACAAAACCATAATATGGTTAGTTAGTAAGGATTATTCGATTGAAACATTCAATAGATGTGTTGTAATTTATAATTTTTTTGTATTTAGCTCATTTATTTATCTATGTCATTTTCAGGGCAACTAAGTGGATTCACAGACAAAATGCTATCAACCCTATTTGCAGTAAAAGCTGAGCTATGCAACAGGAAGTTTGAGCTTAAAGTTAATGATGTGAGATTTGTGGGACATCCCACACTTCTTCCATACAGGACTAACAAAGATGATACTGCCGCGATGATACTAATTAACATAGTATTTGCATTGCAGGCATCTGCAAGTCATTCTATTGGTATGAATTGTAATTAAAAACCCGTTATTGTGAATCATGATTTTGATAAGACCTTCAACTTCATAATTTCAACCTTTCTTGAAATTAAGGATGGTTGATACACCTATTTGTGGTAGGAAAATTGCTGCTGTCAATTTTTAAACATGGCAAATTATTAGTTATCCTAAAAGATAATGTGTAAGATATATTTTGTAAGCTCAGATGATATTCTATATTTAAAAAAATCTTTTGATTGCAGTCAAATGCTACTATGATTTGAGTAAAAGACTTGGCAAGGCATTAAGGCATGAAGAGAAAAGGTGCTCCTATTTGACTGAGGAAATGATAATAATGGTAATAATTTGTTTCAAGATTATTATAATATTAGCTGTTCTGTGTTTAATACTTGGTGTATTATTTGGGGGGCAGACAAATCCAGCAAATCAAAAAATCATAAGAATCTGTATATTCATTCTCGAGATGTCATGAAAACATCCTTCTCATACAAAATGTATGAAAAAGTGAATTTTGTGCATGCTTTTCTTTTCCATTCATTTTTCAGTTGACTTAACAGCTATTCTGCTATTGGGAATGTAGACGAATCCAACAAATCTAATATCATAAAAATCTGTCCAGCCGTTCTTAAGTTTCATATACATATTTAGATTGACAGTAGAATCTTTTCTTCCTATTTAAGTCATACTTGTTAATTCTTGAGTAAGATAATATCATCCTTTAATGCAGAATGCCACAGAACATAAAACTACCTTAAAATAATATAAATTTTGTATTTATTCAAAATTTTCACAAACTCAATAATAATTCCTCCTTGTCATATATCTTGTTTCACATGGCTGTGTGACCACAGAGAGACAGAGATTCACAGAGTAATGGAAGTATATTGTTTTGTTTTCTGTGTGTGCCACAGTCTAGGCCAGCAGCAGCATGTGTGTGCTAGTGTTTATTTATTTCTTAATCTTCCAGCTGGCAGCGCATGATGAGGTGTCAGCTCTAGACAGTGAAATGAATTCTGGTGAGAATGACGAGGAAGATGACACCCCTCGTCACCTGGCCTCTACTAATTACAATTCAGATTATTGTGCAGATACAAGTCCTAAATCAGCTTTCCATCTTATACTGCAGAGAAGCTCTCTAGCCAGGTCAATGAAGGCTGTTTTCGAGGAGCTTAGTAGTACAGGTAAGATATTATTTGATAGATATCTAGGTATTATCATGTCATTCAGTCAAAAATCATAAACCGTCAAGGGTTAGAGACCTTTCTAGCTTAGTTAAAAAGGCCCACTAAGCCTCGCGATTACGTCAACACCTTTGACCTGCCTAATTGTGTGTAATCTATGAAAAGAGGTTTTGGCTATGGTCAAAACGACTATTTCCATTCTTTCATTGCTCCAATATTGAGATTGGCAATTGCAGATCCAGTCCCAATCCTCAGGGTAGAGTTCACAATGCAGGACATGCGCCGATTGATTACTGAATTTACACTGAAATACTTTGACTTATAAAAGCTTAAAATTCATGTCTTACAAAGCTCATTGGTGCATGCCACAGGTATTGGATATAATAGCCACATATCAGCCGCTACTATGTCCTATAATAATCTTGGTCTATACCAAGATAAGTATGTAACACATTAGACATAACCAATGTTGCTGTAAGTCACATGTAATTGTTACAGGTATAGTACAAGTAAGAATAAATAAATGGGTCCTGTTGTCATTCTGTTTGCCACACAAAGCTCACCAGATACACAACAGGGGAATGATTATAGAGCCAGAGACCATAGACAAATGTGTAGAGAAGCTAAGGCCTTATCATGGTATACTGCTTATGGTAAGTTTATAATGATACTATGACGCTTAATTTTTTGTCAAAACCTGTATGTTATTTGGGTTGTATCAAATCTGCAAGCCTTAGTTGTACCACTTACTCGAGTTCTGCAGAAATGAAATGTTACATTTCAGTTAAGTTCTGAGCCATTGCATTTTTATTTACTATAACTATTATTATAATAGACTTCTAATAACTTTAAGAGGAGAGTTAGATGACGAAGGAACTGCATATTATGAATGTATCCTGGAAGTTTAATGGTATAGAACTAAAACCCACAGTTAAAATAGAATAGAATAAAAATGTTAAGATAGACAGACAGTTTTTATTTACCTGTTTTTCAAGATTTTATGATAAGCTTGTTTTTAAAAATGACAAACTTTATTCTGGTTATAGTTGTGGTTTTTAATTTCAGGTGGATCCCAACGAACTCTTAGCATCAATTCCGCTGGATGGCAGCCCAGCACTTTTACGGTTAATCAAATTATATAGTCCTCTCAAAAGTCTTCAGACATTGGCAATTGAAGCAGACATTACATTAAAACAAGTATGTATAGAACTACACATCAATATCTCTTAAAAATAAATTAGCCAGGTCCCATGTAAAAAAACATGCTAACCATGGATTCTTAATACTGTAAAATCTGTAAAAATCAGGTTCAATTATTATGTTTATTGTTTTTATGTTCTGTTTTTAACGTATTCTGTTTTTGCTGGTGTGTTAAATTCATATTGAAAATAAAAGTAACATTCAAATTCTTTGAGCAATTGACATTTTGAATAATTCAGGAGATAATTGGAATTTTCTCACTCCATGTGACAGGTGTTAGTGTGCCTATAAAGGTAGGCTACCTTAGGTAGGCTATCTTTATAGGCAAACCAACGCCACTGAAGATATCGAGTACTATTTCTGTCGTGTAATAATTGTTTATAATGAAATTTGTTCTGGTTGAAATGATGATTTTCGTAACTCACTGACTTTTAATGAGACTTGTGATATGACAGTTGTTTTTAGCGGCATATAAATATATCTTAAATCCATATAAATCTATTTTCAGGCGGTACAACTGACCGGGCACTTGGTATACTGGGCGAAAGCGACAGTGATATACCCTTTGTGCGAAGGAAATGTGTACGTCGTAGCGCCTGGGGCGAACATTCACATCGATTCGCCCATTGTTGACGAGTTTGCGAAAGAATTCCCAGGGCTATGCTTGTTGCAGGTGAGCATCTATTTCAACTAGTGATTTTTTTCTTAATTATGTTTGAAAATAACTTTTTTTCGCACACTTTCTTCTTGCTATATTAAGTCCCATATATAAAGCTTAAATAATATAAAACCTAATAAAAGCTTGAGCGTCCATAGCCCAATGGTTCGCGTCGATACAATGTGATCGAAAGAGTTAAGCAACGACGGGCGCGGTCAATGTCAAAGTCAAAGCCAAATAATTTATTTCGCTATGAGGTGATCAGACACGCTTAACGAAAAAGGTCGGTTTGTGGATTGGTGCCGCTAGTGGCAAAATTTCATGGACGCTACCGTGCTTCGGAGGGCACGTAAAGCCGTCGGTCCCGGTTGTTTTCAATGCTTGAAACAGTCGTTGAGCCTTGATGAAGACCTTCGGATGGCTTGAGAACATTCGACACTGGGTTGGCCACTAACTCCTCCACTAATCCGCATTGGAGCAGCGTGGTGGAGTATACTCTAGACCAGTGATGGGCAAACTACGGCCCGCGGGCCAACTCCGGCCCGCTAAAGTATCCGGCCCGCCGAGGGTCCGTCGACATGGATAGTATATGGCCCGTTATAATTACGTTTTGACGGTCGAGAAGAAAAAGTAGATTCTACTTAGTAAAATAATAGATGCATACTTACTTCAGAGTAAATAACGCAATAAAACCTATAGGTGAAGCGAAACTAGCCGCGTAGTTCATGTGTTGCGTAATACGGGCAGGGCCGGATTTAGAGGTGTGGAGGCCTCGAGCAACAAAGGAGGCCCCAATTTATTTTCCAAATGAGCTGAACAACTTTTTTCAGTCGAGGTTTTCAATCAATAATTTATTGTGAAACCGAGTAGATTATTTTAGTATTTAACAAACATTAAAAATATAGATAAATGATTTCTGTTAATATTTAAGAACAGTATAATCATGTTTGTACAAAGGTAAAGGTGGAGGTAAAACAGCAAAAAAAAAACAAAAGAAAAGTTGTTTACAAGTGTTTACTAGTCGGAATATGAAACTTTTTTTTCCGAAGTCTATTGTGGAGGCCCCTCTTTTGTAGAGGCCCGGGGCTGTAGCCCCGGTTGCCCTCCCCTAAATCCGGCCCTGAATACGGGGCGCAATGCGTGGTGAAATGAGAGGCGCGGGCGGCGGGGCGAGTGAACTCAGTCGCCGCACAGCTGGAAACAGCTTTCGAAAATATTATGGATAAACAAAAACAATTCCATATGTCTCACACGCCTAACAAGGCAGAACCTTCGAATAAAAGTTAAATTGATTATTATTTTTAGGGTAAAAGGTATTTTGTAATATTTGTGTTCAATGCTGTAATGTTTTATAAAATTATATTAAGAGGACTACAGAGGCTAAACGCGAGTTTTATAAACAAGATATCACACGAACCATTGCAGAGAATCAAATAAAAAAAATATATGGTATTCTTGGGGATATATGTTAGATTGCTACGGCCTTCAAAACATAATACATTAATGTTGACTCGATAGAAAAAAATCACGAAGATACCTCTAAAATAATCTTCTAAACAATCAAATCCCTTCTAAAATACGTGTTTTTTTTTTCAATTTAACATATATTTTTCATCACAATAAATACAATATATCAGTTATACCACTTTTTAAATCCATTTTGTAGAATTTCCAAAAAACCCTTGTTCTCATTTGCGCAGTGTTTTAGAACATAACTCGCGAGCATGTGTGTGTAAACGCCGTGTACCGACAGTCGCGGCTGAGGCCTCTTGCTAGACGGGCGTGTCGCGCTTTCTGCCGCAAAATTTCTGCAAGATTCCAACGTTATTTCATTACTTTTATTGATTGGTTATTACATTAGGTTAATTTATATAAATAATTTAACGTTATAAGTATTTTTTTAAGTTAGAAGGGCGTAAACGGACTCCTATTTTGTAAATAAACATGGGAAATAAATCAAAAGTGTTCATATAAAGCAAACGTCACACACATGAATGACGTAAAGATTTAAATTTTGTCAAACATTTATTAATTTTCATTGTTCTCTGCAATCCTGCAGAGTACAAAAAGATAGATACGTACACAGTTTTTCAACCCTAATCGTATAGCTGTAAATGGCGTAATTGGAGTTTGCGGCGAGTAAGAATCTCGCTCCAGAGACTCGGGTTCAAATCCCAGTTACACTTCCTATCTTTTTCAATTTTTTCTTTATTTTTTATGACTTTTTTTTTGTTATTATTTTATGCAAATGAAATAAAAAGCTAATAATATTTATATATGTCATAATATGTATTTATTACAGGAAAAGAGAATCCAAAGATAATATCAATAACAGGGAAATTATAGACATTAGCAGTGAGTAAGAATCTCGCTCTAGAGACTCGGGTTCAAATTCCAGTTACACTTCCTTTCTTTTTCAATTTTTTCTTTATTTTTTTATGACTTTTTTTTTGTTATTATTTTAAGTAACTAAAAAAATTGCATAAATCTAATTTCATTACGTTGTCGTACCTTCCTATAAATTTTTTGTTAGGTCAATTATTACTTAAAATAAACGCCATCTACTGAAACACTTCCCCGTATAAGCCGCGCAGATAGAGAATAGATTTGAAAATGGCGTCCTCTCGCATGCGTTCTCGCTCACTCTCTATCGCTGTCTATACTCACACAGTGAAGTACGAGCTGCAAACAAATAATCAGTCGGGATTCGCTTTCTAAGCTACTTGACGCACTCCGAGTAATTGTTGTTTTCGTTGATATTGTTGTTTTTGTTTGCGTTACATTTGATTGTTATTTATTTTCGTTAAGTTTTTGTTACGAACGTTGACATTTTGTGATGTAATTGAACAGCAACACCGAAGATGAAAGTGACGACTCTGAAGACCAGGACTGTGAAAGTGACCAGTCCATGGAAGATTTTAACCAATTCATGGAGGGAATTGAACCAGTAATGGGTACAGATGACCAGGACACTGCTGGACCAAGCGGTTTATAAAACCTTTGATACCATTCCCATCCTATTGTTCTTTATTTTTATAATCTGATTCTGAAATGTCACAATTAATAAAGGCAAATTTTACAATTGACCAGTCCATGGAAGATTTTAACCAATTCATGGAGGGAATTGAACCAGTAATGGGTACAGATGACCAGGACACTGCTGGACCAAGCGGTTTATAAAACCTTTGATACCATTCCCATCCTATTGTTCTTTATTTTTATAATCTGATTCTGAAATGTCACAATTAATAAAGGCAAATTTTACAATCCAGTGTTTTAAGTACCCTTGCTTGTGTTGTGTGTTGTGCTTGTATTTTAAGTGCCATTTTCAGATCTATTCTCTATCTGCGCGGGTTATACAGGCGATTAATACAGTACCTCATGACATGTCATTGTATGCTCTGTAAGGTAGTTCTAAGGTTTTCCGTTAGAGGCGCTGTTGTCGTTTGTGAGAATGTGTGCACCGATTCTCAAGGTCATTTTGCACCACTAGGCGCCTTAAAAGCATTGACACAAAATGCATTTTTTCTATAATTCTGGCCCTCCTCTAGAATTTCTAAACCTTTGTGGCCCGCCATTAAAAAAGTTTGCCCACCACTGATCTAGACCTTCCGCAGCAGTGTCTATGGGGGAGACCCGTTCTTAGCAGTGGGACGCTGGTGGGTCGCAACGATAAAGCTTAAAAAATAATAAATTATACCGTTATTTTTTTTTAAAAGGATTTTATCATTATTATTATTTTCGTGCATTGTCATCGGAATCAAATATGTGTGCCAAATTTAAGCTCGATAGCTTCAGTGGAAGTGGGTGAAATATTGATTGCAAGATTCCAGGACATACATACAAACATACATATGAGTGAAGTTAAATAAAAGCTTATAATAAAAAAATGAATAGTGTAAAGGCCGCCATAGACGTTCAAGTAATTTGATTAAACAGGCTGGATCAAACCGTTTTATCAAATTGGCATGAGTGTCTGTGGTAAAATTTGATCAAATTTAATGAGTAATCAAATTGTTTGAAGAAATATGAATTTTCGTTTTTTTATTTGATCAATCGGTTTGATCAAACTGTTTGATGAAAAATTTGAGCGAGTGTGTTGCGAGCGCTCAGTTGTTGCTGCGGAAGTGTTACCTAGCGGACGTGTTGCTGCTTGCAGTGCATAATGACGAACCGCGATGTATTAGAAGAATTCATACAAATATATCAAAATGAAACCTGTTTATGGAACGTCAAAAATAAAGATTACCATAACAGAGATAATTCGTCTCTTTTTATGAGCCACTTTTTTTAAAAGCTTTTATTTAACTTCACTCGTATGTATCTATGAAAGTATGTATGTATGTCCTGGAATCTTGCAATCAATATTTCACCTACTTCCACTGAAGCTATCGAGCTGAAATTTGGCACACATATTTGGTTCCGATGACAATGCATTTTAACATAACATTTAATTACACCATACAGTACGTTTTTTTGTCCTTTTCTTGGCCTTCAAAGCAAACACTAAACCTACTATTGCTATAGCGTCGTCTGTACATGACATTTTTACGGCCACACACACACAACAATTCTTCGTCCGGTTCGATACTGAACTGACGCTGCTTCAAGCCTGCGTGAAGGTGTGTGGTCGCTTTGCAGATTATGCCAATTTGATAAAACGGTTTGATCCAGCCTGTTTGATCAAATTACTTGAACGTCTATGGCGGGCTTATGGCGGCCATAACGCTGTTGTTGTGTAGATGCTGGGCTCGTTCTCGCTGCCCGCGCCGCTGTGGTACGTGGCGCGGTCGGGCGCGTGCGGGCCGCGGCTGGCGCGCCTCGTGGCGTGGCTGCTGCGCCGCCGCCTGCTGCTGCAGCTGCACACCTACGTGCAGTTCAACTCGCCGCACTCGCGCCACCACGCCATGGGTAACGGTGTTGTTGTGTAGATGCTGGGCTCGTTCTCGCTGCCCGCGCCGCTGTGGTACGTGGCGCGGTCGGGCGCGTGCGGGCCGCGGCTGGCGCGCCTCGTGGCGTGGCTGCTGCGCCGCCGCCTGCTGCTGCAGCTGCACACCTACGTGCAGTTCAACTCGCCGCACTCGCGCCACCACGCCATGGGTAACGGTGTTGTTGTGTAGATGCTGGGCTCGTTCTCGCTGCCCGCGCCGCTGTGGTACGTGGCGCGGTCGGGCGCGTGCGGGCCGCGGCTGGCGCGCCTCGTGGCGTGGCTGCTGCGCCGCCGCCTGCTGCTGCAGCTGCACACCTACGTGCAGTTCAACTCGCCGCACTCGCGCCACCACGCCATGGGTAACGGTGTTGTTGTGTAGATGCTGGGCTCGTTCTCGCTGCCCGCGCCGCTGTGGTACGTGGCGCGGTCGGGCGCGTGCGGGCCGCGGCTGGCGCGCCTCGTGGCGTGGCTGCTGCGCCGCCGCCTGCTGCTGCAGCTGCACACCTACGTGCAGTTCAACTCGCCGCACTCGCGCCACCACGCCATGGGTAACGGTGTTGTTGTGTAGATGCTGGGCTCGTTCTCGCTGCCCGCGCCGCTGTGGTACGTGGCGCGGTCGGGCGCGTGCGGGCCGCGGCTGGCGCGCCTCGTGGCGTGGCTGCTGCGCCGCCGCCTGCTGCTGCAGCTGCACACCTACGTGCAGTTCAACTCGCCGCACTCGCGCCACCACGCCATGGGTAACGGTGTTGTTGTGTAGATGCTGGGCTCGTTCTCGCTGCCCGCGCCGCTGTGGTACGTGGCGC
Source organism: Carterocephalus palaemon (assembly GCA_944567765.1). NCBI lineage: Eukaryota > Metazoa > Arthropoda > Insecta > Lepidoptera > Hesperiidae > Carterocephalus > Carterocephalus palaemon. The sequence continues at coordinate 7,891,921 of OX155651.1, read as the reverse complement.
GGTCGGGCGCGTGCGGGCCGCGGCTGGCGCGCCTCGTGGCGTGGCTGCTGCGCCGCCGCCTGCTGCTGCAGCTGCACACCTACGTGCAGTTCAACTCGCCGCACTCGCGCCACCACGCCATGGGTAACGGTGTTGTTGTGTAGATGCTGGGCTCGTTCTCGCTGCCCGCGCCGCTGTGGTACGTGGCGCGGTCGGGCGCGTGCGGGCCGCGGCTGGCGCGCCTCGTGGCGTGGCTGCTGCGCCGCCGCCTGCTGCTGCAGCTGCACACCTACGTGCAGTTCAACTCGCCGCACTCGCGCCACCACGCCATGGGTAACGGTGTTGTTGTGTAGATGCTGGGCTCGTTCTCGCTGCCCGCGCCGCTGTGGTACGTGGCGCGGTCGGGCGCGTGCGGGCCGCGGCTGGCGCGCCTCGTGGCGTGGCTGCTGCGCCGCCGCCTGCTGCTGCAGCTGCACACCTACGTGCAGTTCAACTCGCCGCACTCGCGCCACCACGCCATGGGTAACGGTGTTGTTGTGTAGATGCTGGGCTCGTTCTCGCTGCCCGCGCCGCTGTGGTACGTGGCGCGGTCGGGCGCGTGCGGGCCGCGGCTGGCGCGCCTCGTGGCGTGGCTGCTGCGCCGCCGCCTGCTGCTGCAGCTGCACACCTACGTGCAGTTCAACTCGCCGCACTCGCGCCACCACGCCATGGGTAACGGTGTTGTTGTGTAGATGCTGGGCTCGTTCTCGCTGCCCGCGCCGCTGTGGTACGTGGCGCGGTCGGGCGCGTGCGGGCCGCGGCTGGCGCGCCTCGTGGCGTGGCTGCTGCGCCGCCGCCTGCTGCTGCAGCTGCACACCTACGTGCAGTTCAACTCGCCGCACTCGCGCCACCACGCCATGGGTAATAGCCGGAGAGCTGGCACCAATTTTTCGGTAGGTATTTGAGGTAAGCTGAAAACTTGTCCAACGCCTCTCCTATTATACCCCAACACGGAACTGCAGACCTGGCTGGTGAGTAGCGGGACAAAATCAACCCCTATATAAATTAAAAAAAAGGTCCGCAGTTCCGTGTTGGGGTATAATAGAAGAGGCGTTGGACAAGTTTTCAGCTTGCTTCAAATACCTACCGAAAAATTGATGCCAGCTCTTGGACCATAACTGTCGATGCTGGGTACCTGGTATGCGTGTGACAGTATAAGTTATTTATGTGTTTTTGAAGACAATTCTCAAAGAAGTTATTACTGTTTATTAAATGAAATGAAACTAAATCGATTTGCTCAGAATTAGCACAATATACTTTTGGTTACAATATTAATACTTAATTTAAATGTTTTTACCTTACAGCCTTCAATCAATAGGATATAATAATATCATAGTTTTACTTTATCACCAACAATAAATTACTTAATATTATATAATTATTGTAAGGTTCTCAACTTAAATAAACATACATCCTGACATCGTTTCGTTTTGCACTTTGACAGTTATTCAATTTAAACTTACAAACGCACTTTACAATATCTTTATAGCATATATTGTACTTGTTTTTGACACGTGCGAGCCCCGGTTGGCGGTGAAGTAAAACATTGTGAGAAAACCTGCATGCCTTTATGCAAACCTGGGTGCTCTGAAAATTTCTCAAAGCATATGGTCTTCGTGAAACTATCAAGTCCGCCAATCGACACTTTGTCGTTCTAAGGTTTTCGTCCTCTGACACGACTTAGACAAGATATTAGCCAATGTGTCCTAGGGTCATTGGATTTGTGGTATGAAAAAAAAAGTAAAAATAATTCGTACTTATAAATACAACACAAATATTTCAATAAAAATTTTACTAACCCGTATGTATTTGATTTGTTTGCAGCAGATGGCAAAGAGTATTTCTGCGAGAAACACGACATTTACTATAACTCAAGCAGCGTCTCATTCTCATCGCTCAACCAAATCCAACTGAACGTCCCCGAGCCGGTCGAGTCCCGGGGCAGCACCAACGCTTTCCCGGACTTCGACGAAGACTACCCGACCCAAAATAACCTCAACCAGACCGACTTCTCACATACCAAACCCATTGTCATCGAATCAGATCACACCAAATTCGAAAACTTCACCGAAACAGATTCAGCGAACCACTCGTTCGATGATGGGATTGATGTGGTAGACGGTCTTATTAAACCGAACGGTGTAAATGGTTGTGATTTCAATGGCAGCAACGAAATTGTACAGAAGAAACAACACGGCAACTCGGTCGATAGTGGCATATCGAACAATATGAATGGGACGAACGGGTTGGAGAATATTAATGGGACAAATGGAGGCAAAATGAATGGGACACATGAGCACAAAGACTTTAACGTTACGGACAAACAGGAAACGGATAAGGTAATGAAGTCCCTGCCTTCGAGATTGTCCGATCTGTCATTCAAGGAGGCTGATAATTTCTTTAATTCAAGTAGTGATGAAGACAAGTTCGAAAGTGACCAGGATACGTTGCCGAAGCTGCGTTTGAATTGTAATGGGTTTGTGAACGGGAATTGCGCGGAAAAGAAGAATGGCGTGTCTCTGAATTTAAAACTACAAAGTGAAATGAGGTAATAAATTAGTACATACAATCACAATTTTACCAATATAAATCTTAGTTTCAAATTTTGACGATCACTTGGTACAACTTACAGAGTGGTGAGGCTAAATTCGCAAGATTCTATACATATAATATATAATTCTAGCGAGTCCGCGTCGTTACATTGAATAAATCTTGAAAAAATCTAATAAGGGGATGATGAGTAATCGAAGCAGATTCCGAATTTTTTTATTCAAATTTATTGTCTATCTGACTATTTTTCTATGTGTTTCGATCGATTTTATTGGAACTTGGTGAATACATGCACTGATTCCCTGAGACGGATCAAATTTACTATACATGCTTATAACTATAAGTAACTTAAAAGTAATAGCTTGGTATACAGGATGAAAGTTTGTATGGAATTTTTCTCAAACATTATCTGATAGTTGTAGAAATTTCTGTAATCTGAGTAATTGATGAAATTTGAATTTGACTGTGTGTATGCGCGACCTAGGCCTACAGGGTGTGCGTTTATTTATAACTAGTGGACGCCCGCAGCTTCGCTCGCGTGGAATTAGACGTAACATAACCTAAATACAAAATTTCATTGAAATAATGTAGGTATATACGTAAAACTTTTATACCTACTAACATTGCACCCCCCTTTTACTCCCTTAGGGGGTGAATTTTCAAAAATCCTTCCTTAGTGCTCCCCTACGTTATAAAAGGAACCCCTGTGCAAAATTTCAAGTTTCTAGCCCTTATAGTTTAGGCCCTGCGTTGATATGTCAGTCAGTCAGTCAGTCACCTTCTCCTTTTATATATAGATTTTTATAATGTTCATTACAGCTTCCAACCTCCGACCGTATGGAGCGCGCCCGCGGGCTGCGACGCGGCGGACACGTGCCGCGTGGCGAGCGACCCCCCCGCGACCGAGTCTCTGCTCGACACCTTCACGGCGGAGGAGCGCGCCATGCTCGCCACCATCCCCGCCGCCGAGAACCCCGACGACCTGCTGCTGCTCGCGCAGCTGCACAAGAAGGGTTAGTAACCGCTGGCGTTGGGTCAATGCTCGACACCTTCACGGCGGAGGAGCGCGCCATGCTCGCCACCATCCCCGCCGCCGAGAACCCCGACGACCTGCTGCTGCTCGCGCAGCTGCACAAGAAGGGTTAGTAACCGCTGGCGTTGGGTCAATGCTCGACACCTTCACGGCGGAGGAGCGCGCCATGCTCGCCACCATCCCCGCCGCCGAGAACCCCGACGACCTGCTGCTGCTCGCGCAGCTGCACAAGAAGGGTTAGTAACCGCTGGCGTTGGGTCAATGCTCGACACCTTCACGGCGGAGGAGCGCGCCATGCTCGCCACCATCCCCGCCGCCGAGAACCCCGACGACCTGCTGCTGCTCGCGCAGCTGCACAAGAAGGGTTAGTAACCGCTGGCGTTGGGTCAATGCTCGACACCTTCACGGCGGAGGAGCGCGCCATGCTCGCCACCATCCCCGCCGCCGAGAACCCCGACGACCTGCTGCTGCTCGCGCAGCTGCACAAAAAGGGTTAGTAACCGCTGGCGTTGGGTCAATGCTCGACACCTTCACGGCGGAGGAGCGCGCCATGCTCGCCACCATCCCCGCCGCCGAGAACCCCGATGACCTGCTGCTGCTCGCGCAGCTGCACAAAAAGGGTGAGTAACCGCTGGCGTTGGGTCAATGCTCGACACCTTCACGGCGGAGGAGCGCGCCATGCTCGCCACCATCCCCGCCGCCGAGAACCCCGATGACGTGCTGCTGCTCGCGCAGCTGCACAAAAAGGGTTAGTAACCGCTGGCGTTGGGTCAATGCTCGACACCTTCACGGCGGAGGAGCGCGCCATGCTCGCCACCATCCCCGCCGCCGAGAACCCCGATGACCTGCTGCTGCTCGCGCAGCTGCACAAAAAGGGTTAGTAACCGCTGGCGTTGGGTCAATGCTCGACACCTTCACGGCGGAGGAGCGCGCCATGCTCGCCACCATCCCCGCCGCCGAGAACCCAAACGATCGACGATGACTGTTGCTGCTCGCGCAGATATCTAGGCTGAGATTCATATTTAATCGATCAATCGAATCGATTAAAATTTCGATTAATATTGATCTATATTTAGGAATCGATTAAAATCGAACGATTATTACAGTGTTTTGTCCATTTCAGGGGAACCATAAAATTTTGCGGGATAAAAATAAGCATAAGGAACTTTCTAGGCCGTATGCTACGTCTTTGTAAAAAATCCCTTAGATCCATCATTCCAATGAGGAAGAGAAGGACAAACCAACAAACACACATTCACATCTATAATATATTAGTTAGGATAATGCAGCGCAGGTAGCGTCCAATGTGATCGACAGAGTCAAGCAACAACGGGCGCGGTCTGTTTGCGGAGGGCGCACGTTAAGCTGTAGGTCCCGGTTGTTTTCAATGGTGAAAACAATGGCTAAGCCTTGTCGAAGACATTCGGAACAGCTTGAGAACATCCGACACTGGGTTGGCCACTAACCCCTCCACCAATCCGTATTGAAGCAGCATGATGGAGTATGCTGTAGACCTCCCGCAGAGATGTCTGTGGGGGAGACCCGAGCCCAGCAGTAGGACGTCAATAGTTTGCAGCTTAAAGATAAGGAATACATATTTAAAAATGAATCGACAGTCGACCAATTTCACATAAAATTCACAGGTTACTTTCGCGGCGAGCAACATTTAGAAGAAATAATGTTCATGGAGAATGTGACGCGTTCCCAACTGATGCAGCTTCTCGACAAATTCAAAGATGTTCTCATCACTTTTGAAACAGAGGATCCCGCAGTGGCCATGTTATACCCATATTAATATATTGCATTATGACGTATTGATATATATGTACATAATATATATTTATCGGCTGTTGCTGAAACGTATATATTACCTTATATATTTGGGTTTCCAGCCTCTACAAATGAAATGTGTGTATATAATACTGCTGTCAAAGAATGGTTTTGCAACCTTTCTTAATAGGATAATGTCTTTGGTTACTCATTCAGTCTATTTACCTAAAAATTATTAGGTATATTTATTCATTGTTTTTGACCCCTCCAGGAAATGTACTTTGTACTAGATTTTCCGTTTGTCCTTGGATTTGGGGAAGTATTATTAACAAATAATAAATGCAAAATGCACTTTCTGGACAACTTATCACAGACCAAACAGCCATACAAGCGATATACGTAGGGTACACTGAGCATGCTAGTATGTTAGTTTTGCAGAAATAACACTGTTTTTGATTTAGGTAGCTCACACTAAAAAAAATGTTAAATGTTAATTTTCTTTAAACTTAAGTGAAAATTGATTACTGGCCATGTCTAACGTGGTATTAAAATAAATAATTATGTTAAAACTGATAAATTGGAAATGGACACATAATTATATTTATTTGTTTACAGAAATTAAACTGTTGATGATATATATTAATTAAATAAATAAAAAATACAGGAAAAGTAAACATAGAATCTCTTCATTTTCATTTTGTTATTTTCGTGTGTTCTCCTTATGTAGATAAATGTTTAATTTAGTAAATACGAGTAAAGCTCACAAGGTGTATATATTAGTTAACTGTGCTTTATTTAAGGGCTTTGTTCAGAATGATTATTCATTCAAATAAATTTAGAACAAAAATGTTCAACGAAGCTGTGTAATAAAAGAAAATGTATTTATTGACCGGTTTAAATTAAAGTATTTTATTGACACCTTGTCTTTTTACATTTTTTTGTACCCTAATTTTACTTATTAGTATTACACGCGGCTCCACCCGCCGTCCACAGCAGGTGAATCAAAATAAAAAGCCTAATATATTTTCGAAGGCAAACCATACCAAAGATTAAGATTGAATGTTAAGAATCAATCAAAAATCGAATGATTGTATTAACTCGAATTATATTATATCGAACAATGTAAGAGTTAACTCAATTTCAAGGGAATGCAAAATGCATAGTTTTTGCATTGGAACCTTTAGGGTAAAAAAAATGCTTTAAAAAATATCTCAACACTACAATCTGGTTGCACTATAATTTTTTTTCTTTTCTACTAATTTAAAAATTTTCTAATACAGTAATTTACTAATCTATATATATAAAAGGAGAAGGTGACTGACTGACTGACTGACTGACTGACTGACTGACATATCAACGCAGGGCCTAAACTATAAGGGCTAGAAACTTGAAATTTTGCACAGGGGTTCCTTTTATAACGTAGGGGAGCACTAAGAAAGGATTTTTGAAAATTCACCCCCTAAGGGGGTAAAACGGGGGTACAAAGTTAGTATGAAACTTTGCCGTTTTTGAAGTCGTTAGAGGGTAGACGTCGTTAATGGGTCTAATTCTACGCGAGCGAAGCTGCGGGCGTCCACTAGTTAGTAAATACAGTAATTAGTTGTAAGACCTGGACTGCTTGCTATAATCAGCCTTTCCTCAGGGAGGCCTCTGGTTTCTGCAACAGATACCGTGCATAACTACCGCAGAAATCAGGGAATCCTATATTGAAGATAATGACAGCCAGAATTACATGGATTTATAGACGTATCTAAATATCTTTTAAAACAATACTGAATTAAGATTATTTTATTCTTCTTCCTCTTCTCCATATCTATTATTTCCATTAAACTAAGTACGTTCTTCCTCTTTATACGTCTGTGTATGGTACAAAAATGTAAATGGAGTACATCCTTATACAATTAAAAAGCATCACTAGTATTATGTCATGTCAGTGAGACACTGTCAAATTTCAGTTCAGCTCAGCTGTATGTGAAATGTGAAATTGTTGATAACGCATTGTTTATGTTATGAAAATGAAGAATTTCCCAGTTTTCGTGTTTCCAGTTTCCTTGGAATTCTATTTGAATGCTAGGCATACGCACAAACAATTGTTGACAGTATACAATCCCTACGATTTCTTTGTGAACTTCAAAGGTGCTACCAGATTTGTTTTTTTTTTGTTATGATTTTTGTCACCATATGGAATGATTATCATAAAAAATTAATATTTCAGTGCTATGCACCTCCCCGAACAAGTTCACGGTGATCGATGCAGAAGGTGTGATAGCTCCACAGAGTTGTATAGATATTGTCGTTCGATATACCCAGCCCTCAGCTTCGCATTGTAATACCATTGAAAAATTCAGAATTACAATGTACGATAAGAACACCCAGCAGGTAAACTGTTATCAGTACTTTACTCAACACTAAGTATTTAAAAATATCATAACTATAAAACTAAAAGTACATGTTTTTTATTTTGATATAGGCTCTAGGTAAGAGGGATATTCCTACAAAGCTAATCGATGGAGAGCCTTCAAACACAAATCCAGAGAGCCTAGGCGACAGTTTCCATCCTCTGGCAACAAGGGCAGCTCCGATTAGACCCACAGAAGAGCATACACGCATGACGTGTAATCATCCTTCACATTTCAGGTCTGTAATTCAATTTAATTAGCTGAACAAGATGTACCTATACATATGTAATTTTTAGGAAAATAGAAAATATCATATCAACCACAGGAGGTTATAATCAGATAAGATATTAATGTAAAGTGTATAGTATAAATATTTGGAGTGTATTTTATGTGCAATTCCAATGAACACCAGTTATTTTTTACTATTATTTATTGGTCTTTTTTTACGTATCTACTGGTTAACTTCATTGTGGATAATATCATCATAACATTTATCATTGAGCAGGACATCCTGGTACAGAATACACTTAGTTAAAAGGATGTCTCAATAATGGAATGTATTTATAAAACATTTTGAATAAAATTATTTTCATCTTCAGTATTTCCAAGGTTACAAGTTCTTGAGCTAGTACGTGTTGATGTGAGGCTAATCATAATTAAATTACTTTAGAAAATAATAAAAATAATGTTGCAGGGAACAGCAGCCCGTTAATGTGGTGGCAGTCGCAGTCAGTATATGTTGTATAGCTGCTCTCTTACTACCAACCCAACCGGAACAGGTCATAAAATCACAGTGGCCAGACTGGTTACACATTGGCTTCAATCTAAAACTAGTGTTCTCATTTGTTCTAGGCTTAGTCAGCATGCTAGTTCTACGACCATAGATATGTAAAATATCAAATTCCACTGTCAAATGATTGTCATAGAACATTGGCTATACTTAATTTATGTGATTCCACATCAATCTAATTCATGGGAATTTTACTTTATGTGTGTGTGTGTGTTTATTTAATTATACATAATATGAATAGTTAACTTTGTAAATAATATGTCATTGGGTAAATCTGATATGATTCAGCTCAGGACAATCTAGTTTGATCAATATACTTTGGGCTTAATTGCTTCCTGAATTAGTTCAGACACTTATAAAATACACTTTTAATTCATAATAGGCACGTAATACATAATGTTGATAAAATCCCCATTTGAGTATATTTTTACAATTTTTTGTTTCAAATTATTTTTGTTGGTGTGGACATATTCTTATAAAAATATTATTGGCCCATTAAAATTACTTTGATGTTTCCCATTTATATGAATTATTTTTTAACATAATTATAGTATTAGCATGGTATTAGAAAACCTGCACATGCCCAGTTTATTTGGAAAGTTGATTTATATATCAATCAAGTTTAAAAAGGTGGTAGGGGCTCTGAAAGTGGTACATGAAATCTAATACTTAGACTCAATTTTGCAGTTTCAAATCTTCTATTTTTTTTTTACTAGATACATCAATGTTGCCCAAGGTATGCAGACATGGAATTTTAAAGATTCCATATTTGTGATTATTTTACAATTTGATTTAGTGTAAATAATTAAGATTTTTTTTTTTCTAATTACTCATTTGCGACTGCAGCTGATGCTACCACGTTTTGTAAGATAACATTGTAAATTTTGTGTTATTAGATTTAAGTTGTATATGTCTAAAATCGACATTGAAGGAAATTTAATGTTTTGGTTGGTTATAGGCTTTATTGAATAGCCTGCGCTGTATGTGGCTTATTAGTCATGAAGTGGTGGTTATTGGTTGAGGGTGCTTGACATTTTATATTCCTGGATTTATACAGGTGTAGGTTATTAAGTTACTGTAATGATTTTTGTTGTATAAATTGAGATGGGTATATATTTTAACAAATTTTATTCAAACGCATATTTATTACTTTTTATTATTGCGAACCATATTAAACTGCAGTATTGTCTAATATAGGTTGGTTAATGAAACTTGGTACATTTTTTATTTTACTGCAAAAAAATATATAGAAAAAAATAGATGTAGTTATGTGTACACACGCGATTACTACCTAATAAATTTAAGTATGTATTGTAATGAAGTACAATATTCCAACTGTTGTAAATATAGTTTCACTTAGTACCAAATGACATGCTACTTTTGTCTCACTGTTTGGGACCACTTGTATTGTAATTTTATTGAAGCCAAATACATTCTATTTGTCTGAATAAATGCAGTTTTAGTTCATGTAAGCAGAAGGTTCAGGTATGGGTAAGTATTAAGTAAAACACAAGTTCGTTACTATTTTTATATTTCAACCAAAACAATTTGAATGAGATCAATCAATACAATAATGTCAGTACAATTCCTTTCATATTATATTTTGAGCAATTACAAAACATATTATTTGCCCCAAACATATACATATTAAATATAAATCAACCACAAGAATATTAAAAGCATAACTAGATGATAGGTATCATTGACCTGTCTGTGGTAGGCATACATTTTAAAAATTATACAAACACTAAAGTATTGATATAATATCCTCTTTGCATGCATGTGCTATAGCTTAGAAACTCGTAATTTCAATTCAACCCACGTAGTAGGCTACTAACTAGTTCTACGCTGTCTAGCTATCAATGTCTACCTTCGAAGGTAGCGTAGGTAGGTAGGTTTTTCTAGATAAAACCTTATTATGACAAGTAAGTAAATACTTAAGTGTCTTAATTATCTATCTAAGGGAAATTACCAACTGCACTATTATTATAGCGTTTGGTTCTATAAAACTTAATTTTGATAAGGAGCCAGTTCTTAAAATTACTATTTGCAAAACTAACTAGTTTGCTAAAAATATCACAGCCTCATAAACACAATTTAAAACGGTTTTAATATCTAATGACTAGATTGGGTACACATAATAATAATAAAAAAAATGCTTTTAATATTTCCTCTGGCATTGTATTGAGTAATTGACGAAATAAATACCCGCTATTATAATTAATTAAAGCTAACGTTTGCTTGATTATATTAAAAGTTCGGTTCCGCCAATGATGTTTATCATCAATGAGGATTACACGAGCTTAGTTTCTATACCCTTGTGTTGTGACCAAGCCACTAAATGAAGTGCTTTTAAAGCAGACCTATCTAATCTATAATCTACAAAAGTTTATTATCATCAAGTTCCAGTTTAATGCACATTTATTAAACGTACTTACTAATTGATTGCTCTTCTACACAACTTACAGCCAGCAAAGTATTACTATGATATGTTTAACAATATTTTTATTTATTGTACATTTATGGATCAATAAATTAATAGTAATATCTATCAATATATAGATAGTAATATCTATCAATAATACTTGTAGTAAGTACTTAGAAATCGTATATTAATAAATACTTGGACGGGCTACAATGTTAGTGTAGTATGGCTCGAATCATAAAACTTCTACTATGATCAAAATTTATACCCACCTAGATAGCATATGAAGTTATTAATCTATTTCTAGTTTACTTCCGTATCACAATTTAAACATTTACGACTACATAAAGTGTGTAATATGGCAATCTTTATGAGTACCTATAATTTTCCACTAATTAAAATTCAATAATCCTTAATTTGGAAATGTTTTTACAAAAAAAAAAAACAATCTATGATAAGCAGTGTTTTCAAATTTTTACTTCCACTACATCAACTGCTTTTCATAACCACAAATTTTATCTTTTTGTAGGTAGGTAAGTATAATGCGTGCACAATAGTATTAAACTCGCGTGAAACGCTATGCCCCGCCCACTCCACGTCGCACCTCCCCGCGTTTGCCACTTGCGATGATATAAACGGTACGCGTTATAGCCGTAATACACGCCCGGATTTGGTTGGAGCGGACCACGGATTTGGTCCGCTTCCCGACCAAATCCGGGCGTCTGTAGAGTAGTCCGCGAACATAATTACTTATTATTAATTGTGTCCGCCTCGGTCCGCTTACGTCATGCTTACATGAAGCAACTGTCCGATCCGGCCGTCTGTAGCGAGAACGGATTTGGTACGCGGATTTGGTCCGCCGACCAAATCCGAGCGTGTATTACGGCTATAAGTCTCGTTCGGACTCGGGCACAGTACCTACCTATAGTGATCTTCGGTCCCGTAGGGATGACACTATTTCCGCTAGTTTCAAAAAAAAGAGCATAAGGTTTTGTAATGTTTAGTGTAGGTAAGTATATCGTTAGAAAAAAAGTGTATCGTAAAGAACGATAACATTTGGGTTTGCAGAGCTGTTTTTGAGGCATCCAAAAACATTACATTAACGTTGCAGTGTATGTAATCGTATTTTATATTATTACGAACTATTGTAATGTTGAGACAGTAATAAATAGATATTCAAACTCGTTGGTTGTCTAACTGATACCCATATGGCGACCCTGCCAGGATATTTAAACTGGTCATTCTTTGAACGAAACAATCACAAAAATAGGCGTAGCGTAGGCGCGCGATTCATAAATAAATAAATTTGCGACTAGCGGTCAAAAACCGAACGCCGCTTTAAATTTAAATGTAGTACTTTTGCACTCTGAACAACACAGTGATAGACCCTAGTATAACTTTCTACTAATCTTTCTTTTGTACTTTCAATAACGATACCTACTAGTTCTTTACTTTACCCATTGAGGGTTATAAAAGAGTAGTTTTAAATGTAAAAATTAACTTATCTAGTATTTTCAGCGAACCCTACTTGCCTACTTCCTTTGTAAGTGACAATATTGACTTATGAGATTTTACCAATAATATATTGTTCACTTGATCTCTCGTGAAACATATTATTGCCATCACACTTTGCGAGACATTGAAACAAAGCTTTATAAGACTATTTCGGAGACAAATTGATCAACAAGATATGTTACAAGTCTGCCATGATATGAGTAAACAATGGATGGAGAACAGTTGCTACCTCCTTGTACTTGAGGGAAGACAGCCCATCCAATTTCATTCTCTCCTTAGTATTGCTAAGTACTTTTGTTCCCTTACTCCTGGAAATAATGACATATCATCATGTTATTATTAGGTAAAGCAAAAACCTTTGTACCCCTTTTTAGGGTTCCATACCAAATGGGTAAAACGGGACCCTATTACTAATACATCGCTGTCCGTCTGTCCGTCTGTCGCTGTATCTCATAGACCGTTGTAGGTAGACAGTTGACATTTTGACAGATGATGTATTTCTGTTGACGCGATAAAATTTAAGGGACATACAACAGACATTATTTTTTTACCGTTTGTGGTACGGAACCCTTAGTTCCGACTCGCACTTGGCCGGTTTTTAAAATTACGTCCGTTAAAAAGCGAGCGGGCGTCCGCCGATTCACCGTTCGCGTCAACTTTGCTTACGCCAAAAGGCTTAACGGAAACAATGCCCGTACGTATCTAACCACTACTAGTCAGGCGTAGGGCGTAAAATTACCACATACATACCTTAAATAACGATTTTAGGAAAAGTGAATTATTTAGTACAAAAGCTAAAGCTTAAAACTAAAACCAAACCATACAAATAGACGCAAATTAGTGACAAAAAAAAGGATATGTAAATATAAAAAAAATCTTAAAATCACTATCAAAGTCAAATTAAATACGTGGTCAATGAAACGTAGTAGGTATACTATACCTAATATAGGGTTAAAGTACTAGGTACCGTGGCGGACGGTGGTACTGCCCACGCGAACTCTATATGGAACAAAATAGGCTTCTTATAAAACCTATTTGGTTTCCTAAAGGCTCTACCACCTAGGAGTTAAAAAGTTTAATGGCGGACAGCCATTCGCTGTCTGTTATATTGTGGTACTGACAGGTGATGAAACCTGGGTGTAGAAAAAGCCAGTCGGCAAAGTGGGCATTTCCTTTCGAAGATTTGCCGACGCGACCTTTAAAGGAAGCTTATTTGAAGGCTTCAATCGTATAACTTGCAACATTATAAAACTGCGCAAAGCCGCGGGGACGGGTCACTCACTAGTGCAATATAAAACAGGCAAACAGCCCCGCTTACCCTGTATTATGAGAATCCTTATGTGTAACCAAGTGATATCTGCTGAGTTCCGGTTCAAACCTACAGAGTTTAATGTTGAGAGCTTCAAGCCTCATGTACATCTCATCATCTTCACCTTTCCAGCCAAAGAATTCATTGCTCATCCCATTGATATCTTTAAATTGCCTTGATGTTATTGCAATAGCCCCACCAAAAATGTTCAGATATGGTAAAACAAACCTGAAAATTAAAAAAATATCACATTTAGAATGAAATAATGTAAAAACTTACATATACAAAATTAAATAAGGTGAGGCGAGTTCGATAGCCACTGGGCTGTGACCGCTGAACGTTTTTTACTTAGCAGGTGGTAGTTTTAACTTCTTAATTTACTACAACTTATTGACTTTTGTCATAACAAAAAAAATGAAGTATTTTATGTTGGTAAAATTTTCTTACCTAAACTTGTTAATGCTGGATGACATGTGACGAGGTTGATTAGTACAGGCATACAAGTTTGCTGGCTTCAAGGGTAACAAATCGACATCATGGAAAACAAGGCAAGGAAATCCTGCTTGTATAGCTGCAACAGCTCCAACATTCAACAACTTGGCTCGATTAAAGTATTTGGAATCAACTTGTTCAACCACATAAATCCTATAATGAATATGTTGGCGGCGGAGAAATGTGTGCATGTACACCAAAAATCCACGTAACTCTTCTGGTCTATCCCTGATAAAAAAATAATTCAACATTGCTTAAAAAACGAAGATACAATTGAACAATCACTATGTTAGAGACAGGCCAAATACAATATTGCTACCAACTGATAGCATCACTGCTAAATAGCAGGCACATTATCTACCTACTTGATTTGATTTAACTATTACTAGTTTTCTTAATTAAAAATTTGATTGGTTGTTAATGAACATATTACATATTATTAATCATTTATTTATTTATAGATTGAGTCTTGTTCAAAGTCAGTCACAGTTGTCATGGGAGGCAGTGGATGGGTGGTGCTGCAAGCTGCAAGTTTGCTATCTGGGTTCCATAAAAAAAAAGATTTATATATGATTTTAATTGATAAATTATTGAAAGATAATTTGATGAGACTTTGTATTGATTCACTGAATTCAGATTTTCCCAATATAAGTGCATTTTTCAAAAGGAAAATTTTTATGAAGCCTGGACGAGTAAGGGTTTACTCTGCCTAAATAAAATTATACCAACTTTGAACAATTATTTTATTTTCCCCATCCAACCCGACCTTCAATCATTCCAATAATATATGTACATATACAATAACAACAGGGACCAACCAGCTGAACGTGCCTTCTGAACCATGGAAACCATCAATAAATTTTACCACTAGCCAGGCCTGTTGCAGTAACAATTAGTTGCTAAATTCGCAAACTGTGCATAATATGCACAGTTTACGAATTTAGTTGCGGCTATCGAACTCGCCTCACCTTATTTAATTTTGTATATGTAAGTTTTTACATTATTTTATTCTAAATGTGATATTTTTTTAATTTTCAGGTTTGTTTTACCATATCTGAACATTTTTGGTGGGGCTATTGCAATAACATCAAGGCAATTTAAAGATATCAATGGGATGAGCAATGAATTCTTTGGCTGGAAAGGTGAAGATGATGAGATGTACATGAGGCTTGAAGCTCTCAACATTAAACTCTGTAGGTTTGAACCGGAACTCAGCAGATATCACTTGGTTACACATAAGGATTCTCATAATACAGGGTAAGCGGGGCTGTTTGCCTGTTTTATATTGCACTAGTGAGTGACCCGTCCCCGCGGCTTTGCGCAGTTTTATAATGTTGCAAGTTATACGATTGAAGCCTTCAAATAAGCTTCCTTTAAAGGTCGCGTCGGCAAATCTTCGAAAGGAAATGCCCACTTTGCCGACTGGCTTTTTCTACACCCAGGTTTCATCACCTGTCAGTACCACAATATAACAGACAGCGAATGGCTGTCCGCCATTAAACTTTTTAACTCCTAGGTGGTAGAGCCTTTAGGAAACCAAATAGGTTTTATAAGAAGCCTATTTTGTTCCATATAGAGTTCGCGTGGGCAGTACCACCGTCCGCCACGGTACCTAGTACTTTAACCCTATATTAGGTATAGTATACCTACTACGTTTCATTGACCACGTATTTAATTTGACTTTGATAGTGATTTTAAGATTTTTTTTATATTTACATATCCTTTTTTTTGTCACTAATTTGCGTCTATTTGTATGGTTTGGTTTTAGTTTTAAGCTTTAGCTTTTGTACTAAATAATTCACTTTTCCTAAAATCGTTATTTAAGGTATGTATGTGGTAATTTTACGCCCTACGCCTGACTAGTAGTGGTTAGATACGTACGGGCATTGTTTCCGTTAAGCCTTTTGGCGTAAGCAAAGTTGACGCGAACGGTGAATCGGCGGACGCCCGCTCGCTTTTTAACGGACGTAATTTTAAAAACCGGCCAAGTGCGAGTCGGAACTAAGGGTTCCGTACCACAAACGGTAAAAAAATAATGTCTGTTGTATGTCCCTTAAATTTTATCGCGTCAACAGAAATACATCATCTGTCAAAATGTCAACTGTCTACCTACAACGGTCTATGAGATACAGCGACAGACGGACAGACGGACAGCGATGTATTAGTAATAGGGTCCCGTTTTACCCATTTGGTATGGAACCCTAAAAAGGGGTACAAAGGTTTTTGCTTTACCTAATAATAACATGATGATATGTCATTATTTCCAGGAGTAAGGGAACAAAAGTACTTAGCAATACTAAGGAGAGAATGAAATTGGATGGGCTGTCTTCCCTCAAGTACAAGGAGGTAGCAACTGTTCTCCATCCATTGTTTACTCATATCATGGCAGACTTGTAACATATCTTGTTGATCAATTTGTCTCCGAAATAGTCTTATAAAGCTTTGTTTCAATGTCTCGCAAAGTGTGATGGCAATAGTTAATATGTTTCACGAGAGATCAAGTGAACAATATATTATTGGTAAAATCTCATAAGTCAATATTGTCACTTACAAAGGAAGTAGGCAAGTAGGGTTCGCTGAAAATACTAGATAAGTTAATTTTTACATTTAAAACTACTCTTTTATAACCCTCAATGGGTAAAGTAAAGAACTAGTAGGTATCGTTATTGAAAGTACAAAAGAAAGATTAGTAGAAAGTTATACTAGGGTCTATCACTGTGTTGTTCAGAGTGCAAAAGTACTACATTTAAATTTAAAGCGGCGTTCGGTTTTTGACCGCTAGTCGCAAATTTATTTATTTATGAATCGCGCGCCTACGCTACGCCTATTTTTGTGATTGTTTCGTTCAAAGAATGACCAGTTTAAATATCCTGGCAGGGTCGCCATATGGGTATCAGTTAGACAACCAACGAGTTTGAATATCTATTTATTACTGTCTCAACATTACAATAGTTCGTAATAATATAAAATACGATTACATACACTGCAACGTTAATGTAATGTTTTTGGATGCCTCAAAAACAGCTCTGCAAACCCAAATGTTATCGTTCTTTACGATACACTTTTTTTCTAACGATATACTTACCTACACTAAACATTACAAAACCTTATGCTCTTTTTTTTGAAACTAGCGGAAATAGTGTCATCCCTACGGGACCGAAGATCACTATAGGTAGGTACTGTGCCCGAGTCCGAACGAGACTTATAGCCGTAATACACGCTCGGATTTGGTCGGCGGACCAAATCCGCGTACCAAATCCGTTCTCGCTACAGACGGCCGGATCGGACAGTTGCTTCATGTAAGCATGACGTAAGCGGACCGAGATAAAAAAATAATTCAACATTGCTTAAAAAACGAAGATACAATTGAACAATCACTATGTTAGAGACGGGCCAAATACAATATTGCTACCAACTGATAGCATCACTGCTAAATAGCAGGCACATTATCTACCTACTTGATTTGATTTAACTATTACTAGTTTTCTTAATTAAAAATTTGATTGGTTGTTAATGAACATATTACATATTATTAATCATTTATTTATTTATAGATTGAGTCTTGTTCAAAGTCAGTCACAGTTGTCATGGGAGGCAGTGGATGGGTGGTGCTGCAAGCTGCAAGTTTGCTATCTGGGTTCCATAAAAAAAAAGATTTATATATGATTTTAATTGATAAATTATTGAAAGATAATTTGATGAGACTTTGTATTGATTCACTGAATTCAGATTTTCCCAATATAAGTGCATTTTTCAAAAGGAAAATTTTTATGAAGCCTGGACGAGTAAGGGTTTACTCTGCCTAAATAAAATTATACCAACTTTGAACAATTATTTAATTTTCCCCATCCAACCCGACCTTCAATCATTCAAATAATATATGTACATATACAATAACAACAGGGACCAACCAGCTGAACGTGCCTTCTGAACCATGGAAACCATCAATAAATTTTACCACTAGCCAGGCCTGTTGCAGTAACAATTAGTTGCTAAATTCGCAAACTGTGCATATGCACAATAAATTTTTCACAATACATAAAATTGGAAGAAATGGTTAAAACAGAATAGTTACTATGCTTCAAGTAACACAGTCTGTTATGGTTTCAGATTTTCCCTTAATGGTCCATTCAAAAAACCACAGATAGGTAAAACACATTTATTTATTTTGTACTAATATACAAAATAAATAAATAGGTAGGTACTTATGTATTATTATTCAATTAGTGATCTTACCTATATGGTACTATTATCGCCGTACTAAACTTCGGTTTGCATTCGATTGGATCGAACTCACCACCTTCTCGTATTCTATGTCCATCAACCAAGTCTACATCCACCAAACTTGCTGGCAAAGTTGTTTCATCGTAAAGAACATCGTAATAATCACAGTCGGCAATGGAAGTACTTGTTAAATTATTGGAAATTTCTTCGTGCATGTTGCTAAGAATATTTTGCTTTTCAATGTAATCATAAGTTCTTTTAACATTCATATTAGGATGCAAGAATAAAATCAATATCCCCACAACGATAATGCAGTAAAAAACCTTCTTCTTAAACGCATGACGCATGGTTAGTTGATAATACCCTCTTTATTATAATTGTTCACTAGTTACATGGTTAGGAAATTTAATTGAGCGATAAAAAATTAAATTAATAATTAATTAAGTAAATCAATCATGATTATGTTTGAAAGAAAATGAGCTGAGCACCACATTATCAGAAAAAGAGCACAACACTGAGCAAGTAGGGTTGCAACGATATATCGGAAGACCGATAAATATCGATATATCGATGCCAAATATATCGATATTTATCGATATCGGCGATAACCCGATATCGATACTTATCAATATCGAAAACTCAATATATCATAAATAAATATCGAAAGAACCGCCTTGATTAAAATAAACATTATTATTAATTAAATATTAAACTGGCAACACTGTCTACAAAATCTTTTCTACTCTAATCTGTGGTGAGTAAACTGTTAAGTTATTACCATAGATGCCGTGCTTTTTTAACCGTCATACATTGGAGGTTTATTATGATGAGTACATACGTTATATTTAATGGAGTTCTGAATAAAAAAAAGCGGTTAAAAAAGCACGAGTTATACTTCAAAGTTCTGTTTTTATTCACATAGGTAAGGCATTGAAAAACAAACTACTATAGGTACAGTAAACGTTTGATATAACGAATATTACTTCATTGAATAGCTTTAAAAAAGAAAAAATATCGATATATCGATATATCGATCAACCAGACCGATATATCGATATATCAATATCGACATAGTTCGATATATTTAAATATCGATATATCGATATTTTTAAAAATCTTGCATCCCTATGAGCAAGTAATCACTACGTTTTTAGAGACGGGACTCCGTAGTAAAAAAATAAAACAATATCAAAAAACGAAACACATGGACTGGCTCAATGCCAACCTAACCAAATTATAAAACTTCACCCAATGTTGCCAACGTGAACCAAAAAATAGGGATGCTAGTGTTGTCGATAAAATAAGATCGATAACATTGGTAAATACTTCAAAATTTCTCAAATAAAAAATCAAGTTAAAAAATTGTTTTTTATTTATTTTATTTTATTACAATGTAGTATATAACTAAGAAATTATATTTAATTCATTTTCCGCCGCCGCTGAAGGATCTGGACTCCGGGTGTGTTGATTCTGGAGGTTCTGCAACAAATGTGGAATGGGTTGTCTTATTCACTAATATTTTAACGGGTTAAAACACTATTTTTTGTAGGCAGATTAACGGTTACCTACTATATCGCGACGTTTCGACTTGGTTGCACAAGTATATAGGAGAGGGTCAAAGAACACAATCATCATCATCATCACAACCATTAATGCAAAAACCTTTTTTTTTCCTATTTGTCACAGCTCAGTCGCTGAACTGATTTTAATGAAATTAGATAAGGAGGAAGTTTAAAGAGGGAATTTACTTAGAGATGGAGGGTAAATAAACTTTTCTTATAAATAGCACTGATATAAAAATGGATTAATCGATAGTCGATAAAAACTGCACTGCACTAGTGTTTGCGTAAAACATATTCCCACATTTTTATTTAGAAATATTATGTCCTGAAATTCAATAAGTGATAAGATACATTGATTTAGTTAGAGTATAGTTTAATTCGTCCAATAAACTTACTGATCTTCATCCAGTGGAAATTGAGCCATAAATGTTCGTATATTGTCCCGACCCGACTTGTCCTTAGTCCACATATCTCGCACTTTACAAGTGGCGTATTTAAAATATTTATCAAATATAAATCACTGCACAAGTATAAAGATTATTACACACGATAACCACGCAAATTACTATTAAACAGCTTTAATTTTAATTATAAAACAGAGAACTCGACAGAACAGTAAACTGACATTGATTGACGGATTCTGTCGCCATTAGAAGATCCATGCGTTCATACTAGCTTTTTTTTAAACTAAGTTTCGCCAGACTGGAGCACAAATTGGCACAAAGTCAAACAAAAACAAAGTAATCGATTTGACTTTGACAATAGTCAAAGCACAGATAGTCAAAGAGTATGTAAATAAACTGACATAAGTCTGATTTAGTCGTAGAGTGTACTTTGTTGTATCGCTACGACCCATAGATGTCCTACCACAGTACAATTTGTCCCACTGTATACTTTGTTGTATACTGTTCACAAATTATGTAGAGGTAGAAGATGAACAAAGAGTAAAACGTAGATCGTCCAAAGAAATTGGAGTGGATTACTTGGTCCTACCAATCTTTTCAGTATCACCGAATTGGTTGATAACTCCTTCATAAGTGTGTGAGTGCTTTGATAGATGTTACGCATTCTGTAAATCCCTACCTGTAATACTACCGTTAGTTAATTAAACTTTCTAATTTATTATTTTATGTATGAGTATAGTTATGCGAAGACGAGTGGCTATCGAACTAGCGTCTCGAGCAGTCCGGGTTCAAACACAAGCAGCACCAATGACTTTTCTAAGTTATGTGCGATTTAGGAAATTAAATGTCACTTGCTATAACGGTGAAGGTCACATCTGAGGATGCCTGCATGCCTGAGAGTTCATCATAATGTTCGCGAAGGCATGCGAAGTTTGCCATCTATCTTATTTTTTTAGGACAAAGAAAGGGTTGTGATGATGTTGACGATGATGATGAGTATAGTATATACCATTATATACCTACTGTTCTCGGTGTAGTACATTAAGGGCGTGAGAGCAACTCTATTTTGTTATAAAATGTGGGTAGTTGCGTTTTTTGTTTTTACCCACATCTATCAATTATCAGGTACTTCTGATTGCTACTAGTTGTCAAGTGTGTGTTATGGATCAGATACGCCTTTTCATTGCAGAATTCTAAACCGAGAGTATACAAGAAGAAACTTGTGCTCTGTCGTTTAAGAACGGTCAGGCTGTAGTCAGCTTTTAACGAGTCTGGCATCCATTTAAAAGAAAAGGTTTAAATTAAAAACCAGATGGCATCGAAGAAAGAAAACATAACAATAGAAATAAATGATGACAGCGAGACATCCAGCCCAGAAGACAGGGTAATAAATAGATCGATTGAAGTGATCCGAAAATGTTCTATGCAGAATTCTTTTTATAATAATCCCTCCTGGGACTCGAGCTATTATGTTTCGTTTTGTGATCAGAATAGTGACAATAATATAACTCCACCTTTTGTAAGTGTAATTATGACAAGTGACGCAAGTCCTTTCAAGGGCAGCAGGTGCAACAGTTCCACGCAGACTGAAAAAGTTGAGCCAGTTCTCCATTCTACCGACGTGAACAATAAGTTCATTAAGGGCCTTACCTCCACATTTGACGACAATTTAGAGCATTCTATCAACAGTAAACGACACAGACGTGATTCCCCTGAGGAAAATAAAGAAAAAAGACCAACGAAGAAATATAAACGGGCAGAAAGTAGTGCATCTAGTATTTCTGATGTATCAGAAGCTAGATCTGTTTCATCATCATCTTCCCGGCTTTCTACTTCTTCATTTATATCTTTTAAATCGGTGAACAGCAATTATTCCTATAAAACACGTAAAAGAAGACCAAAATCTGATACGAACTTGTTCAGGGACGTGCTTACCAGGTCAAGAAAGAATAAACCGGGAAAAAATAACTCCGAGCATTCCTCGCCAGGTAAAATTACCTACTAAATAACGACGTAAATAATTTCCTTTTTTGATTTGTTTAGCTCTGATATTGTAGATCAGTAGGTAGATGTAGTAACCCATGCAAAAGTTGAATTGTTCTTCTTAATCTTTATACTGGAATATGAGTAGGTAGGTATAGTCTGCATATCCGAGTGATTATGGAAAACTCAGAGTTCCTTTCGATGTTTTCCTTCACCGTAACATTTGAATTGCTCTTATAACTCACAAGATAAAAAATAGCCATTGAAGCGTGATGAGATTCGAACCCGGACTCGTGCATGAAAATGCGAATACCCGACCAACTACTTGTGTATGCCACTATATTGTTCGATGCTCGCTTGTACATTATTTTTATATCATGATTGTTCTATATTTTATTGAGTTCATTAACGTGATTGCAATGTTATTTTATTAATGTTATTTTATATAATTTAATTACATAATGTTATTTTATATAACGTGAATGCACTTAAAAGAGGTGAAAGGTTAAAGTACAAACAACTAAAATTATGATGACTGTATGTGCGGTTGAGTGCATTTTTATTTGTGATACTAATAAAACCAGTCTTGGTCAACATCGGTTACCTTCTTGAGTGACATCATCCCAACTCTTTTAAATTTAACGGTTGAGAAATTCAGAGGCAAGGCGAGACATACAATATCACAGCGTAAACTTTTGGTGTTATACCTAGTTTTAGTTATTAGAAAACTTTATTAATGAGTACTCACTTTGACCATGAATGCAAAAAAGGATTGCGATCATAATTCAAATCAATCAATGAATATTTTGAAAGAAAATACAATTAAGTTAGAAGAAGTGATAGAATATGGTGCTGATAGGGGTATTTTCAATAACATGGAATGGTTCGTGTTATCAGATGGAAGTCCGCGGAAGAACAAGAGTAGTCGACGCAGTAATCGCACCAAAGTATGGCGGATTATGGATCTTTGCACCTGGATCGGCAAGAAGGTATTGGATTAAATTAAATATTTGAAGTTATTAAATATTCTATGTACCTATGTACCTACTTAAAATAATTACCTACTTTATACCTATCTTAATTCTAAAGTGCTTATTGAGGTTATCGAACTTTAAAGATTTGACATCTATTCGCATTACCTAGTCTATAGAGCCGTTTAGGCTAGCTAGAGTCTTTATAATCCAAGAAGTTTGTCGGAAGACAAATCTGAAAGTTCGACAGTGACGAATCATTAGTCCTAATATACATTGAATTAGCTTTAATAATTCGTATCAAGCGTGTCCACTTCACAATGTTCAGTTAGTATTTAAATCATGGCGTCATCGCTACCTACATAACAGTATTAAGAATAGTGACTGACTTTCGCAAGCTTAGGAAAAATCAATAAAATTCCTTTCACTAACTAACGCTTACGCTCTTAATTAGGTTATTCTAAATGCAGAAGCTTTTATCTAGTGTGATTGTACAGTTAGTATTATTATTACGTTATTTTGTGATTACATATTTATTTTAGTGGGTACTTATTACTTTCGTATTGTAAGGTAGTTGCTATGCTAAAGTTATGAGTTTTATATTGAACAACATGAATCATAAAATTTTCAAAAATGTAAGCACAGGTACATACTCGTAAATACCCAACGATGATGCCAAAATATTCATGAACATTATTATAGTATGCTAACGCCATCCTTAACAGGGATATCAGTCAATCACAGGACTTTACACGGATATGGTTCGGGAACCCGTCATACGAACCAAGGAATATTGTGAGAGTAATATTGCACAAGATATCAAAGATCTAAGAAAATATGTTGAGGATGTAGATAATAAGCATGTGAAGCTAGCACAAGAGAATGAAATCCTCCATGAACAGCTGAAAAAGATGATGACAAAGATTCAAGACCTCGAGGCAAAGCTTTGGTACGTTGATAAAATGTTTAATGTTTATGTTTTGAATTCTGCGTTTAGCATCCGTAGACGTTCAGCTAACCCTTGCGATTCCTTACCTACCAGAAATTCGAGTTCAGATTTATAGGGCATTAATTGTGTTTTTCTTTCAGATTACAATAGATAGATACACTTAAGATGCATTAACTTAATTACTTTGGATAGATTTTTTAACAAATATTTATTATGTCCATACTCCACAGAATAGATAAAGGAGGTTGCCGATGCCATACTCGGACCGATTGGTTGATTGGCCAATCAAGTCGAAATTATCATTCTTGATATTCCTTGCTAGAAATTCGAGTTCATGATTCGAGGCAATCATCGTGAAATAAAGTTGTTACTTTTTGGAACAGGAATCAAGCTGTCCAGACAGGTTCGCAGTGCAGGCCTCCGCCACCACCGCCACCGCCGCCGCCGCCACCGCCGCCGCCGCCGCCTCCGCCCTTAACCACCTCCAAGCCCTTGACCAGATCGCATACCCTCCCAAGATGCGGCTCGGCACCACCCAGGATAGCTGGGCCAAGACTAACCATCACCCCTGAAGATATTGCTAACGTGAAACTAAGGAAAGCCAAGGTACCCATCTACTACATACCCTTCCAAACAAAAATAATAAAACAAAATATTCATCGTGTTCTATCACTACACCCGTGCCATGACTGCAGTACCTACCCACTAACCACCAGTCACAACCAAAGAAATTATTGCCATACATTGTGTAAGGTGTATTTGCCAAAAAGCGATATCATCCTCGAAAGTGCAATCAACACGCCAACACCACAACCCTAATATTTTGTCCCACAGATGGGCTTGGGTCTCCTCTCTCATTGTCTAGGGTCTCCTCTCAGAATGAAAGGGGCGAGGCCGTGGCTAAGTTCGAATTGGCAGACTTCACATACCTTCGAGAAAATTTTATAGAACTCTCAGGTATGCAGGCTTTCGCACGATGTTTTCCTTCACCGTGCACATGGTGACATTTAATTTCTTAAACCCCACATAACTTAGAAAAGTAATTGGTGCGTGCCGTTTCGTTTGGTTGAGTTCTATAGCAACTGTATTGTCACCGCTTTTTTTAATATTTTTTTTACTGTTGTTACTAATATGCTTTCCCCGATGTTATCTTTCACGGTCTATTTTCTTTCTAACTTTCTTTTTAACTTTATATTTCATATAACTATGAATAGTTATTATAATCTACCTCAGACGCTTCACTACGTTACTCTGTCAGTGCTTTCTGCCCAAGCGCTAGCCGTGTATAGGAGAATCGGTTCTACGGCTCCTATATACACATGCCAAAACAATGGCTGGGTTGAGTTATGAGGTTAAGTACTGGACCGATCATTAACAAATCAGATACTGAATCAGCTGAGGCTTTTATTACTACGTCATCGGCAAAAACCTGTTCGACCAGTTCCCTTCGGATCACGGCTGCTCCTTTCATGCGGCTGCTCCTTAAATAATTGCTGCGTCTTCGTCTTACCATCTCCTTCTTTAGTTATGTAAAAAAGCTTGTCCACCATGGTTTCATTCGTAGTGGTCGTGGCATAATCGGGGAAAATGTGGCATCGGAGACCTCCAGAATACACTTCGTGAGATCTTTCGCAAATTCGTTAAGCTCTTGCTTGCTAAAGACGGACTTCGAGTCTCTCGCGTAACCTGCTTCGGAATGATGA
This sequence comes from Carterocephalus palaemon, assembly GCA_944567765.1. Classification (NCBI taxonomy): domain Eukaryota; kingdom Metazoa; phylum Arthropoda; class Insecta; order Lepidoptera; family Hesperiidae; genus Carterocephalus; species Carterocephalus palaemon. The sequence goes on along the minus strand of OX155651.1, from coordinate 7,865,824 downwards.
CCAGTCTTTATTATTCCTTATTATTGTATTTTCAGACCCTCCGACACATTAAGGTCAAGCCGGAAGATTATATATCTATATATATATAAAAGGAGAAGGTGACTGACTGACTGACTGACTGACTGACTGACTGACTGACTGACTGACTGACTGACTGACATATCAACGCAGGGCCTAAACTATAAGGGTTAGAAACTTGAAATTTTGCACAGGGGTTCCTTTTATAACGTAGGGGAGCACTAAGAAAGGATTTTTGAAAATTCTCCCCCTAGGGGGGTAAAACGGGGGTGCAAAGTTAGTATGAAACTTCGCCGTTTTTGAAGTTAGTGAATGTCTAATTCCACGCGAGCGAAGCTGTGGGCGTCCACTAGTATCATTATATTCTGACAGTTGTAGGTACAGGTTCTCCCAGGAAGGTCCAGGAAGGCCAGGTTTACGACCACCATGTTTACTGTCACCGCTGTAGGCTCATTGTTTAACTTGCATAATTGCAGGATAATCCCGTGAGATCGAAGCCCCCGCCGAAGGATACCCCACAGCCGCTGGTCACGCAGCACTTGTTGGAAGCGACGCGGGCCAGGCTCGGCAAGGCGCGGCCAGTCGCGGCGTCCACGCCTAAGCAACAACTCACAGAATTGGAGAAGTAAGAAATTTAATTTACGGACCGACATGAAAGTCTAGCTATGACTTTGAATGGGCAGAAGTCGAAATTAAGGTAGGTATCGTGTGGTCCGTACCAGACATACCTTAATTGTTGGGACATAATACGGCTGGTAACCATGCAGCACTACTGACAATCATCTCGCCGCGGGTACTGTGCTGATTGGTTCCCAGCTGTATTAATTCCCACGCACTGATACCCCATACGCACCTATCTCCTCATGTTTTCGTTCAGAGCTAAACTTTCGTGCCTCGAGGATTATAGGGATTTAGTTAGCTGAGATTGCCATTGGTGAGGTGACACGATACACCAAATCGTTGTTTTGGTCGAAAGGGACTAACGAGATTTTATTTATTTTCAACACTTTGTTCGCGTCTCTTAATTAGAGTTCCATTATGTATCAATTAATATTAAATTAACCAATTATTTTAACTGAGTATAATCCATTGCAACGCCCTAGCAGGGTGAGTGATATAAGATAGCAAACGAGCTTGCAGTAGCAGTTGAAGGAAACGTTTCACACTCTTTGAAGCGCTCCATGTCGCAGCTCAGTTGGAAGCTCATTCCACAGGAGACCGGTTCGCCGTAAAAATGACCGCGAGAAACGTACGGTCATTTTTACGGTGTTGGGATGTATCAATATAACTTAATTTTACAATAGCTAGAACAAGGTTTTTTCATGTCACTACGATATGCGTCACTAGATTAATTTAATTTTCAGTCCTTTTATGTAGGTAGGTACCTACATAAATAAATTTAGAAAATACCTACCTTCATAATTATTTACCTTATATCTAAGAGGTAGCAACTACCTATTCAAAAAGTGCAAATTAATTAATAAAAATAATTTAGAAAACCACTGGATTGATGCTCGTCCGGTTATAGATCAGATTTTAATAACAACGAAGAACTTTATGAGCTTTATTTAAATCATCGTTTTTTTAACTAATAAATGCCTTGCAGGTGCTTGCTGCAAGAATCGTCGATGACGTCACTGTTCAGGCGGCGCGCAGTGCGCGGCTCGTTCCGCAGCGCGGAGGAGCTGCGTGCGCGCCCTTATCCAGCCGCTCGCTGCGTCCGCTCCCCTCGCTCCAACTCACTGTCGCGAGTTACAAAAGCCTCTCCCCATAAATTCCCACTTTTAACATCTAACAAGGATTGAGTAATTGATGACTTGCATTGTTTTTGCTATTATTATGCGATGCGTTTTGGTTATATTTCTACTTACACTAAAAATGGTGTATTCTGAACTTATAGTTTGTCCATTATGATTATATTTAAATTATAATCGACTTTATTCTTTGTCTTGAATTGTATATATTTAATATTAGAAGTATTCATCGTTTAATTATTATTATTCATCTAATTACCTTATTTTAATTTCATTGGTTATTTTATTTTCGAAGTCATTTATGTTACCTTTATTAATACCTACATGCATTGAATTTACATGTCAAATTAATGGAAATAACATCAGAAAATATTATGCATAGATTTTGGCTTAGGTACCTACTCTTGAATTCAATATCAATTCTGATTCTCATTCAATCTATTTCAACAAACTCAATTCAACTCCCTATATCTGGCAATCGACCCGCTGCGGGTTGAATATTCGTATCTACTCTTGAATAGAATTGTATTTCAATAAATTGTGATATTCGTGAATATTCTATTGATTCTATTTGAATTTGGCCTGTGTGGCAAAACAATGGCTAGGTACAATGGCAAAACTATGACGAGACACCATTATCATGACAAAATAATAATAATAGTAGTGCGCTCGTGTCCCATTCAATAGAGTTCAAGAGTAGGCCAGTAGATGTAAAGTATACTTATTATTGTATTAATATTCTTATACTTATTATTTATAGGTACCTATGTATATTTTTATGGCGCATGCAGCACCATTCGTGGAAATCTGATCACTTTGAACAAGACTCAGGAACTGGATCAGTTATTCCAGGTTGTTAATAGGTACATTAATTTTGTCAGTTCGGTAAAGGTGTCACCAGCAACCACACCTTTCTGACCATGACCGGAAAGCAATTCCTAGACGGCAAAACTGGTACTTACTAGGAAATTAGGATGGAGTTGGTACTGCCTCGGGCGAACTCAATCTAATCATCATCTAAAATTTCAATAATATGTCAATTTACACTTGTGTTTAGGATCTATATCTACTTTGAAACTAGGTATGTTAATACATACTTAATATTAGCACTGTAGTTAAAATACATATCATTTTTCTAACGTGTATAGCTGTCTAATCTGAGTGTATATACCTTTGTGAATCTTATTAGATATTTGTATTTTTTTGTTTTGATTCAGTTTATATACATCCATCCATCCATCAGCCTTTTGGGGTCCACTGCTGGACATATTATGCCTCCCTCAATCGACGCCACTCTTCCCGATCATGCGCCCTCACAATACAACGGTTTCCCGCTGCAAGTCGTCAGTCCACCTCGTCAGAGGGCGGCCAATACTTCGTTTTCCGGGGCGTGATCTCCACTCGAGGACTTTTCTTACCGAACCGTTATCAGTCCGTCGAGTGACGTGGCTTGCCCATTGCCACTTCAGTTAACTGATCCTATACAAAGGGCGTATTTTATAGTAGAAATAATAATTTGAAAATCAAAATTTGATTACACGTTTAATATTATATTTTTCATTATAAATGTGATGTTTCATTTTTTCCCTACCTATAAACCAATATAACTAGCAATATGCAGGCAATTGTGGCTGAAATTCGGCTTATTCTATTTAGACTAAGCACCTATCATATATCAGGCCTATTTCACTCCATGTATTTGCGCGCAATAATTACCTTACCAGCCACTAGCAGCCTGTTTCTGTCTGGGTCGATTGTCAAAAGTCGCGTGGGGCATTCGCACTCATATTTCGTTGAACTGGCGAGCCTACGTATATATTCTTGTTATGGATGTTTGTGGTACATTATTTGCAGTTGATGAATCCAGTTCATGAAGAAATGTGAATACCTGATTTGTTTTAGGAAATTACTAGGTATATCACGATTTTATTTTATAAAAGATACCTAGTATTACCTAGTAGCTATTGAAAATGTTGTATGGAGTGATTTATCTGTTACGTAGGTAGTAATTCTTCAGTATTATTTTTGGTATGGTTCTACCGTAGCTATTCGTATGTGTTTTATAAGTTAAATTTCACCTACAACAAGTGGAGCAACGGAGAAGGAAATAAGGGCGGTGAAATCTGCAGAAAGTCATTTCTCTGCAAATTAATAACATCATTGTTTCCAAGGTAATTAATGTATTGAAGAATTTCGGTCTTTTTGCATTTGTTCCGCTGCGAGAAATTCGAAAAAAATCCATCTCTTTCATAGTACAATTTCGGTAGTACAATTATGTAACTAACGTAACGTACAACGTAACGTACATGACATAATCAATACTGTAATAATTTTACAATGGCTTAATAAAAGACAGATGTACTCTGTGGAAGACAGTGTCACAGTGACACTTGACAGGCGACAGCGAAATCGATTTGATTTGCTCTGCTCAGTCAGTGGCCAGTGGTACCTAAACCTATTTTGAAAGCTCAATCAAAACTGGTTTTAATTTTAAAATAATTTACTAAAATCCAGTATTAGTAATTAGGATTACTTAGCCACAGAGTACATTTTATATGTACTTAGCAAATAGAGAATGATTAAGGGATAATGTTAAAAAGTGAAGCACATAAAAATGAAAGTAGATAGGAAAAGAAAAATACATTCTTTAAAATTAGGATGTATGTACAATTAGAATTAGAATAGATTTTATGTAAAGTGAAGTGCTTTTATTTATTTCTAAAATCAATTCCCAAGAAAACCATGGATTTCAGTTCTCTGAATCCTGATACTTCAAATGCACTTAATCTTGCGGCAAGACAGAATAATGTTAGAACTGTGACGCGTCTCCTTGCTAAGATGAATCCAAACTGCATCGACAATAGAGGGTGGACATGCCTACATGAGGCCGCTGCCAATGACAGCTTTGAATGCTTGATGTTGATATTGCAACACCCAGAATGTAGACCACTGGCTGAATCTCACGAGGGTCATACTGCGCTGTACCTAGCCTGCCGTTATATGAAGTCTCTAGAAATAATACAGGCTCTACTTGATAGTGTCCCTGATATAGTTAACTATGGAAGTACTGAACAAGTTACTCCTTTACATGTTACTAGTACCCAGGGAAGAATAGATTGTATGGAACTGCTGATTAAGTATGGTGCAATGGTAAATGTTCAAGACTTTGATGGTGATACCCCCTTGCATGATGCAGCTGGCTCCTCTCAGCCTGCTGCAGTCAATGTTTTACTACATGCGGGAGCAGACCCTGAAATAGTAAATGAATCTTACTATACACCATTGCATTTAGCATGTATGAAGGGATGCTTAATGTCCGTAGAGTACTTAGTCCCATTCATAACTGATATTAATGTTGTGACATGTAAGTCTGATACAGTCTTGAACTTAGCAGTAATAGGACACAACATACAGATTGTGAAATTATTGCTCAACCATGGTGCTGATCCTAATATTAAGAATTGCTTTGACGATATTCCTTTGGCTACTGCTATAAAGATGGAAGATGCTCAGTTAGTCGAAATCCTTATAGAAGTTACAGATTTAAATAAATTGAGCAAAGACATCATTCAGTTAGCTTGCAAACCAAATTACTTCAACTATGACATAGTTAGATTGCTGTTGATGTATTTAGGTAGTGAATTTTTTGAGTATAATAAAGTATACACAAAAATAATTCCAACAATTGGTAAATATGGACTGTCTTATTCTTCACATGCCCCACTGAACACATTTCTTAATGTTTGTGAGTATATTTATAGTTGCTCACCTGATAAGTTCAAGGATTTATTCTATTTATTTCTCACAAAAGGCCTGTCTGTAAATGCTTTGATGGTTGAAGAATGTCCTCCCTTGGTTTTTATACAGTCCTATGCACATGAAGCTTGCTTTGAAGAAGTAAGTATTAACATAACATCTGGATATCTGATAAAGTAAATTAACATTTTGTAAGAAATCAATTAATCTGTTCTAGCTTTTCAAAATACTCATTGAGCATGGTTGCAATGTAGACTACTGCAGTTCTGTTACTTGCAAGGATAATGCCATATGTATACCTGATGCATTTATAATATCCCTACATTGTGATCCAAGTACTTTGCCTGTTATGTTGCCATATAGCCTACAATGTGATCCTGATATTTTGCTGAAATTTGCTCATCATCATAATGTCTCATACAAGATACAGCCCAAAGTAAGTTACCTACTGATAGTTATTAATATAATGACTCTACCATAATATAATAAATGGTACCCTTCTGGTCATTAGTAGCTAAGAATTATTATCTACATAACAATTTAAGTTTTGCAGGAAATAAATGCTTAATGGAATGACCTGGGTCAGCACTGACAGATGAAAGAAGGCAAAGCGACTAATTTATTAATAAGTGTATTATACTAAATTCAATCTAAAATACTTCTACAGACAACTAATTCGCAAATCAAAATAAAATCACGAACAGGAAACACTGAAAGTGGAGTTGCTTTCATTTTTTAAAGTTCAGCTTGTGGATTAGTTTGCTTTACCTGCTCTAAACTGCTCTTCTTTGCAACTTGTTTATGAGCACTGACCAATTAAATATGGCCAATTAGTATTGACCTTTTGTAATCATTAATTATTTATGATTACAAAAGATTATTGTATATAATGTAAGGTTGGTATATAATGTATTGCCTTGTTTTTTCAGGTTCAAGAGACATTGCTATCCATGACAGGTGTAGAAAACCCAAAGATACCTGCCGAAGCTTTAGCAAACACTGTTTTCCCTTTAAAACATTTATCTCGATTGAAAATTAGACATGTGCTTCGGATAAGAAAAGGTGTGGAAAAATCTACAAGGCAATATCTTAAAACTGTGGATAGAATCAAATTACCAAAATTATTAAGGAACTACTTGCGTTACATTTAGACTTTGTTCTGTTATTATAAATAATTTTATGAGCAATTATTATTAATTATTGAAACTTTAAATAAAACAGAAAAGTGCTATTGATAAACACTTTATTATATTCATTTTATAAATGGGAAATAATATAAGAATAACATTTCATAAATCCATGTTTTAAAAAAAGTAAACAAAATATATTATTGCTTTATACATTATACACACTTAAATTGTACTATGTGTAAATATTGCACTTATATTATGTTAATTTTTCTCTTCTAGTTCTCAGTATTATTTGAAGTTTGCTCCGTTAGCCATATGTTTCTCTATCTCAGCCACTCTGTAATAAATAATGAAAGTGATATTAAAGTGATTGATATTATTATTTTAATAGTGTTTTTCATGGTTATTATTCCCTATATAAAATATTAATTTATTGGCTTCTAACGCGTCGCTTGGAGGGTAACAAATAAATAGTAAGATAATAATATGAATAAGCAAACTGGTTTGCTTTGTGGATTTTTTTTAATATATATAGTATAGGACGGACAAATAGATAGACATACGGGCCACCTGATGGTAAGTGGTCAACGTCGTGAATTATTCTGTTATTTAGTCAGTTCGCTGCGGCCCATAGACGTCCCACTGCTGGGCACGGGTCTCCCCCACAGACGCATCTGCGGGGGGTCTAGAGCATACTCCACCACGCTGCTCCAATGCGGATTGGTAGAGGGGTTAGTGGCCAACCCAGTGTCGAATGTTCTCAAGCCACCCGAAGGTCTTCGACAAGGCTTAACGACTGTTTCCAACATTGAAAACAACCGGGACCGACGGCTTTACGTGCCCTCCGAAGCACGGTAGCGTCCATGAAATTTTGCCACTAGCGGTCACCCATCCACAAACCGACCGCGCCCGTCGTTGCTTAACTCATTCGATCACATTGAATCGACCTGAGCCATTGGGCTATGGACGCTACATTTAGTCAGTTATTACAGCTGAATTATTTTAACCTACTACTACTAAGTATGTATCAATATCTTTTTGTCAGTAAAGTCAAAGTGTGTTTTCCTAGGGATTTGACATTATTTTGGCAATGTTTTAAAATGAACTAATATGACTGACCAATCAGTCACAAATTCTGATTTTCCCTTAGGGTACGTCTATGTCCACAAGCGGAATACTTACGTCCTGGGGACAAATGTCAAGTTCTCTACTCCAGTTTCGGTGATGAGCACATCATCTTCAATACGCACTCCTCCAAAGCCTCTGAACCTACTGACCACGGCCCAGTTGAAGAAACGCGATTGATCCGGATTATTCCGTGCACTTGCCAACAACTGGAACAATCATTATTCAGATTCAATGTTTAGTTAGACTGACTAACGAACGGCCGGTACCGGATACGAATCAAATCGAGTATACGAATTATTTTGCAGAGAAAAATATATTTATTACTTTAGTACTTTTACTGGTTTTGTAGTTTTCTGTTAGTGGATTTGTAGTTTTCTGTGTGCGTGCCCGCTACTTGCAACATAAGACTACCGCATGTACCAAGGTAGCTCAATATTAGAAGTAACACACACGTAACTACACAAAAAATAGCATAAAAATGAAATTTATCTCAGTTTAATTTCATTAAAATAACCTATCAATATACTAGCTTTTACCCGCGGCTCCGCCCGCGTGGTCAAAGGGAATTAACAATGAGTTGTTTATCATACATGACAACGCCATCTATTAACAAAATCCGGAACAAAATATCTAGCAAATAACAAAACATCGATATCTTTCCATGAGGATGTTTTACCGCGGTAAAAAGTAGCCTACGTCACTCTCCACCCTCCTCACTATCTCCACACACAAAAACCATACCATATAATAGATTCGTTGCGACGTGAAAGCCGGACAAACAAACAAACAAACACACTTTCACATTTATAATATTAGTATGGATTTATGATAACGCATCAAAATCTGTCCATTTGTGATGTTTTCGATGCCACAGACGGACACGTCACTTAAAACTTTGCGTCGGGAGTTAAAAAGTAGTGTAGGTATAAAGTCGCCTCACCCTGGGTATAAAGTAGCAGCCGGGCTCCACGGTGAGCAGCATGCCGGCCTGCAGGGGGCGCGCGGTCCGCAGCCGGGCCAGCGGGCCCGCGGGCCGGGGCGGGCACTGCGGCAGGTACCCGCCCACGTCGTGCACGTCCAGGCCCAGCAGGTGGCCCAGCCCGTGCGGCTGCAGGATGCCGTTCACGCCACACTGGAAACCAGTATGATTATTGGAGGTTGTCATTTTGACGTGACAACGTCTTATAAATTGGTTTGCCGGGTGACACTTCAAGAAACTGCGTTACGCTCCGCTCACGTTATGCGCTCACAATGAGAGCGAGTGAGAGGCACGCGTCCCTTCCACTCGGGCATGGTTAGCCCGCCTAAGAGCGAGAGAGACGATACGATACGAGACGATACTACTATACGAATGAATATTCACATTAATAGTATATTTCGCTACAAGTGCGGAAAGCCTGTCATTGCAAAGAGTTCCGACAAATGTCTACCCGAGCCGAAGGCGAGGGTTGACAGTGGGAACAAGTTGCAATGACGGTTCCGCACGTGTACTGAACGACTATTTTTAATACAGTTGCGAAAAAATGAAGCAATTTGATAAAATAATAAAAAACACAAACTAAACTCGCAGCGAACATTTTTGGAAAATGGCGCCAACCGTAAAAGAATACAGAGTATTGCAGAGTTTTTTTTTGTTTTCTTCACCCATTCTGGGTAGGCAAAGGGAACTATGCCCATACAGCCAAGTCTTCAGTAGAATTTTTTTATTGACATGAAATTTAATGAGATGAAATGAAATGAAACCTAACCTAATTCATTGAATCAAATCATTAAATCTGATATTGAAACAAATTAGTAGCTTCTTTGTAGAAATATTTGCATGAAACATAAAAACTTCTATGAATTTTTTTTTCGTGGTTGGTTTTTTCTTTTTAATAGACATTATTTTGACAGTTGGGAAAGAGAACGCACGAGTTCGGAAAAGGTAAAGAAAAAGCACGAGTGTGTAATAGCTCACTTCCCGAACGCTAAACGTCCCTGTAATATGCCACTTTTTGAGCAACTGTATTAAAAAATTATTTTACCACTCAAAGTCGTTGTCACGTAAAACTTTCGCCCGTATACCGACTTTACAGGCAACCAATATTTTTTTTTTTGACGGGATAACGTCTTATAAATCAGCAACACGAACGAAAAAGTGTGACGTGATTTGTCGTTACCTCGCTCTGACGTCATGAGGCGTTATTGACAACCGTTTCCATGGCTACTAAATAGGGAACAACTTGCTCAGTGTAGGGAACTGTCAAAATAGATATATAGACTTGTCTGTTGTCTGTTAACTTTGTATTTTCAATTCTCCTTTTTTTTTTGTAAGTATAAAATAATGATTACGACGTTATCACGTAAATCTATCGTCCGTAAACCGACTTTACAGACAACCATTTTTTTTTTACAAATATAAGACATCAAACGAACTTACAGCATCACCCGTACGCTGCTCATGACAACTGTGACTGACTTTGAACAATCAATCAAATAGGGACTAGTTAGTCCAGTTGGCAGAGATTGTTAACGAGAACATTATTTGGTTAATTTTTCAGTTCGCAGCCAGCAGTGGGTATGAGGACTGAGGACTGTTAGTGATAGTTTGTCCTGTTGGTTGGTGTTAGTAATAGTCCAGTTACTGATTGTTAGTAAGAGTCTCGTTCTAAGTCAGTCACAGAAGCGTTGCTACCCTTCAGGACCAGAGGAGTTCTTATAGCATCTTATGTTCGCTTTAAAAACCATAAATACACTGTAGAAATAGTTCTAGGTAGCGCGAGGAACTCTATTTGGATGTAAAAGTTTCATAAAAACTGTTTCGTTCCATATAGGCTTACTTAAATAATAATTATACTATAATTTTTTTTTTTAAAAAAGCTTTTATAACTTTTTTTTTTATTTTCATGCATTGTCATCGGAATCTAATATGTGTACCAAAGCTTCAGTGGAAGTGGGTGAAATATTGATTGCAAGATTCCAGGACATACATACTTACATGAATGAATGAATACATACGAGTGAAGTTAAATAAAAGCTTTTAAAAATAGAATCAAACAGTTATTTATGTTTCAATAAAAAGTACAAGTTGCAATAAAAGCACAAGTACAATTATTTGTACGAAGAACAAATATTTATCTGCTAAATAAATATGCTTCAGCAATGATATTAGATACTAGTGGACGCCCGCAGCTTCGCTCGCGTGGAATGAGACATAACAATAGTTTCGTTTACATCTAGTAATATTATATAGCCTATGCACTCAGTGAAGATGCAGCTTTCTAATGGTGAAAGAATTGTTGAAATCGGTCCAGTAGTTTTTTGTGTGAAAACATTACAAACAAATCTTTCCTCTATAAAATATTAGTATAGACATCGCTTCAGCCAGAATAATTTGAAGATAACATTAGCGTTTAAAAGTGCTGATGGTTAAATTATGGAAGAAACAGGCACGAAAGTGTAGCTCTGACCTTGAATTTTTTTTTTTTATGTATACAGGCTAGCAAACGAGCTTGCAGCACCACCCATCCGCTGCCACCCATGACAACTGTGACTGACTTTGAACAAGACTCAATTAGGGACTGGGATGGTTAGTCCAATTAGTTGAGAAAGTTAATTAGAATATTAGTTGGTCAGTTCGTTAGTAGGTATGAATGAGGACTAGGGACTGTTAGTGATAGTTAGTCCTGTTAGTTGGTGTTAGTAATAGTCCAGTTAGTACCTACTTGTTAGTAGGAGTCTCGTTCTAAGTCGTAAGCGCAGATTGGCCCGCCAGCCGTATTATATCCCCCGAATTGCCCATGCCATAGTTTCATGCCGATGTTTATGTTATGTTATGTTTTGTAATATTGACGTTACCTTAATCATCTCATTAACGTCGCCCTTGAGCAAGCCACCCTCCTTCAAGTGTTGAAGCATCGCTCTGTTAGCAAGCAGGTGCATTTCCGTCCACATCACTCCAGGTTTCGCTTCTCTGTATAAATATTTGTCTGTATTAAAATTAATATCTAATTTTGTAACCTATTTATTTGTTTATTTAGAATGGTTATCCTTAGCCAGTGAGTTTAGACTACCTAGCTGTGTCCCGAGTTAGGATCCCGGCTAGTGTAAATATGTAGTATGTACTAGGAGAGAATTTCCGGGGGCAAGTCCGTCTTTTGTATTAACTATTTATTGAACACAATAGATATATCTTTATTTGAGCGTAAAATCCACAAATCCAAATAAGGAAATAGTTTACAACATTAACAGAAATTAAAATTAATTTTGGACTGCACTGTTCATGCTCGAGGATCAGCGAGGAGCGTGCAGCGCTGGTTTTCGGTGCACCTCATTAGTAAGTAGTACGTACTAGCCCAGTAGGAGAAAACAAAAAACAAAACACCTTCAATTTTAACAAGCATGACGTACGACTACGTGTTAGTTTTTAACTGACTTCAAAAAAGGAAGAGGTTCTATGTTCGAATGTAAGAGTATGTATTTTTTTAATATTATGTATGTACAGCGATAACTTCGTCATTTATAAACCGATATTGATGATTTTTTTTTGTGTCTGGCCTTATCACAGTAGATACTTGTATACCTAAATATAATTTATAAAAAAAATGAATCATTAAGGTAGAATTCAGAATAAGGGCAAATTTTGTGTTAAACGCTACAGTGAATGAAAGAGAGAGGTTAAGAGGGGGTGCGATAATAAACTACAACTACATTACAAACGTAACAAAAGTTACAAATAAAATTGTAACTTAACAATGACAGTTGAGGGAGAGCATAGGTACTCCACCACACTCCCATGCGGATTGATTTGTTTATTCATGAAATATTTTAATATATAAAGTCGGGCCAACTTTCATATTGATACAAAATAAAGTGTACTTTTGAACGAAAAACGAATTACTAATATTTGTGACTTTTTAGTTTTGAAGTCGGTTTTTTGATATTTTAATATCGTTATTCAGAATCATTACTCACTAAGTTGATTACAAACTAAAAAAGCAGCTTATTGTGGTTTATACCAGCGCAGCAATCAGACCTATTAGGCCAGTCATTAAAGCCTCAAACCCCTAAGAAATTAGTAACTCGCTAAAATTTTGAGGGTTTGTTAAGGAAGGTAAAATAACTTACCGTGTGATTTTGCAGCGTTCTGGGGTGTACGGAAAGGGTTGAAAAGGGGTGAAAAAGGTTTTTGTTAATAACATTGCCAAAAAAATTAGTAACACGCTGCAAATTTAGAATTATGTTGTTCTTACCATTTTGTAACATGTATTAAATTTGCAGCGTTTTGCAACATACGGAACATTGTTTATTATTAAAAAACAATGAAATTTGTTAATAACAAGGGTAAAAAAATTAGTAACACGCTGCAAATTTGGAATTAGGTTGTTCTTACCGTTATGTAACATTTATTAAATTTGCAGCGTTTTGCAACATACGGAACATTGTTTATTATTAAAAAACAATGAAATTTGTTAATAACAAGGGTAAAAAAATTAGTAACACGCTGCAAATTTGGAATTAGGTTGGTCTTACCGTTTTGTAATGTGTATCAAATTTGCAGCTTTTTGCAACATACAGAACATTGTTTATAATTAAAAAACTATGAAATTGGTAATAAGAGGGGGTAAAAAAATTTAGTAACTCGCTGTAAATTTGTAATTACCTTTTTTACAGCATTTTATAGCAACCACTAAATTTGCAGCGTTTTGCAACAAACGGAACATTGTTTATTACTATACAAGTTGTACCAAAATTCAACGATAATCCTGAACCAGAGGATGGACCTGCTAATGACTACTCCAGGACAAAAAAGAAAAAAAAATTATCTCGTTTTTTTTTCAAATAAAATAAAAATGGAAATTCTTAGAAAATTGACACCCCTCATGATATTTTTAACTACCATGACCACAATTTTTGAGATATTTCTGATTTTTTTTTTGTATCCTTGACCTAAGTGGTACTGCTATCTACCACAAATCTTAAAATTCCTATAATGTCTGTAGTTTCCACACAATAAACAATTAAAATCATTGTTTTCCCTAAAAATTTTGATCAAATTTACTTTCAGTCCACTTTCACTCATTGTGGTGTAAAAAAAAAGTATGGACTATGGCAAGTTTTTTTAAAAGTTGACGCAACTAATCAAGATTCGAAAATGGTATAATACTCTTGGAAAACTAGTCACAAAAACAAAGTGTAATATTTCTAAACAAGAACCATATTTCAAAAATTGTTCTTGTCGATTAGTAATAACTTTTACTATGTGCCCAAAAGAGGTTTTTTGGTGGTGAAAAATGTTTGAGTAGATCCTGTCTTTGAGACAAACCCAATAGAAGAAGTCTTGGGCGTTTAGATCGGGTGAAAGGGGTAGTCATAAGATAGGACCAAGTCGCCCGATCCAACGCCCTGGATACTCTTGGTTTAAGTAGTCGCGGACGGGCATAGTGAGCTGGGCGACCATCATTTTAAAACCACATGTTTTGTAAATCACTTAAAGGCACGTCTTCTAATAAGTCTGGTAAGTAATTTCTTAAAAAGTTCAAATAATTATTTCCATCTAAGTTTTCTTGTAACTCAAAGGGCCCAGTTAAAGTTAAACAGTCCAAAATAATGCAAAGTCAGTTCAATTTGCAGATTACTTGATTCACACGTCAATTGAATACTTTTTTCAATTTTCAATTTTTTTAAATAATTTTTTTTTTGAATTTTTTCGAATGATTAGACGAGAAACCAGACTCGGTAACTCGGTACTCCGCTCTAGGGCTTGTCTTTTTAGGATGCATCGGATAGTGGTTTTCGATATGCTCACCATCGGTTCAGGTCCCATGGTGGGTAGTTCGGCCCCTTCCCTTGCTAACCTGTCAGCATTCTCGTTTCCATCTATTCCCATGTGTCCAGGCACCCAGCCCAGGGTGACCTTATTCCTGAGTGATAGTTTGTTCAGTACCTGGATAGCTTCAAAGATTATCTTTGAGGTGACTACATCGGATTTCAGTGCCATTAAGGCTGCCTGGCTGTCCGAGAGTATGGTGATACGTTTATTTGTATAGTTCATGTCAAGGCTTTCGTGTGCGCAAATTATAATTGCATAAACTTCAGCCTGAAAAACGGTGGCGTGGATACCTAAATTTATAGACCTCCCTACCCCCTGTGGTCCACAAAAGGCCCCCGCCTCAGTTGACCACCCTTTCTAGATCCATCCGAGTACCAGATGATATCACTGTTTTTAAGAAGATCTGGAGCCTTGTGCGTCCATTCCTCTCTTGGTGGTATAGTAACATTGAACAGCTTGTTGAAGACTAACTGCTTGGTAGTGGCGTCGCTGGGCATCGCCATGACTCTGCATGTCATGAGGTCGTCTATGAGTATCCTCATGGCACGTGATTGCCAGTTTGTTCTACCTCCTTCGGCTGCCCGGAGCAGAGATGCCCTGGCCTCTCTCTGTACGTGTATGTGAAGAGGTTCCATGTTCCTGTAGGTACGTCTCTTTTATGTGGAAGACCTTTTCCATTGTCTTCAGCAGAAATGAGGTTAGACTTATGGGTCTCTCCCTAAATCACACGATTTAGGGAGAGATTTATCCCTGTCTCCTGTCTTAGGGATGAAGGTCACTCTCACCTTAGTCCACATTTCCGGCAGGTAACCCCAAGCGAAACTTGCTCGTAATACTTTGATCAGCACTGCCAGAATTACTTCTAACCCTTCTTGTAGTAGGGCTGGGAAGATACCGTCCTCCCCCGGTGATTTGTATCTTTTGAAGCTTTTAACAGCCCATCTTACTCGATCGGGTTTAAAGACTGAGGTAGCCTTCTCCAGTCTTCCACGGATGGTCTGGTTTTTACTGGCTTGGAGAAAGTAATGGGGGTGTCGTCGTCAACCACTTCAGAACCCGGGAAGTGCGTACTAGCGAGTAGCCGCAGGGTTTCGGCAGGTGAGTTTGTATACCTCCCATCCGGTAGCCTCAGTAGTCCTATGTGAGAAGAAGGGGATTTGGCCATAATTTTATGTATTTTCGCGAGGTGTGATGAATGGTACCGCCATTGATTTCCTCGCAGAACCTCCTCCACTGACAGCCATGATGTACCCAATGCATCCTAGGAATGACATAAGCAAATGGAAACCTCCAAGCCGAACGATACATTCTCTAACAGTGGTTCAGATGTATATGCTAGTATTTCACGGGCCTTTTTGTACAGTGGTGCAGTTGGCGGAATAGCCACACGGCGCCGTGTTCGAGATCTTCCTCAACCAGACTCACTTAATTTATTTTTAAATAAAAGTACACAGCTGACAATATAGGTACATCAATCGATCATCAGGAAGGTACACACAGGTAAGTATTAATTATACTTAGTAATTTTATGACATATTTTAGGTACTATTTTCTGCTTTATTAAGCTATTGCATAGCTTCTATCGCGGGCCTTGAGCGTGGAGACCGAATCTAGAAATTCCGTAACGAAAATAACCTAACACTACTTCAGCGCGACAGCGCCTTGACGTTTTTATTCTTTTCTCTTATAAGTATACAGTTCTATATTTTTCTTTAATAAGGTGCGTCGCCTATAATTTATTTTTAATTATGATTTTGATTTTGATTTTGAAAATACTGCATAAATAAAATCAATAAATAATTATAATTGCATAAATTGGTAAAAATTCTATGCAATAGCTTTACCGCGGCAGTCTCCGAGTGCCACACGTCTTTTTTACAGGTTTTCATCGACACATCAAGGTTCGACCGAGGTAAGTTTCAACTTATTTATCTAATTACAATTTTTGACGTGATAACGTTTATTAAATCGATGAACGCCAACACATCCGAAAAAGTTTGACGTCATGGTACTGTTACCATGACGTCACACTTTTTGACGTCATGAGTTGTTACCATGACGTCACACTTTTTTTTTTGTTTTTTTTTGTTTTTTTTTTGTTTTTATTTTTTTTTATTTTTTATTATGACGTTATCACGTAAATCTATCGTCCGTAAACCGACTTTACAGACAACCATTTTTTTTTTACTTAATCTATTTTAATTTTCAAAACCAGGCGTGCCGTCTCCCTATCGTCGACAGATAACATTCGATTGATGTTATAAATTTTCTTCATGAAAAGTATTATTAACATATTTTATTTATTGTTCCATACTATTGTCAATGTAAAATATTAATTTTGAAAACTTTATTAATGTTTTAAAAAGGTGGCAACAACATCTTGTCCAGATTGCAACCCTTCACTAACTTTTTCACCACTGTTACTAACTGAAATATTTGTTCATATAGTAATAAACAATGTTCCGTTTGTTGCAAAACGCTGCAAATTTAATAGTTGCTACAAAATGCCGTAAACAGGGTATTTACAAATTTACAGCCAGTTACTAATTTTTTTTACCCCCTCTTATAAACAAATTTCATTGTTTTTTTAATAATAAACAATGTTCCGTATGTTGCAAAAGCTGCAAATTTAATACATGTTATAAAACGGTAAGAACAATCTAATTCCAAATTTGCAGTGTGTTACTAATTTTTTTACCCTTGTTATTAACAAATTTCATTGTTTTTTAATAATAAACAATGTTCCGTATGTTGCAAAACGCTGCAAATTCAATACATGTTACAAAATGGTAAGAACAACATAATTCTGAATTTGCAGCGTGTTACTAATTTTTTTGGCAATGTTATTAACAAAAAACTTTTTTCACCCCTTTTCAACCCTTTCCGTACACCCCAGAACGCTGCAAAATCACACGGTAAGTTATTTTACCTTCCTTAACAAACCCTCAAAATTTTAGCGAGTTACTAATTTCTTAGGGGTTTGAGGCTTTAATGACTGGCCTATATTCTCATGTTTACCTGATGACAGCGTCTCTTGCGGCCAGCACAGCCTCGTAAATCAGTTTTTGGTCGAGCGTGAACTTGCCGTTGGCGGGAAACGAGCACGTTATATCGGCCGCGTAGCCCGCATAGTTCCCGCCCATGTCGAACAGACTGCAATATTGAAAAACAAGTAATTTTAACGGTTTTCCAAATTTAAATTTGTTTGGAAACAAAAATCAGCCAGTAAATTAATAAATATCTTGGACATTCTCACACACGGCCATCTGACGCCAAAGTAGGCGCGAGCCTGTATGGGTGTCAGAGACTGATATATACATACATAGATATTTTTAAATATATACTTAAATATACAATAGTAACAACCAGACATAGAACAAATACAAGTGTTCGTCACACGAATATTTGTCCTGAGTGGGATTCGAACCCACGACCCCTAGCGAAACAGACAGGGTCACTACCGATTGCACCAACGGGCCTGTCAGAAGAAATTAATCCTTCACATTTGCAAAGATGTCACACTTGTCACTCACCACATGTCACCGTCCTGCACCATCTTGCAAGATGTCGCAGGCAGCTCGACAGGCCCGTTGGCGCAATCGGTAGTGACCCTGTCTGTTGCGCCAAAGGTCGTGGGTTCGAATCCCACTCAGGACAAATATTCGTGTGACGAACACTTGTATTTGTTCTGTCTGGATGTCAATATTATCTATTTAAGTATGTATTTAAAAATATCTATGTATGTATATCAGTCTCTGACACCCATAACACGGGCTCGCGCCTACTTTGGGGTCAGATGGCCGTGTGTGAGAATGTCCAAGATATTTATTATTATTATTATAAGATGTCACAGTTGTCACTCACCACATGTCACCGTCCTGCACCATCTTGCAGTTGGGAGCGCCGGCGTGTCCGTAGTGCAGCGTGGCCGCGTTGTCGCCCGAGCCGCAGATGCACGTGTACGACACGTGGCGACATCCACCCACGCGATAGCAGTGGTCGAGGAACACCGACTCGCATTGGTACTCCTTCAGACCAGGCTTGGTAAACAGCATTACCTAATACAACACACATAACGTCACGACTTTATTTCCCGAAGCGGTAAGAAGAGGTGTGTTTTACTACACACACTTTTCACTAGTTATGTTTAGGTTTCATGTAATGGTCCAAGAGCTGGCACCAATTTTTCGGTAGGTATTTGAGGCAAGCTGAAAACTTGTCCAACGCCTCTCCTATTATACCCCAACACGGAACTGCAGACCTGGCTGGTGAGTAGCGGGACAAAATCAACCCCTATATAAATAAAAAAAAAATGTTTTATTTCCAAACATATATTTGAGGCAATATGTAATTTTTATAAGTTGTAGTCCAATGGTTACAGATGTTATAAAAAATTATTTTGGAAATAATTTTTCTGTCATCCACCCATCAGCCTTTTGAGGTCCACTGCTGGACATAGGCCTTGATTGTGCCTTCTGAATCCAGCGGTTTCCCGGCATTTCAAATTAGAAAAGCCCAATAGTTGCTGTCCGACCAGGGGATCGAACCCGGGACTTCTAGCTTCTAGATCGCCCTTGCGATTACTAACTAACGAGACCGTGTTTATATTAAACATTCCATATAAATGAGTGTAGTAAGTATTTTCGTGATGATTCATAATAGGCATATCAACCACATGTTATGTTTATGTGGAAGTAAATTATTACATTAATAAAATTGTTAATATTGGAGAGTATGTCAAATGATGTCAGTTACCTGCTTATGGGCATCCGATGACACTTTGCAAACATAACGCATTACTTCGATTTCCTCAGGTGTTTTAATGACGCGCCTGAGGAAAATAATTGAATAACTATCTTATGTGAGGTGAATAGAAAACGAGTATGTAACTTTCGACGGTTGCCTACCTATCATGGCCGCTGTGTCAGATGTGGTAAACCTTAATTTTAAAGTAATTACATATTTCCAACATCTCAAGTTTTGTAACTTACCTACGTACATACGTCATTTATATATATATACTAGTGGACGCCCGCAGCTTCGCTCGCGTGGATTTAGACATTCACTAACTTCAAAAACGGCAAAGTTTCATACTAACTTTGCACCCCCGTTTTACCCCCTTAGGGGGTGAATTTTCAGAAATCCTTTCTTAGTGCTCCCCTACATTATAAAAGGAACCCCTGTGCAAAATTTCAAGTTTCTAGCCCTTATAGTTTAGGCCCTGCGTTGATATGTCAGTCAGTCAGTCAGTCAGTCAGTCAGTCACCTTCTCCTTTTATATATATAGATATATATTTATATTCGTACAAATTATTCAGAAAGATACACTTACACTTTACTAACGATTTTGGAATGACTTCTATTAGGTAAGTACCGATTCCCGTAAGATACGGGAAATGGGAATATTATCTCCAAGCTGGTCAGTATTAGTTAAAACTAACTTCTAGTACTACAGATTAAATTAGTAGGTACTTAATTAGTTTAAGTGGTTTGTTATATTTGTAGTCTAACAAGCTAACTGCCCCAACAAACACATACCTAACCTAACTTTATGATTAATCTAGAATTTAATACCTATGTATTTCGAATGATGACCTTTGTTCATCGTATCTTGACATAGTTCATATTGATTATAATTATGTTGCTACGTGTAAACAAAACAAATCCTTGATAAGAGCGATTAATGCGATAGTAGTCAGGCTTAGGTGATAATAAGACAAGAAGCATTCAAACGTTTCCAATAATACTTAGTACTTACAGCTCAGCGATTATAGGGAATAATATCTCGTTGTCGACCTTGAATCTAGAATAGAATAGAAACAGATTTTGTTAAATTATATTAGGTATGTATTTAGTTGCTTCATTAAATTTATACCAGTGGTCTCCCAATGGCCCAGATTCACCTGTTATACCTACTATAAGCATTAAGATTCAAGTTTATCATATTTAATAACAAATGCTGTTTAAAATTATGACTGTAATCCTCGTTGGTCTAGTGGTCGCAAGTGTGGCTGGTAAGCCAGAGGTCCTGGGTTTGATGCCCAGGTCGGGTAAAAAGTATTGGGTTTTTTTAACTTGAAATGCTCGGTAGCAGTTCGGAGTCTGGTTTTGTACAGCAATAGGCTCACCAGCTACTACGTGGGTAAACATGGTTGAAAATGGGTGTATACACACCTCTGCCTAGCCATTTGGAGAAATAAAGGTGTGATGTTGTTATGTTTTCACATAATATGCAATAAAGATTTTGTTTATCAATTTTATTCATACTTTAAATAGATTATTAGCCCTACAAGTAAAAATGTTGAATCTCATTAATTACTTACTCATCAATTCCTTCGAAGACAGCTTCTTTTGCAGTCAAACCACTGTCAGTATTGGGTCCACTCTACAAGTAAATACTATATGTAACATATTAAATTAACCATACCATATAGATAGCACTCTTCTATTACATCCTACTAATATTATAAATGTCAAAGTTTTAATGTTTGTTACTCAATCACGCAAAAACTGCAAAATGGATTTCAATGAAACTTGGCACATAGGTAGACAATACCCTAGATTAGTACATAGGATTCTTTTAATTCCGAAAATATGTTCCTTTGCGATGTTTTGCACGTTTATTGGAAAGCAGTCTGGTAAACTGTCAATAGATAGTGCTGACAGTAATTGTTAACTTGATCACACTTTTTGCAGGCAAAGGTTGGTGTTTATATAATAAAACAGATAAATAATACTTACAAGTGTGAGAAGGGTTTCCGGCTTCAAACTTTTAAGGACATGACAAATCTACAAAAATAAAACGTGCATTAAAGTTATCTGTTATTATCTTATATTTGCATTTTTTATCTCTGTAAACTGTTAGATAATAAATAAACTGTTAAATATGTATTGACACCCTTGATGAATATAACAGTCACCTCTAGAGAAGTGTAATCAGAAACCACACTTTTCAGAAACAGATTGAATTTTTTTTTACATTTTAACATGCTTTTTAATTGCATTAGCTTACTAAGGAATTTTTGGATGTGATTTTTATCCCCTTTAAAATGTTGGATTAATTTGAAACTGCACACTTATCAAGGACAATTTATCTTACAAGGACTTATCGATGATAATGCAATAATTAAAAAAGAAAACTACTACATTTCTACAAGTGTATTTTAAGTATTTTTTAAATCTTGTTGTTATTGGTACACATAATTGTACAAACCTCATCAACATAGTGGACTTCATCAACAGCATAAATATTCTTGAATTCCTGGCAGGCTAATAGCTTTCCCATCCACACTTCATACTCTTCAGGCAGGCGAGGCACAAATAGGTGGGATTTGCCCGTGCTCACATCTAACGCAAAGTAGCAACCGGGTTCACGGACTCCACACAACCATGTAAAATATGCTTCCTTAAAATATCAAACGATAATTAAAAATCTTCCATTTTCATTGTTTACAGATACAGTGGACACAGTGGTGATTTTTTTCATCATTTAATTGTATGATGTAAGAAACATCTTGTTGTTATTGGATTGTAATAAATTGTAATTGATATTAGATAGATTGTATTTAGCGGGCAGTCTGGTAGCCACAAAATAACATAAACACATTAATTTTTAAGTGAACAAAATGAAACTTACTTGTCTGAAAACATATTGCACATCAGTATCATAGTGACTAATATCGTCTCCGCCTTGCAATACAACTATTTGTCCATTTTGCAGTTTATCTACCAACCTTTGTCTGTTCTTACTGAACAGTGACAATGGAATTTCTAAAGTTCCTGGACCCATAGACCACGTAGCAGCCATCGTTCACTGTATGTTGTGAAACACTGTAACACGACACGATATTAATCAGGTACTGGGTACTGGGCACTCATGGTATCTTATCTAGTTTTCAATCTTTAAATATAATTTAATATCGCCACGTTGCGACTTTTAATAATGATTGCAATAGTTAAAGATTATGCGTTAATTCCAATACTCTGCGTTATTTACTATCTATTTTAAAAACAGACATTATTGTGTGTGTATCACTAAACATAAATATACCTGAGCAATAAGAGTATTATGAGTAGTACTATATTTATAAATCTCTGAGTAAGATGTCTGTTAAAAATTAAAGTACAAGTTGTTGTACATACTGTTTGCAAATAAAGTACATTTAAATAAAACTGTAAAACTGTTTGTTATTTCATTGATTTGTTTTTTATATTTTGATAGTTTCTTTCTACCACAGAGTACCTACCCAACCCACACACAGAAATGTCATTTAATTGTCATGTCATTTGATGTCACAGAAAATAAAGGGGTTATTCATTATTATTAAGTTCTGTCACAGAATACTTAAAAGTACAAGTACAGTCAACCTGGGTAACATTGGCCCACTTTTCGGAATTAAAATGCAATAAATGTTTAAATTAGTGCGGAAGACTCATCCAAGAAGACTTTTTGATGGCTTTGAGTGCCACTGATTCTATAAAAATAGCAATATAATGATAGTTTCTTAGAAAAAAGAAATGAAAAAGTAATAAAACCGCTGGGTCAAAGTTACAATTAGAGTTGGGGTAAAATTGACCCAGGCCTGACTGGTGTATGTTTTTTATGATTTCTCGCAAAATAAGTGAACTAGGTAGCATTGGCCACTAAATACTAGCAGAAAAATATATAGTCTACATCCAAAGTCAATATTTTTTGTACCTTATTTAAGGTTTGTAAGGAAAATTTAGGTATGAAATAAAATGTTGCCCTATGAAACATAGCTTTTTATTAAATCTTTTATTATTTGGTATTGATAGGAAAAATAGGAAATCAGGCTGTTATGGCCCTTCAAAATATCTAAATAATTGTTAAAAAATAAAATGTTAACCGAAAAGTAACTACTTAATTATCAAAAAATGTTGTAAAGTCATCCTTTCTAATCATCCCATTCCATCGCCAAAAATCATCATTTATCTCAAAATAACTGCCTTTTCGAGTTATTTACGATTCATCTAAGACAAGATTATTGTTAATTGATAATAGCACTATTTCTGGTCGATTCGTTAGCCAAATCCAACAATCTGTAGCCTTTGTCATTAAAGAGATTCGTCCTGAGGCATAATATCTTTTTCTTTATGGAAAAAATAGTATATTTCGCTACAAGTGCGGAAAGCCTGTCATTGCAAAGAGTTCCGACAAATGTCTACCCGAGCCGAAGGCGAGGGTTGACAGTGGGAACAAGTTGCAATGACGGTTCCGCACGTGTACTGAACGACTATTTTTAATACAGTTGCGAAAAAATGAAGCAATTTGATAAAATAATAAAAAACACAAACTAAACTCGCAGCGAACATTTTTGGAAAATGGCGCCAACCGTAAAAGAATACAGAGTATTGCAGAGTTTTTTTTTGTTTTCTTCACCCATTCTGGGTAGGCAAAGGGAACTATGCCCATACAGCCAAGTCTTCAGTAGAATTTTTTTATTGACATGAAATTTAATGAGATGAAATGAAATGAAACCTAACCTAATTCATTGAATCAAATCATTAAATCTGATATTGAAACAAATTAGTAGCTTCTTTGTAGAAATATTTGCATGAAACATAAAAACTTCTATGAATTTTTTTTTCGTGGTTGGTTTTTTCTTTTTAATAGACATTATTTTGACAGTTGGGAAAGAGAACGCACGAGTTCGGAAAAGGTAAAGAAAAAGCACGAGTGTGTAATAGCTCACTTCCCGAACGCTAAACGTCCCTGTAATATGCCACTTTTTGAGCAACTGTATTAAAAAGATTTTTTCACGATATCGAATGTACTACATACATATTTATATCAAATTCGACACATTTTCCAAAATCTGGCAACATATTAGTATGATAGTAAAATATTAGTGTAACCTTATCCCGGGCCAATGTTACCCTGATATAGTAACTCCAAAGTAGTTTTGAAATATTTTAGATGTTTCTAGAATAAATACTGTATTATATATTGCAAAAAATTTATTAAATGATAGGCAGACAAGTTGGTAACACAATACATTGCAACTTACCATTCAAAACCTAATAAGAACAGCGCTGAATGATACTTTTTAACACTGAGAAAAGTACCGTCTTTATTGCACTCACGAAAAAGGCAACTTTTGAATTTTGTCATTGACAAATGACACATTTCGGCGGGTGAAATACGTTTACGAAGATACCTTCTATCTTTTATTTGTAAAATTATTTTTTTATCAATTAAGGCAATCTCTAAAAAATAATAATAATCGGAAATATAATTTTGGGCCAAAGTTATAACTACGGCCAAAGTTACCCAGATTGACTGTAGTTCTTAACAATAGAATTGCATCCATAGAATTGCATCCATAGATTTAGCATCTTTACTACATCTATGATTGCATCATGGCTAGGAAAAATTGCTTGGTACTGTAATTTTGCATTAACTTGTGTGAATGTTGTACATGCCTGTAATTGATGTTCATATCTATCCTATTCTAAATAAGTTACTCTATGCCTATACCTCTGATATTTTATACTACCACAAACACAATACTTTGTTTTGTTATATACAGAAAACCACAAACTAATAATTTAAGTAACGTTGTTGGCGTGTCTTAAAAATAAAAAATGGGAAACAACTCTCAGTACGTAGTACTTTAATTATAAATCCTGTTCTCGTAGATTGTTTGATTGCACATGTCATTTGGAAATGGACGAGGTAAAATATCACAGAACAAATATATACTCACAGGGAGAACAATATTCCTAAATTCTATTTAAATAGTTAGGTATCCCGTCCACACGTGCTGATTTCCTGTCCTTCCTCGGTTCGAAAAATCTGTGAAAATTCCTTCATAATAGATAGGATACGCTTTAGTAACCATTTTTTTTATTTTCTTGCCTGGGATCAAAGCATCCACTTTAAATCAAATTATTGGTGTGTACTATATTTTATACAAGTACAAGTAGGTTTAAATATTTTTCTATTCTTCTATTAATGAAGCGTACATAGTTACTGTGGAAATATATGTATTTCAAATAGTAAATTATGATATTGTAGTCTTATTTCAGATTTGATTATAATTGCTACTCAATAACAGATGGCGTTGCAAGGCACAATCACAACACAAACCTCAGCAGAACCACATGAGTCGTACCTACTAGAGATGGGAAAAACGGCTCACTGAAAAGAAAAGAGAGATATAGTTCTTTTTATCAAAAGAACTATATCTCTCTTTTAGTTCTTTAGTTCATTTAGTTCTTTCTATATCCTTAGTCTATTTCGCTGACCAAAAGAACTTGTATTGAATTAGCTCCTTCCATTTCAACTCGTTTACAGCTCTTTAACTCTTTTGAATAGTTCAAAGGCTGAACTACGCGATCACTAAGGAAAAAGTTTGCTATGCAATTGCATTTGCATTTAAGTTTTGATTGATGACCGAGGGATGTGATATACCAACTGTATATTTATTTATAAAAATTTTAATAAATAAATATTGTTAGTAGCGTTAGTAGAGAGGTAGGTAGCACAATGCACATTAATTATTTCTTCATCCTTAGCAAGTCATGACATTGATTTATTAGATACAAAATAATGTTAATCCTACTAATATTAAAAATATGAAAATTTGTGAGGTTCAATTGCTTTAAAACACAGGACCTAATACTCCTAGCGGCTCTAAAACAACTGAACTGAAACAGTGCTTAAAACAGTGTTTATTTACCTAAACACAAAAGAAAATTGTTATTCGCCACAAGAGTTAATGCGCCAAAGTATCTTCTGCTTCATTTGTATTAGCTATAAGACATAATTTAGCGTGTACACGTTTAGTCGACGAGTGTTTCTGTTCGTTCGGCAGTGACCGGGAAAGACCGGGTACTGTCGGGCGTCGGATCGGCTATTGTGAAATGTGAAGTGAGCGTCACGAGTCATTGTCATATTTGTCATGTCAAAGAGCCGATTGAGCCGTTGAACTATTCACCTGAGCGAATGAGAGCTAGATTGAAATCAAAGAACTAGTTCATTTATATCTCTCATTCAGGAGCTACCCAACTCTAGTACCTACTCGTACGTAGTATAATTCTTTTCTGTGAACTTATGTAAGCGAAACTACTTAGTCTTTCAGTGGTGTTTGTTAGTAAAATTGAAACACTCAAATGAGACGTTCGATGGACATTCTACAATTACCAAAACTTACAAGCCTTACAAGAGGATTACGAGTGTCGTACTTAGTATCACAAATGTTAATCAATTTTGAACTAAGATTCTTTGATGTGTTTCGAGCGAAGAAGAAAATAAATATTAGAATATACGAACCGAGAACATACAAAATTTTTTTGACTGCGGTCATATCGCTATTATACCTATGAATTTAACGAAAGGTTTCGACTTAAAAGCTAAAAATTTGAATATTTATTTTTCAATTAACATTTTGCGTAGCCAATATGAGGGAAAATCAAACAGAAACAATTCCTCAACGAATCTACATTACAAATTGCTCTACATTGGTTGGGAACCGGCGTGCACAAAAAAT
This sequence comes from Carterocephalus palaemon, assembly GCA_944567765.1. NCBI lineage: Eukaryota > Metazoa > Arthropoda > Insecta > Lepidoptera > Hesperiidae > Carterocephalus > Carterocephalus palaemon. The sequence continues at coordinate 7,838,715 of OX155651.1, read as the reverse complement.
GGCGCCATATTTTTTTGATTTTAGAAATTACAAGTAGAATCTCCAAGCGCTCAATATTACTAACAATAGATTTTTTTTAATCAACGTAATTTTTAACAACATCTCATAACATTCGTTTTTAATGTAACTTGTGAACATGTAGACTTGTAAGTTTTGAGGCAATTCTAGCCACAGATTAATTTATTAGTAGCTACTAGCTCGATTGACCTGTCTAGACGTCTCCAAAAAACGAATGTAGCTTTGTAGCAGACTAAAAACATATTGTGCTGTGTTCAAACATTCAACTTGAAATTATTAGCAATGTATCTGGCATCATCACAGGAGGAATTTTATGTTGTTACCTAAGTTTATAACGACAGTAAAATAAATTGAGTTTTTTAAATGACCCCTGAGGGCATTCATAAAAATGAAGCATCTATTTCTCGCGGCGCGACTGTTTAGCACTGAAAGGAATCCGGTAATTGGTTGGGGTCATTAAATAGGAATAAAAAATAGCTGCCTTTGCGACATTATAAATTAATATTTAAATTATCTTTGTTGTCAAAATCCAGGGGATTTAATGCGAGGTAGAGGTTATGATTAACACTTTGAAATAGCATTTTTTGAATAGCTTTGAGATAAAGCAGTTAATTTATATAGAAATTATTATGTCGGTTATACAATCAACAAAGACGTAGTAAGTAACCAACGTAGGTAATTATTATAGAAATGTATGATGATGAAATACGTATTCGAAGAGGTATTTCAAAGTTTCGTCCCATGTTATTAGTCTTACCCTACCATTATATTATGATAATAATTGATACACCAAATCAATTAATGTCATTGAAATTCATTCCATTTATTTGATAACTCTTAATTCTTATCTAAATCACAAGATCGACGATAAATTAAACTATCTAAAAATCACAAAATGCACTAAAACATGCACACATGTAATATTACATTGATTTTTATACCTCATTTGGTACAATTATTATTGATGATGTACTAAAGAGAAATTGGGGTATAAATCATTCATTAAAACATTTCCTACAAATTGTCTAGTAAAAAACTATAAGTACGAACGTCCACATCACGTTCAAGTTGTACACCTGGCCCTATCGCATTTGTGCGATACAATACAATATTCCATTAGACTTATATTCAACACGCGAGGAAATAACTGTACTTAAAGTAGTCCATGACTGTTATGTTAACAATCACTTTTTCAAAGCCGACAATATTATACATCTACTCCTACTACATATTATTTTTAAGTGTTGTGTACTATCAAAATAAATGAAAAGTAAGCGTGTATTATTATTATTGAAACATTATTAGTAAACTACTGGATTAATTATTAAATAAACGTAATGACTGTTGAGCGACGACAAAATAAAATTATTTATTAAACATATAAAATATTTACCTAAGTAATTGGCTATATTAATGAAGACAATGATAAAAAAAATATCGAACAGTTTTGAGTCGAGAGACGTATATAGTTAAAGCTCTTAAATACTTTACATTAATTAATAGGTAATAAATTTATTAAAATTTACTTGGAAATGTCTCAGCTAATCAATTCGTGTCATAGAGAACGTTAATTAAATTAAAAACGTCTAATGTAGAAGGCATAACAATCCTATACGTTAGTTACGTCATTCAGTACTTTGATCAGTTAAGGTCACTCACTATAAAACGAAGAATAAATATTATGATTGTGGCGGCCATTTTGAATCGCTCTCGTGATTCGTGTCATGCGTGACACGTCATAGCTGGCCATCTCGTTCTCGCATGCTCTCCGCATATAGCACCATTGTAACCCGACACGTTTCTTACACATAAGCGATTTCACAACACGTTCCACACTTTCACAACTAAAATATTAAAATTTCAATAATGTAATTATGAATCTACTGATATCTCATGATACGGTTGTTTCTTTTCTTGTAATCTCCGAACAGCCTCGGCGACAAGGGCGCGTTGCTCCAGTAACCTTTCCACGAGATCGACAGGTTCTTGTTTTCTTATGTAGTAAGGTGCAGCTCGAGCCCGAGCTTGCAGATGAAGTTTTTGCTTGAGGCCAATAGTGAGCTCTTCGATAGCAGGCAACCGGCTAGAGGCTAGTGGACGGCTCTCCTGAAGGCTGGTGTTACGGCTGTCATATCTGGAGTTCTCTTTCAACATAGCGTTTACCGCTAGCGGAGTGAGGCTTGTTAAGAAATCCGTAATCACCCGACAGCGCGCAGCTACGTTTGCAAATGTCGAATGAATGAGCGAGTGAGCAGGCTCGACCCCGGCGTAGAAATCGCGGGTCTGTGCGGGGTGGAGGAGAGGTGGGGTTTGACGTACACCGATGCGCAGACGTGCCGGGCTGTATACAAACAATACGATGGACGTAAATAAACACAAGACACTACACTACACAGCTCTGTAATGTGAACGGTGTTATCTTTGTGTTAGTGGCACGGCTCATCGGCCTACTTGACCGGTGGATGTATTGCAGGGAAAAAATAAAATGTTATTTTCTTACAAGAACGTTGTTTTATAGGATTAATCAATATGAACATGAGTATCTTCTCTGAAGAAATTAAATTAGGTAGGTAGTTAATTAAAAAATTTAATTTATTAGATTTTTCTAAAAACATTTCCAGTTATTTTATAACAGGAAAAACAAGGATAATATTACGTGTTGTGTTAATAAAAATAAGTAGGAACCAATTAATTATCAAAGAGTTGTTAATTAGTTTTGCTATTTATTAATCATTAAATATACAAACATACCACCATATTAAATTAATATAGTATAATTGTATTTATTTTATAATATGTACTTATTAAGTACATATAACACATTAATTAATAATATAAAAATAAATTGTAGGTAAGTACATAACCAACATATCAACAAAATTAAACATAAACAAAATTTCGTCGATAGCATAATTACACAGTTAAGTATAGCAACATAGAAACATTAAAAGGACAGTTTTATTTTATTTGGTTAATATTTATATTCAATATTTTTCAACAACATAAAAGTATACTTGAGTGTTGGCCTACTTGTTGTTTTCCTAATGACGTACGAGATTAAACAAATTTAAAGGAAAACAAGCCGTACGACAATGTACTGACTGCAAATTATTGCGATAGTCCGTAAGTGGTTGAGGCAGTGTTCGTAATATTTTGCGTGTGGTAGTGAGTTGGCTGTTTCGCAGAACCAAAAACTCAAAACGGACGTTGCCCCCAGTTTCTACGGTTTTTTTCAATGATGATGTTGACGAGTTCATTGGTACTGTTTTTTGCATGCTTTGTTGGTCTGTTTATTAAAAATAACATTACATCAAGTACAGAGTGTACCTACCTACAAAAAAAGAGACATTTCTAGAACAAACATAGGTAGGTACATGCTTAAGAACTAGACTTACTTACCTACCGAACAATTAATTATTGGCATGGACTACATTACTGTATGGTATAGTATAAGTATCTATCAACTAGTATTTTAGTGTGAATTAAAATTTATCAACTAGTATTTTAGTGTGAATTAAAATTAATTCAAAGTTTTTATTTAGCTTATCACGACGAGAGCATTTTATTTTGAATAATGTAGGTAATTATTTACAAAACAAACACTTATCATCATCAGACACTAGGTACTAAGCCTAGTAAATCATAACCCCATTTCATGACTTGTTTCATTTACTAAATATTGTTTGGCTTTTGTTTTCTATGTACATATATTATTGAACGTTCTGGTACCTAATTATGGAGATCATCATTAAAAATTAATGTTTATTTGTGCCGTGTGTCATGCGGTCATGCGTCATAAATTGTTAAAATGCGATAAAATAAAATACTCTTTTAGTTACGAGTTTGAGGGGCCAGCGTGTGTAGCTAGAGCATTTATTATTATACCGATTATATGCCTATCACAAAACTATCTATAGGTACTTTGCAGAGAATGAAAAAAGGGATCTTACATAGATAGATAGATTGCAGTAGGTACTAAGCTTTGGTAAGAGTTTGAAGGTTGCTTTTTCTAGGTTAGGTTTCTTGTGTTTATTTTAGTCCTTTGGTTAGTGGGTTATTTTAAAGGAAACAGCCAAATTAGAGTACATAAAACGAATATTAATAAGTACTTTTTTATCACCAGAATGGTGAATTTAAGATAGATATTATTATATTATACATATTAATAGGTAGGGCAGAGGGAGGCAGTTTAGAACAGAGGCAGTTTTGAATTATCTGTTTTATGAACGGATCCTTTAACATTCCTAACCTCTGAAACCATTTTAATACTGGTAAAACCATCCTTAACATCTGTCAGATCCAAACTAACGCCAATATCAGTGTCATTTTGAAAATCATTGGCCGGTTTGTTTACGAAGTCCTGAGTAAAGAAATTTTTTTTTATATGTAAGCAAATTACTGACACGGTAAGTGTTATTTTCTAGTTGTTATTATGTTACTGCGTTGTTTATAATTATATCCCGAGTATTACAAATGAAAATTAATTTGAATTCAAGTAAGTTTTTTGTCCAGAGATGTTTATTTAAGCAAGGTGGTGTTGGGGCAGATTTGAAAAAAAATGCTGGGGCACTTTTGAATAAAGTGCCCATAAGGGTACCTAACCAAGTAAATACGCACCCATCGTGAGATTTTTTAATTTTTAATTGGTTTCTTGTTTCAGTCATCATGGTAAGAAATTACAAAAAGAAAAAAGAAAATGCTGTGAATGAAGACGATGCCGAAAGAGCTGTATTGTGTGTTGTCTAACTTATTAATAAGTTAGTTTAATCTTGTTCAAGACTGCCCCAGACTGTTTAGAGTTTTATACAATTTATTTAAGTAATAACTAGTGTAGGTATAAATGCCTGTGTTCAATGATAATATAAGATGTAAATAACTTAAATATAGTGTTGATTATATTCTAAGTTACGTGGTTTTTATTTTATCCTGGTTTTTCAATACTGCCCTTATTTTATCCTGGTTTTTCAATACTGCCCCTAGGGGTTTCAATAGTGCCCCGCAGATGGGGCAGATTTTAACAAAATAAGGTTTTAAAAAAAATGTAAATTGCGTTAGTTTGATGGTTCAAATTAGTTCAAAATAAATAAATATCATTTTTATTATTTAATATAAACCCCATATCTATTTATAAAATATAATACATCCTGATATATACCACCATATGAGAAATATAATTTAATAACTAAAAAGTGTTCAAAGGTACCCCTACCTATTCGGTCGTTCGAGCAAAAAAATGCTAATCAGAAAAGAATTAAACCTGTCATTATTTTTAATAGATATAAGATAGCAAACGAGCTTGCAGCATCACCCATCCGCTGCCACCCATGACAACTATGACTGACTTTGAACAAGATTCAAATAGGGACATTAGTTGATCAGGTCGTTAGTGGGTATGAGGTCTGGGGACTGTTTGTGATAGTTGGTTCTGTTAGTTGATGTTAGTGATAGTTCAGTTAGTAATTGTTAGTAAGAGCCTCGTTCCAAGTCAGTCACAGATGTGTTGCTATCCTTGAAGACTAAGATAGTCGCCTCTAAAGAAGTGTAACCAGACGCCACACCATTCCAACCGGACCAAAATTGTTTTAAAAACAATTATTACACGGTGGAAATGGTACTAGGTACCGTGGGTGGTACTGCCCCGGGCGAACTGTATATGGAACAAAATAGGTTTCATATTAAACCTGTGTGGTTCTCTATAATGATAAAATGAAAAATCATAACATCAATTTATAGGTTGGTGGGGTCTGCACGTTTTGTGTGATATATAAAAACTAACAATAATATTGTAAAAAGCATTTAATAGGTAATTCATTTAACAACTTACTTAGAGCAATCTTCCCCGTCACCGACCTTCCATCGAAAAACTGATAAAAAGAGATTTTATTTCAATTATCTGTTCGTTATATCGCAGTGGAGTTAGATTTAATTTTCAATAATTGTATTAATTGTCAAATTATTACACTAAATTAAAATTAAATTTGGATTGTCAAATCCATGATTACATCTGCCCTCTAGTGGGGAGTAGCTGTAATTCTTAATACATTGATTAATTTCACCAGATGGTAGATGGCAGTAGCTGGTTGATATAAAAAAAGACAATATTTTAATTGAAATAAAACTACCCATGGAATAAATAAATAAATTCATGTTTTGGCTAATAGGTTCATTATTTTGTAGTATCATAATTTAAAATTTTGACTTCGTGATTAGGCGTTAACATAATCGTTCGGAAAATCGATTTAAATAAAACAAATCGACTTGAGAGTTGACTTCACTTTTCATATGACCTACATATAATATTATTTACTTACTATGTACATTATATAATAAAAATTGCGTGATACAATATCTCCATATTCATCACAAGTAAGTCAACTGTAATTTAAATACTTTAAACTGCCATAAACTTGCGCTGATACAAAGCTTAGTACTCTGCTCTAAAGCTTGTCTCTTTACGCATAGTGGAAATATAATATTTTAGCATACTAGCTCACGGTATACAATACAATATAATATATATAAAAATATTTATTTAGATTCCGGAATTGTCAGTCAACAGCACTATCGCACTATAATATCGATATGTGCTAGTTCTTGGGCATATTGCCGTGTTAGATAAAGACACAGAACACATAATACTCTCTTACGAGAGGATAAAGAAGCGTCTCTATATCAGATATTATATAGGTACTAGGTAATACAATCTATCTACTAGGTAATACAACTAGGTAATCTACTAGGTAATACAACAAAGTCATAAATTAATTTAATGAATGATTCCTACCTACAGTTGAGGAGTATTTCAAATATATTATGGCGGGTAGGTAGGAGATTTTTTTAAATATTAGAGCCGTTCCTATATCTAGCTATCAGATCATCTTTCAAATAATTCAGGAATGTAGGTATTATATTTTATGTTAATCTAATATTTTAGTGTCCTTCACGGCTCATTGGAATTAGTTAATGACAATTCCTTTCGTTTCGTAAAATACTTATCATTTCCTAGTGATGTATTTTTATTCCACTTCCGTGTATAAAAAAAACATGACCACGACTTCTCAGTGAAAAAAAAGTTAATCTCCTTAGAATCAACAAAATTAAGCACAGAAAAAACCAGATAAAAACCTTTATAGCTTTCATATCATCAAAATAGGTAGGTACTACCACGCCCCTGTAGCTCGGGACCAGAATAGTGTTACCGTAGCCCAAACCTGTCGTAAAAGGCGACTAAAAGGGGACTCCTGGGGTTGCGGGCAGTGAGAGGCGGAGCTTGAACCTTCCATCTTGTGACCCCGGGAAAGACGACGCTGTTTCTGGCTGCACAGCATTGTGTAAACCGAGAAGAGCCCGTGTTGGAGCAGCGCAGCGCTGGAGGGCACTGGCGCGTTCTACAAGAGATCCCGGAGCCGTCCTGTAGCGCCGGAGTAGGCCACTGAGCGGGTTTTAGTGGGTGAAAGTCCCACATAACCCGGCGTCGTTCCCACGACGTCTGGGTACCTTTTAAGGTTTCCCACTAATTGAAAGACATTTCAGCAATGTAAACTCTGTAATAAAAATCCAGACGGACTGGTAAAAAAATTTATGAGATCTCTACGAGAGCGAAGCCTCTAGATAATCAACGTGAAGGATCATCATAATCTAACACTAATTGATGTACAAATATTTTTAATATAAGTATTAATAATATAATATAGGTAATAATAATTTCTATAAACAATTTAATTTAAAATACTACTAAAATTAAAACCAAAATCAGAATAAGTCAATTTGCTCAAAGCAGAAATTCATTCATTGGCGTTGGCTATCAGTGGAGTATAAAATAAAAGAAAGTGCATAGGTACCTATACTACATAGACTTTAATGTTCTGCAAATTATTTCGGTTGTGTCTGTAGGTAGATAGAGTAGATGTTGTACCGGTATCTTCACCGGTTATAGTTACACAAGCAATGAAGGCCTACTGGCCTAATTAGAATACTTACTGGCTGTTTACTCTCTCGGTAATTAGTACTTACATTACAATTAGAACAATCCTATTAAAGACAATGGCATCCTCGAGAACGATGAGTTTTTTAATCAATTCTTTAAACTCAGCCGTTGCAAGTTCCTCTACCTTGTCGACAATGACCCAAATACGTATACTTTATAACTTTCTCTTTTTACATGGCTTTTTACGTCAAAATTTTATGACGAACTGTCTGTGGCTGGTATTCATAATTTTGTAGGTACCTATTACAAAAAAAAAACTTGAAAAAAATATGTAGGGATTAACATTCTTACGACATATCCTATTACTCAAACTTAGTTGGTCGGTTGTGTTCTGGCTGTGTTGTACCTCTCTCTGTTACCTCATACGAATGGTCAAGAAGTCAGCGAGTAGGGTTGTCATGTCAGTTTGTTGTTATCGATTTTTAATTTTTGTCAGACAGGTAGTCTGACAAAAATTAAAAATAATTGGTAATTGGTTGTTAAATCGAATAAAGAAAATTGAATAGATACAAGAGTTTTAAATTACCGATAAAGTAGGTAAGTACTATATTATTACCGTTACCTGGTGGTCACATAAAACTGCAGCTTACGATGTTACTGTTGTTATCACACTATAGGCACGGTAATAGTATCATTCATATAATTACAGTGCTATAGGTATGATAACCTATACCTATATCCTATATTAGTAATAAAAAGTCTGTATTGGCGTTTGTTGGTAAAAGTCGGATTTATTTCTTATCGGTCAATAGTTCAATACGTTATCAATTAAGAAATGTTTTGTACCTACTTAATAAATGGTGTACTACCTACACTGAGATTGATCTTGATGTTTTTTTTTGTTTTGAGTTATTAAACATAGAAATAACATTATTATGTTAATTCTAAATTTCTGCTCTTATTCACCTTATACACTGTAACCATGCCAATTTGCATTATTTCAAATAATTATACCGCTAAAAAATATATTTTTTAAAAAAGCTTTTTATAACTTTTATTTTTATTTTCATCCATTGTCATCGGAACCAAATATGTGTGCGATAGCTTTAGTGGAAGTGGGTGAAATATTGATTGCAAGATTCCAGGACATACATACCTACTTACATGAATGAATGAATGAATACATACGAGTGAAGTTAAATAAAAGCTTTTAAAAAGGCTTACAAAATTTTCTCTTCACTCACATTATGAGTACATCGAAATATAGATCAATTAATGATGTATCTACAACACTAGTGGCGGGAACGTTGCGCGGACCAGTGTCGAAAGAAAGTGAACGCAACCAGCTGCGATGTACGGAGTAGTCTACCGAAGCCGCGGGCTTAAACCGCGCGCAGCGCTCCGTACTGACAAATTTACGTCTTATTTTGTAATCGATTTCCCGCGAAAAATATTACAGAATGAATCTCAAATCAGCTACTGTAAATAAAAGTAACTAAAGATACATCATTATTATTTTTAATACTAAAGTTTAATTCAGTGGTATATAAAAATGGACTTTATAAATGAACCTAGTGGGGAGACGAAAATTCTTACGGCACGTCACATAAGTTCCGATAAACAGCTCCCTCTACACGACGATGGGATAAACAACTCTACGTTATCATGTTACGATTACAGCATAGAGCCAGATTTTATATCATATATAACAGGTAAAGTAATCATTTATCTTCGTATTTTAAGCAGTTTAAATACAAATTATCATGAAAAGAAGCACATTTCCTACCTACGTAATAAATAATAATACATACACATATATCAGCACTGTGTTAACCGATTCGAACTCTACAAGGGGTGAGTCGGCATTTGTTTGATAGCTGTAAAATCTTAAACAGGGATGTTATTTCTACCGACCGATAAAACAATTTCAGCTTTGATACTTTAAAATAAATTAACAATTTTTTATTATTATTGAGAGAGTGGTTTTACCATAGAGCATAGCATTATATTATGCTCTCTTTTCACTTGAGGTGGCAATGCCAGTCTCTTCGTTATTCCGGACATTTTATGCATAGTAATTTCCGCAGTGTTGTTTCCATTTAAGACAGGAATAAAATAATAACATAGGTGAAAGTTAATCATAACTATCTTAACTCAATATGAATGTTAATCTTTACTCAGTCTGGTCCACGCTGCCACGGTAGAATAAAAGTTATGCTCCCGGAACTATGTATTAGCACAATTAGACCATGAAATCAATTAGCTCTTTAAATATTATTTCGTAATTGGATTCCTGAAACGGAAATTGGTACCTATTTTCACACAATATTTTCGAACTACCTATCCTTAAGTACAATCCTTCACACACACACAGTGCTATTAGTAGTAGCCTCTATGCTATTAGCCTTACTCTATGCTATTAGTATTGCTATTTTGACATAGGTGTGTATGCAAATATACTCAACATTATTACATGGGATGGGTTAGGCTACGTCCCATCCAACATAATGGGTGAAAAGTGGGTGACACACACTCTACCTTTTCAATCTCCAATTTATTCATATCTGCCTATGCATAAAATGATGATACTTGCTTTTATATATTTATAGGGTCTGTCGTAAATAGTGAATAGGGCGTTGATCGAAGGTAGCCCTAATAAGCTTCAAGAAACAATTCTACTAATTTAAGATTTATCAAATTTACGGAAGGTATAATTTTTTTTTAGCGGTGACAGCACAGTGGCTATCGAACTCGCCTCTCACTCGAGCGGTCCGGGTTCAAACCCCAGCGGCACGCACCAATGACTTTCTAAGTTATGTGCGATTTAAGAATTTAAATGGCACTTGCTATAACGGTGAAGGACACATCTTGAGGAAACCTGCATGCCTGAGTACTTCATAATGTTCTCGATGGCATGTGAAGTCTGCCAATCCGCACTTGGCTAGCGTGGTGGCCTAAGGCCTAATCCCTCCCATTCTGAGAGGAGACCCGTGCCCAATAGTGGGACGTCTATGGGTCGCAGCGAATGATTTATTTTTGAGAATTCCAATACTTTAGCCATTAATAAGCTATTAATTTCACAAATTTACATACTTTTGATTACTCTTTCTTGTATTTTTCTCCTGAGTAGTTGTATTATTATTAAAGTACTATTTTAGACATAACCAATGTTATAAAATAATCAAAATTAACATTAAGGGCTTCTTTTAGTTTAAGTAGGTACTTACTTAAATTTTTACTTTAAGTAAGATGTAAAATTTCAACCAATGACTGTGAACAATAACTGTCCATGTTCAAAGTTGCATAATATCATTACATTTTTGCAGATTCTAGAAAGGTATGACAATACGTGACATAAAAACAATATTAGATACAGGTGCGGAAAAACTTAGCAAAATCGGAAAATTATTTTTAACCAAATGTGTTTCAACATTTGATCTCTTTTGACATAAATTTATCATTGACCTGATTTCCTAGAACCTACCACGTACCTGCTACAAAACACCATGTCTGAATGAAGCTTTTAGAAAGTAGCAAGTCTATTAGGAACGCGAGGAAAAAGGATCCAAATTAGGTACATTTTATAACAGGCAGTTTCGAGTAGCACAGCACCTACCTACTCAATTAGCAAATCGATTACTTACTGTTAACTACAAACACTCACTAAAAGCTTTTCAGAAGTTGGGAACTTAAACATACATTTACTCGTATATTAAAACGTAAAGTAACGTACTACGTATGTAAGTACCTACCATGTATCTACCTACCTACTTACACAATTTTGAAAACGAAATGGTCAGGTTAAAGAAATAGTCATCTAGTAGATGTGTCTATATTCTAGAATGAATATGTGCAACATATAGAGATGCAATTGCAACAAGTGTTTAACAGTTGATTAAAGAAAAATATGAGTAGGCTTATTACTTTTCGTCCCATGTAGTAATAATAAGTCATTGATCCCATGTAATTTTCGGAAGTTCGACAAGGGTAGAGTTCGGTTCGTTAATGTCTATGTGGAAGACTGTTGTTGTCTAATTCCTAATTACACGCGCCGGAGTGCACGAGTTTAGAATAAAGATTCATTAGGTTTAGCAAGGTACTATAAATGAAAATATGTGTGATATTTAATGTGCCGGAGCTACATAATAAATTGTGATAGCTGCAACAATAACTTAATAATATTGTCTGCTATTAAGTATTTAGCTCTATGCAAAATCGCTTTAACAAAGACATTGATGAATAGGTTAGCTACAGATAGAACTTCTGGCAAACAATGTACGTCCTAAAATATTGCCTTTGTAATTTAATTTCTGTTGAGGCAAACAGGTCATTAAACTTTATTATTTACAGGCTCTTAAAAATTACGATGAGCATTTTCATATTGACTCTACATAACCGACATCTCAATATTAATGTTGTGCATACATGAAGCTTGATTAATTTATTAGCTACCGACACAGTAGGAGGTGCCGTGTCGTCCAGTGGTCTTAGGAGGTAGGAACGAAAAAATGTTTTAAATTTTACAATCACGCATGACATGACTGATATTCTTCCCATTAAATTCAGTAGCAATTGGTAGGTAGGTACTACTTAATATCATAAAACTGAACTACAGTAGGTACACTTGCAGACATGATCTAACATTCATGGTCTGTGATAATTGGTTTAATTAGTCTCAATTCAACAATTCACGGAAGTAGAGTTAGATTTCTGTAAATGGTTGAAGTGGCACATGTTGGTGGCTTATTAAAATAAAAAAGATTCCATAGCTATATGCATTTTTAACGGTAGGTAGGTAATGTTTCCGAAAATCAGTTTCTCGAATGAAAATTCTCGATGAGTCGCCAGTAATTGAAAATGATTTTTTTAAGGGAAATCTATACCGGCAGAAACTACTAATTAAGTAGGATACGAACCTGCGACCTTGCGGTAATCGGTGTCATGCCTCGGTAAATGGATTAGAAGTTAGAGAAGTTCGTAGAACCAAATGCATTGTTTGATTTATTGTTATCTGCGGAGATGTAACATTGCTCTCCCATTGTTGTTTAATTCGGTCGATAATCAGCTGTCAGTCCTAAAATAATTAGGCGTACTTTTTCAACGTTTCCTTTAAAGACTTCCTGGCTGGTGTTTACTAAACATTAGATACTATTTCTTTATTTGTAATCAGCTTTAAATTACACTCCCCTTTTCCATTACTATTATAATATATGTAAAGTTCATATTTAACTAAATATACATAATGTATGGGTTTGGTACATTTACGTATCTATTCGTTAAATTATAAAAATTAAAGAAAAAGGAAGCTGGAAGAAATCGCTACTGTAGCGATTAAACCGCCTTTTGGCCACCACCGGTCATTGTCTGTGTTATTTATGATAGTTATTTACAGTATTTTTGTGGTGACCAATAAAGTGTTTTTGTATTAGGTATATTGTATTTAACTAACAATTGTGATTCTACATTCTACAAGGTATGTAGAGTATATAGTAGTACCTTGTAACTTAATCCTACTTAATGTTAATCTGAGAGGTCCATTATTCAGTCAGGGTTATGTGAAAGGCATTATATTCCGACGGTTTCTGCAGTGTTTAAGTAATCACTTTACTTACGAGTAAATCCATAATCTTTATACTTACACTATTTTCATTTGTATAATCCAGAGCAGCAGATCTCTCAGGGATTTGTACAGACTTCGTTTATTTATTTTATCCATGGTAAAGCCAAGCGAAACCTTTTTTTTTTTTTTTTGGAACTAGTGGACGCCCGCAGCTTCGCTCGCGTGGAATTAGACATAATAATAGATTCTTCTTAACGCGTTAACTTTAGCTCTACAAATTTGTAATGAATTCGTAAATGTGATATCCCCTATGTTTATCTTACACCCTTACGGGTAACATTTTTACAAACTTTGAATGCCATATTTATTTATCAACAGCCTTAAATATAAATTTTTTGCTTCTAGTTATTAAATGACAATATAACATACAACCTTTCATCCCCATTTTCAACCCTTTACAACACTTTTTTCCAATTAAAAAGCCTATGTCCTTTCTCAGGCTCTAGACTAGACTATCTGTGAACCAAATTTCATTTAAATCGTTTCAGTAGTTTTGGCATGAAAGCGAGACAGACAGAGATACTTTCGCATTTATAATATTAGTATGGATAAATATGGTAGTTGGTAGGTTAAATACGGTAAGATACTTTTTTTAAGTCAATGTAAGCAGCTCCAACATATGCCTGGTATATTACTAAATAGTTGTTTATGTAAAATCGAAGAAGCATGTCATAAAATTTAAAGCGAATTTATGACAAAGATTTAAAGATAACATATAATTTTCATGCGTTGTGGTTGTGAGTGTTAGTTTAATTTATTACAGCGCTAGTAATTTAGTTAGGTTGTATAGAAATAAAAATATAAATAATACATATAATACATAATTCACAAAATAAGGTGCGAAAAGCGGCATCCCCAGAGTGTTCTCTCTGTACATTTCGGGTTCGAGTTGTCGATTCATTCGTCGTCGACGATAAACTATCGAATGAATATCTACATTCGAAATTTTTTAACGAATCATTTAGCTAAGTTCAATCATAATGGGTTTATATTATGAGTTAGTAGGTAATCATACTTCCCTACCTCTAAGCCAACAAGCCTTACACTTACAAGAATCGAAGAAAAGTAGTACCTATTTGAGTCCATGGCGTAACTACACCATAAAGAAAGACAGAAAGATAGGCATAAAAATTACGAAGCTGTATGAAACGTTCCTTGTAATTTATTACACAAGTAATATTATACAGTACAAAACATACAAAATATGCCATACAAAATTCATTTAGGCAGTAATTCCCAACAAAACACGAACTCTAAAGAACCGCAACAATAAAATAGAGGTATCCGAGTCGAGGCAGGTAGGATGTTGAACACACAGGTTGGGTAAGCTTAATTGTATACTAACATTGTCCTTCCTCTATGGTAATAATAATTCTAACGGTTCACTCGCCCTTACCTTACTATAGGTACAACAGACAGATAAATAAATATTTCAGGTATACCATTGTGCAATGAGTTGAGTATCTACTCATAATTTTTTAAGGTTACCGTACCGACTGCTGAATATTCGGAGTAGTCGGCTTTAATTGGTGTTGGTAAGCAATCTAAAAGGTGGTAGAGTTAACGCTCGTTCGAGCTGCCTAAAAGGCACTGGATTGCTGCTGCGGTCTGCATGAATCGATCTATTTAGACTTCGTTTAAAGCAGTACTTCCGCCACCCAAGGTTAGGTACCTTGCCTTTACCTAGTACCATTTCTGCCGAGGTGTGATAGTAGTGATTTAGTAAATGTCCTCGATTGAGACTACGACTCGGGAAACGGAGCACAGAACCTTCCAGCTAGGTAGACTGTTAACCTGAATAAGTCAGCGGGTAACCGCTGGATTCAAAAGGCACAGGCTGGGAGGAGTTGCACCGATTGACGGAGGCCTAAGAACAGCAGTGGACTTCAAAAGGCTGATGGTTAGATTAAGGTGTTATAACTTAAAGACTATAGAAGTTACTGATAGTGACAGTGGGTAAGTCCTGTTCCAGTTTGGGACTGGAGCAAAACCAACTTCTCAGTACTAATTAATAATAGAAAGATCAACGGAACTATGCGAGCTGATGCAAATGTTCACACATCAGTTTCTTTTTCCAGTCCTTCACACGTACGCCTGGATGATATGGAGCGTCTGCTTCATAGGCCTGGTGGTCCTGTGCGCAATATACGTCGTCACTCTTAGGTCGGCCCGCAAGAGATGGCACGATTCTTTTACCAGCCTTTCAGTTGTATTGGCTGTCTATCCGGTAAGTGTTATATCTAGAATATATTATTTACTTAGTAATATTTCTGTCTCCTTATTGTACTATACGAAGTCGTGTGTGATATTATGTTGATGATTTACGGTACATGTAAAATTTTAAGCCAGTAGATATGCCACTGCGGAACTCTACCAGAACCGTACTTGGACACACAGAAATACTACGTACATAACTCTACTTAACGATTTAAAAAAAAGAGTGGCATTAAGATTGGTTTTCAGTGTATAAATATAAATAAAAACAATCTATTCTAACGGTTGAACCAGGATCACAACATTTAATAATAAGCATCTGTGCCTTTGTGATTTTCTTCTTTGATTAGTTTGTTGTGTTGTCTGACTTTTCGTACTCAATAAGGAAGTGTTCTGTTCATTTCTGAAATTGCTATTAATTTTCTGAACAATTCTGTTCTATTTCCATCTTAAATCGTTTTATTTGACAAAAATTCCAGACTAAATAATTGGTAGGTAGAATGACAACTAGGTACCTATAGCAAAATAATTCCTTTTAAGTCTGCTACTGTAGTTGATAAGGCTTTGTTTGTATGTTTATCTATGGGTTATTAGCATTTTGTAAGTTTTTTGCCAACGCAAACATTTGCAGACGTTATCACAGGTTCAATATGCCTTACTGAAAACGGCTGAACAACTGAGATAACGTTATCATTAAAATAATCTAGTACGTAAGGCTATGCTACAATGCTCTACGAAATGTATATAGAGAAATACATTTATTATTTAACTACAATTTATTTTTAATTCTATTCTAATATTATTCTCCAATTCTACCTACCTATTTTGATCATTCCTATCTAAGATACCAACCTACTTCCATTAGATCTCGTCATAAACCCAACATAATGGACCGTTTTTAGGTTCCTTAAACATAATCAAAATGCAAAAGTCGACAGTTGAAATGTAAATTTAAGAAAATGTTAGGTATAGAAGTATGTTAGCCTATGTTTGCATTTTTGTTTAACGGATATTTAGTTATGAGTTATACATCCGTGGGTGTTGTGAGAAGTACCTATAGCCTTAGATTTATTTTAATTCGTGTACTTGACCACACATTAGCGATGGGGCCGTGAGAGTTGCTTATTCTGCAACGCTTTTCAATTGTTCAAGTCAAATCTGACCGAGTTAAACTTTAGTAGGTACTAAGTTAACTCTAATCATTTTATTTTCCATGATTATTTATGCGTTGCAAGCGAATTTCAGTTTTAGTTGTGTATTAGAAATTATTTTTTTCCGTGAGTAGATACTTTTGCACTAAGAGTAGTTAGGATAAAGCAATTCTATTGTGTATCCTCGTGGTGGTGGTACCACAACCATTTTTTTGTCCCACTGTGGGCTCGGCTTTCGTCTCGGAATGGGAGGGGTTAGGCCATAGTCCACCACGCTTGCCAAGTGAGGATGAGCAGACTTCACATGCTTTCAAGAAAATTTTGGAGAACTCTCAGGCATGCATGCTTTTGCACATGCATGCACACGGGTTTTATTTCGCCCATATAGCCATAGGTGACTAGACCAGACTAGACTATCTGTGTACCAAATTTTGGCGTGAAAGCGAGACAGATAGACAGACAAGTAGGTGGTAGAGCCTATAGGGAACCAAATAGGTTTTATATGAAAGCTAATTGGTTCCATATAGAGTTCGCCCGGGGCAGTACCACCGCCCGCCACGGTACCTAGTTCCATTTCTGGTCTTCATTTTTTCATAAAATAAAAAAAAAGACAAAGTTAATTTCGCATTTATAATATTAAGTATGGATTTATGCATTTATGTTTATTTCTTCTGAAATTTGTATTATTATTAGTACATATTCTGTTTGCAGATGGTGGCAGCGTCAGCTTTCATAACTATAGTGGTTCCGCGCGCCCGGGTGCTCAGTGAGGCGATTGCGCAGCAGACTGTCATGGTAGCCATGTACCATCTGTTCTGCCTGTTCATTGCGGAATGCGGTGGCATGAAACAGCTAATCAGGTCTGTTGTTTTTCTCAAAGAATTGTCTTCCACATCAGAATAGTCACTCTTCGTTCATTACCTTTCCAAGTTTCTACTACTTACTCTTTGTAAGAAAGTAACTACATATTTAGTACCTAGTACTTAATAATCGGTGCTACTACTATCTATGAGTAACCTACAGCAACAATGGACTAGGGGTCTTCCGGCATTAATTTGTCATCTCTGAACACTACTAGTTTTCATCATAGATACGCATTACCTATTTGCAAGAAAAAAATAGATTTCAATTGATACTTTTTTTATAATAAATTTTTGATGTTGCATTTTACTTATTTATTTTTAAAAAAGCTAAAAAACATGATAACTCAATAATGGTTCACTTTTGCATTATGCAAATGGAGGTTAAAATTATCGCAAATAGTTACCCGTATCACCTCCTAACGGGAATACGTCGAATTACCAATAACCCTGTATATATTATTAGCTATTAGCTTTCTTCACCCCTTCAAATTTTTTACGCCTCCGTCTAGGTAATTTTCGTAAAAACTCAAGATTTTGCTTAATTTTTTCTTATCTGCAATATATGATTTATCGATTTTCAGACGAGCCGAAGGTTTCCGTCTGGAAACCAGAGTGCTGCCGTGTTGCTGTTGGCCCTGCTGCTTTATACCACGACCACTGATACAGGAGTGAGTTCACTTTATTATTATTAACTTCTAATCTAAACTCTGATATATTTTTCCATCCATTTTAAATTTCCAAAGTGTACCACGAAAGTGCCTCGCCACGGAGGCATAGTTATTTTTTTATCAAGTATACATGTATATATTATGGATTTTGATCAACCAAGTTGAGCAAAAAATAGTTGAGCTAAAGGTACCTATAGCTAAAATGTTCAGTAATACAAACTATGTCCAACGGCTTCACTGATCCAATAGTAGTTGAGTAATCTCTCTATCTCATTTGCTATCATATATCAATAAAAAACAACTACATAGTTAGGAATTATATTATATATATTATTAAATATAAAAATAGGAACGAATGGGTAAAAATAAATTCGTATCTACAAATTCCAATGCAAATTGTGTGTAACGTTCTGCAAAATCTCTTTACCAATAAAACTTTATTCTAAATTGTTTTAAACAGGTGGTAAAACGGTAAGGTCAACTTATAATGGGCAATACCGTAGGTACATGTGTCAAAATGGGAAACCTCAATTGTCTATGTATAATATCCGCTGGATTCAAAGGGCATAGGACAGGGAGGAGTGGCACCTCTTTCCAGCAATGGGCTTCAAAAGGCTGATGGATGGATGGATGGATGTGGTTAGGTTAGTAAGTATACCTACTACTAAGATAGTTATTACCTATTTGAAACAAACTTGTAAGTGAGTAAACCTACATAATATTAACGTACATGGCATGTTTAGATAGAGACCTATAATTACTGTTAATTGCTTTATAATTGAAAACATTGCCTTGTGGTTCCCGTAGGTGCCGTTATGAATAATTGTTTAATTTGTCTTTAGCAAGAATAGCCTCTAATTACCGTTTTTAATGGTAACAAGGTTTTAATTGTAGGTACAGTAAGTATACGATGTCATCCCTATATGACTATTAGAACCACCCATGTCTGTAAAGCCTGCTACCCATAACTACAGAGAAAATAACATACCTCGCTGTATGAGGACTGGGCTGGGATAGTTAGTAACAATTAGTGTTAGTAATGGTCCAGTTAGTTCAACTCGCCGCTCGAAGTGGATGACAAAAGCGTTTTGAGCAAAAATTGTCGCCTCTAGGTTACTTCCTTGTCCTTTTCCCTTTGAATTTTCTATAGTTTTCATGTGTTATTTACAGACGAAACCTGACATGGCTGCGGTATCTCGTCCTTCAGATGTCTTTCATTCAAGCCCTTATTTACATCATCCTTCTTGTTATAAGGGCTGAGGATATGGTGAGTCCAGTTCATACAAGCATTGTATTTTCCCAGTAGCCTACTTACAACCTAGGGCAGAGTCTGCTGTGCATTACCCGCCGTCCGTAATTACCCCACTCTCCCCTACACATATTAATTAGTAGGTAGCGTCGGTAGTACTATAGTAGTAGTAGAACTGTAATTTATCAAGAATCTAGATTCATGATCGTTATAAGTCTACCTGAACAAAATTTTAATCAACGTACCTCCTCATACTTACATTAATGTCTGTGCATACTTAAACTACTTCGATAGTGTGTATGTATTGCGTTCTTATAATATAATATTCTTACGCAATTTACTAATTCTGCTTATATCACATATGCTAGGATAATAGAAAACTAATCCCAATAGGACAAAAAACATTTCATTAGTAAGCTAGTAGTATAGTAGTAGTAGTAGCCCATGTGTTATGAATGAATGACGTTTATGTAGGTATAAATAAATACGAGCCTACCGTTGTAATAAGGCCGGTCTTTAAGCATTAGATTAGATAATACAATGCATGCCCATAATCTTCCATGTCAGATACCTACTCGTAGTATGATTTTTTAGATACCTAATCATTGGCACACTACATACAGTTACTGCTACTTGCAAGGTATATTTTGGAATTGCTTGAGTAATACTTTTAAATTAAATTCAAATATGTAATAGTACATTATGATACAAGTGCGGTAAGATGAAAATTACAGCCGAGGCGATATTGCTACAAGAAAGCAGAGGCTGTAATTATCAAAGCGCACGTATGTCATACGACGTTTTATAACATATTTGCAGGAAATAAATGATTAAATTCATCATTACTTGACGACATTTTGAAATAAAAACAATACAATACAGCGAAAAGAAAAAGCGCGCGGAATAATTTTTACTTGTTCACAAATTTGCGATGCGCGCGCATCAGGGTTTTTTTAAGGCAAAGGCACAAATACAGTCACTTTTAATATTAAAGTAAATTAATATTTCTTTGTTTTTGTTACAGATAATTTATTGTCAAAATTAATTAAATTAAAGAATTAAATGTTTATTTTTTATATTTTATCTCCCAAAGTAAATTTTATCCATAAAATGTTGACCACTTTTCTGACATAAAAACTCTTTGCTAAGATTGAAAAAGGTACCATTTATTTTTAGACGGAGCATCTTGATCAACCTTGCGTTTTACCTTAATAAAAAGAAACCCGTGCGTTTTACATTACAATATCGCACAAGTGCGTAATGAGATACATTACGATATTGAAATTGGTGTATTAAAAGACCCTTTACTTATGTGTTATAAACATTGATATATATGAGTGGTTATAAATTTTTATTTCGAACTTACTTAAACCACGGACTACTCGCGTTGAATTAGACAAGACTAAAGTTTCGCATACACAGTTTGTCACCCTCCTCAAAGACTATCGATCGAATTCTGTCCTTCGAACTTCTTTCCTAGGGAAATCACGGGATAAATATCTACATATCCTAATTATTTTTATTTATTCTTCTTATAGTTTGTTGTTGTTGTAATAGTTGCAATTAATTTAAGAATAAATTTAAGAAATATTCAAACAAACTTCCATCCCGTATCCGCCTACAACGTTTACTCCGTACGTAACTCCTACAATATTCACTCAAAATATTTAGTATAAATTTGGCCAAAATGCGTCAGCAGGTTTTCATGTTAAGTTTATACAATAATTAGTTAGAATTTCACTTTAGTTTGAACTTTCCTCCCATTTTTTAACCCCTTTTGCATTGAATAAACTAAAACCCTGATTTTGTATTGATGTATTCTCTTAAATTTAGAAAAAAAACACCCAGAAACGCTTCTTAAAAAAATTAAATTATCTACAGTTACTTACTTATATAGTTTTTTTTTCTTTATTTTAAAAAATACAGAAAAATAGAGAAATACGTATTCTATTATTCTAAATACCGAAGATTCAAAGCGACATTCAAATTTATCAGTCAATGTTATAGAAAAATTTCATACAGACTTTCATCCTGTATTCCAGGAGAACCTCTATACCTTTTGGGATGAATAGTAAACAAACGTCTCAGGGATGTACCAAGTTTCAATAAAATCGGTTCGGTAGTTTTTGATTACATCGCGCACATAGGGACAGACAGACAGGTAGAAACACAATAAATAAAAAAAAACGCAATCTGTATCGATTATTTATCATCCCCTGATCGTTTTTTTTTCGAGATTTATTCAATGTAGGTACAGATGCGGACTCGAGTTTCAATATATGTATAGATTAAATATTGTCTTTATGATAATGTATGGTTCTATTCTTATTTTTTATTGTTATGGGGTAATAAAATGTTAGATAGTCATGGGATAAAATATGCAGCTTTATGTTCTAGTAAACAATAAATGAAATAATTTATAGTTGGAAATTCAGGCGTAATGTTATGTTTATGTTTGAAAGTAATACATAGCAAATTTTTCTCATCATTGCAAAATGGCGTTAAGATTTTTATGACCACTTAATTGATTACGTTATTATTTTTGTTAATATGAAAAGGTTTAACCTACTAAAAAGCTACCTACAAATAATATTTCTGTATCCTTTCAGATGTTATATACCCACGCCTTTGTTTTCGTTCAACTCTTCATAGCTGCGTCAATTCTCTCAGGAGTGTGGGGCATGATCATGTGTGTCCACGCCGTACAGTCTGCCAGCCTGACCCCGAGGCCTCGGTTTCTGGCCTTGCAACTGGTACTGATCATAGTGAAACTACAGTGCGGTTTTGCTAAACTTGTATCGGATAAATTTACGTTGCCCTGCATAATGGAACTGCACCCGACTGTCTTTGTCAATCGTGAGTTGTTTTCTTTCTAAATAACGTATATAATTAAATTTCCACATGTCAGCTGTAGACTGGCAGGCTCTTTTTTCTTTTCTCTTTACCTTGATATATGCATATTAGTGTGAAAAGAATGGACTCTTTATTGAATAACTGTTATGAGGATAAATGTCTGGGATTAGAATTTAATGGATATGTCGCAGGCATATTGTATAATTCCGCCGTTTACATACGGCGTCGGCAGTTTATAAACGCTCGCTGTTATTACTTGTACTATTATTCTGTGCTGTTATGTAAAATGCCGAAGGCAAATTGAAAACTCGTTCAATGTGCGGGGTTCCTATTTTCTGTGTTTTAAATTTTATGCCTAACCTGAACATTTTATGTCCATCCATCTTAAACTCGTACTGTATGTCACTAAGCTAATAATATTAGAGTAGATAATCATTATATTATATTTATTTACAGTGATACAAAACATGATTGTTATTGGGGAGATGCTTCTTCTGTCGATATGGGCGTGGCGGCTCTACCGAATGGCTCCTGGGAAGACGTTGCCGAAGGTGCAGAATGTGGTTATAGCTATAATTGACGACAATCCCAACATAATGGAAGTAAAGCCCACCGCAGAAAGAATCGAAAACAATAGTCTCAATAACAATGCAGCGATTTGAATACTTGAAATACTGTTGATAGTGTTTTAGTGTCTGTAGGTACCAAATTATTGATTATGTACGTACTTTTTGTGGTTGGAGTTCTATACTGTGTGAAACCTATCTTTTAAAATAACGAAATGTCTTCATTATTTTCAAATGTATATGTACATAGGTAGTTTTTATAAGTGTAAGTACCTGATAATTGTAGGTACAGTAAAGAAAACGTCGTTGTACAGAAAATACGGCATTTTATTTCACGAAAAATAGGTACAAAAATATCAAGTAAGTACCTAGTAGTATATAAGATAAACAAATAATTTTATTTTAAGTAGGTATTATTTTCAATCATCATCGTTATGTCTATCACCATCTTGCAACCTTCTCAGGCCGTCGTGGGCCTCTTAAGTAGGTATCTACTTACTGATTATATTTCTTCTAATCATTTTTTTCTTCAGTTTCTTTGTCCTCCTTACCTTGCGAAATATCTTCGCTTTCTTCAGATGGCGTTCCTGATCTTGATTGGTCGGAGCCATATATATTGTGCAATTCTTCAAGCTTGTAGTTGATTTTAACACCTTTCGTAGCTGTTTTATTGACTTTATTAACAAGAGATTTTGTTTGTTCTTCAAGTCTTTTAAGACGAAGGTCACGAGCTGCAAATCTTGCCTCGTGATCTGTTTCGTTTAACAAACTTGGCTCCAAGCCACTAGCACTTTCGGCACTCATATTATCCTGAGAATTTCTTTGTTCTTCAAAACTTACATCAAATTCTTCGCCACGTTCTGTGTGAATTGATTCTAATTTACTAATCATTTCGTCCCCAACGACAATAATCTCCGATAAATTATGTAAAACGCTTGAACAGCCATTTTCATTTTCGTCTTTTTTCTCAAGAAGATCCTTCTGCCTGTTTACATTTTCTAAAACAGTTTTAAGATCTATATCAGTCACTTTGGAGGTACTTGAACATGAAGGTTTATTCTCCAAATCCATTTCAGCTGAGCATTTTGAATTTTTCAACACATTTTCTTCGTCAGTCTTAGAAGTATGAGTGATTTCTGTATGATTTTTATCTGGATTGATGTTGTCTTTTGTCTCTTCCTGATTTTTTAGAGTGACAAATATTGTTTCATTATTAGTGTGGGTAATCAGTGAACCATTTGTCGTCAGAACGTTGTTATTTTTAGATTGATCATGGTCTTGGTCGTTTGTTAAATTTTGTTCACTAAGCTGAAATTGTCTACTTGTTGTGGGTCGATTAATGAGATGATCTAAAGTATTGTTGATTTGATCACTATATTTAGCAATGGTTTGAGTCTTTTTCAGTAACGCCAAACCATCTTTTTCCAAACTCTCCAATTTCTTATCTTTTCTTGCTAACCTTTCGTTTTGCTCTCGAATGCTTTTTAAAATAGCCTCTGGATCAATAGCCAGAGCTACGTCTGGACTTGGTTTCGAAATTGAGGAACTGGAATTAACTTCTTCAATCACTTTTTCACTTTTTTGACAATCATATTCAAGGGGTGTATCTTCAACGCATGAGTCGTTAGAAATTTCATCTTCGGTCTCCCTGCACATTTTATCGCTTTTAGGTATATTTTCACTGTTGCATTCTGAAATATCATAATTTTCAAGGACATCATCCTGAGTATCGAGTGGTAGATCTGCGACGTCTAACAAATCACTGGCGGGGTCTTCTCTTTCTGCGATTAAATTAAAGTCAGCACTTGAATCTAATACTGTTTCGAATGACTTTTTAAGCTTTTTCTTGCACCTTGCTTTGGATTCTGTGATATATTCACTTTCATCATTTGACTCTGACGACTCTTCAGAGGCTCTTTCATCACTGTAACCACTCTCTGCTGAATTATTTAGAGATGCAGAACCGGGTTTAATTTTTCTATTTGAAAATTCGGTTCGTAACTTTCTCCAATCTCTTTCAGACTGAGTATTTTTTTCTCGAGCTTGGTCCCATTTTTCTCGACAGTATTCAAGTTCCTCTTTGAGTTCATTTAACAGTTTTCTTTTTTGCTGTAATTCATACTTGAGTATCTTCTCGTGTGTATGTAGTTGATGATGATGTCTACGCAATCGACCAACAACATGCCAAGTTTTACTAAGTTCTGTCGTTACAAGACAAAGTCGCCTTTCTTGTTCTCCTAGTCGTGATTCTAAATGAGTATTCAATTGTTTCATTCGGTTAACTTCTTTAATCAAAGATAGCTTTTCAATAATGAGATCCTGAAAACAAAAGAATCTTGTGTAAGTCATAAAACATTCTTATGTGTGATGTGCATACATACTTGATTTATGTGTATATTACACATGTGGTGTAGAATTGAAGAAAACCGAATTTGGCTTGCTACCAAGTTTAAAATCAGTGGGTAATCTAGATTTTTATGTGAAGTACAAATTGTTGGTCATGAAAGTATTTTTATTTTCTTAAAACTCATGCAGTGACTCACAAATTCGAAATGATAATGACCTATTTTCAAAAGTAATTGACTCACCTTTAGCCTGATATAGGTTTGACTAACACTTGGAACTAATACAGGTCCTGTCTTGGTCTCAACAGATTTGTAACAAGTAGTTACTTTTTCAGCCATGTTCGTATCTGCTTCACTTTGCTGACTTAAAAGTTCCATTAATACCCGCCATACTTTTGGAAGATTTTGAACGATTTCTTCGGCCTTTGTGTTTAGAGTATTGGCGTCTAGAAAGAGGTAAAAAAATGTTTACTTAAAAAATAATTATATATTTAATTAATGCTTAAATACGTAACAAATACCTGTTTCAGATAGAGGTTTGCCTTGGTTATCTTCTGTATCTGATTTTTGGGTAGGTTGTTCAATTTCAATATCATCGTTTTCTTTCTCGTCAACCTGGTTAATTAATTCTAGCAGCAATTTTGGCATAGCAGAAGACGCCTCGGAACCATTTTCTTTCTCAGCCATGTGAGTCAACAAGCCATGATTTTCTTCCAGCCGCTGCACCAGTTGATCAAGATCTTTCTTTGACTTATAACCTAAAAGTACTTGTGAAAAAAGCTAAAAATTAACATTAAATAATTAAAAATCACAAGTAACCTATTAAAATTTGACTAAAATTATACATATAATTAAGTTATTACAGCAGGACTCTTTAGTTACCTTATTTACTACTTTCATTTCAGCTTTGATGCCTCGAGTTTCTTCTTCGCATGTTGCAATTTGATTGTTTTTGTCTTCTATAACACTTTCCAAGGAATTTACTTTTGACTCAAGTTCATCAATATGTTCAGCAAGACTTTTGCATCTAAAATTTTCATGATAGATACTGGTTAGTTGATGGAAGCCAAGAGTAAAAATTTAGAGTAAAAAATTATTAAATTTATTAAATTTAGAGTAATGGTTATAATTTAATGCATACTTGGTAATTTCAGCCTGCTTAAGAAGCTTCTGTTCCTCAAGCTCTCGAACTAAAGCTTGTCTCGTAGATTCTGCTAGCCTGGCTCTTTCCTCGTAAAGCCCTCGTAAAGTTCTAATGTTTTGTAATTGGCGTTCATACTCTTGTCTAAGATCTACCGACAAAATATTAGTTTCTCGGTCAGCCAGGGATTGTTCTATTTCATTCAGTTTGTTTTTCAGCTGTAACAAGTGGAAGTGGTAAACATTTACATGTTTGTTAATGGAAAGCTTCCGACACGATCATGACAACAAAAATCTTCAAAGACTGCCATAGTGATAAAGTTAATTAAGTATAAATTGTGCATTGTATGGACTGTTTGGCGAATTGTCAAGATCCAGTGCCAACGACACAGGGAGGGCTGCGACGCATGCAGACGTTGCGCCGTGGCGGTCCCTGACCGGTGGAAGTATGACGACGTAGGTATTATACAATACACATATAAGTAAGTACTCGCTGCGTCAGGTCGTTGCCTTAACATAGCATTGAAAATTAAGATTAACGCATTTGCATTGCCTTGTTATGTGTTATAGATAGGACTTTGACGAAATACACTTAGGTGCGAGCAAAATTATGGAATCACCTGCCATAGTATTTACTATGGCAAGCAATTTAATATTTTTTAAGTCAATTATATTTTTATGATTTCGCTGCGACCCATAGACGTCCCACTGCTGGGCACGGGTCTCCCCCACATACGCAGCTGCAGGAGGTCTAGAGCATACTCCACCACGCTGCTCCAATGCGGATTGGTAGAGGGGTTAGTGGCCAACCCAGTGTCGAATATTCTCAAGCCACCCGAAGGTCTTCGACAAGGCTTAACGACTGTTTCCAACATTGAAAACAACCGGGACCGACGGCTTTACGTGCCCTCCGAAGCACGGTAGCGTCCATGAAATTTTGCCACTAGCGGTCACCCATCCACAAACCGACCGCGCCTGATTTATAGTCGGGTAAAGCCACAGTTTATCCCAGTATGTATTTCTGTTATTAGTCAGAAATATTTGTCATTTATTACTATGACATTTTGATGAAGTGAATCAGATCAGAGACATTAGTTCTGGATGTAAGATAGAAAATGAGCTTGCAGCACCACCCATCCGCTGCCGACCACGACAACAACTGTGACTGACTTTGAACAAGACTAATAAGGACTAGGTTTATATTTAAGTGTGAGTACCTCCTTAAAAGTGCACTTTGCGTGTAATAAATTTTTAGGTAATTTTCAACTGAGTACCATGTTAATTAATACTTTCATGGAGGTTGCAGTCTGGTCTACCTAATTCAAAATCAATACAATATTAAAATTATGTACCCTGGTCTAGTAGCCTTGTAGCTAGTAGACACATAGTAATTTATTACGAAATAAATATTAAAATAAATCCTGAATCGAACCCGATTATTATCCACTTAATTAGGTACATACATTTACATTTAGTATCCTTACCTGATTGAGTTGTTGTTCACGAAGATTTATCATTGTTTTACTTACAGCTATCACTTCCTTAAGCGCATTTATTTGTTTTATAGATTCTGTGTTCTGGGCACTTAAATCTGCCATATCAGAATACGCTGCTTGAAGAGCATTATTTGTATTCGCTAAATCACATCTGAGTTTATTATTATTAGATTTTAATGTTTCAAATTCTTCCTTCATTTGATTTATAACGCCAAATAAATCACTTTCTGCAGATTTCGTGTGTCCTGGAATTTCAATTTTATTTTGAAGTAATAATTGCTGAAGAAATCTATTTCTTTCAATCAATTCTAATTTAGACTTTCTTTCTTCTTCAACGGATATTTGTAATTTTTCCTTTTCAGAACGATGTCGGGCTAGTATTTCCTTCCGTTGCTCGCGTTTCAAGCTTAGTTGTTTCTTAAATTCTGCCATTTCGTCTTCTTTATTTTTCGTCCGATTTTGTTCTTCATCATCATCAATGGTGTCATGGAACTGTTCCCCGACGTTTTCACTCTCGGTGTTATTATGGAAGACGCCGATGTCGTCCATTACTCTG
The DNA here is from genome assembly GCA_944567765.1 of Carterocephalus palaemon. Lineage (NCBI taxonomy): Eukaryota > Metazoa > Arthropoda > Insecta > Lepidoptera > Hesperiidae > Carterocephalus > Carterocephalus palaemon. The sequence continues at coordinate 7,810,049 of OX155651.1, read as the reverse complement.
CTTTGAGTCGTTATGCTACTGCTGGAGATTACGCTTCGTCCTCCTGTCGAGACAGCACTGAGGATGTTACCCATTTTGGAACACTTTTATAAACAACGCACTTTGATATAGATAATGACTGATATATTTTTAATAAGACAAAGGAGTGTCGACTGTTGGATCGGCATTAGTATGAGGCCGGTGTTCCCGAAATAGATCCCCCGTCAGCCCCAGACGTGCGCCGACGCTTGAAGTATGCACAGTATTGCCGAACGAATGTAACTCTACGACGACGCACCTCTGTTAATTATTTATTTTTACCCAGCTATTTCAGACTTGACTATTCCTCGTAAAAATATTGCATAGGTACACACCAAGGAAATGGCCTTGGGTGAGAAATTATTCCCGAAACTCTAAGTAGACACTACATGCGACATCATCTAGTGAATACTGTAATTATACTTTCTTATCACCTACCTAATATTGGTGACGTCGACCAAGTCACAGAGGAAACCTGTAAGTGCATAATAAACAAAATGAAACATTGAATAATACTAATATTTGCTACTCGTACGTAGGTATATGAATTATTTTCTCTGCCTGCTATGCTACTAGACTACCACCATGCATACTATTAACTGGTGGTACCAATTGACCGTAGTTAGTTATCTACGATAGCAAATTCGAGTCAACTCTGGCGAGATTGCCTGTCAGGTAAAACTAAAATAATTTGAGAAAGAAAGAAAATAAATTACTAATTAGAAAATGTCAGGTATTTGTTGAACAGGTTGAGATCTTCTTATTTTTCACAACCAAAACCCTGTCATTGTTCACTGTTGAGCTCTCTCAATGGGAGGGGATAGGCCATACATAGTAGGTACACATCGCAGGCCAAGTGCGGATTGGCAGACTTTACATGTCTTTGAGAACATTATGAAGAACTTTCAGGCATGAAGGTTTCCTCACGATGTGTCCTTCACCGTTGTAGCAAGTGACATTTAATTTGTTAAATCGCACATAACTTAGAAATGTCATTGGTGCGTGCCGCTGGGGCTTGAACACGGACCGCTCGAGTGAGAAGCGAGTTCAATAGCCACTGGGCTGTCACCGCTATTCGCACCGCGATATTCATTGCCTACATTATAAAATGCCTAAGCAACACACATAGCACTGGATATGATAGAATCACAGCCATTATCATTAAACAGTAGCGATATATTGACTGCAGCATATCGCAGCCTTTAAGTCATATCATTAACTTATGCATAGAACATTGCATTTATCCAAACTTAAATTAACAGTTGTTATAGGTACTTACCTAAAGTTCAAAAGAGATATGCATTGCTATAGGCTCATAGCGCTAGTCCCAATATTATAATATGTAAAAATCTGGTTACCTATTATGATTAGGTACTCCGAAAAATTCAATTTATTAGCTAACGAACAGAAGAGCTTTCGAATACAATTTAGAATTTCGTCTACAATTTATTCAGATTTTCACTAATATAAATACAAAAACTACCAGTAGCAGCCATCTTTACCTCTGAAATTGGAGATTTATATGAAAACTAGTGGACGCCCGCAGCTTCGCTTGGAATTAGAAATAATAATAGATTCTTCAGCGCGTTAACTTTAGCTGCACAAATTTGTAATGAATCCGTAAATGTGTTATCTCCTATGTTTATTTTACACCCTTAAGGTGTTTTTTTACAAACTTTGAATGCCATATTTATTTTTAACTACATATATAATATATAAATCAACAGCCTAAAATATAAATTTTATGCTTCTTGTTCTGAAAATGACAATACTTTCATCATACAACCATTCATCCCCCTTTTCAACCCTTTACAACACTTTTTTCCAATAAAAAATGTCCTTTTTCAGGCTCTAGCTAGACTATCTGTGTACCAAATTTCACTTAAATCGGTTTAGTAGTTTTGGCGTAAAGCGAGACAGGCAGAAACAGCATTTATAATATCTTAATTTAATGGAGGATTTACATTATTTTTTTTATTTTAGCTAATCAAAGTGGCCGAAATAATCTATACCATTTTGCCATTTTGATGGCAGTTTGTTATCCCTTTACTGTAGAAGTCTGCCGGGCGGGAGGTGATGAAGTCAGCGAAAGAGATTTGTAATTCCACTTAGGTGAACTTTTTCCCACATAAATTGTCTATATTTTGAAAAAAATGGCAATCTGTTGGGGCAAGGTACTGTGGGTGATAGAAAGCTTCCAGCTGTAACTATTGTAGCTTTGCGATGATCTGTCGTGAAGTGCGAGCTCGCGTGTTGTCGTGGAGAAACATTGGGGAAGAGCAATTAACCAGTCTTGGGTGTTGAATTGCGAGCTTCTCCATCAGTGTTTGCAGTTCTTGGCAATAGGTATCTGACGTCACTGCTGTGCCATTCGGTAAGAAGCTGTGATCTACAAGTCAGGCACTGGACCACCAGACAGTCACCATCATCTTCCTATGATAAATCTTTTTTTAGCGCACTAATTAGGTGCTGTACCCGGGGCGTTCGTCTCAATGGGTGGCCATTGAGACGAACGCTTATTGTTGTCGTATACAAGATCCACATTTCATCGCAGGTAACAATTTGATTTAGAATTCCCTTGTTTATATACCGATTCAGTAGTAGTTCTATGCATGCTTCGACACGCAAGTCTCGCTTTTGGTGCTTAACTAGTTTTTTTTTATCATTCTGATTTGACTTCAATGTTCTGTTACACTTACTCGAAATCCCGCAGAAGATCAGCCGTAGATTGAGTTGAATCCGCTGCCACGATATACTTTATTTCATCGTATTTGACAATGTTTACCGGCCGGCTCGTTCTTCAACCTAAAATTACCAGATTTAAAACAATTTAAATAACAGTGGGCCGTACCCCGTAGACGTCGTTAATGTTTCGTGTTGTTTGCCCAGCAGTATTTCTACGTAGGAACTCATAGGAAACAAAACAGTATCGAAATATAAAATAAGTAATTTTAAATTAAATTAACACGGCTTTCGAATAAAGTTTATTTGAATAACGAATTGCGCGCCAATCCACAGATAATGAAATCTGAAAATGCTGGTTATAAAATGTCCAATTTATGAATAGATTATCTAGAAAGTGAACAGCAAAATTCGCAACAAACAAAACCAAAATTTTAGATGGCTTAGTAATGATTTTTAAATAGATAGTAATGAAAAATGGCCAGTAAGAGATTACCTTTTATTTCCTGTGTCTCTTTCACAAATAAGGAATGACATATTTTCAGTTTGTAGGTGACCATGTTTTCTAAGTTTGTATAAAGACCCTTACAATTTTTGACGTGATAACGTCATATAAATTGATGAATATCGACAGCGCATATGAAAGAGTTGTTTTTTTTGTACATTCCAGCATAAAAAGAGAAAAATTTACTGAATCACAGAAAAATATTAAATGAGCGGTTCTCTGCAGAGAAATTATTTTTAATAAATTAATTTTACACACGACAACATTGGCGGTTCCATGGCTCCGAAATAGGGAACTGTCAAAATAAATATATAGACTTGTCTGTGATTAGTTATCTGTACTGTAGAATACTTTGAAGTTTAGACTACAGACGCCAATTCTCCTTTTTTGTATTGTATAAAATAATGACGTTATCATGTAAATCTAACGTAAACCGACTTTACAGACAACCAGTATTTTTTTATTTTACCTAGATACCGCTTAACGTGTCCTCGTAACGTGGAAGCACCAATGAAATTTTACTTAACTCTTTCGATCACATTGAATCGAAGCAAGCCATTGGGATTCCAGAAAGATCTTTGAGGAGGGTAGCAAATTAGCAACTAATACATAAAATGTTTCCGTTTCGTGTGAGATAAGCTGTGGGCGGCCATTTAAGTTAATTAAGATTAGAAAATTAGTTTTAATCTACTTTGCAACATCCCGCGGACAAGGCGCACGATGGTGTGTACACTCAAAAATTTTATGCGAATTCAGTATTTTTAAATCATATATTTTAGTGAAAAATAAATCTCTACTATTTTCTCAGTTTTGTTTTTGTTAATGTTTGTAATTTCAATTCGCCCGTTATTCACCAAGTCTATGATTTACTGCAAATGAGCCATAGGGAACAGTCCACAATCTTAAGAGTCTTACAATGTCTCGTGCTAACATGGTCATTCTACTAAAGCAGACCAGCACGAAGTTTCAAAGCCTCTCTTTTGGCTCACGTTTTAAATGAGACTATGCCTTATATTATTAAACTATTATTCTTCTATTGCTTTCTTGCTCAAACCACATTAAAACTAAAGCGGTTGTCAAACAAGCATATGCCTTGAATAACAAATCAATCGACTTGTCTGATTATTATCCAACTCATATCTTTTTGATAAGGTTGTAACGAGACGTCAACAAAATAAAATAAGTATGTACTTATATTTATAGATTTCTGCTCTTTTTAGAAAAAAAAAAGTGTGTGTATGTAACCTTTACGCGCGAATGAAGTAAAACTTATTATAAGTTATTGTTATTTTTATTATTTATTATGTACAACCACCTAGATAATCAAAATAATACAGCAAGCGTACCGTATTTAGGTTCTACCACCAAAAAGTGTCAGAACTTATAGTCTTAATTTTTTCCGTCTATCCCCCTTTCGCAACACGCGCTAAGGAACTTCGTTCCAAAAGTAAAAAGTACTCGTTTGATTAAAATAAATTAATAGTTTATTAAGAAAATAACCGGAACATCCGTCAGAATCGAAAAATCTGAGTTACTCCCTAGTCGCGCCTAAAGAAGTTTTACTTCAATAATGTATTTGGAATGGCACCACATAATTATAGTATAAACTCCCAGATATAATATTTTAAACACAAGTATTACAAGGGTTCAAAACAAAGTTACAATTTCTTCTACTATCAAAGGCTCTACCCCGAAGTCATTTTAAACGAAACAAATTTTATGCAATAGATGAAACTAGTTTTATGTTCCCTTTTTGAATTGTACACCCTTGAAGGGCAGGCTGTTGGTACTTTTTTATAAATAAAAAATAAATATCTAATAATTTCATTACCTATGGAATTCATTCGAGTGTATAGAGGGAGAATGTTTTATCTGTGAGTTCTTAATACCCGTAGACAGAGAAAGTTTCTCCGTCTACGTTACCACCCCTTTGCTATGTCTATTTAAGAGCCCATGTTGATGGCAACATTTAATCCATTTAAGAAGTAAATTATACGTCAATTCTCGAGATTCACGATTGTCATGATGTTGTGTCATGTCATTGTGTCATAAGTGTCATAACGTCAATCAATTAATTACGTTCGTTTGTCACACACAAGAATTAATCTTGCAAATCGAAGAGATTTTAGATTTTTTTTACTTATTTCTTGTTTGCTAATGTCTATTTTATCTCTTGTATACAGAACTTCTCAATAAATAGTGTTAGCATATTTTTCATAACAATATAGTAAATTTAAATACCTCGCGCTAAGTGATATGATTGATTTTTATTTTACTTCATTTAACTGTGACTTAAATTAAATAGCTTTTTTAGTTTTACATTTTGTATGACGTGGCTAAGTTTACATTGCATATTGGATGTAGCATAATGTGATGTGTTGATTCAACGAAGATTATGGATGAATCTAAGACCTCTCCCTGTAAGGTAAAAACATTGGCTTCCAATTTTTTCCACACATAATTAAGTACAAACAGATGCTTCATATCAGCTTTCTAACAAAACTATCAATAAGTGTGAAAGTTTAATAATGTATATTTCAAATTATCTTGCTATTGTCTTGTATTCTAAATATTTCTGACTCAAGAACTGAGGATCATGTCATGATAGAAGGAATATATATTTTTACTGGTGTTTTGTTTATATTTTAATTAATTTTTTATACACTTCACTCTTAAAATATCTCACAGAATTTTTATTAGCATGGTAATCTTTTTACATTTAATTCATATTAAAATAATTTACAGTTTTCAAATTCATTTTTTTGTCCTATTTGTTGTGTATGAAAGTTTTAAATATTTGAATTATTATGTTGATTCATTTTGTAGAACAATATAATTATTGCAACACTCAGGCAATAAGTTTTTGTTAAGTTTATATAGGTATGTTGTTTTTAAAGGATTATGAAATTTTTTAGTACAAAAGATGTGCACTGCTTTTCTTCTTTAATTTGCTGCATATTTTTTAGTTTTATGATCATTCAATATTTGTGTTATAAAGCTAGAAACCCTTTAGTCTTTACTTAGCATTTTTTCATTTCTTGTTACATTATAATGGTTCTGATACTGCCTTTAGAGAAAATATTTTTTCATATTGCTTTCTTTAGATAAAATGTCTCAGTAATAATTAAAGTAATCAGCTACTTAGTATAGTCCTTCTAGCCAATGGAATATAACCTTCCCGGTTAGTTGCCATTTAATCATCATTACAGTGGACCTCCAGTAATCCAGCACCCGCCTGTAAACATGTATATTATTATCATAATATTTTAATATGTACATTTGTTTGTACACAATTATTTCCTAGTGTAATGTTATTATTTTTTGTTAGATTTGTAGCATTAATGACGTTAATGTTATAATAAAACATAAGCTCTCCATTGTGTTGTTTAATTTACCAAAAATGACATACATAATGACATATAAAATCTTATCATTGGATCTGTATTTGTCGGATTACAAGGTACTCTTGTTAAAAATATGGACTATAGGGGAGTCTTGGGCAGTACTCTATAACCTGACAAATTTGATGGTTTGACACTGCCCTGTAAAACATTTGTACTGGGGGTCCACTAAATTATCATAAAATCAATGTTATTAATTTTTACTTACACTTGTATTTATGTTATATGTGTATGACCACAAATTACATATCACTTGCTTGTTCTTATTTTATTTTGTTGTTGCACCACAAATGATAGGATTGTAAAGATGGTGTGGATGACATCGAGTTGCACACAGAATTGGAGCACCTGCGGCAACAAATTGCAGAGAGAGATGTCCACTTTCTAGCTCTTGAGAACGAATTCTACAAGTGTACTTCAAGGGCAAACGATTTAGAAGAGCAGCTAGATACTTGGAGGGAAAAATATGAAAGGTTTGTGTCATCACAATCATATAATTCTTCCATCACTCATTGAGCCACCTGTGGTCTCATTGTTCAGAATATTATCAAACTTTGACAATGTTTTGAATCTCAAGTCATGGCTGACTAGGATGAGTGACCATTAGTGGCATATAATAAGTTATGTTCTTCAGAGGGCATGTATAGCTGTTGGTCCTGGTTGTAACCCATTGCCAGAAGAGACGTTGCAGTGAGACTGTGTGTGGGCTGCAGCCAATTAATCACAATTGTAAGAATTTATAATTTTGTTGTTGTTATAATAGATGTTTTACTAAGGCCACTGTGTACCTATGAACAATTAGGCAATATCAATTAATTATGAGTAAGGTAATTAAGCGGTGACAGCCCAGTGGCTATCAAACTCGCCTCTCACTCGAGCGGTCCGGGTTCAAACCCCAGCGGCACGCACCAATGACTTTTCAAAGTTATGTGCGATTTAAGAAATTAAGAAATTAAATGTCACTTGCTATAACGGTGAAGGACACATCGTGATGAAACCTGCATGCCTGAGAGTTCTTCATAATGTCGAAAGCATCTGAAGTCTGCTAATCCGCACTTGGCCAGCCTGGTGGACTAAGGCCTAATCCCTCCCATTCTGAGAGGAGACCCGTGCCCAACAGTGGGACAAAGAAAGGGTTGTGATGAAGGTCATTAATGCACTGGTAGATAAGGCTTTAGATGTGATTATAATATAATTTCTATTACGTCTAAATCACTGTGTGACTGTGTTAACAACAAAAGTCCATTTAGTAATATGTTAGTTAAATTCCCATTCTAAGTCGGCTACAGACATGTGAAATATGACTCTAGTGGAATTTGGCTAAGTGAAAATTTAGCCACACCTTTCTAACTATATCAATGGACAGAACTCAAATTACATGTTCTCAGAGAGCCTTTCAGAGTCCGCTGCTGGATATAGGCCTCCCCCTATCGATGTTGCTCCTCCTGATCCTGTGCTCAGAATCCATCACATGCCCTGAATTCTTCAGGTCAATCATTCATTTTCCATGTCTAGGTCTCCATCAGAGAGAACTACCACCTAACATTGGTTATCTAAGATTCATAAATAGGTAAATAAACTTCAGATAGCATCGTATTTCAAATTTCAGATTGTATGATTCACACAAGAGAGTGCAAAAATTAAATCAAGTCTTGGAAGACAAACTTTTACAAATGGTCGACAAGATGAAGAGTGAAAAGAGTCAGCTAACCAAAGATATCGCTACTTTGTCTGTAAGATTAGCAGAGTCTAAACACAATTATAGTATGTTGCAGAAAGAAAATGTAAGGATTCGTTATTTTTTACGTATTTTGAACATGTTTATAGTTAATTACTCACAGTATTTACTAACTTCATTACAGGAAAGATACAAGAACGACATGAACTTGGCTATACAGTTGCTTCAGTGTAAACCAGACAACTTTGTTGCTCAAAAACTTGACAATGTGAGTAGTGTCAAAATTTATAAATACAATATGTATTAAAAAAAATTAAGATTATTAATTATAAAATATAAATAAATTATAAAATATAAATATGGTGATTAGCCTTTTATTCTTACACAGCTTCCAGTGGATACTCAAGCCAGAGTTTCCCAGTACGTGATGTCGAAAACTGCAAAACCTGGTAACTTTGCAACTGGAAAAAATGGAAATGATAATGAAACATTTGATGCTAGTGAATATGAGTTTAATATCTCAGCTTCACTTATGACAAAAATTCTGGAAGATAGCATTCAAGATACAGTGACTAAACACTGTGATACATGTACCTGTGGCAAATCTCAAAACAAACCATTTTGTTACAATGACAGTCACTACACAGTATCAACCCAGACTTGTTTAACTGGAGAATTGAAACCGCTTTGTCATAATTGCAACTCCGAAATCAAATCAATGCATTCTAATTATAGTATAAGAAGTGTTTCGCCACATACTATTAAGCTAGTCAATGATAAAATACCTAGCCAAGGTCCTATCTATGTAGCTACTCAACCAACTATAGAAGAACAGAAGGAGAATACGGATACTGGAGTTGGAATTGTAAAGACCAATGTTACTGTAATTGACATCATAAAACCGATTGAATCTATTAAAATAGAACAAGCTGTCCAAAAGCAGCCAGTATCTATAATAGAAGAGGAATTGAAACAGTTAAAAAGGAATAATTCTGTAACCATGGAACCCGCAATACATCATAAACTCTGTGACCGTACAAAAACATCGATTTCGAGTAAAAAGAGTAGCATTCACAGTGTTGTAAATGACGATTTGTTAATTAAAGAAATCCCTGTTGATAATGAAGTGAAACCACATAATCCAAATACCCTTTGTGAGAGTTTAGTTGTTAGAAAAACATCCCAAAGTTCCATGGCTGGTAGTCGCACTTCATCAGTAGCAAAATCCACTATAAGTACTCATAAATCAAACACTCATGTGGGGCCGGGACCTCGTTTCTGCCACTTGCGTATGCAAGCGGGCTCTAAAAACATTCTTCTCGATAATGCGGAGCCAGATGTTCCTCCTGTTTTGTACAGAAGACAGAGCAAATGCAATGAAAATTCAATATTTAAAGATCTTAATGATGGTATGGACAATTTCATTGATTTAGCCAAACCCGATGATGAAATTACTGACAATAAACCAGACAATGTTGTAGTCGAAAGTACGCTGATTGACGTTCACGAAGACAATAATAACAAAGAGTCAAGTACTTCTATTAAAAGTTCGTCAATTAATCCAATTTTGCTAAATGTATCATCATCACCTCTTCAGCCATTGAAGACCCACAACTTTTCCAATAGTTCGGAGCAAAATAACAACAACACTCAAAGTGTAGACAGCCAGCAAAATACATCTGAAATTGACCAGTTATTGAATGATTTCAATGTTGATGCTAATGTACACAATAATAACATAGATTATCCTAAGATTGATAATATGAAAGTCGATTCCTTTAAAACAAACGATAATGACAAAGAGGTGAAGATATTTAATTTCGATCGTTATGAACAAAGTAAAGTTGCTTCTCAATTTCCAAGACCCTTGAAAAAGATAGATATGTCACAGCTACATTCAATTGAAAAAACTAAAATATCCAAAGATTTAGCGCCTCAAGGAGTATTGCCAAATTGTGAAAAGAAACAGGAAGCCCCTAAGACACCATTGCCTGCTATCGTTAATGTTTATCCTAATCTTACACAGACACATTTGAAAGTGAACGAAACCAATAAGGTATTTACAAACGAGCAAAGTACTAGCTCATTGTCTAGCGATGATAGTGCTGCGTTGTTACAAAAGCAGCAACTGCTTAGAGTGGCTGAATGGGTCGAAAAAAACTTAGAACAACAAAACAACTTCAACGATCCGTTAGATTATGAATGCAATTACACGAATCGCGCTTCACGTAGGGACAGCAAGCTGTGTAGACTCACAGAGACTTTGAATGAGTTGGCTCTGAACATGCCGCATCCAGTTAGTAAATATTCAAAGTACGCCAGAGAACCCCGCAATAGTTATGTCCCTAATGCACCGACACACAATAATGAACCGGAAGTTGCTTTGAAGATTGAACCTATTGCAAAAATCCATAATGTCGTAAAGGAAACAATATTTCCAGTGGAGTGCAACGATTTGCCAATCACAGAGGTAAACAATGGCGATGCGCAAAGAAATACATCGGTAAATGTTAATGATTATGCACCAGACAAGGAATTAAAGGAAGCCCTAAAGACCAAGATTGATAAGGAAATTTCGCCTGAAGATTTTGCAAGAATGGAATACAATGTTAAAAAATTCCTGTTAAGTGGCCCACAGTGGGCTAACCCCAGGGATGTTGGAAGGAGTCGACGCACAAGCAGCAAAACTGAGACTGATGTATAATTCAATCTAGGTATGTGTGAAATAATCATCACAGTCCATATTGTTTTTTTTGTTGGTTTGATAGTTAACTGTAAAGTTATTTTCAATTTCTGGTATTATATCTATTGACCTTCATTTTATACTGATATAGTATATCATTAGACTGCCAGTCAGAAAATAATCAATCACATTAAGATATTATTGTTTACATATAAATTTTTATTATTTTTTATAAAATTCCTACTGTCTTACTATTAATGAGTTGAACATTGATGGAAATAAGAGGAAACCAAAAACTAAGTTTTTATTTTAAAGGCTAATCCGATAGATGTTAAATCAAAATATGTCTAGGTGATGAAATATTAATGTTATATTTGATGTTAAAGTTAAGTATGTTTACATATAACCCTATATATCTAGAATGAGAGAAAACAAACGTTTTGTATTAATTTTATTGTATCTTCTATAGGAGTTAGAATGTTGAATGGGTATGTACTTTGAATTTGAGACATATTATTTTACAACCAAATTACCTTGACTTCAATCACACAATGAATTTAGTGCTGGTGAATATTTATTTGTTTTGTTTAGTGTATAAGTCTTGGTTGTTTTAGGTAAACTCTAATTGTCGAGGTGAGGATACAAAATTAAATGAAAAATCAGAAACGATCCGTGATTTAGCCAAGTACGGCTCGCACGAAGGTGTAGGATAACCTTTTTTGGAACACCAATGGGGCTTGAAAATAAAACGCATGGTCGATTTAGATCAAGCTAGTAGTAGAGATTAAACAACTACAAATATCTCTCTTAAATTACCTTAACCATTAAGGGGTTAATAGCATCGAAAAATAGCCTCTTACTAGTTTTATTTTATAGATAACTAAAAACAAAAACTCTTAATAAAGAGAAAACAGTTCGTTTCAAACACTCAAGATAAGAAAAATAAATACCCACCCATACATAGCTAAGCTTATACACCACGTCATAAATTCATTGGAATTGTATTGAAATTAAAAGCCAAAATTAAAGTCGGTAAAATTCACCTATATCGTAATAATATACTGCCCACCAAACAAAAGCTGCAAGATCTTATATCTCTAGCACCTCTACTTAATATCTTTCACAGATTATCTTTTTAAATGTGGTAAATACTTAACGCGTACAGTCACTACTAATGATCGGCTATCTTTCGGTTAGTTAATCTTTCACATGTCTGTTACTTACGCAAAACCTAGTGATTCAGTTCTACTAACAATATTTAAATTTAAATTCAATAAAACCGTATGTGAGGTAGATTATTAATTGAAAATACATAAATTCAAAGTGCATAGAAGTTGCTTAATTGTATTGTATGTGATAAAATTACGATTAGGACTCACTTGTGTACAAAATTACGGTAAATCTTAGCTCTTTAAGATAAATATAACATTCCCATAAGCTCATTCCCTAATACAGTAATAAACTGTTAATAAATAATAAGCAAGGATAGATTTTTATCTGTTTATTTGTTACGTACTCAACTTAGAAGTTACATAAGTACTCAATAATAGTTATTTATGATTTTTTTTTCGTCTTGTCTTATAATATGGACGATGAAGTAAAATGTGGACGTAACTAACGACAAATAAGTATAATATAACCATGCGATAGTGAAGAGTGGCAATGATCACGGTTTTGCTAATAATGACTAATGATTGTATAATGGTTTATTTTGTTTGTTCAATTAAACCCGCATGAGCTAAAGGATGTCGTAGGACAATGAAAATGATCCGATGTCGTAGGACATGATGATGAGTAGAAGCAAATTGAATAGTTTTTGGTATTTTTAATCCTATTTTTAATAATTGTTCTCGCACGGCTTTTTGGGCGATTTTCGATTTTTTGATTGATATTGTGTTTTACGCGGAATTTGCCTATCTTGAGTGGTCGGGTCGATTGATGATAGGCAAATTAGTCCACCTTCCCCTGTAACTTCATATGACTTAGTTTAGTAGGTATTTTAAACATTCAGTTAGTCAGTCAAAAAAATAATAACAATCCTGAGTAGGTAACAAATGAACAGGTAGAACCGATAACTGGTTTTAATATTGCTAGTTTTCAATAACCTCTTTAACTTATATTAATGTGATGTTTGTTAACGCACCGCATACTCATCCACACACATTCCGTCGATTGTTCAAAATTAAAAATATGATGATGTTATTATTAAGTAGCAACTATGCTTCAGCTTATGCAACACAGTGTACAACACAGCCTTTAAAATTATAAAAATCACATAAAAATATAATATTTATTGCGTGTTTCTTGCGGAACCCTTTGTACTGTCGATGGAGTATATTTTTTAAATAGATACTACTGTAGCTGTACTCTTAGCTAGGATAATTAAATCATAGTTTTTATGCAACTTGCCAATTTATGTGTTTTTTTGTCATATAGGTACGTGCACAATTTTTAAAGCTGTTTGTGATTTTCTTGATTTGTGTAACTGTAGTCTGTATTTTGTGGTCACTGTGTAGTTATGTTTGTTATCCATAGGTTATGTAAGGCCATATTTCATTTCGTCATATGCACTTTAATGTAGAAACGTAGTTACGCATTTACTCAGTCTGTGTTCGTTTCTGTATCTATTCGATGTATTCCATTTGTCGAATATATTATTGTTAAGAGCTTATATCAGCTTCTGTAAGAAGTACCAATATATACCTAACTGTGTGAAAGTTGGTCGAAGTGATTGCCTCATCTCAAAACTTCAGAATTTATACGATTATATTTCTCTTTCAATGAAAAACGATAACATCTATCTATATGAATATTAATATTTTAAATTACACATGCATTGGAAGACTTTAATCAAAGGCATGAATGAGATCAATAATAAAGTTTTCTGTTTAATATTGTTTTATATTATTTTAAGTTCTAGAGAATAAAAACTGAAATCGATGTCTTTAGATTGGGCTCTCATCGTCAAGACCACATTTGAAAATACTGATTGTATCATTATGATACCTAATGGTAAGGTAGTTATAATTAACTACCTAATGGTATTATCATGTCCGTGGTATTCTTAAATTAAATATCTTTGAAGTGGTACGTACGCAAAGCAAATTTATTGATACATTATTCGATGATAAATTATTTGGATTTCTTCTAAAAATTGTAGCAATTTGTAAAATGTGTTATGTATTTGGCATACAAATCTGCTGTTTCTCATAATTCATTGCTTTAATTAGGGTGTAATATACCGAACACGTCATTCTAAGAAAAACAAATGCACAAATTCCTATATGCAGAAGTAACTTGGTGAATTTGAATTTCTGTCCTTGTTACCTTTTTTATTTCAACAGCAAGATAAGTGTACCTACCATATTAACATTATTTAAAAAAAAAAAAGTTTTATTACTCATAGTAGTTACCAAATATTTTTATTTTCTTAGTATCATAAAATCGTAGTAAAAAGGTAGTGGTTTTAATTGCAATATTTGTATACTACGTTGATTAATATTTGTTTACTAAAAGTATTGTTTTGTTATTTGTCGTCTGACTTATCAGAATTGGAAAGGTAGACTTAATTTGAGTCTCACCTAGAATCAATAATTTATGTTCACGTTCAAAGAAAGGCCGATTCTAAGATTTTAATGGACTAGTTTTTTAGTTGTGGAAGTGAACTAATTCTTGTATATGGAAAAAATACTTAATTTTATGGCCCTTTTTGTTGCTCAATAGGTTTTTTAGGAGCGATCTCGATTTGAACCCACCGCTATCTGCTGTTGAGATGAAAGAGATCAGCGATACGTTGTCTTAATATACTGCTATTTTGACTGAAATATAAAATTATAATTTTGTAACTCTTTTGTATTTAGCAGACTAATTGTTTAAAAAACGTCTTTAGAATTAATAAGATACATAGATCTGCTTGCTGAATTGATCACTCAATGCTAAGGCTGGCTCCTTTAAAGTAATAGCTTCAGCGGCGTAAATTGTAAACGTGTTTATTTATTAAATATTTGGTGAATACTTTTGTGTTTTACTCAAAGTCATTAATTGCCTCGATGACCAATGGGCAGGCCACTGTTATTATAAGGATTTCTATTATTATTTCTAGCATAATTTTTTTAACTTGTCTTCTGAGCTTTTCCTTGGAAATACTACCTACAGAACCCTTAGAAACCTAGATAGGTGTGAAAGCCCAGTGGCTATTGAACTCTCTTCACACTCAAGCGGTCCGGGTTTAAATCCATACGGTATGCACCAATTAAGTGATGTGCGATAATTAAATGTCACCTGCTGTGACAGATGATGGAACAACGTGAGTAGGTATACCTGCATGTCGCCGAGTTCTCCATAATCTTCTCGAAGCTTGTAAAGTCTGGCAATCCGCGTATTCATGAATGCGGTCTAGAAATGATGCGATGGGTGAACATGAGATCAGCATTTTTGATACAAATGATTTGTTATTTGTAGGGTTGAGTTTGTTGGTAGCGTGTTCGCCGGCGCGTGTAATAAGCAATCGCTAACAAACTAACAAGGTGGAAGGGCTTATCGCGCCTCGGAACGACATCGATGGCCTTCGCATTTCCAAAATCACTCGTTTGTCTATTGTGTGGCTGGCCTTGTAACGTCTGCGTATTGTTCACGATGTCTTCAATTTTTGCTTGAACATGAATTTTCACCTTGATGATTTATAATTGATGGGCGCAATTGTGTGTTTTATCTTGTTTACCAACATGTGTTGTGTATCTATTGTGTGGAGACTTGGTAATTTTGTAAAAATCAATTGACAATGCTTTTCGAATGAGAAAATTACTGTAACATATTAAACATTCAACATCACTTTGAAACAGTAAAGCTTTTAAGATCCTTGAAATTAAAGTCTTACTGTATAATATTTTATCGGTTAAATTTAGATAAAATAAGAAAATGGATTCATTTTCACCTAATAAAGAAAATATTGAGAATATAAAAAACTGCGGCGTAAACTGAAAAAATATTTTCTTTACTTATTAAATTATGTAGGTAACTGAGAAGAAAAAGAAGATATACCTATCATTGTTACAGTGTTTACAAACACAGTCTGAGGAGTAATTCGATAACCAAATAATGAAACCGTTTAAAAATCATAGTTACCTTTAGTTACAGTTACATAATGTATTTAATGTCTCCGACTGCGTTTGTTAACACTGTCAACTACCTATAAATGTATTAATTTTATTTTTGTTTAGTTCTGCAAGCTCGTGTTGAACACGCTTTTGTTAGAGCTTGGTATGTAGGTACCTATGTATGAAGGTATCTATCTATATAGGTATCTATGTATGTATGTAGTATGTATGTAAGTACCTAACGGAATCCTTGAACGTCATTTTCGACCTCTTTATAACGTCGGATTCATTTGAAACAGCACATTTATCAAGTATCAATGATTGAATTATTTGAAAAATCTACATTTTTGTTCAGATAAATAGAAAAGCGTTTCTTAACTTTTTTAAACGATGTCGTCATTTTGATAATCCACTCGATAGGTTTTGAGAAAAATATTTTTAGAAGACATAATAAGGCGCCAAAGTATTGGCCATGTTAACTTTCATAATTTTGATATAGGTAGGTACTTACCTAGTGTCACTTATAATTGAAACGAATCTAGGTAACGACACCCTTATATCTAAAATCCATCAAACCGTTTACCAAAGAAATATACCACTCGAAAAACATAACTCTCCTTCTGGTGCAATCGGGTAAATAGGTACGTACGATTGAAACTGGAAGAATAAACTAAAAAAAGATAAATGAGTATTTTCAGTTGATCCAAAATTTTGGCTAATGTTCCACGTAAACGACGCGACGCCACATCTAGGTACTCGTAAGCAGGTAGATACTTGCAAATCAACTATGTCTTCCGCAATCATCCTTTATTCACTGGAATGAATAAATTTGTTACGCAATATGTAACTAATGTTACCAACACAATCAATACAAAGGTGAGAATATTTCTACTAATGAATCCTATTACGGGTGTAAGTACCTACCTAGGTATCTATTTTACCTTGTACAATGTATTTACTTAGTTAGAATTCAGTAGATTATCTATCTAGCTTTGTCGATTTATTGATAGTCGTTCATGTCACATTGCTGATATGTCTCTGAATGAGAAGGCAATTCCCGGAACTATGATAGTTATGTACTCGTAGGTACCGATATGCGGTACACATCTATCTAATACCAACAACTTCATTTTATCTACTTTTTTTATTATATGGATACAAGATAGCAAACGAGCTTGCAGCACCACCCATCCGCTGCTGCCCATGACAACTGTGACTGACTTTGAACAACACTCAATTAGGGACTGGGATGGTTAGTCCAATTAGTTGAGAGAGTTACCTAATTAGAACATTAGTTTGTCAGTTCGTTAGTGGGGATGAGGATTGGGTACTGTTAGTGATAGTTAGTCCTGTTAGTTGGTGTTAGTAATAGTCCAGTTAATACTTGTTAGTAGGAGTCTCGTTCTAAGTTAGTCACACATGTGTTGCTACCCTTGAGGACTAAGATGGTGGCCTCTAAAGAAGTGTAACCGGAAACCACACCTTTCCAACCGGACCATAACTGCTTTAAAAACAATTACTACACGGCAGAAATGGTACTAGGTACCGTGGCGGGCGGTGGTACTGCCCCGGGCGAACTCTATATGGAACCAATTAGGTTTAATATAAAACCTATTTGGTTCCCTATGTGCTCTACCACCTACTTACCGAAACTGGAGCTGGAAAGAACTATCTATAGTGTGATGTACCTACCTACTTAAATACTTATTTCAAAACTAGTGGACGCTCGCAGCTTCGCTCGCGTAGAATTAGACCCATTAACGACGTCTACCCGTCTAACGACTTCAAAAACGGCAAAGTTTCATACTAACTTTGCACCCCCGTTTTACCCCCTTAGGAGTTGAATTTTCAAAAATCCTTTCTTAGTGCTCCCCTACGTTATAAAAGGAACCCCTGTGCAAAATTTCAAGTTTCTAGCCCTTATAGTTTAGGCCCTGCGTTGATATGTCAGTCAGTCAGTCAGTCAGTCACCTTCTCCTTTTATATATATAGATAGATAACAATAGGTTAGGTAGGTACGTAGACAGATACCATGGAGAAGGAAAGGAGATTAATTATATGTAGGTATATAGATAGATACCCAGTACTAGAGACAGTAGTGGTTCCGTAGAAATCGAAGTGTTCTTCTTTCGGACTTTTGAGATCTTAGGGGACAAGTGAAATTCAAATAGCTGATAGAATGTTATACTTTTGATCCACCGCCGCCACATTTCTCGCTTGGATTTGTTCGACGTTTTAGTTTTACACCGCACCACGCACATTCGATGCAATCTTGGAATGATAATCGTAAAACGTAGTGATTACTTGCTCAGTGGATAATCGCACGTCACTTGGACGTCAGTGAAGATGTTATTCGCGTCACGGTACGCGCCAGGTGGTAGGTTGCTCTTCCTTCTTTTGAAAAGTTGTTAAACTTTTATATCCATTAATCTCGATTTGTTTGAAGTAATATTTTAGTCTTAGGGTCTTGGAGGATCGGCAAAGACATCGTCCGTCCATCATAAGGCCTTTTATGTCAAAGCGTTTTCAACAAATTTCTACTTGCTAACTTCATTTATCTTACTTCAACTAAACTCTGCGAACTAATAATGTTTGTCGCTTAGATTATTTATTAATAATCTTAGGTTTGTCGGTTGAGCTTTGTAATTTTTTTTCGGTGGCGTGGCGAAATATCGCGTTGAGTGATAAGCTTGTGGAACAGTAGGCCGACGTTAAGTAAGCCAAATACATACTTAATTATTAATATAGTAAATAATATACTAGAAAGTAAATATATGTCTGGTGGCCGCATAGGGTGCCTATCATCATTAAACAATTTTCTGCATTCAAACTCCTCGCGATCACTTCAGGATACAAGAATTTTACCTAAACAGGTGTCTTCCTCAAAATTATCTATTGTTAAACAATATATGGACATACCTAAACTACTTATGTTCTTATCTGCCCTTGCGTGTTGCGTAGAGGATTTATACATATAAGTATGAACTTTACTTTCTTAAATGCGGGTCAAATGTAGGCTAGGTAATCTTCTCACGCCCGCCTTGCGCTCGCCTCGGGACTGCGACAATAAGTGAACTCAACAGAATGTATAGAAAATTTGAGATTTACCGCTATCCCGCTAACTGTTTCGCGTAAATATGAATTAGTCGAGTTTGCAGCGATGAAAACACGCACGCGAGATTCCATAATCGCCGTGAATTAGCGACACTTTCTTGGTGGGAGTCCTATCGGTTCTGTGTGTCTTCTTAAGTGTTCAGTCATTATGGAGAGCGCATAGCTTTTTGTTGCGTCGCAAGAATGCGATGATGAGCTGCTAAGGGAATAATGAAAGCTCTGACGGATCTACGTCAGTCATCACTAAACACGTGTACCTAGTACCCTCACAGCAATGAAACCTTCCTAGTACGTACCTATGCGTGTACCTATATTCTGACGATAATCTCATAAATCAGGCCCAATGTATATAATTGATAATAAACTACCAACTCTACCACTGCAGTGTTCAATTGTTCATGTACTTACCATGTGTTCATACTTATTAAGAAAGTAAGTAGATCATTACTTTCTTAAATGTAGCTAACAGGAGTATTCATGTTTAACAATGTAGGACTAGGAGTGTCCGTTAGTTCATTAGAAAATTCCTAGGTACCTACAGGCATAGAGTAAGGTAGTCCGTCGTATAGGTAAACATCTACTTGATGAAACTTTAGTAAGGAAAAACTTTCACACGGTTCCGCAAGTTGTGTTGTTGGGAACAGGTACCTACGTGTCTTGTCGCTCTAGGTCAATAAGGTAATTTTATAAAACAACGTTATGTCATAAACAATTATGATGTTGTACCATTGTTCATAACATTGTTGCTTTTTTCATGCGAAAAGAACGGAAACTTATTATGACACACTGTTCAATTTTACATAATAGGAAAACAGGGTTGAAAACCCTTAAAATCATATTAAAACATCGCAAAGCTTAACTGGCCCACCAATAACTACGTTTCTCCATATGAAGGATATGAAGTATCTTACCGAGTTACGCCGTACCTACTTACTAGGATGGTCATGATAGGGTGTCGAGTATCAAATCTTTTTTAGTTGGTAATGTTTTGTGTACGTACTTTAACTTACCGACCTGCATGCAAAGAATTAAACAATGAAAATCTACCTTATCTATCCCTACTAGCCATTCTTGGCAATTAATAGGTACCTACTTAAAAAAAAAATGGTTTCTGATAAGTTGCATATGGGTTATAAAAGAAGTTATAAAAGACTTGATGGTACGTGGGGTAGGTACACTGACAACTTTGCGTAACTCAATATTAAAACAATTTACATGTGAAGTATTATATATTAATATATTTGCCGCTTTTTAATTCGGTCAAAGCATTTTTGAAAGCGTGCGGACCATTGGTCTAAGGGATCGAAGGTCTAAGGTAACATATATATCAATGGGTCTAAGGTAACATATATATCAATGGGTCTAAGGGTATGTTTTTCACGTTGAAAGCTATCGCGCACTCATCCGGCTCCGTAAATGTCATACCTACATCTCATTAAATTTTTAATTTTTGGAAAAATAAAGAAATCCCATGTTGCCAGGTACTATGTGCGGGATGCTCTACCTTTTCAGAAGCCAAAAATGACTTTGTCTTGTTTGCGGTGTGCGCATTCAGTTAATGGTGCAATAGGATGCGACTTCTTTTTCATTTTCCCTATTTTTTTCAAAGATACTGGACAAACAAATGGTGTTGTACCACTCTGAAAAAACTGTCTTTTGTTTTTCAAGTGGGATCGTGCAAACAAGACCTGTAAAAAACAAAACGCAATCATATTTTTGCCTAAGTTTCTCGCCTGCCTCAATTTTGTTGGTTTGCTGTCACCTTAGAACAGAAGAATTTTGCTTTCTTTCCGGCATTAACAATTATCCATGTTTTATCTCCTGTCACAATGTCATACACATTGAAAGTCCGAGATAGTACATAAACAACATTTTTGACACCAATCAACATGAGTCTGACTTTGTTCTGGGGTAAGTTCATGAGGAATCCAGCGTCATCAAAGTTTTCTAACATTTAAATGCTGGTGTAAGATTTTTTGAATTAGGCTCATACCAATCCTTATATGTCCTCGAATCTCCTCATAGGTGATTCGCCGGTTTTCTTCAGTTGCCCGACAGTAACCACGAACTTCAACTTGTGAAAAAAGAAACAATTGACACGCGATTTCCCGCCATTTCTATTTAATGAATGTTTAATAAGTATCAAAAAAAAAAATTATCATTCGAAATAAAAAAATTATGATGATGAAATTATGAGCGAGAGAATTTTCATGGTGCATACGTGATAGTTATTTAATAATCAAAGAAATTGCAGTTCGTAATAAGCGAACTCCAATTCTAGGTAGGTATGGTATTAATACAATGGCATCAATATCTACATCGTTTGCAAGTCTCTTTCACATTAAGTTTTTCATTGATTTGTTTTGACTAAAGCCATCGACACATTTTTATGAAACATGTTTTTTCATAAGGTTTTGTCATAAAGTAGTTTCAAACTCCGTTTCGATATCCCTGAAAAAGTAAAATATCGATAAGAAATGGCGGAATAGATACCATTTAGACGACTTAACGTGATATGACAGGTCTTTCTAGTTACTCGTTACGTTTTATAACGCGTCTTTGGTGTTTGTGGTTTTGTAGATATTTGGGTGACTCCGATTGCCCACTGACTCTCATTACCCGATCTTCCCCTAACGTACAGTTATGGAATAATCAATAGAACAGTGATACATTTCACTACGTTGACCCGTGAAATTAATATAATGTGCTACCACATAGCTACCACTCAAACGCCTTTTTGTACTACGTATTTTGTAGTTAATAGTTCCATGGATTCTTCTACCTTTTTCATGGATTGACCTAATTTTATTTTATCCATCTATTTATCCAGCCTATATCATATATAGGCTGGATAAATATTAATTATAATCTATGCTAAGTTAACAACAAAATAATGGTTCAACTTCAAGCTCTTGTCATGTATCCGTCATCCCTTCACAATGCATTTTAATTGTATTCATTAAACAGCAATATTAATAGATACAGGTTTTTATTTTCTTAAAATTCATGATTTCTTAATACATTACATAATAATTGTTACCATATAGGTATCTATGTCGGTACATTTAATGGCTGGATAAATATTAATTATAATCTATGCTAAGTTAACAACAAAATAATGGTTCAACTTCAAGCTCTTGTCATGTATCCGTCATCCCTTCACAATGCATTTTAATTGTATTCATTAAACAGCAATATTAATAGATACAGGTTTTTATTTTCTTAAAATTCATGATTTCTTAATACATTACATAATAATTGTTACCATATAGGTATCTATGTCGGTACATTTAGATAAACAGTTTTAAAGTCCATTCTAAAAATAGTTTTTTCTATTGTTGATCCCATATACGATCCATATACGAGTCCAGCAATACAATACCATTATTGGATGATTGTTTTGAAGTATACGGTACCTAAAAGTGTGACGAAAATATAGAAGTATTGATTCCGAAAGGTCATAAAGGTCGCAGATGGACTCGGGAGGCTTGCAATTGTCAATGCATACAAGTGATATTCGCACGGAGGAATGCTGGAGACACAATTGTGGCTGTATCCGCACCAGCGACAAGCTTAAACAAATCATCAAGTCATTTCCCGCCACGCCCCCGCCCTCGCCGTCCAACTACGAGTTTCCTAATGCTACGGTGAGTAATGAGCTAAGTATGTAAAGTTAAGCTAATTCTGTTATTATATACTTATTAGGTGGATACGTAAAAATGAGCTAAATTATTTGCATCAATGTACTTAATCGTAAAATTTTTCTTTATTCCAGATTAATAATACCTGCATTTCTGCGTACTGCACTGGCGTCCACCAACCCTTTCCCTCAATCCCTTCAGAACCACTGAAAAAAGAGCCGCTAGAGCTTGCACCGGCTACCGTTCCGCAAAAAACTGTAAGCAATGCGGGTTTATGACATTTATTTATTAAGTTAACGGTACGGAGCCAGAATTTGGAAAAATGCAGCCAATTGTATCAATCGTACCTATGTATAGATTTTTCGAGTGCACGATTAGTCCAAATAATATTCATTTCATTCTATTCTTGACATGTTGCAGATTGCTTAAATTAAATGTAGGTAATGTTAAAAGTAGGTACTTAGGTACTTACGAGTAGCTTTGCTGTAGGACTTTCATTTAATTTTGAATATGACGAAATAATGGGTCCCATACCTATTTTATTTATTTATTTTATTTAATATTTACATACATGGTAAAACATACTCAATAAAACATTGTGCATGAAATTATATACAAAGGAATTGCTTATTTCCAATAAAAATTTTCTTTTATATATATATTAAATACATATTCTCATCATACCTTTTTGCAATTTGCGACTTGCATTCAAATCTCTAATGCGGTCATGAACTATGGATAGTAGGTATGATAATGTCATGAAAAAGTTGTACCAAGACTTATATCTAATCTGTATTTCTACCAACAAAGATGCCGATTTGTCTTGGATCTTACGGAGTCAGATACTAATGGTCGTTCGTGACGCGAGATAGAATCGTGTGATCATGAAGTGCGCGGGATAGGTACACTCCTATTCTCAGAGGACATACTCGTAAACCCTATCACGCATAGTTCCTTTGTAATAAATCTCGCCGGTACTTGCGTAGATTACTCGTAGAAGCTAGTTGAGGTAGACAATTTAATTAAAGCTAGATACGTTTACGTGGGCTGCCTGGATATTAACATCATGGTTAAAGAGTATATGGCTCATACACATTTTGTTATAATTGCCATACCACTCTCCCATTTTGCTTCGAATTTTATAGTTGGCTAGTGGATGACCGCAGCTTTGCTCGCGTGCTGTCCACGCGAGCAAAGCTGCGGCTAGTATTTTTATTCATTCAACTGTAAATATTTGTTGCCAATATTAATTGAATTATTACATGTTTTGAACGACAAACCTTATCGCAAACTTTACTGCTCATTGCAAATCATTCAGAATTTTTTAAACGGCCGTATAAAAAAGTAATAAAAAAAATCTCATAAATATAATAGACATATAAACAATAGTTCAATTTATTTCTTCTATCTTCTTATAGGCACCATTTTCTTAAAATTTTAATCTAGGAACGTAAGCAGAGGGTCACCGAAGCGTAGTTGTGTTTGTTAATGAGTAATTAACACATTAGATTCTGATCTCTCTAGGTTAACATCAAGATTTTTTTGGTTGTGTTCCGCACTAAATTATAGCGAATTGTTTGTGAATTAGTGAAAATTTGATGTTATCTTAATTGTTATTTAATTCAGGGATATTATTGGAATTTGAAGACTGCCAATTTGACAAAAAAGATTTTACCAAAGGCTAAGTAAAATATAAATATGTAACTACATATTAATGTGTCTATTGAAATGATTTTTGGCAGCGTTAGCACAGAGGTTACTTTCCTTTGCCTACTATCTACATACACCTAGATCCAACTGCTGCGTGTGTGTTTCTACCAAAACTGCCGTGATTTTTTATGGCTATATGACAGAACACTAGAAATAGCAGTGGACCACTGCCGCCCGGACAAACGAGACTACAATGATGGCCGCATCGAGAAAACCGTAGTATACAGCTGTCGGCACGAAAGTGTAGCTCTGAAATTCGGAGGGGCGTCCTGCGCATGCGTGGGACATAATACGACTGGCAACCCAATCAGCGCTTAAGACTGACAACCCGCTCGGCCCGCGCAAGACCAATATCTTAAATTTAGGCTTCTACGCGTTCAAGGTTAGAGCTAAATGTTCGTGCCGTTAACTGTATCTTACCGTAAACCACACGGTATAGTATAATACACATACACCTTAGGTGGCGGTGTACTATCGATGATTATGATCCCTACGGAAACTAAATAGAACTATTAGTTTATATACAGGCTCTACCAGCTAAATGGATTGTTTTCTACCAGGACGTCAGCAAGCACTGGAAGCTGCTCGGTGAGCTCGTGCAGCTGCTGCAGCTGTCGGTGACGGCCACTGCCCTCGCCATTTACTACCTCATCTACTGCTACATGCAGCTCGTCTACTACACGCTGCGGAGTGCGCTGTACTTCCACAACGCTGACGGGTATCAACAACACCTACCAACTAGCTGATTGTAAACGTGTCATTACTGTCGAGTTGGGTGTGTGCCTCCAGGGACTTGATTTTATTATTTCACTGATACTACATAGTTAACAACTGAGATAACGAATCCGTGGTGCGGTGGTGAGCGACCCTAACTACCGAACCGCGAGTCCCGGGTTGGAATCTTGCCGTGACAGTTATTTATTTCGCAGATAAATGCCTATTTGTACTCGGGTCATGAAATTGTGACGTTTTCTGTGTGTGTGGTGTGAGCGTGTAGTGTTTTTTTATATATCTCTATACGAAACATCTTCACATACGAATTTCGTAAAGAATATACATATAGGTAGAATAAATTAACAATAAACGCTACAATAGATTATGATGACACGTTCTATCGCCAGGCGTACCTAATTAAATATCGAGATGTTAGAATTAATCTGGGACATACTCATTAGGATGCCATGGATCGCTGCGACCCATAGACATAGGCACGGGTCTCCCCCACAGACGCAGCTGCGGGAGGTCTAGTCTAGAGCATACTCCACCACGCTGCTCCAATGCGGATTGGTGGAGGGGTTAGTGGCCAACCCAGTGTCGAATGTTCTCAAGCCACCCGAAGGTCTTCGACAAGGCTTAACGACTGTTTCCAACATTGAAAACAACCGAGACCGACGGTTTTACGTGCCTTCCGAAGCACGGTAGCGTCCATGAAATTTTTCCACTAGCGGTCACCCATCCACAAACGGACCGCGCCCGTCTTTGCTTAACTCTTTCGATCACATTGAATCGACCCGAGCCATTGGGCTATGGACGCTACAGGATGCCACGGTAGTCGACTATAAATCTTTCGGTATCGAACTATCGAAAGCAATTTAAATTTTAGTAATACCTACTTAGTAAAAATTCGACACGTCGCATAAAACTTCGAGACGACGACACGCGACTTACGTTGTAACACAATTTTACACGTTTTGACTGGCGGCGCTGCCGGCGTCGCTACCATATGTCTACTTTGTGTCGCTATTAAGGCATCCTAAAGAGATATGGCTCTTAGTGTCACTTATGTGAATTTGAAAAATTGAGACATCATGAAAACGTGGTCGCATTGGCGATTTTCATATAAAAGTGAGATTTAAAATTATTAGATTTCACACGCCTTTGAGAACGCTATGAAGAACTTACAAGCATGCCGGTTTCCTCTCTCCTTCATCGGAATATCAATAGGTACCTACATAATAGTAGGTACCAAGGTATAATTGCTTAACACGCTCTTAGAAATGATATTGACGTGCCTTGGATTTGAATCCGGGCTCTTGAGTAAGACACAGAGTTTTTATTTCTAAAGCTGGTTGGGCTTACTACAAATATCCGATTAATTTATGTACATATTTTGTTTACGTTGATTTAATTCAAATCAAAGCATAGGTAGTTAAATAAAAATACAAGAGTAGGTACTTATAATACCATACAATACAATACAATACGAGTACAAATACATTGTATACCACAAAAGTGCATTTAAAAGAACTAGAAGTTAGCCATGAAATAAACGATGGCGAAAATAATCTGAAAGATAAAAACAAAAAGATGTTCCAGTCTGAAAAGTCATTGATACAGATTATTTAATTAGTCTGTGAAATGTTTCTGGCGTGGGAAGCTCGGAGTCTGGTGTTTGTTTATTACATTTTTATGTACAAAAACCATTTTTCATACAAATTAAAAGGCAGTCGGGCGTGCAGTGCACCTGGTGTTTAGTGATTACTGCATCTCACAAAAAAATTGAAGGTTTCAACTTTTACTTCAAAATGCCGTCTCTTTAAGGACTTTGTTGTAGCGAAGGAAAACAGTGAAAATATCGAAGAACTGTTAAGACATATTAGTCAAGATCTGCCTATACATATTCAATTGACAATTTTTACATAATGTAGCCGTAGGTATAATTTCCACTGATTTGAGCGACCTGCTATTCTGCGACCTGCAGTCACTCATTACAGAAGTCAACATGTACTATCAAGTGAATTGACCGCAAAGGCATCCTAAGATTTATTCAAATGAAGGATCAGGTTTGAACTAGCTAGCTAGCTAGCTAGAACAGGCTAGCTACAATAGGACTTTTTAGGTCGCAGTGGCTTATGGGCTTAATCCACACCCCGTCCCTTCAAATAATAAATAATAATAGGTACCAAGATATAATTTAGATTTAAAAAGAACATTAAAAACTGTTTCGGACAAAAACATCGTTCAAGCACTGCTTAATTCAGACATTTGTTTTCAGGCCTATGAAGATAACAATTGGCGTGATAACTGTGACTTCACTTGTGGTGGGATTCAACTTAATTCTGCGAATGGAACGTCTCATCGGAATATTTCGCTAAAGAAAATGAAAATACAATAAAGTCAAATAACTAATATATTTTGTGTAGGTACCTGAAAAATAAAATTATGACAGTTTGAAGTGTATTAAATATCTGAGAAATCTACAATTAACTGTACTTTGATTATTGAAACCTTTCATTGGTATTTCCTTAAGTCAAATAGTTAAGTAGGTAATGATTTTCGAGCTTTTGTTCGTTGCATTTTAATTGCCAGTTGATGTCAATCGTCCCGGCGTGATTACACGGATTGACCGGAACGGAGAGCGCACCTGGACATTGTTTTCTCAAATGATTTAGGAAGCGATTAAGGCCCGTGCAAGCTACTGAGCCGAGAAGTACGTGCGGTGAACATTGGATTCGAGCACTTGATGGCCGAGAGGGCATGGTGGAAGCTGGTATCCGCCACTCCAACATCGGCCGCCGAGAGAGCAGCGTGCGATACGCGATTCAACTCATGTCATCGCGACCCGCGAATTCAATTCTGTGTATCCCGGTTTGAAATTTGAATTAGATGTTTCCGTAAGTGTAGTGTGGACGTCAATTACAGTAGAATTAAAGAGATAAAGTGCTAATAGCTCAGTGAAACGTTTTGTGCAAAATGATGCTAAATGTAAGGTAAGTTAAAAGTTGAAAATTATGAGTATGTTAACATTTTTTTTAGTGGGTTTTTTTTTGTTATGTTTTGTTCGTAATGGTATCGATATCATTTGAGTAACAGTTACGTTTGATCTACATATAAAAATGTATAAATCGAAATGTATACCAATTCATGACTTCAAAAATAAGGGATATGTTCTAGTTATGCATTTTGTAAATTTTAGTATTTAGTTATTTTTTAAATAAAATTGTGTAGAAATATTGCATATTTACCATCAAAAACTGCAATAAATTGTTACTATTATGTATGTAGTCGAAAAAGTCAGTTGAAGTCAAGCCGACTTTAATGTTTATATGAAATAAAGTGTCAGCGTGACTGAAAAATATTACGAGAATTAACGAACCAATCCGCATTGAAGCAGCGTGGTGGAGTATGCTCTATAATATTTTTTTTGATATTTTGACGATTACAGGTTAATTCTAGCCGTACTTTTAATAATCGAATGTAACAAATCGTTGAATGCTGAAGTCACCTACTACATCATTCGTCTGTGGTTTTATTTAACAACATAAATTAATTTACAAATAAAATCATTTCTTGCGGTTTTAAAAAAATAATTTTACAGCGGTCTGTATCTATCGAATTACAATCATGTACATACCTGCAATAAGGCAAATAAATAATTATGAATTATGAACTACATAGAAATTTTAAAGTAAATTTAAAATCACATTTCGAGTTATTTTCTGAGTTTCTTTATTTTCTATGGTTGTCAATTTAATATAACTAAAACGCCAGTATGGCCATCTTACCACCATCCATTCACTGATCCTTCCTCACTATAGGCCTTCTCGGAGCAGCATTAGAATCCTTCAGGTCGCCATCAAATCTCCTTTAGAAGTTAAAAAAAAAGTGGAACCATAAATCCCGCGTAAAATTATATTTGTACTAGATCTATGACCTCGTTACGCATGATTGGGAAAATGCGACTGTAACTGGCTACAACATTACCAGATATAAAAAATTTGAATACCGCTTAAAAATTCTAAACTTCAACGCTTAATGGACTACACGGCTAGTTAAATTTTAATCCACGATTTGGAATGAACTATTAAAAGATTATGAAATGAAACCACGTCAACAATAAACGTACAACTGGGATTTTCACACATTTACCGTCAATTACCTAGCTTAAGTAGTAGCAAATTTTTTTTCTAATAAATGAGGGACTTTAACACACGAGTAAAATAACAAAAAACTTTTAAATTAATTCTTTTAAAAAATTCTAAAGCTAAGCTAAAAGATAAACTAAGACATTTTCTAAGCTAAAAGATAGACTTTCATGTGGACAAAACCTTTGAATCCCCTGATCAGGAGATCTGACACCCTAGGAAGAGTATTTGATTTCTAACCCCCGTATTCATAAATAATAATAAACCTATTTTAGGCACAATAGCTATAGTGCGTTTGATATTAATTGAAACTTAATTCTGAATTCAGATTCATGGATTAAGTTAAGATCTTATGGTAATCTAAGCTGAATATACAGGTTAAGTTAGATCGTAACAGATTGTCTTCTCCGAGATGTCTTCTACAATGTGTGTCGCATTTTAGAGCAGAATGTCATGACTCATGACCACCTCTGTAATTAGGCACTTTTCGCGGCTGCGTAGCGAACAAAGTCGGCGTAACTTGATGTACTCATTGAAAATTAAGGAATTGGCTAAAGTACCACGTAGAATACATAACAGCGTTTCTGAATGATCTTGTTTGTAATATTTGACTAACTTGTTTCAATATAATATCAAGGATATCCTGCTTTATTTGTTCCGTCCGAGAGATTTGTGAATACTTTAAAGAGTTTAAAGAGTTATACTTTGCTATTTTAACATGAATATGAATAACATTAATGAGAGCTTAGTTAAAAGTATGTTTGTTAAATGAACAGTTTTTTTTTTCAATTTGGATAGTTTTAAACACATACAGAAAGAGAGTGTTGGGCACGGGTCTTCCCCACAGACAATGCGGATTGGTGGTAGGAGTAACATAGGAAGTCTGCCAATCTTAATTTTCTCAGCGTGCTAGACAACGGGATAAGCCCTACATATCCGAGAAGAGGAGATCCATGCCTTACAGTGGAACGATGAAAGGGTTGTGGTGGGTGATGGAGGAGGTGCATGATATTCTTGACTGTCTCTCAAAAATTTATTTCATTTACACCTCCAATTTACACGTCTACTACCACATAAGGAATTTTACGATGCAGGTCATTCAATAACTGACCTACCTACCTATCACAAATTAAACGTTAAATTTATCTTTAATCAGACTAAAATAAAATAAAAATAGCTAAATGTTATATTACAAAGCCAAAAATAATGTGACAACGCCACATCCGCTGCATCTTTGTCGTAGCCTTATCCGCTTAGAGCGAAGTGCAAAACGCCGCGTTGACACACGACGCGTGGCGTGTCGCGGTAACGGTGCGTTCCGCGCGCCCGCCTTCGCTTACGTCCATCGTATCGTATGTGATCGACTAAGTTAAGCAACGAAGGG
This sequence comes from Carterocephalus palaemon, assembly GCA_944567765.1. Classification (NCBI taxonomy): domain Eukaryota; kingdom Metazoa; phylum Arthropoda; class Insecta; order Lepidoptera; family Hesperiidae; genus Carterocephalus; species Carterocephalus palaemon. The sequence continues at coordinate 7,779,272 of OX155651.1, read as the reverse complement.
CGCGTTCGGTTTCTGGATGGGTGGCACTACCGTGCTTCGAATGGCACGTTAAGCAGTCAGTTCATGATTTTCAATGGTATAAACAATCGTTAAGCCTTCTCAAAGATCTTCGGGTGGCTTGAGAACATTCGACAATTGACTTAAGTCATGTCGGAGGCCGGTCTTATTGTTTCCAACAATCAGGTTGTCTATCTCGGCTACTCCACCAATTCGCACTGGAGTAGAGTGGTTTATGTATCTACGATTCAGGCTTTCTAAGTAGTGACAACGTTTAAATGAAATAAATAAATAGCATTGTTTTGTCCGGTGCAAGCAACCTACTGTAGCCGGGATATGTGTAAGCGGAAAAGTTTATCGAGAGGAAAAGCAATTTGCGCGCCTCCACTAATGTATCGTAGCGAAGTCCAGCTGTTATTAGATATTGGAATTCCAGATTTGATAAACTATGTCCTCCCTGGTAGGTAGTAATGATCGTGCTAGATCTTAATGCGGCTAATATGATCGTATTGAAAGGTTTTTTATTACCTAGGGATATAGATACACATTTGATATCGGTGAATTTACTTTCTTAACAGTTTCCCTCGAAGAAAGTAAAGTAGTAGAAGGCAATTCATTGTCAGAAAAGCCGACTAGTTTCGGCAAAACATGATGAATAAATAAGTAGCTTCTACATCATACACGTCAGTTAAGCTGGTTACCGACCTATAAATAAAGGTATCCTCGAATGATTAACTTTATTAACGACACCATAGTAAGGTAGCAAGTGACACTGAATGGCGAACCACAAGTCTCGGTTTCAAACCTCGGTTGGGGCAGATATTTATTTCACCGATTTTTTAGGCGGTCGAGCTACTTTATTCTATATAGAGTTCGCGCTGGGCAGTACCACCTTCCGCCACGGTACGGGTACCTAGTACCATTTCGACCGTGTAATAGATAAAATTGTTTTTAAAGCTATTGTGGTTGGTTGGTGGCTGGTTGAAAAGGTGTAGTTTCCGGTTCCACTTCTTTAGAGGCGACCATCTTAGTCCTCAAGGGTAGCAACACATCTGTGACTGACAATTTCTAACACCAACAAACAGAACTTACTATCACTAACAGTACCCAATCCTCATCCCCACTAATGAACTGGCCAATTAATATTCCAACTAACTCTCTCAACTAACTGGAATAACCATCCCTGTCCCTAATTGAGTCTTGTTCAATGTTCAGTGTTCAGTTGTCATGGGCGGCAGCGGATGAATGATGCTGCGTGTTCGTTTTCTATCTTGTATTAATGGAAAATTTGTTGAACATACTAATAGAGCAAAGTCAACGAGTAGGTTTATTCTTATCACCGGAACATTATAAATTAACTAAATGTAACAACAAATGTAAATAAACAGTTTAATTTAAAGTTACTAGAGGTTATTAAACAATTTCCGTCAGTCATTGTTTCTCGTAAATATTGCATATGTGTATTATAATTATAACAATTAGTGCACCGGTGGCCTAGTGGGGGCGAGGAAGCGGTAATAAGGTCACAAGCGGAGATGTACAGGTAGGAAACGGCGCAAGGCCACTCGACGGATCCAAACTGACTACTTACCTATCAACAAACGTTAAATGCTATATACTCCGCTTGCGCAGCGACCCGAAGTGAGACTTGGCCTCCATCATAGCTCCCCACTTGTCCCTGATCCTCGCTATATATTGCTGGTTATTAGCTTTGAGTTCACGCAGATCAGCATCGACCTGGTCTTCCCAGCGGTACCTGGCAGCCGATCAGACGCTGACCATTTGGTTGGTCGTCCCAAATATGCTGGCTGAACGCTGCAATCACACTGACATTTTTTCTACATGGCCAAGCCAGCAAAAACGATAGGATTTTAATAATTACATACTTCAATTATGTTGGGCTCGGATACTAAATGCCTCACTTTGACTAAACACTAAACATGTGATTTGGGGCTAAGCCTACTTACCTGTCTTATGATCAGCTACTTATCTACTTTTCTATATACAAATTAATTTTATATATATGTGGACGCCCGCAGCTTCGCTCGCGTGGAATTAAATATAACAATAGTTTCGTTTACACCTAGCGATAAAAGTATCTATTTTCATTCAGGAATCAATTTATTACTACCAAATGTGCATTTGAAATAAATTATCAATTTTTATTGTAGTTATGGTTCTTGTGAACCATAACTACAATAAAAATTGGCTATAATGGCTTACACATAAGATATATACTGTTGCGGGCTTTTTTGTAAGACTATTTAAGATAAACATTTCCATCATACATTACATTGTGTAACTCTAGCGGTTTTGGCAGTGCACGCCAGAATAGCTCGCAGATGGTAAATTTTTTCCTACTTACTTGACACTTGTGTTGTGGCCTATGTGTTATTCTGATGTATAAGCTATATTATTGTAAAGTTTCATTAAAATCCATTCAGTACTTTTTACGTGAAAGGGTAACACACATCCATCCATCCATCCATCCATACTTACAAACTTTCTCGTTTATAATATTAGTAGGATATAATATAAATATCATGGACATCCTCACACACGGCCATCTTATACAAACTAAGTGCGAGCCTGTACTATGGGTGTCAGAGACTGATATACATACATAGATATTTTTAAATACATATATACATAAGTAGGTAATATTAACATCCAGAAACAGAACAAACACAAGTGTTCGTCACACGAATGTTTGTCCTGAGTGGGATTCGAGCCCACGAACTTGTACTATTAAGTATTCTGTGCCTACGACCCCTGGCGTAACAGGCAGAATCACTACCAATTGCGCCAACGGGCCCGTCTGAAACAAATTATCACACTTAAAAGAGTTCTTGTTCAAATATGTACGAGCGTGCCAGTGACTTTTCTAAGTTATTTACGATTTTCAATTTGCCATGCTATATCTTATTCGAAGCTCTCTTACATGGTCATATAATGACATCGTGTACCGCCATGTTTCTTTGACTTAAATAATAAGTACCAATAGATCTTTCAGATCATGTGAATAGTTTCTTAAGATTAACACAAAAGCAAACTAAAAACTAAATAAATGTCACAATCCGTAATCCTCAACGAAAAGTAACTCATTTAGCGAAAATACCGTTTACCGTTTAGTTTTATTGTCGACTTAGAACTCAATTTTTTGTAGTGACTTAGGTAAAAACATTTAAGTATGTATGTGTTTGTGTATTAAAAATACAGTCAATGCATGTTTAGCTTTTCGTGCATAAGCTGTGCTTTCACTTCCGAAAATGGGTAATAGTTTTAAGTAATGTTGGTTAAGGTCGAACCACTTAGCCTAGCAATTGAGGAAAGTAACCTTAGAAGTGGTGTTGGGTTGATGATTTATTGTTACTTCAAGCTCCTATTGCTGCTTAGGTTTAAGATATATTATAGCTGGTAGTAGTAGCACTATCTTGGTGTTGACTAAAATTTTCCGAACTCACGTTTTTCGATAAGGCAAATATACGCATCGATAAGGCGATTTAAGACAAAAAAATAAGTATTTAATTTAGTAACATCTACGGCACTGATGCTTTCTTTTCGATATTGTGTCAAAAGTAAACATACTATTATACCAATGATGGATTGTGATGAAGGTTATTAAAGCTTGAACCGTGAGGCGCGTAGCGTTACCATTTGCCAGCATAATCGTAGACAGAACAAAAGACTTAAACGGGCTCGCACACTGCGTGCCGCTACGCTGGCATGTCACCGTTACAAGACTTATATTACGTAAAACTGATAGAATATGTGGTGCGAATTGATGGTCTGTGCAAACTGGTGACATAATCTGGTGCCCGTTGAAGAAAATATTTTGGTGAATAGAAAATAATATGATATGTGTCGCAGCACAAATGGACTACGCAAAAGTAGCAACGCGCTGTCCCAGTGCGGATTGGCGGAGGGGTTAGTGGCCAATTCGATGGTCGGAACTTGAATGATTTTTGGACATGGCTTAAAGACTGTCTTACGACTCTGCCAGATGAAACCAGCGGCATTATTAGAGTTTTGATAGGTGGTAGAGCCTATAGGGAACCAAATAGGTTTTATATGAAAGCTAATTGGTTCCATATAGAGTTCGCCCGGGGCAGTACCACCGCCCGCCACGGTACCTAGTACCATTTCTGCCGTGTAATAATTGTTTTTAAAGCAATTGTGGTCCGGTTGGAAAGGTGTGGATTCCGGTTACACTTCTTTAGAGGCGACCATCTTAGTCCTCAAGGGTAGCAACACATCTGTGACTGACTTAGAACGAGACTCCTACTAACAAGTACTAACTGGACTATTACTAACAACAACTAACAGGACTAACTATCACTAACAGTCCCCAGTCCTCATACCTACTAACGAACTGACCAACTAATGTTCTAATTAACTTTCTCAACTAATTGGACTAACCATCCCAGTCCCTAAATGAGTCTTGTTCAAAGTCAGTCACAGTCGTCATGGGTGGCAGCGGATGGGTGGTGCTGCAAGCTCGTTTGCTATCCTGTATCCATAAAAAAAAAAAAAAAGTTTATGACGCATCGATTAGCTCGCTGTGAGTTGTAATTCTGCAATCAAGTTTAAGTTTAGCGTCTAAGCCGTATTTTTGGAATCTTTGAACTACGCGCCCTCAATGCGCACCAACCTCACATCTCCTGCACGTTAGTCAAACTTTTATACGGCGTTGATATAAATTGAAGGAAACACATCACACGATAATCAATGGGATTGGATTCGCTGCGGCCCATAGACGTCCCACTGCTGGGCACAGCAGACCACAGACGCAGCTGCGGGAGGTCTAGAGCATACTCCACCACGCAGCTCCAATGCGGATTGGTGGAGGGATGGGATTGGATAAATTTCTTTAATTAAAAGCTTGTGAAAGTTTAAGTGAAATCCTTTAATTATGCCTAACATTGCGAGAGGAGGTCCGCGCCCAACAGTGGGCAGTGAATAGATAGTGGTGCCTACATAACGCTTCATATGCGTATCACATATAAATTGTGATATGAAGCGATGAAGCCGTATTAACGTTAAAACATAGGTATATACGGAATGGAAATATTCGTAGATAAATGAAGCTATGTTGATGGACGGATAACGGATTGATTCTCGAACTAAACTCGATCACGAAGCCCAACGCCGATTATAACTGAGCTAACTACGGAGTTGGAACGGTCAGTTGCGATTAATTACGCTCCCAATCACGAATTGGTCATTGGTCAGAGTTCACCGATTGCGAATGGTACTTATTGGTGTTGTGGTAATGACTTTCAAATGTTTATTGCATCGCATAACAGGCTTACGCTGTCTAAGCTAAGGTGTTTGTTGGATAGAATTCAGACGGTATCTATGTTGGGTCCTTCACGAAATTCCGGAAAATTACGTATATTTCAAAATCACTAGTACTATATTCGGTAAATTTATAGCTGACTGACTGACTGACTGACTGACTGACATATCAACGCAGGGCCTAAACTATAAGGGTTAGAAACTTGAAATTTTGCACAGGGGTTCCTTTTATACTTTTATAACGTAGGAACTAAGAAAGGATTTTTGAAAATTCATCCCCTAAGGATCACCCCATGCTTTTTTAAAAATATAATCTGAGTTTATGCGATTGAATCACATAATACGAGTACGATGCATAATTGACGGTAGATTGCTTACTTAAATTAATACCACAGAGGAATAGTATATATTATTTATACTATCTTAATAATACCTAATAAGGAGTCGATGTTAGAGAACGAGATAGAATAAAGAGAGAGATCTAATTCTCTATTGTAAATGTTTATGTTCCAAATAAATATGAAATGGCCGTTATCTGTTTACCCAATTGTTAGTAAATGTGCAGTGGTAAAGATTCAGTGGTTTAATATCTCGATTGCTCAATTCCTCGGATGAAGGACGAAGGCTACGCTTGGTCGATGGTGCTCGAGTTCAGTGACTTTAGGCCTGGGAAATTATCATGATTCGTCGTAATTGCTCATTGAAGCTTAGGCACTTAGTATTGAATTGAAAGCAGGAATAAATGGTTTTAACTGTAAATTTGTATTATGGAGTAATGTTCAACGCAGTTGAACAAATTTGGTGAGGATGAAATTTAAGGGGAACTCATTCATAAAAGTAAAACTCATCACATTTCAAATCAACCGAAAAACCAAATCTTCAATTTGGTTAGGAGAGTGGTGAAGAAGGCAGGATGTTTACAATTTCCATACTAGGCTTTTTATTTTATGTTTATTTGAATCAGAAAAAATATGAATTAATCAACTCATTATTTTGATTGCTTTATTGAATTGTGGTCGATAAGAATGGTTTCTCTCCACCAATCTGCATTGGAGCAGCGTGGTGGATTATGCTCTAGAGCTCCCGCAGCTACGTCTGTGTCATGTCGTCATGTGTCACCACGTTTCACTCAAAACATAAAAATGTAAGTGAAAACTTTGTAAAATTGTCTTTTAATAATGCATTCAGACATTCGAACTAAAATAAATTTGAATAAAAAAGCAATTACTCTTTATATAAAAAAATTATTGTAATAATCTAGTACTGAAGTACCTACATTATACCGAGGGACTTACAGATATACATATACATAATTGAATGATGTATAATGTAATTTTGGTCATTATTTTCATTTTCAAATAAAACTTATTGTTTTTATAAAAATTACATGAACGTAGAAATTGAAAAGCGATTCAGTAACAATAAAAGGTGAAATAAGCAAGTCCTTTTCTTTAGACACAACTACCGTGATTAGGCTTGTAAGGTCATTGATATGGCGGTTGTAGTTTTTACTATATCTATTACGGTAGAACAAAGCCTTTACAATTGAATTACAACGTTAAAGCGGCTACCGCGAATGATTTAACAATTCCAAAGATATCATCATATTATTTAGTAACTGGTACTGATATTGATTTTCGATGTAATCCCACACCCTGTTATTACCCGCCCGTGTCTTTTGACCCGTCATTACAGAAGCTTCAATTGCAAAACTATACTCGGATAATCTTATTACGATCAAGGCACGAGCTAGTTTCGTTTAGCTTAGAGATTTCGTTTGGAGTAAGTAATTGTCATTATATAGTATCACGACTTGATGTGATTTGATTTTTAGTGTTTTGGTTTTTATCTTCATATAAAAACCAACATACCAATAAAACATACGAATGATATCCCTACGACTAGATTGAATTTCAAATAAGTATATGGCTGATGTAAATTTTTTTACTACTCCTAAAGGCATATATATAATGTCATTATATAATCTACTTTGTACAACTCTACACATATACAATTTATATCTAATTAAGACAAATATCAAACAATTAGACGAGCCCCATATATGTACTAGATATTAATAGATAGGTTATTATTATTAATTCAACTTTCCATTGTTTTTAATTTCAGATTAACTGTGATATGCTGCCTAATAGTTATCAGAGTAAGTCCATTATTATCGTTTATTGATTATTTTTATTCTGAACTAAATTTAAATTTGGATGTAAAATAAGCATTAATATGCGTTGACAGAAAGTTCAGTCGGCGGTCTCTCTCACACACGACATATCCGGGGAATCGTCAGAGTCTTCGTCGGAAGTGTCTCTGGTCTCCGCATCGTCAGATGAACTACATGAAGGCTCCGGTGAAGATCCTACAGGACCTTCATCTGCTGGTGCAAAGGTAAAGTATATATTTTTCTTATGGCAATAAGCTTTCCAACTATTACATGGGATATAAACATAACTGGTAAAATGGGAGTGTATACACTCCTCTGCCGACCAATTAGTGAAGGCGTGATATTTTTTTATAACGCACACGATTCTCATATTTTGTTTATGTTCAAGGCAGAGTTTGATGAAAACCTAAGAATTACCATAACTGATGTCAAATCTCAAGAACAGATACTGACTTAGACTTGCTCTGCAATTTAGATACTTATTTGTATCTAAATATTAGTTTAGTAAAAGTTTTATATGTATTGCATATTAGATATGTATTAAACTAGTTCTGCAGGTGCATTACCACCCACTGTCATCCATGACACCCGTGACAGAACCCAAAGGAGACTCATAAGAATCAACGGAATAACAATATGTAATTTTTTCAGAATGAAACTCGAGAGGCACTCAAATCAGATGGAAGTGAGCAGGACCCGGTAAATAATTTTAAATATAGCCTCTAGATAGTTTTTCAAGATAATTCAGATAGTGCAGTAATTACAGTACAGTCAGATAGTACTCACGGTATAATAAAGGCTTAAACCGGAGTGTACAAATTTATTATACTAAATGCTTACAGACTCACATCCCCGCACTAGGATCCTGTGTTGCAACACATAATTTAACTTCAATGACCAGAGTGCAAATATTTATCTGCAAAATAAATATCTACCCCGGCCTGGATTTGAACACGGGACCAGCGGTTCGGCAGTTTGTGTCGCTCACTCCGCGCTAGGACTGGATCTTTTTCACAAATATCAACAAAATCTACAACAAGTCCCGAGCACAACACTATTAATATTATAAATATAGAGATAAATGAGTTAAACTGGGTAACACACTTAATGAGCGCTAACATCCGTCATGTTACAATTAAAACAATTAAGTAAAGTTTGTACACTATTTCCAACGGTATTTTGCAAAGTTTTATGGTTATAATCATTGCATAAGCCGACAAACAATCTAATTGCCTATATGTAAGTGGCGCTTGTATGGCGTGTCCATAAGATTTCGCTTTCGATATGCATACATGATTCGACCTTGAGGGAAGAGGTTTCTACAACAGTAGTGCTGCAAATAGAAGAACAATAAGCCATAATGCTATATGTAAATGTATTTTTATACGGCGCAGAGCACTTGAGAAGGTGTGACTTATGTGTGTGGAGGAGGAAAACAAAACATTCACTCGTCATTTGTTTTTCTAATGGTCCCATCCAAATGCATGCATTTTTTGATACTTATCAATAATTGTAGAAAAGTCTTGCAATGGCATAATCTCTTATACCGGTTTGATTCATAAGTGGATTTATTTTTCGTTCATAGGTACGAGTCCCAAATGAAGGTAGTAAATGAATGAGAAGACAGGTCAAATTTTTGAGTCCCCACAACTTTGGATATTAACAGAATAAATTGTAAAGCTATCAGCATTTTCATAGATTTGTATCATTAATTTTCGATTTTCCACTGAATAAGCGACTTAAATTGTGGTTTGTACTAAAATGCGATGGTTCGAGGGCTCTGTGAGTGGTCAAGCGATTCTTTTCTGATCTGCTGACCGCTATACTGCACGATTACTGGCAGTGAACCAGGTGAAAGGTTTAATAGTTCCAATTTATTTCCATTACTTCAATGGCGACAGAGTGACGCTTAAACAATTTGTTACTGCACTTTACTAATCTTGAAATAAATATATACACTTTGGTACATTATCAAAAAGTAAAAGCTCATTTTGGGCCGTCATACGTCTAGGTAGTAATACATAAACCTAATTTCCCGAAGTTCCTACCACATAAGTTAGGATGGTTATAAACAACCAAAATGAAGAACAAAACCAATCTTTCACCGAACCTACAATCGGTTGAGTTTTTCATATTGTACCTAAGTGTGACTAAATAGCTTTGTTTATATTTTCACGCATGGTTGTACATGAGAAAACTACGTAGCCCGCCACGCATTGATTGCTCAACCCTGCCATAGATGTACCGGCTCAATGAGAGGCCACGGCAGTCCAGTTTGTGCAACACCAGCTCATTGCGAATGGCCGGTGCAATCTATTTGTATTTAAACTATCATCGATGCTCTAGTAACTGTCTCTCGATAACGCTGCAATTTGCAAGTATGTTTATACTCACCGCAAAAGAATTAAACTTAAGCCTATAATCTAAGCTTATAATTTAAAGGCAATTAGGTAGTAAATGTACACTGTATACCGCTTTTCCAAACAATGTGTGGGATTCGCGCACTTGAGAATAACCTCTTGGTTAGAGATAAACACGCATAAATAGATACGTTCTAGATGAATAGATTAACAAAATTCAATAAAAACTAGGGTCGAAATACTGTAAAGAAAATAATCTGTTACTATGTTGTTGACTCTAAATAGGAAAATGTGTCAAGATAACTATCTTTGACCTGTCGGCGTTATCGGTCTGTGATGAATAGCTGTTCTTCGCCTCACATTGCACGTTAACCATGAACGATGGTCGCATTATACGTCTGCCCTACATTAAATACAACTTCCCTTCCCATAAAATTGTAATTAGACTTAGATACTTGATAAAATTGGTACGCGGTAGGGCTTACCAGGTCAGTGAGTCAAAATGAAAATAAAACACCTCATCTTTACTCTGCTCGTATCAATATTCAATACTACAGTCATCTGTTAATAAAATGGATGCAGCAGAAAAGTACGTATGTTCAGAGTATAAGATGTTATGTCAGAGTATAAGGTATAAGATGTTAGTAGCGTAAATGCAATGTTACAAGGAATACTTAAAATTTTATTCAATTTGTACTTTTTAATGAATTGATTAGAATTGAATTGAATTTTGTTAATTTAACGAAAAAAAGAAAAAAAATATCATTCAACTAAACGCTTCGTTTTGTAAATGATTTGTTAGACTCGCGTAACCTTATTTCATTCAATTTGGATCTGTGGTTTTAGTGAGATCATGAGTTTTATTTTTAATATGAAAAGTAATTTGTCAAAGTAAGTAGTGTGGTGATTGAATTGAAGTTTAGAAGCAATAGTCCACTGCACGCATTATAGATTCGGGCCAGTAGTAGTGCCGTGCGAAAGTACCGACATACTTTTGGCGGTTTTGTGACTTTTTTTGTGCAAATGTTTCAAATGGGTCGTCGTGACTGTGAAATAGTGCGTTATAGACGACAATTCCATTGATTGTTAATGATTTATTGTTGTGTTAAATTGACAGACTGCGTGGTTTCACTGAATGACGAAGTTGTTACGATTAGTTAATTTTAAATGAATGTTTTGATTGCGGATATGTAACTTTTTAATTATTCTGTTTTTACAAAATGTATCGAAAGATTCGAAAGAAACTAATTGCCTAATACCAGTAACTATTTATTAGACATTATGAGAGAAATGGTAGTTGAGCTTCCAAGTACGGGGCTCTTCGCAAAAGGGTTGGGCCACGTTGTGCAAATCCCGATAGATATACAGGTGATGTCAACCGTGAAACCAGGGGTTAGCCTAGTTCAGAGATATTGGAATTTCGCCTACTAACGAAATTCCAATTTCTTTGGCTTAGTATAAGTTTAATATAGTGATTCAATTTAAGGGGGCTACATACACTGCACCACAGGCTTAAGTTAGTCGTAATGTGCGTGTGTTGTGTTTAATGTTAGGATTAGCTAGGGGTAAATCAATAAAATTTAAGGTAAGTAGGTAACATTAGGTACCTAAGTTTGTAATAATATAATATGTTACTAAAAAGTGATTGCTGACATAAGATAACGTTCAGCGTAACAAAGTAAATACTAGTAGATTAGTAGAGTCCGTCGTCCTCGCGTGATTCTGGAGGCAGTAGCGGGTGCCGGAAGGACGTAGTTAGCAACACCGGCCGCTATCTCAGGGCTATCGCGGTTCCGCAAGTGTTGCCGTCTGCGCTGCGCATGCGCCCCTCATGCATACATCTACGCCTCTGTTCGTAGATATCGTTTTCACTTTTCTTACAAACAAGGTTTTGGTTGAGGAAATTGCGAATCAGGAAATATTTTGGGTTTATCAATGTAATTATTAAAAGCTTTTATTTAACTTCACTAGTATGTATCTATGTACTCGTATGTATGTCCTGGAATCTTGCAATCAATATTTCACCCACTTCCATTGTAGCTATCGAGCTGAAATTTGGCACACATATTTGGTTCCGATGACAATGCACGAAAATAAAAATAAAATACATAAAAAGCTTTTTTAATAATAATATATATAACATAATTTAATAATTTGCAGTATTTGTGGAAAATAATACTTCTTTTTCGTACATTTCACTAGATACTTCTAGTACACTTTTATACCTACAAAATAATTATAAGTAGTCTTAGGTTGTAATTTCTGTACCAAATAAATTCATATTGTATTCTAATCACTTTGCCTGATGATAATTTTGTATCCACAGGTAGTGTTCTTATCAGAGAAGAACAGCTACATCCCAGTGAGTATAAAGCCGAGGTCTCCCGCGGGGGACGCGGCCTGGCGCGAGCCGCCGGCCTGGGAGCGGGAGTACAGGAGACATCGCACCAACGGCAGCAGGGTTCAATGTACGTGTGATCATCATCAACATTAGCATCATCCTTACAATCCTTTCATTACTAATTTTCCCAAGATTGTTCCCCTATTGGAACAAGAGATGAGGCCATTGTGAAGAACGCTTACAGCAGATAAATTGACTTATAAGAATCAAGAATAAGAATTTATTTATTGCGCCACTCAATGAAAATGAAAAATAACAAAAATTACTATGTAAAAAACAAACTCGCTGTATGGAAAAAATGGGACCGCATTCAGCCAATTGCTGATTTTCAGCACAGCCCCAAGTAGCTAAGCAATATGGGAACTTCAGTATGGAGAACTCCGTAGTGTCTTATTTATGTAGTCTTTCACCCTTACAACAGGTGATATTAAATTGTTCAAAACAAATTTCATCAAAATTGAATCAAATTCAATCACCCACCAATGACTTTGAATCAAAATTCAAAAGTCATTGGTGGGTGACATTAACCAGCTGCAATGGCATTTGAACCTGGATCCATTTGAGAGGTTGAGTTAGAGTCACTGGAAGTCACGGGTGTTTGATTCACTATAATATTCCATTTACACATCATATTTTTTCATTAAATTGTTAGATAATATATCTAACAATTTAAAGAATGTAAACAAGTTACTTACAACTTACTTATCTTTGTTTTATGTGACTGAGGAAAATACACTTAACCTTGTTGTGCTATCCACAGATATCGAAGCTGAATGCCAAGATGACTTCATGAAAATTAGAGTTGGATTCAATGGTTCATTTTCTGGACTGGTATACTCAGCAGGTAAATTTATATTTTATATACTATAATAACTCACTGTTCGGCCAGTATAAAAAAGTGCAACGATCAACAAATTGTTAGTTAGTAATGTTGATAGCGATCAATTACCCTAAGTTGATAGTGCGTGCAGAATTAAATAATTTAAAACCGCTCGCTAATTTGATAAGCGTTGTTTACTCAGTTGCTACAGTTATTCTCATGGTTCACACCAAGCGTGTGAGATCTGTCTTGAGATTGTATGAAGGCCTAGTTTTAAGGCATTTCAATCAAGTTGCTAGAGCATGTTTAAGCGGTTGTAGCATTCGTGTCTCATAAAATACTGTAGAGAACACAATTTATTGTCAAATTGAAAACGGTAAAAAATAAGACTTGAGTACCTACTGAATAGTAAAAACCTATGTTGCAAAAAGAATAATTTAAAATATATTAGTTCTTATATCTCTCATGCGAATGTCCGTAGCGAAAAGATATAAAATGACGTATATGACTGGACACATTACTCTGCTGTAATGTGCCCGTGTCACATGTTATGAACCTTGCATAATGTGTGAAAATATTTAAATCGATGTGGAGGAATATGTTGATTCGCACAGCAAAAAGTTTTATAGTCTGGCCGCGGTGTGGGGCTTTCCATTATAATACATGAGAATTTAAGTTCGCCTACCATCGGAACAACAGACATGCAGTTAGGTCTCGCTGTTTTAAATACAATATACCTAACAAATCATAAACTGCATCAGTTCACGCGCACCACGATTTGAATGCACATACGTTTCCCTCCTCTAACAATTGACAGAGATAACAGCCTACACACATTGTAGCCATTCGTGAGACATACAATTAATAATAAAATCCGTTACCTTCTCAAACGAGTTGATGTTCAAATAAAACTTGTCGGTCATTAATATGCGTTACAATAATTAAATAAAACCTTGATGGTAGAGTTTATTGCTTTAGCAAATTCGGCAACCTTGTTACCCAGAAACCCGGTGGTTGCAGACAAATAATAGACAACGTTTCACTTTTTAATGTGAGAGTAGGAACGGAATAGAAGAATAGAATGGGTAGTCTAAAAGTTACGTGGTGAGACAATTTTCTCAAAAGCTTTTGCTTTTATCGAAATAGGGGTTTAAATATAAAAAGGTTTCTATCAATAATGCAAATTAAATTTCTCCATTTGTGATTATTATATTATCTCCTGCTTCGAGTTGAGAGTAGTATGTAGGGTAACATGTAAGTAGATCGAGTAACTAAAGATTCATACCAAAACAATTTGAGACCTACTTGAATAATTAAGGCAGTCAGTAGTAATAATTTAGTACTAAAGCATTTGTATTTGGTATCTTATAGTGCAGCAGCATACCTACTTTATTTTGCCAAAACATTATTTAAAATATTTTTTGTTTGATAAATAGTTAAATGTAAACTTTTATTTAATTACATAAATAACTCCCCCAGGATACTCATACGACCCGGACTGCATGTATATAAACGGATCGGGCCGCGATTATTACGAGTTTTACATACAGCTGAACAGATGTGGAACTCTCGGAAGGAACAGTCAGCATGACGATACTAGAAAGCATCCTACGGTATGTAAGAATTCAAAAATGTTACTTGTGTATATTCACTACTAGGGGTCGCAGAGAGGTTAAAGCTTACCGTATTTTTTGTTTATAATTACATCAAACAGTCATGGATGGCTTTAACTGACTAACATTGCAAACGTAGATCGCAAATGATAATTGTAGTTTCTAAAAAATAGTGGTATAGGTATTCTGTTATGTATTAATTGTTTTTATTTTTATCGTTAACGTGATTTTCACTCTGTGCTCATAGAAGAACCTGATGTGGAACACCATCACAGTGCAGTACAACCCGCTGATAGAAGAAGAATTGGATGAGCACTTTAAAGTGACGTGCGAATACGGCTACGATTTCTGGAAAACAGTTACATTCCCGTTTCTTGACGTCGAGTAAGTTGATTTGATATTTTAAAAGTGTAAACTACTTTTCTACTAGAATGTTAATTATCCATTGCAAAGGGCATTTTCCAGCCATGTCGAAATGTTCTACATACGGGACTTAAAGACGTCCCACTGTGTGTGGGCACGGGTTTCCCCCACAAACACAGCTGCGGGAGGTCTAGAACATACGCCACCACGCTGCCTCAATGCGGATTGGTGGAGGTTATACAAATGACGTGACCAAAAATTTTCAGTATATTTATTAGCTGTAAGTTCTGCAAGCATGTCCCACTACAAGGCACGGATCTCTTCTCACAATTGAGATGGTTTGGAGCATACTCCACACTATCAAACATTGATAGACACTAGACTATTTCTAACTCAAACTAATACGACTAACTGTCATTTAATGTTTATACTAGCACCATCTGATAGCTGAACTAATCATCCCAGTCCCTATGAGTCTTCATCAGAGTTTGTCATAGTTGTCATGGATGGATGGTGCAGCATCGTTTGCTATCTTATATCCTGTAAGTTTCTTGTAAAAAACATCTACTCGTGCCTTTCATTAGCATACTGATTTATTTTAACCAAGAAGCCTCAGTTACTCAAAGAAATAATATGCTAATATTTAATTGAAAAGCCACTCAACAAGAGTAGAGTTTATAATGTTTGGGCCGAATCTTGTAAGCATTGTACCACTTCCAATTATGTATCATTAAAAGATGTTACATGATGGTTCAGTTGCGATAACAAGCATTTTTATTGTTAAACACAATTATTTTTTATGCTATACATATACCACCTCCGTAGAATTCAATTCTAAATAATGTGCACATGAACTAATGAAAATGGCGTTGTGCTCGTTGTCCTGCGCGATGCAGAGTAAACAGAAAACGTACCAATTGGCAGGTTATCGAGGCTTCACTTTTACAGCGCCTTTGGCTCTGCTGATCTGCAGAAGATCTGCTTCAACTTCTTATCTATGGATAAACATTTATTTCCAGAGTGGCAACAGGCAACCCGGTGGTGTTCACGCTGCAGCCGCCCGAGTGCTACATGGAGATTCGGTCCGGGTACGGCGCCACCGGCGCGCGCGTCTCGGGCCCCGTGCGCGTAGGGGATCCGCTCACCTTGCTCATATACATGAGGAGCTCTTATGGTGAGATCTTTGAGATAACCTCATCTTAATGTAATTGTTTCGTAATTATTGTTACAGATTGTACGCACGTAGACATAGGCAGATATAGATGAGTGTAAAAATGGGTAGATAGGTTATATGCGTTACAAAAGTGGCACGAGAAATCTGATCAAAGTGAAAGTTTGAAATGTTTTTCTCAGGAAACACCAGAGACAGACAAGGGCATTTCCTCTGATCGGGTTCAATAAAATTCCTACGGAGACTGAGTGTATTGGTATTGTATACATTTTCAATGATCGCATGTCTAGCAAGCCAGAGGTAACTGTACGTTATTATGTAAAAGTGACATGAGAACTAATTGTAACATCAATTTTATGTGAGATAACCTGAATCAATGAAATACCGTAACACCCGTACGTAAGAGCAAGGGCGGAAAATTTAACGGTGTACCCGTTCCGATCGCGTGCCTTCTTCCAATGTTCAGCAAATTTTTGAGTTCGTTGATCCGAACTCTTGAAAACAGTTGCGGATTGATGTCGTTGACTCAGTTAAAGTGTGTCAGTAACTCGGTTTAAGTTGAAGGATGTGTCCGTTTCATTTCAGATGGATTTGACATCGTCGTCAACGATTGCTTCGCGCATAACGGGGCGGCCAAGCGGATTCAGCTCATCGACGAATACGGGTAGGTAAATATTTACAGGTTTCTGCTTACAGGGCTAGTTACGTTGTGGCAAATCTTTCGTTGTTACTCGTAGTAGTACGTAGTATCCTCTGTAAAAAAGCAATATGAATTCGTCAGCATAAAAAGTCCTACATTTATGAAGACCTAATTATCAATCACTTTCCACCTGATATTGATGCCCCAATTAAAAAATTAACCCCAACTAAAGAAGTTAAGTACCTACCTAAGTAGAAATTTTGTAAGAAAAATATGTACCACAGACAAAATTCCACCGTGTAATCAATAAAATTCAATTCTTCGGGTTGAAGCGGTTTCTGTCTATGGTGATAATTGCTGCCTTCATAATCATTTTCAATTACTATGTGAGGGGATCAATTATCACCACAAAATATCTTTCTTTAACAGAATACTAGCTAACTCAGGCTAGCTGTAAGTAATTATGACATCAAGTTCGAATAAGGGTCTCCACACATGATCGACTTTTTGATCGATTTCCTCACTGCAAATCATGGACCAAATCAAAGAAAAGGAATACAATACAGTTTAATAATTAAAATGCTAAGTAAAACTAAGTTATTGTGGAACTGCTCCTTTACACATAGGCATTCATTATAAGAAAATCCCGCGAAAACCATAGAATCGGTCAAGTTGGTCACAAAACTCGTGAATTGGTCGTTCGTGTACCAACAGCCTTAAGCCAACTTTTTCTTTTGATTGCAGGTGTCCGGTGGATGACAAATTGATTTCACGGTTCCGCGGCTCTTGGTCCGAGTCGGGCGTGTTCGAGACGCAAGTGTACGCGTATATGAAGACCTTTAGGTTCACCGGGTCGCCGGCGCTATACATCGAGTGCGATGTCAGGATGTGCCATGGCCGATGTCCGGTACCTAATTACATTCTGTTTTTTTTTTTTTAAATTATAGGCGGACAAACAGACATACAGACATTTTATTGTTAAACCAAATAGATGCATAATATGATGCGCTCATAGCCTTGTTTCGCGACGATCGGATGAGGTATAAGTTATCTTTGCATATTCGGTATTGATTTATTATTACAAGTCCGGTAGGGTGACCGCTAGTAGCAAAATTTATTTGCGTCTCAGTGCTTCGGAGGGCATGTTAGGCCGCTGGATATTTTGAATTGTCGAGAGTAAACCTTGTCGAAGACCTTCGGGTGACTTGAAAATTGTTGGCACTGGGTTGGCCACTAACCCCGAGACGCAGCGGCTAGTCACGGTGAGTGACACTGAATGCCGAACCGCAGGTCCCGGATTCGAATACGGAGCCGAGACAGCCGGCCGAGACAGATATTCATTTCACAGGTACTCGTGTCATGGATAAATGTGGAACACATATATTGTGACGTTACCTACTTGGGTGGTTTAATTGAAACACTGCAAGTAGGGCGTCCACAAAAATAACATTTATTGAAATTAAATTACTGTAGCTCAGTAGGGGTCGGGGTTGGTGCCGGGTCTGGTTTGATCCGCTTTGAAGTCGGGCTAGTACTCCCCTGGGTGATTCGTAGGTCCACGCGGCTGGTAGGTCCAACACAGCACCCGTCAACTGCCCTGCAGTTATCCTCGATTCCAGGGTTCCCGTCCAACGGTTCCGGAACGTGGAGTTAAGTATGGGATATGCTCTTTAAACTCGAAGTTGCACCCTGGAAATGTGGACGTCATGCCATGAGTGCTGGTGGTGATCATCCGTGACCATGAACACCGCGGAGGAGAACCCGACAGCAGTTGGTGCGAGTGTTCATGGTCAGAACGAGTAAAATAAAAATACATACAAAAGAAATACGCAAAAGAAAAGAAAGAAACAAAAGAGATCAATTAGAAAATGATTTGAATTACATATTTCACTGAAACTTTCAACAAAAGAAAATGGCGGCGGCCATGCCACATGGCATGCCGTGATTAAATTTTACACTACTTATTACGTTTACAAAATGTTCGACACTTACCCTATTGGGGTGCAAGAAGTATTTATTATTTATTAATCGAAGAAGTCGATTTAATAAAAGAAATATATATAATATCTTCACGGAATGCGTGAGACGGTACTGTAGCAACGGAGTGCATTCCGTGTGCCCTGAACGAGAGCTCGGCGAAAATGGCCGATGGATGCCCGGCCGGCGGCGCGCGCGGCCGGCGAGCCCGGCTCGCCCCGCCGCCCGCGCACCCCGCGCGCCGTCTAACGGGATATTAATGCGTCGCGACGTTCCGTATAGTTTTAATTCGTATATTTAAGAGTATATATTCGTGCAACGTTACAGTACCCCGCGCGCCACGAAGGATTTTATTACTATAAAATAAAATCCTAACTAATTGAGAAAAAAAAAAATTAATACGTTTTAAAAAAAAATTACTATGAAGGAATATCAAAAATTGTAACGGTGACACGGATATATATTATAATTATTAAAGTTATGTATTAAGACCAACTAATTTTAAGTCTTTAATATGCCAAGTACCCAAGCATTTGCCTGACATGTCTTCTAGGACGTAGACAAGAGGCGACCGCTTCTCAGTAACCTTACATTTTATATACTTCGGAGCTAACTTTTTACAGAAAAATTTATCTTTATCGCTAAGTACGTAAGCACGTTTATACACAATATCACCTACGTTATATTCGAAAGGTTTCCTCCGAAGATTATAATGTGCAGAATTCTTGGCGTGTGCGTGGTAAAGTGATTTTTGTACCTGATCAAAAATGGAGCTCAACAAACCAAGGTTTTCCGCATAAACATCACGAGGTAAAAACAAAATTTCATCACCCAAATCATTATCAGTGTAATGAGAACCGCAAGTAACTAACTCCCGTCCAAAGACGAGAAAAGAGGGCGTAAATCCTGTGGCCTCATTAACTGAGTTATTTATGGCGAATTGAACGCTAGGGATAAACGTATCCCATGATCGGTGGTCGCTATCCACAAAAGTAGAGATACAAGTTATAATGGTCTTATTATATCGTTCCACCGTGTTTACCTGTGGGGTATATTTGGGCGTGAAAAAAACGTTAGGAATATTATATTTTTTGAAAAGAGCGTTTGTATCACCACTAATGAATTGAGAGCCATTGTCAAGTAAAATAGTCTGAGGGACACCATGGACTAAGAAAATTTGTTCCTCTATGATCTTGATTATAGTTTGTGACGTTGCCTTTTTGATCGGATAAATGTGACAAAACTTTGAGAAACAGCAAGTGATAACTAAAATGTAACAATTTTGTTTTCGAGTTATGGGTAAAGGCCCCATAAGATCGATCGACAACATCTGATAAGGTCGAGAACACTGCTTAGGGCGTCCCATTTCTCCAAGAGTCGTATGATTTTGTATTTTGTACTCCAGGCAGATGGAACAAGAACTTACGAAATTTGCTATATCACGATACATGCCTGGCCAGTAATACCTGAGCGCAACGCGTCTGTACGTTTTGAAAATTCCTAAGTGACCAGCCGTTGGTTCATTATGGTTTTCAGCGATAACAGTCTCTCTAAACTCGGATGGAACAACCTCCTTCCAAGAAAATTCCGAAGTTAAATTATGAAATTTGTTTTTAGACAGTCTAAATAATGTGTTATTTTTAATAAAAAAATTTGGAAATTTTTGAGGGTTAGTGCGACATGAATTAAAAATGTTTTTATACCAAGAATCAGACGTTTTTAAGAAACAACCTGATGTACTTATCGCGTTAACAGGAACCGATCTGGAAAGAGCGTCAGGAATAACATTGTCAACGCCGCGACGATGCTTAAGTTCGAAGTTAAACGCAGATAGTCGAACACCCCAGCGAGCTAACCTTCCAGTGGGATTATTTAGCGACAAGAACCATTTTAGTGCACTGTGATCCGTGTACACTGTAAAAGGTTGCCCATTCTCTAAATAACATCTCCAGTGTTCTAAGGCGGTTATCACGGCTAAGGTTTCACGTTCCGTTATGCTATAATTCTTTTCTGCCGCTGACAATGACTTGCTCATATAAGCAATTGGGTGCTCCTTACCATTTATGGTTTGGGTCAACATAGCCCCCACACCATAATTGCTGGCATCGGTATGCACTTCGAAAGGCTTGTTGTAATCAGGGCAGGAAAGAACAGGAGCGGAAACCAAACATTCCTTGAGCTTTCGGAATGCAGCATCAGCCTCTTCAGACCAGATGAATGGTGGTCCACCTTTTTTTTTAGAGGTCAACTTATTGAGTGGGCCTGCTATAGTGCTGAAGTTGGGGACAAAACGTCGATACCAAGTAGCTGTCCCAAGAAAGCGTTTAATATCCTTACGACAAGAAGGTGTCGGATAATCAAGGATAGCTTGTACTTTCTCTGGATCGGTACGAAGTCCACAGCTGTCAACAACATAACCTAAATATTTAAGTTGACTCCGAAAGAATTGACATTTGTCCAAGTTGATTGTTAGGTTGGCTTGTTTTAACTTTTCGAAGACCCTGAGTAAAAGAGAAACATGGGAGTTGAAGTCGTTCGAGACGATAATAATGTCGTCAAGGTATGCGAAGACTTTGAGGTCAAATTCCCTAAAAAGCATATCAACTAACCGTTGCTGCGTGGCTGGTGCATTGGTTAATCCAAAAGCTGTTCGTTTGAAACGCATCGTTCCACGACCTTGTACATAGAATGCCGTTTTATCCCGGTCCTCTGTAGCGATAGGTATTTGCCAAAACGCCTTAGACAAATCGATGCTAGAAAGGTAGCGAGCGTCGCGAAGATTGTCCAAGATTTCCGACACATATGGCAAACTATATGCATCACGTTTGGTTACCGAGTTTAATTTGCGACTGTCAAGACATAGACGAGGTTGACCATTCTTTTTGGTGACAATAAGAACTGGTGACGACCAAGCACTTTCACAAGGCTCGATTACGTCAAGGCTTAACATCTCGTCAACCTGTTCAACAAGAATACGCTGTTTTTCGGGAGAAAGGCGATAATAACGTTGCCGAATAGGTTGTGCGTCTCCTGTATCAATTCGGTGAGTAATTAAATTAGTTTTACCTAGGCCCTTTATTTCCGAAGAGATGTCCTTAAATTTACCTATAATGTTATCTGCTATAGATTTTTGTGATGGATTTAAATGATTGTAGGCTTGAATAAAAGTAGGCTGATCTGAGCCAAGGCTACTGTTAGAAACTGCTGTATTAGAAAAGGTAATACTCGTCAAGTGCTTAGGAAAAAGATTAAACTTGTACCAAAAATCTATCCCTAATATGAGATCAATATTAATGTCTGGTACAATGAAACCTTTGATAGTGTGAAATTGATTTTCATAATTGATAGGTAAATTCATGTAGCCAATACTATTCATGATTTGACCACCTGCAGCTGTAACGGTTATACAATAGTCTGTGTGTAATATAAGACCCTGTTGCAATAAGTGTTCATAAATTTTATTGTTAATTATAGTTACAGCTGAACCGGAATCTAACAAGCCAAATAATTTTGAATTATTAATTTTTATAGGTGCATAAGGTCTATTATCATTTTTTGGTTGGGTTTGCAGAATTGTAGCGGTTTTATAGGAACTGAAAAAGAATTTAATCGTTTCTAGCCATTTCTTCCAGTCTTCGCTATCAAAATTTTTATGAGACCAACAATTCTGCAACGCTACTAGTTTTTTGAAGTAGAAGGTTTATTTTTATTGCAGTTCGGACAATCTGGTGTCTTAACATTTTCGTGACCACAAATAAAACAAAATATTTTATCTTTGTTTCCCTTGCATTGCCGAAGATTGTGGGTATTGTCACGACACCTAGGGCAGAAAAAGGTCTTCGGAGTAGATGATGACTGCGTTGCATGTATATATTTATTATTAAGATTTTTATTATAATTAAAATGTAAATATTTATTTTGATTTTGATTTGAATTATTTTGAAAGCTATTTATCTTATTTGTTATGGGACCCGTGTAAGCAAATTCGGGTGCCAAGGTATCCGAAGTCTTTTTAGGAGGTTCACGAAAACCAGAAAGACGCGCTTGTATGTTCTCATAATTACGGCATAACGATTTCAAGGTATCAATGTCTTTTATTTCTGGAGCGGAAGCTAAGGTATTTGCGTAACATGGCCTTATGTTATGCAGAATTATTTCCAATCGGTCTTCATTAGAAGGCGGGTGCGATAATCGAGAAAATAATCCAGAAATAATTGATAAATAAATAGTAATACTTTCAGTTTCCCCTTGAGTCCTAGCCCGTATTTCAGAAAGCAACTTGTAGTCGTAGTCCGCTTTATCAAAATCTGATTTTAGTAAAGAAACCAGATCATTCCAGTCAGTAACCTTATCCTTAATTCCACGAAACCAGTGTAACGCATCGCCGACGAAAATTTCTGTGGCAAATGACAGTAATTTAGAATTCGAAATATTCCTGGCGGCACTAACTTCTGTAATACGTTGAATGAACGCACGGACACAAGTTTTACCATCAAATTTAATTTTAGCGAGCTCACTAGTATCGCTACGGTCACATGAAACACTAATATTTAAAGGTGAAGTTAACTGTTGAGGCTCCGGCTTAGATGAGGACGACGACGAAGGAATTAAGGAATCAAAGTCATTATCCTTTATTAAGTTATACTGACTATATAAGTTTTTAAAATCTGCAACGCAAGTATCATAGTCCTTCTTTGTCTTATCATCAGATGTTATACGATTAAGTCTATGATATAGGTGATGTAAAAGATTTTGTATACGTAACAGCACGTTTCTATCAATATGTGAATCAAAAAGTGATTTTAATTTCGTTAAGGCCTCACGAACTCCTTTCAAATCTTCGGAGGTAGGAAGAGCGCTTTCGAGAATATCCGTTGAAGGGAAAAGTGGACCAAATTTAGTAATTTGTTGACGTAATTCCTTTACAGTATTACTAGGTGTAGCACCTCTAATCAGTACTTCGTACTCTAATTCGGATTTTTGAAGTGACAAAAATTTCACCGGATACTCCATATTTAAAAAAAATTAAAAAAAAAATTCAATGAGAAAATGTGAAGAAAAAAAAATATGCACCACAATAAGGAAGTATTGAACACTTTAAACTAAAACTACTTCGTTCTGTTACAAAAAAAGGAACAACGTTATGGTTGGCAAAATAAAAAGCTGCAAAAAAATAATTAAGCACTAATAAAAATAAAACAACAATAGAAATAAGCTAGAAGAAATATGCAACTAATGTGTATTTGAATTAAGTAGCTAAATATCTTAAAATAACAAATACAAAAAAAATATAATTTAGGTAAAATAATATAATATAATTGTGTGCTCGACAGTACTTCAACTTGCATTAATAAATACTTATTGTTATGTTTGCACAATTACACGATTGCACGAAATTTGTGGACACGCGGTAAGCGCATGCGCATGGAACAACTCGAAGACAATAACAATAATATCCTAGCAATAAAGATACAGACAAGGTGTTACAGTTTTCAATATAGGAAATGTTGTAATGTATGAAGTACTGATTTAATTATAATTCAAGGTACACATTAGTTACGGGCAACCAAAAAATAAAGTGAAACGTTTTACAAAGAAAAGAAAAGAAACAAAAGCACTCAACTACTAAGCGAAGCAAGACCAAACCCTTCTACTGCTACTAAACTAAGAAACCACGTTGAGGGCGCCAGTGTGACGTTACCTACTTGGGTGGTTTAATTGAAACACTGCAAGTAGGGCGTCCACAAAAATAACATTTATTGAAATTAAATTACTGTAGCTCAGTAGGGGTCGGGGTTGGTGCCGGGTCTGGTTTGATCCGCTTTGAAGTCGGGCTAGTACTCCCCTGGGTGATTCGTAGGTCCACGCGGCTGGTAGGTCCAACACAGCACCCGTCAACTGCCCTGCAGTTATCCTCGATTCCAGGGTTCCCGTCCAACGGTTCCGGAACGTGGAGTTAAGTATGGGATATGCTCTTTAAACTCGAAGTTGCACCCTGGAAATGTGGACGTCATGCCATGAGTGCTGGTGGTGATCATCCGTGACCATGAACACCGCGGAGGAGAACCCGACAGCAGTTGGTGCGAGTGTTCATGGTCAGAACGAGTAAAATAAAAATACATACAAAAGAAATACGCAAAAGAAAAGAAAGAAACAAAAGAGATCAATTAGAAAATGATTTGAATTACATATTTCACTGAAACTTTCAACAAAAGAAAATGGCGGCGGCCATGCCACATGGCATGCCGTGATTAAATTTTACACTACTTATTACGTTTACAAAATGTTCGACACTTACCCTATTGGGGTGCAAGAAGTATTTATTATTTATTAATCGAAGAAGTCGATTTAATAAAAGAAATATATATAATATCTTCACGGAATGCGTGAGACGGTACTGTAGCAACGGAGTGCATTCCGTGTGCCCTGAACGAGAGCTCGGCGAAAATGGCCGATGGATGCCCGGCCGGCGGCGCGCGCGGCCGGCGAGCCCGGCTCGCCCCGCCGCCCGCGCACCCCGCGCGCCGTCTAACGGGATATTAATGCGTCGCGACGTTCCGTATAGTTTTAATTCGTATATTTAAGAGTATATATTCGTGCAACGTTACAATATATATGTATAAATAAATGCATCACTTACAAGTCTCCAACAAAATACCTAACAAAACTGATGCACAACAAATTACTATGAGCTTTATTACCTATTTGTGCATAATTTCAGTCCCAGCCGTGTCATTGGCGCAACATGAAGAGCGTGAAACGGCGTTCAGTGGAAGCAGAGGCCGCCAGCGTCGCGCCGCGCCTCTCGGAGAACATCTCGCTGTTCCAGTCCCTCAGGGTGCTCCAGGAAGGCGAGGACGATGATGAACTCACGTCCAGCTCAGGTTTGTACACAAGTGACATGCGTCGATCGGACGTGTTAGTGAAGCAACGTTGGGCGAGTTCGATATGATGTGGACGGGTGACCGCTAGTGGAAAATTGCATGGACGTTCGTGCTTCGAAAAGCATGATAAGCCATCAGTCCCGGTTGTTCTCAATCGTAAAACAATCGTTAAGCCTTGGCTTGAGAATATTTTACCACGTAGGTATACAAAAATCTTCGTAAAATAAATGATAGAATATGTACTTACTTATGATTTTACTGGATTTATTTTAAACATAAAAGTATTCAGGGGCCCCAAGGGGTAGGCAGAGATGTGACACATCCACTTTTCACCAGTTATGTTTAGGTGCTATGTAATAGGTGGTAAGTCTATATCTGTACCGGGCACGGATCCAAACACCTAGCTATTTCTAGGAATTTCAACATAGAATTTATACTATTAAATAATTTTTTTTATCAAAAAGCTTTTTATAACTTTTATTTTTATTTTCGTGCATTGTCATCGGAACCAAATGTGTATGCCGAATTTCAGCAAACTAGCATTGAAGGCCTTAATGTGCGTATTTTTGTGTGTGCTTTAAATTAAAATATTTCAATCTAAGTATAAACATTTACTTAGTTAATTATTTTCTCTTTTTTTATTATTTTTAATGTTTTACTCCTATTTTGTTTACATGCCATAGCATTCTCACCAACACCCGGGGCTAACTGGTAGAAAATACTTTATCTGTTCTGTGGAAAATACCATATGGCATTATGTGTGCCCTTTGTAACCTTTTTTTACAAAAATTTAAAAAAAAAGGTATTTATAGCACGTTAATTAACTAAGCTTTTTTCAGGTGCTGCGGACGGTCAAACCTGTATGAAGACCTCAGCACTGTCCGCCATGGTGGTATCCTGTGGCATCCTCATTGCCGCTTTGCTGGGCGCACTGTTGGTAGCCGCCCGTGGTTGGCGCCGAAGCGAGACCAGGGCACCTATCCACGCGTATGTGCCTCATAAGGGACGGATCAAGTAAATTGGACAGTTATGTGCATGGACATCAATAGATCACGGTTAAATTGTGGTCGACTGCGAGTTTTAGATCAATAATTTATTTATAAAACAACTAAGTATGTGTTGAAAGTAACATCCTTTGTAAGGATAAGATGATCTACACATATGAAAAATACCGTATTATTTATTTTCGATTTTAACCAGTGTTCGATCATACAATGGTGTATTGTCATGACATTAATTTGATTGTGTAAAAACTCTATATGTAGAACAAAAACGTGGTTGAAATCAAGTTGTATTTCTGATTTTTTTTCAGGAGATTGTTCTTTAATTCACATGTGTACCGAAAACATTATTACATACCTACAATATTCATACAATAGTTATTCTGTCAACCAATTCTTGTATACCAATTTTTATGCGAGTTATATAAAAAAAAACACTAACTTATAATTCTTCAAATTTCAATGCTTTAACTTTAGTTTCGTAACATAATAAGTTATAGTAATAGTTAATTCATAACTTATCCGTCGATTTGATTAGTAGAGCTCATGTAGTATTTAATAAGTCCACAACACCAATGGTTTTTATATTAAAGTACTGAAAAACTAGAAGTAAGTATAATGACAAATTGTGAGGATTTGTATTTTTTATGAAAATGTGTCTCCTCCTTTTTGCCCTTTATTTTAAGAAACGCCACTCGTTATTGTGATACGAACTTAGTATTTAATATAAGATACGACATATTTTTGAGTGATAAAAATATGTAGTTAAGAAAGATAATTCACTAATTGAAACAAAGAAATTTTAAAACCCAACCCAGAAAAATAAATTTCATTCCGATTTTCATTGAAAGGAAAGAAAAACGTGTTTATTATGAACAATTTTGTTCCAGTACTTACCTAAAATCTAATATAAATTAATTAAGCTTACAGTAATTAAGCTTATAGTATTACTTATTTAATAATTTATGCACAAGTAGCATTTTAATCTGTAAATAATAGTGGAAGGCTTTGTTTATAGTTAGGTATTTTCTTATTTTTGTACTTTAATAATACAAATTAATAAGTTATCTTGGTTGTTATAATTCTTTCCCGTTCCTTATAGTATCAATAGTCCAATGGCTCGCGCGATTCATTATGATCGATAAGTTAAGCAACGACAGGCGCGGTTGGTTTGTGAAAGGGACCCACTAGTGGCGCTACCGTGGCACGTTAAGCCGTCGGTCCCGGTTGTTTTCAAAGGTATAAACAATCGTTAAGCTTTGTAACCTTCAGGTGGCTTGAGAACATTCGACACTGGGTTGACCACTAACCGTAGTGAACTGATATGGCTATCATACGAAGTCAAGGATGAAATTAAAAAAAAGCAGTTGATAAAACAACAGTGTATATATTATTATGATAATATTTGTAAAAAAAACACAAGATTACACTGTTAAATCAAACACACACGCAAAAATGCTTAACAAAAGTAGAAATTCGTTGCAGACAAAACTAAAATATAAAACACGTAACAAGTAATGCTTTGATACATTTGATTAATATTTAAATACTGTCATGATTTGTTCATAGTTGATTTTACTTTTTTTTATACATAGGTAATCCGTTACAATACACATTATTTTTCAATCGTGGTGGGTAGTTTTTGTAGAATATCTTTCAGGTATTTAATGGCACCGTCTAATATTTGTACTTCACATTCTTTTTGCAGCTGTACGTTTTTCCTGAAAAATAATAAAATATCACTGGAAACGAATGGTTAAGACTAAAGACTAACCAATATAACTTTTGGTCTTGTATATTTTGCAGTTCTCAATAATGCAAATAAATTATGGTGAATCCAAAAAAACTGCTTACTATATCATACAAAAGCTTTGCTTACAATAACATCAAATTAATTCACAACCGCTCAAAGGCGCCCAATTCGAGTCATCATCAGTCGATATAACTGTGGTTCTGCTCTGACGAAACATTCACAAGAAATTTTCTCTGAATTCTCATCTCAGCAGAAGCTAGCCTCAATTTGACCAGAGACTGATTATACAGGTGACGAGTTTGTATAGCCAACAGCCCAGTAACTATTCAACTCTCCTCTCTCTCGAGGGGGTTTGGGTTCAATCCCAAACTGCACGCACCTATAACTTTTCTATGTTATGTGTATATGAAGTCAAATGTCATCTGCTGCAACGGAGAAGAAAAACATCGTGAGGATGCCTGAGAGATCTACATAATGTTCTCGGCTAGTTATGATTAGATCAACAAATCAATCAGGACTTTCGTGACACAGAGCGACGTGGTAACTTGAATGCTACTGACATACTGACATCTTTATTTATTTATATATTCATGTACACGACAAACAACAAATCCATACTATACTAATATTATAAATGTGAAAGTGTGTTTGTTTGTTTGTCCAGCTTTCACGTCGCAACGAAGCTATTATATGGTATGGTTTTTGTGTGTGGCGATAGTGAGGAGGGTGGAGAGTGACGTAGGCTACTTTTTACCGCTTATTTGTTATTTGCTAGATATTTAGTTCCGGATGTTGTTCATAGATGGCGTTAGTAAAATTTAGTTAAGTAGTTAGTAGGTATAGTAGTTAAGTAGTTAGTATCTTTAAATCGTGGAACTGTCACTATTCATCCACCACAAATGTGTCATGTATGATAAACAACTCAATTCCCTTTGACCTCTATTAATCTGTTAATCTGTGACTCTCTGTTTTCTTGACCACGCGGGCGGAGCCGCGGGCAAAAGCTAGTACCAGAATAAATAGTAATTTAGTACATCTTTCGTAACTGCGTAGTCACATCCTTACGAAAGAGTTGAAACAGTAATTTGGAGGGGTTATGTTATCTAAGTTTATCTATTTATCTCTACCTGTGTATAGAATCGTGTTTCTCCTCAGTGTCCTTGTAAGAAGCCCGTACGAGCCCGCACCGCGTGAGGAGGTAGGTGTACGCGCGCCGGTCGACCTCCGCGCCCACGGCGGCCGAACTGGCCGTGTCGGACGACACTAGCTCGCCAGGCAGGCCCTGGCTCGACCACTGTGTCAGCTCATCTGTAATAGAATAGATAAAATTTAATATAATAAAATAACTTTTGCAAAACTTCTTTTCTTTACTGTGTTCTCCTGTGTTCTTTTTCTGGTGCAATAAATGATATTGTATTGTATTGTATTATTGTATAAAATATGTTATTTGAGGCATACAGGCGCACACAATAAAATTACAAACACGAAGTCTATATATATAAAAGGAGAAGGTGACTGACTGACTGACTGACTGACATATCAACGCAGGGCCTAAACTATAAGGGTTAGAAACTTGAAATTTTGCACAGGGGTTCCTTTTATAACGTAGGGGAGCACTAAGGATTTTTGAAAATTCACTCCCTAAGGGGGTAAAACGGGGGTGCAAAGTTAGTATGAAACTTTGCCGTTTTTGAAGTCAAGTGGGCAACCCGAACGCGTGCAGACTTCGTTAATGACTCTAATTCTACGCGAGCGAAGCTGCGGGCGTCCACTAGTATTAACATAAAAATGAAACATTGGACACACTTCACTACTTAAAATATAAGTTAAGTTTTCCATCACCTCTAATGTTGTTGTTGAAAATTGATATTGGTAAAATAACGTAACTTTGAAAACCATAAACCTTGATTAACATCCGGAATTGCCCCAGCATACTCCACCACGCTGCTCCAATGCGAATTGGTGATGGGTTAGTTGCCAACCCAGTGTCGAATGTTCTCAAGCCACCCGTAGGTCTTCGACAAGGCTTTAACGACTATTTCCCACATTAAAAACAACCGATGGCTTAACGTGCACTAAGAAGCACAGTAGCGTTAATGAAATTTTGCCACAGGCCCATCAACAACCGACCGCGCCCGTCGATGCTTAACTCTTTCGACCACATTGAATAGATGTGAGCCATTGGGCTATGGACGCTACGACTGGTTAGTACCACTATGGTTAATATTGAATATCCCTATAAGAGCAATCACACGGACGCCTGTTGGTCAAATATGTTAAACTATCTGACTCCGAAGCGGCACGTTAAGCCGTCGGTCCGAATTGTTTTAAATTGTAAAAAGAATCGTTAAACTTTGCCAAAGACCTTCGGGTGTTTTGAGAACATTCGATTCTAGACCTCCCGCAGCTCTAGCTGTTGGAAAGACACGTGCCCAACAGTGGGACGTCTATGGGTAGCATGGGTTGTAGCAGTATGGCTGTATCTGACGCTGACCAAGTCAAGTTTAGCAGTACTTAGCAGAGCCAGCAAGAGTCGCTATAACTCATGCCTTGCATGGATACTTTTCCGTGTCAATATTCTCGCAACTTTAATCTGTAGACAGTAGCAAGCATTTTAAGAGCCTTTAGATCTACCCACCTTGGTTCATATTGAATATCCGTATGAAAGCGAGAAGCTCGGGGCTGATGGGCGCCGGCTGGCGGCACAGGTTGAACTGGGTGACGCCGGCCAGGCCGAGCTTGGTCAGCAGGGCGAGCTTGGTCTCGCGCAGGGGGTCGCTCGAGCTCACCCCCAGCGCCAGGGAGAGGCTGTCGTGCTGGTTGTTCGGATACACAAACCTACGACAATAGTATATTTCATTACAAGTGCGGAAAGCCTGTCATTGCAAAGAGTTCCGACAAATGTCTACCCGAGCCAAAGGCGAGGGTTGACAGTCGGAACAAGTTGCAATGACGGTTCCGCACGTGTACTGAACAACTATTTTTAATACAGTTGAGTTAAAATGAAGCAATTTAATAAAATAATAAAAACACAAACTAAACTCGCAAAGAAAATTTTTGGAAAATGGCGCCAACCGTAAAAGAATACTTTTTGTTTTCTTCACCCATTCTGGGTAGTCAAATGGAACTATGCCCATACAGCTAAGTCTTCAGTAGAATTTTTTTATTGACATGAAATTTAATGAGATGAAATGAAATCCGATATTGAAACAAGTTAGTAGCTTCTTTTTAGAAATATTTGCATGAATCATAAAAACTTCTATGAATTTTTTTTTTTAGTAAAACTTCGTGGTTGGTTTTTTCTTTTTAATAGACATTATTTTGACAGTTGGGAAAGAGAACGCAAGCACGAGTGTGTAATAGCTCACTTCCCGAACGCTGTACGTCCCTGTAATACGCTACTTTTTGAGCAACTGTATTAAAATAGTATATTTCGCTACAAGTGCGGAAAGCCTGTCATTGCAAAGAGTTCCGACAAATGTCTACCCGAGCCGAAGGCGAGGGTTGACAGTCGGAACAAGTTGCAATGACGGTTCCGCACGTGTACTGAACAACTATTTTTAATACAGTTGCGAAAAAATTAAGCAATTTGATAAAATAATAAAAACACAAACTAAACTCGCAGCGAACATTTTTGGAAAATGGCGCCAACCGTAAAAGAATACAGAGTATTGAAGAGATTTTTTTTTGTTTTCTTCACCCATTCTGGGTAGGTAAAGGGAACTATGCCCATACAGCCAAGTCTTCAGTAGAATTTTTTTATTGACATGAAATTTAATGAGATGAAATGAAATGAAACCTAACCTAATTCATTGAATCAAATCATTAAATCTGATATTGAAACAAATTAGTAGCTTCTTTTTAGAAATATTTGCATGAAACATAAAAACTTCTATGAATTTTTTTTTCGTGGTTGGTTTTTTCTTTTTAATAGACATTATTTTGACAGTTGGGAAAGAGAACGCACGAGTTCGGAAAAGGTAAAGAAAAAGCACGAGTGTGTAATAGCTCACTTCCCGAACGCTAAACGTCCCTGTAATATGCCACTTTTTGAGCAACTGTATTAAAAAAATATTTGTTTGACGGGCCCGTTGGCGCAGTCGGTGGTGACTCTTCCTGTTGCGCCAGGAGTCGTAGGTTCGAATCCTACTCAGGACAAACATTCGTGTGACGAACACTTGTGTTTGTTGTGTCTGGATGTTAATATTATCTATTTAAGTATGTATTTAAAAATATCTATGTTCGTATATCAGTCTCTGACACCCATATTACAGACTCGCGTCTACTTTGGGGTCAGATGGCAGTGTGTGAGAATGTCCAAGATATTTTTTTTTTTTTGGTGAGTTCATCGCATTATGAAGATCATTGAAGCAGACTGCTAGTAGTAACGTAAGTAAAAAATATGTCGGTTACAGATACGTTAATACGCGTAAGTATTCTTGATAACTATGATAATCGCCTACTGTATAACTAGTGACTGTTACCCATTGTGTAGGAACAGGTCGTGGTTGGAGCGCGCCCCGTAGTATATGAATATTTGTTCGCCAGCCTTGAAGTCGCGAAGAGCGAAGCACTCGCCGCGGCCCAGCTCGGCGTTGTAGTCCGTCGTTATCTGATATTGTAATAATAATCGAATAAGCCACTCACAGTGTACGGCACAGCCAAGTAAGCGGTGACAGCCCAGCGGCTATCGAACTCGCCTCTCACTCGAGCGGTCCGGGTTCAAACCCGTGGCACGCACCAATGACTTTTCTAAGTTATGTGCGTTTTAAGAAATTAAATGTCACTTGCTTTAACGGTGAAGGACACATCGTGAGGAAACCTGCATGCCTGAGAGTTCATCATAACGTTCTTGAAGGTATGTGAAGTCTGCCAATCCGCACTTGGCCAGCGTGGTGGACTAAGGCCTAATCCCTCCCATTCTGAGAGGAGACCCGTGCCCAACAGTGGGACGTCTATGGGTCGCAGCGAGCGTGTACGGCACTGAACCCACTCATCGCCGCGCGTGACATATACAGGCACGCTGCGACCCATAGAAGTGCCATTGCTGGGCACGGGTCTCCCCTACAGACACTGCTGCGGGAGGTCTAGAGCGTACTCCACCACGCTGCTCCAATGCGGATTGGTGGAGGGATTAGTGGCCAACCCAGTGTCGAATGTTCTCGAGCCACCCGAAGGTCTTCGACAAGGCTTAACGACTGTTTCCAGCATTGAATACAACCGGGACCGACGGCTTTACGTGACCTCCGAAGCACGGTACCGTCCATGAAATTTTGCCACAAGCGGTCACCCATCCACAAACCGACCGCGCCCGTCTTTGCTTAACTCTTTCGATCACATTGAAAGCACTCTAGCCATTGGGCTATGGACGCACACAGGTACGCTTATATAAAATTTAATGAGAAATAAGTGACCTTGAACCATTTTCTTCATGTGCTATTTTCTATATTTCTTTCAACCTTCCTTGAGAGTATTCTTAAAATTACTTATAGATGCTGCAAATATGTATACATATTTAAAAAATCTTCATCGTTTCATACATAGGCTACTTTTAAGTAAAATGCAAGTATCCTTTAGAATAAGGGAGACAGCATTTTTTTATTTATTATATTTATTAGTAATATATTAATGTTCGAACATATTATTAAATATTCACAAGTTTTACCAAAAAATAATGCAAAACATTATAATATTTAGGAGGAAGAATTCGGAATGAATTGCTAGATACATGACAAACAACTAATTAAAGTTGTTCATTGATTTTATTGGCTGTTAAAGTATCAATATGGTCAAAAGGAGATTTTAGGAATGTTGTTGTTGGAATAACCTACAATCTTTAAAAGACAAATTTATGTGTTATGGTCTCACCTTGCCGTGTTCATGATTGCACATATCCCATAGAGGTATAAAAGCTGTCGTATTTGTATTGGAAAGTTGGATATTATTTTGTCTTGTCATTACAGTTGAAACCGCCCATCTGAAATTGAAACAAATAAATTTCTTTAATGCCATACAAATCTTTTCTTTGTAAAGGAATCGAACGATTATCTATGTTACGTAACTAATGAATTCAGCCTAAGTTGCATCTACTACATTAACTCGGCATTTCATTTTCCTGAATAATTTGAGTTACGGCTAAATTTTTAACGAATTCTGTATAAAAACACAATACCGTTTCGGTAATAATTCATAGAGTTAGTTGAAAAATGTCAAAGAGCTATGGAGCGAAGTCTCTTGAGCATTAGGCTGGTGGACAGGATTCTAAGCATTGATATTCGCAAAAAAACAAATTTAATCGATGCTCTAAAGTATGCTCAGAAACAAAAGTGGCGATGGGCTGGCCACCTAGCACGCACGTCGGACCAGAGATGGACCAAATCAGTCACAGAATGGCGGGGACCAGGGACAAAGCGCGCGATAGGGAGACCACTCGAAAGATGGATAGACGAGGTGGAAACGATTGGCGGAAAAAATTGGATTGAAAGTGCACAAAATAGAGAAACCTGGCAAGCTCTGGAGGAGGCCTTTACCCGAAGAGGGGTCCTCAAGATAACTTAATTTATAGACATGACAAGACACATTTATGACATTTTAATTAATATAGTATAGACAAGCACTGCAACTCTGACTCTAATGTTTAACAAAATGACATATGTACATTGAAAATTACATTAAACTTTGACATTATCTTATTATATTATCATAACGATTGACATTATATTATCGAACGATTGATGACATTATCTTATTTTATTATATTGACCAAGTGCTATTGACTAAAGTGCAGTCTGTGTCTGAGAACTATGCAATTTTGTGAATTTGTGATTTTGAGGAAATAAATGGCTATTTTATTTATTTTATTTTTTAATAATTCATACCAAAACAAACTTGAAGAAGTCGCAGAGATTTCGTGCAGGGTATAGGTATGGAAACTATAAACTGGATGAAAATTGCAAGACACGTTCAAGACAGCACGATTATCGTTACATGATTGTTTACATGATCGGTAATTAAATGCTAATTTTTTAAATTGGTTACGAAGCTTTTCACTTACTGTTACTTTCAAGCACGATCTCCTTGTTAAGTTGATTATGTAAAAAGTTTGTGGAAATTGATACAAAATTCTGTTACTATATAGAATACTAGTGGACGCCCGCAGCTTCACTCACGTGGAATTAGACATAATAATAGTTTCGTTTACACCTAGTAATATTATATAGCCTATGACACTCAGTGAAGATGCAGCTTTCTAATGGTGAAAGAATTTCTGAAATCGGTCCAGTAGTTTTTGTGTGAAAACATTACAAACAAATAAATGTTTCCTCTTTATAATATTAGTATGAGCATAGAAGTGTGTAGTCCGTGGTATAAGTATAAAATAATGGAACAAAAAGCTGCTATTTTTAACAGCCTTAGTTAGTCGGGTTCGGACCTCGCAAGAAGGTTCGGGATTCAAATTCCTATCCTGAGAAAATCTGGGACGACCTGACGTCGGTCTTTCTTATTCTGAATGGGCCCATGCATACTCAACCCTCACGCTAGTGGCAAAATTTCATGGGCGCTACCTTGCTGCGGAAGGCTCGTTAAGCCGTCGGCCCCGGTTGTTTTCAATTGTGAATCGTTAAGGTTTGTCAAAGACCTTCGGGTGGCTTCATAAAATTCGAAACTAGGTTGGCCACTAACCCCTCCCCCCACCTTAGAACTTCAAAACTTTACGCGTATGATACTGATAGTAGCGAACAGACAATTTTTATGACATATATGCCTTTGATATTCCACGTCAGTAGAAGAATAACGTACTCGTATGAAATCAATACCAAAATATAAAAATTTTGAAATATAGTTTACACTCTTTATTTTGTGACTTGACACCAAACGAAATTACGTTCTTTTTATGCAACTATAAAGTTACGCAAGCCATTAAAAAATTCAAACAATACTATAATCGTAGTTAAGACAAACCCGATGCAATACAATACGTGTACTTTTACTTTTCTCAAGTTAAGCATACATTTTCACTCTTTGTACTCTGTAGTTGAGTGGTTAGAAGATCACATGGTATGTATGTAAGGTACTCTAATTAAATGTTGTGGAGTGGGTCTGTTCATTCAACCGTAGGATGAGTTTCTCAAGAACAAATTGTAATAGGCAATACGTGATGTCTTCTTATCTAATCCTAATATATATATTTCTTGTGTACGTGTGTATGACAGTGAACTCCTCCTAAACAGCTGGATAGATGTTGATGAATTTTTTTTGTGTCTATACGTCTCACAACCAAACTACGAATGTAACTCAATTTCAAAGAAAGGTTCCAAAAATAAGTTATAAATAAGTATAGTATATATTTGCATAATATTTGAATATAACTCTGTTGACGGAAATAATTAGGCCTACACATAAAAGTAAAAAAATGAAACCCTTTCTATTTTTAATTGCAAACCCAGCAGCATGCGAGCATGTAATTAATATTGAGACTATTATAATTAATTACATGCATACATTTTCACCATATCAATCTCGAATTAGATGGTACTCATGGCCACTCTCTCTATTAAATAATCAAATTGTACCAAAATATTTAAAATTATAATAAATACGAATAAATACTACTGTACGAGAAACTATAACAATGAATCATATTCTATTAACGTGATATTAGCCTATGTTTAAAAGTTTTAGCGCCATAATTTTTTGCTATCTTTTCCCACTACAGTTTGATTCGTCCATGCATTTTGTAAATAGAATACATACAGTACACAATACGTAGATACACAACTATAAGAAAGTTATGACCGAGTATTGCAATAACGTTGCCAAGAATTAGCACACCTTTATGCTTATGAGTATTTTATGACATCGTTACGCCTAATTTAACTTTACTTGGTAATCATGCAAAAAAAATTAGTAGCACTGTTTATGAATACCTACCACGACTTTTTGTTAGTTTTCACAGTATCGTACAGGGAACACATGTGAATATGAATAGGTTTTTCCAGTTACAATTTTCAAGAAGCGATCATCTCAAGAGTAGCAAAGCATGTGGCAGATTTTTAACGAGACTCTTAATATTCTTAAGAGTCTTATTATGACAGAACGTCACAGGTGCCATGGGCGGAAGAGGATGAGTTTAGAGTGCTTCAGGCTCGATATCTATCTTGTATACTGAAGAAATGCGAATTAGGTCTTTTTACGAAAGCATTAGCATTAATAAGTTTTCATCATTTGATTGAGTGATTTAAATTCTCGGAATTCAATTAGCGTTGCGAGTTGCGACAAATGGAAGCTCACGTAAATTGGATACAATAATGTTTATGTTCACTTTAACAATGATGAAATGTGGTTTGAAACTAAATTTGTGTTGACTGTCGATTATACAGGAAGAATGAATGCATAACTTTCTAACCACTAAACACTGCATGGAGTAAGACATTATTCTAATGAATTTTAACAAAGCATTAAACTAGCATATTTTGATAAAGATAACTAATATGAAGAAGTCAAATAATATGAAAGTCAAAAGTCAAATAATATTAAAGTCATAAGTCAAATACTAATAGTAATATTGGCAAA
The DNA here is from genome assembly GCA_944567765.1 of Carterocephalus palaemon. Classification (NCBI taxonomy): domain Eukaryota; kingdom Metazoa; phylum Arthropoda; class Insecta; order Lepidoptera; family Hesperiidae; genus Carterocephalus; species Carterocephalus palaemon. The sequence continues at coordinate 7,741,245 of OX155651.1, read as the reverse complement.
AAACGCAAATTCAAGATGAAAGAATAAAGTCGTAGTTATATTTATTACAGCTCTGATTATATGAAAACATGCAAAGTACGCACGAGTACGACTATAAGATTTGGACACTTTGGAATAGTCCTTTTTTGTAAGATAAACATAGTAAACTTATTAGGTGTAGGTACTGTATCCATAAGATCTACGGTCCATAAGGAACCGCCACTATCGGACTTACGAGTATATCATGAATATCACGTATCTTTCATATCAATCATTAAAATAAACAAATAGACTAGCTAAGAGTATAACTCGTTGACATGTTCCATTTTGTCTTCGCCGTCATTTGCATTAACGAGGTTTTTGCTGAACGTGCAGCGATCTCCCTTAACGAATGGGACTATTATGTTGGCTGTGCAGAAAGTAAGAGCGGCTCGTGAGAAACCGACGTGATGCAAACAATGACCCGAAGAAACAGATGCTTTCAGGGGTGGCAACATCTGTATCCGACTTGGGTAGCGTAGGAAAGTAAATATGAAGTGAGAGAGAACAACTAGGACAACTAGAACACCAAGGACAAGGAAAAGGGTAAAGACGTACGAGTTATTAATGTATGTCTTCATTCTTGTTCACATATAAAAATCCATAAATCTTAAATACGCTCGAAGAATTACATTGATTATAGAAGATTTGGTAAGAGTGAAATGGATTATATAATTTGTAAATATTTAACGGAAAACAACATTCTAAACTATTGAAAAATTAAAAATCTTCAACCGAACACCTAGAAACAAGCTGATGTTTCTGTCAACGGAACATCAGCTTGTTTCTAGTCGCGTTTTTAATAGATAAAACTAATTCATCACGTTGCCACTGACAGGGATCTCCACACTATACAATAGTCCATACCATAAACTGCACTACAAACTAAGTATCGTATAACACCTATATTTTTCGTCGGAGGTTAGAAAATGAAGGATAGCGATTGAGTAGATAGGAAAGCGCTCCTCACTTTGCCGCTTTATTTGGAGTATTATGACTGAGCTCAGACAAGTCGTCGAACTGTCCACTACTAGCACTAACTAATAGTATATAGAATAGTAATACATATAGTATAGTAGTGCATATTAATACCACGGAATACTAACATGAAATAAATGTATTAATTGAATAACTTTAAATAGGTCAATATTAAAAACAATATACAAACCCATGTACAACCCTGAAAGCAATCGAGTCTGGAATCCATATAATATGAATGTAAGAGAACATCATATGCAATGTCATAAGAACGTAAGTATACCTATCTATATAATATGTGATTACCCACTATGACATGGAAAAGTTGCGACGTGCAAGGCAGTGAGATAATATCGAATCATGGATTTAAAATGCGCAACTTTTCGTGAATATATGTATATATATTTTTTTATATTTGAATATACATAAAACATGGTAACTAAAACAATATAAATGTTACATAACTTCATTTTTACAACACATGATCTCGCTCGTCATACCGAAAATACTTAATGAGTATACTTTTTTATTTTTCTTATTAAAAAAAGAAAGCTAAGCCTCACATTATTACAGTTACGTTATGTAAAACATGTTACATTTTATTATTAACGACAATGATTATCATAACAATAATCAATACCGTAAACTTACGCAACACTCTTTACGAATTACGTTGTAATGTCTCGTACATTACAACCATGATCTATATTATACTTACGCGAAATGTGCGGAATCACGGCGTGATAATTTTTCTATTCCAAATGGTTGCATAACGAACAACTTAGCGTGGTGGTACTAGAAAACGGATGGAGAGAAATACCAATGAGCAAGTAGGCGTGAAAATTGAAACTGTCGACCGTCTACGATACGCCCGCGCGCACGCGGAAGTGTCTGGAAAAAAGTTTGTCAAACGCGTGCACTTTGTAGGGAAATCGCGTTACTTTTGCGAATAAACAGTCATAGAAAATATAGCGGATTTATTCAGTGCTTGAGCTATACTTGTAATATAAAATTAATACTTAATAAATACGATTTCTGACATATTTATTAGATAATAGCTAACAACACTAACAATTTATTGTTCGACGACAATACGAAAAATTATGCTCCTGTACCTACTTGTTAGCATGTTAGAGGTATCATTTACATAGTGTACCTAGTTGAATGTTTTCTTGGACTTGTGACATTCGAGGTACATTTGGTATTTTGTACAAAAAGACCGCCCTATATAGGTACGTGCTTATAATATTTTCTACGAAAACTGACCAACTAATATAACTTCAACTACTGCTACCAGTCTACTACGTAATTGAATATTATCAGACAGAAAGACATTGAAAAAAAAAACATCAAAGAACTGAAAATTACTTATACAAAATGTGAGCTAGTACGTCCATCATCAACAAAGGTAAATTAAAAAAGCTGCAACCACCAAGAAGGATCCATAATCCAGCATTAGGTATATCAATTCAGCTATACCAAGCTATACTGGAATTAATAAACATTTTCGTTGAATGTTTATTAAATAAATACAACCAGTTTTATATTAACACTAGTGGTCCGCCCCGGCTTCGCACGGGTATTTTATATAAAAATCAAAATTATAATACACACACATAAACATTATTTGCGTCAGGTTACTAAAAAAATAAAAATTTAACACGACTTTATTTTACATATATAGATTATAACAATAGTTTCGTTTACGCCTAGTAATATTATATAGCCTATGTCACTCAGTGAAGATGCAGCTTTCTAATGGTGAAAGAATTTTTGAAATCGGTCCAGTAGTTTTGGCAGCGCACGCCAGAATAGCTCGCAGATGGTAGATTTTTTCCTCCTTACCTACTTGACACTTATCGTCATATTTTGGACAATTCACACAATATCTTTATAAATTTTAACCTGTGTGTTATTCTGATGTATAAGCTATATTATTGTAAAGTTTCATTAAAATCCATTCAGTACTTTTTACGTGAAAAAGTAACACATCATCCATCCATACATACATACTTACAAACTTTCCCCTTTACAATATTAGTAGGATAGGATTAGTAAGGATTATACCTTATCAACAGCCTAAAATTTAAGTTTTATGCTTCTAGTTCTGAAAATGACAATACTGTCATACAACCTTTCATCTCCCTTTTCAACCCATTACAACACTTTTTTTCAATTAAAAAGTGTCTATGTCCTTTGTCAGGCTCTAGACTGTGTACCAAATTTCATTTAAATCGGTTCAGTAGTTTTGCCGTGAAAGCGAGACAGACAGACAGACAGACAGACAGACAGACACTTCAAAACGTCCAATTTTAATCATTCAAAGACCAAATATTATCTACATAAACTGTAAATCTAGTCCGCAAAAAATTCAAGATAAAAAAATGGTTGTTGTGCCTCACTCGACATAGATAGGTATAGTGTGTCGCGGACTGTTTTATAGATATTTATAAGATCTACAATTAATTAGAACATTTTATGGTTCTATCTTTTATAGTTTAGGCAGCGCAGCGTACGCAAAATAAGTAACTTTTCTGGTTGATTTTTTACACCTTGTGTCCGAAAAACCCAAATATCTTACGGAACCCTATTTTTTTCCAAAATAAAATTTAGCCTATGTCACCCGGGGATAGTGTAGCTTTCCAACAGTGAAAGAATTTTTCAAATCGGTTCAGTAGTTTTGAAGCCTATTCGATGCAAACAAACAAACAAACAAACAAACAATCAAATCTTTCCTCTTTATAATATTAGTATAGATTTGTACCGCCATGTTTAAGAAAGATAGCTTGGGTGAAATTTTCAAACTGAGCAAGTTAAAAATAAAAAGCACGAAGTTAGTTATTTACTATCGATTTAATTCGATCATTAAACCTGATAAACACTTTCTCTACCTTCCCACGTACATGGTAACAACTTCCAATTGTGCCCTTTTTTTAAAGAGTATCAGAAAACAGCTGGATAAAATTCGCATAAATAGTTCAATACATGTAGACACTTCATCAGAATGAATAATTTACTTCCCAATAATGATAATTCTTGCGGACGGAAGCATTCCGGCTGGGAGGCGGCGCGGCGCGTGCCTGCATTCCGTTTCACATAATAATATGATCAGAGATCGGACAATCTTACTACACATGGAAATCTTTATGGCAAGTACCTACTATCAAGACGAGACGCTATATTCCAAACTGAACAGAAAAGGTTGGTTTTTATAAATTATCTTAAAAACGGCCACAAAATACTGTCAAAGTGTAGTGTTGGATTCAGATTCATTCATTTTATATAGCGTTAGGTCAGCACTAATCTGCATGAAAATGATACCGTTTCTTACACCTTTATTTTAGAAAGTTCCATGTCGAAGTTACAATTATCCGACCTATCCCTATCTATTGACAATAATTATATACTTTAGTAGTGTGAATGCAGTACCTACTCACACCAGTTTTGGTGACCAATATAACAATGTGATTATCAAACGCTTTTTGGAGTTTAGGCACAGAATAATAGTACAAGTAGTTTAGGAGGGATTTATGAACGACAGTTGTTTGATGCCGTATTCTCTACCCCTTCCATAGTATTTATACCTTGTATGCTATTTCTTTTTAATTAAAAAAAGGTGCAGAATTCTTATGCGTTAAGATTTTTTTTTTATGGATATTTAAGTTTCTGCTAGCCAGTATTAGCTAGTATGATCGCAAAAACTGAGTAAGTACTTTCGACTTGACCCAGGCCAAACATGTCGACATTTTCAATGTATGTTACCTACCTACTTTTATGATCAGCTCTCCTCGAATGTATGGAATCGTTCTATGTTTTATGTAAAAAGTAGTATTTTTAAGGTGCTTTAAGCTCAGCACAGGCTCCCGCGAACCAGTCTGCCACTTGCTCGCGCCGAGTCTTGCCGCGCAACGTGCGTCACTTTCACGATCACAAATAAAAAAAGGGGGAAACATACGAGAAATCTTGAATTTTTCTCCACTCGTTGTTGACTAGTAATATAATCGGCGTCGCCTAGTGTTAACACCCGCGATATCGGCTGTTTACAAATAAACTCCTATGATGTGAGAGTAAAAAATTCACCTATTGTTCTACTAAAAACAAATTTCATTGACTATTAGTGCATGAGTGTTTGTTAAAGAAATTTTCGTCCGTAATATTTCCTTCTTTCTCATTGAGGATATCGTAGTGTTTCCCAAGAACTGGACGCAATTTGTGAGTGTTGAATAGTGCATGTTCTGACGTACTGAGTGTGGTTTGGGGTCGAATTGTTGGTATACTATGGGTTTAACTTGGAAAGCCATGCCTTTGCTCAGCACGTTAGCTGCCTTGGTGATCATCGTACACTCTGCGGAGGAAGACTTCGAGCCCGAGTACCGAGAGCTTCGACCGAGGCGATATGACACTATTACGCCTAGTTATGAAAAGGTGTGTTGTTATGCCCTTTTTAATATGAGTAAGTAGGTATAATTTGACCTCAATGATTTGCACTTACATGGGCCTTAGGTGTAATTAATTGTTTTCTATGTATGTATGTATCATAAGGAATTATGGGTTGGAGTGTGTTTAAGTAAATAAGCATATATTTATTTTAGTTGTATCAAACATCAAGAAAACAATATTACCTACAAGCTATTTTTTCAAAATAATTTATTATGGATTTTTTTCCGAATTTCTTGTTTTTCGATGAATCCATGACGCTGATTAGGTCTTTAAAAAAGAAAATCTGTAAGAATTATCAACATATCGGTTAATTTTGTTGCTGAACTAGTTCACCTAAAACTTTCTTTTCCATCGTAAAATGTATAGTCACTTTTAATTGTATTGTTATTTTATAATCCTATATAATTACCATCATATTATTATGTTTTTGTTGACAAGTAAAAAACGAAATTACAATGACCTTATTATTAAAAATATACCGAGTTTTTTATAAAGACAGTTGAATTGATGATTAGAGTGATTAATTGCAATTACATTTTTTCGGCATGGACGAGGTAATACCTGGTAATACCGCGTTCGAATGGAACTGATTACGTGAAAGCGAGAACGTAATTGAAATAAATGACTTATGTCCCCGTGTCAATAAACCGGCTTTCCGTCACTGTAGTATCAGCACCGAAGCGCTCATATTCGCGGGGCTCGAGTCATAACATATAATTTTAAGCCACATCAGTATAGGCCGGAACTTTAACGGGTGCTTGGAAATGAGTACATTGATACCTTACCGTCATACGATTGATTCAACGAGTGTATCGGTGGCGGATCCTCGATAGGGCTAACCCCACAAAAACCCGACAAACGAAGAAGATTCTGTCACGGACGGTTCAGTAGTCAGTGGCTCTGACTAGGTACCGAACTGTGGGTCGAATTCCGGCCGGGGATTAATCACAGTTTGATGTATGATCCCATTATGATGTTGACAGTTTGGCCAGTCTAAATAATTTGCCAAATCATACGTAACAGTATCAAATTTATTTACATGAGATGCATTTTCTCCTACGGACAATATTTAATTATAATTTAATGTTAATACTTGATGATTATGCAACGTTTTTATTTAAAAATATAATATGTAACAGCTGACGCTGAATGTTGATGAATATGGATACTTAAGTAGGTATATTGTTGAATTTTATGATTTTAAAATTAATGCCTGTTACATTGTTAACTTCGCGTACGAGTAGCTATATAATGAAATTACACGATAAATGATGAATAGTGAACGAAAAAGTGATGATAATGAACTAGTGTTCCATGTTGATTAAAAAATTATGCCTATTCTAGAACATTTAAAAAAATCAGATTTATTTTACCTTAAAAAATTCACAGCAGTTTGATACTGACATTAGATCTTATATCATATCTATCGTAAGCGTGTCGTATGCGGTAAAGCCTAATGTGGATGTATTTTGCTCAATGCTTGCGTTAATGTGATAGACTAAAACCGTTGTTTAACTAGCCGTGAAAATGTACATTTACATCGAAAAGAAAAATGTTCATTACCTGCAAATTGCACTTGATCTCAGAAAATTAAAATTGCACAAAAAATGTATAATGATGGTGCTTATGTTGCAGTTTAGTAAGTTTCACACTCGAGGGACTCGGACGTAGTTCGAAATAACATGTTGATTAATCAACTTAATATCTCATCTGTAACATATATTCAGAAACAATTTTACTTTGCTAAAATGTACATATACAACATAATATATTGTTATGTTCGATGTTTAATTGTTTGTCAATTAGTTGAACATTTGTCAAATTAGACATGCAAAAAAACTACCTATTTTAAATGTACTTTTAAATGTACTAATCAGTCACTACTCACTCAAACACTAACTCTAATCTAAATTCAGTCTACATATATAACAGTATAATAATATCATAAACAAATAACAAATGTTAAAAATGATCAGTTACTTAGTATTAAATTACTTTAAGCTATGAAATAAAACTTGACAGAAGTCGTGAGCATCGTAAGGCACAGTTTTTATAAGGATTATAAATTGTCCAAATTATCTGCAATAACAATAAAAAAATTACAGTGAAAGTAAAGTTAACGCCGGAAGCAATACATTTAATGTTAACATTTTAAGTGAGCTTAATGTAAACTCAATCTTAATTGGCTCTTGATAAGTAAGATTTTTAGTAAGTAAAATAAAGAATTTAAGAATAAAAACATGCTGAACAGAATCCCTGAGACGGATCTTTTTTACTAGTCATCCCGAAATGTAAAGAGGTTCCCCTGGAATACAGATTGAAAGTTTGAATGGAATTTTTCTCAAACATTACCTGATAAAAATAAAATTCGAAGAAAAGCTTTGTTATTTAAATTAATGGTATTCATTAATTTAAGTGTAAGTAATTTAGTGTTTCTCCGATTTTCTGTATTTTGTAAGACAATGAAAAAAAAATTAAACAACTAATAGTAGATATTTTTAATTTTTCAAGAGGTGTTCCTGGGTAAACCATGGGACTTGTTGTCCTGGATTTGAAAAGAATGATACTATGTGTTCTCCAGTACAAATTCAGCGCTTTTGTATATTCAATCTAATTAAATATGAGCTATTACGAGAAGCGGTGACAGCCCAGCCAGTGGCTATCGAACTCGCCTCTCACTTGAGCGGTTCGGGTTCAAACCCCAGCAGCACGCACCAGTGACTTTTCTAAGTAATATGCGATTTAAGAAATTAAATGTCACTTGCTATGAAGGACACATCGTGAGGAAACCTGCATGTCTGACAGTTCTTTATAATGTTGTCGAAGGCATGAAAAGTCTGCCAATCCGCACTTGGCCAGCGTGGTGGCCTAAGGCCTAATACTTAGTCCTTTATAAAAATAAATAAAAATTAAAAATAAAAAGCTTTCTTTTTTAATTATTTTTAATTGTAGGTAATATTTTCATTTTTATCTTATTCTATGTATCTATTTCTGTTCTAACATTATAACAAAGTTCAGACATGCCAATCCATATACAGTAGAAAAACAATCCTTTATAAAATAATACTGTGTAGCTGTAAGCCTTTCTGAAATCCCACTGACCGTTCTTAACGGGAACCATGGGGCGTACTGAAAATCGGCGGCCGTGGATACCTTCCGGTTTCACGGCTATATCGATTATGACCCCTTTTTGTCAACAGCTGCCTAACTTAAGTATTACCAATATCAACTGTTTGAATACTGTCTGTTGTTCATGGCTAAATGTTTTTTTTTAAAACGAATAAATTTAAAATTAGAAAAAAATTACGAAGCATTAATATTGCAAGCCAAAACGCCTTGCTTGGAATTGAATCATGAAATAAATTATGACATATCATATAATGATTATGTAAAGTATTACATATTTTATTGTATTAATGTCGATAAACCATCGACCAGAAGCAAGTTCAGCGTTCAAAACCGGTTAGCTTTCAACTTTCTTCGGAGCATTATGACATCTGTTTTGTAACGGCTTTCTTCGTCGCTAACGATGAGATAACAAATTGAGCTTAGGCAAACCTTTGGCGAATAGCCGTGACGTGATAATTGGTAATCTTCCTTCAGCTCACGGATAATTACAACTGCTTCATTCTATAATTAATTTAGATTACTGGTGGAAATAGAAGGAGAATAAAAACATTTCTTAATATGTAGCAATGTCTAATTTCATTTAAGATCTAATAGACTCAATTTATTCATGGTACTTACTACGAGTAATTCTTAGACGTTAATTCTTGTATAAACAAAACTACGTAAGCATAAGTACTTATACGTTACGTTCATTAAAATTTTTGTCATACTGTTTACTATTCCAACAATTTATTTATTTATTAACTCTATAGAAAAAAGGTTTTAATAAGATTTAACAAAAGGTGGACTTAATGCCCCTCGGCATTCTGTACCTACTAATTGTTTTGTTTCGTTTCGTTACCTAGTTACCATAAATTGATTAGCCTGTAATATAGGTATCAAATGGTTTTTAATATCCATTGCTGCTATATCTAGTGATTGCTTATTTCAGAACTGTACCCGAAACATGTGGTTCTCTGTCATAAATCGATCCTCGAATGATTACTTAATCATTGTTACCTCATACTTCTAAAAACTCTTTTAAATTACTTAATTTAATTGTTATCACATACGAATACTTCTAAAAACTCTTTTAATTAATACTATAATACTTCTAAAAACTCTTTTAAATTGTTTAATTTAAAAGAGTTTTTAGAAGTATGAGATAACAAATACAATTGCTACTTTATACTTCGTCACACACTTGTAATGATGTCGTACGTAATGTTAAGTTTTTATTAAACTGCATTGTTTGCAGCTCACACGAGATTCACGGAAATCTTTTGAATATTAACAAACAATGCGTATTATTTTTAAACCATCATTCTAGATGTCGTAAGCAACTATTTTACTTTCAAAGAGGAATAGCAACACAACATTACAAAACAAAACAAGGCAAAACAAACATTTTCAATCTCACATGCCCAGATGGCCCAGTTCATTAAATTTATAACGACAACATCACGCCTGCTTTTCCCCGAAAGCGTAGGCAGAGTTATACTCCGACTTTTCACCAGTCATGTTAAGGTCCCATGTAATGGTGGTGAGCTTATTAAAGCCATACATCGGGCACAAATACAGACTCCGAGTTGCTATCGGGCATTTCAAGTTAGAAAAACCAATAGTTGTAAGACCCGGGGATCGAACCCAGGACCTCTAGCTTAGCAGTCGCGGTTATAATCATTAGCTTTAAATTAATTTCTAATAAAAGTTAAATACAAGACTAAATGAATGAAATAATTAATATAATTTTCATTTGGTATATTTCAGCCTTGGAGGGTATTAGACGCGGAGTCCATCACCGGCCAAACTACCCAAATTGATTGGGATGTAAGCCCAGAAGAGGAACCGCCTAAACGACGAAGACCAGTGCGAAAACGAAAACGTCGGCCTTTAACTACATCGGAAGATGATCTAATTCCACAAGAAAGGCAGGTGTATCATGAAGAATACCGACCTTATCAACATGAAAAGTTCATATCGCAAACTGGAATAGTTCAAAGACGACGGAAACAATTCGATTCAAGGCAGACGGAACGTCCAAATTCTTGGACAGACGAAACTTTAGATGCTGATAGACCTTTAGTAAGAAAAAGGGGACACAGACGAAAACGACCATCGAAAGAAGAAAACTGGCCACAATTAAGTGAGTTTAATTCGTTCACGCCAAATGACAATCCCAGCGAATATACCGGCCAGATTTATAATACACAACCCACCGAATCAATAACATACGCAGAAAACCATAATTATGATAATTCTGGTGATGCTGTTGCATCTGATTATGACGAACGAAAAAGAAACAGACATAATAATTACGATAAAAACTATAGTGAAGAAAATATTCAATATCCTGAAGCTGAAAATTCCGATAATTCGAGCTTTAAAAAAGACGAAGACAAATCAATATCAGACCTATCTTTAGATATTCAACGGTCAAATAATGATGTAATTAGAGAACAACAAAAACTTAGTGAAAAAGACACTACTAGTGACTTAGAAGCAGCGCAGGTAATTATATTCTTATATGACGAAATAAGGAGCCTACTAATATAATAAAGAATCCTTGATTGTTATCTTTGTTTGTACCTATGTGAGTATTTAATTTTTTATAATAAATTAAAATAAATTATAAAGAACAAGGCCTTGTCTTGTAAGGCATCGGTAAGTAGCTTGATGACGACGTTTTGTAGCGCTTTGTTTAAGTATTTATTTTGAGTTTATCAGGCATATTTATTATACACTTATTTAATTTTAATATTTCTATGTTATTTCAGAGCAATAAATCATTGGATCCGCAAACATTAAAGCAAATTTTAAAGAGATCAAACGGCAAAAGTCTGAGTGAAATTTTACAACAACACAATTTGTCTCTAGTTGATTTACTTCATGGAACGGAAAAGGCTATATCAATACTTAAAATGAAAGATGTGCCTCGAAACAATTCTGAAGAGTCAAAAGGACCTCCTAAAGAATATGCCAGAGGTGATGTTGGTAGTAGCCAAATAGGTATGGATAAAGACGCAGAGAATAATAAAAATAAAAAAACGATTAACATCCAAAATTCTGCATCACAAGAATATTCTACAGCTATTATTGAAAAAATCGGAATGAATAATGAAAACAAGGGACTAAACCGAGAAAATCAAAAATTTAAAAACACAAATACAGAACTAAAACCTAAGGAGTCAGTACGGAATACAATTATCTTAAAAAATGTCAATGATGTACAAACTGTAACTAATACGGATAATCTCGATATAACTGAACCAGTAACAGATTCTTCTACAGAATACATTACTCAATCTAACGATACAGGAAAATTTAATTGCACCGAAGAATCTACACATAAACATCTAAACATAGAACAAAATGTTGAAGCTACAGCAGTAACCACCACCAAATCGCCTGTAAGGCGTAGATTTCCCGTAGGGACTCGCAGGAAATTACGAATAAGGCCAATGAATAACACGACTTACAAGTCACAATTAAGTAGAGATTTAATAGCATTAACATCAAGAAGATATCAAATAAGCAGAAATACTACAAGATCTAAGGAATGGAAAGATGTGATGCCGACAATGATTAAAATAAGTAGAAGAGGAGAATCTAAGAGTAATATTGGGAATAATTATTACGATGGATTAATTACTACGATGAGTCATATTCCAGAAGAAACTACGTTCCAACCATTGTTAGATGACACCAAAATATCTACTTTACCAGATATCACTGAAACAGATCCAAGCACTATACATATTGAAACTGATATTCCAACTACTGAATCATCACTGACAATACCGACGTACGATATTACTACAACTGAGAGTATTCCTTCGACTATAATTAAAACTACTACGACTACAGCTTTTACTACATCTGCATCAACCACAACTACAACATCTGAAAAGCCTATCAAAGATCCAGTTTTAAGGCCAGTACTGAAAACCGCCGATTTAAGGAGACAGGCTTTTAATAATAGGTTAAAAAGGAAAAGGCTTAAACAGAAAACTACTACTACGGAGTCAACACAAGAATATGCTATGAAAGATATTTTTGGAATGGCTAACTTAGTTTCTGCTTCTGAATTTATTGCGAAAGTACAACCAAGAACGACCAGTAGTGAAGACGAATTAGATTTTACGACATTAGAAGACTTCATTACAACAGAAATTCCAGCTAAATCTCAAGTAAAATCCAAATCAACTAAAATCCCAAAGCCAAAAATGTTTACAACATATACCAACTTGCCAGTAATTGACACGGAAGAAGAATCAGCAAAAATAGAAATAGAAGAAATACTCAACGATACAAGAGGTGAGCTTATAAATCTTCGGAATTATAGAAACTTATTACTGTTAGTGTTCTTTAATGTTTGGGCAACCCATTAAAATGATAAAAGTTTTGTGAAATCCTACTACAGGATAGCCATTGCGATTTATTAGTATAAAGTATTAGTAGAACTCTTGGTAGGTATATATTAGTTAATTCCTATTTATAGTTGTTATTATGCATACGGTCACTGTCTCACGTTTATCATGTTATTACTTGGTTATCAGGACGAAGACCGCCTATTAATATTTTTAAAATTATACAATTTTTCGTTATGTTTATTCATTTCAATAGTATATTACAACGGTAGAACGTAAATCGGAATAAAATACCCTTACTTGTCTAGGTTTCACAAAGATTCGCCTTGTCAAAAAATACGCTTATATTGTCAAAAATCTGAGTCAATAAAATACAAATCAAATTCAAATCAAATTAGCTTTCAATAATTTAACAATTAAAATCATGAATATAAATCTATAAATAAAATAATTAATGTAAATAATAATTTGCTAATAAAAATCAACCAAATATTAAATTAAGAAAACTGCTATTAGCATATTAGAGTCAAATGTAGTAGGTAGATAATGTGCTGCCTGCTATTTGGCAGTTCTGCGATCAGTTGGTAACAAGGGTATTTATTATATTGTAATGCATTTTTCATTTATTTTTTTATTTTTAGCAAGCGCAAGGCTCTCGAAAATATTGATGGAGAGAAATATGACAATTAATGAGCTGGTAGAACATAGAGAGCGTGGATCCAGTCACATTCATTTAGCTGATATATTTCATAATGCCTCAAGGGAACCAAACCCACCGGAACCATTTCTCTCAAAGTCTCTGATTGAGCCTATTTCTAAAGAGACATATCCTTTAAGAGCACTGTTGGAAGCCAATTTACACGATCCCACAGCTAAAGGAATGCCCATCGAACAGAACTCAACTCATCCGTATTCCCTGAACATCCCGGTGGTGATGGATTTCGGGAATAACGTAAATGAGAATGGAGAAAATATGGGTATCATGTCGCTATTCGATAATTTTACAAAAATCTCCAAAATGGATACAAATGTGAATGTTTTGACAGAACAACCAACAACAATACGCTCACAAGATAAAAAAAATAATGTTAATTTGCATGGAACTTCTAGAGAAAGCCGCATATTAAAAACTGACCCAGATTTAATTACATGGAAGGAGATAATTGCAATTATGCATCGAGAGCAGGAAAATAACACGAGTGAGGTAGTAGAACATCAAACAAAAGGTAAACTTTTTATGATCATTAATATAACTATATTTTGGACAAAAAAAAGCCTGTAAAAATGTGAAAAATAATTCAATAATTTCACAGCAATTTTTTTTTGGTGGGATTGATGAACATATTCTTTTACTATTAAAAAATACTCTGTTTTCTAATATAAATCAATGAATAGTTTACGAATTCAGCTATAATATTATTGTGGTCCCCGCAGGGGGAGTCTGGGCAAACCAAAATATTCGAATTCAGAGTCCATTCAAGGAAACCTAATGTTATTCTAATTTGGTTAGAATAGGGCCTCGAGCATTCATAGCCCTACGACTCGCCTCGTAAATGATCGGTCGAGTTAAGCAATGTCAGTCGCAGTAGGTATGTGGATGGGTAACGTTAATTCCACAACAATTTTTTTATGTTGTGACACAACATAAAAAATTTGTTGTGGCACAATATACAAAATTTTAAATAGTAAAACAATCGTTAATCCTTTTCGAATACTTTGACGTGGTTTGTGAAAGTTCGACAGTACTCCCACTACCACTCAATTGTTGGCCACCAACCCCTCTAACAATCCACATTAGAGAAGAATGTTCTACATCTACCTCGGCTGTGGGAAAGACCTGTGCCCAACAGAGGGAAGCCTAAGTGTTTTAAGTTAGGGTCTGTTGGCTAGGGACAAAGAACATTTTGTTACATGCTTGTTGAAAGTTATTAGTAAACTATATTTACTGATGACAATAAACACTATTAACGTATTTCGTTTTACTTTCAGAAGAATCTCCAGTACCGGCAGTAAAGAAAATAGTTATGGACGATTCGGATGGCGAGAATATGCTTAATAATTTCGACCACCATCAAGATCAAGACACTTCAAGATCGGACGAGGAACTTGTAGTCCCTGTTCTGGAAAAATCTGAAATACCTAAATATCCTAGCGTATTAAATAAAACATCGAACAGCGCGAAATCAGTAACCGTGGCTACTGCAAGTATACTTGGTCTTGCAATGATATTATTTTTACTAACCTACCTTATGTACAAATGGAAACAACAAAGAAGTTTGTTTAACGACAAGCAGACTGCAAAATCGGATAGAATACCAACTCCAGTATTTGAAAACCGTAAGGGTCACAGGAACAACAGTAGCACACGCAGTAAGAGTCCAATGATTTCATCGAATATTTATAATATAGACACTCTGGATGCACGCAACGGTAATGATTCCCCTGAATACATGTGGGACAGTTTGAGGAAGCCTTTCCAGTAGTTAATAATACTACATAATTAGACTGAGAGTAACTTAGAGGTAATTTTAATTGAAAGTGTAATAAAACGTTAGTTATAAAAGAGGGTAAAGTAAACTGATATTTATTTTCTTTACTTATGTTTTTTGTAAAATATAATTATTTACTTTGGTTCAGTATTGTTAAGCTACTGTGGCATGTGCAATAAACCATGAGTTTGTGTTTAGTTAGATTTAGGCATGAAATCTGAAATAAAAATAAAACCTATTAATGTTTTTTAAATCAATTCTTACCTGTAGTTTTCAAAAGTAAATATATCTTGCAATCTCTTCAAAACTGGCAGATCCATTGAATAAATTTTATTATAAAAGTATGCAAATTGTCTTGTGATGTTTCGGAACATCTTCAATGATGATTCAAATGCTGGTGATGGCTGCAAAGATTAGTATATATTTTTTAATGTTGTATAGATGACAGGAATGTTTGCGTTACTATAATATAAATATATAAAAAAATAAAAAAGAAGTTTTGGCAAAACCTCAATGCAAGGACATTAATTCCTGAAATGCTAGTAATCATGTTTGTAAATATACTATAGTATGCATATTTTTTGCTGCATGCTATTAATGCTCAACATATTACATACTCAATTGAATCTGCTATCAAAATGAAGCTTAAAGACTGATGTTATCTGATTTTTTAATTACCTTTAATTCTGCTAGCTCATCAGGAGTGAAGTAAAGAATTGTTGTATATTTACTTGGTAATATATCAACATAGGGTTTCCAAAATGATTCTGCAATGAAAAATAAACATTGTTATGTTACTAATGAGAAACAAAATTAAACCTCAGTTTCCAGCAATATCCATGCCCAACTCCTTGTATGTATAATTTTTTGTAGTAATTCCATACTTTAGGGTCCCAAAATAAAATTAACTATAATAATATGAAACAACATATTTAACCTGAGCCTATAAGCCTATGCCTGAGCAATGGACTGCTACTTAAGTGCTACTCAACCATGCTGCTTGTGACAACTGGAACTGGATGTGCTCTGTTCATCTAGTGTAGGTGCAAGTTAACTAATTAGATATATTACGTAGGAACTTAGGCAGGAACTCACTTAATCAAGTACTCTTGGTTTTGATGGACACAGTTACTTTAATATAACATCCATTTTTTTAACACTACACACTCACACATTTCTGTTAGCCTAAGCCTGTGTTGCGGTGGCGGACTTATACAGAAAACAATACAAATTAACATTCATAACATGGGTTCAAATATTTATCTATCAAATAAATATCTGCCCCAGTCAGGACTAGCGGTTTGGCAGTCAGGGTCAGTCACTGCCACTCACCAGAGTTGTCAAATTTTTACTGCATTAGTAACTACATTAAAATAATAAAATAAAACACACACTACCATTGGCTTGACACACTCACTTATATACATTAAATAGTATTTGGATACAATGGCATGTTATTTGTCACATGTCACTTGACCATTAAGTCAATGTTAATGTTATTTGACAGTAAAATTTTATGGTAATATTTTGACCACTAGTTATTATCATATAATCTATTTACCTGGATCACTTTTCTCTAATAGTAGGAACAATGCTAGTGTTATATTCGGCATATTCTGCAAGAGAGGGTCGACATCTATAAATGCCTTTAAAGCAGATTCTCGAGCATTCTTTTCAGTCATCATAACTTTGGTTGGAACAGTGAGAATTAGGGATCCCTGCATGAAGTCCTTGGTTGATTTCAAGCCTAAATCATAACCCTCAAAGTCACATATATCTACACCTGTAAACACACCATAATAAAATTGTTATAGATTGTATAAAATGTTTAACCTTTTAAGTTTTTTAAATCTAGCATTTACTCAGACTCTAATTAATGCATTTAGAAGTTCTTTGTTCATAACTATCTAAGCAGCAAAAAGTTGTTTTTAGTTGATTTCTTCAAATTTTGATGGGTTAAGTGTATACCTGTATAAAATAGTATTTCATACCTGTACAAAGTACAAACTTAATGGCAATATATGATACAGAATGAGCAATTTTGGTTACGTTACATTAAGTTAACTCTACCATGTTAGCATTCTACCATGACCACTATGGCCTACTATAATAATTACCTGATGACTGAGTAACATACCTTCAAATTGTGCCCCATTTTCATTTAACCAATGAACGTACTTTTCAATACTCGAGTGTCGTTGTGTTCTTTCGTTTCTATTGATAACTGATGATTCGATGTTTACAATTTCTCTAATCAACGAATCAATTTGTGAATGTAGCTCCCAACTTTTTGATACATTACCCGTAGCTTGAAAGATGCTGGTTACCTTTAGTAGTTTATCCACTAGGATGGCAAGTTCTTTTCGTCTTTGAAGAGTAAATCTATTCATTTCTTTTTCAGCACTTCGCCTTTTAGACGCTTGCTTAGATTGAAGTTTACGTCCCATGATAAAGTTAGTTACTGTGTAAATGAAATAATGAAGACAATAAGAATCTTTGAATAAAATTAATTCTAAAACGTGGGAATATTAGAATCCCTATAAATAGTACAAAACAATGTTTCCTTTCATGTCGTTGGAGTCGACTCGACGGTCGGTTCGCTGACCTATTTTACTTTTGATTTGACAGTGAGTGACGTTACGTGTCAAAGTCAGTCTGGCAAACAGAGGTTACAATTTTCGGATACATGCGAAAAGGAATTCTATTTTTTAAAATATCTTCTATTATTTAGCATATTAATACAGTTTTTTTAATTATGTAATTGTACATATTGAAAACGGGTTAGAAAAAATTACTTTGTTTGTTCTATGGAAATAGATTAATAATAGATATAGATCCACTTTTCGGAAAATTGCACGGTTCCCGTAAAATCGTAATACTACCTAATCGTTCGATATATAATTGATTATTTTTGTTGATTTGTCCTTCTTCTCCCACTCAACAAAATGCTGGATCCATTTGATTTTTTTTCCAGATGTAAAAGAGGGCCATATGAGTAACATAGGCTCTTTTTATTTCGTAAAATTGCATGGTTCCCGTGAAGTAGACAAAGTACCTACTACCAAAATAAACGTTCGATTTTAATCAATCATTATCTATCGACCTGTCTAAAATCGGACCACTAGGTCGTTAAATACAGGACATGACAAATTACTCATTATTAGGTACCAAATAAAGACATATCCTGGCTTTAAATAAAATATGACTTAAAAAGGAGAAGAGGCACTCCCACCCATAATCCATCGAACCATCAGCCTTTTGAGGTCCACTGTTGCACATAGGCCAAAACGACACCAGTCCGACCGGTCCTGTGCCTTCTGAATCTAGCGGTTAATAATACCATAAAAGATAAAAAGGATTGTTTAAGCTACTCAGTAGTCATTTCTTAAAGCTCTAAAGGAATCTTCAGTCAGCCACAGATGTTTTTTAATTCCATGGCTGATTGATGTAGCTCGGAGCATTCACTTTATGTCAAGATTCAAACAAGTTCAAGATTTAAAAAAAGGGCCCACGAAGAAGTCATCAATAAAGTAAAATCTTGAAAGAAACCCAAAACTACTTAGTACTATCTATTAGTAGTACTTTCTAGTAGTACTTAGTATGTAAGTATCTACTTTTTTCAGGAAGGTTTTTATAGTTTTACTCATTTTACCTCATTTAACTCGGTGTCTACTTAAACGCCATTCTTCATTTTGTATAAAAGGACCTTGATATAGAGGCGGAGCATTATGTTAACCTTTTGCGTTAAGCGTCGCACAGCTTTTAACCAAATGTACAAACGCCCACAACATTCGCTACGCACGAGCAGGACACGACACCGACACGGACAACACACACGCATTTTTTCACTGTGTGAAGGATTTTGTAGGCCTGAAATGAACTTTGCGTGAAATTATTCAGAGCAAAGCTATAATAACCGCTAATAACAAAACTCCTGCTTCTAAACAAATGACTGCGGATTGGTGTATTTTATTTCCTCTTATTATCTCTTTATGATGCAAAAACCAATGTTTTCCTTCACCGTTAGCTACTAGA
Source organism: Carterocephalus palaemon (assembly GCA_944567765.1). Taxonomy (NCBI): domain Eukaryota; kingdom Metazoa; phylum Arthropoda; class Insecta; order Lepidoptera; family Hesperiidae; genus Carterocephalus; species Carterocephalus palaemon. The sequence goes on along the minus strand of OX155651.1, from coordinate 7,721,807 downwards.
AATTTGAAACTAGGGAAGAAACTAGATATTCTAGTGGACTTTTCTAACTTAAGTAAGAAGCACATTGCACCATATGGCACCATAACATAATAATAACCATGGATGGACTATATATAACTTTCTCCTTTTGTGAAAACTGGGTATAATGTACGCCTCTATACTATAGGTACCCTTTTGGGGAAATAAAGGCGTGAAGTTATGTTATGTGAATAAAAGCTGGATCTTAAAAAAATATATGAAAAATATATGTAGATATGAGTACTTATATCACGAAGGAATGATAGAAAGGTAAAATCATCATTAGGTAGGTATACTGTGCTAGTGTTTTAAATTCGCTTCAAAAATTATAAATAATGATCATCAAACGCTTCTATACACTACGCAGTAGTGACACAGAAAACTGTAAGATGGTAAAAATCCACGAGTACAAAATATACGTCCTAACTTTGAAATTAATATCGTAACCAGCCGGGATTCGAACCCGCGAGCCGCAGATCGGCAGTCAGGGTAAAGCCAAGCGAACTAGTGTGGTACTAGCCACAGAGTCGTAAAAGCAATGTCATAGCCAATTGGGCTCTGACAAATACGTTTTATCTGGCAATGGCAATGGTGCACTTGGCACTGCGCTCTCGGTTCCACGAAAAGTTATTTGAAAACGGCCCAGTTTACATCTAAAGAAATCCCTCTATATAACAACTATAACATTTATTGACCTGTGTCCTTTAGTATGAATATTAGTTATTTTATTTGTAATCTAGTTGGATGCACTGCAATCCTTTAGCGCCTGCAAACTACGGCACAAGGCACGGGTAAATTGCGTAAATGTTTTCATGGATGGACGATGTGATGAAGTTACGATCGTTATGTCAAATTCGTGTATTTATGATTCAATTCAGTAACCGGTGAATTATACCAACTTTCCTTGAAACCACACCACAGAACAAAACACAAAACGATTTGATAAATTCTTGATAGCGAATTTGTCATCAGTGAAAACTTTATAGATACATAATTCACTGTTAATCCCAAAAAAAAAAAATATAAAATAATTCACTTCAATCATCTAAAATAACTATTCTATCGTTGTGTTCATATGAATGACTCACACAATTCGAATTAGCTGTTTGAAAAGTCATATTGTACTTTAAGAATGAATAATAGGTTTTATGTGAAACCTAATTGGTTCCATATAGAGTTCGCCCGGGGCAGTACCACCACCCGCCACGGTACCTAGTACAATTTCTGCCGTGTAATAATTGTTTTTAAAGCATTATGGTCCAGTTGGTTTCCGGTTACACTTCTTTAGAGGCGACCATCTTAATCCTCAAGGGTAGCTAGCAACACACCTGTGACTGACTTAGAACGCGACTCCTACTAACAAGTACTAACTGGAATAGTCCAGTTAGTACTTGTTAGTAGTCCTGTTAGTTGGTGTTAGTACTATTACTACAAGTACTAACTAACAGTCCCCAGTCCTCATACCTACTAACGAACTGACCAACTAATGTTCTAATTAAATCTCTCAACTAATTGGACTAACCATCCCAGTCCCTAATTGAGTCTTATTCAAAGTCAGTCACAGTTGCCATGGGCGGCAGCGGACGGGTGGTGCTGCTAGCTCGTTTGCTATCTTGTATCCATAAAATAAAAATAAGAGAAACCATCTCATGAAACTTTTACCACCACACTATCGAGGATACGCTACGAAGCTCCCAAACCTAAGTCCCTGAGTAGGCAGTCACTCAGTAGCTGGAACTTGTAAAGTATTCTTGCGAGGCTTGGTATCTATTGACTGAGCCTCGAGAATAATTGTAAACGGGTCATGAACGAGATAAGCGAGAGAGGTTTGTACCTCTTTTTGTGGAACAAAACTACAATGTTCGTTTTCCACACAAATAAGTAAGACAGAACTGAATCTGACTTTTAGCAATTCGTCTGTGATTTCACCAGAGGCTTTTCTGTTTTTAAGTTTCATAAGAACCAATAATACAACCTCCTTGCGGCTGACTTTTGGAAGTTCGTCTGTGTAGTAGTAGTAGTGTAGTTTTACAGAAGTCTTCCACTTCTGCAAGTTTCTTTAACTTCTCCTGCCACCACGAGCTTCGTCAAAAGACTCCTACGTATCAGTTTCCTGATATTCCTTGTTTCAAAAGCTCCTCAGTCTCTTCAGACTGCTTAGACTTCATACTTTCCTGGGATGAATCACATGTACATAAGTATATACATATTTATAAGATTTTAATGTATTTTGAACATAAAAAGCAAATTTCAGCCAAGTTTTAATGCGTCAGAAGAGTCATTTGATACACAAGAGGACTTCGGATCAAGTGGGTAAATTCTAAGTCCAGTAAGGTCCAAAGGCAGCTGTCTCCCCCCCCCATTAATAAATAGAGTCTCGCCGCATTTGCGTAAATTAGAGTGCTTCGGGGTAGACTTTGCCGGAGTCGGGATATCGGGGTTTCACTTTGTTATAATTAAAAAATAATTACGAAATGGAAAGATAGGTAATTAATAATTATTTCGTCAAGGGAAATCTAGCATTGACAAATCTAGCAAGTTAAATTTGATATACATATATTAGAATTAAATGAGTTGCAGTATTATTATCTTATTTAGGTACGTTCTTATTATGATCGTAGTTACTTACAAAGAATTATTTCCAAGGCCTAAAGTAATAGGGATTATAATAGAATAGGTATGATGCAGCCGAAAGGGACCTGTGTTTTGGGCGTTACAATTTGCTAGACTAATAATTAAGTTATTTATTGCATATAATATTGACAGACACGATGAAGAAATTAGTTGTAGGTACCTTGCTACAAGAATTCCTCGCCGACACACCTTTCGCTATGAAGTCAGCGCTTAGCTTAAGCGCAGAGTCAATAATAGCATATTTTATTGCATTCATATTAAATTTTATGAATATTTTATTCAATTATAAATTCTTGAACTTTGACTGGTTGCGTCTATAAGCAAACCGACTAAAAACGATAAAAAAACATTAAATTTGAAATAAATACTTTTAAGCTAGAATAACCACAGAGTAAATACATACAAGCTAAACTTATTCACGCACGTAGGTACAATTACAATTACCTACTGCAGAATAGTACTATTTACTAAAGCTTCGCACGCATACATTTCAGTTACCTATTCATAATTATAAACTAAAACTTCCGAAATCCGAAGAATGTAGCTTCTTTTCTCGATAATGTCACTTCAAAGATTTCAGCGGTGGAGATAATTATATATAATTAATTAAATAAACTATAAAGTCTCTGCCGTATAGTTGTCTATGTCCCGAAGTTCTGCCATGTTGTCTAATGTGTATAATACCGTTGGAAGTTGGAACATTTAAGCCGATTGAGAATTCTATTAAAGGCTATGAGCTCAACTGTCGTGGAATACATTAGCGACGCGTGAACTTTATGCAAAGCTTCGAGCAGAATCGAGCACCGCGTAACTTACGGACTGACTTGACTCCAATATTGAAGGACATAAAGCACAAATACATAATTATAAATTTAAAAAATTATAAACTAGTCGCTACTTTCATATCAAGTGATTTATAAAGTAAGTCTTACGCATAAAAAGTTAAAATTAGTTGTGTACGACCGTATTAGGTATTTAAAAAAACTGCCTATTGGAATTCTAGTTCTATTGTCAGGTATCATTTTTTTAATCATTTATCCTTTATGGATTTACACTTACAAAGATTAAAATGTTAAAACACATTCTTACCTGCAATTTTAATTACTCCATCCAGCAGTCTAACTGTCCACGTGGACAGTTAGTAAATGAAGCTAGTTTGCGCAATCTTATATTCATAAAAAAATTAGGGAAGACCCATTCCATACTACTTGGTACCTACATCTTCTCCTAGGGAGAGTTAGCTTTAGTCACCCACCACTCTTACGCTACTACACTACACTACTACGACGAGGTGGACTGATGACTTAGGTAAATAGGTAATAATAATAATCGCGGAACACAGCTTCTCTCTGTTTTCCGTGATAATATTGATAATAATCAGTAGTATTATTAGCTCTACCATAAAGACTGCTGTTAACTGTTCCTTCAATATGGTTTCATGAGTGATCTAAGGCTTAAAGAATATTCGATGAAGCTTAATTATATTGTATGGAATTTATCCACTTATTGAAGGTAACTTCGACAGCACGTCTAAAATTAAGTATGACAGCAAAATAACAACAACAAAAAAAAAGAAAAAAATATTGCGAACATTATTTGTAAGAACAAAGTCAATCATTTCGTATTTTTTAATCCGCATTTGTAGAATGTTAGGGATCCGTACATGAAATAAAAACAAACACATTTTTAAATAATTTTACAAGAGATACCTAGCCTACTTAAAAATATGTATTTGAATTATGAAAATCCCCACAACAGAAATAGAAAGATATAGTATAAACCCTACCTAACTAACCCTCTATAATTATAGTTTGCAGGAAAAATCGAAACACCGTTAACTTGATATTTCCTGAATAAGACCAAAAACCCTATGTAAGTAATATAGGTAGTACGTATTAAGTCGTTCTTCTCCTGGTTGCTACTTCTCATAATATATTTTTTTTTATTATTCTAGTATTAGCTATATAAAACAGTGAAAGGAAGCTCTGGTACATATGTATTTTAATTATTCTAATTTACATTCTAAATTACAATGTGTTAATAGGCCTCATTTAAAAAAAATAGATAAATACAAATATCAGCATAAAATATTACTTGGGTGTGTACGGTGATAGTGGTGATGCCTCAAAGCCAATTTCAGCTATAGTGACGCTTTCAGACTCATGAAAAATTCTCAGGTATAAGAACTCAAGCTCGTTGATGTCACTCAATGTGCCCAGAAGTGGATTGTATAATTTGTATACCTATCTGATTTTGGCCATAAACATACATAAGTAGAGTAATGTGATGGCACTTAACCAATCAATCACTAATGCACATAGCAATTTAAACAGATTGAGATGTATTTATACAAAGTGATCGCATTTGAAGGTCAATCATGGTTGCGTAATCCATAAACAAATTATATGGTTTGCAGGTTAATCAAGCAAGAGGCGAGATAAATCACTTTCTATGTCACTTGAGTTCGGCAGTGTTGGTTGTGAATTGTGAATCGGCGGTGTGCCGACGTAATGGATTACGCGCGATCGTAGTGACGTCGGCGCCTGCGGTTACGAGTGTCACGACTTACGACGCTATAGATCTTCAAAGAATCTTCGATATCGATAAATTAGTATAATAACGTCTCTTTGTATTTTTTTTTAAATGTAGTTTCTTGTGTTTACTGCGTGATGAGCTGAACGAGCTCAGACAAAAACTTCGTTTATTCTGCAAATTAAATACATACTTATGCTTCGAATAAAGTAGATATATTTTGCGCTTCCGTGTTTTATAACTTAAATAACTTATGTATAAAGATAGGTTATTTATACTAGTTATAATTTATTTATTTAATATTTTTGTACACGAACGTTTCTGTGACGACCGGTGAACACTGCTAGGTAAAAAAAGTTATCACCAAATTGGTATACTTAAAGGTATTCCTATTCAAATTCTTTCTCTTCCAGCAGAACCAAGAGCGGAAAGGGGATGGAAAAAAAACAACATTGGAACATTTACTCTCCGCTAAGACACTCAAATGTTCATGTTTAAAAAATGTTGGTAGGTAGGTACCTCTGGTTCATCGATAACTTAGTACTAAAATCACTCTTAACATAATGTTGGAAGCGAATCATCTAATCAATTACCTAGCATTACATCATCAAAGGATTGAGTCACGGCCACAACATGTTGCGTCCGAGCTCAGTCCTGGTCCGTGGGCAGGATCCTTTTAGTCATCACTGATATAGCATCAGTCACTACTGACCGCAATATTGTAAACAATCATTTCGTTAGTATACCCTGACGTTTACGAAGACAAATAACGTCCAATTCTGAAATGAATAGTAGTTGCAATGCAAGTTGTAATACGAGTATCATCCTTCACAATGTCGTATGACTGCACGGTTATATGCAACGAGGTTTCAAGTTTTTTTTTTTCAAGTTTCAAGACTTGAAACATCTTTGCTTCAAGTTCTTGAAACATGCATGTAACGATATCAATTTTTTGAGTCATTGTTGTTTTATCAATGCAACAATTAGATTAAGATTTTTTAAATTAAAGTACTTACAATAATACTAGATGAAAACGGTTTAGTAGAGTTTTACATTCTTTACGATAAAACGTAAGGCTCTACTAAACTCCCAGCATTCCCAAATTTCAAAGTGTTCAAACTATAGGAATGAAATACCATCTCAACACTCCGAAATTACTCAGACTAGATACTTAAAATAATGTTAGTGAGCCGCAATCAAATTCCTAAACCCATTGTATTAGGAATTTGACCGTGGTTTCATGAAACCACACAATTTTTTTTAAATAGATGATGATTTCATACACTAAGAACAAACACCTTTTTTCCCTCTGCGTCTGAAACTTTTATCTAGGACTGTACGACCTATCTAAATTCATGTAATTTGCATGAGTAAATTACATCGGTAAGGCACATACATAATAATTATCCTTAACTTCAAGATCACTGTTTAAGATTTAAATCATTATATATTTATGAATTGGTAGATATTATTATTTATTTTTCACACGCTTTTATTAGCTTGGTTTGTATGTACAGGTATGTAACGGAAACTTTGAACATGATTTTCGCTCACTTCAAAACGTCGGATTTATTTGAAACTTTACACGAACCTGTGACAACGCAATAATTAAAAAATATTTAAAAAAAATCTACATTTTAGATCAGTTATCTACAAAAGCGTGTTATTTCGTGTTTTTAAACTAAGTTGTTATTATGAGGGTAGGTAGCTTAAATCCTGAAAGTTACATACGTCTATGTATATTCTATATCATTTTTATTTATTGTAGCGTCTATAGCCCAATGGCTCGCGTCGATTCAATGTGATCGAAAGAGTTAAGCAACGACGGGCGCGGTCGGTTTGTGGATGGGTGACCGCTAGTGGCAAAAAATTTCATGGACGCTACCGTGCTTCTGAGGGCACGAAAAGCCGTCGGTCCCGGTTGTTTTCAATGCTGAAAACAGTCGTTAAGCCTTGTCGAAGACCTTCGGCTGGCTTGACAACATTCGACACTGGGTTGGCCACTAAGCCCTCCACCAATCAGCATTGGAGCAGCGTGGTGGAGTATGCTCTAGACCTCCCGCAGTAGTGTCTGTGGGGGAGACCCGTGCCCAGCAGTGGGACGTCTATGGGTCGCAGCGAGCGATCGATTTTTATTAATGTTTTAAACGATTATAACTCAGCAATTAAAATACTTTTAACATTATGTTTCAGGCATTCTTACGTTTAAGATATTCAATAAAAGGTTTATTGGATTAAAATCGACATTTTTAAAATTCTATTAGCGCGTATTAACTTAAACAGGTTGTTTTATAAGAGGCATACATCGAATGCTTAGTGTAGTCTTTTCATTCACTTTAAATGCCAATGTTATTCCTTATGTTAATATAGGTATAGGTATTTTATCATAGTAAGAAAGTACATACGAACCGAGGAATATGGATTTAAATTTAAGTCAAAGTCAATATCAAGTCAATATAAGTCAGTCTGTAATGTGATGAGCTTCAATTTATCGATCAAAAGAACCAAAGGCCTTGTCTAATGGCTAACAAATTAACACCTCTATCTTAGACTGTGAAGGTTTCATAGAAGCTAATTTGTTTTGCCAGCACCGATACGGTTAAATAGTAGGTAGTTAGATACATCAGTTCTATGATATTTGATATGTTACGTAAAGATTAATTGCTTGTTTATATACCAACCTACCTACCTTCCGACTAGTTGTTATTGCTTGTTGTTAAAAGCCTAGTTGTTGCTTAAAGCCTAGTGCAGGTATCTCACTCACATCTCACACAAATTTTAATGCAGTTCAGTATATGCATTATATTTTGGGCTTCTGAAAGTGATGGATACACATTTAAGATATCAATTATCAAAAACATTTGTACTTTTCACGGATCCTTGCCGTCGTTACTCAAAAGTGTCGTGAACTCATTTATTTTACAAAAACCCAAAATAAATAATTTTAATGTCTTCCCATTATCACACATAGCACGTATAGTTACTCTCAGTGAGAAGTTCAAGACGCTCCCTTCAAAACGGTTGTACATTCAGCGATAAAAAAATAGATTCTATGTAAATATTGTTATGTAACTCAATCATTTAATTTTGTAAATTGCCTTTTAATTAACCCCATTATAACGAATTACCATTAATATGAGTATAGCTGGAATACAAGTTCAACGCTCGACGAGGAATATAAAATTCGCTGGGTTCACTTAAAACAATTAAACTTATAGGCTGCTAGCAAGTAAGTGTGTTGATATATTTTCTGTAAATAGTTAAGCTATCTTCCCAAATTCAAGGAGGAACAGAGATACTAGATCACCCAATAAAAATTAAGAAATATATCCTGATATCTACATTACCTACTAGATGTACGTAGTAATTTAGTAGATTTAGAGTTAACTTTTCTGAGAGAGGGATTATATCGGTATTCCTCTAGTGTCGAAAAACTTTACCATACTATGCTAATCATTGTTAGTTTATCATTCTGCTCTTGTTACCGTTGTTAGTGGGACCAGCGGCTAAATAGATACGGAAAGCTTACCCTCTTCATACACCGCGAGACAAAGGACATCAATTTCAGCATGACATGTGAACTCGTGTCGAGCGGCACGTGTCCCCGGTTGGAAAACTGTGAATCGTGTTAGTTTTAATATAATATACATAATTAAGAAAAGAAAAGTAAATATCAAATGATATATTGACAGATGCATCAAAGCTTAACTAATAAATGTGTTTATTAATAATTGTATCTTTGCTGGGGTGAAAAAGGGTGGAAATTGACAAATTCAAACGAATTAAACAGTCAAACGCATTCCCACTTTTTTCTTCTAGAATAATGAAATTAGAGCGATTTTTTACACATGTGTAGGTAAGCTCAAGCGTCGCACAGTCGAGATTGACAAGTCTCAGTGATTAACATTATTTAATGTTAACTTCGGAAGTAAGTATAAAGCGCATACATCTGCTATTTCGGAATATAATAGCATTTACCGTCCAGACTTGTCAAAAAAGGTTATACATCGAAGCCTCTGAGAAAAGTCAATAGAGACAGAGAGTGCCGTAGCTTTGAGAATGCCCGTAGCTAACGCTCAAGAAGCTCATCAAAACATTATCATGTCAAAAAATGCTGCCAAGTCTTGCACTCATTCGCCGTTGTGTCTTATGAGATCTATGTAGGTACAGCTACTTCGATTATTCTAGTTATCTTTTATTGTCTGTCATCTGCCGACAAACTGGCCTACAGTTTGGCAAATTTTAGATATTATTAATTTTGTAACTCTTTCTTTGGATTAATAAATAAAAAAAATAAAAAACTACTATATCCGATAGTTAGTTGGTTCAACAAAATACTTGATAAAAGTATTTTTTTATTTACAAACACTTTTATCTGAATTTATTTAACATAGGTAAGGTCACCCGGGGCGAAAGCGACTAAAAAAAATTATATTATGACTTTGCTTCCTTCCACCCTTAGCTACTTAATAAGGAGGGTTATTTAAACAAACTTAATTAATTCCTCACCCTTCATTGAACATTTTCGACATAAAGTACGCTACAAATAGGCTTAGGTTTTTTAGTAATTTATATGCTTGTTGATTAAGAACACTCAAAGTTACATTCGCCCCACATTGGGGCTAATGCAACTTTCAGTTAAATAACCTGGTTGCAATCATTATCTAGATGTTAGGAATAAGTGCACATGTAGTTTCACACAACAGCTATCCAAAAATGGAATCTAGTCAATGGGAATAGGGTTCAGATTCAAGAAAAAACCATATTAGTTTTTTTTGGGGCGAATGCGACTGTCTTCCATACTGGCTAGTGTTGTGATAGGTACATACTACATATCGACAAAATTTCGTAAAAAAAAAATCACAACAAGCTTTTCTCGCGTATAAGCTTTTTCCCTTTTTCTTTTATAGTTTCGAACCATCTGGAATAAGTAACAAAATTTTGATATTGTTATAGTACACATTTATTTAGTCGTTAATAATTAATTATTTATACTGATTTATTTATTTATTTATTCTGGAGTTTTGTGCATATCTGTCGAAGAACCGATAACCGCTGGAGAAAACGAGTTCTAGAGTGGAGACCATGACTTGGAAAGCGTAGTAAAGGCTGCAGGTAGAAACTGGATGCGTCGAGCCGAAGACAGGGCGCGATGGCGTTCATTAGGGGAGGCCAAGCAGTGTAGGTTATAATTATATACTTATTTATGTAGAAGTAGTTATTATAATAACGTATTAGTAAATTTTAGATCATGTAGTTATTTTATGTTTTTATTATAAGTAGGAAATTATGTATTTTACGCGTACGCCTAGTCCGCGTTTCTATGTCACTTCCACTGTTCTAGAGGTATGGTGGAAGAGATTTCTTTTAAAAATAAGCTGCACTTGATGTTCTTATCGTGTCTCTTTTATAAGGCTTTCTTTCTGCTTTGTATGTGCACAATAAATTGTAAATAAATTAATAAAATTTAAATAAACAATAATAATGTACCTATAAATAATAAACAAATTGCAAAATTAAAAAAAATATTTCATAGGTTCATAAATATTTCATATTTCTAGGTAAACATTTCAAGCAAATAAGTACCTATTAAGTGAAATTCACTTAGAGAAATATCGACACGGAACGTCACTAGTGATTTGAATTTTTCATATAAATACAATGGGGCTATTGCAACTGTAAAAATAGTTGCAATTGGCCATCTGCACAAAAATTTGAGGTTAATGTAACTATATTAATAAAATGTTAATTATAAGACCTAGCGCTTAACCAAATATACCAAAAGCACATACGTTTTATCTTTTCATTTGAATGAACTTCCAATTTTGCTGCAAACGACGTGAACTATTTTTTATGGCACCAAAATAAACACACGACGCCGCAAAACGTTGCTCCAAAATGACGGTAGTCAAAAAATGCTCTGTCAGTGCAACAATTAGCAACCTAGAAGTGCGTCTGCACTTTATACGAAAAAACAATGATTGCTCTACTCTTTAACAGATGGCACGTTTTACTAACATCGTTAGATTGGGAAAAAAATCAATTAGTCACTTTAGCCTCATAGTTGCATTCGCCCCGGGTGACCTTACCTACATTTTATTAACAAATATAATTTGTGACTTAGCATATATTACTATTGAATGGATTACATATTATTCGTATCGACTCCTAGTACTAAACGACTATTTGACCTACTAGATATTAAAATCAACCATTTTTCGTTTTCTTTGCTGAAATCTTATCAATACTATTCTAATGTCCAGGTCTACGAAAGTACGAACATAGCGATGCGGTACATAAATTTATTGCGGCAGCATGCGATCTCTTTGTCCCGTCAATATGTCAAGTATGAGGCGTTCCTTGTTGACATAACGCCGCACTTTTACACGTTTAATTATTTCAGGAGAGTTATAAATCAGTGTAGGTTATCCCGGTTAACCACTGATGGTGTCATTTCTAGAAACAAGCACGGCGTTGGCTTTGTCCGAAAAATCTTCTTCTTCTTGTTTTCGTTAAAATACTTAACGTTATGTTAAATAAAATATCCGATGTTTTAATTGTGACTATCTATCTAAGTAGGTGACTAAATAGCAAATATTACTGACTATGCTGCTACTACTTTTAATCCTATTTGGTTGTCTAGCCGCCTAAGTTTGTCAGTTTGTATTATTATTTACAAAACTAATTTTTTTGGATTGAAATAAATTTATTCATTTATTCATCTAACATTACTTTAGTTTCACTCGTGGTTTTTCTTTGTTTACTTTTCACCTCATCTTATTCCTTTTACGTTCTTGATTGTTTATCTTGTCCCTTTTGGTGTTATTCATTCTTATATACTCTTAGTCTGTTTATTTTGTATCATTGTATTATTTGGCGGAAATTTAAAACTATATAAATTCATTGTCACGGTATGTATTTAATTTCACCTTTTAATATTTTGTCAAAAAAAATTATTCTTATGTACTCCCAAGAATAACCCAATAAAGTAAATTGTAAAGCTTTATCATCTTTATTTTTTCTCCCTTTTAAATATTCTACACAGTAATAATTTTTTTTGTGACATCCATAAATTAGATTAAATTAATATGTGGTGGCACCTACTACGATAAACTGTGAATTGATATCGTTTTAAGACAAAAAATAATAAAGTAAAGCTTATCAGAGGTTATCTTTAATGACGAAATAATTGGTTTTTAACATTGGATCTAATTTTATACAAATAAAATGAGTTTCAACCACCTTACAACATTTATCTAATAAACATACGTATTCTAATGCAGTAATAACATCCAAATTAAAACTAGAACCACCCTCGCACTTCGTCATTCGTAATGCGACGTCTAAAAAAGTACTCTACATAGTAGAGCTAAAGCTAGATAGATTTACTAGTACTAGCTTTACTACTTGGTTACTTACTACTACCAATATAAATATTAGTACCTACTTAGTTGTACTAATTGAAAGGTTTTATTTAACTTTACTCGTATGTATGTATGTTTGTATATACTCGTATGTCCTGGAATCTTGCAATCAATATTTCACCCACTTCCATTGAAGCTATCGGCACACATATTTAGTTCCGATGACAATGCACGAAACAAATAAAAAGTTGTAAAAGCTTCATAAAAAAATTTTTTTTTAGAGTATAATTTTTTCTACTAAGTCAAGTCACCTTAATGACGTCGTTAATTAAGGTAACTTATTTAATTTCTTCTTCTTTAACGGTGGTATCCTTACACCTTTAACGGTGATGGATAACATGGCAGGCCCCAGAAGTATAATTTTAACCTAACTAATTTAGAAAGTAAGTTAGTTACGTAACATTCATAGAGTTAGACTCTAAAGGAAGATCTTCCGTCTTCCTTCAGAGTGGCCCTCAAGGCAGAGCTTGATAACATTATAATCGATTTAACTTCCACAGTCCATTGCACTTAATACATAAACAGTCCTTACACCCTAATAACAGTCCCTTAGCTACTAACAAACTCACCAACAGATGTTGTCATGCGGAAGCGGATGGGTGCTGCTGTATGTTCGTTTGCTATCTTATATTCATAAAAAAGTATGTTACTAAGCAATCGTTTGTTGACAAATGGACTGTATGTCTTTAATTTATCCTGGAGCACGGTGGGCTTCGCTAATCAGTTAGGATTAAGCTTGTCGAGTGGCCACGTTATCTCATTGCGAGAGATGACATTTCCGTCGTAATGGACGCGCGTTTGTTTGCTCTCCGCCTCATCCGATGTAATAAATCCTTAACATATTAATAGTTACGAGTATAGAATACACAAAAATATACCTACCGTTCATAGCCCAATAGTGACTGATTAAGCAACGACGGGCGCAGTCAGTTTCCGGATGGGTGACAGCTAGTTTCATGGGCGCTACCGTACTTCGTGAGTTGTTTTCAATGTTAAAAAAAAGCGGTTAAGCCTGGTCGAAGACCTTCGGGTGGCTTGAGAACATTCGACACTAGGTTGGCCACTAAACCCCCCACCAATCCGTATTGGAGAAGCGTGGTGGAGTATCCTCAAAGACCTCCCGCAGCTATGTCAGTGCCTAACAGTGAGGTATCTATGGATGGTAGCCAGCTAGCTATATACCTACATACGCCACTGAGCTCGTATAAATTGAAGCTATTTTATTTTATCGAATACATGGAATGAATATAATAATATTTAACTCGGGTGAACAAATTCGTAATGTTAACCATGACCATGAATTTAAATTATTTTAAAAATTAGAAACATCCAATGTTGTAAGGAAGGAAAAATTTACAAAAAGCTTATCAAAATTTTGCAACGTTTGCAGCGTAATTAATGATTAGGTCTAAATATCAACTATCAGTATATTTTGTAAAATAGTTACGTCTGTTGGGTATTAGGTAAGTAAACAACCACAATCTTTGAATCTTCGAACTACGCCTAACTATGCCGCCTTTGGGCAAAAGCGTAAAATAGATGTAGCTTAATAGAAATGTTAAGTTATTAATGTTTGATATTTTTTTAAGCTTTAACGTAACCTAATATAAAAAATAAGAAGATAGTCGGTGCACGTAATATCATATTATTATCTTTATTAGACAATAGGGAGCGGTTGATAGCAAAAAATCTGAAGACAACTGTGATGGCAGACTCAAAGATGAACTAAGACTTAAAGTCTCAACAAGAAACGTAGGCTTAGTCATAAACAAGCTTGTAACGAAACATATGCAAAGCTAAAATATTGTACTTTAACTGAAAATAAATCGCAATGAATTTCTATATTAGATTAAAAGTACAGACAATTAATTTTCAGCATAATTTTTTAATGCATCCATCAGTATATAATGCTCTTCCTTTCATAGAGACCGCAACATTCTTTGAGCCAGAAGTCTTGTGGGTCAACTTAGTAGATTATTGGAATTCATGATCATTTATTAAAATTTATCAGTGTTATAGGATAAATGTATTGTAGAGTCGCCTCTACAATTGATTTAATCCTAGAATGCTATATTAGGAGAGCGTTAAAATGTAATACTAATACTAACAAGATTTTCTTTTTCACGTATGCTTTTGTAATGACATATCATGAATGAACTAGTGGACGCCCGCAGCTTCACTTGCGTGTAATTAGACATATAGATTGTTTTTCACCTAGTTACCATTCTCGAGCTATCGGCCGAATCCGGTAGTAACATATGAATGAGATTAAAAGGGCTAGATCGAACTCTATCCTTCGAACTTTATTCCTAGGGAAATCACCGGGATATTAAGTACCTACATATGTACTTTATATCCCATCCTTTGTCTTTTATTCATTCAACTGGGAAACACTTGTTGCCAATTGCTTCGCCTGCATCGGTTTTAAGTCAATCAAATCAATGAAAAATCCAAAAATTCAAACTATATTAGTTAATATTAATTAATAGGATGTTATCATGTCTCTATTCGTCCGTCCCCTGAATCAAAATGCAAGCAATGTTACAATTCAGCGAGTGCATTGCACTTTACTTCGGTTTCAGAAACAATGTAGCCGTAATTTACTGAGTTGGTTGCCGTATACGTAATTATGTAGGACCTACGTAGTACTTTAGAATCTATGCTCGGGCGGGTGCTACGAAACGCCAACAGTTTGATTTGAAAGCATATACATATAATGTAAGATCCATTTTCGGTACAACAGGTAGGTACATATTATTTTTTTAATAAATTCTCATGTGATATTTCATCAAAATATTCGTATAAACGATATCAAGAATACAACATGGGTCTTAATTATTTTGGCACAAATCCGTTTAATCAAGGAGTAATTGATGTTAGTAATAAAACGAAGTAGGTACCTATAGTCAAGTGTAAGTAGTAGGTACACAAAAACTCACAGAGTACAAAATGCTATTTCGACCGCTCAATTATTAATTACCTAAATAAGATTTAAAAGAATAGCTTAAAATACTTTTTTAACTGGATTGTGAAAATCCTCTAAAATACTAAAATATCCAGGTATAAATGACTCCAATATCATTAAAATATTCAATTATCAAAGCAGGATTTTAGCGTGCAAGCTCACCTATTAACGTAGAGTCGATTTAAAATTACATTTTTATTTTAGACTCTACACATAAATTTGTTTTAGTCTGGTTATTTTTCTTACAATAATCAATTTACTATACCTATTTTCCTATCAAACATTTCGTTTATGTCGAGTTCATATCAGTAAAGTTTTATCAAAAACTTTCGGTTAATCGCAAATTGAACCACCTTATGGCAAGTAATCCGTCAATGAAGACTCAGCCAATGAGATCTGGTTATGACGTGACAGTCCTGACATATGATTGGTGGTAGGTGACGTGATATCTATTTCAGGCTCGCGCGAGAATGCGCGCGCCGAGTATGTTGCGCGTGTGTGAATCAATACGCGTGGTTCGCGCATGTGTGCGTGTTGTTGCGCCGCGCGCCTTCTGTTTACCGCGCGTACTGTGGCCGGCGAGCGGTCCGCACTCACGTGTGCGTTGTGCGAAATCGAGTTTTCCGGCGGCGTTCGGGTCGCATTAGCGTCTTATGGTGTTTTTCTCGCTGTTTATTGGTGCTAATTCGTGCCGGACGTAGAGAAAACATCGGAGGGTCCATGCGATAGATCGAGCGCGCCTATTTTCGGTGCGGCTCATAAAAATTATCGGTGCTTTCGGCGGATGCGATGAATAAATTTTGCAAATCGAGTCTGTGTGTCGAAAAGAAGGTTCGTGAGAGCTATGTTTTGATCGAGCGGCGTGTTGTGGCACTTGTGTCGGTTCCGGATGGAGCTGATGTGATTCGGTTTGCGCTGCTGGTCCTGTTGTTCGCGAGGCTTCGGCGACTGTGCGAGGAGCTCGGATCCCTAGAGCGTGCCCTCTGGAGCACCAACAAGAGCCTTCTGGAGCGGCTTCACGCAGTGCCGGGCACGTGCTAAGGTAGGATCTATTGACCTTGACTCGTTGCTCAAATAGCATAATCTTACAAACGTTAGCGTCTCGCTTACGATATATTATAAGCATACGATTTATATTTTCTAGAAAAGTATTTGACAAAATAGGCTAATAATGAATCCTCGGTAATTGATTTTATCATAGGCACTGCTTTTTCTTATCGATGAACATATCGATAAAATGGTTTTTGATAACATTTTTATTTACAATTGATAATAGTGTTGCACACTTATATGCTTACATAAATTGTGTTGATTCTTATATTAAGGTATATGATTTTAAAAAAGGGGATCTTATAATACCTAATATTATTATTATTATATTAATTATAATACCCACCTTCAATTCTTTACCTGTATTAATTTGATCGGAGGTAGAGTTAGAAGGCAATTGGTAAATAGTTAAATTTATCGTGAAGTGTATAAAAAAGTTTATTGGTTTATTATCTCGTACTCAGCTTCAATTATTTTAATGAGATTCTCGTCTTAAATGTTTTTATCGTGTTCGTGTTCTTGGTCGCCTCCACCTTCATTAGTTATCATTCCTCCCAAAACACTACAATAATACATGAAACTTATTTTGGAAAAATATGGAAGTACCTATTCCAAATAAGTTCCAGCAATAGACGTACTCTACCCATTAAATTTAATAGATTTACCGGTTAGTAGATACATTTATAGCATACAAATCATATATAGGTCTTTAAATATTTCGAGTAACTAGATATGTTTATTATTATATTTCTTATTCTGTTCATCATCACAACACAAGTTATTATTGCCATGAATACGGATATTTACATATGTTACTCACTACCAAAATTAAGGAAAATTTACGAAGACGATTGTCATGTAATTTTTAACGGAACAGAAAACATAGTTTTCGGGCGCCACTATTGCACATATTATATAAAATGCACAATTGGTAAAGTAACAAGATGGTGAAAATTCAAATAAAGCACGTCGAAATATCAAATAACAAATAAAGTTTAAAATTCAGTCAAATTACTGAACTATTTTTATATTATCGTGATTCGTGATTAATAACGTACACCCCAAATTTTCCTTCAAATTGAAAGACAAGTAAAAAGTTTGACTGTTACGACTGTAAGGATTATTTGGTGGATGGAGAGGGAACTTAATCTTAAGTAGGTACTTCAGTCGGTTCAAATTAAAGGGACAGTAAAAATATCAAAGCATTATACCATCTGTTTCTATGAGTAATCCCACGAGAACTTCGTGAGTATGTAACATAATTAAAGAACTATTCATTTTATTTACTTATTAAATACCTAGGTATATTTTATTGTCACTCTCAAAACTCTACATGTAGAGTTTTTAGAGTGGATGTATACTTGTTTAGTTTGAATGAAGCATTAGTTTGAGATTTCTCATTATTTTTTCGTTTAATTTGGTAACTATTTCTCAGTGATAAAGCCTTGGGCCTTTATCAAATTTTCAAAAACCGACGACCAAAACGGTCTCAATGACAGTAAGAAATCAAACATCTTTTGACATTCATAACATTGTACTAATGTTAAATGCAGGATTTTAAATGCCGAGATTTTACTAGAAATAAAGATAACTATCATCATAATATACTTAATTATATATCGTTACAAGCTTTTAATGTAATAACTAGTGTAAACATTGAAATGATATTGATTAACCGTGGGATACAAATTGCATTGCATAAATTAATAAATGTGCAATTACTTACTAGCTTTATGTTTCCTGTAATGAAAAGGTGCTTCCTACAATATAGACAGAAGAATTCTGTATGTTCATAATGACTGATTATTTGAATATAAACTTTTACAAAAGAATATTAAGATGCGATCGTTTTATTTAACGTGATAAAAATAATCAGATAACCAGTTTATTTTCACTAACAATGTAGAGATTAACATTACAATGTAGTTACATCTACTAACACTATTAACTATTATGTTAATAATAAGAAAAATAAATAACACAGTCCGTGAATTTTATGAGTCCTTAATATTAAGTACGAAAATAATCCCAACTAAATACTTATATTATACACACTACTCACACAAACTATGTAAAGTAACACCTTATTAGGCATACGCAGCAAAATTAATTATCATGTTGGAGTAGGTCAAGAATAAGCTGACAGTTCAGTTTATTATGTAATAGCGTAGGTAAATTGTTTATCTTACAATTTTACTTTTTCAGGCCAGTAGAATACGTGGGAAACATTCGTATTAGTAGGATGCTTTTATAAAGTTCAATAATCAGTTCTTTAGCTGTCTTCAGTAGTCGATACCACTGCATTTGTTACCGATTTAATACCTTTAGTAGACTGCAAAATTTTATATTGCTTATAATACCATCTTGTTACTTGTATCTTCTTACCTACTGAAAATGAAAAGGGAAACTATAAAAATAGTATCGTAACTTTAACTACTATGACAGGCCCGTTGGCGCAATCGGTAGTGACCCTGTCTGTTGCGCCAAGGGTCGTGGGTTCGAATCCCACTCAGGACAAATATTCGTGTGACGAACACTTGTATTTGTTCTGTGCCTACTTTGGGGTCAGATGGCCGTGTGTGAGAATGTCCAAGATATTTATTTATTTATTTCAACTAAGACTTTACTACCTTTTTCTATTAAAATTCCTGACGACTGCAAAACTTCGTAATAAAATGTTATACATATACCAAAACTATGATACTTACAGAAGTGGCTTGGAACGTAACACTCACAGATTCTGTGGTAACACTTCGCCAACGAGTATTATGAATTGAACACTCATGAATGGGTGCTGACACCTACGCATTGCCGACATTTTTTATAGCCGGTAGCGCACAGCGCGCTCTAAAATCATAATTGTTTTAACAGTGCTCGCATTGTCCTCGTTCTAACGCTATAATCAATAGAGTTCACACCACGTTTGGACGGCTTAAATATAATTCGACTAAGATCCATGTATTGGTCCCTAGCAATACATACAATTTATACCGAGCGATCAGAAACGAAACAACAAATACGTTTGTTACGCATACAACACGAAAAGTGAGTTACTATTAAATAGGTACGTATATTAAAAGTAATTGCAAATACACAATACAGTCGCTAACGCTGAATAGGTACCACACTTTACTTAACGTTAAGAGTATACACATCCGTGATAAGACGCGTGGTAGCACACATGAATCGTACAAGGTCCCCACACATATGAATGGAAGCTAATTAGTACGCGTTTATTTGTATGTAACGTCCATACACATACATGAACGAGCAGACATACACATCTGTATTTGACTCGAAGCATGGACAAGACGGTTGAGAACTGATTAGAGAAGAGACTGATTACAAAATAAACACGAAACTTGTAGTTGCATGGTCACGTAGAAATAATTTTGTTTTATCGTAGATGTATATTTACATTACATAGCGACATACTCTCGCGAGTTTCTCAATATTATTTTCACTCCGCGAATATGCTGTGCGACAGAGATTCTATTGTTCAGAGGAAAATACTCAATAACGGAAGAATATAGAGCTGAATTTACCTTCGCACTGTGTTTAGTGGGTGTTAGTGCGATCGTGAGAATAATTGTTCAAACTTTGTTATTTTTTATCGAAACTCCAGCACTTAATCACTTCCTACAGCTCAAAGGGCGGAAGTCATGCGTTTACAGAAATAATATATTAACGCTTGGGTGTTTCAATACGATTCGGCGGTTTAGTATGTGGTGCCCTTGACAGAAGGTCAATTTGAACGTGGATGGGAGACTGACTTGCGACACGCTCATCAAAACATTAACAAGTCATGTTTACTTTTTAGCGTGTATTCGGTAAATTGTCGAGTGGCCGCACCGCTGTCGAACTCGAGTGGGCATCGAAGGACGAGAGCTGTCGATAGTAGGTACTGTCTATAAATTAATTTTCCAGTTGCTCAATACCTCATTGACAGTCCTTTATATTATGAAAGACATCTGAATGATTTACTTACATAATAAAACATAAGATAACATCACGACGAAGGGGATACAAATACAAATACAATAGGATAGGATAGGGGATAGTTAATTATGTTTTTGAATTAAAGAAAAATGGCTTTTTGCAGCCTGAAAAAATATTAAAATATAAATTATATGTAACTATTACTTTTATACGAACCTACTACCTATACTACTATTGCTCTAAATGATTTATTGTAATAGGGACATGAGAAAAACCTTTATGTATCCGTTAATTACTGTATAGCATGCATAATATTGCATGACTCACAATATCTACAACACATTAGTATCTTCGTTGCGATGATTAGTAGGGGAAGTGTACATAAAATAGCATAGTATTAATATCATATCGTTGGTTACCTGCTATTTTTCTTCATAGATCCTGTATTAGCTGAGTGCATAAAATAAAATGACCAACAGTACTTTGTGGTCCTATTTCAGCTTTAAAACTAAACAATGAAAAAATTTGATGGCATTGCATTACTGTATAGCGGAAGAGCATAACGCTAATTTCCAGTTCCTCGTTTAATTGATTCTATTTATGTTAGCGCCGAAGCACAGAGATCCCTGTTTATGAAAGATAAAACATGCTAAATAATAAAATTATGAAGTAACTACCTTCAAGTAATTTTTCATGGGTATGAATTACATGGAAGGACTCCTCTTCCATGTTTATACCATTTACAAGTGATGTGACACTGTTACACTAAATACGCCTAATAATTTAACAACTAAGCAGCTTTATAAATTTTTTCATTTGTAAATTTTACTTACAATCTCAATCCCTTAAAATAAAATTAACCATTCGTAATTTTACAACCTGGATTCGGCTTGAATTAATTAAGAGAATGTTTTTTCAATAATTTTCATATCTTTATCTTACTTACCTACAACATAACATGGCAGAACCAATGTCTGTATTGCAATTTAAACCCCTTGAAATAACATTAACAATTCAGAAATCAGGAATTTTATTTCATTTTATCAGGAAATGAGAATAGAAGAGAATTTCTCGCCATAACTCCTGTATTCGTCTTCAACTCTTTAAAAGATAACAATTGTTTAGTTTTTCAATACTTTTCATTTTTAAGTTTTACTTACCTACAACATAACATGGCAGAAAACATGCCATGGAAGTTATGCAGTATGACATGAATTCCTTTTTTCGCGCGAGAAAAGTCAGTATTTTACTGAATTTTTATATAATATCTATAGCACTTGCCTATCTCACCAAAATGTAGTAGGTACTTGGTTTTGTTGGTTGTTTTCATCGCAGGGCTGTTAACATTATTTATTGCCCGGCATTTTATTCTCATAATCTCGATTAAGCCTGTAGTTAAGATTATTTTTATCTCGGAAAATTTGCAAATGGCCGACATCTTCGCCTGGCCCGTTTGTGAGATCTCAAATATTAGCTTTGCGGCAACTGCAAACAGCTTTATCCGAGTCCGTTACTGCGCTCTATATGGACACTCAGCTTCTTTGGCTTAATAACATTTCCTGCGGCTCCGCTCGAGTAGGTAAAATTTAAATTAAATATTGCAGTAACTAACTTACAATACTACTAGTAAGTACATAACTTTAATCTAACTTTTATCCATCGAACTTTACCACGTGTTTTTCCACAGCATCTCTGAAACTTACAAACAACAATGCATACATTCATGAGGTGAATATATTTTACACTGCATGTGTTGTTGGTTTTGAACGTATTTTAATATACATTTTGCACGTGCAAGGTTATACAGCGCATCTCAGATCAGTAACGAGATTAACTTAAGAGATGTAGAGATAAAATTAAAATCCATGAAATAGTAAGTAGGTACATTATATTATATAACGATAAGTTTTACAACTTATTAAAAATCATGGAATTTATAGATTCATATCAATATAATATGTATAATATGTACTTAATCAGTCAGTATCCGTTGATACTGACTGATTAAGTAGACTTTCGAAGGTTTCGACTCGTGTTTCGAAAGAAAATTTCGACTTTTTCAAATTGAAGCTTCATTATCATCATCAGGGTTTAACTGGGCATAGGCCTCTCCTAAACTACACCACTCCGACCGGTCCTGTGCCTTCTGAATCCAGCCGTTCCCGCTGCCTTCTTCAGCTCGTCCGTCCACCTTGTCGAAGGAACAAACAATTGAAGAGTACGTTATCAAAAATCAAGTCATAAAAAACTAAATTATTACAATTATATAGTTACATAAATGTAATGTCTCCTTGCTTGAGAGAGAGACTTTCAGAGAGAGCTCAAAAATTAATGTCTTTCTCGGAACTCTCCTTCCAGATTTCCAGGAACTCTAGATAGAGCGAAATTGCCAGTGACCCAGAGACTGTAATCATGTTACTGTCGGGAATGTGGGATTCTTATTGACGCCTCCATTGTGTGCGCCTTTATTTAGCCTTGCGTGCTATTTAGGAGTTTCGTTCTAACAATGTGCGTTAGCTGGAGTTTTGTATTCTCTTTTTACAACTATGTCTATTAGACATACATAGTTGTAAATGAATTGAATGAAATTGAATGCTTATAGGGAATATGTCTCCCTATGTTTAATGCTGATCAAATGAAGGAATCTATTTAACAATTAATTCATATACCATCTGTACCTATGCTGATGAAAATTCTATTATCGGCTTGATTTTGCCTGGCAACTCGAGCTTAATACTAGGTATAATTGGCCAAGAATAGTGCTATCGTATCCCCTGCCTGGTGTATGAGCGACTAAAAGGGGGCTTCTGGGCTCACGAGCGGCAATAGTGGGAGCTCGAACCGTCCATCCAGTGAGCCCGGGAAAGACAACGTTATCCCGGAGCCCTCCACAAGCGCCGAGGATGGCTACAAAGGGGGTTTTAGTGTGTGGAAATCCCACACAACCAGGCGTCGCTCCCACGATGTCGGGTACCTTTTAAAGGTTTCCCACTCGTAAAATAAAAAAAAGGTATAACCGGCCAATTATGAGTTTCAGTGCTGGTGGAGGATGATATAAAATAGGAATATTTTAAAAAAACGAAGTGTGGACATTAAAAAAAGCTTTGATTCACAAAAGGTATTCTTACTTAGTACATAACATAACAGTAAGCGATTTTATTTTTTAACTGTCTATTGCTGTCGACTGTCGACTGCCACGAAACCTTGTAACAATAAACCAGTTATGAGCTTTTAAGTTTTTAAACGTCTAGTCTAGATAATATCTTTCTGAACATCCACTCGCAAAGTAGGCAATAAGTGTCGTATATGATAATTATGTCTACAAAACAGTTTATTCAAACTAGCTTTAATTGATTCTCCTGAAATAGACCAGTTAACTGACAATTATTTTTTTAATTTTAATTTTTCTGCAATTTTTTTTTTTACCCCAATTATGATAAAAAATAAGGTTACCTAATGTCCTAATAGTTAAGTTCCTAAAATCTTAATTGCACAGCTGACCCCGCCGTTCAATTTGGCACTCGCTAAAACCGAATGCAGCCGTTTCTGAATACCTGTGAAGGCCTGTGACTTGTGAATTAGTGCACAGACCACGCCAGTTGTTCGATCGATTCATATAATATTATAAGTCAAACACTCTTTGCGATGTTTTCACGTATATAAATTCTTTCTTCAGCTTTTTTACAGGAAGAATATTTTATAAATAAGCAATATCAAAATATAACATTATAATAACAATATTATAGTTATACATCAAGCTTTGTTTTCATGCTATCGTTGTTCTCTTTTTGACAGATTTTTTTTGGATGAATGATTATTTAATCTCATGTTTCATCAATGCTAGCTATAGAGCAAGGATAATATGTGGTGCTAGCGAAGAAACTAATCAAGGCGAATAGTGTATAAAACGATATAGTGTTTGGTAGAAAAAGAAAGGTATAGGAGGCAAGCTAGAGAAAATAATGATACGTAAATAGGCGCTAATGAAGGACTGGAACTAATAAGTAGTAGTAGTAACTAGTACAGGACTGTGCAAGCGGGTCGATAGTGTATTCTTAATTGCGATAAAACAGCGTATCAGATAATTAATTCTTTAATTATCGCGCAGCTCGCCGATCAAACGAGCCGCGTGACAGATGCGAATATGCTCAAGATTCTATGCCAGAATGCTGGTTACCTTATCGAACCAGGCTGTAAACCTCCTAAGCGGTGACAGCCAAGTGGAAATTTTTTGTAGTCCCAGTTAGTCGGTAACAAAAATTGGAGACAACTTTTCACTAAAGGGGCTCTGGGTTCAACTTACGACTTTTCTAAAGACGTTTGTTCGTTTTATGAAATTAAGCGTCACCTGCTGTAATGGCGACAAAGAAAAAAGGTGGAAAACATCGTGAGGAAAGCAGCATGTGTGATGTGCAGTGAGTTCTCCACAGTGTTCTCGAAGGCATGTGAATTCGCTGCCAACCCTTGGTCACTTGGTCAGCGTGGTGGAATATAGCCTAACCCCTATTTATCGTTCGGACAGGAGACCCGTGCCCAGCAGTGGAACGTAGAAAGAGTTGTATTGTAGAGGTGGTTGTGGCTATTAAACTCGTTCGACATGTTTGTTTAAAGATATACATATAATTATTATTATTATAAGAAAATCGTGTTATATTAAATAGTATCTTCTTGTAGGAAAAGAACAGCTTATTAAGTAAAACAAATATTTGACAAATATGAGTATACACTGTGTGAACATAATGTATAGTTATGTACTTAAATTTTTTGCATCTCTTTGCAAAATGTTACTCATGATTGTTATCGCACTATCAATAGTGATGGGACAGCATTAAAATTCTATATTGGTTGGTAAGAATTGAAAAGAAAAGAAATTGGGTGTAACTAACTAAAATTATACACTGATTTATAATTAAATTCGGCCGTCACACATGTAGTGCTTACAAGATTTATACACAGATACAGACTGCGTGCAGCATTGGTTACCGGAAAAACAAGAATGACTATTTACTCGTCTGTAATTAGGCTGTCAATGTCAAACAAACATTCGTCTAGTCACCACTCTAGATAATCAGTGCACACACGCATCAGCTGTTGTTAAAGTTAAATAATATTAGTCAATTCACCACTTAAGTAGGCGTGGCATATTAAGCCTGTTCGATTATAAATGATTTCTTAACTTTCACTTTTTGTTACGCCTACATCACATTTGACACCACACTTACAAAACTTATCGCATACATTTTGTTTTGAGCATATTATTGTAGACATAAATAGTGGCATATCTAGATCTTGTTTTTGCAGCTTTTGCAGCAAAATGTTGTTTTCATTTACGGCAATATTTAATACATGCGTATTTAACTATTCTAGTCTCAGTCTTTGCCTGTTGCTTCTGTCAAAAAATCAGATGTTAATCCTTCCGAACCTAGTATTTCTAGTAGATATTACATTAAACATTAATACAGCTGCGGTAACATTAGGTCATACACTCCCATTAAAGTTATATCTGCTAATATAATATAAAGTACCTATTAAAGTTGTCCTTAGTTAAACGTGTTTAAGTTTTCATGTACGTTAAAGCAGATCGATGAGAGTAATTAAACATATTTCCAAATGGATTATACGATTAAGATGGAAACCTTAAAATATTTTTAAGTACTTTCCATGCACAATTTTTCTACAAAATTCATTACATGAATAAAACGGAATATGTGCATTATAAACACTGCGTTATCTGTGATGATTAAGCATCCTGTACATTTAAGTTCAATCATTTATCCATCTTTGCGTAGATATAAATTTCCGTCAAGAACATTATACGTGTGATTATATTCTACAGTCTACATAGTTAAACTACAAAGATGCCGCGACGCTATCGCTGTAGCAGTGCCGACAAATTATTATTGAGTCGAGTGGCGCGGCGATACAGCGATAGCGAGTCGGGGGTCAGAGAAGCCTCTTTATCGAATGCACATACAAGTAGCCGACCGAGTGAAATAAACACACATCTGCAAGAAATGCAAAATATATCACACCCTCTCCGTACGATATTTAATTGCTACAACAAACAATCAGATGAAAAATGTGCATGTTATGTCTCTGTTTTGTAGATCTACCAATTTTTCCATGCATCGTACTCGTACAAGCCGCGACGATCAAATTCTGTCTTATTAAATCTGATTGATTTGGAAATTGAGATGCATTTGCGTTCAAAAGTAACTTTATTTGGATTTCCCTTAAAAGATTTAACTATTTTATTTACCTTCGTGGTTATATTTATCAGGTGGCGAAAAGGGAAGACAAATGTACAGGAGGTACATGAATACACTATGGATGTAGGTATGGTTAATATATTCAGAACGATATTATGATTACGGCTTCATTTCCTCTGGGACAGCGATATTTTGACTAATTAACAATTTACGGCCGCGCAATTCAGCAATTTAATATTGTATTATATTCATTGAATATTTATACAATAACAATGGAAATTGTATTAATTATATGGAAAACATCTAGTTATACCTATGTTATGTACCTACCTAGTCAAAGTAAGTTACGTGTATTGCTAGAAACGAACTTAACAACTTCGAATATTTAATACCTTAATTCATTATAACTACAGGGTATTTGGTGTTCACCAAAAACCGACGACATTTTGCCACTATAAACATAATGTTGTAACGTGTGAGTTATTGTTAAGATAAGAAATAATTATACATATGAAATAAAACATTGAATCAAACTTTTAACTGACTTATGCAAGGCTTAAAACAAGATAGGCATTTAATTGAGTTAGGATTTATTTATTGACATTATTGGCACCATTTGAACTTGGGTGTACGGAGCAGGCAGTTTGTCAATCACATGTCACGTATTAGGGCCAACGTCAATTAAATATCAACGATAAATCCTCACATAATTTACCTTTACTTATACTTACCCTATGAATAACACGATAGGTAGGAGTATTTGCTTTCATGAATCTTCATGAGACAGAGAACCGCGTATCTTTTATGTAGGTTAACTTATTTCAACATGGGAATGTCAAAGGTTCGAGTATATTATTTATACTGTGTTGAATGAGAATCATGAAGGTACTTATGATCACTTCTATTCTAGTATGCCTATCTATATACGGATGGTTTAATAGCTAATATGTATGCAATGATTATACAATTAAGTAGTGAATCGTTCGAAAAAGCCTTGATAATTCTGAATGGCGCACACCTACTCCGTCTCAATGTGACTTTAAATATTACACCCTACCTATACACACCTACTTGTGTTTATCCGGTCGCATGTGCAAAGGTATTAAACATGGAATGGTGCAATCTGTGGATTAAATTAAACTTATTTTTGCATTTTTATGTGAATCGATATAAATGCGGACTTTTTATTTGTTTATACGACGGTTAAAAATATTTCCAGCATTTTTATATCACGCATAAAGTACCTACCTACCTACCTATGTCGATACTTGAATGTTTTTGAAACCTTTATATGAGGGTTAAAATCAAGGTTCAACTTACGTGTGACTTGAAGTGACGTGAAATTTTAGGGCTCATGGTTCCTGCCATGGGCCCTGCTACCACGTCTATTAGAAAGATAATAAAATCCGGGCTAACGATATCTTTATACTCGTAATAGCTAGCTTTATAATAGCTAGCTGCAACTCATACACGTCCCACTAGTGGGCACGGGTCTCCCCCACAGACAGCTGCGGAAAGTCTAGACTCTAGCTAGAGTATCATCAGATTGATGGAGGGTTAGTGGCCAACCCTATGTACGTTCTCAAGCCAAGGTCTTCGACAAGGCTGAACGACTGTTTCAACCATTGAAAACAACCGGGACCGACGGCTTAACATGCCCTCCGAAGCACGGTAGCTTTCATGAAATTTTGCCACTAGCGGTCACCCATCTACAAACCGACCGCGCCCGTCGATGCTTTACACATTCGATTATATTGAATCGACGCGAGCGATCTATGGACGCTACAAATTATTATTATACCTGCTTACATTATGATAAACTTGACCCCATTTTTCACTGTTTTAGTAGAAAAAACGACGAAGAGACAGATGATTAATTATCTAAGAAAACCCAATTTTTCTTAACGCTTAAACGGAAAACTGGTATTAAATAAAACAGAAACAACGTGGGCCTTGAGCTACCATTTAATTTTAATGTGTATCGGGTGTGAACACAGCCACATTTACGATACACACGTGTGAGTAATAATATGACGCGCTTCCAAATATTTAAAAAGTTGAAATAGAATGATAGGTATACAGATAAGAGGGTATACCCAATTACCCACTAATATTTAACCTTATCTAATGTAATATCGATGGATTTAGATTGTATAGTCACGAACGATTTTTGTTAACATCACTATAATCAAAAGGGAAATGCTAAATAATGCATGCAGTAGGTTTACATAAAACTAGGTCTGAATTCTTTATACGTTTTTACTTTGCTGCTAAAGAAGATTGATTAAAAGAAACTGAGATTCAATACGAAACTAAAAGTTTTGTACACCGAAGTAGGAATTAAAGTCACTTTTTTAAGTATGTAATTATAACACCGTTTCATATACGAGTATCAATATGTCTTTCAATAATATTAAGCTTCATATTTTCTTACAGTTCTGTGTTTATGCAACTTCGCTACAAGCTGTCATAAACTTAAGTATAATATTAATAAAGCAGGAAATAGTGGCATAAGTAGGCCAAGGTGCTAGCTTACATACATAAAATAAAAAAAGTTATTAAGAAGAAATAGATATATATATTTCAACAAAAGCTTGTTAACTTGAACTTTACAATCTCGTTTCTTTCTTATCGCGTGTAAACTAATCGTATGCTACATATTGAACGAAATGCTCGTAAAATTCGGCAGACTCTGGACGCCTATTGGCACAATGCCAATTAGTTAAGGTGTGAAGTAACAAAATATTATATTAGAAGGAAGGAAAATAATAAATTATTGCACGTAACGGAAGGAATATACACCATTTGTATTCACTTTTATTATAGTATATAGAATTAAAAATAATTTGTGTACTTGTTAAGATTTAACGATGGGTCTCTTCCGTAGAGTTAGAACAGCGTATTCCGGCGTAGTTATACTGCATTCAGATTCAGATTCATTTATATATTACTACATACATGGTCTTTGAATACCCTTGATAAACGTCATAAATTTTTTTGTCCACCTCCGGTTCAATATTGTTGTTACCGACAAAACCACGGCAAGAAACTCGGTAGTTATATTTAATATAGGTACGTAGTAGTAAGATAGCTTGTAGCCAGTAGTTTGAACTTAATCGTTCGGAAATTCATACATCTTGTGGTAAACAATGAAATCTTCACCTTTCATGAGAACTCTTTACTTCTTGCCCCATATGCAAATAGTAATCACTAAAAATAATACCAATAAAATCTAAAAACAAATTCATAATTAATATCTAGTCAAAAATAAACATTTAGAAAATGATGTAAGAGTCATATATTAGTGGATAACCAGTCATACACTTCCGGGCGACGTTCGGTCGAATCCGTGACCTCACCTGTCAAAATCACAATACCCATCTATATTATTAAATCACTATTAATTTTATTTACAATTGAATGCAAATCTCAATCAAACTTGTGAACATATTTTAGGCGGCACGTAAATTTTTCTTTTTTCAAATACGTTTATCATGATGTTGATCGATGATATGAACATCATGTAAAACAAATATTTAAATATTTAACAGACTTAATATAAAAAGTTGAATTTATAAAAAAACACTTTTCTTAAAAAAAGCTTTTTAAATTTAAATTTAAATTTTCGTGCATTGTCATCGGAACCAAATATGTGTGCCGAATTTCAGCTCGATAGCTTAAGTGGAAGTGGGTGAAATATTGATTGCAAGATTCCAGGACATACATACATACATACGAGTGAAGTTAAATAAAAGCTTTTAATAATAATTAAAATACCTACCTAGATATTAAACACATCGTAAAAAGAACATGCTAGATTACTATTAGACATCCTAGTTTTACTTTGTACTTTGCTATTTTATCAGTAACTGTAAATAGTTATTTGTATAACAAGTGAGCAAAGTTTTTTTTGCTGCAAGTACCGACATTAAATCATGAACCAGCGTTGTATAACTACTAGGTATTAATCTGAGCGCGGTGAGCGATTTAAAGGAACGATTTAAAAAAATCCGTGTTATTATATATATGCAACTTTTAAAATTGTGTACTTCTGTTGTTGTGTTTTTAATAGTTCTATAAAATATGATAACAGTACTGTCTCAGATTTTGTTTTAGCACATTAACACCTTTTGAAAGTCGTACGCTTTCAGATATTTTTCACGTAAATTTTCAGGTAAAAAGATAAATCCAATTTTTTTGAGGAAGTTCAGTATGTAGTATTACATATTATTATCATTTAAGATTTTGCTTTTCACAACAGCTTATGTTTTAATTTAAAATAGTTATAGGTACATAATAAAAGTAACTATGTATTATAATTTATCACTTAGTATTTATTTACATTGAAATCAATTATTTCACCTTTTCCTTATTCAAGGAAGTTTAGTGCTCAATTTGTTGTAATTCAGATACAGTTTTCGTGGTTCTGATATCGTTCAGATCAGTATTATAGAATCCGTGTCCTGAGAAAAACAATTCGCGGGCGCTGTGCCAGTAGCCGATGTAGGTCGGTATAAAATATCAAAATATCATTTTTATACATACATATAGATTTCAAAGCATTCCGTGGGATAATTAATCATGGATCCTATTAGGAATTTAGGATTTATTTCGTATCGTTACCCTTAAAAAAATTGATTATATTTTAATTTTGACTACTTTTATTTTTACGTTTTAATTTAACATTAAGATCTTACTTTGTATTAATTTTGAGTGACTATCGAACTCGCCTCTCACAGCGGTCCAGGTTCAAACACCAGCGGCACGCACCTATGACTTTTCTAAGTTATGTGCGATTAAATGTCGCTTGCTATTACGGTGACGGACACATCGTGAGGAAACCTGCATGCCTGAGAGTTCTTCATAATATTCTCGAAGGCATGTGAAGTCTGCCAATCCGCACATGGCTAGCGGAGTGGACTAAGGCCTAATCCCTCCCATTCTGAGAGGAGACCCGTGCCGAACATAGAAAGGGTTGTGATCATGATGATGATGAATTGAACAACTTAATTTCCAGTGTTAGACAAACATTGAACATTTGACCTAAATTTATACTGAAAGAATCTACTTACCCACTCCATTTTACATTCATTACAAGCTCATGAATATTATGAAAATTCCATGAATATTTTGAGTGAATCTCTCTGCATCTCCAGACAACCAACGCTCGAAGCATCGAAACTGAGTATATTCACATAGTGGAAATATGCAAGTGATAGCCATTGCTTTACTTTAATAAAATATCTTAAACCGTACTTTATTGAGAGAGTTCTAGTGATTTTATTCTTCTCTTGATCTAGGTAAAATGCAGTTAGTTAAAATAAGAGAAATTATGATAACTCTGTCGTTGAGAGATTACTTATTACCTAGAGCGATTAATAAAGGGCTGAAGCACAAATAACGTAGTAGTTTAGAACCGAGTCGACTGTCGTCACTCGTAAATACTTATACATCCTCGTTAACTTCATTCTGTATAATCGTGGCTCATCTCATATAATCTAAAAGTTTACAAAAAATGCATGTTTTGAATCTCACCTAATAGTTGTTTATTCGATAACTTTGCCAATACGCATATGCTAATGAGCATCAATTTAGAATACAGAATAACTGTGTTTGTTTACATATACTACTGTATACTGTGGCATATTTATGTTAAGTCTTCACTATCTAAAAATCTAACGAAAGTGTAGTTAGCTAGCTAAATTTAATCTCACACTTAACGGATCGTTATACATACACACTTGTAAAAAAAATGCAATTAGGAACTTAATGTTTATGTACCACGGACTGCATTGCTTTTTCATATCTCTATTACCATAGAGATATGAAAAAGCAATCCTCATGTGTATATATGAAAGTGTGTTTGGTGGTTTGTCCTTCTTCTCTGCCTCAACGAAATGCTAGACCGATAAGATTTTTCGCACAGATATAGAACTTGGGCTGGTGGGTAACATAGGCTACGGATTTTTATCCCGGAAAATTTCATGGTTGCCGTGATAAGGCACTGAAATAACTTTCGATTTTTAATCGATAAGTTATGTACTATTATTATTATCGTTAGATTTTTAATCGATCGATGATTATGCCAGGCTATAATCGGCCGAACTGCGCGTGATGCCAGATTTTGACTACCTTTGGTTTAGCTTGCCGTTGATAAAGGCTATAAGGCTTTTAAAACATTCTTTGGTGGTAGAGATAATTCTGCTGATAAAACTAAAACTACCGTGATGTAGCTACTGTGCTAGGAAGAAGGCATTTTCATTCAGTAAATAAATTTTATGTGACTTCTTCAAAAAAGTTCTAAATCAAACTCAGATAGAGCTTGATTTTATTGAGAAACATGAAAACTGAACCGTTAAAATATACTTTTCTGTTTTAGCACGAATCATTTGATTTCATTTATTTTAAGCCAATCCATTAGTTGAAAATTATTTGAACTACGTGTGTTAATTTGGACGGGCCTGCCTGGACGACAAGCCGCACCCTGGGCGTTGTGCCAAGCACGAAATATAAGCATAATTTTTAATATTTATGTAAATAGTGGCTTAATTTGTGAGGCACATATTATAATGGATTAAACTTATTGTCTTATTTATTTATACATGAGACAACATATACAAGGAATACAA
The DNA here is from genome assembly GCA_944567765.1 of Carterocephalus palaemon. Classification (NCBI taxonomy): domain Eukaryota; kingdom Metazoa; phylum Arthropoda; class Insecta; order Lepidoptera; family Hesperiidae; genus Carterocephalus; species Carterocephalus palaemon. The sequence goes on along the minus strand of OX155651.1, from coordinate 7,688,407 downwards.
TTCTAGACCATTTTTACTAAGTATTGTTATAGTAGTATAGGGCTTATGGCTTATGCCCTAGTTTAGACCTCTGACTTTACCCTGTATTTTTATCTGGTTTGGAATACATGTATTGATAAGACCTGGAAAACTGGACCTTTAAGGGACATTTCGTAAACTATTTATTTTGTCATGTCTCTATTGTGAAATCGACATGCTCGACATATCGATGCTTGTATTTATTGCTTGTATACAGTTGTTTAAGGTAAATTTTCGCAGGATTTTCCTCTCAGGTAAAGCCAGTGTTTGAAATATACTAATGTAAGACACTACTGTAACACAGCAGTGTCTACAGTAGTGTCTGACTTATTGATGGATTGCTACTTCTAAGAATGGATTAGTAGTTTACAAGCTACATAGTTATCGCGTGCCATAAGCTATTTTTAGCGCAAACGAAATCAAATCGCGGGCAACAGTTAGATAATTTTAAAAATATTTTAATATTAGTTTTTGCTTATTTTTTGATTAGCTATACAGATCAAGAAAATAATAACAAAATCCCTTTGAACATGCTACACAAAAACAAATGCGATGTTTTCGGTACACAATGACACAAACCACTAGAACAAAGGGTTCCAATAGAGAATAGAACATAATAAATTCAAAACAAACACGCGCAGTGCATATTTTCAACGTTCAGACAGTGATATTCAAACTCAATAATAAGTTGTGGCATAAAACTATAGAAATGAACCACAAATACAGTCAGTTAGTTTGACTGTAAGTTAGGTAGAAAAGCAAAGTATTTTGACTTCAAAATAACTTTGTGTACTTATACTATAAAAAATTTCATTAAAAAAAATCTGGTTAAATGGATGTCAAAAACCAAGCTTTATTGCTGATATGATTTATTGAAATTAACTATTTCTGAGAAACATTAAGTTGATTATACTTGAGTACCACGTGATATCCAAGTACCTACTTGACTCTTATTAGAATTCGTGGCCATGATTCAAACACTGATTGATTCGACATTTATTAGAAGTGGGGTGCCGTGGTGCCATATATTGAATAACCAGTAATTCAAATAACATTTATTTTACATGAAATATATATTATTACTTTATTTATACTTCATTTCTGTCATATACATTTTAGACAGGCTCAGAGTCTATTATAATTAATTGTATCAGGCGTTACTTTGCGGAACTCCATTATTACAAACCAAGAATATTTATATCTATTATAATTTCTTATATTTATGGAAGGATATGAAAGGAAATTTAGCATCGGACATAGAGTTCGGTTCGAATAGAAAAGTATAAATACCCATTGAACCTCTATAGCCGTATCCGAACTGTACCATTACGAGTACTCTTTTTCATCTTCAGTAATATGAAACTAGAATACTATACTGATATAAAACATAAGCGATTTACTCCAGTCGCCGACACAGCACATTCTTATCCCATCGACGAATATAAACTTCAAGCACAGTTGGCAGATGTAATACGATCTCCCTTAGGTATAGAAAAATAAACAGTCCAAGTTTATAAGTACATACATGTTTTTATACGTTATCGCTTATAACATAAAAAATTAATGAGTTGGCAGGGCATTCCCCTTTCTCGCTCTGTTCGACAGACACAGAACTCATTCATTTTAATAATAATATGTCACTTAAAGAAAATATATGTTATGTAACCTCGTATTCTAGAGAAGGGGACTGACTGAAATCCTTTGTTTTGAACTTATTAACTACACACGTTTCTCATGCTTCGTTTCTATCCTTCCCCTTTGAACGTTTGTAAGTGTGTCAGTGCGATGAAGATTGATTGATAATGTGGCGCTACGCTGTAAATTAAATTAATTCAACTATTTTTCAATAATTTTATTTTAATTTTATTACCTTTTGAGATTTTGTGATTAAATGATTGTTATTTTACCATTTTTATTCTTAAGTGTTTGAAAGTATACTTGTACTTGGTTGTTGTTTTAATAAATAACACTGGTTAATAAATCACCAGTTATGTTTCGTCGCTGCGACCCATAGACGTCCACTGCTGGGCACGGGTCTCCCCCACAGACGCAGCTGTGGGAGGTCTAGAGCATACTCCGCCACGCTGCTCCAATGCGAATTGGTGGAGGGGTTAGTGGCCAACCCAGTATCGAATGTTCTCAAGCCACCCGAAGGTCTTCGACAAGGCTTAACGACTGTTTCCAACATTGAAAAAAACCGGGACCGACGGCTTTACGTGCCCTCCGAAGCACGGTAGCGTCCATGAAATTTTGCCACTAGTCTCATCCACAACCCGACCGCGCCCGTCGTTGCTTAACTCTTTCGATCAAATTGAATCGACCCGAGCCATTGGGCTATGGACGCTACACTTAATTCTTATTAAAACTTAATGTGATACTACTTAGATAATGTGTTCTGTGTACTGTTAGACAATGCAAATTTTCCACATTTTGAGCAGAAGTTTCTGAAAAGTGTAAGTACAGATTTTGTGCAGCCATTTCTGGCACATTATCGTCGTGGTACTCCTACCTTTCTTTTGTATTTTCTTTCCTTGCATAATCTAAAATCAGTAGAAATTAATTATAATACACTTAAGACATATTAGCTAGTACCTACTACATAATATTTTTGATCAAAATATATGTTTTTGTACACGATGATTGGAGTTGGATGGGATAGAACAATTTTGTTAATGCTTTATGAACGTGACGCGTTTTGTAATCTCCGCTGGTTAAACGTTGTTTTAACGTGGATATAAATAGTTCCGTTATGTTGTAAGATATATTGCTTTAGTAACTAGCCTATAAATACCTTATACCAATGAATTTGAATGTTGAATATAAAAAATAAAATAATTAAAGTATTTTATGCAATAGTTTTTATGTTTTAATACCTTGGAATATTGATTTACCTTTCGGGTTCCTAATTATTTAGCTGTCATTATGCCATTCTAAGTAAGATTCCAAGTAAGATTCTTGAATATAATTAAAATAATAATAAAAAATTGCTGCCTTGCTTTCTACCTACTCATTTCAGTTTCTCTAAGATTCGGGTTCTCTAAGAGCACTCGTAATATATCATAATTATTTGTCTGTCGGAATTCATTTGCAAAAATGGTCAAATGGTCAAAGTTTTTCATATCTATGATAGATGTATCAATAATTTAAATGATATAATTAAACTATTGTTATGTTGTTAGGTGTGAGTGTGATGTAGGAGTGTTTTATTAGGTACTTCATTATAAAACAGACAATGTTCACCTTCACGGCCCCACTACCGGATCACTGCAAGTCATTAAACGAAGGATCATATTATATCTAAATGTAGGTATACTTTTTTTGAGTTACAAAGATGCTGAAGAGTGGATAGTGGCATGAGATCTGAAGTGCTCCTCCTAGTTATCAGATAATGGAGCAGTGAAGTAGTTTGCAAAACGCCTGTGATGTGATGCTTGTGTCGGACACAAGAATTACAGGCGGGGTCTTTCCATTGGCAGCGGTGACGATCTCTTTCCTACCATCATGAATGTATGCTTGTTTGTTGGTGTTACAAAAAAGCAGGTGTTCAAGTGATAGTGAAGTAAAGAGGAGACCTATGTTTTATGTTTTTCTGGTAACTATGCAGCTAAGTTGAAAAAATATTTCAGTAACCTTGAAACGACTATTTCCAATAGATCCAAACGATCGAAGCCGGAAAATAGAAGTCGATTAGCAGTCGCCTCAGAGCAAAGTGAAATGCAACTGCCATTTGTATTCCGCCAATGAGAGTCGTTTGCGAACCGAGGCCACGCCCACGCTAGATGCGCACTGACCCACGGCAAGGCAAAGTTACGTACATTATGTACGTGGCAGGTACTTGTGCTTATAAACTAGTAGATAGATAGCAAGACACAATTTAGCGGCAAGCAAGCACGATACTAATTCTTGGTTTATGTTCAGTTGTCGTAGGTCATGTACCATTAAATATCTACATCAAGCATTCATACCAATTTATAAATGTAGTAAACTCACTTAGACTATAAATTAATGCTATTACCTACTATCACCTAGATAGGTATATTTTAATATGTTAAGAGATGCAATGAGAGAGAGAGTGCAGAATGAAAAAAAAAAATATAATCATTAATTTTGAGACGTACAGATGTAGCGTGAATCCGGTGTCTTTTTTGCTAGCAAATGAACTACCGCTAATACAAGTAAATACGCGTCTATTTACTCTAACACGTCTGCCCACCACTTCGGGTAAATAAAGCCGTGATGTTATGTTTACGTTATGCTTTGAAAGCTCCAATCCGTAGGGATTGTAGCTTTCAAAGCATGCGGTACTTAGAAGTGCACCTGCCGACCACACACGGCGCTGTGTTGCGAGTCGTATTAACTAAATCATTGAGAATCACCATCTATATTTGACATGAATTATTCATGAAGACCTTAATTAACGCTTATCAAATACAATCACTTGCTTTTTAGGGGGCAAATAAACACCTGCCTCTAAGAAGGGTGTGCTACGGACAAGCGTGATGCAAGCCAAGTAAGAAATATATGCAAGAATTACTCAGAGCGATAAGAAATTTACAATTAAACCAGACCCTTATAAAATCTAAGGCAAGAACTAATTACTGGTTATCCAGGCGATATACTGTGCGAGAGGCTTCTCGTACTTGAGAATAAAGAATGCTAATTAAAGGTCAAATCAAATGCACAGATTATAGAGTTATTTACGTATATTGATAAAGAATGTATATCTACACTTGGTTGGTTGTTAAAAAATCATCACTCTATAATTACAGGTACCTACCTACCCTAAGGTAGTATATAAGGTATTGTTTTAGTAGTGTTGTCCATTGACACGTACATGTTAAAACATTGGAACAACAATACAAGGCTTTTTAAAAAGCACAAGGTCTTTTATCCACCTGTTTTATTGACCTTACCTTTTGACACTATTAAATAACTACGATTTGTTTTTGTTTAGATTTATGATGACCTCCAGTCATTAATATAATGTCGAATAGAATTTAATTATGGTTTTTGTGATTCTCATATCGTGAAATAGTCACAGATCTAAGTATTTTGATCAATTAATCAATATCAGACACGAATTGGCCTTAGAATATTTGTTTAAGCTCAGTCGTCATTAGATATACTACATATTAGGTACCTATACTTCACACAAAAAATCTATTAGATGTTTCCTAAATTGTACTTGATTATGTATATTAATTAGGACTGTACTCATATTATTTGATGTTATTGTTTTAGTCTTACAAATGAGAATCTTCCCCAGACGTGAATCGAACATCGTATCCACAGCAGAGCATTTCAATCAATGATCATTATGTACATTATAATAATATTATTAAGCAATGACTAGGTAAATTTAACTCAATGGGTAAAAGAATATTTAAGTTACATGGAAAAATTGTATGTGTTGTTTACTAAAAATATCTCTATTACGTTTCTCCTATCGTTTAATTATTGGATAATGAAGTAAACATATGTGACCTCCATGGAATTCAGTGTAAGTAAAGTAATGGGCAAATTTACTAAATTTGAAAATTTGACGAAGCGATTTCGTTGCCCTGCGCGACGACTAAAGACAAACTAATAACTAGAACGTCCCAATTGGGAGGTTCTAGTTCTTCTTTTTTACAACTTCATAGAAGTTAGTTCTTAGCTTGTAAGCATAATAATAATTAGATGTAGCCCTCTTTTCGCAAGATGAAATCTTTTCTGTGTTCTAAAGCGACTACCTACCTGTCATTATCATAGAGAAAATAATATACTGCTATTATTATTATCTTAGTTACCACTTACTCCCATGTTATTGCACGAACCTTTTAACATTTTAATAAAAAACAGATATAGGAACAAATACGTACCTATGAAGTTACAATTACGATACGTACCTAGTAGAGACAGTAGGAACATTACATTATTTCATATGTTTTAGATAACTATCCAGTTTAGCAATAACAGTTCTATAAGGATAAAGAAAGCAGCATACAGTATGAATTGATGTGAATTGTTATAATATAAAGATAGAGAAAGCTTACCTGCATAATTTTAATGTAAGCTTTTATTTTTATTTCCAGTTGGTAATATATTCATTATTTTGCTCACTTGACTATTTAAGCATTTATGCGTATATTTTAATTTATTTTATTTGTTAGGTAAGCTTAATTTGTGAAACACGAAAAAGGTGGGTCAGTTTAAATAATAGGTCCCTCCATACATAAGCCTTTAGAGGTCAACTAAGGGACATAGGCCTCCCTCAACAAATAATAAAAAATACTAGGTAACCTACTAACTAGACTATCTTTATAAAATGTAATCCTATCTTTGACTGTCGGCGTGGGCCTGAGTCGTTTGCTAAAAGAGCCTGTTGCGAAATTGTATTAAAATTTTATTGCACTTGGCTTATTCCTAAACCGTTACTTCTAGCAATTTAGAATGAAGCTAACATTTATGACCACAGACAGCCTATGCATTAATTTATAGTCGTTTATATGTATGTATATATATGACCTATACCTACTGACATATGGATGTGAAGCTTGGATACACTCAAAGATGAGACAAACTTCTAGTGAGTGATTTTAATCATGAGCAAAATTCTAGGGCCTACACTAACAGAAGAAGGAATATGGTGATGAAAAAAGAATAAAGAATTGGATGATCTAGAGAAATGAAAGCGCAAACTTTTCTGGCTCGGCCACGTTGAAAGAATGGGAGAGGATCATGCTGTGAAGCGAGCGTACCTGGGACTGACGAGTCGGCCTAAGTACCGCTGGTAGGACGAAGTCAGGAAGGACCTGCGCGACCTCCGTGGGATGACTGGCGGAAGATGGCGCAGGATAGACCGAAGTGGAGACTCTTATTGTTGGAGGACAAGACTCAATTTGGGTCCTTGCGCCATCCCAGTAAGTTAGTTATTATATCACGTTATATATTTTTATTTGTTACGTACGATGGTATAGATCTTGAAATGGCTGCAGGGTGATTAGAGTTATTGACATTTCAGATACAAATATGCATCAAATATTACCAAGAATTTTGTTAACCTATTACATTTTTGCGGTCGCTGGTATAAGTGGCCTTAAAAAAAGGTGGTACTGCACCGTCTGCACCTTCTGAAGATGCTCATCATAATACACTGAAACCAGTCGGCTGAAAAGAAATATCTTCAAAAACTACACTTTTAGGTAACTGCGTCTTTACGTTTTAATTATTTTTACTGTGTACTTATGAATACAAGAAGTTTATTTTGGATTATTTTTGGAAAACATGTAAGTAAATTATAGGTCATTAATTCATCTTCGGACTCAATGTGAATCATTAACATTTTTGTCAACAATTCTACATCCATGGTCCCAACCATGGATGTAGATTGGTGGTCTCGAGGTATACATATATTATGTGAAATCTAATACTTGTGTAGTGAGCCATAAATCCTTACGGGCTTCATAGTGTGTCGCCATTTAACGTGCTCGTAAAACTTGGCCTCGCTCACACCATAAAGTTGGTTATACATTCATCCCGAACAACGTAAACGAAAAAATGCTTGAGATAATTCTAAAGATATTCTATAATCAAAAACACAAGAATGTCATATGCACATATACATATACAGTCAGTCTTTTCCTCATTTCTTCACGATCAAGACACCATCATCCTTCATTCGTTCAGCTTGAAAAATGATGACGTGTATACCATAGGTAAACATGAGGTCGCTGTAGAAATACTGTATCCTACTAATATTATATAGGTATGTGAAAGTTTGTATGTTCGGATGTGTTGGGTGTTTGTTACGGATTGTAAAGGGATTTGGATGAAACTTGGGACATACATAATATGTAGACTATAACCTAGATTAGTACATAGGATACTTTTCATCCCGAAAACATGTTCCCTTGGGATGCTATGCACATTTATTAAAATGTTGTCTGGCACACCGTCAACAGAGGGCGCTAGCACAAATTTTTAACTTGAACCACTTTTTCCACGGGCGAAGCCGCGGGCAAAAGAGGTTAAATAAGCACATAACATAAATCGTTTGGATTAAATATAACTGATCTATGTGAAGCTATTGGCAGAACGACCAACACTACACATTAACTTTAACTTACGCTGGCTGCTAATCTCCACCAACCTTCCATGGTTTAGCGATGTGGACTAGATATGACCTTCTATTCCTTAGCTTTGATGTTGGAGCTGGATTTTCTTCCTCTTCCAAACCATTTACCAAAGATTGTTGTTCTATCGGCTTCCACTTGTCCACCGCCCAATTTAAGCGTGCCTTTATGCCTCGCTCAAACTATTTGTGAAATCAGTTTTCTTTTAAGATGTTCCTGTAGCATGAGCGCAATCCTGCGGTAGAGGTGCTAGAAAAGATTAAGTTGAGTATAGAAGAATCAACGTCATCCAGTTAAATGTTTACGTACCCTATATTCATACGTACCTACCCTATATTCACTTTTTGTAGGTTAATGTATTTAAGGAAAATAATACAAATCTATTCATTGAAGTTACCTACTCGGTACTTGTGGTAAATATAAATTGTTTCGTTCGAGCGTTTTACGAAGAAGTCATCGCGTAGCTTATTGAATATGTAGTCAAGAAGCTATAGAAACTTATTGTATTCTAAATAAGCAAGACGGCGCTTCAGTGCATAAGATTAGTATTAGATGGTATTAAATGTATAAGTAACTACTGTAGGTACCAGAGTAATGACATCTTTCTTATCATTCCTCTGTATTTGGACTGCGAATTGTAATCACTCTTATATTATGCGGAAAATTGAATTGCTTTCAAAATTCCTCCCACACTTAAGTGCATGTTAGCTGGCGTAAGTACACGATACCAGTAGGTACCACAGATTATTAAATAGTCAAATTATTTATTGAATCATGTTTGGCTGACATGATATTTGAAGCATACCATTTAGGCGTGAGTCAATGGATTGTTGGACTGTGATTTTTTATACAGGTGTTATAGATCATAGAGGGCAGTAATTTGACACCATAGCACAAAGTAGATATTAGGAACAGAGATTAAGCTTCTTAAGAACGTGCAAATCGGTTGCACTCCTACAAGCACGCGGGACATCTATGTGTGGCCACTGGCCGCTTGTCGCGTACGCGGCGAGACTGGAAAAAACCGGTTGACGCTGTCACATCAAGTTGAAAATCGCAGGGTAATCGCTACGCACATTGTTGGTTTTGTTAGTTGCAAGTTTGAATATCTAATATAAAAACGTGGTATTAATAATAATGGTTGTATATTATACTGTGTGTATGAATAATGCTAGAAAAAATAAAAATATATCATACTTTAGCTATCCCAAGGAGTGCAATAGGTAAGTAAATATTTGATTATTACTTTTTCAAGTAAGTACCTTTATTTTACGGAATTATCCTTTTTTTAATAAGAAATGTGTACTACACGGTGTGTCTTTACCTTTTTATTATTATTACAAGCTTTTACTAAACATTTGTAGGTATGTGGGTGGGTTGGTACGTACTACTTATGTGTTTTAAATTTAAGTATTGCAAGTGAGATTTGAACCACATCCAGATGTCTTATTGAACTGAAATGTTTCCTGCGTAACTTTGGTGACAGTACAATAATATGATAGATTATAACCTGACGCTGCAGCTAGGATTTGATATGCCATGTGAGTGTTTCCTGATACATTACTTGAAAAAACTATATATTAGATTTAGAATTTTCCATACCATAAAAAGAAATAATAAAATATTAAAATTAAAAATTATAAAAATAAAATTATTAGAGTAAGAAATTTGTAAAGTATGTTATTTTCTATTTTCTATTCTGTATTGGTTCTTATTGTAGTATTATTTTTATATTCTGAATAATAAAACTATTTAACAAATGATTTCTTTAATTTCTCTTAACCTGTTGTGACAACCCTACCAAAATAGGTAACAATTTTGCATGTTCTTAAGAAGTTTAGCCTATGTTCCTAATATCTACTTTGTGACCATAGCGTGCCATAGCATCCGCCTGTTTGTCAGTTTCATTACTAAAAGGGTAGTAGGCACATAGCAATCGGCATTCGGGCTTTCGGCACGTTCGGGCTTGGGTGTCAGTGTAAAGTACAACGATCTATTTATATCTATCAATAATAGGTACAAGCAAAAGGATAGATACAGCGCAGGCCTATTTTTAATATGCACTGATTGATTTTTTGTATAAAGTACCTAATCCGTCTACCCGGGGCCACAAAGTATCTCTATAAAAACAAACACCATATTTATTTGTCCCGCTGTTGCGTGATTAGCACACCATAACCCCCTTTTTACCATAAATTTACCAACTTAAATGCCAAGTGAATTTAAAGATTTCAGAATAATGTCCGACCAGAAATACCACTTGTGTTGTAGTGTCGACCAAATCCCTGAACAACAATTTATTTGCCAACTAGCTTTTACCCGCGGGTCCGCCCGCGTGGTCATAGGGAATTGACAATTATTTGTTTATCATATTTGTGGTGGATGAATAATGACAGTTAAAGATACTTAGAGGAACCAGAGGTAATGCTGACCGCAGATAAAGGGTACCTACGTAAGGTACGCCATCTATTAACAACATCCGGAACTAAATATCTAGCAAATAACAAAACATCGATATCTTCCCACGGGGATGCTTTACTGCGGTAAAAAGTAGCCTACGTCACTCTCCACCCTCCTCACTATCTCCACACACAAAAACCATACCATATAATAGCTTCGTTGCGACGTGAAAGCCGGACAAACAAACAAACAAACACACTTTCACATTTATAATATTATAGTATGGATTTAACATTAATCCTGGAGTAAAATTTGAAGTTCTCGAGCCGCCGCTAACAGTCAACCTTCCTCACAGTTATGTTAATATCAGTTACTTCAGACAGTGAATAAAGGTAATGGGGGAACAATATATAAACATATGTATTCAGCAGGCACACAGCTTAAGCTCTACATACGGATTAACCACAACACGTCACTACTGACTGAGGTTATAAGACTCATTTAGCCTACTTTGAACATCAATCACTTTGTTTATTGCCCTAATATTGTACACTACCACATCTAAGAATCTAATTCAATCGAATGCAATATTTTTTGATGGCTTGCCTGATCGTATTTCTCAGTTCAACTATACTTTTTATGAGTGCAATTAAAATTGATCGTCTATAGTAAATCAATAAATAAATCCTTTAAATAATTATCTTAAAATGTATTTCATGTATTGAAGCTCTTACTTAATTTGTAAATAGTTATACTTAGTAATATTATCGTTAATTCCGTAACCGTGTCAAGATAATATCGAAATTTTCTCTGGGCCTTGATCGACTAATGAGTCGAGAAAGAAAATGTCCTTTCACTTCTCAAATAATAGACAATATTATACTTTTTTATGGATGTAAGATATCAAACGAGCTTGCAGCACATCTGTTGTCGTCCATGACACTGTGACTGACTTTAAACAACACACAAATAGGGACTAGGATGATTAGTTGCAGAGAGTTAATTTTCGTTAGTGGGAGGATTGGGAATGTAAGTGATAGTTGGTGAAGTTAGTAATTGTTAGTAAGAGTATCGTTTCAAGTATCGGTTATCGGTTAAAGATGCGTTTCTACATTTCTACCCTTGAGGTCAGACGGTCGCTTCTAAATATGTGTAACCGTAAACCACACCTTTCCAACCTAACCAAAGTAGCTTTAATATAATTATTACACAGTAAAAATGGTACTGTAATTATATAATTGGTACCGTGTGGCAGGCAGTGGTACTTACTATCACGGGTGGACTCTAGAACCTTTTTGGTTGCGTAAAAGTTCCAACTACAAACGTACTTAATACAACTAAACAAACATACTTATTGGGAAGTTAGGATTTTTGTAAACAATGTTAAGACGAATCCAGTGACGCACGAGGACTGCATGCAGGGTGTAGGCGTCCGGATTGGGACGGAGCGGACGAGCCGAGAGAGATATGGGTCATTGTGTTATCGCAAGAAATTTCATAAGAGCAGCCATGCCGACGCTGTGTTTGCTTTCGTCAGTAACATCAAATTAAGTATCTCTATTTAATGGCTACACATTAGTGGACCAGCTTCCTAAAATCATTATCGATACGACTCTCGTTCTGTTGGGTAGGTATTTTATCTAAACACTACGTTAATTTATATATATAATTTTTTGTACGAATTGTTTGTCTAATAAACCCAAGCAAAAGTAATTCAAAAAACTACAAAAACTAGCATACGTTCTATACCTAATGAATAATTAAATATGTGATACATGTCAGCTAGGTATTTAATAATTTAACCAAAACATATTTTGGTTAAAATATTATGGTTTAAAATTATTCCTGAATGTTCTTGTTATTTTAACGTTACAAAAGCATTGCTGAAGCGGTTTCATTTGATGATAATCTGTCTTCCAACTACGAGTAGGTACGGCTAGGCGACTGGGACTTATACCTATTTGTCAACACTCATTGATGATAACGACTGAATTTTATCGAAAGCATTGAGCGATTCTTACGATATTGATAGCAAACCGAGAAGTGCAGCTGATATTGACACATGCACTGCAGTGTGTCCAAGAATTGTTTACATTATTCTTTTTACGGCAGATCCTCTGCCATAACCGATATGTTGTGAAGTTGTGTCTTTGATCGGAGAGTAAGTAAGAATTATTAACATTACTTAATTATACTACACTACTGTCACACAATATTTGACAACAGAGATCAGTGACCATGTAAACTCGTCATAAACGCACCGAAGGAACACACAATTCAGTCAATTGGCGCTGGGTTGTTGGTACGGGACGCCAGGCAAGCCCAGTGTGGGCGCCTGGATCTCGGATTAGAATGAAGTGCGACGTGGGATTTGGGTCACTGTGTTAACGCCACACATTTCGTGACCGCAGATACGAAGACTGACTGCCAGTAACTATCGCCAATGCTTTCAAATTAATTACAGTCATAAAGCAGGAAAATTTTATACTTCATTTAACGTGGATTTAACCAATGCGCGGCGATAGTTTCAGGATATCGCGTCGGTACTTATTCATTTATCCAGGTTTAGGCATGTTTTATCTTGGGAATTTATGATATTATGATCAAAACAAGTTTTGAGTAAAGCCTACCTATGTATGTTCATGCAATATAAAGAAGTGTGTATTTATATGCAACATGGAACCGCTTGCATCAATACATTTCTACCTACTTAGGTAGAAATGTATAGATGTAAGTATGTATAGGCACTTGCCTATACATACTTACATGGAAACTTTTAAATGTATATCGATGCATCAGCCTTGTCTTTAATATTCACTGGTAGACATAACCTAGGCATAAAACCAACCCTCATCATCCAAAGTCTTTTTCATCACAAAGGCATTTTGATTGAATGACCTGACCTTGAAGGTTTATGTAGCGTGGTATTAATGATCCCGTGTTCCTCATCTGTTTGAACACATTCATAGAGTAGATGAATTCTGAAATAAACACTTATTCAAATTACTTTATTAGTTAACCCATTAAGTAGATAAAAAACTTGCTTAGATACTGGGGCTTAGTAATACATTAAGTTGACAGCTAAGTATGCATTTAACCCGTTTTGAATGGCGTCTCGGAAGTCTGAGAAATATAGGTCGCATTGCTATGCAACATCTCAATACGTATCTATGTGTCGAAACGCGTTCGGCGAGGGGTAAACATTGCTAGTAAAATAATCATAAATCATACGATTATAACAATATTTACTTTACCGTAATACGAAAATATCAGGTGACAGAATCGATTTTTAGCGCGTACGTACTTCGTCACTGTTGTTATACTGACGACATAGGAATACGACGAGAAAAGGGCGAAAGAAGGTAGTTTAGGACAGTGACAAGTTGGGATAAGCGTAATATAAGAATAAACGATCTGAACGAAATCTAGAGAATTCAAGTCCTATTAGAAGAAGAAGATTAATTATTTGAATTAAGATTATTGTCAGTTGTGCCGAATTATGAGTTGTCTGCATTCTCCGTTACAGTCCTGCCAGTCCTGTAAAAAGCAATAAGTACCAAATGACAGTTGCTGTTGGCAGTTTCAGCCTTTACTGTTTCCACCCATTTCACCCAGTCAAGTGCTCAATCATTCTGAATAGGTAAGCAAAAAATTGTGCAATATCAATCGTTATGCTTGTCAAGCTATCGATGCCTCGACACACCTGGCAGAGGCCTGTATGCACGGTTAGCCAAATCGTCCGAACAAAAAACGAACACAGAGCTTTTTATACGACTGACTTTGCTTGTTTTGTTGTGAACAAGTTTAAGTTTCGGAGATAAGGGACGGTCCAACCGGTTTCACGCCCACGATGTTTCATTTCGGTCAGAGTGGCCTTTTGCGAAAGTTCACTGTTGGTTCACTAAAGCGACGACGTTCAGCAGCGACGTTCTTCGTACTTAACTAAAGATCTATACAACCACTAGTAAGTCCCCAGTATCAGCCGGGAAAGTCATTTCCAAATTGTGTCACATGTATGATGGACGGCAGCGACGATGCAGCTGTTTGCTCGTTAACCTGTCTATACACATACATAAAATCTTCAGGTTTTGTTGTAAACGTATTGGCTGCAAGGTCCAGGCCAGTCCAGGTCCCAAAACAAGTAATAGGTACCGCTACAAACTTATGATTATGACGAGTACCAACGTCATATCTTAAGGTAAGTATAATTTAGGTACGTTATGTAAACCTATAACGGGACAAGCCTAACCTATCCGTTCTGACAATCTCGCCTGGTCAGGGCTACAAGTGTATGCTCATACAACAATGCATTATAAATATAAAGTTATTTTCGTACATGACCTTAGATTTTTATTATGCGAGCGCTGGTGGTTGTATTACTGTACCTAGTTTTGTGGTCGCGTTTCAATTGAACTAACCTTAGTAAGTAGATAATACTTATATGTGGTAAGCTATTCCTTGAATTAATACTTCCAATACATTGTAACCTACAATTTGATCACTTACCCAATAATTCTTATTCCCGAAAAACATATTTCACTCTATTTCAGGTGTTTTGGAAGCGTTGCTTTGTTAGGGTGCTCTATTAGGGAGGTACATACATTACTAAATCAAACTATTCCTTACTAACAATAACTAATTAATATATTCCATATAAATTGCCTATATTGTCATAAAACATTAATACAAATGTCATAAAAAGGATATCCCATAAATAATTTTGAGCGTAGGCCATTCTGATATCGGCTTTCTATTGGCGCTGATTGAGGTCAAGCGATTCTCAAATAGGTACCTACTGCAACGTAGGTACAAAGTTTGGTCTTTAAATATTAAGTAGTCAATTAACTGACTGAATGATGATGATTAACAAAACAGCTACCTACATATATGAGGACATTTATTAAATATTAATTCAGATAAATCTTATAGAGGAGTATGTACAGTTTAAATGGGATTACCTAGTCATTAGGATTTATTGAGTTTGTACCTATAGCGGAAAATGAACTAAGAAAGATAATTTTATTTGAAATAGCACAAATTATAGCAGCGATTATGTACCTACTGTATCATCAATATAATTGCAAACCTACAATAGGTACACCACCGACATGAACATAATATAATTTGATTGACAATGTTATTTACATCATTAGTTCGCCAATGAAGTGTAGAGGGTTATATAAAAAGCGTAGTCACTGTAATTATGCGGAAAATTGGCTACGGATTGTAAGCCAGGAGAGCTAACAATCTCAAACGTTACGCAGGTGTATTTTTATAGATGTATGCCTAATAAACTGGCACTGACATAAGGGATAGGCAGTCACATTATGGTCAATGGTTACTAGTGACTATTGTCATGCACTCGGCACTCGGCAACACCATAGGAAAGGCCGCCGGCATACTCGTAGTATAGTCTTCGCTCCGCGTGTAGATAACCAAAAAGGAGTGCTCTTTTCGTAGGTTTTATCAGCTATTTCTTCAGCAGAAATTTTATTGGTAGCTTCATATTTGAGTAGATATCACGCAGTTTTCCATCATTTTCATTGTAACAAACATCCGCATTTTCAATAAAATTGATTTGTAATAATATTTGTTGTAAAATATTGTATGGTTCAATTAGTTCAACATTTTCAACTAAGTCGTTGGTTCAACTGAAGTTACTGTTGTAATCATACTGTGACGACATTTATTCTTACGTAGATTTTACGTAGATTATTTTTATTTGTGTAGATTATTGTTACATAAAAACCTATTGAATTTACACTTTACACTTCGCATTTATCCACATAATATGCACCATTACGTGTAGGGTTTCCAAAACCGGTACCCTTTGGTGGTTAATGTCATATGGCATTTTCTGCCAGCTAACCTCGGGTGGTTGTGACAACGCTATGGCAGATACAGAATGATAAGGCTATATAGAATCAGGCTATAGCTCTCAGTTTTCCTTTTAATATCGAAAGGAAAAGCGGTCTGAAAATACATTTACACGCGTAACTGATGTTTATGTAAATAAAAGACCGGGAGATTTATACTACAAGATAAAACAAAATAGGTGAAAAAAAATATTGAAAAGTTATAAGTAGGTAAATAAAAAAATCATTAAATTAAATAAATTCGTAGTAGCATTATTTATTATTCGGTACTTATGATTTTTTACTGACGAGGGCGACAAAAATAGCAGATTAAAAAACCTCTGCCTCAGAAAACTTCTATTTAAACCGTCCTAAGAAAACTATACTTTTCTCAAAAAACCATAATTCACTTTATTTACAAAAACAAAGGTTTGATTATCTTAAATACAAATGTAGAAATATAAATTCCAAGCGAGCGATATGATTATATGCTATGTTTGGCGAGCTTGAGCCGAACTCAAACTCAAGTTGAAGAACCTAAAACATAATGTTAAATACATATATTTATTTTATCAGTCTGGATGATATTTTATCAATTAGCAGTAATAACTAAAAATACTCGAACCTTAAAAGTCCCGAAAGTACCGAAAGAACTGGGACCAGAATCGTCCAGTCCCAGTTCTGTTTTTTTTCCAGGACATCATTCCCATTCCATTCCCGGTTCTTAACCCTAATTACATGATAAGCTATTTTGTACAATACTTAAAACTAGGTAAATCGAATTAATGTTAAAAACAAAAAATAAACAGCCTTGTCGCATGCACGACCGCGTGATGAGTTTTAGTTATTCGAACAACAAAACTATACAAATTAGCATAGCGATGGTACTGATCTAATAGTGCTGTGATATAACATAGTCGATACGAATAAACATAAGAACAAATTATATTTACAATGATATTCGTAGGTTTACCTTATATTTGAAGCCACTGGCTATCGAACTCTCCTCACTCGAGCGGTCCGGGTTCAAACCCTAGTGGCACGCACCAATGACTTTTTTAAGTTATGTGCGATTTAAGAAATTAAATCTCAACACTGTGACAAAGAAAGGGTTGTGATGGAGCTAATGATTAAACCAAATTGACCGACACTGATAAAACCATAGCTCTAATGATGGTGATTGCAGTCAGTCAACACACCATTTGCTTTTGTAATATTTAATGCTTGAAACAATACTATTACGTTCATTTCAATCACTTAACACCGTATATCGAAAATCTCCACCAAATTCCATCGATTTATGCGCAATCTAAATAGGTTTACTTAATAATCTAAATCGGTTTAAAATAGGCGTAGCGTCGCGTCGGCGCGTCGTCACTGGTTTTGAAATACAGATTAAAAATATCACACACAATACATTCGGTAAATTTCGGTGCATCACTAGAACTCAAGCGTTTACGAACTGGCACTGTGTAGAGTATTAGAATGGGGCTCTTTAATTAGCGTAGTGCTTTGTGAGCCTCCAGGTATTATCATTTTATTGCTTTCCTGTCGTAAAAAGACGAGGTCAGCGGACAAAGTGCAACTCTTCGCGATCAATAGGTAGTTGCAATTATTCGTATCTACAACTATCGAACATACATGGGTTGGGTTTTGGGTTACGTTCATAATTACATCTGTAACAATATTTATTCATAAAATTCTACCTACAAATTCTTATCGACCGCACCATCACTAAGGATATGTAGGAACAACACATTGAAACTCCAGGTAAAATTTTTATTGGTCACATAAAATGGTTTTGCCTGGATACCGAGCGCAAAGCACAGTAGATTAAGTGTGTCAAGGCAATGAATTGTCGTAGTATCTTTAAGCATATATGATATCTACTAAAGAGAATATTCAAGCTTACAGGTTGCCACACAATTATTGTTTCCTTCACCGATACTGGTTCAAAATCTAACCGCACGCACCAATGACTGTTTCGTGTTAAGCACGTTTTAAGCTATAAAATAAATAGTGACTATCATGGTGGACCATATGATCTAGCTAAAGCTAAACCCCTCCTCTAATTCCTTGAGGTGACACGTGCTCATCAATCAAGCTATCAAATCAAATACGATGCCGATTCATTAAATCCATAAACTTTACAAATGATTGAAAAAACGTATAAAGATTTTTTAGATAATTAATTCAACAAGTCGCAACCATGTTTAACATGGCTCACTACAATTCCCTTAAAATGATTATTATGCTAATAGTTCTCAATAATAAAACGTTTATAAAATGGACCTACACACTTTAATATGTTCTTGTTCAATCTTTTACATGAGTCGTGACTGCACACGCTCGAGCATTTACTGTTAATTGTGATATAAAATCGGTGAAGGCTAAGTAAAATATAATATTCTATAAAATGTTTACATGTTGAAGCCGTATTATCAAATGCGAAATTATGTGAAGTGTCCAGGACTAAAAAAAACACGGTTTTGATGATAATGTAGATTTTTTTATTATTGCACTGTCATTAGTCCTTGATAAGTGTGCAAAGATTCAAATTAATCTGACATTTTGAAGTGAGCGAAAATCACGCATTATGTATGCGTGATTTTCTTTCAAACTAATAAAAGTATGTTAAAAACTGTTTAATTTCAAAAAACTTACCATTACTAAATCAGATTTACTGATAAGATTGCTGGCGCTATGTGAGGTAAGCTATACTACAATCCATAGAGACGTCTTTGGGTTGTCGTTATCCGTGCCCAGCAATGGGACGCCACAGACAAATCTGCGGGAGGTCTAGACCATACTCTACGCTATATTGTGCTACTACGCTGCTCCTATGCGAATTGTAGAGTTTTATTAGAATTTGCATCCAACCAAAATTTTAACTTAACTTACTGAATTTGCTAAGACAAATGTACCAGGTGTCGGGAATTATTAAATGTATTCAGTTAAAATATTAATTCTTACAGTGGATTTTTTTAATATAAATTAAGTAGGTACCTACACTGGGTACACTATTATGGTAAGTAACCAACCACACCTTCACAGATATCACGGTAGAAAGAGGTGTGGCGGTGGCTAAAATTCGAAACACAAATTCCTACTCAAATTCTGCTATATTAGCTCCTATTAATATACTTGCGTACCGAATATTCTCAATTAAAACTAAAGAAAAGTGTAAATGCAATCTATTAATTACCTGTGAGCATAATGTGCGCTAAACTTATCCAAATAATGTGGGCGGTATCAGACAGGATAGTGTGCTTGAATTGCAAATTTTTTCGTCTACAACCAAGCAGACGTGAAAACCGAGCACAATAGGTACGTTGCCAAACTTCCTTTGTTCCTTTTACGATACACATGTGAATATTACAACTGGCGCCGAATCATGTTGGTATAGGTACCTACATATTCGTATGTGCACCAAATATTATCATTTTACAGAAGATCCATGTAAGATTCAAGTATGTACAGTACTCATACCTTCCAATTGCCTAATTGCTTGAGTAACGTATTTTCGCTGACAGTTCTGTTCAAAAAAGGTTAGGTAAGGTTACATTAAAAATTGAAAAAAGGAATAGGTACATTCCAAACTAGATTTAACGATAAATATTGTTCAAAAGAATTGCCATGTAATGTGGAAAAGTACAAATTCGAACAAGCAAATAGTCTAAAAAGCAACGTTACGTGGAGGCCATCATTTCAATCACCAAAAAAGTTATAGTGAATCTATTTGGCAGCTTAGTATAAAAACGGGTTACCCACGTCTCGGAGCTCTTGAAGACGCGCGCGTGTGCGTATAAAATAACGTCGACGCGTCTGTTTAGTCTGTGGCAAGGGAGTTGTGAGTGTGTGAGTTGAGAACACACCCATCAGCGTCGCCGAAATTACGGCTGATAGTTTTTGTCCGCTGCCAAGTGTCAAGGACACGCGCTTCTGTTGCTGTGTTCACGTTCATTTAACTCTTTTAACTTTTTCTACATTCGCTGCTCTTAGGACAGTTTTACTTGAATATTAGTTCTCACAAGTATTAATAGGTCCTTTTCTACTTTGGTACCTACTTACTCGTACATAGTGTGTATTTTTTAACTCGCTTTTATTAGCTTGGTATGTAGGTATCTATGTATTTATGTCACGGAATCTTTGAATGTAATTTTCGCCCACTTCAAAAAGTCGGATTAATTTGAAACTGCTCACTTACAAAGGACTAAAGATAATGCAATACTTAATATTGAAAAAGCTTTTTAAATTACAAATAAAATCTACATTTTAGTTCGGTTATCTTCTACAAAATGTAGTACTGATTCTTTCTTATGTAATGAAATTTCATTTATTAGATAACAGTTAGAAATAGGGTGCCATCTAGTGTCAAGGTCAAGTACGGTCATATAATTCATATCTATATATTATGTTGGTTCATACCTTACCCATGTTTATTTTTACGTTTTGTATTCAAGTACTACGTTTGTTAAATACGAGTTTGGCATTTCATCGAACTTGTTTAAATGTGAATGAAAACTATAAATGAGCGCGTTTGGGCCAGACCTTTCGTAATGCCGCGTTGAAATATTTTAAAATAAGTTTAACAACGCAAGTAAGTTGAAATGGATACTTACATTGTAGGTGAAACATACAAAGGTTAAAAATAATGTTATTAAATTATTAATTATAATAATGGGATTAAAATTGTAGATTTTATATAAAACCTTAGATATATACAATTTAGTTTTATTTTAACGTTATTGTACAATTTATGGGGGCTAAATAGCCCCCATAATCCATCATCCAAATCTGACTAGAATCAATGGATTTTAAATATTATTTATGGCAGTGATATACCTTACAGTATTGACCTTAATTTGGTATGTAAGGTATGTTATAAAAGTCAAGAAAAATAGTTATGTCCATCAAACGGCGATGCTTTAAGGATTAGTAGGTAGATTTTATTAGATTATTTAGTCGATTTATGGTTTATTTTTTTAAATTAATTTAGTTTATGAATTTTAGTCACCGGTGCGTACCACCGCGGCACCGGTAACTCCGGAGTCCTCCCAGACTCTGAGGATAGGCACCGAGGGTTCAAAAGGTTACATCCACAAAAAGGGTCAATTATGCAATTACAAATCATGCATATTCAAATAATATATGTATAGGTAAGTAAGTATTCAAAGCTAGAAAGAAAATAAAATTAAAGAGGTGTAATCCAAGACTACCATAATGGAGTTCAGAAACATTAGTGTATTGGCATACAGTTTCATATTTAGTATATTTTTTGCATCCGAATGCCTACGATTTTACGACGATTTTAAGAAATTTAATCTCAAACTAAACAATCACTTTCAATTTATTAAGTGGATAATTGTAAGCGTTGACACCAGTAGTAAGATATTATATCTCGTTCGTATTCCAGCTAATGCTTGTGCTAATGTAGTCGATTTTGAACTGCAAAAGGTAGGCAATATTCTCAAGGCATTGTCGCACATATTCAGTGAAGGTGTCAAAACAAAATAAGTAGGTACAAACAACACAGACAAGTAAGTACAATAGGTAGGTAAAATAAGTAGTTAATACATAATAGTTTCTTCGATATCTTACATCTCATACAATTTGTATAGGGCTTTATTGTGCAGTAAGAATTACTATAACTTCTTCTATTAACTATCAAAATCACGTATTAGCAATATTATGTATACCTAAGTAATTTTATTGGGTAGGGTTGTCATTACGTTGGACATTTGCCCTTCACAGTTCACTCAATCTGAATTAAATTCGATACCTACTTACCATAGTGTAGAGCGGAGCGACTCTTTATACTATGTACTTAGGTACGGCTTTGAAGAATATGACAAATTTTAATGAAGATTAAAGAAATTCTAGGTTTTAAGAATCATTAGGTTTCACCCAACATTTGGTTAAGTATTATACATAATATACTACATTACTACCTTTGTACCCTTTGTCCTTGAACTTTTCGATCAGTTACGATTGACACGTCATCGCATGGCAATGAACGCAATATTTTTGCATGCGTTTAGAAAGTAAACTAGGTGCTATTAGACTACCTTAAAAAATATTCTGATAGATGTGAGCGTACCCTTAAGCTGTCGTGCGTGCTTTGACAGTGTTATTAATGAGCAAGCCTTCATGTGGAATTGACATTGTCTTGAGTCTACTTATGGTTCAAGATCCCAGTGCCGCCAGACGTTACTTATTTTCTCACAAACAATTTATATGCGATAAGCTAGTGTTAGTACATACTTTGAGCGTGTGCATACTCGCTAGCTTGGGTAGACGGCCAATTCATTGGTATCAGATGCTGAAAATCGAAAATTTCAGTACCAAATTTTCTTATTTTCTCATGGCTGATTTTCACATATGTTTTAGTTAGTTATGTTACAAATTAATAATAACTATTGCCAGACACCTTCCGTCGGCCCTTACCCTTGCCAGACGCTTTAAAGATCCAGAAAAAATGATGTAAGTTTACTTATTTTCTCAAGCTTGATTTTTATGCACGACACTTGGGGAACTATTTCAACACTGTTAGTCAGCAGCCAGACCAATCGGATGGGCCAAACGTCCAGCCAGACACATATAAAGTGTCGCTAGTAGTCCGGTCAATTTAGACAATTGAAATAAAGAAAATTCCGACAGAGCCAAATCTTCGTAGAGACCTTAGGTTTACCACAAGGAATAAAGTGTCAAAAGTCCCAATCAGTCCCGTGCGCTTAGGGACTTATTCGGGGCCCAAGGTCAAAATTTTAGGTATTTTGGATTTTTCTCGAAAACGGTAAGTTTTATCGAAAAAGTACCTTAGAGCAAAGTTGTAGATCTTAAAATTCTCTATAAAAATGGTCCCTATAATTTTTTCCCTAAGACCCGTTTTTTCCCAGATATTGCGCTTGTAAGAATCATGTTCTACATAGTATGCACACAATATGCCACGTTTATACATATTTAGGTACTCAAGCAAACAAAAATGCCTACTTCGGCCCCGAATAAGTCCCTAAGCGCACGGGACTGATTGGGACTTGACACTTTATTCCTTGTGGTAAACCTAAGGTCTCTACGAAGATTTGGCTCTGTCGGAATTTTCTTTATTTCAATTGTCTAAATTGACCGGACTACTAGCGACACTTTATATGTGTCTGGCTGGATGTTTGGCCCATCCAATTGGTCTGGCTGCTGACTAACAGTGTTGAAATAGTTCCCCAAGTGTCATGCATAAAAATCAAGCCTGAGAAAATAAGTAAACTTACATAATTTTTTCTGGATCTTTAAGGCGTCTGGCAAGGGTAAGGGCCGACGGAAGGTGTCTGGCAATAGTTATTATTAATTTGTAACATAACTAACTACAACATATGTTAAAATCAGTACTGAGACTTTAATTTGTCACTCTCAATCGTACAAATAATGACCTCACGCTCTTTACCTAGCGGCACTTTATATGTGTCTGGCTGGACGTTTGGCCCATCCAATTGGTCTGGCTGCTGACTAACAGTGTTGAAATAGTTCCCCAAGTGTCGTGCATAAAAATCAAGCTTGAGAAAATAAGTAAACTTACATCATTTTTTCTAGATCTTTAAGGCGTCTGGCAAGGGTAAGGGCCGACGGAAGGTGTCTGGCAATAGTTATTATTAATTTGTAACATAACTAACTTAAACATATGTTAAAATCAGTACTGAGACTTTAATTTGTCACTCTCAATCGTACAAATAATGACCTCACGCTCTATACCTAGCGGCACTTTATATGTGTCTGGCTGGACGTTTGGCCCATCCGATTGGTCTGGCTGCTGACTAACAGTGTTGAAATAGTTCCCCAAGGGTCGTGCATAAAAATCAAGCTTGAGAAAATAAGTAAACTTACATCATTTTTTCTGGATCTTTAAGGCGTCTGGCAAGGGTAAGGGCCGACGGAAGGTGTCTGGCAATAGTTATTATTAATTTGTAACATAACTAACTAAAACATATGTTAAAATCAGTACTGAGACTTTAATTTGTCACTCTCAATCGTACAAATAATGACCTCACGCTCTATACCTAGCGGCACTTTATATGTGTCTGGCTGGACGTTTGGCCCATCCGATTGGTCTGGCTGCTGACTAACAGTGTTGAAATAGTTCCCCAAGTGTCGTGCATAAAAATCAAGCTTGAGAAAATAAGTAAACTTACATCATTTTTTCTGGATCTTTAAGGCGTCTGGCAAGGGTAAGGGCCGACGGAAGGTGTCTGGCAATAGTTATTATTAATTTGTAACATAACTAACTAAAACATATGTGAAAATCAGCCATGAGAAAATAAGAAAAGTTGGTACTGAAATTTTCGATTTTCAGCATCTGATACCAATGAATTGGCCGTCTACCCAAGCTAGCGAGTATGCACACGCTCAAAGTATGTACTAACACTAGCTTATCGCATATAAATTGTTTGTGAGAAAATAAGTAACGTCTGGCGGCACTGAGATCTTGCTCTATTAATTGTTGTAGAAATCGTGGATTCCATCTAGCGGTAGCTATTCCGTGAAATGTATGATCTTTCAATTGCTTATTGTCAGGGTTAACGGTCTTATCTCGATTTTAATGCAGAGCTCATTACGAACTTTATCCTACTATATATACATATATATTTTGGGACATTCCACCAGATTCAGATTTTGGAAATAAGTAAAAGTAATTAAACAATATTGCTACGGTGATGAAATTATAAGTCGGCTAACTCGGTTGTAATATTATTCAAAATTTGACGTTACAGTCACCATATCCAAAATTAACTAGATAGGGATTCTGTATTGGATAGATTAGAACTATTTCGAAATGAAGTGTGTAGTATACTAAAATTTTTCCCAAGGTTTGCTACTTGTGTTGGCAATATTGTGAATTAATTAATCATGAGAATAAATACTCAGACGTAGGTACATCTCATGAATGCTTTATAGGTTTTATTTACGTGCTGCCTATTACTGCCATTATAGGTTAATCAACTTGTAAACAAGTCTCACGTCGGTCATATTATTAAGACCATTTCTGATTTTCGTGAAAGAAATATTTATTATGTAAGTACTTTCGTGTACGCTACATTAATATATTGTACAGTTACAGCCTGTAATAGCTATGTACAGCCTGTTAACTTCAAACTATTTCAATTCACTGACATCCATTTAGATAATCGTGGTTAAAACATTTCAATTACTTTCAGACACTCGTCGTTTATAACTTCTAAGTGCTCGATCACTCACCTGACAAATTTTCGACCACTTATTTGCTATTTCCGTTGGCTAATGGCACTGCATTGTTTTATCCACGGCAAGCTATTAGCCAACAGAAAATAAATGTCCTCTGCTACATCTGAATGTCAATAAGCTTATGTTGGACGAAGGCTTAGGCACGTCCCATTACAAACTCTTCGCTTATGAGGACAATTTTATATTATGCACAATATTCCGTTCAAGTGTAGATAGAAGGTTGTACGGATAGGAGTGGGATATATGTCATTCGTAAATTATATCGTCGGTGTGGTGTCGCTATTGTTGTTTTCAGCTGCTTTTCTACAAACTAAGTTATCTTAAAATAGGATGCCAATTAACCAAAATTAAATTTGTGTTGAACAATTTTATCAAATACGAAATTAAATAACAACCAGTTCTTGAACCATCATCGATAACAGCGCTTTCGGAACAACTTTTTTTGTAATGTGCCCCTATAAAGAATTATTACATTCGAGCACATAAACTGACCGGTATCTACCTACGAAAAAGATTGAAATAATCGTAATTTTCCGCTGATAAATCTACTTGTAGATACCAAGTGTCGGAATAATGGAACCATTAACTTTACGATCTTGCAAACTCTTTTGTTTACTGACTTGTTGATTAATGACTGCCATTGCGTAATAAAGCACCGAGTAAACTGATTGGATTGGAGATCATTATATTAATCCAAACATATTTGACGAGGCCACTGACACGACACGAATTAGCATGATCGTGATGGTAAAATAGTAATCATCTTATGCGATTATCGTTTATGCTATTAAGGTATAGCTATAATGTAGTAACTATTAATTAATATGTAAGTATAAGGTCATACGAGTTTTATATCAATTATACTGTCCTTAATCAATCAAATGATGGTTAAATTAAAGCTAGCTATATCCTCGGAACAAAGCAATCACCCATTTTCTTTTCACAGTCGCTCACGGTCGCTAACTGGCTACACCAAATCCAGCAAATCGTCAGAATTAACTTATATAGAATTTATAGCTTTAAAAAGGTTTACTAGCTGTTGCCCGCGACTTCGCCCGCGTTTCATTGATGCTTCGCTCCTATTGGTCGTAGCGTGTTGTAGCCTAGAGCCTTCCTCGATAAATGAAGTACAGTGTAAACTCTTTATAACGAATTTCAAGGGACCGAGCATTTTCTTTCGTTATAAAGAGTTTTCGTTATAGGGAGAGAAGAGAAAAAGTATACCAAATGTAACTAATTACAATTATTTCTAATTTTATTACTATCAATACAATAGATAAATTATTCTAAACACTTATATTCTGTTAACTTTGCCTGACGTGTTGGTTTACGACTGCTAATACACGATAGGTGACGATGGTGCGTTTAATAATTGAGACCAAATTTCCTACAGCCAATGTAATCTATGAATAGCACACGTGTTAAGGCAATTAACAATAACAAAAGCTAGATAGCTGTTTTTGACCTCAGGTATCTTTCTTAGAAATTGCGGCACCTCAAAAGATTAGTTTTGTTTTGTTTTAATATGTAGTTGATGTCTAAATATGTAGATATTTATTCGTAATAGAGAATGGCTGATGCGTTATAGAGAGTGAATTAATGTATGGGTTTTATGGTAAACCAACCAAATTGTACTAATTTCTACGTTATAGAGAGTTTATCGTTATAACGAACGACGTTATAAAGAGTTTACACTGATAACAATACTATAACAAAAAAATATTTTTTCAATTCGAACCTGAGTACTGAGAACTGAGAACCAACCAAACAAACAAGCTTTTTAAAATATTAGTGTAGATATAGGTTTCCTGAACTATTATTGTCTTTATCCAGTTGACGCCGTGGTACATCCGTCAATCTGGCTGGATTGAGAATTACATATTTTGATTTATCTAATCAGATCTTATGTGAGCAATGGGCACGTCCTACAGGGCTCTTTGCGGATATATGAGTATGGGGTGTTTCATTTTTTCTTGTTTGTTTTGCTCAGATTTTGTAAGATTTTAGTTTTATAAGTAACTGAATAACACCTGTTAAAGTAATGTAACATCTAGAGCATAACTGCAGACTTATTCAAACAGTCATAAAAATAATGCAATTAAGTAGACTCAGAATACAGAGTAGACTCAATAAAGCGAATAATAGGTCATGAGGCGTGGCCCTAACTAGGTAACCCATTTCTCGCTTCTAAATAACTATCAATGTACCTGCTACTTTACTTCTTCTACATAACATACATTCCTAAAGTTTCATACCTAGTGGTAAATACGGTTAATTAACACATAATAGGTACAGCCGAATATACTAATATACCTACAGCGGAAAACTGAAATATGACGTTATGTTAAATTTAGTGACGTTTCAATATAGTTACTGCCATCAATATCTACCTATAGCTAATTCAGTTCAATATTAATAATTATTACCTTTAAAATTTTACCTAAAATAAAAAAGTACCTAGCTACATATATTAAAATATGCCCGTTTGGGTGGGGTCGAAACTGGGTTACCCATTTCCCGGTACCCGCAACGCTATGAATGTGTCTTTCGTGTTACGTCGTTTTCGAACTGCACTGCATGACCCCTTAGTTGGTCTGCTCCATAGGGCTACCACAACTGGTTACTACAAAGAAAATTCAGGAAAGATAATTTAATTGAAAATCAGAAAATCAATAAATAGGTGGTACAAAAAGTGCAGTACGCTAACAAAGTTTTCCTGAAATATTTGCTTGAATTTTCCTGACTTTCGACGGGGCGGAGCGGAAGGTATCTACTTTTTAACTAATTAAAACAATCGTATCTATTAATATCTAAATTTTGCATATCTAATTTAGAAAGAAGAATGAAAGGAAATTGAATTCTTAAAGAAAATGTCTTATTTATTAGTATTTTTATATTTTTGAATAACTAGTTTCCCAGCAGTAGTCAGCCCTATTAGGCACTTCGAACGTCGCCATCCTTTACATTCCCATCTCCATTAAAACAGCGTGAACGAACAAGGGACTAAGTACTTGGATGTGTTATGAGCCGAGAAAGCCATTATGAAGTTACGCAGTTTCCTTTATAAAGGGTCTTCCCATACCCGATTGGTCTTTCCACTATTCCTATCTTTCCTATAACAGTGAGCACCTACTTGAATTTTTTTCGTCGTTTTAGGTAAGATATCAATTATAGTCATTGAGCTATTCGATTATATCACTTAATTTATGTACATGTGACTTACCAGTTTCAGCAGTGCTCTGTAAATACAATTTAATCAGATTAAACAACATCAAACATGTGGTCTGCATTTCTTAGTCAGGCCTTCAGTAACTTTGATTTTAATCCGGATTTCGTCGATGTAAATTCGGTCGCGTGAGTTTCGTGGAGCGAACATTGCACTTTCCATATCCAGATTGGCTACTTGCGATTTTTAATGATACCAACGCGACGTCCCGTAAGCATATCTTGTTTTAAATAACAATCTCAAAGAAACCCTGATTCAGTCTCTATAACTAAGTTGTTAATTTACTAACAATGTTTATGGTTTTCTAATACACTTGGCAACACGTTAAGGTAATACTCGTAACATCACATCAAAGATCAGTGGAAGAGAGGAAGAATGTATAAGGAAAGTAGAGTCCTTTCACGCTGCTCAACATACACTGTAAAAATGTCATTCTTTTCAGAACACTGTGTAGAGCGCTCAGGCAGGTACTCTTATACGATAAGATAATGTAAGTCATACTCATATCCGCTACGAAATGTTTACAAAAACCTACATGCCGTATTAATAGGATATTGGAACCTATTAATGCAAAATTTATTAGATCATTGAACTATTAAAAATTAGAATTCATTGCCAAGCAACATAGACATGGTGCAGACAAGAGTTATCAAACTTTTTGGGGTCTCAATATGGAAAAAGTTAATTTGTATGGTAATTTTAGGCAGACGAAGTTGCGCGGAACAGCTAGTATCGATATATGAGACAAGAACTAATCTATAGCCCACGCGGCTCGACCGGATACATTTATTTTTCATTTCCCTTTTTGGGGTACGGACGTCCTACTCCCTGCGGCATTTGCATTTTATACGCTGTTGGTTCATAATAACCCACGCGTTTTGAACACATGTCTTATTTAACGAATTGAAGTAGGTATGTTTAGTGCAAAAATATTGCTTGTTTTTCATATGTTCTGCAACTCGAGACAAGATATACATGTAGATAGAACAATGACTTTGAATAAAAGTGCAGTTTATTACCTTGATTAAAAAATGCACGTGTGTACTATGAATGAATGTGTGTACCCTGAATTTATTTGAATTTTGAATTTAACAGATATGACTAGATATTTATTGCGAAAAGTTTTCGTATGCAAATTTCATAATGAATTGATTGTAGGCTTACGAAAAGTAAAAATTAAACTTGAAGCCCTGGGAATTAAATCTATTATACACACATTTTATCGCCGGGCGAAATTAGAATTCGAGTGGACAGATCGACCACTTGTTCGTTAGATAAGTCGCGCGATCGATTTTGTTATACCTAAGCTTGATCTGTTACCGGTACACAAACTATATTGTAGTAATTTTTTATTTCAATACATTGTGTTTGATTTTTGGAAAATAATCGAAACACATGATTGGATATGTGGAGGGCTCCGGGATCTCGGTTAGAACCCACCGGTGCTCTGCAGCGCTGTGCCCATGACCGGCTCATCTCGGACGAGACGTCCAAAGATGTCGTCACCCATCTACGAGTACAATGTTGAGCAGCCACACACAACGTCGTCTTTCCGGGGGTCTCTGGATGGACGATTTACCACTCTAGCCGCCCGTGAACCCAGAAGCCCGCTTTTAGTCGCCTCTTATGACAGGCAGGGGATACCGTAGCACTAATTCCGAGCTACAGTGACGAGAACAAAGTTACAAGGCAAAGAATTAATAATAATATTGATTTATTTATTAGACATCTGTACGATTCTGAAAACTTAAGTAAATAATAGATGTCTGATTCAAGAATGTATATTTTCAGGTACCTGCCTACTATCAGCTTTTCAATTGTTGATTTTAAAACAAACCTTTGTTGTGATTGTGTTTGATGACATCAAGCTATACCTATATGAAGGTATATGAAAGAATTGTATACAGATCACAATCTATACCAATATACAGACCATAATGTTACGTTCAAGTATATTTCTGTACATAATATAATATTTTGGAAGCATAAAATCTTTGGCAACTCCCGCGCGGCGTGTTTGCACAGATGTGTTTCATTTGCATATCCAACAACTAGGTAGTCGCTGGCTACTGATGGATCAGTGAATTGACATTGCGTAAAACATTCAAGAATGTCCTCACTTTTTATGTGACACAAGTTTCTTTTTACACGGATTTACGTTTTGTTTCTAGAAGTAACTTGACTAAATAATTAGATAGTGCTATGTATAGGTAGGTATTTTTTCTTGGTAAAACTGGGTTCTGAACCTGAACTTCTGAAGAACCAATTCAAAATTATATGTTAAAAATATATTGTTATACTTGACAGTACGGTCACGTAGTTCGACACACATACCAACAGTTCTGTTTTAATTAAATGAAAGTGATATTTTGCTTACTGTACCAACGTACAAAAATTGAGCAAAATTGAATGACGACGAAATATTCCTGTGACAATTTCTTTTAGTCGATTTAGTTTTACCCTTGAATGTGTCCGCCAATTAAGGAACGTCTCACCATATTTCTGTCGTCGCACATTTTCCTCACACTCGAACGGAATAAGCAAAACCGACCCGCAACTAGGTTACTCTGACTCCGTGCTTTATTGTGTTTACGTGCAGCAGATATGAGATATACAGATAGCAAAGTTATACAGGCTGGGTCAAGGTGGAAGGCAGCTTTCGTACTTCGCTGCGTACCTATCTATATATGGCACGTGAATATTTAGCTCCCGTTTTAATGCGGCCACGAATCGTGTTTTCGGTCACGGTGCGTCCCAATTATGTAGCCGACACCCTAATTTTCACACAATGTTGTCTAACGCTAACATCGATATCGAGGTGCTCAGTAATTGCTTAATCAAACGGTGTCCTTGTCTGCCGGTAATCCTATGCCGCACGAACAATGGCCACGAAGACACGCCACACGGAAGAACGTAAACGCGTCATAAAAAGCGCGTAGTTTAATTTTTACAGCGCACACTCAATTGGGATCTGTAAAAAGCATTTTATTGCAGTCGCATCCTGGCCGCAAGGCCGCCGCTCTGATAGCTCTAATTAAAATAAAAACAACCCGTGCATTCGCGAAAGCGGGGCCACCAGAATTGTCTTGCGAAATCTACTGCCCTTTACGCGACTGTTATTGCACATGAAACGTGCCTTTTTATGTCCGATTAAACACCGCACTCACACGACTGCATTGTTTAAAAGCCGTTTATTTAATAATCGTCTCTATCTTTTCAGATAACCGCATAACGACGTTACCCGACGTTACCTATCCGTGAAGACTTCTCGGTCGAAGACTTAAGTGCCATTCAGAACCAGTTTACCATAAGCAGTGATATTTAGCGTTAGCTTACATAGTAATAGTGTACAGTGATATGTAGATAGGATTAAGGTGGCGAGTTTTTTGTGTAAATAGTAATCGGAAGAAGCGAAGCTGGCTCCGTACAAGGATATAATGAACTCGTCGAGCATGAGCTCAGCTGTGCCGACAATCAAGTGTGAAGACACGTCCCCGTCACCCACGGGGGCCGCGCTGGGGACCGACGGCGAGGGCGCCTACAACCTGAGCGTCAACGTGAACCTCAGCTCTGCGATGATGAATTACCTCGCGGTGGAAGGCGGCGACCCTGCCACGCTGCACACTCCTGAAATCGTCAACGACCTCATCACCATGACCAACCCTTTGGACCAATACAACTACGATAAAACTTCCAGTCTCAAGGTTAGTTATTATCTTCAAAAATATCAACATCATTATACTTGCGTTTTTCCGTATATTCTTGTTTTGATTGCTTGCATAGGCAATATAATATATCTTAACCGTCAGTAAGCTTTTCTTTTAATATACTTAAGACTTTTTGAATGCATTACGAATAAATTATTGCACATAAATAAACAATTTATTGCATAATATCTAACTAAAATATATCCAGATATTTGTTGTGAGAATGCATAATTATTTCAAGTTCATGTTTCAAGTAAACTATAATGCTATTATGAACCTTGAAACACAATGGAATATTTAAAGCCATTTGGTAGGTAGAAACTAGCAATAACAACACTGTGCTATACAGTGTAGAGTTTGAATTACACCTTATTTTACACACAGTATTGACTTTATTTGGACTCTGACTATGTTAAAGGAACATGTAAATAATCGAAGTACATACCTATATCATTATTATGTGGTTTATGGTACCTAAATAATGTTTTGGAGGATGTCAATAATAAAATAATAAATATAAAAAAAGTGTCACTGGGTAGAGTTTGTCCAGTAAGTATGTGATTAAAATAGGTAGCAACCTAGCAACTATAAACGAAACTACCGCAGACAACGCGAGCGAAGCTGCGGGCATCCTATGGTAAATTAAAATATTTAAAATTAGGTCAAAAATTAAATTCAATATCTACGAATCAGTTTGATTTAATCTGTCTTCAACAGACGAATAAATCTCTAACGGCGTCGAAAATTCTATAAAGATTTCCACAATAAGACAGCCGGGATTTACATTCGATTTTACGAGCACGACATATGAGCGAAGCTCTAGCCTTGCGCTTTCACAGATTACTAATCGATCAGAATGCAAGGAGGGTCCTCGGAGCAACTAGGTTTGTTGCACGCAAGCCGCTTTTTCGAATGCAAAACAAGCGTGTTTAGTTGAATTGCTGCCAACACTGCCAACAGTCATAGGTGCCACGTAGGACAATCACGTGACCCAATATCAATCCCTTATAAACATTGGATAACGCTTGGCGCCGTACAATATGAGGTCATGCACCTTAAGCAGACTCGGTATTTACTCCGCAATGCAAGCAGACTTCTCGGCGCCGCCAGTTACATACAGTCCCTATCATTTATCAGATCTATAATATATTTATTTATATGCGTAGATTATTTAATTTTGCACAGTAGATTTATCTCGTATCGCCCTCGATTCATTTAATGAATGAGATTCATTGGGGTACTTCAAATACCGCACTGGGGAATTCAGAGCGTGAAATGACAGTCGGACAAAGGAACAATTATCTGATGTGACACGTTTTATGGTGCTGGCAAATGGGACCGACATTTTGATGTAATTAGTTATAAATCTGGTATGCAGAACGTCATTGTAACTCTAGGTTTACTTGAACGATTTTAAGATAAACCGTAGAAAATATAAAAAGAGGTTTACCTAGTAAAACTGGCTCGGTGGTAATAGCCAGTATATTATCAAAAAAGCCTTAAACTATTTTAGGACCAATAAGTTTCAAGTCGTATTTTCAAGTCGATATCTCGGTGGAAGTCAATCAGCCATTACCCATGCACGGAACTCATTTCCCTTATCGTTTCAGAGCGGAAGCGGTAACGACTCCAACTCCTCGATGTCCAACTCGTCGGCAACCTCGCCAGCCTCGAACACTCCGCCCAGCATACAAAAGGTAATTTACATCGCATTCACATGCAAGTGCAGTCGCATCTGCGTATACATTTCCATGCATTTATAACACTGTTTATAATTATAATCAGATAACGCCCGCAATCCTCTACATACGTAATGAAACGCTCCCATCGATTGCGATTAGCTGTTTATTGAATGCCTCTTATACTCATAGGTTTATTCATATTTTTCCAGTTTGATCTAGCAAACGCTAGAGGTCCAGGGTTCGATCCCCGGCTCGGGCAACAACTACATATTGGATTTTTCTTGCTTGAAATTCCCCGTAGTAGCTCGGAGTCTGGATTTGTGCCTGATGTATGATTAAACTCATGGACCTACTTATATACCTATGGGACATAAGCATATATTATACACTTTTCACCTATGGGTGAAACGTGACACTGGATTGGCCACTAACCCCTCCACCTGTGAGGGAGACCCGTGCCCAGCAGTGGACGTCTATGGGTCGCAGCGATGGGTAAAAAGTGTGTGTGTTGTTTTGTACCTCTGCCTACCCGTTCGGGGAAATACAGGCGTGATGTTATGTTATGCACTACGTTCTCTATCTTGCATAAACAAAGCAAGGTTACGTTTTTATTTTAAGTACCTGCTTTAAGATTGTAATCATATAAAGCACCTTATTTGAATTGACAATTTAATACACGCTCTAGGTACATAGAAGTTACAATTTGATTAAAATCTCGATGACACAACAATACAATACAATACAAAAATACTTTATTGTACACCAAAAATAAAGATATACATTAACGAAGGAATAACAATCATCAGGTGAAACAACTGGCGGTCTTATCGCTTAGAGCGATCTCTTCCAGACAACCAATTTTTCTTAATGGATATGTTGATCGGAGACAAAAAGTAGGGCAGCGGCGTACAATTTAAAACTTAAGGTACTACACAATGTCACGAGAGGATTACAAACATGTGACCACAGATATAAATACTAACAATATAATTAGATATACATAATAAAATAAAATATACACAAGAAGCAGGAGGAAAAGTTAAAGGGAAAAAAAGTGAGATTTTACTTGCTTTTTAAAGGAATTAATAGAAGGAGCTTGTTTGATGGAAAGCGGCAGACTATTCCACAGCGTAACAGCAAGTACACCAAAGGATTTATTGAAGGATGCGCATTTATGAGAAGGAGTGGATAGTAGAAAGTTAGAATTGGAACGAAGGATTCGGTTATCGCCGTGTACAGTGTGTAAATATGTGAATTTATCTTTGAGATAGCTTGGAGCAGAAGGGTTGAACAGCACACAGTAGAGAGCAGAAAGTACGTGAGAATTCCGGCGAAGACGGATCGGGAGCCACTTGAGTTTTGCGCGAAAATCAGAAATGTGGTCATATTTGCGAAGGCCAAATATGAACCTAATGCATAAGTTCTGGAGTCTCTCAAGCTTATTTAGTTGCTCCTCTGTAAGGTCAAGATAGCAGACATCCGCATAGTCAAGAATTGGAAGGAGTAAAGTGTGTACTAACGCAATTTTGGTAGAAGTTGGCAGAAAATATTGTAACCGTCTCAATGAGCCCACAGCAGTAAATAGTTTGCGACTGACTTCGCTGATCTGAGGTTTCCAAGTAAGGCTACGGTCTAAGACAACTCCAAGGTTCTTGACCGTACAACTAAATGGTATTACGATGCCGTCCAATGACACAGGTGTAAGCTGTGAATAATCTATTCTGGTTATTATTCTGGTGGATCCAATTATTATAGCTTGCGATTTTATAGGGTTTAGATGAAGCCCAAAAGATTTACTCCAATTTGAAATCCGATCCAGATCCTCGTTTATCTTTTGAATAGCCGAAGAGAGATCTGATAATGGTGCTTGAGTGTAAATTTGGAGGTCATCTGCATACAAGTGGTAGGAAGAAGTGATGATAGGAGTGATAGTATTGATGAATATAGCAAATAGGAGTGGAGACAACACGCCACCTTGCGGTACGCCAGCAGGTGTAGTAACCCAACATGAGGTGTTATCCTGCATCTATTAATACAGATCCGCCTATTTTGCGTTCCGTCAGCTCCGATATTGGTACCTACATTATGTTTAGTTGAGAATCCCGCCCCAGTTATGAGCTCTACCTCCACATGTTTTGTTTACACCGCCTAAAAGAGGACAAGCAAGATTATGTTCAAGTACTTTTTATACTTCAGCCAAAATTTGTTGTTCCATCCATCTTATGTCATTTAGATTTTATTATTTTAATGTGAGGTTAGAAGCCTTTGTACCTACCTAAACGGAATTCGTCCACTAATGCAACTAAGGTACCGCCGCAATTGGTCTCCCTTCTAGGGTTGAATTATTCATTAGTAAGATAGAAGGAATTGCAAAGGTACTATTCTCATCATAACTTAAAATAATCAGATTATAAAATTTGGTATAGGTACTATGGTTGGTCTTAGGAATTTCAGTAAAAAATCGTCAAAACAAGTAGCAAATTTTGGAAAATAAATGGATTCATCTTCAATTAGTGTTACTGCGATTAAACTGCGAATCTTTGATAATCTATAGGCCAAATATAGCTATACCGACATGCAATGACTCTCTGTTTTCTTTGGCAAGTACCTAGGCAATTAAGGACATAGCTGTTACTCTTGCCTTGCAGCACGACAACCCATAAATGGAAATTCCGTGTTTTAGATTGTCAAAAACTCTCAATTACCTTTAACTTTGCAAACTATAGTACGAGACTAACATATCACAACGACAAACATCCTTAAAAACATCCTTATTTAATGTATTAGACCACCTAAAAACATTGCGTACCTACTTGTGTCTAAATAAATCGTTTATTTTGTTATTCTCTCAGATTCCTCTACAGTTTATAGTGTTTCTAAGATTAATAGCCGATTAACTATGCAAACGACTCGTAAGAATTATTATTTTGACCTCCTATTGGCTTCAATTCTATAGCTTGCGAGTGGTCTTTTTGTCTCCAACACTCGAACAATGGGCGGACGTCTTAGATGTGAGAAAACAATCCTCTTCTTACTTATTGTAATTACAATGATGTAAAATTACTATTGCATGTGTCCACACGTCTAATGAAATAGTTATATGAGTACCTACATCTCTTGAATCAACCTTGGCAATCATTCCATCAAGGTGAAGTAGGTGAATCATTAGTGAGAAAAAATTAAACGCAGAATTTATGGATGTAAATAGCCTGATATAGCAAATGGTTAATACACCTACACGATGTTCATACCTTCGTTCATGTTTATAAAAATTGAATTTGGAAACTTCTAATCTAATTTTAAATTGAAAAGGAGTTAGTACTAGTTAGTAATTATTTCAGTTTATTTACGTGGTAATGTCATCGATAATAATTATGGCAAATAGGTACCTACATATAATTCAAGTTAGACCATAGGTAAGGTAACCTACCTACCTATAAGTACTGGACATTTGCAGTAACATTTACCCAAAGATTTCACTCCCTTTATTAATACTTACCTATTACTAATGAGTTGATTATATTCGATGTTAAGTAGTCGTAGATATTCAATTAAGGAGTGCACTTGGAAATATTATGATAATCAAATAGTTAAACTGCTGTCAATCTCGATGTGACTCGAAAATAATTATCAATTCAGCAACTGATAATAAATTTTATCTTTTCCAGACTTGCTCGGAGTTGATAAAGGCTGGTCTGAAGTTGTCGATAGAATCCAAGCGCAAGATGTCCGGCAGCGATACCGACGCGTGCGTTAAGCGGATGAAGAGGGAAGACAGCGACGAAGACTACGACAGCAGCCACACTTCCACCACTAAGGGCGAAGGGGTCAGTGTCAGTACCCAGCTGTTATACCTATAACTAATAGCTTTTCCCGCGGCTACGTCGGTTTTCGAGAAATATATTACAGACACCTATAGGTACCCAATTTTTCAGCATTTTTCAAGAGATTCCTTCGTATTCAATATAGCCATAAAGATAGGTAGCACTGTTGATATTTCCCAGGTCTAAATATCCATTCTAGATTTCTTATAGTAAAGCATATTCTTTTCTCGTACGGTGAAGAAAAAGAAACAATTTAGGTACAGAACGCAATTTATTCATGAATTCTCGAACAAACTTTGTGTTACTGTTTTCAAGTCTAGCCTATACCCAATAATAAGGCTACTGTACTGTACTATTACTATAACCCCGCCACCCAACGGGGACCGTACCAGGAACACATGACCGGGAAGATTGCGAATCGTATCTAAACTAGCTTTTATAGCGACTGTCCAGCATTATAATTCAACGGCTTTATTGAAGTTTTATAGCTTACATAGAAGGCTAGCATTGCAAATGCGCCGGCGGTCGTGACTTAACTTCCTGATTGAAGTTAGTAACAATGTCGATGAGAAATTATGATCACCGGTGTCGGGTACGTAGGGACTGGGGCCTATAGATATTCGTGTCCTTTCACGCCTACAGTGCACGGGAAACAACGAAGTCACCTAGGTACTCGTATCTGTGCTTTTCCTGCCAATGTGAGTACTAAGTCTGAGATCTTGGAATATAAGTACGAAGTTAGTGTTTTTAAATCCGCATCACACATTCACACAAGTCATTCAATTATCATAGGTAACCAAAGACGGTAGACACATTTCGTTAGGAGAAATTCCACCGCCACACCTCGGTAACCTTTCGGCCGTACCTAATTGGCGACATGCTTTGCACGTTAGGCATTCCGACTAAAACTTGATAAATGCAATTCACAACTCACACACAATGCGACAATGCACACTCTTTAGTTTTGATTGTGTTTATTTTAGGTTGTGATGTCTTATGGGAAAAATCAGGACAGGAAAATTTTATAGAGTAATAACATAACCTTTATGTTATTGTTTATGTAACTTTGTTCAGTAATGATAATTGATAAATTATCTTTCAGTTAACACCAGAAGACGAAGAGCGAAGAAGGCGTAGAAGAGAGAGGAATAAAATAGCAGCAACCAAGTGCAGGATGAAGAAACGGGAACGTACTGTCAATCTGGTCACGGAGAGCGAGGTACTGGAGACGCAGAACATCGATCTCAAGGCACAACTGCAGGTAAAACTCCTTTCCAACGCAAAATGGAAAAATGTGCCTTTTGAATCTAATCTCCATATAGCGAAATAAAATATGAATTCAGGCCTGATGCAGGGCACAGCTCTTGCAACTAAGAAAACCTTCATTACAACAACTA
Source organism: Carterocephalus palaemon (assembly GCA_944567765.1). NCBI lineage: Eukaryota > Metazoa > Arthropoda > Insecta > Lepidoptera > Hesperiidae > Carterocephalus > Carterocephalus palaemon. The sequence continues at coordinate 7,648,935 of OX155651.1, read as the reverse complement.
CGACTACCACTAAAACAAACTCCACAACACTGCTCCAGTGCAGATTGGCGGAGGGGTTGAGACCTACTCAGAAGACTTTAGGCCATCCGAAGTTCTCTAACATAGCTAAACTGTCATCTTACGATAACAAGCAGGACTGACGGCAGGACGTTCTATCCGAAGGTCAGAGCACACCATCTACTTGCTTGCCGAACACTACTCAAATAAGTACCTACCTGCTGCAAGATATTCTTAATGGCATTGATTTCATTACCTCCTTAGTCAAACTTTTGGAATGAACAAACAATTATTAAACTCACGACTGCCCTAGAGGCTACAGCCTCAGCAGTTGAATCACACATTCGCATCGAGACAAGCACCGTGATAGTAGTTAGGTATGTCACGTGTGTTGTGATTCAATATTTGCAGGCAAATTGTATTATTGGTGTCAATATTCCAGTAGTGTAGGTAAATTGTGAATATATTAGACAAGCGTGTGTTTAGAACGTTGCAAGTTATAATTCACAAGTTTTTAAGACACATTTTTCAGTTACCCATATGATTGCGATGATAATAATTTTCGTCACCCAAATAGCAAGTCAATTAATATAGCGAAGGCCACAGTAGATCTAGTAACCTTGGGTTTTGAGGTCTTCCAACTAAATTAAAGATAGCCATCGCACTAACCGCAAGGTGTGTTAGTGACTTGCCGGCTAGAAGTTAATATCCATCCTGGGTTTAATTTTCTCTTTCTCACAACAGCAGTTAACTTCCGCTGCTCGGATAGCTGTCAATCAAATCATTTTTCTGTGCAGGACTTGGAGGTACAGAGGCGACAACTCCACGACATGCTGTCACTACATGCGGCGACATGCGTCAAAAACAACAATTCCAATGCTCGGGCGACGCCAGCCACTCCGTACAACATCACCAGGATTTACGAGTCGCCTGCATCATTCCAACTGCCTTACGAAGCGCACTCGCCCTACATCCGTCCCGAGTCCGCAGACGTGCTCGCATCCAGCTACAACTGCGCTACGCCCCTCAACGGAGACTCCTCCATCGATACTATCCCGTCGCTCGACAACTCCTACATGACACAGTCTATCATTGATGTAGAATATAGCAGACCGGACAGCGTTCTCAGTCTTCCGCCCGGCCACGAGCCGAACTACATCACCACAGACGGCTTCCTTCCCAAAGCCACCACCATTCTCGGCCCCATCGAGGTAGACGCAGAGTATTACGAAGGCGAAATAAACTACAACCTCAATACCGCTCAGCAGTGCCATACATACCCCGGCACCGTGCCTGACTCGCAAACGAAACTCAACGACGGCTGTCTCGTCTAGCTAACGTATCTCATTTATGACGGGTCCAAAATTATTTTTGACATGTATACGTATATTATTAGGCATTGATGTTATAAATTTAATTCGAAATACCGTTACCGTCGCAATGTAGGTTAAGGAACAGTAGGAACACGATGATATGGCGCTTCGAGTAGTTTCAGCAACCTAGCATTGGAAACTTCGATTAAAGAAAATTAACAACCTGCTAATATCGTTTATCCAGACTTATAAATTGATATGATTTGTAGAAATTGTGCAGTAGAATTATAATAACCTCTAAGTAGGTATGTGTCATCCTTTGATTATTTACTCTAAAAAAATGTATGGGCCAGTTACTTACATTTAATAAGCCTGTGTTACGTTACGCCATATTACCGTGGAACTATGGGTACCTTTTATTTTTATGTTTATCTGAAATTAGGAAGCGATTATATTTTTTATGACTATGTTTTGAAGGATTAAGAAATCCTGTAAAATATCTGTCCACAAGTCCTAACAAAAAGCACTCCACAAAATGTATGTAAAGAAAATTAGGTACGCCGAGTCCATTTTAAGTGAAGGGTTTATTTCGAAACGAAACCGTATGTCTACTGTGTAGAACGACAACATACCACCAGTATGGTTGCCCGTATTATAACATAGCTTGTAAGTTATAATTATCGGAGCATAATTTCACATAAATATAGAATTAAGATACGGCGTTGTCACATGATACATTGTATTTATATTTTTATTCAAGTGTTGTGAGATGATAATTTTGAGTCAACATAATCGCGTAACATTCAGAAAAACTGTGAGACAGTTTATTAGGTAGGTATTTGTTTAATTCTACTTAGTTGTTTAATTCTAACATTTGAAATTACCACATTCGTTTTATTTTATAAGTTCTATAATTTTGCTTTGATCTGTACAAAATATTTATCGTTTTTAGATCTGATTAATTTATGGTGCAATAGGTGATTGAATGTGATTATTGACAACACTAAGGTCACCTTAGGATGGACTTCAGTTGTTGTTTGCTATACCAAATTATTAGTTTTGAAAGCATCACAAAGTTTAATTTCAGTACAATAAACTATGAAATACCTCCTGTTAGAATTCCGAAAGTATATTGTATGTTACAGAAATCTTTACATTATTAGGGAGTAATTGTTCCATATTTTATATGAGTTATTTGTATAAATATCTATTAGTCTAGAATTAAGGTGCTTTAACTCAGATTTAGCAGTGATATAACGTATTATTTGTTATTTAAAAAGTGTAACTTGCATAAGTTTAGATTTCATCATTGTAGAATAGGGCATCATATATCCGTAAAAATAATATATCTATTACATTTATAAGTACCTAAGTGGCACAAAGTGTCATCACACGACAAATATTTACAAAAAGTGCCTCTGTACTCCAAGACAAAGAATATTATGAATATGCACGATATTTATATACAATAGTTTTTTGATAAGTATATAATCTTGAACTACAAGAAAGTGCAACAATGTAATGAGATGTTCTTTTACTGCGTGTATTATTTGAAAATTTACAAGTAACCATTTTAACTGGTTTATATGCATTATTTGTAATTAAGTAAGGTTTGTAAATAATGGCTTTCTAGTAGTTCATGTAATATTTATAAAAACAGACTTATGCAAAGACAGTGCCTTTGACCTACCAGTGAACCTAGTCTCATGGCTGCCTTTTTAGTATAACGGCATACATATGTGTGCAGCCAGTCGCGCAAGCATTTATTTTTTATATTGTTATTGTGATAAATGGTAGAGTACTTGCAACATGTTAATATACAGAGCACCATTTCCAAATTAATTGAGTCTGTCTTAAACTTATCTACTTATAATGTAAGAACAACAGAACTTTTGAACTTCATACGTGTTCGTAGATTAAGACACTATTTTTCATTATTATCAATTTAAAAAAAATATTATTACGAAATATATATTTTATGCAACCTACTATATGGTTTGTTAGTTATTGAGAAAGGAGTATACCGTCGTAGTAGTCTTATCGAGAAGATTATCTTTGGAAGGTATAGATTGGATGTCCATAACTTTGGGGCTGTTGGATTACCACCGGTTGGTTGCTTTAAATGGTTTACTAAATTTATTTCGTTGGCTTAGATAAACATCCGTGTTATTCATAAATATTAATAAACCTATTTCAACTACAGTGTTTTGTCTTTTTTATTTAAACTCAATTCAGAATTAAAAACAGTGACAAAACACTTAATAGCTATAATAGATTTATTAATTTTATATGATTAAAAGGGGTTTATCACGTTATTATAAACAAAACGTTACATATATATGTTAAATCGTACAAATCTATAAATTAACACAATATCGTTAACAAAACACCGTAGATATTAAGATCTTCATGTGTTAAGGATTTGGGTACTAACATAGTACCTTTTAAAATCGAACTACCTATCTACTACCGTTGCCGTCAGGTATCTAGTATTAGAAGAATAGGTTTAAGTGTTACAAGTAAGACAGTGTTATGTGTTAATTTATACTCTTTAAAATTAACTATTAAACGTTGTCGACAGAACATTTTGAGACGTTGTTATTTGTCTTTCGTTTAATTACATTTATAGTGGCTGCTAAAATAAATTAAAATTTCAGTTTTAATTACTTTGTTCGAGCGACATTGATACACAGTTCTTTAATTGAAATCTGAAGGCTTCAATTAAGCTGTAAAGTATGTATTAACTGAAATCGTAAAATGTTCTGCAGGTAACGGCTACTACAAATTTAAATAATACCTTATAATAATTATCTGTTGTTTTTGTCTAATTATTGTCTACTTACTAGGAATTAACGCTTTTATAGAACATATACAACATTGTTATTAAAATAAAGGAAGACATCTGATAAATATATGTCTAACTTTTCTTCTTTTTTGTCACAAAGTGAGAATTCAGATGGCATAATTTAAATGTCAGATATATTTACTCTATGAAAGTTAAGTTTATAAGAGGAAAGATAAGAATGAATTCAGAAATTATAATAGTGTTTGATACATACATACTAGTAAAGAACATCGATTGTGTGTAAAAATCAAATAGGAAACAAGAACTTGTCCTGGAACATCCACATTATTTATTGAAAAATTGTATTTTATATTATTCAGCTAAATATTTTACTACTTAATTAATATGACGTACATTATAATTACAACGTTGTTGCTTTACAAATATTAAAAAAAAACAGTAAATTTTAATATAAAATTATCTATTAGATTTTGTAAGTGTTAAACATCACTTGTACCTGCTTCTTGAATATAGATATTTTGACAATCGAAGCAAAATTATTGTGCTTATCTACTGGAAAATAAATCATCATACTTTACGTATTTTACTTTTTCTTCACTTCACTCCCCACATTACTACTATACCGCTTCAAAAGATAAAATTATTCTGTATTACTGTTAGCTGACACACACAAAAAACAGTATAATTGAATTCCCAAATGCTGATAAGACTGATAACAAATATTTACCTTATTACCACCTGGGATCAAAATACCAGTGAAAGGACTTCAACTAAGGTAAAAGATTGATTCCACCAATCTCCACCAATCCGCATTGGAGCAGCGTGGTGGAGTATGCTCTAGACCTCCCGCAGCAGTGTATGTGGGGGAGACCCGTGCCCAGCAGTGGGACGTCTATGGGTCGCAGCGAAAAAGATTGATTGTAAGAAATTAAACTTCATAGTTTAGAATGACGATATTATTTTAATATCACAATAAAGAGTTACATTTAGTAATTGTTTCTACTTCCCATATAAGCATGAAAAAGTTCAAACTTAGGTTTGACATGGTTACATTAAAGTATTAATTGGCTGATTTCACCAATTTGAAGTAAATTTTTTAGTTGTTTGTCTTTTTTATACAAATGTAAGTGTTCTTCTTCTACCTGAAAAAAAAAAAACCCTTTAAAAGAGAAAAAAATAGAGGCGAAAAAATAGTGTTAATAAATAGTCTTAAATGTTATGTGTTAGTAAATGCCTTCAACTAAAGTTCAGTAAATAAGTTGGTCCTGCAACCTCTCTATATTTAATTATTTTACGAACAGTTTTACGCAAAAACAGCTAAATACTTTTTATTGCAATGCGGAGACTAACATACGAGTATGTTAGTAAATATTAAATAGTGAACAGAATTCCTTGGATATAATTAGCTCCTTACTGAATTAACACATTATATACTATCGCAAGTTTGGCTAATATTGTGTTTATAAGATCATGTAAAAAAACGGTTTACACTTGAATTTTGATTTGAAACGAAATTAACGAAGCTAAATTTTTCCGTGTTAGACTAGTAATATGGTACTTATTACATTGTGATCTCATACGGAAACGAGATCCATAAATAAAGTCAACGCATTGATGATCAGGTTATATAAGTGACTTTTTAGAACCTTATAAATCAGGATGATTTATCATTGATGTTGTAAAAGGGAAGATACGTTACGCTCTTACTAACAATCTATCAAAATATAGTCTGACTCAACTATACATACTCAACTCAAATAAAGTGTAGATAAACAGTGTAGCGTCCATAGCCCAATGGCTCGGGTCGATTCAATGTGATCGAAAGAGTTAAGCAAAGACGGGCGCGGTCGGTTTGTGGATGGGTGACCGCTAGTGGCAAAAATTCATGGACGCTACCGTGCTTCGGAGGGCACGTAAAGCCGTCGGTCCCGTTTGTTTTTAATGCTGGAAACAGTCGTTAAGCCTTGTCGAAGACCTGTGTGAATTTTAAGAAATAAATGTTTTAGTTTGCTAACGAATGAAGAGATGCCGCATGACGGAAGTATTTTTGCACGTTTTAAAAGCACACGAAGGCATTGTTTTATCTTTTTAGCACAGTAGATCCGCAATATTGTTCTTCAAGTGCAATGAGTTGTTGGTTCGCTCGGAAAACTCGTAGGTACTAAAGTAATATTGTGTGCATTAATTCGTATTAGTGTAGCACTTACGAGACGAAATAATCAAATTTTCCCCCTTCTACATATATGTGATTTACGCGCACAATCAAATAGCAACTTTAAGGCAGGGTCATACCTAGAGTGCAACACTGAATCTACTTATTTAGGTTAGTGAATAATGATTTCTAAATCTAGGTTACGTTAAAATGGTGAGAGAGAAGCTATTCTAGGCTATGTTAAAATGGTAAGATAAATTGATGGGATTAGAGACAAAATAAACAATTTGCATACCTACGTGTCTAGCCCGAGTTAGCTCGTTCTCCGATACACTTCAAACACTGGTGACAAAAGAAATATTACTTCACGTTGGCCTCAAATTCAAAATCATCTTTAACGTTAACATAGAGAATATATCATAGAAATATATCAATATCTAATGTATTTTAAACAAGTAGTATATTGTAGTAGAATTAACGAAACTTGGCGCGTACAACACATCCATACAAATATGTCTGTATATATAGATGTCATGTATTTTTGGAACTCGTGTCAATCATAGCTCAAAGTCAATAAATAAGAAAAAAAGTACTAGTTTTTAAAAATACTGTAGAATTTCTTTCTGTGTGAGTATTGTGCCAACTTTCGCCAACCGACCTATAAGTAATAGGTACATTAAATAGATTTCCAATGGTCGGTTTAATTATAAATATGAATCAATAGAAATATAATCTGACGAAATGGTTAGCAAAATTAAGTTAACATTAAGTTAAAATTAACACAATATAAAAGAAATAGAACTTTTCAATACAAAAGCCATATCTTACCATTTTGCTCGCTTGGACCAGTCTTTAGGCGTCCAGTGTAAGCATTTGGAATCTATCCGTAATAACTTTTTCTCCATTGCCTTCTCGTGTTGTTGTATTGTTTCCTACATTGACATTTCTTATTTATATTAATTTTGTGGTTAAAATTTAATTCAAAATTGTTTTTAGTTTTTTCAAATAAGGTACCTATCTATTACAGTATTCGTACATTATAACTTTCTATCACCAAAACGAGTTTTAATGTTAAATTTTTCAAAACTTCAAATAAAAGATCAATCAACACAAATCAATTTATCTCTTCGTAAAAAAAGTCGAATACAATTTTTTTAAGACTAATATTAAGAAAAAAATATTACTGAATGATTCGTCAGGAATGAGTAACACTTCATAGTTGAAGTTACCGGCTTACTAACGTGTAATTAAAGTCAATTTAAATTCCATTTCACATTATTAATACAACTATAAATATTAAAGTAGTATAGAACATTACCTGATTGACTGAAATTATATACTGTCCCTTGTAATAATTGATAAGGTTCAAATTCTGCAATGTGCTAATAACATCCTCCTTTTTAATACTGGTTAGTTCACATATTTCACTAGAAAAAATAAAGTTTGGTTACCATTGGTACAGCATGGGTTCTACAAATTTAAGGGTACTACTAATATTCATAAAAAAAATAAACAGCTATGTTAGATGCACTGTATTTTGTCAGTGTTTATGTTTTATGAACAAAACGTTACTCTGTCAGTAAATGAATTCTCACTTTATTGTAATAATGGGTTTTTCATTATCTCCTACTGGTTTCGCGTGCATCAAAATTTCCAATATAGTTTGAGCCCAATAACTTCTGTATGATAAAAGCCCAAGATCCGATAAAGGTTTTTCTGGAGAGCCTGTTTTACCCTCAAATTTTGATAATTCGTAACCTGTAAATAAAAGAAAATAATGTTTGAGAAATAACAATTCTTAAGCTTGGGTGAATACCTTAGAATTAGAATTAGGGAAGCATTTAGAATTAAATAGAGATAATAGCATCACCACAGATCTAAAGTAGAAAAACTCGTGAAAATTAAAAACTATAGTGTAGAATCAAATGGTACTTTTTATAGACTTTGGAGTATAGAACTCTTTTTATATACCTTACAATAAATCTACATGTATTAAATAACTACTGTACCAGTATAATAACTGCTAATTATAATTAGTACACTTACTAAATTCTATAAGTAGTTTTCCATATCCTTTCCGCTGATATGGGGGTAGAGTTAGTATACACGCCACATTATAATCTTCCGTACTTTCTTTCTCTTTAGAAAAATATCCTACTATGTGAAATCCTGAAACGATATGACATGGTATTATTTTTCAATATAATTAATTTTTGTGTGAGATAGCAGATGAGCTGGTAACCAAAATAAATACAGTATAATAATATGTATGTATTTCATTTACCGTCTGCCAATCCGCACTTGGCCAGCGTGGTGGACTAAGGCCTTATCCTTCCCATTGTGAGAGGAGACCCGTGCCCAACAGTGGGACAAAAAAAAGGGTTGTGATGTGATGATGTGATGATTTCATTTACAGGATTACATTATCCAAATCCGAGAGAGATATCAGACATCTTGGATTTGATTGGATGAGAAACATCAAACATACGAGTCTCTTATTAGTCTTGTTCAAAATAAGTCAGTCAGTGGCAGTGGGGTGGCGTTGCAAGCTCGTGGGTAGCAAAATGATATAAAATACTAGTGGAAGCCCGCGGCTTCGCTCGCGTAGAATTAGACCCATTAACGACGTCTACCCGTCTAACGACTTCAAAAACAAAGTTTCATACTAACTTTGCACCCCCGTTTTACCCCCTTAGGGGGTGAATTTTCAAATCCTTTCTATATAGCTATATAGCTCCCCTACGTTATAAAAGGAACCCCTGTGCAAAATTTCAAGTTTCTAGCCCTTATAGTTTAGGCCCTGCGTTGATTTGTCAGTCAGTCAGTCAGTCACCTTCTCCTTTTATATATATAGATGATGCTTGCTTACCTCTGGAGTCAAATTCAGTCATAACGTAAAACAAAAATGGGTCCGTGTCATAATACAAGGTTTTATGGTCTAGGAACAGCTTGGCGAGTAAGCATAGATTTTGGGCGTAGCACTTGTTCTTCCGCCCGTCTATCTCGAAGAATGATATGCTCCCCTTGCGGTATATTTCATTGCCTGGTGGATGTTTTAGTTTACATTTGATCTGAAATAGATAATAGGATGCGAAATTAAATTAAGTTTGTTGATAAAAGGGCAGATTTTTCTCCATAAGAAAATTTTCAAGTGCCCATAGTGCAAATTCAATGGTATGACATAATGATTCAAAAAAATAAATTTAATACTAATAACCATCGGTATTAAGATACTTACTAGATGTCTCTCTAAGCACTTTTTACTTTTTCTGTATTTCAAACAAAATTCGCAAATGTATATACAAGGTAAATTGACCAGTTCCTGAAACAGAAACAAGATTTATTATTAGATATCGACAGTCCCTACGTACAAGCCTCTAACTAAAAATGACAAATTTTACAGGAGAGCGCTTAAAAGTTTTAAACACGTGTATTATCATGTTCTAAATTAATCTTAAATTAACTTAAATTAATGAAAATTGATATGAAGGTTTGATATGTGTTATGGATCTCGAAAGGTTGGTGGATGAATGGATGGATATTTTAAAATATTTAAAAAGATGGCCAATCACTTTTGGTGATGCGTTCTTTTCGAGGCATTTTTTACCAAAAATTAATTGACATTCACGCAGCCAGACGCAGCGTAAATAAATACTTATGACCGTTTCTAGCCTACTGAGGCCATGATAGCCAATTACCTAATAAATTCCTAGCCTGGTAAGTGAGCATGAATAGTCCAACTTTTTGATAATAGTACAATTTTTTGTCAATTTTGTGGTTATGGGAAATTTCGTATGCGGATTTAACCCCGCCCACTGCCGTTTGCCCGTTGCCCACTAGACCAAATTTTAATGGATTGTTGGTAGATATCGTCGATTTAAAAGTTTTATAATTCCAAACTGGGATATTATGAAAAACCAAATTTACAAGTACGAGTATAAGATTGCCGGCCTTAAAGTATTTAATGTACACTGCTATGGAGTTATATGGATGATGGTTAGTCCAATTAGTTGAGAAAGTTAATTAGAACATTAGTTGGTCAGTTCGTTAGTAGGTATGAGTACTGGGGACTGTTAGTGATAGTTAGTCCTGTTAGTTGGTGTTAGTAATAGTCCAGTTAGTACTTTTTAGTAGGAGTCTCGTTCTAAGTCAGTCACAGATGTGTTTCTACCCTTGAGGACTAAGATGGTCGCCTCTAAAGAAGTGTAACCGGAAACCACACCTTTCCAACCGGACCATAATTGCTCTAAAAACAATTATTACACGGCAGAAATGGTACTAGGCACCGTGGCGGGCGGTGGTACTGCCGGGCGAACTCTATATGGAACCAATTAGAATAGAATAGAATAGAATAGAATAGAATATAGATTTATTTCGACAAGTTAACAAAAATAATAGTAAAAAAAAGGCATATAAAATAATAAAATAAGCTAAAACTATAGGATTTGCCGAAATGGGGCCGCACTCAGCTATGGTCGCAGCGAACCACGACCGCTGGTTTTCAGGGCGACCCAGCGTAGCTTTCTTATAAAACCTATTTGGTTCCCTATAGGCTCTACCACCTATCGAGAGGGTAATGCCGCACCTGCGGGTAGGGCGCGAAGTACCAGGGCCGGATCCGATGCTTGCCCAGCTCGATCATCTCGATGTTCTTCATCCGCGTGACCAGGTCGTTCCATATAGGTTCCATATAGAATGGAACCAATTAGCTTTCTTATAAAACCTATTTGGTTCCCTATGGGCTCTACCACCTATCGAGAGGGTAACGCCGCACCTGCGGGTAGGGCGCGAAGTACCAGGGCCGGATGCGATGCTTGCCCAGCTCGATCATCTCGATGTTCTTCATCCGCGTGACCAGGTCGTTCCATATAGGTTCCATATAGAATGGAACCAATTAGCTTTCTTATAAAACCTATTTGGTTCCCTATGGGCTCTACCACCTATCGAGAGGGTAACGCCGCACCTGCGGGTAGGGCGCGAAGTACCAGGGCCGGATGCGATGCTTGCCCAGCTCGATCATCTCGATGTTCTTCATCCGCGTGACCAGGTCGTTCCATATAGGTTCCATATAGAATGGAACCAATTAGCTTTCTTATAAAACCTATTTGGTTCCCTATAGGCTCTACCACCTATCGAGAGGGTAACGGCGCACCTGCGGGTAGGGCGCGAAGTACCAGGGCCGGATGCGATGCTTGCCCAGCTCGATCATCTCGATGTTCTTCATCCGCGTGACCAGGTCGTCGTGGCCGTGCGCCACCAGGCTGCCCGACTGGCGCGGCCGCGCGGTGGGCGTGGCCGTGCCGCTCGCCACCGCCTCGCCGCCCTCCACCGACTCTTGCTGGGTTAGCGGCTCCACCTGTAATGACGACCCTTCTATTATGTAAGAACTAAAGGATGCTTCGAGTATCTACGGCCTACAAAAGCGTCCTCCCTGCGAGAACTGTTTAAGTGTATAAATATTTTAACTGTCCCATGCCAATATATTTATGAAAATATTATGTATGTACGGAAAAATGTTAATTTCTTTGACAAAAAAAGCAGTGTACATAACTTTAGTACAAGAAATAAGGATAAATTTATTGTACCTAGCTTTAGACTAAGTAAAGTATCAAAATCTTTAAAATTCCCAGAAATATTACTTGTCTCTCAGATAATAAATTTAAATCTTACATTAAACAAAACCTCCTTAATAAAGCTTTCTATAAAATTAATGACTACTTGAACGATAGAAATGCTTGGTGCGATGTATCTCCAGCTCCACTTGTTCAATAAATGAATCTGAATCGATCCGTCGCGGGAACAACAATTTCTTTTTGGTGGTTCTAAACTAGTTAAAGCATAAAAAGTGACACTTTTTAACTGCGCAAAAATGCAATCCTATGCTACTGCAATGTATGTACAGTTTGACCCCGAATTTGAATATTGCTCTATGATGCACCATTAAAACCGTAAAAAAAATATATGGGGGAGCTTTTAATACACACAAAGAGGAGATGGCGCATGGACGGGGCGCTGCGGACTTCAATGTATGGCGCGTTTAAGTCGCTTTTTAAACGGTTTTATTTAGCTTGCCCTGTTTGTTTATTTGTTTATTTATTTATTTTATATTTCGTTTTATAGAGTGCCATACATTTTTGCTGACAACGCCCCGTCTGCGTGCCCTGTCAGATTGCTAAATTAAGTCACTTATGATTACCATATGAATTGTTCTTGGTCGTACAACTAGCAACTAATCCTTATTAATTTACTTAGAATAGTATTCTATGCGGATTGGTGGAGGAGGGGGTTAGTATGGAGTATGCTCTAGACCTCCCGCAGCTGTGTCTGTGGGGGAGACCCATGCCCAGCAGTGGGACGTCTATGGGTCGCAGCGATAGTACCTATTCTATATTATGTGCGTTATAAGAAATGATATTATGTCACCTGCAGTGACGGTGAAGAAAAACATTGTAGAAAACCTGTATTCTACGATTCATTTCACAAACAACTTGTCGGGCATTTGAGTAAAAGTTTGCATGGATGGAGTTACGATCGTTGTCAAATTCGTATTGTGTAAGACTGTCAATTCAAGTCAGTCAAGTCAATGAAGACCTTACAAGTGACTGGTGAATTATTCGAACTTACCTCGAAACCACACCAATGAACAAAAACACAAAACGATTGGATGAATTGAGTTTTCATCAAAAACTTTGGACAGTTCGAATTTGCTGTAAATTCCAAACAAAGACGTCAGTATCAAGACTTCATCAATCATTGACTCAATCATTGAAAATAACGATCCAATCGTTAAGTTCATGTGAAAGACATAAGTACACACTTCGAATTAGCTGTTTGACAAGTCATATCGTACAATATGAATGAATTCATATCATGAAAACTTTACGCAATTGCCCAGCTTTACAATGAAGCTTTGGCTTACATCGCTCTCCAAGGAGTTTGCTTTCCGTTTCCTATTCATCTTCTTCTGAAGGGCCGCCACCAGTACCGCGCCGCCGTTCACTAGCGACGACGAGTCGTGGACCAGCGTGGGACTCGCTGGCCTCGACACGAGTTGGCGCGGCTCAATTGTTGGCGCATGGACTGCGGATATTGAAACAGAAAAAACTTTATTTCGCATATGTACTGCTATTCTTAAAATACATACAATTAAGGCTTATATTGTTACTGCAGTAAGAACTAACCACTAAGCTTTTCTACGACATTAATCGGCAGCAAGGCTGGTTTTTAGTGCGTTCGTTTGTCACGCGTAGTTCGGTTGGCCATTGGCGTGTCATTGACTATAGACTCTATAGGCTATTTGACAGTGTATAAAATATTGCCAAATTTATTAAAATATACGTAATTATAAAAGCGATATTTTATTAAAAACCAAAACCATGCCACCTGTGGCAATCTTTGGACAAAGGGACTGGGAGAGTTAGCCCAGTTAGTATGTGATGTTGATAGGAATGGTCATCAAGTATCCAATGGCTGAAACTTGCTTTTTAAGAAAGTTAAATTTTTTGATGCAGTATCGAGAAGAAACCTGGATGCCTGAGAGATCTACATGATCTCGAATTCTCGATTCAATACTGACTGAGATTCAGAAATCGGTAGACACGAACAACGGAGACGTTCATCAGGTACTTACTATTAATATTTATTCTGACAATTTCTAGATTACTAACTACTTTTTAATATGGTATTTAATAAAGTGTATAAAGAAAAATATACAATACCAACACCATAACATAAAATACATGCAGAGAAAGCTGTTTTGTTGCTGTTAATTAAATGAAAAATTTTCAATTTCAATTTGCTTTCAGTGTTTTATTGATGATGGACTTTTTATATTTCCATAAAGATAAAATATATTATTGAGATCGATTAAAGAGAGGATAATTGTAAATTCCATTTAAAAAAGTTACTTATGGCCTATGATCCTATGAATTTCCCGCTATAAAAAAAAGGTTTGCAAAGACAAGTTAAGTTTGAGTACATATGCCAGTTTGTCATTGCTATGATTATGTATGTTTTATTCAAATAAAATTATAATTTGTTTATTTTGTTTGAATTATAAAAAAAGCAAATATATTATGTGGTTAGCAGGGACTTAGGTCACAACAAAACCATTACGTAAGAGGAAATGATTTATTTTTTATACTAGTTTAGGCAGAAATATATTTTAAAAAACCATTACATACATCTAACAAATTCAAATAAAAAAAAATTAAAACGTACCAGGTGTAATTTTTTGTGCGGATCCATTGAGTGCATTGCTATTAGGAATCTTTTCCGGTAATTTGATGTTTGCTTGGTTCACACTATTCTCCCTATTGCTAGTGCTAACAGACTTCTGTGGTTCATTGCAAACATTATCATCTGGAGACAAAATTTACATTCATATGTTTTAGAGAGATTATAATAGTCATACAAAATATTACATTTGATCTTTCAGAAGATAAATATATATTTGCTTATTTTATTTATACAACCTAATAACACCTCTAATGAGAGATATATATATACTATAAGCGGACTTAATCCCTTATGGCATTTTCTACCAGTCAAACCCTGCTTGAGTGGGGAAAACTTGCAGCATAAAAATATTATAATTCATATATATAGTACATTATATACAAATATCATTTCTTGCTTTCCAACTGGTTTCAGAAAGGAATTAATAAAATATACACTGAAAATTAGAAATATCTGTGAAGAACATACAAGATAGACAATTGATATTGTAAAGTTCAAACACTACTAAAACATTAGTTTGTTCAAAAAATAACTTAAGTCAATGTGAATATTATATATACAGTTCATAATTACATTAATTAATTGGTATAATAGTTATATTCATGCAACAGAATACTTTGTTTTTCACTTTTATTTTTGAGTTGTCTTATTTGGTAAACATTTACTTAGCATTACTTTAGTTCGAAATACTAGGTTTAAAAATTAATTTTAAAGTAAACAAATAAATTTTAGCACTACATGGTTTCTGATTCCTTTATTTCACTTATTTTTAAATTCAAAATTATGATAAAAAGACACTGTAATATAGTTTACTAAATAGGACATGTTTGAAAAACATATAGGTACTAGTGCAAATTATTGTAGTGTAGCTTTATTTGGCTACAATACAATGCATTAGCAGCAGGCTGCACAGGCATATTCGCGCTACTTAGAATTGAAATAAATAAACAACTGTTATCACCACTTATCGCTCAGTAACTTCTGTTTAAGATGGTTAAGATGGCTAGAAGGCATGGTAGAAGGAAATTTTAACACTAGCTAGTTTAACACATACAACTAAGTGCCGACTGAGACAGAGGCGTACCTTAACACCATACATCAATTGATGTATTAAGCCATAAGAACTATTTTATTTTTATTTTCAATACTAGGGTATACAAATAAATACCTGATTTATTAATTTTTAAATCTTTAATCCTCAATGGTGCTATAGTATCCACTTTCCGTTATGTAGGCAAATTTTGGAGAATGACACATTAAAAATGACACAGTGTATAAACACACCTGATGTAATTACAAAATTAAAACATTTAAGTTATACTAATTTTCAACAATAAACTGCATTGCTACTGCAAATAAAATCACAATACTTTCCACAGTATTTGGAGACGAATATCATGAAGCTATACTAATAGCAGAAATAAACATACTAAAAAAATGAGGCATCATGCCACCTCCTGATCCAATGTGTGTTTTCTTTGGGGTTGTTGTCCCACCAGTGGGAGCCCCATCTCGGCGAGGGAACTGTACTTTTCGAGTGTCCAGCCATGATTCGCCAACCCATTCATCTAATCTCTTGTTAACTGAAATATAAAAAAAATTCAGACAACACTAATTTCACACAAACAAACCAAGCATTGCCAAGATTAATTTACAAAACAACTAGACTTTTAAACTATTTCCATCCATCCATCAGCTGTAAACTTTTGGCACTGCTAGGCTAGACCAATACAAGGCAAGTTGGTGATCAAGGTAGCCAGGCATCAGTGAACTCTTAAAGACTGAACTATTCATTACACAAGATCGTTATAGTTTATAAGGGAAGACAAAGCTTCCAGTAGGTGCTGCACTTACTTTTTGACTAAATTCAAGAGCAAATTCATACAAATACTTACAATCAACGTAATGTACATAATATCCTCTCTTCCCTCGTATTTCCTTTATACTTATAATTTCCGCTAGAGGCCAGTCTTCGCCTCCTTGCATTCTAACTGGTAGTCGACATCCCTCAACCAAAGACGCCTACACAAAACAATAAAAACAATCAATAAAATTGTGTGATCCAATTGAGCAAAAAAAGGATTCTATACGTGAAATAAATACCGCAGAATCACAAAATGTTGTTATTTCATCCTCATTCTCGTTCATTTTGATAAATAAACATTAAAACAAATACAAAAATTAGTAATGTTTCTGTCAATTGATAAGTCAATCAAATCAATCAATGTTAAATGGCGTTTGACAAGACCACAAAGGCACAGACACAGAAGAATGACTGTTTACCACAGAATACTTTTAACTAAGTTATATTAATAATATACATACATATTTTATTAAAATTCCATCTATCCATCCATCCATCAGCCTTTTTGGGTCCACTGCTGGACATAGGCCTCCCTCAATCGTCGCCACTCCTCCCGATCCTGCGCCCTCTGAATCCAACGGTTTCCCGCTGTCTTCTTCAGGTCGTCAGTCCACCTCGTCGGGGGCGGCCGATGCTTCGTTTTCCGAGACGCGGTCTCCACTCGAGGACTTTTCTTACCCAACGGTTATCAGTCCGTCGAGCGATGTGGCCTGCCCATTGCCACTTCAGTTCGCTGATCCTACGAGCTATGTCGGTAACCTTCGTTCGTCTACGGATATCATCGTTGCGAATCCGGTCCCGTAGAGAAATACCGAGCATAGCTCTCTCCATAGCTCGCTGAGCGACTATGAGCTTGCGGATCAGACCAACGGCAAAGGATCACGTCTCGGGTCCATATGTCATCGCTGTATTAAAATTACATTACAATAAGAATAGTTAAGTAATAAAGCATTATTTTAAAAACATCTTGCATCAAATGAAAATAAACGCTCTATTAAAAATGAATTTGTATATCCTGTCGTATTCTCCACGGACTGCATCAAATTTTTACGATTTTGAACAGACGTGTGATTTTGAAGAAAACAAAATATTTTTCTACCTTGTACTCTCTACCTTGATAGAACATCACAATGTAATTATTTGTATAATTTCCAGCGAGTTCTCAAGTACAAGCCGTTCAAACAAATAAAAATATTTAAATTTTTCATTTCGACGAAATACGAAATTTTCGGAGAACACTATAACATTATACCGGGATGTCACCGACGTGACCACCATTGTCCACCATCCTTATCGCGAAAGAGGAGGAAAGGATTCGTTTCGTTCGTTCATTCTAGTCTTTAATATAAATCAAGTCAAGTCAAGTCAATTAATTTATTTCGCTATGAGGTGATGAGACACGCATAACGAAAGTCTAGGTAACTAGAAACTACTAACAGAAAAGAGATAGGTATAAGTATAAAATATGATTCTAAACTGATCAATATAAGGCAAAGAATTAGCTATTGATCATTGAATGAATAGCTAATCCTACACAGGTGCTTAACCTGCTTTAAGGCTAATTTACAATAATTACCTACCAATAAGCTAAGCTCTAAGTCACGTTATACTATCTATCTGGTCATCGGCTTTAGGAAGAATTTACAATATTCTTATCCTAAGCCTTGTTGTAGGCCGACAGAGAAAAAAGCCGGAGGAAAAAACTCAAGTTAATTAATTTATATTCAAGTTAATTTGTACAGAAAAATGTACAGCTTGACCATGACATGATCACATTGATAACTAAACATGATCAGGACAGACACGAGACAGCCCATCGTGTATGCCAAGTATCACCCCATATGCCACCTGCTTACAATATTTAGAAGCATAGTGATAGCCTGTCAGAGTTTAATTCAGTCCCATGCCTTCTTAACTTATCTCTTATATCTCTACCTTACCTAGTCTATGCTCCTAACGGCATAACTTGTGTGTTTCTGTTTATCTAAGTTTACATACAATAGTGTCCCAGAAATATGGACTAGAATAAGTGAGGCGCTGCGATCGCTAAATTGTCTCAATATAAACGGGCTGTTGTGCGCTAATTTGAGACTTCATCTACTTGTACATTATAAACAGATACTACATAATAACAACGGCAGCGCCGATAAATTCTACAAAAATTATAGGACAGGCGGGCTAATGCTTTAGCACTTAGCGATCGTTCTCCTTCTCTCTAACCTACATGTACGTAGTATCTCTTACTCAAAGAGTATATTAATAACTAGTCTGTGATACTTACTTTACTCTTTGTGTGTTGCCAGCATAAATCAAAAAACACAGAGAACATTTACTCTGTGTTACAAACTAAAATTATTCTTAACATACGTAATACGTACGTAGTACTCCTTGTGAGTATATTTGTTCTGTGACGTAGTATCCATAGAGTAACTTAAGTAGTATCTCTACATAGTTCGTGAGTTCGTGTTCATAACTTCCTATCGTTCTTAATCATAACCTAAAAATATTTTTGTCAACCTAATAGGTAGGTACTTTTCTTTCTTCTTGTCTGGAATGAATTGTTAAAAGGGGAAGTGATATGAAAATTGGAATATAATTTTTGCCTGCAAGATTTTGGTAATCAATAAAAACCTAGGACACAGCAAGAAAATTACAAACATTATAAAATGTCGTCTCCTGATATGAGTGAAGCTGAGCAAATAAAAACTGTAAGGAATTTAAATACTGTTTAATATATTTAGAAAAAATATGGAGTATTCTTTTTCTATAAATAGAATGTATTCTTTTAATAATATTTACAAAAAATATTTGTTTTTATGTATTTTTCAGTTCAAAGATTTTCTTGTGCAGTATAATAAATTATCAGAGTTATGTTTTAATGATTGCGTCCATGACTTTACATCCAGGACGCTTCGAAGCACAGAGGTAAGTAAATTTCTAAATTATGGTGCTAATGGAACCTCACTAACTGAATGTGAAATGAATGAAGGTCCTCTTCACTGCTGTCCCTTATGACACGGTGTTTAGTTGAATCCTTTTTGACAAATACAACAATTCAGTGTGTGTTGGGCAGCAAGTGTTCAAAATAATTATGGTAGAAATGTACAGTTCCTTAAATTTAGACGTCAGTCGGGTTGAGTACCAATTATTATTAAGTATTAATATTAAGTACTAGAGCCCACAGCTTTGCTCGCGTGGATTTAGACTGCAGTAGTTTCGTTATGAGATGCTACCTATTTTAAACTTTTTTCAATACTACAATCTCAAAAGATTGAAAATGTATAGCTGAATTTGTATTGAAGATCAAATGTGTATTTTCACATCCATATTCTCAATTCCAGTTCAAAAATACATACACATACCTTCAATCAGGGGTGTGCCTTGAATAGCTGAAAATATCTGTATTAATTTATCTTTTTTTTCTTTTTCTTACAAAGTATAGAAAACCTGAAGAACACATTAAAAATTGAGTTATAAGTATGGATTGTCCATACTTATAACTCATATTCATATCTCAAAGGAACATGTTTATTTCCCAGGAACTACTGAATCCTAAATGTTGCCTAATTTGAAATTTTGTAAAAATATTCAATGTATAGAAAAACTTCAGTTTTATTATAGTATAGATCTCGTTAAAATGTCTGTCTGTCACAGATCTCAAGAACATAACTTTGGATAACTGCTCAAACAAAATATTCTGCTTTCCAGGACAAATGTACAGTCAACTGCATGGAGAAGTATCTGCGAGCAAATCAGCGGGTTTCACAAAGGTTCCATGAATTCCAGATGATTGCTAATGAGAACATGTTAGCATTGGCACAGAAATCTGGTAACCCTAGCTAAGTGTGTTGTTAAGTTGCATCCAACTAGACAGGCTTTGACTATTAAATTGCATAAGTTACAACTAGATTGTTCTAGCTCAAGTATAGTAGCTAGATTTTGAAATGAGGCATCTGCCTGTTTAGCTGATTGATGCTAATTCTTATGTTACATGTAGCATTTATTTATAAAATTAGGATATCTTCAAACTATGTATGTTGACTAATTATTAATTAAAGTCATGTTAGAAATTAACCATTGTTTGTCAAATTTAACCCTCAATATTTTTTGAATTTGTGGCAATGATTGGTTGGATATTGTGCAGGCAAGAATTAAATCAAGACAAATCCATTTCTGCCTTATTATTTGCCTGTGGTGCTCTGTGTTTTTTTTTCCATGGTACAACTGCAAATAGATACTTATTAAATATCAATATAAGTAGTTACCTAAATAAATTAATAATGATACCATGATCACTGTGAGAGATGACAGGCTAATAGGACCACAAATAGACATAATGAACTGCAAATATCGCAATGGCCTCATATACACAATTAGCCTTACACCAACTTGATTTACACCGAGATAACTTCTACAAAAAATACATGGTTCTTATATAGTGTAGTATATTTTATTTAATTCATTAATTGCGATTTCTCAAACTACAATCATTCAGTCTCTATGCATTGCAGTTTGCATTGCATTTTGCATTTACGGTGTTTCTTTTTGCCTTTTTTCTTCTTTTTTGGGGGGCAGGTACTTTCCATCGAGCAGACTGTGCAGACCACACTTTCCGCTGGGCATGGCTTGCAGCATTCCACACACTCTGGTGGGCATGGTTTGACATACCTTATATCTGTGGACTCGCATTCTGTTTTATTTTTTTGTTTCTTCTCTGTCTTCTTTTTCTTTTTACCTGGCCAGTCATTTTCTACAGAACACACCATGCACACTATACTTTTCTTGGGGCAAGGTTTGTAGCATCTCTGTTCTGGGGGTGAGAAATCTAAGACGAATGACGACTGGGAGCTAGTGTAGTCGAAATGGTAGTCGTTGAATTTGGCTTCTACGCTGTATTTGGCGTTAGTTGCATTCTCGTCTTGGGGGTCGGTGTTGAGCACGTATTTCAAGGGATAGGGACCGGAGGGAGCGTTGCTGACGTTAGAAGGTTTGGTGCAGATGGTGTATTGGCCTCCGTGCCTGATAATTCTGATGAGTGGCTGGCCACAGGGTGGTGGGGGCTTGCAGCAAGAGGGGGATGAAGGGCAAACCGCGACACACTTGGGGGGGAGGCAGCATGGCTTGGCACAAGGGGGGCGCGAGCAAGCTGAGGGGCACGGAGCACATTCGCCAGCCTTCATACAGTTATGTTGCTCGATTCGTCTCAAAACTTGGCAGGAGATGTGACCGGGTCGCCAGCCACAGCGTAACTAAATTACAGGAAAAGAAGTATTGAAGTTAGGTAATAATGTACTCAAGTATTAGCATAGTGGAAGAATCAAAATTAATTTGTAGAAACCTGTATATTCTTGACTTTAATCTGAGCCTAGTGGAATTGATACTCATTTTAGATGTTAATCAAAGCGCAGGTAGTGTACGTATTAAGCATTTCCACCACAACCCTTATTCTTGACTTTAATCTGAGCCTAGTGGAATTGATACTCATTTTAGATGTTGTTAATCAAAGCGCAGGTAGTGTACGTATTAAGCATTTCCACCACAACCCTTATTCTTGACTTTAATCTGAGCCTAGTGGAATTGATACTCATTTTAGATGTTGTTAATCAAAGCGCAGGTAGTGTAGGTACGTATTAAAGCATTTCCACCACAACCCTTTCTTTTTTCCACTGTTAGACAAGGCTCTCCTTTCGTAATGGGAGGGTCATGGTTTGGTCATATTCCATAATGCTGGCCAAGTCCGGGTTGGCAGACTTCACATGCCTTCGAAAATATTATGGTCAAATCTGAGGTAATCAGGTTGTATCTTTACAGTTACAGCAGATGAAATTTAATATCTTAAAGCACATTTAACTTGAAGATTCATTGGTGCGTGCTGTTTAGGTTGGAACCCAGAGCCCTCGAGTGAGAAACGAGTTTGATAGCCACTGGACTGTCAGCGTTATTAACCATTTACTTAAAAGCAAATACCTCCCAACGCTCATTACAGTATTACTATATTACGCTTTAATATATTATTAAAGCGGTTAAAAATGTCAATTAGTACCTGGTGTTCAGGCGCATCCTTGGCTGTATACAGCCATCCCATGTGCTTCGGCACTGGGCCTGGTTTCACATCTTCCCTATCCAAGCATTTGTGTTTGGGCAGATCACAGCGCCCTAAACAACTTGCCGATGCCTTGTTTGCTGTACAAAGATTAATAATATTTCTATTAAGTAAACAATGTCGAGATTAATTAATTGTATCAGGCGTTACTTTGCGGAACTCCATTATTACAAAGTAGATTTGCAAAGTAGATTAATTCTTGTTTTGTAATGTCGAGATTATTTAAATATCCTTATGTATTAAAGTACATAATAATATGCATATGGTTTGGCTCCACATGCTTGAGCAACAACTTATTGCTTTTACATGGTATATCTATTTATTAGATGAAAGTTGGCAAACATGATTAGAGGCACAAATGCACACAAATGGTTTCACGATTGGAAATAGAAAGTGGTCAAGGTTCGTTTCACACAAAGTCTATCATCTGAAAAATAAAACTATTTTATAACAAGCATTCCATCCACCAGCCTTTTGGGGACAACTGCTGGACATAGGCCTCCCTCAATCGTCGCCACACCTCCCGATCCTGCGCTCTCTGAATCCAACGGTTTCCCGCTGTCTTCTTCAGGTCGTCAGTCCACCTCGTCGGAGGGCGGCCAATACTTGACTTGGCCGGGACGTGGCCTTCCCATTGCCACTTCAGTTCACTGATTCTTCGAGTTATGCCGGAAACCTTCGTTCGTCTACGGATTTCATCATTGCGAATCCTGTCCCGTAGAGAAATAACTAGCATAGCTCTCTCCATAGCGCGCTGACTGACTATGAGTTTGCTAATAAGACCGACGGTAAAGGACCACATAACAATCATTGCTATATTCTTAAATTCTTGAGGAGCCGACATATCTACGAAGCGAAATAAAAGTTCACTTACATCGACCACCGGGTTTACAGCAGCAAGCCATTGTAGCAGCTTATATTACAGTCTGAAATAAATCGTTTCCAAGTTTAAATGCGCATTTTGTGAGAACGTATGCCCGTTTGTCCGCCTGTAGTATAAAATTTTAAAAAAAAGCGCAGTGAAGGTGAAGACTGTGCGCCGGTGCGTCCTGAGAGTATCCCAAGCAGGGCCGGATTTAGGGGAGGGCAACCGGGGCTACAGTCCCGGGCCTCCACAAAAGAGGGGCCCCCACATTAGACTTCGGATAAAAAATGTTGCATATTCCGACTAGTACGAGGAAACACTACCTAGTAAACAACTTTTCTTTTGTTTTTTTTTTCGCTGTTTTACCTTCACCTTTACCTTTGTACAAACATGATTATGTTATTCATAAATAATAACAGAAATCATTTATCTATCTATATTTTTATATGTTTGTTAAATACTAAAATAATCTACTCGGTTTAACAATAAATAATTATTGATTGAAAAACTTGACTGAAAAAAGTTGTTCATCTCATTTGGAAAATAATTTAGGGCCAGGGGCCTCCACTGTTTTGTTGCCCGGGGCCTCCACACCTCTTAATCCGGCCCTGATCCCAAGCACCTAGTCTTATACTAGGCTTATTGTTAAGAGGGCTATCACAAATTTTCATGTATTTGAGCGTTTGGCTAGTTTTGATGTGTGATTATGGCATATAAAAAGCCACGAAATTAAAAAAAATAATATATGCCCGAGAAAGTGATTATTTCTCTTGGGAATGTTCTAAATTTCATTGTCATAAATTTTAAAATAATTTATTTCACACATTGTTTTTCCATGTGGTGTTAGTAGATAGGCGACAGCTTATAAATAAAGTTATTACATTAATCTTTAAACTGAGCACTCCGATTTTGCAATAGTCCTAGTTGAATTCCATACGGTATTACTTGTTTTAATTGTAATTGTAATTACCTTATTATTGGATGTTATGGTAAAGTAGCTTTTTCAAGCCATGCATTTTTAATGTTATCCATCAGAGTTTATTGCGTTTTACTTCTTATTTGGTGGTCCATTTCTTCGTATATGAAGTACCTAATTCTGGGTTTTACATGGTTCTGACAATACATTTCTGAAATTGTCAGTCTATTGACAACACGTGAAAACAGCATGAAAAATTAGAATATTTTAGGCCTGTATTTTAAGACACCGTTAGTTGCTCCAGCCTACAACATACTTTTTACTTGGGGTATAGTAATTTTCATAGATTTATTATTCTATACGTAATTTAAAAGACTGCTGTAAGGTATTTTGAACATGCTTGTTGTTCGGCGTTTCAAAGGCTCCATACACTTGGAAATCAATAATGTCGTTGCTCTAACTAAAGAAACCTATTATACCTACTGGATAATCACATATAGATAACACGCCTGTGTTTTCCCGAAGCAGAGGCAGATGTGTGTATACATAGGTACACCCACTTTTCACCAATTATGTTTTGGTCTCATGAATAGGTGGTCAGCCTATTTATTGCCTGTATGGCTGAGCACAACTCCAGATTCCGAGCTTCCACCGGCATTTAAATTTAGAAAATCCCAATAACTGTTGCAAGACCCGGGTATCGAACCCAGGACCTCTAGCTTAGCAGTCCTGGCTACGACTACTAGACCAACGAGGTAGTGTAAGTAAACGTGTATTAGTAAGGTTAGCTAGGTAGGTACCTATTAAATGATGCCTCGTTAAAAAAAAACATTTCTTTATTTTTGCTTAGATTTTTTATTTTTTGTTTGCAATGGTTTCTTATTACTATTACCGCAGCATACTTTAATAAAGATCTTAGTGATGAATATTAATATAAATATTATAGCACTGTAAATCGATATGATATCGAGGTTCAAGTATTGATACAAGGGAACGTCGGCGGCGGCGGTCCTATACGTGATGTTGGGATATCTGGCAACAAATTCGGTCCAGTGTACAGCTGCATTTATTGGGGGCACCGGGCGATCATGCCAGGCCTTAGAAATAGTTTTGACGTTGTCTCTGAACCTGGAAAAAGAGATGATTCTGACACTTACACCGCAGGAAACAAGATTTACTTTTTTTTGTTACTTACTTTATATTATCGCAACGCGTCAGTAAGGATTCGATTTGGTTTGAATAAGTTTACGTATATACTAAACTTACTATTTTTACATTACACCAAGTGTCTTACCTTGGGTCTAATACTTTTCTTAATGCGGCTATCAGATTTTCTGTGGTGAGTTGATTGTAATGAACCTGTACTCCTATTCCAGACTCTTCAATTGCTGCTGCATTAGAAGGCTGGTCTCCTATTATAGGCATAGCGATCATGGGTATTCCGAAATTGACAGCTTCTGTAGTTCCGCCCATACCAGCATGAGAGAAGAAAGCCAAAGTTTTCGGATGACCTGTGTGATAGGAAATATTTTTATTAGAATTAATACAACCTAATAACAACTTTACATGCACAGTAGGCACACACAACTGCTACGTAATTTAATACATAATACTTAGCTACCCTAACTACCTGCGGTGGTACCCTAGCTACCCTAACTGCCGAACCGCGGGTCCTGGGTTCGAAATCTTGCCGGAGATGATTTGTATGTATGTGCCTATTTTTTTACAGGGTAGGCTTTTATAAGAAGAACAATACTTCGTGAGAACTATATTGGATTATGTGGAATTTCTTGTAACCCCCTCGAGGGCTTTCCAAAGCGTTTGTGGATGGAGGATCAATGATATCTAGAACTCATAGCTGTGCTCCTATAATAGACCTACTCCAGAAGAGAAGTTGTCTCCCAATATACATGTGCGTTAAACACGTAGTATTTGACACGCACTTTAACCATTTAACATTTTGTATCTGAGTACCTACTCATGATAATATAAGGAGAAGGTCATTATTTAAGTTTATGATTGACAGATAATTCTACGCCTACGTAGTATCCCCGTGACTACGATCACGTGATTACCTATTATGTAAAAATCACAAAGAAATCTATAAGTTGTCGAGTCACACTTCGTCGTCAGAATTAATTCTGTAACGTACCTATACATTATACTAACGACAATTAATCTCTGCTCCTCGTCTTTAATAATTATTTAGAATATTTCAAGTACTTTCGTAGAGTCAGTTTGTCCAACAAGCTTTGTCATAGATGTGACAAATGGGATTCAGGTTTCAGCGGCATGTTCTTTTTTGCCATTTAATTGCGTATATAAATACCTACTTAAGTAAAACAAAGTATATAGTTACCCAAAATATCAATTTGAGGTAACCAGTCGGAAACATAAAGCTTGTTTGTATCAGCTACCACCGCCTTGCTATCCCATTTCCAAATAAATCTTTGCGGAAACTTTGCCATTGCATCAACGATTGCTTTTGTTTTCTCGTGAGATAATGAACCGCTTTTGAATGTGGTGCCGAAACTAATGTATACCACGCCATGTTCTGCTTCTTCGACAAATTTCTTTAATTCCTGTAATTAAATTTATAGGTTTAATTCAATTTACTACTAGTGTCTAACTCCAAACTCATTGGGAATTTCAAATTGAAATCTTGTAGATACATGCCTACTGAAAATCAGTGCCACGGTGTAAATAAATAAATAAATATCTTGGACATTCTCACACACGGCCACCTGACCCCAAGGTAGGCGCGAGCCTGTGATATGGGTGTCATAGACTGATATACATACATACATAGATATTTTTAAATACATACTTAAATAGATTATATTTACATTCAGACAGAACAAATACAAGTGTTCGTCACACGAATATTTGTCTTGTGTGGGATTCGAACCCACGACCCTCGGCGCAACAGACAGGGTCACTACCGATTGCACCAACGGGCCTGTCAAATGGCTTCATACAATGTCGAGGATTCAAACTAAATATAGCTGCGACCCATAGACGTCCCGGGTCTCCCCCACAGACAAAGCTGCGGGAGGTCTAGAGCATACTCCACCACGCTGCTCCAATGCGGATTGGTGGAGGGGTTAGTGGCCAACCCAGAGTCGAATGTTCTCAAACCACCCGAAGGTCTTCGATAAGGCTTAACGACTGTTTCCACCATTGAAAACAACCGGGACCGACGGCTTTACGTGTCCTCCGAAGCACGGTAGCGTCCATGAAATTTTGCCACTAGCGGCCACCCATCCACAAACCGACTCCTCCACCCTTTAGATTGAATCGACGCGATCCATTGGGCTATGGACGCTACTAAAATAAATAAAAATAGGGACATTTTTAAAGTAAGTATTTCTATTTCACAATCGACAAAATTTATCGTTAATGTAATAAATGTAAGTAGTTATCAACTTCAAAAAGACCCTGATTTGATTAGTGATAAGTAGGTACTTACCTATCTATAGTCTACATATTATAAAAAGTGACGTTTGCTAATGTATGTAGAATGTAAGTATCAATAAAGCATATATTTAGAATATTACATATAGCCCAGTCATTATATACATTTTTCACAAAACACCCATGTATCAGATAGAAGTTTCTAAGACACTTACAAACATGAACAAAAAACAGTAGAGTTAACGCCTTGGTGTAAGGTATACAATACCGTACGCGAGTGCATTCTAGTCGCTTTCTCAGCGCTTTACCTACTCCGAAAATTTTTCAGAAAAATGCAAGAGGCATTTTATTTCGACAATTTTTTTTTATAATGACCTCTATTGACCGCCGGCATGATATCAATGTCGATTTTTCACATCTTCATTACAACGCCGTAATAAAGATGTATACAAAAATTCAGCTCACTAGGAATTATTCCGCAGATAAAACCTAAAATGACTGGGCTAATAGTCTGTTAGTCTTCTTCTGTTGGAATAATATACCTACGGCAAAAAATAAAAGTGGTTTTAAAAATTAAATAAAAAATGTATGTTTAGAGTAGCACTTACCCCGGTTAAAGGTTTAGCTTGAGAGACGTGGTAACCACCGACTTCAATTATATTAGCCGGAAATAATTGAGATCCAGTTAATACAAAGTTGTGATACAGTAAAAGAATTTTTATCTCCCGGGCTAAGTCTTCCAATGGTGGGATATCAGCAAAGTACTTTGCTAGTGTGTTTTGGTTATTTCTTTGCGACACAAAATAGTACATTGTCTTGAAAAAAAAGTCAAAGAAAGTCCTTTCTACTCTTTGGTACAGTGTAGGTTTAGTGCCACCTTCGAGGAAATGGAACGATACGTAGGAAGGATTGTTCGGAATCCCGAATCTGTTATAATGCCAAGGCATAAGAATATGCGAAGTAATACCAATCACGGGAGTCTCTAACTTATACGCAATTCCTAAAGCACAATCACTGTTAAACTGTTCCACTACCGCCACATCAAATTTGCTTTTACTCTTAACAAGGTCTTGCACTCCTTTATTTGCTGCCAGCACTTCACAATTATCTTTTCCAGAATAAGTTAGATATGCAGCAGTTTGAAATAACGTGATTATGGATCTGTCGACTTGTAAATTTCCTTCTATTACCAAGGCGCTGGAACCAGAAAGGTCAATATCATGATGGTTTGTTTGTGGGTTCTTCTCAGGAAAATGTGATATGACCGTAACATTGTGACCTCGTCTTACTAATTCTTGAATATACGTCCGAAATACCATAAAATGGCTCTTTCCTTGGTAAGGAAATATGCCCAAAATATTAAGAGCAGTCACTTGTGTTACTGCAACTAATAATAAAATGACTGCAATGGTTCGCGTCATTTTGACGAAGCCAGACACACGTCCGCTTGCAAACACAGTTGATAAACTGACTGACTGCTGGTATGACTACGATTGACGTATTCGCTTCTACTTTGAGTAAGTACCTATAGACCTATACAGGGTCTATCGTAAATAGCGGATAACTCGTTGATCGGAGGTAGTCCCAATATCATGCTATAAGAAAATAGACTTGTCATTTTAGAGTTCTCAAAAAGGTGTTTTTTTTTTTTAATTTTACGACTTTGGCCATTAATTAGTGCACCAATTTAAGGTATTTTTGTGTACTGTTTTTGTGTATTTTACTCCTGCATATAATATAAAACATTATCAAAACCAAGATTTAAGGCGTTTTGGCAAATTTTTACCATTGACTGTAAAAAGGAAATGTACTGTACCAAAGATACCCATCTTTGGTACTGTACATTTCCTTTTTACGTATATACTAATATTATATAGAGGAAAGATGTGTTTGTAATGTTTTTACACAAAACTAGATACTGGACGATTTCAAAAATTATTTCACCATTAGAAAGCTGCATCTTCACTGAGTGACATAGGCTATATAATATTACTAGGTGTAAACGAAACTAATGTTATATCTAATTCCACGCAAGTGAAGCTGCGGACGTCCACTAGTCCTAGTCATCTCATAAACATGCGTAGTTTTTTCTACAATTATGCCTGTGGAGATGTCAGGTACATTCTTTTCAAAGATAAAATTATTTTCAAATAAAAAGGAAAAAAAGAAGAAGATAAGAAAAATCCTTGGCACATAAGATACACCAAAAAAAGGAATTGAAGAATGCACAAAAAGTGCGAGTTCATTTCCCCTGAAAGATGATAAAAAACTATAAAATGCCTTAAATCTTAGGTTTCATTATGTTTAACATTGATGTCTAGAATAGTAACTTAATAAAATAATAAACAATAATACCTTAATTTGTTAAATTGGTGAACTAATTAATGACAGTCGTAAAATTGTGAAAAAATTTAAAAACGTCTTTTTTTCCACATTTTAGGGAACTCTAAAATGGAAAGTCTATTTTCTTGAAGCATGATATTGGGGCTATCTCCGATCAACTGGTTATCCACTATTTACGACAGACCCTGTATAAAGCGTAGGTACATAATTTCAACTAAACTTGTTTTATTTTTTGCATGACTGGACGAGTTTGTATAATACATAATATTTTATCATAGTGTAAACAACCAGATTAAAGTGTACTACCTACCTAAACATAAAAATTTTAAACAAACTTGTTGATGATCTCCTAATTTTTTTTTTGATTTAATTTACTTGATGTGTTTTTTTTATTCATAGAAAAAACATATTATGTGGGATTTTAACCTTTTAGAGACCCCTCGATGGCTTAACTTGGCGCATGATAGATAGTTGGAGTACTCCGGTATTTCTGTTAAAACGCACCGGTGTCATCTAGCGCTGTACTCATGATACGCCCCCACATATTGACGTTGTTTTAGAAAAATACTAATTTAGATACAGTGATTTACACCGCTGGTGTCGATGAATTCATGTCGGCGTTCTGGCACGGTGTGCAAAACAAGCATCACTGGGTAATTTAAATAACTACGATTTTTGTTTTTGTTGTAATGATCGAATTATAGTTTTCTTACTAAATGTGATAAAAATGTATTTCAGTGAGGTGCAGAGTTATTGTGATCGGGCTATACGTAGGTAATTTCTGGTTGGGTACTATCTTTCGCTATACCGTCTAGCCGTCGTCGGTAGCTTGCCATACAACCTGTTATTTAATGTGGAATACTTGATTCATTGGAGGTCAATGCCATCTCCACCGGTCCCGAATAATGGTCATGTGCACAAGGCAGCCACGATGCCAATTAAACTTTTATTTAATTCTGACGGTGTTTTGTTTTTATTGAAGCTCGACACAAAATCTGACAAAAAAATATAGATACATAATAGTGTTAATTTAAATATTTTAGTAGTAACTAAAAAAATATTTACCTTAATTCCAATACCTATAAATTTTAGTAATAATTTAGTATGAATGAAAGTAGGTAAGTACCCATGGGTTAATTGTACCCACACACTTGAAGGAATTAATCCTTTACCTTTTGATTTGAGCACTTTGAAGCTTACAACCCTATTCGTTGACCCCGTAAAGGTTGTAATGACATTACAATATTTAATGGACTTTTACAGTCCATTCGAAAAAAATTAAAATAATGGACTTTTCGAATGGACTGTCCATTCGAAAAAAAATAGAGAATCTAGACTAGACACACACCAATTAATAGAGTTGTTTAGGCTATTACTATGTAGCGTCCATATAGCCCAATGGCTCGCGTCGATTCAATGTGATTGAAAGCGTTAAGCAACGACGGGCGCGGTCGGTTTGTGAATGGGTGACCGCAGTGACAAAATTTCATGGACGCTACGGTGCTTCGGAGGGCATGTAAAGCCGTCGATCCCAGTTGTTTTCAATGCTGGAAACAGTCGTTAAACCTTGTCGAAGACCTTCGGTTGGCTTGAGAACATTCGACACTGGGTTGGCCACTTACCCCTCCACCAATCCGCATTGGAGCAGCGTGGCAGGTAGACCTCCCGCAGAAATATCTGTAGGGGAGACCCGTGTCCAGGAGTGGGACGTTCATGGGTCGCAGCGAGGCTATTGCCGTACATACCTTTCGGGGAAATGCAGGCGTGATTTATCTGTATGTACATAATTGTACTTGTACTTAACAACAATAAAAAATATTTTAAATTTTACTCATGTTTATTCTTTGACCTAGCAACCATAGGTCTACTTTTACAACATGCGAAGACTAACAGTTTGAAACAAAACCCTACGAATAACATAATAAGCAACAACGCGGCAAGTGTGTCTAGACACAAGTACTGGTACAGTGGCACGTCCGCTGCCGGACTTCGGTACGTGAAGTTATGCCGAGATGCAAACTCTGTCCAGAAGATGGCGGTGTCCATGGCCGAAATTGGGCGGTCTTTCCACGCTTTCGATAAGTCTTTTGCACGTTTTTGAAATCTGAAAAAAAAAGTAAGTAGTAGGTACTTACAGCTAGTTGAGCGACGTATTTGTTTTATAGCTTTCATTCAACTTACTCTGGATCAAGTAGTGATTTCAATTTATTTACGATTTTTTCTTTTGTCAGATCATTTAAGGCTATTTGAAGACCAAGACCTGCTTCTTCGATAGCCGCTGCGTTCGATGGTTGGTCTCCAAATATGGGCATGCCTAGTATTGGTACGCCGTGATGAATTGCCTCGGTTGTGCCCAAAAGTCCGCAATGGGAGAAAAATGCCATAACTTTAGGATTCGCTAAAAGTACACAAAAAAGTCAACTAATTTGTAAAGTTAAATTACTACTTAATTTTTTACACCAACAGTGCAAATGCAAAACTTATAATATTAATATAGAATTTTAATGGTTGTCGAAGCCTGTGTCCTACTTCACCAGTATTTACATAATATGTATTATTTATTGAAGTGAACCTACCTAAAATATCATTTTGAGGAAGCCATTTTGCCGTAAAGATATTCTTTGGGTTGCCGGGCAGTCTTTTAGAACTCCGTTTCCAAATAACTCGCTGTGGAAACTCTGCTACAGCTGCTATAATTTCTTCTAATTTATTTGTTGGTAAGGATGATGCGTTTAAAATACTTCCAAAGCTTATGTATATACCTAATACCGTTTTTTGATTCATCTATAAATTTTTGTATTTCCTGTGGCCAAATAAAATAAAAACACGCTTAATGCTGAAATATATCTTATACTTAAATTGGCATTGAGAAAATCCTTTAATCATTTACAAACCCAAGAAATAATTTTACATGTAAGAATGAAATTTTTGGACTTTGAGATATTAGTTGGTGCGGTGCTTCTTTCTTATTTATTATATTTTTTATTTAGTTTTGTGTCTTTACATTACCCCTACTCGTACTTACATCGGGTAAAGGCTTAGGTTCCTTTATATGGTATCCACCAACTTCTTTTATATTAGATGGCAAGAGCGAGGAACCGGTCAATATGAAGTTCTGGTAGAGCAGTAGAAACTTTATGTTACCCCCCAACTCTTCTAAAGGTGGTAAGTCATTGAAATATTCTGCAAGTATGCCCTCTTCTAACTTTTGGGTTACATATTTATTTATAAAGTAAAAATAGTTATAAAATAGAGTTCGTTGGACCCTTTGAAAAAATGTTGGCTTCGTGCCACCTTTGAAGAAATCAAACAAGGTATACGATGGGTTATACGGTACTCCAAGTCTGTTGTAATGCCATGGCATCAACATATGCGAAGTTAGCCCGACAGCTGGTGCTCCTAGTTTATAAGCTATCCCCAAAGCACAGTCACTATCAAACTGCTCTAAAACAATGACGTCAAATTTTTGTCGTGTTATCCATAAATTTTGAACATTTTCATCAGATAACAGGGCTTTACACGCATACGGTCCTCCTAGAGTATGGATTACGCTTATTGTAATAAAGGTTGTAATCCAGGAGCTCTCTATGGGAAGGTGGACTTCTGGAACCGGAGAGGTCTCAGATAAATCGATAATGCGGTAGTTTTCTTTTGGTTCCTTGTCGAAGTAAGATATGACGGTCAAATTATGACCCCTTTTAGCTAGCTCTTGCAAAAACGGCTGAAATACAAAATAATGGCTCTTGGCTGGAGTGGGAAATATTGCTAAGATGTCCAAGCCGGAGATCAGGTGTACATTGTACATACCGCACAAAACTAGTGCTAATATTAGAAACATGTTACTCTACTGTAAACTTAACACTTCTTCATTTTTGTGTAATAATCACAAAGCAGACACACAGTAGCACTCTTCATGACTAATTAGATATAACTGCATTATATGATTCCTGTCGTTATCTCTCAGTGACAATTCGGACATATGTACTTAGATAATAACATTAAGATTAGATACATTTATATTTCCAAACAAGATTTTTAAAATAAATTATTGGTTGTAATTTTTTTGAGACAACGGTAAGTAGGACAAGTTTAACCTACTTACGTCATTACTGTCTCTAAGAAATTTGTTTTATTTTTTCAAACTATAACATGATAGGTTATAGGTATTAATAAAATTTTCAAATAAATTAACAGGTTTTTATTTTAAAAAAAAAACGAAAATAACTAAAGGCTTTCTTCAAATTTAAATACACTCTTGTAAGTACAAAGCTAATAATACATAGGTACATACTCGTAAGTACGTATATCTAGTCTTGAAAAAGATCGTTTGGTATTAGGTAGATACCTGCTAGTCTTAAAAATATATCTTACCATACATATACAGCAGACACTGAATATACTTTATACAAACATACATAAATACAAATTCAAATTCAAATTCAAATTCAAATATTTTATTTGTCTTTAGGTATAGGTAACATAGTGGGTGGTAGGAGATAAGATGATCCATTATACCTAGCCGTTTTTATAGGCGTACAAATATATAAAGTAGGTATGTGTAACTTATAATTACGTATGGCTTTATGACATAGTACAAGTAGTATTATTATTATATTAGTTATAAATTATATTATTAATTCTATTATTATATCATATTTTAACTATTACTTTCAAATTACATTCGAGTCATTTAAGAAATCATTTATTGAATAATAACATTTTTGTATTAAAATTTGCTTTAGTTTTTTCCTAAAAAGTCTAGTCGGGACATCTTTAATTTCACGAGGAATTTTATTATATACTTTCCCGCACATAACTACGCAGCTTTTTAGGTATAATTGTGTTCTGGGTATTTTACCTATAACTATTCTATCTGGATTTCTTCTATTTCTAAGA
This sequence comes from Carterocephalus palaemon, assembly GCA_944567765.1. Taxonomy (NCBI): domain Eukaryota; kingdom Metazoa; phylum Arthropoda; class Insecta; order Lepidoptera; family Hesperiidae; genus Carterocephalus; species Carterocephalus palaemon. The sequence continues at coordinate 7,614,028 of OX155651.1, read as the reverse complement.
TAGATATCTCCTGCCTTTGTAAAAAGCTCTGGATGGAGTTTTACAAAATATGCAGCCTCTAAAATGTATATGCACGGTAAAGTGAGTATATTTAGGTTTCTAAAATATGGCCGACATGATTCCCATGGAGGTATACCAGAAATTGCTCTAATGCTTTTTTTTTTGGGTTAGAAAGGCTCTAATGCTTTTTTTTTTGGGTTACATGTGAAAACGTCAATAGTTACGTATAACACTTCCGTTTTTAATTGCAAACATTATTCAGTAATTTTAACTGTAAAGTTGTACGTCATTTGTTTGCCTATTACATAACATAGTTACCTACTTATTTAATTTTCAACGGTTTTTAAAAAGTTCATGTCTTACCTAAACTTAATTTGGTGACCTCATTAAAGCTAGCAAAGTGTTAAGATTTCGTTTATTTAATTATTGTTGGACTTTGTTTTATTTTAGTCAACAATATTAGCTTTGAACTAATATCTATAAAATATTAAACGGCAAATAACATTCACTCAAATTTTACTCTTTTTGATCTTCTCTCTTCAGCTCTCGAAGTTTCCACCATAGGCTCTGCTTGACAGCAACAACAGCAACATATGCTAAGTATCTTGTAGACCACGTAACTTAATATATAAAGGACTAGAGCAATGAATGCAAGAACATCCAGTTGTAATTGCTGGTATAAGGGAACGTTAACAGAGGCTGCTTGGATATTGGGAGTGCCTCTGTAGCGTGCTACGTACTCTGTCCAGTATATAGCTGTTTCCATGGGAGACATTGGGCGGTCATGCCACATGCGTGATACTAGTTTTGCACGTGATTGCCATCTGAAATTAAGAAGATAAATGGTAAATAGTACCTATCTACCTTCTTCTTTTATATAAATAAAAATGAATGTTGGTAAGCGCATAACTTAAGAATGACTGGACCAATTCGGCTAATTTATTTTTTGTATGTTCCTTAAGGTCCACGGAAGGAATTTTTTTTTGTATTAAACTAAAAAAAAAAATCCAAAATCTGCTCATTTATTTTTCCTCTAAGGCGGAACAAAGTCTAATTCCACGCGAGCGAAGCTGCGGGCGTCCATTAGTTTTACATAAAATTGGAAAAAAAATACAGAAAATAAACAACTTTAATATAAAAACATACATTCATGTCTGTATTTTTCCGATTGGGTACGCAGAGGTGTGTATACTTACTAGTTACTGCATTTTTCACCAGTTATGTAATAAATAATACTATTCTGTATAAATACTTTTTTCAATTGATTATTCCACCGAGATTTGAACTCGGATCGCTAAATTCAAAGTCCAGAGTGCTAACCATTACACCATGGAACCGACGTATAATGTATTCTAATTTAGGAACTGTACATACAAGATTTAAATAGCATCATCATTCTGAATTACAGCAAATTCGTTATATCTACTGATTTCGAATCAACGAAATCAGTAGATATAACGAATAGATAATAGTAGTAGTAGATAATCATATCTACCTAGCAATTTTAATTTTAATTCACTTCGCCTTATTACTTCAACGCTTTAATAACAAATTATATGAGTGTAAAATTAAAGATGACAATTACGCCTGATTTTCAAAGCTCACGCAGAAATACTGTAAAAGTTGCTAATCAAATGCGACCTCGAATTTAATGTTGTCTCTATGAGGTAAGTATTTCGCGTGACATAAGCAAGTGATTACAATTTGTGTAGGTAATAGCAGATTGATCAATACACGCTTACTATTGTGAACTGCGTTTGAATACCTACTTCAATGCATAAATTTAAAAAAAAATGTCTAGAATAATTTTAATAATTTACATTAAACCTATACTGGCATTAACATAACCAATGTTTGATAATTCATTACAGATTTATTCGTTAAGCGTTTATTCGTCTAACTCGCCGTCATCTGATGATCTGGAACTTACCCTAGGTCTAGAACTTCGTTGATAGCATCCAGAAGAATCTCCCCTCTCAAATCTTGATAAGACACCAATACAGCTACCCCTGCGTCGACAAGTGCTGCTGCATTTCCGTATTGGTCTCCGAATAGAGGAATCGCTATGACAGGGATGCCACAGTCCAGTGCTTCAATAGTGCTTAGAATCCCAGCGTGAGAGATAAATGCTTTGACGTTCTCGTGCCCTGGAAATCAAACGATGGGCGATTCAAATACAAAGCATCTTATGGGCAACAAAAGGCATACAAAGCATCATCTTACCTATTATCTCTTTGTACCCTTTAATACCTAATGTTCTCCTTAGTATTGTTTGTGATTCATTGTTAAATCGCTCCTTTATCTGTTCTGTGCTAGGTACCTATATCATCTTGCATTTGTTAGAGAAACATACATGGTAAAATTTTGCATTTCTTAACAGCATGCACCTCATCATCATCATCATCATCACAACCCTTACTTTGTCCCACTGTTGGGCACGGGTGGACTCCCATTCTGAGAGGAGTCTCAGAATGGGAGGGATAAGGCCTTAGTCTACCACGCTGGCCAATTGCGGATTGGCAATTGTAGGTACCTACAGGTTTTAAATAGGAAACCTATAGGAGCTTTACCTACGCACGGTGACATTTTCAAAATTTTCGATTAGTATAAAATATGTATTGCGATTTTCAATATCGGATATCTGATTACCTATTTAGGTGGGACACTTAGTTGAGACTCATAAGTGTTTTCTGTAGCTTTAGAATTATTTGTTCCTTTTTTTAATTTCAAGAGTAACAAAAATATAAAAAGGTACAATATCCAAATGAACATATTCGAAAAAAGTATGGAATAAATTATTATCTTCAAATTCAAAATCTGAAAGTTTTAAAATACCTAATTGCTATTAGATTTCCATACTCACTTAAGATATCATACTGTGGCAGCCACCGCATGGTCATAATATTTCTCGGCAGGTTCTCTATATTGCCTCCGTCCCATTTCCACAGGATCCTCAGTGGCAGTTTGCTGAACGTCGATAACAGTTCCTTTAATTTGTCGGCGGGAAGCGTCGAGTCTTTGACGTTCGAACCCAAATTCATGTATATAACACCATGTTCCGCTTCGTTTATAAACCTTTCGATTTCCTGAAGAAAAAAAAAAGATAAAATTATGTTGGGGTGAAACTGGTAAAGATTTCAAATTGGTTGAAAATGAGCTTAAAAAGAAATATAAGCTTACAAAACTTAACGATTTTCGTCAAATAAATTAGATAAGGTACTTCTTCTTCTTCTAATGGACATCTAGTTTGAACAAAAATAAAATTATATTGTACGTAGAAATTATATTTATAGTATATAAGGAACCAAATAGGTAGGTTTTACATGAAACCTGTTTTGTTCCATAAAGAGTTCGCTCGGGGCAGTACCTACCACCGCCCGCCACGGTACCTACGATACCACCGGAGAAGTGTAACCGGTGTGTAGAACTGTTCCGGTTACAGGCGACCATCTTAGTCCTCAAGGGTAGCCAGCTACACATTTGTGACTGACTTGGAACGAGACTCTTACTAACAATTACTAACTGGACTATTACTAACACCAAATAACAGGACTAACTATCACTAACAGTCCCCAGTCCTCGGACCCACTAACGAACTGACCTACTAATGTTCTAATTAACTTTCTCAGCTAACTGGACTAACTATCGCAGTCCTTATTTGAGTCTTTTTCAAAGTCAGTCACAGTTGTCATGGGCGGCAGTGGATGGGTGGTGCTGCAAGCTCGTTTGTCGTATCTCTTATCCATAAAAACATTAAATTTAAAAGTTATAAAACATAAGAAGGAAGCTACGAGTAGGTATGTTTTGTCTTGGATAAAACTGCACGGCTCAGCTCAGCTTACTGATATAATTTTGCCTAATATCGACTACTTATCGTTATATTGAGCTTTGTTCATTATAACGATAAGTAGTCGATAGATCGATTGTTATCGATTTTGCTCAAACGGTCATGATTGTATAACGACTCTTCATCCTGATAAAAGAATATGTACCTAGATACCAACGGGCTCGTTGTTCCTACTACAATTTAATCGGAGTTATCTACTGTGTTATAGGTACTATGTGCTTACTTCCTGGAGATTTTTTGTAAGTGTGAAGTTCTAACAAAGTAGTTGAATACCTTATCAGAATAGCAATGGCTATCGCATTAGATAATTTTGGGCTATTTTTGAATAAACAATATCATGATGCTTAAAAGTGTAAATTATCTGTGGACCTAAGATTTAATAGTTGATGGGAAACGTGCTTATTGAGAATACCACCTCTGATAGTCGAATCCTCCGCATGCGATACATTTCTCTAGCAAAGAGAAATGTAGAAATCTCTTAACTTGAGGACAATAACCCTGCTTACGTACCTACGAGAGCACAAGACAGAGACACTCGATGTGTGAAAGACGTTTTCTGACACACATTGTAATTTTAACACGCAGAACAGAGGGCATGTTTTATTTGATACAAAATGGTTAAAATTAGATAAGTAGGTATTCATACTTAAGCTAAGCTAAGCTAAAGCTAAAGCTATCTTAATATAAACAGTACATTGTTTTTTTTTTTTACTTTTCTGCCGCAGCCATTACGTATTATGATTAGGTACGAACTAAAAGTAGTTAAACAACTATGTACTTCAAATATATTTAAAAACGCTGCTGTTTTAAACTACTAAGTTTTCCATTAAAGCGAGATAGATATAAGTACATAGCCTACCTATGTACCCCATACCTACTAGGGTAACCACATGTAAAGTGATAAAATTGCAGAATGGAAGATGATAAGATGGTTAGATTAGTGCATTTATCAAAAATATCCACAGGGTAAGCATTGTAAAAAATATTTATATATATTTATTTTTGGTAGAGCTGTGAAGTTTTTAATAAAATTACTTACCAAGCCTAATAAAATTAAATACGGGCGGTACCGACAGATTTTAAAACTCAATTGTTAGTTTTCCAAATTCAAACAATTTTCTTACCGTTGGTATCACTTTGGGTGGCCGAATGTGAATTCCGCCTATATCCACAGCATTATCAGGCCTGGCAACACCTCCGAATACTGATTGGTGTGTGTTTACAAACACCACGCTTGCGTTCGACGCGATACTTTCCAATGAAGGAAGATTATCACCTAAATATTTGTAAAGGTATACGTGATCCGTCACTTGAGACCCAATGTAATACACCCAATTTGTGACGTGATAAATGACGTAGCTCTTCAATCTTTCAAAGTACCACGGTTGCTTTCCGTAAGGCAAAATAGACTGGGGAACATAAGCGGAATTGAAATTGATTCCTAGTCTATTGTAATGCCACGGATGGCTCGGTTGGGGATTGAAAGCGATGTATGGCGCACTTAAATTTGCCGCAAATGCAAGCGCACAATCACTATTGTACGATTCGACTAGAATAACATCGAACTGAGGTCGAGTCCTCAGCATGTGAAGCACTTGGTGATTGTCCATTAGCGTTTTACAATCATCGTTTCCAGACTTAGTCGATACCAATGTTTCGAATGGCACTCGCGATACTTCGTTCACGATCACCGATTCGAACGATAGGTCTTTGTACACTTGTTTGTCACTCAACAACACGTCTTTGTAGGTCGCGGGCGCGTCGGGCAGTTGGAAATGGCTAATAAGAGTCACTTCGTGATTCCGATTCGCCAGTTGTCGGAACAGTTCGCGATACGTGAGGTGGTTGTTTCGATCTTGCGATGGGAAGATGCCGAGGATCCTGTAGCTGCTCGCGGCGATTATATGTGCGATTAGGTAGAAGAGGAACGCGATATGTTTTGCCATTATTGAGCGCGGTCGTGTTGATGCACCGTCGCGTCCTTACTTACTATTTAGGTAGACGATTAGATGTATTCTTACGTAGATAACTAACAATAGGTATATGATATGAGGTAATCGTTCCGGTGACGCAACGCCGATTTCGTAATGGCCAGAAATATTCGTGACTGCGGAGTGTCATTGATCGTGACCTCGATTCGCAGGGAAACGTGCGCCGGTGCCGGCTGGGCGGCGGGTACTGAACTGACTGTATTTTGGTTTGGAGAAAGTCACAATGTGCGGTTAATTAACCTACGATAGTAGTAGACTGCCTAAGTAAATAATTGATATAAAATTAACATACCATTCCTCGCCACACAATTTATAGTTAACTGTGTAACGTTGGAATGTCGAACCAAGTCAATTGTTGGACAAATCAAAATAGGCATACCTACTTAGTTAGATACCTACTTACTACCTACCTACTTTAGAAACTATCTGAATATCCTAAATATTCGGATTTGATTTGAAACCGAACTTGCAAGACAATGGAAGTTACGCTTATTGAAAGTTTTTTCTGATTGTTGTTTTAAGAGTTTCAGTAATCTAATATACCTACTCTAGCAGGTAATCCTTAGGGTTAATGATGCTTGCGACGACGACTTAAAGAAACAGGGTTTAAATATTTATTCCTATTTAATTAACTTGTGGACGCTTGCGTGGAATTAGACATAACAATTGTCTTGGAGCGCGATGTTATATAGCCTAGCTAGAGCCTACCTCGATAAATAGACTATCCAGCACAAAAATATTTTTTCAATTCGAACCAACCAGTTCCTAAGATATGCGCATTCAACCAAAACAAACAAACTTCAGCTTAAAATATTAGTAGGTAGGTACTTTTATATTTTTGTTTATGATTAGATATTTTAACTATTAATTTGTGGGGCTTATGTCTATTATATATTTACTGTATATCTATATATATAAAAGGGGAAGGTGACTGACTGACTGACTGACTGACTGACTGACTGACTGACTGACTGACTGACATATCAACGCAGGGCCTAAACTATAAGGGCTAGAAACTTGAAATTTTGCACAGGGGTTCCTTTTATAACGTAGGGGAGCACTAAGAAAGGATTTTTGAAAATTCACCCCCTAAGGGGGTAAAACAGGGGTGCAAAGTTAGTATGAAACTTTGCCGTTTTGGAGTCGTTAGACGGGTAGACGTCGTTAATGGGTCTAATTCTACGCGAGCGAAGCTGCGGGCTTCCACTAGTTCTGTTTATGAGTCTGTAGGTGATTGATTTATATGATACGGAACATCGATAGAAAAATCGATCACCTACAGACTCATGCCATTGTGTCTTTACTACGAAATTCGAAATAACCAAAGACGAAACGTAAACCGAATGGTTAATTTTAAATATAATTTTGAAATTTATTTGTTATACTTAGGTACTTAATTCCACAATTTATAAAAAAGATGGCAAGGAAACAGCAAATTCGCCAATATATATTATGAATCAAACCTCCGTTGTTAAAAAGGACAAACATTTCACTACCTAAATAAAAATATGAAAATGATGGAAAACTGTTAAGCATTATGGTTAGATACAGCACAGACCCTATTTATCGACCAAACAGAAACATAAATATGTTTCTGTTTGGTCTGTTTGGTCTTTCGCATCCCGGTATCATAAAGTTGATAAAAATCCTTACTAATATATCTCGGATTATGATCGGCTCGACTGCGGGTGAAGCTAGACATTGATAACTAACTAACTCTACCTACCTAGTGAAACCGTAACTTTACTTATTTTCTAGATACTTCTACGCTGACCCGAATAAATTGTTTCCACATTATGCCTGGACAAACAATTCTCTCATAACTTTAGTCAAAACTTTCAACACCTTTTTAACCATTTGTAGGTTGGAAATTCAAAAACGCAGATCTTGTATTGGAGACAACATATTAGAGTGTGATTTCCAATTTGAAAACAATAGCATAAATGTTTCGTCTAGTATCAAATCATGAAATTTTTTTTCTTAGAAATCTTGGGTTTTTACGTGATGACCGGACAGACAAACAGACAATATTTTCAAAAAACACATTTTTCACATAACTCGATCTTTTAATGCTTATGAATTGGAAATTTTAAAAATATTCAATGTACATATAAAGTTTCTCTTTAGTTTTATTAGTATAGATAAATAACTATAATAATATAGGTAAACCTGGCTTGCTATAATAAACACATCACTCGTTGAATTGCTTAAGTTTCATACTGTTTACGACAAGTCTTAGTAAGTTTGTCGTGACAAAGATATAACTTTTCTTCCAGCCTTGTTCAATAACGCCTTTTACAACTAAATTTCAATTTTCTTACCAATACGGTGAATAAATTTTCGTATCGTATTACCAAATAAATATGTTTTCTTTTGATGTAGGTACACAGAGAAAATGTTTGAATAGACGTTGGAAACGATCTCAGAGAAGACCGCATCCGAATGGTCTATTATATTCGCATTTGTTAGAGGCATTACGTTGCTGGAGCCCTCTACAGTATAAAAATGTAATTACAAGTGGGAACTTGGAGGCACTTAAATATAGATTTACCCTTTGAAGAGCGATTTGATGGAGGCGAAAGGTGTATCCATCATATCGCGATTGTGCCCTCTCAATTATTCCCCTCCTCGCAACTGATAACTTCATTCATTTTTCAAGCTGTCTGACGTGTATTTAGACATTCCTTTGATATTATTGGGATAAATCTTACCAATGTTGCATTGAGCATGATTATTTGAAAATAATTTGTTTTAAAATCTAAATTTGTCATTACTAGGTAATTTTATTCAAAAAGATTTGTTAACTTTAATTTTGTTTTTATGCATTCCCAGAGCAGAGTTTATAATTCATTGCAATCCTACTGAGTTAGGTGTTTAGTACTTGGCGTCCAAATGTTGTGAAATACCAATTGAACGAAGTGACCAACTAATGTTCATATGAATTCCCTTTGCTACTGGAATAATCATTCCAGTTCACACGTGACTTTTGTCTAAAGTCTGTTGTTAACCTCTCGTGTAACCTCCGGGCTCCGTGTGTACTTACAATGCATCATTAAGTTAAATAAAACAAAGTGGCCAGATTCCAACGTCAAAGTACGATGTTTTAATTGGATATAATCCAGGATACAAAAGAGCTGATTCTTGAGAAACCAGATGGGTAACCGGCTTGGCATCCAGCTTGTGCATGGAAGGAACTTACACCGATCTGAAACAATATTTTTAAAAGTATGTTATAGAGTAAGTAATTTAATTTAAATACGAGACCCGTGCCCAGCATTGGGAGCTCTATGGGTCGCAGCGACGATATCCCATTAAGTTATGTTACCTGTTTGTTACTCTATTGGCATTGCGTTTAAATAAGTCGATTGCTATCAAATTTTACGCAGGCGTCGATAAGGTAAAAAAAGTACTCAATTTATGTTATGAATTATATATGTCACCGGCAATCTGTGCAATGTAGTTATTGTATACAATACCTGGTCCGTTCAGGCAATGAAAAAAATATTTTGAGAATTATTCTTCATTTCATACTTCTTTCATACCTAGGTACGTTTTGCATAAGTTTTACTACGTTTAAATGTACTGCAGAACTTTACTGTTTTACTCTTAAAAAATACTTTTTTTTATCGGACTTTTAAAAAATTAAATGTCAGTTGCTATAACGGTGAAGGACACATAGTGACGAAACCTGCATGCCTGATAGTTCTTCATAATGTTCTCGAAAGTATGTGAAGTCTGCCAATTTGCACTTAACCAACGTGGTGGACTAAGGCCTACTCCCTCCCATTCTGAGGGGAGACCCGTACCCAACAGCAGGATAAAGAAAGGGTTGTGATGATGATGATGATATTGTATAGAGTACCTTCCTGGTGGTCCAACCGCAATGTTTAAAATAACTATCATCTATGGCAAAATACGAAAAAATCCTGATTTGACCACTGAACTACGACGAACCACGGTCTAGGTGTTGTATGGAATACAGAGTTATACAGATTGCCGGTAACATATACAAAAAAATTAGTAGGTAATTTTTTTAAATAATTTTATCCGTTTATGTTTAAGACATAACTGACCTATGATCTAAATAATTACATTAAATGTATCGTCAATTTTATGATAAGTCCTGTTACATCTGAAATGACCGAAAATAGGTCATCGGTGGAGCAATATTGGTTGTTAGTTAGATTGGAGGCTGACATTCACAATCTATAACAGGACCGGTTATAACAGGGTACAGAAATGTTATAGAGTTCAGTGATGCGCAGGTTGCAACATACTCGTAGCTATATCGTGTAGGCTAAAAGTGCAGTCAATAGACTTCACCTTACTTTTCAGCAAGATAATGATCAAATTTTCTTGATCTTAGGTATCAATCCTGGAAATATTCAGCAGTCCAGCCAGCAAACGGCCGTTTCTCTTTATGTGGAATTGCTTAGTACCTACTTACCTAAAGTAAACACCACTGCAAAACATACGAACTAATTCATGAGTCGTATAAATCTCGTAGGTGTGAATACTAGTGCATCGAGTGTATTCATACGTGTAATTCATAGATGCTCGTAGTGACAGTATTCCTACTGAGGAACTGACATAATGTTCTCAATTCTCATTCACTCCCTCTGTTAATTGGACTTACCATCCTAGTACTTAAATGAGTTTAGTTCAAAGTCTGTCACGGTTTTCAAAGGTAGCGGATTGATTGTGCGGTGGTGGTGGAACGTAATCATACCAAGATAATTCGTCTGTTCACAACGGTGAACAACGGTCCGCCGGAGTCACCAGGACAAATGCCCCCGTTGGCCCCGCTGGTGCAGAGGTGGTGGCTCTGGATCACGTTGAATGAGTTGCGGCACACAGCATTAGAAATGACTTGCAGATTAGCTGAACTCAAGGTTTGTAGAAGGCCGACTTGATCACCTGTAATAATAGGCAAAGATCACCAATAATTTTAATTGAATCGAAATATCAATGATGGCTAGAAAATATGTAATGTATGGCAACCTATGATTTACGCGTCTATGAGTTATATCATATAATGTTATTATAGATAACAATTTATGTATTACAATATTATCGTACGAATATCGTGACGTATTAATGTTATGCTCTGTGATATTACACTCAAATAAATTTATTAGTTGAAGAAATGAAGGGAGAAAGCTGGAGTGCATGAAACTACTCGTTATTCCTGTGGTGTGTGTAGTCTATCATCGCTTGCCAGAGAAGTGGATTTATTCATATTTTTTTCTTGATAACCTTTCAAACCCTTTTCTTTGTAAGTGGGGTACCGTGTTGGCAATAGACTAGTAATGGGGAGGATGGGAGTCTAAGCTTATGGAATTCCCTTTTTCATAAAGCCTTAATATCCTAACGATTCGACTTGGCTATATTATGCTCCACTAACTAAATAGATACATGTAACTATAATAATTAAGAGTATATAATTCCAACTAAATACAAATACTTAACTTAATTATAAAGATTTCATACCATCTTTGGTGATACCGAAGCCAGAGGCGGTAGCAGTTGCTCCATTGAACAAATTGTTCAGTTCACTTCCAGATGGTAAGGCAATGGGTTGAATCCACGCTGCAAAATATAAGAAGGGAAATTGAAGACATATCAGTATTTTCACATTCAATAGTACCAAATTAGTATTACTCTGAATCTTAACCTGATATAAGTTGAGACAAGTCATAGCCTGTTTGAAAAGACCTTAATCAAAATAATAGGTAATTATCTTAATATATTTATTTCTTGTTTACGTGTGTATTACAGTGAACTCCTCCTAAACAGCTGGATAGACGTTGATGATTTGTGTATGTTCAAGGAGATTCGAGAATGGTTTAGATATTCACAATTTGGTTCATTGGAAAGTTTTTTTAAACACTATTTAGTATTTTTATTTTTAACCGTCGCTCAGTGACGTGAACCGTCGCCTCACTTTGACATTTCATATGCCAGAACAACGTTTACGGGGTCAGCTAGTACTTAAGTATAATAACATATGCGAACAGTAAGCTGATGCAGAGTGAAATGAAAATGGCAGACCAACGTTTGTGGGGTCAGCTAGTATATATATGTATATACAATTATACAAGGTAATTATATCAAAAACATAGAAACAAAAACATTCAACTGCTTTTTTTGTAAGTACTTACAACTGAACGTTATTGTTGGAATACGAACAATTGCTATATCGTTAGATGCAATTATTGGGTTGAAGCCTGGATGACTGATGACCCGCTGCATTTGAACTCTGGTACCACCGGAGAAGAGGAAATTGGATCCCAAAACGACTGTCATTGACTGAGCGGTGATCACTCCATCGCTGTTGCAGTGGGCTGCCGTAAGAACTGTGTTGTCATTGATGAGGGTACCACCACACACCGAAGTAAGTACGATCATAGATGTAATGATGAGACCAGTCTGTAAAATAAAAATATGAGAATATTTTACAGTAAAATTGTTGTAGTGACACGAGTAATTAGTTCATTTACCAAGGTATACCATGTCAGTTTTTATATGACGAATAGGAATATTTCCAAACAACTATTTATATGCCAATAGCAATCAAGATTAGGAGACACCAAAAGGGGAATTACTCACGAGTCGTTACGCTTTGATACTCTGAGCTGGTCACCGCAACTTATGTTCAGTTTCGCATCTGTTTATCAATCTTCTAAAACTGATCCTATTTGCGCTTTTTTAGATTCACAGAAAGAATTTGGTTGTAATATTTTCAATACCGTAAACCCAGGAAAAGAGATTTTTATTGAAACATTAATCGTAGGACGAAACATGATAACAAGGTGTTAGTAAACAAAGAAAAATATTAACCTGGAATGGCACAAGGCCAATGTGTGTAGCCGATCCTCCGGCAATTCTTCCATGCTGCAAAGGATCAGATGCTTGGCTCTCGAATGCCTTTATCCTAGCAGCTTCATGGATACCTATGGAGATATGGTAATTGTACACTCCATTCACTACTGTCTCTTCAGCATTTGCTACCGCTAAGCAGAACAAAATTAAACAACAAAACGACCTCATTATTACGATTGCTTTATTGCGAATGTTATTTGCATATGTCCCTAATATCTACTATTATTTCTGTAAGTGTGTGCGTACGTACTGGATTATAAGATAAATAGGGATTAAAGTCAAAGTTATCAGGGATTATTAATTCATTGATCATTTTTATCTGAACAGCCTATGTAGGTATCATATTTTAATATGTGACGACTTAATTAATGATTTGTATAATAACCGTAATTCAATGGAGTTATTCAAATGAAACTACTTGTATGATTTCTATTCTATTTCTAATTAGAGGTGTTTCAAATTGTTAAATTTAAATTGAGTCCTATTTTTCTGTTAATAATTTATGGTTTTCACTCTTCTAACCACCTTTGTGAAATCATATACTTATATTTATATATTTATACCTACCTATATTTTTATTTTTTTCACGGGAAAGTATCATAACAATTTTTGGTGGAATAACGAACCGAAAATTAAGATTTGTCGCTGACTTTTGCAGATATTACTTAGCTACCTCAATATTCAGAAATATTTTCGTGGTTTCCTACGACTAACAGAGGTGTCCAAATTGACTTGAATACATTTACTCTTTCCAAGAATGAAATGTATGTAGTTGCTCAGCTATTGTTAATTATGCAGTTGTTTTTATTATTGAAAAAGCAGTGTGGAGGAAAGAAATACTCTAATTAGTACTGTTCAGTATTACATCAAAAAAACCAATTAGACTCATTTTCAAAAACATAGATTAGCGTTGGTGTGTTGAGACAAGAACCACGCCGACCGCGCGGTCATCAGTTAGTTGCGCTATAAACGCTGCACCGCAGTAAAAGTGCTAGTGACTGTTCTGTTCCACTGCTGTAAGGCAGATCTCCGCATTCAGGACCAAAGGATGCGTACCCACCAGTTCCTGTGGATAAACCAGAGGCCGGCCTCCTCGACAGAACGCGAGAGCCGGCGGCAAGGTTAGTCACGTCTCACTACCAATTGGATATCGAAGTACAATAAATACCGAACAAGTGCTCTAATATGGGGGGTAGAAGGTAAAAAGAAAAATTGTAAGATTTAAATAGGTACTTATGGAAACGAAGACAAAAGGCAAATACTTATCAAAACGACTATCTAATATCGCATTCATTTATGCTCTAATCATATATCATTATCCTTTATCTATAGGTACATAGAATCTGTCCATATACCAAAAGACAGTGTTGTGAGTAGGTATTAGATGCATCGCCATTAAAAGTAATACTTTGATATATCGTGGATATATCTTATACCCATTAAATTAATCAAATAATGGAAAAAATCAAAACGTCAGTAATCTTATGTATGTACTTATAATTATGTGTATATACCTATGTACCTATATATCTTATGGTAATTTAATTCTTGCAGTAATGTTTTATTACTGAACGATTCGTGAGTGTCTATATTCATAGTTGAAGTTACCGGCTTACTCACGTGTGATTTAAGTCGAAACTAGTCGGACTATTTTCGACTTAAATCACACGTGAGTAAGCCGGTAACTTCAACTTGCAGTAATGTATTTCAACTGCAAGTTATAGTATAAGTTTATATATAAAAATGTTAGCTTCTTTCACTCCTTCTCCATACAACTTCGTGCGCGTAATATTCGTAATAAAGGGTATAAAGTTATTGCTTCACGTATTAATATAATGATTAAACGATCCTGATAATAATTTGCACGTTTTTACGTAGACAAAATACATTGAATTTAAACTAAGCCCATAATTATAATTTATATATTAGGTACTAGTACCTTTGCAATTAGCCACATTTGTCGTAATTAGCCTAAATACATTAAAACAGTATATTAGAATTTAGCTGAATTTTCATATAGGCCTCATAGAGCTCATTTTCCGATAGGCCGTGAAATTACAACAATAGATATATCCTTACTAATATTATAAATGCGAAAGTAACTCTGTCTGTCTGTCTGTTTCGCTTTCACGCCAAAACTACTGAACCGATTTAAATTAAATTTGGTACACAGATAGTCTAGAGCCTGAGAAAGGACATAGGCTACTTTTTATTTGGAAAAAAGTGTTGTAAGGGGTTGAAAAGGGGGTTGAAAGGTTCTTTGAAAGTTTTGTCATTTTCAGAACTAGAAGCATAAAATTTATATTATAGGCTGCTGATTAGATATAAATAAATATGGCATTCAAAGTTTGTAAAAATTTTGTAAGGGTGTAAAATAAACATATATTATTATGTCTAATTCCACGCGAGCGAAGCTGCGGGCGTCCACTAGTCTTCTATATCTTCTATATATATAAAAGGAGAAGCTGACTGACTGACTGACTGACATCAACGCAGGGTCTAAACTATAAGGGTTAGAAACTTGAAATTTTGCACAGGGGTTCCTTTTATAACGTGGGGGAGCACTAAGAAAGGATTTTTGAAAATTCACCCCCTTGGGGGTAAAACGGGGGTGCAAAGTTAGTATGAAACTTTGCCGTTTTTGTAGTTAGTGAATGTCTAATTCCACGCGAGCGAAGCTGCGGGCGTCCACTAGTAATACATATATTATGTATATGATATAATGTCTGCGAACCCGCACTGGGCCAGCGTGGTGGACGAAGGACTAATCCCTCCCATTCTGAGAGGAGACCCATGCCTAACAGTAGGACAAAGAAAGGGTTGTGATGATGATATGATATACTAATAGAAAATATGAATATTTATCTAGTATCTATCCTATGATTCTAGTTTCTTGTTGATTTGAATGCTTGAGAATCACTGAAAATGATTCCTATTACATTCCATTCTCATCCCTATCATGTAGGTACTAACATCCCCAACAATCGAATCGAACGAATAGGCTCATGTACGAGTACATAGTCAACGAGACTGCTGATGAGGGTTAAAAAAAACGTTTTTAATCAGATTTATTTAGTACTACCTTGTACTTATTCTAGAATCATGGTAGTAGTTAAGTAACGTACGCTTAGGTATCTACCTACTCGTAAGTTATGGTATATATTTGGAAATGAAAACATTAGACAATTCAATAAAACAAGTGTGTTATTTACAAAAGTATGTAGTGTATTAAAAATTAAGAATTTAAGCTTGTTTGAAATTGTTTTAAGATTTAGATACTAGTAAGCCAGGCCACGTATGATGAGGCCCTTGCGTAGGCCGCGGGGTAGCCGGCGGCGCAGCCTGCGCGCGCTCCGAAAGACGTTACTCCAATCTGAAGAAAAGAAAAATATAATCTTCAAATCAAAAATAAATTCTTAATTGATTAGGTATTCCTATTCTATAAATATTTTTTCTTATTTCAAAATTTATTGCGTTTTACAAAGAAAGGTAAAGTTGTAAAAGGTAAAGACTGATTAAATCCAGTGCAAAAATACAGTTCTTTTATTTCGCGGTCTACGTCCACGGACACACCAAGGGACAGGCTGCTCCAGGCAGGACTTGGCTTTTTTGTTGTTTTCCGGTACGTAATCAGCTGATTGTACCACCAAAGGACTTGCAGCCTTATCAAAGTAGCCAGTTATAAGGTACACTTTTTTAAATAGTTTTTAATGGAACTCACTGGCTTTAACGACACCGAACAATTTGTTATGTAGATACTAGTTCATTGAAAATGGCAAGTTCATCGATTACATGTCTTTAAAAAGGACTTTCTCGACCTCGATTGGCCCTTACAGGGTCACAAAACGGTATGTTAAACGATATTTATTTAGATATTTTATTTAATTATTGTCATATTATATACATACATATAATTATTTCATATTTATTAGGTATATCACATGCTTTGTCATCTCGTGTAAATAATATCGTTCGGTGATTTGGAATCCAGATTTGTAAATCAGACTCGAACTTGACCAATTTTTATTTGTCGTTTGTTAGATTCAGAATTAACTTAAATCAAAAGTACGCATAGATACGCACTAACTAAGTGAGCAGACATTTCATAGTTGTAATTTAAGGCAGAAATGTTGGTTTAATAGGCACTGACTTTTATAATAGTTACTAGCTGACCTGGCAAACGTTGTTTTGCCAATCATAATTGAAGGAAATTATTAAAAATAAAAATCGCGATGGGAAAATAGGGGTTCATCGTAGAGGGTTGAAAATTCAAGGTTGTATGTATTTTCTAAATAAAAACAAAAAATTTCGTCGAAAAATTAAAAAAAAAATTTTTTGTGTTGGACTACCCTTAACATTTAGGGGGATGAAAAATAGATGTTAGTCGATTCTCAGACCTACTGCATACGCATATAAAATTTGGTAAAAGTCGGTAAAGCCGTTTCGGAGGAGTACTGCAACAAACATTGTGACATGGAAATTTTATATATTAGATGTTAGCTCAAAGGCATAGTTTACTCTATTTAAAAGCGTTCTGCGGTTTTGATGCCTTTGCCTTGAAACGTGGTGGCGGTAAAAGGCAAAAGTAACCATTTCGTAATCCGTATTGATGCTCCTTTTAATTTGTGCGTGCATTTAGTGATTGAAGTGTCCGTATTAAGTGTTCAATAATGAAATAATAAAAGTTGCGTGTCAGTGTCAAGACACGCAAGTTTTATTTCGTTTTATTTGCAGGCCTGATTAAGTTCACGTGTTTATCCCTCGATCCATGTGATGTTTTAATTATGCCTGTAATAATGAACTAACTCAATATCCACTTAAAGTTCAGTATTGATTTTGCTTTTCAACTTATTTTAATATCTCTTTACACTCAGTGTCTCGCATTGATCTGATTTTGCAATTATTAAAATAAATCTAGGAACCGCAGTAGGAATCACAAAATGATGCTGCTCGTTCTTCCACAAAATAAATGTTTCCCCGTAGATCATTTAACACTTGTCGAATGAATGGCTGATGAAGAGTATCTGCAAGTAATTACCAAGATTCTCCTGCCGCCGCTGGTGACTACCAGAGGACCACCAGAGTCGCCCTGGCAGGTGCCGCGGCCACCTTCCCCGCTGGTGCAAATGTTTGTGCTTTGGACGATTTCGCCATAAACAGCAGCACACGCTGCGTTGGTGGTGACAGGAAGATTCACTGAGCTCAAACGCTGTTGTTGAGAAATGCTGCCACCTGACGGGATATAATATTTTAAAAATGCGAATTTGAATTAAAGCAATAGATAATAACTAGCTTTTACCCGCGGCTCCGCCCGCGTGGTCAAAGGGACGTAACAATGAGTTGTTTATCATACATGGCACATTTGTGGTGGATGAATAGTGACAGTTCCACGATTAAAAGATACTCAGAGGAACCAGAGGTAATGCTGACCGCAGATAAAGTGTACGTACACTGACTTACTGGAGCTTTAAGCTAATTTCAATAGAAGTATGCTGGTGAAGATTGATGCAGGTTCCACTGATCCTGCTTACTTGTACAGGCAATACTAAAGCGGAGAGCACTTTGTTTTCTAAATGGGTGTGAATTTTTCTTTTGAAGTGTTTCCAGCCATACACGGCTTGGGACACAGAACAGAGCACTATTTTAATACGCTACTGTAGACGATATTATATTATGTCTTTCCATTTGGGAATAGAATGCTAGATAAAGATATAATAATAGATTCTGGGCATTGGACTCATGCTTTAGAGGACACTCTTTGAAGGCTGGACTTACGTTTGCGAGGCATTATAAATCAAATACAATACAGAAAAACAGCAATAGTACAGATACACTAAATAACTAACTACTACTAACTTACTAACTACAACTAACTTACTAACTACTGCTAACTTACTAACTACTACTAACTAACTAACTACTACTAACTAAATCTATATAAGGAAAAATATAAAGCAGTCAAAATATACAAATACAACTCAAAATCTATTTTAAAAAATTATATCTTAAGTAATTACATACTACTTACTAAGTAATAACTCCTACTACTAACTAATTAAAGTACTAACTAACTATTCAAAGCAAAAAATAAAGCAAATTCTAATTACACAAAAAATTAAACAAAACTATAACACAAAATGTTTATAAAACTCATAAAATATCTAAAGTTCCTATTCCTTAAAAATAATTATTATTTTAAGCCAAAACAACAACAGTCGACAATACCAATTTAAGAAGCGAACCAAAACCAAAATCAAAGCGTATGTCAGAGTATGTCTTATTCCTTTACCATATGAATTTTAAACCAAAACAACAATTTATCCAGCGCGAATTCTGAATTCAATTCAATTTATTATGTGCCTATGACTTAATTAATTTACATGTATCATTTGTTAGCGAAATTCAGAACTTGCAAATGAATTTTTATAACGCCATCTATTAACAACATCCGGAACTAAATATCTAGCAAGTAACTAAACATCGATATCTTCCCATGGGGATGTTTTACCACGGTAAAAAGTAGCCTACGTCACTCTCCACCCTCCTCACTATCTCCACACACAAAAACCATACCTTATAATAGCTTCGTTGCGACGTGAAAGCTGGACTAACAAACAAACAAACAAACACTTTCACCTTTATAATATTAGTATGGATATGGATATACGTAAGCCGCATATCGTTATTTTTTAAGAATCCAGATAATACGTATATCTAACATTACACCACGCCTGATTTTCCCCGAAAGAGGTAGCCAGACGTAGGTATGTGTGTAGGTTCCATGTAAGTGTTGAGCCTAACGACATGCACCGCTTTGAGCTGTTACTTGTACTATTATGTATTCTGTGGTATCACTACGAATATTAAATTTTAAATCTATGTATATAAAAGGAGAAGGTGACTGACTGACTGACTGACTGACTGACTGACATATCAACGCAGGGCCTAAACTATAAGAGTTAGAAAATTGAAATTTTGCACAGGGGTTCCTTTTATAACGTAGGGGAGCACTAAGAAAGGATTTTTGAAAATTCACCCCGTAAGGGGGTAAAACGGGGGTGCAAAGTTAGTATGAAACTGCCGGTTTTGAAATCAAGTGCGCAACCCGCGGACAGACGTCGTTATTGGGTCTAAGTCTACGCGAGCGAAGCTGCGGGCGTCCACTAGTAGCCAATATTAGGACTTTGTAATAGTAATTTAATAATAATAGGACTTTGGTCTAAAACGGGGAACGCTTTGCAGGCACGCTTACGATGCAACCACTAGGCTAACGAGACAGTTGATTTTAATATTACCTAAAACACTAAAAATATTTCTTATGATGGTAAATTCACCAAAAAAAAATACAAGGATTTAAAATTTTTATTTACCATCGGCAGTGAGGCCAAATCCAGAAGCGACGGCAATAGCACCGGCAAAAGAGTTCGCCTGTTCGTTCTGATTGGGCAACGCGATAGGTTGAATTACATCTGAAATAATAGAGAAAATGTATTTAAAATTAGGAAACTATTTATCAGATTTACTTGTCTCCATCGCATTGACATCTTATTCAGCTTGCGATCGAGTGGCTTTGAGCGTCTTCCACTTTCTCGTTTGTTATGTTATGCTTTCGTTGTATGTCCCATGTTGAGAACATTCGACATGGGATAGTGGCCAACCCGGCCATAATCCCCTCCACCAATCCGTATTGGATTAGCATGGTGGAGTATGCTCTAGACCTCCGGCAGCTGTGTCTTTGAGGGAGACCCGTGGTAGCTTAGATTGACTCCCCAGACACTGGTCGATACCCGTGGCGGGTCACGTTTAGGGTTATCCGGGTGCAGGGAGCACCATTTAGATAATTTATTCATTAATTCTTCCATACTTGTGGGAACATCATGGTTCCTAAATCTTAAAACCCAAATAAAAAGTACAGAAGGAGAGAGATACAGAAAGTGCGTCCAAATAGGATGCCAGTGTTCGAACATCTAGTTCGCCACCCCTAGAAGGGCGCTTCTGGAAGACCAATAAGAAGAAATACTCGGCCCATTCAGGATCAGCGGTATGTAGTGAATGTGAAACATACATGGGCTTAATGCCAGCCCCCCGACAAAACATGAGCCGGAAACGAAAATAGCCTTGAAATGAAGATTATAAAGAGTTGGAGGAGAAAGCCCGAGTTGCAGAGGCAAATCGAAATGTACCCGAATAAATAAGATTATAATTGACGGCTCTTAAGACACAGGTTCTAGGGGACGTTATTATAATATTTTATTACTGAACAATTCGTGAGTGTCTATATTCATAGACTTCATAGTTGAAGTTACCGGCTTACTCACGTGTGATTTAAGTCGGAAATAGTGGTCCAAGAGCTGGCACCAATTTTTCGGTAGGTATTTGAGGCAAGCTGAAAACTTGTCATATACCTCTCCTATTATACCCCAACACGGAAATGCAGACCTGGCTGGTGAGTAGCGGGGCTAAATCAACCCCTGAATTTTAAAAAATTTAAAAAATTTATTTCCAAAAATATATTTGAGGCAATATGTAATTTTTATAAGTTGTAGTCCAATGTTTACAGAATATTAAAAAAAATAAGCCAGACGATTTAGTTGGGGTTTTAATATTGCCAGATACGTACAAAAATATTTTGAAAAAAATATAAAAAATGTATTTGAGGCAACTTGAAATTTTAACAGGGTATTATTTATAATTAAAAAAAAGGATTCTCAAAAAGACAGATCATTTTGGTGGGGCTTTCTACCTGCCAGGTGATCTAACAAATTATGTATAGGTTCGAGTGCGTAGCGCTATGGACAAGCTGTAGAATGACAGAGCGCGTTTATTGGCAGCTGTCTGCGTTCTTACTTGCGTTACTATTGGCTCAGGTGAGGTCATGCGACTTACAATAGCCATGAGGTTTCTATTCGAAATTTTGAAGTAAAAAATATAAAATTTTGTGAATTTACGTTAAAAACAGTTTATATTAATAATTGTGTTGATTTGTGTGTGTTAAATGGATATATTTATTGGTTGCGACGCACTTTGTTGATAATTGTCGGATAATAAAATTAAATTGTCTGTAATATTTTTTTTATTAAAAATGTAATTTAAATTTTCATTAACAGTTAAAAGCTTATAACAGTAATTAAATGAGATGTTTATTAGGCCAAAAAACATGCAATTTATTTAATTAAATAAGAAGTAATTTAAGTTATATATGAAATGTAAATAAGTTTGAAAATTCTATGTTGAAATAACTTCCAACAGTTTCCGAGCGACCCTCAGAATTCGAGCAGGTAGTATTTGTGTATGTGTAGATGTTAGAGCTATTGTATTGAGTTATACAGGTAAAAGATACAATGATAATAAAAGTATACTGAATATTTTATCATGTCAGTAAGAAAATTGGTAAACTCAATACTGTGAATACTATATTTTATGTGTAAGCATATATTACTTATTTCTCTACAAACGCTATCACTTTATCATCGTCTTTTTTATAAATGACACAAACTAATTTTTCACCAGACATTTTAAAATTATTGAACTTATAAAACGTGTAACACCAATATTAGAATTATATGACTGAGAATAACGACTCCGAAATTCCGACTGAAAACCTCATGGCTATTGTAAGTCACGTGACCTCGCCTGAGCCAATAGTAACGCAGTAAATAATAAGCTAAGCTGCCGATAAACGATCTCTCTCATTCTACAGCTTGTCCATAGCGCTACGCACTCGAACCTATACATAATTTGTTAGATCACCAGGCAGGTAGAAAGCCCCACCAAAATGATCTGTCTTTTTGAGAATCCTTTTTTTTATTTATAAATAATACCCTGTTAAAATTTCAAGTTGCCTCAAATACATTTTTCATATTTTTTTCAAAATATTTTTGTACGTATCTGGCAATATCAAAACCCCAACTAAATCGTCTGGCTTATTTTTTTTTATACTCTGTAAACATTGGACTACAACTTATAAAAATTACATATTGCCTCAAATATATTTTTGGAAATAAATTTTTTAAATTTTTTTAAATTCAGGGGTTGATTTAGGCCCGCTACTCACCAGCCAGGTCTGCATTTCCGTGTTGGGGTATAATAGGAGAGGTATATGACAAGTTTTCAGCTTGCCTCAAATACCTACCGAAAAATTGGTGCCAGCTCTCCGTCCATAGGCCGACTAGTTTCGATCTATTACGATGATCATCTTCAGGAGTGAACGCGCTCGCGGCGGGAACTGCGGGCAAGCGCGCGGGCAGCTCGCTCTGTCATGACGACATACATCACTGTCGCTGTCCGCTGAGTTGATATCCTCTTCACACACATAATGCTGGGTGCACACCACACTAACCGTATCACACTCCACATCCAGTTCACTGTGGTCGGTAGTGTACAGAAGTGGTTTCCAGGCTTGGGATATTACCAACCCACTATCCCGGTTATAGTTCGGACGCCGGCCGATTTCAATAGATTCCCGTACCTTGCGGGGCACCAGGTACTTCTCCAGGTAGCTAAAAGAGGTGAAAAAAACAAAAAGGCTGCCAAAACTGTCCGAGCCAAAGAGGTAGCAACAGCTAAAGCTGCAAGCAAGAGTATGATGAATAAGGCTCAGTCTTCACCGATAAAGCTACGGCCTCTACATAGAGTCGTATACTGTGGACTTGTCCGCGCTACCAATAGCACTTGGCAATGGCACTTCCGTTTTCGCAGGCGGTTCACTCGAGGTCCTTAGTCGGTAGGAGTCCTAGATAATGCCCCGTGGCCTTCGCCACGGAAAGAATATCCATGAGGATTTCCTACGATAAAAACTAAAAAGATACAGTGAAGATACTTACTGGTGAATGAGACAGGGTTGATACGAATCACTGCAATATCGTTTCTGATAGTACTGGGGTTCCAATTGGGGTGTACTGCAATGCTAGTGGTCTGCTGGCGAATCCCGCCACTGAACAGGGTGTTGGAGCCGAGGACCACAGTGAAGGACTGGGCGGTGATGGTACCATCGTGGTAGCAATGGGCCGCTGTGATGACACGCGTGTTCGATATGATGGAGCCGCCGCACACAGAGTTCAATATCCACAATATTTGGATGACCAGACCAGCCTGAACGTGATAGTAGAAAATATTTGGGAATTAAATTAGTTAAGAATTTATTTACATAATGTTTTCGGTTAGGTATAACAAGGACAAGCCGACAGTAGTGGTGAGCACTGACATGTTTGGTACTGTTGTGCATTGGTAAGTCACACAAGAAACTCACATTATTTAAAATAAATTTAATCAGTCATGTGTTTGACCTAGCTTATAATTTTGTATTAACTGTTGTTTCTTTTATATTTATGTAGTCGCCGAGTGGTCGAAGTTCGGCTATAATTTTTTTTTTAATATTGAGTTTGAACGTTATCAAGGTATTTCTAAAATCATAGACATAATCCAAAACAATGTTCAAAGCAAGACTTATTGATTGAATGTATTATAATATAAAAATGTCCTTCTCCGTATAAACTTTACTGTGTCAAATTTCAAACACCTCGTCCACGAATTCATATGATGTTTTCAATTCCCGTATATACATACTCGTATGTTATGCTAACACTGCTCATCTACAATGAAAAGGTCTTTTCAATCTGTGGTTTTGTGCTGTAAAGGCTATTAAAATACCATGTTTCTGATCTTTGGATCGATCAAATCATTTGAAGATGACAGGGATTAACAGACGATACGTTCATAGGTACTATTATAACAGACTGCAACTTCAGTCTCACTAACCTGATACGGGAACTGCGAGATATCAGAAATTGCTCCTCCAACTATTCTCCCTGCTTCTGCAGACTTCAGGGCCTCTTCTTCAGCCCTCTTAATTCTGGCGGCAGTCGGAATACCAACTCGCTTGTGATAGCCATAGACAGAGAGATCATCCTCCAAGGAAGTCTGCGCGGCTACAACAGCCAAAACTAAAGCTAAAGTTACCACAAGCACTTTCATGTTAAATTTTTTTTAGTCTTTCACGGGCACTCTTGGTTTCAGTCTTTTATACACAGATATCAATTTATCTTTATTTATTATCTACAGGACACGGATTATGTTCATTATCTAATTGGAAATCCCTTTGACGAATAGCTATCACCTTTAATAAAATAATGTATGATTTACATTTTTAAATTCGATAATGTATCTATTACGAAAGTTCGCGTATTATAAAATATATTTGGCTCTTTTCATTCATCTCCATATATGTAGGTGGTAGAGCCTATAGGGAACCAAATAGGTTTTATATGAATCCCGGGGTTCGCCCGGGGCAGTACCACCGCCCACCACGGTACGCAGTACCATTTCTGCCGTGTAATAATTGTTTTCTTATCTTAGTCCTCAAGGTTAGCAACACATCTGTGCCTGACTTAGAACGAGACTCCTACAAACAAGTACTGATTGGATTATTACTAACACCAACCTACAGAATGAACTATTACTAACAGTCCCCAGTCCTTATACTACTAATGAACTGACCAACTAATGTTCTAATTAACTCTCTCAACTAAATAGAGACTAACCATCCCAGTTCCTAATTGAGACTTGTTCAAAGGCAATCACAGTGTCGGCGGCAGCGGATGGGTGCTGCAAGCTCGTTTGCTATCCATAAAAAAAGTGTACCTATCAATTATATACTTATTTTGATGATCATCTTGATGATTGTCATTTTTACAGCGAAGGAAGCGACAAACGAGGATGGTCAGTGATTGTAGACTATTTATGAATGATTATTTTACAAAGAGCCAACCAACGAAACCAAAGAGTGTTCATTAGTCTGTACGCTGGTAGATGTGAATGCAGATAGGATTAAAGTTTGACTGAGCGAGCGACGCTGGCGGTGCGGGGCGGTGCAAGGGATTATCTCTCATAATAATTTTACTACACTTTTGGCTTTAACTGGTAAGAGACGATTTAATGGGGTTATTTTACACGAGAAAGGACTATTCAGCCGTTTTAATTAGTCACCACTTCGTCTGAAGCTATCCAGCTGAAATTCGGCACACTTATTTGGTTCCGATGACAATGCACGAAAATAAAAATAAAAAGTTATAAAAAGCTTTTTAAAAAAATATTTTTAACAGTATAATTTTTTGTTTTGAAGACGTCGAGTACCGTGTTAAATCCACTAGCAAAAACGTAAGCTACTGTTTAGAATGGAAATTACGTGGAAAACCGATTTTTGTACAATTTAAGTTCATATTTCATCACGCCGATCACATCAGCTTTTAAATAAAAAACCACATCGTAATTTGAGAGCTGCGAAAACTAAACCCTATTTTAAATCTGTCGGTGAAATAACGTTTTATTATTAACCTATGACTCAGGCAAATCAATACGAATATTTAACACTCTATTACTAGGAAGTATGTAAACTCAGAGTTCTTTTCGAACAACATCAAAAACTATGTAACAAAGCAAGTGATGCTAAGTCATTCATGACACCCTCAACTCTGTCTGAACCGTCTCCGACCCAGTTCTGTGTGCATATTTACATTTCGCGCCAAAGTGACGCCTCTATAGAAACTACTTTTTTCTAATTCAAAAGAGACAAACTTTGTAAGATTCGCTGTAACCGCTTTTCGAGAATAACACTTTCCTTCCGGGAGAGTATAGAATAGAAACACTATCTCAATTAATTAACATCATCGCTTTTAGCATTAAGTTCACTTTTGCTGAATATTATCGTGTCGCATAAAGCTAAGTAAATAATTATATTTTCATACGTAGATTGATCAAGACCATATAACCGATTTTTTTAATTAATGAATTTTTTCTTCAATTTTCAAGGCCTTCTCGGTATTTTTCCGTATCCGTTCCCAATAATTCTATGGTTAATCAATTTTATTATGAGATAATCTTTTCAGTCAGGAGCACAGGCTGTCTTTTTTGAAAGGGCCCGTATGGGGATATAGAAACAATAGATAAAATAAATGAATACAGAAAATCTGTCTTAGGAAAAAACTTGCCTCTTTTTTATAAAACTACTTTTTTTTTGGCAAAACGTGTTTAAAAATTACTTAAATTGACATAACCTTTTTTAATACCGATCGACTCAGTTTTATGTAAGATTAAATCATTATTTCATTGAAGGGGAAGAAGAAAATTGGGAATGTTGGTCATATTTAAAGTGCTTTTTCTTTACTAGTTAGAACATATAGGCCATAGGAGTGTGAGCGCTTAAAATTTATAACATCGCGGTAAATTCCAACACCAAATGCTGTCCAATACAGTAATCCATATATACGCCTACTTAAGATTTGTATACCGAAAATCCTCTTTCTTATAGTATTAGCGAATGCAAGGAAGTGCAAAATTCGTAAAGAATGGGATTCGTTCTGTTTTTACAAAAGAAATGTAAAAGGAGATAATATAAAACGCCGGCAGGCGGGCGGCGAGTAATCCGGATGTGGGGACACAACCCTGGAACTGCGACTTACATGGAGACTTCCATACATAATGTTTGTAATTATATATTTTTATCATTAAGATTATATTTGTAGGTATTGGATTTTAATCGACTTTTGAAGGAATTCAAAGAAGGGACGAATAGATAGGGGAAGGGAATTCCAGAGATGCACAGCAGTTACAGAGATTTAGAAAAGAAATTGGAGTGAGTAGGGGTACGAAGTGCAAGAGTTGCTGAGGAGCGCAGGGAGCGGTTGTGGGTTTCATGGGTGTACTGAAATATCTGTTTCAGATAGGGTGGAGAACTAGGATTAAAAAGGACACAGCAAAGCAGAGATAAGATATGAGCATTCCGGCAAAGGCGAATTGGGAGCCATTTGAGTTTATTTCGAAATTCTGAGACATGGTCATATTTGCGTAAACCAAATATAAACAGTATACACAGATTTTGAAGACGCTCAAGCTTATTTAGTTGCTCCCACAGAACAGATAAAGGAGGTTAGAAAGGCCATCGAGTCAGTTTTGAAACAAAACCACTGTCGCCAGTTACCCACACTTAGATACACGTTATTATTACCTTTACATAAAATATTCATCAGCCATTGGTCAAATTGCACGAGAATCGCAACTTTTAAAAACTAACCTTAGCATCAAATCAATAAGGATACTTTTTGCTCGCGTCAAGCTGTAGAATTGTGCAAGTTTTGACCTTGTCGACACTTAATGTTGCCAGTAAGTGTTTTGCACAAATTTCGTGCAATAATAAGATTTTAGAGGTTCTTCATAGGATTCATAATGAAACTCGTGATCTGTCCGATTGTCGAATGAATAATTTATTTGTAAAATCACCTATTTATATTTACATTTTCTTTCATACATACTACACTATTTAAAACACTATTTTGACGACCGCGTATATGTTTCATATTAACAACGTAGGTAACTGGTTCGAAGGTATGAGGTATCCGTGTGAGGTATTCTTGAGGTATTTGGAGGTATTCGGAGGTAAGGTAACTGGTAGGTACTGAACCACTACAAGATTAGTAAAATAGAGTATATTTTATTTTACTGTATTATTTATTTATTTATTTAACCTTTATTGAGCCAAAAGATGCCTAACGGCGGTGAAATTAATAAATAAAAGTTAAGAAACAAAATTTACTGCATATTTGAGAAAATTGATCGTGCAATTTTATATGTTATTTACTGGTAACCCAACTAGAGATGTAAACATATTTATCGATAAATATATTTTGAAACTTGTTTAGAGTTATGTAGGTACCTATAATGCTACATCCGCATAAATGACTCTTTTAAAAGTAACACTGAAAACATATGCAACTTGAGTTTTGCTTCCTTTAGGTGTTGCGCCTGTTCCATCATCTTATTAACATGCATTTTTTTTATTATCTTCACATGAAAAATTACATTATAATTATTTATTTTATTAAAATGTTTCAGAGTGAGTGTACGTACTTAAATAAATACACAGGTACAGTTTTAATATATACAGTTGCGCGACGAATGTACTTGTGCAAAGCAAAGATCGAATTTTTTACAATAAATTAATGCAATCTTATATTTAAATTATTTTTCTTTAATAGCTTTGGTAAAGTCTGCAATATGCTTCTCAGTAGAATATAATACAATCTGATGATAACTAATGTTGCTAAATAATTGAGTTCCGACAAAGTTGCGCAAAATCGAGTACAGTTGTTCCAAAGTGGTACATTGTTTTTTAGGGATCCAAATTTTCTACCCGTTACATTTATCCAATGCTGGTTATTAGGATTTGGAAGCCTTTTGGACCTTTGGAAACCTAAAATAAATACATAATATAAATTAGTACTAAATTACTTATTTAGTACTACACCTTGTCGCGTATAAAAAATAGATTGCTTTATATTTTCAATAAAGTAGTGTCGCGTACTATTGTCGCGGGTAAAGAATGAATTATCGTATATAAAAAGTATTAGAATGTGTAATGTAAATAAAAGGTGTTTAAGGAATGAATTCTACGCGAACAAGTTATTTGTTTGAGTTTAAAGTTAAATGAATAAAATGATAATGATCTACTCCTTCAGCTCTCGTAGATACATTGAACTATTGGATCAAGGACCTCTTGCAGGCTTATCCTGTGGGAGTTCTATTTGAAATAAAAGATAGTAATTTGAAACAAGATTTTATATTGGCACAATCGCGTCTTACATGGCGGTTCGGTCCGCAAATGACAATGTTTAGGCATGCAATTTACACTAATTGAAGTTATGCTAATAAAGTTCAGATTAGGCTTTCCGTAAGAGCGATGAGGCAACGGTGCCTGTGGAATACGTCGCGCACTGATTCTACACTGTCTGGCCAGATAATAAGATATTTAAATTGACTTACATGGTACCATGAACGCATCACACCGTACACGTATCGTAGACGAACGAAGAACGATTGTCTGTCCGTCGGGACGCTGCTAGATGACGAATCCAGAAGTTGAAACGCAATGGCAATGATCGCAGCTGCATCCAGGATCGCAAACGCAGGCAGGCAGGTGAGAAAACGTGCGGTGCGTGACGTGGCGTGATCATGCAAGCAGACGGCAGGCAGCAGCAGTAGAACACGGCGAATCCTTGGGATCACCAACTGGTTGAGATGACCAGCGGGCACTAGAAGACTAGCCCTTCGGATGACATGCCCAAAGCGTAGCTGGCGTGGCGTGGCATAGCGTGGTGCGCACTCTGAGAAGACTCTTCATCAGACCTCTCGTCGTATGCGTCACCCGTATCTTGAGAAGACGAAATCCACTTCAGCTGATGACGGAATCCGATATACCTCGTAGAGATGCGGTCGAAGGAAACGCGATTGTAAGGTTATGGCGGCGACGACCTCGTGGCACGCCGTGCGAAAAGTTACGAAATAAGTAATCTACGTTACATAAAGAAGATGGGTGGCGACCCAGCTTGATTAAAGAACTTTAAACATTGCGAGGAGCGTACTCGCTACTAAAGAAAAGCTCATATAAACTTGTACATCTTATTAAAATATGGCGGCCATACGGAAGCCTTATGCCATTTAAAAAAGTGAGCCGATCTCCGGCGCAGAACGACACGCGTGTCCTGCGCCAGCGTTTGAACCGAACTAATTTAACAATTTGTTCAACGACATTCATCGATAATCGGAAACCATACATAGTTCATTCATCATAGACTATAAAACGTCTAACAGCCATAGACTTCAGTCAATATAAAGATTTATGATAATTGAAATTATTTAATCGTTTATACTGGAAATGTTCCTAATAATTTTCTATGTACGAATATATGAGTACATTATAAAACGGATGTTTAATTGCGGAGAAATAAACAAAAGAATGTATTACCATAGACAACTGTCTGGCAGAATGTGATGATATCAAGACGCAATAAAAACTAATCTAGTCTGTGCTATGGATGTTGATCGTTATCTGTGATATGATATGTTGTCAAAATTATTAAAAATTAGATTATCACGAATCTCTAATGTAATGTAATAATCAGAAAGAAGATTTTATGCTGATTTCAAAGATACCTTTATGTCTGAATTCTGTTCAGTAGTTACTGAGCAGTTTCCATTTGAATGCCATCGATATTGTTGAATGTTCGTAATGTAACAATTAAACAAATATAGTATTAAACTATGAGTTGAAGGTTATTATAGATTGTACTATAATATTCAAATACTAGAATAAACGAAAATGATGGAAATCCATGCATTTCATTGTATTTCAATCAGAGTAGTAGGTATTTACAAATACACTGCTACAATACCCTCCTTCGAACAAAAGAGGCTAACTGCCGGTTAGCCGACACAGCCGGGGTACTACGAAAAAAAAAAACTTTTAACCCTAAGTTAAAGTTTTTTCTATTATTGAGAAGTAAACTTAATAATGTCAAAGTTCAAAAAAAAATACTGACACCTAAGCTATGTCCTAAACTAGCAGTAATCTCTAATTAGATAGTCTAATGCAAACAGAGATATAAATAAATGGAGATATAAGCAGAGATATCTCATTAAAACTACAAATATACAAGAACTAAGCTATGCTATCCTAGGAGTATTAATAATGCTATACCTACATAGTATATATATATCTACTTGGTATTGAGTATTATCTATAGTAACCCTAAGGTAATAATAATCCTAGGCTTATTCAAATTCAATACTATGTATTGAAAAAAAAATATGGTAAGTAATAACAACTAACTAAGCAAGCTTATATATACTAAGTTTTCTTAAAAAAATGCTATGTAAGTATAATAATACATTTACATAATATATGTATGGTATACTTAGTTATAAAGAGAACCACAGTGCTGATCAGGCAACTGGGAAAGAGTAACACAGCTTATTATGGAATAATAGCTGGTTATCATCAAAGTCCGGGAAGATATGAGTACTCATATAAAAGATTGTTGATATGGAATGAGAGATTAAGGTAATCTTAAATTCCTCAAAAAAAAAAACTTGTTCTCCATTGTTGTGGGAACAATAAAAAGATCAAAATTGATCAAAAGTGTGTATGTCCAAGGCAACAAATGTGTGTATCCACACGCCACTTTTCATTTTCATGAATAGTGCCAAAAATGTACATATAAGTACCCAAAAGTGAGACAAGTGAAAACTTAATTTCAATTGTTTAAAGAAAAGTACTGAACGGATTTTGATCAGACAAACAGTACTGAGTTCCTTGAAGTACACAGGTACAAAAACTTTTAAGTTTTGTCCTAAAATGTGATAATAAAAAAATTTTAAAATGTCAAAATTTTGTCACAAAAAAAGAAAAAAAAATCCTTGTGCATGTTAAACACCTTGTGGCACTTTTATAATGTCCTTTACATGATACTTCCCAATATTTTTTGTGTCAATTTCCTCTAGTTGGTAAACAACATCAGATAGTTTGTCAATTATTTTACACTTGACAAACCTCGGTGCTAATTTAGCTGAGAAAAACTTTGCTGCGTTTGACTGTACAAAGTTACGCCTCCACACAATGTCACCTATGCGCAGCCTGAGCTCACGGCGTCGCAGGTTATATCTGTGAGCGTTCTGTTTGTACGCTTTGTTCAGTGCACAGCTTACACGTTGGAAGATATCTGAGAGGTCATTTAAGGACTGAGCTGTTATGTTCCTAGGTGTGGTTTCGACTTCATCAACCGAATGAGGAGCACTGCCTCTTAGGATGTGCATTGCACCGTCGGCGATGAGTTCGCGACCTCGAGCCAAAAAGTATGGTGTATAACCAGTAGCAAGGTTAATTGTTGTATTTAAATATAGTTGTATTTGAGGGAGAAATGTCGACCACTTCCTGTGATCCTCTTCAACTAAAATAGCTAAGCAGGTTTGGATTGTTTGGTTGTATCGCTCAACTGTATTAGACTGTGGTGCATAATATGCATTATAAAAAATTTTAGGAATCGAGTGTTTAGAACAAAAAATTTTGAAATCCTTACTTTGAAAAATTGTAGCATTATCACAGATAATAACACACGGGGTGCCTTCTTTAAATAAGATTTCCGACTCAAGAAAAGAAGTGACAGTTTTAGTAGTTGCTGTCCTAAGAGGATGAAGCCAACAAAACTTTGAAAAAACGTCAACTACTGAAAGAATGTAAACATGACCAGAATATGATTTAGCCAGAGGGCCTATAATATCTATAGAGAGTGTATGCATTGGACGGTCAACCTTTTTTTGGTTTGTCATGTGACCGTGTGGTACACTGTTAGTGTGTTTGTAAGCCTTACACTTTTCGCAACTAGATACGTAGTTTTTAATATCAGCGTACATGTTTTTCCAAAAATAGTTTTCTTTTATTTTGGCTACAGTTTTAAATATACTGGGATGTACAGCGCTTACTTCATGATTCTGCTTTATACACTCCTGTACTAGTTCATGAGGAAGAACGATTTTCCAAGCATTTTCCTCGTGCAATTTAGATGTCGGTTTACTATATCTAAATAAAATATTATCTTTAATTTGATAGTTTTTATGAAACATAGGATTTATTTGGACATTTTTAAACAACGTGTTATACCAATCATCCTTAGAAGAGTTACCTCCGGTGAATGTGATAGCACTAACTTCCATTCTAGATAAAAAATCTGGGACAATATGTGATGAACCTTTTCTATGGCGGATTTCAAAATCAAAACATGCTAATTGCATGGACCAACGAGCTAAACGTCCAGAAGGGTTGTTTAGTGTTTTTAACCATTTAAGACTCATGTGGTCAGTTACTAAAATAAAGTGAGAACACTCTATATAAGGCCTAAAATGTAAGACAGAGTCGACCACTGCTAATAATTCACGCTCAGTGGTACTATAATTTCTCTCTGTTTTTGACAGCAGACGTGAATGAAAAGCTATAGGATGTTCTATACCATCTATTTCTTGTACAAGAACACTACCAATTCCCACTGATGAAGCATCAGTGTGGATTTGAAAAGGTATGGAGAAATCAGGGCAGGCAAGTACTGGTGCCTGAGTGAGAGCTTCTTTGAGTGCCAAAAATGACTTTTCAGCATCATCACCCCAAGCAATTGCATCTTTACCCTTTTTCTTACCAATTAATGCTGTCATTGGAGCAATTATTGTAGAAAAGTTATTAACAAACCTACGATAATAAGAACATAAACCAATAAAAGCACGCAATTGTCTTGCTGAAGTTGGCCTAGGAAATTGTCTAATACAGTCTAATTTCTTTGGATCTGTTTGTAGACCCTGTGAGCTTACAATATAACCCAAATAACGCAATTCATCTTTGCAAAAATTACATTTATCAAAATTGATAGTCAAACCTGCGTTACTTAATTTTTCAAAAACCGCATGTAAAATATCTAGATGCTCCCGAAAAGTGCTGGTTGCAATCAAAAGATCATCACAGTATCCGAAAATCTTTTCGCCATACTTGTGTTCGAACAAAGAGTCTATTAAACGTTGCGTGACAAAACCAGCATTGCACAAACTAAGAGGATTTTTTTTAAATTCAAAGAGACCGCGATTAGGCACAACGAAAGCAGTCTTTTGGCAAGACGTACCAGATCCATCTGTATTATCCGAGTCACAAAGTGAGATTTGCCAGTATGCTGCTGACAAGTCAATTGAAGTTAAGTAGCGTGCGCCTCTGAGGTTATCTAATATTGAGGATATATAAGGCAATGGATAAGAGTCCTTAACAGTGACGTCATTCAACCTTCTAGCGTCAAGACAAAATCTAAGTGAACCATCCTTTTTAGAAGTCATAACGACAGGACTGGACCATGGTGACTTTGATGGTGCAATCACACCTAGTTGTAGCATTTTATCTACTTCAGCATTCAATGCTTGTAATTTTGCTGGAGATAAAGGATAGTATTTTTGTTTAATTGGTGGTCCTGTTGTTATAATTCTATGTTCAATTATATCGGTTTTACCCAAACCGTTGGTTTCAGAGTCAATAGTTCTAAATTTATTAATCAATTTGTCTAACTCAATTGATTCTAATGGAGAAAGTTCACTCTTCGAAATTATACCACAAAATTTATTTAAAAGTTGGTAATGAACATGATGAATATCCTCAGTAGATGCTACATTGTTGCAGTTGAATGATTTAAAAATTCCAGATTGATAAACAAAATCCATTCCTAAAATAAAGTTATCCGATATTTCCGGTATAACCATGAATGTTATGTTAAAAATTTTACCATTGTAATTAATAGGTACTAAGATAATTCCTATTGTTTTTACCTCAGAGCCGTTCGCGCATTTAGCAACTAAGTCAGTTGACTGTAACTCGAATCCTAATTCAAAAAGTTTGGTATGGTAGCTGTTACCTATAACTGAAAGATTAGCACCGGTATCCAAAAGTCCTTTGTAAGTACAATTATTTATTGAAAATTCAAGAAAAATTCTGTTGTCAAGATTCGTAGATGAAATGCCTGGTGTAAGTGTACCTAGGTGTTTTTCTAAGTCAGAACTAGATATACCTACAATGGTTACATTTTTTGAATTTGAAGGTTGCTGCTTATTCGGGTGGGTAACTAAGGGTGGGTTACACTTAGGACAAGAGGATGTAAGTGTACCTTTTGCCTTACACTTAAAACAAACAATGTCACGTATTGTCTTACAGTGTTTATATGAATGACCCGATTTTTTGCATTTCAGGCACATAATAGTAGAATTAAATTTCTTTTGAAGTTGTGTGTTGACAACGGTAATATGCTTTTGACTTTTAGAAGACCTGTTATTGGAACTGAAAGAAGGTGAGACAGCATATGCCTCGTAACGTTTGCCTAAGGAAATTAATCTGTCAATGGTGTCTATATCATTGACAGCCAAAAGTTGTGCATAGATGGGTAGCAAATTATGTTTAATGATTTCAATAAGGGTGCTTTCCGGTAGAGGAGAAGTCAGCCTTGAATTCATTGTTTGCATGTCTAAAATGTACATATGTAAAGGTTGATTTGAGCTTTGTTTGTGATCCCTAATTTGTTTTTCTAAAACGTAGTCACTATCGAAGGCTGTAAAGAATGTTTTGAATTTATTATGTAAGTCATCTAAAGTAACTACGGAATCTCTGACTTGCCTATAATAATCGAGGGCCTTGCCTCCTAAAAAATCTGAAAAACATTTGACAACTTTTGATTCAGGAATATCCCTACATCTCATACAATCGTTAATCCGCAAGAAAAAATCCACTATACATGAATCGCCAGTGAACTTTAAATTCCACGATTTTAGGTTATCATCCCTTATCACATAAGTAACCCTATTATCTGGTTGACCTTGGATGGGTTGATCACAATCTGAACCATGAAACAAAGAAGCTGATGTTTGTGGCTGTGAGATGGGTTTATGCCTATGCGTCACATTACTAAAAGATTCCTTTAAGTCTGGATTAACAGCTAAGTTATCGCTCGAATCATGAAAAGTTTCAAGTGGAGTCGCCATTATAACAAAATAGTTGTGAAAACAACTTTTAGTGTTGATAAGTAAACAGTGTTTGCATAGAAAAAAAGGACTGGTTTATTCAAGACCTCGCTAACTATATAGACAAAGGCTGTGATATCCAGTAAAAAAACAATTGCAAGTACAATAATAAAATATTATAATTATTGTTTGCGACTGCTAAAAATATACAAACTTGTAAGTTTGTCAAAAAAAGTAATGTTCCATTAAAGAAACATTCAAAAGAATGCAAACAAAATTCACTGTTTAATTACCAAACGATACGTGAGAAGAATTTCTCTCGTACAAAAATATAACAACTCGCCAAAAATTATCAATCGATAATGTAAAAATAGATATAACCAAAAAAAATTATTCCAAACAGAATCCACAGAATAAAGGATAATTAAATATGTTCGGGCGCCATTGTCGCGTATAAAAAAATGATAATTATTGAAATAAATAAAGTCGCGACATTGATGCGAATAAAAAAAAATGATTCTGTTTGGAATAAAAGATAGTAATTTGAAACAAGATTTTATATTGGCACAATCGCGTCTTACATGGCGGTTCGGTCCGCAAATGACAATGTTTAGGCATGCAATTTACACTAATTGAAGTTATGCTAATAAAGTTCAGATTAGGCTTTCCGTAAGAGCGATGAGGCAACGGTGCCTGTGGAATACGTCGCGCACTGATTCTACACTGTCTGGCCAGATAATAAGATATTTAAATTGACTTACATGGTACCATGAACGCATCACACCGTACACGTATCGTAGACGAACGAAGAACGATTGTCTGTCCGTCGGGACGCTGCTAGATGACGAATCCAGAAGTTGAAACGCAATGGCAATGATCGCAGCTGCATCCAGGATCGCAAACGCAGGCAGGCAGGTGAGAAAACGTGCGGTGCGTGACGTGGCGTGATCATGCAAGCAGACGGCAGGCAGCAGCAGTAGAACACGGCGAATCCTTGGGATCACCAACTGGTTGAGATGACCAGCGGGCACTAGAAGACTAGCCCTTCGGATGACATGCCCAAAGCGTAGCTGGCGTGGCGTGGCATAGCGTGGTGCGCACTCTGAGAAGACTCTTCATCAGACCTCTCGTCGTATGCGTCACCCGTATCTTGAGAAGACGAAATCCACTTCAGCTGATGACGGAATCCGATATACCTCGTAGAGATGCGGTCGAAGGAAACGCGATTGTAAGGTTATGGCGGCGACGACCTCGTGGCACGCCGTGCGAAAAGTTACGAAATAAGTAATCTACGTTACATAAAGAAGATGGGTGGCGACCCAGCTTGATTAAAGAACTTTAAACATTGCGAGGAGCGTACTCGCTACTAAAGAAAAGCTCATATAAACTTGTACATCTTATTAAAATATGGCGGCCATACGGAAGCCTTATGCCATTTAAAAAAGTGAGCCGATCTCCGGCGCAGAACGACACGCGTGTCCTGCGCCAGCGTTTGAACCGAACTAATTTAACAATTTGTTCAACGACATTCATCGATAATCGGAAACCATACATAGTTCATTCATCATAGACTATAAAACGTCTAACAGCCATAGACTTCAGTCAATATAAAGATTTATGATAATTGAAATTATTTAATCGTTTATACTGGAAATGTTCCTAATAATTTTCTATGTACGAATATATGAGTACATTATAAAACGGATGTTTAATTGCGGAGAAATAAACAAAAGAATGTATTACCATAGACAACTGTCTGGCAGAATGTGATGATATCAAGACGCAATAAAAACTAATCTAGTCTGTGCTATGGATGTTGATCGTTATCTGTGATATGATATGTTGTCAAAATTATTAAAAATTAGATTATCACGAATCTTTTGTAATGTAATAATCAGAAAGAAGATTTTATGCTGATTTCAAAGATACCTTTATGTCTGAATTCTGTTCAGTAGTTACTGAGCAGTTTCCATTTGAATGCCATCGATATTGTTGAATGTTCGTAATGTAACAATTAAACAAATATAGTATTAAACTATGAGTTGAAGGTTATTATAGATTGTACTATAATATTCAAATACTAGAATAAACGAAAATGATGGAAATCCATGCATTTCATTGTATTTCAATCAGAGTAGTAGGTATTTACAAATACACTGCTACAACCTACTCCTTGAAATTAAGTATTTACACCTGAAACTACTTTAATTACGTACTCAAGATCAAGACTTATCGAAAAATTTATCTTATACTTTCACAACACTATCTCGCTGCGAACGAACTCGACAGAACATCGTGACGTCATCGCATTCTGTAGGACAGAATACATTGCGCACGAACTATGTGTTCACGTGGATTACTTGCGTACTTTACCGGCAATGTATATTTTTCGTGCAGCTCTTCGCACCACCGCAGTCCGAAAGCGACTAAAAGTATGCACGCGTGATTTCAGTTCCTCCTTTATCTGTTCTGTGGTTGCTCCTCAGTTATGTCGAGATATCACACATCAGCATAGTCGAATATTGGTAGAAGAAAAGATTGAGCAAGCGTAATTTTTGTGAGTATGGGCAAAACATGTTTCAGCCTTCGTAACAGAGCAATCGTTGCAAATATTTTTCTGCTTACTTCTAGCTGCGGATTATTATATAATTAATACTATTAATTGATTATAAATTATTATTCATTCTTAATATCGTAAAATCCCTTATATTACTAACTCTCAGTACATTGTAATTTGCCACCTTTCCACTGTGCCTACCTACTTCGGAAAGAATTGTCGAATATACAAAATTTTTAAGTACATATTTGTTTTTGTAAGTTACGTTCTTTTGTTATGTTTCTATCCATCTATTTATCCATCCGACCTTCAAAGTCCACTGCTGGACATAGGCCTCCCTAAATCGCTGCCATATATTTTTAATAATGCGTAATTATGTTTAATACTGTTACGTATTATCTACTACTTACTATTACGTTCAGCTTAAGTTAGATTATTGTTTAGTTTAATTTGTTAACTAATTTTTAAATTATAATGAATAAAACGGTCCAGAAAACAAAGTACTTACTTAGGTACGTAATTTTACGAGGTACGAAGTTAGAACTTGATTCAGGTGTCAGGTGATTTCATTTAAGCACTAAATACTCGAGCCTAAAAGCAAAATTTGTACTTTCCGCTCCATTCCCGCATTGTTTTCATAGGAGGTCAAGTTTAAAAGAGGTTGCACTAAATTTTCGCCTCTGACGGCAAACCCGCTAGGAAATACTGGGGCACTATATTGTGACTATTGTTAGGAAAGAGGGACGTGTAACAACGTCCCTCTTTTCTAAAATAAAAACCAGTTTATTACTGCATTTTGTAAAAAATGCTTTGCCTGTCAGTATCATGTACTCGCAGGTATGTTTCGTTTGGTTCCATTATTATTGTTTTCTATTCACTTTTTGGTGAATATTTTCTTAATCTAAATGGAACTATGATAAAATGTTATGACCATATTGTCTATGGGATTTAGCATACTCACACTTTTCGGAGAAAAATGTTTAATTATTAAAATGAATCGATTTTCAGCCTGTAAGAATTCTAGGTGAAACAGAGTGTAGTTTTACTACGATATATGTTGTAACTCTACCGAATATCGCATGAATCCTATAAAAGGTATGCTGCATTCTGTATATACTCATCGTATTATGCAAACTTTTAACTTGAATCCAAAAGCAATTCTGCTTAATTTTCGGGGTATAAAGTACCTATCCTAGATCCGTTTTGGGGATTCATAGATTCAGATTCAGATTCTGATTCATTTATTTTTCATTATATGGTATTTTTGTATACGCTTAATGAACGTCATAACATTTTTTATCTACCGCCGGTTCACAAAGTTGATGCTACCGAGAAGAACACGGCAAGAAACTCGGTAGTTACTTTTTTCAAAACTTCATAACATCTTTGTACCAAGTTTAAATAAAATCGATTCAGAAGTTTTTGTGTCCATCGCCCAGATAGAGACATACGGTAAATTTATATATTTAAATAGGTCATACGGTAAATTGGAATAAAATATTTTCGGAGTCAATTATCAACCACCAGCACTGATAGCTTCTTTCAAGATTATTTAATGTACAGAACAGATGTGGACTCCTTACAATTTTATTATAACTATGTATAGGACGAATGTATCATCATCATCATCACAACCCTTTCTTTGTCCCACTGTTGGGCATGGGTCTCCTCTCAGAATCGGAGGGATAATGAGTGCAAATTATTATGGAAAAAGATTGTTTCAAATTTCGATAAATAGATATCGGGCTTAAAGTATAATCGTCTTTTGATTGATCTAAATTGACCATACGGATGTTGTTGTTATTAGTTACATTTCTAAATTATAATCATTGATGTACTTGTTTTGTGATTGAATGATAATATGAAGTTTTTGGGAAACCCCAAACCAATTCTGTGAAACTTCAAATCGTTTGCGAAACCTCAAGCCTGCGCTAAGTGGAAGATCATCACGACTATCGAAGACAGACCAGGTACGTGCCAGTATTTGCCTGATTGGTTGTGGTTGACCTTGTGCGAACAGCAATTAATACCATATATCGTCTGACCGTGGTCAATTGTCACGGTCTGTCCCAGTGTGTCTGGAAGCCATCCACCTCGGCAAGCGAGGCGTATGACACACAGTCTTTTGCAAACATTTAATTATTTTGTTATTTTCACTACCGTTTTTGCTGGTGCAATTATATTGTATTGTATTATTTTATCCAATATTGTTAAGTGACACAAAAATATATATGCAATAATGCATTTTAAATTACTCGGTAGGTACGAATATATCGCAGTGGCTAGAATTAGATTTCTAAACCTATTTGTTTAATGGATAAGCTTTAGTAGTAGCAAAAAAACACTGGACTCAGTAAATAAAACTGAGTAAAACTGTTTAATTTGTTAACAGTGCCCCATATGCGCGCTCTCACGGATCTTAGGCTTTAATCCGGTCTAAATCAAAACGGACCCGGCAGAACTACGTCCTTAGCCGGGGTCGATTAAGTAAGTGATTAATTTACTGATACGTTGCTAAAAGATACAATGAAATAACATTTTAACATCGTTATAATTGTTTTTCATTTAGGTAGATTATATGGCTCTGAGGCGTTACATCAGTTTAGGAGTATAATAACTCAAAAATGTATACTATTATATAGAATTACTCCTACAATTGGGAGGGTGCGATTGATCTAAGGGAATGCCCCTGAGTTACGGACCTCAGCCTAGGCCAACGCTGTGTTTGTAACTATGCTATGGAAGGGGATCAATAATCGATTCGATTTACCAGCCGTACTAATCATAAACCTTGTGACGATCGGAAGAAAATCCTCGACTAACAACAAGATTAGAAGAATAGTATAATAAATAGTATGTTAAAACATTGTATGCTACATTTAGTTAACCTTTTTTTTCTATGGAAAGCTTTAATAAGATGAGTTTCCTATTTTCTAAAATTCGTTTAGCTACTCGTTAGTTGGTACAGAAGGCAACATGTGTGAGAGAGACAACGACGAATTGAAGGTGATAGTGAAAGCGGATCCAACTCAATCTACGGCTGACTTTTAAATAGCCATTCCGTCAATATCAGGATATCTTGTTCGATCCCTATCCTTTCCAAGAGAGCTAAAAGTGAATCGAAATTTTTAATAATAAATAAATAAAAAAATAATAATTTAATAATAAATAATAATAAAATAATAATAAATAAAATTTAATAATTTTGTGTAAAAATACGTAACTCATTACTTTAACATGATATTACTTTATTATAATCTTCTGGGTCCTCTAAGATTCTCGAATGACCAATCTTGATATTGGCATACATATCTTTTTGTAGATCTATGATGTCGCCCATGTTAAAAGGTATAATTTACTATTTTGTATATACAAATATGTAGTAATTTAAGATGTAGTTTAAAGTCATAGTCTTGCAACATGTCTACACTTTATATGATCATCGTAGTCTATAAAATTATTAGATTGATCGTTTTTGAACAAGAATCTTACTAACTCGACTATTACTAACACCGACTAACCGGACTAATTGTCAGTTGCAGCCTGGCAGCCCATGTTCTAAAAGTCCTCATACCTATATACCTAATAACGAACCGAAACATCTTTACGTGCTTTTACTAACTGGACTGAACGAGACTTAAAATGTTGAGTTGAGTTAAGCGTGTCACCTTGTCACTATATTATATCAATCAAGGAATTATATTTGTGACTATAACTTTTACAAAAAGAAAAGAGCGGTTATAATATTGATGTGGACTTGTAGGTCTTGTTGACATGATCTAGGAGGCACCTGGTGTTTACAACTTTAATTACGTCACCCATTAATCCAAGTCACAAAACAGGGGTTGTCGACAGAGACGGATTGGTTCGTTTCAATATTTCAACTTGTATGGGTATGTATGGGTGACTATAACATGACAAACAATGTTTAATTCCTTTATTCAGGTACTGTGTGATGTTAATGAAATAAAATAAATAAGACAATAATGTTTTCTCTAAAATGAAAACGTAAATGAAATAGTTTTATGACTAATGCAAAAATTTAAATAATGTTGCTGGCTTGACTATAGTTTTTATATATCCTGAGCGTTTAATTCTTTTAATCATGTATGATTTTAAAGAAATAAAACAAATTGTGAAAATAAAGTTTTCTCTAAAATTAAAACGTAAATGAAATAGTTTTAATACTAATGCAAGAATTTAAATAATATTGCTGGTATGACTAATGTTTTTATATATCTTCAGCTGTATGGTCTTTTTTTTAACAACGAGTATGTCTCGGATATTTTTAATGTAATCAAGTTTTATGTTACCCTCACACCCATGCCCTAATACGTCTCATTCTGAGGTTGTTTTTCCAAGTGCTGTGAACTCAACAACCGTGTAATGACCCCTCCACGTATTATAAAGTCTTTTCAACACTTTTATGTACAAATTATATCCCTTTGCTTACACGTCAAGCATAAAAGTACCTTTACATTTATTTTTCAACGTTTACTTTTTAGATAATCACAAGAATATGTCTACTCGTATAAATGCTACAGGGAAACTGTATAAGTACGAGCAATAATTTAAGCGGTCGGTGGAGCAGCAAAGTTAAATACGTCGTTAGGCGTGTTTAAAAATCGTAATTATTGAAGTCTGCTTCATTTGGGATGCGGAGCGACCTTTGAGTTTGTTTTGTCTCAAATAATACGAAACAGCCATACTTAGATTTTATAGGTTGAATATCACCAGTGAATATAAAAACGGGAATGATACAAGTTTTCTCTTGAGATCGAATCAACGTGATCTTACAATTTTCTGCTGTATCTGTAAGCCGTAGTACCTACGCCAACGAAAATCTACGAATACAATGTGTTGAGTAGATATTTTTCTTTTGTTATGGAAAAATTCATGGTAAATGACAAAACACAACACTACATACAATAATTCTTGTTTTTCTTTAGCGGCGTATAACATTAAAACAAGTCTACGTCAAATTACTGGCGGTAATCGATGTTTGTGTCATCTCATCATCATCATCATCAAAGCTGGGATTCGAATGTATGCAAGCAGAATGCAATGCAAGTCACTTGCAAACTGCTTTGACATCACTGGAACTAGGAACTTTTATTTTCAATATAAGTACCTTACACGTTTAATGTACAGCACAGTTTCTATTGAACAATTGTATAACGCTTGCGAAACATAATTTGAATATGTTTATTAAAATTATTCATGTTTTGATCTTGACATCGAGTCATATCTCTCATGTTCTATCTTAGGAATGAAAGTGAATTTTACGGTAAGGTTTCCTTAAATTTAATGTCATTGTTTTAATCCACACACAAAAGGCAAAATATTTTCCTGGCCGCCTTTAACAAAAATCTAACTTTTGGACACAAAGGGAGTTTAAATGACAGTAATACAATGCGGTTTAAAATAAAGCCGTAATTTTATCCTCGTAAGTAAGTAGATAATAGGACCGCAATCTCACTCGGCGGTAATGCCAGCAAATCGCATCGTTTTTGTGTACAGCCGTACAGCCGCAAAGGATAACATGGGACGTGATTACTCAGGCAGCACGTTTACATGTCATGACTGTAGTGAATTATTGGCCGCAGACACTGTAGCTTTTTCAGGTAAATCCAACAAAAGTGAGCAAAAA
The DNA here is from genome assembly GCA_944567765.1 of Carterocephalus palaemon. Taxonomy (NCBI): domain Eukaryota; kingdom Metazoa; phylum Arthropoda; class Insecta; order Lepidoptera; family Hesperiidae; genus Carterocephalus; species Carterocephalus palaemon. Next base: position 7,569,743 of record OX155651.1, on the reverse strand, counting down.
CTCGTTGGAGCACGCGTCCAACGCTGTTAAACTGCGCGCCCAGTAGTAAACATGCGCTGACATGTTTGGAATAGGGAGGTTGTCCCTACTCCGTGTTTGCTTACAAAATGTTTTGTGTTTTTTAGGGATGTGCTCCGACGAACCACTGGCACAGTTTCCTCTTAATGTTTTGTCAGATGTTCAGGAGCGGCTCTTATCGAGCGGAAGCAGACTCCAAATACGTGGGACAGTTAAGGAAAATGGACTGTTCCCTGTCTGCGTTTACGCTACAGCTCGTATTTGGAAGCTTCAATTAATCTAAATACTGTGGATATCATAGACAAACTACTGTAACTATGTTAAATGTACAATTGTATACAACATTTGATGTTTATTTGGTGAACAATCATAGCACTAGTACCAATTTAGTAAAAAGTACCTACTTAGTACTTAGCGCATACTACGTTATTGAAACAGTAGTAAAAATAATAATAGCACGGTTCTACAAACTCCTTACTTTATGATAATAGTAAAAAATAAGATGTTGATGACTCTTCAACATCATCATCGTCACAACCCTTTCTTTGTCCCACTGTTGGCACGGGTCTCCTCTCAGAATGGGAGGGAATATGCCTAATTCCATTGCGGATTGGCAGACTTCACATCCCTTCGAGAACATTATGAAGAACTCTCAGGGTTTCCTCACGATGTGTCCTTCACCGTTATAGCAAGTGACATTTAATTACTTGAACCGCACATAACGTAGAATTGTCATTGATGCGTGCTGCTGAGGTTTGAACCCGGACCGCTCGAGTCAGAGGCGAGTTCGATAGCCACTGGGCTGTCAGCGCTATGTTGATGACTATTTTTTATTTTGACGTAAAAATATTCCGTAAGAATTTTAATGCCAAATTGGACAGGAACTAAATGGAGTTAGTACCTATATACCTGTATAGATATAATTAAGCAGAGACGTTTGAGAATGTTTTTAATACTCGTATTACCCACTAAGAATTTATTTAAAAAAAATTAAAAGTTATCTATGTCATAATGTAAACAAATAATACAATTCATTTCACTCTGCATCAGCTTACTGTTCGCGTATATTATTATAAGTACTTAAGTATAAGTATTCATTCATCACCTTCAAAATGTTATCCACGCCATTCTGCTTCAGATAATTCTAGGAAATGCAAGTGGAAGGCATAGGCAGAAAGTAAATTCTTTATTTAGCCAACAAATCCGAGAAGTTCTACAGCGCTAGTGCATTTGGGTCAGGTTCTGAGAGTGCCACTTTTAAATACGGTCTTCCAGTAGTTCAGCTTTAACCTATTTTGGTGACCTTACTCTAAATGTACGGAAATTTATAACTGCTAGAACCTATAAAGAACCTTTGTAGATTATTATATGGAAACTATAGGTTCTGTTTACATCTATATTACACAAGCGGCAATCATATTAGTCCTCGATGGTAGCATGCCTAAAAGACTGACATTGAACGCAACTTTATAACAATTACAAATCACTCGTAGATATTACTCCTACAACAAACTTCAAGATCGCCGTAATTATAAGTGATAATAATTATCAAATTGTAGAATCTGTGTCTTGGTAAAAAATTACGATTAAAGCTACATTCAAAGTCTAAAGTTTGTGAGTATGTGTGTTTGTATGTTTGTTATTACTTCACGCTCAAACGGCTGGACCAATTTTGATGAAATTGGAGGTAGTTCACACAGCGAATTAACATGTAGGATAGGTACTTTTTATTCCGATAGGGTGTTCTCTTGGGATAAAAAAAATCAATTTAAATATTTTTTCAGTATCTATATATATAAAAGGAGAAGGTGACTGACTGACTGACTGACTGACTGACTGACATATCAACGCAGGGCCTAAACTATAAGGGCTAGAAACTTGAAATTTTGCACAGGGGTTCCTTTTATAACGTAGGGGAGCACTAAGAAAGGATTTTTGAAAATTCACCCCCTAAGGGGGTCAAACGGGGGTGCAAAGTTAGTATGAAACTTTGCCGTTTTTGAAGTTAGTGAATGTCTAATTCCACGCGAGCGAAGCTGCGGGCGTCCACTAGTATACTATAAATTACACGCGGGCGAAGCCGCTAGCCGCAGCATATCATAAATAATTTTAATTACATCACGAAAAGGTTACTAAGTTTTTTCTAAATTAAAAATATCAGAATCTCTTTACTAAAAGTAGCTAATGTAGCTTAGTTATTGAAGTTATGGTTATTCTGCACTTGACCAGCTTACCCTGCCATTCTGAAAGGGGACTAACCCAATTTTAGACTCCTGCCTAAAATTGGGTTAGTACAATGGTGTGCACCTTTAACAGGCATAATTAGTTAAAAATTTTCATAATAATTATCTACGGAATCTTCCGCTAGACGACATTTAAGAAGTGTACCTGTAGTTAACCTGTCACCCTTTGAAGGGGTAAATCAAAGAATTTAACATGAGTCGACGCGTAGGTACATCAAAATAAAGTAAGTACTTACCCGTTTGACATCTTGTTTCAAGAGCTCACGCCTGTATCACTTTAATAGGTATTTCATTCGTTTTATCCCGAAGATCTTTGATGTTGCTCTTCGTTTTGAATCTTATTGAAATGAATGATTGAATGAACTCGAATGTTGATGCCATACATTTACATGCAGACACAAATATCAAGGTTATAATGATAAAAGCACAATTTAAGTTACCACACATTGTTATTTATTTGATTTATTTATTTAATTTTTTGTAAAACCTTAAAGGTTACAAAGGGCACACATAATACCATATGGCATTATCTTTCAATTAGCCCTGTGGGGGAAACCCGAGCCAAGCAGTGGGACGGCTGTCTATTGGCTGCAGCTATGCCGAACTAAGAGTGGAGCTACGTTTTGATTAGTTGTAATTTTTGACGTAGCTTAACGTCGAAAAAGCATTATTTTAAATTAAATAATCCCTTAATAGAAAAAAAATCTGCAGGAAAAACGACGGGCAGAGCCGCGGATAAAGCTAGGTCTTACGACCTTTTACGACTTATAAAAGGTTTATGTTATTATATAACTAGTTCATTTTCAAAAATGTTGAATATTATTATTTCATTTATTATTTCGGTGATAATAAGAAAATAAACACAAATATACGCTATGCACAATGTTTACTTTCTTACATCTGTGTTTGCTACTTGTGCAAATTACTTTTTTGGTTTTCCAATAGACGTTTTAAATAGTGCTATAAATCGCTTTGCATAAATCGGATGGTGAACAAATCCGGATATTCGCGGTTGTGATCAAATCAAACCTTAATCCGGTATCGAGATAATTAAAAACATTCATTCTACGCCCAGCATCACCCCTAATTGTTTTTTGTTTTGGGGTTATATTGAAAAAAGAATGAAAACAAACGCGTATAATAAAGAGGATTAGATTGTTTTGATTGGGGATCTGAACGTAAATTAAAGAATGTCAAGATTTTAACAAAAAAGTATTATTTCACTCATATTTTATATCAGTAAACACTCGTAAATTAATATTGTCTCTTATATCCTTTACAAGGCAAATATAAGCAATTCATGACCTCAGGTAAATGACGATATTGCGTTGCAATATTTCTGTAAATTTGAAGACGGAAAGCAATAAAATTGAGAAGAGGCAAGGAAATATTGCACTAGAATAATATGAATTAGCATGACAATAAAGTTATTATATGGTTCGAGCTGCGTTTACTGGGCGCAGCCTAGATCGAGTGCTGCACTCATCTCGCAATTGCTGTTGCATTTTATTACTTTTCCATTTCCTTTCTCATAATTAATAGCCTTTCTACAGACTGTGACGTTTTCTATTCCCACGCCGCGGAAACTTTAACGTTCAATTTGCGTGCCATCTACGACCTTGTTACCGCACTGTCTGTTCGTAATGGGTTATTGCTATCGTAAGCGCTTTTAATGTTTCAGGGTTTTGTTTTTGGTATGGAATATCCTGTAGTTTTAGTTAGCAACTCGAACATAGTACCTACATAAAAAATACCCGCAGGTAATTTACATACTTGAACAGCAGTCAGTAGGTTCTGTGTGTTTCAGTGTTAATGATTTAATTTTTCTTTTAGATTAGGTATTATGGCAAGTGCGCTGTTAAAGATTTTTAAAGAAAATAATTTCTTTTAAAAAGCTTTTATTTAACTTCACTCGTATGTATTCATGTATGTCCTGGAATCTTGCAATCAATATTTCACCCACTTCCACTGAAGCTATCGAGCTGAAATTTGGCACACATATTAGGTTCCGATGACAATGCATGAAAATAAAAAAAAAGGTATAAAAGCTTTTTAAAAAAAAATTTTTTTTATAGTATAATTATTTTCAGTTATTTCTAATAAGTTATTTCTATAAGGCGCAAAGCAAAAGGAAAAGTTTAAGGCTCATTTGAAATATGATAGGTACAGATGTCAAATTATGACTCGTGCAAAACACGAACAAGTTTATTCCATTTTATGACTTAAACCTATACCTAATGCAAGAAGGTACGTATTCTAAGATAGACACACTTTAGTGAGCTTTATTGAGGAAAATGGATGAAATAAAAATATTGGTGAGTATTCCACAAAATGGACTACAACACATAGTCATAGTAATTTGTGAGCTCACACGAACACCGACTTACACACGCTCAGTCAGAACACTACTAGTTGCTCTTTTTATATTTTAAATTTAAATAGTATTTAGAAGGCATAACAATAATAAAATTAAAGACTTTAATCTTATAATAATATCAGCTTACGCATTCTACAAGTAACCTGTAGTATCATCAGCTAAAGAGTGGAGTAGCAAAGCTCCCGTAATATAATCTAGTGCGGCAAACACAACATGTTCTTATTTCCTCTAGGAAGTATTATAGAGCTGAATACGTAGCATATGCTCACAGAAAATAGATTTTCAAATAAAACCCATGCTAGAGTTAGTCCTTGTATGTAGTGGATTACAATCAAAATTTGTCAACCTAAAATATTTCAGATATTAGATACTTGTTCCTGAGCTTGTTCCTAATACATTTCTAAAATCTTAATTAAAAAAGCGTGTTAAAAACATAGTAAACGAATCAGCTTTTCTTTTTTTGGAACGCACATTATTACACAAGTAGAACTCGAACGACTGAAACCCAACGGAAAAGTTTTCGAAATGAGACCATGAAATGAAAAAAAGTGGCCATGTGCGTGTCGGGCCTCGCGCAGTTTGTGGTTCCGTAGTTGCACGTCTCAAATATCGACTTGGAAGGGTGAATTGTTTGATTCTATGCATATATTGATTGAGGTGACGGTTTAATGGCTTATTTTTTTGGTTTATTTTTATGCTTTTATATACTTCGGTGGTAATGCACCACCGAACTATGTAATTCTAATTGCATAATTGCAACATTGATCATTATTCTTAGGCTCGAGAAGTCGAATATTACTGTCTAGAAAACACTGTCAACCGTGTTAGTCCGCCCCAGTCTCGGGTGACTGCTGGATAGGTCACCCCTAGTGGCACTTGAGCGCATCCGTACTTCCGAAGGCACGTCAAGACATTTGCCTCGGTTGTTGTTGCAAGATAATAGTGGTTAGTAGGTTGCGAATAGCTGGCAGCCAGTTCGGTTGGCTGCTTATTAATAAATAAATAAATATGTTGGACATTCTCACACACGGCCATCTGCCCCCAAAGTAGGCGCGAGCCTGTGATATGGGTGTCAGAGACTGATACACATACGAGTACATAGATATTTTTAAATACATACTTAAATAGATAATATTAACATCCAGACACAGAACAAATACAAGTGTTCGTCACATAATGAATCAACAACAACAATAAACAATAGTGAGGTTGCTGGTGAATACGAAAAATCGCCATTTTGATGGCACGAACATGTAATATGTCAATAATGGTAACCACTTGGCTGGAAGTGCGAATTTACAAGTTCTTAATGAGGCCAAGAATATTCGTGCGCGGCGAGTGGTAGAACTTAAAGAGACGTGTAAACTTTCGTTCCACGTCATTAAAAGTTCCAGGCGGAAGATTTGTGCCAATACTAATTAGCTAGACACTTGTGAAACATTTTTAAGTGTCGAGAGGTAAACGGTTGCCAGGCGAATGTACCTGTAATTACTCACATTTGGGAATTTATTAAGATTCGTAGACTGTTTAAACTTTGGTTCGTTCGAGGCGTTTAATTATAATTGGTAGTCTGCTCGAGATTAAACTTTCATATGAAATAATAATTAATGGTTTATTTTAAGATCAAGAAGTTTCACATACATACTTAAGATATGCTATATTTCAAGACACATACATAAAACTACCGCATATGAATTGGAGTAGGAGAGACCATTGATTATATTCAAGCTGGCAAATTGGTTGGACTTGCCTATAGAAAAGGCTGAGGGAGTAATTAAAAAAAAAAAAACAAGATACCCGACTGTGTATATACTAAAAACACGTTCAATTTTTCTTGTCAACTGTTTATTGATTGAAGTGAAAAGATGTTTTCTTATGACGCTATCACGTAAAATTATCGTCCGTACTTTACATACAAATGTTTTTTTTTTAATTTGATTGATCATGGTTGACAGTTGTTACAAACCCAGTAGATGCACTATGAGTATAGGATACTCAATGTGCTTAAAGCCTTAAAGTCCATAGTATAAATTCCCGTAACCTTATGATTTTTGTTGTAAGTATTTTTAAATAATATTTGTTTTTTTAAGCATTTTACATTCCAAATTAAATGTAATCATACATTAATTTCTTTATACAGTGGATACAGTATCTCTTTCTCAGTTTGTAAGTAGTTACATAGAATTTTTAAAACGTGTCTAAACAAATTATATCAATACAAACTGGCAGAAAGAATTAACTTTATCAAGTCAAATTGCCGTACAAGGTTGGCTGTCTACTGCGAACTAAATTAACTAACAAATTAGGATTAAGATGGTTGTAAATCTGATTCCAATTGTCCTCAAGCAACGCAAACAGGCTGATCAATCTAAATTATCTCTGTCGGCAATGAAGTAAATAAACTTCGTACAGCTATTTGAATTAGTAACAGTGGCTCGTTACTACATTTGCAAGGTCTTTATACTAGTAAAGCTATTAATATTAAACTTTGGTATTTCTACAGCGTTACTAAATACTCTGTAGTTATCGTATCGATGTGGTATCGATGTATATCTTGCATTATACTAATAATTCAACTAAGTAAATTGTTCTTTGTTATCTTGAAATCCAGGGAATTGTCAAGTATTATGTGTGTGCCAATCCGCATTTGGCCAGCGTGATGTAAGAAATCCCTCCCATTCTGAGAGGAGATCCGTGCCCAAAAGTGGGACCTAAGTATCTATAAAGAGTTGTGAGTTAAAGGTGGTAATAATGTTTCTTGCCCGGATTGCCGACATGATATGCTCGCATGTGCTCTATAGATATTAATATATATTTATCTTTAAATACAATGTTAAAATTATTACAATTTTTTATTTTGCCATCATGGCCAGCTAAGAAAATAAAACTAAGTGAATTTTTCATGTCTAATAATTCTGCTTACGGTTCCGTTTTTAAATTGGTTGAATAAAATTAAGACAATCACGAAAAACGACGGATGATAATAAAATCGCGCACTAACGGTCAACCCTCTGCTGGATAAGTACAAGGAAAATGGGGAATAAATTATGGAAATGGCCTCAATAATTACACTTGATATTAACGAGAGTTAACTTGAACCTTTTATATCTACGGCAGTCTTATAATTATCTTCAATAAAACGGCAGGGATTGCGGTTTAATAGCCAGGACAATTTCAGTTCAGTTTATTTTCTCTTTAACATTTCTTTGTCTGGCAGAGCCTTAAATGGTGCTAAAAAATTTTCTCATTGCGGAAATTCTTTGATGATCTAGTAGAAGTTATACTACTGATGACGAGCCTACTGGCGCAATCGGAAGGAACCCTGCCTGTTACGCCAGGGGTTGTTGGTTCGAATCCCACTCAATCACTAACATTCGTGTGTCGAACACTTGTGTTTGTTCTGTGTCTGGATGTTAATATTATCTATTTTAGTATGTATTTAAAAATATATATGCATGTAAATTAGCCCCTAACACTCATAATACAGGCTCGCGCCTTGTTTGGGGTTAGATAGCCGTCTGTGAGAATGTCCATGATATTATTTATTTATTTTTCATGGATATTAACAAACGAGCTAGTAGGAAACCCGTCTGGGACTGACTTTGAACAAGATAAACAGGGACTGGGATGGTTAGTCCAGTTAGCTTTATATTAGCTAGAGTTAATTAGAACATTAGTTGGTCAATGTTGCCTAAATTGGGCGGTTAATGTTGGTGAGGGAGCCATAATCATAAAAACCGAAGTATTAATCTCAATCTTACCATACCTCTGAACTTTGCAATTAAAAACATTGCATGATGCATTTCTGCGATTAATTTCTTTATCATAAAAATGCGAAGAAAATAAGAACTCATAGAGAAAGTGGTTTTATCATAGATCAGCGTGGTCACGATTGCCTCATATTTCGAGGACGTGCTCCGGATGCACTGGTAGCAGCCACAAAAACTTTAATTGTTCCTCCGTAACGTGTGCTTGCGAATACTATAATAAATCAATATTTTTTCACTCTTTTGCAAAAAGGTTTTACGTCAGCGAGATGAAATATTTAGGAAATACATCTGCTGTTTCATGGAATGAAACGAGCCATTAGGAAAAATAAGTTTTGGCTACACGGCTCTTGGGATTCTACTGAAAACTGTTTGCGTAATATTCAGCTAAATTAGACAAATTTTATGTTCTATTCCGAAAAGTTTGCTATTTTCTTGGATATCTATTTTGTGATTTCAATCTTGTGTATATATACATAAAATAATATTTTGGTATCAATACGACTATGTAAACGTTATTCTTTTTAACAAAGCATTTTTCAGTCTCTTTTAATGAGTGTGTGTGCAGTTTAACGTAAAAGGCTGATTTGTCTAGTCTGGAATCTGAATGTTCTAGACACGGTTTAAAGTCAAGTCAGTATCTATTAATTCCACGGTTCTATACTAGATCAAAAAAGGGTCAATTTTGTTTTGATACGATTACGACCCTCTACGCTCTATGGGCGAGAAATACTATAAATTATGGTAACGAGGTGGCGATGGCCTCAAGTTCCCTCCTGAACTGGTTAATGCTATTGAAAAACGCAATCTATCTTAAATTGGAAGGGGATTCTATACATCGTTAGCAAGAAATTCAGAATTGAAGGTTGGATGTTCAACAAGAAGATAATTTAATGGAGTGAACGAGTATTCAATGTGCAAATGATTTCTATCCTTCTTTAACCTTCTTTACTCATAGATACTTACATCACCCTGATGACGAATATTTCGCTGCGACCCATAGGCGTCCCACTGCTGGGCACGGGTCTCCCCCACAGACACTTCTGCGGGAGGTCTAGAGCATACTCCACCACGCTGCTCCAATGCGGATTGGTGGAGAGGTGACGAATATTTAACTTAAACAATAAATTCAAACATTTAAAAGATTTATTTCTCTTTAATTTTAATTGGGAAAACTACAAAATATAGTTTGAATATTATTTTCCTTACTAATATATAATTGGCGAAGTGTGTTTGTTGGCTTGTCCTTCAACGGAATAATGGATCGTTGTGATCTTTTGCATATATTATGTCGGGCCTGGAGATTGACATAGGCTATTTTTTAGTCCGGATAAACGCACGTTTCTCATGAAATTTACAAAAAAAGTAATAATCGTTGGAATTTCAATCGATTATTTTTGTTGGTATGTTGTTTTCTCCTTCTCCTACTCAACGAAATGCTAGGTGTGATTTGCACTGGGCCAGCGTGGTGTATATGTAATACATGGCCTGGAAAATGACAAAAGCTTCTGTTTATCTCAGGAAATTGGATAGTTCCCGTGAAATGATCAAAACACTGAAATACTCGTGCTACGGGCGGTTCGGATGATCATAATCCGAGAAGCTGTGAAGTGATCATACTTAATCCGTGAAGCTAGATTTTGATTAGTGGTTATCTTTGGTGTAGCTTATCGATGTCGATAACGGATTCAGGTACTATTATATATAAAGCCGGAACAGAAAACGATTTGACGCAAGCGGAGCCGCGGGGAAAGCTAGTATTCAATATAAAGGCTACCCACACTCGTACCTACATACCTTGAAATACGAAACTATAGCCAAATATCAAGATAGACAGTAGGCAGCATAGTTAGGTATAGGATAGGTAGTATCAATTTTGAGTATCAGCTAACATTCATAATGTAGCTTTGGTGCCCATCTGATGCCAGAGGGGTGAAAATTTATTTAGTTTTTTTTTTTGTAAATATATAAGAGTAGGTATGAGGTATTTGTTCCTTACATTCGTTTTTATAGTTAAAGAAAAACGAATGAACATGAGAACACACGACAAACAATAAATAGTTTTGTAGTAAGGAGCAACATTAGAAGGTGCAAAAACGATGGGAGTGACCAGCTGGCTCCATATAACAGGACCGGATTCTAAATAATATAAAATCTTTTTAACATTAACCACCATAATCATAATAATAATTGCTTCTAGTCTACTTATTTGGGACAAAATGCATTCCGGCAGTTCCAGTTAATGGGAAACCTGTTAATGGGAAAGCAGGCAATGATGAAACTACTAATTTCTTTGAACCTGTCAACTTCAATAATTCAAACAATACCAGATTGATACACAAAGAAGTGCTTCATAATGAAGTCTAAAGATTTTCCAACTGGCGAAATAAACCTCTTCACAGCAGAAAGGGGAAGGAACCGTTACCAGATTCTACCAGCAGCTAAAATGAATCACCCGAGCAATAAGTCCTCCCGACGTGTGTTATTCCGTGCCTGTGTATGGCCGCACGACAAGGATTAATGACTAAAGCAATTAAAGCAGTAAAGAGCAGGTGCACTGAGACGCAGCGCCCTCCGACCCCGTGCAAACAAAATAGTGTGGGAAAGTAGAAAAGCAACCGCGTTTGTTCATAAAGTTAACATCACATACGGACACAAAGTCCGGCGAACCGTTTAAAGACGGGATGGAATCTTTTTCCCATCTCTTTATCACTCGGAGACGAGACTCTCAGTAATGGGTTGTGCTAGCACCACAACGTTGAGATGCGGGGCATTGTTATGGCTCGCTATCATTAAAATTTCAAGTTCCTTTGGGATAGTAACACCTATTTGAGCTTAGAAACAAATATATCGTTTCAGTGTATTAGTAGTAACTATTTTACATATTTTTTTTAATACAGCCTATACCTATTAGTTCATCATGCAGTCAGTAGTAACGTTATGAATTCGTTAAAGTTAACGTTAATAAGATTTAAATGTGCACTCAAAGAAACTTAACATTAAATATGTTTTAAAAGTAACATTCCTCCTTTAATTGTATCCAATTAAATTTTAACTATAATCGCATGTGCCGTGTGTCGCGTAAGAAAGTAAATGAATAACAGAACTAGGCGGCTAATTCAGCGGGATTTCCGATTACTGTGTTAGTATAGCGTAAAATGATACTGTATATACAGGAAATAATCTCCTTAAATAAACAGATATTGCACTTTACGAACGAAAGAGAACGTGTGCGGCATTTGCACTGTGCACATTGCACGGACTTAATGGAATTTAGAGACAGAAAATGATCTGGTTGGATCTAATTGAAAACTTTTTATTTCCCTTTCCTTAAGAAGGGTTTTTTCTCTGATTTTCTACATACGGGACCTGCGTTACTAAATATTTATTTATTATAACGTGTATAAAGTACCTTGCAAACTTTATCGTATACATTTTACAATTTTATGATTTTCTATTCGTAATTTCATAATATTAAAATAGTGGTTAATAAGTGTTTATTATTCAGAAATTGTGAATTATTATTAATCAATAAATTAGTTTATGGTATGTAAATTAAAATACAATATTTTCCGAGTAAAAACTTAAAATACCTATTTGAATAGGTAACTATCTACTAACTGGAATCTCTATAAAATGTAATTGTAATGTTAACGATTAAATATTGAGATTTCAAAATGTGGTTTTCATCATCATCATCATCACAACCCTTTCTTTGTCCCACCCAGAACAGGAGGGATTAGGCTTTAGTCCGCCACGCTGCAAGCTGGCGAAGTGCGCATTAGCAGACTTCACATACCTTCGAGAACATTATGATGAACTCTCAGGCACGCAGGTTTTTTCAGAATGATGTCCTTCACAATTTGGTTTTACTAAAACGTTTCTTCGCTGATAAGGCAAAATTACTGAATAATTTATTTGTATATTAGTGTTATAGTTTTGGGGACTTGACCTCTCCCATTCCGAGAAGAGACCCGAGCCCAACAGCGGGACATAGAAAGGTTTATGGTATAGTGTTGATGGATCGAACTTTGAATAATAGATTCTTGTTTAATGTTAGTAGTGTAGTGTGACCTAATACTATTATATTGTTTACTTTCAAGACTTTTGAGATTGCATAAAAAGTTAATCTATCTCTGCGTACGATTGTTTGATGTTTGCCTTCCGTTGCTTGAGTGTACATGAGGTACAGGTGCAGAAACCAACGCCACGTGGCAAAAGCAACGTTCAATCTATAGTGGTAGATGTGGTATAAGTAGGGTGCGAGCGTGTGAACGGGTGATAAAAGATAAGAGTCCGAAAGAATAGAAAGTTTATTTTACACGCACAGAATGGCACACACAGACAGGAAATAGTTAAGTATGATAGGCACAATAAGAAGTATGATAGGCACTAATGTCTGAGCTACAAGCGTTCTACCAACTATTAATTATAACAGAATACGCTACGTAAACAAGTAGTAATAAAGAGATACAGCGCATGCGCGTGGCGGTTGCGAGTTGCGAGCCGACTGGACTGGCGGGCGGCGGGCCCCCCGCGCCGCCGATCGCCTGATGCGAAGATAACAGTTGCGCGGGCGCAGACCCCGCCCACTAAGTCCATATATAAAATCCGCACTTTTGTTTTCTGTGCGGCCGTGATTAAAAATGTGTGTATAGAATTATGTTTGTATTATGAAATGTGTGTTAGAATAAGTGTGAAAGAATGAATAATTTATATATATTTTATGTAATTATAAGTGTAAATATTATATGTAAATATAAATGTTACTACGTGTGTGCGTGTGTTTGTATGTATAATATAAGTATGCCTACATCGCTCCCCCCCAGAGACCTGGTTAAGGGCGATAATAGTCTGGAAACCTAACCTTGCGTCCATATCGAGTGGTGTGTGAAGTGCGTTGTGTTGGTGTGTTCGGTGTGTATGAATGGTATTGAATTGGTGTGTTCGGTATGTATGAATGGTGTTGAATTGGTGTGTGTGTGTCTGGGTCACGCAGTATGTAGGCCGGTTTTAGCCTATCAATCGAGACTGTCGTACCTTTACCATTGTACATAATTTTAAACACCTTCTCACCGCGCTGCAAAACTTCATGAGGGCCAGAATAAGTTGGCTTTAATGACCCTGATGTGCTATCGTCCCTTAAAAATACATGCGACGATGTGGCAAGATCTTTGAAAATGAATGTTGGCCGTTTTCCAACGTGAAAGCTAGTAGGTGACGGTTGGAGGCCCTTTATGAGCCTGCGTAACCGTGACACATACTCTGTTACGTCTGTAACATCGTTTTGTTCGGGATGAAAGAATTCCCCCGGTAACCGAAGTGGTTCTCCATATAGGAGTTCGGCTGAGGTGGTTTTAAGGTCTTCTTTAATAGCGCTCCGGATGCCTAGCAGTACAACAGGTAAGACGTCTACCCACGACGCGTTGCCATGGCAAACTATTGCTGTTTTTAACTGCCTATGGAACCTTTCAACCAACCCGTTACATTGCGGGTGGTAGGCAGTGGTTCGACGGTGCTGAAATCCAATGATTTCTGAGAGACTTTTAAAGAGCGCAGACTCGAATTGTCTTCCACGGTCGGTTATAATGTCCAGTGGACAACCGAAACGTGAAATCCAACCACTGAGCAATGCCTTAGCCACTGTCTCTGCCGTAATGTCAGCCAGAGGCACGACTTCAGGCCATCGTGTATAGCGGTCGACGGCAGTGAGGCAGTACCTATATCCCTGGCACACCGGCAGTGGTCCAATGAGATCTATATGGACATAAGAGAATCTGGCTTTGGGTAGCTTGTGCGAGCCGAGTGGTGCAGAGACGTGCCTAGTAGTACCTTAGAGCGTTGACATGATAGGCAATTACGGACCCACTCCCTACAGTCCCGTCTCACACCTGGCCACACAAAGCGTTCTGATACCAGTTTTGCGGTTGCATTTGAACCTGGATGGCTCAATGAATGCAAAGCCTCAAAAACTTGGCGTCTGAGCAGTTTAGGTACGAAAGGTCGTACCGTTTCACCACGCACGTCACAACAGACTTCAAGGTTGATACCTGGTATTGTGATCATCCTGAGACAGAGTGAAGTATTGCCATTCATCAGGTCCTTCATTTCACAGTCTGATTTCTGTGCCTCAGCTAATATTTGCAGGTCGACAGGCTGTCCGATCGCCTCGATACGAGACAATGTATCCGCGACGACGTTGTCTTTACCTGAAATATGTCGGATATCAGTCGTAAATTGTGATATGAAGTCCAGGTGGCGAAATTGTCTCGGGGAGCATTTTTCTTTCCGTGAGTGGTATGCGAATGTGAGAGGTTTATGATCTGTATAGATCGTGAAATCTCTTGCCTCGACCATATGGCGGAAGTGTTTCACGCTCTCGTATATCGCCAGCAGCTCTCGATCATAAGGAGAGTATTTCTGCTGGGAGGGGCTCAACTTACGAGAGAAGAATGCGAGGGGTTCCCATGAGTTCTCACGGCGCTGTTGGAGAACTGAACCTATAGCTTTGTCCGATGCATCAGTAACTAAGGCTAACTCTGCGCTGCAAACGGGGTGCGCTAGCAAAGCTGCCTTGCAAAGGGAATCCTTGCAGTCGTTGAAGGCTTTTAGTTCACCAGCCGCTAAATTCACCGGATGAGAGCCTTTTACGGCACCTGTTAGGAGAGCATTTAGCGGAGCCTGATGAACTGCTGCATGTGGGATGAAACGCCTGTAAAAGTTAATCATCCCTAAAAAACGTCTCAATTCCTTCACCGTTTTTGGTGGTGGGAAGTCACGCATGGCCTCTACCTTAGCTGGCAACGGCCTGGTACCCTTGCTGGAAATGCTGTAACCTAAGAAGTCTACTTCTGGCTTACCGAACACACATTTACTAACATTGATCACCATGCCATACTCGTGTAGCCTCGAAAACAACTGATTTAGGTGCTGCTGGTGAGTTTCTTCGTCGCTAGAAAATACCAAAAAATCATCTATGTAGGCGTAAACGAAATCTAGTCCACGCAGCATCTCGTCAACGAAGCGCTGGAACGTCTGGCTTGCGTTCCGGAGCCCAAACGTCATAAATGGAAACTCCCATAAGCCAAACGGGGTACAAATCGCAGTCTTTGGAATGTCAGCTTCACTGACAGGAATCTGGTTGTAACTCTTAACTAGATCGATTGTCGAAAATATTTTACAACCGGCGAGGCTATGTGCGAAGTCATGTATATGCCTAACAGGGTACTTATCAGGTACAGTTCGCGCATTAAGCATGCGATAATCGCCGCAGGGTCGCCAACCGTTGTCCTTCTTGGGTGCCAGGTGAAGAGGTGAAGACCAGGCAGATCCTGAAGGTCGACAGGTACCGATCTGCAACATGGCCTCGAACTCAGCCTTAGCAATTTTTAGTTTGTCCGGCGCTAACCTACGCGGAGTGGATGATACTGGTGGCCCAGGTGTAGTGTGTATGTGGTGTACTGTGTTATGTTTGATTGTGCGATGCAAACCAGAGGGGTTCACTATATCAGGAAATTTAGATAAAATTTTGTAATAGTTAGAGTCACCCGAAACAACTTTTACGGAAGAAACATTATCATAAAGCGAGGCAGGCAAACCCGCGGTCGCGAGTGTAGTGCTGGCGTCAATAAGGCGTTTACCACGCATATCTATGATTAAATTAAAATTAGATAAGAAATCGGCACCAATAATCGCCTTACTGACATCAGCCACTATAAATTGCCAAGCAAAGTCGCGGCGCAAGCCTAGGTTTAGCGTTAGGTGCTTATAGCCGTAGGTACAAATTACTGAGCCATTTGCCGCTCTTAACTCTAAATTGCTTTTTGCTCGGTTCTCTTTAACATTTAAACGAGGGAACACACACACATCACTACCGGTATCCACTAAAAAGTCTATATTAGTCCGCTTGTCGGTCACAAAGAGACGGCCCGTCCCTGGACAGCTGTCGGCCGCCATTACAGTCTGTCCTCGGCGTTTCCCGCAAAGTCACACGGTTTGAGGCACTTGCTCGCCTTGGCACCGAACTTATTATGGTACCAGCATACTGGGTACCTCTGGTACTCTGCATTCGATCGCGTTTTGGAGCGCGAGCCGGATCGGTGTCGTGATGGTGTACGTTGCCGGCACCGGCAGCGGCGGCGGGAACGGTCTTCAGCATCGTGGCGTCTTCGTGTATTGGTCAGTTCGTTCACTTGGACAGCAAGCTGTTCGACCATACCTTTTAATTCGGCTATCTCCTTTGTTGAACTGGTATAGCTGGCTGCTGCTTCAGCTACTGTACAGGGCGTCACGATGTCATGAACATTGTCAGCCAGGTCGGCCAGCTGCTCCAGTGAGAGTGTCGCCTGGGATGCTAGAACTGTCTGGAGGTTGCTGGGCAGGCGTTGCGACCATATGGATCGTATAAAATCAGTTGGTACGGCGGGTCCAGCCAGATCCTGCAGGTGGCGGAGGAACTGGGAAGGCTTCCTATCCCCGAGCTCTTCATGGGTGAGCAGCTGCTTGACCTTCTTCTCATGTGATGCCGACAGTCGACGGATCAGCTCACTCTTTATTTTCTCGTACTGCTTCCGGACAGGCGGTTTCACAATAATATCCTTCACGGTTTTAGCATGGACCAGGTCTAGATTTGTAATGACCTGGTTAAATTTTGTTGCGTCATCTGTTATTTTAAAATTCACAAATTGTGTCTCCAGCAGTGCGAACCACAGCTCTGGGTCTTCTGGCGAGAATTGTGGTATTTTTAAATTCTTGGTGAAGGGTTTTTCGTTTTCGTCCTCGGCTTTTACCTCAACTGATCGTCGTTCCTCGGCTTTTACCTCAACTGATCGTCGGGCCTTTTTCACAGGCCGCTTCGTTACATTGCCGCCATCTTGTCGAACGACGGTCCCTGCGCTGTCGCTGCCATGCGTGTCGCTGGTCTCGAAGTCACTCATTTTTTTTTTTTCGTGCTCCGGCGGTGGTCACCAATATAGTGGTAGATGTGGTATAAGTAGGGTGCGAGCGTGTGAACGGGTGATAAAAGATAAGAGTCCGAAAGAATAGAAAGTTTATTTTACACGCACAGAATGGCACACACAGACAGGAAATAGTTAAGTATGATAGGCACAATAAGAAGTATGATAGGCACTAATGTCTGAGCTACAAGCGTTCTACCAACTATTAATTATAACAGAATACGCTACGTAAACAAGTAGTAATAAAGAGATACAGCGCATGCGCGTGGCGGTGGCGAGTTGCGAGCCGACTGGACTGGCGGGCGGCGGGCCCCCCGCGCCGCCGATCGCCTGATGCGAAGATAACAGTTGCGCGGGCGCAGACCCCGCCCACTAAGTCCATATATAAAATCCGCACTTTTGTTTTCTGTGCGGCCGTGATTAAAAATGTGTGTATAGAATTATGTTTGTATTATGAAATGTGTGTTAGAATAAGTGTGAAAGAATGAATAATTTATATATATTTTATGTAATTATAAGTGTAAATATTATATGTAAATATAAATGTTACTACGTGTGTGCGTGTGTTTGTATGTATAATATAAGTATGCCTACAAATCTATTTAATTAGTTTACTGAGCACACCTGTGCCGCATTGAAACGAATGCTATTGGATTTGAAGTGATTCAGCTTACTAAAACCATCCTTTGTCCTTCCTCCATGTGAAACACACTGTGGGCTTGGGATAAAGTGGCGTTACATTATTATTTCTAATTTTGTTGGAGTCAAAACAGAAAAGGGAACGGGTTTCCCTTTCCATTCTTTAACTACGTGAAGGAAATGCAATAAAAAAGTCGAACATAGAACCACCTTCCTTTTTTCGTATGGTACAAAAGAGACAAGAGAAAGTAGTTTTCAGGCATAGGTTTATTAGCACTCCCAAATGGCAGGACTAACCGACAGTACTGAGAAGCTCAATTCAATGTAATGTTACTGTCTGATAGAATCATTCCAACTGATCTGATTTTAAATTTTCAATTCTTTTACAAGAATTTTCCGGCACCTTCTGAAACTATGATCAGAACTCAGAACTCTGTTCAAAATTTATCTATACATTCAAAAATTTTGTTCTCTGGATGAGACGGCTTTTGTGAGGTTGAGCTGTGTGTATTGTGGTGGTAAATACTTTTAAACAATATGTAGTAGGATAAGCCAAAATTTAACATTTTCAAATAATATGTAGGTACACTTCATAATTTTAAAAGAAAATATCTTAAAATTACTAATCTGTGAGCGAAAATGGAGCTTATACAGATAAAAACATTATCCGGGAGAAAACGTCCGGTTGCGTGCTAATTTCCCTGTTACGAGGAATTACGCCCGAGGGCAGATATGTAAGGGATCGTGGTCCCAACGTGTGTGCCCGAATTCTTTACCGACACAATAAAAATATATCGTCTAATAAGGAACGCGTATAAAGGAATTCTCTCACAATATCCCAAAGAAAATGGTGATGTAGACCATTGTAAGTGTTTGGTAGGGCCCATTTTGGTTTATTTATTTCCTTCGTTGTCATATACGCATGTAAGTAACTTTTATTATAAACTTTTTCTGTGTGACATCACTAGAGCTTATCACTGGTACGTTGTTAAGGTCAATAATTATCTGCAAGGAAAGACCAGCACACAGGTGGTGCACTATCTAGTGTATAAATCTGAACCATCGATGTATCCAACGCATTGACGCAGCGTATCGGATATTTAATTTCATTGAAGTTTGATCGTTGCTTAAAACGTATTTAAAAGACATTAGTACGTACCACTTGGATTTGAATGCGGCCAAGCTGGGCCACGTTCTGGCTGCAATAACATAGACATGTCGGTACGCTTATTATTACTTACTAGGAGACGCCCGCAGCTTACCTTAGTACCTAGACATTGCGGCAGCTTGGTTTATTGTCTCTACTTATTCTCCTCATGAACATTAGTGGGAAAACTATACTCAGTGACTCCTTAGGGAACCTTCCTTATTTTATAGGTATCCTTTCATGTTAACCCGAATTTCACCATTTTCACATTATGCCTGGACAAACTATTCTTCTTCTCACTTTAGTCAAAACATTCATCCACTAGTCAATCCTTTGTTGGTTGAAAATTCAAAAACACTGAATTTCATTAGAGCCTACATACACATACAATCAAAGTGCTGTCACTCCCAATTTGAGAACAGATTATGACGTTTTGTCCATTATCGCGTCTTGAAAATTTTTAAACTACCCCATTTACGTGAAATTTTTCTTTTAAAAAATAATTTATTATAAACCTTGTACATACCTATACAAGTATTCATTTAATTTATAGATCTAAGTAACGTGTAAATTTGAAATAAATCATTTTGCGTTTTCATAAAAATCCGAAATAAAAATTTATTATTATTATTATAAAAATAAAGTATTTTTCTAAAATTAGAACCAAGGATGTCTATGGAGGCAGTCTATCATTTTCTTACTTTCTTCTTATCATAAATATTTATACAAACATTAAAGGTAGCTTCGATTACAGATCAAAGTTTTAACACCCTTAAAGTTAATCATCACGTTTCCAAGTTCTCTTTGGCAAGTAATGAAGTTAGGCAGTTTCCGAAGTAGTCCGTTTACGGCCGAGCATTTATGGCCACTAAACTTCACTTCACTAGTCTACTAATGGCTCCCTGCTTCAAATTATTAAAATTTGCAGCAATGCTGAACTTTAAGAAAATTTAATATTGTTAAAATTTTAATTGAGTTGCATTATCAGCATATCTGATACCAGTAGAGGTACTATTTACTTTGAGCTAACGAGGTTCTAACAGCGTAAGACTGCATGAATTTTGGCTGATAAGTTCCTAACTCTGTACAATATTGTCTATTTAGACATATATAATTACTCGCATTTAATTGTAGTCCTTGTTTTGCTGATGACTCTTACGTGAAACGATTCTTTTTATATTGTGAGTGTCATAAAAGACACAATAGTAACCACAATCCACCACAACGACAACACACATTGTTAAAATGATAACAAAAAAAATCGGTATCATATCAAGTGGGATATAGTTGAATAGGAATTATTTTTAGGTTCCTCGATTAACAACTATTCTCGCTAATTTACTTATATCATTTGTTTTGCAATAGTTTTTTTTTTAAATTATGCAACATGTAATAATAATGATTATAGTATTTTTTTAAATTCAGGTTTAGCTAGTCGATGATTCTTCTTAGCCAAATTAATGCAAGCCATGTGTTGCTAGCGAAGAAAATAAGATAATACGAGCAAGCCAGTTACTTTTCGAGAACTGAAAAGCGCTTGGTCTTCAAGCAAAGCCGCTTTGTGCTTGAGTAAGATTGTTATATGTATTTGCATAAGTTGTGTTACCTAATTAACTAACAACAACTGTAGACATTAATATACTAAGCGAGAGTTCAATGAAGATGTGAAGAGGAACTGCATGTCTGTTCAGCTCGATTGCTTCCCTTACGAGTAGATTTTGTCAATTTTGTAACTAAGCTCAAGGAATAAGCCCCTTGTATGATGTGTAACGGGCAATCACATTACAGATAAATTAAACTCTTCCACGGCGGCCATGGTTGTAGCGATTTTAAGGCAGGTATTTTGTATACGTAATATCTCAGTTAAAATGCACGGTGTCAATGACCTAACAGATATACCACCACCTTTGGAAATACGGTTTTCCTCTTTCATTCTAAAAATCTATTTCATTTTTATGCAGAATCCTTGCAGAATGTCGATATAAACTGCTTTATGCACATGTCGGTCCGCATGGCCGAGCAAACGACGCATTTAAGCTCACAATTCTATCGATTCACCCAGCTTCTAGCTGCGGTCTTCTTTAATATTCTTCTCCCAGCGCGCATTCCCGCGGGACGCCGTCGGGCACACGATGGGCTGGACACACGATACTTTGTTATCATCCTATATTACACCAGACTAAGCCGTGCGCATACTTACAACTCTTATGACTACGTGCTTATACTTGAGTACTTACCTACTCGAATCATGCAGATGTTTTAGGTACATAAATTTTCTTCTAGACATTATAACATTACACCGTGTACTCTAAGTACCATCCACGATTCTCGAGTTATATTACACGTCTACTACAGGGGATGAGCCAAAAATCTAAACTCGAGGTACTGAAAATTTCTAGTCAGTAAAAGCCATTATTATTATCCCTATATATACCCTCGAGCTAAGCAGACGTACATACGGTTACTAAACTTCAGTTTGTTAACAGAAAACGCATTCATATATTAGCATAAACCCATCGTATTTTTCTTGGAGTTGATGATTGAGGAGATAAAATTTGATGTTAGGCATAATTATTATTTTTGCATTTCTGGTTTATTCCAGGCGATTGTGACCATCCAGCTTTTATCAGGCTGGTTATCTGGTCGATCTTTTGGATGATTTTTTTTTTGTGAACCAAGATTGATGGCATTTGATTTAATTAAAATATAGCCATTATGGCGAATAAGTTATTCTATTCTAACTTAAACTGCTACTTAATTACTTTTAAGAATTAGTCTTATTGTCTCTATTAAGGGGAAGTCATGTTCTCATTGTTGGTAGCAATATTATGACACTAGCACTCAATGGTTTCGTAGCTTTTTAGTTGAAATGGCTATATAATATATATTATAACTATTATCACCTATGTTCTCTATTATTCTAATAGATAACATAGGTTCAATTAATTTTGTATCAATCAATAAACAGTGTTTTATTGAATGATACATTAATTGTTACTATTAATAGTTGTTAAATTTTACTGCTTTTGCGATAGATATATTGTGGCTTTGACGACAGTTGTTTTAATTGCCGAATAAAGTCAAGGAATATCAATTCCGTTTGCGGGAAACAAAACAAAACGGATCAAGGCATAATTGTATACTTGGAAGATTTTTTATATTTTTTCGACGGCACGAGCAAGCAATTTGGCGTTGAAAAAACTTTTAGCAGGAGTACCAATTCTAAAACTCTGCTGTTGGTATGTTGCCACGACAGCTGACCCACACATTGTTGTGCTCGTGAATTTCCTTCGCTTAAGTAGGTCTGTACATATAACGTTTTGTTTACACTACAAAAACTAATAAATGAAACAGAAGTAGATACAAAACATCCCAGCATACTAATACTAGAAAACAAATACTAGAACGGTTGCGTTCAGTCTATTCCGATTTTTCCGCAACGCATTGTTTAAGTTACTTAGGTAGGTACTACACTAATACTATTAGGTATACTCGTACATTGAACTGATAAAGTTGTGAACTGGTGGCGAGGCTGCGAGGTAAATTTAGTTGTCGGGCTAATGATGGACTCTAGCGAATATTGTGATGGTCGACGAGGCAAAAGGTCATATTATTATCAATCTGAGTGTTTCTAAGGGCTTTAGTAAAAAGTTTGTTCATTTTCAGTTGGTACATAGGAAAAACAAAATGTAACTGCACGCCTGTGTTAGTAGGGTTAGGCAGAGATGTGTATAAGGTATCCCAAAAGACATTACCTATTACCCATGTAAAAAAAAAGTACAAAAAAGGACATTACCTAGCACCCATGTAATAGATAATGTATTTTTTGCAACAGAAGCCATCCATCCATCCCATCCATCCATCAGTTTTTTAAAGTCTACTGCTGGACATCAGTGCCTTCAGAATCCAGCAGTTATCCGCTGACTTTTCAGGTCATCAGTCCATCATCCTTAGTTGTAGGGCGGCCTGTGCTGCATTTTCCGAGCCGTGGTCTCCACTCGACTTTTCTAACAACAGAACTATCAACAGGGAAGGTAGAAAAACACAAGAATTAGTACTTTACCATTTACCCGGCCCGGGGATTGAATCAAGGACCTCTGACCTCGCAGTCATGGCAAGCACATTTTAATAAATCCGACTATTCCCTAAACTAACACCATGGTGGTAATCTAACTAGATGGTAATTCCAAAACTCTGTAATACTTTGAAGCGGACAGTGAATTTTCGCGTATTTTTTGGTACGTTGCCACGCCAGCAGGCTCGCTCATTACTATACGTTTT
This sequence comes from Carterocephalus palaemon, assembly GCA_944567765.1. Lineage (NCBI taxonomy): Eukaryota > Metazoa > Arthropoda > Insecta > Lepidoptera > Hesperiidae > Carterocephalus > Carterocephalus palaemon. Next base: position 7,546,314 of record OX155651.1, on the reverse strand, counting down.
ATTTAAGTCGGTACGAAATTGAATTGGCGAGGTAAAACAGAATCAAGCGTCGAGAGTTGCCAATTGCAGTGTTTGTCGTATTGGTGGCGAATCCAAGCTGCCGTGATTTGCACTCAAATGCGACAAAAGGATGCACAATGCATACAAAGCGGACACATCCAGTTGAGCCGCGATTTTCCCTTCCTCTTGCCACATCCAGCGAATTATTCATCCGAGAGCGGTTTGCATGGACATTATTTTTAAGATAAAATTTTCTATAAGTTTCTCCAAAGGTTTTGTTGGAAATATTGATGATTTAAATGTAAAGACTAAAATATCTTGTTACTTAAATACGTAATTAATAAGCCCGATTTAGTAACTCAATATACAATATATATTTTTTTTAGTTCTTGGTATTGTTTAGAATTTGCCCCTTATATTAATTACTTTATAAATTTAAAAAAATCCCGGCCACGGCTCTTCTCTCGGGATGGAAGAACTAAAGGCAAGTCTCATTTTATTGCCTTCAGAATCAACCAATTGTCCCACTTGGATTTGAACCCAGACCCTCTTTAATATATGACATTACTAGCTTTTGCCCGCGGCTCCGCCCGCGTGGTCAAAGGGAATTAACAATGAGTTGTTTATCATACATGTGGTGGATGAATAGGGACAGTTCCACGATTAAAAGATACTAACTACTTAACCACTATACTAACTACTTCTAAATTGTTCTAACGCCATCTATTAACAACTAGCGGACGCCCGCAGCTTCGCTTGCGTGGAATTATACATATTTAATAGATTCTTCTTAACGCGTTAACTTTAGCTCCATAAATTTGTAATGAATCCGTAAATGTGTTATCCCGGCCCGGTAGACAGTTTCGAATCCGATACTTTAAACTGCGTTGATATGTCAGTCAGTCAGTCAGTCAGTCAGTCAGTCAGTCAGTCAGTCAGTCAGTCACCTTATCCTTTTATATATATGTCAGTCAGTCAGTCAGTCAGTCAGTCAGTCAGTCAGTCAGTCAGTCAGTCAGTCAGTCACCTTATCCTTTTATATATAAGGATAAGGTGACTGACTGACTGACTGACTGACTGACTGACTGACTGACTGACTGACTGACTGACTGACTGACTGACTGACTGACTGACTGACATATATATAAAAGGATAAGGTGACTGACTGACTGACTGACTGACTGACTGACTCACTGACTGACTGACTGACATATCAACGCAGTTTAAAGTATCGGATTCGAAACTGTCTACCGGGCCGGGATAACACATTTACGGATTCATTACAAATTTATGGAGCTAAAGTTAACGCGTTAAGAAGAATCTATTAAATATGTATAATTCCACGCAAGCGAAGCTGCGGGCGTCCGCTAGTTTTTAATAACTGAAGCGACCATTATAGGCGTCTGTCCGCGTGCGGGTTGACGGTACCCCCCTCCCTCATGCAGCACCGCAGCACATCCGTGCGCGCATACTTTATTAGGAACTAATAAATAAGAAATTATTAGGAACTAATTTCATTGAAATACATTGTTTCGAGGTAAACCTTATTACCTGTTTATACCTACTAACTTTTACCCCCTTAAGGGATGCTTTTCGAAACTTTCAATGAAAAACCTTCATAGGTACTGAATTTCATTCGAATAACTTCAAAAACGGCAAAGTTTCATACTAACTTTGCACCCCCTTTTACCCCTACTAACTTTGCACCCCCCTTTTACCCCCTTAAGGGATGATTTGAAAAACCTTCATATGTACTGAACTTCAAAAACGGCAAAGTTTCATACTAACTTTGCGCCCCCTTTTTACCCCTACTAACTTTGCTCCCCCCTTTTACCCCCTTAAGGGAAGATTTTCGAAACTTTCAATGAAAAACCTTCATAGGTACTGAATTTCATTCGATTAACTTCAAAAACGGCAAAGTTTCATACTAACTTTGCACCCCCTTTTTACCCCTACTAACTTTGAACCCCCCTTTTACCCCCTTAAGGGATGATTTTCGAAACTTTCAATGAAAAACCTTCATAAGTACTGAATTTCATTCGAATAACTTCAAAAACGGCAAAGTTTCATACTAACTTTGCACCCCCTTTTTACCCCCTTAGGGGGTGAATTTTCAAAAATCCTTTCTTAGTGCTCCCGTACGTTATAAAAGGAACCCCTGTGCAAAATTCCAAGTTTCTAGCCCTTATAGTTTAGGCCCTGCGTTGATATGTCAGTCAGTCAGTCAGTCAGTCAGTCAGTCAGTCAGTCAGTCAGTCACCTTATCCTTTTATATATATAGATATCCGGAACTTAATATCTAGCAAATAACAAAACATCGATATCTTCCCATGGGGATGTTTTACCGCGGTAAAAAGTAGCCTACGTCACTCTCCACCCTCCTCACTATCTCCACACACAAAAACCATACCATATAATAGCTTCGTTGCGACGTGAAATCCGGACAAACAAACAAACAAACAAACAAATAAATAAATAAACAAACACACTTTCACATTTATAATATTAGTATGGATATGGATAGCCCATGGTGACACTGCTGCATTTTGTAAGAAGCAGCATGCTGCATTTACAAAATTCTCAGACCTCAAGCTAATTTGAGATGATATATCCGGTATCTACCGTAATGTATCTGAAATATATATAATTTATTACCTTAACGATGAATCTTGGGGACAGTATCCATCTCTGTTCCCATGTAATGTTAAGCAGAAGTAAATATCCAAGCCAATAGAAGCTATATAAAAAAGGGTAATTTACAAATTTGTTTAAGTCGTATTGGCATCGAACTTGCTCGCCGCAGCGATCTGCACTCAAGTCTCAAATACGACTGAGGAATGCATGGTGCATTATAAAGTGAACTCCACATCCAGTGAGTCGTGATTTTTCTTTCCTCCTGCAAAACCAAAACTAGAGGTTTGTTTGCAAGGACTGGATAACGATTGGTATTGTAATGCAGGTACTCGTGTAATCTTAAATAAGCAATGAACAGACAACGTGTGGAACACTACGGTTGAGTTACGGCCAATGAAATAAAGAAAGAAAGAAAGTTTATTTTGCTCTTAATGTAACTACAACACAATATTCGTACCACGTACAATATCTACAAAAAAAACATGATATGCTGCTGATAAGAGTACAATACGCTACAACTCAAAGGCGTCCAACTATTGGGCACAGGTGTCTTCCCTAGCCACAGTTGAGGGTGGTCTAGAACTCAAATCGCTACTCCAATCTGGATAGAAGCCACACCCGTAATGAATATTCTCAAGGCACAGGCACACACAAACAACCAGGACCAAACGCTTAACCTGCCCTCAGAAGCACGGTAATGCCCATAAAATTTGCACATATTTGGTGACCGCAAATAAATAAAAATACCCAAATAATTCAGCACAATTGTTTCGGACATAGCTTGCTTGAAAGTTTTAGAAACATCAGGATTATTTACAATAGCGCTTTATCTCAATTCATAAATTTTTACATTGACATGGAACCAAAGCACCTTTTAATTTATTAAATAAATCGTAGGTGTAGTCAGAAACTAAAATCAATCTCAATAGATCGACAGAGTTTTCTTAATCATACTCTGACCTAACTTTCTCATATTCTTTACCTTATAAGGGAATTGTAATAACCAATAAGTGTTGCTGCTAGCAGTAAAATATTAGTTTTATGAGTGCTCTATTTTCCGCTTTTTACCGACTGGAATCTAATAGATTTATGCATTTTATTTCCAGCCGGGTGCATTCATATTTTCATTTCCTTTTGTAATAAAATTGTTAATAGAAAGTTTATTAGAGCTCCGAGAAAATTTCTCTTGCTCAGAAAATATGAATACTTGATTAGTAAGGAAATTAACAGTTCATTTTTTTATTCCAAGCGGTAAACTTTATTCTCTTCAAGTAATTTAAGGTCTTTCTTATGAAAGGACCTACTTGGACCGACAACTCAGCATACATCATACACAAGACTTTTGAACTTACATGGTATATATTTTTGTCCCAGCTTAAAAGACTAAGGTACAAAATAAGAGAATAGAGGAATATAATTATACTGTACAGAGGAATATACCGTTGAAGTTTACATATAAATGGTATTACGGGATAAAATTAACTCAACAACTCGTTTACAAAATCAATATGTCGGGTAAGCTGAAAAGTTAAGCCTAACTCTAGTTAAAATCAGACTATTAGTCCCAGAGATTAGCGGCTTCAAACAAACAAATAATAAAACTCAAAAAATTGATGGTTTAAAAATTTAAATAACAAGATAACGATGTAAGTACTTACCTAAGCTAAAGTGAATGTCTATCTAACCAAAGGTTTTTGTTAACAATTCTACAAGGAGCTATCTCTATAATGAAATGAAAAAAAAAATCTGAACTGAAACTATTGTATTAAAGAGCTATATGGCGAGTAACCTACTAACATACATAAAAATATGAGTAAATCTATCTAAAGATCGCTCGTCTGTGTCGTGCCTAGGTCAGCAACCTGCTGCGTGTCGTGGTTTACGCTCCAAATGTCCTCTCATGCAGAGAGAAGGCCACCGCACTGGGCGCAGGGACAATGCTAAATTGCGGCTAAATACCTGTCCGGATAATGCATGTATAAACTGTGTAGGTACCCACTCAATATAGCTCTATCTCTCCAAAGCTTTATAAATAAAGTTTTAGTTCATAGTTTGGTTAATTCGGTATCCAGCATGTGGTTTATGTACAGATGAACATCTATAAAATATTCCGTTAAATCAACCATATTGTATGAGTATAATAATAATAATATGTGTATACTAAAACACATATAAAACAATCGGTGGTCACTAAGTTGTACTGTTAATAAGCATCAAAGACACAGTTGCTAATAAACAGTTCAACGTAGAATGATCCCTCAACAAGTTTAATTAAGGAGTAATGACCCGAAATTTACCCGATTATGCAACCCAATTTACTCGGAATTCAAAATACCAAACGTTCGAATATTACAATAACATTGTCATGTTGCAATAATTGTCGATACGTACGGATATGTTGATATACAAATGATAGGTAGTTTCGATTTTTATCAAGCAGCCAGCAACGTTGGAACGCAACAAGTTGTGAAGAAATAATCATAACGTTTTATAAAAACAATGTTACAAAAATAATTATATTCTATTGCAATATTGAAAACAATAACTGTTACGCTAATCTCATTCGTTGCTTTTAGGCGGTGCAACTGCACAAACATGAAGATAGGAATTTTCGATGATTTGAATATAATAATGCTATTATGTATAAGTTCGATCGAATATAATTATAATTATATACATAATTAGATCACTTCAATTGTTATCTACTTCAAATTTATTGTCAGTAACAGATAAAAACTGAAAGTCAACTAATAATAATTATTTGTAAATTGTAGAAAATATGCATAGGATTGTCAAATGAAAAATCTATGGTTGACGTTAAGCGAGATTTTGATAGAAGTAACCCCAAATACCAAATAAGTGACAGCAATACCGAATTAACACTCACGCTTTAATCAATTTTATTCGCATATTTCATCGCTCCACTGATTTCAACGAGCCATAAAAATGCCTATTGACTTCAATTAAATACGTGCGAGCAAATACGTACTACGAGTTTGAATTTGTTCGAATAACATTTGCACCTTTATGTCTCTGATTTCTCAATTCGTCAGTTATGTTTCGACATGGGCAATTGTAAAGTCTATAGCCAGCAATCAGCTTGCTGTATGATGGTTGTAGTTGGAGTTTTACACGTGTGAGGGTGACCTAATAAGTTGTCGAGTAAATGGAAAGGTGGGGCCAGTAGGACTGGACCGGTTTAGTTATCCTTGTGTTAAGCGTAACTGAGCTAGTGGCTTGTCTGCGTGGTAGAATGCGGACACTGCCCACACCCCAGGGACCTTGCTCAGCAGGAAGTGAACGAGAGCAACTTTTTAATTCCAATTATCACTTTTTGTTGCTATGTCATCCCATAGGTGCTTCGAGTGTATGCTGCCAATATAATTTGGTCGTGTTTTCGGATTAAATTTGTCATAGTGGAACACTGAAATGGAATGGAAATAGTTCTTTGTTATTTCTAGTACCTTCAACTTTTTTACACAGGCAAATCAACCCAACTAAATAATTTAGGTATCTTTATTTAATTTTACATGGATAGTTCATATGTTCACAATAATATATTTAGTAGTAGGTACCTACATATACGCACAATGCTTGATGAAAATCAATTAGCAGTTTACTAATGGAAATGTTTTTTTGGTGTGGTTATTGTTATTCCTATGTAGTTTACCAATGCGATGCAAGAAGTTTATGGATCAATTCAAATACCTAGTGATAAATCAATTGAATCAAATATCAGATTTCATGTGGATTCAAAGAACTCATTCATGGTGTAGGTACCTACTACAATCGCGATACATATTATGTGAATTTCTAATATCTCTATAGCATAAAATTAAATAAGTCAGTATATTCATTAAATACGAATTGTATTTAAAAAATGAAATATCAATCTATGCAATTATAATTTATATTGAGTCTTTAATTATTTTTTTTCAATCAAGTCCGTGCCAAATATTTGTTTTACGTAGTAACTATAAGGAACTCAATTAAAACAAGTTTGGTATTAACTACAAAATAATGCTAAATTTATTTACAAGTTTGTGTTTGCAAAACGCATTTCCATTCGTGAATCCATCGTTTTAACAAAAAACCATCAACACAATTAATATACACAATATCACAGCAAAACAACAAAGAAATGCTTTCAGAGCACTCGAGCACTAGCGGCGCTTGTCCCGATGTCTCGACGATTCGACTGACACATGCACTACGTAGTTAACGCGTCAGCTTAACAAATTGCCGAGGCTTCCCTATCTATAGGTTCTAAACTTTGTGGAACGAGTAGGTGTAGCCATCGGGCGCACGGTTCAGGCTGAATTTGCCAGGAGGGAAGAACCGGGATGGCGGCGGCGTCGTAGGCTCGTAGTACTGCTGACGAGCGGGCTGCGAGAATTGCTGGGGCTGTGTATACTGCTGGGGCTGTGTATACTGCTGGGGAGCATTGTATTGCTGAGATGACTGTAGTCCACTGTACTGGGCTTGCTGTACTCCGGGGTAGATGTTGTTCGACTGGTACTGCGGCTCGGGCTGGTACTGAGTTTGTGGTCGGTACTGGGGTTGAGACTGCGCTTTGTATTGTTGCTGAGGGGCGGAATAAGTCTCCTTCTCGTATAACTCGGGATGGTATTGTCCGTCGTCTTCGTTGGGCTTGCCGCCGTAGTTACGTGGGGCTGCGGGAGCGGTGTACTGTTGAGGTGCACTGTACTGTGGGGCTTTGTAGTCCGGAGAGTTGTACCGAGGGTCGGGAGTGTAGCCGGGGGTGGGCGCGGCCGCCTGAGGCGCGGTGGGAATGTGGTCGCCGCTGGCTTGGAATCCGTTCTTGCCGGCGACGTAGTTCACGGTCTTCCTCTGACCGCTGTCGTCGATGTAGGAGTAGCTGCCGCGTCTGTTGCCCTCGGCATCGGTCTCTTCCTTGAAGTTGATTCCATCCTCCTGTTGGTAGGCGGCACCGAAGGCTCCGTCCCCGCTGAGGTATCGAGCTTCCTGCACGATAGCCGCCGTTTTCGGGTCACCCGCGTATTTCGGGACTCGTCTGCCACCGCCTTCTTGCTGACACGCAACCGTCGCGACCACAGCCGCACATACTAAGAGCCTGTACATTTCGACTAAATGTGCACTGCTCGCGTGAAAGTAACAAAGTGTATCTTACCGGGTGGGTGAACTCGTTTTATACGAAGAGTGAAGGCCTTGACGTGTATTGGAAGGGCCCGCGGGTGCGACCGCGAAAATCTTATATGTGCTTTATAGTAAATTTCTCGTTATATGGCCTGTGCATAAATCTAGGAAGTGACATTAAAGAAGTGCTGATGAGTGATCGTCCCTTGAAATGTAAATCAAACCGGTTTAAATGTCACAGAAGAAAAACAAATCTTAGTAAAACTATGTAGCTGTGTATGCAAAGCTGATAGTGCTGATATGGCCTTAACCTAATTTTGATTATTTTGCAATATAAATTTTTTTATGTTGAATGTATCTGAAAGATGTCAAAAAAAGAGTTCTGAGAGGCAAATATGCTATCCCTGAGGACCGAATGTCCTGTGATAACTTTAGCGTATTTGTATGTTAATTAATAAACATGCAATATTATAATAAATAAGCATTTCGATTTTTAATTGACTTAGTCCAAGCTAGGCAAGAATATCCATCTTATGATAAGCTTGTCCACTTTTCCTTGTTGTATTATTGTATATTGTATTTAGATAATTCACCATTCACAGACAAATGTTCAACAGAAAAGTTTTCAGTATAAAAGCTCTCTCCACAGTATTTTCACGGGTGTGACATGGAGTGGCACCGGATCTTGTCTGTATAGATGAATTTTATGTATGGAGTGTTATCTGTAATAATGGCATTTTAATCGTTATAACTCTTCCTTTATGAACAACCTTGAAATTCCTTAAAGGAGATTTAGTGATCATGGCATGGCTGCAATGCAAATACATTTAAATCTGCAATGGGAAAATTCAACTGTTTGTTCTTTTGTTTGAAAAAACAATAAAGCTACTTAGATAAGCAAATGTGATTTTCGCAACGCCTCACGTTAAGTCATCCAAGAGCATACAAAGGTAATTAATTAAATAGCGGTTCTTTCAGCTATATTTTAATGACTTAAGCTAGGCTTAAGTACAACATTAATTAGTAAATATCGTGAGACTATATTATTAATTGTGTTTAGTGACAAAATGTTAAGCAACTTACTGTTTTTGTACTTGCTCCCAAATATTGCGGAATGGTAATCTATGTTGTATTCAAATAGTCGTATTCACGTATTAATAATAGTTAGCGCTTTATTATATAGTTATAAAAAAAGCGGGAGAGATTTCTTATTTGATTTCTTTTTTTTTTTCTCTGAAGATACCAGTCTGATTAAAAAAAATATTTTTGAACTGAATAGTCACATTTATAAAAGATAGTATAGGCTAGGTATATCTAAATTTAAACTTCTCAACATGCCCTAAATATTTATCTTTGTTAAGCGAGTCGGAAGCGCTCCTAAAAATCCTTAAACCGCGTTCTGTAAAAATATAGATCTTTACTCAATCTAAATTAAAGTCCGGGATAGAATATACCTAACTGTTATACATAAATCACAATAAGATATTTATTGAAGAAAAATAATGCAAATTCAAACAGTGATTTACGAGCATGTATGCTTACGAACAAAAGTTACTTCTCCATCAAAAAGAAAAAAATTATGAAGATGACCATTGTTCTTTATATATTCTATATCAATCGGATCTATAGTTTAAAAGATAATGGAAAGTTAAAAAATATATACCACGCGATAACTTAAGAGCGGCACGGGGTTTATATTTTACTTTTTGGTAACATCAAATTAAGGTAATTTTGAAGGGTTCATTTAATTTTGTAAATTATCATAATACTTATTTATTTACTACTAGTGGACGCCCGCAGCTTCGCTCGCGTAGAATTAGACCCATTAACGACGTCTGCCCGCGTTCGGGTTGCTCACATGACTTCAAAAACGGCAAAGTTTCATACTAACTTTGCACCCCCGTTTTACCCCCTTAGGGGATGAATTTTCAAAAATCCTTTCTTAGTGCTCCCCTACGTTATAAAAGGAACCCCTGTGCAAAATTTCAAGTTTCTAACCCATATAGTTTAGGCCCTGCGTTGATATGTCAGTTAGTCAGTCAGTCAGTCAGTCAGTCAGTCAGTCAGTCAGTCACCTTCTCCTTTTATATATATAGATAGAAGATAGATTTGTTGGTTAGTCTGCTTTTGCGACCACTGGTAGTTAAGTGAGAAATTGATATAAAAAGTTGCTATGATATTTTTAACATAATAATTTACCTACATGTAGTACGTACTATATACACTCGTATATACACAATATATACACACGTACGTACTATGCACACATAGTACATGCTACATGTAGGTTTGGAACGTTTCAGCGTGTAACTTAAATGCAAGGTCCAGTGCAGTGGTGTTCAATTGACACTCCTCAATCGAAACTGGGTCAATCGTAACATTCGTTACTGATTGATTGACGTTCATCTGGCATAAGGTTGGAAATCGGATAGATCGCTTTTGGCAAAATTGATGCATATGTGCTTTAGAATACACACACCACACCACACCACACACACACAACGCGCTCATTCACACACATACAATTAAACATATGTATAGGTATATAATTTAGGCATAATTTATGCTCATCACATTACTAATAGTTAAAAAGGAGTTCATTTGGATGTAAATTAAATGAATAACTTACATATAAATGTTGTCTTCTTTACCAACTAAAGTATAGTTAAACGAATTCTAGAAAATAGTCAACTGATCTTTGTAACATGCTTTCCATAGAAAAAAAATTTTTTTGTCAATAGTATTTATTTTCAATAATACTTATTAAGTAAGTGAGAAAATGTCACTTATGTGGATCCTTATATAAATAAATTAAATTTAAGCTGTTTTTTTATGAATGAAAGAGAATCCTCCTTTGTTCATGACAACTGTAACAGACATTGAACAAGACTAATGAGTCTTGTTAAATCAATAACAGATCGTTACTAATCTTAGAAGCTTTACATACCCTTTGTTGCTTGCTCTAGAAGAATGTAACCAGAATGTTGTATTGTTAATGTTATTATTAAAAGTTACACAATTTTATTGCTATGTGTAAAAAATTCTATATTCAGGTTCGTAATTTGCCGTGTCTGTGCGTACAGACACTCGATTAACACGTGGCTGTTAACCTCGCGACGACTTGCATAAACTGTTGCATGCGAATTAGTTTACTTTACGTTATATTTATGAATCTACATAGTTGATAATTTAACTATCTTGTTAATTGCATGCAGACGTAAGAGTCGTGTACATAGCGGTTCGAATACCATTCTTTTGAATGATCGAAGCGTCTAACCCGTAAAGTATCACTGAACCAGTAATAGTCACGGTAATACTTACGGGTTAAACGTTAGGTTTTACGGCAACTATTGAGTTCGAGTTTTCTCTGAGTACGTGAAGGGTTAAGATTAAGATTACGAGTACTTCTCTCTCTGGTTCACAACGCTGGCTTAGAGAGAGAAGAGCTTGTAATCCGATACCTCTACTCCTCTTTCGCAGCGCTGTGGGTGATCCTAAGTGTGGGAATTCGGATGTAAGGATCATCCTTCTATCCGGGCAAAAGCTTGTACTCTCGTGGCTTGAAACATTACTAACTGATCGCCATGATTAGAAACATACATCAATAAACACAATAAATATTTTTATATCTATTTGCATGCTGCTCTGGTCTCAACTAGAGTTTGATAGGTGCTAGTGGTAAAATTTCTTCAACGGTTCCGTGCTTCGGTGTTCACTTTAAGTCGTCGGTCCTGGCTGTTTTCGTCAAATAACAGTGGAGCAATGCCTTAGAGGGGCCTACAATTTCTGTTATCGTCAATGTTGACGATGATAATGATGGATACTATCAACTGCAATACATTTTTTAACGTAAGTACGTAGGTGGACGGTCTAATGAGTTTCCTGATGGCATTATGAAGCTTCTTAGCACTGCGAGAACGTATTTCCTGTTGTTGACTACTTCCTTTGCGGTTTTTTACCGCTTTATGCATTTAAATCGTGATAAATGTTTGAGTCAATGTTTTGAAAATCGTGTATCAATTGCTTTTCACACTTGTTTTAGAATACGAGTATATTGTTTCAAAATTATCATCATAGATTTTAGGTAATAAGTAATATAGAGAATACTCAAGTGTTTCCACAACATTGTTTTCAATTGTGTGTAAGGGTAATCTGCAATGGTCCTGCGTACTGTAGCATTATTCTCCACATTTTTCTGATAAAATGTGTGATGGTGATGACTAAAATGTTAAATCATCTCAACAGTTGTGTGCCAACATGCGTGTTGTTCTTCGTAATTCCTTAAATCTCCCACTCTTGCTCCTATTACGTTGCAACATTAACCTTTTACGTAGATCTGCGGCCGCACGCATAATTTGTAATAACTTTGAGAAGTAACTATGATTTAAAGCATTTGGTATTATCTGTCTAAATCCGTAGCGCAAGCTCAGACGAGGCCATTTTTAATACACTTTTATTAGCGTGGTATGTATGTATGTATGTAACGGAATTTTTGAACGTGAAATTTAACTACTTCAAAATTTTGGGTTTAGTTGAAACTTTGCACACTTGTCAAGGACCGATGACAATGTAATAATTTAAATAATTTGACCCATTGTTCTGATCATGATCTTAGAGATCAAAGATTTTTAAAACGCTAAGCTCGGTTATCTACAAAAGCGTGTCTTTTTAAGCGTGTCTTTTCGTTATAACAACTGGTTTTAACAAGGCCCGGGTTTCTTATAGGTGTGATAGAAAAAGGATGGCAACACAATAAAATAATGGATTTATGGATTGTTCCTCATGGTAAATAGGCATATCATAATAAATAATAATAATATTATGATTTTAAAGCGCATACATACCGTAACATCATTTTTATTTTATCTGACGCGAACCTACCAGACTTCTTGAGAAAGGCATTCTAAAGTTAATAAATTTTAAAAGTTAATAAATTCCAAATTAAATAATTTGGTGCTTAGACCTCAGAACCGATGGCACCGCGCTCGTCCCCCCGAACGCAGCGGGTTCAAACTTTCACGATCATAGATCGAATAAAATTTCTTATTGATAAAATTATAATAAACGAGTAACTGTAACAATACATTATTTTATCTCCTCTTGTAAAGCTCACCTAAGTTAAGCTACCCACGGTTCGAATACCAACGTCGGTTAATGAATTTACGAGTACATAAACCGCATGGAAAGGTCGCCGGTCTGGTTGCCCGTAACCAAGGTCTCGCACATTTGGTATGCAACCGGCTATTCACTTCCGTCGAGATAGATTGTGATTTACTTACACAAACTCACTTTTTCTGTCAATTCGATTTTAATAGTAATTAATTACACGGAATATTTAATGAATTGTGTTTATCAGTGCTTGTAACCGTTGGTCCCAGTTGGAACAGTTGGATATCAAATAAGCCTTTGGTGACATGCGGGTGACCTAAAAACTTCCGACCATAAGATTCACCACTAACTCCTCTATCAAGTCATATTAGGACGTAGTACTTGTACTATTATTATTCTGTGGACGTAGTAAGAAAATTCTTGCTCTGCATACTCACCAGTCGGTAGCATGGTATTTTAGTTCTATGTTTTCGACATAGTCATAGACATAGGCTATTTCGACGTCATACATACACATGAGAAACAAACCAAGAATAAATATAATTTAATATATAGTTTATTAGTAAAGTTTACGTCCCTTAATATATAATTTTTATGGATTAAGATAGCAGAAGAGCATGCAGAACCACCCATTGGCTGCCATGACCATTGGTATTGTAACTTAATGTATTATAATACTAGCTTGTACCCGCGGCTCCGCCCGCGTGGTCAAAGGGAATTAACAATGAATGATTTGTCAATCATATTTGTGGTGGTTAAATAGTGACAATTCCACGATTAAAAGATACTTAGAGGGACCAGAGGTAATGCTGACCGCAGATAAAGTGTACGTAAACTGACTTACTGGAGCTTTAAGCTAACTTCAATAGAAGTGTGCTGGTGAAGATTGATGCAGGATCCACCGATCCTGCTTACGTATACAGGCAATACTAACGCGGAGAGCACATATACTCGTAAGTGTGATTTGTTTTCCAAATGGGTGTGATTTTTTCTTTTGAAGTGTTTCCAGCCATACACGGCTTGAGACACAGAACAGAGCACTATTTTAATACGCTACTGTAGACGATATTATATGTCTTATGTCTTTCCATTTGGGGATAGAATGCTAGATATAGATATAATAAAACATTCTGGGCATTGGAACATGTGGCTTCAGAGGACACACCTTTACCATATTAATTTAAAACCAAAACAACAATTTATCCAGCTCGAATTCAAAATTCAATTCAATTTATTAGTTGCCTAGGATTTAATTAATTTACATGGATCATTTGTTAGCGAAATTCAGAACTTGCTAATGAATTTTACCAACGCCATCTATTAACAACATCCGGAACTAAATATCTAGCAAATAACAAAACATCGATATCTTCCCATGGGAATGTTTTACCGCGGTAAAAAGTAGCCTACGTCACTCTCCATCCTCCTCACTATCTCCACACATAAAAACCATACCAAATAATAGCTTCGTTGCGACGTGAAAGCCGGACAAACAAACAAACAAACAAATAAATAAACAAACACACTTTCACATTTATAATATTAGTATGGATATACCATTGATTGTAACTGACTTTGAACTAGATTCAAATAGGCACTGGGAAAGAAACAGTTATTCTGTTGATACGCAAGTAAGCAATTCATTCAGTTATTGCTAAAATATATGGCTTTTGTTAGCTTAGTATGAGAGAGAGAGAAATAGGTAACAGAGGTTGAGGTGTTAATTTTTTTTTTTTAAACATTATTAAGCAGGTCATTCTGGGCGATGTAAGAGCAGATAACGTTATTTCTAAATTATGAAGTACAGTTCAGTAAATAAAATAAAAATGAATTACCTAAAACTAAGGATAAGAGGACCTTAGCCTTCGCGGCGACATTAACTCTATCTGTGTCCTCTATCTAATTAACATTTAGAGTGCTCAGAGGAACAGATTGTGATACCTCTTGCCCAAAAATGTCGTGGGGCGTATATTATAAGTACCGTCTTCGTTGTTGCTCCACTACCTAAAAACCTTGTTAACCTTAGTTTAAAAACAGGTATTAAGTCATTTTGATTTACATTTTGCTCAACAATGAGACTAGAAAAAGTTGTAGATGGTGAAAACGGGTTAAAAATAAATAATAATAAACTAAATTAGTCGCTGAATTTATCAGATTATTATCGGGTATTGTCCCTGATCGTAGAATTATTGTTATTGTTATATAAATAATAATATGTATGTATTTAGTAAGAGGTGGATGTTACTACAAATTATTTCGTAAATTCCCTTTTTCCATTTATTCCTCGTATTTCTTTAGAAAGCCCTATCCCTTCCTGATTAATTTTATCTGTGTCCGCAAGGTCTGCGCGATGTTCCATTGCCGGACACTGAATTTGTTCGAATGAATGTACCTTCCGTGGTCACTCGAAAGATAAGTCATTCAACTCAAATTGAAATAGCGTTTGTAATAATTTTTTCCTTTTCGAAAGATCCGGGTACTTGACTAAACATGAACTTTTTAGGAATCAAAACATACGTAATAATAAAGCAAATTTTAATTAGGTATAGAGCTGTCAAGTTTATACCTAATACCACGGACTACATTACTAATCTATATTATAAAAATGAATCGCAAAATGTGTTGGTAAGCGCATAACTCAACAACGCCTGGACCAATTTGGCCAATTCTTTTTTTTTAATGTTCGTTGAAGTTCAAGGATAGTTTTTACGGGGAGAAAAATTTGAAAATTCATCCCCTAAGGGGGTAAAACGGGGGTGCAAAGTTAGTATGAAGCTTTGCCGTTTTTGAAGTTAGTGAATGTGTAACGCGAGCGAAGCTGCGGGCGTCCACTAGTTGATTAATAATTGAGTCTTGTTCAAAGTCAGTCACAGTTGTCATGGGTGGCAGCGGATGGGTGGTGCTGCAAGCTCGTTTGCTATCCTGTATCCATAAAAAAAAAAATACTAAAGCTAATACTATGAGCTTATTGTAGTTAGTAGCTTAAATGCATAATACTAAGAGTTAAATCAATCTGAGACCCAAGAATGGTTGATTTTAATATTTCATTTGAATTTTTCGTTTTTATTTTTGCTGACACCTTATGTCCAAATTACTCCGTAGGTCTCGCTGAAAATCAGTTCTGTTTTTTAGCTTATATGCTGAGTGAGATCTTTTTTGTGCAAAGTGCTGCAGCACAAAATGCTGTTATCATGTTTAAATAATGTATAGGTTTGTAAATTAAGCATAAGTAATATTTTTTTCTGTTTTTCACTTTTTGTCTTATATGTATATGCTAAATAAGTATATTTATGTATCTTTGATCTTATGTATCTCTTTGTGCTGTTGTGATTTATGTAAATAAATAAATAATTCATTCATTCATTGTATTTATTATTATTCGATCGATTTATTCGTCAGTAAATAAAATTATACGGTTAGGTACAAGAGAAGGCTAGTTTTCTATGCTGACTTCAAATACTAAACTGGACAGCATCCTTTGTTTTCCGAGGCAGTTGTGTAGATACATCTATATTTGTCCCTACGCTCATTGAACTAACTAGGAGCGAAAATCTTAGAGTAGTGGACAAAAACTACGCAGAGACTGGGCGCGCCCTCAGCTTTTGTTAACAGTAGCACTAGTTTGACAAAAAAAGAAGTAAAAAGCTCGTTACAGAGCTGTTGTTGTATAGAGCCTTTTTAGTACCTACTCAAATCTTATCCAATAATATACCTAATATACCTATCATTGGAGTACAAATCGTGAAGACAATCGCTAAGCCTTGTCGTAGACCTTCAGGTGTCTTGAGAACATTCGACACTGAGTTGGCCACTAACCCCTCCACCAATCCGCATTGGGTCAGTGTGATGGAGTATGCTCTAGACCTCCCACAGATTTGACTGTCTATGGGCTGCAGCTTGGAATTCAAAATAGTTTTGATGTTATATTTACTGCAAGTCTATAACGTCTCAATCATGGTGGCTCAGTGACAAGGTTGAAATAAAAAAAATTCGGCTAGATAACAGTGAAGCGTTGCGAGCGTGATTAATATTAGATACTTTGTTGGTTACCTACTACTTCTGTAGTTTGTCTAATCTTTGGTGAAGTGAAGTTGTCCAATCCAGTTAAAGCGGAGTCATTTTAGAATGGACGGCTTTGGAGTCATCAATGATAATATTTTATTCAAATGGTTTCATAAGCATCCAACTGTGCCCAGTGACCTCATCAGATTTATTTCTCAAAGAGGAAGAGGATTATCCTTAAACTAGTCAACCATGGAAGAAACATACATCGTTGCCACAAACAAATTTATAAATTTATTCGCACGTTCATTGAATAATTCAAATATTTTTAGATAACAAAATTAAGTTGGGCAAACTCCTGCCTAAGTATAGAATAAGAAGGCGCAGATTTTCAAAACTTTTGAATAACCTTCGTGTTAGTACTCAGCTAACTACTTATAAAGTATTTGCGTGCATTAAACACGTTTTTGTACTGAGTTACTCCATCCGCTTATTTGTGTTTTTCAAAATTTAATAATTTTATCACTAATAAAGTAATTACAGTTAATCACTTTCCTTATTTGTGTAACTTTATTCTTTAGTATCAGTGTAGAAGCCATGCAATACAATTACAATCTATTGTCATTCTACTGGCTGGCTAATCTTCACATCTATAATTGTGCACCCACATTAAATAAATGATTAATGTCAATTATTTATGTTTTCTTTATTCTTATTCTTGCTAACTATACCCTACTACTAGTAGTAGGAGAGATACAGTTACAAAAGGAAAGTACTGTGTTAAGAGTTTTGTTTTTTTTTTTATTTGTCTCTAAAATTATCCACTGATTTGGGTCGTCTGTCTTTACGTATTTTATTATATTACTAGCTGACCCCGCAAACGTTGTTCAGCCATATGAAATGTCAAAGTGACGCGACACTTCATGTTAATGATAATTTATACAAAAATACTAAAATTATGTTTAAAAAACATTTTCCAGTGGAACAAATTGTGAATCTAAACCATTCTAGAATCCCCTTGAACACACACAAAAAATTTCATCAACATCTATCCAGCCGTTTAGGAGGAGTTCACTGTCATACACACGTACCTACACAAGAAATATATAATATTAAGATGTAACGTATTTTTATTTTGAATTTGATACCTACTATATTTTTTATTCAAACCTCAATTCGATTGTACACTGGGTAATACGTCCAATATACCGAATTTTTAATTTACCTAATGCAAGCATACTTCCAGTTTAAACGTAAAGTCAATTGATGAAGTTCAGTTAATAAATCTTTTCATTTATAATTGTATTGTATCTAATAGAATAACCTCATGAAATATTTTTCCTGAATTTATAAGCATAATTTCCTGTTCAATCTTCTCATCCATTTGCAAAATCCTTATAAATGCAAACGTTTACTAAACAAAGGAAGCCCACCAAAGAAAAATATTTGCTGAAAAAGAGAGAATCGTAAAAAATCATAATAGATTCTCACCATGAATGAGTATTAAATGCGTAAGTAATTAAACAGCATTAATCACTAGGTTTTTCCTAGTTAGAAAGAACCTACATTAAGAAAGACTGTGACATTCTACGGGAAAGTTTAGAAACATAACTGTTATTGCGTGTCCATAGCTGTGTCGTGTATTAAAAGTTTTCAACAGGTGTATTTTAAACCATAACAGCCTTATTTGCCATATTCCAAAATGAATACAAAAAAATTGTATTAAAGAGACAATATATATCGGGGCTACAGTCCAAGGGTAAATAAAGGCTTTTTCAAGGATAAAAAATAGCAATGGATCATGCAGCACCGCCAAGTGATTGACTCTGTAGTGATTGAGTCTGCTGCATAGTGGGCAAATAACGTATCTTTATTTTAGGGATTTTGCGATAGCCAAACATAGATATAAATCTCGAAACAACAGCTTGAGATAATAAATATCAACTCGACTTAAAAGAAAGCAATGCCTAACAAACACATAATAGCCGGGTGTCCGCGAGCGTTAAAAGAAATCATAATTAATCGTTTCATTCCACGCCCGCTCGTCTTAATAGAGAGCTTCCCGCTTTCGATGTTTTCTCAGCGACGTAATAAATTAATCTCCATTGCCAGCTTCACCGAAGCCTCACAAAAAAAAACAAACGAAACAATGAAACGACTCAACTTTGGTCTAATATAACTTCTTGCGGCCGTACTATGTTCATCGCGCAAGCTTGCTTATCCTGGATAAAATGTATTCTTTCTAACATTTTTCTACTTATTTACCGACTAGGTTAGTAGTCCGTTTTTATTGCGAATAGTGGTAAAACCTATTTGCTTCGCCGACTCGCCCTTGAGAGCTCAGCTAAAAATCATTAGTAGTAGAAAGAATTCATTCAAAAAGTCCCTTACTTGTAATATAACGACATGCAAGCTTCTTGTGCAACAATTTGTTTCTGTTTAGAAAAAAAATCCTCAAGCATCTACTACATTTGACCTAAGTGGCGTGTACACGAGAAGGGTAGGTACGTACTGTCCTGATAGACACGCAACCTGTAATTACTGGCGTGTTATATGAAATTGCATTTAAGCACTTCTGGAATTCAACTGTTTCAACATAAAACATCTAAGGAGTGGTAAAAGAGTTTAGTGGCCAACTAGAGCTTGTAGGCAAGCTCTTGTTGGCCAATAAACCCTAAGCCAATCCACATTGGAGCAGCGTGGCGGACTGCCTATGCTCCAGGCCTTGACAGTTGTAAGATGATCACATTTCCTCGCCTACTCGAGCGGTCCGGGTTCAAATTCAAGCGGCACGCACCAATGACTTTTCTAAGGTATGTGCAATTTAAGAAATTAAATAAGTATGTTTTTCCAACACCGCAACAAATGCTTTAGAACATTATTCATTCTACCGCTACCTTCGTTGGTACTTCGCATTCAACTTTGACTCACAAACTAGACAAAGCATTTTTCTGAAGTACAACCATTTAAACTTAGTGGCCGGTACGCACGCTAGGAACTATCTGAATAATTTATAACGGAAAATGAATGTAAGTTGTCAAATGTAGTGCAATAGCGTATAACTTGAGAGGTGAATGTAGACATTTTTTATTTCGCTTAAAAGAGTTGTTTAAATACATGGTCCACGACGAGATATTGCAGTAAACAGTGACACTGACGTAATTTATAGACTGCAGTGTTTCTGTTGGACACGAAGTATGAATGCTTATTTTACTATCATAGTTTAAAAGATATGGCGCGAGGTCACAACTCACGAGGCCACCATTTATTTTGGAGAATATTAAATTCGTTACTACTATTACTCTATTCCTAAAAATGCATTTAGGAATAGAGTAAATTTTTAAAGAAAATACATTTAAGATATGTAATAGTTCTTCAAAACTTAAAGGACTTTTCCATGATGATAATACAATGCACATTTTCTACAGTCTTTCAGTAAAAGTTCGCTTTAAAGTTTTATTCAAAGGAATATATTAACGAGATAGGAATTAGGAGAGTCTACATGAGTGAGTGTTTCGTATTTGCAGTCATGTGTGTACTGGTCTTAAGACGCCATGAAATGGATGGCAGGAAATATTGATTTACGACCCTCGATACAGAAATGGAATAAATTGGAATATTAATTCCGCATGACAATGGTTGCAAACAAATTAAAGTGTGCCAGATGTCTTTCTCAGATCCATTTCCCTCTTTTTATTTTAAATGGAGTCATCCGCCTCAATTTGATTTTAGTTATCCTGTCTTTGATATTATACCTACTTAAGTTTGTATGTAGACCTATTGGGCTAGCCTAAAGTAATTATTGAAGTGGTAGTTGTAACTGCTATTAGATATAATGTTAATGGATTTATAATATTAGTTCATAGTTTGTACATTTTAATACGATTTGTTTGTCTCATATACCCAGGACTTTATAATATGTCTGGAGTAAGTTTATTTTTTGAGTATATATATAAATGGTTTACTTAGTTTCTCTTGTTTTCCCAATTTTAACAGCAGGTATTCAATTAAAAAAAAATATTTAAGAGTTCACGGGATATTTCCCCCGGAGAGTTCACTCTCTTTGAATGCTTTGAATTTGATTTTTTAAAATTCTCTGAAAGTTTGTGAAGATGTTTGGATCTTTGTCTCACTGAATGCTGTAAATACAAAAAAATACACGTCTTTGAATAAAAGGCGTACTTATTTTCAATAACTTTTCTATGTGAACTTTAATGGGTAATGTACCTATTGGTTATTTCATTGGCAACTAATAACGAAACTTCTGTTAGGTTTATCTAATTCCACGCAAGCGAAGCTGCGAGCGTCCACTAGTTTTTAATATGTTTGAAATAATGCTGAGTATAGTCTTAACGGAATCTTTAAATTTCTACTTAAACGTCAGGCGTGCTCATAAATTGTACGCACAATTTTCCGCAATAAACAAACCGTTATTTTAATTACACAGGCTCATAATGAACGCAGAGGGCAGACACGGAATAAAATTACATTATCTCATACGTGGCGTGTTGTAAGTAAAATGTACGTAAACATGTTAGTACTATAATCCAAATTAAGTTAAAAGCGATTATTCTGTTAAAATCAAGTAGGTACTTATATACTTTTTTAACCCACTTAGAAAGCAGGGCGATATTTATTTTATTGAAGCTTATTTGTAGAGCCTAATATAAATACAAACAGAAGGATGTATTAGGATTGCTAGTAGTGGACACACACAGAAAACACATCCATGACCCGAGTACACACATTTTTCTGTGAAACAAATATCTGCCCGGACGGGTTTCGAAACACTGTTCATAAGTCAAGGAAACTCACTATCATGTTACGGATTGCTAAAAATTCCAAAATAATATTACAATATTAAATTAACAGAGAAATAATTTTACTCTGGTTATGTGTTTTCCGTGTGTGTCCACCGAAATATAACTACGGGCAAACTTAACTTACATTTTCCCGTACAATTTCGTAGATATATCACATTGTCATATACCTAGGTAGGTTAGCGTTAAATCTGTGACCTAATGATCTAGGGTGACGTTAGTGTTGTTAGAGTGTTATCTTCCAGCTGGGTTAATAACTACAACAACATAATCATATTGATTAAATTAAAGTACATATTTCTCTGTGATCTTCTTTTACAGCAAAAATTATAAATGACCTGTTCGTGCCAATACTTTTCCTTTTGAGTTTAATAAACCATACTTTCTCACCCATAAAAGTCGCTATTCATATTAGGTACCTGCCAATCTAAACAAAATTATCCTTGATCTATATAATAACGCTTTTAACTAATTCCATGCTCCTGACATGTACTACGAAAATACCATTATCTCCAAGTAGAAGTGTTGGACATAAAATACTGTATAAGCACGCAACAGTCGCGTGAGGGACACTAATTTCAATTAACATGTAATACAGGCACAAATATTAAACATCTTTTTTTCATAATTCCAAATAAAATGTAGTCAAACCTTCGATCCAAACTTTAAAAAAAAACGGATTGGTGGATGGGTTAGTGGCCCATTCAGTGTCGCATATTCTAAGGCCACCCGAAGATCTTGAAAAAAACCGGGACCGTCGGCTTAACGTGCCCTCCGAAGTACGGTAGCGTCCATGAAATTTTGCCACTAGCGGTCACCCATCCACAAACCGACCACGCCCGTCGTTGCTTAACTCTTTCGATCACATTGAATCGACGCGAACCATTGGGCTATGGACGCTCCTTAATATTAGGTATATAATATGTATGTATATATACAATATATAATTTAGTTTCATTGTTAATCACTCTATTACTTGCGCCTAATACAGAGTTTTTCGAGCATAAATCTTAGAACATAAATCCTCACAGTAACAAATCTGACATTCTTATGAATTGTTTGCTAAGTCAGGCCACTGTGTGCCAGTTGGAAAGCTGCCTATTATGGAATGAACGTAACTCAGTTCAATACAATTTACTAAGCTTGTACATTCGTCCTTGTTCCATATCGCTGAGTGAGTTTAATGTAAGGTGTTAGCAAGAAACATAAATAAAATACCTATTTATTCACTAATAGGTACATATTATATTAGTGAATAAATAGGTATTTATGTTTTACCATTTGAAAAAATGATAATTAAAACACCTCATTCATTCCTATTTCTTAAGTACCTAATTGAGGAGTACCTTGGTCTGGAGTCATGCCTGTTTGCAGAATTAGATCATGCTTGCCTGTAAACTGTATTGTCGTGAAGAACATTTAAACTTCATACATTAACCTGGCGCGGCGGCGTGTTCTTCAAAGGATGTGCTTGCAATTAAACTTGAAAATTATAAGGGCTACCATGTATCCTTATGATTCCATTGTTTTACCAAACTGATGGTAAATTTTACTGCCAATACACCAGACACCAGATATTTTGCAGTGTTGACGTAGTACCTACGTCTTGCTCACTGCGAGTGCGTACACTCCTAAAGATGGTCATCATAATTAACTAAATCTAGTCGGCATTTCTCTGACATTCATACACGAGAGTGAGCAGGTTATCAAATACTACTATAATCTTTGTATCTGAGTGTCTTTATATATCTACATAGCAAAAACACTCAGACAAAAAGATTCACGAATTATTCAGTCACCAGGTACGTACTTTTTACACTTACAAAACTGAGTTCGAAATGCGATTAATCATTATTTTAAGAAGCGAAACTGTCTTGATTTGATGAGGTAAGAGAATTTGAGTAGCTGAGTTTAGAATATTAACAGCAAGTATAGTATAATACTTACTTGTAGGTACCCATATTTAATGCTTGGTTAGGGTAGTTAGGGTTAATAGGTGGTAGAGCCTATAGGGAACCAAATAGGTTTTATATTTATTTATTTATTTATTTATTAGAGTTAAGGCATCCTAACAACATTTCACAGATTATTATACGAATTACATTAAATGGTGTTGTGTGCCAGAGTGAAAATGTCACTTACAAGGAAGCACAACTTACACAGAGAACATGCATATTATATTAAGTTATATTATTATTATATAAGTTTCAAGTAGACAAGATAATATAGGCTCTTATTTCAGTGATAACAAAGATATTATAATTAAACATAAGATAGGAGTGCAACACATGATCATAATAGAAATTCCTAAGACATAGAAAGTAAAAATAAATTAATTTAATTATCTGCCAACCATGGATCAATTTGGTTGAAATTGATTTTAAATTTTTCTAGCGGTGTTGAAAATATTTCTAGGTTGGAGTGTAATTTAGCTATGGCATTGTGGTAAGTAAGCATGCGATGTAAGGGAGCTGAACGACCGAGATTTGTACGGCGGATGGGACATGAAAACGTTGGTCGCTTGTTGTGAGGCCTTGATATACACCTACGTGGGACAGTGAAATAAACTTCTTTTATGAGATCCGGGATTATAAGCCTGCCATTTATTAATTTGAATAAAAATATCTGGTCTGCCAGATTGCGTCTGTGTTCAAGGCTGTTCATTTTAAAGTGTTTTAGCCTCTCAGTGTAGTTGGCGCAACGGGAACAGGTTGGATCTTTGAAATTAAGATAACGTGTGTAGCCTTTCTGAATGCGCTCTAAGCGACGCACTTTACATTTGTATGAGGGATATGAAAGCTAATTGGTTCCATATAGAGTTCGCCCGGGGCAGTACCACCGCCCGCCACGGTACCTAGTACCATTTCTGCCGTGTAATAATTGTTTTTAAAGCAATTGTGGTCCGGTTGGAAAGGTGTGGATTCCGGTTACACTTCTTTAGAGGCGAGGCGACCATCTTAGTCCTCAAGGGTAGCAACACATCTTTGTCTGACTTAGAACGAGACTCCTACTAACAAGTTCTAACTGGACTATTACTAACACCAACTAACAGGACTAGCTATCACTAACAGTCCCTAGTCCTCATACCTACTAACGAACTGACCAACTAATGTTCTAATTAACTTTCTCAACTAATTGGACTAACCATCCCAGTCCCTAATTGAGTCTTGTTCAAAGTCAGTCACAGTTGTCATGGGTGGCAGCGGATGGGTGGTGCTGCAAGCTCGTTTGCTATCCTGTATCCATAAAAAAAAAAAAGGTTGTTTTTAATGGTAAGGTTGTTTTTAATGCTGGAAACAGTCGTCAAACCTTGTCGAAGACCTTCGGGTGGCTTAAGAACATTCGACACTGGGTTGGCCACTAACCCCTCCACCAATCCGCATTTGAGCAGCGTGGTGTGGAGTATGCTCTAACCTCCCGCAGCAGTGTCTGTGGGGGAGACCCGTGCCCAGCAGTGGGACGTCTATGGGTCGCAGCGACACATATTAATGAAAACAATTATGTATGTGTGGGGTAAATTAATGAACTTACCCCAAATACATTTAAATTTTTGATAACAAAAAAAATTATTTGCCCACCACTTCTAAGTATACAATTGATACATCATGCTACGGTTGTTCTTATGTTTGATTCTCTATGTGATTACATAATTATGCTATAAAGTATTGAGTATTGACATATTTAAACTATATTTTTATTACTCGTATGTACCTATTCAGTTGATTCCAGTGTTACCAACGTGAAAAGGTATATTTTTTACGCATCAACTGCAATGTTAGTGCAATATTCACGTATGAAATTCTATAGAAAAAATAATAAAAACCTAGTCCCGCGTTGTCGACGTTGTGCATCCGACATCCGCATTTTACTTGCAAATTGCTTATCCATCGATATCGGGATGCCGACAGACTATCTCATGTACATAATAGCGTGAAATTGTTCTACAGCTAGGTTGTCATTATTTTGTATTCACCGGGATAAAATATTCGCGTGAATTTATTGCATTTAGTGCGTTACCTAAGATGCTCGGGCCTTCTAAATGTTGTAAGCCGTAGTTTTTCATGCTAGAACCATTCTGATTTGATTTCCTATAACATTATAATTTGGTCTATTTATTTATTTATAATTTAAAACAAAGTCAAACGAATTTAAAACTAACGAAGAATTAAAAAAAGTTATAAAGTTATCATTATGAAAAGAAGTTATTTTCTTCAGTATACAAAAAGTGTAACTTCTTATCTTCAGCGTTATTTTAAAAGCTTTTATAATTTGTTCCAAGATTTTTAAAATTTCCCCGATTACACTAAAAATGTTTGAGTTCAAATTGCGTCCTGTCAGCGCAGGGCGGTGGCTTCCTTCACGTCGTCCTCCATACAATCGAAAAATTTCTTATTCAGTTATTTCTTGAGAAGTGTTTGGGATTTCCTTTTCGAGAAGTTTTAAGCCGGTAGTAAATTATTCCTTCGACAGGTGAGGCCGTAAAGGCAAGATTTACGCCTGAGGGCAAAACCGGCGCACCTCCCCTTGATAAGACGTATATTACCTAGCAAGTAACGCTTTCTATAAGCACCCATCGGGGACGGACCTCGTGATGTAGGACTCGCCAACTAAACCGAATAAACTTCGAGCGATAAATCGGAAACTTACTTATCGCTTTTCAAATTTGCGGGCTCATTCCTGTTGGACCTGAAACAGGCTCCACTATTGTGCCCTGTCGAGCCAAAGCTAATGGATTACTTTCGTAAATTCGTCAGCTGTCATAAATTTATGTGAACATTCCAAATAGAAAAATGTTGGCAGAATAAAATACGGGAGGCATTATCGGATTTTGTGACGTCAAAAATATGGCATGGCGCGAAAATACCGTACCTACCTATGCTTTTATTATTTTTTACGGCGAATTTTGTTTAAAATTTAGAGGGAATTTGAATCGGTCATACTAACGTACCCAAATTTCAGTACGGCACCGAAGCATTGTCAGCACCATTGCGAGTCCGGGAAGAATATAACGCGCCATTGTCTTTTGAACGAGTTCCCAACTTTCGAAATGCTTTGAATTAGTTTTCCATTATTATATCATTACACGAATTGTTTGAATGTCAATGCTTCTAAACTTTCTAATCACTCATAACATTTAAGGAAATAATTAGAAATTATTGTTGCTCATTCATGCGAAAACTACAAAACGGATTTGGATGAACTTTTCATTTAAATAATACAGCCACACCACCACTACAATACTTTTTTGTCCCACTGTTGGGCACGGAATTGGAGGGGTAAGGCCTTAGTTCAACACGCTGGCCAAGTGTGGCTTGGCAGACTTTACATACTTTCGAGGACATTATGGAAAACTCTCAGGTATTCCTCACGATGTTTCCACACATAACTTAGGAAATACGAGTACATTGGTTCGTGCCGTTGAAAATGTTAAACAACACATTCGTTAAATAGACCGGGTTAACTGTTACTGATTTGAATCAAAACCATCCCATAAATGATAGAATAGGTGTCGATAATTGTTCATTGTATTATTATTTTTTATTTGTTATATATCTTACTTTAAACATTAAACTTAAGCGTTTACTTATTCCGTACCGTTTAATTTGAATGTAGCTGCTAGAAGTTTTGCGAATTTCAGCAGGTAGTGAAATAAACAAGTCTAGGTTTAGATCCCAATCACTGGATGGGAATCACTTCATTGAGAAAAGTCAAGGCGCGGACTCGCGGGTCTGCATCAACCTACACATTGGTACTGCAAATAACCAATCTTTTCATGGTCTTATGAGTATCTCGCTTCTAATCAAGTGGTAGAAGTAATCTAAAAGTGCCAATTCACGTCATACGTCAAGCGAGTCATATCCCAACATTGCAAAAACAAAGTAGAGAAACCCAATATCCGTACTCCTTATGGTACAGCCATCTTAAAACATTTTTTAGAAGTTTCTTCAACATGAGTTTGTATGAACTTCATGCGGAATCTACACAACTGAGTTGTTTTTTAATATACATATTACCAAGCTATTTTAAAGTACTTTATTCGCAGCAACAGATTCACGGTGAGTGTCTTAATACAAATCCAAGGGATTTGAAGACTCTCGCGGTGATTGCGCTAATGTGGTCAACAAAGATAAGATTGGAACTCATCAATGCCCCTAAATCCTTAACGGTGGATAACCTTTTTAGGGCAACACCTCCCTACCTATATTGTTACTCTAAATGTTTGTGCGATTTCGTATAGAATACTACAGAACATTTAGGTTCATTGTATATCAGCCGATTTTTCTCACTCACGTTTTTTTTTAAATTTTTAACTTAGGTAAGCTTAAGAATGCAATAGTATTCACCATATTCATTACCATTATTCCATACCATGGAATAATGTAGTAAGTATTCATATGCTATTATATCTATTATTTTACTACCATTTCTGAATTACAAAAATATGAGTGGTATGGACGGTTGTGCTTGGATAATGTTTCAATGTTCTTACTTGTTGATTAAACTATAACCACGTTAACCACTAGTAGAATTGAAACACAGTTTCGCAAACAGGTAGTTGTTAATCAGAATTATCACACAGAATAGCTTTTACTCAGGAAATATGTTTCCGAGGGATGTTTTAAATGTTTAATGTTTCAGTGTTTTTACTTGATTACGCTACATATTACAAATGATAGGATTATCCTTTACCCCGTCCTCCGAAAAAAATAAGGAAATTGGCTGTATAGGGCTGGGTTACGCGTAGCCGTAGGTAGGGTTCGAATTTTATGCTAGCGAACTTCGATCAATAATGCACTTATTGATCGAAGCTAAGGAATATAAAACTTAAAAACAAAAGGATGATATAAAGAGAGGAAAAATTAAGCCAAAGTATAGCGCGAATTTGGTGTACCTACGCCAGCACTTTTTTTTTAATATTTGGCTTTTTTCGACTTAATAACGTGTTTACTGTGAATCTAAATGAAAATCTTCATTCAGAAAGATTATGATTGTTTGTTTAATTTTTCTGGGGGCAAAGTTGCACTCAATAGCTAGTTCGATAGCTATAAATTATTAATCTGCCCTACTTATTAACAGGGAATAGTTAAAATGTCATTTTTGAATTAAATTGTAATAAATAATCTAGGACTGATTTTAAATTGACTTGAGACCCATACTGATCAAACAAGCGAAATTGAAATATTTAACCAGTCCTGGGCGAAACCGGCTCAGATTCTCTAAGTTACCCGCTAATATATTCTAAATATATATATTATCAAGTAAAAGTGTGTCGAATATTAGTAAGCCAGGGTCAAAGGGAAGCTGGGGCAGGCGGACAGGGCCGCACGACGGAATTAAAGCTGCAACTTGTCAACTCCATTACCATAAACAAACACGGGCTTGGACTTTAATGACACCGTTTTATAGGTTGCTTTGGAGGAAAGTTTAGTTTTAAGCGAACGTGCTTGTATGCGCTCTTGTACGTTTTACGGTGTAGAAAACAAGCAAGGTTGTTTCCCCAATTTTATTAAGAATCCTTTTCGGACGTAACAATACATATTCTGCTGTATTTTAATACATCCGCCACGTAACGGTTTTTCAGATATTATGTTACTTTCATTAAAGACATTGGCGTTCTAGTTTTAGACACCGTAGCATCTAATTTTATACAAAGCCGTTCTTTAAAATGCAGATATCGCATCCTTGACACATCATGCTGACATCGAGTTTCTTAGCATCGAATTTAGTGACTTCCAACTAGATTTATTTGCTTGAACCTACGATAGTTCGTTAATACTTATTTTTATTTATACTAGTTTTTGCCCGCGACTTCATCCGTTAAAAATAGCTTATGGTACTTGGTTATTAAGTACCTTGTAGTCCACCTATCGATGCTTTGTACTAGCAGATTCGGTACCGTCTATAACCGAATGGCTCGCGTCGATTCTATGTGATCGACAGAGTTAAGCATTGACGGGTGCGGTCGGTTTATGGAAGAAATACCGCTAGTCCATGGAGAAAAAAGCATAGTAGAATATATTGTTGTTTATAGATGTAAGATAGCAAAGGAGCTTGCAGCACTTCTCATCCGCTGCCGCCCATGAAAACAAGAAGATGATTAAGCCAAGTCTGCCAAACACCTAAGTCACGAAATGTGTTATGCCGGCCGCATATAAATTGAATAAGGATGACGATATTGCAAATTCTAAACTTTACAAAATCTCAGAGCTTTAAACATCTTGGAGTGTTTTGAGGTGAAGAGGTTTAGGGTTCCGATTTGCATAACAATAATAAGGGTTGACTGGTACATTTATTAATTCCATCCAATTGTAGGCATTGTTCTAATTTTGAAGTTTGTTTTAAAAATATAAAAATACGTTTGCTGGAAATTTTGGTTAGATTTTTTTTCAATTGATCTAATACACCACACAGAAGGCATAATGTTCGTTAATATTTTATTTGTTTGGACTGGTAAGCGGAGAAGGTGGTCCCAGTGGGTGAAATTCTGGATGGAATATGACACTGGGCGCAGACCTTGTATTTCTGGAGTAGGTGGTGAAGCAGGAGGTGAAAGTATAAAAACCATGTGATAATTTTCCATTTTCTCATCGGAGCATTGTATTATTTTGGCCCCAAAAGAGATTATTCCTGTTCCTTGACCGTGTTGGTTCGACTAGGCTTCTGCCCAGTACGACTACTGCTTTGAGTTACTGCAGCTTCAGGGCTGCAGTAGATGTGAGTAAGTGTTTCTTATGCCTCATTGCGTGTATCATGCTAAGTTTTTGTCAACCAAGCTAACACACATTTAATTATGCAGCAACACAATGAGCTGCATGAACTCAGGCCATGCAAGTTGAAAACAACGAGTTCAATCCTGGTGTTGCCACTGAACGGACGGTATCAGATATTTAGTCTCTAGCTGCTAGTGTGTCTATTAACAACTTTTTGAATAACTTCATCAACATCATAAGATTTGTAACGAGTTATAACTTTTTTATTTGTCAAATAAGTACCAAAGCCGCGGTTAGTCCGTATGTAGTTTCGGTTCACTAATCTTTCGTTTTCGTGCTAGTTAATTTATTGAGTCTGCTGACATAGACATAAAGATCAATAGATGATTGATCTTGTCTTTACCATGGAAAACATTGATAGGCTTGTAAAACCTATAAAGAAATCATGAAATTAGAGAAAACATGTTTGTATTACACTCCTCTCTCTTTTATAATGTGTGTCACAGGCGTATCGGCGCCATCTTCCCATCGATTACATCGTCTTCATATAATAACTTCTGACTGCGCTGCGCAGAGCCTCCATTGAGTTCTTTATGGGGTGGTAGAATATGTACCGCTGCTGATGCTTCCACTGTGGCTTGACCATCGAAGTGTTGTTGTAGTGTTGACATTAGGAGTAAATAATACTAATAATTAAGCCTTTATTTCCATTATTTTCATTCATATTTCCATTTATTTAAAATATTATAATTTTAAACAATACATACATTAAAACAGTATACATTGTATAAAATTATTAATGAAACATTAAAATTAGTAAGTCATCTATAAAAATAAATTAAAATTAATTATTAAAATGTCACGAAAACCATTAAACAAATACAAATACAAAAGCCTTTATTTATTCCTTGTCATATCATTACAAAACACGTCATGTACATATTCGATATTTAAAAATTTTCAAATTAAGAACTTTAATCAATAATAATTATTTTAACATATTACGTATATAGTCATTTCATTTTTATTAAAGTCAATATGTAGATAATTTTATTATATTTAAATTTATATAAAATTAAAATTAATAAAATTAATATTAATAGTTTTTATTCAAGGACCTCTATACGAGTAAAGGCCTCCTCCATTTTTCTCCACCTTTCTCTGTCTTTTGCCACTTCTATCCAATTCGAAAAGATTCAAAAGACGAAAACCATTAATATAATGTAATTGTAATCAGGAGTATCGACTACTAACATAGTGGTAATTTCAGAGCGCATTTAAGAGAAATCTATCTTTTTTAGACTTCAAATCGATGCTGTTATATAGTGATAAATAAGATAGTCCAGTTAGTAAATATAACTAGTGGACTATATTATATAAATTGAAATATAACTTACTTGTGAGGAGCATAATCAACAACCATGAATATTTTTATAAGAAAAATAGGTGATGAACTGTAGGAACATAATTTACACAGTAAATGAATATGTAAATTTATGTATACCACGGTATTTAGATATAATTCGTCAGTAATGGAGACTTTATTCACTGCCAATATCCCAGATGAATGAATATGTATATAAGAAATCTTTAAGGAATGGTGTGTAGGCCATAATTCCCACAAGCCACTGCGACCTAAAAATATCCATAATAAGTAGCTGCATCACGCATTTCAATCTGCAAGTAGGTATTTAGTTTTCAAACTACATACTTGCAGATGTTTATTTACAATCAAAGCCATTTTGGAAACCTGTTTGCATCCCCTACATAGTTAACAAGCCACATTGTGGTTTGTTCGCAGCGTATGTTGTTTGAAATAGGTTAGGATGGTACGTGGTAGATTTCCGCGTACAAAAATGTTTTGAGTTCACGTATTTCGGTGACCGCGACTCGTTTAATTGATGAATGTGCAACGTGTCCGTGAAACGTTTCGGACAAGAGTAGAACGGCAAATAGGGGCTGCGATTGATAGTCTCATGCCGTGCGCTGTGCAGTCTTGATGACAATCAGGCCCGACCACAGGGATCCGCGGCGCGTGCGATACACGGTTCGATGTCTATTGAATGCATGTGTGCATTCTGAATTCCCATTCAGGGATTGAGATTTTTAGTACCTACCTGTTTCCAATCAGCATGCTATAAAAATTGGAGGTTTTTGATCGTTACCTTAGGTACTATAAATTTTAACATTTTGCTTGTTTTTGGGCAGATAAATTGTGCCTAATATATATGTAAAAACTGTAAATAATATGTAAGTAGGTACATTTTGTGGCTTTGAATGTTACTTATAAACAGGCGCTTGTTTCATGAAACTTTTTTACACTTTTGACATAACCCAATATAATAATCAAAGACATTAACTCACAATACAACAAGACAACACAACACAACCAAAGACATTAACTCACAATACGGTAACGTAATGATTAAACGATACCTTGGGTTGAATAGCACAGCAATATAGAACTTTAAGGCTTGCCTCTATAATTTTGTCTTTAGTAACAGCGTCATAGGCATAGCAGAGCAGCAGTCATAACTATACCGTAAAAGTCCTTTCATTTCCAGAATTATTGGATATCAGCAACCAAAATTTGATGCATCGTCATAGTTAAAGTCAAAACATATTATTATCATCTTCATGTACACGCCAGCGCCTGATCGTAATGTAGTTCTAATTGGAAACTTCAATAAAAAAAAAATCTAGCACAATCGAATATAACACATATACACATACTGGAATTTGTAGACTACGGCCATTGGTTTCACTCTTCAGGCTCCTTTGTGAATATTCTACTTTGTTCCACCAAAGTCTCGCAATACTATAAAAATCCTTCCGTTACAAAATATTGATATGATGTCAAAAAAATTGTATCGTGTCCGTCCGGCTGGCCCCGCCGAATTATTAGCGGCATCATATTAAACTGACGCGGGCGATCAGTCAGCCTCTTGAAGGCTTTATTAAATCAATCTCATAAAACTGATATATTTTGCTAAGCTTTTCTAAGATATTAGATGAAAATTGAACAAATGTGGAAATAAAAACGTTATTTTTAGTAGTAGACAGGCCTGAAGCATTATCAGCCTTGTTTAAGTGTCGAAAGGTTTGGTGAAAAATTGGTGGAGGAATAAAAAAGAAAATTCTGGTTTAAAAATTAAATGAGAAAGCTTGGCCAGAATACGAAGATGAGGTTTTAATCACCTCGACATGCAACACAATTACTAAAAAACCAGAGTACAAAAATTTCTCCGCAACCGCTTTGTTCATAATAAATTCATCTTCTCTGGTTTCACAAGGACAATTAACATATTAGTGTAATTGTATTAACATGTGTATAAAAAGCACCAAAAAATCTTCTGTCTGGAAAACATTTGCCAAGAGTAATTACACACGTTATATATATAATCGATATGCTCATATATCGATTTCTCACGGTCAAGTAAATCAAATCAAAGAAGGGGGAGATGGCAAAAATATAAAAAAAGCAAACATGCTGACGACATCTTACATCCCTGGTCCGGACTATAGGTAAGTACAGCCCTATTCAGAACTTGTCTGGCGGCCTTTGTCACAATATTTGTCTCCGTTGAATCGCAAGAGATTTCAGGATTACGCGACCTGTATTCTTTGTACCGCATCGTGTAGGATTTTACATGGATATAAATATTTTATGAATTTGTTCGCATTTAATTTGATTTCTGTACTAAATTTTACTCATTAGTGGTTTAAAAGAAGTTGGATTAAATTAATGGTCTGGAGCACTTCTTCAGACTGTCTGTCTGACTTCTTTCTGTGACTGTCTTCTTCAGACCATTTAGTGTAGCGTTTAGTGTAGCGTCCATAGCCCAATGGCTCGCGTCGATTTAATGTGATCGAAAGAGTTAAGCAACGACGGGCGCGGTCGGTTTGTGGAATGGTGACCCCTAGTGGCAAAACTTCATGGACGCTTCCGTGCTTCGGAGGGCACGTAAAGCCGTCGGTCCCGGTTGTTTTCAATGGTGGAAACAGTCGTTAAGTCTTGTCGAAGACCATCGGGTGGCTTGAGAACATTCGACTCTGGGTTGGCCACTAACCCCTCCACCAATCCGCAGCGTGGTGGAGTATGCTCTAGACCTGCCACAGCATAGTCTGTGGGGGAGACCCGTGCCCAGCAGTGGGACGTCTATGGGTCGCAGTGAGTGAGTTTATCTTCAGATTGTCACTGAACTGTTCTGAAATTGGTAAGTTAGTAGACAAAGAAAACTAGGCGGATTTTTAAATATTGTACAAAGCATGGAAGCGAATAAGAAAATTTTGTTACTAGTGCACGTGCATCCAACTGCCGCCGGCTGAAACTGATGGTTAATAGATAGCTATTAACAATAAATCGCAGTGGAAATAAATATAAAGTAGGTATGCATAAAAATCCTCGTTGGTTTAGTGGCCGCAAGCGTGACTGCGAGGAACAGATCCTGGGCTCGATTCCCGGGCTCGATAACCGAGTAAAGCATTACTGGTTTATAAATTCCCAGGGGTAGCTCGCATATGGATTTATGCCTTCTACTCGTATAGGCTCACCACATATTGGGGACATAAACGTAATTGGTGTGTTAGTGGTAAATGTGGGTGTAATGCAAACTTATGCCTACCCCTTCGGGAATATACAGGCATGATTTTATATTATGTTACAAAAATATTTCTCATAGTACCTACTCTCAAGCTGCATATATTTCTGATTTATTTTACATAATAAATTTTATGTATTTAAGTATCAGTAATAATAGTCGTTTATTGTAATCTGCGTAAGTTTCTTTATGAATAAGTATTATTCTGCTATTCTATAGTGCCCCTGCACGTATCACCGTGAATTAGAGCTCAAAATCATCATATGAACGATAAGAAAGGTCGGAGCTTCGACGCGTCAATCAGCATCTCGGCGCAGGGTATATCGAGCCAGGTACCTTCCCACCCTATCATTCTTTATCCAACACTGCTATTGGAACAAACCACAGAAAAGTAGTTATCAATTAAATGTATCATATTCTCCAGTGAAATACTTCTTTACGAATTTATGGTCAAAGAAACTTTATACTCAAAAGAAATAACATTTCACTGCATGAGAATACAAATTAAGATTACGTTCACATATTGTGTGCACACAGTTTAAAGTAGTAAAGATGAGTTTTGAGTTGATAATTTAATATTTATGTTATACTTACATATGCCTAGTTAATAAAAGTAAACAACAGCTTATGGTCGGTAGTTAGAAAAATAAAATATAATTTACTCGGTACTCGTACTAGCGATAAGTGAGTCAGCCACAGAATTTAAGCTTCTTAATGGTTAAAGTGTTAAAAGATTTAGTTGTAAGATATTTTAGAATTACTTCACGTTTACATAACAATATTACCAGTAAGTACCATTAAACCAATTGCGCTGTCGCTCTGAACTGAAAGTTACGTACGTTCAGCTCAAATTAACGTTGCAAGTTTTACAAGACTTGAGATCTCTTTGCAAATGAGTGATAACTAGGTTGGCAATATTGAGAGGGAAATATTTTAATGCCATGCAAACGAGCCCACATTGTACCATTCCCGTGCGAGTTGGTAAGCGAAGTAGAACTTTTCGCTCTTCCCGGCAAAGTTTGAAAAATATTGGGACTGTTCCAGTTTAATAAAAATTGAGCTGTGGTTTCCCCGCATAACGGCTGGGTTCCACAGGTATCGGCAATAACTTCTCCACGCTTATCTATATAGATTACCGGGGACCGAGTATATGTAAAACGACTCTTTTAGTAAGGATTTACTTGGCAGACTCCGTGCTACCGGAATGTAAATTTTCTTAGACACTGTTTTTACTTGCGCTAGAAAATTGAATTATCTCATTTGTCATAACAGATTATTTTGTAACATTCTAGATTTTCATTGACTGGATAAGAAATTAATTTGGTGACTTCGTTAACAGCTTCATGTTAACGAAGTCATGAATGTCAACTTATACTCGTATAGTTTGTACCTATTTCTGAAAATTTTAGGAAAGTTGTTACGAATAATAAGGCTGAGAAACTCGACAAACTTAAAGGCAAATACGTATTTCAATTCGAACATCGGTCGCCCGGGGCGGTAAGTCGGAAGGGCTCTTAGTAACAAGTATATATTAAGACAACTTTAATTGCTAACAAGATCAAACTTTCCAAATTTGGGGCCCGACAAATCGAAATCGCTCTTTGCAAAACAAGTATTAATTTTGTATCGGCGTCCTGGCACGCTGGCTAGGGCGGGGGCGCCCCGACTGCGCGCCGCCCGCCCCAGCAGTCCTCGCCGCGCCGCCGCCGCGCTACCACGCGCCGGACCCTTTCGCTTACATATCACTAACCTTTCACCAGTTTTAACCACGTTTCGATACACTAACCTATCACGTCTTCAACTTAAAACACACCAAGCTGCTCTGACGGTGACCCCAAAGCCTTCTATTTGCCAGTAATTCGATCATCGTAGTCCTCATTATGCCAAACGAATGTAAATAAATGAAATAATTTCGTAAACACAAACGTGATATTCGATTATGTGAATCAGTGATTACAAATGCAGTTTCCTTGACGGACTAGTGGATTATATTGCGACAGCCGCGGGACCGTCCATCGTCTTGCGCTATGCAGGCAACTGTTGAAGGTAAGATCTAAAATGTATTAAATTATAGTGCTGTAACGTGCACTGCTGAAAGCTGGTGGTGTCACTTAACTCCTTTACAAAACTCATATACATTTTTCTTATCTATGTCTGGATAATGCGGTTAGGTCATAAGCTACACATGTATATGCTTTACTCTACTTAAAATTTAAGAATTTATTGAAGATTTTATATCAGTTTTATTTGAAACTGAATAAGAATAATTAAGAAGAAAGCTTACAGCGGTTCAAATAAATAAAGCCTGAGCAACTTTACTCAATAAATAACTGGCGGAATTTTAATAGACGTCACAGACCATTTTTAAGCGGATCTGCAATTTTCATTCAGAGTGCGCATTGCTTACACTTCAAATCTCTCTTAGATTATCTTGAAGCGGTCGATGAATAATTCTTAATTTATAAATGTTCAGGTAATGTAGTTTCAGGAAATCTTGAAAATATGTCTACTAAATTTCTCTAAATGTAATCCGTAGATGAAACTGAAACGGCTTCAAAGGTGTCGTAAGGACCCTTGGCACAAGAACAAACACGATCAGTAGTTCGCGTTAGGTTCTACTGTTTAAAGGATTATGTTGTGTCCTTACCACACTTTAGCGCTCATATTTCTTTGGCAACGAACTCGTGAATAGAGTATCCACTTGTCAAGTTGCATGTTTTATATTCACTTTTTATTTCTCCAAATAAGTCCGTATTGGCCGTGCGACTCATAAACAACAGAAAATATGTTGATTTTTTCAATATTCTGTTCAGTAGATTTATAAGTATACGACTATAAGAAGTGGTGAAGTATTTTAGATTTGAACATAATCACGCTTTTGAAGCCATTTTAACACTAGACTTTATTTTTCTTTATTGTCAATAAGATTATTCGCTTTGCCTTCGGGTGGCTTAAAATGTTAGTGGTGTCAGATTGTTGAGAACATGGTGTGATCATCTGAGCTCGACGGGTTGGGAGGTATGTGACCTGGTTTCTTGAAATATTTGTAACTAGATATCCATTGACAGTAGTTTTTTTTTTAATTCAGAATTCTAGAATAATAAAATACATTGCATAACTTTTCATTCTCTTGTATTTATGTCGTGATCATATTTAAATTGTTTCAGGTAAGTCTTCTAAAGTAAGTATGTAATTAAACGGAAACGAAATATCGAAGATTTATAGTACCTCCTTGAAAGCTTAAAATTGGTATTAAGAAACTTTGTGAGACTATTGAGATTTGTTTGCAATATAACCCGCATAACTGCTATCATCCAGGTGATTATTGGTCACTGGTGGCTTATTCTATCAATTGTAGTGGATTACAATCCTAGAATACTTATCAAACAATTTCACTCCAGCGGTGAAGAAGAGTAATCTTGGTTTTATAGTCACTAGTCATGGAATAAAAACTATCATTAAACCATTAATTATTCAATTTTAGTTAGTTAATCATCTTATGTCTATCACTTACAGCACACGTACATAATTCAAAAATGTTAGTAGGTATTAGATCCATCCATCCTTCCATCCAGGTACGAGTTATTGGAGGTAAATATCAATGATGATTTTAATAATTCTTATATCGATTATCTCGCTGCGACCCATAGACGTGCTGGGCACGGGTCTCCCCCACAGACACAGCTGCGGGAGGTCTAGAGCATACTCCACCACGCTGCTCCAATGCGGATTGGTGGAGGGGTTAGTGGCCAACCCAGTGTCGAATGTTCTCAAGCCACCCGAAGGTCTTCGACAAGGCTAAACGACTGTTTCCAGCATTGAAAACAACCGGGACCGACGGCTTTACGTGCCCTCCGAAGCACGGTAGCGTCCATGAAATTTTGCCACTAGCGGTCACCCATCCACAAACTGACCGCGCCCGTCGTTGCTTAACTCTTTCGATCACATTGAATCGAAGCGAGCCATTGGGCTATGAACGCTACAATTATTATATCGATTATCTAACCGCTGTTAAATAATATTGCGTTTGTTTGCGGAATCTTATGATTATAAACATAGGCATTATACTTATATAAATGAAGGTATGGATTCTTATAACGCCTTAATCGTTATCAAACTGGCACACTAGGTGCAAGCAAACACGCTCGTCTGTATTGACAAAACAGGCATCGTTGGGGTGGTAAGCGGGTTTGTCGTTGCAAATCTTTTTAAATCACAATAGACAGTCCTCAAGATCGTATGTAGAAGGAGGAAAAGAAAATATCCTGTAGGAACACCACAGCTGCCGGGATTTGGCGCGAACTTGCGAGGAAATCCGAAACGAAAACACGTCGCGAGATCGGATATAGGCCAACGTGTCTTTCCCCAAGATAAATTCAAAAAGGATTCCCTCCTCACACGCATTACCAACTCAATAAGGATTAAAACTTCATTTGGAGACGGAAAGCTTTAAAACTTGCGAGTAAACATGGTTTTCACCGTATTTGTATAAGCCACAAAGTTATATGCTATTTAAGTATTTAAATCAACTTCAACTGATAGGGTTTGGTGCTGGATTCAGATTACTCTTTTCTACAGGCGTCTTACTATCTTAGTCCTCAATGGTAGCAATGTATCAGTGACCGAGTTTGAATGAGAATGTTGTCTTGTTCATGTTTGTCACAGTGCGCTGAATGCTTGTTTGCTATCTTATTATCATTATAATAGTTTCATAATAATTGTCACAGCACTATTGAGAACAAGTCTCTTCTCAGATTGAGAGTTAATCTTCACTGCGCTAATATAAAGGGGATTGTCAGACGAACTTCATTGAACGCATCGCCATAATAATATGGAACTCTTGCCATGACTAAGCAGATTTCTTCACGATGTTTTTAAAGGTGTTTTGAGTAGCAGATAACAGTAAATTGCATAAACTTTTTATTTAAGAAAGCCATAATTTCGTCCTTAGATTTAAACGATACATTTAGAGCAACAAGGTCTAGTTTTAACCACTGCGATATCTCCTCTTGGATTAACTCTTACGGTCTTATTTTTTCTTTTTTTGACATTGGCGCTCAGCCAACGACAAGTATTTTAAAATGATGGAAACAAAATTGAATTAAACAAATGGAATCGGTTTGAATTTGGAAAAGGAAGGGTCAGAAAAATAAAAAAATATTTATCAGATAATAAATGTATGCTAGGCTATGTACTTTACAGAAAAATTAAATATAGAATCCACTAAAACTAAAAAAGACTTTAAAATAATAATTGATAATAATAATAAAAGGTAATAATATTTAGAATATACAAAGATATTTATGTAGGTATATGTTTTCACTATGTCTAAAATTAGATTTTTCTAATTTAAATATCTAGATACATATAATATATTTTTTAAATAAATAATTCCAATTATTTATATATATATCTGCCTAGTAATAAAATAATTTATATACTTATACCTAGGCTAATTATTTTTTTATGAATAAGAGGGATAATGTATATTTATGTCAAACAATGACCCCGACTATTGTCATTCAGCCCATTTCTACATTCACAACATCACATACGCATGTCAGCTAGACCATACTGTTTTCTTTGCTTAAAACCTTTTAGGCTTAAAGCTTTCATGAATTCCGGGGTCGGAAAAGATTCATGTTAGTTGAAAATTTATTTCAATCTCTTACAAATTACACTAAATTGTTTTAAGTATTACTCATCTGTTTATTCTAGGGAGTTTTTCGTGTTTTGTGAGTTACATGTTTAGGACAGTTCAACTTTCAATAATAATCCTTCATGTGGGTAGGTAAGTAGTAAATATTACCTTAACTATAGTAAAACTCAATGGGCACTTTGAGAGAAAATGAAGTAATTTAGGGACAATATTCAAGTTACTACTCAAAAATATAGTAACTCTTAGCTTTCTCATTTGTTTTCTATCGTGTTTCTGCTAATGTAGATTCCTACTTGAAAATTGTTGAGTACTTATGTTTTTAAAATCAGAAAAGATTTTAGATATTATAATCGGAAAGTTATTGCTTGCCAGCACGAGTTGGCCCGGCCTACGAATTGGAACTGAACACCTAACGAAGTCAAATAATGCCTGGCCCATGTTTGCAGCAAATATTTTGTGAGCTGAGAATTAGATTTGTTTTGTCCCAACAGACCTGGAACACAAAACGTTCAATGCGTTTAATCAATTTCTTTACGGGTAGGTATACCTTTTTTTTTTTCAAAATTCATTTAAATCGGTTCAGTAGTTTTGGCGTGAAAGCGAGACAGACAGACAGAGTTACTTTCGCATTAATAATATTATAGTATGGATTATTCGATGATACACGACAACCTCAAAATGCTGATATAAAATGCAATAGAAATTCAATGAGAATGCCACGGGCGCTCGACATGGCAATATTGTCCAGCAATTATTGGCACGCAAGCGAACTTGCCTAACACTGTTAGAATATTATTATATTTTTAACAAGGATTTCATGGTCTACTTGGCAACTATTGCTGGCTAAACGGGCTTTCTGAGAATTTAAATAAAATTCTCCTACAAGTGTGTTATAAATAATGACGTGTTAACTATAACCAAACCCAATGTTAATTTTATTTTAATTATTTAACTAACTAATGGTTCTCTAAAATATCTATGCCAAGTAATACCAAAACATTTACTTACATGATAGTTAACTACTACCCATAGACGTTCCGCTCACAAAATCGACGCGAGCCGTTTGGCTATTACCTACATATTCCATTATAATCCAGACAAACAGCTGATAACTACATACATAGTCGTTGGCTGAAAAAAGTTTTCGACGAGAGCTTTTTTTCACAAATCTTGTGAAGCATTTTTAGTTTTCATGAAAATCGAGCTCGAGACTCCTTTGAACCTTTTTCGCTTTCCCTCGTAGTTTAGAATTTGTCCATCCGCGCCAACTTGAAAAATTTATCCTGTATAGTACTTCCGCGATGCCATAAACGGTGGTCGAATTGGAGGAGTTTGTCCCTTAGTCCCTAAGTAGAAACACGGGTAGGAGTTTGTTCGTATACAATTCATCTTTCGCTATATGTACCTATGTATAAAAATTATCAGTGAAGTGTAAATCGACGCACGTATTATCTATTGACCTGCGAAGAATCTACTTAAAAATATAAACAGATACATTTTATTATTGTTTTATACGTACAACTAGTGGACGCCCGCAGCTTCGCTCGCGTATAATT
The DNA here is from genome assembly GCA_944567765.1 of Carterocephalus palaemon. Taxonomy (NCBI): domain Eukaryota; kingdom Metazoa; phylum Arthropoda; class Insecta; order Lepidoptera; family Hesperiidae; genus Carterocephalus; species Carterocephalus palaemon. The sequence goes on along the minus strand of OX155651.1, from coordinate 7,504,104 downwards.
AGACCCATTAACGACGTCTGCCCGCGTTCGGGTTACTCACTTGACTTCAAAAACGGCAAAGTTTCATACTAACTTTGCACCCCCGTTTTACAACCTTGGGGTCAGTCAGTCAGCTTCTCCTTTTATATATATAGATTTACAAAGGTCTACTATAAGTAAAAAAAATATCCCTTTGACATCACACAATATATTATACCTAATCATATATAATTTCTTTGAAATTTTTAAAAGAGAATGAACTTGATTAACGTTAAGTAACCTTAACAAGACATTATTAGATTGCCAATTTGTCGCATATTTTCATACTTACAATTTAAAAAACACATTATAGTATCCTGTAGGACCCCGTTAAAGAGGCTTTGTTTCCTTATTTTCTAGCTCTGGTCCTGTTCAAGAAGCGGGTAAGAGAAGTCAGCTACAGAGATCTATTACTAAAAAAACTGGTCTCAAAATGATGGCCATGGCGAGTGGTACTTGAAATAAACGGCGTTATCAAATCAGTGCACCCGAGTTTAAGTGCCGGTGAAATAGAAGGGGGCACTTATTGCCCAACCCTCTCAGCACCCGCCCCCAATGGGTAAGATTCAGTAAGATCGGTTACCGGCTTCAACTCGTCGGTCGCAATGACCCGTTTCTAGCGGTTTGGATTTATAAAACTATGTATTCTTCAGCTATTTATAGTCCATGTACAGTTCGTATGATAAAGGGAACGTTAGGTGATCAGTTCGTTAATAGATATAAGGACTTAAGAGTAGGTACGACCTGCCAATTTTCGTTAATAGTGTTAAATAAATGAATACAGTAAAAGTTATTATTGTCATGATTCCAAGGTACGTAAGTTTAAGTAATAACCATTTATCTTATAATTACTAAGTTAAATATAAAATTATAATTAATCTAGTACTTTACAATTTAATTTTGTAATCTATTGTCTTCGATTAAATTGTTCAAAATTGAAATTAATCGATAATCTAATAAAAAGAAAATGAATGCTTACACAGGCATCGTCATGGCTACGGTACCTAAGCCATTGTAATGTTAATAAATTTGTATTTTGTGCGTACCTACCTATGATGATACTATTATAAAATGACCTCAAATACGGAATAGCAATGTATTTTTTTGTAAAGTTCCTTTCTTCATCATTGTTCCATATTAAAATCCGTAGGTACATAAACACGGAAAAAGAAACAAACGGAAAGAGTCACACTATCTGCTTCATTGCTAATTTACAGTATGCCTTAATTTCGATTTTCAACAAAGTTTGCAATGGCACTGTCCGGTGCGTGCTTCGGTTCTAATTAAAGGTATTATGCTATTCGAGCGGTATGTTTGGGTTACAGTGTTTAGTTTGTGCCTTATCCTTTATATTGTACTACATAATAATGTTCGTTTATACATAAGTGATGATGAGAGGTTAAATCAGTTTTGTAGGTATGTAAAGACGACATAATATTTTGGAATAGATTTTGACGGAAGGGAAACAAAGTACCAAGCTGTAACCTCTAATAATAAAAAGTATGTAAGGCACAGTAAAATAAGCTCCAAATGTAGGCCGCCCAGTTGAAACATGTGATCGGTGTTGTAATAGTTATAATCTGTATTTTGTTTACGATACTGAATTTTGAAAGAAATTCCAGACTGTAGCCTACGTAGGTTGCAGTCTATACATAGCCCAATGGCTCGCGTCGATTCAATGTGATCGTAAGAGTTAAGCAACGACGGGCGAGGTCGGTTTGTTGATGGATGACCGCTAGTAGCAAAATTACATGGACGCTACCGTGCTTCGGAGGGCACGTTAAGCCGTCGGTCCCGGATGTTTTCAATGGTGGAAACAGTCGTTAAACCTTGTTGAAGACCTTCGGGTCTTGTCCTCCTAAATGTCCTCAAACCATTCGACACTAGGTTGGCCGCTAACCCCTCCATAAATCCGCATTGGAGCATCATGGAGTATGCTCTAGGCCTCCTGCAGGTGTATCTGTGTCGGTTTGGGAGACCCGTGCTCAGCGATGGGACGTATATTGATCGCAGCTATGCAGTCTATAAATTAAATAAATATAAATAGTACCTACTCGTTATACGCAGCAGCGCAGGTGGGCCAATCGGTGAATGCTCCGGATACTGCCGTAAGCATTGTTCCCATTGCACGAGTATGTGCTCAGATAAGGCTATGGAATGGGTTGTCCTTCGATTTTATTACATTTTCCAGAACTCTACAAAAATAACAACATTGTTTAAAAAAAGCGAAGAAATAAAAACAACTACTTACTACTAAACATTTTAATGTTATTACTATTATTTTTTTAATTATTTTTTTATTATTATTAATGCATTTTAACTGGTGCTTAATAAGTGTTCGTGGGCGAAAATCTCGTTCAAATATTACATAGGTACATGCCTAGCTAGTAAAAAGCGTGTTAAAAAGAGAAGTTTACCCTTGCCTACAAATGCCTTCATTACTTAAACAATCATTTCTACTTAATTGTTAATTTTAGCTTTTAGTTATAATTTTTTTATTGTAGGTAGAAAGATCTTTATGATTTATTCCTAAAAATACACAGACAATGAAATTAACATCAAATCAGAAAAAGCAAACATTGATAGAGCGAATTCTCAAGTTCTTACTTAGGATTTCAGCTAACCAATTTGTCTTTAAATATTTGTTTTGATATGAAAATGACCTCGCTTTTCCTTTTATAATTTGTAATGAAAGCAGTTAATTTAATTTGAAGCGCTTGTGGTTGCGCTGCCAGGGTATTTATTTATTGACGTGATAACGTTTATTAAATCGATGAACGCCAACACATCCGAAAAAGTGTGACGTCATGTGTCGTTACCTCCATGATAACATAGTATACAGGGTGTGTGAGACATGAACATAGTATACAGGGTGTGTGAGACATGAACATTGTATACAGGGTGTGTGAGACATGAACATTGTATACAGGGTGTGTGAGAAATGATATAACTTATATATCCAATAACTTCGTTCCATCCGGGTGTCCCTTGACACCTCTCATTTTTTGTATAAAATAATGATTATGACGTTATCACGTAAATCTATCGTCCGTAAACCGACTTTACAGACAACCATTTTTTTTTCTATGTTTAGTCCGTTTTAAGAATCACCTGGTGAAGGAAGACATCGCGAGGATAGGTAGGTACCTAAATATCTAACAGTTTTCCATAATGTTCCCGAAGTAGTCTGCCAATCTGCATTTGGCCCGAGTGGTGGACTTTGACCTTACAACCCTATTCCGAGGGGAGACCCGATATTGTTAAGAAAAATCTAGCTTCCCTTACAAGGATTTCAGACACTCGATCGAGCCTGTCCAATATGAGGGCTCGTCTACTTACATATAGTAACAAGAACATTTAGGAATTACGCCAGTAAAAGATCTTGATACTCAGCCGCGGGTCACCAGAAGTCTCTTTGCTTTTTATTACTTTTTTACTAACGTTAATGTAAAAAGTTTCGTCGGATTTCAAACGGATGCGTAAACTTAGCCATTACTGAACAACATTATATTTTAAGTAAGTGTTTTTTTTTAATGTGAAGTGAATTGCTTATACATTACACACCCTAACCTCTGCCGTCAATGAAATCAGTATCAATGTCGAAAAGATAGAAAGAGAGTGTGAGTCATTACTGCTACAGTGATCGCTAGTAGCAAAAGTTCTTGACCCCTTCCGTTCTTCGGAGAGCATGTTAGGACGTCGGTCTCAGTAAGGCATGCATAATCGAAGGTCTTCAGGTGACCTAAAAACTTCCAAAAATCGGGTTAGCCGTCCCTCTGTCGATCTGTACTGTAGTAGCGTGGTGGCGCACTTTTCGGCCTTGTTATCCAGTAAGCCTTTTAAACACTTGCTTTTGACAGACAGATAGACAAGTTCCTTTGTTGTACACCAAAAGGACACAGTAGTTTTGCTGTAGTTAGTCAATGTATGAATTTTATTTTAGTGTGCGTTTGAATTATTCTCATCGTATGTGAAATGAATTGAGCAAACATAAAGTATAATCGAAGTAGACTCGAGATCTGAAAACCGGCCGATATAAAAAGCAAAGGCGAAATTTCCACAGTTTCTCACACCCCAGCGTACGTCGAGGCGTTTTGAATATTTCATGCTCAATAATTTATTGCATGATTTAGTGGCCTTAGGTTTTCGATAGCTTCTGATTCTACCGTCTATGCTCACTGGCTTTTTGTGATTTGGCTTTGTGGTATTTTATATAAGTAGTTTAAATAATACGGTCTGAATTCTCGGTGCACTTCACATCTTGTTTCAACGCAAATGTTTAAAAATAGCTGATAAATAAGAAAGAAAGAAAGAAAGAAAAACTTTATTCAAATACTGTTACACAAGCATAACATCCAAACAAAATAAAAATATAATACACAAGCGTTTGCTTACCACGTGACCAAATGCAGTAAACTTTGAAATATGTTTGTGGAATCAAAAGTAATGGAGAACAGGCAAGCAGTTTTCCTTAGCAGGTACACCTTCTTAATTGGTCCTTGTGCAATTACAATTTTAATTTAAAGTATCCTCTATTTCTCTATTGTTATTAGAACTAAAAAAAGTTAGGTTACTTTGGTATCTTGAACATAATACCTTTTTTTCACGGGATATCCTTGTAAAGGTACCCTGGTATCGTGGGAGCGATACTGGATTAGTTGGAATTTCGGTTCACGAAACCCCCACAGTTTCCTTGCTCACACATTCCCTGATGATGATGAAAGATTCGGAACACTCTACTGCGAGTATATATTTTGGAGATCTTGCGACCACACACAACGTCCTCCTTACCGAGGTCGCTGCCACTTCTTTCACATGGTAGCCTCCCGCAGTCTCAAAACCCCCTTTATGTAGGGGAACCCGCAGCACTGTTACAGTCCCGAGGTACAATGACAACATACCTAATATTACAAGTTGCTTAAAAGGATGCCAATGGATTAGTTTGTGTTTATGTAGTTCCGATTTTTCCAATTGGCAGACTCTTTGGGATGAAATGAGAATTGACATGTTAATTTGGTAAAACAGGAAGATGATTCATTTTCCTATTTCGCTGCGATCCACAAACGTCCTACTGCTGGGCACGGGTCTCCTCCACAGACGCAGCTGCAGGAGGTCTAGAGCATACTCCACCACGCTGCTCCAATGCGGATTGGTGGAGGGGTTAGTGGCCAACCCAGTGACGAATGTTCTCAAGCCACCCGAAGGTCTTCGACAAGGCTTAACGATTGTTTCCACCATTGAAAACAACCGGGACCGATGGCTTTTCGTGCCCTCCGAAGCACGGTAGCGTCCATGAAATTTTGCCACTACCGACCGAGACCGCGCCCATCGTTGCTTAACTCTTTCGATCACATTGAATCGACGCGAGCCATTGGGCTATGGACGCTAAAATTGTTTCCTATTTGCCTTCTTATTATTTATCATATGAGTTATGAATATATAGTTATTTGTTACATCAAAACCACTGAATTGTTATTGGTTTAATATTTAGTTATTTAAAACTTAATAACGTGGCCTGTCGTTTGCCACTTTAGCGTGCTAACTCGACGAGCTATGTCGGCAACCCTCGTTTATATACGGATTTCATTATTACAAACCCTGTCTAGTAACGAAATACCGAGCATAGCTCTTTCCATAGTGTGCTTAGCGACTTTGTGCTTGCGAATGAGGCCGACGGTAAAGGGCCAGGTCTCGGATCGACGTGTCATCACACACTGCTTGAAGAAATTTTTCTTCAATGACTAGAAGTATCGTAACATCCCGAACGCTACCCAACCGAGTTGGATTCTTCGAGTGACCTCTTCCTCGAAATTGGACTTACCCATCTGGACTAAGAGGTGTGTGAGGTGTTCGCCATTGATTTTAATGCCACGTCCTTTTCTCTCCATCAGCTTGAACATTATATCCTCCAATGCAGCGGTGCAAAGCCCCGATTGATAACATCCCCTTGCCTAACACCTCTCTGCAATGGAATGGAGTTCGTGTTTCTGCGTACTCAGACAGTTGCCACAATGTTGAACACTAATTATATTTTTATAAGAAGTGTAGCAAATAGAAAATAATAATTTGCTGTACTTACTAATTATTGTTGTCAAAAGACACTCTTAATAATTTAGATAGTTATCTAGTTACTTCAAGTATTTTTCTTTAATAGCGGTCTTTATTCATGACGGCCTAGCTAACATATCCAATCTTTAAAACGTAAATCTTTGAAGGAGTCATAACTCAAGTTTATTGAGTTCGGAACTTTCTGCCTTTAAACTTACTAATACGCTTCGCATTATCTTACCTTGGATTAAAATTTTCATCTTCATATAAAGGTCTTCTAAAGATCTTAGTCAAGAAGTAAGGTTAAGAGCGGCTTATATGCTCTGCTCCTTGAAATTCAATCTGAAGCTATTTAGGTTGATACTTTGATTGATATTACTATTTGATCAATTAGTATTTATACATGTACCTAATACTTATATGTATAATTACGTTACGGTCTATTGTGATTATTAAATATCAACAAAGTCGTTACAGGTAAAAGCATAAACAGTAAGTATTATTTATGTGGGTATCATAACTACTCGATACTACTCGTATTGAAATATGGTTTAAAAAACTAACATTTTACAAATAATTTATTGAAGTGAAACTTATGTAGGCGCATGAGGGTAACATTTTTACGGATGAAGCGGATGTGACGCAATAATGCGTCACATCCGCTTGCCCATCCTCTTCTTCGTCGCACAGTACAAGTCAAATCCAAAGCTTCACCACAGCTATACGACAGACTAAATAAGACAAAATACAGATAAAAGATAAACGGATAAACGAAATCGTCATTTAGTTAGAGATACCGTGCGGTGCGAACATAAAACAACCCACTATTCTGACTCCGAATACTCTCTCTATCCACGAAGTACAGTATCTCTGCCCTGCGTCGCTGTCAAAGCAATATTTTTATTTTGCTTTGACAGTATCAGTCAAATAACAGGTTACATCTTGTCCTGGTTTGCTATTTTTAATGTGACTGGATATTGTAAGTGTATAATATGGCAATAAATGAAAATTAAATTGAAATTAAAACTTATAAAGACTAACATAACTTAAGTTTTGTAATAAAACAACAAGACTTTCAAATGAATATTTATATTTATTATTTTTTTGTGTATATTTGAATATTTAGCCAAAGAAGTTTCACTTCTGACATGTGTACTTTGTACGCACGCACTTTTATTTTTAATTTTTATACGGCTTAGACTTAAAATTTAACGACCAACCGGCGACCACTAGTTTAATTAAAAAGACATAATTATTCGTTAAATAAAACACAATATATTCATTAATTAAATATAGGGACTTACATAATGAAGTCTCGTATGAGTAGTAAATCATCGTATTCGCTAACAAATCGATATACCTGGTACCTATGTAATTAAATTTAAAATCAATAAGTAAGCCAATATTAAATCGGTCACTGTCGTGATCAAAACAAAATCGTGTCGACAAAATTAATTGGGTGTTCATTGTTAAAATCTACAAGGTTTTAACAAGAGCAGGTAGATATTATTAATGGTAACGATCATATCGAATTATATTGTGTTTCGTTCGAAAGAGAAAGACGACTGGACTGAATAATTGATTTACTTTAATTTTATTATGACATTATTTTCATAGTAAATATCCGACTATTTTCAACCAGTCGCGAGTACCATGGAAGTCATAGAACCATGTTTTTAGATCCATGCCAACTTTTTCATACCAAGTTTTGACGTCTCCTCCCGGCATGTTGGCATTTGGGCTTTTCAAACTTAATCATAAACCAGTGCAGTTACTTGTAATAGGTAAATTATCTTCTTTTTATTATCGTGTTAATAATATTTTCAGAGAAAGTAGGAAAATTAAGTCAGCTGATTAAAGAAGACAAGACGCAAATCCGTACTTAAAAATTCAGACATAGCAACGATAATGACTAAAGCCACCCCTCAAAAATATAGGTAGAACCATAATACGCGCAACATCAGTCCTATTTATGATAGCCCGAAATTTAGACTCTTCAAAAAATATAAGCTACTCAGCTACTCAGTAACGAGAGAGGCAAGGGTAATCATTTCGAGTACTTGATCGTCAAAAAAGGCAAAATACTTTTTCGGTAAGTTTTTTTTTAATTCAAATGCCGTTCGTTTTTTAAACGGTTTTTTTATACTTCATTTTGAAATATAATTTGAACTGTCCTTCCCATATTCGCAAAAAAGAGGACATGTCACAAAAATAGATGTCTCTTTCGGTCATTGGATATGTAAGCATTTATTTATTATTTCAATCTAAAATGACATAAATAGAACCTCAAATAAGGACACCGAAAATATCCAGTAAAAATAATAAAAAAATTTAAATACACACTAATATGGTGACTTTTTACGTTCAAGGTTCATTTAATAGACCAGTCTCGATAGCTTTTAAAACAAAAAAAAATAATAGTAGAAAATAACCTATTAGAAAAGGAGGAGAGTATTATAAACATTAAAGGAAAAATAAATTCCGGGAGATCTGAGGTAGGGAACGGGAAGGGGGGGGTGTTTAAGGGGAAAAAACGGTTTATGTCGATTTCCGGCAAAACTAATAGTCCTATGGAAAAAAGTCAAATGGCAAAGTTGTAGATAGTAAAAAGATCTAAAACTTTTGTATTTACACTTTTTTCACATAACCTCAAAATGTATGTGAAAAGTTCAAAAAACCAAGTTTTTTGTTTTTTATTTTTATCTTTTACAAATAATTTTTCTCTTTCACGAAATTTGGTGAAAACTTACCTTTTTATGTCCCAAATACGCTGTAATTTATTTGATTAGAAATATTTGTTTTTTCAACCTTATTTTGAATTAATATCGAAAAAGAACCCTAATTTTCAATCGAAAATTCACCCGTCAAAATATCAGCTTTTTTCAAAAAGTTGGTATGCTTTCTGTTCGTTGAAACCTCTACTTTCCGATGGTGAAAAAAAAAAAATATCTTACTGTAGTAAATCTTCTCAGAAAATGCAATCTTTAATTACTTCTTTTCCTTCCTTTGCTTTTTTTTGTCTTACACATATACATTTTTTACATCATTATTCACTTTTTATAGATTTTTAATATATTTTTAATTTTTTTTCACCATCGGAAAGTAGAGGTTTCAACGAACAGAAAGCATACCAACTTTTTGAAAAAAGCTGATATTTTGACGGGTGAATTTTCGATTGAAAATTAGGGTTCTTTTTCGATATTAATTCAAAATAAGGTTGAAAAAATAAATATTTCTAATCAAATAAATTACAGCGTATTTGGGACATAAAAAGGTAAGTTTTCACCAAATTTCGTGAAAAAGAAAAATTATTTGTAAAAGATAAAAATAAAAAACCAAAAACTTGGTTTTTTGAACTTTTCACATACATTTTGAGGTTATGTGAAAAAAGTGTAAATACAAAAGTTTTAGATCTTTTTACTATCTACAACTTTGCCGTTTGACTTTTTTCCATAGGACTTTTAGTTTTGCCGGAAATCGACATAAACCGTTTTTTCCCCTTAAACACCCCCCCCCCCCCCTTCCCGTTCCCTACCTCAGATCTCCCGGAATTTATTTTTCCTTTAATGTTTATAATACTCTCCTCCTTTTCTAATAGGTTATTTTCTACTATTATTTTTTTTCACTTTTTATTATTTTTAAAGGCTTCTGCACTGGTCTATAAATAAAACTTCCAAACATTTTTACTTGAAATATTTTTCACAAAGTTATAGTATACAGATTTATTGGAATATAAAATATCAATCAGTAGATTGGCGGAATATGTAGCACTTTTCACGAGCTAGTAACCCGATATTCAGATTTACCTTCATGCCTTTCATGTAGCTATTAATATGTGCAACTGTGGAATGAACTTCCTTCAGGCGTTTTCACGGTAGACGTGGGTTCTTCAAAAAATGAGTAAAACATTTTAGAAATATACTTAGTACTTTTGAGTTATTCCGTATCCTTCTAACTAAAATCCCCCAGTTAATCAGGTCGAAAATTACACATTACCTATCGTATTAACGCTCATTGAGCGTCAATTGATGCCATTTTTTATTCAGATTCAGAATCATAAGCATTTTACGAGTCTCTACTTTATACCTTGTAAAGTAGATCAAGTGGGATTTTAAATAATACTACCATAGCCTAAAGAGTAGTAGGTAGTTTTCTCGCTGGAAAGACAATACAAAATTTTTACTTTTAATGACCACCAAGAATATACATTACCGACCTATATATTTACATTAGGTACTTATATAATTTAATGTTTTGATATTCATAATGAAACAACTAAAAGACCGTCATAATCAATTGAATACCAACCCTGAACCAAATGTGAATATCGATCAGGTATAAAGCATAACGAATGACTGAATTAATGACACAGCAAATAAATGGTTCACACGGTATTATAGGCCCGTTTAAATGATATACAATCTATAATTATGAGCGTATAGGTTTAATAAACAATAAAGTAATCAAAAAGAAAATTAGGTCACTGTAATATAACCCTTTCTTCCATTAGCGATGACACGGAATTTATACTCGCACACTACAAACAAGCATATGATGTATGAGTTATTTTAAGTAATGGCAGCATTATTTCTTTAAATAAATGAGAATATACATAATTGCAACCTGGAATCTGGGGACCAAAGCCATTTAATACTATGCGGCATAAATGGGACATAGTTTATGGCTCTTATAGGTACCTACTAACAAGTAGGCTACAATTATATAGATGGATGGACTTTTATCTGTTAATACCTCTTCTATTTGAAGTTGGTAGGGATTTACTGGTTATTTCCTTGAGAACTCAACTAATTTCTCCACTTGTAACCTTGTAGGATGTATGTATGTGTAAAAAATAGATTCCTCTGGAATGCATTAGTAGCACTACTTATGGTACGAACCATGGACTGGTTTACTATAATACGCATTAATTGTTTAGCCTGACAAAATAACTAGTTTTATCCCGATACTGTGTTATCTGTTCTGTGTGATAAAAATCTATTTTAATTTTTTTCAGTATGTATTATAAATTTCACGCGGGTGAAGCCACAGGCACCAGCTAGTATTTAATAAAGCGTAAAGCTCATTTCCTTATAACAACAAAATCTATTTCAAGAACAATATCAACTCAGATCCAAGAGATCTCGTTTTTCTTCCTCCCTCTAAATTTGTCGACCATTGTTATTCAAATTGTAAATTAACCATTCATGTCACTTTCATTCTTTGAATTATTTCCCGCTTGAGAAAAAAATCATAGTAAATAAACCATTGCTGGCGACCATAAATTATGTAGAATTTTAATTATTATGAATGCTTCATTCAATCTTTTTAGTCTCATTTTACAATAAGTTGTGAAAGTAAGGTAGGTGTACTTAGTGCCTTATTATAACGCCATTATAGGTTAAAGGTCACTAGCCGTTGTCTCCCGCAGCAGCGGATACATTTTTCCATGCAGACACGGATTTATATATAACTAGTAGACGCCCGCAGCTTCGCTCGTGTAGAATTAGACCCATTACCGACGTCTGCCCGCGTGCGGGTTGCCCACTTGACTTCAAAAACGGCAAAGTTTCATATTAACTTTGCACCCCCGTTTTACCCCCTTAGGAGGTGAATTTTCAAAAATCCTTTCTTAGTGCTCCCCTACGTTATAATAGGAACCCCTGGGCAAAATTTCAAGCTTCTAACCCTTATAGTTTAGGCCCTGCGTTGATATTTCAGTCAGTCACTCAGTCAGTCAGTCAGCATCTCCTTTTATATATATAGATATCGGAAAACCAATCTCCCAGTCAAACGTTTCAACTATTCTACCATTGCACCTTTAAGGATTATTTAAGTACCAAAAATACTAATAGCTGTCGGCGTGTAAACCAGCACTTGATATAGCAAGTGGACAGGCTGCGCGGACGGAGGGTTATGAGACTATATTTTAAAATTACAGACAGTATCACATACAAAATAAAAGTTCTAGTGCTAATCACGTCGGACACGGTTGAAGTCGTTTGCTGCCAGGAGTTGAATTTTCAAAATTCGTAAGAAACTGTCGTCTTGCCTGACACAACAACAGTTTCTTTGGTGTTGCCAAATTTCGACTTCAACTGTTTTTAAAATTTCGTATTTAATATGCTTTTTACAGTGTTGTATATAACAGATATCTCAGAGAGTACTCTTCTATCGACTAGCATGATAGTTGCTTATCAACGTTCTGCACACCTATCACTTCATAATGCATTATACTCGTAACGCTACGTCGGCACGAGAGCTGTCGCAACTCGCAACTCTAGTGGCTCTCGAGGGCATCTCAACTTGAGTATTTTATTCCGTGACACGTATCGTATCGCGTCAAATGCATTTCCCACCGAATTTCCTCGGAGACTGCAGACTGTGACGCTGTCTGAATGTTGCCTTGAGCAAGTAATGATATAATGGCTGCACTAAAATTTTACATATTATGGCAGATAATGGATCACAACATGTCACATCACTATCGAATTAAAAAGTAACAACCGATTTCGATGATCTTTTTACCTATTTGTCTCGTTTCGCGAATCTATTTGTAATATAAAACTAAATTCCATTTGGTAAAAACATACTGGCTTATAAAACAGAACTTGCAATATGGACTTCGAGTGCGGGGAAGGACATAGACGTTCCGATTTCTAAGACAGACACAGTTTTATAGAGAAACATCACAGTAAGATTACTGACAGGCGTTTTATTACGCACTATCGATGGTCAGTATCACAGAATAGATAATCTGTTCTGTGATCAGTATTATACCAAAATGTGTTACCAAAATACAAATTTTAAGTAAAACTTTACAAAATTCCATAAAATAATAAATATAAATTCAATTTTTAAATTTTAATATAATTACTAGCTTACCTCCTGTACAATTAAAGGATTATTTAAAACATAAAAATAAAGCATTCATCCTAAAGCCTCTAAAGCCTATTAATCGTTAACAAAACAATAAAAATAATCTATTAAAATTTTAACTTCTACAGTTTGTTGTCAATTTTCACGCAACCGTAAAATTTTCCCAGGATGTTTAGTATCTCTATGCAAAATCACATCAAACCACCATTTCGATAAAGAGGAGAAGAAGGACCAACCAGCAAATCAACAAACACACTTTCCTATTTATATATTAAATCAGTAAGCATAAGGATAAGGATGATGGGTACGATTAGGTATATAATATACATCATAACATTTTTCGAACCTCAAATCCCCAACAATTAAAACTTCCGTCATTGTCATTCTTCAAACCTATGCTATAAAACAACAACCACTGTAGTAAAATTATATCAACTTCCTATATAAGGAAATTACTTTCTTAAAATGGTCTTTAAATTATGCCAGTCCTTTCCTAGCATGTTTGATGAGGTTCGCGTTCGAAAGATAATATTTTACATCATTTGGACACCGAGCATGGAGCTCAAATATTTCATTCTTTCACAAAAGATTGTAAGATACACTAAATATTATGATCCGGTCAGGCGCGGGCAATATTCAAAGAAGCTGGAGCATTTTTTATCTGTGTCTCTCAGAGAACACCTTTGGAACAACTTCATGAATATTTCAGGCCGGATAAATTATTAAAATGATTTACTACTCAACTCGCGCCGTAAACGCAACGCGCATGTGTGTTAACGTTAACGTTTTATAATAAAAATAGGATGTTTTTTATTTTTCTTGAGAATGAGTAAATAACTGCGCCATTGTTTCTCTGAAAATCGCTTGATTGTCATAGACGTTGTTGACTAGACTTTACGGTGGCTAGGCAACTAGATATTTTCTGCATCCTGTAAATAATAGTTGGATGAATGGATGTTTTGTGAAGCAATTGTTCAAGCCATAACGTAAAAAAAAGATTACCAACAAATACAGGTTTTACTGAGTGTTGAACCAAAGTAATACACGAACATAAAATGTAATAACTTTTCGTTAAGTTAGTAGGTCAATAAACTTGTAATACTAGTTGTCAACTACTCTAGTAGATAGCATGAAAGACGTCCAGAATGTTTATATATTAGACCCTCAGGTACCAGCACTCTTCTGTAAGGTGAAACATGAATTATTGACTTTACGCGTAAGTAACCCGCCTTTACGTGCCATATATCTGAATTTGTCTACATTTTACATAATAATATTATGTAGTATGATCCTCCGAACAAACATTCACAACACCCTCAAAGCATTTCTCGGTTCATTTCGTGAATTTGAAACCCATGCTACCGTCCACGCATACAAATAAAGTTGCTGCAGCTTTGCTCTCATGAAATTAGCATATTGTTCGCATGTAGTATTTAAGGAACATAAGGAAGCTATTCAGGATAGATGTAACAGGTTTAATATTATTTCTCACTATGTATAGATACGTTCCATAATAAACTTGTACTGCTACTAAATTAGGTTCGTTAGATTGACGGCTCTTTGGCGCGCTGATGCGTGACCGTGACCCGGGTTCGAATCCCGGAAGCAGATATTTTGCAGATAAAAACGGACTCGGGTCGGATGGATGTTAAATGTCATCAACTGTGTTGTTTTCTGTGTATGTTCGCCACCAGTACCACAAAGTAGACATTAGGAACAGAGGCTAAGCTTCTTAAGAACGTGCAAAATTGTTACCTATTTTGGTATGGTTGTCACAACAGGTTAAGACAAATTAAAGAAATCATTTGTTAAATAGTTTTATTATTCAGAATATAAAAAGAATACTACAATAAGAACTAATACAGAATAGAAAATAGAAAATAACATACTTTACAAATTTCTTACTCTAATAATTTTATTTTTATAATTTTTATTTTTTAATATTTTATTATTTCTTTTTATGTTATGGCAAATTCTAAATCTAATATATAGTTTTTTCAAGTAATGTATCGGGAAACACTCACATGGCATATCAAATCCTAGCTGCAGCGTCAGGTTATAATCTATCATATTATTGTACTGTCACCGAAGTTACGCAGGAATAAAAATTTCAGTTCAATAAGACATCTGAATGTGGTTCAAATCTCACTTGCAATACCTACTTAAACTTAAAACACATAGTACGTAGTACGTACCAACCCACCCACATACCTACAAATGTTTAGTAAAAGCTTGTAATAATAATAAAAAGGTAAAAACACACCGTGTGTTACACTACAGTAACACATTTCTTATTAAAAAAAGGATCATACAGTAAAATGTAGCGTCCATAGCCCAATGGCTCAAGTCGATTCAATGTGATCGAAAGAGTAAAGCAACGACGGGCGCGGTCGGTTTGTGGATGGGTGACCGCTAGTGGCAAAATTTCATGGATGCTACCGTGCTTCGGAGGGCACGTAAAGCCGTCGGTCCCGGTTGTTTTCAATGCTGGAAACAGTCTTCAAGCCTTGTCGAAGACCTTCGGGTGGCTTGAGAACATTCGACACTGGGTTGGCCACTAACCCCTCCACCAATCCGCATTGGAGCAGCGTGGTGGAGTATGCTCTAGACCTCCCGCAGCAGTGTCTGTGGGGGAGACCCGTGCCCAGCAGTGGGACGTCTATGGGTCGCAGCGACAGTAAAATAAAGGTACTTACTTGAAAAAGTAATAATCAAATATTTACTTACCTATTGCACTCCTTGGGATAGTTAAAGTATGATATATTTTTATTTTTTCTAGCATTATTCATACACACAGTACAATATACAACCATTATTATTAATCGCTCGCTGCGACCCATAGACGTCCCACTGTTGGGCACGGGTCTCCTCTCAGAATGGGAGGGATTAGGCCTTAGTCCACCACGGTGGCCAAGTGCGGATTGGCAGACTTCACATGCCTTCGAGAACATTATGAAGTACTCTCAGGCATGCAGGTTTCCTCACGATGTGTCCTTCACCGTTATAGCAAGTGACATTTAAGTTCTTAAATTATTATTATTAATACCACGTTTTTATATTAGATATTCAAACTTGCAACTAACAAAACCAACAATATGCGTAGCGATTACCCTGAGATATTCAACTTGATGTGACAGCGTCAACCGGTTTTTTCCACTCTCGCCGCGTACGCGACAAGCGGCCAGTGGCCACACATAGATGTCCCGCGTGCTTGTAGGAGTGCAACCGATTTGCACGTTCATATGAAGCTTAATCTCTGTTCCTAATGTCTACTTTGTGCCAGTACCGCCGGGGTACGAGTGTGTAGCATTTATTTTTAAAAACTTAATAACGCAGATAACTCGGCTATATAATAATAATCGTGAACCCTAATAAATTTGGTGAATTTTTCTTACGTGATGTAAGTAACGAATCTACTTCACAATTCTTAAGCTTCACGTCAAAATCAAGAAGGCAGGAAGATATGATTTGCTTTGAGTAATGTTTCAGCATAATAATCTTGTACCTACCTGTTGAATTTTTCTTATTTTATTATTTATTTATATACATATATAAGTTTAGGGGAGGCCTTCGCTGCCAAGGCGACTACTACGAGTTCTCTGTAGATTGTAGTAGAAGTAAAAAGCCTTTATTATTATTATTATATACTCTCTAATCTAACTCCACGCGAGCGAAGCTGCGGGCTTCCACTAGTTTCCTATATAAAAAGACAATAGAAATAATTAATTAATTCATAAATCGTTTTTTTTTGTCTAACCGAAGTATTATAACACCAGCGAGCTGCACTGAAAATTAACGCTAATGGATACTGACTAACAGCACAAGGTTAGTGTGATGTAACACTGCGACATATTTTTTCAAATAAGATATTAAATGATATTTCTTTTTTATTCTACGCTATGTTTAAATCTATTTCAAATCTAACAATACTATCATTACGCCTGCGTGGAGGCCGTGACCGTGATATACCGCATAGCGTTGACAGCCCAGTGGCTATCAAACACACCTCTCACTCGAGCGGTCCGGGTTCAATCCTAAGCATGACATGCACCAATGAATTTTCTGAGCTATGTGCGTTCAATGAAATTAAATGTCACCTGCTGTAATGGTGAAGGAAACCCGCATGCCTCAGAGTTATCCAATCTGCCTATACACACTCGGCCCGTGGACTATGGTCTAACCCCTCTCATTCCGAGAGAAGCGGATGCTCAACAGTGGAAGGTGCTCAACATTGAAAGGGTTGTGGTGGTAGAGTGATATACCGCATGTCTTACAAGATAACTGGAGTGTTATCCACTATAAATATTGGTATCTAAGCTACTAACATTATAAAGATCACATTTCCTGGCATTTCGCTTGCAAATTGCTCGTCGTGAGAACGAATATCGTGTTACGTTACATCGACGTATTAGCATATCGATAGCTTGGAAATATCGTCTTGTGTACTAAAAATGCACAGCATTACGGTATCTTTCATCAATTTTTCCCAACTTTATACCTTAATACCTCCGCTTAAGTTGGTTTAACATGTTTTTGATTTCTTTCTAGACATTAAATCTGTATATATAAAAGGAGAAGGTGACTGACTAACTGACTGACTGACATATCAACGCAGGGCCTAAACTATAAGGGTTAGAAACTTGAAATTTTGCACAGGGGTTCCTTTTATAACGTAGGGGAGCACTAAGAAAGGATTTTTGAATATTCATCCCCTAAGGGGGTAAAACGGGGGTGCAAAGTTAGTATGAAACTTTGCCGTTTTTGAATTCAAGTGGTCAAGGGTCTAATTCTACGCGAGCGAAGCTGCGGGCGTCCACTAGTCTATATATATAAAAGGAGAAGCCGACTGACTGACTGACTGACTGACTGACTAACATATCAACGCAGGGCCTAAACTATAAGGGTTAGGAACTTGAAATTTTGCACAGGGGTTCCTTTTATAACGTAGGGGAGCACTAAGAAAGGAGATTTTGAAAATGCAACCCTTAATGTGCAAAGTTAGTATGAAACTTTGCCGAAGCGAAGCTGCGGTTGTCCACTAGTAGGAAATAAGCTTGCAGCACCATCTATCCGCTACTTAATGATTAAACGAACTTACCTGTATGTGAAGTTCTATCATAATTATACGAGGGCTTTGTTTAAATAGATTAGTAATAACATCGACCAGTACTCAGTCTATACAGACAGAAGTACGGAAGCGGTCAATAAATTTTCATTTCCAAATGTCGGTCTCGGTTTAGTGCAGTGTTGCATAAAATTAAATATGGATTCCGGTTACACTTCTTTAGAGCGACCATCTTAGTCCTCAAGGGTAGCAACACATCTGTGACTGACTTAGACTAACTATCACTAACAGTCCCTAGTCCTCATACCTACTAACGAACTGACCAACCAATGTTCTAATTAACTTTCTCAACTAATTGGACTAACCATCCCAGTCCCTAATTGAGTCTTGTTCAAAGTCAGTCACAGTTGTCATGGGTGGCAGCGGATGGGTGGATTTGCTATCCTGTATCCATAAAATAAATAAATAAAATAGCCGATGACAAGCCACACGACCATGAACGCTTTAAATCTGTCTCTGTTAATAATTTGCATTTTCCAAATGACACGTTTGCATCTACTGCGCGAGGATAAAATATGGAGTTCATTTCCCTGCTTTTCTGTCCGGTTACCTCCGCTCCGCTCAGTGACATACATGAATGGAGTGTCCGGTGAGGCCTTTCATCGTATATCGCGCGGGGCAGTGGACACAATCGCTACAGGGATTGAATGCTTCGCCAGGTTCCTATCGCCTAGATTTTCTACTACGTGTTTATCGTACAATGTTCTCGTACGTGTTTTTTGCACAATGGGCCTGCGATTTCATGCTTGACTTGATAAACTAGAAGCTTGTAATAATTTTTTTTGCGTTTTAACAAAGTTAAGGTATTTGGATTCAAGAATAATAATAAATATTTACAAAAATGACCTAGTCTATGTATTAGTATGATAGCTATATTGTAACTATTAGGTTAAGTAACAGTCTACTCGAGACTCTACAGACTACACGAGCATGTACTATGAGTGTCAGAGACTGAAATGCTTACATATATACTTTTAAATACATTCTTAAATAGATAATATTAACATCCAGACAGAACAAACACAAGTGTTCGTCACACGAATGTTTGTCTTGAGTGGAATTCAAGCCCACGACCCCTGGCGTAACAGGCAGGGTCACTACCGATTGCGCCAACGGGCCCATAATCTAATAAAATATTAGATTTTTTTTTTATTAAATGTATTATTTCCCGTTCTCTGTCTGTTAGAATTTTGTTTATGATGTCTTAAAGTACGGTCTCCAAGGGATATTTTAATCACTTCCGTGGGACTCAGCCCCACCATACGAATTAGTGGTACGTACTTATTCGGCATTATTATTATTTTCCTAAACACAAAAAATTTACTAGTAGATTCCTATGTATATGGAGGGAGGAGTTATAACGTAGGAAAGACAGCAGCCGGACCTATCGAGACCGGACCTATTGAGCAGTTTTAACAGATCTACTGTACCGATTTACAAAAGAGCACGTAATGTGCATTATTTGATGTCTTACTCGTACATTCATTCATATGAAGCTAATACCAAATGAAATATTGACATACCCCTATATCATACACCAAAAGTTACAGTGAGTACGATGCAACCCCAATAGTGTTTTGGAATAATATTAGTTGTATCAAACTAAGACACCCAAGTAAGTGGTATTCCCTTACGCAACACTCGACACACACACACGACATGCATTTCTTCAATTATTTGAAGACTTTTTTTTACATATGGATCTCAGACTGTTCACGTCTTTGTTTTCATATACGAGTATATGGGCACCTTCTATCAAAACCACAATTAATTCATTGCCAGATTAATGTATGCGCTGTCCGGGAATCGAATCCATATCTCGTCAGACAGAATTTTTATTTTGTCGTATTGTTTTGAAAAATATTTGCCTGTTGAGTAAAACTGCCGTTCAGTAGCTTTGCGTAAATTATTTCAAGTAGGGGTTGATTTTCTTTTATAGGAAACAGTTAGTAGTTACTTTACGCTATATGTAGGTACCCAATTTTGAGTGCAGCCGGTAGAAATGATGTTAAGTGTTTTCAGGCATATAAACATTTCGTTTGCATGATGGTAAATATAAGTCGTAGTAGTCAAATAATTACAGAAATGGAACACTTTCGCTCACAAATCCTTTAAACTGTAATATGAAATATACTTTACTAGTATATTCATTAACCTAATTACCATAATTATGTAAGTTATAACTTTTACATTATTACCGAAGCATATTACACGTTATTAATTATAATGAATTATATTAAATATTGATTACTGTAGAATTTGCAAGCTGCAACAAGCTGCATGCAACAATGACTTTTGTAAGATAAGTTCGATTTGAGAAATTAAATGTCACTTGCTACAACGGTGAAGGCCACATCGTGAGGAAACCTGCATACTTGAGAGTTCATCATAATGTTCTCGAAGGCATGTGAAGTCTGCCAATCCACACTTGGCCAGCGTGGTGAACTAAGGCCTAATCCTTCCCATTCTGAGAGGAGACCCGTGTCCAAAAGTGGGAAAAAGAATGGGTTGTGATCACAGAACAGATAAATGTTGTGATGATAGTAAATCTTGCTATGACTTGACTTGATTTATACCATCCCTTAAATGTTTGATTAGGTGTCGATAATTACTTATTGAAACCCGACTTATACTTACCCAGGCGGAGCCTCGGGAAAAACTGGTATCAATTAATATAATTAAAATGATGCGAAACAATAATATTATTAAGAATTTAGTGATTTCACGACGGGACCCATAAAATTATGTTACTAGTTTAACGCTCTAGTATTCTCTCATTACTGTTCTAATCATACGGTGCAGTGCACTATTTACGCCTCACTCGTGATTATAAATGCTTACAAATGTTAAGCAAATTGAATTAGAATTTAAAGCTGATCTAATATTTCATGTAATTTGTATGACGTATGAGTGCGTGTTTAGTGTTCACGCAATGGTAGGCATTGTAAATGTATTAACTTTTAATCAGAACAGTGTGATGCCAATTATGATTTATTTTTTACTATAAATAACCATAATTTAATGTGTATAGCGTAATTTTAACCAACTTTTGATAAAGGTCACACGGTTTAACTTAGGAACAGTTTTTGCTGAATTCTTGAGTACTTAAAAGATTTCACAAGAACCGCACTTACACACGTATGTGAACTAGTTTACGTGTTCGCCAAAAGTCTAGACATACTTCAGAACCACAAAACATGTGGGAGGTCTCATTGTACCGAATTTGCTTGAGTAGTTCGCATTTTTTTCTTTTTGACAAAGGCACATAGCTGTTTTCCGGCAGTCGCAAGATCTGAAGGCATGAAAGCTAGGACAATTACCCCCGAAAGCATTATTTGGCCGCAATTTTGGTTTCGAAAAGAAAAACTTATATGAGGAATGGTAACATATCAAACCTACTAATATTATAAACGTGAAATTACATAATGTTATGATGCGCGTATACATTCAGTGTTATTAAATCATAGTATCACGTAAGTAGGTATGCTGAAATAAAATGAAGTTGAACCTTAGAAAGGAAATAAGAATAATAAGAAAAATAAATAAAAAGTTCTGCTTATTTCTCTTATTATTCAATTTGAATATCATTTAACCCCAATAACTGAGTTTATCAACTAACTTCCGCGTTATATTTTAACATTTTATTCGTTTTATTATTGCCTAAGCAGTCAAAATTTCGCAATTGTCCGCGCCCTCTCGTCCGTACAGCGATAAAACATTGAAAAGATGAAATATAGACTCGGACAGAGACCCAGTGGTCACTGGAAAAGAAAAAGACCCTTTTACAAAGACAGTTTATTTGCCTTTTTAACTAAAAGTGATAGCATTCATCATGTTCAAACTCCGTTTGTACATTTATACAAGTGTCGGTTTAATAAATAGCGGCACTTATTTCACTTTTACTACTTGTGACCATTTTTTTGCTGTGGAATATCAGCCGCACGACAATATTTTGGGTAAGAAAAACATTTGCTTTCTTCTATTTATATACTTCTTTCATTGTTACAGGTAACGCCTGCTGAAGGTGGTTTTCAAATTTGTATCAACTTATTACATGAATCATATACGAATGTAAAGGATTCACTGGCGAATTCGAAAATTGAACGAGTTTATTACACCGATTGCGATTTCTTCCCCATTTGTATATAGTAGTAGGTATAGTATGTGTTTTAAGTGAACGCCTAAATCTATTTAAAACAGTACCATTTTATGAGAAATAGGGAATTCATTCTTCTATGCAAATGGATCTCGTGTGCAAAGTCATTACTGCATAGAACAAATAAAAATTATTTTATTTGATGCTTTACCTTTTATCAAAAAAAATCTTTTGATCACAGCTTTTCCAGTTCGATTGCTGACAGGGCCGTTAACATTTATGTAAGTTCCCCTTGAGAAATCCGAAACCTATACCGCTGGAGGCTTCCCGTTTATCTGTAGCAATCAAAGAAACGCCACGGTAATGATTTCAGAAGTTATTGAGGCTTTCTTGCAAGAAAAACGATTTGACGCGGGCGGTAGTAATATATATGCCGAAATTGCAGCAACGTCCATCTTGCTCTTCCATATTTTGGTTAATATTATGCAATCATCACCGGGAGTTGTATATAACAAGCATAAGAATTATGAGTCTACAAAAATTTCAAATATAACGTCAGATAGGAATAGAAACACAAAAAACAAATTATATTTTAGGGTAATTGTTTAGTTATAAAACTGACTATACGGAATAAATCAAGTGGCTCTATAAAAACATAACCAAAAGACTTTTTTGCGTCTCGATTGTCATTCTAAAGGATTAAACTTTCCTGATGTTATCGTTATAGCGAAACTTTTATTTTATGGGCAACAATTCGGAGATTGCGTAAGTTTTTTCATTTTATGCGACCATTAACTAGACGTGAAACTGTTAGTGATTTAGATTTAGTCCAAAGTTTCTTTTAGCGAATTGTAATAATTTGATAAAGAGAAGCCAGAATGTCCGCCGAGATTTCAAATTTATTTGTTAAAAGGTAAACTACAACTCGACAGCTATTCAGGAAGTCATAGGTTTGGGGTCTCATTACCGGGTCTCCCACGGTTATGCCACATTAAGGGAACACCTTAAATATTGTACATAGGAAGTTTTACAAAAATCTTCCTTTTTGGGTAGGAATTGAACCCGCCAAATGTGAAAAAACACATTTATTTTATGATAATAATTCAAAGAGTTAATGATAACGATTATTTTCTCCAAATTACATAGCGTCCTAATTAAAAGGAAGGCCGTTAAAATGATAAATTATCTTATCAAGTTCTTTTTCCTATTCTATTCGATACTGTATCAGTAAATAGTTAAATTGTATCTATTTTATTGAAACTCGTATTCATGAGTATTTCCGTTGCAATCGCTTTCGTAGATCGAAGTACTCAATGGATTTATCCACCCCCCGTTAATTTATAGCCGAACAACGCAAGAGGGCGTTGAATAACTGCTTCCGGTAGGTACAACGCTCGACTTGAAATTTCAATGCTTTGCCAAATTTGTATCTGAATATAACGTCTTCTTATAGAATTATTTAAAGAGAATTTAGTTATTATGTTGGAATCGAAACGAATCATAAGACACAATTAAGTGAAAAATGAATAGAATTGCATTTGTTTGTGTCCCCGTTAACGAGAGATTAAAAACATGGGGATACTATTTATATTTAGCGGCCAAATTGTGTAAAAATATTGTCATAAACTGGACATTGCTAAATCGAAGAAATTTTGCCATTAGTCGTCGAAGAGTCAACTTACCCTGGGGATGCTCCGATTGGGCACAAATTTTGATGCGTATGGTGGTGTTTATTTTCATTGTTGTATTTACATGCTTTCCTATGTGGGAGGGAGGGAAGTGCTATAAGCATAAAAGTATACACCATCAGTCCATCATACGCCTTGTGCGCGGGCTGCAAAGTAAATTAAACCAGATTAAACTTTAAAACAATTCATTTCCGCAAAGTAACGGCTGATACAACAACTGGCTGTTCATGGAATGAATAGTTTAATCCGAAAAAAATACGCAATTGACCAACACATGGGAAGTGGGTACCAATAGACACATATTTGATGTTTGGTCAGTGCTCCGTCCGTTTCATCCTTATCCTTACTTTCATACTATTGTACCAATAGGAAAGTATTTTTGTTGGTTTGTTCTTCTTCTCCGCTTCGCCGGAATGATGGATCGACGTGATTTTTTGCCTATATGTAGTGTAGGGCTTAGAGTGACATAGGCTTTTACTTTTATCCCGGAAAATTGCACGGTTTATATATATTTATAAGCGACTTAACTAATCCGCTAGTTTCGTGTGTACAACGTGTTATCTATAATAAATCCAAGAATGTTATTTTGTAACTCGTTTTAAAAAATACACAGTTACTTATATCATTTTGCGTGCTCGCCGCAATTTGTGGGGCGTTTATCGTGGCGCGGCGGCTATGCTCACTGTAATACTGCTTCCGACACCTACACTGTTCTCAACCGCCAGTGCCACTTTTTGAAATGTTAAATGCTTAATCGTATTGATATTGGTAATAAGTGGTCAAACTTCCAGCATAATTCTAGTATACCTTCGCCTATGCATCAGGTTAAAATAGTCACATAAAATGAACATAGATAGCGCTAGTTGTACATTTGATACCTTATGTATTTTTCATACAAATGTGGCAGTACTGTCTCGTTGGTGTTGTGATCGCAGGCACGACTGCTAAGCTAGAGTTCCTGGGTTCGATCCCGGGTCAGGCAGTGGCACAATAAGAGTCCTTTACCAGCTTTATTTATTAACTAACACACTAGTTTATTTTTGTAGGTACTACATTACAAAGATGTAACAACAAAAGGTGGAAATTAATCTGTTTAAAATTTATGCGAGTTAACTTTAGGTTAGAACAAACGAAAGCGTAAACTTTTGTATAAATTTAAAATAATAACCTCGTAAAAGAAACTAGTAAAACATTTCGTTGCTACCCATAGAGCCATAGACGCCCCACTGCTGGGCACGGATCTCCCCCACAGACACTGCTGCGGGAGGTCTAGAGCATACTCCACCACGCTGTTCCAATGCGGATTGGTGGAGGGGTTAGTGGCCAACCCAGTGTCGAATGTTCTCAAGCCACCCGAAGGTCTTCGACAAGGCTTAACGACTGTTTCAAAATTGAAAACAACCGGGACCGACGGCTTTACGTGTCCTCCGAAGCACGGTAGCGTCCATGAAATTTGCCACTAGCGGTCACCCATCCACAAACCGACCGCGCCCGTCGTTGCTTAACTCTTTCGATCACATTGAACCGACGCGAGCCATTTGAAAGCTACTAAAAAGTTGTAAAACATATCAATCATGTAAAATAAAATACTCTGTATGTTAAACAACTGACCCACAACTGCCGCCGATTCGAGAGAAAACCGTGATTGCCGTATACACTTTATCTATCGGATCTACATCATTCACTCTGCCGATTGACACGGATCTACTGACACCATTCGGTACCAGTGAGATCTGATGCATCAAACTTGATAGTTCACATTGATTAGGTTATCAACTCTGTGGCGTGTGTTTTTTAACTGCAAATTAATTGTGCTTTTAATGTCTTGTTTAAAATAAACGTGATATTATATTTTGTGACACTAAATTATTTGATAAATATACACGTCTTCTTAAATAAATTTCCTATCACAAGTCGACTTCTCTTATTAGTTTGGTACTCGTATAATACACAGACCGATTTTTAATAAAATAAAATAAATAGTGCTTGAAAGTAGAATCGTTTATTCAGCATCAGGTGGATCATAAAGTGCCCTGTTAGCTATCGAAACTGTTACAATGCGATGTTGGACGGTCTTTAAATTAAATGATACGATGTCGTTATCGTCAGACAATTGACGCCAGTAAAAAAAGAGAGATACGATATACCGTTAGTATCTATCTATCGATCACTAATGATATAAGTATTAATGTCGCGCTTTACGTGAAAATGTGGTATGTACACATATATGAAACCTAAGCAAAAATACCCATGCCTGGAGAGCATTATTATAATCTCTTGGATCCTAAAGAATTGGCAAATATGAGTATTCACTCCCAATACATATTATATCTGTTCTATGACTTTCAAAATATTTCAATAATATTTTAGTTAAAACATCTGCTAGCATAATATAGGTCGTCTAAGAAAAACTATATCGTGTTGTGTGAAAGCGGCAACACCTGTGCGCGCATCAGTCCTTACATCCGAAGTGTAGCACGAAAGAAAACAGTATTTCATTGATTCAATGCCACATCTGGCGACGAAACGCCTCGGGCTTTCCATTCTGATGACCTGACTTGACATTTTTATTGCCTGCCATATTTCCTGCGTGGCCTCCAAGGCATTCGCCGATTCAGAAGCCGACATAAAATATTGTGAAACTTTAGGAGGACAAGATATAACAATATTAAGATAGCTTGCTAAAATACAAAGAATCGTCGACAATCGTCGAGACTCCACCATGCTGCTCCAATGCGGATTGGTTCGTTTATTCTACCATTATTACCGTTCGTTTGCTACCATTATTACCGTTCGTTTGCTACCATTATTACCGTTCGTTTGCTATTATTATGCATATTAATTATTATACTCTCGAATTAAATGTTTCTTGAAATTTTCACAAAACCAACACTGCAAGTACGAAAAGTTTCATACTAACTTTGCACCCCCGTTTTACCCCCTTACGGGGTGAATTTTCAAAAATCCTTTCTTAGTGCTCCCCTACGTTATAAAATTTCAAGTTTCTAACCCTTATAGTTTAGGCCCTGCGTTGATATGTCAGTCAGTCAGTCAGTCAGTCAGTCAGCTTCTCCTTTTATATATATAGATATAGCTACTCCCCGCGGCCTCGCCCGCGTGAAATTTACAGTAAAAATATCAGTATCGGGATAAAAAGTATCCTGTATGTTAATCCAATCTGTCAGCTACCTCCATACCAAATTTTATTAACCCGTCCTGCTGTTTGAGCACGAAGAAATAACAAAAATACTAACACACACTCATAATCTTACGCCTTTATAATATTAGTGTGATTTGTAATTGTATTGTAATTGATTTGGCAAAAACAATTTGTAATTATAAAGTCAATTATTTTCTTTTCTTATTGTTACGAGATAAGCCGTTTATGAAAAAACAGTTGAAAAACTTTTCCGCGTCACAGACATCCATGTACGTCGTGTCCGGCCATTTTAAATCAATTTACCTTTCCAGGGAAAATATGGATTCGACATCAAACCAATTCAAACTTCGTCGTTTGTTTCTACGAACGAAAACTTTTAGTAAACAACTGACAAACTAGGTTACGGGTGCTCTTAGAACAAAACACAATTTGTCATGATTGATCAAAGAAGTTGGACGACAAAGACTGACTTGGAAACACGAGACAGTATTTTCCGTCAAGCAATTTCGGTAAGCGAGCTTTTATTTACCTATTAAAAAGGTAAAGTTATGTGACGTGATATCAAATTATTTCAGTCGCTCTCAACTTACCAACTTTTTCACACTGAAACTTTTCTTTTCACTTTGTTCGTCAGAATAGTTGAATTATTGTGAGAAAATTTATGGAGTTTAAGAGAATTACTAAGCACTTAAAAACTAACAATTCATAGTTTCTAAGTTTTATTTTTCTATTTTGGATTAAATTTGTGCCTACTCGTACTAACAATTCTATTCTAGCCAATTAATAAGACTGAATTCTAGTTAAGCTTCATCCTACTGGCCTATAAGTCAAATAAAAAACCAAATAAATTTTGTTTATGACTTATGCCTTAGATTATTAACTTAAGCTTTTAAAATATTTAAAAAACATTTAACAAACATTTAATAAACTATTTATGTATATGGCTAAAACAGTAGATCTATAAAAATTACCTATTTTGTTATCAAGCCTTCCTCGAGCACCGCTTTCTATTTAAATTGTATGTATGTCGTAAATTACTCATTAATTATATGTATGTAGTCATTAGTGAGTATATTACTTACTCATATATTCCAACGATACAAAACGAATCTGGTTGGAGTAGTCACAATACTTTTTCCGAGCAACTCGGTTTGGGAAATAAACAGGGCGATAAATATTCATGAGAGAAGTAAGCCTTCTTGTCATAGTCCTTGAGAGCTTGATAGATGGTACGTCATGCTTTGCCGCCTTGCTTTACGTATATTAAGAAAAGGTTATTTACGAGAAAAGTGTCACTTGCTCACGAAACAGTCGAGTCGAAATATGTGCCGTAAAGTCTTATGTCTTTTACATGGAAAGTCTTTCAAGGATATTAAATTTGTATTTGTTGGTAATACTAATAATGATAATGATGGTGTTTATATTATAAACTAGTGGACGCCCCCAGCTTCGCTCGCGTAGAATTAGACCCATTAACAACGTCTACCCGTCTAACGACTTCAAAAACGGCAAAGTTTCATACTAACTTTGCACCCCCGTTTTACCCCCTTAGGGGGTGAATTTTCAAAAATCCTTTCTTAGTGCTCCCCTACGTTATAAAAGGAACCCCTGTGCAAAATTTCAAGTTTCTAGCCCTTATAGTTTAGGCCCTGCGTTGATATGTCAGTCAGTCAGTCAGTCAGTCAGTCAGTCAGTCAGCCAGTCAGTCAGTCACCTTCTCCTTTTATATATATAGATGTATGATATAGGCTATTTCACTACCTTGCTTCTAATATGCAGTTTTTTTTCTACTTAAAGCAATAATAATTTTTTGAATTTATTAGATACAAATGAATAGTCATCAAATTAAGGGTTAATTACGTGGGTATAAATTAATAAGTCTTGATAAGCTCGTTTGCTATTTTACATCAATAAAAATGCCAATGATGTGATGAAATTGAATACATACAAGTTATCTCTTGCAGCAGGTGTGAAGATATTTCCGTTAAATTTCCCGCATCCGACACTGCGCGATGCGTACCGGAAACACCTAAATCTAGGAATTTTACTCCGGAATAAGTCGCCAAACTTGCCGGGAATTTTTGGCACATTCATCTTATTGTGCCTCGCTGTGAAAATAATGAGAGTTAAAATGTTTTACATCACCCACAACCGGTTTGAGCTAAGCCAAGAGAAATGGTTTAATACTTTTGCCAACTTCCATCGTGGATAATGCACAAACAAAGTTTATTAAATTTATTAGTTTCAGAACTATTATAAATAGGAAGTTTTATAAAATACATACACAGTAGCGTAGCCCAGTTTCTCTTACTTGTCAAATGTAGTGCTAAGTTTGTATATTAAAATAGAAGGGTATCAGTGAACAAACGTAGCAATTTCACTAATAGGGTTGAGGATAGACCGTAATACCGATATATAAACCGAGGATAGAGAGTAAGACCCTTGGTGAAAAAAGCTGACTACTGCAGCTGAAAAGTATTGGTGTGAAAGTCCGCCATTAGAAAGGGTTTTCACATAAACCTCTGATAATAAAGTAAAAAAATTGTCTATGTGCGTGTCGGCCTTGCAAAAGTAGGGTTCTGTAGTTGGCCTGCGTAAGAAATTAGATGTTTTTGTTTTATTATTCAAATAACAGTATTCTCCACTCTAGCAGCCCTTTTCATCAATGATTGTTTGTCAGTAGGAAACGGGAAGGTCTTTATACTTATACGATATTTTTTTCTTTCCGGATCTTGTCCCGAAGGGAAACATAGCTCTTTCCATAGCGCGCTGAGCAACCATAGCTTATGAACCAGCTCCAATTTTAGTCTTGTTTCTACTTCGAACTTGCTGACGCACTGGTTGAAAAACTGGGTTTTGGAATGCACTAAACGAGATTGAATATATGTCTTTATTCCATGGTATCTTTATAGTGATATAAAAATTCTGTTCTGGTTAAACTAAATTACTTGATTCTATTAATGTCAACATTTTACTGCGACAACTACGGAACCCTAATGGTCCGAGAAGGGTGATTCGCGAGGAGTGATCCATCCCAATCTCCAAGATTTATGATAAGACCGCAAATTACGGGTGTCACCTCCTACTGCGTTGCGACTGTACCCAGGTTTCCCGCTGTGTTCCAGAATAATGCCACTTTTATTTGAATTACCTTGATGACGTTATCATTATACGGTTAGCTTTGTAACACTTAAAAGGAAGGAGTACTTTTACCGTCCCTTAAAATCATATATTTTCTCATAGGTTTGTGCATGGTACAAAATTATTCTTTTTTAAATTTAGATGACATGATTTAACACCCGCTAAGTAGCAATTGTATATATAATCACTTATTTCTGCTAATATTTTATGACAAATACCTATGTAATTTTTATAATTAAAAATAAATTCTTATGAACGAATTGTTTATGCTTTCTGAAATATACGATAATGTTTTAAATATGTTAGATGTTTGGCTTTTTCTTGTAGTTAAATTAAAAATTATAGTATAAAGTTGTTACAAAGTCTCCAGGTTCATTCAAATGCCAATACTAAGATGAAAAAAGTCACTTTATTTCCATTCACACATGAGCACTAACACGCAACTTTACGAACACGCCGTACTAATGGTACTAGACACAGGATCACTAAGTACTTCTAATGTCACTTTGATATCATTTGGGGAGAGCACTTCCCTGTTTACTGTCTTCATTGATTGTAAGCTGTTCCCCAAACCTGCCTATCGTTTTTGAATATTTAAATCAATGTGACTTTCTACGAATTTCCAGCATAGAAAGAAGTTTTTAAATTTCAAACGAATCCCGATCCTCTCCGGAAATATGACATTTGAATTTCGAATACATATCCCAACATATCACCAATACGGAAATTGATAGCTAACTACTTCCTCTACTATTTAGCAAAATTCGTAAATTTTCCTACGTGTTGTTCATTTTAAATAAGATAACCTTTACTAATTACCAATTCAGGATTTGGTTAATCCTTTCACCCCGACTAGCATCCCGTATTGACGGCAAACTACGTAATGTCGGTTCCGAGGCATGTCATTTACATGAATGATTATTCAGCCATAGTTTCGCTAGCAATGTTCAAGCAGTTCTAGTTACTATGTGTTCCTCAATAAAGCTTAAGCTTGTACGATTGAATTATATGAACATTTCGAAGTTTGGCGACTAGGTATATAGAAAGCATTTTTCGGTTAACATTTTCTGGTTCATTAAATTAGATGCACTGGACTAAAGCTAAATTATAAAAGCAATATCTCATAATACATTTGAATGGCCAACCAGTGCAACATGAGCTTCTGTAGGTTTATTTATATTGCTTTTTGTATTATTGCACACTATATTTTATACCTAGTCGATTACGTTTCGATGAGAGATTTGTGATTATTATAATTTTTCTTTTATCTTTTATTTAGGTACAGTTGAAATTAACTATAGTTAATTGTAAAAAAAATAAAAGTGCCATATCATAAATTGTCCACCTTTAGGCAAGTTTTTCCATCAAAACTGTGACCTTTACAAAAAAACATACTACCGGTTTGTTTTGTCAACCTAGACGAGGCCGCGATAAAAAAAACAGCATCGCGTTCCGACTCATTACCTTATTGCCAGTCATTTTTAAATGTCAGTTTTGTTTGTAATCAAAGTTTGATTACTACGCGGTCCAATCCGACCAGTCGAGCTAGCAGCGTCGGTGACGATGGACTTCCGCGATAAAGTTGTTGTGATAACTGGGGCCAGCTCTGGCATAGGCTCAGCTGCATCGGTTTTGTTTGCAAATGAATCCGCGAAAGTTGTTCTCGTCGGTAGAAATGAAACAACTTTAAATGAAGTCGCAGCAAAGTGTCAACAGGCTAAAGGACAAAAGCCTCTAATTATCAAAGCAGAACTCAGCGTCGACGATGACGTGAAGAAAATAGTACAGAAAACTATAGAAGCATTCGGTCGCATTGACGTATTAGTTAACAACGCTGGTGTGGGAATACGCGGCAGCATCAGCGATGGAGTGGAACTATTCGACAAGGCTATGAATATCAACATGCGGTCGGCTTATCTTTTAACAAGCTTGGCTGTACCTCATCTCATCAGCTCAAAGGGAAACGTGGTAAATGTATCCAGTGTCGCTGCATTGAAACCGATCAAAGACGTGGATTTCATGCCCTATTGCATCTCCAAAGCGGCACTCGACCAGTTTACAAAGTGTCTAGCTCTGGAGCTCGGACCTCGAGGAGTGCGGGTGAATTCGGTAAATCCAGGCGGTACGAGGACTCCTTTCGCAGAAAATGCAGGTTTTAGTAAGACGGAAACAAATGTTTTGTATGATGTGCGCGGTAAAAACTATCCGCTTCGTAAAATGGCGCAAAGCGATGAGGTCGCTGACCTAATTCTTTATCTAGCGAGCGATCGCGCGCGCAGTATTACGGGCGGCATTTACATTATAGATAATGGCGAAATGCTGATGTGATGTTCGAATAATTCCATTCTCCGAGCATATAAATATTTTAATATATCTGTTTCTATATTAGCACCGTCACCATATTAAATAACATCAGCATAACATTTGTTAGCCTATGGATAGATTATAAATAATAGTGATTTATTTTTAAGATGAATAAAATACTTACTGGTACAATGTTGTAATAACTTTTGATTTATAATATTTCTTCTTTAATTTTGATATTTAATTAAATAATTTAAAAAAATGTATTATTGAATATCCTATGACAGAGAAAACAATAACATTACTATTGCATTTTCTCTTATAATAATGCTTTACTATCGTTTGGAATGGCGAACTGTGCAATATAAAATGGAAAGAATATAATAACTAAGGGGTGGAACATAAACAGGTCAGTCCGTAAGTCCGTAATCTCGACTAATACAGTTCATGTAGCCGGGCCCATTAGTTTTGATTTTGAGCGGAGTAAAGTTGTGGGCGTGCAAAGCAAAATGTATAGCGGACGCAAATGAGAAGTACGTACATGGCCAAGAAAATTGAAATAAACGACAACTTTATTTCTAACTCGTAAACACAACGGCGTCCAGTAAAGTATGCTCTCTTAAAATAGTTTTTTATATTTTTTAAGGTTTATTTAACCTTATTTTGATGATATTTTATCCTGAATTCAATTGCACTGTCCACACCAGGCATTGTTTGCAATAGTAATACATCACATAATATGATTGACACGAGCGCTTATATTTAGCTATTGTTAGGTTTAAAGGAAATAAATAAGAAATAAAAAATGTAAACCATTACGTCTTTTGTTTATGGGGCTGCAAAGGGTGGAACGTGCAAGCGCGAGCCCCCAGGGGATTTGAGGCGCTCAGATTTTTCAATTTTTATTTGCACTTGTAAGTACCGATGCCGACACAATGTTGGTTGGCATTCACTATTTTATATCTGCCGTGAAAAGCTAGTGACACCTCATCTTTGGTTGACAACGTTGACGCCTCTATGACAATGGAATTTTCCACTTTGGAGTTTTGCACATGTTTTACACATAGGCCTACCAATACTATTTGGCGTTGAATTTTTCTATTCATTTCTTTTGGAATGTATATTTTGAATGGTGCATTTTCAAATATTTTAGTTAAAAAATATTTGGAGTAGGTAACCAAGGGAGAACAGTTTGTTCAACAACCAATAGATTGTAGCAGATTGACTCGCCGAGTGATCGGTATTCGACCGTAATTTTTTAGTTTCATGTCACTTAAGAATGTCAAATAATGTATTTTCATTTAAAATTTTTTGATTTATGTATTTTTCATACATACTAGGCATATCATAATTTTTAATTTCTGTATTTTTACTCCGAATAAAATACTACCAATGCAAAATTTCACATTATAATACTGTGAAATTTTCAGTTTAGTTTCATATAAGGGGTACAAAGTTTTTTCTTCGTGTATTAACGGGATATCTAATGCACGTTATCCTAGAAAATACCGTGTTTAAAAATCAATTTCTAATAGACCTTAAAGATCAAAGTATCCTAAACAAGGCTAGCGCTTAGTATAAGTCATTAAAAGACACGTATTTTCCAGAATTTCGTGCCGTACCACGTTAAATAAATAAATTAGATAACATAATTCAGCGATTTCCCCTCCACTTTTGTAATAATGTCATATTTATATGATCAGATTTATTCAAGAAAATAATAAAATAACAATTATTCCACAAAATCATATCTAATATTGTTTTTCCTTTACCATTAGGTGCCGGCTATATGGTTACTAAAGCCGTAATACATTTAGGATATTGTGGCTCATTTCCACAAAACACAACAAAGCTGCCATTAGTATATTTGCGGAAGGAAAGTGTGATTTGTTATATTATTATATGAAATTCCATGCAACATTCGCTTCACTTGGCCTCACGTGATTCATCCACGGTATATTTTAATCTCCGTATTGATCCTTACAAAGCAGAAGTTATACCTACAGTAGAGTTTCTAGTAGTGATGCTAGTTATGTGGTTAATATTATCCTCTCTTATCCGACAGATATATGATCAAAATTACTTGCCTACTAGCAAAGACTACTATTCTTAGTAATGTACGTTTCAGGCAATTAAAGGCTTCAATCTAGGTTAGGACTAGTTAGTCCACCAGAAAATCTTAAGGCAATAAAATATAGTATATTTTTTTGTCATGCCAAATAAATTATCTTCTGATAGGTAGTGGTAATGACTCTAGTCGGGTAGTGGTTCCTTACTGGTTAATATTAATACTTTCACTAGGTACATTCGATGACATGTCCCTGTCATGCGAAGGTAGGCACTCATATCCATGATCGAAGACTCATATCTACAAGACTGCGAGAGATTGAAGATTGTACCGAGTTCTGAGTTCTTGTTTTCTTGTGTTTTGTTTCCTTGGAATAAACAATACGTTTCTTATCTCAAAGCTGTCAAGTGCTATTGCTGTATAGTCGACGAAACCCTTAATGGGCATGCGATGTAAATGTAATAAGCAAATGGTTCCATCCCTTGTGTACTAACACTTCATGGTAATATTCTTGCGAGGTAAAACATATTTTCTCCCTTATTCCATCTATTCTGAAATATTATGAATCATACATATTTTCAAAAATAGCTATTAATTTTATAAGGTACCATAAACTCTCGTATAAATTTAATTCACGTGGTGCGCTTGCTTAAAGTTTATTAAGGGTACAAATTATTTGCATGGTTGTTTTGCATTTTTAATTTTTAAAGCTTAGTGAGAATTACGTTCATACTTATAAAAATTGTGATGATAAAATAATCATTGATACATTAAATGATTTGATAACTATTTAAGGGTTTTGACTTGCATAACTTCCATAATTATGAAGCTCTAGACTGACGTAATTTCAAATGAATATTATCCGTTTACTTTCATTAAAGTTTATAAGATTTATTAAAGCTTTTCAGTCACACAAAACGTCTCTTTAAAGGGGTAAGTGAAAACGTAAATGATCTCTCATTAGTATTAACCGTAGTCCTTGCGGTAAACACGGTTCCTTCTAAAAGGTATAAACTCTAATTACATTTACTGGACTTAAGTAATGAAGTTTATTATCTTTAATTATGTCTTTGTTAATTTTTGTGCTATTTAACCATTTTATGTTTTAAAACTTCATTAGAATTATGCTGAATAACTTGCAAAAAGGAATAGGTTGCCCCTAAACCAAATGGACTGACGAGATGAAAAAGTAAAGCGTTGTCAAGCATAAACGTTGATTTTGCAATGGCGGTGAGTCGGTCAGTTAGTAAGTAGACAGTTGAAAAAAGAAGTCTGAAAATGTGTATTGGAATTCCTCATCATCATCATCACAACCCTTTCTTTTTTGTCCCAGTGTTGAGCACTGGTGTCCTCTCAGAATAGGAAGGATTAGATCTTAGTCCACCACGCTGGCCAAATGCGGATTAGCAGACTTCAAATGCCTTCGAGAACATTAAGATAAACTCTCAGGCATGCAGGTTTCCTCCGATGTGTCCTTCACCGTTATAGCAAGTGACATTTAACTTCTTAAACATAATCGCACTCAGAAAAGTCATTGGTGCTTGGGCTTGAACCCGGACCGCTCGAGTGAGAGGCGAGTTCGATTGCCACTGGGCTACCACCGCTTTCCGCTATTCATATTAGGTTCATCTATTTCAAATTGTCCTCAATCAATACTAAAGATTAAATGAAAGCAAAACATTTGGTTTAATTTGAATAACACACCATTCAAAGACGCCAAGTAAAGTAACACATCATTCATATTAAAAGTCATGAGAACACGTGAGAGACATCCCATCCGACCTCGGCTCGTCTGAGATGACTGAAGAGTGTACCAGTTCGGAATACTGCTGTGTTTCATTTATCATAATTTGCCTCTCAAGTAATGGGAACTACGTAACGTCGCGGCACTTCCCAGGTACCTGATTTGCATAATAACAGAACTACGTGCTCCATATTATTATATTCACACCCTCCAGTCTCAACCTTGCCTTGATCATTTAGAGTCCAATTTAACGTACACTTAACCCAGTATATTACTGTACGTTCGATCAATTTTCTCATGCAGATTCGTAGACATTTGAATATATTAGTTAACTGGAAATGTTTATCGAGTGACGTCACTAATATCTATTTGATGGAACCTTGGGTGGAGGAGCAACGTTATTTGACTAATCTTTAAACGTGCATTTCATTATGAGTGCAATTAAGACCGTTTAGATAATACTATGTACTCAACATAGCATTATCACAGACTAATAAGTATTCTTTCCTATAGTCGGCCATCGGACACGTCTACTCTGAACAATCGTGCGGGGTTCGCGAGGCAAGAGAGGGAGGGTAGCCGTACCTAACTGCCAAGCACTCGATAGGTACTAGCAGGTCGAGTGCCACATTTAAGTGTCTCGTTTGACTAACATTTTATTTAAAAAATAATAATGTTACATCTCTCTCACTGTAGGTTCTGCAGACGAATTACTAAGTAATGAAATAAAACAATAATACGGTGCTAGTAAAATCACTCCGCACCCATAGAAAAGTAATGACAGACAATGTGACAAACACTCGAGATAGAAGAGTTCATAGCAAATATTTTAAATTGAAACGTTCATAGCAAATATTTTAAATTGAAACTGCATCTTATACATCATAAAATTAGTTACGTAACCTAGTTTTCCAAACACTATTCTGGGTCAAATCAAACACCACGTTCGATCCGATCCAACACGCGTCAGGTCATTGTAAAAAAAACTGTTGAAATCCGCAAGCAAACTGTCATGACACAATCGACAATAATTAGTTGGAGTGTTGAGTGCGGAGGAAACTCAAGATTGATGGTTGAAGCACAAAGGTCTGTCGGTGATAAATTGCCTGATATTGGTCATGATTAGGGGCGGGTATTTGCCTATCGGCGTCTTTCGTCTGCTGCCTGGAGATTTTTTGTGGGTCAAATCGATTTTTGAACAGATTCTTTTTGTGTCTTAAATCATGACATGTATTGGAGATTTCGATTGTTTAAGTTAAATATATTTCAGATTACTTTTTTATTTAATTTTAATTGCTTAAGATTTACTTAATATATACAATTAGGTACGTCCATGATTTCATAATGTTTCAAGATATTGACTTGTCCGAAGTTGAACTCTTGTTGTATAAATTCCCTGCAGGTTTCATATTGATTTTATTCCAACAGACAAAAGGATTTCCCAAATTTATTCGATTAACACGATCGTCATTTTAAACATTTCGCAGTGATCGAGGTAAATTATCCGCATCTGAAAATTTAAATCTTTTTCAATTATTTAATTGGTCTATTGAAATTTAAATATAAATTATTATAGGTACATATTACCGAGTACTTATTATTATTGTTCCATCATAAGATGCCTCCTAACGCATTTTGCGTCCCTCTAAGATAACAAAGGAAGACCTGAAAATACATTTACGGGTTCTACCATCGGGGCATGACCAACCATGCTCGGTCTGGAAATCCTTGAACCGACTGCGTAGCCAGGCCCTGGTAGGTCTTTGCAAAGACAATATGTGCAAGTGGTGATTTCTAAACATCAATGATACCAGCGACTCTTGTGAGGTGTTACAAATAATGAATAAGCCAAGTCACCTGCTCACGGGGCGACCTTAATCAGGTCACCCGCAAAGCCGTGACCTAGGCTTGGCCACTTCTCACTGTGCTATATTAATTTTGTTTTTGATCTATAATTGATACGAAAGAAGAAAAAAGAATAAAGAATATTGATGATATTCAGTATTAAAAGTGTGTATTTGGGTATAGGTATTAAGCCAAGCTTAACCTTAACCAACCTAAACAAAGTAGAAGGTACCAAGAAATTTATCAAGAATAAATACTTTTGGCCTTTTGGCCACCACCATTACATTGTTTCTTTTTCTTTTTAATATTTTTTTATGCCTGTGGTGTACAATAAAGCATATTTGTATTTGTATTTATAAATACCTTGTACCCGGGCAGTGGATGCATGAAACTTCATTACCCAAAGACAATGAATTCAACCCACTACTAGTTCGTCTGGTACAACAAACAGGGTCCAAATTTTAGCCAAACCTACCTACAGTTTGTATTTCATTTAGCTCTAGCGCTGAAAGCATCCAAGAACAAGGAGAGAATAGGTACACAAACCTTCGTTGGTATTTTTAATTTCATCCCCTCTAACCTACATTTTAGCGATATTTAAGTGTTTATATTTGAAATATTTTATGTTCTCTTTACAATTAATAAATCATAATTCTGCCTTTGTTTAACGATGGAAACGAGAATATACTTAATGTTGTATCCACCACAACCCTTTCTTTGTCCCAATGTTGGGCATAGGTCTCCTCTCAGAATGGGAGGGATTAGGCCTTAGTTCACCACGCTGGCCAATTGCAGATTGGCAGACTTACATGCCTTCGAGAATTTATGAGGAACTCAGGCTCTCTCATATTATAATGTTATTAGACGAAATTAAGAAGATATTGAAATTAGCAATAAAATTAGTGAAAGTATCTATTTATTGCGTAGCGTCCATAGCCCAATGGTTCGCGTCGATTCTATGTAGCGGTAGAATTAAGCAACGACGGGCGCGTTCTATTTGTATGTGTTGTCTGCTAGTGGCAATATTTCATGGGCGCTACCGTGCTTTGGAGGGTACGTTAAACTGTCGGTACCGTTTGTTTTCTATGGTAAAAACAATCGAGTTCTTGGTAACATTCGACACTGGGTTGGCCAACTAACTCTTCCACCGATCCGTAATGGAGCAGCGTGGTAGAGTATTCTCTACATCTCTCGCAACTGAGTCTGCTGGGGAGACCTGTGCCTAGCAGTGGGATGTCTATGGTTTGTTGTTTATTGTTTGTCTATTTATTTTTTAATTGTGATTGGTAAATCGAAATTGGTAGTAATTTGAGATAGACAACGGACCTATAAAGATTGATGGATGGCTAAAATGAACTGACGCACAAATATGGTGCTTCTTTGTTCATAAATAATGTCATAGTCATGACTTTTACATGATATAACTACTATAATAGTATGTGTTATTTAGTTAGTTGTTAATAGTTTAAACTGTCATAATTATGTATCAATAAAATGACTTTAAAATGTAAAGCGACATTTATTTCTCGTTGCTTAATATTTCTGATAAAACAATGTGTGGGAATAGTTTAAACTTACAATACATCATCAGAAGCTATTAAGGGCTTGATGTCTATACTAAGCACTGAATTCTCGAGAATAAGATTTGCAGAAGAACTATTTCATCATGTTGGTCAACTGCGCATTATATGCAAAATTAATTCCATAATAAAAAAAAAACTCTCGAAATTCGGTCACACGCCCGCTGAATACTCTTGCGATTTTTCTTGATTCTGACTAATTGGATTGATGGAACGGCCCTCACAAATCTGTCAGCGAAGATAATGAACGAGCCGGCAAAATGAACTTTTGTCTACCAAGGGGAACTATTTTCCGTGGAACGACAACCCTAGCTGACATTTTCATTCGTTACTAAAGGTTTACGAGCCGGCTACAAAAGGAGTGGGACTATTGTTGGATACGTAACTCACTCGTGCTGTTATGAGATTCGTACCACATTAGTCTGGGGTAATTTAGGTTTCTAAAATAATATTCCAGCAATCAAGCTGTGTATTTCTCGAGAAACAACTACGGCTGTAAGGAAGGCCATTTCAAATTACGAGTAGAAGCCTTGTATCTGGAGCGTAATGTACCAGGATGTCACAGTGTGATTGTTGCAAAGTTCTATAACTCGCCTGAGTATTGGAAATTTGCAAACTACCCAAAAGACTTACTAATAAATGACGACAACCATAATAACTATAGTAATAATAAAATAGTAATACTTTTTTAATGGACAATACCGTGACGAGCCACCCCTCAGCTTTTGGGACCGACATAAGCCAGTTTCACTATCCTATTTGCATGTTTTTCTCTACCACACATAACTTAAATAATAAATGAGGTCTTGGTGCCAAAAACGGAAGTAATGGTGTATACTCAAAGCAACACGAAAAAATACTTAAGACCACCATTAATTTTCATTTCGCTCTATGTCCAAGGATTGCAGTCTTAAGAAGAAAAGCGCTAGGGCGCTAGCCAGGGAAAGAGTCGTTTTATTAGAGGTAGGTAATAAATGATCTTGTACATGTTAGAATGTTGTTGGGTGAGACTTATATTGAAGTGTATATTGGAAAAAAACATGTAAAACAATAGCGTCTAACGTCCATCGTCTAGCGTTTAGCGCAAAAATGTATAGCGAAATACCGGACTACAAACACAAGCCGAGTACGAGCCTCTAAGTTTCACCTCTGCACAAGTACACTTTATCAAGTCCATACTCATAATCTATTAGATCACAGCCACTTTTATGGACTTACTAACAACACAGAAACGTAAAAGATATCTTTCAAAACTAAGCCAAAAATATTTAAAAATGTGATACCTCAGTACCTTTTTTTTTTTTTTTGTTGTCGAGGGGGAAACCTTCAAAAGGTACCCGGTGCCGTGGGAGCAACACCGGGTTATGTGGGATTTTTACCGCACTAAAACCCCCCCGGTGGCCTTCCTCGGCGCTATGTGGAGGACTCCGGGATCTCCAATGGAACGCAACCGGAGTCCTCTTAGCGCGGTGCCCTTCATTTGGGCTCTGCTTGGGAGGTGCTGCCCCATCCCTGATCTGCCCCTTGTTACGACGGTATGCGGCCACACATACCGTCGTCTTGCTCGGGGCTACTGGGTGGGCGGTTTGAGCTCCCACTCTAGCCGCCCGTAACCCCGAAACCCCCTTTTAGTCGCCTCTTACGACAGGCAGGGGATACCGTAGCTCGTATTCTGGTCCCGAGCTACAGGGACCTACAGGGGCTACAGGGGGATACCTCAGTACCTACTTAAAAATATAAGAGTATGGACCTAGCTCACTCCATGATCTTCATATCGAACGTTGTTGTTGTTTATAGATCTAGCTATCCCATTATTCAAAAACAACGTAAACATAGAACAATTCACAGGAAACCTAAGGAAGCTTTATGTCGTTTCTATTATGGAAAATAACAAAAAATATGAATAGGTCGGCCCGAAACACAAAGGTACTCCATTTATTTGCGAGGGACCTTTTAAGAAAGTAAATCCTAGCAATCACTCCCCGCAATTATCTTGGATTTTTTGTAGACGACTAATTAGATGAATGGACTGAGACATTCGGGATAATTAACTTTAGCGATTAATTATAGTCACGTGAAGCGGTAATAAATAAATATTCAGATATCCTTCGTATTTAATAAGTCCAGGGTTCCCCAGAGTAGAATAGATGTTTTATTGAGAAAAAAAAATGTGTATATTGTTTGTCTGTGTGAGTGTCATT
The DNA here is from genome assembly GCA_944567765.1 of Carterocephalus palaemon. Taxonomy (NCBI): domain Eukaryota; kingdom Metazoa; phylum Arthropoda; class Insecta; order Lepidoptera; family Hesperiidae; genus Carterocephalus; species Carterocephalus palaemon. The sequence continues at coordinate 7,462,210 of OX155651.1, read as the reverse complement.
GTTGTGCAAGGGTGTGTGCTTGTTAAACTTTTACATTTAAATTTCTTAAACACCATCTTAGGGACTGGTTAGTCCAATTAGTTGAGACAGTTAATTAGAACATATTAGCTGGTCAGTTCGTAAGTAGGTATGAGGACTGGGGACTGTTAGTGATAGTTAGTCCTGTTAGTTGGTGTCAGTCCAGTTAGTACTTGTTAGTAGGAGTCTCATTCTAAGTCAGTCACCGATGTGTTGCTACCTTGAGGACTAAGATGGTCGCCTCTAAAGAAGTGTAACTGGAAACCACACCTTTCCAACCATATCATAATTGCTTGAAAAACAATTATTACACGGCAGAAATGGTACTAGGTACCTACCGTGGCGTTTCTTAATTGTTAAACTTAATTCGGTACAATTTATTTTACATGATTACTCAATAAAACGCGGAAGCATCATCGAGTGTAATCTGTGCGTTGAATACTATTTACAGTTGAAGCAATCACCACGAATCATGCGCAATAAACTTTTCTTTGTTTCTGTTCAAAGCTCGAAATGAGACGTGTTCGTTACCTATCAATATAAAAATATACAACTCAATTTACTTTTTCAAACTGAATATTGTATTTCTACATCGTTGGCGAGCGTATAACTACTCAACCACTGACGGCACTGGAACTCGTGATCGCTCGATATTTTACAATTTCCTTTAATCATTTAAATAGATTGCTGGATGGTCGGCGAGTTTAATCACGATTTTTATTAACTCCCATCATTATCGATTGACCTGAAGTGGTACGAGCGAGGAACTCAATGACTCGTTAACTGTTAATAAATTGGTTTCATCCACTCCACTATTATTGGAAGAGCAAATTAGTTTTTTTAATAAGACTTTGTTGATGACAAACGAACATAAAATCGAAACAAAAGCATAAGTGAAATAGTAAGCCAAGTTAGATAGAAGCAAATTCAGTGATCTGAGTTACTTCGCGAAAAAAGGATAAGACAAGACCCGACAAGTTCCTTTATTGTACACCAAAAGGATTTGTTGTATGTTGTATCTACAACAAACAACAAATGAGAGATTTATTTGAATACCAAGTTACAGAGGCACTCATTATACCTATAAAAATTCAATTGATACGAAAGTATGTTGTTATATTCTTTGCTATAGAGCTGCTAAATTATCATTGAAATACCTAAATTCTAAAATTCCAAAATTGTAAGATGCAATGCCAGGTCTATTGTGTCTCCAGGGGGTCCCGCGTATAATATAGTAAACCATCTATCTACCTAACCGTTAACATAATATTTATTTTATAATATTCTGTCTTAGACACATAGAATTCAGTTTAGACAGATACCAAATGCATGATATCGATGGTGCAGTAAACGAGCTAACTGAACACGTTCACAGCTTCAACAGACAACTAGCATAAATTCGGTAACTGTGCCAGCTTGCGGTGTGTTTTGCTCATAATCCTCCGTTGAAGTTATATCAAATTCATATAGTATTAACTACTATGACTATACTGTGACTACTAGTGGCAACAGCAACATTATTACTTCCATGCTTCGGAAAATCGAAAGGTGATCGAACACACTCAACAAATTGAATGCCAATAAATCTAAGTTCCTAATTGTTTAAGCGTTTAACTTATGTATATGATTTGTACATGAACTGCCTACTAACAACCGCACTGGTGGAGTATACTCTAGGCTAGGCCTTCTCAGTTGTGAGAAGTGAAACGTGCCGATGAGTCCCTAATAAGCACACCAACACACTTTGAAACAGCATACAATAGCACATACTTAGAAATTATGTCATGAGAAGTTTTAGTTTATAGAACCTTATGTTCTTTTGCAATAAGATACTCGATGCATATTTTCATACGAAGAATCCATTGTAGCTTTAGCAATCGCATGTTACGTACGGACAATGCGTAGACATTGTATAAGTGCACGCGTTGTTCTGTCTGCAACGTGAGCTCCGTGAATCAATGCAGGTGTTGTTTTTAGGAAATTAAATTTGTTTGTAGCATGTATCTTCGTCCCGACAAAATTATTTCACCTTACCTGCCGCCGATATGTAAGTCGCATGTAAACAAACCACATACAAAGTAAGGTACATTAAATCGACATTGTATTAAGCATTATTTTCAGCATGCCGCACATGATGCTGTTATCGGGAGCGGTGCCAGATGCTCACACGTGTGAATGTGCAGATTAAAGCTCCTTTCATTCACTCAGTCTTATTGCATATCTAGTTGTATAGTTTCTAAGAAAATTCTCAGCCAACAAAAGTGATAGTTCTTGTGTAAGGTATACCACCTTGCCTGCCTATTTTAGGAATACCTACCTGAGGAGTTAGGTGGCAGAATATGAACATTCATTCCATTTGTTTGTTGTTGTAATAAAACTACATAATTAAAATTTTGTTTGCACGTCTGTACTGTGCATTAATTTTAACATGGGATTTTAAAATAGTAAATCTGAAGTTACTTTTGTCTGGCTGCAACCTATTAGCACAGAATAAAATATAAATTAGCGTCCAACAGCCACGCTGACGTCGCTGACTGCTGTTGATCTATTTCTGTATAATAAGAATAATGTTTAATTTTTACATACCATAAACCATAACACCGCGTGTTAGTATGTTAGTTTTTAAACTGTTTTTGCCTACCGCTAGGTTCTAATCCGTGGTTCTAATTTACGTGTTAAAAAGTACTTTAATTTAGTATTTCCACTATGCTTTAACTGTGTACGTACAGATGTACGTTTAATTTTAAAGATAATGTTGCATGACTATTTAATTTTGTAATTAAAAGCCCGTGAAAAAATTTACAAGGTCGCACGCCAGCTTCGAAGGCAAACAATAAATTGTGTTAATTCATCCATAAAATTAGTTTCGTCATCTACTTCTCTGTTGCTTTTGTTGTCAATTGGCTGCCAAGTATGTGGTGCCCTATTCATATTTTATTAAAAGCTTTTACTTAACTTCACTCGTATGTATTCATTCATGTATGTCCTGGAATCTTGCAATCAATATTTCACCCACTTCCACTGAAGCTATCGAGCTGACATTTGGCACACATATTAGGTTCCGATGACAATGCAATAATATGGTACTGTCAAACTGATCTGATGATGGAGCCGGAAGATATTAACTGGAACTTCATGATGGAATATCGTATCATAGTCGTGTTTGCACTTGTGGTAAAGTCTTGTAATGAACTTTGACCACGATTAGGTTTCAAGGTCAAGTTATAAAAGCTTTTTAAAAAAAAATTTTTTTTACAGTATAGTTATTCGTATAAATAGCCTACCTATTTAAAATTTTGTGAATTAAACTAAAACATTCACATAAATCTCACTCACCCCTTTATCCCACTGGGGTAGGCACTGGTTTTCTACTTACACACATTTTGTTTTCGTGTCACATAACTATAACGTATACAAGCCACCAACACCAACAAAACCACAACTCTTTTTATGTACCATTCTATCGGACTCGGCCCTTCTTTCGGAATGGAGTTCAAATTCAAATTCAAATTCAAATTATTTATTTGTCTTAAGTACATGAGTGACTTAACCAATTCAGGCATACAAATATTAGGATTTACAATATAATAATATCACTTACAAGTTATCATGCATACAAATTAAAATTTTAAAATTTACTTGCTATTATTTTACCAAATAAATGTGTACATGTTATAATAAAGTCAAATTTTGTGCAATAAATGTCAAATGTATATGGGATAAATGTCATTATTTCTGATTTAAAAATTCTTTAATGTCATAGTAGCAGTTACTTATTAACTTTTGCTTCAATTTTATTTTTAGTTTATTAGGTCATTCGTTTTATATCGTCATGAATTTTATTATAAATTTTTACACACATCCCATACACGTTACGATGAACCAAGGATGTGCGTGTTATCTTATTTAAAACCAGTCGTTGTCCATTCCTGGTATTTTTAGGGTACACCTCAGCAGCCGTATTGAAATATTCCCTATGATACCTTACAAAGAGACATGCTTCAAATATATACATTGATGTTAGTGTAAGTATATTAAAACGATGAAATAGTGGCCTACATGAATCTAGCGGTTTTGCTCCACATAAGGCACGAACACACTTCTTCTGGGCTAAAAATGCTCTTTTAATATGTGGGGAGTTGCCCCACAGTAGCAAACCATACCTAAGGCTAGATGCGACGTAACCATGATATGCAATGAGGGCGGTATCTATTGTTGCCGTATTCGCTAGTTTGGCTAGCGCAAATCTAAACCTGTTGAGCTTATTGCACACCCGCTCTACATGATCTTCCCAAGTAAGATTTGAATCTATTGTCATCCCCAGAAAGGTTGTGTGATTGGCTTTACTTAGTACTTGGCCATCATAATTGATATTCATTTCAGGATAAAATTTATTTTTTGTTTTAAATATAACATATTTTGTTTTTTTTTTATGTTAGCCATCAACTGGTTTTGATGCATCCATGTTATAATAGATTTGGCGGTTTCATTAACGTCAGTTTCGAAATTTTTAATGTCTATGCTAGTATTAGATATTTTATTTGATGTCACAATTATCGATATATCGTCAGCAAAAAGCACAGAGCGATGCCGAGTTAGGCTTAGAAAAGTCATTGGTGCGAATCGCTTGGATTTGAAGCGGACCTTTCGAGCGAGAAGCGAGTTCGATAGCCACTAGACTGTCATCGCTGTTGTTGTTGTAAATAAGCAGCTGAACCTTATGTGCTTATTGTGTTCGTTGCAATATTGTCCTTCTTGAGCTGTCCTCAAAACTTACCGTAATATACTACCATGTTTGTTTAATTTAACTTTAACCCGATTTCAGGTAGATTAAAGGCAAATTGTTCCTTAGGGAATACCGAATTTGGTTAAATGCTAGTGCCTTACTCATAAGGAATTAATTATAACTAAGATGTGGATATATATAAGCGTGGCGAACTAAGGCCTAATCCCTCCCATTCTGAGAGGAGACCCATGCCCAACAGTGGGACAGTGAAAAGGTTGTGATGATGAAGATGTGGATAAGACTCAAAATCAATTACGCCCTCGAATAAATTTGCAATAATATTGAACTATGACTGTTAAAATTCTTTTAAACATTTTGTTCTAATATAAAACTTAAATAAAATCGTATGAATTGATCATTGGGATGAACCTGGGGTAGAAGCTGCCTGCTTTTGTATTGCATCGTAGTACCCTTTCGACTCAAAACGAAAAAAAATGCGAGTACTTAAAATCTACTTACCTTCGCAAAACATGCGCTACAATTTGATGGTTTTGAGGCAAAATGTGCAATATAAATTTAACTAGCATCACGCTGTTCGAGTTTCGCTTGCTTCGAATTTTTCTTATAAAAGCGCTCACGTTCGAAACGAGAGAAAAAGGCATTGCTATTAGAACCGCATTGCTCGTTCATCAGAGCAATTCCTGCGGTCCAGAGAAACTATTGGCGAGGTTCTTTTTAATTTAGCACTAAGAGAACAATACATTCGTTACGACCGTGTTCTCTTAGACGGCTAACGTTGAAGGCACTTGATTGAGTATCAAGGACTCGGGGTTGCAACTTTTTAAATTACCAACAGTACTCTCTACAAGTTTATTCACATGCATTTTTTTTAAATAGACCAGCAATCTGAGCGAATGAAAAGATGTTATTTGAATGGACGTAAGCTCTATATAAAATATGTAGTTCGCGACAACTGTTGATGTAAATTGCGCTGGAAAATGGAGCGCAGTTTGTTAAACGAGGATCTTTGTTTAAAATTAAAAAATGTACGGCGTGTTATAAGTTAATAGAATTTTAAATTTTCAAACTATATCCCATTTTACAGAATAAAGATGTAATTGGAAAAAATCCCATATATTCAAGTTCATTTTAGTACCTAGAGTAAGCCATAATATGCAATTCAATTAACTACCTAATTGTATTTACCATATATACCTGGTAGGTATTGAACGAATAAGTAAAAATTTCTAACAGAGGTAATTTTCCTAAATTCTAGTTAGCATACAACAGAAGATTGATCGAGAAATGTAACAAGATTGGACCCGGTTACGCCATTTGGTGCCGATGCTGAGTGATTAGGTAGATATTAGTTAAAGTGTAATACGTACATGTAAGCTTCTGTCCGTTTCAGAAGGGTCAACATCAACCGGTCAATTCAAAACAATTACCTGTAAGCTAAGTACTCTACCATGGTGGAATAAGTAAGTATAGTTAAATTGATTATTTGATAATTAAAGCCGTAACCGTTAACGTATCCAGTACAGAAAACTCCTATGAAACATGATTCTACTCATTGTAATTTGCATTAAGCTTTTTGGCTTAAAAACGCTTCCAGTGTTCTCGGCTCTGTGCCACAGGGAGACCTTGGATGACATTTTTATTTTGTTACTATTGTAAAAACTATAACTTATAGTTTTATTTTATTTATAAATTAAATTGTACTAAAGTTATTTTATCAATACAACCGAAAAATCCTAAAAATATCAAAAAGTCTTTGACTTTTTCAATCTTGGTGCCGGTAGTGGTACTTTTTTAGTGAAGTTGAATGGTAAAAAAATTAAATGTTCATAATTTGCATCAAAAACTTTGTATGTATTCCCTTTTTTATAACACAAGCGGAAACACGCATACGCGTCACCGTCGCCTATGGTTACATGCAACACCAGGAGCGTCACCTGGAAATGTATGTATGTCGACAACATACATTTACATACATTTCCAGGTATGTTTGGAATGAAAATTGTATTGATTGGATAGAGTCAATTCCATTGAAAGCTTGTTTGCCTGTAAGCAAATTAGGTATATTGTAAGTAGTAAAAGATATCCATCGTTGTAGGGCATTTTCTGTTTAGAAAAGCTATAAAATCTCACCCACCTTAGTTGTTTGTTTTCGACTTTAATTAGAGTTGGGGCCTTGAATCCCGCGCCAACTCTACTTGGCAGGACCGGACGATACACAGGCGATACTGATCGTCGGCGGGAGCAACTTGCACCTCCTTATTTTCTCTATTCACTTTTATTGCCTTGCGATAGGAATCACTTGCTCGTAAACTTAAGACTTGCATTTATCTTAGATTTTCAATTTAGTTTTGTATTAAATCGCAACGATCAAAAAAATATAGCATGTTTATATTATGCTCATTTGAGTTACTTATTATAAGTTTTTGCAAACTCCAGCTAACAAAAAAGCATAATTTGGTTGCATTTATAAATGTCATAGATGGATGTTTACTTGAATTTTTTCGGTGTACTTGTACACCAGTAATACTACTGAGTAGTATTCATACAAGTTACTTGCATAGAAATAGTTTATAGCCTAAAATGAAGGCCAATCCATTTTAATAAAGTGTACGTATAATATAGTAACATAACTTAATAATATTATTATCTGAAGAGCAAGATACCCACCCTACAATTTACATAACCATAAGAGAGTGGAACTGGATTAAGCGTCTATTATCCCGTTAACATGTTAGAGCGTAGTACTGAGTTAGAAGTGTTTATTACGCAAAATCAACGCAGAACGGTTTTAGTTAGAGTAGCTTAGTTCGATGTTTGAAATCCATCACTTGTGTACACCGAACGCTCATAATGGCTTTCCGTTAGTCAATTCAAATGGGTTTGTTTTGAGATGTATTTGATTTTCATATTTATTTAACGCAAATTGCAAAGCAATCTGTTCGATAAATCACCTTCATCTCTACATAGGTTTGGGCAACTGAAACTCGATTAATCCGATCGATGTGACAGCTCGTCTAATTATAAACGAAATTGTAAACCACTTCGAACGGAGATATATTTCACGGCAATTTGTTTGAATAGGTAGTCACTTTAGAACAAATTGCTGTAAACGACGTGATTATTAACAAGAATATTCCAAATGTTTGAAACATTCATTATAGAATATTATATTACTTATAGCTTAGTTTGACGACGCTGTAAATACTTTTGATCTAAATTTTGCGAATGTATCTACGCATTATTGTACGCATGCATATTACAGATGTGTCAGTTCAAGCCCCCATTTCACAAAATTAAAATGGACGTTGTTTTAGTGACATCTAAAAGTGCAAAGCGTAAATGTTTTTAAAAATTCGCAATACATTTTATTGAAACTGGGCTTTGAATGTTACGCGACTGTGTGGGGTGATAGTAAACCATGCGGAGCTTGGACCCACTTTTTTATCTATACTAATATTATAAAGAGGAAAGATTTGATTGTTTGTTTGTTTGTTTGTTTGAATCGAATAGGCTTCAAAACTACTGAACCGATTTGAAAAATTCTTCCACTGTTGGAAAGCTACACTATCCCCGGGTGACATAGGCTAAATTTTATTTTGAAAAAAAATAGGGTTCCGTAAGATATTTGGGTTTTTCGGACACAAGGTGTAAAAAATCAACCAGAAAAGTTACTTATTTTGCGTACGCTGCCTAAACTATAAAAGATAGAACCATAAAATGTTCTAATTAATTGTAGATCTTATAAATATCTATAAAAATGTCCGCGACACACTATACATATCTATGTCGAGTGAGGCACAACCACCTTTTTTTTATCTTGAATTTTTTTTGGACTACATTTACAGTTTATGTAGATAATATTTGGACTTTGAATGATTAAAATTGGAAGTTTGGTTTTGAATTGTTTGTCTGTCTGTCTGTTTCGCTTTCACGCCAAAACTACTGAACCGATTTAAATGAAATTTGGTACACAGTCTAGAGCCTGACAAAGGACATAGACACTTTTTAATTGGAAAAAAATGTTGTAATGGGTTGAAAAGGGAGATGAAAGGTTGTATGAAAGTATTGTCATTTTCAGAACTAGAAGCATAAAACTTAAATTTTAGGCTGTTGAAAGGTATAATCCTTACTAATCCTATCCTACTAATATTATAAAGGGGAAAGTTTGTAAGTATGTATGTATGTATGGATGGATGTGTGTTACTTTTTCACGTAAAAAGTACTGAATAGATTTTAATGAAACTTTACAATAATATAGCTTATATATCAGAATAACACACAGGCTAAAATTTATAAAGATATTGTGTGATGACGATAAGTGTCAAGTAGGTAAGTAGGAAAAAATCTACCATCTACGAGCTATTCTGGCGTGCGCTGCCAAAACTACTGGACCGATTTCAAAAATTCTTTCACCATTAGAAAGCTGCATCTTCACTGAGTGTCATAGGCTATATAATATTACTAGGCGTAAACGAAACTATTGTTATAATCTATATATGTAAAATAAAGTCGTGTTAAATTTTTATTTTTTTAGTAACCTGACGCAAATAGGGTTTATGTGTGTGTATTATAATTTTGATTTTTATATAAAATACCCGTGCGAAGCCGGGGCGGACCACTAGTGGATAATAAGATAGCAAACGAGCTTGCAGCATCCGCTGCCGCCCATGACAACTGTGACTGACTTTGAAGACTCTAATAGGGTCTGGGATGGTTAGTCCAGTAAGCTGAGAGAGTTAATTAGAACATTAGTTGGTCAGTTCGTTAGTGGGTATGATCGAGTACCTACTAGGAACTGTTAGTGATAGTTAGTCCTGTTAGTTGGTGTTAGTAATAGTCCAGTTAGTGTGTGTCAGTAGTGTGTAATTGTTAGCAAGTGTCTCTTTCCAAGTCAGTCATAGATGTGTTGCTACCCTTAAGGACTAAGATCGTCGCCTCTAAATAAGTGTATCCGGAAACCACACCTTTCCAACCGGACCACAATTGTTTTAAAAACAATTACTACACGGCAGAAATGGTACTAGGTACCGTGGCGGGAGGAGATAGTGCCCCGGGCGAACTCTATATGGAACAAAATAGGCTTCACATACCACCTATTTGGTTCCCTATACGCTCTACCACCTAAAACTAACACCAACCACTTGTACTTATGTCGGCTGCCAGAGTAGATAGTAGAACTACTCGAATTCAAATTTATCTAACTGTTACTTACACAGTCCGCATCACAAATAACGATACTCTTTCGTTCAATTCGAGTAGTTCTACTTAGATAGTAGAACTACTCTGGCAGCCGACATAAGTACAAGTGGTTGGTGTTAGTTTTAGGTGGTAGAGCGTGATTATTATATGAGTTTGATTATTTTAAAATCAATTTCATCACTTTCTTAATAACACTTTTAACACACACGTTTAGTAACTCGTTTAATATGTGTATAGTACAAGACTGGTCTATTACCAATATTCATGGCTTTGACATAACTTGTATTCATTATGCGACAAAATAAGGGTTTCATTAATATTACATAATATCTACACATAAAGTAATGAATTCAACTTTGATAATGGAAGTTTTGTTCGTTCGATTGAAGTTAATTTCTACTGAACCGAATATACGCATCCGGGAAGTTGAAATGACGTCATGAATTTAATCATAAACTTTGCTCGGTAACGCTATATTGCGTCGCGTGTTATTTCAACATGTTACAAAGTGACATTTTCATTAGCTTATAACGTTCTTCCAACGTGAAGACGTGCATTTTATTCCTGGATAAAAATAAAACTTAATCTATTTTCAGTCCGTAATATGATAAAATTTTGTTGTATGAAGAAAAAGAAATCAATGTGTACTTACCTGACAGACAACCAACTACAATTAATAATATTATTTTACTTCTCAACTTAATAAACCTACTCACTTGTCTACCATCACGATACGTACGAAATTCTAAAACCGCGTAATACGCATTAGCCCACAAAACGTCCCACCATGCCCGCGAACCGAGAAAACCGCAGGTTATTCTCGTTGATGTAACTTTTTACGTAGGATGCATTCATTCAAAGGGCGGTACGTTATGGGTTGGCACCAACAAGAAACAAGAATCATGAATGCTTTACCCTCAAGACGGGAACGGACGCGAACCAGCAGTGAGTGATACTCGCGCCACAGACGAAAGGAAATTCTTTGATAAGAAAACATGTCAAAAGCAAGTAAATGAAAGCAAATAATGAAGTAAGGTGACGCCATCAAAGCACCATAACGCCTTTCTTTTCTACAAAAGCTTTAAAGGTTTCTTACTTCTTGGGTGATTATTCTGATGATGAGTGTCGTAGTCTAGGTAGCAATACAAACGTGACTTGGGACGTGATATTTCTTTGAATATTTCAATTTTATATTTTCTGCATTCGGTTTAAATCTTCATTTATCGCCTTCTAAAGACAACCGAGTTCTTGTTCTTATACGGCTTATCGTTTTTTAATTGGATCGTAAATATATACATTTTATTTCCGCCAACACTCAATTAAAATCATTTGTAAAACTCATAACATAACATATTCGTATGCGAATTTCATAACGAGTTAATTGTAGGCTTGCGAAAAGTAAAAATTTAACTTAAACACTGCGAACGAAATCTACGAGTATGTAGGTATTACTTATATTCTATTGCCGGGCGAAATTAGAACTCGTGTTGTATGGACCACTCACTAGTTAAGTCACCCGAGTGAAATTCAAAAATAGAGATAACATGAAATTCGTATGCGCTTTGGTGATTTTCGTATGCAAGTGATATTCAAAAATACGGCCACAGGCGAACGATTATTTCAGTGTTTTGTCCATTTCACGAGAACCGTACAATTTTCCGGGATAAGATCCTATTTATATATTACTAAGAATATTATCACTCTATTGAATGTGTTCACAAATTAATATACATACTCGTAAATACGTGCAACAAGAATTAAAAATTAATTAATAAATACAAAGACATATAAAGACTATACATGAGTCTCGTTCTGAGTTAATCAAAGTCAATGTCTACCAAAGATCTCTAATGAAGTGTAACCAAAACCACACCATTCCTACCGGACCGCAATTGCTTTAAAAAAAATATACTCATAACACGGTAGATATCTTTATTTAGGCCATCGTTTGCCTATATATACTTAATTATAACGCCTATTTTTCTCCGAAGCGGTAGGCAGAGGTGTGTTGTAGTTCACGAAGTTTTCACCAGTTAAGTATAGCTGGTAAGCCTATTGCCATACACTGGGCACAAATCCAGACTGCGACAGATGAGTTGCGAGTAGTTAAAATTAGAAAAACCCAATAAATAATTGTTGCCAAATCCAGATACCGAACCCAGGACCTCTAGCTGCAATTGCAACTACATCAACAGGTGTGTAAACAAAAAACCAGTCTACAGTTTTAGAAAAACAATTCAAATTCAAATTCTCGCCCGAGCTGCAAATCCGATAACTGTGTGAGTGAGTAGCCAAACTATGTTTTTTAGCCGAACTCCGTTCTAAGCTAAGACTGCAAAAACTACAAAAGCGGTTTGAATGGAAATGAAGATTTTATTGAAAACTCGAAAAGGGAGAACCGAATGCAAATAGCAATCGCTTTTTATCCGTACTCAATTTTGGGCGAAGACATGTTTCAGCATTCTGATTGAAAAACCAGGAATTAAATTCAAACAAGCAGATTAAACTAGTCGGTCATTTTATTTCTGTACTAGCTTTCCCCGCGGCTTTGCCCGCGTCAAGTCCTTTTTCTTGCAGGATTACCTCTACCATCCAGTTATATATGTTTCAATACATATATAAAAAGTATAACCTATATCAACGGCAAGCTACATCAAAGATTACTACTAATCAAAATATTCTTCGCCCGAAGTCCGGCCAATCATAATCCGAGTAAAAAAATCGAACGATTATTTCAATGTTTTCTCCATTTCACGGACACTATGAAATTTTCCGGAATAAAAGCCTATATAACTCTCCAGGCCCTAAACAACATCTTTGCAAAACCTTTCGTCAATCCATCATTCTGTTAAGTCGCAGAAGGACAAACTAGCAAACACATTTTACCATTTATACTTTAGTATTTTTTGTATTTAGTAAGGATAAAGTTACTAATTAATGCATTTGTTTTACAGAACGCTACGAGACGGATTTAAAAATTCTTCTTGCATTTGATAGCTCAGCTCAGATCTTAAGAAAGGCACCACTGTCACACTCTTTGCTATTTTCAATAATCTTTTATTTCTGCCACGACAGCGAAGTAACGGAACTAAGCTCATTAATAAACTAATTCTTAGTATTATAACAAAGATTTTTAGTATTTCATTTTCTTTAAAGTATTCAAAAAAGAACATTGGACATTGCATAGAAAATAAATATGGGTTTATTTTAATTACCTACCAAACCATATTTCATGTCCTTATAAAGTACGACGGTCGACACAAACGAAAAAGGTTGTCAAACCCGTGACCAGGCGGTCACGCCTGTCCTTCGCATTTTTACCTCCCTAGGACTCTAGTCTTATTATGAAATAGAAATATTAGACATGACAATTTTTTTAAGGTAAAGTTAAAATATTTCGGTCTTATCAGGACCGGAAATAAACTTTTTGTATTCTATTACTATTCTTAATATGAATTGAATGATGTCCTCATTCATAAATAAATTAAATTAATAAAATATAATATTACACATATTATCATTGGTTTAAGAGGATATCACAAGCGAACAAGTCGACACTTTTTCCATACAAACGTAGTCCCCTGTTTCCTCCTAGGATAAAGAAGTTACAGAAGAGAAAAAAATACCATACGATTTATACGTACCTCTGCCATGACTGGACGTTTTGTTTTTTTTCATAATTTGATTAATAGAAGAGAAAAAAAATCTCGATTTTTTTTACATACATTTTCAAACATCAAGCAAACTGGTAATTACTAATATATCCCAAAAAAGCAAAACGTACGGGCATAGCTTAGACCCTGTTCTACATTTTAACTGAAAGAAATATTGAAATCGGTCTAGATTTCGAGGAGGAAACAGGGGATTACGAAAGGACGATTTTCTTAATTTTACGTAGGTAAAATCAGTTCGAGACTGCACTTCTCTCTATCGCACGCTAAGGGGCTCAGCGCGACGGCAATATTTTTGGTAAAAACCTATTCTTCAAAAGTGACGGTCGACTGATATCCTCTTAACACACAAAATATTTAATAGTAGGTAACCTGGATATGGATACGATGTGCATGTTATTTGTTACATGTCACTTAAAACATTGGTTTGGATTAAGTCAATGATTACAGATAATAAACTTTAATAACGTTCAAACTTTAAAATTAAAAAAAACATATGGTCGAATTTTGACCATACGGGGACCACTAGTTTTATTAAATGTGTAAAGTCTTGAGTCCAATATCGATCAAAACATTTGGAAATTTGGTATAAATCTGTATTGTTCTGAAATTGTCGTGTAATTTTCGAGATGTGTTTTCCCATTTTAATCGGTAGTACGTAGCCCGATAAGCGTAGATTTTATTGTTGTTTTGTGATATTTATTTTGTAGAACGTGTATATTAAAATGTGTGTTTGCATTACATGGGCAAAGAAAACCTAATCTCAATGTAATAAACTCGTAGAGCTCGTACCTCGGACGGAGTCCTTATAAAAGTTGGAATACTCTTTTGATAAGTACATTCCTACTGCGGGCTCCGATAGTGAAAGATGTTTATTTGCCAACAACAATGTTAGATCTTTTCTATGTACTCTAACCCTTTTTACTCGAGATGGATGCTGAAAGCGCAAAGGGTTTGTTTGTATACATGCTTGATATATTTTCAGACATTTCATTTCCTTTTTCCTTTCGCCACCGACGTGAAAGTTGTATTTGTGAAGAAGCCAGGAGTCTTTCAAAATGCATTTTAATTATACTTAAATACTAGCTGACCCCGCAAACGTTGTTCTGCCATATGAAATGTCAAAGTGACGCGACACTTCGTATAAATGATAATTTATACAAAAAAAAAAAAAAAAATGTTTAAAAAACATTTTCCAGTAGACCAAATTGTGAATCTAAACCTCTTCCTCTTGTAATGAAAGCATTACAAGAGGAAAGTAATACTAAATATTTATTACTGGCTTTTGCCCACAGCTTAGCCCGTGTAGTGTAAAGTGTAATCAAGTGAAGAATTAGTATCAGCGCTATCTGTTGACGGTGTGCCAGACAACTTTCCAAGAAACGTCCAAAGTATCAAAGTAAAAAGTTAGTGATAGGAAAATATACCAGCCTCGAGAAACACAATACGAGCGAAAGATAAAAATGACTGAGGGTCAATCGGCCTCGTTGATTCTAATCACTCCCATATCCATTAAATTTTCCATTACCATGTTAATAGTTGATTGCTAACTTAGCCAAACCTAACCAAGAGGGTAAAAACTATAGGATAATAAAGGGTATTGGCATCCAACAAAGGCCTAGGGTAAAGCATAAGCAAAGAAGGGTTGCGGTCATGTCTAGACTTCAAAAAACTTATTCAGCAAGTTAATTGGCTACATACCGGCGCACCCTTTCAGGTAATGGGATTTTTTGCAGAGTAAGGGTAACAATGTGTTAAGTTAAACATCTAATGTAATGCTGTGATTAGCAGTTTCTTTAGTATTTTATATTTCTTATCTTACACGCGGGCTTTCCGGCATTCTTTAACAATCGCGCTAGCAAAAAAGTATAGGCTTATAAGTAACGTGAGTGTGTCTGTTTATGGATGAACTTAATTTTATTCGGTTTTTCTTATTTAAAAGTTTGGAAAGTGTTCTGAGCTATGTTAAAAAAATATTCTACCGTTTGAAGATTTTATTCTCTTTTTGCTGGTTAGTGAAGGTATATTATATTATATGTTTACAAACATAATATTACCAATAAATTATAAAATAGTTACGATGTGTAACATGAGTTTTACAACCATTTAAATTCCCATCATCGGCCTCCGTATTCCTCAGTGTTTAATAAAAAGTCAAACTACAATACCTAATTAAGGTTTATGGACAGAATACTGTTCAGAGTCCTCCGAATTGACTGGTTTTCTATGTTGACTCTCTCAGGTCGTCGGTGCAACTATTAAAAAAAAAACAACATAGATACAAGTAAAACACAAAATAATTAACAGCCTACGAGGTGTATGATAAATACTCGTATAAGCTCTTCAAGATAAAAAATGCAAACTCATGACACCATTTCTATCGAGCAAATGGTGACAAAATAAAGGCGAAATAATTTTCACTCATGTTTCATTCACATACACCAATTTGCTTACAATCCAGCACCGTACTGTGACCGTACAGTTTACGGCCAAACGATTAGAACGGCAGCGACGCTGTGGACACTGCGTTCAGACGCCCTTGTCTCTAATGGTCAGCCGGTTTAAAAGGCCGTCCCTTAGCTCGCTCATTAAATTTCCATCAAAAAGCGGCCCATTCATGCGCCCTTGCTCAACTAAACATCACGACTCGACGGGATGCGAGCGGACCCCATCCGATACAATTTTATTGTGGATTACTGAGTTTGCATGTTTTTACTCGAATAAGTTTCAGTGGTTCTTGTGATAAGGTTTATTTATTTTAAGTGACTGCTAAAATACAGACACCCGGACATTGTAAATGAAATTATTATTAATTTAAAAATGTTTATTATTGGAAATTGTACTGGTTTGAAAAGTGACAATTTTCATCTGAAACAACTGAAATACAATTCATATAATGCAGTATTTTTCTATCGAATTAATAAGATCGTAATCGAATTGATCTCCTAAAACCTTAAACTATTTAACGTTTCCATCTGTTGTTAATAAAATATTGATAGAAAAATGTTCCGATGATTTTGTCATAGTATTGAATAAGGAGGTACTTTCCTAGACCTTGCTTTACGAGTATATTATCCAGCTATAGACGATCAGGGACACGCGATTCCGAGACTAGACGAGACGCCTCGGGCTGCGGCGGGGCCGGCGGACACTGTTTGCTCTTACGCTAATAGCTGCTGGATCATATTTAATCAGCCCGTTTTACACAGAAAAAATATACAAAATATTATACTGTATTTTTTTTTAAAAAGCTTTTACAACTTTTATTATTATTTCGTGCATTGTCATAGGAACCAAATAAATATGTGTGCCGAATTTCAGCTCGATAGCTTCAGTGGAAGTGGGTGAAATATTGATTGCAAGATTCCAGGACATACATACATACATAAAATACGAGTGTAGTAAAATAAAAGCTTTCTTTAGATTGTTGGTTCAGTGTTAATTTCAAAAATTATTTTATGAATGTAGTATGACTTGATCCGGGATTCGATCCGGACGAGGAAATCCTCCACGATTAGAGCATTGGCTTGAAATTTAAAAATTATAAATTGCATCGTTAAAAAAATCGGGCAATTACAATTAAATATTTAAACAACAAATTTAATACCGAAATCTAGAGCCAAGTCTATTATAATGCATAATCAGTTCATAAAAACGCATGTCATTGGAACTAAATGAAAATACTGTGAAATTTCTACGATATCGTACAATAATTCGAACGATAAGAGGAAGTGGTACTTTAATGTAAAAGTAAAGCTTTTAATAATTATTGTTATTAACGATAGTTAATTTTATATTACACAAAATTGTATGTCACATTACACAACGATAAGCAATCAGCACACCTTTGAGCGTTCACAGTTTTCTTGTATTGCGTTTCACACGTACCTATATTTAGGAGGAAATGAAAATTCTTCGGGGAAAATATTGGAAATATTTTTCAGTTTCCAATCGCAGGATGCTTCGAAGTCAGGCGAGGGTAAAATGTAAGCAATATTCTGTATTGGCAACCGAGTGAATGTAACGTCATGTTAAATAAATTAAAGATCGAGCTAATTCACCTCAAGAAAATTGATATAAGGATTTTATTTTGCCGATTTCAGAATTTTTCATTATCTGAGAATTAGTTTGGCTTGAGTGTTACGTGCGTGACACATGTTCCTTGTGATCTTATGAGAAGCTCTCGGTTTGCGTCATTATCAACCGACTGATAGAGGAGGGTCTCGGCTTACAGTTGGATGAATGACCGCGTGGCAAAATCGTCGAGAGCTATCGTCGAGAGTATCGTGCTACGGAGGGAACATTAACGTCGGTCGCGGTTGTTATCTCGGAGACCTTCGGACTATAATCCCTCGGCCAATCCGTTCGCCTGGTAGACTATGCACCAGGTCATTTTTGTTTTGTGATGAGACCCGTGCCCTATAGAGTGTTGGCTGTGGTCTATTTTAACGTAGCACGGTAAACACGATCAATCGAAAAGCTATCTAAATGAAACTATTCACTGATAAAAATATATCTGTAGAAACCTTTATAGTTCCAATTGTTTGATTAAGCCACCTAGCCTTGTCGAAATTCGTAATATAGACTGTTACTTTAGCTTTTCTGAGAATAAATTACCTACTCCTGCTTTATAATAGACAGGCAAGTATACAATTTAGCGTTAAACGTTAAGTATTTCAAGTAAATAAAATGCAATCTTGATACTGGATTTTTTTAGAGCGCATGCAAACTAAATATTAAATCAAGAAAAGGCCCATGAACTTTACAATTGCATGTCGATTTCGGTCCTGAAAAACTGGGTACGGCAAATTTCTACACGAATTCTTAACAATGCAAATCTAATTCATGCAAATCTATCAATTTTAGTTTATACTTGATAATTCAGTGCAATATACAGTTGGGATAAGGAAGTTGTGAAATATTCAGTTATTTCAATAATATTTCGTATTAGAATTAGTTTGAGAATCCACAATACCACCGCCGGGCTCACATCAAGTTAAATTGTATTAGCATTGCTAACGTGTACGTTTTACATAAGCCCGTATTGACTTATGTTTGTGGTCCCAACATTAATATATTCCTAAGCTGCTATTTGACGTGGTAAAAGCCCAGTGGCTATCGAACTCGTCTCTCACTCGAGCGGTCTGGTGGTCTGGGTTCAAACTCAAGCGGCACGCACCGATGACTTTTCTAAGTTATGTACGATTAGTGGACGCCCGCAGCTTCGCTCGCGTGGAATTAGACATACTTCTTAACGCGTAACTTCGTAACTTTAGCTCCACATATTTGTAATGTATCCGTAAATGTGTTATCCCCTATGTTTATTTTACAACCATAAGGGTAACATTTTTACAAACTTTGAATACCATATTTATTTATATCTAATCAACATTTATATGCTTCTAGTTCAGAAAATGACAATACTTTCATACAACCTTTCATCCCCCTTTTCAACCCTTTACAACACTTTTTTCTAAAACATTTCTGTTAATAATAATACTACATATCTGGGAAGTAATATTACAGAGTTTCCGTGCATCGTACTTTATAGGAGCATATTGCAAAAGTTTTCATTTTACTCTAACCCAGTTATTATCTCCGAGAGGAGGGGTGGAACGAATACTGTAAAGTGGACACTTTCCAGTATTAAAGAATGTTATAGCCAATAAAAGTTGTTCCAAGCTAATTAGTGATGCAAAAATTACCCGCTAACTTGAGTTACAGATACAAATACAAATACAAATAGTTATTTTTATTACCATAAGAAGGTATATAATACACTAAGATAATAATATACACTATTATAACATAAGATAATAAAAAATCAAAATTCTTAGGTAATACCATTTTTGCTGGGGAACTTGAATCTCCTTCTCCCTGAGGGTTTCAGGGTGGGAGTTTCAGGAAAAACCGTCCTTCGAGGTCGAGAATGGAAAAACCATACAACATGATACATAAGATAGTAGTCAGTGTTATTTAATAGAAAACGAGCATGCACAATCGCTGTCCCTAACAAATGTGATAGACTTTGAACAAACGTAGTCGCTTCAAAGTTGGTAACAGATGCCTCGATAACGTTTTGTATTAATTATACTGTAAAAAAATTTTTTTTTAAAAAGCTTTTACAACTTTTTTTTATTTTCTTGCATTGTCATCGCATCGGTACCAATTATGTGTGCCGAATTTCAGCTCGGTAGCTTTAGTGGAAGTGGGTGAAATATTGATTGCAAGATTCCAGGACATACATACGAGTGAAGTAAAAGCTTTTAAAATGGTCGCCTCTAGGCAAATGTTATCGGAATCCTCACCTGACTAATCAAAACAAAATTGCTTTACAAATTACAATACAAGAAGAATTTATTGGTAGAAATGTATCACAATTAAGTTTTGGGATGTCAAGTAGTTTTATTGCTCTCATATTCTATGTAGGTACATAAAATATATTTATTACTTATCAATCTAGAGTGATAATCTTAAAAGTTCTCGACGGAACCATTCAGACTATATGAAAAGACTCATTGTTGTTTTTCGAGTCACTGGAATCTTTATTGACGTAGAAAAGTATCGCTTTAAAACCTGGCCAAAGAAAAACCTTGCACGCCCGCCCTAGTTTTCAATATTCCACAAAAGTTACAAACTCAACTCCACTGTAAAAATGGAACTGTACTGATGCGCTACATATTTTATTTCCAAGTGTACTTAGCGTTTATGGTGTGAATACTATTAGCACGGCACATCTGGTGTTATTTACGTCTCGAGCTTGGCGCGAGTACATCACGGTAGTAACCCTGTCCAAGTCATAAAGCCCGCTCATATCTGTTGCATACAGAATTATGGCATTTTTATGCGTTGGCATCTAGAATACGAGCACCACCTCGTAAACCGAGCTCGCTGGCAAATTCAATTCAATATACATAGTGCCTTTTATTACATCATTCTGCATAAGTGAGCTATATTACGAGGTGCAGCGTCAGCTTACCTTAGGCTGCATTAGATACTTTATCGAATTACTATCGAAGTGGCTCAAGGATGGATCTCAGCACTTACTCAGACACGGGGGTCACGGCTTGTTTATCTAAGTGTCGGTAAAGCAAACAAAAAATCTTACGAAGGTAACATTGTATGACACTTTTGTAGTGCCTTAGTCCAATATGAACTATGTATATGATCAGTAGCTTTATTTTAATCCCATTTATGGCTCTTCGTCCTTTTTAGGTTGATGGAAAAAAATGGGGATGCTTAAATCATTCATGAGTGTCTATATTCATATTTTGAATTACCGGCTTACTGACGTGTGACTTAATTTGGAATTAGGCCGACTAGTTTCGGTCGATTACGATGAACATTTTCAGGAATGAACGCGCGCGCGGCGGGCACGGTGTACACTGCACTGTACTGTGGTCATCGTGATTGACTGAAACTAGTCGGCCTGTTTCCGACTGAAATCACACTTGAGTAAGCCGGTAATTTCAACTATGAGTGCTTAAATAATTTAAATATCGTGTAAGAAACTAAATTAATAAGTGACGGCATTGTGTAGCCAAGTGAAAATCATTGCTGAAATTATAGATTTTAGAAAATAACAGTTATCAAACCATCGCATTGGCCAAAGATTAATCACCCACACTAAGTCTGCCGCTGATTGCTCGGCAGTCTTTACCTCCGAGAGGCTCCTTGACCCAAATTCTCACCCCTTTTATGTGTAGAAGAAACAAACTATGCTCTTATGCTATGTAGATAATAAAATGTTATTTTGTAAAGCGTTGTTTGAATTTCTTTTTGATTGTATTCATCAGTGGTCGAACTTCTGGGTTGTTTGGATTTTGTTAGAGCAGTAATAGAATAGAGAACGAGCGTAGAGAACGAGGTACGTCTAGTATTTCAGTCAATAGTAAAGGGACGCGAATCATAATTACTATGTGGATCGAAATTCTTGGAACTAATAAGAATGGTAATAAGAATAGTATAGAATATTTCACTTGCAATAAAATTAATCGTCATAATTAGGAAACATACATTATATTTATATATATATAAAAGTCTGATTAGTTACGCCACTCTATAACTAGAACGGCTGGACGGAACTGTTGGTTGGATTTGTCTGCGTTCCAAATAGCACAATAGCTTATAGCAAGTCTATTTGACACGTGATACAGCTTAAGGAATGCTTAGGGTGGTTGCATTTATGGCGGGAAATTTTATTAAAAACAATTTTTTGTTGTTTCTAAGTATTTAATACACGTAGTGACATTAATTTTTAACTTCCGGACATAACTTAGAAGATTAAATTAGTTAACTGGCAGACAATGCCTTTGTAGAATCAAGATATATTAGGTTCGCAAGAAAGTTCAACTAAATAATTATAGCGTTAAATTTTTTTTTTTAAAAAAGCTTTTTATAACTTTTTTTTTATATTCATGCATTGTCATCGGAACCAAATATGTGTGCCAAATTTCAGCTCGATAGCTTCAGTGGAAGTGGGTGAAATATTGATTGCAAGATTCCAGGACATATCGTACATACTTACAAGATACATACGAGTGAAGTTAAATAAAAGCTTTTAATAAAAAAAATAGAATAGGTTAATGTTTGTATGGTAGATAATGATGCAGACGGGTAAACATTTTAGGTGGTAGAAAGGGTGAATAATACGGTTTCGTATACTAAGAGTGGCTCATCGTCCAGCAGGCCATAGAGAAACTGTCGTAAAGGATGAATTCCCATTTAGCTTGCATTAGGTATATTTAATTTAAACCTAGGTATGACTTTAATTGAAGACGAAGTTGTCGATGTTACCGTCGTCTATGAATATGGGCAACTAGAGAAGGATCACTATGACGACTACATCGCGCGGTGGTGGGAAACCCTACTCCCGAAGCACGGGTATCGGGTTCGAATCCCGGCCGTTTTTTTTTAAATAAATACTAATAATATTACTCCGGTCATGGATGTAAAATTGTGTTGTTTTCTGTGTGTAGTCTTTGTCCAGCTGCACATACTTGATGGGTGGTGCTACTATTAAGTATGGATACGTAGACTGCTATCTACATAATAACCGAGTGCCATTAGTTGTTTTTAACACGGGAAATGTCGCGGGCAACATCTAGTATTAACATAATAACTCATTACAAAGCAAAATACTATGAATCCAAGGAACCATGGCGCTGATTTTAAATGTGGCCTTATAATAAGGTAGTTTAGATGGACGAGATCAATAGTTTAGTAAAGTCCTCAATTTTGTACATTTACATATAGATTTCACTACGCGTATCTATACTAGTCTCATCATCATCAGCAATTCAGCACAACCCATTCTTGGACCCACTTGTTATAATATATACCTACTAGTTATACCTACTCAGTTTAATAAGATTTAATTACACTTAATACAATTTTGAAAATTCGCTTGAATAAGCTAAACATTTGTGCAATAAGTACGAATTTAGAATTAAACGTGCACTTGTACTTCTAACTCATTGTTCTAAGAAACGCTCGGACGTACTTGGCGGGATATTAGTGAAAATTACTTCAAATGCTGCATTGCAGCATCTCGAGAGCCATGTAACTGTAATTAGTAAAGCGGTTTAGTGCTCCACGCCAAGGAAATTCCGAATAT
This sequence comes from Carterocephalus palaemon, assembly GCA_944567765.1. Lineage (NCBI taxonomy): Eukaryota > Metazoa > Arthropoda > Insecta > Lepidoptera > Hesperiidae > Carterocephalus > Carterocephalus palaemon. The sequence goes on along the minus strand of OX155651.1, from coordinate 7,438,959 downwards.
TGCGTCTAAGTTTTATTTTATTGGGAGTTAATTTTGCAAGCGCCTGGCTTTGCAGTAGTATATGCAATATTAGTAGATCCTTCTAATATTATAAATGTGAAAGTTTGCAAGTTTGGATATTTGCATGTTTTTATGTTTGTTACTCAATCACGCAAAAACTACAAAACGGATTTGAATGCAACTTGAGACATAAGTAGATGGTACCCTAGATTAGCACATAGGACTAATTTCATAAAAAAAGTATCCTATCCTATGCAACCACCACCACCACAACCCTTTTTTTGTCCCACTGTTAGGCACGGATCTCCTCTCAGAATGCGAGGGCTCCTATGCAAAGTTTCCCGAAAATATATCCCATTAGGGTGCTTTGCACGTTTATTAGAAAGCTGTTAGACATAACGTTAACAAATTGCGCTGACACTAATTCATAATCTCATTACACTGTAACAAATGATTGTATTCTGATTCAAATTACCACGGGACACTCGATAGCCTGGATTACAACAAAGCATGCTCTTTATCCTGGACATAATAATATGTTTTCTATGGATGTTGTGCATGTTTAATGCTCCTTTTTTTCACGGGGGCGGAAATCCTTTCCTTTTTTTTTACAGTGGATTCCGTTCCAAAATTTTCTTTCAGAAAGAATATGAGATAAAAAGTGGGTGTATTACGCCTCTGCTTATGCCTTTGGGAAAATACATACAGGATATTATGTTACTCGTATGATATGTTAACTTACCAAGAGCTCTACGGTGCAAGTTTTGACCATGGGTGGATAAACTTTTCTTGCAACTCTGGATAACCAAAAACAGATTAGATTAAAATAACTGCAAGTAAATTTAGTAATTCCAAAAGGCGAACCATAGCAGTATAATTTGTTGTAATCATCGTTCGAGTCGGGTATTCAATCAAAGGGAATCATTGATTGTTCTGGCCAATTGTGCGTAATTGCAGTCAAGGACTATACATATAAATAATGGAAGGCTGTCACAACGGACGCAGAGCATAGAGTCAGGCACATTAGGCTTATTTCAGAGAATACGCGTAGTTCACTGAATATGAAGCACAGAATAAAGTCCATCCACACATAAACCTCTTGAGTTCCATTTCTTGATATAATGCTAAACGACACCACTTTGACAGATCCTGTTCTTTCTGAATCCAGTGGTTTCCCGCCGTCTTCTGCAGGTCTTCCGTCCACTTTGTCGAAGGGTGGCAGAATATTCGTAAATAGTACGTTTAATATATATACTTAAATATACAATTAAAATATTAAAAGTGAAATTTCCAAGTCAACATTCGTATTGAACTATGTATATGTCACGTCATGCAGATATGTGATTTGGTGACTGTATTAAAAGGCACCACACCAAGCTGCGATTTAAATTGAAAAATACAAACAGAAATAAGAATGTTAACGATAATCGATCAAAAAAATACCTAGGTACATAATATAGCGACACACCAAGTTTTCCATTTTCTCATTAAGGTCCGTAACAGCTATTAAAAGACTATTAGCTGCTAAGAACGCTACTAGCATTTTTAAAACGCTTTGAAAGTAAACTGGAAAGTATTTGTAGCGTAGATATGTACATTAAAAGCAAATTAGGTAAAAATTGCTTAGCAGTTTCTAAGTAATTTATATGAATGGATAAAAATGGCGTCTGATTTAAGTGTTATTGATAATCACGAAGACAGCACCCTAATGGCTCACCTCATAATTATATTCACACATACATATAGGACATAAGCATAGCTAGTGATAAGTGGGTGTAGGTACTACACACTCCTGTCAACCCCTTGGGGGAAATATAAACGTAATGTTATGTATGGTTCACCCTCAAGTGCTTTATTACAACCATATAAAGGTAAATATTTTGTATTTTTGGTTGCATTAAATTCCTAATTATTTACATTCTAACTTTCTGTCTCCAAAATTGATTTTGAAGAGTTTTAGCGACTTGTAAACAATGAGGAACATTCCTAATTTTTTACTTATTTCACATTTTTCCCCTTCCTGCCATCTCATCTACATAAAATCGACCGTATCACGTTAGGAATACAGCTAACGAACACATGTTACGAACGTCCCGCATTAATTAATTTTTACTGAAAAAGGTACACCACGTTTCGGTTTTTCCAGTTAACAAGTGAACGACGCACCATAATGTACGCGAATTTCTCATAATTCAGAGGAAAATAAATAAACCGTACACCTTACCATTTTGATTGTTGAATTATTCATGATGTCCCACACGAGCCCACCTGTGCGAGGGTGCAGTGGAAAACTCTTCAAATGGGAATCTTCGTATCATCGTATTGCTTAGGGGAGCATAACGAAATGGGCAAGCGAACCACCGCTTCCTATATGGGTATAAATAAAAATATATCTGTATTTATTGTCCAGACTACTGAAGGGACTTAAAAACATTACGAATATGAGGGGATTTTATAACGTTTGTCTATGGTTTATCTAAGTATTTATTGATCATTATTTTCTGCGACGTCAGATATTTTATTTTAAATTGTTTTGTGCTTCAAATAAGCTCCTTGGTGCTAAGAATTCAAATACAAATGTTACCTATATGAGCACGAAAGGATCTATTACATCCTTGCACAGTTTCCATGGCATGAAATTAGTAGATACATACTCGTATCCGTGAAAATGAGTGACTGTTTGATGACAATGTCAAACATATTATTGTTCTTGCTCAGAACCTTTGCAAAATAATATCAAAATGCTATAAAAATGGCAACAGTGCACAATCTCTTACCGAGCGCAGAAGATTTTTACGCTGAGCTACAAGAACATGCAGACTTAAGCGAGGGGCGTCGTCACAAGCGATTTCTCGCAAATTTATTATTGCAGCGCATGACGCGAGGATATTTGATCAGGAAACACGTAGCTTGGCTGTCGAAGAAAGCGACTACTATACAGTGTGCTTTTAGAATACACAGAGCTCGCAAAGCCTATCGGGCTGCGCTAAGACGTGCCGTGCGGAACAAACACAACAAGCATTATGCGCAGGCCGCAAGAAGAATACAGGTATTTTGCACCAACCGTATCATAAGTTTTGCGTCTACTGCATACCAGCTGACTGTTGAGTTAGCCGGGAAAACATATTCCAAATTCAATACATTCAAAATGTTCATAGTTGAAATTACCGGCATGGATTATACGTGAGTATGTATGCCGCATTTTTAATGTATTGAATTACTTGAATGACTTAATTCGGAAATAAGCCGACTAGTTTCGATTGATTACGATGATCATCTTCAGGATTGAACGCACTCGCGGCGGGCAGTATGACTGAGTTTTAAATCTCTACGAAATTACAGTCTATTATTACAGTATACTATTTCACTACATATATTCATTTTATACCATTGCCTGTGCTCCGTTTTCCGAGTCGTGTTCTTCACTCGAGAACCTTTCTTACTCACCGGTCATCAGTCCTTCGAGAGAGCCCTCCAACTAGATGGACTGATGACCTAAAGAAGTCAGCGGGTAACCGCTGGATTCTGGAGACACAGGATCGAGAGGAGTGGCACCTATCAAGGGAAGCTTATGTCCAGCAGTGGACTTATAAAGGCTGATGGATTCGAATATCTCACGTATGTACGATTTGTGAATCCTTAAACAAATTTTCTCCATTTTAAAATTCAACTCAAAGCCAGCTGAGTTATGCGACAAAAAAAATTGATATTCAATAGGCGCACTAAATTCAATTTGTCTAGTTTATACTTTATTAAAATAAAAATTCCAGGCTTTATGGCGCGGGCACTACTCAAGGCGCACAAAGTTTTGCTATCGTTCGTATCGCAAGTGGCTAGCCGTAATCAAAGAACGCGGTGAAAGGCGGGCGGCGGAGGCTGCAGAATTTGGAATCAGAAGCCGAGCTGATGATTTGAGAATCTTAGAAGAAGAGGCCCGAAAATGGCTGGCATTCGTGGTATTTAAACTTCACCATCTTCTAAGAACTTACGTGTGTGCAGGTGTGTATTCAGATCCGGTAACAAACGAACTAACAGAGTTCGAGAAGCTTCTCAAATCTATTCATTACACTGAGTACATGAAGCGGTTAAAGCGAAAATATCAGGAGTTTGTTAGGAAATATCGGCCAATGTTTTCCAATAAGAGACTGTTCCCAATAATAGGAGATGGAGCGGACTACTGGTATTTATCGCTGCCTGAAATGTACGAGCTCACATCGCCGATGTCAAAAGAGAAGAATACTCGACACTTGACGATGCACCACGGCCCTCAACATAAACAGCCTTTTCTTTGGAGGAAGGTAAGACCAGTTAAAGAAGGTAGAGGTCCGTTCACGTTGCCAAGGTCACCGGCCCCATCAACGCCACCGCCGCCTGCGCCAACGCCGGCAGCCAGTTCTCGCCCTCAAAAGGATCCAAGATTTCATCTCTACGTAAAGCATTACACTCCTCGACCAGATCTATTCGATTACGTCGACTACCACATAAATATTCTTCTTTCCAGAAAATGTTCAATTGAGAATATAGACAAAGAATGAGCTTCGTATTTTTATCGTTTTTATTATCGCCATAATCCTAAGCGCCTCCAAATACTTGTTAATATTTTTTCATTGATAGCTTTACAATGGTTTGTTTTGAAAACACTTGGTTAAAAACATGGTGCGTATTTTTTTTACTTTTTCTTGTTCGGAAATCCGTAATCAGGCTCGTGAGTTTGGAAGGGTCGTCCGGATGTTACGAGCCGCGCGAGCCTTTTGTTGTTTTGCTTTTGTTGTTGTGAATTTTGCACTTGTAATTTATTTGCGGAAACGCCTTAGTTAGAAAGAAATTACGGTAACTCTTCGAAGTAAATATATTTGTTATATTAACATTACTTGTAAACACTAAACGGAAAGAATAGGTTCTGGTGGCGTACATTAGAAAAAATAAAGACATTTAAATAAAAAAAGAAAACACAAATGAAATTAAACCAGCTTTATGGAATAGAAGTTTTATTTAGTGAAGTTATATACTTACATTAGTTATTTTTGTATATCTGACCGGACTAAAAACAAGCATTTCTTATTAACTAGATATTAGTAGAATTAGTATTAGGTACTTTGTAAATTTTATATCAATAAAGCGCTGTCACAAACACGTTTGTCTAATAACATATTATAATAACAGGACGAACAAAGCTTACCTGCTTGTTTGCCAAACAAATCAACAACATGCTATTTATCACAGAAACAAATTTGGTGTCATTATACGCGCTTTCAAATATGTCTAGCACCACACGTCTTGGAACTCATTTGTCTAACAATGCCCGTTTGACTCGGCAAATTTATTAGGGTCAGAATAATTCAGGTTGTGGGTTTCTGAACCGACTCCTTATTGCACAAGGCGTCTTAGGCGGGGGTAACCATTTGTTAGAAATATAATGGTTGACCCACTTTACTTATGCGCTACGAAGTTGCTGGAATGGAGTGTGATTTGTGGAGTTGGATTTAGACAATTATTTGGACCCTCACGTTTTTGATTTGAACATATTATTCTAACTTTTCGAGCCAATATACAATTCATGCCCGGATATATAGAAAAAGGTTCTTGTAAAAATAAAAATATAAAAGTCATAATCCCACATATGCGTTTGGTTGCTAAAGGAAGATCATAGCTTAAGATCAAGGTCGCCTTTTTCAAATCTACTGTACGATTTGGGTTAACTCCGCCTTCAGTTTTGTGAATTTGTGCGTCAACTGAAACTGCCAGGCTCGCCCGCTCTGAGGGTGTTTGGCACATGAATAATGTATGGAGTAAATTTGCAAGTGTTTCAATTTACACCCGCCGCCACTCTGCGCCGTTGATACGCACCCAAGAGCCGCTGAAGTGCAAAAAGAAAACAACGAGAGGAGGCATACAAGCGGGTACGGAGGCGACCGTATTAGCACGTAGTAAGACGCCTCGGATTTTTTTTATTAGGTTTTCAGAAATTTCACTCACACTTTAATGAGCGGTTACTCGAGGAAGAGTGGATCATACGACGATAGTGCATTGGCCCTGACTGCCGAGCTCCCCATAGATCGATTTCTACCAATGGTTGTTTTGTAGATCATTAAAATAAAATTGTAAAGCATGTGTCTTCCAACACAGGCAGTCGGAGTGTAGCGTATTAGGCGTTTATGATTATAATTTAAATTTCATTAGGTACTTAATAAGATAATGTTCATTCTTACTGCATTTATAAAGCAGTTTTAAATTTAATTTTTGGTTTTGAAATAAATATTAAAGCTGTTTTAATGCTGCGTTTAAATCTCTCGTAATTGCCTTATACTTCATGAGTTAAACCACCGCTTATTAATTATCTTTAGCCAGTGGTTGTTTTAAGGTAACGAATGGACCACTTGATTATTTACATTTCATATTAAGCTTAAAAGCAAGCAGTATTTTTACTTGGTAAGTACTGTGTATTTGTGCAAGTACTTGTAGTTATGTACTTACTTCTGAAACCAAACTTCAGTTTTACTAAATATTTTTAGGAATAAAAGTTAAAGGATTGGGAGAAAAATATAAATAGAAAATCACTATCTAGCTTTAAGTTAGAACAGTAATAAAAATGAGGAGTGTGGTACGCGGTGATTCAGAAACCTAGAGGCAAAAAAATAGCTCGATCAGCTATTGGATGTTTCCGCTCATTCAGCTTTGGAATGTAAAGCAAGCATGTGGAAATTCGAATTAGCCTATCCGTGAATTCCATTTTATCCAGTCTGCAGGCTTTGCCTAATTCTAAAAGAGCAATGAAAGTGAATTGGATAGGTATGTCGAAATCAAAAGAAGGTCTGCCTTCATTTTTATCGATCCATACGAGCACAATGCAGCAAAGCCGTACTGAATAGGTTCTGCCAATTGCGGTATCGCCACCTCTCAGAGGACCGGATTCTTTCAGCGTTTGTGCTGTTGCGAGAATTCGATTTACCTATAGAGTCTAAATTTTTATTTAGTTTTCAGCGTCAATAAGTTTGTACTCAATGTGCTATGTAAATGCAAGTAAGTACTCGAATTGATAACATGGTGGACATTTCTGTTGATTATGGTATTTTTAAAACGCTTCTACTATACCGCTGCGACCCATAGACGTCCCACTGCTGGGCACGGGTCTCCCCCACAGACGCAGCTGCGGGAGGTCTAGAGCATACTCCACCACGCTGCTCCAATGCGGATTGGTGGAGGGGTTAGTGGCCAACCCAGTGTCGAATGTTCTCAAGCCACCCGAAGGTCTTCGACAAGGCTTAACGACTGTTTCCAACATTGAAAACAACCGGGACCGACGGCTTTACGTGCCCTCCGAAGCACGGTAGCGTCCATGAAATTTTGCCACTAGCGGTCGCTTGCGACCCATAGACGTCCCACTGCTGGGCACGGGTCTCTCCCACAGACACTTCTGCGGGAGGTCTAGAGCATACTCCACCACGCTGCTCCAATGCGGATTGGTGGAGGGGTTAGTGGCCAACCCAGTGTCGAATGTTCTCAAGCCACCCGAAGGTCTCCGACAAGGCTTAACGACTGTTTCCAGCATTGAAAACAACCGGGACCGACGGCTTTACGTGCCCTCCGAAGCACGGTAGCGCCCATGAAATTTTTGCCACTGGCGGTCACCCATCCACAAACCGACCGCGCCCGTCGTTGCTTAACACTTTCGATCACATTGAATCGAAGCGAGCCACTGGGCTATGGACGCTACACTAGCGGTCACCCATCCACAAACCGACCGGGCCCGTCGTTGCTTAACTCTTTCGATCACATTGAATCGAACCGAGCCATTGGGCTATGGACGCTACATACCAAAACTATACCATTTTACTATACCAAATGTGTGTAATTATCTGTGTATGTATTTATGTATATATGTAATTATAAAAGTGTGTACTATGTATGTATGTACGTCTGTAAGGAAATCTTTGAACGTGATTTACACCCCCATCAAAACGTAGGATTAATAATAAAAAAACCTACATTTAAGTTCAGTTACCTAGTTTTTTTTTAACGATTTTGTTATTTGTGCTGGACTTAACGTAAACCGTAAATTTTGCCACTAGCGGTCACCCATCCACAAACCGACCGGGCCCGTCGTTGCTTAACTCTTTCGATCACATTGAATCGAACCGAGCCATTGGGCTATGGACGCTACATACCAAAACTATACCATTTTACTATACCAAATGTATGTAATTATCTGTGTATGTATTTATGTATATATAAATAAATAAATAAATAATTAAATATCTTGGACATTCTCACACACGGCCATATGACCCCAAAGTAGGCGCGAGCCTGTGTTATGGGTGTCAGAGACTGATATACATACATAGATATTTTTAAATACATACTCATATAGATAATATTGACATCCAGACACAGAACAAATACAAGTGTTCGTCACACGAATATTTGTCCTGAGTGGGATTCGAACCCACGACCTTTGGCGCAACAGACAGGGTCACTACCGATTGCTCCAACGGGCCTGTCAATAAATATGTAATTATAAAAGTGTGTACTATGTATGTATGTACGTCTGTAAGGAAATCTTTGAACGTGATTTACACCCCCATCAAAACGTAGGATTAATAATAAAAAAACCTACATTTAAGTTCCGTCACCTAGTTTTTTTTTAACGATTTTGTTATTTGTGCTGGACTTAACAACTGTGACCGACTTTGAAGAAGACTCAAAAAGGCGTTGGGGTGGTTAGTCCAGTTAGCTGAGAGAGTTAATTAGAACATTAGTTGGTCAGTTCGTGGAGCTAAGGTTAACGCGATAAGAAGAATCTATTATTATGTCTAATTCCACGCCAGCGAAGCTGCGGGCGTCCACTAGTAATTCATAAAATCATAGAAATGGGTAAAAAATAAACTTAAAACTCGAAAAATCCAAAGTTTTATTTTGAGCAATTTGTAACTTAATCTGTTTCTAATGAACAAAGGAAAAGTCCAAACAAAGACAAAGTGTACTCTTAGATTTTGTAAGCAAGAGTTAGAACAAGTTTCGTGCGACGTTTAAAAATCGACGGAAAAGCCAGAATAGCCGGGATCGGATTGGAAAATGTAAAGAACCCTGACTAACTCTTCTGGTGGACGAATCTGTAAGCCATTCGATGCAGAGGGCGCGCGACGGCAACTTCTAATGAAATCGCTATATTAAAAAAAAAGTTTAGTTTCTTTATAATAAATAAATGTATGTTGTTATGTATTGAAAAGAACATTTTGAAAATTACGTATTGAAATAATCTATGCAAGTCAGTCAGTCAGTCAGCCAGCTTCTCCTTTTATATATATAGATAGAGATAAGTTATTGATACAGATTCCGAGAACATTTTTCCCATGCGGAAAATAATGATGGTCCCTTGGGATACGGCATATATAATAACGGGTGTCTCAGTAAGATTGCACTTTTTTCATTTTAAAATAAAAACAAGTATTTTAGCTTCCGGTAATTTTCGTAAATGGGGTCGAATGTTTATGTTTCATGTATTAATAATATGATGACATGATTCAGAAATTCCTAATGTAGAAATAAAAAGGGTTTTCTGCCTGCATTCTCTTGGTTTTATGGCGAGCTGTGCCAGCCAACGACGGCGGAAAGTTGAGTTCGTGATCTGTGTGAAAGATGGGGAAGGCACGCAGTAATTAGTGGCCCGGAGACGCGCGAGGGCGGGGCCAGAACGTGGCATTGTTGGGAAGTTATCGACCGTGTAATAATTTCGATATAAAACCGCATTACTTAATTGTTTGGGTTACTGAATAGGTTAATTGATCGGTCTATCCACAGCCCTGTGATCTATTTAAGGTAAAATAAATAGTGATAGGCCATATTATTCTATGTTCGCAAATGGCATATTTCTATTACATTAGAATGTTATATAAAATTATTCTCAAGACCTACAAATTTAAAAAAGAAAATTAAATAATTATACTCCAGTGATCCCCATGATACAGTGGGTACAACCCAAGCCAATAATATTTAATAAATAATACTTTTGACAATCATTTGGGTTCTGACGAATGTTTGTTTACAATAGCTTGATTACAATATTATATGTATTTAAAAATATCGATGTATGTATATCAGTTTCTAACACCCATAGTACAGGCTTGCGCCTAGTTTGGGGTCAGCTGACAGTGTGTGAAAAAAACGTATTCAAATTTAATTTAACGCAACACACCTATACAGCAGGCTAATTAGGCCACTGTTGCGGATGTGTGTATCCGCACACAAAAAATAACACAACTTAATCTATGAATCGAGTAAGTACAAATATTTACCTATCTGCGAAATAAATATCAGCCCCGGCCAGGATTTGAACCCAGGACCCACGCAATCGGGGTTACTCCTCGCCACGGAGTCATTGTAATGTAAGAATTAATATTGAGGGTTATTAAATAAGTAGACTAGGCTACTTAAAGTAATTGTTCGGTGGCTTCCTTAGTTGTGAGTAGAGAAATAGGCCTTGCAGTTAATCGCAAATGGATTGCAGCATCGGGTGTAAATGTAATCTCGTAAAAACGCCGTCGCTCACAAGGGCAGCTCGCATTTTGCATTGTCCCAAGCACTATCGAATTTTCCGGTCACTTCATTCTATATTCGCTTTGCTATTCCGATGAAATGCGACGCATGGCTTTTTTCAGTTAAATTTTTCATCGACAACGTGTATTAAATTGCTATTTGAGTTTATTTTTTGGGGATAATTTATTGTAATTGAACGCGGCGTAGATTTTAACGCAATGTTGTATTGCAATTATATTTTTTAATTAAAGCTAGCTTGAAAATGGCTTGAAGCAAAACTCTTCATAAACCTACTTTCGCCTCATCTATTGCAGAACAAAACGAAAGCGTTCATATACTCGTAGATAGTAGATTATTATGTAATTTATATTGGTTAGCTAGATAGCTGGATGGCCATTTCGGCGTGATATCAAGTTTGGTCGGTACAACGTACCTACATGCATAATGAATAGTTTTCGTTCATATTTCACCCCACTCTCCCCTACGTGCTTTATCACGTACGTCGTATACTAATGGGCGAAACATACCCACTTTTGACACATTTTAAAAAGCAAAAGTCAGCGGTATTCACAAATTTTATCATCTATTAAGAGTTTATTTTCAAAGCAGTTTAAAGTAATCAAACGGAAACATTTTGGCCTGATAATGATTGGATAATATTTCTATTTATTTAATAATTTATGTACACACTTTAGTTAGGACATAGGTACAATATATAAAACAGGAAGAAAATGGTACAAGGGTAGGTACTACTTATTTCTTCTGAAATTTCTTCCAGTAGACCGCGCAAACCAACCGCGCCTGTTGTTGCTTAACACTTTCGATCACATTGAAACGACGTGAGTCATTGGGCTTTGGACGATACAATGTTACTTTCTACTTACCTGCACGCAGGCACTTTAATCCTCAAGTAAACAACGCATCTGTGATTGTTTTAGAAACCGACTAAAATCACTGACTGTACTATTATCAACGGAAACTAACGTGACTAATTATCACTAACAGGTCCTGCTCTAAATGTCTTTATACTTCCTAACGAACTTATGTTCCTATTAGTATATATTACTAACTGGACTATTCACCCAATCTTTTCTAAGCCTTTTACTTTTGTCACTTTTGTGTTGTTTTGCATTTGTCACAGTTGTTCCAAGCCAACTACGACTTAATCAGCATCAGTATCTGCTGATGTGTGATGGTACATGTAGGTTTAATATATCCGTATGTCATATCCATAAAAAGACATTAAAAAACAAATATAGCATATTCCTAGCTCTTACAAACAGACGGATATACTCGTAATATATTACGTATTTCATCTAATATTTACGTAATAACAATGACGTGTAACACACCCTTCATGGTACTAATTAGTGTCAGTAATGTGACACGCATTTTCGTGTAACGTTTATTTGAACAAAAACATAAATGTGAAAAATATAAAACCAAGTACGAGTTTAAAAGGAAATTCAGTCTTCTCATATGCCTCGATCGAAAAGATACCAAGTAAGAAAGCCGTTCCACACATTTAATTTAATTTATTCAATTTAATTACAGTACTTTTAAGAATCTTCAAATTGAAGATTCTTAAAAAAGATATAAATATGTATAAGAAACGAGATTTTAATCTCCACACAAACCTATTTAGAACATTGACAATTACCAAGTTTTTTCTAATGCTATGATTATAAAAATATCAACTCTTTCTAATCTAATTCTATCTAATTCTATCAGCCTTACTAGAAACTATAAAAAACAAACAAAAAAGGATATTATTCCAACCGAAAAATAAATAAAAATATTAATGAAAAATTACTTTTCTTCAAGAGACAAGCATATTTCTTGTAAAACTTCTGCATATTACCACTACATGCTCTAGACACAAATATTTCATGCAATGGTGGCAAGTATATCTTGTCTATCGGTTTTTCTGCCATCCACCATATCAATCCATAGCCTTGACCATGTCATTAAGAACGTGCTGTCTCAGACTAAAACAAGGTTTATGAATTATGCAAGGATAAGTAAGGATTTTAATGAAATAGGTACCGATTCAAATACAAAAAAGTTTATATATGAATATTTGACATACGTAATCTGTGACTCGGTTGGTGACTGATCGGTCTACCAGCACGGGTTGGTGCTGAAACTCTGAGATCTGTGTCTGCGTTTTCAGCGCGGGGTTAGACTAAAGGACCACAGAACAGATAAATGTTCTGTGTAAAGGCAATTTTTTGGCGAGTTAAAAATACATTCGGATTTTTTGAACCACCCGGTCTCACAGTCATAATTATGCGTCACAAAAGGCGGGTTAAGAACAACTTCAAATAGAGCTATTTGAGTCTTGTTCAGAATCTGTCAGAAGGGCGGCTGCGAATGAGTGGTGTTGCATGCTTGCTACTTATAAAAAAGTGGTAGTAGAGTATCATATAAAAAAAGAAAGTTAATTGTATCAGGCGTTACTTTGCGGAACTCCATTATTACAAACCAAAGATTAATCTACTTTACTTACAACTACTATAAGCTGCGTGCTTGAAGGTATACATACACCATCATACAAGTTTGTTCGCGGATTTTTGCAAAGTAGATTAATCTTTGGTTTGTAAAAAGAAAGTTATTTCTGAAAGTACATGGATTTTACAGAGATATAAATTGCAACTGCATATCGAACGGTTCAAAGCAAAGACCAGTCGCAGTGTATGGATTTTTATGTTGTTATGTGGCCCAGTAACCTTTAATTCGAGAAGGAACTGTTTGAAGTCAGAAAATTACCAATTCAAAATTAATTCAACTGAGGACATCATTGAAAGATATCATTCAATGTCATTCTTTTCACTTGAGTAACACCTGGTAACACCATAGTAATCCTTGAGATGAACTCCCCTGCAGTTGTTTCGAACGAGGGGAGCAAGAGTCATAATTATCACCACTCTTCACACCCTGGCTGGAACATTCAAGATTTAGTTATAGTACACGTATAAAGTATTTTTGTATGTTTTAATTTTTTCAGCGTACTTATTTTTTTCTATATTCTTCTTAATTAAATAATTTATTATTAGGTAGGCAGTTCTTAAAATATATATTTTATAAAAATATTTATCGATTTTAATATTATTTGGTTTTATATGGGTATCTACAAATAATGTCATATTATTTACTAAAAAATTAAGTGTATTATGTGAGGAACTATATTTGGTGGTTTGTCCTAATGACCTCAGCTTAACGGCCCTCACTTGAAATTCATAAGTTACAGCACTGGGGGCCGGTGGGATTTGTTAAAAACCTTTCCGAACCACCCCTTTGGGGCCTTTGAACCAATTACTTAAAATTTTGTGAATTTTTGAGTGGTAAATGTAGCCAGTTCGCACTAAAGCAGCGTGGTGGAGTATACTCCCATTCAGGCCTTTACAGTAGTGAAAAGAAATCGTTGAAATCTGATGAAAGGAAATTAATACGAATAATCACAGAACAGATAATGAGGGAATAATAATATTAATACACCTTCAAAATTTAGATATACTTGTACCACTGTAACAGTGTTACAGCGGTGACAAACCTGTTCGCTATTAAAAAAAACGCAAAAAAATTACTTATCTAAGTTATGTGCGATTTATGAAATTAAAATGTCACTTGCTATAACGGTGAAGGACACATCCCGGAGGAGACCTGTGCCCAGCAGTGGGACAAAGAAATCCTGTTACTGAAAGATCAGAATTATAAACAGGTAAAGATTAAAATTAATATCAAATTATTGCATGTAGCAGATAAACCATTTATATTCTCATTAATCATAGGTATCAGACGGTTTCATTGACGCCATTATATTTTCAATTACGGTCATTAGTGTTCACATAGCGGATAATTGCACGCACGTGACAATTTACGTTACAATCCCTAATATATTGGGTTATGATATGAGTGTCAAGGCGTCAGCCGTAGAATTAATATCGTATTATTCGCCGACAGCGCGATATTAATGGTTTCAGTAATTATCTCAAGACGAGTTCCTATTACAAAATATGAAACTCGTTGTCATGTTTAGTGTATTTAATTATTTCATACTGGTTAGAGTGCATTATTACACAATAAATAGTGGACCCAATGTCAACCAACAACAACCCTTCGGGTAAATACAGGCGTTGTCTTATTTTTATTATTGTAATTCAATCAAGCTTGCAATTAACTACTACCAAAATCTTCTAATTATATGACGTAAGATCGCTAAGGGTTAGATTCTGCTTAAACATGATTCATCATCGTTATAACTTTGACATCAAAGTTAATACGCTCTCTCGGGTATCATGCGTTTTGTGTCAAAGCAGTTCTATGTTTATTACACTCATTGCGATGATGGAACGTTGTTAAACTTCGAGAATGTTAATTGAGATGCATTTGTATTGTTGGATCCAATTTGTTGAGATTACAGTTGCCAGCGAACCTATAATTAACACAATAGATAATAATTTTATTAAGATGATATTATGACCAGAACCATTCCCACTAATGGTGATGTAATAATGAAGACACAATGAGTTAGATACAGTTCTAATATCCTCACTACCTTCGTAGGTAAAACTTCTCTTCCGTGCTCCATGATACTTGTGGTTTAATCAGAAAGTAGCTTTCGACGACGACTCATGTAATCACTCGCATACGATAAGCGTCTACGAATTTCATGTTGTCTCTATTTTTTTCAAATTCACTCGGACGCCTTATGTAACGAGTAGGTCCGTGCCAATCGAATTCTAATATCTCTAATTTGGCTTTACATTTTCTATTCTATGTACCTATATACAATAATATTAATTAGATAGTTAACCTTTAATCTCCTGTACACATATTCTTTTTTGAACGCTACACACACACACCCACGATAGCTATGCCTGTTTTGCGGCTTACTAGTGTGTCCACTATTACCACATTATTGAGGTATTTGCGAAACAAATATCTGCCCCGGCCGGGATTCGAACCCGGTACCCGCTGTTCGGTACTCAGGGTTATTTACCACCGCGCCACGGGTTCGTCAACTTTTCAAGACTACAGATGTCATGCGAATTACATTGACCTCTTTATAATGCTACTTAGGATTATTTTAACGGTTTCCATAGGTGTCACTGGGTAGAGTTGTCAAGTAATATCCATGATGATATCAACTATTAAGGAAACCACCAAAATATCTTATTTCTCGCGAATGAAGCTGCGGATGTCCACTAGTTTCGTCAATATAATTCATTGTTAGAGTGTAACGAGAGAGTTGCATGATAAAAGCTTTGAAAGATGCTAATGTAGGTGTTGGGCGCGCCTAACGTGTGCCAGATCATTGCCATTTATCTCGGTGACCTTAGCCTAAAAAGCGGAAGACAAAGCCTTGAGCCGATTGTCAGTTTTTCAAGCAAAAGCTGTTTCAGCTCAAGGCGGGAAGACGGTACACGTATTATGTTCGTGTGGCAGATCATATACTGTAATTTATTTGTTTTATAGGCATATTGTTGTACGATGCTTGTGTAACAGTATTAATTTGGCGAAATAAATGTATTATAATCTATTCTAAAGATAAAAAAAACAAACGCTTTGAAAATAAATTGAATTTTTGAATTGAGCTTTATATTGTCGCTCAATGAAATCCAGCTCCACTGATCCACTGCTGTTTCAGCTGCTACGGTGGATTTTATGTCCAAAAGAAATCGTCTATTTAAAAGATTTTATTTAACTTCACTCGTATGTATTCATGTAAGTATGTCCTGGAATCTTGCAATCAATATTTCACCCACTTCCACTAAAGCTATCGAGCTGAAATTTGGCACGCATATTTGGTTCCGATGACAATGCACGATTCAATAATTACAAAATAAAATGTTTGTAGTGACAGTTGAGTCGTCAAGTAAGTTCGTCAAGGTTTTCGTTTTCAAGAGGTACAATATCAACTTTACTTATCTTGGTATTTTGGTGACGACGAGTATGAAAGCAAGAATGTTAATTAAATCTCGCTGTAAAAGTATTTTCACCCAAGGGGAGGTGTCAGTATGCAGATTGCAACTACGTGATCGGCGAGTCAACGGCCGCTGCGGGTGACAAGCCGATTAGCGGTTATACTCCGCAGGGGCGCGCCGTTTCGATCACTGGGTTTTGATGTTTACTTGATAGTGTAATTTGCGTTTATTGAGTTAAGGTTCTTCAATCGGGGCAGGAGGGTTTGTTAGCTTACGGATATGGCACAGTTGAAGTGTTCACGTGATAACGACGGGCGCGCTCGGTTTGTGAATCTGTGACCGTAACAAAATTTCGTGGACGATACCGTGCTTCGGAGGGCGCGTTAAACCGTCAGTCCCGGTTGTTTTCCATACTAAAAACAATTGTTAAGCATTTTCGAAGACCTTCGGGTTGCTTGAGAACATCCGACACTGGGTTGGCCACCTACTCCTCCTCCAATCTGCATTGGAGCAGCGTGATGGAGTATGCTCTAGACCCTCCTCAGCTATGTCTGTGAGGGAAACCCGTGTTCAACAGTGGGATGACTACGGGTTGTAGCTACATGCGCTAAATTGTTTAACTAGCTACATAATTGTTATAGTAACAGGACATACTATAAAATTTGAAACCGACCTCACAAGTCAAGAGCACAGCAATCGGTAGTACTTTTATCAATCATGTACGTATAGAAAGCGAACGTAATATAAAGTACCTACAGCGGTAACATTTCACTAAAATATCCAGTAACTTATTAACCAGTAGCAGTGTATTAATCAAATTCGATAGTAATTTAGGTAATTATGCCAGCAATACTAACCAGCGTTAATTCTACTACCATAACTTACAATCAAAATGTCGTTACGATTGTTTAGCAAAAGGCAATAGTAACCTTAAGTGAAGTGTCGGTGTTGTTGCATAATCGCTGCATTGCGTGTAGAAGCCTTGCTAATACAATTCAATGCATATCGCTGTCGCTTGTCACTAAGCATGATCTGACAGATAATTGATAGAAATACTTATAGTCGTACATGCTAATGCTGCGACCCAAGACGTCCCACTGCTGGGCACAGGCTTATACCACAATATAAAGAGGAAAGCTTTAACAAGCATGAAGCAAAAGTCAAGAACAGAAAGGAAATCAGGAAGAAATCCTTGTTACCGCCTAGAGTATATGCTGTTAAGCCTTGATTAAATTCTTAAACATTACATTCTTCTTAAAGAGAGACAGCGGGTCTTTTATTGTGCTTGGACCCAGTCTTACGCCTATTAATAGTCAATGATTAGCAGTCTTACTCACTTGGTATAGAAAACATTTACATCGCATTTCAAGAAGAGGCTCTTGTGTCAAATCCATCCTGTGATACCTATTTTTATTACTTTACACGTAGGTATGAACCTTTTATAGATACCTAGACATCGTGGAAGTGACGCCGGGTTAAGGAAAATTTTCACTCAATAAAAACATCGATGGCACAATAGGAGGACTGAAAGGAAATGTCATCAAAAATTCTTAAAAACATGCATGCTACGTTTTGAAAAACCACCATAATCTATAATTTTATATAACAGGTTGAAAACATTAAGCAGGTAGAGCAGCAGGTATACATTAAGAGTGTAATATGTCTTTTCATTAAGATTTACACTATTACTTACATACTTTATTCTACTACGCTATATAAAGCTGAATTACAGGAATTATTTCGTTATGGTAATTATAGTTTTATGCACCTAGTAGCTACGATTAGCTACTTGGGCTTCGTAGGGATCGTACCCTTAACTAATTAACTTACAAATATACATTTATTTGTTAAAATATTTAACAAAACATTTCTCTTATAGAAATAATAAAATGAGCAATTTGATGTGGTGACAGGAATTAATTGAAATCTATGACGTGTGCCCGCGTGCCTCCCGCGCCATCTGTTCAAGCCTTAATTAAGGAGCTAAATGTAGGTACTGCCAACGCGATATCAGAGAAGTGAAAGATGTGATTGATGATCCATTGAATTGTGTACAGTTCATATACATCTATATATATAAAAGAAAGTCGTGTTAGTTACACCATTTATAACTCAAGAATGGCCGAACCGATTTGGCTGAAAATTTGTCGGGAGATACCTTAGAACCGGGGGACTGCTATAGGATACTTTTTACACCGTTCCGTTTTATTTTATTTTTTAGTGACAGTTGATAATTTGACAATTTGGAATTTTTGAAGTCGACCAGTTGATGTGTTTGTTTTACAGAGTACATTTTAAATGTTTTTTTCGAGTTTATATATAAAAGAAAGTCGTGTTAGTTACACCATTTATAACTCAAGAATGGCCGAACCGATTTGGCTGAAAATTTGTCGGGAGATACCTTAGAACCGGGGGACTGCTATAGAATACTTTTTACACCGTTCCGTTTTATTTTATTTTTTAGTGACAGTTGATAATTTGACAATTTGGAATTTTTGAAGTCGACCAGTTGATGTGTTTGTTTTACAGAGTACATTTTAAATGTTTTTTTCGAGTTTCTATTAGCTTATTGTGTCGATATTATCATTAACAATACCATGCCGCGACCAAGACAATCAATTCTTTTCCGACAAAGCCGTAATCCACGTAGGATTCGAAACCTTGCGAATCAAAGGGCACGTGAAGAGCGCCGCGTTAGTATGGCGACTTCGTGCTTCTCAATCACAAGAGCAAAGCGAGGCAGCCACTGAAACGGCTCAAGAACTAGATAATTTTAGAAGAACAAGAAGAAATTTATCAAGTACTGATTTGAATTGAGCAGCGTTTCAATACGATTTCAGAACTGATTACTGTCCGCCACCTGAACCATTACATTCATTGTTTCTTGGCGAAACACCAGAATCACGACATTTTCGAGCAAACATTCGAAAATATAATAGTTGTTTCCAAATGACCTGATTTGGGGCAGTCATTATGGAAGAACGAGGATTTAATCCGACATTAAAGGTATGTGTTAATTTATTTAATTTTTGTACTTACAAAGAATAATGTAGAACATTAACATACTATAATTATTACTATGTTATGTATGCAAATTTAAAAAAATATATTTATAAATCAGTAATACTGACTTTGCTTTTGATTTTGTAGATACAAGGACAGACAGATTTACCATTGAATCGGAACATTACAACCTCTCGAAGATGCACAAAATATTTTTTTACAATTATACTGCATGGCCAACATGATCGACGTCAAGAGATTCAGCAATGAAAAGAGCAATTAAACAAGATCTGCAGCAAATACTTCATGAACTTCATGCGTTGGTCAGGCTGTTCAAGAGTGCTTTGGAGCGCATGACAAATGAGGACTACAAAGTGGTGATCAGAGCGGATAAACAACCATCTGGAAAACACGAACGCACATTTAACGCTCCAGATTAAGTCAAATTAATAATTTATTAACATTAATTTAAGACCATCTGCATTATTTGATCTTGCGCATGAAAATAAAACGAGAAATGTCGTCTATCACAAGGTAATATATAAATAAATGGTCAATAAAGAATCATTAAAATAATTAATTTGTTTTATTTATATTATGTACTATGCTAATAAAAATAAAATCAAAAATATACTCATTTATTTCCTGCGCGGAACAAAGTTCGCGGGGTTAGCTAGTTTTATATAAACGTTACGTCCAGGTTATGATCGCAACAAAAAAAAAACGACTTAAGACACGGTCTCCAATATCATGTTTGCTGATGACCTCTATTTTGCCCCGGACCCACGAACTGCACTACAGCGTATGCTGACATGTCTTCACTAGGCTAGCTTCGGGGAAATACAGATTCAGTATAGTATTTTATATTATGTTATAGGCAGAAAAACGGAATCAGGCTATTTCCTTAACAAATCTAATCGTTCAATGTACATCTCCGATACCTGGCATAATAATGTGATTAACCGTTTTCCAGAGGTAATTTATATTAACTTGCATCACTACTTGTATGGGATAGTGTTTGCTTCCTGAAGTAGCTCTTAATTAGCTAAAAGCCGATGCGTAATTTCCTTAAAACCAAACTGCAATCTTCGGAGCGTGACAATGGAGTTTAAACATTATTTAAAGCATTATTAATTAGCTACAGTATTTTTCTGTACCTTCCTATTCACATATAAAGTTTATTTTGTATAGCTTATAATGTTAAAATGACAGCTATAAGTGCATTATAGCAGAGTTCAGTGAAATATAGTTTGTAGGTAAAGTAAATAACCAGATATTTCCTCGCCTCCGCTCGCGTATACGACCGACTTAAGAGGACTACAGAGGCTAAACGCGAGTTTTATAAACAAGATATCACACGAACCATTGCAGAGAATCAAATAAAAAAAATATATGGTATTCTTGGGGATATATGTTATATTGCTATGGTCTTCAAAACATAATACATTAATTTTGACTCGATAGAAAAAAATCACGAAGATACCTCTAAAATAATCTTCTAAACAATCAAATCCCTTCTAAAATACGTATTTTTTTTTTCAATTTAACATATATTTTTCATCACAATAAATACAATATTTCGGTTGTACCACTTTTTAAATCCACTTTGTAGAATTTCCAAAAAACCCTTGTTCTCATTTTCGGACATATTTCGCGAGAAATGGCGAGCATGTGTGAGTAAACGCCGTGTACCGACAGTCGCGGCTCAGGCCTCTTGCTAGACGGGCGTGTCGCGCTTTCTGCCGCAAAATTTCTGCAAGATTCCAACGTTATTTCATTACTTTTATTGATTGGATAATACATTTTTTGATTTATATAAATAATTTAACGGTATATGTATTTTTTAAATTCGTAAACGGACTCCTATTTTGTAAATAAACATGGGAAATAAATCAAAAGTATTCATATAAAGCAAACGTCACACATATGAATGACGTAAAGAGGTAAAAGCATTTTAATTTTGTCAAACACTTATTAATTTTCATTGTTTTCTCTGCAGTTTTGCAGAGTACAAAAAGATAGATACGTACACAGTTTTTCAACCCTAATCATATAACCGTAAATGGCGTAGTTGGGAGTTGGCGGTGAGTAAGAATCTCGCTCTAGAGACTCGGGTTCAAATCCCAGTTACACTTCCTATCTTTTTCAATTTTTTCTTTATTTTTTATGACTTTTTTTTTGTTATTATTTTATGCAAATGAAATAAAAAGCTAATAATATTTATATATGTCATAATATGTATTTATTACAGGAAAAGAGAATCCAAAGATAATATCAATAACGGGGAAATTATAGACATTAGCAGTGAGTAAGAATCTCGCTCTAGAGACTCGGGTTCAAATTCCAGTTACACTTCCTTTCTTTTTCAATTTTTTCTTTATTTTTTTATGACTTTTTTTTTGTTATTATTTTAAGTAACTAAAAAAATTGCATAAATCTAATTTCATTACGTTGTCGTACCTTCCCATAAATTTTTTGTTAGGTCAATTATTACTTAAAATAAACGCCATCTACTGAAACACTTCCCCGTATAAGCCGCGCAGATAGAGAATAGATTTGAAAATGGCGTCCTCTCGCATGCGTTCTCGCTCACTCTCTATCGCTGTCTATACTCACACAGTGAAGTACGAGCTGCAAACAAATAATCAGTCGGGATTCGCTTTCTAAGCTACTTGACGCACTCCGAGTAATTGTTGTTTTCGTTGATATTGTTGTTTTTGTTTGCGTTACATTTGATTGTTATTTATTTTCGTTAAGTTTTTGTTACGAACGTTGACATTTTGTGATGTAATTGAACAGCAACACCGAAGATGAAAGTGACGACTCTGAAGACCAGGACTGTGAAAGTGACCAGTCCATGGAAGATTTTAACCAATTCATGGAGGGAATTGAACCAGTAATGGGTACAGATGACCAGGACACTGCTGGACCAAGCGGTTTATAAAACCTTTGATACCATTCCCATCCTATTGTTCTTTATTTTTATAATCTGATTCTGAAATGTCACAATTAATAAAGGCAAATTTTACAATCCAGTGTTTTAAGTACCCTTGCTTGTGTTGTGTGTTGTGCTTGTATTTTAAGTGCCATTTTCAGATCTATTCTCTATCTGCGCGGGTTATACAGGCGATTAATACAGTACCTCATGACATGTCATTGTATGCTCTGTAAGGTAGTTCTGAGGTTTTCCGTTAGAGGCGCTGTTGTCGTTTGTGAGAATGTGTGCACCGATTCTCAAGGTCATTTTGCACCACTAGGCGCCTTAACTACAAAACATAATATTTCTAACGTTGAGTGAAGTAAGTCAAAGTAGCATCCTTCAATATAGACCTATGACAGTTAAATATAGAACCTTGAAAGGCTGATGATTATACTATTATAACGTTGTCTTTTTTATAAGTCCCTAATCCCGTCCCGCGATTGTAACTGTTGTTATAGGCGGCAGGTGATCCTGCATGTCTGAAAAATTGTGAAATACTGCTCAATTTCTCTAAAATGTTTCCTGCATATACATAAGTTATACGCACGGGGTTGTAATTCATGCATGCGACCGGAGACAGGCTAGGTGTGACATGAGTTATGGCCCCACGCCTACCGCAGGATGCGACCGCATGCCACTGCAAGGATATCGGACGCTATTATGTTTCCGAATCGTATATACGAGTAGATAATAAATACATAGATAATAAGGATTACATTATTGTGTGCACATCAATAGCTAGTGCAATGCTAGATAAAATTATGCAAGTCTATGTTTTGAGTAGGTCAATAGGACATTTGGAAAAATAATATAAATTCAAAAAAATGTTAGACAGGCCCGTTAATTGGCGCAATCGGTAGTGTCTGTTGAGCCAGGGGTTCGAATCCCACTCAGGACAAATACTCGTGTGACGAACACCTATCTTTTATTTAAGAATGTTTTTAAAATTTCTATGTATATATCAAGTAAGTGTCTCTGACACTTAATTATAGGCTCGTGCCTACTTTGCGGTCAGATGGTCGTGTGTGAGAATGTCCAAGATATTTATTTAAAAAAAAATCAATGGTCCCTTTTAATTTATTCAGAAATACATTTCTAAATTCCTTATCTAAAATCTAAAACTGTTTTTATAGATTTCAATCTTTTATATTGCCTTATATGATAGATCCTAAACTATTAGACCATTGACCCTTGTAGATACGCCTTGGCTTCCTTAAAACTTATAAAACGTAACAACTAAAATTTAACGAAGCATAAATATAATCATTAATAAATGAAAATATGTTTTCATAGAACGCCAAGTTTACTAAATGCTTTCAAGATAAGTTATATAAGAAAACCTATAGTTCTAAGCAACATTAAATTACCAAAGATATATTTTACCTTGAATATAAATCTGAACTATTATCATTACTCATGTGCGGATAGGACGTCGAAGCAAGTTTGACATGAATTATGACGTCATGGAACGCCGCAGTCCTGACCTAATGTGCGTCAGTGCTGAAATATAGACCTCTGACTCCGTGAAATGAAAACATGTGATATCCAAATTCCATTTGTCTGTTAGGAAACTAGAAATTATTTGCTACTGAGCTCAATTGGCAGAGCCTGAAGGCAAGTCCAAAACTACTTACCACTATAATACGTAAGAAATCCGTAAATAGTTTCTACCGAGTTCTGAAAAGAAAACATGCAGATTGTTACATAGCCCGTTACAATCATACAACAATTTTGAGATAAATGCAACTGGATAAACAGTCGAAGTAGAGAAAAGAATAAGTAGGACGCGCGGACGGTAAAAGCAAACATTTAAAAGTAGCAAAAAGTAAGCAGTTTCAGTGAAGTTGACGTAACGAGGCTACGGCTAGTGCATAATATATTTTGATAGGAATGTTCAGGAAGTGTTCTTAGTTGCACAAGTTTTGTTGGGAACTAAGAGATTCTAGGCCATGCTGAGCTCACCTGGCGGGATAGTACAAGTTTTATCTAACATTATTACCAGCTAGTGCCAGTTTATCGCTTGCCTAGTTATATATTTAACACTCAATCCCCTTTTCTGTCCGGATAAGATAAGCAGACGAAACTTTCTTGAATATGGTCTGAAAAATTTCAATTCGTTCTTTTCATATTATTCGTATTCCCTTAACAATATGATTCACACTCTCGCAGAAAAAATTACAGATCTCAATAAGATTACAAAATCTAACAAATAAATTTGAACTTAGTCTGGGAATCGAACACGAGACCCAAAGCGGCCTAGCAACTGGCCAGTCAGGCTCGCTAGCCAGCACGCTGCCAAATCCTTACTAATATACTAGTATAAATGGCAGTGTGTTTGTTGGTTTGCTGTTTTGTCCATATTCTCCACCTCAACGTGATTTTTTGCATAGGTGTAGTGTGGGCTTAGATAGTGACTTATTAATATAAATATAATTTTATACCGGAAAATTGCCCGGTCCCCATGGAAATGGACAATTACTTGTAACGATCATTTGATTTTTAATCGATTTTTTCTTAATTTGTTGGTTTGTCCTCCGCCTCATCAGAATGATGGATCGACGTGATTTTGCGCCTTAATCGCGGGTGGTTGCAAAGTACGTTAAAACTAACTTTATAACGATGGTTTTCTGCAAAGTAACGCCTGATGCAATTGACTACTTTAGGGATGATTAACAAGATTATTATGCTGTAACAAGCAGCTTACTATTTACAGCTTACTATTTAAGTCCGGAAACGTCGACGGATTGCCACAAACTGACACGCAATCGGAATGACTGCTGTATTTTCCTTTAACACATACCTATTTTATGCGCTGTATATTATCGATAAACTGAATTTTGTTTTCCATCTTCTAGTCAATCTTCCTCGGAAATAAATTCCAAATTCTGTATTGTCGAAATTAAAACACACAAGAGGTTGCAGAGTTACGAGTAAGTAGCTCGAAATTTCATTGCTACGTTTTCTACACCAATTGAAGGACAAATTTTATTTTGAGTTATAAAAATGATCCACACAGTGTAATACACAAACATTACTACGTTCAAATAATTATAATTGACGTAAGCTTAAAAATTAAACCATTTGAGTTTCAACCGATTCTTCAATAAAAGCTGCACATCAGATCTGTTCTCTGCCATTAATAATCACGGTATAAAAAGTGGCCGCTATTAGTTTGAAGAGAGTCCTGATGAACTACATAATCCTGAAGGAGCGCTACATTCCACCTCAATCAAGCGTAACGAAGACAAATTTAAGCTCACCTATCTCGGCTGCCCGGATTATCCCGACCAAGTGACGCGTTCATGTACGAATATGTTTCATAGAATTTAATTCATTACAGATAATTATATTATTATTTATAACATTCACTAGCAATCAATTTTAATATTTTTATGTCCATTACATTTCAGTTATAAATTTAATTTAAGTTTTTATATGTATAACAACATTAGTACGATCGGACATGTTGCAACACAAATACGAGCGTACAACAATCTTCTATATTATAAAAATGAATCGCAAAATGTGTTGGTAAGCGCATAACTCAACAACGCCTGGACCAATTTGGCTAATTCTTTTTTTTAAATGTTCGTTGAAGTTCAAGGATGGTTTTTACGGCGAGAAAAATTTGAAAATTCATCCCCTAAGGGGGGTGCAAAGTTAGTATGAAGCTTTGCCGTTTTTGAAGTCAGTGAATGTGTAACGCGAGCGAAGCTGCGGGCGTCCACTAGTACGTTATAAATTATTGTTCTTCTCTGTAATAGTAATTACTATAAATTTACTCTCTCAATACTTTGTGCAATTGAACAATTCAATTGAATTTTCAATTTCACGGACATTTCCGTGTTTTGAAGGGCACGTTAAGCCATCGATTGTGAAACCTTTTCGAAAACATTCGATGCTGGGTTGGTCTCAAACGCTTCCACCAATCCACGTTAGAGCAGCGCAGCGTGGTGGAGTTTGCTCTAGAACTCCTTCAGCAGTGGCTATGGGAAAGACTCATGCCCAACAGTGGGACATACACGGATTAAGGACGACTTTTACTTGAAGTTTAACTATATCATTAGGTAAATAGTATTTTACAGAGCACACCTTTGAACATATGATTTAAGTGTTATGATACGTCACTCACTCACTCACACTTAGAATTTATTTTAAAAATCAAGATAATCTATTCTCTCTGGGCTCCAAGCCTATTTGACATCAATCTCGCCTTATGAAAAGAAAAAAGAGGACGTGAATGAAGCACCTTTATCCAGAAAATTTCTGATGTCGCAGCTTAGATTAAGAATATTACGAATACATCTTTTCCCATGTATTTTATACTATGACTTCATGTACTAGGCAGGTAGTACCAAATGTCTAAGTAAGTAGCAGAAAAATAGTGGCTGCCTGGGACCACGATCCCCATGGTCTCTTGTCAGTGGAAGCTGAGCTACTACCGATTCATTGCCAATTCATTATGCTTTTTAATTTATTTTTATACGTCTTGTCTTACATATCTAATGTGTGGTAATAATTTTTTTTTATATTTTTTGTTATTTTTAATAATATCCATTAGGAGATTGGGATTAATATGATAATTTATGGTACCATTACATACATACGAGTACGTGGGTTATGGGTGTCCTAAACAAACAGTTAAAGGTCAGAAGCCACTTGCTGACGACGTGATTACTAAAGAATGGTTTATGGCTGGATTGGCTGGCCGGTAAAAGATAACGAGAACTCAGAAATATATTTGTATACCAAACCAGTTACTGTTTTATTCAGGACTTGGCCATGTTGTGTGCCAAATTTTATTTAAATCCATTCGGTCGTTAACTCGTAATTGAGTAGCAAGCATCCAAATATCTTCACAAATTTTCACATCCAACATGTTCAATTAGTTCATTCAATAAAGGTTCACCCAGACCAAACTTCATCAAAATCGGTTGAGCCGTTTGAGTTTGAGGGTAGCAAATATATTTCATATCCTTGTTCATCCCACGGGAACACTATTCGGGATAAAAAGTAGCCTATTGTTAGTAGTAATTGCTACTGGTTGGGTTTGGTACCTTTTGTACTTGGAAGTAGATGCTTCATGAACATTTTCTTTTTAATTCAATTTAATCATAACATAACATCACAATATATTTCTCCGAAGGGGAAGGCAGAAGTGTTCACTTTTCAGCATTTATATTTAGGTCCCATTTAATAATTGGTGAGCCTATGGCCATATACCGGGCACAAATCTAGACGGGCATTTCAGTCAGTCATCAGGGCATTCCAATCACCCTTGCAACCACTATCGAGTAGTAGAACAACGAGGCAGTATTTATTTTAAATATTTTGTTTGTCTCATAGAAGTTTACAAAATAGGTTTAGGGAAGGTAGATTTATTTTTAGACTATGTGATGTAAATAAATGTATGTATACTAAGCTTGGATTAGATGGATGGATGGACTTTTATCCTGTTTATAACTCTTCTATTTGAACTTCAATGGGTAGAATTTTTCCGGTTATTTCCTTGAGAAGCACAGGAAACATGCATCTAATCCACGCAAGCGAATCTGCGGGCTTCCACTAGTTAAACACAATACATATCTAGAGAAGACGATCGACGCATAGCAGGCAAGCGGTTACCAGGACAACAGGGGGATATCGTTGATGTAATTCTTGATGTAACTCTTGATCATGCAGAGATAGATTAATGTGCTAAGTACCTACCTACTAAAAATGTGTGTGTTGTGAAATATAAAATTTTTAAATATGTATAACCATATTTATCTATTGATTTTACATTCATTCAAAGTCTTGAAAAAGCTAAATAGTACCCAATAAAAATTAAAACCATGTTCATATTTTGATTTCTGCACCCAGTAAGAAACTAAATTAAACTATAATTGAATAACCTACTTTTATAAATTTAATATTTAAATAGTAAAGTGTCGTACGTCATCAATATAATAATATCCAAGCAACAATAATAACTACGTAGCAAATGTACTATTTAGGTATCTGTACTAATGCTTAGATAATAATAAGATTAGCATAGCGTAGGAAATACCTATAGTTTCAAAGAGAGGTCGTCTCACACTTGACACAGTTGGAAATAAAGTAGACCAATAAGAAACCGAAATGTAAGAGAATAATACTGAATCTACAAGAAAACAAAATTTAATCAATAAAATAGCATGTGGATGCGGCCTAAAGCTTTCAAGAAAAGCGCCATCTATATGTTTCGTGCGCCTCCTGTTCAAGTTCGACCGTTTTCCGTTAGATGGCAGGACTGTGCTGTGAAATGGTTTCAGCTGGTACTAAGGTTACATGCAGTTATTCCGCCCTCTACTAGATGGCAGTATAATAATTTTCTATGCGAATATTATAAATATAAGGTGAAGAATTTTGTTTATCCATTTAAATGTGTTATTGCTTTGACGATTTCACTAAAACCGTGAATTGCTATTTAAAATTTTGCAAAATATTATATATATTATAAAAGTCATTTTTTTAACAATTATGCTATAAAATCAGGTCGGTACAAAATAGTACGTTTAAAACGATTTAAACAAGCGGTTATTAAAGCAGATTGCGTATTTAATGGGCAACAAATACCACAAAACAACAAAGTGTTCTTTTCGCCTGTTTGCCAAATTTTCGAGCAATAAAAAGGCCGTAAGAGTAACATAAGTATCGAAAATCTTAGTATCGAAAATACCTACAACACAAAACGCGATACAGTATTAATGAAAACCGGAAGTCTAATTACTGGCGGGTTCCTGAAATAAACGCACCTACCATGATGATAGAAGGAAAATATTGTCGTCAAGTAATTATAAAGTTGGGGTTCTTTGAATTGCAAATAATGAAGGAAAATTGTTTGGCATTCTATTTTCCTACAAGTTTTCAAAGTTGCATGTAATTGCTTAATTTTTCACTGCGGTAACAATTAAAATATGATAATACAAAGCCGTATGTAACTTTGTAGTTAAAGATTGAGGCACTTTAAACTTTAGGTATAAACAAACTTGTATTAAGTGTCTATTCAACATTTATATTTGTCAATACCTTGACTGTAAAAATTAAATAACTAAAATAACATTAGCCTTTTCCATGAACAATCAAAATATAACCACAATAATTATAGTTACTTAAACATATTATACGATTTTTACTACGTATTTACTTCATTTTGATACAATATATCAATACCTAGCATCACTTTTAAACATCCTATTGGATTTACAGTCTTAATGCAATTAATTGCAAATTATCACAAATACACACTCTAACACAAATTGTTGTATAATTTTTAAATAGATTGAATTAACAGCATTTTTAATGCATGTTATTACAAAAATTACTAAATATTAAATACTTAATATTAGTTTGTAGGTTTTTCACAAGTTTAGGACTATAGGTATGTAGGTAATACAAAATATCTAAGAATATACTAATTGGAACAGAATTCTTAGATATTTTGTATCAGAATGTAAATTGTTAATTAAATAGTACTAAATTGTGTACAATGTGATAATTCATACTGCCAGGAAAGGTGATTTTTTAATATTTATCTATAATAAGTTAGTACTTCTCATTCCACGTCAGACAAACATCCTTTAGAGAAGTGTAACCGGACACCACACATTTCCAACTAGAGCACAACTGCTTTAGAAAAAAATATGATCTGGTAGAAATGGTACTACCGTAGTACTAAGTTCCTTGGCAGGCGTTAGTTTTGCCCCGGGCAAACTCTAAATAGTATTGTATAGGTTACTTAAAGAATCTAAAGCTTAGCTACAATCCAATCCACTGTTGGGTACAGGTCTGTCCTACAGCGGCGAGAGGTCTAGTCTAGAGCATACTCCACCACCCTGCTCCAATGCCAACCATTGCCAGGTTATTAGCCAACTTGGTGACAAATGTTCTCAAGCCACTCGAAGGTCCTTCGACAAGGCATAGTTGGTTTTACAATTGAAAACAACTGGAACCGACGGCTTAACGTTCTCTTCGAAGCATGGAAGCGCACTTGACATTTGGGGACAAGCGGTTACCCATCAGTCCATATCCCATAAACCGACCGCGCTCGTCGCTGCTTAACTCGGTCAATCACAAACCATCGACGCGAGCCATTGGGCCATTAATATTATATTAAGGAAAGTGATGTTTTCCCATGTAGGATACGGAAAAGAAAAAATGTTATGGCGATTCATATCTCCATTATTTTGTTTGTTAATTACCTTGCAGCAGTTGCAGCTAATTGCCATTAGTACTCAAGAATTTGAACAATTAATAATTTCGCAAATTATGCAGGAAGCAATTAAATGAATATTGGAAAAGGAAAATAATTTTACCCTCAATGCCGTACTCGTAAATACAATCACACAACATTGCATGCGAAGACCGGCTTGCGTTGCGGCGGGCACATAAATGTAAATGTCAAACCAATTTTATTTTTATTAATTTAGATTATGGTTTATTTCTGTGTAAATTGAATGGCACGTTGCGCTTTGGTCGTGGAATAGAAAACTCATAGAAACGATATTTATATTTATTTTAAATCATGATTTATGCGCAGTTCATGTTTTAAATTTGTATCCAGAACTATGGGCGTAGTAACCTAATTCAGATTCATTTGTATAGCTACAATCCAGCGGCTAATTCCACGTCCTAATTTTTACTACCCGGCTTAAAATAAAAGAGATAATTTGAAACGTACCTATTTAGGCAAGGATTTTAAAGATCTGCTGCTTTTACAACATCTTATTAGGTAGGTATATAATATTATTGAAACTGCATAATGTTCATATCATATTAATATGATAATCTATGAAAGTTTCCAAACAAAATTTCATGCATACCAGATTTGCCTTTCTTTATTTGTTGTACTTATAAAAAGGTTTCCACGCATTTAGGCTGGCTGAATCCAGTTGTAGTCTCTTTACACCATCCAATTAGGCACGTCCAGGTCTAACAATGTCTATCTATTTTTCAACAATCCATCAATCCAATCATCCACAGCTATCTGTTACAGTTAGTTATATTCAGTGTGGATTGTCAGACTTTAAAAATTATATTTAGAAAATAATATGGTAAACTCTGATTAAGATTCATTTACATGTTATTTATATACGCTTAATGAAAGTCATAACATTTTTACCTACTACCGATTCACAAAGTTGATACTACCGAGAACACGGCAAGACTCGGTAGTTACTCTTTTCAAACTTCATAATTTTATAATTTGTTCAAGGAACATTATTTTTCTTAACAGCACAAAGATATATCGCACCAATCGTTTAAGTACCTAGTCATTTATTTTATAGAAAGCTTTATTTGTTTTATGTAATTATTCTCTGAGGGACAAGTAAAATTTCCGGGTGTTCTAGGTATTGTAGAGGTATTGAGCATGAATTGCGACCCCAATAAAATATTTTGATACTTTACTTAGTCTAGAGCCAGGTACCTACAATCAATTTATCCTTATTTCTTATACCTACTATACTGCTTTTTTGAAAAACAAACAAATATTTTTTCGTACAATAAAAGTATTTCACATTATACATGTAATATTTTACGAAGAATGGGCCCATTGTTTTTTTCTTGAGGTTTGATGATATTTTCTCTTTGATTTGATAAGATTTAAAGAGGAGTCCATACATCCATACCATCCATTATTATTATTATTATACCGAATTAGCGAATGTAGCGTCCATAGCCCAATGGCTCGCGTCGATTCAATGTGATCGAAAGAGTTAAGCAACGACGGGCGCGGTTGGTTTGTGTCGTTTGTGTGTGCTTCGGAGGGCACGTAAAGCCGTCGTTTCCGGATATTTGCAATGCTGGAAACAGTCGTTAAGCCTTGTCGAAGACCGTCGGGTGGCTTAAGAACATTCGACACTGGGTTGGCCACTAACCCCTCCACCTATCTGCATTGGAGCAGCGTGGTGGAGTACGCTCTTGACCTCCCGCAGCTGCGAATGTGGGGGAGACCCGGCCCAGCACTGGGACGTCTATGGGTCGCAGCGACCATACCGAATTAGCTTAGAGATAACTTACAGCGTATAACAATGGCAAGTTATTTCGTACTTATATACTGGAGTATAGAAAAGAATGAGAATCAGATCAAATCTGAAATGAATATCAGAAACATTGGTATCAATTTAATTTTTTTACTTTATTTTACGAGTTCAAAGGTTGAGGCTCTAAAAGCGACATTTTACCAAACAGTGAATGTTTTTGGAGCCAATATCAAACGCGTGACCTATACCAAGAATTGAAGCTAATCAAGGATTACACGAACCAATAGACCTAATCTGCGATAAGCTGATGTCAGCTGGATATTAGGGAATAATAGGGTGGGTATCGATATCGAATGGAGACTACCTACAACTAATAAACGTATACACCTGTATAAACTTATGTACTCAAAATGAAAACTGAAACGATTTGTCTGTGAAGATAATTCCGACAACTGTTTATTTTTTGACTGCAAGTAAAATTATCTAAAACTTATTTTGTATTTAATACAAAAATAGGCCAAGACACTACTTGAAACTTGTACTTAAATCTCCATGTTTGTATTCATTGTTTGCAAATATTCATGTTTTCTTAAATAATTTTAGGTGTTTTAATGCTAATAGAATTGGTACACCTTCTGAGTTTTCATTTATTAATGTAGGTATATAAAACAATAACAATCCATAACCGCTACCTTTAACTAGGTAGGGATTGGTAGGAACCTACGTGATAATTTTAGCATTTATGGATGGTTATAAACTCATATTACAGTATCCTTACTCCATATGCCCGAGTTTGCTCCGGAGTCATTCAATTATGCAAAGCCACCATTTGTTAGCAGATTTTAGGTAATTCGGGAAATGTCGACCCAATTTTATGCTAGTCAGCTTAGTGTCCGTTATTTATTGTGGTACATGCTTACAAACATTTGTCGAAATAATGTGCCGTTTGGCTGATAACGTTATTTCACGCAATTAATTGCACGACTCACTACCATTATGATTTAAAGCTGAATTAATTTGGTTGAAGTGTTTTTGTTTAACGGTTATTCTGTGTTAATTCCATGCCTACAGCTATAAGCGGTATAAACGCTCTAAAATTAGTGCCCATTCGAACGTTCTTCCCGCTTTTGATGTCGGTTGAATGAAGTTTTTAGATAGTTTGTTTTGATTTTCTCCGGATGGCAATACTGATTGAACCCGCGTGACGGAAGTTTTTAGCTAAAGGTATCCGACAAACAACCTTAAAGATTGTTATCACTTGACTGTAGCCATCACTTTCACATGATCGATTGATTCATTGAATTTATTGTGTTAGTAATGAATATGATCATCGTAATCGATCGAAACTAGTCGGCCTATTCCCGACTTAAATAACACGTGAGTTACCACCAGATTACGTGTTTTGTTAGTACAAGCAAACACATTATAATAATTTAATATTCAAGTCCACTAAAACTATAAGTAGTAAGTAGGTACAGTAGCAGGTAATTTGCACTGAGTATTCCCCTGGATTAGTTACAGTCACGACCTCACGATAGAGGGCGTTGTGGCGTCGAGTCGTCGCCGCAAAAGTGAACAATTTTCTGATACAGATCTGACACGAAAATTATTACGTTTGTGACATGGCATTTATATATCCATTTGTCATATGCTAACGCGCTCCAACTGGCAATGTTTACGGGCTAATGTTATTAGAATGGTAACATAATATCATTGTCACACTAACCTTGAGGGACAGGCTGAGGGGGCAGGTTATTTCTTGATATCAATCTTTGCCAACAAATAAAGCCGGTTTTTGTTTAACGACTTCGTGTTGCGGTGGTGAGTGACCCTGACCGCCGATTCCCGAGTTCGAATCTCGGCCGGGGCAGATATTGATTTCGCAGATAAATATTTGAGTACAAATATAGGGTCATGGATGTCAAATTGTGTTGTTTTCTGTCGTCCGCCACCTGCAATACAGGTCGATTTCTTTATTTAACAATGTTTATTTAATCGATATATTTAGTTGATTATATCGCTGAGCCACAATACTTGTTTCTAATAACGGCTTATTTTATTTTGTTACAGATGTCGCCTGAAGTATTTAACGTGTCAAGATAAGTAAGTGTTAATTAACAGAGGACTACATTTTCCCTCGTATGTCATTGGCGCTACGACGTTCCGAGGCTAAAATTACATCGCTAGTAGTATTTATAATTTACGTTTTAAGTGTTTCTGTTTCCCGCAGAAAGCATTTCTTCCCCTATTTGCTAATTATTTCTGTATAAACGGATGTGTGTGACAGTGTGACACTAACGATATAATCGTAATGGGCATACTTTAACAACGTTCTTTGCAAGCTTGAGATGAAAATAATAATTACATTCTAGCAACTATCTATCAATTAAATTATTTTATTGATTTGAATTGCAACTTGTAAACTCTAGTACTTAAGTGGATTATGTTATAAAATGTTTTGTTTCAAAATTATCAACTTGTGCCAGAAGAACCAACAGACGAATTACCTGTTAAAAATATTATGCCTAATTATTTTATCGCTAAGCAATTATAATTCGATATCACCTTTACCTACTTATTTTTTTAATTAAGTATACTACTTGCAGTACCTACCGAAGTTTTTTCTTTGACGTATAAAACATCTTACACCAATAAATCACTTTGAACAATGTTCATACTAATAAATAAAATTCTTATTCAAAACACAACACTTAGCTCGTCGAAAATTTAAGATAATCCGCTGACGCTGACGCAGACACATGAGATATTGGTAATAAACTATTTTGTCTTACTTATGAAACTCACTCAAGTCTCATCTCACAATTGAGAAGTGTACTATCATAGTGGATATCATATTTCCACTATGGTACAACTGTGCGGAGGAGTTACTTAGAACGGTGGATACGAGTATCCATAGATATATTATAAACATAAATTCAAAAAACTCATGAAAATTACTGGTGTGTCATCAAGATCATTGATCATGAAGATTATTGATTAATAATTATCTATACTATCTTTATGTAATATATTACTTGTGTACGTGTGTATGTCACTGCACTTCTCCTTAACGGCTGGATAGATGTTGATGAAATTTTTTGTAAGGGGATTCGAGAACGGTTTAGATTCACAATTTGGCCCACTGGAAAATGTTTTTTAAACATTATTTTAGTATTATTGTATGAGCAATATTTTACATGATGTGTCGCGTCACTTTGACATTTCATGTGGCAGAACAACGTTTGCGGGCTCAGCTAGTCTCGCTAAAATTCGAACACTACCGTACCGATTTGAATACTTTGTGGTTAATTTATTCATTATATTTCAAGGAAGGTTTAAAAACAAAAATAATAGAGAAGATCTTAAAGACAAGCTAAAAAAATATTATAATATATGTAGTATGTATTACTATAACGATATTTTTTTCGAAATGGTTTACAGCACTGTCATTGCTGCCATCGTAACTTCGTATAAATTCTTTAGATTCTTGTCACACAATGTTTATAATAGTAAGTAATGAAAATAAATGGAAAAGGGTCAGTTGGGAAAATGAATTCGCTGCACTGGGTAAACTTCGCAATTATTTATTTTAATCCTGTCATTATCATTTATTTAGTCAAACATTTTACCGAGGACTTGCTTAAATTTTGCTATTTCCAACGAGGATGAACCTCTTTTCTACTTGATAAATCAACGATTGTAGGTGGCACGTAGTTCACCGTGTCATCTAGTTATTATAATATAAATACTTAGTGAGTGCATTTGTCTTAAGTGCACGGGCTTATTAATGGTGTAAATAACTAGCACTCAATCCACGCGTAGTCAGAAATCACCCTCCTCAAAATTCGCGTACTGTTTATCGTTCCCTATCAGTGAGTGTAAAAGGGACAGCAAAAGAGGGGTAAAATTAACGGGTAAAAACGATTACCATGTCGTCCAGATTTAAACTGTCAGGTGACATCGCGGATTTAAATCTAGAGAGTGTTTATAGTCTGTTTAATTACGAACAAAGAAAGAGCTTTAGCGATAATGGGATTTTTCTTGTTTGTTTCCATTTGTCCACTTGTTTTTGTTTATTTGCAAAACTGGAAGGCATTCCTGGGAAATAGTTATTTCAGTTTAATGTTTTAGGAAAGCACAAAACAAAAGCAAGCATATTAAGTATCCCTATAATGTTAGACTAGATCAAGAATGAGATCATAAAATAATTGAATGAATTTCACAAACTTATTTGCTATTTCAAATAGGTACCTATATCAAAGTGTTAATGTTTTTAAATTTTAACTTACAAATTTTTAAAAAGTATTAACACAAAAATGTTTCTAATTTAGATTTTAACAAAGCTCCTAAGGCTAGGGCTCCCGCTGTGTCCTTTGAGACTCAACTGGCACTTCCACAAAGGGACCAAGAACGAGTAAGGGAAACGATTACCTTCGTTATGTTATAAATATTCCCTGTAATTAAAGACATTTCTGAGCCTTGACATAGAACGTAGCAACGTGTAGTTAAACCTACAGCAAATGCACTCGACATCCCTATTATAATCCAATACAACCTACAAATTATGGGACAAAGCTAATGTGTACGTGTGTTCACAGCAGTTCAACCGTGCATAGTAAAACTGTGGATTGCTTTAGAGTGGTTATCAAAATAGAATACCGCGGGAAACTTTTGAATATTACATTAAACTAAAGTTTGTTCTAGCACACCGCCCATTGGCGCAATCGGCAATGAACCTGCCTCGGGTCGTGGGTTCGAATCCCATTCAGGACAAACATTGATGTGACGAACACTTATGTTTGTTTTGTGTCTTGATTGTAATATTATCTATTTAAGTATGTATTTATAAATATCATCACTCAAAACGTGTGAAAAGTAATATGTTCAAATGTTCGTATCCATGTTTTTGCAACGATAAACCGCAGTTGATTAGCGTGTCTAATTCTAAACGGAATCAGCAGCACCAATAGAACTAACTACAATCGTAATCAGGCCGGGTTCGTTAACAAGTTCGCCATTTCGTTGACTCGGCACGGGGCCATAACTCAAATAATATAGCCAAATTCGTGGTTTGCTACTGACAACTTTGTTGCACTTGCCATTCGGCTGTGGCGTGCAGCTAGTTAAGGTACAACCCTGGAACTGCAGACGGTACATGTGACCGATATTTGAAACTTGCTTTACGTAGTGAGCACTTTATTGTTTTATTAAATAGCCAAATAGCGATAAAATGGATTTTATTGACCGACTTCTAAAAACAAGGAGGTTCTCAATTCGACTTTTCGAATTTAACTTTTTTTTTATCTGCGTTTTTCTCTCTATGCTACTTACTTAATTCCACTTTATTAGTGTACCTACCTACTAGCATTATAAACATTGGATTTCAAATAAAAATTAAATATTCTTTTTATTTGAAATTATTTGCCTTATATGGAATAAGAAGGAAAATAAACGAAGACAAGAGACTAGAGACGATTGTACGCGAGCCAATGGCGCGTGTAAGCATTATCGAGTCGAGAGTACCATTTCGTTGCACCCTGTTGGACTCATATTATTATTATTATTAGCTGAAGGAGATTCTTGATACAGGCAGAGCTTCGATTATTTGATATACAAATACAAACTCATTGGAAATACATGTGAAAATGAAATATTTTCTGAATGGGTGAAAAAAACATTTATCGAAGGTATTGTAATAAATCAACAATGGCATGTTTTAAAACTCGTACGTAAGGCCATCAAGAGTGTGCGGCTTAATATTCAATTACAATCCCATAACTGTCATGATTGGATTTCCTGCATGTGACATCCCAGTTATTATTTTGCCAATTTGAAAGATATTAAATTCTTGAGTCTAAAGCCAGGGCGTATTTCATCGGAACTATTAGATTCAGTTTGATTATATTTATTGCTCAAGTTTTGACGATAACATAATATAGGTAATATGATTTTGACATAAAGCTATACAGTATTTACAATTTAAAGAAACCTTAAAAAATATAAAATAATAACTAATACATATTATTAAAAGGAGTCCCCTTAGGCAAAGTTCCGAAGATACTGGCAGCGTTCCCCCTTTGAATAGCTAGGCTAATTCTTTGTCCGAGGTAGCTGCCAGCTCTTCGGTCTCCTGTGACGTCGACTAACCTTTTTGCTATTTCATTAAAAAGCCTTATAGCGCTAGGACCCCACGGACCAAGGGTCTCGACACCGAATGGGACAAAATAATATTCGTTGCCTAGACCCCTGTATTTGCCTACTTTAGCTTTTTCAGCCGCTTCACAAGCCGCACCAGCTCTGTTGTTGGTTCCATGTAGATGGGAAGGGGCCAGCGTGTCTGAACAGGTTGCATCCCACACCAGCACCCGGCCCACCTTCCATGGAATCAAACTCATACCGTCCGGTCTCTTGCCATCGTCTCTTGCAATACCAGACGGCTCAAGTATACTTGGCACGTTGACGGTGGCAAGGGACCGGCGTATGATATCGTTAAGTGCGGCATGTCTCGAGAAGCGGCCTGCACTTTTTTGGCATGATATTAAACTTAAATGTAATATCAAGGACGAAAAGAAAATAGAAGAAAAGTGATATTATTATCAGGTAGGTAC
The DNA here is from genome assembly GCA_944567765.1 of Carterocephalus palaemon. Classification (NCBI taxonomy): domain Eukaryota; kingdom Metazoa; phylum Arthropoda; class Insecta; order Lepidoptera; family Hesperiidae; genus Carterocephalus; species Carterocephalus palaemon. The sequence continues at coordinate 7,399,904 of OX155651.1, read as the reverse complement.
AGGTCAGAGTGTACTTAAAAAAAATATAATTTTGAGAGCAATTTTTAAAACAATATTTTTTTTACAATTTGTAACAACTCCATTCACTGGGCTGATGCTTCTTTTGGAAATACGCAGTTCCTGTAAACATAATACATATCAAATATTTTTGTGTATAAGGGTTCCTGTATTTAAATAAATATGAAACAAAAAAACAGAATTATTATTGGTTTAACCTAAGTAGGTTTTCTAGGTTTCTAGAATTTATCATCGTATCTTTGTTGAATGTTTTATGTTTTAAGGTTGTTTATAATAGAACTCATCTACGAGTAGTTATGTTTTATGTTTATTCGTAATATTGGAAGCGCGCAGCTTCGTTTTCGTGGATTAGTTACCAAAAGTTTTAGAAGCAAAAGTTTATTTCATACTGCCTGTCCTTCACCAGAAAAACTCTACCCATTGAAGTTAAAATAGTACTGGTACTAACGGGACAAAAGTCGATCCATATCCATCCATCTAATCCAAGCTTAGTACACATACATCTACATTACATACTCTTAAAATAAACCTATTTTATAAACCTTTGTAGACAAACAAATAGGTACTTATAATAAATACTGCCTCGTTGGTCTAGCGATCTAGTGGTCGCAGGGGTGATTGATAAGCTAAGGTCCTGGACTTGATCCACGGGTCGGGCTACAGCTATTTCTACTAACTTGAAATGCCCAATAGCAGGGTGTACGGTGCCAGGTGTATGGCAATAGGCCTTCAGGCCTAATCATAACTGGTGAAAAAGTGGGTTTACACACCTCTGCCCTTTCGGAGGGTTCTCTGCCTTTTCAATATATAGGTCCAATTGACAATACCTACTATAAAAATTATAAGTTAATTTTCATATAAATCTTTCATTCATTTCTTGATGATGAAGTAACTTTCGTTCTTAGGGATTAATATTTTTTTTTTTTTATTATATACACAGTAAAACCGCTTGTAAATCACTGTTTGAATTTGGATTTTTTCAATAAATATATTTAGATTTATGTATAAAAATTGGGTACCTATATACCTTATTTTCATTGCAGACTTTCATTTAGATTGATAAAGAACGTAATATTTTTGTAGCACATTGTAATAACTTATGATAAACCAGTGGCGCACGCGGTTAAAGTATTTTAGGAGCACTTGCCCTAACGACTTGCTTTACAAATATCAATATTTGGAACAATCTGAGAAGTGAAGCCTAGTTCTAGATTACAGGCTATCTATTCCTCATGAAAAAAAAAATATACTGGTATACGGACTGGTACAAAAAAACAATAATCTATACCTAGATATAGGCATTTTCTACGTATTTTCTAAAATGTCCCACGGTTTTAGTACTTTATTTATAAAGTGTGTAATAAACTTTTAATTAAAAAAGAATCAACAATGCATAATTGAAATAGATGAACGACGCAATATTTTTGAATATTTTGATACAATTTTTAAAATTTTTAAATTTTTTAAAAAAATATTATTTGTTTGTTTCCAAAATGTTGTCCTATTTCAAGGGACAACCACAATATATTACTACCGACGATGATGCTGTTTCCAGCTCTATAAATGCACCCGATATCAAATGCATCCGTCTCGGCTTTAGCCCCTCTCGAACTGGCATGACTGGATTCAAATATTTTTACTAAGTGCAAATCCGAAGGAGAAATCTTTTGAAGTAAAAGGCAAGTGCGGGGATCTTTGCGATTTTGGGATGATAAAATCGTTCACGTATGAGGTCAAAGGTTCCCGTTTTCTTTTAAATTTATTGGCAGAAACATAAGCTTCCAATAAATATGTAGGTATTTGTATACGACTAAGTATTCTTTTTGAAGGCTTTTGTGAATGTTTGAGAATTGTTTTATTTTATGGACAACGTGTTTATACAAATTTTAAGGACCGTGCATGTTCCATTAAAAGCAGCGGTCAAACAATTGATGGAATCAAATAGAATTAATTAACTAAGATATTTAAACGTCACCTGCTGTAACGATAAAGGAAACATCGTCATGTGAAGTCTGCCAATTCGCAGTTGGCCAGAGTGGTGGACTAATTAAAACATTTTTTAACCTTTATTGTCATCATCAAAAGTCAGTAAACATTATAACCTACCTACGCAGAGCCAATATAATAAGTATTTGTATTGAATTGAAATTTTAATCTTTTAGAAATAATGGAAACGAAATAAACACTAGTCCATACAACACTAGTCCATATATTCTCATATTTTATGTATGTCATCCCTCTTTTTGTCGCACAAATGAACAACTTTTAACCTTCTAAATTTTATAGACCATCTGCCGGTGCACAAGTGTACTCAGACACCACAATACGACTTTTTTATGGTTATGTCTTGCTAAACGACGTGTGGAGTGTAATTTTTAATTTCACACTAGAAATCCAATTGAATGAACACCAGATCCTGTTTTTATTTTTGTTTGATGGATAAAAAACATACTTTGTTTTTTTTTTAATTTAGAATAGACGGGCAAATTAAATGCTACCTCCTTTTTTATGAATGATTATTTCGTACTTATCTCTCACGACAGTTAATTTGCTGGCAAGTATTGTCGAGGCAGGAAAAAATAGGAAATTGCTGAACGTATAGAGAATATAAGTCAAATAAACGCCATTTTTAAAGAGGCTTGAAGGTGTGGTGTTTTTTTAAATACAAGCAAATAATCACTTAGATATACTAAATTACTTTTTTTCTTTTGCTCCTTAAAAACGTAGAAAATACTGCCATAAATCCTTCATCAAAAGATACATCTTCAAATGTATCAGACAAACAGACAAGTTCCTTTATTGTACACCAAAACAACATAAAACATACAATAAGTACATACAAAAAATAATAAAATATTAGAGTGGTAGTACCTATAAATCAGTGAACTTATCAGTAGATAAATTTGCCATCCGTCCACACATCCGTCATTCGCGGTAAAAAAAACAGATTTGGTAATAGTAGTAGTTTCATAGTAGCTACATTGCTGTTTATTAATTATTATTTCAGAGTACATTGCAGCTGTGGTCAAAAATTTGAAAGAAGGTGGTGGATGCTGGCTATACATAGAAACAGCTGGCGTTAGATACAACTATAAACTTTAAAGATATTTTAAATTGCATTGTACACATCGACGGAGATTAGAGAAATCTACGGATGCATGTTATGGTGTCTAGATGAGGTTATGAACAACGCACACGAAAATCGTCTACCGCGTTCGCTGATTAAGGACATGCTACGGCGTAGACAGTCTACGGGTTTAAGGTCTGCACCAAGCTGTAGAATTTCTTTTATTACAACATACAGCTAAAATAACCTTAATTACCGTGAAAGCCTCTTATACGATGGTTTCCTTATGTAAAAGCAAAAAGAGAGTGAGAATTAGTCGGCATCTTCGGCACAGATAACCATGTTTTTGGTTTAAATTGCAACTGAATCTGTCTAAACAGATGTAAAACCAAAACAATGTTGCCGTGAATTCTCAATGTATTTTACGGAGGCTCATATCTGATGAGACGCCCGTGTTAATTAATATCGTCCATTAGCATCGCTCGCTCGTCTCAGAGCGCTCTATCGTAAATGCAATTAGTTTACGCCGAGACACCGCGACACTCGCTCTCAACCTAAATATAATTCGCATCCTAATAAGATTACTTCGTTGAGTCGCCTACGAAAATATTCCTCTCTATTTAATAGGTCATAACATAAATGTCAAATTTTAGTTGCGTCGAAATACTTTTTGCAAACGGTTTCTTCCTTTAGCCTTCACAGTTTTATTTTTGTTTCTAATAATTTTCTCATCGTAACTTCTACAGACAAAACAATATTTTTTTGTGAATAAGACCCGAGTATAAAATAGCATATTAAATAGATACATTCCCATATTCGCATTTATATTATACTAGTGGACGCCCGCAGCTTCGCTCGCGTGGAATTAGACATTCACCAACTTCAAAAACGGCAAAGTTCGTACTAACTTTGCACACCAGTTTCACCCCCTTAGGGGGTGAATTTTCAAAAATCCTTTCTTAGTGCTCCCCTACGTTATAAAAGCAACCCCTGTGCAAAATTTCAAGTTCCTAATCCTTATAGTTTAGGCCCTGCGTTGATATGTCAGTCAGTCAGTCAGTCAGTCAGTCAGCTTCTCCTTTTATATATATAGATTTAAACTGCCACAGTTAACAGTCATTTCATTTATTTATTTATAAATATTTTATTATACCTAAATATGGTACACAAGGCGGACTTAATGCTAAGAGCATTTTCTGCCAATCATCATCATAATAATATAAGAAGCATATTTTGAATTAGTCTTAGTTAAGTAGGTACTTTTACAATTTTAATGTCCTATTCTAACAAAAAAAATGTAAAGATGAAATTTATTTAATGAAAATTCAGTATTTTCTGCTGCTGCACCGAAAAATGATTTCAACTTGAACCAGGTAATTTATAAAGTCGTTCCAGGGCAAGTCAAACCTTGACGTCACTGCTCGAGTGAGATACGAGACGCCACTGGGCTGCCACCGCTGTCGCAGCATAATAATAAGACAAGCTTAAAATGTCTAGTGGTAGGTACCTAGTAGTGGTGGTGGTCGATGCACGTGAACGGCACTATGAGATGGTAGTTCCTTTCGCTATAACTTAATACTTTGTGTAAATATAGATGCCGCGCCATGATCGTCACTGTTATTTCGAACTTGGCTGAACTACAGTGGGTCTTGGAGTCGCACTCGCAAAAAGGATTAAAGCCCCAAGCCAAGTCTACCATTCATTTATGAAGTTACGATTCAAAAGATATTTTACCTACGTACCACTGAATTTGAGACGAATCGACATTAAGCTTTAGGTTGGCTCAATGGGTCGCAACGTCGTGATATCAAGACTCGGTCCTAGTTCAAATTATTAGTAACCTTCCCCCTTTTCTTTCGCCCGACTTCGCTCCGAGAAGTCTCAATAGAGTCATTAAGACTCTAACGAGATCTTCTAAAGAGAATTACGAAAGCTTTGTTTTGTTAAATGCGATTTATCTACATCGCAAGGTTTCGTCATACACTCCACGTTTCTTAGAACCTTATTTTCTAAGGATATTAAAAAAATATATACTGGGGTCTTTGAACTGTTAATTAGTGTACAAGCTTGTGTCGGTATTATTTCAAATATTGTCTCTATATAATAAAATGTTTTAATTTTTTGTATGTTTTATTTATTTATTTGAGCTTGTGCCCGGTGTATGGCAATAGGCTTACCTATTACGAGTGCATAGGACAAATATATAACTAATGAATAGTGGGTGTATACACCTTTGCTTACCTCTTCGGGGCAACACAGGTGATGTGATGTTATTTTATGTTTAATAATTTATGATTTCATCAAAAGTGTGTCTAGCAAATACAGTCATTATATTTTGTTATGTTAGTTTTATTTTGAATTTTGTCTCTGTTGTAGAGGTTTTGACTGCAATAGTTGAAACCGAATTTAATTATTTAGTAATGATGTATGAACTTCTTGCCATTATTCTTTACATTTGTTTATGTTTGTAATCTAAATAAATATCTGACATTAATTATTTTGTACCTTAGATTAAAACAGTAGTTGGTTATAAATTAATATAAAAACAAGTTCAATAAGTCTCACCTGGAAGATTGTCTTAAAAAATTAATTGAAAATGTAATAAAAAAAGCATGTAAGTAAAGGTATATTGAAATGCGCACGTTTAAACAATCTATTTCAGTTTAAACAATCAAATTATGCAAATGCAATGATTAAGCACCGTAACTGTAGCGTTAAACTTAAATCGATTGGAAGTGTCGACTCGACATCTCCTAAATCGTTGATTCGTTGAAAGGTATTTTTCAAACCGACTGCGACGAAGCGATAAGAGCCTCCGAAAATGTGACCGAATTTCAATCAAATTTATGAGTTATGATAATGATTATTGGTGCTTTATCTGAGCGCCGCATAAAATTTGCAATTTGACTGAAAAGGTGTACTCTACTGTAACAAATTCGTCGGCAATCGTAAGGCGACGATAACGATTCGGAAAATTAATCTCGGAATAAAAAACTTTATGTCTGAGGGGGATCTAGTCGGTAGATTCACCGGGATTCGATTTGACAAAGAGAGTAAAAGTTGAACAGAAAAGGGCCGGCCGATTTAGTTCTAAAATAAATGATACAGACATAAAAGTTATGATGTTTAATAATCTCAAATGGCTCAGGTATATTAACAATGAAGGTGGCGGTAGATATAAATATTTCGTAAATAATGGTAATCGATAGCTACTCGATAGCTCAAACGTGATTGATGATGACACACCTTTCTAGGAAACTCGTTTATTATGCGGTTAGTGTAATAATTAAGAGACATAACATACCATATTTTATAATAAACTCTGTCCGGCAAACGTAATATGAGTTAAATCTTGAGTGCAATAGACAAAGTAAAGGAACTGTAATGATCTCCTTAAGCCAGCAGAGCTAACTCGATTTTAACAGACTTCGTAAAAAGGAGGAGGTTCTATGTTCGACTGTTTGTATGTACAGCGATAAATTCGTCGTTTAGGTACCGATACTTTTTAGGTTTTGACAGAAGATGTGATCGATTTTTTCTACTCGATTTCTCTAATAAATTCTACTCTTATGTAGTGAAGTTATTAATCGTTGTCTTTATTGCCATGTAACGTCGGTGTTTGTGCATGGATTTTGATGATTCTTTTTTTGTTTGACAGGCCTTATTACAGAGTAGATTATATTTAAATTTCATTAAAAAAAATTACCCTGTAATGTAGTTACAGTTGAGAATACGGAACATTTTTCGGTTGAGGGGTGAAGTCCCCCACTAAAATAATAAATACAAATAAAATAACGGTTATATTATAACATCTCTATATTTAAAAAAAGGAGAAGCTGACTGACTGACTGGCATATCAACGCAGGGCCTAAACTATAAGGGTTAGAAACTTGAAATTTTGCATAGGGGTTACTTTTATAACGTAGGGGAGTACTAAGAAAGGATTTTTGAAAATTCATCACCAAAGGGGGTAAAACTTGCCGTTTTGGAAGTCAAGTAGGCAACCCGAACGCGAGCAGACATTGTTAATGGGTCTAATTCTACGCGAGCGAAGCTGCGAGCGTCCACTAGTAATCACGTAATAGTTTTCAGTCCAGCTGGCAGTTTATTTCATATTAACATGAAAGTTGACCTGACTTCAAAACATTACATGAACCGACGACTCAATCCGCATTGGAGCAATGTGGTGAAGGATGCTCTCAACTATGATTATGGGAGGGACCTGTGCCCACAAACTAATTACTATTATTTCTGACTTTTTAGTTTTGAAGTCGGTTTTTTTGGTATTTTAATATTGTTATAGGTACTATTTGTTATTTGAAATAATTATCATATCACCATATTTCACATCCTCATCTATATTATGTATCAATATTTTTTCTGTAATAAGTTGTTATTACTTAGCGAATTTCGCCAAATGAAATCATTGTTCTTTGGCACTCCGGGAACTGGACCGCTCGCAGCGATTGAAATTTAAAATATTGTACCCTTTGCCATTATGCGAGCTTATTCACCCTTGAAATATCCCTAGGGGCGCCAGGTACAACGATTGGGGAAAATATTTTACACTTGTTACTAAGGATGTCGCTTTTAAGTCTGCTTCTGATCTCCTAATCCCGAGCAATATGCGGCTCTACATCCATTTACTTAGGGTTTATTTTCCGTCTGCACCTAGAGTTATCCTGCGGAAATATTTATGAAAAGCACTTAATTAGTATGTCGAGAATGAAAAATTGTTATTGAAACCGAGTTGATTGAACTGGCGTTGGTAACTATGTCATTTTGGATGCGACAGTAATGAAAACGCGATTAATCACAGGCAAACTCTCGTCAGTGCTTTTAGCGAAATGGTACGCGACGCGTGATTCTGCAATTTATGTTCCCACTATTTTGGTTTTTTTTTTCATTTTTTATGGTTATTTATTGCAGTTTTGAATAGATGATTATTTTTCGTTTGGGGTGGTTTGGTTTGGATATGTCATGGCTTTATGTTTTAGGCATTACAGGGTATTTTTAACACACTTTTATTAGGTCCACTTGTATGTAACTCACAATGTAAGGGAATCTTTGAGAGCTAATTTAACCATCTTCCAAGGATCGTAGCGTAATGAAAATTGGCAGCTGTATGTACTTCTGAAATGTATTCAATAATATGGTACTGTCGAGCTGATCTGATGATGGAGCCGGAAGATATTAGCTACTTTAAAGTGGAAACTTTGAGAGCTAATTTAACCATCTTCCAAGGATCGTAGCGTAATGAAAATTGGCAGCTGTATGTACTTCTGAAATGTATTCAATAATATGGTACTGTCGAGCTGATCTGATGATGGAGCCGGAAGATATTAACTGGAACTTCATGATGGAATAAGGTATCATAGTCGTGTTTGCACTTGTGGTAAGGTCTTGTAATGAACTTTGACCACGATTAGGTTTCAAGGTCTGATGATGAAGCCGGAAGATTGGCACTGGCATTCCGTGATGGAATATCGTATCATGGTCGTGTTTGCACTTGTGGTAAAGTCTTGTAATGAACTTTGACCACGATTAGGTTTCAAGGTCTCATGATTTCTTTTTTAGTTGGATTTTTTATAAAAGTGTGTTTTTTTAGTTTTTTTAAACTATTAATTATTTTATTAACTTTCACTTAGGTACTCACTTTTTGCGGCTGAATGCATTTTTAACAAAGTTTCATAAATTATTTTGTTTTTATTGAATTGTGACATATCGAATTTATAGAACCACACAATGTTTGTTCACCAACAAATAAGTTATTTAAATAGTAACATATTCTTCAATTAAAATGTTCGAAAAAAAAATTCATCTCATTCCGTTGCAATATTAAATTTTGTAGCGGTTCATTTAAATGTTCCCTAAGCGTTAAGCTCCGCACAAAAATAATTAAGCAAATAACTTCACTCATTAGTCAGCAACAAACCCATAGTAATAGGTGCACACAGACGCGTGGCGTACTCCGCCCGCATTACAGCGCATTACATCCGACCCAGTGAGCGGAAGGCCAACATTTACTTGATAAAATAAATTTGTACAAAACAAACGCATTCGTTGCGGCAATATGAATCCACCTCTCTGAAGTCGTGCTAAGCCGCATGGAAGCGGAAAAATAGAAGCGGGTAGTTAATATGTGAATGTTTGGCCAAGCGCTCGCGATATGAGACTGTCGACTGTCCCGTTATAGGAAATCTGAGGGTCAAGATCCTTATTGAAAATTTGTATCGGAAGATTTATTGTGATCACCAGCGACAGCCTGCGTACCCCAGCCGCTTTGCTCGCATTGAAGGCCTTGCGGAAATTTTCTTTTGGTGAGCTCGTCTCTATATGAGGACCTTACTGGAAAAACTCCTTCCTTTGAACTATTATCCTACAGAGAAGTATATTCAGGTTAAAATCACATAATCATTTCACATTATATAGTAAATATTACTAGGAAGTAGGATTCCACTATCATGAAAATGAATCGTTCCTTGAAATACTGCTACTTCATTAAAACAATATCCCCTATATCAATGGCAAAAACCACAACTTATTTTCAAACAGTATTGATGCCAAATATTCTGTATACTTCCTATCTAAAACTTTATATGACATAAAATGTGTTGTGGCCCCAACTAAATGGGATTAGGGTAGGAAAATGATGGACTGGCGAATGTCCACTGCAGTTAATATCTAGCAATCACTTTAAGTTCTGCAGAAGTTTTGGTTTCCCTAGGCAATCTCAGTGAAAATATTTTTTGTGAAAGTTTATTTACGAAAAGACTCACTGAAACATCTTAGGTACTCGTAATCTAAATGTAATTATTTATCGGGCTCATAGATATTGTCTATAAAAACACGTTACGTATGTCAGTTATTTTTGAAAAAAAAAATTTAATTTCTCTTTAGTTACAGGTTGTACTTGACTTAACTGTATTATTAGGTATACCTATTATGCTGATTAATATAATATCCAATCCATATGCAAAGTTTTATATCATCACTGATATCACTGTCCGTTATTCGTGGGAAATAATTTCTGGAAATTGTATGCAGGTATAAATTACCAGAAAGGAAATAATTGTATAAAAGCGATTAAGAGATTTAACACGTCGATAAAAATGGGCATCATGACTGGATTTAAACATCCAATTATCATGAAACCAGATCGTTTGTCAGAATGCAACACAATTACAAAAATATTATGCACTCGGTTTTACAACAACATGGTCGTTCGTTGATCGCAGGGCAACAAGGCTAACCTCAAATTTAAAAAGAAAATTATCGTGTTAGATTTATTTTTTTGTAAGTAGGTACTTTTTCTGTATGCTGCTGTTCGACAGAAAATAAATATTTTTTTATTTACATTTTACTGACTAGTCATGTAGGTACTATTAGGTACCTCCTAAAATTTCACGTCTATTCTTTATACAATTGCTCCAGATTCTTTTCAACAGCGATCATCCATTCTTCTGCCGAATGCAACTGCATTCTTTAAATTGTCGATTTGTAAAACTAAACCAGCCCATAGTCATATGCACCATGAAGACGCTTTCATGCTTAGCGACAACTGCAGTCTACAGCTCACCAACATTCGTTATTTAATCAAGAAAAATTGAGCTTATCAGAGACACCGACTATACAAATTCAAGGCGAATTGAAGTGTCAGGCGTAACGAGACCGAGTCGCGGTGGGGAGGCCGTTCGTTAGTCCAACTCTTTTGGTAAAACGACCCCAGGATAAGCCGGTTGCAATGTTAACATTCTTTTCAATAACGATACAGGGGGAGATCTGAGTACGCTGCGTCTTGTTTATTAGATTTTTTGTTGCAATCTACATATGAATGGGAACTACAATCTGTCGGACGTAGAAAACCATCGAGAGGCATTGTTTGCGTAAGATGAAATGTAAATTGTTTGCTCTAGCTATAATTCAAATTGGAATAGTGGTTGTAATTAATGCATACAGTCATACAATGCATTTGTTTACTATAAATTTAATGTAAGTTAAAGAATTCAAAGAAATTAAGACTGTTCACAATATTGTCTAGATTTTAAATTAGATATAAGTAGTTTTTTTTTTAAGTTTTAATTATTTTTGGTGCCCCAGGCAGCATTCACGCTTTCGTAAAAATAATGCGAGAAGGATCGTCGGATTTGTATGTTTTTTCACGTTGTTTCAATGCAAAATGTACTAATTTGTTTATTGACTTACAAAATTAGAACTGGGATTTACGATTGAGAGGCCAATGTTTTTCGGCCAATGTTTGGCTTCACTCGACTACCGCCGCTTGAGAAATCAATTATATTACATTTTTAAGATTTTTTTCGACTCTAAAACTTTCGAATTTCGATCCTACACCTACTTCAAACTTTAAAGTAACACGAGTTGGTCGCTTTAATAAGTCCCGCGCATGATAAATCGGATCAAGTGCGTGAATATTCCGTCGCTCTCACTCACTTCGATAATCGGTTTTCTGTCTTTTTCATAGAGGGTTAGAGATTTAACACGACGCTGCGTAGTAGAAAACATAATGAAAGTGTGGCTTTAGTTCTGAGCCTCATTATTGACGGCTTACCGTTTAGATAAAAGCTTTCGGCTTATGTAAAAACCGTATGCCGTTTGTTTAAAGGAAGCTGAACAGTAAGGTTCGGTGAACTGAACTGAACTCTTTCGCAGCAATGATGTCGCATTGCGTGAGGGAATTTAGTTTTGTGGTTTTTATAAATCCCACAACCCTTTCAATATCATCCTATATCATGGAGTAGGGGTACGAGAACAAATTCGTGCGCAGATATGCTCGCCGCTAGTCAGTATAAGCCCTTTGCTTTTACCTCCTAGTTCGTCAGGGGTTAGCAGCTTTCATGGAAGCAACCAGCATTGAAAGAATTCGTGCATCAGCGCCCAGTTTTCGCAATCCGATTTCGGGTTCAGTGGGTATAATAATCTAAGTGAAAATAGCGAAGTGGTGGACAATTTATTCTATTTTTCGAAGTGGACAGAGTTCAATTTCTCATAATATTATGATTGTGTCTTAAAAGTAAGCTATAAAAACAGGAGTTACAGGAGCAGTTTCTAGCAAAATTACTTCTAACATGTTGTTTGTTTCACTATAATACAAGATGGTTTTTGTTGCTTTTCGTAGCCGAACAATGAATTAGTACCAACTGAATTAGTTCCAGACACATGCGACTCCAAACCGTTGATATAGTAACGCAATGGGACGCTCATTTTGATTTGTATCACTTACGACGAGTTCATTTAAGTTTTTTTTTAATATAACACAAGCTTCAGACTATTATATATTTATTATTAAATATCCAGAATATATTATTAAAATGAAAAGAACTGACTATATTATACTATTAGTATTAAAAAATTGTTTAACTTTAGTAATATTGTTTATTGCTTTTCCAATTTCATGCAGTTTTGAATCATCATGTGAATGAGAGATTAAAATAAAATAGATGAACACTAATACAGGTTAAATTAAGGCGATCAGTTGAAATTCCTGATCAGCGTTAACTAACATCAAATTGATAGAACAATATCGAAAGCGAAAGGTCGCTCTAATGCTAAGCGTAGAATGTTCCGTAGCGTAAAACGAATTAGTCTGTTAGGTAGGTACCTGTTAGGTACCAATACATGACATTACAAATGTCATGTATTGGTTTAGATTTGGGTCAGGTTACAACTCTTACTAATATAATTGGGAAAGTGTGTTTGTTGGTATGTCCACTTCTCCGTCTCAACGGAATGATTACAGCCTGGAGAGTGAAAAAGACTCCCGTGAATTGGACAAATAATCGTTCGATTTATAATCGATAGCTTTGTCGGTTTGTTAGTTTGTCCTTTTTCTCCTACTCAACGAAATGCTGGATCGATGTAATTTTTTGCACAGGTATAATAAAGGGCCCAGAGAGTAAGATAGGCTACATATCCCCGAAAATTGTACGGTTCCCGTGAACGTATTACTGAAATAATAGTTTGATTTTTAATCGGTAATTAATTATCGAGCCATTTTTAATGTATTGGTTGATGGATATCTCGGATTTTTATCGGTTAAACAGCTCGTAAAGCTAGATCTTTGGTGCAGCTTGCTGTTGAGAAAGGGTATACTTACTTATTATATTTTAAGCCATACCTTGATGATAGAAGCCTGTAAGGGTTATTCTCCAAGGAAAACGATTAGACGCGGGCGGAGCCGCGAGGAAAGCTAGTAATAATAATAATACTTCCGAAACGTTATAACTAAGATTTACCTTATATGTAACTTATACTAACTTATACCTAGAGTCAAATAAATGGGAAAAAAAGCGCATCTTATAAAGAAAAGAAAACAAATGACCATAATGCTCATGTGAACCCTAACTGCTACAGGCCCTAATCATCGTAAAGAGAGCAAACGACCAGTAGACAAGAACAAAGGGCAGTCATCAATAAAGACAAGCTCAGCCTAAGCGTTAGGGGCAAGGTACCACATTAGTAGTAGATTAATATCCGCGTACCCGTATTGGACGGTCACTTATTGGGAGTCCTTCGATGCACGCACCGACTATTTACATTGGTTCACGCTGTGGTCACCTTATTTTCTTTAAACAGTAATAAAATTCAATAATGTCAATCGGGATTGTATCTGTAAATTGAATAAATCTTAAAGTAATCAATATTATGTTCGCCAGTCCTTCAGATTAATGTAAAAATAAATAAAAGTAAAATTATAATAATAAATAAATATTTATAACTTTTCAAGGCACAGCTTGTGATTTTGTGTGAAAATGGATGTGCTCGATATTGAATGGTGTAAATATATAATTAGTAGTTATTTGTAAACGTAGATTTTGTATAGAAACGTGATAAAAAGCACCCCACGCTTTGAAAAAAATATAAATTAGTTATTTTCTGGTTTTTACTCCGATTTGATATCTGATGACTATTTTTTACTTACATAAGTGAAGTTATAGCGTGAAAGAAAAGCGCTGACGGATTGAGATGTTATTTTATTCTGGCCGATACGCTTAGGCATACTCTGAAAATAAGGTGCCCTTGGGTGTCACTGGGTAGAGTAAGTCCAGTTATATCCTTGTAGGAGATAGCAGTATAAAAGCTGCGGGCGCATCCACTGTTATGAATAAAAAATAACATTCTGATCCCACCTTGCAACTCTTTACCTAGAACGCAAACATAAACTGGATTTTAAATATTTAGAAGGTATCAGGTGTCCTGAAAATGTTTTAGAAACGAAATTACTTATAAGTATAAATTTCGTGAGAATAAAGATCAACCTTTCTCGAGACCTGATTCAGTGCTATTTAATACTGGTGTTAAGAATATTATTTCTCAGTTTCATCTATCTATATGTATATCTACAGCAGGTGGCCAAATTATTAGGAACAGAGCTCACATAAATTTCATAATTCTAGTGGTATTTTGATCTTGTATTCCATAAAGTAGGTGTTGGTTGTCCAATAGTCCTAAAAATCACATAATAATCCCATAACATTTATGAATAACTTGTTTTACTAAAACACCTTGCCATGTTTATGATAAGGGCTAAAATAGACAGATTTCTTAAATGATCGTAATTAAGATAATTGAATAACAACTCAAGTAAAAAGGTCTATTAAAATAATTCTAATCGTGATGCAGATTATGCAAGATTCCCGCGAAAGCTTTGACGCTATCTTCCGCGATCTCTAATTAATTAGGGTTGACTTGCCAGTTGGAAAAGTTACTGCAGATAATGTACGGTGCGGGGTCATAATATTTTGAAGTTAAAGATACAACAAATAAATTACATACTCTATAATAAATAAAACAAAATTATTACTATTGCTGCAAAGGTAAAGCTGCGTATTATTTATTTGACATTATATTATATTTGAAAGGTGCAATGAGGAAAATCGATTTGCAATAAAAGATTATATAATTTAATTTGATATATTATGTTTGCTATAGGTTTATCAATTCAATTTTGAGCACACATATTATGAAAGTGCCAATCCGCACTTAGTGAGCATTAATGTTTGTGGCCTTTTACTTCTTCCTTTCAAAGTTATTAATATGCTTTTTATAATTTTAAAAAGCATATTTATAACTTCGAAATTTGGAAAGGTAAAGAAAGTCATTTTTTTGATAAAAAAATGACTATAAGAGTCACTATGAATACATCACTGAATAGAATTAAATTTGTTTACCTACTCGTATTAAGCGGGAAGCGTATATTCCGAAATGGGCTCTCCATTTTTACACAGCTAAAAAAAAGGTATTCTCAAGCTTAGGCTCACAACACTTCAAGTTTCACAGCAGGCACTGTTAGGCCGTGGTGTTAAATTGGAATGTCCAGTTCCTATTCGCAACTATTCAAGTAATACATTAATTCATATGCTTCCGCAATATTTATAAAACAAAATGAAATAACATGAAGTAGGTTAGAAATTCAAAACCGATTAAATAATTTAAAACGGTAACAGTTGTTTGGCAAAAGTTTGACGACGCCTTTGAATTATTAATTAAGCTCGCAGGAACAACCGTGGAACAATTTCACGTAAAGCATCTGTCCGTCAACTTGAAGTTTCCACTCTACTGTCTAGTTTTACACCCACTTTGAATTTCAACTTGAACTTTGTACTTTTTAATAAAACCTTCAAACTTTCAAATTGTGGTAGGTTTTAATTCATAATAAGAACTAAACGAACCATTAGAAATTAAAGAGACGAGTCCGAAGGGACGGTAAGAATAATTTATTTCCAAATTATAAATTAACTTTAATCGTATCCGACTTCGTACTTTGGGGATGTATTAAAAAATTTAGTGACCGCTTGGGCTTTTTAGCACCCCTACCCTACGAGCCTTCACTCTTAATTATTACTTTGGGAAAATTAAGACTGTCGTTAATACGGAGTGCCCGACCAAAGGTTGCGCAGCTCATCAATTTATCTAAATGTATTTTATCTTACCGGGGTCTCTAGTCTCAACCAACCAATAAATTATGTTTTGAAAAATGTACGTTTTGATATATATAAGTTTATTTTATTATGTATCTTTTGAAAAGAATTTGACAACTTAACAAACTTGTAAGAAGTAATGAATTTATATATAAAAGTAACATCTTAATGAATCTAAAACAAGGTTGTAAGGAAAACCTTAGATAAGTTGCTAAAAGATAGAGAGAGTAGCTTTTCAGAACGACAAAAAAATTAATTTTGTATTTATAATATTGAAATAATGTTCATTTCCACTAAAATAACTTTTATATCCGTTTCGTAGTCAAAATAAATATTGCAAATAGAGAAATAGGAGGAGCGTTTATATTTTGCTCAGAAGAGACAGAAAACCACTTTCATAAATATTTTTTCTATATTTAGACGCATCAATTTCACAATGTTCCTTCACTGCGTAACCTTTACACAGGAGTAGTAGAAGCGTGTTAAGTACATTACTCATTGTAAGTGTCCTTTGAGGTGAGGTCGCTTTTACTCTAATTAAATGAGTCTGCCATATAACGTGTACATTATGCTACGCAGGGACATTATGTTATGAATGGAGCAGGTAACAGCATTCATGTGTATCATCATCATATTTATTTTAATGAAAGATCATACTTATTACTTAGGACTACTTTCGTTTAGGAAACCGTATACAAAACCCTAAATAAAGATGAAACTCTTCAGTCATACATGTTTATTTTTATAAGACGAAAATATTTTGTTTAGATTGGCTCGACACTAATCAGCTGACGTATCATGTTACAATTAGTAAAAAAATATTGAGCAGAAGGAAACGATCACGCATTTTTTATTTGGTAGCGTGCCTCCCATACTCACATATCTATGCTCTCCACTTCCCTCAACTGTGACTCTGGGAGGGACCTGTGCTCACAAACAAATTACTACGAACAAACGAACGAGTTTGAAATATCGTTGAAAGCAATCCTGTCAGTTACATACCGTCTGGCGTACGCAATTCATTACATGCTAATTAAAATAATGTGTGTCCTGACAAAATACCAAAGATCGAAAAACAATTCACAAATTAATGGTTAACCAATTACGGCAAAGATTTAATTTTCAGCGTAGATTTGTGGTCGGCTCTCAATTTCATTACGCTTACGTACTTGTATATTCTATAACAAAAATTTAAATTCACCTAGAGTATTAATAGCTAAGCGCGGTAACGGCCTCTCTCGTCTGATTGTTTTGGCGTGAAATCATTTCACAAATTAAACAATTAATGCTAAATTGTTGATTAATGCTAAATGAAACAATCAAAAACTTCGTACGCAAATTGCAAATTAGTAAATAAACAAATAAGTTTTACTCTTGTAGTAATTATGACATAACTACCTTTACTACGTGTTCAGTATTTTAATTAATTGGTTTCATTCATCATTCATAAAATTCTCATCATTGTTATGACTTCGAGAACTATAATCAAATTGTGTTAAGCCTGCCAATTCCCACTTGGCCAACGTCATAGACTAATCCTTTTATAACCTCCCCTTCGAAGAGGAGACTCATCCCAACATTCTGATGATCATGAAAAACGATATAAAATGCTTCAAATAATACTTAAGAATTTATTTATTTACGCTTACACATAAACACAAGATAAACATAGGTATGTTGTTCAGATTTCTCCGATCTATTCCTTTCATTCTCTTTATTATTCACAACGGAGGGTACATTTGGTGTGGCCATAATGTTGGGAATTACTGATTAACGCTGCATCTTTAATTAAATCCATTTATTGCACCTCGCCCTATTAATTACAAGGCGGGAGAATGTTTTCCAAAGGCACGTTTTAGTAATTGGCTGGGGTTCTGCTTCTGCCACCTACCACTCTCTCTAAGTATCTGAATAAGGTAACATCACAGATAAATTGCTTGTCGATAGTATGATAGGAGCATTGTTGTTAGATATATCTAGATTAGAACGTCTCTCACTTCAATATGTCTGTGTTGATTACAGATATTTTTACTAAATAAATTAGCGTAGATATCTCGCTAGTGTATTTATGCTTATGTGTAACAAGACGCGGGTATACACCCGCGTCTTGTTACACTCATACATACATACATCTATATATATAAAAGGAGAAGGTGACTGACTGACTGACTGACTGACTGACTGACATATCAACGCAGGGCCTAAACCATAAGGGCTAGAATCTTGAAATTTTGCACAGGGGTTCCTTTTATAACGTAGGGGAGCACTAAGAAAGGATTTTTGAAAATTCACTCCCTAAGGGGGTAAAACAGGGGTGCAAAGTTAGTATGAAACTTTGCCGTTTTTGATGTTATTCGAATGAAATTCAGTACCTATGAAGGTTTTTTATTGAGTTTCTAAAATCATCTCTTAAGGGGGGGTAAAAGGGGGTGCAAAGTTAGTAGGTATAAAAGTTTTCGTATATACCTACATTATTTCAATGAAATTTTGTAATTAGGTTATGTTACGTCTAATTCCACGCGAGCGAAGCTGCGGGCGTCCACTATATACGTATATATGAGTAACTGTAAATGTGATTTATGTGGTTTATTTCCGGTAATAGTTAAAATTCCGGCTTACACACGTGTGGTTTAATTCGGAAATACGCCGACTAGTTTCGGTCAGTGACCATCTTCAGGAGAGAACGCGCTCACGGCGGGCATGGCGTACACTAACCGACTTAAATCACATGTGAGTAAGCCAGTAATTAATTAATAAAGCCAATTAAAAATATAGACACTCCTGAATCACTCAATATTTCCGGTAATATTAAAAAGTGTAAGAAAAGTTTTTATTTCCTTAACAAAATACTTTACTTCTAAAACAACAACAAATTACAAAATAATAAAACACCCTTGTCCGCACTAACTCCGTTCAGTCACCTTCTAGCGAATCTCACGCTCGCGATTCAAAATGCGCGGCAAAACAGATGCCGCGCTCTGATTGGTCCTACGCATAGATGGAGGACCACAGAGTATGGCCCCGTTCCCTTTATGCGTTCGAATAAAAATAAAAGGAATGTGTTCATATTCATTACAAAAGTTTTTTTTTTATTAATTACCGGAAAAAGAAATTTTTAAAACAATTATTTAAAATAAATAATAAAATCACCAAAAAATATTGAGATTATACATACTACAACTATTAAATTCTCACAAACTTTCTTTACAAGTGGGACTTGCGAGATATTTTATTTTAATTAGCCATGGCGTCATATGCAATTAATAGCTGCATAAAGTTTTACGGTCAAACTTAGACATCGATTTTTATAGAATATAATGGACGAACACTAAAAAGAAAATGTATTAAAGCGTTCTAAAACGTATTTATTAATGTTTTATCATGAAGTAGATGGCAGTGTAAGATCTAAATTTTTAACTACCTATCTGCCGATCGGCCGTATGCGGCCACGCAACACATGCAGTATGTTGTTTACGGGTAGATGAGTGATAAGAAAAGCTGAGTTTTGAGCTTCGAGAACATTACAACTCTCAGGCATGCAGGTTTCCTCACGATATGTCCTTCACCGTTACAGCAAGTGACATTTAATTAATAAATCGCACATAACTCAGAAAAGTCATTGGTGCGTGCCGCTGGGGCTTTAACCCGGACCGCTCGAGTGAGAGGCTAGTTCGATAGCCACTGGGCTGTCACCGCTGTTATGGTCACGCTCCGTATTAATAACTTGGAATCAAACCGAAAAAAAAAAAACACTACAAACATCTTCTTCAGTCGATTTCAGGTTGGTACAATTCTTCGTCAAACGTAGGAAAAGGTCCTTATAAAAAAGTTTATTGGTAAGTTTGTTAGAATGTAAAACGTTTTCCCTTAGGTGTTAACGTTGGGCCATTAATTTCTGCTACTCCAGGTTAAACCTTCCACTTGAAATAACACCCAGTTTTTATTGCCGAGACGGAACTCGATGGCGTTTCGAGTAATAGTAAAGAACGACCTGACCACTCGTAAAAGTAGCTGAAATTGCTTTGAAAACGATCCCGAACAATATAGATTTTGTGAGGACAAGGCAGGAACAAGGCATTTAGTATTTAGAACTGTTCACCTTAATTTGTTACGAGAGGTTTAGAATGTCTCGCCACTAGGCAGAAATGTGACTTCTTTATTTATTTACAAACATTTATTGCGAACCAAATATCTCTGTAGTCAAAATTCTTTTTAAAGTGAAACTTTTATTACATCGTTCTGAAAATTTTGGCTTGTCTGTCGCATGTCGCGTGACGCACTTCGCATTACATTAATTAAAATAACGCAATATCAATAAGATTTAATTACCTTAAAATTAACCTAAAACTAAAAAACCTTAAAAAATATAAAATAATAACTAATACATATTATTAAAAGGAGTCCCCTTAGGCAAGGTTCCGAAGATACTGGCAGCGTTCTTCCTTTGAATAGCTAGGCTAATTCTTTGTCCGAGGTAGCTGCCAGCTCTTCGGTCTCCTGTGATGTCGACTAACCTTTTTGCTATTTCATTAAAAAGCCTTTATTTATTATTTTCAGAATATATTATTTTTGTATTATATGTAATGTTAAATGGTAGCAATATGCTAATAATATAATATAATAATATGTTTGTAAGAAATCCTACATTTTTCTAAAATATACTTTAAGCAAAAAATATGCATATACATACAGATACAACGGACTTCCTAAGGTTGGAAATCTCTGTACGTATTACTATATTGTGTTGATGCAAAATAATATTTTCGTTTAAAAATAAACGCTTCTGAGTAGGCTTATACGTCTCCATAATATTTGTGATCATCAGTCTGCAAAGCGACACAATTCTTAGGGAATATTTGAATTGGATTTTTTCAAACTATTTTAAAAGATAACATACAGTTGTGAAGACCATCGGAAAATGTCTGGTTCAAAAATAACGATCTACATTCACTGATAAATGAATGGTTCCGGGTAGGATCATTTCTATGGGTTTTAAACTTCCATCAATGAAGCGCAGACGTTTTATTTTTTAATACACATCGGTAGAGAAACATTTTGTTTTGTGTATTTTTTTTGCGATGCCATACCTATTAGTATCTTTTACCCTTTTACATAGAACAAAACGCATTATTAAATAATTTTAACCACTTTTAGGCACTAGCATTGTAATGCAGCTATTCACATAGCTTTGACCTAACTACATTTCGGAAGTTCATTTGATCAAATATATATAAATATAGTCAAGCCTCAAAACAACGAAACGTGACCGCGGGAAATCAATAATCCCATAACACACTATCCTCCAAAATCCACTTATGAAATATCGCATAAAACAGTCCGCGGGCGCCTTTATTTATTCCTAGCAGTTCGAAGACAGAAAGGAGATCAAATAGCCTTTGTCCTCCCTCTTTACTTATTCAAACAAAATTACATATGCCTGCTTCCGAATCGCCATTGCCCGAAATTTTACGCGCAGGAGATAGTGTCATGAATATAAATCTATCGTAAAGGACACCACGGCCCTGCTACCCGAGTTTACGGCATAGCTCACTTTGCATTCTTTGTACGGCGACCCTTTATGGTCGGTTTATAGACTGAAGTACTTTTGCATAAAGCGTGTACTTCGTTGTCATGACTCTCCAGTGTCGAGCGATCAGGCTCGTAGGTTGGATCGTTATTTGTTCGTTCTTACTATCAATACTATCGTTCTTACTATCAAAAGGCATGGGACTGAATTAAACTCTGACAGGCTATCACTATGCTTCTGTATTAATTATACTAAAAATTGTAAGCAGGTGGCATATGGGGTGATTCTTGGCATACACGATTGGCTGTCTCGTGTCTGACTTAATCATGTCATGGTCATACTGTACATTTTTCTGTAAAAATTAATTTGAATTTTAAAAGAGTACCGAGAGTTTTTTCCTCCGGCTTTTTTCTCTCTCGGCCTACACTAGGGCATAGGATAAGAATATTGTAAATTCTTCCTAAAGCCGATGACAATATAGATAGTCTATCGTGACTTAGAGCTTAGCTTAGTGGTAGGTAATTATTGTAAATTTATCTTAAGGCAAGTTAGACACCTGTGTAGGATTAGCTATTCATTCAATAATCAATAGCTAATCCTTTGCCTTATATAGATCAGTTAGTAGTTTAAGTAGTTTTTAGTTAGGTACCTAGACTTTCGTTAAGCGTGTCTAATCACCTCATAGCGAAATAAATTATTTGACTTGACTTGACTTGACTTGACTATCTAAGTTGACTATCTACTTCCAGCAGAAGTTGATAAATTAAATCGCATTTGCTTATAAAAGCTACTAATCTTTTTTCAGCTCCAAGAAGGAAAAGTAGCGTGAGATGTGAAATAATTTGTAGTGTAAGTCAAAAAGTTAATATAATAAACGCTGAGTGGATGTTTAGCGCCTGCAGGGATCGCTGTTAACTATTAATCCCATTTTCTTTTGCTGGAGATAACGAAACTCATTTAAGATATCTCGCGAACGCCTTTCAGCCGTTTTGGGGTGCAGCCTTTGAGTCGACTAAGAAAACCGATGGAGTTGCAGTTCATATTAAAAACATTAAGTATTAATACGCAGGCAATCAATTTGAAAAATTAAACTATCATCCCCTAGTAGTATTTTCAAGTTTTATTGAATGTATAGACAAGAACTTAGTAGAGTTTTATTCTATAATTATAATGTAGTATATTTATCCGTGCTATGAGGTTAAAGTAAAGTAAAATTAAATTTTTCTTCAATTGTGTTTACGAGTTATTCATTAAAATAATATACTGACACTTGCACGCATAAGAAATCTTTAATTTATCGTACAATTTATTAATTGAAAACAAATAATAAGTATAGCATTTGTTTTATTATTTCCTATTCACATTGACAAAACCTGTACCAGTATCCCAACATATTATTCTTGACACTCCTGAAGATGGTCTTAGTAACTGACCGAAACTGGCCTTCGTCCTACTTTAATTCCACGTGAGTACCTAAACCGGTTATTGTCTACTTTAAATATTATTCCCTCTAGCTCAACACATTTTCTGTGCTTTATTACATTCGTATTTCGTCTAAAGAGACCAAAGGTTTCTCTTTATGTCTAATAAAATTTTCTTCAAAGTATTCTTAATTGAAAATTCAAATTTATGCATAAGCTCTGATTGTAGAGGCGCGAGCGGCGACAAGGCCGTTTACTGCCTCCGTCGGGAGGTGCCTTTCAGATTACAGGGAATTAATTAAGGATAAGAAGTTTTAAGAATATTGTATACTTTTTAAATGCATTAATAAGTCAATATAATTTTTACACTAAACCTACAAATATCATTATAATTTAAACAAACGCTCTAGTAACTTGAAATAAGATTAGGTATGTTACAAAGTTTTTACATAAACTAGCTTTTTATTTATTATACTCGAAACCTTGAGATTATTATAATAATTAAGTTGAAATGTGAAATACAATTTCGTATCTATGCAGCTTCTGCCATAAGTCTGGAACCAAACTTTTCTAACTAATCATCATCATCATGATCACAACCCTTTCAAGAGAGAAGAGAGGCAAGAGTCTCCTCTCAGAATGGGAGGGAATATGAGGGGATGAATATTTATGGGAATAAGCCTTAGTCCACCACGCTGGCCAAGTGCGGAATGGAAGACTTCATATGCCTTCATGAACACCTACACTGTGAAGAACTCTAAGGCCTGCTGCAGGTTTCCTCATGATGTGTCCTTCACCGTTATAGCAAGTGACATTTAATTTTAAACTTTTAATAATAATAATAAATAAAATAATAAATATTTTGGACATTCTCGCACACGGCCATCTGACCCCAAAGGAGGCGCGAGCATGTAATATGGGTGTCAGAGACTGATATACATGCATAGATATTTTTAAATACATACATAAACAGTGGCAAAACGCTTGTAGAATAGAAATAGAATAGATTAACAAATGTATGGGATTGACATTCGCTATCGACTAATTAGTCGTGAGCTAATGTCAATCCCATCGCTATCGACTAATTAGTCGTAAGCTAATGTCAATCCCATACATTTGTTAATCTATTCTCTTTCTATTCTACAAGCGTTTTGCCACTTGTCTAGGCCCCCAGATAATATTAACATCCAGACACAGAACAAATACAAGTGTTCGTCACACGAATATTTGTCCTGAGTGGGATTCGAAACAACGACCCCTGGCGCAACAGACAGGGTCACTACCGTGAAAATGATAATAATATACGTTTATTTCAGACATACTTATAACCATAAGTATGTCAGTAAAATGTTTAAACTAATTCCTATGTTAGTATTGTTAGTTATGTACATTTATTATACTATACGCATTTATTTACTGTAGCCCAATGTCTATCTCCAGACAGTAGTGGCGCATTGTAGAGCAGTCGAACCTCCTCACCTTAGGCTGCCGTTGTCGCTGTTGCGTAAGCACTGTATTAGAGACGCAGCTTTTTTTCGTATAGCGTAAAAGTCGCTCTTGTGTCTGACAGAACACTACAAATAAAGTGACTTTCACGTCTGCAGTGCAGTGCTAAGAGCGAATCTGCAGACTAGCCCGCCCCTGCTGCCCTAACTACCACCAACACTTTCTTGTATATTGTAGAATGAACAAAAAAAACTTTCATTCAAATATTATTTTTACTTCACATTCCAACACATAATGCATATTTTTAGTACGATAATCTCGTCTTCGTGAAGAAGGGACTAAAACTATAAGAAGAAAAACTTTTTCCAGTAGGTACTTAAAATTATTGATCTTAATACTCTCGTCTGGTTTATAACAAACTTTCTTTCTTGAAGTATTGAGAGTAAGGAGAAAACTTAAAGAGAATGAGGAACCAGTATTTCCTATATGAAGTGTTATTAATAGTATTTAGTTAAAATTAAGTATTGAATGAAAAAACTGATGTAGATTATGAAGTATCGAAGGAAGTAAATATTTTGGCGTTGTTTCGTCTGCCTATGCCAAGAGTTCAGATTGACTCTTGCAAGCTGAATTGGCATTGATTTAAAAATTAAAAATACTGTTGAATGAAGGTATGTGTCAAAATTCTACAGCAATTTCCTTCAATAAAAATTATAAAATCATATTTTATTTTTCTTTATTTCTTTCCAGACTCCCCAAAAAACAAACGGTCAATCTATATTATAAAATTGCGAAGAATCGGAAAAAAAAATTCACAAGGCCTACAAGGCTAACTTTCCTAATTCAGTAGCTAAGGCAGTAACGTCGTGTCTAGCCTTATCAAGCTTCCGGTCCGGAATAAATGTCGTCCGATTATTTATGTGCGGAAGAGGGCACATTGCGAGATTGCCTTCCGACTGTAACGCCCCAATTGAAAGATACATTTTGAACAAACTCGCTACAAGTAAAATTATCAGCAATATCATCTTCGTTCCTATGAAGATTTTTTTTGAACAAATTCACTATACTTTTTATTTCTTTGAGTAAATGTTTGACTATCCTGGACTATATTAGAGACTGTCTCCGTCTCAAACACTTAGCGTACTGTCCGCCCACCTTTATTCGAGACATTCTACTGTGAAGGCTGAGTGTAAAGTTGTTGTGAAGTTGAATAAATTAGATACCATCTCAAAGTTTTATGGACTATACAACTACCACAGATTAAACCTACATATATGGACTTCGATTAAACATATACCGTGTCTATAAGTATATAGCTATACTACTTAAACTTTGATTAGATCCCTTGTCACACAAATCAGTAGAAAATTAATCAAATTTCAGGACTGCTATATCCCCTAATAAGTATGTCGCAAGGAACTCGTTTAAACATATTTTCCCTATCCAACTTCCTTTCTAAAACTCCACATTAAATTTTAATTCGATGATTCACGACGTAATCTGTTTAGTCCTTTGCGTCGTTAATTTTTCGGGCATGTCTGTAGCAGTTAGTTATAAAAGCGAAAATAATTTCATAAAAGCGTTATATCTTTGCCGGGTCACGCAAGAGGACGCCTCAGGGAAAATTAAATTTTCTTTGGCCACGTCCACGCAGGCGACATGGGACAAGCGAGTTAACGAGTGTTCAGGATTCTTGGTAATTCTTTCATATCTCCCCGATCTCAGGATAGACGAGTTTGCTGAATCTCGCGAATAAATCGGTAAGTGGGTTATTGTTTCACGACATTTTTCTCACGAGATGTTGAATAAAGCATTGTTCTGAAACGTTTTTATTGCTAAAATTTCAATGCTTATCACTGCGACCCATAGACGTCCCACTGCTGGGCCCGGGTCTCCCCACAGACACAGCAGCGGCAGGTCTAGAGCTCCTATACTCCACCACTCTGCTCCAATGCGGATTGGTGGAAGGGTTAGTGGCCAACCCAATGTCGAATGTTCTCAAGCTACCCGAAGGTCTTCGACGAGGCTTAACGATTGTTTCCACCATCGTAAACAACCGGGACCGACGGCTTTACGTGCCCTCCAAAACACGGTAGCGTCCATGAAATTTTTCCACTAGCGGTCAGCCATTCACACACCGACCGCGCCCGTCTTTGCTTAACTCTTTCGATCACATTGAATTGACGCGAGCCATTGGGACGCTACTCAATGTTTATATAAACAGTAATTTTATTAAAGTTCACAACACAAGTAAAATTATCATTATAGCACCTAACCTATTAATGAATTTTATTTCTCTACAGAATGCTGCACCTACTTTCTAACGTTTTAAATTTAACTCAAACACATAATTACACATATTTATGAATAAAATGTATTTGTTTAAACACGCATTTGGCATATTTCAATATCTATATATATAAATAATGTAAATTAAAGGCTTTAGATCATTTTTAATTATCAACATAAACAGTCGAATGAGTTTTGTAAGTTATGTGTTTTTATATAATATCTATATATTTAAACATATTGTATATCGTTTTTATTATGACACAGAATCTCTTTAAATATAAAGAATCTCTTAAAATATAATCTGAAACCAAGGAATACAGTGGTTTCAGATTCATTATAAATAAAATTCATTATAATAAACACACTATTTACCTACATGAATAAACTTCATGTTTAACATTTAATTTTAAGACAAGTTAGTATAAAATATCATATCTAAATAAGGTATGATGTTTGTAAGTATGTACTAACGAAACGATAAATTTAAGCTTAACGTTAAACTGCCAAATAATCTACCTAGATATAACTCACTCTCTTATAAATGCCCATTTACAATGCCCATTTGCGGCCTTACATACATTATTTGAACATTAGGTATTAAAGTTCCGTCCGCAGCCCAACTCTCGAGCGAGTTTCTCCTAAAATAAAATGCCACAATGAATTTTCGTTTAATTTGAAAAGTCTATAAAACACTTTTAATGTATGTACTCATTGAAACAAACATTAAATTAAGGTAATTGTACGCGCCGACACCGCGATCGCAGCGAATGATAGCGGAGAGGAGCGGGGTGCGGGGCGGGATGCTCCTGCGCCGGACGGCGGAGCGGCTCGTCGCCAGATCGATCCGAGACGAAATCAACAGTGACACATATACGTCATACTTACATCTATTCAATTTTCACTGTAATTAATTAAAATAGTTTGCAATAAATATTGTTCTGAAGCTATCCGGAGTTTTAAAATACAAACATACGACAACAATGAAGAGAAACTAACAAGTTTTTTTGGTGACCCAACGACGTTATGTGAGGTGTTGTGATTTCAAGAGTTGAAGAACCGAGGGAAGTACAGCCCATTTCTATCCAAATACATCATATCAATCATCCATTTTATCAATCCATCATACAGCCTCACACCTTTATTATACATCAAATTGCTTCGATCCGTTCTGATTTGCGTCGATAACATATGTACCCACTCAGTTTCATTTTATTTTCACATTCGATTCATGTCATTATTATTTGCCCATTTGCAATAAGATTTACTTAAATTTCAATTAAATTCAACTTGCCGACATTAACTATCGGTTATTTTAGCAAACTGGCCGACTAGTTTCAGGAGCTGAGTAAGGCGGTGAGAATAATATCTGCGTCGGGACGCCCCGCGTCGGTGCGCCCCGTGTCGGTGCGCCGCGGCTCCGCGTGGCTGTGCTGTGCTGCGATTGCGAATACGCTCGGTTTGTACCGGGTTCGAGGTTGGTTGAATCATTGTATTAATTTTTTTTTGTACCATTTTTTTTTTATTTTATCTTTTATTCTTGTATGCGCTCACATAATGACAGACCTAAAGGAACTAGTCGCTCAAAGGGGACGTGTTAAAACACGAATAACTTTGTTTGAAAAATATTTATTACCTCTTTTTGACACTAAATTAAATAAAAGCCAGTGCAACGAATTGAGTTTAAGATTAAATAAATTTAGGTACACGGTAGGTCAAGCTACGTATATGTTTGCTATAGTATATCCATAAAGAAAACCTTGTGTGTTGTGGTGAAATAAAGACAAATATATACCTATGTATATATTTGTCTTAACTCATCTCTCATTAACTTAAAACAAAATCAGTTGTATGGTTGCAGGAAATACTTACTTGCGTATTTCCCACCCTCTCCCCTTTTCTAACCCTTCTTACTGCTAACTATCCTACTCAGACAAGTCTTTCACACCTTTGTGACGATAATCGAAACTTTTCCCACGCTTCACTAGTGTCCTGAGGCGGTTAGCTGAACATACTGAGCACACATGACCCGATAAAAACCACGCATGATTTTTTGATTTTAGCACGCATGGATATTCATGATGAGTATTTAATAATAATAAAAGCGATGAGAGCCCAGTGGCTATCGAATTCGCCTCTAACTCGAGCGATCCGAGTTTAAACCCAAGCGGCAAGCACCAATGACTTTTCAAGTTATGTGCGATTTAAGAAACTAAATGTCACTTGCTACAACGGTGAAGGACACATCTTGAGGAAACTGCATGCCTGAGAGTTCATCATAAATTTCTCGAAGGCTTGTGAAGTCCGCCAATCCGCTCTTGGCCAGCGTGGTGGACTAAGGCCTAATCCCTCCCATTCTGACTACTTCACGTGACACTTGCAGTCATCCATCCACAAACCAACTGCGATTGAGCTATGAACGTTTCACAAAACACGTTAAGTACTTTTATAAAAACCTATAAAGGTACTTAATAATATTTAAAAGCTTCAATCTAATAAAAGCCAAGCTAATAAAATTATGTTAAAAATGCACTCTGGTCGCAAAAATTACTTTTTTGTGATCTGAATATTATCAACTAAGTACTATGTACTAGCATTGTTAATAAGCATAGTAATCTAAATAATTTAATCTCTTGTATCCCTCTGATGATAGTTTGAGTAGTACCAAGGACTAAACTACTCATACATCTAAGCATTGACAAAATATGTATGCCTTCATCACACGTTACTTTACCTGTAGCTAGAATGTTCGCCCGAAGCGCAGAAGGCTGTATCTGTCCCGGGGTTGCGGGATACAGTCTTCTCGAAAATTCGGTCAATTGTGGAATAATAATAATAGTATACGCGCTGTCTCCCAGACGAAGGGACTCTGTGACAATTAATCTACCTTTTTAATCTACTGAAAAGAGGAAAACGGAATTTTGATAGGGTCCGTCCGAAGATCGATCACACAAATTTTAGGTAAATCATAGAACGTATTTTAACTTTTACGCACGCTTACCTAGAATGAAAATAAATAACTATAATACTTAGATATGTTGTTTGTAAAAAATTAATATATATGACGAACATGCTGCTATGAAAACGCCGCAGTCACGTTCAAATCGTCCTAACGCGAGTTGTTCTAAAGAGGGGAAAAGTCCCATAATGCCTTGTTTTAATTTCCAGCCGTAAATAATAATTTGGTCAATTCTCCCTATACAATTTTGGTTGCGTGTTCAAAAGTTTTCATTACAATTTTATTGTTATTTAGCCGTGTTTGTTCCTTGTTCCAGATTAGATTGGTGGTTTAAAGGAGCTGGCGCTAATGTGAGTTTCCAAATTTTCTTTTATTAATTTAACAATTGAATTTCTCTCACTCGCCAAACACTATAAATCTCGGTCTGAAATTTATAAGTGCATCAAAATGTTGGAAAACTTTTGGGTCCATTTCATCAACTGTGACGTAATGACCGAATCCCCCGGCACATAGGTTCGCCTAATGCGAAACAAAACTAGTGGATTGTGGAAGTTTTTAGAGGGGAATCCGTGTCAACGGTAAGGTAGCCCGGAACTATAAGCGTTAAGAAACTTTTATGAGGGCCCCAACCATTTAACCGCGAGTCAAGAGCTAATTCCACTAGCCGACCATCGCGCAACAACACACCTGAGACCGGCCTTTTTATTTCTCTTTCACATTCCCACCTAATTTTAGCCACCGCAGAGGCTGTGCAAGGTAAGCTGAACTTTGTCGGGCGTCATAAATTTATTTAACGGCCCGAAGGCAATAAGAGGCGGAGTGTAAAAAGAAAAATACGATACCAACGTGCCTAGCCGTTATTGCAATTAAACAGAGGAAGTAAATCTTTCAATACGAGCGGCAACCGTTCGCCTCCTGTTTCCCTTCTTAATTTATCGCTTTGTTTTAGTCAGTGCACATCACATTGACGGATTGCAAATGTGCTGGATTAAAAAAAAAATTTAAAACGAGTGTGCTTTGGACCACACGACTGAAGTAAAACTTCTGTAACTCCATTCATATGTGTAATATATATATACATGTACAAATATTTAAATTTAGTATCGGTTTTCATAAATAAATTAATATTTTTGAATAGGTAGGTAGTCATCAAAATAATCAATAAATCAATTTTATTCACTTTAAACGTACATGCGTAATTACTACTTGAATAGTTGTCTAAATGAAATATGATATTTATTGATAAGATTTATAATAAAAAAGTAGATCTTTTAAAAAATCTTATAAAAACAGGAATATTACTACACATGAAAATTGAATGAATAAATGAAAAAACTTTGATTTTCTGTAAGGTTCCTGTTGACAACATTTGAATTAAAAAATACAAGTAACAAAACATTATGCTCTAAAATTTATGTTTCATACATAGGTACTACATTTTATTCTTGTTTACAGCACGTAACAATGCGTGCATTTTTTCTCTTGCGCTTCCACTTACTAGGAGCCTCCGCAACCTCTGTTTGCCTTTTTCCAACTGGCAACCATGAATTTTCGTAATTAGTATATATAAAACTTTAATTTTGTACTAGAATTAAAAACAACAGGTGATTGTAAATAACTTGGTTGACTAGGATTTTTTGAAAATCTTTTTAAAAAATCCTAGTCAACTTATTAATTTCATCGACATTTGTTTTACGTGTCATTTAATATGTTTAATATGTAACTGTCATTGTTGCAGTTAAAAAAAGTAATCAATATGTTTTTATTACTTTTTAAATTAAAGTTTTTGCTGTATCGACTTAACTAATTAGATTAAGTCACTATATTAAAATAAGCAATAATTATCAAAATATTAATATAGTTTAAATTATTCGTCTCTTGGAACTAGAAAAATCCTTTAAAATGTTTATGTAATGAAGTGAAGCCTAATTCCTATTGTAAGTTCTCGTAGCCACTCTAGGTAACCCTAGTTTTAATTATTTCACGAGTAAAGTAGTCATTATGTCACCTTGTTATACCTACTATAATTTTCTAATATATATTATACTAGCTGACCAACTAACGTTTGCGGGGTGCAAACGTTGTTCTGCCATATGAAATGTCAAAGTGACGCGACACATAATGAAAAATATTGTTCATACAAAATACTAAAATCGTGTTTAAAAACATTTTCCAGTGGACAAAATTGTGAATCTAAGCCATTCTCGAATCCCCTTGAACACTTACAAAAAAAATTCATCAAAATCCGTCCAGCCGTTTAGGAGGAGTTCAGTGACATACACACAAGAAATATATATATTAACGATTTTCTAATAATAATATCTTCATCTTCGCATTTTTATTTATTTATGACATAGTTCAATATGTACTAAAAAAAGAGATTAAAATTGAGCTAGCCTTTGATGAGAAAAATAATGACACAATTGTCTGTGGTAAGGAAAAATGAAGGTTGTGTTAAATTCAAATTGCCTAATGGTTTGCGAGCAGGCATTTCATTTTCCATTCGAATTGTTGCGTTATTTAATGCCTTGCGCGAAAGCGACGCGAACCTTGTATTTTGTTTGCGAAGGCGAAGAAATATTAGGGAATTTCACGGGAAAAAATTATAATATTACATACACATGCGAACATTCATGATGAAGGACTTTGATATAAGAAATAAGGTAAAAGTCAGTGAACGTAAAATTAATAAGAGACGCAGCATTGTTGCGATTATTTTCTGCGTTGGTCGTTTACTACTACCTCCGAAGCACGGTAGTAATCATGAATTTTACTACTAGCAGCAGGGATAACCCATCCACAAACCAACCGCAACCGTCGTTGCTTAACTCTGTCGATCACATAAAATCGACGCAAGCCATTGGGCTATGGACGCTATCAATTAAAATGCTTAAAAGTTATATATAAGTATGTTTTTTTTTATGAATAGGTACATGCTTAAATCCATTTATGTTTTAGGAGTACTAAATGTAAGATTAATAAGAAGGTTAGAGAAAGTGTAGTGATGAAAGCGCCGCTTAGGACACGGAAAGTATTTTACGAAAAGAGCTTCACACAAACGGCGGTTATAAATCTAAGTATGTACAGTGTTTCTAGATTAGAACATGGATCTACTAGCTTAAGCGTACCTACTACTTACACTATGACTGTACGAAGAGAAGCATTTTTTAGGAAAAGGGGCTAAAAATTTGTCACTATAAATTATTAACGATTTGCTAATCATAAGTTCATGAGTAGTGGAAGAGTAGTTTGAACTTTTTAGTAGTGGCAGTGGTAGGTACGAGTGAATATGGTGGTCATGACAAAAAGTATTCATGGTCCAAGATCCCAGTGCCGCCAGACGTTACTTATTTTCTCACAAACAATTTATATGGGATAAGCTAGTGTTAGTACATACTTTGAGCGTGTGCATACTCGCTAGCTTGGGTAGACGGCCAATTCATTGGTATCAGATGCTGAAAATTGAAAATTTCAGTACCAACTTTTCTTATTTTCTCATGGCTGATTTTCACATATGTTTTAGTTAGTTATGTTACAAATTAATAATAACTATTGCCAGACACCTTCCGTCGGCCCTTACCCTTGCCAGACGCCTTAAAGATCCAGAAAAAATGATGTAAGTTTACTTATTTTCTCAAGCTTGATTTTTATGCACGACACTTGGGGAACTATTTCAACACTGTTAGTCAGCAGCCAGACCAATTGGATGGGCCAAACATCCAGCCAGACACACATGAAGTGTCGCTAGTAGTCCGGTCAATTTAGAAAATTGAAATAAAGAAAATTCCGACAGAGCCAAATCTTCGTAGAGACCTTAGGTTTACCACAAGGAATAAAGTGT
The DNA here is from genome assembly GCA_944567765.1 of Carterocephalus palaemon. Taxonomy (NCBI): domain Eukaryota; kingdom Metazoa; phylum Arthropoda; class Insecta; order Lepidoptera; family Hesperiidae; genus Carterocephalus; species Carterocephalus palaemon. Next base: position 7,366,398 of record OX155651.1, on the reverse strand, counting down.
CAAAAGTCCCAATCAGTCCCGTGCGCTTAGGGACTTATTCGGGGCCCAAGGTCAAAATTTTAGGTATTTTGGATTTTTCTCGAAAACGGTAAGTTTTATCGAAAAAGTACCTTAGAGCAAAGTTGTAGATCTTAAAATTCTCTATAAAAATGGTCTCTACGATTTTTTTTCTAAGACCCACTATTTTCCAGATATTGCGCTGGTAAGAATCATGTTCTACATAGTATGCACACATATGCCACGTATATACATATTTAGGTACTCAAACAAGCAAAAATGCCTACTCGTGTCTCTTTTATGTATACATTATACTATTCTAAGAAAATTTACTCTAAAATGACCGCCGGTCCCTTACCGAATCCCCTCTACTTGAATAACAGATATTTAACATTTGTAAAAAATACACGAAACAAAAAGCAAGTACAGCTATCTTGTCTTCCTCCAACATCGGCATCTGCTACTCAACATTTGTTTCGAGTATACTATCAAGTTCAGACATGGCAAGGCAATGAACTGAACCCTGAAGACTGGGGTTGGAAATTGATAAATAATACTTTGGAACCGATTCGAAATTTACTGCCCCCTGCTCTCCTCTCTTGTATACGTGGCATATGTGTGCATACTATGTAGAACATGATTCTTACAAGCGCAATATCTGGAAAATAGTGGGTCTTAGAGAAAAAATCATAGTAACCATTTTTATAGAGAATTTTAAGATCTACAACTTTGCTCTAAGGTACTTTTTCGATAAAACTTACCATTTTCGAGAAAAATCCAAAATACCTAAAATTTTGACCTTGGGCCCCGAATAAGTCCCTAAGCGCACGGGACTGATTGGGACTTTTGACACATTATTCCTTGAGGTAAACCTAAGGTCTCTACGAAGATTTGGCTTTGTCGGAATTTTCTTTATTTCAATTTTCTAAATTGACCGGACTACTAGCGACACTTTATGTGTGTCTGGCTGGATGTTTGGCCCATCCAATTGGTCTGGCTGCTGACTAACAGTGTTGAAATAGTTCCCCAAGTGTCGTGCATAAAAATCAAGCTTGAGAAAATAAGTAAACTTACATCATTTTTCCTGGATCTTTAAGGCGTCTGGCAAGGGTAAGCGCCGACGGAAGGTGTCTGGCAATAGTTATTATTAATTTGTAACATAACTAACTAAAACATATGTTAAAATCAGTACTGAGACTTTAATTTGTCACTCTCAATCGTACAAATAATGACCTCACGCTCTATACCTAGCGGCACTTTATATGTGTCTGGCTGGACGTTTGGCCCATCCAATTGGTCTGGCTGCTGACTAACAGTGTTGAAATAGTTCCCCAAGTGTCGTGCATAAAAATCAAGCTTGAGAAAATAAGTAAACTTACATCATTTTTTCTGGATCTTTAAGGCGTCTGGCAAGGGTAAGGGCCGACGGAAGGTGTCTGGCAATAGCTATTATTAATTTGTAACATAACTAACTAAAACATATGTGAAAATCAGCCATGAGAAAATAAGAAAAGTTGGTACTGAAATTTTCGATTTTCAGCATCTGATACCAATGAATTGGCCGTCTACCCAAGCTAGCGAGTATGCACACGCTCAAAGTATGTACTAACACTAGCTTATCCCATATAAATTGTTTGTGAGAAAATAAGTAACGTCTGGCGGCACTGGGATCTTGCTCTATCATGTGTGCACGTGCAGTATCGATTTAACGCTGCCGTTTGTCATGAATACACGAATACACCCCAATGAAAGATATTATCGGATACCTATCACGTTAGGGCTGTCAAAAAAAAAAACTCTTTCGTGACATCTATACTCAACAATGAATACTCAAAATTACTTATAGGTACTTACTGACAAATTGGTAATACCATAAAAATATTTAGTTTCATTTAGATTGGATTGACGATGGATGCGCGACGATTGATAACTTGTAGGCATGTACTTACCGTCCCTTCGTAAGTGCCTACCTTCTTGGTCCAGACTCAAAATCTGGAGATCTGCTTATTGTTGCGAGCGACAGCTAGGGTCTATTAAAGATGCCAAAGTCTGCGCAGAGCACGCGCTGGAAATCCAAATACCTTTAACCTGCTTTCACCCAAAAATATCCAAGTAACATTGACGGTATGTCTTCTACTCTAACGAATAAATATATTTTTGGTAGACTATTAAAAACACTAAGCATATTAGCACCTAATCAAGTTACTTAAAAATATTTTTACATTAAAAATATTAATAAATTTTCAATCCAGGTTTGTAACCCTAACCCTGCCAATCATATAATGGGCAATGAAATACGAACGAAGGTATATCCGTGACCTGAGAACAAACATTATTAATAAGTAAATTTCAACAAAAACGACGGCCTATCTACATTGTTGCTATCGCACTATAATAATACACCAGAAGGGGCTGGAACTACACTAAATAAAACCACAATAACAAATGTTGATGTTATCATGCCGATCGAAGCCGATTCCGAAGTTGAAAGTTTGTAGGTACTGCTCGTCTACCTTTGATTATTTATTTGAAATACAGAGTAAATTAAATTTCTTTCACTAGCTTAAAAAAAACTTGTAATTACTGTAGGTACACATACGTATATTTATTTGTTACTAAGTAGGTACATATTTCTTATTTGGGTTAAATTATCTGATCCCTGATCCAAATTGCCAAGAACATCACAAATAAACTTCTCTGGTTCAAATTATATATGGATCATTTACCTCCCTCCAAGATTTATCTGAAATGCTTGTTACCATTACTTTGGTCAATTAACCTGTACAACTGAAAATGACGTAATGCAAGCGGAAAAACAAATTTTATCGATGACTAGTGGACGCCCGCAGCTTCGCTCGCGTAGAATTAGACCCATTAACGACGTCTGTCCGCGTTCGGGTTGCCCACTTGACTTCAAAAACGGCAAAGTTTCATACTAACTTTGCACCCCCGTTTTACCCCCTTAGGGGGTGAATTTTCAAAAATCCTTTCTTAGTGCTTCCCTACGTTATAAAAGGAACCCCTGTGCAAAATTTCAAGTTTCTAGCTCTCATAGTTTAGGCCCTGCGTTGATATGTCAGTCAGTCAGTCAGTCAGTCAGTCACCTTCTCCTTTTATATATATAGATAACATATGTAAGAACTTTCTGGAGGCATAAAGGTAAGTTTTATTTGAAGATTACTTTGTTAATAATTTAAACAAAGTAAGCTTCAAATAAAACTTCATCAGATTTTGTACGCTAGTCTACAAACATAACAATCAAAACAAATAGTTATTTTCATGTTACGGACATGAAAATAATAATTTATTGTGATACTACTGCACGAGATGAAAAAAATAAACTTCGTTTTAATAACTTGCTTCTAAGCTTAGTGTTATTAATATGCTAACTAATTGGGAACTTTTAATAACGCTTTAATAAATAACAAAATTAAAAACAAAAGCATTAAAAGCTCTAAAAGGCGAGTTATTAAAGTGCTCTATTGAATAGGTGTTTAAAAACGGCGTTTTCAAAGCTTTAAAGTCTTTTGCTTAAATTTAGTCAGACTAAAAGTTTACATTAATAACCTATATTTTGGCTTTTATGTTTATTTGCACTTTGGACCTCTGAAGCCCCGCGCCGCCATGCCATTATCGTAAACATCTTTACATAAAACATCACTTTGAAGTTACTATAATTTGTCCAAAAGTTTTAAATTGCAACCCTAAATAATAATATACAGAATTCGTAACACATAGTTACGTGTTCTGTAAGTAGAGCGTAAATCATTATTAAGACTTTAATCAAATTTTATTTTATGAATTGCTTGCAACACCCCTCATCCGCTGTCGCCTGTGACAGATTTTGAACAAGACACAAATAGGGACTAGGATTATTAGTCCAGTTATCAGAGAGTTAATAAGAATAATTATTTGGTCAGTTCGTTAGTGGTACACCGACTGTTAGTGATTGTTGGTCTTGTTAATTAGGTGCATTTTATCAAAGCAATAATCAATGTTAATTATGTATGTTTGTATTAATTAACTTATTAAACATGCTTATTTCCGTCCCCTTTTTCACATGAATTAGAATTGCAACATTTTTTTATGGTTACCGTCCTCCTAAAAGACATTACTAAACGAACTTTACCATTTGAATTTCACGCCATATAACGTATTATGGGGATAAAAATTATTCAAGGCAATACAAGATTTTCATTTTAGTTAACAAAACAGTTCAATTTAAATCCATTTCATTAATAAAGCATGATTGAGATGCGAACATTCAAACAGCATTACAAACAGCATTACAATATTACCACAGCATATAAACCTACTAGTGGATGCCCGCAGCTTCGCTCGCGTAGAATTAGACCCATTAACGACGTCTGCCCGCGTTCGGGTTGCCCATTTGACTGCAAAAACGGCAAAGTTTCATACTAACTTTGCACCCCCGTTTTACCCCCTTAGGGTGTGAATTTTCAAAAATCCTTTCTTAGTGCTCCCCTACGTTATAAAAGGAACCCCTGTGCAAAATTTCAAGTTTCTAACCCTTATAGTTTAGGCCCTGCGTTGATATGTCAGTCAGTCAGTCAGTCAGTCAGTCAGTCACCTTCTCCTTTTATATATACAGATATAAACCTATGTAGAATCATGGGTAAGATAATACATCAGCAGCGCCGTTAAGCACCATAGGTGATCACGTAAATGACGGCATAAAATCCATCCATCGGTCCACGTTTCCGTCTGGTAGTAACCCTCATTACAATCTGCTTAATGCACTAATGTGTGGTAAGACATTGACATTCCGCGCACACCGCCGCTGATCCAATCTGCGATGAGCCCGGTTATTGAATCAGTTGGGTAAACATCCCACACCCGCGCTCCAGAGCAGGATTTGCATATTTGCACGTGAAAATTATTATTGGTCTGCGCATCGGTGCAAGGATGTGCTTTTTTAACTAGTTTGAAAATAAAATCTAAACAATTGACTGGGTATTCTAGTGTGTGCCGTTGTTTATATGATTTACTTGTAAACTGTTTTCATCCAATATTAATCTATACTTCTATACTAATATTATAAAGAGGAAAGATTTGATTATTTGTTTGTTTGTTTGCATCGAATAGGCTTCAAAACTACTGAACCGATTTGAAAAATTCTTTCACTATTGGAAAGCTACACTATCCCCGGGTGACATAGGCTAAATTTTATTTTGGAAAAAAATAGGGTTCCGTAAGATATTTGGGTTTTTCGGACACAGGGTGTAAAAAATCAACCAGAAAAGTTACTTATTTTGCGTACGCTGCCTAAACTATAAAAGATAGAACCATAAAATGTTCTAATTAATTGTAGATCTTATAAATATCTATAAAAAAGTCCGCGACACACTATACCTATGTCGAGTGAGGTACAACAACCATTTTTTTATCTTGAATTTTTTTTGGACTACATTTACAGTTTATGTAGATAATAAATATTTGGTCTTTGAATGATTAAAATTGGACGTTTGGTTTTGAAATGTCTGTCTGTCTGTCTGTCTGTCTGTTTCGCTTTCACGCCAAAACTACTGAACCGATCTAAATGAAATTTGGTACACAGTCTAGACTCTAGACTCTAGAGCCTGACAAAGGACATAGACACTTTTTAATTGGAAAAAAGTGTTGTAATGGGTTGAAAAGGGAGATGAAAGGTTGTATGAAAGTATTGTCATTTTCAGAACTAGAAGCATAAAACTTAAATTTTAGGCTGTTGATAAGGTATAATCCTTACTAATCCTATCCTACTAATATTATAAAGGGGAAAGTTTGTAAGTATGTATGTATGTATGTATGGATGGATGTGTGTTACTTTTTCACGTAAAAAGTACTGAATGGATTTTAATGAAACTTTACATTAATATATAGCTTATACATCAGAATAACACACAGGCTCAAATTTATAAAGATATTGTGTGAATTGTCCAAAATATGACGATAAGTGTCAAGTAGGTAAGTAGGAAAAAATCTACCATCTGCGAGCTATTCTGGCGTGCGCTGCCAAAACTACTGGACCGATTTCAAAAATTCTTTCACTATTAGAAAGCTGCATCTTCACTGAGTGACATAGGCTATATAATATTACTAGGCGTAAACGAAACTATTGTTATAATCTATTAAGGTAAAATAAAGTCGTGTTAAATTTTTATTTTTTTAGTAACCTGACGCAAATAGGGTTTATGTGGGTGTATTATAATTTTGATTTTTACATAAAATACCCGTGCGAAGCCGGGGCGGACCACTAGTTCTTAATATTTTTTATACACTCACGCAGAAATTTATTTAATTTTACATCCATGACCCAAGTTCGAGCAAAATAAAGGTTTGTCCTTGCCCGCGGTTCGGTCGTTAGGGTAACATAAAATAATTCTTATAGAACTGCAACTGAAAACAATTTTCAATACTCTATTTGAATTTTATCATAAACTTTGGTTAGCCTTACAAATTTTGCAACGCCCTCAGCTGCGAGGTATTACAAACCTTAGGGTTTCTCAGTAGCGAGGAGAAGCATAATCCCTAAAGTATATAGAAGCAATGTAGCCAAGTAATTAACAAACATTTTTTTAACAACATGAGAATGACTTTATGATCACCCGTCAAATCCATTCACTTATCAGGATTTTTTTATTTTATTTATTAATATATTGGTGTATACACAACAATACACTAGTATTAAATGTATGTATGTATGTGCTTTGAGACCTTCTAGGCCTCATAAAGCCTCAGTGTCCATTGTCTTATTTTCCATCAGCAGAGAGTCCATAATAACTTCCCTTAATCAATCCACTCCTTCAGATGCTTTACTGGTTGTCTTCTGGTAGGCGACTAATACTCCGTTTCAAATTCAATTTTATCATTTTAAATATCCAAATTTCTACTATCGTATTATCAACTCCAGGAATTTTCTTACCCATTATTAACACAACTGTAAGAAACGTGAAATTCCATTTGAAAATTCCTATACTAGAGAACCCCGGATAAATTGTAACACTCACTATGAGACATACCTACTAATGATAATCGAATACAGCGAGGAGCATTGACATTCCGCAGACAAGCCACGCTCATTCGCTTCGCAATGAGGTCGGTTATTGAATCAATCGGATAAACATCCCCGCACCCCCGAGACGGATTTGCATTTCTATGGGCACATAAAAATATCTTTCCAATGCAGTTTAAAAAAAGTGATAAAAAAAAAATCGTAGTAATAGTTATATTTTATAACTATTTCTTGTTCTAGTTCTCTTTCGGTTCTAAGGTGGGTATTTAGAGGGTTATTTATACACATATATTTATACCACAGACATAGCTGCGGGAGGACTAGAGCATACTCCACCACGCTGCTCCAATGCGGATTGGTGGAGGATATTTATTTTTAGTCTAGACAAAGTAAGTAAAACAATACCATAATTGATTTATAATTTTTGTTAATATGAAACCTACTTTACTTTGCTTTTGTACCTACCTATTTAAAGAAGAATGGAGGAGAAAGTCATAATTTGAGATAAGTCCAAACATGAATCTAACAAATCAATATGTTACGATTACATCACCCAAACACATAAATTAATATTATATTAAACGGAGCATCATCATCAACTCTTCACACGTATCATTTATAGCTCCGCTCCCTGCTCGCGGGACGCTACATCAAACTGATAAGGCAAGGGTGGATGTATGCCATCCAGGTACGTAAGAGGGGGGTAGTTTGGCGGGGGCAGGAAAACCAACGTGATTAATGGATTTCGAGCGGTGCGATAATGATAATGACCCTCTGTCTGCAACTGCATCATCGCAGTCAATGTGAAATCTAGCGGTCCACTTTTGCAGTTGCTTACAAACGCGACGAGGGCGCGTGTTAAGTTCCTTATGTAGATGCCTCTATTCATTAGTGCGGTAATTGAGGTATCAAAAGCGATGACACAATTGAAATGCTTACTCGTATTGGGGGGTTATTAAGGAAACATAGTTCAGTGTCTACTAAAGGTTAGGCAATGCATGCCCTTCAATTGGTTTTGAGTCAGTATCCTCACTACATTTTATAACATTACCAAGGCTCGGTACCAATAAACGGTTTTTTATAGACAAAAATCAACTATTTAGCTGAATGAGAGTAAAACAATAATAACACAGTAAATATTCTGGTTAAGATATAATAATTAGTCTTTCTTATTCGCCCGAGGGCAATAAATAGGTATATTTTTACTAGGAAGTTTAATCATAAATCTGTTACGAGTAAAAATTATATTTAACTAACCAGTGACTAAAGCATTCTAAATTATTTTTATTAACGCGTATGAGTAAGACAGTATACTATGTATAATATACCTACCTGTATATTACAGACTAGTGGTCCGCCCCGGCTTCGCACGGGTATTTTATATAAAAATCAAAATTAACACACACATAAACTTTATTTGCGTCAGGTTACTAAAAAAATAAAAATTTAACACGACTTTATTTTACATATATAGATTATCACAATAGTTTCGTTTACGCCTAGTAATATTATATAGCCTATGTCACTCAGTGAAGATGCAGCTTTCTAATGGTGAAAGAATTTTTGAAATCGGTCTAGTAGTTTTGGCAGCGCACGCCAGAATAGCTCGCAGATGGTAGATTTTTTCCTACTTACCTACTTGACACTTATCGTCATATTTTGGACAATTCACACAATATCTTTATAAATTTTAGCCTGTGTGTTATTCTGATGTATAAGCTATATTATTGTAAAGTTTCATTAAAATCCATTCAGTACTTTTTACGTGAAAAAGTAACACACATCCATCCATCCATACATACATACTTACAAACTTTCCCCTTTATAATATTAGTAGGATAGGATTAGATAGGATTATACCTTATCAACAGCCTAAAATTTAAGTTTTATGCTTCTAGTTCTGAAAATGACAATACTTTCATACAACCTTTCATCGCCCTTTTCAACCCATTACAACACTTTTTTCCAATTAAAAAGTGTCTAGGTATGTCCTTTGTCAGGCTCTAGCTAGACTGTGTACCAAATTTCATTTAAATCGGTTCAGTAGTTTTGCCGTGAAAGCGAGACAGACAAACAGACAGACACTTCAAAACCAAACGTCCAATTTTAATCATTCAAAGACCAAATATTATCTACATAAACTGTAAATGTAGTCCGCAAAAAATTCAAGATAAAAAAATGGTTGTTGTGCCTCACTCGACATAGATAGGTATTGTGTGTCGCGGACTTTTTTATAGATATTTATAAGATTTACAATTAATTAGAACATTTTATGGTTCTATCTTTTATAGTTTAGGCAGCGTACGCAAAATAAGTAACTTTTCTGGTTGATTTTTTACACCTTGTGTCCGAAAAACCCAAATATCTTACGGAACCCTATTTTTTTCCAAAATAAAATTTAGCCTATGTCACCCGGGGATAGTGTAGCTTTCCAACAGTGAAAGAATTTTTCAAATCGGTTCAGTAGTTTTGAAGCCTATTCGATGCAAACAAACAAACAAACAAACAATCAAATCTTTCCTCTTTATAATATTAGTATAGATAAATAATGAAAGCTACTCTTATTAATATATGGGAAATGTGCGTGTGTTTGTATGTTTGTCCTTCTTCTCCATCTCAACAGAATGATGGATTGACGTGATTTTTTGCATAGATGTACCTAGTGTATGCCTGAAGATTGACACAGGTTATTTTTGTTCCCGTGGTAATAGAAAATAAAAAATAAAAAATAATAATAATCATTAAAAATAAATAATAATCATTCCAATTTAGTCAATAATTATCATTCAATCCTTTTTTAATAGATAGATAGTCTCGGATTGTGGGTGAAGCTGGATTCCGATTAGTGGTTATCTTTTGTGTAGCTGTAGATTCTATACTATATATTTTAAAATATCCTTGGATGGCCTCTACCATCCTGATCATTTGCACGTAAAACGGTTAGACGCAGGCGGAGCCGCGGGGAAAGTTGGTAAAAAATAGTTTGAGTTGCAAAAGACAGCAGGGTTTGACATTCAGTAAAGTTACTATCTCAATGCAACTATGCCCTCATAAAATAAAGCTGGTCTATGCAAAGTAGGGCCTTTAAATTGTCACAAATTTTATCAAATCTCTGCCACGAGACATTACTATTCAGGATGCGATACTAGAAGACGGTCTTTTTCTTGTTCTTTCAACGCTGATTCAATATTAGTTCTTTTTTTAACTTTTTGACTTCATTTACGACAAGGATAATATTACGTTAACATTAACTAGTAATATTTCGTTAACGAATCGACCATTTTGAATATTATAGTGGTAACCCTAATCGTATATGTAGTTTCTTAGATCCAGTCGACCAAATAAAACTCAAAATAATCATAGTGTGTCTTTTAATAAATTGTTCGTGACTATATTGGCAACACTGCTTTTATTAGGTTCGTTTATTCAAACAATATCCTGTAACATAATGCTTCTCCCTTGGTGTTTGTTTTTATGAATTGCTGTGTACATAGCAATTGGCGTTCTACAGATAAACGTAATTTATGGCTTAAATTTCAGGTATCCAACACGCGCTACGGTCTATTTCCAAGCAATTTTCCTTAGTTTGAACGAAAGCTCTAATTTTAAATCTAGATACGGGCAATCATCATTCATCACACCAATGAAACAATGTACTGAAATTATTTAGCTATAAACAAATTTTGTTATATCTCTCTCATTATCTTTGTAGCACATTAGCGCGATACCTTTTTCAGAAAGCCTGCATTGAAAGACAAATTTCATGCCTGAAGTAAATCAAAATATGACTATATGCTGATACTCGCCTATTGTAAATTTATAGAACTTATGGTCATTTTGCGTAGTGTCTAGAAAGTATTTGGTAATGGATACGTTGCAGTAAATTTATGAAACCGGGTTAAACTTTAACTGCCTAATATCTCACTATATTTCCATGAGTCATTTCTACGCAAGTAATTAAAACCGGAATGTATTTTTAAGTTTCTTTCTTATACATATTAAAAAAGATTATGAATGGAAAGGAAAATATATTTATTACTATCGCTATGATTAAAGCACGGTTTAGAATATAAAAAATGAGTGTACTTTAGACCACACAGCTGAAGTAAAACTTTTTCTATCTATTCCGTTAAGCAATAAGGATAAACCAACAAATAAAAAAAAAACAACAAATTTATTAGTACGGATTGCATTGTCATCCTAACCTACAGCAATGCAGCTGCAGTTAATTGCGATGATCGTTCCAAAATAATCCTTTTCTTGTTACGCTGCAACCTCCACAAACGAACGGAGGTACGTTTCAGTGTAACATGTCGTCATTAGTCACAGCTATTTAGCAGTTAGTGGCGCCGATTTATCAATGCGACATTTATTTTCAGTTAATCGTGTTTGGATACTGCCTGAGTCAGCTGCGCCGGCTCGTTGCATGTTGCCGCGTATTATTTCGGATACAGACAGTCCGAGACTGGTTCATTAACCTTTTGATTGTGGTAAAGGTGAAGCTTGTAGAAAAAAAATCTAGGAAAATATCGCCGGTATACTTATCAGAAAACTAATTAAATTAAAAAAATATATTCTTTCCATATTTCATCCTCACAACCTTCTCATTGACTAAATTGTTAGTTAGTAGCGTCCATAGCCCAATGGCTCGAGTCGATTCAATGCGATCGAAAGAGTTAAGCAACGACGGGCGCGGTCGGTTTGTGGATGGGTGATCGCTAGTGGCAATATTTCATGGACGCTACCGTGCTTCGGAGGGCACGTAAAGCCGTCGGTCCCGGTTGTTTTCAATGCTGGAAACAGTCGCTAAGCCTTGTCGAAGACCTTTCGATGGCTTGAGAACATTCGATACTGGGTTGGCCACTAACCCCTCCACCAATCCGCATTGGAGCAGCGTGGTGGAGTATGCTCCAGACCTCCCGCAGCAGTGTCTGTGGGGGAGACCCGTGCCCAGCAGCGGGACGTCTATGGGTCGCAGCGAAATTGTTAGTAACTCGAAATGGGAAGGATAACTAAGTCCATTACCTGAAAGTGAGCATACGTCAGACATGTTCAGCACCGCATGCTGATAAGTATATCGACAATCGAAATCGCTGCTCGCATGCGATCACAATGCCATGCCTAAGCAGTCTCTACCGTTACTGCATGTATGCGGAATTTAGCGGGCCCTACCAAAAATGAGCCAAAAGTGATAAGGAATACACATTCTTCAAACTGAATTACTGGTACGTTACACGTTGCTGTACAACAAATAATTAATAAAACCGAGATTACATAAATAGACATTATTGTTTGACGCCGGAGAAAAACATTGTTATTACGTCAGTAAAGTACCTACTATAGGCCTTGTACAGTTGTAAGTATCAAACAACCCATTAAGGGGTTGTAGACAATCAGTAAAGTGATCAGTGATCCCATTACTAAGTTAATTCGTCTATATATCGCTTGTAATAGGCAAGTTTTCATATTAGGCGTCGTCGTCGACTTTATGGTCGGTTTGCATGCGATACTGACGTTGCGATACGTTACTCGGATTGATTCGCGTTCAATGGTTTCTATTGCGATGGAAATATTTATCCTTAATTGATAAACAAATCCAGGAAATCTTGGGTAAAGTCAGATGTTCAAGGGACAAGTTCAACATTTATAACACAACATAATTTAGCCTGGAGAGTATTTAGGATACTTTTTATCCCAGAAAATTGCAAGGTTATCGAGAAATGGACAAACACTGTAATAATCGTTCGATAGTTAATCGAAGTAAGTAAGTATCTATGGAGTAGCTAGCTAATATATTTTAAAGCTTTTAATGGCGGATAATATATATGTAAGTTATAATAAATGCGATGGAGCCGGAGGTAAAGCTAGTACAACAAAATTAATCCATCGCTTTTTTATAAATAATTTATAAACAAATTATGTGAGGATAAGCAGTAAAACCAGTTGGTAAATTATGATTTGTTGTAAATCTATCTATACTATAAATATACACATATCTATATATATAAAAGGAGAAGGTGACTGACTGACTGACTGACTGACTGACTGACTGACATATCAACGCAGGGCCTAAACTATAAGGGCTAGAAACTTGAAATTTTGCACAGGGGTTCCTTTTATAACGTAGGGGAGCACTAAGAAAGGATTTTTGAAAATTCACCCCCTAAGGGGGCAAAACGGGGGTGCAAAGTTACTATGAAACTTTGCCGTTTTTGAAGTCAAGTGGGCAACCCGAACGCGGGCAGACGTCGTTAATGGGTCTAATTCTACGCGAGCGAAGCTGCGGGGCGTCCACTAGTATATAAATAAATATCTAAATAAATATCTTGGACATTCTCACACACGGCCATCTGACCCCAAAGTAGGCGCGAGCCTGTGTTATGGGTGTCAGAGACTGATATACGAGGGGCGGCTGATAATTCCGCGGCCTGAAGTACTTAATGAAAGGAAAATTGGGTTATATAATTTTTATTTTTCAATATAATCACCCTCAAGTGAAATGCATTTTTCACATCTAGCATATAATGCTTTTAAGCCGTTGAAAAAATATTCCTTGTCTTGCTCGTTAAAATGACTTTCTACAGCCGCCATCATCTCACTATCGTCGGAAAATCTTCGGCCCCTTAACTCCTTTTTTAATTTTGAAAAAAGAAAAAAGTCACTAGGTGCCAGGTCTGGACTATATGGTGGGTGGTCAATTTCTGAAAATCCTGTGTCTTTAAGGGCCTGGCGTGCAACCCGAGAGGTGTGAACTGGCGCATTGTCTTGCAAAAACAGCACACCGCGCGCCAACTTTCCACGTCTCTTCTCCACCACAGCCTCCCGTGCCTGAGCCAATAAATTAGCATAATATTGTCCATTCATTGTAGTTCCCTTAGGTAAATAGTCAATTAATAAAATTCCCTCGCTATCCCAAAAAATGGTCGCCAAATTTTAGACGCCGACTTTTCCACTTTGAATTTCTTCGGCGCCCTTTCCCCTTTTTTTATCCATTGCATCGACTCTTTTTTGATTCTGGATCATACTGACGTATCCATGTTTCGTCAACGGTTACTATTCTGTGACAAATTTCATCCAAATTATCCTTGGCCAACTCTAAAAACTCGTTACAAGTCGCGAGTCGTCGCTGCTTGTCGAGCGGAGTGAGCATTCGCGGTACCCAACGCGCACAAATTTTTTTCATATGCAAATGTTGATGCAAAATTTCTCCGATTCTTTCTTTACTAATCTGTAACTCCTCTGCTATTTGCCACAATTTAATTCTTCGATCGCCCAGTACTAATTTCTCTACTTTTTGAATATTTTCCGAAGTCACTACCGTTACAGGTCGACCCGGTCGGGGGTCGTCTTCACAGGACTCTCGTCCCTGTTGAAATAACCGAACCCACTTTTTGACCATCGTATAAGAAGGTCCAGATTCCCCAAGTACCGATGACATTTCTTCAAAAATGCTTTCGGCGTATTTCCTTTCTTAACGAGGAACTTAATCACAGCGCGATGCTCGAAATTACGCGAATTGTCAAGTTCGGTCGACATGGCGATGTTCGTTGTTAGATAGATTAACTATTAATGAACATAACAATTTAATTTATGGCTATATATACTGCTAGTGAGTGCTGCTACTAGTGACATTAGTAATGAGGTGATTAGTCATCGCTAAGTACCTTAGGCCGCGGAATTATCAGCCGCCCCTCGTACATACATAGATATTTTTAAATACATACTTAAATAGATAATATTGACATCCAGACACAGAACAAATACAAGTGTTCGTCACACGAATATTTGTCCTGAGTGGGATTCGAACCCACGACCTTTGGCGCAACAGACAGGGTCACTACCGATTGCGCCAACGGGCCTGTCAATAAATTATTGCTTCAATTTACAATTACAAATAATAAACATACGCTCTACTGGACTTTGTGGTCTTGTACTTTTTATATCACTCATCTTGAGAAAAGTGTACCAAAACGATAACCACTAAACAAAACTCTAACTAAGATCAAACGAATAGTTAAAATATTAGGACCTTCCAGATTTGTAAACCTATAAATTATTATTATTTTCCTACCAATTAAAGTTACTGCTTGCTGTTGTGATATCAAGAGCAAGTTTTCAAATTAAGCGTCATTGTTAACTTTATGCGTGGTTTGCATGCAAAAACTCGACACGTGCATCAGGATAACTGGGTAACTTTAGCAACGTTGTATTTATTTTCAATGAGTTTTAGGTTGGGTTGTATCACAGTAATAATTAATGTTTAATTTGATAATAATAATAAAGGTAATTTTAAAAGCTTTTATTTAACTTCACTCGTATGTATGTATGTATGTATGTATTTTAACGTTAGTTTTTGCGTTTGACAACGTCGGCGTAAAACTCAACGACCGTCTGACAGTAAGTAACGTAATCTTTAACATTAACCAGCCGAGATTAGACTGTTATTGTTAGCGTCCAATTATGACGTCATTTTGACAATTTTCAGATGGTACAACCCATTTTTGACGTAGACCGTACTCAACTCAACCTAAATGTACTTTGGCAATAATTAATCCATACTAATATTATAAATGTGAAAGTGTGTTTGTTTGTTTGTTTGTCCGGCTTTCACATCGCAACGAAGCTATTATATGGTATGGTTTTTGTATATGGAGATAGTGAGGAGGGTGGAGAGTGACGTAGGCTACTTTTTACCGCGGTAAAACATCCCCGTGGGAAGATATCGATGTTTTGTTATTTGCTAGATATTTAGTTCCGGAAGTTGATAATAGATGGCGTACCTTACGTAGGTACCCTTTATCTGCGTTCAGCATTACCTCTGGTTCCTTTAAGTATCTTTAACTGTCATTATTCATCCACCACAAATATGATAAACAACTCATTGTTAATTCCCTTTGACCACGCGGGCGGAGCCGCGGGTAAAAGCTAGTATGTACTAAATTTTATCATGTATCTGAAAGACGTTGTAATAGAAATCTTCATAAAAAACATTAAATACAGTTTGAATGCACTCAAACAAAAATCACTTAATTTAATCACAAATCAACAACTGTTTCCCTCCCTAAGCATACGCCTACTTATTTGCGATGCCCAGCTAGGGTAACACAACACACAGCCAGTATCCATTCATCACTTCAGCTCTTCATATCCCCAGTCGCCCGTGCTTAGTTAGCCTAACAGACTGATGTACGTAGCAGGCTCGATAAATTAAATTGCATTGACCACACGAGCTATATTTTGATAATGGCTAAATAATCGAAAACGAACGGTTACCGGCCACAGGGCGCTAGGGAAACCTAATAGGTCTAATTTAAAACAGACACGTTGAACGAATGCGCTTGAACCTATTTACTCGGGGGAAGATTAAGCTTATTTAATTATTTCATTTACTTTCCCAGGTTTGTATATATTTTAGAGATAACTTTAAACTCAATGACCAGAGACAAATAGATTTGCAAAACAGATGCGTTTATCTTACCTCTATGCCTCAGATTATTTACCGCTGGATTCAGAGGGCACAGGATCGGGAGGAGTGGTGTTGATTGAGGTAGGCCTATATCCAGCAGTGGACCTCGAGAGGCTGATGGATGGATAATGATGATTAATGAGAAGTCTCAAAACCAAAGCCTGATAATATACTGAAGAAAAAGGAAATTTATACAAAATACAGAAATAATATCTTGATTAACTGCAGACCCCTTTTCATTTGAATACCCAAAGTTTGAATTTCTGATAGTAAAACTGCAATCCATACTAATATTATAAATGTGAAAGTGTGTTTGTTTGTTTGTTTGTCCGGCTTTCACATCGCAACGAAGCTATTATATGGTATGGTTTTTGTATATGGAGATAGTGAGGAGGGTGGAGAGTGACGTAGGCTACTTTTTACCGCGGTAAAACATCCCCGTGGGAAGATATCGATGTTTTGTTATTTGCTAGATATTTAGTTCCGGAAGTTGATAATAGATGGCGTACCTTACGTAGGTACCCTTTATCTGCGTTCAGCATTACCTCTGGTTCCTTTAAGTATCTTTAACTGTCATTATTCATCCACCACAAATATGATAAACAACTCATTGTTAATTCCCTTTGACCACGCGGGCGGAGCCGCGGGTAAAAGCTAGTAAATGAATAGTACGGAAGAATCACGAGGATCCAAGCAAACATCGTGGTAGTGTAATGAACATAGAGAACAAAGTACGAGTATGTGCTCGCAGTTAACGATCAAATAAAGAAAAGAGCAAACCCCTTAAGTAAATCAATGTGTAGTGCAAATATCGCGAGTCGCGAATCGATTGCGCGGACCGGGACAACCCCTTATCTCGGCGGTGCGCACGTGTGAACCCCGTTCAATTTTAATTTCATGCTCAAACAATGACGCTATCGAGCCGGCTATTATTATGTATCGTCGAGGGTTGAGTTCATCTAAATCCGGCAGATAAGCCCCGAGCTCTTTGTCGTCGTCGATCCTGATGGCTAATTCGAGAACATTCGGTATACGTTTGAGACTTCTGGCTCGCTCAACGGCCACTTTTAATTTGTCATTAGAATATCGGGTTGTTTATACGACGGCACCCTGTTATCTCATTCCCTTGTTCCCTTTATCTCTCCTGGGCTTTAATATATTAAATTAAATAGTCTGCCGTTGGTCGTGATTGGGCTTTATCAATATGAAAATAAATTGGATATCTTGAATTTGCTTTGTAATGGCACACACGGTAGGTACTTGTGATACTTTTTTATAATTGATTATTTGTTGATAAATGAAATGCACTTCATTTCATTAAAGTAAAAACATACATATACACAAGTTTTTTGTTTTACATATTATATTTTAAGACATTTTTCTAATTTACACGTAAATAGCCCTTCTCGTTTTAATTGGCTGAAACAGAATAACCCTGTAACCGATAACACTGCCCTGATGTCTGCGGATAGGCATTGGTACCTCGCCCCACCGTGCATTAAATCATCGCACGTGCTTCCCGGACCGTCGATGATTTCCCAAATTCCCTACGAATCGCATCATCGGCCATCGCTAAACCCCTACGTCTGTTTTTATCAAAACACTTAACGATTTAATGTGTTCGCTGAACTCCCCTCTCCATATATTCGATAGATGCACCGCTGCATGTAGATTATACTTGTTGTTTGCACTTCGTTGAGTAAGAGAAACTACAGAACGCGTTTATTTTACATTCTTATCTCCTATCACTTTGCAAACTGAAATGCAGTTGTAAGTTGCTAGTTTATATAGCCTTTGGAAAAGTTTATATTTCTATGCAGAACATACGTTGTATAATGTTAAGTCAAGTATATTTAAACTAGCCGCTGTAATCTTTACTAGGAACGTTTTCTTTACCCAAATTCTATTCTATTGTAATAAAAATTTAAAAAACACACTAGCTAGGGAAAAGGCATATATCTAAAGACTAGGTGGATCTATTACTTCTAAAATAGTGGATAGTTTATGTTCGAAATTTAAATAATTCTACAATAGTGATATAATAATAAAATGGTACTCTGCTGAAACGGTTTTTTTTAATTCAAGGCCGTAAAGTGTGTGATACTTTGAGTATTTTATTCGAATATTATTAAAATAATTTCGCACATGTATGTATGTATGTACTTATGAGAAAAGATTTTTACAAAGTCTGCATAACTAAATTGTGTTTGATTTCAATTAACTGTCCAGACAGCGGGTAGACAGATGGTTCGGGAAATTCTGAATTCATTTTCGACTCATATTATAAAAAGATCAGCTACAATATGTTCAATATTCATAATGCGATTAAAATATTCTTTTATTGTATTTTTTTCTTTGATACATACGAGTATGTAATATTTTTTGCTTTCATGATATTTACAGATTAATTTGGTAAATAATAGATACTATGAGAAACTAATTTAGTGACATATTATAACCTTCATGAATCTTATACCTACACCGTATATTCGTTGCGATTTTTTCATAAAGATTAGTAGTTACACGTCCGTTGGTAAGTTGTAATAGAGGAAGTTGTAATAAGAAAAGTTGTAATAGACCGTTTGAAAGTCGGATCCTCGGAATTATATCAGGCTAATGAACTCAAACGTAGTGCCTACGGAGTAATCATTGCATGCATTCTACGTAACAACTTTACTCGTAGCCGTGGAAAGTGTTTCACTGAAGAGACGAGTGAGGTAAACACTAAGCTGAAATAAATACTTGGAAATATGTCAACCGTTTTATATAGGGACTCATATTTTGGAGATTGGTACAGTTTATTATTAATTTAGTCGTGTATTGTCCCACTAGGAATAGCTTCAATTGTAATTCATTTCTATTTGGTTTTTGTGCTTGGATAGCAGTAGTTAAAGCCACTCGAAGGGAACAGTCAGTATTATATTACTGTATTGTATATTGCGGTACATTTAATTATTTGTAGTGTACAAATAAAGAGTATTTGTTGTAGTTATTTTCATATGAGCTAAAAGAAACTGTCGCTCATGGCTAATAGTTCAATCTTCTATTGTAAAACACGTTCCTTAAGCCCACTTTATCCTTGCCCATTTCACCATGGGCTCCTTTTGACCCTTCCGTGTAAGGCAATAAACCTTATTGCAGGTAATAAACATTTTCCGCAGGCTTGAGCATTACGACTTTCAAGTAGGTACTACTATTTTTTATTATTTTAAGCGAATTAAAACAAATTCAAAATGTAGGTACCTATAGGTATTCATGTATGTATGTTTCAAAGCCGAGTGGCGAAATTTGTAAACGTATTTTGTGATGCAGCCGCTATGTGAGCGACAACTGAACATTTGAAGACTGAATAACACAAAATAATATGGAAATCCAGTTAGCCAGTGTTGAAAGCACTCGTACCATGAGTGGTTTTGGCGTTGATGATAACAAATTCTCTTATTTGTACCTAACAGGAATGTGTTTATTATAAACAATATACTACACATAATTTACGTTGAAAATAAATTCAGAGAAATGGTTACAAAATACATTTAAAAGGGATAACCGCAATAAAACTGGGAAATGAAATATGTAATTAACTTTTCAAGTGACCACATAGTTTGTTCCTGTTTTAAATGCATAAACAACGAAATTAAGCCTATATAAATACACAAATACGAGCCAAATGCAGCACACAGTGTTCCGCTTCGAGTGGAAATTCTTTGTTTACATTATCTCAATTAAGTCTACGTTTTGTTTACGATACCGTTTCTGAACAAAGCAGCACTTTGAGAATTTTGTTTGCAGTACGAACATCGAATTGAGTGCACAGAGAGGCTGATGTTTTACATTATATTATTAGCTTAAGAGGACTACAGAGGCTAAACGCGAGTTTTATAAACAAGATATCACACGAACCATTGCAGAGAATCAAATAAAAAAAATATATGGTATTCTTGGGGATATATGTTAGATTGCTACGGCCTTCAAAACATAATACATTAATGTTGACTCGATAGAAAAAAATCACGAAGATACCTCTAAAATAATCTTCTAAACAATCAAATCCCTTCTAAAATACGTGTTTTTTTTTTCAATTTAACATATATTTTTCATCACAATAAATACAATATATCAGTTATACCACTTTTTAAATCCATTTTGTAGAATTTCCAAAAAACCCTTGTTCTCATTTGCGCAGAGTTTTTGAACATAACTCGCGAGCATGTGTGTGTAAACGCCGTGTACCGACAGTCGCGGCTGAGGCCTCTTGCTAGATGGGCGTGTCGCGCTTTCTGCCGCAAAATTTCTGCAAGATTCCAACGTTATTTCATTACTTTTATTGATTGGTTATTACATTAGGTTAATTTATATAAATAATTTAACGTTATAAGTATTTTTTTAAGTTAGAAGGGCGTAAACGGACTCCTATTTTGTAAACTATTGTTTCCTAAACATGGGAAATAAATCAAAAGTGTTCATATAAAGCAAACGTCACACACATGAATGACGTAAAGATTTAAATTTTGTCAAACATTTATTAATTTTCATTGTTCTCTGCAATCCTGCAGAGTACAAAAAGATAGATACGTACACAGTTTTTCAACCCTAAGCGTATAGCCGTAAATGGCGTAATTGGAGTTTGCGGCGAGTAAGAATCTCGCTCCAGAGACTCGGGTTCAAATCCCAGTTACACTTCCTATCTTTTTCAATTTTTTCTTTATTTTTTATGACTTTTTTTTTGTTATTATTTTATGCAAATGAAATAAAAAGCTAATAATATTTATATATGTCATAATATGTATTTATTACAGGAAAAGAGAATCCAAAGATAATATCAATAACGGGGAAATTATAGACATTAGCAGTGAGTAAGAATCTCGCTCTAGAGACTCGGGTTCAAATTCCAGTTACACTTCCTTTCTTTTTCAATTTTTTCTTTATTTTTTATGACTTTTTTTTTGTTATTATTTTAAGTAACTAAAAAAATTGCATAAATCTAATTTCATTACGTTGTCGTACCTTCCTATAAATTTTTTGTTAGGTCAATTATTACTTAAAATAAACGCCATCTACTGAAACACTTCCCCGTATAAGCCGCGCAGATAGAGAATAGATTTGAAAATGGCGTCCTCTCGCATGCGTTCTCGCTCACTCTCTATCGCTGTCTATACTCACACAGTGAAGTACGAGCTGCAAACAAATAATCAGTCGGGATTCGCTTTCTAAGCTACTTGACGCACTCCGAGTAATAGTTGTTTTCGTTGATATTGTTGTTTTTGTTTGCGTTACATTTGATTGTTATTTATTTTCGTTAAGTTTTTGTTACGAACGTTGACATTTTGTGATGTAATTGAACAGCAACACCGAAGATGAAAGTGACGACTCTGAAGACCAGGACTGTGAAAGTGACCAGTCCATGGAAGATTTTAACCAATTCATGGAGGGAATTGAACCAGTAATGGGTACAGATACTACAGATGACCAGGACACTGCTGGACCAAGCGGTTTATAAAACCTTTGATACCATTCCCATCCTATTGTTCTTTATTTTTATAATCTGATTCTGAAATGTCACAATTAATAAAGGCAAATTTTACAATTGACCAGTCCATGGAAGATTTTAACCAATTCATGGAGGGAATTGAACCAGTAATGGGTACAGATGACCAGGACACTGCTGGACCAAGCGGTTTATAAAACCTTTGATACCATTCCCATCCTATTGTTCTTTATTTTTATAATCTGATTCTGAAATGTCACAATTAATAAAGGCAAATTTTACAATCCAGTGTTTTAAGTACCCTTGCTTGTGTTGTGTGTTGTGCTTGTATTTTAAGTGCCATTTTCAGATCTATTCTCTATCTGCGCGGGTTATACAGGCGATTAATACAGTACCTCATGACATGTCATTGTATGCTCTGTAAGGTAGTTCTGAGGTTTTCCGTTAGAGGCGCTGTTGTCGTTTGTGAGAATGTGTGCACCGATTCTCAAGGTCATTTTGCACCACTAGGCGCCTTAATTGAAGAAAAAACATTGTTTCTACCGAAATCCAACTTTCCATCCATCCTTAAGAGATCCACTGATTGACAGCTTTTTAATTTTAGTATAGATAAGAGTAGCCCAGGAGAAGCTTAACATCATGAGCTTACCCAATCATGGATAATCTCTGTTTGATTTTAATTAACGGTTGGAAAGATCGTTGCAGACAATACCTACAACGCGTACAAGGAACATCTATTTTTTTATGTGAGTAGATACTAATTTAAGTTTGCAGTTTAAATTTTTAAAGGTTTATTTTTATGTAATTGACTATAATTTTAGTTATAAAACCAGTGGATTCGCGCAGCTTTGCTTGCATGGAATTTGGCATAACAACAGTTTTATCTAGATCAGCGGCAGATTTAGCAATCCTCCTCAAATACATTAGCGATCCAATTATACCCTTCGAACTTCATCCTAAAGGATACGGCTAAGAAGTAAATAGTTAACCTTTTTTATTCATTCAACTGGTAAACACTTGTTGCATATATGAAACAATAATATTTAATTAATTTAAATATTATTCAAAATAATCTCTATATAATAAAAATGAATCGCAAAATGTGTTGGTAAGCGCATAACTCAACAACGCCTGGACCGATTTGGACAATTCTTTTTTTAAAATGTTCGTTGAAGTTCAAGGATGGTTTTTACGGCGAGAAAAATTTGAAAATTCATCCCCTAAGGGGGTAAAACGGGGGTGCAAAGTTAGTATGAAGCTTTGCCGTTTTTGAAGTTAGTGAATGTGTAACGCGAGCGAAGCTGCGGGCGTCCACTAGTTAAAAATAATAATCACTATTAAATTTGCACCATAATCAAGTCGTAAGTAACGTCATAAAATAACATACTGTTCAGTGACGTTTTAAAGGCCGGTGGGACGATTATAGAAAATTAAAAAAAAAACGGACTTATCATTACAAACTAGCTAAACAAAGATCTATCTATAGTATCTATACATAACGTCAGTCCCTATAACTAAATCCACCACAATAGACCTAATGTAGTTTCCATTCATTTGCAATGGCTCCTGTACATCTGGCGGCCCAGCTTCGGGTGTACCAATATATTATGGTGCAGTCGATCGAAGATGGTACATCACCACGTGTACCATATCACAACTTATTAAAATGTCTCAAAGGGCCCTCTGCCAACCAACCAACAGGTCCCAACGCAAGCCTTTCAAATTACCGGGTCCACATATGGACCTGTGTACACACACGGCTATCTGACCCCAACTAGGCGCGTCTAATCTTTAATAACCGTCTAATCGTTAATCTTTGAACCGTCGCAGAAATTCAGTGCATGTTTGTACCAAGTTTCATTAGTCCATTGCATTGAGTACATTGCACAGGGACATAATATAAATTTGAAAAAAAAATGTCGTATTTTTTATCGTATAGTTATTAACCCCTGATAGCTTTTCAATGTGTAGAATTGAATGTGCAGAGGCACTTTTTAGGATTTTATTATATAGATTTATGTAGACAGAAATATTTTGTGACGTAACTTTTTTAATATGGTTTAAGATGGATACAAGTGTTAGTCAGAAACTACATTCGTTAAACATAATGTCAGAATTGCATTTGTTTGGTTTGCAAACTAAACTTGTATATTTTGCCAGAACAACAATTATTTTTGTCCTCAGAGACACATTTAAATTCAGCATGAGTGGGAATATCGTAAAGAGAAGCTACAAAACTCGTTAAATGGAATTAAAACAAAATAAATTTTGTTTCTCCCATAAGTTTCAGGTGGACTGCGAATAATAATTGTACCTACATTCATTACGAGTTCTTTATTTATGAAAGAACTTAATCAACAAACGGAAAGCTATACTCTTTTTGTGTTTTTATTAGGCCTTTGAATTTATTATTTGATTTTAGAATGAGGGTCACTAATTTTTTTATATATTGTTTGGGATAAGAATTTTTGTCTTTATAATATCCCAAACAAGGTTACTGGCTTAGATTGCCAAGTTTGTTAACCTTATTGAATGTACGTGATATTTCACGTATATTCAATATGTACGGTTTATTGTACTTTGTACTTGGATCTAGATCAATTAGTAAAAGCCTGAGTAATACGGGTAAGAATTTCTCAAGATTTTGATAAAAAAATAGTATAATCGTAAAAAGTGACCTTCTTAGATAACTAGTAGGTACGTATCTATTTGTTGAGACCTACCTGAGATGTACCGTATCTCTTTGTGGAAACCTACCTGAGAGGTACCTTGTACCTTGTCTTGAGAAATCGATGATGGGAGAGTAATTAAGCGCTTAAATAGTTACAAAACAATACTCTTTATTGATTTAGATGTGCGTGATATTTGCGACTTCTTGTAATTTCAACAATGAACAATACATTTTCACTTTTTTATCTTTATCTTATTTTATTAGCTGCTTACTTCTGAATTTATTTTCTGTTCGTAACTCAAATAAGTGAGTTTGCTTTTATAAGAAAAACTTAGAAAACTCCGTTGAACTGCTTGAAACCGAACAATGGTTCTTTGTCATGTCGGTCACGTTTCGTCGCCTTAAAAATATGACGCTTAAATCCATAAAGTACTATGAAGTATAACTATTCCTCCTTGCCACTTCCATTGTACGACACAACATTATAATATTTAATTTTACTGTTGCTCAAACTATGATTATTAGTAGGTAGGTACTTACAGATGCTATCTACTGAAATCATATTTGCAAAACGCGGTCTAAGTACCTTTTGTGCTTATGAAGATGTAATGTACCTAATAGGTAAGGGCATGACTTGATTGAGTCTTGAAGAATCATCAATCAAGAAGTGTATGTTATACTTAAGTATACTGAATATTATGCATTGGCCACTAAATAGATCATCACTAATCAGATCAATGTTTCTGTTGGGAACTCACAATTCCTACCTCTTTTTCAATGCAAGTGATTGTACTTGTGAGCATTAAATAATTTTTGAATTATTTGTGGTTGCATTTTTAAAAGTTTTTATCAATAATGGTTTTTTTTTTTTTTTCAAAATATTATATTTTATAATAATTATTATAATAACGATATTATAATATAAAGTAATAAATAAAAGTAAATTCTTTTGTTCTCATGGGAGGTCGAGTGCATATATCCACCACGCGGATTGAATCGTTTACTCACGTAGTATTTTTCAGTTAGGCCGGCAGTTAGTTTCATATCAACATGAAAGTCCACCTTTACTCTAGAAGCCTTCAACTTTAAATTTGAAGTCGGTTTTTTGACATTTGAATATCATTATTTTATTAGTCACTTGTGGGTGTTAGTATTTTATTTTAGTGGGGGCTTCGCTCACGCAACCCTCTTGTCCTCTTTCTCTCATTTATCTGTAGATAGATAAACACAATTTTCAAGGGTTAATTTTTTAAAATTAAATTTATAAAGGATGAAAATATGACATTTCAGTAATTTCATATGACTTACAGAGTCTACCTGGGAAACTAAGCATTACTAAGGGTATAAATTCGCGCTGCGGTTTTCTTTCCATTTGGGATAGCGTTATTGGGTTTACAAATGTCAAAGGTTGGTCGTTCCGTGGAAAAACATATTAATTGAACTAAAATGAATCGCAGTCAAAGCAACGTTGTAAAACCGATTTAACAGTCGTTTATAGGATAAAAAGTATTTTGTATATTAAAACTGACTGATTTGAACGACACTTGTCTACCAAGTGTCGTTCAAATCAGTTCTGTTTTTGCGTATTAAGTTTACTCCCTAATTATCTATTAAGTGACTCCCTAACCCTCAGAGGTGGAATTTGTCAAAATCCTTACTATATGTTTGCATGCAACATAAAAGTCATCTAGTATCATCATTTCATACTCCAAAGCCTGTTCAACCCCCAATTTACACCTCTTAGGAGTGGAATTAGAAAACCAGGTCAAACTCGTATTTCTTTATCCTTAAATTTAAATTTTCATTGATAGCTTTATAGGTAGCTTTAGATATGACGAAGTTTCATACAAACTTTAACCACCCTTTCCACCGTCTTAGGGTTGGAATGAAATGGAAAATTTAAAGTGGATGCCTACAATATGAGGAGAACATACAGTAAAAAAATCACATACTCGTATTATCTACGATTTTACGTATTTAGATTTTTTCCCGCTATAAATAGGTACTTACTTCATTTTTTCGCCATCATTGATTTCAAAATTGAATGACAAATATGTCATAGTAACAAAAAAACCTGATATGTATTCATTTCTACAGTCGGCCATCAAGGACGTTGACTGAGCAATCGAGCAGTTTTCGCGGAGCGAGGAAACCGCTGTACCGAACTACCAAACATTCCCTCGGTACTAGCGCAGGTCGAATGTCAAATTTGAGTGACGCATTACTTACATACCGATTAGAAAGTAAATTCGCGATATTTCCACAGCTATTTCCTATTGTTAATTTTGGTTTTTAGTGATTAGTGATACCACACGGAGGAAGGAAGAATTAGTGCCTTGTACGTAAAATTTATATCCAAATTAAGATTTATTATTTGGTGTCTATTATTTATTTAATATTTTTTATTTATTTACAAACTACAACTAACAGCTTACTATGCTTGGTGCTTGACTTGGCTCGATGCACTGTCGTGCGCAGAGGTATGTTAGCGCGACATCCTAAACGACTATAAAAGCAACTATAATCGCAAACAATACAAATACTCGTTAATCATCTTCGAAATTCAATACATCGACACTTGGTCCCACGAGCGGCGGCCATTATCGGCATTCCGGGCATTTGGTGTTGTTTCAATTTCTATAGCTATCATGGCCGGAATAATTCAAATATCTGGACGCAGCCATTCGAATATGCAGACGGGCACTCGGCATGCCGCCTAGAACCCTTACTGATTGCCTATATATAACCGTATCTACATTGTTTGCGATCCTTAACCATACGTTGTTTATGATGTACCAAGATAAACAAACCACTGATTGTTAGATCTAAAGCGGTTGGTGCTATTTAAAAGTTGTCGTTATCCATAAAGAATATAAGAAAATTTAAACTATAAATTAAAAGTTTAAAAATAATAGATGCTGCCAGCATCTTGGGTAGGTACCTACAATGTCACATAAAAATAAGTTAAATAAAAATGCCTTAGGAGTGTACCTACTATTTAAGTTATTATTAAGTGTTTGGTGGCAAATGTAATTTTATGATTGTTACTACCCAATGAGTGTAATTTTGTAAAACAATTAATTCAGAGAAAGATGAAGGGGTTTGATTAACAAGAAAGAGCGCAAGATGTCATGCCTATGTAATACAATGGATATATTCGTGTTATTATTTGTTTAAGTTCTTTTGAAATATGTTTTTGGACCATCTCAAGAATTTTTACTTACAAAATGCTATCAGCAAAAACTAACAAAAATCTCATATAAACAGCATTACGGAGACTTATAAACATGTTAAGAATGAATCATGATATCTGTACTCATCTATTTAGGAACAAAACCTAATTTCACACCGTATGCACAATGACAAGACGGCATAACTTATCATATGAGCGCACCAAAATATTTTTTGGCAAAATTCACTTCAGAATAAATCGTATCCTTATCTACCCACGAGGTTCACGTTTCGTAAAAGAAAATTATTTACGTGATGGTTAATTCTTATTTAGACACCTAATATATATACCTACTTCATAAACTTTCCTTTCAGCAAAAACTGTTCAGTTGAACAGTTTTTATAATGTATGATACTTTTTAATAATTTATCAATCCTACATTGATACCAGTGTCAAGCAATAACACCAACTGATGAAAACTGTAATAACATTATGTTATCTAGTTATATTTCTAAAAAAATTTCATTGAAAAATCGAATGGAATTAATTTCCAAAATAATTTACAGTTTTAAAAATTAGGATGGTTTGATTTGATGATAATAAAAAATCCAAATGATTTCGATTACCATGCTAAACGGGCTACCTTGTTAAACGTGATGTTCCTAAGTATATGTACGAAGGTATATCACGTTTCGATTATTCTTTTCCGATATTCATGACTGGATTGCGACTGCAGGTCATGACAGGTCAAAAAGAGTATGACATCAAGAGTTTCAGCACAGGCAGATTTGCACCGAATGGAATAGCTGCGGGCAAAACGCACGCACTCGCTTGAAACACGGAAACCGCCATTTTTAAAATCGAAAAACCAATCAGAGAGCAAAAGAGGGAGGTTTTCCTGACAATGGACATTCAAATTTCGCTGGAACTGCATCGAACTGTTATATAAAATAAGCAAGAAATTATTAATAATTACTGTTTGTACGAAACTATTATTATTATTATTATGCAAATTTCATCTCCGTAGGATGAGAATGAATGGTTCAATTTCAGCTTAAAATTTTCCTAAATAAATTAATAATGTTAGTTTGTTAGAAAAAAGGCTTGTGATATTGACATTATACCCTGTTACTATAACTTTATTAGATCATCTCAATTAAAATACTACTACTAAGTATATAAATATATAAATTATTAGTCTATTCATCACATACATGACATGTCTCACTAAGGTCGATATTCCCATCTGAGAACTGAGCATTTTTATCCCCTACTATAGGGATAATGGTTAACCGCCAAGGCCCTAAAATAGCTGAGGATTGCTTCAAATTCGCAAAGTTTTCTCATTCCGTTGTCAATGGCCTAAAGTGTGAAAGCATGTAAAAAGTACGAAGACATGAGAAAGGGGAGATCTCTCCCACATGACAGACGTCGCCGGGAGCAACGCTGCTATACCTGTTGTTAGGTCCACCATATTTACGTGGATTCATATGTATACTGTTATTTAAAAATACTCAATAGGCTCGTGTCATTTAATGTTAACTAGCTATGGCCTCGAGCTTGAATCCGAAATGAAGTGAACGTTATCGTGTATCAAGTAAGTAGGTGGTAGAGCCTATAGGGAACCAAATTGGTTTTAAATGAAAGCTAATTGGTTCCAAATAGAGTTCGCCCGGGGCAGTACCACCGCCCGCCACGGTACGTAGTACCATTTCTGCCGTGTAATAATTGTTTTTAAAGCAATCATGGTCCGGTTGGAAAGGTGTGGTTTCCGGTTACACTTCTTTAGAGGCGACCATCTTAGTCCTCAAGGGTAGCAACACACCTGTGACTGACTTAGAACGAGACTCCTACTAACAAGTACTAACTGGACTATACTAACACCAACTAACAGGACTAACTATCACTAACAGTCCCCAGTCCTCATACCTACTAACGAACTGATCAACTAATGTTCTAATTAAACTCTCTCAACTAATTGGACTAACCATCCGAGTCCCTAATTGAGTCTTGTCCAACGTCAGTCACAGTTGTCATGGGCGGCAGCGGATGGGTGGTGCTGCAAGCTCGTTTGCTATCTTTTATCCATAAAAAAAAAGTTAAGCGCCTGAATCACACACACACTGTAAATTAACAAAATATATTTTTGGCAGAATTCTATTCTCTAAAGTTTTTGAAAAAAGCACATTTAAAAGCACCAGTTATCCCCAAAACCTCGCCTTATTGCATAAAAAAAGAGTACAAAGAAATTAAGTTATAGTTAGGTACTAATTGAATTTGGACTAAAATAATTTAATATTTTGTTATTTGTTATTTATTTCTTTAAATTTAAATAGGATATGTCCTAGTCTTACCTAAACTATGGGCACACTAACTTTTACCCTTACGTTTAAGAAGGGGTTGGGAATTAGGCCATTTTTCTATAAAGTCGGTACTATCTTCTTGATTTATGGTCACATCATTTCAATATGAATTCAAAATCTACTATCTGGGCTTATAAGTACATATAGTAACATAACATCACGCCTGTGTTCCACGAAGGGATATGCAGAGGTGTGCCACCCACTTTTCACCAATTATGTGTAGGTTCCATGTAATATAGGTGATGAGCCTATTGTCATACACCGGGCACGAAAACAGACTCAGAGCTGCTAACGGGCATTTCAAGTTACAAAAACTGACCCGGTGATCGAACCCAGGACCTCTAGCTTAGCAGTCACGGTTACGACCACTAGACCAACGAGGCAGATTAATACTCCAAAACGAGAATATTTAGATAATACGACTGGTACTTCCTTAGAAAACACTAGGCGTTTTGAACTGTGATGTGAAGGTGTGATGTGACATTATTTATTTACTTTCGCTGCGACCCATAGACGTCCCACTGCTGGGCACGGGTCTCCCCCACAGACACTGCTGCGGGAGGTCTAGAGCATACCACCATTATTTACTTTACTAACTACTAATTAACTACTCTTGATCAGTTAATTAGAGTACCTAATAACAGTTAAAAATTTTAAATTACATAAAACTGTTAAGTCTTTTCACATAGCTGCAATTATTCTACCTTTCATTCACTTCTTAAGATTTTTCCACAGAGTAAAAGTTTTAACGTTAAAAACTTTCATTTCACTTCGTCAAGGTATTTAAAAAATTCAAATTACTCGGAAAAATTTTATATACCCGAGGTATAGAATTTACCGTTTAGAATTCTCGGTATAAATTTATATTTTAAATTTTCCGCATAAGATAGTTTTAGTTTTGGTATGCACGAATGTCTCTCAAACTTCATATTTCATACGAGGATAGCACGCTTGGCACGCGAGCGCTTAAGTATTGGTCAGCTCTCGGTATTTCAGATAAGCTTCATTATTATTTTACGATCGTACAGACACGGAGGGAATAAACTCAAGTTGTCGGAATAATTGAGGAGCCAGACTGTGGGAGATACCACTGTTGTTAGAGAAAATTAATTTCTGCTCCCGTAAGAATACATTTGCAGCGCCAATTGTTTCCTAGCGCAATTATCTAGATTGTAGCAGTGCGTGGTGTTTCCAACTAAAATCTTAAAAAGACTGTAATTAACTGCGGAGCTGTTTCATACCATACGCGCTGTTTCAATGCAAGCACTAAACCAACGTTTAATTTAATTGTGACTCGACTCTACAATTAACACACACGCTGACTCTATTGTGCACTCTTTTCATAAAAGTGTGAAAAAGTAAGGCTTTGTTGTTCAGAGGCGCGAACCCGGTCTCATATTACCAATAGACAAAACGATCTGCCGGCATCGGCTTTCCGAAACTCTATTGGTATGTAAACGAACTACATCGAACTATTTTGATAGGTACGTACCGCAAACAGAGTTCTATTTTGATTGCAACATAAGCTAGATGAGTCCTCTTACTCCCAGAACAAATTGTACTTCATCTTTGAAGACTCAGAGTAGACTAAAGTCACCCCACACGACGCGGTCACATTCCATTTTAGACTTTATTGACGGGAGAAAAGATAGTCGTTCAGAAGTCGTTCTGCTTTATTTTCGTCTCAATTGGAAAATGTCATCGCAACAGAACAGGCATAACGTAAGTGAACGCGTCAAAGTGTAAAATGTGGGGTTTTGCCTATGAGTTTTGCAGCGTGTCAGTGGAAGTCATTAAGAAAAGATTGGATGAAAATTGCTTGATGAAATTACTCTCTGAGCTTATAAGTTTCATACTCTTTGATTCTTGTTCTGGGTCTGTCACAGTTGTCATGAGTGGCAGAGTAGCGAAAGGATGGTGCTTGATACTTGTTTGCATATCTTATATCCATCAATAAAAAAATCTCTTTGTACAGAATTTTGCTTTGCACACCAAGATTACCTATTTATTATTATTATTTAGTGTATTATTATATTTAATTCCGAAACTCAAATATTTTTCGATTTGTGGTTACGCCGTTTGAATCACTTTGTTTGAAATTATTATTATTACTTATTCAAAATATAGGTGAGTAGGTACAGAGTGCGATTAGGGTGACTGGTCACCCCAGTAAACTTAATAGGTACGATGCTTGATGTGTGATGACACATTATAGGAGATTCTATTCTAATCTGTTCTGTACTTGTACCAATACTTTATTTTCATTAACCTTACTTATAATGAAAATAAAGATTATACAGCGACCATTTAATGTTCCAGTGCTGTGGCAACTCATTCTAAAAAGTTAAAAATGTAATATAGAAAGTTCACATTAGGTTATTTACAAATTCAACTTAACAGAAGCACACACAAAGCATAAATATATCCTCGAGAAACTTGAATCAAGTCTAGACACTAATATAAAACTATGGCTATTAAGAAAGCCATTACCTTAACCACACACAGTTAATTACTTAACTCTGCAAGTTAACTCATTATGTTAGCACGAATTAAATTCAGCTAGGTTACCTCTGTTGCTATTTTCTATTTCTACGTCTACGACTTTTGCCTTCGGTGTTTCTCGGGATACAGCAGTGAGCCCTCACTCGCCTCTCACTCGGGCGGTCCAGGTTCAAACCTAAGAAATTATATGTCACTTGCTGACTCTATTGTGCACTCTTTTCATAAAAGTGTGAAAAAGTAAGGCTTTGTTGTTCAGAGGCGCGAACCCGGTCTCATATTACCAATAGACAAAACGATCTGCCGGCATCGGCTTTCCGAAACTCTATTGGTATGTAAACGAACTACATCGAACTATTTTGATAGGTACGTACCGCAAACAGAGTTCTATTTTGATTGCAACATAAGCTAGATGAGTCCTCTTACTCCCAGAACAAATTGTACTTCATCTTTGAAGACTCAGAGTAGACTAAAGTCACCCCACACGACGCGGTCACATTCCATTTTAGACTTTATTGACGGGAGAAAAGATAGTCGTTCAGAAGTCGTTCTGCTTTATTTTCGTCTCAATTGGAAAATGTCATCGCAACAGAACAGGCATAACGTAAGTGAACGCGTCAAAGTGTAAAATGTGGGCCCTCACTCGCCTCTCACTCGGGCGGTCCAGGTTCAAACCTAAGAAATTATATGTCACTTGCTGTAACGATGAAGGACACATCGTGAGGAAACCTACATGCCTAAGAGTTCTTCATAATGTTCCCGTAGGCATGTAAAGTCGCACTTGGCCAGCGTGGTGGACTAAGGCCTAATCCCTCCCATTTTGAGAGGAGACCCGTGCCCAACAGTGAGACCTTCGACCCAAAACTTCGAGAGGTCCAGACTCAAATCCCACGAACCTATAATTTTCTTCGTACCCTCTGTAAAAATTGAATAAAAAAACTCTTTCAAATAAGAAAAACATGAATTCATAACCAATCATACAATAGCACGTCTAGTACCTACTACATGTCATTTATGATAAACGTATATCAAATGTGCTAGGAAAGGAAAAAAAAAAGGTTAGGTTAACAGAAATGGTCAGTTGAAATTGTTTTACAAAATTTATTCATAATATAATTTTTAACAAAACTACATAGGTAAGATAAAGCCATTTATAAATTACTGATTTCTCCAAAAAGTTGTTGTTTCTTCACATCAGTTAGATGGTTTTCTCGTTACAATAAAATTCATAATGGCACTACCAATATTTTCCTATTATTGACCTCCACCAATCCGCATTCGAGCAGCTTGGTGGAGTATGCTCTAGACCTCCCGCAGCTGCGTCTGTGGGGGAGGCCCGTGCCCAGCAGTGGGACGTCTGTGGGTCGCAGCGAGCGATTGGCTTTATTAGCAGGAATTCTAATCCCGAACACATTGGTAAGACCCGGCGATTGCGGTGCGGCCTATAATGGATTTATTTCCATTCGCTTTCACCTTCACAAATGTCATTATAACTTATGTGGGAGAAAATTGCACGACCTATATAGTATCTGTGAGAGTAGTGTGTGAAAAAAGTAAAGTATTATTTTCTCGTGACTAGTAATTTCTCGCAAATTGCGACGCGCGATTACTTTAACCTCATAGAATGTTATTTTCTTAAATTTGAATTTCATGCGGACGTAGTCGCGAGCAAAATCTATATTACTCGTATATTAAGTATATTATATAATTTATTTAGTGTTAACATCACTTTTATATTAGTTCAATAGGTAATCAATGTATAAATTTTACACACATAATTTACACTAAAAATCTACAATATTTTGTGATGTGAAGTTTTTATTCTCCCTTGTTTCTCATTAATTAAATATTTAGATAAACATAATTTTCCAAAGATTTTTAAGCTGACAAGGAACAAGTAAATACCTAAGATAAACCTTTGTGAGCTGCCTGCTGTCTCACACAGTCGCGTAGTCGGTGCCTTTGACGCCAGTATCAGGAGCATTTGTTTATTGTACAAAGACTGTAGTAAAACTACACGTTTCTTTGTACAATAGCTGCGTCCGCCACACTTGCGATCCGCTCTCGTGAGCTTTGATGATTTTTTTAAACATTTTGGAGCATTTTTAAAGTAAAAAATATCAAGAAGTATGTTTATTTAATAACTTAAGTCACGTGTTGCATGGTAAGGTACAGATGTGATATCCTTTTGGAACTAATTAATGACATTTTGAGGTTATTTGCATTTAATAAGGTCACCTGATGGAAAGGTAAACAAAACATCATGAGGAAATCTACATGACTGAGAGTCTTCCATACTATAATCGTAGGCATGTGAAGTCTGCCAATGGGAACTACACTTGTACAGCGTGGCAAACTATGGCCTCCTCACGTAGCACTCACTTCCCAAAGGGAGACCCATGCCTATCATGAAAGAGTTGTGGTGACGGTGATAAGTCATCATTTTACATTAGTAGGTCATAGACAGCACCTATTAATAACTATAAGATATTTGAAATATGTGAGGATTTTCGGTATCAATGTACCATCTGTGTCGGCTTATTAATAACAATAATAATAAACCTAAACAATAATAATAAGCAACATTATAAATCTGCTTATCCCAGCTCCAGTAACCCTTTTACCCTAGATAAGACCAAGATTAAGCGTAATGACCTATTTAACCTTAAAATACAGAGGTTTTATTACCTACATCGTTCCTTTTTCGTACAGATAAAATGTATCATTAAGTATTCGTATATCACAATTATGTTTTAAAATATAAAGTCTAGTGAAACGGTAGTATATAGAGATAATATTTAGTGATCAATTTTGCTATGGAAACTTAAAATTAACAGGACGATTTAAAGTGAGTTAGTATTTAGATGAAGTATGGCAACGCTTTCATCCATCTAGCAGCTTTTTGTAACTGCTTACTTCTGGTCTTAGCGTAGCGTCCATAGCCCAAAGGCTCGCGTCGATTCAATGTGATCGACAGAGTTAAGCAACGACGTATGCGGTCGGTTTGTGGATGGGTAACCGCTAGTGGCAAATTTTCATGGGGGTTACCGTGCTGCAGAGGGCACGTTAAGCCGTCGGTCCCGGTTGTTTTTATTGTGAAAACAGTCATAAATCCTTGTCGAAGATCTTCGGGTGGCTTGAGAACATTCGACATTTGGTTGGGCACTAAACCTTCTACCAATCCGCATTGGAGCAGCGTGGTGGTGTATGTTCTATACCTTCCGCAGATTTGTTTGTGGGGGAGACCTGTGCCCAGTATTGGAACGTATATGGGTTGCAGCAATATATACTATTGTAAAGTCTTGTAATGAACTTTGACCACGATTAGGTTTCAAGGTCTGATGATGAAGCCGGAAGATAGGCACTGGCATTCCATGATGGAATATTTGTATAGTCGTGTTTGCACTTGTGGTAAAGTCTTGTAATGAACTTTGACCACGATTAGGTTTCAAGGTCTGATGATGAAGCCGGAAAATAGGCACTGGCATTCCATGATGGAATATTGTATCATAGTCGTGTTTGCACTTGTGAGAAAGGCCACGTAATGGACATTGAACACGATCAGGTTTCAAGGTTATAACAAATCTATTTTATATTTACTTGTAAATATTGAGTGTAAATAGTGTAAATATACAAATTGTGTAAATATTGACATAGGTGCCAGTATAAAATGTATATAGGTAGACCTAAAAAAAGACTAAAAAGTTACAATATTTCAAGTGAGGGTAGTGTTAAGTAAACACGCGAAAAAGTGCGCTCCGTGTTTTATTTGTTATAAAATTGTTTAATTGCGCTTTTTCTATGCAATTTAGTGTCTAATCACTTGCAAACCTACCTGCTTACACTGGCATTCACGTGAATCATCACTGTGCAACATAAACTAGAAGAAACTTAGAATAAACTACACAATATGGAGTCTCAACTCATAAACAATATGGACATGCTGGAGAAGCTATTTAATTCCCGTCTACAAGAAATGGAGCAGAAACTCGATAAAGCCACAGTAACGCCTTCGTCACCTACTCCGGATCTATCGAAACTGACCAGTGAGTTTCATGAATTTAAAGCATTTATTTGGCAGATGCTCACTACTATGAAGTCTCAAATAGAACTTCTTACTCTTGGTTTAGACAGACATGAGACTGCCATGAGAAGATAAGTCTTACTAATTCATGGGATACCGGAAAAACAAAATGAAAAAGTGCATGATACTGTCATGAAAGTGTTTGTCGAACAATTAAAGCTATCCGACGTAGTATCAGACAGTATCCGTGTGTGTCATCGCCTCGGATCCTTGCAAGGTAAACCTCGCCCAATCCTAGTGCGATTTAACAATATGGAGCACCGCCACTTAGTATGGGACAACAAAACTGCACTGAAAGGTACCGGCACAACTATCTCAGAGTTCCTTACAAAAGCAAGGCACAATGTGTTTTCTGCTGCCCGTGCCCACTTTGGCATGAAACAGTGTTGGACCATCGAAGGTAAA
This sequence comes from Carterocephalus palaemon, assembly GCA_944567765.1. NCBI lineage: Eukaryota > Metazoa > Arthropoda > Insecta > Lepidoptera > Hesperiidae > Carterocephalus > Carterocephalus palaemon. The sequence goes on along the minus strand of OX155651.1, from coordinate 7,329,241 downwards.
ATAACCATTTTCCTGCCTGACAAGACTCGACAGAAAATAGAATCCATGGATGAATTGCAACTGCTTATCACTAAATATCCTCATGAGATTGCAGAGCCTGTTGGCAAAACAGTGGCACCTGCTAAGACCAAAAAGCCCACTAAAGATTCGGAGCCCTATAAAACTCGAAGACGTAATTAATCTAATTTTTTTTTTTTTGAGAGTTCATGTAATTTATTTGAACCACTTGTTTTTATGTTTAGTGTAGATAGTGAATAAAATATGCCTTTGATCAGTCTTTGTTTAGGTACTCTGTGTTTTTATCAATTATGGTTAGTTAAATATAAAATTAAAATAACAATTGGAAACAAAGTGAAGTATTGATGTTACACTTTTAAGTTCTGTAATTTGAGGATCTTAAATCTCAATAAGTAATAACTATTAAACTAATGTTAATTCATGAGTTGTGATAATAATGTAGCAATGTGATAGATAACACTTCTTATTCCATTGATATTATGTATTTACAATTTATTTTTCTTTTGTTATTTTTTGTGCCTACCTATTATCTTAATTTGTGTTCATTGGAAATTTGTGGAATATCTTCTACTCCATTAGTAAATAACTATCTTATTATGTGATATATGCATAGGTACCTACACCAACAAAGTTGTTTATTAGGTTACTAATACTTCTTAACATCAGTAATTTGAAATTAAGATGCCTATAAAATAAACAGTAGGTACATGTAAGAGTAGGTACTTAGTTTTATATATTGTATTTGATTGCTAATTAATTTATTTTTATTTTTATTAGAATTAGATAAAACTATTCTTTAGTGTTTCTTGATTGTGTACATGTAGGTACCTACATAGTTTTAGAAATGTTGGTGCTATTGTTAAGTTGGCTGTAGCAATCTATGGTGAGAACTTTGTCGCACTGCTGTTAAGTTGTATGTTATTTTTAATTTTAGAAGTGTTTTTTTTTTTTCTTTTTTATATATAATGCACTTCTTTTTTTTTCGTATTTCTCTCTAGTATACCAGTGAGCAGGGGGTTTGTAAGTATAAAGCAATATTTTTATATTTATCTAAATTTATATATATTTTAATTGTATAATACATATTATTTATATAATTAAATCAGTTTATTTATATTTATTTATTACTTATTTACACATAATTTGAAAATGTTGGGTTTTGATGATATTGAAGACAGCTTTTTTTCTTGCTCTTCCTCAAATGATAGTTTTGTCAGCGCGGATAGTAATTCTTGTGGAGCCACGACACTGCATGACCAGATTTCCTCTTTTTGCAAATCTAACTCCAATTTTTTGAATATAGCACACATTAATATCCAAAGTATTCCTAAACACTATTCCGACCTTCTAGCATCCATTAGCTGTGAGCACCTTGATGTACTTCTCATTTCTGAGTCTTTTCTAAAACCTTCTCTTCCTTCTTCTCAGTATGCTCTGCCTGGTTTCATTTTAATCAGAAATGATCGAATAGGTAAAGGTTGTGGTGGAGTTGCCATATACTTGCGTGCTGATATAAAATACAAAATAGTTAGAATGTCACCTTCCTTGTATTCAGAGTCTGCAGAATTTATATTCATTGAGTTAATAGTCAACCACAATAAAATATTACTCTCGGTATTCTATAGTCCGAACATGACCATCAACTACTTTGATGAATTAGAGTCGGTGCTATCTGAATTGTGTCCTATATATGAACATATAATAATGATGGGTGACTTCAATACATGCCTACTTAAAAAGGACCTGAGGGCATCAAAACTTATTTCATTATTATCGTGCCTAAGCCTGCATATCTTGCCTTCATCTGCGACTCATTATTTCCCCAATTGCACTCCATCACTTTTATTTATTTATTTATTTATTTATTGAATGCACCAACAAGATATACACTAATAATTATAAAATATACAGCACTTAGTTGAAGATACATGTAAAGTGTTACCTCAATTACAGGCACATATAACATTCATAAATAGACAGCGTACATGAATCAAATTAAATAGAAAAGTATATCATTAGATTAGAAAATACAAAATTGCTATATAAGATTGCTAGTCAAAATAAAATAGGATCTAAGAAGTAGAAAGTTAAAATTAAAATTACCTAATTAAAAAGATTAATAAATTACCTAGTCAAAAGATTAATAAAATTAATAAAATTAATAAAATTACATCATTACAAGTTTACAATATAATAAAATTAAAAAAAGAAAAATACAATAAAATTTAATGTCACAAGGTCACAACGGTAAATTATTATTTAAATAGAGAGGATCTGATTTTTTTATATTTCTTAATTATCATTTCTCAGTTTAAGAAATAATATTAACTTTACATTGCTATTATAATAATTTAAAAATAAATAAGATAATTTTAATCTCCAATAAGCTGAGCCGTTAACTTTTTGAATTGGGTTAAGGAATTCGAAAAAATATCTATCAGGGGGATGTCATGCTTCCCTGAGTGTGATCCAATACTACAGTCAATGACTCTGTTGTGAATTGAGTTATAACTCCTCAATGTTCTATTAAGCGGAGCAAACTGGCCTAGATTCGATTTTACACGATTAATTTTGAAAGGCGGTTTTTTAAGTCGTTGCAATGTTTTCGGGATTAAAATGTTTACCCTAGACAATATATCAGGGGTATCTGAAGTTCCATTGATTAATTTATACAGAAACATGATGTCCAGCAGTTCTCTACGATGTCGAAGTGATTTAATGTTAAAATATAGTAGGCGTTCGTTATAATTTGGGAGGCACTTAGCCATGTTGCAACTATAAGATAAGTGCCACAAAAATCGCTTTTGTAGACTCTCCAAACGTTTAATATATATGTCGTAATGCGGATTCCATACAATACTGCCATATTCTAGGATACTACGTACAAGACTAGTGTAAATTGTTAATTTAGTTCTGGGATTCCTAAATTCTTTACAATTTCGTAGGACAAACCCTAACATCCGATAAGCCTTTTTCACGATATCGTCGATATGCAGGTTAAAACGCAATTTAGTATCCAAAATCACTCCTAAATCTCGGGTATGGCTGACTTCCTTGAGTGGAATGTGATTAATATGATAGATTCTGGTTGGTGAGTGTTTTTTCCTGCTGAATCGGATTACGTGGCATTTATCAACATTCAAGTTCATACCGTTTTCACTACACCACATTATGAGATTGTCTAGATCTTTCTGCAGTGACAGTGCATCCTCGGGTGAACATACCGGTCTGTAGAATTTTAAGTCATCAGCGAACATCAAGAATTTTGATCCAAGGAAGCATTTTCCAATGTCATTGATAAAGATGTTGAAGAACAATGGACCCAAATGAGACCCTTGAGGTACTCCAGATGCTGCAATAAATTCTTTGGATTTATACCCTCCAGCTACAACTATTGATGATCTATTTGACAAGTATGATTTGCACCAATTTAAAAACAATCCGGCGATTCCAATAGAAGAGAGTTTATGTATCAACATTCCATGACTCACCCTGTCGAAGGCCTTGCTGAAATCGGTGTATATTGCACCCCCCAGCAAGGTCCTCTACGAAGGAAAACAAGTTGGTTGACGTGGAACGTGATTTCACGAAGCCATGCTGTTCCGGTGCGACAAAATGTTTAAAGTGACAAGTTAATAATGGGCACAAAATCGATTCAAACACTTTCGCAAAAGTCGTAAGTATAGATATAGGCCTATAATTTTGTACCGCACTCTTATCGCCACTCTTGAACAATGGTATTATAAGAGCGTTTTTCCAAGCCGTTGGGAATATACCTGAGCTAAGTGAGCAGTTAATTATAATGCTGAGTGGTAGAGCTAGTGCACTAGCGCATTTTTTCGCAAAAATAGCAGGTATTCCATCGGAGCCGGCACCTTTCGTAGGGTCAAGTCTTTTTAAAACTCTAAAAACTTGGTCTGTTGTAACAGATATCTTCGTTAAATAAGTTGAAGCTGGCGATGAATTAAACTGACCGGGGATCGATATGTTATCCATATTGTATACCGAAGAAAACTGTGATGCGAAAAGATTGCAAATGTCCGAACCCGATGTAGCTACTTTATTACCTAATGACATCCTGGCAGGGTAGGAGCTTGTCCCACCTCTTGTGCTTAATAAAGTTCCAAATAAGTTTTGGATTTGTAGACAATGATGTTTCTAAGCGATTCAAATATAGTCTGTAGTTTAAATTGAGATGTTTTGTACATCGTTCTCTGAGCATTTCAAAAGTATTCAAATCACGAGGGTTACCGTATTTGCGGTACTTAGTACGGTATTTGAGTTTCTCATGTATCACCTTTACCAATGAGGCTGAAAACCATACTGGATACTTAGTAGATCTTGGCCTAGATTTTGGAACGTATTTAGCAATGATAACTCTTAGAATTTTATAAAAATGTTCCACCATTTCGTCAACGCTTGCACAATCGGATAGTTCTTTTTCCCAATGAATTTTATTTAGTTCATTTGTGATAGTTTCGTAGTCTGCTTTGTAGAAGCGAAATCTGGCTTCCTCATCGGCCTTCAGCTTTTCTTGATGGTCAATTTCAACAATAAATTCAATTGGAGGATGCAACGGGTCAACCTTGGAGAGAGGATCCTTACTCTCATCTATATAGGAGATTACCATTGAGCTCATAATTAGATCTAGAATACGGTTTTTGTTGTTTAGGCTAGAATTATATTGTGTAAGATTATTTAATGACATAAAGTCTATAACTATGTTATTTAACAAACTATTTGTTGTAATCGGTGCTAATGCGTAGTTTATCGTCCTGTTCCAGCATAGGCTACTCAAATTAAAATCGCCAAGAATTATGATGTTGTTGGACCTGAGTTTTTCAATAGTAAGACTAGTGTTATGGATAAAGTGCTCTATTATATGCTTTTGTACAGGAGGAGGAATATAAACACCACATATGTATACAAAATCACTTTCACCCTTCCCGTTAAGTAGTTCCAGTTTAATCCAGATATCCTCGCAGTCAGATTCGTAAGCACACATACGGCTGGATTGAAAACGTTTGGAAATAGCAATCAAAACCCCACCCCCTATTTTATTAGGATGAAAACCGCTACTTTCACGATCCCGCCTATACACTATATAACGATCATCGAATAATTCTGTATCCGATACGCTGCTGTTTAGCCATGTTTCTGTAAAAACTATTACATCGAAGTTGCAACATACGACATTACTAAAAAGTTCAATAGTTTTGGTTCTTAATCCTCTAACATTCTGATAAAAACAGTTTAAGGTGCCCTTTAGTAAAAACAAGTCAAGTTTAGCGGCATTATGACAACTTATTTAATAAATCAACGTCTTTAACGTAAATATGATTTGACTGCTCATCCTTCCGAATGTATATCCTAGAGTCTCGCACCCAAACGAATTTATAACCAAGCTCTCGAGCTCTAGAACGGGTAGCAGCGTGTAAGCGTTTGTTTTCTTGTGTGAGATGTTCGGCAACATAAACAGCAGTCTTTTTGTTCCCACCAATTCCTAAGTGGCTGGTATTCAACTTGTCATCTCGATTGTTCCTGTTAAACTTACTAGTTGCTGCAAGAAACTCATCTCGTAGACGCGGGCTATTGAATTTCACTAGTATTGAGCGTGGACGAGGACTGGAGTTGTTCATCTTAGCTAGGCGGGAGCAATAATGAATTTGTGTTTCGCTGATTGGGCATTTAATCACTTTACCTAGTTGCATTACAGTGATGATTAGATTTTCCTGTTTATTCTCAGGGACACATTGGATTTCGACGTTTGAGGAGCGCGCCTGTTGATCAATTTGAGTCAGGCGAGATGATAATGTTTGATTGGTAGCTCGTAGTATCTCGGTCTCTGATTTGAGTTTCTCAATTATCTTAGCCTGCTCCAATTGTTCCGCCTTCACTTTCTCGAGCTCTACATTAAAGTTAGCCATCGACTCCTCGAGGGAAGACACAGCATTGCGAACCTCTAAAATTTCGGGGTGAATCTTGTTTGTGAACAATGTTTGTAGTTCTTCTCGGATGATATCTCGTATGCTGCTGGCCGACACGCATGAGCAATTGTTACCAGTACGTGCCTTCGTGCGCTGAGTTACGAACTCCGGCTGAGGTGTTCCTGAGGAATTATCATTGTTACTACGGACAGGGGTGTTTGAATTATTGCCTCCTTTACGTTCGCGACTGTGACATTGAACGCAGATCCATTTAGATTTTAACTCAACGGACATCGCGTTATAGTCTGACAGTGAATAGTTTATGCAGGTATGATGGTATTCTGCCGTACAGCGTGAGCAAATCATTGTGGGAATGTTTGCTAATTTCTTCAGACAGGCGTCACAATTCTTTGAATCTGCCATTTTTATTTTTATTAATTAAATATTGTCATAAACAATAATGTAGTAATTTTAAATTAGCGTAACAATTATTAAAAATTTGTTATTTATATATTTAATTTTTTTAAATTCCGAGATGTTCTTCGGGATTCGATCTTGGAATCACAGGTGCGTGTACTTTATATCCAACAGTTGTACCACAGAGACTTAATTCAGAATTGTGAAATTAAAGAATTGATCCTTATGGTCCGTGCAATGTGTACTCAAACTGTTAGCATCGGCGGCTGAAGATTTACATCGACGACATTTCCTTATATGGTTACGTTTTGGCTACTCGAGTTGACCAATAGTAGCAACTGGAGATCCGATGATTCACTACCACACACTGCACTGTTGACCAGATATTTGACTTCAGTTATATGTTAAAACGTATTTATTTAACACTGCTGCACTTTGTTTATGATTTAGTATAAGTATTTAGATCACAAATACACTTGGTGAATTATTTATACTCATTTCACGATCACTAATACACAGTTCTAAGTAATAACAAATATTAATGTACGGAGCCACAACAAGTACGTCTGCTCGCGGGGAGCGCGAGGGGCGACGATTATTTTGGATCTAATGATCGTTTCGTGTCCTAATAGGATTGTGTCACACGGGCAACTCACCGCGCCTTTTTCATACCACGATATGGTCCATCTCTCCTATCGTATCCGTCCTCCTAAGCGTAAACCAAAATTTCTTTTATTACGTAGCTTCAAGGGTATCGATTTGGAGGCACTTACACGCGATGCTGAGGCAGTTGATTGGTCATTGGTGGTAGAAAGTACCAGCGTTGATGAGAAGGTTAATAACTTTACGGCTTCTGTGCTCAATCTCTACGATCGACATGCCCCACTCCGACGTGTCAAGATCAAGCGTAATCCTGCCCCATGGCTTACGTCAGAAATCAAAGAGTATATGGCACGACGTGATAGGGCAAAACGACATTATAAAAGATCTCCAACTGAACAAAACTTAAACCGCTACAAAATACTGCGTAATCGTTGCAATCGTCTGTGCAGAGATGCAAAGAGACGCTATTTCCATGATTCTCTTAATAATCGTAGCTCTGCGGAAGCGTGGAGATTTCTAAATTCTATTGGTATTGGCAAGTCGCTGGATACATCTTGTAAGGATGTTAATATAAGCGACCTTAATAAGTTCTTTTCCCAATCGTTACCGATGGATCCTTATATTAAGACCCAAACATTACAAACACTATCCCGCTTGTCATTACCTTCCAATTCTTCTTTCAGTTTAACTTCTGTATCTCAAGAAAGCGTAAAAAAATCTATTATTTCCATCTCGTCAACTTCTATTGGTAATGACAATCTGTGCTCAAAAATGATTACTCTCATCCTTCCCTCAATTCTTCCCATTATTACTCACATATTTAACTATTCGTTGTCTTCTAACTCCTTCCCTTCCGCGTGGAAACAGGCACACATAATACCTCTTCCAAAAATTGCATCTCCCTCTAAGCCTTCCGACTTCCGACCGATCTCCATCTTACCGTTTCTCTCCAAAGTTTTTGAGCACATTGTCCATACTCAACTTTCTGCATTTCTCTTTGCGAATTCTGTCCTTAGTACCTACCAGTCTGGCTTCCGTCCCGGCCACAGCACTGTCACAGCTCTCCTTAAAGTCACTGATGACATTCGCTGGGCTATGGAAAATAAACAGCTCACATTATTGGTACTACTAGACTTTAGTAACGCTTTTTCTTCTGTAGATTTTGACATCCTTTTAGGTATTCTTAAATCTATTAATGTAGATTCTTCTACCTTAGAGTGGTTTGATTCTTATCTTCGGGGTCGTTCGCAACGAGTTCGCGTCGATGGTTTATTCTCTGAGACGTGTTTTCTAAATACGGGCGTGCCTCAGGGTAGCGTTCTCTCTCCTCTACTTTTCTCGATTTTCATTAACTCTATCTCCTCTGTCACTACTACTAACTTCCATCTCTACGCAGACGATGTGCAGCTTTACAACCATTTCCATTTTGAAGACTGTAACGCAGCCATCGCTAAGATGAATGATAACTTAAATAATATTAACGCCTGGGCGAAATCTTTTGGCTTAGTGTTAAACCCTAATAAATCGCAGGCTATTATCATCGGCAGCAGGTACATTCGCAAACAAATTGATTGGCCTACATTGCCCCGGGTCCACCTAGATGGGGATACAATAGCGTATACTGATACAGTCAAAGACCTTGGGGTGATTATCGACGGAAACCTGTCTTGGAATGCGCACGTCAGTGATGTAAGCCGTAAAGTTAATTACTCTTTTCATTCACTGAGATGTCTCCAGGGTCTGTTACCTTTAAAAACTAAGATCTCCCTAGCTCAAACCCTGATTCAGCCCATTATAGACTATGCTGATGCCTGCTACTTGGATGCTACTGAGGAGCTTCATAATAAACTTGAGCGCTTGCAAAATTTGTGTATTCGATTCATTTTCGGAATTCGTAAGTTTGATCACGTTTCCCATCTTCGCAAGGATCTCAAGTGGCTCCCAATCCGCCTTCGTAGGAATACTAGGATACTTTGTTTGCTTTTTAATATCCTTTATTCTCCATCCTCTCCGTCCTACCTGCAGGAGCGATTTTCGTTTACAGTCCCATCCCGCGCCCCCTGCAGAACCCATCGCAATCTCCTTCTTATGTTTCCATCCCACAAGACCAGTATGTATTCCTATTCCTTCTCTGTGCATGCAGTAAGACTGTGGAATGCACTACCACTTCATATACGCGAGTCTAAGTCTATTTCTATGTTTAAAAAGAGAGTCAAGGAGCACTATTTTTCCTTGGTAGTATAATACTTTTGGCTGTTTATTTATTATGTAGTTTCTATGTGTATATAAATTTTTAAATATATATTATTGTTATATATATGTATATATTGTATTATATGTATATTATATATTTATATATATATATATATATATTATTGTTATATATACGTAAATATTTTTAGTTTTTTGAATTACATTATCCTGTATAAATTATGATTACATATTGTATATATCTTATATTATATGTGTATATTGTATACACTTTAGCCTACCGTCCGTTTCCTGTCTCGGGTCTACTGGAAGAAATTTCATAAGAAATAACTAGTACCCTTGTACCATTTACTTCCTTTGTTACTTTATTAATGTATTTTATGCTGAAAAGTGTGTACATAAAATATTAAATAAATGAATAAATAAATAAAAAGTATAAAATAAATTAATAGTTTTAAAAAACTAAAAAACCACGCTTTTATAAAAAATCCAACTAAAAAACAGAAAATAAAATTTAATAAATTTGGATTAAGAATAGTGTAAATAAGAAATAAATGTTCATCATTGAGAAAAAGAGTGGGGTGCATATAGTGTCAATAATTATAAACATTTTATTGACAGATAAATGAGTAGAAGGATCATCACTTTGATAATAATTATCACATAAAGGACTTTAAATGCACCCCACGCTTTATTACAATAATGAACATTTATTTCTTATTTACCTACACTATTCTTAATCCAAATTTATTAAATTTTATTTTCTGTTTTTTAGTTGGATTTTTTATAAAAGCGTGTTTTTTTAGTTTTTTTAAACTATTAATTTATTTTATACTTTTTATTTAATAGGAAACACTGCTTCCGGTCTGTGCGGTCCTGTGCCAGTTGAATCCAGCAGTTTCTCACTGACTTCTTCGTTGTAAGTTTAATCAATGTAATATGATTATTTAAGCGATGATATAGTCAAAATAATGTTCGTTGCTTGCTACGAGATAGCAGTTGCCATCCATTACAGCTGTGAAAAACCTTGAATAAGGCTCATTAGAGTCTCGTTCAAAGTCAAACTCTGCCACAGATTCGATGTTACGCTTGAGGACAAAAATCGCCTCTAGAAAAGTGTAACCGAAAATTAGATATAATTGTTGCTTAATACTGGATGATGTCTCTGGGTAGCAAGCAAGCAATACAGATAGTGGAGAAAGAGTAATAAAGAAACCATATTAAGAAATTCATTTAGTGAAAATGACGCACTCATATCCCATATTGTACAGAAAATGTTGAAACAACGTCGCACTGGCTAGTATTCAAACATGGGTAATTATAATGCCGGCCGTATTCAAAGGAGGTTATAATTTATTTTGCTCTTTTGAATGCGGTATTCAAAGTGAAAACTCTATGATATTAAAATAAGTAGTTATATAATTTAATTTAAATATAAGATTTAATTTAAGAGGTTCCTTAGTGCTTTCCCCTTAGCTTGTTAAAAGACGTAGTGCTAGAACGTAGCTTGGCGGTCATTTGGATGGGATTCTACCGTTACGCTCTCTTAGCATTTTTGTTCGTCTGTGCGTACGTCTCAGTGACGTCAAATGCTTTACGCGCCTGTGAACGCGTATGCCAGTATGCATTCAAACTTGTCTACTGATCGCGTTATGCTTCCTCATCAAATGTTAGTTTAAATCGTCATCTGACAAGCTTTTATCATTAACTTGAAGTGATGCAAGGAAGGGTTTCAAGTAATGGTACTTTTATTTACCTCTACCTTTAACATTGGAAAATCTTCTTGCTATACTAAATCTCAATGTATATTTGCTGGTTTGTACTCCTTCAAACAAACCACCTTAAAATAGATTTGTTTAATAAATATATTATTATGTTAGTAATAATAATAACTTTCAATGACAACGCATCTAAGGTTCTAATAATAATACTACATGTTAATAAGTTTTCACAAATTGAATCGGTGTAATGATTCGCTTCAAACAAAACGGATATCAAAATCCCGGCTTTTGTAAATTAACATTTACAGCTAAAGAAGTCTTTGTAAACGACGGCCCTTTATCACAACCAGACTTGAAGAAATCAAAATAATAAATAGAAGTCGATCGGAATACAAAGCGCCGAAACTTAACTACCGACATAATTGTCTCCTTCGTCGGCTCTTGACAATACAATGTCTAAGACAATATTCCGTTCATAAAATGCAATATGGGCTCTTGGGACGGTGCCATTAAAACAAGACATAGCGAAGTACGAACAGGCATTGTCCTCCACCTTATTTCCAACCGTCTATAATTTTGATAATAGGCTAGAAAATATTCCTTTGTCTTAAACAGACTATCTGCTTGTAAGATGCCGTTCGATTATTTTCCGGGAACATTGTGAATCTCTATGGGCTATCGTTAAGACTCTCACTTTTACTGCGCTAATAACTTCACAAAGCTACTCACAGCCTCTGCGATCAATTGCGAACTTAAGTTTGATTATCTTTGAATGACTCGCTTTACTTTTCAAATTACTCTGCTATTTGCTGTCATTGAAATTATTAGTCTTCATAATGTGTTTAAGTTGAATGAAAATTATTGCGATTTTCTTGACTTTAAATTATGGGTATTAGCTATGCGAGTTTTAAAACTAAATCTGACATGTGTCGGAAAACAAAGAAGAGGTTGAGGCGCCAATAGTTCGCCCTTTAGCTTTAAATAGCAACGCTGTGTTGCCCCTAAAAATCACATTAGGGCTAGAATAATTAAAATTTAACGATGTAACTACGTATGACGCAAGTAGCGTAGTTCATGCCCCGCAGAGTGCAGCGAGAACACTCTTTAACTATTGTTAATGACCCGACGAGGGCATAATTGAACTTTTTCACACCCCATTAACAGCCATTTCACTAATTTCGCGTGTTTCAAACGTGCAAAGTGAAATTTTTGGAAGACATAAACCATAGTTGACTACGTCTTTTGTCAAACCTGACTTATTATCAAGGCTTTGTATAGAAATGCATTTGCACGAATATACAGATTATTAATATTGACCCAAATCACACCCCACACCCACACCCAAAATAGAATCTATGCTAGGGTAGATTATATTAGTGTTTTACGTGCATGAAGTTATATCTGCTAAGACTGTAACGTTTTTGAGTAGTAGGTATACGTCATTCCATAATATGTCTAGGAAAAATTGATAACATACTTATGGCTTTTACCAAGAATAGAAAAGCGTAGACAATTTTAGGTCTCGAATTAATTATCTTCTCAATATAATATATTGAACAGCGTATCAAAATTAAGTCTTTATAATAAATTATTATTCTATTATTGATAATTGGATGAATAGCTAATCCTATAATAATAATAACTTTAAACTTATGCAGTATGTACATTAAGACATTAATTACAACCGTGTATTTTTATCAAATATGAATATCGTGAATATCAGAATAATTTTGGAAATATAAAATTTTATAAAAAAAATTAAATTATGTAGTTTTATTAGTTGGTATTTATGTTTATATCAGCGGCTATCGAACTCGCCTCTCACTCGAGCGGTCCGGGTTCAAACCCCAGTGGCACGCACCAATGACTTTTCTAAGTTATGTGCGTTTTAAGAAATTAAATGTCACTTGCTATAACGGTGAAGGACACATCGTGAGGAAACCTGCATGCCTGAGAGTTCATCATAACGTTCTCGAAGGTATGTGAAGTCTGCCAATCCGCACTTGGCCAGCGTGGTGGACTAAGGCCTAATCCCTCCCATTCTGAGAGGAGACCCGTGCCCAACAGTGGGACGTCTATGGGTCGCAGCGATGTGAAACTTTTTTTCACATTATAGACATTTAACTAAAAATTTTTAGAAAAGTATTTTTAAAGGAAAATTCCATTAAGGGTATAAAAATCGCTTTATCAATCTTAATTTTATACTTGGAAAATTGGAATGATAATGGGAAATAATAAAAGTAGACTAAGTCTCCAACTAATATTTTTATTGAACTCTGTGTCTTAGTAGAGTACGACATACATAATACTTAACAATTATTTATATTATATACACATATTAAAATAGCGTGGAGCACTGGCACAAATGAGTAATAGTCTATACACTACACGGTCAGCTGCTGCGAACTATAGGCGCTGCCATATTGGCCTTGGCTGCTCTGACGAGCGCCTTTCAATTTATCCCTACTCCGCGGCCGACAGTAACGCGACATGCAACACTCAGACCAAAAAGTTTGAGACGATGTAATAAAAGTTTCACTTTAAAAAAAATTTATCACATAAAAACAATTCAAATCATAGATAACATAGGTATCTTAATTATTTTAATTTACAATAATTACCTACCACTAAGCTATGCCCTATTGTCACGATAAACAGTACCTATCTCGGTCATCGGCTTTACGAAGAATAATTTATAATATTCTTAGCCTATGTCGTAGTGTAGGCCGAGAGAAAAAAAAGCCGGTGGAAAATCTCTCGATACTCTGCTACTGTATCCAATAAACCTCTGTTATTATCCTAGCCAACTTTTTCGATAACCATTACGAACAAAAAGTACTGGTGTCGTGTATTGCTTGGGTTTCTGGGAGCAAGAAACAAAAACTTTTAAGGATCTCTCCAGTTCACCGAAGATATAGCTCACGAAAAATGTGGCTGATATTCCGGATCTTGTGCGAAAATTACTTGCTGGATTAATTATGATTATGACCCTACCAAATATACAGCGCCGTTATATTTTTTTTGTAATGGCATAAAGGAATCCGATATTGAAAAACTGGTAATTTCGTATTCTATTCTTGAAATTAAAGTTGTATTTATTTGAAATTAAAGTTGTTGTAAATTTGAACTACAAAATTTCAAATGCTATACAAGAGGACTTCATATATTCATATTCATAATATATTCATATTTTCCCGAAGTGAAAGTACTTATTCTTAATTAAACGATCTCAGGATTTTAATGTACCTATACCTAATTTCATCGCATATGAGACAGACAGAGTGACTGATATAATTGTGTTGTGTAACAAAGTCCTGAAATGAAATATATTCTACATATTCTAAATCTACTACTATCATAGCTTCTGAAATAATTTTGTGTAATGCTGGATTCTGTTATTTCTTTTATCAATTATGTCTTTAAAAGTCACAAGCTTATAATATTTTTGAGATTTTCATTAAAAATTTTCTTCAAAGGACTAAAGCTTGTCTCATTATTGCATAAAGTGCCGGTGCTACGGCGAACGAAATTGAGTTGTGGCGTTGTGGCTTTGGGACCTATCTAAAGGGAACATCTCTGACACTTTTGCTGACATTATAATTATTTAGACTAATAGTATTTTTTTCATATTTGCGATGCTTGGCAGCTTATTAACAATAAGTTTATCAAATTAATCGAAGAAGGTTGAAATAGATAACAGGATTAATTTTTTTGAACTTTTTTACATTCATACGAGTATCAGAAGAGATGCAGATTTATGCAGCCGTATCGTAGTTTTTTGAATAATCAATGCTAGAGAGGTAAAGAGGCCATTGAGGCTATGAATGAGGATCTCGGACGGCAATGATCAGTTAGTAGTTTAAGTAGTTTTTAGTTAGGTACCTAGACTTTCGTTAAGCGTGTCTAATCACCTCATAGCGAAATAAATTATTTGACTTGACTTGACTTGAATGGTTTGATTCATACGGTCTAAGCGTAAATCCATCAAAGTCTCAAGCTTACATAATTGGTAAGTTTTTGTGTGTACATAATCATAATTTAAAAACAAAGATTTACATTAATAGCATAAATTCACTGAAATATCCAAAAGCTATGTAAGTAAATCTTCTAAATGTAAGATTAATTTCAATCAAATATTCGAAAAAAATTATCGAAATAACTACACTTAAATAAATATTTTGAAATGAAATTGGTATTAAAACAAGTAGAATTTCAAATACAAACCGACTATAGGTTTACTAAATAAGTTCACCATCTCCAGCATTTTTAACCTTAAAATATTATTACAAATAGGTACAAAGACTTCAAAAATCATTTAAATTAAGTACTTAAATATTTTTAAGTTTTTAGCCAATGTTCAGTTTTACATTCGTTATCATACTCATAAATATGAATGCCACGACGACGCCTTGATACTAGACTTTTTGCTCGTTTCCATGTTATTCTAGTTTGTTTCTTGTCTGTGTCGTCAAGTTCTAGTAGTACTATTCAGGGAATATTTAGAACTCGTAGTTAATAAGCTAGCTAGTTAATAAATTAAAAAAGATAGTAATGATAATGATAATAACTATTTTAAAATTCGACGTCGGACTTTGTTTGCTGTCCCGAGGCATTCGTTGGTAAGGGAGTCCCCGTTGGTCAGGGCTTTGCTCGACAAATTAGTTGTTTGGAATTCAAGTTTAGATATTTTCTGTACGCCTATTACTCTATTTCGCAGTACAACTGGAGAATTATTTTAAACATTGACTATTTAGTTACTGTATTCGCTGCGACCCATAGACGTCCCACTGTTGGGCACGGGTCTCCTCTCAGAATGGGAGGGATGAGGCCTTAGTCCACCACGCTGGCCAAGTGCGGATTGGCAGACTTCACATGCCTTCGAGAACATTATGAAGAACTCTCAGGCATGCAGGTTTCCTCACGATGTGTCCTTCACCGTTATAGCAAGTGACATTTAATTTCTTAAGTCGCACATAACTTAGAAAAGTCATTCGTGCGTGCCACTAGGGTTTGAACCCGGACCGCTCGAGTGAGAAGCGAGTTCGATAACCACTGGGCTGTCACCGCTCTACTACACTCTCTACAGTTACTGTATATTATAATTTATCTCTTTAACCCTTCGTGCGCGAATCCTACTCGTACTTGGCCGGTATTTTAGAATAGGTCAATATTTATATGTAAAATCGGTAAGTTTTAAAATTACTTTTCAACTCGACAAGTTTAGCATTTTCAGTCAGGTAGTAAAATAGGTGAAAGGAGTTTTTGTAGGAGTTCTGTGATCATAATGGCTGTTAAGGTGGCAAATAGATACGGGACGTAACAAATACCTCTATAATATGGACGTCCAGTGGGCTCCATATAGCATGGTTCTCTAAAGAGGAGTACTCGATACATGTCGTGAATAATGAATTCCGACATAGCTTGCTCAGCTCGCTAGATGAAGTAACCACGGGCATGCCGCTGTAGGATTAAATCGGATAACGGATTAATTTTCATAGACTCATTTTACATTACATTTTGTTTAGACCTAATGAATACTAAGTCGTGGATGTTACTTTCATGAATCAATCGTAGGATCAACTAAAGAAGGATCATGATAACAACTCGGGATCATCAACGTGGCTACCGGATTCGAATCCCGGCCGGGGAAGATATTTATTTTGCAGATGGATATTTGTACTCTGGTCATGGATGTAAAATTGTGTTGTTTTCGAGTGTAACCGCCATCTGTATAACAGACCTTGGCCTACCACTGGGGTGTGAGTGTCTAACGTTTAGCTATTAATTGTTATTTATGAGTGTGTCGCCGGCCTAGAAAGTGCTCCTTTTACACCTTTGATGTGCCTCCTTTCAAAAGGATCGATAAACTGAAAATGACGACAGGAATCCGTTGGATTCAAAGGACAAACCGGGTAGAGTTGCGCCAAATAGGACAGGTCAATATTATTGATTGATGGATGGATAGATGGATATCTAGCGCAGGAGTAAATTCAAGACGATTATGGATCTAGGCCACATCAGAATAGGCATACGAGCGAACTGATGGTAAGTGGTCATTGTGGCCTACAGGCATGGATATTTTCAACGGATTTACCAGTATTCGCCCGTCCTAACTTAATGTAAGTAGATACCAACAAACTAAGCCCCATTCGTGGGGTTCTATGTGGACTGATGACTTGAAGAAGGTTGCAAGACGCCGTGGGATTCGAAGAGTACAGCCTGGATGTAGTGGCTAATGGAAGCCTTTGTCCAGTCTCAACTAACGGATAGATTGGTTTGCTACTACTAAGCATGGATAGGTAGACTACAAGCTATATAATAACCGAGTGCCATAAGCTAACGCGGGTAAAAGGTAGCATAATATAATTATAACACGTTAGATGTAAGTTTTGACATAATAAAAATAATATAATTTTTATCTTAACTTTACTAACGAATTTTATGTAATATTAAACCATTAACCATGTTTTATACCAAATACAAATACCTATATCAGAACACATACTGCAGATTACTTACAACCTTTCTGTTGAGAGAGAAACTAAAATATTTCACGCGGGCTCATAGAAGAATCCCGGATGCTTTAATCAAGTATCGACCCGTTGGCCACGCCTCCCATCGTAATTAGAACGCCTCCTTGTACAGGCTTGCACCTTTAACGGGAATGAATGACGGCCCGGCGGTCCTCGCCACTCAAATTCAAAGAGGAAAGGTACAGAAAATATCTTGGTACTAACTAACCATCATTTTGGTTATATAAAATTTTCATTCACATTTTACTATACTAGTTTTTGAAATTTTAATTAAATCTGAGAGTAAATCATCTTCTTGAACTGGGCTGAACAAGTTCGATAAAATGATTATGAGGAAGCATTATGATGAAGATAAATTTTGAAGTATATTGAGTAGTATATTTGATGGCGTGTTTCGGTTCACAGTATGTCTCCCAATACAAAATAACTTTAGACTTAAGCATTTAAAGTTATTTCTTTTCATACCTATTATAGATCCCAAACCGATAATTAATTTATTGAAGCGTACGAGTGAAAATTGACTAAATTGCACTCAATCTTAACGGTTCAAATTCCTCACCAGGAGGGTGAAAGGGTGATCGAGCAATAAAGGCAAAACGGCAACATGAGACCGAACAGCGGACAAACGAATGATCCAATAGGGGTTACGTTTTTGCTTTTTAAGCAAAAGACCAAAAAGGGAAGCAGATTCTACCATGAGATTGGTTGATGTGAGAGAGAATTCAAAGAGGGCTATTGAGTGACCAAGGATTTGAAACAGTTATTGCGAAACTAGTGCAGGAACCATTTGAGTTCAAGAGAATAGTAATGACGTGTTTAGTGAATGATGCAGTTTTCAGAAGTAGGCATAAAGAATGTTATTTTATGCTTCTACAAGTAGTAATATCCTAATACTTTCGTATGGACAAAAGGTGACTTATCATTTTTAGTTCATACAAAAATTAAATAGCTTTGTATATTTATTATTATTATTTATCGTTTTGTATAAAATCTAATTTTAGTGTAATATATCCCTGTTTTATGAATATCCAGCGGCAGTGGATTTGGAGTTAAACTTTTTCAGTTATTTATTCATAAATGCGAAAGATTAAGATGTCAGGTGAACTCGGATTGAGAAAGTTTTAGAACGGCTTTTAAAATTATTCGAACTTAGCTAACAACAAATAATATCCGCTTCACATGATTATGCAATATTCATGAACTAATTATAATATGTATTATGATTCAATGCGCATTCAGTTTGCTAGCGTAACTGCACAATTGTATTATGCAGTTAATGGTCATACTAACACATATCATTATTGTATTATTGATATCTTCTATGAATCAATCAATTATTTTACCGATCTTCCTGTAGGTAGTGAAATTTCACAATTGTATGTATTATGGCTCAATAATGTATATAGTTCTTGTATACCGAAAAATTATTTTTGTTTTTCGACGGCAAGCTACACCAAACATTACCAATCAAATCTAAATTATTACTTATCAAAATCTAGCTTTACCTACCCATTATTCCACCAATCGGAACTCCTTCACGATTTAGATTTTATCAACCAATCGATTAAAAATCGAATGGATATTACATTGTTCTGTTAATTTCATGGGAATCATGCAATTTTACGATATATTATGTAGGCTTTGGCATTTTCTAGGCTCTAGACTACATTTGTGCAAAAAATCACATCGATAGGTACATTATTCCGTTGAGGAGGTGAAGAAAGACAAGCCAAAAAATCCACTTTTCAATTTACGTATCTATTTGTAAGGATACCAATTTAGCGCATAATATGAATGATACTTGTCAGAATTTTGTGAAGGACCCCGGTAACCATGTTTTATCCATCTTCACAAATTAAATTGAATTTATTTCTTTGTTCCAGATTACGCAATGTGTGAATCATAAATCAGTGTAGTTGTCAAAATGGACGATATTGCACAGGGAATACGAAGCACGATGACTTTGCTTTGGATCTTTTCGGGTCTGGTTGCCGTCCATGCTGTGAAAATTGTCATCGAACCTCTTCCAAAAGGTAAGGATATTTTCTAATAAAATAATTATCTAATTAAAGGAGCGTGGTAGATATTAAAGTATAGCCATAGATTTATCATTACTCTAATAGCTATAACAGGCCAGCAGATTAACTATGCATCGGGTTTGTATCAATGTTAGTAACGCAAATTACGACAATATCCGACGAAACGCCGACAAGAATGGCTTTCACACCGTGTGTGCTCTTCTCTCCGCCATCCTTCGTCGTAGTCTGCCACGGTTCGATTGCCTGTTTAATTATAATATTGCGTATTTAATTATGAAGTAACGAGGTAATTTCTTAGTGCCATTATTAACTAAAAGATTACGGAAGCTAGAAGCAGCCACAACATTAACCTACATTAAATTCGCGTTCGGCTTCTTGTCCACGACACGGTTTTTCAACCGTACAGCGTGTTGGCCGTACGGTTGAACGGTTACCCCTTGTACGTCAACAATCGTTCATAGTGATCCATACAACACTGTCGACCGTGCCTACACGCGGCGAATTAACCGTAGATTTTCACGGCGACAAACCGTTCGTGGACAAGAGGCCTTAGAGCTCACTTTTGAGGAGACACAATAATATTATTATATTCTTTACATATACTTTTATACATCTTTCACTTGTATCAAAGCAAAAATTCTTAATCAGAATGAGTTAATAATAGTCTCTCGATGTCTCTCCCTATCGTAAATAAGACCTAAAATGAAATGCCGTCAAAAGTTCACTCTTTTTTATCTCTCAACTATGCTCGTTATGAAGAACGAAAAATAAACGTGAACATCAAGAACAAAAGAGGTTCTTTTGACCTGTCGCTCACAGGAAAGCTAAACAGAATCAGGCGTCCGGTCTTCATTTACATTTTTTTAAATCGAAATGCGATAACCGCTGTCCCTTCTTCCCTGGTAGTTCAGTCGCACTTAGTTGTAGTTTCATGTCCTATCTTCAAGATAAGAGTTCTATGACTTATATTTTACTCCCTTAAACTACATATGCATTAGTAAAGGCATGCTTATTTAAGCATTCAAGTTTATTAAAGTACGCATAAAAAGTTATTATTATATTGTAAGTATAATACTATCACAATATAATGATATAGCTACATTTTATTACGGCAACGGCTACGGCTTACTCACTCAGTGTACACCGTGCCCGAAACAAGCGCGTTCACTCCTGAAGATGATCATCGTATCGTAATAGATCGAAACTAGTCGGCCTGTTTCCGAGTTAAATCACACGTGAGTAGGTAAGTCGGTAACTTCAACTATGTATATATAAATATTAATATATATTAGTATTATTTAAATATATATGTATATCTTTCTATCTTTTCCATTTCTTTGTGGCAGTAATCCCACAATTATTCAAAAGCTAATTTTTATACCACTTACAAGGGTTGTTTATATCGTGTCATCTGACGTACAGCTCGCATGACATGATATCTATATTACATTAGCAAGGATTTCCTCGTTCATCGCCCACAGCGGTCCCGTCGCGCCGGCGGCCCCTGTGAAGTCACTCAGCCACACCGGTATGCTTTTGTCCGCGAATCACGACCACTAATAACCGTTTGGGATTAATTTTTATTCGCGGCTCCTCACTGTCTATTTGAGGGACCGCTGCGAAGGCTTTATTGTATTCACATTAATTTACAGTCCACAGCTGCCAGTAACGCGGATTTGTAAGGAGTTTTTATCTGCCTTCAGTTTTCTTTCTTTTGAAAGTGAGAGCTCCTATTAATATTAATTAAAAGTTTGAATAATTGAATGAATTTGGAATTGTTCCCCGTTGTTCAGTTTCTCTGGAAGTGAGTCAGGCAATAATTAAAACTTGAGAGGAAAATGGGTTCGACTCCATTAACTTGACGTTTGCATGAGACAATTTTTTATTTTGACAATGGAATAGACAATTGCTATTAAATTTTAAGTATGTATATTATGATTAGAACTTAACCTAACCGACTATGTAGTAGTAGTAGCATCACAATATAATATTTAAACTGTTTGAATCTTAATTTTAATTTTTTTTCCCACCTACCGTAAGTTTTCCCCACCCAACCAGGATTTGACTAGTAGGAAATGCCATAAGGCATTATGTCATTAAGCCATATATCTTTATAGCATACACATATTTTTGGATGTGTCAATAAAGTTGTTTAAATAAATAAAAAAATATTATAATGTAGATACTACGCGCGATGCGAAGTAGGAAACATATACCTACCTCCAGTTGCAAAATACACGAGGATATCAGATAAACCATTAAACGATGCTGATGAACGATTATTGGATCCAAATACAATTTGCACAAATTTTACATTAAATAATAAAAATGCACTTGACCCCATTGAAAATTACCAATCTTTGAAATTGATGACAAGTAGTGAAACCGATTAGTTATTTATAATTTTACTCTTTTTTTCTCTTCCAATGGCCGGGTTGTGTGAGATTCTTCATACAATTAAACCCCTCAGCAGCCAGCCTGTGCATACTTGGACTCCGTGATCTCATATACTATGCATCATTATGGAACATGAGCTCTAATTTTTTTTACAATATAACATTATTTCCTGTATACAAGAAACGTCCCTGAAAAAAGAACAATATGAACTTTCATGTAACTAATTTGGCACAAACACTTTGAACGTGCAGGTAGAAGCGTTCTCTATAATGAATGATATATTCAATGTAAGCTGGGACACAAAACGAATCAAATACGCTCTCCAAACTGGAGCTACAAACGACGGAGATGCGGTCCAAGTTGCAAAATATTATTTCGACACTAAAATGTTGTTAACATACCTACATGTGTTTGTGATTATTATGTGCACCGCTTTTGCGTTTTATACTATTATGGTTCATGGGCGACTTACCTACCTGTATAATATCACTGGTTCTTGACTGGCTCACATGAAGCTGTCACCTTGACGTTGTAACTAGGTATTTCAGTGTCTCAACCAACGCAAGATAACATGTTTTCAACTGAAATATCAGTCTGCGTTACCACCATCTTGTTAAATAAATCTAATGTATAAAATTCTCGTATCGCAGTGTTTGTGGTTAAACTCCTCCGAAAGTCCGAAACGGCTTGATCGATTCACATGAAATTTTGTGTGCATATTGGGTAGGTCTGAGAATAGGTCGTAAAGTATTTTTCACCCTCCTACCCACACCCCCCATTTTTTAATAGCGATTTTATTGTTTTTGTATGAACAATATCCTAATATTTTAACCGTCGTTCATTAACATGAAGTCATTTACATGAAGTGTCGCGTCACTTTGACATTTCATATGGAAGAACAACGTTTGCCGGGTCAACTATTAATAATGATAAAATAATTGCACACTATAATATAAAACACTGGTATATAAGTAGTATGTAAACAATTGTCAAGCAAACGCACTGTGTAAACGCACTAGATATGCTTTTTTCCCATTTCCTGTTTGCTTTAGCCCCAAATTCGCTTCAGCGCGATTTCCCTGCAGCACCATTCGGAACCGACAGTTGAAATAAATTTATTGACAAGAAAGTTGTACACTTCACACTACGCTTTGGTATTTTTAGTAAGCGAAGTCAAATATTTCACCGAAACGAATGGGTCAGCACACGCAGCCATACCAACTTGTTCCACCCATCAACATGTCCGATAGTTCATGTATCTACAGTTAGCCATGTAAAAGCACGAGAAATTTCATTATGTGAACTGATGTGATTAGGACATTCGACTTTTTTATCCCATAATAACTTTTTTATCACGTTTTCTTAAATATTTATATCTATAGACTTCAGTGGAGCAATCAAAGCAGTATGTGACCCTGTCTGTTGCGCCAGGGGTCGTGGGTACGAATCCCACTCAGGACAAATATTTGTGTGAGGAACACTTGTATTTGTTCTGTGTCTGGATGTTAATATTATCTATTTAAGTATGTATTTAAAAATATCTATGTATGTATATCAGTCTCTGACACCCATATCACAGGCTCGCGCCTACTTTGGGGTCAGATGGCCGTGTGTGAGATTGTCCAAGATATTTACTATTTTTATTATTATTATTTAGTTATTTAAACTTTATGCACAACTGAAAAAATGTAATGCTAAAAGCATTGTCTACTAGTTAACCCTAGGGAGTAAAAATACACCGTAGGCGGTGATTGTTATTTATTTACTCTATTATAAAAATCATCATGCACTGATGCCCGTCGGAAACTATAAAATATTAGTAAATTAGACTAACGACGACCAACAAAAGACCTCAGCTGGCTGCAATAACATCAATATGCAAAAAACTATATTATTATGATGATGCACCAAGTTGAAAGAAAAGTTGAAAAGTTAATAAGAAGTTAAGTTAGATAGAAGTGATGTTTGATTTATTTAATTTCTAAAATTAAATAGTTTAATAATTAACATTTCACCTTTCTAAGCCACGATGCAAAAACTATGTGTGAGTACCTATGTACATATTTTCCTGTAAGTATGTCTATTGTATAAGAATAAGTAGGATTGTTGAAGTTAATTAGGTGTTGTTTTGGTCTGCAGCAAATGAGCAGCTACACTGAATCAATTTATGAAATTTAACAAAATTCTGAGATTTAAACAAAACAAATGCGAGTTGCGGCGTGAACTTGTTCCACTCATAAACATGTCTGGCTTCGGGTCAGTGGATCTAAAGCCACCAATTTAAAATATAGATTGTTGTATGTTTCCGACAATAACCCGGCCCTCATGCCAAAATTGACCGTTCTGTGTTGTATGCACAGAACAGACTGTGGTTGTATGCATCCGAAACACTAATATTTAAAACTTTTGTTTCACTTCATTTAATATCACGTCAACTAACGCAATCACGCAATAATAATTGCAAGAACCAATGTAACGTCCATGTAAAAATCTTATTAATTTTTTTTTTCTGATTTTGAAACATTCAACATAGAACGCTTAAAATCTTAAATAAGTTTTCTTTAACAAATAGTAAAAACACACCAGATGTAGATATCAAACCTCCGGAAAATTTGCGCCAAACTCATCTTACTTAACTTTTACGAGGAAACTTGATTTTAACGGTTTAATTACATCTGTATTGTACAGCGCAATTCGGTGCCCTGCCATCACATTTAGGTTACATTGTTTGAAATTGATATTGAGTCTCACATAAAAGATACGGGCACTTGACTTCGCTCCCTTTTTAATTTGCCCACAGACATGGAAATTACGAAGTGCTCAAAAAGAATTTTACTTCGAAATTGTATTCTTTATTACTATATTCTTTATTTCTACAGTACCTTTTTGAGTTACTAACTGCTTGAACGTTTTTGAGTTAGCACAAAAAAAGCTTACATTGCATTCATATAAATCACTAGCTGTCCCGGCAGTTGTTAAAAGCTTTTATTGAACTTCACTCGTATGTATGTACAAATTATTCTTAGTGGATATTTTGATAGTCAAATAAAATAACTAACTTATTGTAAGTATGTAAGGATGTAAAATGATGAGTATAAGCGTCACTGCTACGATCGACGCATAATCAATAACAATGACAGGCTTCGTTCTCATCCCTAATCTTTGCTGTCAACTAAGTAAAATTAACACCTGTAGACGCCTGGCGGAAATAACTGATCGAGTGGTAGGTAACTCATCACTTGTCGAACGCCGAGAGTAACAAAATGATTAAAGTAATAATATCACTATAAAAAATAGGGGTTGACGGAAGAAAGGTGAAAATTTAAAATAAAATGTTGTCTAATAAATCCTATTCTCAGACCTATTGAAGATACACACAAAATTTCATATGACTCGGTCAAGCCGTTTCGGAGTTTTGTTACGAGTATTATAATATGTATTAGAAGAGATTGACGTGACTCAACTCGTTCTGACCACGAATAAAATTGTGTTTAGTAAAAAAAATTATGAAGATGACTTTAATGATGACTTTAATTACCTACCTACATTATAGAACGACATTATAAGTACATGACGATGCTGAAGTTCAGTGTATTTTTATTTTATAACTAATGTAATTTCGAATAGTGCGTCAATGAGTAGGGAATACCTGCTTTACAATGATATTTTTATTTATGACAATATGCACAGTTAGTTTTAAGTGTGATGATTGGAGATTTATATCCTTCCCTTCGCTATTTTAATTACATATTACGTTTACAAACGTGACGAGCCTTTCTACACATTAACATTTTGGTTTTCCTGAAATGCCTTCATAAGACCCCTCCAGAAACTTGTTTATCTGGGTCTAACGTTGCAGATTTAAAAGTACGTTTAGAAACACTGTTTTGTTTGTCCTGGGGCCGCGGCGCCTGGGGGGCCGCGCGGACGATTTGTGACACTATACTAAAACAAATGACGCGTGCTCCTCGCTTGATTGACTGGAATATGTAACACACAATTGCAGCGAGAGTGTAATAAATTCTGTTCTGCAGTTTTGTTTACATAAATATATGTATATGACAGTTTCGTATCTTTCTGGTGTCATGGTGATGTTTTCTAATGTTCAACATCATTATTCCATATTATAGGATTGGTGTCTACGCGTTGCATGTATTTCCTAGGATTTGTTGTGCTCCAGAGTGTCCGTATATCCATCGTTTACGAGGTCTATCGTTATTGGCCTGCAACTAGCCTTAAAATTTCTGACATCATTACGGGGTGCCCGTTACATATCCTGCAAAATCTCAGAACTAAGAGACTCATTGTAGGTCCACCAAAGTATTCGTTTATAAAATTATAGATCCTGCCTGTCATTTTCATCCATTATCTATTTCATATCTATCTATATGTTACAGCCAAAGTAATAAATCCAGATATTATATATACTATCCAGCTATTATAAATAATATCTAATCAATTTAGACAAAGTGATAATTGAGACAGAATTAATCACTTTAACTAGCTATTTTATAAAATATCTTGGACAACTTGGATAAAGTAATAAAAAAGTAAGTATAGGTGAAAATACAATAAAATAATTTTTATTTATTCTTACAAGTAAGGCTCTTATGACATTTTGAGTTACACAAGAGGCTTGACGGAATGGCGGGACCCCTCCCGCTCCTCATTCCGTTACCACGTGCAAGTCGGACCATATATTTAGGGTACAATTTAAATGCTGACCAAAAATTCTTTTCGCTTACCAAAATGGATCTTTTGCTCACCAAATATTGTTTTACTAAAACAGTCACATTCAAGAAACATAATTTGGTGAGCAAAGTATCAATTTTGGTAGATATTATGAATTTATTAGAAGTAATTTCTGGTAGGCATTTGAAACTAAGATGGGGCTCGACTTTCCATTAGTTAACAATTAGTTTTGAGTTTGTTATTATTCTAAAATAAATTTTAATCCTGTTAGCCAATAAGCGGGGGGTAGGGGGACCGCAGGACCCCCCGAAAGAAAAGGGGGGCTTGGGGGGCTAAGCCCCCCGGGGGCCAAGAAAAAACGACACAATCGACTCCAAATTTTGTTAGGTTGGGTTCAGGTTTGTCTATGTTTATTTACGCAAAAAGGGACCCCGCGAAGCGGGGTTCCGTCGACATTTGTGACAGGGTCCGACTTGTCTGACACGAAATTACGTTAGATAAGGTTAGGTTCAGATACGATCAACTGTTAGTTTTTTTTGCCTCAGCAAAGATTACTAAAATGAAAGTCATAAAATAAAAATTGGTAACGTCTATTTAGCTTTAATATAAAAAAAAAAAATTTGGTCTGAAATTAACTTAAACGGCACACAAATAACAAACACAATTTGGTGAGCAAAGTATTCAATTTGGTGAGCAAAGTATCCATTTTGGTAGATATTTTGAATTTATTGGTAGTTCATTTCTGGTAGGCATTTAAACCTAAGCCTATATTTTATTACTTTGACTGACTTTCGCCTGCTATTATAAATAATATCTGGATAAGGTGATAAATTTATCACATTATCTAGCAATTTAGTCATTATATATAATGACCAGTCATTATGTATAATAGCTATTTAATCACTATGACTGTAACATATACACAGATGCTTGTGGCGGCGATGGGAAATTATTGTGTTTTATTCGTTTCGTTCTACACACATATTGCGAAAATAGTCGTCCCTAAGTGTATTAGATCAAAGGAAATGTTATTATTTGATAATCTTATTGTTTTATTCAAGAGCCTGAAACACAAATAGGCCTTCAGGAAAAGATAGGCAAAATCCCATTTTAGGGGGAAATATGTCTCTCGTCTCCTGAGACGAACTACGATGATTAACTTCTTTCACAAAACATCTTTGTTATATAATAATATCTGGATAAGGTGATAAATTTATCACATTATCTAGACAATTTAGTCATTATATATAATGACCAGTCATTATGTATAATAGCTATTTAATCACTATGACTGTAACATATACACAGATGCTTGTGGCGGCGATGGGAAATTATTGTGTTTTATTCGTTTCGTTCTACACACATATTGCGAAAATAGTCGTCCCTAAGTGTATTAGATCAAAGGAAATGTTATTATTTGATAATCTTATTGTTTTATTCAAGAGCCTGAAACACAAATAGGCCTTCAGGAAAAGATAGGCAAAATCCCATTTTAGGGGGAAATATGTCTCTCGTCTCCTGAGACGAACTACGATGATTAACTTCTTTCACAAAACATCTTTGTTTGTATACGACAGGATACAGGATAATAGTACGAATAAACGCTTTTTCATATTCATTATTTGATTGGTTTTATATCACATTCTTAATAAGCTAAAAATAAAAAAATGTATAAAAATATTTTAGTGAAATAATTAACATTTACATATTTGTGTAGCCGGTTTCCCAAAAGTAGATAAGAGAGACACTTCAAAAAGTAGGTATTTGGTTTTCTGAAAACAAAGGAGCATATATTATGCGGAAATCTCACATTTCACATCTCGAAAAAACAACAAAGGAAATTAGCCGTCAAAGTTCAAAGATCCAGTCCCCCTTCTAAAACAATAGCCAAGATATCTCATTTCAGAACCCAAATACGTTTCCGATATTCAATATACGGTTCAAACGGCTGTGCCTAAAATTTCTATCGATATGCAAACTATTCGTTACCGAACAAGCGTCACAGAGTCAATTTACTTCGGCCTATTTATATTATCCTTACCAATTTAGAGCGTCAACTGCAAAATAAACACGATTAATTCCTCAGGGGATTGCGAAAAAATGTCTTGCGCCTTCAAGCCCGAAATATATAAGAAACACGTTTATTAAATAGCGTTGCTGACTTATCCCATGTAATCTCTAAGGCCCCTTACGTGTATTCAAAACATTTTTCCATAATAACGTTGTTAAGCATGGCAGGAAAATAAATCATATATCCTTATCTACGTGATTCATCTTAGTATACTTACCTACTCTATATTAAGGAAGACACGTGATTTTTCTCTAACATTGTATCAGTTAGTATTTGTGGATAACAAACACTGCCACTGGGCACCGATATCTACACAAGAGTTTAAAACAAGTGCTATGGGACTTTAACAGTAAACTACGTTCTGTATAATGTTTGGGTGATTCTAAATAAACTCCACAAATATAATTAGGTAATACAGATAAGTCAAAGACAACAGAAATATGCAGATTAAAAAAAAATTCAATGTTTTAATTTTACTACAGTACCTATTATAAATTTTAACATCATCAAAAAGGAAAATATTTAACATTATGCTTAATATTAAATAACCGAATCCATATTACAACAAAAGTAAATTCGTATAAAGTCCATAAACTAAATTTTAGGAACAAAAAGAAAATATCAAATTTCGTTGAGCTCCGCAAAATATAAGCGTTCATAGCATAAGTGAAGCGTTTATAGCCTTATGGCACGATTTTTATTTCGTCTATATAATAGGTACATCAACTTTTTTCTGGACATAAGCGTCCTTATATCGTTATTCCTCCCGGTCTTGTAGGTATCCTATCAATCTGTTTCCCGCCGCATTCTTCAGGTCTTCGGCTAACCTGCTTGGGGTTGGCTGTATTCTGTTTTCCGTGAAGTGGGCTACACTGAATGCAATTTTTTACCCATTAGTTTCAGTTCCACGAGCGAAACTAGCGTGCAGCTCCATTTCAGTTGTTAACACTGGGTGGCAACGGAGGAATCTATAGGATTTATAAAAAAGGATATTTCTATCCACCTAACTAGGGAAGGAATATAGATAGACATTGAATAAAATCAGTGTCTAATGGCCGGTTTCTGAAGTCTTCAGTTATATTATCAACAGCTATTGAATCAATAAAGTTAAACGTAAGATATATGTCGGATAACTGTCACTGGGTTTCTGAACACGCGAAGAGCCTTCCATTAACTATGAATCCGATAACGAGTACCTTAAACTGCCACTAGATGGGTCTCTTCAAAAGATCAAGTTTAAAATAGATATTCATTATAGTTTGTACCCTAGGAATAGTCTTATTTGTAAGAAATATTTTTTCCATACTCAATATGTAGTAACACCTTGTTTTATTTACCAAATATTGTAATTTGGTATTTATTAGCATCTGTGCATCATAGTCAAATGTGAACAATATCTACAATTATAATGTTTAGAACCGAAATTGTCAGTCACTTTTGACAAAGTCAAAAGTCAAAGTAAAATAATTTATTTCGATATTTCGATGTCCATAATAGAACTCGTATTGATCTATTGTTATGTCCTACGAATAACTGTAAAATGTTTCACCGGGATTTCTAGACTAAAATTCAATACTATTTAACACGTACTTAGGCAATAATACCTTAAAAGTTTTTGTAATTTGTCATAAAAACGTCAAATAAAGTTAACGAACCGGTAAACGGCCATATTTCGTCAGTTAAGTTAATCTAACTATAAACGGAGTTTATCTTACATTGGGTTGTTCAGAAACACAATTTGAAAAGTTATCGAACCGATAGCGCTAATGAATAGATAAACTGCCGTCAAATGGACCTCAGAAACCGGGCATAAAACAATTATAAAGCTTATCTAGCTTTTGTTAAAATATATACCTTTTATTAAAAGCTTGAAGCATAATAAAGCATCAAAATCAAATCGCAAGTGCTGAAAGCAGTTTTATTTTATTCAATTTGGGGTTTTGGCTAGAAATAGTTGGCGGCCGTGTTCTAACATATTCCGGGCAGCGCGGACCTTTCAATATCAGCCGTGCCAACCCGTCTGTGTGGAAAAAGAAGTCGATTACCCTTGTTTACGCACAAAATAAAGTTTTCTTCTCATTGGCTCCGAGATAAAGCGGGGTAGAGATTAAATTCGGGTCGTGTTTGCAGTGAGACCCGCGCGCCCCATGTAAACGACTCTGAGTAAGGACACAAAAATATCATTTGGCATAGCGTAATGGGCTCTGAAGAAAGGTTGCTTTACGACTTCTTATTTAGCGTCTTATAATGAGTTTTGCAGCGAGAGGGGTCGTTGGAAACATCGCTGCTTTGATCTCAAGGCGCGATTCGAATCGTTCGTGTCGTTAATGTTGTAGAAAAATGATTTCTTTCTCATTTCTTCTGTGTCGCAAATAATAAATATAAAGATTTTGTACTTAACCGATTTATTGGATATTGGTTCAAAGTGAAATACAAATGAGATAAGTGATGAATTCCTCAACGAATGGTTTGGTGGTAAAATTAAATTTAGGTAACTCCTCAATTAAGAACGTTTTTATATAGCATTTTTAACCGAAGATTAAAGTTTTAAATTCAACAAACTCTCTGTTCAAATCTGTTCGTACGAACAGACAGGTGCAAGCAAAGCTAAGAGTAGGTACTCTTAGCTTTGCTTGCACCTGCGTCCTGATCAACAGTTAACCAGTGGGTGCCAGTAGTTTCTAGAATCCCCATTTTTCTTATGTTCCTTATAACGTCTTAATAATATAGTGTTTCAAGGAGATAATTATGGATCTTGTAGGTAAAGATAACGCTTTTGTGACATTGTAACCCATCGACCTCACTTGGCCTGTTAGTAAGAGTATTTGAAACATTATACACATACACAGTATATCAGTATATACATACACAGTATCTGTTAGTATTTGAAACACGAAGAATCCAATTACTGTAACTTTCCTTATTTTATTCTAAGCCTGAATGTTTCTTACTGATTTGGACTTGAAATTTCGTGTTACCTAGGTAGAATATATTTTCGATAGGTAATTGTATTAAAATATTAAAATATTTAATAGACGGGTTCGGTGATGAAAGTCTATTAACACAAACTCCTTACAACAAAACGTTTATTAAAGATAAACAACTTTTCACAAACAAAATTGATACATAAAACGAGGAATTATGAAGGGGCGAGAGTTACATGCGCACGCTATTCGGGCAGCGACTCGTTCCGACCGTTCCAGAGCGGCGGTTTTGCGAACCGCCGCGCTTTATTTCTACGCATGCGCCGACGGACGAAAACGGCGGCGCGCGCAGCGCTGGGGCCGAGACGGGTTGCGATTGCGCTGACGCGTTTATTAAATCCCCTTTCCCCGCGTTACAAATATTAAAAAAATACCTTATTTTTGATATTCACTTTTTAATCATCCAAATCCCACACAATAACTCTGAATATATATAAATTATCAATTGGAAACTCTGTTCACTCGTAACAGACTTGAAAAAATAATGTAACCAAAATAAATACTTTTTTCTGTTTGTTCTGTATTCTGAGTAGGTACACGTATAAGCCACAGATCACTACCATAAAGTCAAATAGATTCCACATTAGTGAATATTTTTTGTTTGAGTTCACTGAAATTGACGGCAGACGCTTTGGGTGGGGGACGTAACGATTCGCTGTGATTGGCTATTTCAAAGTAAAACTTGAAATTCACCAGGTACCTACTGATTCTTTTAGAATTTAGATAGGGACAATATTTAACTTGACAGTCAGATTGACTTTATGACCAAAAAATTATGTTTGAAATCTGCGCGTGTCTACGAGTCAAAAACTTGTCGACACTAATATCGTGAATCACAGCTCAGTTTTATCATAGTTCCTAAATCAAGTACAGGTAGTACCTATGTTGTGCGCGTCCAATGCCTACGTGGTCTATATTGAAGTTGATCTGTGGTATACATATACACCACTGATTTTAACTATAAATCGCAGCATTTTTAAAAGCTTTTATTGTTATATACGCCACACTTCCAAATCTTATAATGCTCCCAAAATTCCAAAAAAAATGAAAGTATTTATTTCTGGTCAGTTTCTGTGTCCGTCAATTTCGCTGATTCATCAGTTTGTTTATTACGATTAAATTGATACTGTACATCGACAGTGTAAAACTACAGGACAGTGAGATAAAACAGTTTTTCCAGAAAAAACACCACCTTATATATTTATGCCTGACATAGTAAGCAAAACTTGATATCCATAATTGCACAAACGCAAAGAGATTGGGGTCGACACATGATAAATTACATTTTCTGCAGGCAATAGTCGTGATATGGGTATCATCTTAACTGATTTATCTCTTTATTTCTATTTATAAACCTAATAAAATTATTACTAAGTATTCAATAAATATAAAGATAGACACGATGTGTACAAGAAAACCAAAACCTGAACTTTTTACATCGTAGCAAATTAAAATAACAGGCGCATCCAAAGGAAACGAATAGTATTCTATATGAACTTGTATTAACGATTTTTGCCAAAAAAAATTACGTAGGTATTTTACAGGGAAAATAGGTGTGTCGTTAGTAGGTACTTTAAAAACATTTAACACTTAGCCAGTCCAAATAAAAATCTCTTTACCTTGAGATGCTTTTAAATGAAGACATCCAAGGCTGCTTGTGAGAACTTTTCTGGAAACCCAAGAATGGCTGTATAAAACATTTTCATCTGAATACAACAATGCAGTTAGAAAGCAGAGATAAGACGATACTAGAGGTGCTTAGGTGAACCTGTTGTATTGTAATTTTCTTTATATATTTTATATTTCCTTTGATGGCTGAATAGCATTTGAAGATTTGTATGATTCGTGAGTGTCTATATTCATAGTTGAAATTACCAGCTAACTCACGTGTTAATTTAACTAACTCGGCAGTGTACGCTATGCCCGCCGCGAGCGCGCTTACTCTTGAAGATGAATGATCATCGTAACGAAACTACTCGGCCTATTTCCGACTTAAATCACACGTGAGTATGCCGGTAATTTCAACTATGAATGCTTTGTATGCTTTAAAACGATCGAGCGACGACGAACGACGAGCATCTTCAAGTGCAGATTTGATTATTTTTAAATGATAATGGTTTGGTATCTGGGACCGTAAGCGAGTGTAGTTTTTTAACATTTAGTGCAGCCCATCCGATAGTTTTCCGATTGAATTCAGATTATGGATAGTTTGGGAACATTGTTTTACATAAGTATATCTAACTATTGCTTCAATGATAACATAAAAACAACAGACAACATTTTTCTGTTGCATGTCATTGTTTTATATTCCTAAACGTACAAAACGATTGAATGGACAATTTACGGGTTTGTATAGATTTTTTATTGTGAACATGCATCGTGAACGTTTTATAGTTGCTCATAAAAATATTGCTGTCATTTTGTTGGAATTCGAACTGTACGGCTTTTTGGAGTAACCAATATGCAAGAAATGTCTGATTTTATTGCAATGTGATAAACGAACGTGAAACACATCTGGTGCAAATCTAACCAAATAGTTTATCTTGTTTACGATATACATGCAAGAAGCAAAGCTACGGGGTACTGCGGTTAAAATATAGGTATGGTACATAGAGTATATAAAGGTGCAGATGTTAATAGATATGTTATAGATATAGATATAGTCATTTATATATTTATGACTCAATTAACAAATAATAAAACATAAGTTTTCGGCTATTCTGCAGGGTTTTCTGTGTGCAAAAAGAACTTGAGAGTTGGTTGGGGCTGCGTGCTCGTTCGTTTTACATTTAGATTTTTTAGCCAATATAAGATAAAAATGAAACCTGGAAAAATAAGTTACCTTACGACCTATATAAATTGTTTCATAACATTGTTATACCTGGCCTTTGGCATTGCTTGGGTAATCCTGTCGGTTGGAGTCCGGCCTACGCGGTGATCTTTGTTACCTTCCTTACGTTCGTAATACCTTGCAAGGTTTATGTGTTGGCCCGCAAACGTAGGACCTTTTCACTTCTTTCCCAGGTTTTATTCCATTACCCATACACATTGCGTAAAAAGTAGAACGTATAGGCGATGTTCTTTCTAACTGGCCCACCAATTTTGTGGTTCGCTGAATTAATTATATCGAATGTCTTACAATATTTACAGGTAACTGGAAAACGATATCCTAACGATATCCTATATGTAACTGCTTTTGAATAAAAAACATAATTAATAAAAGAGGAGAGAGCCAGGATATGAAAGAGCCGACGTAATTTTTATTAACTTACCGATATTTTACCATTCTTTCATTTGATTCTCTAGGTTAAGCTGTGTTATTAAGAGGATATCACAAGCGAACAAGTCGACACTTTTTCCATACAAACGTAGTCCCCTGTTTCCTCGTAGGATAAAGAAGTAACAGAAGAAAAAAAAATACCATACGATTTATACGTACCTCTGCCATGACTGTACGTTTTTTTTTTTTTTTTATAATTTGATTAATAGAAGAGAAAAAAAATCATTTAAAATCAAAAAAATCGACTTTTTTTACATACATTTTCAAACATCAAGCAAACTGGTAATTACTAATATATCCCAAAAAAGCAAAACGTACGGGCATAGCTTAGACCCTGTTCTACATTTTAACTGAAAGAAATATTGAAATCGGTCTAGATTTCGAGGAGGAAACAGGGGATTACGAAAGGACGATTTTCTTAATTTTACGTAGGTAAAATCAGTTCGAGACTGCACTTCTCTCTATCGCACGCTAAGGGGTAAGGTTGGGCTCAGCGCGACAGCAATATTTTTGGTAAAAACCTATTCTTCAAAAGTGACGGTCGACTGGAGTCCTCTTAAGTATTTGGCTTTCACATGAAAAATATTTAATTTGCTTTTAGGTGAATAAACTTTAATATAAGTTTATATTTCTGATCACACCATGTTATGAAAGAGCCAGCTAGTAGGTACTGCTTTGAAATAGTCGGATTTATTAATTATTTTTATAAATACACAACTAAACATATTATTATGTATACCTACAAAAAATATTATTTTATATTACTAAAGAATAATAAAATTATATTCTTTTATTTTATATAGGTATCAAATATTTATTAATTTTATTGGTGACTGATTTTCATGACGATTATTGTTGCTGATTAATTAAAGGTAAATTATTATTGAAACTATTCTAACATTGTGATTCTCAAAGGGTTTATTACACCTCGTGGCTCTTACATAGACATTATGTTATAGAGCCGATTTCACTTTTTTAAAGTAGATATCTATACTAATATATAAAGAGGAAAGATTTGATTGTTTTTTTGAATCGAATAGGCTTCAAAACTACTGAACCGATTTGAAAAATTCTTTCACTGTTGGAAAGCTACACTATCACCGGGTGACATAGGCTAAATTTTATTTTGGAAAAAAATAGGGTTCCGTAAGATATTTGGGTTTTTCGGACACAAGGTGTAAAAAATCAACCAGAAAAGTTACTTATTTTGCGTACGCTGCCTAAAATATAAAAGATAGAACCATAAAATGTTCTAATTAATTGTAGATCTTATAAATATCTATAAAAAAAACCGCGACACACTATACCTATCTATGTCGAGTGAGGCACAACAACCATTTGTTTATCTTGAATTTTTTTTGGACTACATTTACAGTTTATGTTGATAATATTTGGTCTTTGAATGATTAAAATTGGACGTTTGGTTTTGAAGTGTCTGTCTGTCTGTCTGTCTGTCCGTCTGTTTCGCTTTCACGCCAAAACTACTGAACCGATTTAAATGAAATTTGGTACACAGTCTAGAGCCTGACAAAGGACATAGACACTTTTTTAATTGGAAAAAAGAGTTGTAATGGGTTGAAAAGGGAGATGAAAGGTTGTATGAAAGTATTGTCATTTTCAAAACTAGAAGCATATAACTTAAATTTTAAGCTGTTGATAAGGTATAATTCTTACTAATCCTATCCTACTAATATTATAAAGGGGAAAGTTTGTAAGTATGTATGTATGTATGGATGGATGTGTGTTACTTTTTCACGTAAAAAGTACTCAATGGATTTTAATGAAACTTTACAATAATATAGCTTATACATCAGAATAACACACAGGCTAAAATTTATAAAGATATTGTGTGAATTGTCCAAAATATGACGATAAGTGTCAAGTAGGTAAGTAGGAAAAAATCTACCATCTGCGAGCTATTCTGGCGTGCGCTGCCAAAACTACTGGACCGATTTCAAAAATTCTTCCACCATTAGAAAGCTGCATCTTCACTGAGTGACATAGGCTATATAATATTACTAGGCGTAAACGAAACTATTGTTATAATCTATATACATAATAATATGTAAAATAAAGTCGTGTCAAATTTTTATTTTTTTAGTAATCTGACGCAAATAGGGTTTATGTGTGTGTATTATAATTTTGATTTTTATATAAAATTTTTATAGCGAAGCCGGGGCGGACCACTAGTATTTTATATTTTAAAAGCTTTTATTTAACTTCACTCGTATGTATTCATGTATGTATGTCCTGGAATCTTGCAATCAATATTTCACCCACTTCCACTGAAGCTATCGAGCTGAAATTTGGCACACATATTAGGTTCTGATGACAATGCATGAAAATAAAAATAAAAAGTTATGAAAGCTTTTTAAAAAAAAAAAAATTATAGTATAATTATTAGCATTGTTATCAAATCTGATGAAAAAAATATTATAAGAATCTGATAGATTTTTTTATGATTTATTCAACGTACAGACGTTAATTCGTTAAAGTTTTTCTATGGTATGGATTAAGATCAGATTCCTTCCTCGTCTTAGATCACTGTTTCTAAAACGTATTTTTCAATTAACTTGTAACTTACCCATAGAGACTGACTTATTGCACAGGCTATAGCTTATTATATTCGTACATACCATGTCTCCCGGTGTAGCGGATGGCCGGGTCTCTAGAGCTGCTATGATCTCGCGTGTCCCTGCGGACTCGTCCTCTAATTGGACGTGGTCTGCCTCCTAGATGCCGATTATATTTTTATCTTTTATTTTCGTCGTGTATCTGAGAACCCTACTACTATTTGTCGTTACCAACCAGGATTTCAACACGTTTCTTTAGATAATGGAAACTAAGGAAACGTGTTGAAAACCTGGTTAACCTAACCTAACCACATCATGATTAATTTTTACAAGCAGTTTTCTACATTCTGTTATTTACATTTACCCTGACAGGACTTGATCACTAATTCCGCAGCTCGAAGCACTATCGAATGATCTACACAAAAAAATAAGATTGTTGAAAACACTCTAAAATTAAAATGAACGAATGAACATTAAATTAATTAATTATAGTAATGACTGTTAAACTAATATGACATATCCATAAAATGACTTCACCCTTAGCTATAATTATTATTAACAACAATTTATAAAGCTATTATGAACCTAATCACGTAATTACTAAGATTTTAACAATAATATCTTTATTTCTAATGATGCATCATACTCATGCAGACATTATATTAATCTCAAAAGAAAGGGAAAGTTTGTAAGTATGTATGGATGGATGGATGTGTGTTACTCTTTCACGTCAAAAGTACTGAATGGATTTTAATGAAACTACAATAATATAGCTTATACATCAGAATAACACATAGGCTACAATTTATAAAGATATTGTGTGAATTGTCCAAAATATGACGTTAAGTGTCAAGTAAGTAGGAAAAAATCTACCATCTGCGAGCTATTCTAGCGTGCGCTGCCAAAACTACTTGACCGATTTCAAAAATTCATTCACCATTAGAAAGCTGCATCTTCACTGAGTGACATAGGCTATATAATATTACTAGGCGTAAACGAAACTATTGTTATGTCTAATTACACGTGAGCGAAGCTGCGGGCGTCCACTAGTTAAACATAAATGGGTAGATGTTAGACTATATCAACCTCAAATATTTTAATGTCCCAATGTTAGTTAAGGTTCTCCTCTTGCACTGGAAAATATACATAAGAATATCGTCCATCACTCTGGCCAATTTAACTTTGAAAAGGAAATGGCGAAGGCCACTGGAATTTAAACTCAGACCCACACAAATTTTTTCTCACTCGACTGTCAGTCACTGGGCTGAAAATTGAATTTATAATTTTATTTTATTTTATTTATTAATTTTTGGGAAACATACAATTATTATAAAACATATAAAACAGCTTATAGTATAGTGCACAAATCAACAAAGTAAGTAAAGTAAAGTATAAGTAATTCTCTTAATCCCTGCGTGGATATTTAAAATGGTTACAATAAATTGTAAGGACGCCAGTTCTTACAATTGTCCAACGTTTAGGCTTACAAAATGTCGTAAGTGGATAAATTAATATTTAATGTAAATCCAAAACTCCAATTCAGACATTCAACAGAAAAGGGAATCTGGTTGCAAATATTTCGGTGAACTCAAATCACCAAAATCTCAACGTTGCTATTTATAAGCGCCATATTGTTCGGGGAACATAAATAGTCTCCGACTAACAATGAATAAGCAATGCGACTAACAGACTATTGTTCTAGAACATTCAACTTGAAGCGAATTGTGGCATTGGATTAACTACTCAGTACGAGCCAACGAAACTTCGACTGTGAGGGATCATTTGTCTGTAATATTCAATTTAACTTTGACACTTCGCCTATCCTACCAAACCGATGACAGCTTTTTATGTCACTTTTATTTTGGACTTTATACAACACCGAGCTTAATTTACGACAAGTTTATAAATTCTTTTTTGCTTTGAGATTGACGTTATTTTTTTTTGTGTTGATAAGTATATTTATTGATTATATAAGTGGCAATGGGCAGGCCACGTCGTTTGAAGGACTGATAACCGGTGGGGAAGAAAAGTCCGCGAATGGAGACCTCGACTCGGAAAAAGGAGCACAGGAGGTCCCCATTCGACAAGGTGGACAGACGACCTGAACAAGACGGCGGGATA
Source organism: Carterocephalus palaemon (assembly GCA_944567765.1). Lineage (NCBI taxonomy): Eukaryota > Metazoa > Arthropoda > Insecta > Lepidoptera > Hesperiidae > Carterocephalus > Carterocephalus palaemon. The sequence continues at coordinate 7,289,654 of OX155651.1, read as the reverse complement.
GCGCTGGTTTCAGAAGGTGACACCACCAGTGGGGTGGTGTCGTTTTTGTGAGGCATATTTCCAGCAGTCTAAAAAGGTTGATGAATGGATGAATGAATGGATGTATGGGTAATTCACTAGGTGACGCTTACATTTTTGACTAGATATTAGACACATTTAAAGTGTGCTTTTAAAAAAAGGTTTAGGTTATTATTTCGCATAAATACAAATCTAGCTGTAACCGCAACAACCTGCTTTTTAAAAGCTTTTATTTAACTTCACTCGTATGTATGTATGTATGTATGTATGTATGTCCTGGAATCTTGCAATCAATATTTCACCCACTTCCACTGAAGCTATCGAGCTGAAATTTGGCACACATATTAGGTTCCGATGACAATGCAATAATATGGTACTGTCGAACTGATCTGATGATGGAGCCGGAAGATATTAACTGGAACTTCATGATGGAATATCGTATCATAGTCGTGTTTGCACTTGTGGTAAAGTCTTGTAATGAACTTTGACCACGATTAGGTTTCAAGGTCAAGTTATAAAAGCTTTTTAAAAAAAAATTTTTTTTACAGTATAATTATTTACAATTAATACCTAATCAATTTCTCTCAACCTCTTGCAAAAAAAACGTTCAAAATTTATTAATAAAGGAAGTTTTAAGTAGTGTTAAAGGTAACCAATACATAGCATAGTAGGTATTAGGTACAGCGCTGACAGCCAATCTTTTGAACTTGCACTCGAGAGGATGTGGGTTCAAATCTAAGTGCCACATAAATTTTCTATGTAATGTGCGATTTAAGAAATTAATTAATTAACTGTTGTAATGGTGAAGAAAAATATCCTACTGCATGCCGTTTTCATTTATTAGGTTTCCATTTCATTAGGTACACGTAAGTCACGATAAAAGTACCTATCAAATTCAAATTGTCGACAGTTGCCAAGTGTAACGATCCCTTGAACTAACTTTGTTTGAATAGAAACTAGTTTTGTTAAACTTCTTTACATAGAGTTTCAAGTAAGGTTTACAAACCAAATAGGTTTTATATGAAAGCTAATTGGTTCCATATAGAGTTCGCCCGGGGCAGTACCACCGCCCGCCACGGTACCTAGTACCATTTCTGCCGTGTAATAATTGTTTTTAAAGCAATTGTGGTCCGGTTGGAAAGGTGTGGATTCCGGTTACACTTCTTTAGAGGCGACCATCTTAGTCCTCAAGGGTAGCAACACATCTGTGACTGACTTAGAACGAGACTCCTACTAACAAGTACTAACTGGACTATTACTAACACCAACTAACAGGACTAACTATCACCAACAGACCCCAGTCCTCATACCTACTAACGAACTGACCAACTGATGTTCTAATTAACTCTTGTTCTGTTGAGTCTTGTTCAAAGTCAGTCACAGTTGGCATGGGCGGCAGCGGATGGGTGGTGCTGCAAGCTCGTTTGCTATCTTTTATCCATAAAAAAAAAAAAGACCAAAGCTCACAGTTCAAAAAAAAATTTGTTAAGCTCTACCAAGGAAATAATTATTACATCATTTGAATCTTAAACAGTGCATATAAAGTGCATATGGCTGGTAGGAGATGTTTGTCGTCTTTTCAACCGACTTCTTCATTATCATTAATCGTGTAAAATCGATTGCAATCGATAAAGTCTTTCACCACGAATCGTCGGTTGTGTAAATCTACTTTATTTGCATTGTCTTTAAAATGTCTAAATTTTTTCCATCTTACTTTTTACGTATTTTATTTAATAAATTCATGCTTAGCAAAGCCTTCACATCTTTCCCCAATCCTCTTTATCTGTACCTAAAGTATGTGTATAACATTATCTACTAGGTGTAGGCAGACATAGCAACGTTTTACAAAACATTTTTTTATTGAAATGTTTTTAATACGTGAGGATATATTACTTTCATGGTTTTTGCTCAACCAGAATAAATGGTTATGGAATTACGGAAATTGTGATGAAAGATCAGATTTATACGAACAATAAAAAGGTCCCCTGAAAACTATTCCTGAAAATGATATTAAGAGTTTGTAAGATTAAGTATTATTACAGGTGGAATTGTAATAATGAAATAACATTAAATACTGCAGTGGAGACCAGCCTTGTTCTTAATATTAATAAAGTAGGAAAAACTCAGAATAACTCTTATATTAAGTCAAGACTTTGCTAGGATTGGAGAAGCTTCAAATGGGTGCTGCTGCTACATGAACCGTTTAAAATACCTATATTATATCCTTTTTATTTATTTAATTTAAAAAGACTAACATAAATTAAATATAAAAACTAAGTAATAAGCTATTGATACCGATCTCTTATGATTGTTTAAGCCTGATATCGCAAGAATCCGATTGCGAGACAGTTTTGGTTTCGTGATTTCATTGCTATTAGGGTGGCCCGCGCTCCACGTTTATTGTCCAAGATACGAGTGGATTTGTGGAAGCAATTTCCTTTATACATTTTGTTTTGTCCTTTTCCTGCAGTTTGATGGTCCACTCCGTGAGTTGTAGCTTGAGTTCGATTTAACGAAAGTCCCTCGATCGTAACGATACCGATCTCTACCGTGACGTGCCCGTGAAAAGGAAAATGTAATTATTCAATCAGATCACGTACGCGGGATTGAACGAAAACTAATTTAGCGCCAAAGTTCTTTTCACTAAAATTAAACATACCTCCGATTTCAGCAGTAAAGGGAGGGCTTTATATACTCCGATCGTCGATTCCAAAAGCGTACGATCCAACCTGAAATCATTACTATAGTTCTATTTTATTCCTGTGCTTGAATGTTTTTTTTTAAAGTGAATTGTATCGACTTGCTGTGATTTCTTAAAACCCAGTACTTGCATTGCAATTACATAATTGTATTGCGACTTAATTCATCAATGAGTGCAATTTCATAATGTTGATAGTAAAATAAAATAAAAATATTGACGAAATTCCAATAAACAAAATATATTTAAATGGAATTCGTACAAGTAATTGATCTAAAGGCTAATAACGAACAAGCTTTAGTGAGGTGGGGTAAGAATAACAAATGGGTAATATTTTGGATATCTCTTAAAGTACACAATTCTATTTTAATTTACTATGTCGACTACAAGAACCAGAATTTAAAAATAAAATGTTTCTTCTTTAACTTTTTTTACTTTATTTTTTTTAATAGATTTAAGAGATCTCTTACCCCAACTCACTATTATATTCTTTGAAACACACTTTGCTAAAACTTGGCTTGGCGCACTACTGTTCCTACACAACCGACAAGATAACGTAGTCAGAAATGCAAGCAAAATCTAGAATTAAAATATTTAACAGACTATCGGCGCTGAATATTTAATTTACCCTGTCTACATCTATTTATTCTGAGTTTTATTTTTGTGACTTCATTCTTAAACTATTCGCTTAGCTAGGTTGTCCTATTACACCGTACTAAAAGATTCATGTTAGAACTACACTCCAACTTCTTAAGCCTTTCAGCAAAAGAACCTGTTCTCGCAGTGTGAAAGTACTGTCTCCCTTTTAAAGGCAAATAAACATGACATCGTCATTCAGGCGGGCGCCTTATGCGGGGACGGGGTCCATCCGACGACCTCTCCTTTATTCGTCAAGTTTTTGCCAGTCTTTACCCTCGCCTACATTTATTTAAAACGTTGTTTCGTCGACCACATTTTATTTGCCTTGCATTGACTCGTGTCGACAATCGTGGGACAGGGTGTGCGTTCAATCTTTGAAAGCTTAACCAAAAGTTAATAATTAAAAACCTTGCATTTCCATTGTTATTGTGGTAGGCACATATATTAGCTTAATACAATCTTGGTAGATGCTAATCAACTTTCAATATTTTAAAAATGAAGCTCTTTTGTATAATAATATAATTTTTAAAAATATAAGTATGTTTGAAACTAAATATAAAATGTAATAAAATGATATTCGAATGCACTAAAACTACGAAATAGTAATAAAATACATATCTAATAATAATGAGTCTTACTAACTTTAAGCGAATACCTGTTGTAGTGCTGAAATTTTTTAATAAATTTTTGCGAGCAATCGGTCTCGAAAACTTCTGGCAAGGCAAGTGCAACAAGGTACTAAGCTATGGTACTATAAAAAAAATTTACACCTTGTCCTAACTAATTAAGGTAATAGGTTAATAATAATTTTCTTAGAAGCCCTGTTTTCCATTGATGCTACACAACACAATGAAATCCATGGTAACAAAATGAGCATTAATCGGTGCCATTTCAGGAGTCAATCAATGCGAGCACACAACCAGCGGCCGAGCTAATCAAACTAATGGTTGCTCGATCGACCGCCGCGGATGTCACCATCACAACAATCAGTGATACCTTGTTATTCAAAACTTAACTACCTTGATTGATAGCACTTTGTACAAGGTTTTTTTTGGATTCTAATCTTTGACCAGACTTTGGAATTTTAGATTACATATACCACATAAATAAGTAGTTGGAGTTACCTATAACAAAACAAAAACCTTATAAGTACACCATTTTTAGCGGTGCCTCATATAATTATTATTAGTAAGTAAGTACCTAGTTATTCCACAGAAGGCTATTTAAATTAGGCTGCAACTTTTTATGCATTTGATATCGGCTAATTTAGTACCAAACCGCAGTGCATTAATGAAAATAGAGAGTGTACCGAATGTGTGGCATTTGAGGAATCAATCAAAGTAAGCGCTAACACAACCAGCGTGGGCGGAAGAGCTAATCAGCGTAATGGCCGCTTGAGGGCTCCGTCCATTGGTCCGGAACGAACGTCGCAACAAATCAAAACAATAACATTGACACCCGATTGATTGATTTATTGATTCAATTTCTGTTGATTATAACTCACCTCACGTTAAAGCCGAGACTTGGTGACAAGGGTCTGCGTTACCAATACTTCATTCATAACTTATTTATTGATTAAACTTTTCAATACTTGGAGTAGGTATATTTAATTTATCCTTGCCTGATTGAATTTCCTTAATTATCCTTCGTGGCGTCATGTTCCTTCGTAGATATTAGATAGGTAATACTACTTTTGACGTAATAATGCGGCAGCGGATGGGTGGTGCTGCAAGCTCGTTTGCTATCCTTTATCCATAAAAAAAAGTCTTATAAATCGATGAACGCCTACTACATACGAAAAATAGTGTGACGTCATCCTCCCGTTACGCGATCGCGTACCACCAAGTGTTACGGTAAGCGTATTCATTCAATTTTAGTCTGTAACCTATATAGCAACAGAGCGAATAATCGAGTGTACATTAAAATGTCACTGGCTGAACATTGCGTGTTTCAGAATACAATTTTGCAGCGCAATCTAGAATAGAATAGAATAGAATAGAAGTATTTATTTGCAAAAATGTGGTTAGTTTACATAGGTTACATTTAAAAAAAAGTCCCTCACATTTACCTAGTTATAGGCATGCAAAATGTTTTACGTTCACAATATTATGTCAATGATACATGTTCTATATAATGTCAATATTGAAGTTAATATTAAATCATATTATTATTTTAAAAATTCATTCAATTTATAAAAACATTTATCTATAAGCCATCGGTGCAGCTGTATTTTAAACCTATTCATTGTTAAATTCTTTAAGTCGTTTGGCAGTTTATTATAAATTTCTATACACATGTTATAGGAGTTTCTCGATGTTATTTCGAATCTTCTCCGTTGTACCTGCAACTTGTCTGGGTATCGCGTTGGGAAGTTACAGCAATCTTTCTTTCTTTGAAATAATTCCATGTGTTGTTTCACAAACATGCATATTTCGTATATGTAGATGCTACTCAAAGTTAATAGTTTCAAATCTTTAAATAGAGGCTTGCAGCTAACATCAGGAGTGACGTCACAAATAGCTCGGATGCATTGCTTTTGAGCTATAAATGCCTTATTGTGTAAAACAGAGTTGCCCCATAAAACAATACCGTACCTTAAGTTAGATGCGATATATCCGTGGTATGCTTTTAATGCTGTTGTTCGATTACTTATTTTCGGAAGTCGCCACAGCGGATATGTGAAGCGATTTATTTTAGAACATAGCATATTTATGTGTTTTTTCCATGTTAAATTTTTATCTATATGGATACCTAGAAATTTAATTGAGTCTGTTTCGGAAATAACTTGGCTTTTACATTTTAGTACCAGATCTAGTTTTTTTGACCCTCTTGTACCAAATTGAATAAATTGTGTTTTATTTGTATTAATTTCTAGATTATTGTCACCAAGCCATTGAGCTATTTTTTCAATAGTACAATTGATTTCATCGGTATAATTAATTTTGGGGTTTCTAGGTACAATGAGAGCAATGTCATCAGCAAATAAGAAGCACTGATGCTTTGTTACATTAGGAATATCATTAATGTAGAGTATAAATAAAAGGGGTCCTAAAATACTTCCTTGTGGCACGCCTTTCATACTGTATTTTAAGTCAGATTTAACATTAACTTCCTCGAAAGAGTTGGGATTTACATTAACAACTTCCACATATTGCTGTCTCTTGTTAAGATAGCTTTCAAGCCAATCTAGTGGTGGGCCCCGGATCCCATACTTTTCACATTTCCATAAAAGTAGTTTATGCGAAACAAAGTCAAAAGCTTTACTCATGTCGAAGAAGATACCTGTTGTTTTTATTTTCCTATCCACATTTTCCAGTATGGCCTTAACAAGATTGAAAGCAGCTAAGGTTGTCGATTTATTTTTACGAAATCCATTTTGATTAGAGGATAATATATTGTGTTTCTCTATGAAATTTATAATACGTGTGTACATAGCTTTTTCAAAAACTTTTGACAGCACCGGAATTAGCGCAATTGGCCTATAGTTAGTTAGTAGAGTTTTATCGTCTTTTTTATGTAGCGGCTTAATGATTGATATTTTTAATTTTTCTGGAAAGATGCCAGACACAAACGATAAATTAACTAAATAGCTCAACACTGGCGATATGGTTTTGGCGCAAATTTTTATTATTTTTGTAGGAAACTCATCATAGCCAACAGAGGATGTGTTTCTTAGGCTCATGATAATTTTAAAGATCTCTTCATCATTTGTTGGGTAGAGAAACATTGTGCTGTTATTGTGATAAATTTTGTGTTTATATGTCATTATATTATTATTACATATATTTCTAGATGTCAGATTTGTGAAATAGTCATTAAAAATTCGAGCAATGTCATTGGGAGTGGTGAAAGATTGGTCCTTGGAATAAATTTCGCGTATAATTTTGAAATTTTTATTAATACAAGTATTTGTGTCGTTTTTTATGAGCCTCCAAGCAGCCCGGCATTTATTATTTGATTTTTCTATATATTTTTTATTACATAACTTCTGTGCTGAAGTCATACATTTTTTAAGAATTTTGTTATAATTTAAGTATTTCATTTTAACCTCTGTTGTCCGGTTTTTTTTATAGTACTGGTATCTTAGTTTACGTTTTATTTTGGCGGATATTTTTATTCCTTTACTAATCCAGCATGCCTGTTTAGGTTCGCCTTTTAATCTGATTCTTAAATATGGAAAACACAGTCTGAAAAACAAAGAGAATAGATCGTGAAATGTATTGAAAGCTATATCAACTTGACTCTCATTGTAAATTTCCGACCAAGAAAGTTGTGATAGGTATTCAACAAACTTCTGTATGTTATCCTTACTAAAAAGTCTTCTTTTTAAATACATAGCTTTGGGGAGAAGTATCTTTTTCACCAATGGAACTGTGATCAATTGGGCTGTGTTATGGTCAGATAGGTTTAAATTTAATATTTCTCCAAATGCAGATGTTGTGTTACTAATAATGAGATCGATGCACGCATTTGCTCTTGTGGGGCTTTTTATATGTATTTCATAGTTGTATCTTTGTATTAATTGTTTAAAGTCCGATGTAGCTTTAGTGTCTTTTAACATGTCGATATTGAAGTCGCCTGTAATTATCACCTTAGAATTTATTTTCCTGCGGAAATAAATAAGCAGTTTTTCGAGTTTTTCCAGAAATATATGTGGGTTGCTTTTTGGCGTTCTATATATACATACGATTATGTGTTTGATATCTGGAAGAACTATACCACATATTTCAAATGATAGTTCCTGGCTGAGACCTTTTAAGAATATAAGTTTAGAGTTTGCTAGGTTGTCTCTACATAATATGCAAACCCCACCTCGTTTTTGAGTTCTTGAAAAGCTGTCAGCCAGATGATACCCGTGTAACCTTATATTAAGCTCCTCGCCTTGTTTTATAAATGTTTCACTCAAGCAAATAATATCGATGTATCTATTTTGTTCGTATAGGTCAAGTAGAGTCACTTCTAATAATTGTTTTTTACTTAAAAACCCGGCTATGTTTTGATGCAACGCAGTCAGTTTTTGCACTTTGTCTGCACTAACGAAAAAAATCGCTATTAATTTGTTGGTTTTGTAACGGCGGCTCCAATCTATTAACGTTACTTTTTATAGTGAAGTAATCTAAAATAGATTTTTGTTTTAGGTTAGTGGAATGATATATGATTTGTCTGTGAGTTTTTTGATTCTGTGATGTCTGCAAGCGTCTTTTCAAGAATTGAATATTCAAATACGATCGTTCGTAGTCAACGTAGTCAATATAAGAATTAATTATTTTACAAATTTCGTATGTATAGTTATAAATATTAGGACTTTTACGTATAAAGTGACAATTTTTATAAGTATTACATAATAACTGTAGATTACAGTTCAATAGCTTCTCATTCAAAAAATTATTCTGTAAAACCTTCAATACAAATACGTCACATTTACAATGTTGAAGTTTTTTTAAGGCTGCTCCTAGTTCCGTTATAATCTTCGTAGGGTTAGAGTCATTTTCCCCGACACAAATCAAGACTTTGTTTGCTTCGATTGGATTATCTTTAAAACAATCTTTGAGAACCTCTTCGGTGTGTGCATAAGGTTTTGTGATGGATGATATGGAATATTTTTCATAGGTAGAGTTTTCTCTCGATTTAATTAATGCTGCTGATAAACCAGTGCACTGTTGTGTTCCAAGTATCAATATTTTTTTTATGTTTTTGATTTTTTTTCGCCACTGGTAGAGTCTGTTATAATTACTTTTTGTTCCAGGGATTTATTTGGGGGACTCTTCGTCGTTTGAGACAGATCACTCGTTGTTTCTGAGTTTGTCAGTGGTAACTTTTCAATCACTGGGCTACTTTGGCTTGTGACTTGGATGTTTCTTGACTTGTTGGGTGAAGCCACAGTTGAAGTCCTTATGTCACACGTATTGGTTATTAATTCTGATGTTGTTGGGCTATCTTTAAAGGAGTCGGTAAGTCTGCGTCTAGCGTTTTGTTTACGAGTTGTTAAAATCATTTTTCCGCCTGAAGTTACTGGACTTATGCAAATATTTTTTAATAATAATATTTCTTGACTTTGCTGTGTCACTTGCTTTTTTAGTTGCTCATTCTCGCACAATAAATTTTCTAATTCATTATGGGCACTCTGTAGTGAAATTTTAAGACTTTCAATCTCTGCCTTCATCTCATCAATAACATTGAATGGTACATGCGTCGACAAGTCAATACTTCTAGCTAAATGTTCGTAAGAGTCATTTTCAAGAGTGTCAAGTGAATGTGTTGCGTTAAGGGACTCCAAGGATCGTGACTTAACTGGTTTTTTTGACCGCCGAAGTGTAACATTATCATGCAGGGAATCCATATTTTATTTTCTCTTTTATTTTTATTTTTTATTTGATATTTCTATTGATCTTACTAAATTTAATCTCAAAAATGTTTTTTGAATCTCATGACTGGGGATCGATCCATAGACCCATCGCGTCTTGTATGGTCCAGTCTTATTATGAGACCACTACACCAGATGCTAGCTAAATATAATATTGAAATTTGGTGCTAGTTTTCGGATGTCTTTTTGTAGTACAAACAAGATAGCATTTTCGAAACACGTTATCTGTCGATGTTAATTTCCTGGTGACATTGATTATGGTGACATCTGCTTTCAGTATATTTAAAACACGTAGTATTAAAGTTCGAGTACAGTTATCGATCCGATATCTTGTAGATTGTCAATAGATGTCGCTAGTCACTGTCGCTTTTGCAGACTTGGAAATCAACTTGAGCTGATAGTTTTTAAATTGATAACTAGATGGCGCTGCACGTCAAGGGCGTCATTTGTAGATGACGATATTTTTTCGTAACGGTACAATTCAAAATGAAAATCTTTATAATTTTTTTCCTTCGCACTTATTTGTTTATAAATTGTGGTTAAAAGATGCACTGTCCTAGCCCAATCACTGTAAATGTGTTTTTGTGGATTGTAACTCAATTGTTTTACGCACTTTTCACAATATCAAGTCAAGTAACAGATTGTAAGTAAAACTTCTCGTTTTTGCTAATTACGGTCACAAATGTTTGAATAACACTCACACTGGCTATTTATACTAAAACAAACACAAATCAACTAAAAACTGTTTCAATTTACGCGTCTTTGTCATTTATTTTATTTTATTATAAGGTAGCACAAATCAGCTGTTGTTTACTTATCAGCGCCACCTGGCGGACTCTAGGCTCTAGGCTAGGCGGGACCTAGTGAGCAAACAGTGAATCAGTTGAGTAATAACAAAATCGATCGGGGAACTGATTTACCAGGCAGTGCATAGATGGCGCTAGCGATATTTTTTTACAAGATACATACTAAGATGCTTTGCATTCTCGCAATACTCTCACGGTCGTATTAATAAACATAGACTAGAGCAAGAGTAACTTTAAAACTTGTCGTAAATAAGATTTAATGAAATTCATTATTAATAAACATGGAGTAACGAAGAAGTAAGCTACTCCAAGGCTTATCTCAGAATCAAAGATAGTCCATGTCGCTACATAGTTTAGCGATGGTTTAGCGAGCGATTAGGCGTGCATTGACAACATTGACGTTGACTTGACGCGTTCTAAGCGTCATTGATATTTATTTAGAAACTTTGATACATCCGTAGGTTTTGGTTCTGTTCGTTTTTAGTTGTTAAAGATGGATAGAGATTATTTTATTGATGATTTGATGGTGATAGACGAGATACGTGAGATGGAAAACCAAGTTCCACATTTACTGCGAGACGTGTGAAGTTGTATAAAACTCGTCAAAATCTATTGGAACTTCATGGTGCATGAAACTGAGTTTAAATCTAAATACCGATTTTCAAGATAATACTGAGAAGGAAGAGATGGACTACCGGGCACATAAAAACAAGGAACTCAGTTGAAAGATGTTTTGTAGTGTGGAAGTCCTGATTTAAATGTTTACTTCGAGGCTTCACAACAAAATTAGAAAATACCAAATTGTACATTGTTGCATTAACAGTACTGCACAATATAGCCATGTACAAGTATGATATGCTTGAGGGTGTAGAGGAGGAGAGCATTGTTCCTGTGATGCAGGCCATAAATAACTGTGTCAGAGGTAATGCAGCACGGGCAGCATTTATCAAAGAGAATTATTAAAATAAATAGACCAGAATGTGAAGGAATAAATATGCATATTTTATTGAATAATTTGTTATTGGTTTTATTTCTTCTACCTTTAATGAAAAATTGAAACCACATGCATGTGACATAAGACCTATTATTTACTTTTTGCAAGGAATTTCGTGATTAATAATCAATTTAACAAAAACTGTTTCGGCGAATACTTATTAGGTACTTATTCTAAATTTCTTTTTTTCATAAAATTTCTCTTCTCTTTACAAAATTGCTGCTTTTAGATTTTCTCTAAGAATTTCCATTTTTAATCGCTTTTTCGCCATTTCTCTTAGATTTTCCACGCACGCTTCTCTTCCGCAATTTCCAAAATTCTCATATTATGTTGTTCATCTTTCAACATTTACCTAATTAAAGTAAATCAATTTTAAATTTTACAAGTAACAAACTGCGAGGAGCGAGGTTACGGTTAGAGTATGTAAAATGTACTCTGTGGTTAAAAACAGTCTGGCGAAACTTAGTTTAAAAAAAAGCTAGTATGAACGCATGGATCTTTTAATGGCGACAGAATCCGTCAATCAATGTCAGTTTACTGTTCTGTCGAGTTCTCTGTTTTATAATTAAAATTAAAGCTGTTTAATAGTAATTTGCGTCGTTATCGTGTGTAATAATCTTTATACCTGTGCAGTGATTTATATTTGATAAATATTTTAAATACGCCACTTGTAAAGTGCGAGATATGTGGACTAAGGACAAGTCGGGAGGAAGACAATAAACGAACATTTATGGCTCAATTTCCCCTGGATGAAGATCAGTAAGTATATTTGACGAATTTAACTATACTCTAAATCAATGTATCTTATCACTTATTGAATTTCAGGACATAATATTTCTAAATAAAAATGTGGGAATATGTTTTACGCAAACACTAGTGCAGTGCAGTTTTTTATCGACTATCGATTAATCCATTTTTGTATCAGTGCTATTTATAAGAAAAGTTTATTTACCCTCCATCTCTAAATAAATTCCCTCTTTAAACTTCCTCCTTATCTAATTTCATTAAAATCAGTTCAGCGACTGAGCTGTGACAAATAGGAAAAAAAAAGGTTTTTGCATTAATGGTTGTGATGATGATTGTGTTCTTTGGCCCTCTCCTATATACTTGTGCAACCAAGTCGAAACGTCGCGATATAGTAGGTAACCGTTAATCTGCCTACAAAAAATAGTGTTTTAACCCGTTAAAATATTAGTGAATAAGACAACCCATTCCACATTTGTTGCAGAACCTCCAGAATCAACACACCCGGAGTCCAGATCCTTCAGCGGCGGCGGAAAATGAATTAAATATAATTTCTTAGTTATATACTATATTGTAATAAAATAAAATTAATAAAAAACAATTTTTTAACTTGATTTTTATTTGAGAAATTTTGAAGTATTTACTAATGTTATCGATCTTATTTTATCGACAACACTAGCATCCCTATTTTTTGGTTAACGTTGGCAACATTGGGTGAAGTTTTATAATTTGGTTATGTTGCATTGAGCCAGTCCATGTGTTTCGTTTTTTGATATTGTTTTATTTTTTTACTACGAAGTCCCGTCTCTAAAAACGTAGTGATTACTTGCTCAGTGGTTAAAAACGCTTTAAATTGACTGAGCTGCACTGTCACTGCACGTCCAGTTTGATGTTGTCAATCCCAAAATATGAGCTATCACTGTCATTTTAATGCATGAAGTCGTTCACTGACTCACTCTTTTTACTTTTTTTTAAAGGTTGCCATATTTTACTCGTTCAACCCGGAATAAGAAATGTATTGTTAGTCCGAGGCTACTCCATGTTTATTAATAGCATTGCAATTACGAAGTTATTCCTAGGATAATCAAGAATTAACTAGTCCAAGTGTAACTTCGGATTACGCTTGGAGTAAGCGATTTTTATTAATAAGGGTGTCATTTAATATATAGATTGTGAGAATCTTTAGAAAATAAGTGTAAATAAATGTTGTGTATTATATTATGACGTTATTATGTAAAATTAACGTACGTAAACCAACTTTTCAGACAAACATTGATTTTTTTTGTATTTTTTTAGGACAATAGATAAAATTTATCTAAACTGTTTAGTTTTTAGCTTAACATATTTATGTATGCCTAAGATAAAAATGATTATTTTATAAAATTATTACCGCCATCTACACATCGCATCAGTCTCTATAGTCGATGCGCTCCGCAAGTTCCCGCGTTACCTAGATCTCACCTTCACTACTATCTTCATGTGCAGAAGAAGATAGTCAATACGACAGTACAATAGTAGAAGGTATTCTATAATATTGTATGGTACATAAAATACACAATGACATGTATATGTGTCTATAACCAATGTATTTTAAATATCACAAATAATAAGTTTATACAATTTTGTAGTCGCATCTTTTCCGCAGACGCAGCAATTGCGAATCGTATGTCTTCGTGTAACGCCATGTATACGTCGAGTTAACGTCAGGGAGTTCGTATCGGCTACCCGTTTCGACTTCTAATGGAGTTTGAAACATTAAAAAAAATTCAGTGCAGTTTATTAAATTGCTAGCTAGATTAGTAGACTTATTAATATGCACCTACTTCTATTAATTACGTTTTGCTTAGCACTTACCTACCGAATTAGCAAATACATAGTTATTTAGAAGAGGGCATTGTCTCAAGCCATAAGCCACATCTCAAGAAGATCTATTGTACGATATCTCAGACCTATTAGTTAAATTTAACAGTATGGCGCTTTTGGGTTCCTTGAAGTTATAAGATGGGACTAGGCTTCTGTCCAGTGAACGACTTTTTGAATTACTGCCGGGCGGTCATAGAACATACTATGATTACAGAGAGTAATCGGACTATGAGCACTTTATAACCAAAGCTTCATCGTGGGAAATATACCTATATATAATAATAACACTAATATACCATCTTATATACCTAATATACCTAATATACCACCTTACTATAATATACCTTACCTTTAGGTACGCCGCACGGTTAGATTAGGACCTTCATTTAAATGTAACTACTAAATCCTTACATACCGCTTTTCCGACGCTTTTCATAGTCTACCCAAAACTCACAAGTTGGCGAGCAGACAGCTTCTACAATAGAAGCGTCTTTAGTATTCCTGTCAGCAGCCTGTACACGCAATAATTCTATCTGACTTTCCATAACCCTATACGAACAGCTGGAGTGACATCCAGTAGTCATACTTTGCGGATGCGACACAAAAGCACTCATTTTTTTGCTGACTGACTGAAAATCCAAATCAATGGTCAGCTCGACTCACTTTTGTTATTGCTACTATTATATTCCCAGCATACGCTGTACAAATTCACCTTTTGCAGCGAATACCGGGACCACCGCGCCGACCGAACGGACTATTGCTGGCCGTGTTTTTGCATAAAAAATTATAGAAATTCATGAATGATCCCGTGGTGCAATCTCCAACATCCAAGCGGCCTACATTTGTTCCGCTTTGGCGCATTTTGAAGTGCCATTTACCGAATGATTACCAGATAAACTGGTTAGGTATAACAAGGCGGTTTAAAGACCGTATCGAAATTATGTTAAGAAATCTCTTTGAAAATGCAACAAAGGATTTTATATATTATATATCCTATAGCAAACGAGCTCGCAGTACCACCCATCCGCTGCCGCCCATGACAACTGTGACTGACTTTCAACAAGACTCAATTAGGGACTGGGATGGTTAGTCCAGTTAGCTGAGAGAGCAGCACCACCCATTCGCTGCCGCCCATGACAACTGTGACTGACTTTCAACAAGACTCAATTAGGGACTGGGATGGTTAGTCCAGTTAGCTGAGAGAGTTAATTTAAAACATTAGTTGGTCAGTTCGTTAGTAGGTATGAGGACTGGAGACTGTTAGTTAGTCCTGTTAATTGGTATTAGTAATAGTTCAGTTAGTACTTGTTAGTAGGAGTCTCGTTCTAGGTCAGTCACAGATGTGTTGATACCCTTGAGGACTAAGATGGTCGCCTCTAAAGAAGTGTAACCGGAAACCACACCTTTCCAACCGGAAATAATTATTACACGGCAGAAATGGTACTAGGTACCGTGGCGGGCGGTGGTAGGTACTGCCCCGGGCGAACTCTAATGGAACCAATTAGGTTTCATATAAAACCTATTTGGTTTCCTATAGGCTCTACCTTACAATTATTTTCCTGGTCCATCCTTCCTGATTTAATTGTCAGGATAGACATACATACCTTGCAGTGTACCAGATTATTTTCGGCAGTCCATTCATCAAAATCTTCAATTAATTATAATTGTCATATTTTCGAGAAAAACGTATGTTTGCCTTTGTCATCAAATCTGTGAATACTAGTCAATACAAAGAGATAAAGGTACAGAGAACATTGCAAGCGTATTTCTTTTGTGATTCTTTAGTACAGGTAGTCGTATGACGTCAACCGCTTTAACCTTACTGTGTGGCTCCCACAAAATAAGCGAAGAACGGCTGCTTATTGCAGAACTGACAGCAATGCTCTACTCGTTCTAAGAATCTTACTTGATTATCAGAAGACACTATACATATACACCGTCATTAATTTGCAACAAGCCCCATGAGTCTTTTTCACTTGATGTTTTAATTATATCAGATTAATTAAAACAACGGGTTGCAGTATATTTCAGTTAAATTACTTAATTAAGTATACTTATACTTAAGTGGTCCTGGGTTCAAATCCCAGAGAGAGAATCCCTATGGTTTTTGTAAGTTAGTCTAAGTTTTACAAACCTGCATGACTAAAAAATGTTCGTAACGTCCTCAAAGAAGAGTTATTATCATTCTGTGAATGGTACCCGTACTCTGTAGTGGGTCAGTGATGTCTTATAAAGAAAAAAAAATCTATTTTGTGCTTTTTTCTATAGGATATCGACGTTAAAATACACTATGCGTAATTATTACAGTATTAAAAAAATATTTTTTATGACGCCTGCCTTACAATCTGCTAAGAATTTTTAGAATTGCTAAATATAAATTACTCGCGCGAGCACATCGAAGTACTCGTAAATGAGATAAGATTTTACCACTGTTTTAACAATACCTACTTGAGACTTCCCGTGCTTTACGTATTGGTAATATTGGTATTACTCTGACGTCATCAGTAGATAAAATCTGTGAATATTTTTCAACGGATTTCTCTTTTCAAACTGTACTACGAGTAGGTTTATAATACAACTGCTATTCTGTATAAATTAATTTCTAAGTATTTTATTCACATACTCGTAGGTTTATTCAGCTTTTATTCACTGTTGGCGTTCATTTATCGATAGCGAATACACAAAATAATAATTCCGCCGTTGCGTATTTTATTAATATGGAGCAGAGCAAGAATGTGGAGCCTTACTTATCTGAGGTATTCGTATCGCGATAAAGATGCTTGTTGAAGAAATTATCTGGCAGCTTGCAGGATTATCGCTTTGTACGAATAAAGAGACACGTTTAAACGATGAAAAATGTAGTGAAGATTAAAGAAAAATATGTTTGCTATAAAGTCCTTTGTACGCTTTTGTATTTTACAAACAAAGCAGCAATTTAGTGTAGTTTATAAACGTATTAGATCTATCTGACGTGAGACACGTCTCAATTTGAATTTTTGTGGAAACCACAGCCTCGTACTAGGGATTTCTGAGACCCAAAAAGTTAATGAAGCGTACCGCGAACACTTTACCCGTGTCAAACTGTCAAAAACACGTCATATTTCACGTGATGTTTTTGTACTTCCGAACGATCGCCACGTCGCGTTCGATAAGAGTTTGGACAGGTGATAACGTACGAATCGGGTGAATTCTAAGTCCATGCGGAGTGCTAGTAAAGGCGAGCTGTCACTTCTGGTAAGGGATGAAAAAGGTATAAAAGTGAAGGTGTAAACATAATACTAATTTGTGCGTTGGGTAAGTGGAAACATATTGTATATTGTGATATGGTGTCGGGGCGAGTTAGCGTCGGCTCGGTGCGCGGTGGGCAAGCTCCGGTTTCGCAGAAGTGTTTCGCTCGACGCTCCCTGATACTCACTCGTTCTTCGGACGTTTTTTATAAACAAAATTATGTTCCTGCTGGGCGAGACCATAATTTTTTGCGATGTCGATGTCTTGTTTAAGTTTTTTTTCGATGGCGGTGTTCATTTCGGAAATCGGTACGTTTGCTCCGCATGTTTGCTTGCGTATAACTCGTATGTTTACTTTGTTCTCCAGTTTAGGTAGGTTGAGTAACCTATCGTATAGTGGACCAATGGCTCCTTCGTTATTATTCCGAGCCAATCAAAAAACAGCAATTACTTACAAAATAAATAAATTGAAGACAAAGAATTAATAATCAAGACACTGAATTAATAATCCGTACTTATGCAATATTTTTCTATAAACTGTATCTACAGCAATATCAAGGTGATCAGTCAACGTTTACTCACAAGTTTACAAGTGGCGAAGATATTAATATCTTATGAACCACTAAATGAACTAAATGAATAACAACAATTGGGGAAAAAATATTATTCCAAAACGTGCTCCACGTAAGTAGTCAAACGTCAGGAGACAGGAGGCACTACAGATCCACTAATTGTACTCAGTTTAGAACTTTTCTATGTAGGTACAGACCTAAAGTTATCGACTTTGTGAAATGATCGACTTTGATATACCTACTTATGAAAGTTTTTAAAATTAAAATGTTTTTACATGTGAAAGTGATGTTAAAAATTAATAAATAAACCTATGATTAACAGATTGAGTAGTCCTTACTTTTTTTTAAAATCTAAGATAACAAACGAGCATTCAGGATCACCCATAAGCCGCAACCATTGTTACACACTTTGAGCTAGCGTAACAGGCAGGATCGCTACCGATTACGCGATTGCGCCAAGAGGCCCATCTAACAAGTCATTTAGCATTTCATATACAACTAGTGGACGCCCGCAGCTTCGCTCGCGTAGAATTAGACCCATTAACGACGTCTACCCGTCTAAAGACTTCAAAAACGGCAAAGTTTCATACTAACTTTGCACCCCCGTTTTACCCCCTTAGGGGGTGAATTTTCAGAAATCCTTTCTTAGTGCTCCCCTACATTATAAAAGGAACCCCTGTGCAAAATTTCAAGTTTCTAGCCCTTATAGTTTAGGCCCTGCGTTAATATGTCAGTCAGTCAGTCAGTCAGTCAGTCAGTCAGTCAGTCAGTCAGTCAGTCAGTCAGTCAGTCAGTCAGTCAGTCACTCACCTTCTCCTTTTATATATATAGATATACGTAAAGATCTTGTCCAAATTTTGCAGTCGCAATGCATCAAACGTACTACGTCTTTGTACCTGCTAGTCCGTGACAATTTCGTGCAGGGTTGACAAAAACATTTTTTGTGATAGTATATATTATTATATTGATTTTAAATAAGTTATGTAAATATTTTATATTATTTTTTAAAAAGTAAGTATGTACATAAATGTGATAAATATTGTATATTTGTTTTGCATGTACCTATGTAAAAGTCATTTTATTTGCTATTTTGAAATATGTAATTAATTTCTCCAATAAATCTCCGATATAACCACCGCCACCAAAACCCTTTCTTTGTCCCACTGTTGGGCACATCCTTTCAGAATGGGAGGGATTGGGTCTTAGTCCTTCACCGTTACAGCAAGAAACATTTAATTTCTTAAATCGCACCTACAACTTAAAAAAGCTGCTTGAGTTTGAATTTAATGTAATAATTCTCAATTTTTTTACGATATAATATGTATAACTAATTGTAACAAAGTAATTATTTTTCCAATGATTTTATCTCTATTTTTTTTTAACCAAATTAAATACCTAATAGATAGATAATAAATAGTTGGCACGAGAAACTGTAAAAATTTTTACCAACTACGTACCTATGTACGTACGAACGTACCTACCAGGCTTAAGTTTGGTATTTCTCATATACGTAGGGTACCTACACTAAAACTTTTGCGTAATTCTTAAATAAAATAATTTACATGTAAAGTAACATATTTACTGCAATTTTGAAAACATGAGGACCATTAGTGTAAGGGCATATTTTTCACGAGTTATTTAAAAGTTATCACGACTTCTCTGGCCCCATAAATGTCATACCTCTCATCAAATATTTATTTTTTGCGAAATAAGAAATCGCATGGTTCATGGTCTGAACTTTCGTATGTATAACAAAATCTAACAATCGAAATTCAAGCATTTATAAGCGACCGGGAGTGCAAAACGTTCAATGTTCCCTATGTTTTTACTGTAGATTAATTGGATAAGAAACGATTATTTAATGTCAACCCATGTTTCAATTAATCTCATATGCCTTATTCATTATTATGTAGGTACCTATAGCCATTGACTAGGCAATAATACCTTAATAAAAGTTGACTGAAATAGGTAAATTTTCTTTTCTCTCTTTTTTTGACATTTTTTGTGATACACCCCTGAGGTATCTTTTAATTCTGCCGTTTAAATAAATCCTACAGAATGCCCTAGCAAACAATTTTTTTTTAATTAAATGAGTAACTATGATATATTTCGTACCAATTCAATAAAAACTTCAACGGTGGAAGTTGTGGACTGGTAAAGCTAATTGTTCAAGTAAAACGTAGTAACCCTGAAAGCTTCATCTGCCACTTGAACGATCGAAAGGTAACGGCGCGCCGGTATCAGGAAGGAATGCATAGTGGGTGACTTGAACTCTTCCTGTCCTTCTCGCACCCGACCGGCTTTGCTTAAGCTAAATTTGTACAGCCGTCTCATTCATACACCAACATTTTCAAAACTTACCTGCGTGAAATGATATACATCTGTTCAATAGCCAACTCTCTTTCGCACGCATACGCTTAAATACATTGTTGATATTGCTCTCTCGCTTCCGCGTCTCATGAACAGGGGGTAGACGGCGTTGGCGTGTATTAGTGTTTGTGTTCGTCTATTTAGTGAACTTGGGAAGCTCGCCTTGGTGTTAGTGCATAGGGTGTCAAACACGGCTGTGTGCGTGAGTTGTAGAGGCGCGACATAGCTTTGCCCGTCTCCATGACTTAAAAGTTTTGTACGGAATGGAACCAAACCGGCGGGTTAGTTAGTTCTGCGCCGACCGGCACACCCGTCTGACGTGTGTACGGGTATCGGGTCTAACTTCTTCGGAACTATACGACTCAAAACTTGTATTATCCTAATATTGTTTTACGTAATAAATGATTTTTGTCAC
Organism: Carterocephalus palaemon; assembly: GCA_944567765.1. NCBI lineage: Eukaryota > Metazoa > Arthropoda > Insecta > Lepidoptera > Hesperiidae > Carterocephalus > Carterocephalus palaemon. The sequence goes on along the minus strand of OX155651.1, from coordinate 7,268,944 downwards.
GTGATATATGGGTTTTAAATAAATATTGTGACTGGTTTCATGAATGACAATTGGTGATGTTTATTTTTTTGTGATTCAACGTGTTTGGTTCAACGGACTACGGTACGGAGGTTGGTCGCTCCGCCTGACATTTAGTTTCATTTCAACCAAAACTCCGGCTTATATTTTGGTGCATTTAAGATTGTTATGAATATTGAGTTTGTACTGAAAAATCCTTAAACCACTTAAAATCGTTACATTGTTATCGTGTCTAAAAGCTCAAATATGTATAATAATATAAATCAATTATTTTTATCATTCTTCACACTTAGGTACATAGAGCTCACAGGGTTGAACAACCTTAAGTTATAAATAAATTCAAATAGAGGCCAAGTATAACCAGAAACATCCTAAATATAGACACCGATATCCCTGTACCGGTATATTCTATTAAAAACCATTTTAAATCTATTACAAAATATTTATTTTATACGTTTAACATAACGTGTTTCAAGTAATTATTATATTAGGTATGTATAGTAATTCTAACAGGTTTTCTGAGAATTTTAAGATTGTACTTATGTCACCTAATTTGACTCAAGACTTTTATTTTTTTAAGTTGACTTTCTACGATACGTTAAAATTTAAGTACAGAACACTTACAATAAACGATTCCTTATTTTCAATCTTATGTTCTCCATCGTATATCCCAATTAACCTTATTATTATACATATTGTATGTTCTAAAATAGCGGCAAATTTAACCACTGTAGATAATTTAAATTACAACATGTACCTACAGTCAACCTGGGTAACATTGGCCCACTTTTCGGAATTAAAATGCAATAAATGTTTAAATTAGTGCGGAAGACTCATCCAAGAAGACTTTTTGATGGCTTTGAGAGCCACTGATTCTATAAACCTAGCAATATAATGATAGTTTCTTACAAAAAAGTAATGAAAAAGTAATAAAACCGATGGGTCAAAGTTACAATTAGAGTTGGGGTAAAATTGACCCAGGCCTGGCCTGGTGCATGTTTTTTATGATTTTTCGCAAAATAAGTGAACTAGGTAGCATTGGCCACTAAATACTAGCAGAAAAATATATAGTCTACATCCAATGTCAATATTTTATGTACCTTAGTTAAGGTTTGTAAGGAAAATTTAGGTATGAAATAAAATGTTGCCCTATGAAACATATTTTTTTATTAAATCTTTTATTATTTGGTATTGATAGGAAAAATAGGAAATCAGGCTGTTATGGCCCTTCAAAATATCTAAATAATTGTTAAAAAATAAAATTTTAACCGAAAAGTAACTACTTAATTATCAAAAAATGCTGTAAAGTCATCCTTTCTAATCATCCCATTCCATCGCCAAAAATCATCGTGTATCTCAAAATAACTGCCTTTTCGAGTTATTTACGATTCATCTAAGACTTATGATTATTGTTAATTGATAATAGCACTATTTCTGGTCGATTCATTGGCCAAATCCAACAATCTGTAGCCTTTGTCATTAAAGAGATTCGTCCTGAGGCATGGTATCTTTTTCTGTATGGAAAAAAAAAAATTTCAAGATATCGAATACTACATACATATTTATATCAAATTCGACACATTTTCCAAAATCTGGCAACATATTAGTATGATAGTAAAATATTAGTGTAACCTTATCCCGGGCCAATGTTACCCTGATATAGTAACTCCAAAGTAGTTTTGAAATATTTTAGATGTTTCTAGAAAAAATACTGTATTATATATTGCAAAAAAATTATTAAATGACAGGCAGACAAGTTGGTAACACATTACATTGTAACTTACCATTCAAAACCTAATAAGAACAGCGCTGAATGCTACTTTTTAACACTGAGAAAAGTACCGTCTTTATTGCACTCACGAAAAAGCCAACTTTTGAATTTTGTCATTGACAAATGACACATTTCGGCGGGTGAAATACGTTTACGAAGATACCTTCTATCTTTTATTTGTAAAATTATTTGTTTTATCAATTAAGGCAGTCTGTAAAAAATAATAATAATCGGAAATATAATTTTGGGCCAAAGTTATAACTACGGCCAAAGTTACCCAGATTGACTGTAGTCCCAAATCCAGTAGTTAGGTATAAACGATCATGTTGCTTATTGTCATTATGTTTAGACAGTAGGAGTAGAATTTAAAATGTCATAAATTTTTATACTGCTATTACTAAATGTTAATGTTATGTAAGAGTATAATAAAGCACACAAAATCGTCATTTATATCGGATAAATGACGATTATATTTATAAAAAATATGTACATAAAAACAACAATCAACATAAACATTATTTGAATTTTAATAATGTACGCTCAATTGTTATTCAGTAAAAAAAGCTTTTAAAATAAATCATCAATTTTTACTATATTGCAATTCAAGACCATATTTAAAAATATCCTTTTCTACTCGAATAAAATTAATATGATATCTAAATGTCTCAAAGTTTAGTTGCTTTCATTAAGAAAATACAAGCATTTACCTATTTATCTACAGATACACTTACGAATAATAATTTTAAGGTAGACTTAATTAGGTAATTTATGATTTCCGTTCTTTTTTTTAATACGCTTTTATTAGCTTGGTGTGTATGTAACGGAATCTTTGAACTTGATTTTCACCTTCATCTTCACTCTTCAAAGCCAAAGCACCGATGACATGACAAACACAATATTTTAAATAATTTGTCTTATCATCCTGACCAGGATGATTTGTAGTTGCTTTTGTAGGTAATATAAATTATGTATACATAATCGGCTATCTACAAAAGCGTGATTTTTAGCTTTTTTAATTATAAATACTTAAACAAATTTTACCAAAGAGAGGGAACAATATTATCCTACTTTACACAAAAAATCTTTAATGATGTTAACAAAAACTACATCTTTATTTGGAACTTGTGGACGTCCGCAGCTTCGCTCGCGTAGAATTAGACCCATTAACGACGTCTGCCCGCATTCGGGTTGCCCACATGACTTCAAAAACGGCAAAGTTTCATACTAACTTTGCACCCCCGTTTTACCCCCTTAGGGGGTGAATTTTCAAAAATCCTTTCTTAGTGCTCCTCTACGTTATAAAAGGAACCCCAGTGCAAAATTTCAAGTTTCTAACCCTTATAGTTTAGGCCCTGCGTTGATATGTCAGTCAGTCAGTCAGTCAGTCAGTCAGTCAGTCAGTCAGTCACCTTGTCCTTTTATATATATAGATATAGTGAATACAAATCTACCTGAACGAATCATCTGACCTGTCAATTAGAAGAAGAAAAGAAAGAAATTAGAATTACCTACACAAATAAATTATCGATTAATTTTTCATTCTTGATCGCTAACATAACGATGTAATCCGAATGAGAAGCTTAATGTCCATTGTAAGCTGCACTTTACCATAGAGCGAGGATGGTTTATTTATACAGTGACATTTGATAAGTACCTACCTTACTAAATGTAGAAACCCACCTACATGATGAAAAAAGGAATAAATTAATAACAAATGTTGTTATCTGTTAAGCATAAATGTTAATTTAAGGCCTTCATTATAGTTCAAATAAAGTTTAATACGCAAACAATACTAAATAAATTAAGGTTATTAAACTTCAACGAGACTTATTGAAAGAATACATATCCTTATATATAATCTTGTCATCAGAAACAGAAAACAACATAAACCTTATTCTGAATATGTAGAATAAAATATTTAAACTTTCGATTTTCTCATGACTGACAATTTTCGAAACTCCAATGTATCAGTATCCTTGGTATTATGGTATGGTATGTATGTATACATAATTTTCATTATTGTCATCAGTACCTTTTCATATTCAGAAGTAAAACCACTAACAAATTCCTACTTACCATAAAAATTATGAAACAAACAAAATTTCAATAGTTAAACAAATTTATAAATTATTATAAAATAATTGTTTTTTGTAAATGAATAATAGAGTCACTTCTACTTACAACAGTTTGATACATGTAGGTAATAAATAGGTATATAATATATTATTTAAAAGAACAATTACGTACAAAAGGTAATTATGAGTATCTCGAAAATAATATTATACTCACAGAGTCCGCAAAAGTGTTCAAAATACAAAACTAAAACAAGCTGAGCCCCATGAATCCAACCCCTCGTAGTTCAATACTACCAGAGAATTACTTGCCACATTGTTATATCTCCTTGTCCAAAACAATTGATATCTCTATTTGTATCAATAATACTGAAAGCAGACGTTTACGTGTATTTCGTACGTGAACAGAATCCAGTGTGGGCTGGGTGACTGCGGTTGTAACTATTGATAATATTTTCTGCAGACTATTTCATTTTCTTTAACACGAGATGAAAGTAAATGAATGCTGTCTGAATCGATAACGGCTGGAAAATCCAGTGCGTATACAATTTTTTTTTGTAGTTTCAGTATTCAGAACTTATGAGAATTACAAAATTAAAATGACAAAATTATCAGTTCCTGAAGACAAAAGTGTAATGATAAAATCCGTAGACGAACGAGGGTTTCCGACATAGCTCGTCGAGTTAGCAAGCTGAAGTAGTCATCGCTCACCACGTCGCTCGAAGGACTGATAACCGGTGGTTAACAAAAGTCCTGGAGTGGAGCACTTGCGCCCTCCAGCTGGATGGACTGATGACTTAAAGCTGACGGGTATCCGCTGGACTCAGAAGGCACGGGAGCGGGAGGATTGGCACCGATTAAGTCTATGTCTAGCAGTGAACTTCTAAAGGCTGATGGATGAATGGATATAAGTATAACACACTAATGTTTTATTATTACTCTGTGGCATAGAGTTGCATTGCGACCAGGAAAATTGAAAAAAGTATGTCAAATCCATGCAACGTCGGTCACTTTAACATTGGCCGTCAAACTCGATATAAAATTTTACATGATTCCCCTACGTAGGACTATCTAAACTAGGTAAACTAGGCTATCGACAAACATACTTGTTGTAAAATTTACATACTACATACAAATATTACATACATGTACATACAACACGACAAATAATTCGTAGATATACCACCAATTACAATTTTTCATGTCTCATTATTATTACCTTACATCTATATAATAGGTATAAGGTAAATTTTGTTGACTAAATTATTAGTGTGTTGGGTAGTAATTAATCAAGCCTTCGCCATATGAATTAATGAGTCTAATATATTTGCAGTTATATTATTTCAGAGTAGTTGTTAGTCCCTTTGAATCATCCCAGAGCAATTCTTGAGGCTGCGGTTTGGGCCCCCGTTAGTAACATTTAATTGATTTTGTACTCCAGAAACTAATTAGACTTGAGGTTTATGTAACCGAACAGTATTAATAACTTATTGCATGCTGCTCTTAACACTATCTCTTTCAAATCTGTCTTAAAATAATTAAACAAAACAATGAATCTTCATTACATGGTACATTGCTTGCACTAATGTAATACATAAATGAATAAGAATAGTGTCTAAAATAAAAACTACATTACAAGTTCAGCAGAAAAATAGATTTCGTTGACATCTCGAGGTGCTCATGCTCTATCAGAATAATACATTAGGTATAGTATTCAGAATATATTTTATTAGATAATATATTTTTATACCTAATATTCAAACCACCTTGCGCACTTACGTTGTGCTCATTCATGATTTGTAACGAATAGTTCAAACATTATGCACGTCTTACAATAAACCTGACCAAAACAAAAAGATGTGGTACCCTTTTGTGAATTTTCTACAAGCGGCTTTGTGTTTCTATTTAGGCTGCAGCTACCTATCAACCGTCGATATTTATTCAGCCCTAAGGAGCTTACAATACCGCCGTTAGGTTATTAATAATTCAAAGCTGAGCCGTATCTCCTCTGCCCACCCAATTAGCATAAATCTGTTTTATTTTATACTTACCCAAAAGTACTCAAATTGCAATATGGCCATGTTTAAACTAGTTAAGAAAATTATTTTTTGATGTAATTTATCAATTACCTAATAGAGGACGCCCGCAGCTTCGCATGCGTGTAGTTTTTTGTTGCTATCTATACTCCTTGTAGATATTTCTGGACAAACTATGCCCAAACACCATAGGGAAACAATTCTTCAGATTGAGAAGATGAAAACCTAACCCGGAGTATTATTAACAACCAAGTTACGTCAAAATCCGTCCTCAAATAAAACTCGTTAAAACATGATGCCCGGAGATACAGACAGGCAATACTTTAAAAAAACACATTTTTGAATTGTAGTTATTGGCTTTAGGATATTATATTGGTATTGGCTAGCTGTCACAAGTATTTGACCACGGAAAATGCCTTGTGGTCGATACAATGGTCCATTATTTAAATCGCGGTCAAGTATAACTTACTACCAGAGATGTGTCGGCAGATATTTTTAGGAGGTTTAATGGCGTGTCATGGATACGTGCTGCGAAGGAAACATCAAGTATTGTGTTACGGGCTCAGTGGTCTTTATCGAGGCTAAATTTCATTATACTCGTACCCCATTCCACCTACCATTGAATCGGAACACCTTCGCACAATTCGAAGGGCTGCCTCAATGGGTTGTCAGATGAAATTTCTAAACATTCTTCGCTCATAATAAGCGAAGCCTGTCGTGCAATGGGCAGTAACGCTGTAATTGTGGAGCGAAATGAGATCGACAGATATGCGCGCAGATTAAAATCCGCTTAATGAACTCGTATAAAATAATGTTTCCGAAATACCTAAGACATTCACTGATGAAATTATTTTGAATTCGGTACAAGTTTTTACTTTCCCATCTCGGTCTTGGCAATTTGGGGCGGACGAGGTTTAACGCGCTAACAAAAGATACCTACGCGCGTTAATGTAAAATGCCGCATTTTGAAACTTGAGCAGGCAACAAACAAAATGGATGGAAGAGTGTTCTTGTGTATTTTGTAAGCTTGTCTAATGTTAAAATAAAATTGTTGTTCGGAGGAATTATTTGAAAAAAATATCACCTTTCTTCGTTAAGTATTATAAATTAAATTGAGTAAGTATCACTATGTGAATGATGTAGAGTTGATTCAGTAATGAAGACATTATTACAGAACCGGTTTCGATATGTAGAAAGGCCGGCTCAGCTTGCACGACTACATTTTTCTCAGAACTCAGAGTCGGGGTTATATTATATTTTATGTTCGGCATGTAAGTTTTTAGCTTACTACTAAAATAATCCTCAATTTATTTATTTATTTTTAAACATGCTAGGTTATCACAGTAAAAGCTTAACATTGAAAAATATCACTCAACCATTAATATTAAATTCATACCACACGATTTTAACTGTGACAATATCATTAATCATAACGATGTTGATATGAAAAATATACACAAGTACATCCCATTTGATCCCACAGGATATCAACAGAGCAAGAAAATAATACAAAATTTGATACCCTTTTCTCGTGTTTGAAAGAGGGAGATTTAAATTATTTATTTATGAAGTTGCCAAGGATTTACTGTCAATTGAACAAAAATCGTTCAACCGTTTAAACAGGTCATTAATCATTGGTATCATTTGAAATATAATGAAACCCCGTATTATATGTCCTGCAGTGTATATTATAATAATGAAATACATTTACGCACACGAGACGATATAAAATAATTCTAGTCTCTTTTCATTTTCCAACAACATAAAAGCATTAGGTATACGATATACGGAGCATAATTACACGTTCTGATTAAAGACAATATTAGGGGACTATCGACGCCTACCCGAGTGCTATACTATTCGTTAAATTCTCATTGCGACAAAAACAAGTAGGTGCCTTATACACAGGGTATAATTACTCAAATTACTGTCTACCAGCATTCTACTCTTCGGGTGTTAATTATGTCTCTAAATTATTAAGCGAGGGATATATCTTACGTAGATATAGTATGATAACCATTACGTCCCTTCAGCATCCTTTTTTGAGGCTTATCTATTTAATTCATCTGTCGACTCTTTCACGGGTCGATCCCTGACCGCGTGCGGGCAAGATATCGGCCACATCGCGACCCGGCCTAAAGATCCGAGTTAAATTTACCAGAAGACATTTATTTATTCCGATAACGATAATATCTTTCAGGGTAACTAAATACGCTGAATGATTATTTATTTGATAATGCTATTATTGGAATGTTCTTTGAAATGATGTCTCTATTAACGAAGTGAAATTAATATGGTTACTTTTAAATATAGTCTCACATTAATTAACAAAGTATATGACATGATGACATGGCTCAATACTTCCTGTTTGAGTTCAAATACATAATAGGTCACTTAACATCCCGAGAATTATGTAAGTTTAAGTTTGACTGATAGTAGGAAGTCTTCATTATACTTTTACTGATATTGCCAAAGCAATATTTTTTAAATTGCCATAAATACAGTACATTTGTTTTTTATAGGATGAATCTTAATCTTAATATATATAATTATTTCTTGTGTACGTGTGTATGACAGTGAACTCCTCCTAAACGGCTGGATAGATGTTGATGAAATTTTTTGTGTGTGTTCAAGGAGATTCAAGAATGGTTTAGATTCACAATTTCGTCGCCTTGCTGGTAAAACCTGATAAGTGCCGGTTGAGTCATTTCGAGTAAAACGCATTTGAAACTTTTTGAAAGTACATGCTCCTCTAATAGCATTAAAGAACTCCATGGCTGATAAATGCTTGATGCAAGACGTTGCAGTGATTATTCTTCTTTAAGGATCTAATGTTTATTAGTTGTGTTGCTATATTAAAAACTGTACTAAATTTAATTTTAATCAAGAAGGGTGGGCATGTATCAGGTTTTACCTGAAAACTGAAAATGTCTTGTATCTTCGGGATTTACCATCTAAGTTATCCAATTTGAATATAACTATGCCGCTTTTTTTATTTGTGATTAAATGCAGCATTCAAACTTTGCGTTTAGTAATAAATGGAGCTAAAAATTTAATTGTTTTGCCATTTATCAGGTTTTGGTTGAAGATAATTTGTAGAATTTTTCACCTTATTCAACGAAATTCTATACAACATCCGTTGTGGATCCGTACTGGAATATAATGAATTTTATATCCATTTAAAACTAAGAATTAATGAAATAAAATGAAAAGAAATTAAAGAATCTAATCTGCGATGATAGCTAAAGATTTAAATTCCAGTAATGGCGACATAAAGACTCCCTTTCTTCTTGTGAAATGTTATTACACTTATAAAAACATTTTTCACAGTTGATCTCTTTCGGAGTCTTTGCGCTTCTTTCTTTCCTTCTTGGAGTATAAAGAAGACTTAACAATCTTAACAGTGTTGTCCAATTTGATTGCTAAGTGATTCCAGATACTTTCCTGCTGTCCTACGAAACACGGCAATAGGTGTAAAAATGATGTCAATATCTCGGTGCCAAGCCACTAAGCCATTGAGCAAGATCAGAGCCTTAATCAGTCATTGAGCAAGGTAACGATTCAGTTGGGCTGGGCAGCATTTGGGAAGCTTTGTCACATCTTCTCGTCGCCTATACCGCAAAGCCTTAAGACCAAAGACTTCAATCAGTGCGTCCTACCAGTAATGACCTACGGAGCTGAAACGTGGACACTCACAGTAGGGTTGGTTCACAAGCTTAAGGTCGCTCAGCGTGCCATGGAAAGAGCTATGCTCGGTGTTTCTCTCCGGGACAAGATCCGGAACGAAATCATTCGTATGAGAACAAAAGTCACCGACATAGCTCTGAAAGATAGCAAGCTGAAGTGGCAATGGGCGGGCCACATCTGCCGGAGGACCGACAATCGTTGGAGCAAACGACTGCTCGAGTGGAGACCGCGAATAGGCATACGTAGTGTGGGACGACCTCCTGCTAGGTGGCGCGACGATCTGCGAAAGGCGGCGGGGATCAAGTGGATGAGGAGAGCCGAAGATAGGACTCAGTGGCGTGCCTCGGGAGAGGCCTATGTCCAACAGTGGACTAATGTGGGCTGAAGAGAGAGAGAGAGAGAGAGAGAGAGCCTTAATCAGTAGACTCTCGTTCACTCTGGCAACCGACATACTAGAACCGCGAACAATTTGTGTCGTTGAGCCCAGACATATTTGTCGGGGACATTCAGTGTAATCAGCTCTAGTACTGAACTTCTGATGAATTGCACATTTTACCTCTAAGCAGTTGCACAATGCCAAGTTACGACGCAGTTCTAATGTATTATATCCTAGCATTCTTAATAAGAAAAAACTAGGATATATTTGAGGGTACCCGACAAAGTAACCGTATCGCTTGGAATACAACTGCCTCAAGAATTTCTTTTGAAGCTTTTCCAACATGAGCTTGTATTTAGCTTCATGTGGGCTCCAGATAACTGCGTCATTCTCTAATACACTCCTAACAAAAGTATTGTATAAAATTTTTAAAGCAGCAAAACTATCAATCTGCTTAGCTTGTCTCAGAACAAAACCCAGGGACCTGTATGCCTTCACGCATACAGCTTCAATGTGTTCACGAAATTGAATATCTCCTCGCAACAGGACGCCAAGGTCCTTGACGGAGGAGAGATGTGTTAGATCCACACTGTCCAGCTTGTATTGATAGGTGATTGGGTTCCTTTTAAGAGCAAATGTCAACACAGAGCACTTGTGATTGTTGAACATTAGCTTGATCTGGACACTCCACTCCACACAATGTTGGAAATATCCCTTTGGAGCAGCTCACAATCGAAATTTTGATTGAAACAGCTTACCAAACACGGACAGCACTGCTATAGGTCTATAGTTACTTACATCATAATAAGTAGACAACCCAATCAACGTATGCCTGTCAAAATATAGCTTTTAAGATAATTAATATTGTTATCAAAATCAGTCCAATCATACAGACAAACTAAAGGTTTATAAATATACGTAGATAATGTAGCTAAATTCCTTCATAAAGTTACCCAATTAAACAATAATCTAGTATATTCTTGTATTTAAATATATTTTTCTTTTTTATTTACTACCCTACTTGATGGATTTTGATAGTTTATAATTTCTTGAGATAAACAAAACGTGAGAACGTCGGTTTTTTTGTACGAAACTTCGCTCAAAACTCAGAATAAGAAACACCTAATTTCACTGCAAAATTATTACTACAGAACCTGAGACCAAGTCACAGTAGAGTAACGTTAACTGTGGACGTGCGCGTACTCGCCGCCGTTCAAAGCCGAATAACCAATAGCAGTCGCAAGATTTCCAACAAGTAAAACCGTCAAAATGAATATCAGAGATTTTCGCTGTAGACAATTTACGGAACAGTCCCAAGATTTCCTACAAGCAAAACCGTTATAATGCATCTATGAGGTTTTCATTGTAGATAAATGGAGCAATTTACAAGTAATTTTACTGCAGGTAAAATCATTTAAATTACTTTAAAATATTTTGCTGGTCAAATTGTCACTCAAAAATATGTATAAAATGTATTTAATAGTTTTTCACTGCAAACGTCCTATTTGAGCCTCTGTTTCAATCCGTGATGTAAAAACTCATAAACATATTTATGATTATATGCATGTACATACCTTTGGGCATTTATGGGATATGATTGTTTATGGTGTTTTAGTTGTATAATTTATCCTAAAGGTGTGTATTTGTAAGGTTTTCATCCTTCGTAACTCTGCAACGGCAGGGCTTAGCATTTATTCGATTTTACCAGTAGAAAGAGCATAAAAAAATAAATATAACTGTATTTTTAACTCAATTTCGACAAAAAGTGCATTTATCAGGTTTTACCAGCAAGGCGACGATTTGCTCCACTGGAAAATGTTCTTTAAACATTATTTTAGTATTTTTGTATAAATTATCATTTGCATGAAGTGTCGCGTCACTTTGACATTTCATATGGCAGAACAACGTTTGCGGGGTCAGCTAGTATACATATATATTTTGACAATAGATGCCATTGAAAGTACAAGAATTAAACCGCCTAGCCCGTTGCATAAAGCATTTAGGTACCTACCATTATAGGAGGTAACGCCATCGCTCGATCGCTTAGTGGTCTCCACAATCATTGGCATTCCCCTTCGATTGTGTTAAATGTTCTAAAGCCTTCCCTGATGTACACAGTCTTAAGCCACTTGTCCTACTGCCGACGATGTCGAATGTTTCTTGTTAATTAGGTACTACAAATCAGCATAAGCCTCATAAAATAACGAAACTAGTTTTTTTAGGAATTCCTACTATTACAGTTAATTTTTTTATGAATTTTAGGTTCTTAGTTGATATTAATGTACTTAGTTAATACTATTTAGTAATGCTTTCTAGTTTGATGCCTTGCTACTCAATCAATGCAATAATTGCTTACACTTTCCCGCAGATATATTTTTATAGTCTAGTCATTTTATGATGCCATGGGCGTATTTTTAATTTCCATTATTGTATTTTATTTATTTTATTGGCATCACTGTTTGATAGTTCGATGCAATTATGTTGCCCTAACATTTGTGGTTAGTATATCACCAACAATAAATCTTTCTTTATTTATGTTTTGTTCAATTACGCATTGTATTCGGAAACGAATATCGGCTTTATTATTATTTTTGATTTTATACCATAATGTACGAGAACATTATTTATCAGCGAACACAAAAGATAAATTAAAAAGTGTTCACGAATACATTTTAAATATTACATAATGTTCTGTATTGTACATACTAACTTAGAAATCGTCTTCCTTATACGAAACCGTTGAATTTCTTTTTTCAAAACAATATGTTTCAAATCAAACATACATGCAAAGTAAATTATATGAAAATCTAACAATATTATCATTAACAAGAAATTAGACTAATGTTCGCGAACCTGAAAATTGTCAAACGGGTTAGACTAGAACTAATGTAACTTGATATTATTATTATTTTAATGTTTAATCTATATATAAAAACCACCAATAATAAATGTAACCATAAAAGTATATAATATACTACTACATATTACATTCCGAACACGTCAGTCATATTTTTGCGAAGCATTCGCCGTCGCACGCATTATTATGTCGTCGGTTATGATGAATTTAGGCCTAAAATTGCACCAAGCACTAGCGCACAAACCGAACAGATTCTAAAATAAGCAGTTTTAGGAAGTACCTACTGACAATATTTTTTTTCTAAATGTTGCTTAAATTGTACATAAGAACATTACTCGTAAGTAATATAAAGGAATAATGCAGTACTTACTCATATAATTTATTCACGTAGGTACAATTAATATCGTTTTATAAACTTAGATTTCAAAATGATTATAGTAGCCGGAGTTTTAGGTTGTTGGAATTTATTAAATCTCAAAAAAACCAATATTAAATTTAAAATATATTTTGCAGACAAGAAGATATGGCCTCGAAGTGCTAAGCAAGGCGCAAGTGTTGTGATTTAATTGTGAAGTGACAATGCGTTTTGCAATCCGGACTATGGGAGTGCCCGCTGTGGTTCATTGGCTAGTGTTCCTGCTGCTGGGCCTTGAATACCAGGTTCATTCCCAGGCGATGCAACCGCCAAATGAAGTTGACAGCTCGTACAACTTTTACTACGAACAGCCGTGCTGTACAGGCACTGTGAGTAAAAGCAAATATCACGTGAGACATAAACGAGGTAAGTTTTCGATAACTTGGAATTTATTTATTCATCTTTATTGAACCACATACAAAAGTACAGTCTACAAATGGCGAGCTTAATACATAAAGCATTCTCTACCAGCCAACCATTGGGCTAACCTTCGATCAATAATGCACGGGCTAACCAATTTTTTTATTTTTTTTAATGAATTTCTGGCAAAAAATGTATACATAATATAATTATTATATTATTTGCATAATTATTCATTATGATTATTCTTATTCTATTTTTCTATTTATGTTGAGTGGATTGTATCCAATAATGCCAAGCATTGAATATACATTGTTTACTTTTTTGTTTGCAAATTCCTCTAATCGACTACCGAATTTTTCTAAGAAGTGTAGCAAATTTAAGTGAGGACTCGTTCGCGAATCATGATTCACGATAAAGCATAAAAAGTTAACACACACACAGACCGTGTGACTGTGTGTGACTGTGTGTGATAGTCTCCTTGTTTGTATGGGTATGTGTAATCTAAACTCTACTATGGCTAACACATTCATAAAGCAACGCTGTCGAGAGTACGCGATATAACACGAGATAGAAATATATTTATGTAAGTGTGAAAAAGAGAAGGAACATTTCTTTTGTTTCATTGCCCTCCCTGATGATGCCGAGAGATTTTAATACAGTTGTATTCAATTCTTGTTGGGAAAGTTCGAAACATATTTAAAAATTCTTCGCTTATGTCAACGTTAAGTGTACATAATATAGGTATTTACATACAATAAAATTGACTAATTGTATATTTTTGCGTAGTTGCACAATACAGTTTACAAACAATAATTTAGAACTTTTAAAGTGAATTAATCTCATGTTATGTTATTAGCCTAATAGTAACATGAACATGTTGAATAAACTCAAAAAACTTTAACAATGCTGCTACGAGTATGTAACTATTTAAAATGTCTTTGATTGCCTGTTCAAAGAACTAATAAAAAATTACAGTGGCCAGGTCCGAATATAATGCATAATATAATGGAAGTAAAAGTCATCACCTACTAGGGATAAAAAGTAACATGGGAAAGAAAAAGCAAGCTGGTGGAATTTGTCAATAGAGGATATTGCCAATAGGCTCACCACCACACGAGGCTTAAGCATAACTGCTGAAAAGTGTACCTCTGCCTAACCCTCCGGGTTATTATAATAGTGATGTAATAACAGGACATCGAGATGCAACTGCCACTGGAATGGACACCAAGCCGAGATCAATGAACATATTTCTATATAAATCCTATTTCATGCATAATCAGTGTTAAATTGATAGTGCGCTTAGATTTGAATAGTTTTGCTTTACACATTACATTTTCATTCAGTCCAACGGGTCATGCGTGGTCATCCGCGCCACAATATTAATGCGCAATTTACCACTTCCATTAAACTGCGGCTTTAAACAGTTTGCCCGAAGCTTAATGAATGTGGAAACTTGAATCATTAAGCCCTGTCACACTTAATGAAATTTGCCCATGCTCTACGTCTACTCCAACATGGTCAAGAGTAGCTGTCAGTAAGTTGATAATGATAATTGACCTTTAGTTTAAAACATTCCTTGTCACAAAAAGTTGAATTGGGCTATACATCGTAACAAATATCTGTGAATTAACAAATATTTTGATGTTCGATGGGGATTTAAGAATAATAACGTCTCTAAAATCGACTTTAATTAGCTATGTATGTTGAAATGTATCAAATTCAAATGCATCATTCAAACTCAGGAAACTTGAAGAAATTAATCAGGCAAAATAGGCTGCCTTTGCCGATTACTTTACCCATACCGATTCAAATATCCGGCATTTTCATTCCGCAGTAAAAACATTTTATTTAAAATTTCGCCACGCTCGTTATTTTGAGGGCATTTTAGTCTGCAAAATATTTAACCACGCTTCCCCCTTCGCTCAATAATAGAAAAATATCAGGGATGCGGATTTAACTCGGGTAGCACGGTTCAACTCAAACATCATCAAACGTGTCAATCACTGAGGTTTGCGAATAGCAAAACCGATTATCGAGCGTATTAAGTCGGTTATTGTTATCGACAGCGCCGTCCATCCGACCGTGAAGTAGATTAGGGACATCATATTATGCCATATTTTTGGCGTCAGCTGCACGCATCGCATGCACGCCTCTATCAGGATTTTTTGTGTATACCTTATTAAAATCTACTTTGGAATTCGCTTCGATTTTGTTGAGAATTTCTTTGATATAAACAGCTGTGTAGCTGTAATATAATGTCGTTAAATTACGTGGCTTTGGCGATACGCAGGGTCGGGTTGAAGGGACGAATAAGTTTCGCACTATTCTTTGCTGAAAAGCGAGAGGATGGACAAATAGAAGGCCAGGCTGTCATTAGCGGGGTATGTTTTGCTAAAGTTTCCCCGGCCAGCGCACATTAGCGGCCAGCTTAATAGCGTTTAATGAAAGGGTTTAGTCTCTGGTTGGACATACGCTACTCTTCATAGCTATTCATTTTCCGGAACAACCTTTGTTCTTGGACCTTACCATTTCACTATGGTTAGATAGCCCAATGTAAAAACTTTAAATGACGACCTAATAAAAAAAGAATTGAGTACCTGTGGAAATGAATATACTGGAAATATACTGAGCTGTGACTGCCCGGTGGCTATCGAACCCGCGTCTCACACATATTAAGAACTAGGTAGTACGTACATGGCTGGTTAAGATTTCCAGAACACAAATTAAAACAACCAATTTAATACGTTTTGCGAGAAAAATAGCAGTGTAGACTTGCATTTATTATTGAGGATTAATTAAATGAAGAGAACTTTCATTAAAATATGCTTTGAACTTCTATTGAAAACTAGTGGACGCCCGCAGCTTCGCTCGCGTTACACATTCACTAACTTCAAAAACGGCAAAGCTTCATACTAACTTTGCACCCACGTTTTACCCCCTTAGGGGATGAATTTTCAAATTTTTCTCGTCGTAAAAACCATCCTTGAACTTCAACGAACATTTAAAAAAAAGAATTGGCCAAATTGGTCCAGGCGTTGTTGAGTTATGCGCTTACCAACACATTTTGCGATTCATTTTTATTATATAGATAGATTAAATCGTTAAATTATATTTATATGATATTTGAAGTCTATTGAAGTTTATTCAGAGAGAGTTGAGGAGTTTACTAGCAATCACAAACACTTAAACAACTCACAACTCACAAGCGAGGCTGGATTATAGGCCGTGTCCATACTAGTGTTGTGTAAACAAAAAGTGTACGTAAAGATTTGAAAGAAAGAGCGCACTCAGCCGGAGCAAAAGTGGAAAGGGTAAAAAGAAACACACAATATGAAGGAGGTAGACCGGGGCTCGACGTCCGGCGTAGTCGGGACTTGAATAAAACGTCGGCTGCTTGGACCGAGTTGACCACGCTCTGCTCCAACCGTCACATTTACTAATATTACGAGCCGATTCATAAATTATGCAATGAAACTTCAAAATGCAAATAAGATTTAACGAATCAACCAGTTTATAAAAGCGAATGTTGAACTTCTATTAAACTTGTGATGATTATTTTGATGTGATCTTTTTTAGTCTACTTCATATAAAGACAGCCTGGAATCAAGTAATCAGATCCTTATCGGCGGTCAGTTTGGATAATGCTGTCGACACGCAGCCTTAAATTACATTACATACAAAGTGGTGGCAGTACAGTTAATTGTTCAACAGTCAACCACCGTAAGCAACTTGCTGCATATCGTATAAACTTCAAAATTAATGGATTATTAATTAAGATAGCAAACGAGCATACAAAACCACACATACCTGGCAGACGGGTGGTAGGCCTGTGACAACTGTGAAAGTTAGTTCATTTAGAAAATGGTTAATAGTAGTTGGTCAGATCGTTATAAGGTATGAAGTCTATAGGAGTTGGAGCTGTTAGTTACAGTTCGTTTTGTTAGTTGGTGTTAGTAATAGTAGTTCGTAATAAATTGTAGTCGGTTACAGCGCTTCCCTTGAGGACATCGATGGTCGTCTCTTGAAAAGTGTAATCGGAAACCACACCTTTCCAACCGGAGCACAATTGCTTTAAAAATAATTATTACACAGGAGAAATGGGACTTGGTACCTTGGATGGTGTTGGTACGGCTTCGGGTAAACTCTGAATAACGTTTTACAGCCAATTTGATCCTAATTGCAACAGAAGGTATTCCACAAATTCTACCTCCGGTGGGAGATGACATTACACATTTCTATAGCACACCACAGAAGGTTTTCTTCAAAATTTGGTCACGTAAAGCCAAGTCGAAGGGTGTCCCATCTCGCCTTGTATTGCGATTGTCCATTGTATTCTCATGAGACAAAGGGTTGATGACGTTCGAGGAGCCTTACCTTCGTCAAAGCGCTTTTTGGAATCCAACGCACAGGCATTTGCGACTGATATGTACGTTTTATCTCTCTTTACGGTTAAATGAATTCACCTGATATTGTCAAAGTTCTAAATGTATATATCGGTATGCAAATTTAATTTACTACGCCAGCTTCAAGTCCGAAAAAAATACTGAACAGACTTTGAAGTGTTCTTCAATGTTTAATGCACCGAGGGGTCAGTTTTTAAATAGCGGTATAGCGGTATTCTTTTTCGTTTTTTGAGTCTTCAGAATTCTATTAAGGTAATTATAGTATTATTCTGTAGATTCATCTAATTTGTAATATAACATGATCACCGAGTCATCTAAACTAAGTAAAACATTAGATTGGTATTGTATGCACTTTGTCAGTTCAACTTTATCTGACAGGCCAGAACTGTATGTTTGTTACTTTTGATTTAAACAAATTATTTACAATGCTGCCAGCGTTCTGGGTACAATGCCACAAGCTCTGTTTTTGGATGTCATACTTTTTAAATATTTCTTTGTTTAGTTTTAGTTTAATTAGCAATGAAAAAATATACTATTGTTTAATTAGATTTTATACATCTTGTAACCTTTAACCGGATAGTTAATACTTATTCAAGTATTATCTTACATCATTACAATGTTAGTATTTTGTTGTTTTTAACTGGGACTACAGATTAACTTGGTATATCGGAAACTGTATTATATGCGGATGCAGATAATCTATCCTAGAAAAGATACCTTACTTTTTTATGAAACTAAATTTGGTGTTATTTTAATTTAAAAACACACGGTAGGTGTACAAATTGAAAAGGAATTTGTTTAACTTTAAAAACATTGAACATTTATAAACAAACTTTATTTTAGGATAGTGATGAAGATTAGTAGTACCTAGTGCCAGACAGTAACATAGACAGAATGCACCGCATTCAGATTACCTCTTAAAAGTAAATATTAAAATAAACAGCATTTACATATGTGTATAAAGTCGCATAATAAAGTAATTTATTTTGGCCATATATTTCCAACTTTTTGCAGATTGCGAACGAAACCATTCCGGAAAATTATGTTGATGAAATTACAATGATATCGTTTACATTCACGTGGGAAAACAATTAATGTACATAAAACGCGATATCGAAAACAAATAAAACCACTGACTCTGAAAAATATACATTAATCAAAAGTGATTGTTTATGTTGATATGCATAATTATTGATGGTTCAATAAAATGCACGATTTACAAAATAGGTTAAATACTGACTACTGATGGAGTTAAATTCCACATTATGTACAAACGAATACAACATACTCGTACTTACAATATAGTTTAATTATAGGCTAATCCATGTAAATAAGTACCGCTATTGAAGCGCTCGTGGTTTCGCTGCCTATTGCGATCAACAAGTGCCATTAAAGATCTTATCGGGACGTGCACCTGCAATGAGGGTTGGTACTGGGTTGAAACCAAGAATCTCACCTGTAACTCTAGTATCCAACACCACATAAGTATTAGATTGATGACTAATAAAATACAGTATCTATTAGATATTTAAATTGTAGCATTCATAGCGTACTGTTTAAATACAGTAGAGACTCGATAATCCGGACTAATTGTTGTCGTGAGGCATTCGAATAAACGAAAATCCGGACAACTGAAATGCCATTATGAATTTTTTGCAGACAATCTACTAATTCATGACTCCATAATCTTAATTACTCCATAATATTTTCTGATGGATTTGTTTCTTTAGAAGATAACATCATTTTTCCTCTTCATATTTTACGAGAAAAGATACGACGCAGTTTTGCAGTAAATTAAAAATAATAATTATTAGAAATAATTATTATTATTTTTAGATATGTAGTCCAGTCATTTGGTATTTTTACCTGGAAAGTTTTCCAGGAGTTTTGAAAATTGGCAATTTTATAGATTTTGACGTGCTCGTACCGAATTTCAACTTTGCCACCTCGTATCTTTGCCGCTCGCGCCGCCATAATATTGGTTTAAAAAAATAAAAAGTTTTTTTTATATTAACTCCTTTCCGACGCATTTTACAGGAAAACATATCTAGACAAAATAATTGTAGAGTAAATTTCCTACAATTTATGTCATAACCTTTTTTTTTTCTAAAATCAATTAGTTTCGGCGTACGAGCGAGCGCCGTAAAGTGTAGTTAAACACGCGTTTCGGCAGAAATACGCTGGAGTATGCTCTAGACCAGCCACAAGGGGGCGTTATCACCCACTTTGGGAAAGGCTGCTCTAGACCTCTCGCAGCAGTGTCTGTGGGGGAGACCCGTGCCCAGCAGTGGGACGTCTATGGGTCGCAGCGACATGCTTCACAGCATCAGAATGTAAAGTTTTATATTACGTAAAGTTAATTATTACGGCTTTACGTGCGTCCGTGAAATTTTGCCACTAGCGGTCACCCATCCACAAACCGACCGCGCCCGTCGTTGCTTAACTCTTTCGATCACATTGCCATTGGGCTATGGACGCTACTACTGCTACTACTACTTTTACAATATAACAAATTATTCTGATCATGTTAATTATGATATAAAATCCAATCCAATTGTCCTTATTTTGTTTAGTATACACATTGCAAAATGTTATAAAGCTTTGTGGTTCACTCCCTAGACGAGGTAGTTAGTGAAATTTGATTTAAATCGTGCAACAATTACGTCACGCCTCGAGCGTAATTCCGTCGATAAGTTGTGTTTATGCGAAATGTTATTGCGGGCTAATTAATAAAATTATTTTAATTTTACATCGACCGACATAAACGGATTATTAAAATATATTTTGTCACGTTCCGCGCTACCCAAACTGGTTTATATTAAAAAGCATTCCCTGTGTTTGCTATGCGAACTTGTGTTCTGTGGAGGTTTTTTTTAAAAACTAGTACGTGTAATTTTTATATGGTAGGGAATGTTAGATACTTTCGTCTACTCAACTGTAAAAGAGACGGTAATATTATTCACGATGTTGCACGCTTACCTTTTAGTTAACAAATATCGATAAAGGAATTAAATAAGACGTGAAGTGAAAATTTTCAGTTTTGAAGTTGAATAAAACCTTTATTAAAAAACAAAACAGTAACTTGCATTTTTTTCTGCCATGATATGTTTTGAATACTCTTAGTATGTTCAGATATTTTGTCACATAGTATTTAAAAGAATTCACACCTTCATGAAACTATGTCACCCAACGATGAAGGTGTCTTTTAAGAGGACACCAGTCGACCGTCACTTTTGAAGAATAGGTTTTTACCAAAAATATTGCCGTCGCGCTGACCCCCAACCTTACCCCTTAGCGTGCGATAGAGAGAAGTGCAGTCTCGAACTGATTTTACCTACGTAAAATTAAGAAAATCGTCCTTTCGTAATCCCCTGTTTACTCCTCGAAATCTAGACCGATTTCAATATTTCTTTCAGTTAAAATGTAGAACAGGGTCTAAGCTATGCCCGTACGTTTTGCTTTTTTGGGATATAATATACTATAGGGATAGGATATAATTACCAGTTTGCTTGATGTTTGTAAATGTATGTAAAAAAGTCGATTTTTTTGATTTTAAAAGATTTTTTTTCTCTTCTATTATGCAAATTATGAAAAAAAAACAAAACGTACAGGCATGGCAGAGGTACGTATAAATCGTATGGTATTTTTTTTTATTCTGTAACTTCTTTATCCTAGGAGGAAACAGGGGACTACGTTTGTATGGAAAAAGTGTCGACTCATATCCTCTTAATTATTATTATTATGACCTATACATGCATGATGTTTTACTGCAAATCTATTTAAAATAAATACCTAATAGATGTATACCAGCCTACTATAGACCAGAGGTACAGAAGTAGACAGTAAAAATGTCAACTGGTCTTGGATAAATCTTTTTTTATCGGTCCCCAAGGTGTGGTTTACCTCCATGGGTTCACCCAACGCCAGGTGAACCATCTTTCTCTCTGCTATTGTACAAAAGTACAATGTCTCTACTACTCTACTCTACTACTACTAAATATGTACTAGTGGACGCACGCAGCTTCGCTCGTTTGGAATTAGAAACTGCGAAAGTTTCGTTTATAGTCGCTATCCTCCTCATGGACATTACTGGACAAACTCCACCCGTTTACTCAAACCTCCTTATATTTGGGCGAACTCGAATTAAAGAACATGATACCTGGACAATACAAATCGTCAGGAAATCGAGATCGGAAATTTGTACCAATCAACATTATCAATATCAGGCTATACCTAATTTGTTTGGTTTTTCGATCGGGAACCTTTTAAAGTAACCAACCTGTTACCTACCTACTGTTATATTACATTATTACACTAGCAAGGATAATGCAATTAGTATATATACCTAACTAAGCTATAAATTTAATTCCATTTCAACATTTTTTTCCATTCAAACAACAAAATTTCAACAGTGTAGTTATAGCGCCATGCTATATTGCAGCGACGGCGTATAAATTAAATTTCGTCCAGTACTACATCCCTTTTACGCGGGACCTTGAGCCCGACCACATTAACTTTATAATGTGGCTGCTTTGTTCACTTTAAAACAATTGTGGCAGCGGAGCGTGGATCCACAAATTCCACTCGTAAAACACTCATCACAGACTTCTCGCTGACGTCTCTCAACCATTGTCGGTGAAAAACATCAAAATTCTTCCCGTCTGGAAAATTTCAGCCTTTGTGTGCGAGTCGAAGCCCCACAAGTAACTTAATCTCTGTTCCATCCCTTACCTATGCCGTGGCGTCGATAAATTCGAAAATGTATAATTGGCAAAGTAAAAACCATAGCATACCGTATAAATTTTATAATAGGTAGTATTAATGTTGAATACAAAGAGATGTTAATAAAATAATTATAATTTAATCGACGCAACCACCTAGGTGGATGGAGTGAGTAGTCTGTTAGTAACAAACCAATACGCTTTCTGGTCTTCTTAGTTTTGAGTGGTGTGCAAAGACTTTAAACTTACTTTGTGTGTCAAACGAACGGTTGTGTGTGTTATGTTTACTTTCAATAATTGTATGTATTTCCAATGCATTTTATATATATATATAAAACATTAAATTTAATCTGATATCAGTTAAATAAAATAATGAATGATAAATAATGATCTCTGACTAATTATTTCAAAAACGTGGTACTATACTTAAAACCCGGCGGGGGTGAGATAGAGAGAGGTGCGCCTACTATAACTATCAGACTGTATATTTTTGTATGTCTATTTTTATCACCGGTTTTCCTCTCTTGAAATTTTGTTTGTGGGAAATAATGGAATAAGTTTAATTGGTTTTCCTCGTCGAGGTGCCCAGTCTTAATTAAGCTTTGGTCTCGGTATTAGACGTTTCTATTTGTTCTTGATGACTACTGCTTATACTAATCGTGAGTGCTTCACTCTCAGGGGACAGCTGTATAAAATATCCTTAACTCTTGTTATCCTTGTAAGTAAATTAATTAATTGTGGGTGTGTGGAAATTTGTATAACAAAAAATATATTGTAATATGATAATGGGTACATATGTATATATTTTTAAAATGAAACTAAAACTAATAAAGTAATTTAAATTACCCTATCTTGAACATATTTCCTAAGTGTATTTAATTTTTGTGTCTAACTCGTTAATTGAATGTGAGTTTAATAAATAATAAATTAGTGTTGGGTGTGCCAAATGTGTTTTGGGTACATTAAACCAATATGGCGGTAAGTTTAATTGTAGGTGGGTACTGTATTATAGTACCAAGTGAAACTTAATCTTAATAATACAAGCAAGTAACTGTAACTAACCTATAGTATTTAACTAAGCATCGTCTTTGTAATCATAATTACATTAATCGTAAATTAAAACAATAAAGATTTTCTAAATTATATCGTTCCCAAGTCGTATCGTATTCTTTAATAAAAGGTGTATTATTCAAACCACATCTCGCTGTCAGATCTCAATTCAGAGCAAAGTGTGAAGACATAACAGGCAGGCAGTGCTTCAATCAATAAGTAAATTCACTCTATTCGAATGCAGTGCGCTCGTCAAAGGTAATTCGATCCACACCGAATCGGCGTCCTTTTGTTTTGCACTTATACACCTTTATTTTAGTTTATTTTGCCCCGTAACTCAATACACGCGACGTTCGTGTTACTATTGACACTTCATACCAAAACATTAAAGTGAGAGCAAAAACATTAAAAAGAGATTTACTAAAATCCATACATACCTTTTTACAGCCATATAAAATTAAATACTCACATTCACATATTACAAAGCAAAGGTTCGATGTTTTGTGCGTTTTTTGTTTACCTTAAAACTTCCACTATAGATAATGGTACCCCATGGGCTTCTAACAGGGAATGATTTGTAGTGGAATATTATGTATATTGAAACAGAATGACGCTATTCGTGCACAACATTAATGGTTGGTACGTTTACGATCATCGATATAAATTGCATGGTATCGTCGCTATAAAACAAACGCTGGATTATCGATTTAAATTTTGTCGATTGCGAGGCAGTTAAAGAGGGTGGTCTTTATAAATTAACGACGTCAATTTGCCTAACGACATTGTAAAAGGCAAGTTTACGATTAAAGATCGTATTAGTGTTGTATGGCGACGCGACTGAATCACTCAGCGGCGGTTTGCTGCCAACATTATTGCAAGCTAATTTCCTCAATCAAATCACGACATAGTCTTAAACACCAAAAGCGGCTTCATATTAGTTTGTATTAATTACAGAATGCCTTAATCAGGCATTCGTCCGGAGGCTCCTGCTGCTTCTAATATTATCGCAATTCAATTACTTAAGGATATAAATAGTGTTTTCTGATTTGATACCCTACTTTAGTACTTAGTATTAGATATCACATATTAAAGTGCCACCACTCCCAAGTTTAGGACAATAGCATAAGTATTTCGTTTGGTAGCGCATCTTGATTTTTTTTAAAGATCTACAATGATTTGACTTTTTTCGTTTTAATTAAATTTTATTAAAAATCTGGTATATACGTTTTCTATTAATTTACTTAAAAAACGTTTGTTGAAAATTTGAAATTAATCGTAATTTCTCATCGTATCCCTACGGAACCTCAATATGTTTCGGGAATTAAATTAGCTTAACCTATAAGTAACAACTTCATCAAGTTACAACTAAATCTTTCCATGGGCTTATAGGTGATGCCTGGACATACAGACATACTATCATACCGTCTAGAATCTAGAATATAGTCAGAGAAACAATATGACATATATTGAAACACATTTCATCTAACTCGTTAATTGAAAATTTGAAAAATCATGTACAGAAAAAGTTCCTCTTCAGTTTAAGTACCTATACATCAATTACGATTTAAAACGATGCTTACAAACATAATATTGAACAATTTTTATAACATTGATTAAGGTTACCGTATTAACGAACGTTACGAACGTTACGGTTTTAACACAGATTAAGTACCTACCACTCGTTGTTATTTGGTCTAACTTGTAGATTAGATACCTTAACCAAAATTAGATGCAGCATTACAAAAATAGTTACTCCATATTGGAGTGCAGTGCATCGTAAGGCTCGTTTCTGTTCTCCTCATAGTAAAAACGAGGTTGGTAACGCTTTTTTTGTAAACGAAAGTTACAATGATGAAATAAATAAAGATAGGTACACATTTTTTGTGGCCAATTACTTCTTGTCTTTGAGCAGCTCACTGTTGTCTGATATAGAACATTTAAAATTTTATGCATTTACATAAACACAAATGTAATGACATAATTGTGAGTTAAACTGTACCGACTGTTTAAACAAAATACTGTTTTAAAACAATAATCTCTGTTAATGCCATGAATTCGAATTCTCTCTCGTTGATGAAGAGCCTTCTTTCTTTTCAAACCCGAATTCTCCTCTCAATTGTATCTATCAAATAATGATGGAAACGAATCCCAATTCTTCATTAAATTAAGACCGTCCCCCGATACAAATAGCTAACGACTTCACCCGCCGTTGCTCTGAAATTATATTACTTTATTGTTATTCTTTTTTTACTTCGTTCCCCTAAAGCTAAACTAACGTAATTGGCTTGGGATCACGCTCTATAACTATAAAGCTATCAAATTGCCTCTGTTATGTTCGACGTTGCGCTCTAGGCACGACTAGGTACGCGTTTCACTACGATATATATGCGAATTGACTAATTTGCATCAAATGTAACTACCGCTAAAGTTGTATATTTTATTAGGAGTATCAATTTTGTAATACTGAGTATTTATAACAAAAAAAAGTCCAGAGAAACAAAATCTGCGAATACAATGCATAAACTGCAGTCGACATTATTCATCAAGGACTACAACTTACACCTGGATTAGGAAAAACTTCAAGCATTTTTTTTTTTACTTATTCATGTACTAGCTCTGTTATTTATATGTCGACAAATATGATTAATCGATTAAGATTTCTGATGTATCCTCTACTCTTCTCATTTATCGTGACTACAAACATTTGCTTGCACGACAACAACAAGCAACGCAAGTAAACTATTTTAAATTTTACTAAAAACTATTTAATACAAACAATTACAAAAATAAACAATGATCCGATATAATTGAACAAAAGCTAAAGCTACGACGCGTTATACGCGTGTGTTTCAAGAATTATTTTTACGCAACTTGTCGATACCCATAAAAGATAATGTCAAGGCCTTGTTACAATTTAACTGTAACCTTTTAGTTCAGCCCAATTTAGTTACGAGTATAAGCTTCAGGATCAAAACAAAACTTTAATCATGAAAATAATTCTATTAAAAACTTGATGAAGGTATATTTTTAAGATTTTAAGATTATTTTTATGATTTAAGATAATTTCCGCGCCAATTGAAGCTGAGTTTTTTGTTCCCATTTTTATTAGACATTAATAGAAAAAAGCCTCCAAAAAATTCACAATTATACCTAAGTACAAAAATAAAGTAACTATAGGTTCAGTACCAAAATAGACCCTGCATACTGTAGGAGTCCGGAGACAACCAACGCTTGTCTTCCGCAGGGCCCACTTGGTGAGGGCACGGAGTTCTATATCTCTAATTATTTATTTACTTAACTAAAAATATAAAAAGACAAGAAACAGGCTCTACTCCATGATGCAAAGCAGAAATGAGCGAAGTTTCAGGAGCAATGAGGTTTTATGGTCCATTATCATGTCCGGTCCTACAATGCCTGTTTAGGGTCATTGTTATCTTTCTGCCATAACATAAGTCCTGTCGATATTTTGAAATTTCTTAATTACTCGGTCGTAGTATACTTACTAACGGATATCTTATATTTAATTTAATATTTTCAGTACAAAAAGGTTCCTTTAATAATGGGTTTAATGTTTATTATATTAGCAACTACGTATCTATCGATCATATATGTATTATATTATCTAAATATATAAAAGGAGAAGGTGACTGACTGACTGACTGACTGACTGACTGACTGACATATCAACGCAGGGCCTAAACTATAAGGGCTAGAAACTTGAAATTTTGCACAGGGGTTCCTTTTATAACGTAGGGGAGCACTAAGAAAGGATTTTTGAAAATTCACCCCCTAAGGGGGTAAAACGGGGGTGCAAAGTTAGTATGAAACTTTGCCGTTTTTGAAGTCGTTAGACGGGTAGACGTCGTTAATGGGTCTAATTCTACGCGAGCGAAGCTGCGGGCGTCCACTAGTTATATCATATACATTATATTTAATTATCATTGTAGCAACGCCACTAGCCTCAACAATTCTCTTTGGCTAAGATTGAACTCCCTCAGCTTTGACTGTGGCAGAGAACCGTGGCCAACAGTTTAAAGACAGCTTTAAATTGTAGCTTAGCTATTTCTATCGCAAATTCTAACACTTAAGTGTTCGAATTTTAAACCTGGCACTGCATTACAAAAGCTACGCATATTGCTAGAGAATATTTGTGCTGATGGTGGTGGGCAACTGTCATCAAGCATAATTTGATTTCAATTACCCCGTGATTGCAAGAGCTCTTCACCCCACAGGCCATTGTCCTTGTATTCATGCTCTATCCTAGTGCTTATACGCGTTTAAACTGTCACGGGCAGAACAGATAATCTAACTCGACTAGGTATAATAGATAACTTTACTAGATAAACTGGCTACACCACTCCAGCAAAGGATTCCTATCTATAAATAGGTTTCTCTTACTGTTCCATGTGGGTACTATTAAAACCGGTCCCGGGTTCGAACCCCGGGGTCGGGGGATTTATTGGGTTCTTTAATCTTAAATTTCCAGTAGCACCTTGTTGCAGGATCTGTGTATGGCAATAGGCTCACCACATGAGACCTAAACAACTGGTAAAAAGTGGGTACACATCTGTGTCTACCTCTTAGGGAAAATACAGGCGTAATACAATTGCTATAAAAAATACGAGTGTGCTTAGGACCACACGATTAAAGTAATACTTATGTAACCGCAGAAAGTGGAGGAAGACACGAACTAAGCTAGTTAAATTATGAACATACAAATCTTTCCGCAAGGTTTTACTTATTGTATTACTTCAATGAAAAACAAATAGAGGTGAGTTAGAGAGAGATATGTAGTTGATAGGTTTTTAGTATTGAACCTACAAAGGTTCTATTTAGAATTCACTTCGGGAAAATACCACCGTCCACCATACTATTAGTAGTACAATTCTACCATGTAGTAATTGGTTTTAAAGCAATTATTGGAAAGATTTGGTATCCGATTACAGTTCACTGGAGGCAACTTAATAGAACGAGACACTTACTAACAACTACTTACTTGACTATTACAGACACTAACTAATAGGAATAACTTTCAATAACAGTTATTATCCCAGTTCTCTTACCTATTAACGAACTGACTCATTACTGTTCTCATTAACACCTGCTGGATTAACCATCCTAACCCAATCCCTATTTCAGTTTATTTTAAAGTTTGTCAGTTGTCAAGGGTAGCAGCGAATGGGTAGTGCAGCGTGCTCGTTTTTTCTCTTATATCAATAACATAAATGTTGTATAATTATAAGGTTAGTAATTGT
Source organism: Carterocephalus palaemon (assembly GCA_944567765.1). Taxonomy (NCBI): domain Eukaryota; kingdom Metazoa; phylum Arthropoda; class Insecta; order Lepidoptera; family Hesperiidae; genus Carterocephalus; species Carterocephalus palaemon. Next base: position 7,239,920 of record OX155651.1, on the reverse strand, counting down.
TTTTGAGTTGTAGTGATATATGAATGTTCAACATAGGCAGATAATATGTATAAATATCAATGCCAAATAAACAAAATGTTCCAACACCGTCAGTCGACAGGCTGTACGAGAGAATTCAGAGCCGTTAGTCGAGAGTCCGCGAGAGCTCTTCATCCTAGAGTAGCGCTCTCGTGTGCAAAGCCTGACACCCGGTTAGAGCTAACATACAGCGTTCCATAATAAAATCTCATACAAATCCAATATTTCACTTGCCCCTTATATTTCACTTGCCCTTTATTGCCCGTAACTCTAAATTAATTTTATTTGCATGAAAATAATTACAACTATAGGCTGAATAAACCTGGATGTTCGTCGTTTTGTTGTTTTGTCTGTCATCCAAACAATCAATTAACTGGTTAAGATGATCACGGATTGTTTAAACAATCGCGTGATTTGAGTGGCAACGTAAACTCCGTTGCAGGATTACATCTAAACTCGTACATGACATCAATGCAATGCTTTTCGCACATTTAATGTGGGTATATGTAAAATTACAAGTGTTTTAAACGATAACTGTTTAATAATTTATATATTATTAATGTTAAAGTAAAAGTTGAGTAAAACAGTTGTCATCCGAACGTAATTTTTCAATATCATAACACTGGTATTTCTTGCAATTTTTTATTATTATTATTTATAAATATCATAGTGATCCTCATATAATTAATAGATAAGTATGAAACTACCTTTAACAACCAATAACTAATTATTTCAAGTTCATTCCCATACCAAAATTATTGAAATGCGAATGAAAGAAATCTACTTTGCAATTCCTGTGCAGTGCAATTGTAAGTTAATGATATCCACTCCATCCTTCCACTCAAAATGTTTTAAGAGTTATATTAAGTATAATTTCTTCATCTTCGTCTCAAGCAGGACGAATAAAAATAAAAAACCTAAATGTTGCAGTCAAATAAATGAGCTTAAAAATATCATTGCTATTATTCATGGTATTTAAGAAGCAAGGATCTCAATCCTGTAAACAACTTAAGACTTCTCCGTAAACTCCGTGTTTTTTTTTTGCGGATGGCTACCCACTTCGCTAAGCCTGAATATTTTAGGTATTTTGTTAATATCTCGATCCTTTTTAAGTCCGCTCGGACTAAGAGAAGTCGGCATTCACCGTTAACAGTTTCATGATTAATGACTAAAAACTCTTTGATGGCTTTTTAATTAGAGCTAAAATAGGGGTGTAATGCTGGGCACGAGTGCCGCGATGGCGGCGGCACCGAACCGGGCTTGTTGCGGCCACGGCGATATTTCATAGAGGGGGATCGCCTCCGAATTTGCAAGGCTAATAAATTGCGGAATACCTAGGCCTTATTGGCTCAAGGTTTAATCGTTGCCAGTGGATTACTTTCGTCAAGTTTTCAAATCGTTTCTTTATGTAGCCGCAGCGAAAAGTTGAATGCTAAGCGTTTCTTACCTTTGAGCCGCCCTCGACATAAGAACGTTTACTTATTGCTACCACAGGAATGGAATTTCGAACTTTGCATTACAAATTTATTTCCTACAGCCTCTGGGCTCGCCTTTTAGATTATTCCAATTCCTCTGTGAAAATGACGATTAATATTCAATATGAACAACCTATTTGAGTGATTGTGTCTCTAGGCTCTATAGATTGTGTTCAGCTTTGTTTCTCGTCGCTTTTCAATTCAAAAGTTCAATGTTTAATTTACGATAAAATATTAATCGTTTATTTTATGCTCGCTTGTTAACATTAATTGATTAGAAGCAAGAACAAAGGTATTATTATAGTGATTTATTCTTTGCCCGAAGTACACTAAGCCTAGGTTTTAATTTAACCTTTTTGTAGTTTTACTTAGTTAATTATATTTTTTTATAATGTTACTGTAGGTTGTTTTAGAATCGAAATAACGATGCAAAGTACTTGCCGCTTACATTGCCCCTAGTTATTTCGTCATTTTCGGATTATTTCGGAACTATACTCGATCTCTGTGCAAAAAAACAAAACTTTTTTTACTAAATCCATAAAAATCTGATATCATAAGTTGCTTTAATGACGTAAAAAAGGTTTCTGCATTCCTCAAAGTTGTCCATTATATCCTTTAAAGCAAATTAGATCACCAACTGCCTTATTGGTGGTAGTCTGGTGGACTAATTTTATTCCTTTGTGAGAAGAGAGTAATTCCAGAAGTGGACTGGTGATGAGTTTCACAATACACAATTTCGTGTCTATGCCATTAATATGATTTAAGTTGAGGAGTTCCATTGTCTGGAATCATGAGATAATTGCTTGTTATAATCCGGCATTGAACAATGGACGAGAGTACTTGGTTCAAAATCAGCTTATAAGATTTGACCTTAGCTGACTAATTGACACGCTAGTAAAAATCTTGCAAAAATTGATGAGTTGTAATAAAACTTAACATCAACACGAACAACGATTATTGAAAGGCTCGAAGCAAATTTTAAAAGTCACGAATTTCTGGCGGGTTGGCCTCCCGAAAATATTCCTATTACCTCCGACGAGGCATGGCGTCGTAAACAATGACTCGTCTGAATGTTCGCTAAGCAGGCACTTGCAGCAATTAGGATAAACAAAACATTTTTGTGCGCCCTTCGTTCTTTGACTTTGAATTTTTGCGGCAATACTGCAGCGTAATCATCGTCTGTTTGCCTAAGAAGTGCTGCCGTAATTGCAGCTACACAAGGCCATCCAGCGAGCTTTACACCCAGCTCTCGAGGGGTGGATTGTCTACCTCCTCTTGCCTGTTCTTGAGTGTTCCGTTAGGTTAATGTTGCGTTTTTTTGCCACGTAAATTAAATTATGGATTTTCACAAAGCGCGTGACCACTTGTATATCGTAAAATTAACTTGTTGAATCTAAACCTTAAGAGGAACTTTATTTATTCATTGAATATTTTTTCATAATTTTGATGCATTATAATAACGTGGCAATGAATAGGCCACGTCCTTCGAAGGACTGATAACCTGTGGAGAAGAAAAGTCCTGGAATGGAGACCACAACTCGGAAAAAGGAACTCAGGTCGCCACTTGGATAAGGAGGACACACGACCTGACGAACACGGCGGGATACCGTTTCAGAAGGAACAGGACCGATCGGTGTTTTGTCGTAGGAGAGATCTATGTCCAGTAGTGGATGGACGGATTATGATAACGAGTTTCAAAAAAAATTTAATAGGTAGGTTTATATAGGTATTGTCTGTCTATCTGCTCAGACAGAGCATCACGTAAAAACCCATCGGCAGATTTTGATGTTAAATGGCATATACATATTATGTCTATATTATATTGCAAAGTTGTTACTTAAACTCCGGGTAGAAAAAAAAAGAATATAGATACGAGTATTTCAAATATTGTCCTAAACTTGAGAGTATTGGCATTTTAATATGTGATCTCTAATACAAATTCAGTCGTTTTTAAAAGCTTTTATTTAACTTCACTCGTATGTATTCATGTATGTATGTATGTCCTGGAATCTTATTTCCCCCACTTCCACTGAAGCTATCGAACAGAAACATGGCACACATATTTGGTTCTGATGACAGTAAAATATCAAACTTCAGGCCAATAATTAGAATATTCAAGCCGAGCAAGTTTTTATTTAATTTATAAAGCGTGCGCAAACAACATTTTTATAAATGCAGTAAGCTCATCTGTCTGTTCAACTTCAAATAGATATGTTTTGTGTTGTCACGAGAATTTACAATATTATTACGTTCAATAACTCATTTCTCATATTCCAAAGAAAGAATACTGAAACCAAAAACGTTATCATATTCTTTCTTTTCACAAGGCGTAGCATCCTCATGCATTAATGTAATAACTTTTAATTATTTCGTTCATTTAAAATCCGGCGGCGCAAAAACTTCGAACACTGCATTCGCAGACCCAGCTGTTCAAAGGAGTCTGCCGTAATATATGGCCGTTATTCGGAAACAAAGTTTTAACATCTAATTTCCATTTAATCCCCTACATTGTGATACATGGGGTTTTCTGCGGTGTGCACACTTTTTCTGTTCAGGTGCGACCAATTTTGCTTGTCATCGTATATTCTTAAGCAGAAAATTGCATTCTGTTCACGAAAATGGCACCTATGAGAATTTTGGCTTTTTCAAGACCGATTTCATGACTTGAATGTATTTAAAAATTGATAGCTTAAATCGTACTATAAAATTATGGAATAATTTATTCCTTTATTCCAAAATACTGGACAAACTATACTTTTCTTACACATTTACAGTTCACTTTAAAAGGGGTCAATTAACTCTCTACTATTTGATGCGTGCAGAGTCGCGGGGAAAGCTAGTAGGTATATAAACTAATACCGAAGTAAACAATCGACCTGAGACTATAAATATAACACTTGTACAAAGACACACAATCGTAAGCTCTAAGACTGTGTTGCAACTGTAATTAAACTCGCATTAGCCCATAAAATATGAATCGGTCGCATTCTGCTCGGCTTGTGTTGTGTTGCTAAGCAATTTGCCTAAGCTGCAAGCAAAATGTTTTCCTTTGCCAACTCATACAACTATTTCGCAGAGACAGCACTGTCCCATTCGGTGACCGGCGTACTTTGGATAAGCAAACAATAGTTAGGAACTGTAAGAAAGTTCGCGAGCTCGACTATTATGTGACTACGTCACAAGTAGTTATTACAAGTGTTAGAAGATTATTGTTCGCTTGTATAATTAGAATACAGATATTTTATTAATTTTTTTACACGTACCCCGCCGCTCATGATAAATTGACAACTGTGACAAACTCTAAACATGACTCAGAAATAAAGGACTGGTAATGTATGTTCAGTTAGTATAAAATGTTAATACATTTCTAATTATGACGCTTGTTCCAAGTCATTTACAGACATATTTAACAAAAAATTCCCACGCACGGCCGCCCTCTCCAGCCTGCAGAGCACAGGAAAATCATGGGACAGTAGGATCTATTCTTTTTCATTGGTTGCAGATAAACTGGTTAAATGCTTTACTTGTTCGTAATTTTCCTTAGCAACTTACAAAATGTTTTTTTTTTGAAGTATACTTCTTTTGGCACGTTAGGGAAAAATGATGAGAGTAATTTTAAGAATTAGACTACCAACCCAAAGCTACCAGACCAAAACTAGTAAGACTTCGAGCAATAGTTTAGAGTAACAACAAAGAAACTTGATCAACTGTGGCCTGACGTTATGTGCTAATTTAGGTTTAAAATGTTAATCAATATGCTTTAGCCTATTATACCTACTTAAATGAAATTAAAAACTGCGTTAATTATTATATATTTGTGTTATTTATTATACTCGAACTATTTAAACGAAGTAGAATAACTGATTTTCTCTTTTTATTTTTTGAGAAATATAAAACAAAAATAAATTTATTATGGATACAAGATAGCAAACGAGCACGAAGTACAATACAGGGTACATCCCGTGACAGACTTACGGACTCATAAGAGTTTCGTTCCATGTCTGTGGTTATCTCTAAAAAACTGTAATAAAAATAAATAGCTTATACAACCATGTCGTTAAAATATTGAAAATATTGTAGGTACATTTTTATGGATATTAATGAATACAAATAGTTAGCGGAATATTCAAGGGGAGTACGATGGTATTTTTGTATGAATTCATTCTAAATTCTAGTTGTTCTGCAGCGTATGAATGCAAATGTACAAATAACTGAGCAAGGTATGTACGAAAAGCTATTAGAATTTTCACTTGACTCCGTACGTGTATGTGGGGGTGCTGATTTATTTGCGGGTATGTGGCGTGAAGCAAATGAACTGCCCGCGTTCGAAGATATACGACGAAACCTTGCCGTAACTACGGGGGTGTGAAGTGCCTTAGGTCACATGAAAGAAGTGTAAAAGACCGTTCATTATGGCATCTTTGATACTGAGAATGGTATGAGTACTGATAAATATTACAGTGGAGGTGCGAAGGGCGGTCGTTTCGATGCTTTCAGTAAAGTATTCATTTAATAGGTTCACTCAAAATTATTTTTATATGCAACAATTATGTATCAGAGATTATCTGCCTTGTTGGTGTATTGGTCGAAAAAATCAGCAGCTATGTTAGAGGTTCTGGGTCCGATTCCCGGGTCGGGCAACAACTAGGTCTCACCAATTTACCAGCTTGCAGTCCGGATTTGTATTTGTTGTATGGCAATGGGATCATATCGTCTGTTACATGGGACCTAAACATTACTGATGAAAAGTGGGTGTTTAACAACACAGCGCTGCCTACCCTTTCGGGGAAATACATGCATGATGTTATGCTATATGTCATCAAACACTAAAATTTGACAGTAAAAATTCAGTGCGTGCATGAACTTTTCTCTACCAGTGAGTTTTAGCATGGTTCTAGTCCTGCTTAGGTGTCAGGAGAAACAGATTGCTGTTTAACGTTAAACAATGTATATTTTGATCGCATAAGGATTATTATTAACTAACCAATCTTTCTATTTAAAAAGCGTACAAATCCACAATCGGCCAATCGGCTTGTGGTCAGAAGTCGGAGTGCATCTCTGCCAACTGTCAGTATCCAGCGATTAGTCAAGCTTCTAACTAGTACTTTCCACTTGTTTTTCCACTCGTACCGGCGGTAACTGTAATTTATGCGACTTACAGTTTAACTGGTTTAACTACGGTCTCGAAATTCGGAATCGGCGGATCACAGGGCAAAACAGAAGGTTTATTTATGGCGGGCAGAGTTAACTTTGGAGCTGAAAGTTGTGCGGTGCAACCGTCGCTCCCAAGTCTTTTTGTTTGGAGTTGCTACTTCGTGAAACAAACCCCTTGCGTACACTTATACACAAACGTTTGAATCGCAGTGTAATTTCCTTTTCGTTTTAGAAGGATCTAGTACTGAAGTGCCTTAATTCTGTTGAGTTTAAATTGCCTTAACTTTTAGTCAGTAGTCAAAAGAGTGTAAACAAAAAGTAAGCTTACTCGTAGCAAATGTTTCCATGGACGTTAGTGTTATTAAACTTTCCTCAACAAGATTCTGTACGGTACAGTAACTTTGAATCTGAGTATAGTATCCCTCTTTTTTATCTTAAAACGAACGCACTTGCATTACAATGTCTACAATAGTATAATCTTACAGCGGTGCCTTGGAGTAAGAAGAATTCCCATTGTCGTACAAACAACATTTCGACGCCATGTACGAGACTAAGCTAACATTGTATTTGTTAGTTTACTCCTAACAAACTTTGTAGTCTAGTCAACAGACGCTGGATGACGGAGTTTTACAGAAATAGGTGTTAGAAGTAAATTGCGAGTATCTTTGTAATGTCCCTTGTTTCGCTACTGTTTGTTTTGTTTATTGACAAGCAATCTATTTTCTCTAAAAGAGAACCTGCAAACATGAACGCGGAGAGAGCGCCAACTGATTGCACGAAGGAAGGTACTGCTAGGGTTGAAAAACATTTAAGAAGTGTCTTGAAAATACCATTAATATAACTTTAGTCTTTTACTTTAATATTAATAATTTTCTTTAGTTAATATTTAACCAAATTATAACTCGACGATCGACGATTCTTGTATGATTTAAACGAAAACTGTTCCTATAACGGCAATCCCTAAAATTAATGTTGTTATGTTTACTTCAATGTTTGACTATAAAAGGTTGAAAAATAGATGGATGCTTCAAATTCATAAAACATTAATATCATGTACTTGATTTATTGCTCAAATAATATTTATTTACTTTTTTAATTTAGTTGATTTAACGTTCTCTACTTCATTTTATATAGATTGTGTTACCTGGCAGCCCTGGCATTATACTTGTTTGTTTATCCCCTGCCTTTGCTTTGATTAGCTCCCACTTCAGGTCTCGACGATAAAAAGGAACTAGGAAAGGTCAAACAAATTTATCTATTCATTTGGACTTAAATGAGAATTCGTCAAGCGTAAGGTAAATCTGGAGCAGACACAAATTGAATTATTAATGTTTTCTAATAAAGTCATCCAGATGAGTGTGTCTGAATCATTATTATCTTTTAAGACATAAATTAGAGCTTATTGTCAGCCTCAATTCAATTCAAATTATTTATTTTTATTAATTTTGTAAAGTTTGCTTGCCATTTCAACCGAATGAAATATAGCCCCATATAAAGTACGCTTTTCAATCTCACCCTGTAGGTACTATGAGCTCGAGCGGATTATAAAGTAGGAACATCTCACCATGTGTACTTTCAGTAAATCTTGACCCAACCATTGTTTTTTTAACGTCGACCCCTTGTTTTTATACCCTTCGGCTTTATTTTGTTACACGCTGTCGACGATGTCAAATACATAATAATTACATTCCAGTGAAAAACCTTGTATAACAATCTGGCCGGCTGTCCAATTATCTACCTACCAAGATTAAAATGTTACCGATGCTTAAATTGGTCTCTGTGTGAGGTTTTCTAGCAGAGTGGTGTTATATTTGTAGCATATACCTTATAAAGTAAAAAGGTAAAACATTTGCAATCATTATTACCTGGCGTTTATTATTCATCCATAGATTCATATAAATATTATATTTTTGATATAAATAAATCGTACTATATTTTGCTACACTGGGTTTGTCTTTACATTATCTATAAAAAAAATCTTACAGTTTTCAAAAATGTTCAAATAAACGCCCTCCCTTGCGTCTATCGATTAACATGTCAACCTGCACTCACGTCGAAAGCCTACTTGTAAATATTTGCAAACTCACTAGTCATGATACATAAAATCTTAAGAGCTGAGATCCTCCCACCTCTCAAAGGCAACAATTAAAACAATAAGTGGCGAGGGAGCGTTAGGGTTAACTACTGAGTGGAAGGGAATGACGGATCATGGCAGTCTTCCGCGGGAAATGTTTTGCCTCTGTATAATGTTTAGTCATGTTTTGTAGTACAATACAATTGCAATATTTAAGAGTTATAGGTCGTGATTTTTACCTGTATTAAGCGACAACCAATATTTGACTCACTGTTGGAAACAATTCCCTGCAGAGGAAGGTATAGCTAGAGCCTACTCCACCACGCTGCTCCAATGTGAATTGGTGGAGGGCAATAGCCAACCAAGAGTCAAATGTTCTCAAGCTACCCCAAGATCAAAGAAAATGCTAATCGATTGTTTGACAATGTAAAACAGGGAATATAAAAAATACAAATATTAAAAAGAAGAAATAAATACTGAAGAGAAGAAATATAGACTGATTGCAACAGAATTATACTAGAAACCATCACTTGGCTTTTAGAAAACAAATTTACATCATCATTTATATTATATTAAATAAAACTCAAACTAAGATTGTAAATCATATGACAAAATGTTGCTCCCCTTTTAGTTATATATAACAGAGTACATATAATAAATTTGTAACAACTATTTACATACCTGTAATAATGGAATAAATGATTATGATTATGAAAACCTCCTCGATAAAGCCTTCGATAATATTAAATTACTAATGTAAACTGGTGATTCTATAGTTTCATTATAACTTTTATTTCAATTATAATGTACCTGTATAAATTGTTAAACTGAAAAAAGTATCTACCAAGATTTTGTTGTTTTATTATCGGTAGCGTCAACCATGCGAAACAGGGGGTAGGTAAAAAAAGTGATGACGTGCACATGCAAATACCTTAGTAGACATTAATAATTAAGAAAAATAAATGATCATGTTTCTAAAATGTCTTTAATAAGGCGAATGTTAATGTAATTATTCCCATATCATGAAAATGTTTGATCACATCACAAGCCTAATGAATAGATGCGTTGAGTAAAGCTTGGCTCAAGTCATAGACGTTTAACCGGCGCCCGGCTCGAAAAGTTCCTGCCAAAACAACACGATGTCAGTGAAGTACGATGCATGAACCGGCATTTGGCTCCACCGCCCTGGTAGGATTTCAAGCAGGGCACGTCAAACAACAAAAGTTTCTCGTATGTACGCTTGCTACTAAAACAATGAATGCAATGTATGTAAAACGGAGGGGGTGTCGCCGCACGATAGTTCTCATGACGTCCCACCGATGCGGAAGGAAGCCGCACTCGAGTTTTTTTTCAAAATGGCTGCCTGTCAGACTTCTGACGCGTCAAATAAGAAAAACAAGATGGCCGACCCGATAAAGGGTTTGTTAAGTTGTTTGATGGGGGACGAGAAAATTGAAACCGATATTGGTTCACCAAACCGATATTGGTGCTTTGAAAAACGTATAGATGTAAATCTAAAATATGTCATCAATTCATAATTTTAACACATACTTTACTTCTTTTTTCTATACTTTACGTATATTTTGTCTAATGATGATATGATGATATATGGCTTTATTCAAGCCGAGCATTATATCGTGGTTTTATATAACCAACTCAGTATTGCTTATCTCTAGATCTCTAGATCAAAAAACGATATATGATCTCAAGTAACACAGCTCAAATATTCGTAGCAAATTTTTCATGTTGAGTTTTTGGTGCTCTAGTTTTCAGAAGCCAAATATAGCTCGTTCTGTTAGTTTTATTTATTTTTATAAATGCATGCATGCACGACTCAAAAAATACACTCTTATTTAATGAGTAAGTTCATTAAGACTTCAGTGTATTAGTATAATGAGAACGCTTAGTTTATTCTAAATAAAAGCTGAATGGGAAATAAAAAGACCAAGTTAGTTATTTTTAATAATCCATTTAAACGAACACAGAGCAACGAGGGGAAGTTATGGCAATCTTCCTTGTTAAACATAGTCGTTACGAAAACGAGTTTCCTATTGAGATTGCCTGCATTTTCATACATAAAATTTTAACTCTATTAATATTTTCAGCTCAAAGAAAATACTTCTGAGGAGCACCACTAGTAGGGGCGGTTGAGATGTTCTTTTTCTCTTAAATCAAAGTTAAGCAGCACTCCGAGCAGCGGGCAGGGCAATATGAAACAGGTTGAGAGCGGCTCTCCAAAGGGCCCGACGTCTCAGATGTCGCAAGAGGCCATTCGTGGACCCCGGCCACACCCCCACTCCACTCGTACATAAGCCTTCGCGACCCGCTTTATTTATTATGTACAGCCATTAACGCCACTGCCATCATGGCGGCGAGTTTTTCAATTTTTAATTTCCCTCTTACACCGCCACACTTCACAAACATTTGTTACTCATTCCGCCTATCGCACAACTCTTCGCCGCCGCTGGCGATCTTATTTCGAATATTTGTTTAATTGAGTTTCCAACGAAAAACAATTTTACTTGCAGAATATTTCGGACGCGTTGACTTCAAAATTATATCTGGCCTCGGAAAGTATCAACTCAAAAAGCTATCAGTTTGCTACCTGCCCATTGCGTTCAAAGAAGCGACCTCGGATTTAATTTCATGAAACACTAAGTTAATTAATCCTCGTCAGTACATAAGATTTGTTGTTAGGTATTTGTCTGTGATATCCGCCCAATAAGGTTTCACCCTGGCTACCCGCTTAATACGCACCAAAAGTGCCTTTTACGGCTTCTAAGGTGAAGTATCAAAATGGCGGCTCATTTTTAATTTGCAGCTGTCCTTTCGAACTAATCACATTACAGGTTGAATTTCCCGTACGAAATAAATAAGCCGCCATGATGACGCATTTATGTAGAGTCGGTGATACACAAGACTTGCCGGAAAGTTTATGAAGGGTCATTGAGGACAGTTTCGTATAGTGTGGCCTTAAACAATAGCAATTACGACGTCCGATAAGAAGGCGTTGGGAGACAACGCGACCACAGCCGGCACACAACTACCCGATTATTTGTCCAACCAGACTCAACGGACCCGTGTGACCCGAGACACAAGTTTCGACTACTGATTCGCCAAATTTATTTCATTAAATTTAATTCTAAACTCCGAGGGCGGCCGGTTGGGGATTCGGTCAGAGCAAACGAGTTAAAGTTCACGAGTACCTACCTCGGTAAATTAATCTTAAGGGAGTTTCGATGTTTTCCTGTTTCACGACCTTCAAGTATGTAAGCTAAGTCTCACTGAAGTTTTATATAAACAAACCTTCCCCAGTAATTAAGCCAGGTGTGCTCCACATCGAGGTTTTGCCGAAGAAAAATTCAATTAACCCAAATTGTATCAACGCAACTTTTTAACACGGCGTAGTCTATTTACATATCTCGTAAATTTAAAACTGTCAAGGCCTGTCCGCTTTTCGCTACGTAAATCTCGTCCTTGTAGTAATAATTTAATTTACGACCAAATCACATTGTGAGGCGATTGTGGTTTTAAATGCCCTCATCATAGTGAAATAGCCATATTATTTGTATACGTACATATTTGTACGTAGGTACGTACGTACGTATTTGAAACAACTACGAAATGTATTAAATGATTTAGTAGAACCTTTAACTTAGATTTTCATTTTGTTTGTATTTCTAACCAGTATTTCCTTTTTCAGGTAAGCACAATGTGCATCTCTTGTTGTCTTCGGGTATGGTTGACTGTCGTGGCAAGTACCTACTTATGATGTCAACAGCAAGTTTAAAGTATTATTTGAATACATTTGATACATACCTATGCTACTTTTCAAGTAACGTAGAGGATGAACAGAGATTTTTACGCGATCTCATATGACACACATTCACTTAAAAGCTTTCAAAGCCGAGCATTTCTGCCACATTTAGTCAAGTTTAAACTTTATAATTAACATAGTTAAATATCCATTAAAATTCGTCAAATGAGTCGCCTTTCATTTGCATATTATAAAACGCTGGTCGAGTTCTGCGAGCAAACGGTGTCGGTTAATTCGTGGCAGTCCCAGGACGGCCGTATTAGCCGCGCCGCTATTATATTTACCTACAACTCTTATCATGTCAAGCAATAAAATTATTATTTTATTTCGTTCATTTAAGCATCACGAGATAGTATAGTTGCACGAGTAGTTTTGAGTTGTGTCAGGCCAGTGGCTTTTGAACTCGTTTCTCACTACGCGGTCCGGGTTCAAATCCAAGCGACCAATGATTTTTCTAACATTTAAGAAATTAAACAGCGCCCGCTGTAATGTTGAAGGCAACATTGTGAGTAAACCTACATGTCTGGGAGTTCTCCGTAATGTTTTCGATGGCATATGAAGTTAGCCAATCCGTACTTGTCCTGCGTGGTAGACTAAAGCCTAACCCCTTGCAATCTGAGAAGATAGTGTCCAACAGTGGGACAAAGTAAGGGTTGTGGTGTTGTATAAGAAATTTCTGCGAGGCATTTACATTTAACTTTCAAATATTATGGTACTTTAATTAAATTAATAAAGTATTGTCGTTGTTTTACCAGTTTATGCTAAAGTTTTGCTAATGTTAAATAGGTAATTGCATATGATACATGTTATCTATTCTTAATAACTCTGGTAACTTAAAATATAAATTTAATATATTTCGTATTATCGACTGCACTGACGTATACCGGTACTGTTCGGTCTCAGCCCAAATCATTACGTTATTAAACTTGTGGGACTAGATTCAAGCTGCATTAAGTTTTATTACGGAAACATTTGAAACTTGCTGAGTAATAACTAAGAGAGCCCACTCAGGTGCTAAATTTATAGTTTACAACTTAAACTTGCTACTAGTTAACTATGAACCGTCTAGGTATATAACACAGCTGAGCCTGCCATAAACATGCCATAAGTAATACGCCAATTACGGGTAATATACGGATACTGATTAATTGTTTGCTTAACGTAATATACGGTATCGACAGTAATGTTTAATATGCTGCATTAGTGCAGCCGTTATCAAAGGGATATTAGTTTTAATGTACCTACTAGTAAAAATCCAACGCTAATAAAATTAAACGATTGTGTTCTACTGGTCATACGAAGTAGGTAATTGCCTAGGGATTAATATAATAGGCACGTATAAGAGGTAAGTACGCGATAAAAGTTAAACCAATATTTTAAAATAAATATAAATAAATCTTGTATAATAAATCAGTAGGTACTCGACAAAAGAATCATGGCTGTTGCCATGATTCTTTTCACAAAGCAAGTGAAAGTCATATTGTTAATCATTTCAAAATGTTGAGTGGAGACTTAAAAGCCTTAGAAGATCAATCGGAAAATTTAAGTCTGCTTACATTTTCGTACAGATTAAGCGGAGATAGGAATGAAGCACCCTTGATACAATAATTATTTATGAAATTATGAAATGTAGCTTAATACCGTTGCGCAGTTTTAACACGCTGTTGGGCAAATGGAATAGGACGGTAATATGTCGAGCGCGACCGCGAGGGACCGCTACTGTCAATCACTCGCCCACCACTTCACAATGGCTCCCATAAAATATTTACAAACCCAATTCTGATTGGCCACAAATCCATTATAATGGCCTTTTATAAATGCTGCCCTATCATATTGCCTTAGGGTGGGCTTAATAAGGCGCTCTAAGCAGCAATCGTTAGTTATTGATGGTTCAACGTCTAGACGCGTTGACTTTTCTTTTCCAGTATTTGCAGTCACGAACGTATAAATTTATTAGGCTTTACGCTTTGTATAACTGAATGACAATGTTTCCCGACTGCGTATCACTTTTCACTCTTTTATTAGAACATACTTATATTTAGTTTAACTCTAGTGGTTAACCATAAATAGTTTGTTTATTGCACGTGGTCCGATCGCGAAGTTCTACTAGTGGATCCAATGGCTTTTTTTTGCATGTAGTTTTTACAAGAAGTTCAAAGTCAATAGAAACTAATACAATTGCTAGTTGATCTTTGATGAGTTTTCACTTGCTGATAAAAGTTGTACGGGCTTACTGCCTACTACTGAGGTTGATTGAACGTGTAACCCATTTGTACCTGTTTATCGGGAAAAGCGTACATGTTTATCGGGTTAAGCGTTGTGCACGATATACATATATATAATTGAGCAAAAATTATTATACACATAATATACACACCGGCATATTTAGCGGAACACAAAAAAAAGGTCCATAATTAAAAAAATATGGTTTTATTTTAAAATCTAATTACTACACTTCTTTTGTTATTTAAAGTTTCATTTGTTTTACTTAAAATGAGATCACATTAAGAACAGATTTTGCGAGTAAAGGCTATTTGTGAAAAATTGTACATTTTTGAACTTTTCATGTAACTGGGAAAAGTGAAAATTAATATTAAAATAACAATTAATTAAATTAGAAAAATTGTGATTAATATCGCGTATTTCGTCCACATGCTCTTATTAAAGTTTCTACGCGTCTAGGCATACTGAGAATGATGTTATCGATGGTCTCCTGGGATAGTCTCCGCCATTCCTCAACTACGGCGATTCGCAGTTCACCCACGTTGGCAGGAGCTGGAATTATGGACTTAACTTTTCTTTTCAGCAAGTCCCAAACGTGCTCTATTGGGTTCATATCCGGTGATCTCGCCGGCCACTCCATAACAGTGATATTCATATCATTAAGATAAGCTTGAGTTAACCAAGCGGTATGCGGCCGAGCATTATCCTGCATTAAAAAAAATCGTCACCGATATATGGGGCAAACGGTACGACATTTTCTTCTAAAACTTCTCTGATATAGCGGTCTGCAGTCAGACTCCCTCTGTCAATCACTACCAACTCTGTGCGAGCTCCCAAACAAATGCCCGCCCAAACCATTATTGATCCACCACCGTATACAACTGTAGTTTCAAAATTTGTCTGAATGTATCGTTCTCCTTTGCGTCTGTATATTCTTTGCATGCCGTCAATTTGATTTAAGATAATTCTGCACTCATCTCTAAACAATACCTTACTCCATTGGTCCGCGTTCCAAAGTCGATGTTCCGCTAAATATGCCGGTGTGTATAGATTCATAAAAATATAGCAAAATAAAAACTATGACAGCCCATAGACATATTAATAAATTCCTAGGAAATAATTGCGATTTTAAGCGTAAGTTTTGCAATGTCATCATGTTTATATTAGTTATTCTATGACGCAGCATCTAAACAAAATCTCCCTAAAAATCTCGGGAGAACAATGGTGGGATTTGTGTAGTCGATTATTTTATCGTTGATCATTGTCAAACCGTAATTGATGTCTGACAAAGTGATGTCACCATTAAGTTTGAGAGACTTTGAAGGAAATATTATTGTACCAATGAACTGGTCGATACTTAAACAAAATTTTGGTTTCCCTGTAAAAGTGTTTTATATATTATGGTTTGAGTAAAATTATTTCTTCGGTTATGATATTTATAATAATTTACTGATAGAAAGACTATCATTGCTATCACACTGTTAGTTCATGTATTACTTTTACATATATACATCAACCAACAGGGTTAAATACCACAGCAAACAATGATATTAAGAAATAACCTTATTCATGTATGCGGATACTCGTATATTGTACGTACCTACATATTAATTGAGTAATAGTTCTTTATCACAATACTGTACAGCAATATTTTAACGATGATCAAAAACAACTATATTCAACAGCATTTTTTTGAGAGATGAGACAAGCAGCGAACTTACTCGTACTTTAAAGAAATTTTCAATTTTGTATAAGTCGGCGCAAATCCTTTCTTAGCCCGAAAATCCTTCACCCTAATCAGAGTTGGGCTTTGCGAGCAAAGGTCTCGCTATCATCTCTCCTCAGAGTAAATAACGAGTTGAAAAATGACAGTAATAACTATCGGGGATAATGAGTGGGGCGGAAAGGCCCCAAGGAATACGAGGTGCATGGGGTGCCTATACCAAATGTTGCAGCGATCACAGGGTACAGTCAAAAGCACAAATAGGTATACTCGTATATAACCATTGACACATTGACAAGCTGTACGGACGCAGGAAAAGTATAAGGAATTTTATACTCGGCATATTATAATAAAAGTAGTGTATTATTTTTATATTTATCACAACAATATTACGTCAATATTAAGTAAATCATTTTGAAAACATATATGACACCATATATGCTCGCGACTGTCAATACGCAAGGTAAAACAGGTCCTTGGCTCTTCGCAAACACTTTTTGTATTTTATTTTACTGTTTTGACTTGAGTTAAATTAAACGAGAAATCATTTATTAATGAAGTCCAATAGGTACTAAGTATGTATAGGCCTGTCCTTACAACATGGACCGATGACATGCAAGATGGTGGGTGGTTATTTCAAGTGTCAATTCCGGGTATATTCATTTCTTCTTTATACACCTAAATAACTTCAAATGTAATGATAGTTGATAGCATTTTCTAAAATACGTAAAGAATGCGCCTTCGAGAATGTGTGGCTAATATTCATAAATGGATAAAATTACCCCTACGGGCGATATTTTTCTACAACGAAAATATACAGGAGAGATTTGTTGTGGCTCCCTACGCGTGTAGCACAACACAGGGGTTCTTTTGTAACAACATTTCACCTCCATTGTGACATCATAAAAGAGACTGGCATAACGACAGCCTGTTCCCAGATATGATAGGAGATAGGACTTAAATATTGAGGGAGCTGTACGTTATCAAACCTCATTTCCACAAACATGTTTCGCGCCATTCGCGATAGGTTCTCAACAATACCTTTAAAACATGGATGTAGGTAACAGCCCCCTTACCAAACCCTTACATTATCATTTCCGTAGCTCTTTGACGTGATATTTTCGGTAGCTAAGAATTTTTGTAACAATTATTGTAGTGGATGAAGGGTTAAGGTAAAAATAAGAGAGACAACGGCAGGATTAACTTGGATTTAATTAGTATCACAAAACAGTCAGAAGCCATAACAGTGCAAATTTGGAATAGAAGGACAGAGCCAAAATATCTGCGGTTTATATACTCTTGTCACAGATCCAGCGCGGTAAGAGCCTGGAAGAGGCTAGGACTCTATGTCTCAAGCCTTTCTCCGAGCTCACCGACCACCCGGAGGTAGAGGAGTGGCTGAGAATAAACAAAGTCAGCCAACCTACCAAAAGGGCGCGCTCGGAGGACGAATCGCCTAAGGACCGACCCAAGAAGGAGGCGAAGAAGGGAGAGGCTCTGCCCACCTTCAGTGAAATCGCTGGGTCAAGCCGGGTAGGCATTAAAGATGCAAACCGGCTCATGTCCGTGGGTGATATACAGCTGCTGCAGGAGGAACTGTGCAGATGCATTGACTCCTCCAGCAGTGGAGAGGGGCCGCGATTCATGGGCAGCGTCGTCAGAGCAGGATGCCTTATGCTAACCTGCTTTGATGGGGCGGCCCGTGACTGGCTGGTCAGAAAGGTGCCGAATATGAAACCTTGGGACGGGGCGGACTTGCGTCTTGTGGACGGACGGGACCTCCCCAAGCCCTACTACGGCACCGCCTGGGTTCCAAATCCAAAAATGGAACCAAAAACAATTCTCCACCGCTTAGAGGTCCAAAACAGTGACCTCGAGTGCGAGTTTTGGAGAATTGTGAACAGAAGAGTGGAGGAAACAGGGCAAACTGTCACCTTCATCTTTGACGAATCGGCTCTCAAGGCCCTGGAGAAGAGGAATTTCAGGCCCTTCTTCGGACTGAACTGCCTCCACATCAGGGTCAAGGGGCCGACCAAAAACGAGGGGGACTTGAGCGGGGAGGCCGCTGCATCGTCTGCGCAGGGGACTAGCCGGACTTGCGACGAGTCAGAAGCCGGCGCCTCGTCGTCGTCGGCGCAACCCGGTATAGGGAGTGCGTCCGGCGGCACGACGGTGCGGGCAGGACCCGAAGCGAGACGACCCCGGGTCCCCGGCGGGGATGGTGCTGTGGCCGCTCGCAGCTCCAGGGGCGGGCCGAGAAAGTGGCCCACCCCTAGAACCACTCGTGGGAGAGGAGCAGGCAGGACTAGCCGCACTGCCTCCTCCAGAGCGGAGCGGGGCAACCTTGATCGGGGGGCTGGAAGGTCGCGAGGGACCTGGAGAGGTGGAGCGCAGAGCCATGCCTACGCCCACCCGCGTGGAGTCGAAACCGCGAGGAGAGGGAGGCCAGTGCAGCTTCCCTCCCTGCGGGCGGAGCACTCCAGCAGGAAGGCTGCTCGCGACCCCTTCAACAACCAACCGCCCGGTTAAGGACCAGCCACAACCGCCGAGGCTAAACAAACCCTCACACTTCACACACGCCAGCACACACACACACACACACACGGAAACACACACTAACTACCTTCATTAACACTACACAGTCCCATCCTTTCATCGTTATACCTATCATTCTTAAATCCTTTTTCATCCCCTCCCTTCATCATTCATTCCCATCATGATCAAAGCCATTCAAGCAAACCTTCACCACGCAAGAGCCTCAAGCACCATCATCAGCCAGAGGTTCCTGGAAGAAGGGCTCGACATGGCCTTCGTACAGGAGCCATGGGTCCGTGGGAACATGGTAACGGGTCTCAACTCTGCTGGTAAGTTACTTTTCAACAGCAACGGCACGAGGCCCAGGGCCTGTATGATTTTTAAGAATAACATAAAATTCTTACCAATACCTTGTATGTGCACAGATGACATGGTATCTGCTTACGTCGCTCTCCCAGGCCTAGAGGACATGAAGATCATTGTCTGCTCGGCATACTTGCCTGGTGAGAGGGCGGACCCTACGGTGCAACTCACTCCTCTCATCGAGTACTGCCAAGATCAGGAGGCTCAACTGCTGCTGGCCTGTGACAGCAACAGTCACCACACGACTTGGGGTAGTACAAACACAAACAACAGGGGTGAGTTTCTGCATGATCTTCTAATATCTAATCACCTCCACATTCTCAACACAAACAATGTACCAACTTTTGTTAATTCCGTTAGGCAGGAGGTATTAGATATCACTTTTTGTACGGCTCTATTATCAGGACGTATTCACGACTGGCACGTCAGTGCGGAGGCATCAATGTCTGATCACAGGCACATTAGATTCAACATAGCAACCAGAAAAGGCAGCTACGTCGAAATGTATCGGAACCCCAGGGCTACAAACTGGGAAGCCTACAGATCGGATCTTCGCAGTACCCTAGGAACGATAAGAAAGGCCGTGAAAACCAGAGAACAACTTGAGTTTGCGGCTGGGGCACTGGAGTCAGGCATGAAAACTTGCTACCTGAATAATTGCCCCGAAACGACTACTAATAGGAAAGTACCGTGGTGGACGAACAAACTTCTAAAGTTGAGGCAGAAGGCCAGGTCCCTGTTCAACAAGGCCAAGAAGGACAAGAACTGGCAGGCCTACAGCGACGCCCTCACGGACTTCAACAGTGAGCTAAGGAGGGCGAAAAGGAAATCGTGGAGGAGGTTCTGCGAGGAAATTAATGGTACCGCACACCTCGCGAAAATTCATAAAATTATGGCCAAATCCCCTTCTTCTCACATAGGACTACTGAGGCTACCGGATGGGAGGTACACAAACTCACCTGCCGAAACCCTGCGGCTACTCGCTAATACGCACTTCCCGGGTTCGGAAGTGGTTGATGACGACACCCCCATTACCTTCTCCAAGCCAGTAAAAACCAGACCATCCGTGGAAGACTGGAGAAGGGCTACCTCAGTCTTTAAACCCGATCGAGTAAGATGGGCTGTTAAAAGCTTCAAAAGATACAAATCACCGGGAGAGGACGGTATCTTCCCAGCCCTGCTACAAGAAGGGTTAGAAGTAATTCTGGCAGTGCTGATCAAAATACTACGAGCAAGTTTCGCTTGGGGTTACCTGCCAGAAATGTGGACTAGGGTGAGAGTGACCTTCATCCCTAAGACAGGGGACAGGGATAAATCTCTCCCTAAATCACACAGACCCATAAGTCTAACCTCATTTCTGCTGAAGACAATGGAAAAGGTAGTAGACTTCCACATAAAAGAGACGTACCTACAGGTTAAACCTCTTCATCCAAAGCAACATGCTTATCAAAAAGGGAAATCGACGGAATCTGCTCTTGGCGAGCTAACAGACCGAATTGAGAAGGCCCTTGAGGATAAGGAAATCGCCTTGTGCTGTTTCCTGGACATAGAGGGAGCTTTTGACAACACCTCTACTGATGTCATACTTAACTGTATGAGGAAACGAGGCATTGACAATACCACTGTGGATTGGATAGGAGCAATGCTAAGTAATAGAATTATACTCACCACGATCCTCAACACCACGATAAAAGTTAAAGTCACACGAGGCTGTCCACAAGGTGGGGTACTTTCACCTCTTGAGTGGTCGATTGTGGTCGATGATCTAATCCAGGAGCTCAACGACGAACGCCTGGACACCCAAGGTTATGCAGATGATTTGGCCATCTCCATCATAGGAAGCTGTCCCAACACTGTATCTAACTTCATGCAAGCAGCACTTAAAAGAGTCGAACGCTGGTGTGGGCGAACAGGACTCAACGTTAATGCTAACAAAACGGTTATAGTACCCTTTACAAGGAGACGAAAGCTGGACAGGCTGTACACCCCGACCCTCTTCGGCACAAATATACCGTTCTCTAAGGAAGTCAAGTATCTTGGAATAACAATGGATCAAAGACTAACCTGGAATCAACACCTCACACAGGTAGTTAAGAAAGCAAAAATTGCGCTGGGAATATGCTGTCGGCTCACAAGCTCCAGATGGGGCATCAAGCCGGCAAATATGCACTGGATATACGCGACCATTGTAAGGCCAGTCATCACATATGGTTGTGTAACCTGGCATAATAAGACAACCCAGGCAACATGCATCAAAGTGCTCAATAGCGTTCAGGGATTTGCCTGTCGGCTAATCACAGGAGCACTCGCATCAACCCCCATCGCGGCCATGGAAGCAGTCCTGAACATGGAACCTCTTCACATACACGTGCAGAGAGAGGCCAGGGCATCTCTGCTCCGGGCAGCCGAAGGAGGTAGAACAAACTGGCAATCACGTGCCATGAGGACCCTCATAGATGACCTCATGACATGCAGAGTCATGGCGATGCCCAGCGACGCCACTACCAAGCAGCTAGTCTTCAACAAGCTGTTCAATGTTACTATACCACCAAGAGAGGAATGGACGCACAAGGCTCCAGATCTTCTTAAAAACAGTGATATCATCTGGTACTCGGATGGATCTAGAAAGGGTGGTCAATCTGGGGCGGGGGCCTTTTGTGGACCACAGGGGGTAGGGAGGTCTATAAATTTAGGTATCCACGCCACCGTTTTTCAGGCTGAAGTTTATGCAATTATAATTTGTGCACACGAAAGCCTTGACATGAACTATACAAATAAGCGTATCACCATACTCTCGGACAGTCAGGCAGCCTTAATGGCACTGAAATCCGATGTAGTCACCTCAAAGATAATCTTTGAAGCCATCCAGGTACTAAACAAACTATCTCTCAGGAATAAGGTCACCCTGGGCTGGGTGCCTGGACACATGGGAATAGACGGAAACGAGATCGCTGACAGGCTAGCAAGGGAAGGGGCCGAACTGCCCACCATGGGACCTGAACCGATGGTGGGCATATCGAAGGCCGCTACCCGATGCATCCTAAAAAGACAAGCCCTAGAGCGAAGCACCGAGTTATGGCTTGGTGCGGCAGGCCTAAGGCAGTCTAAAGCACTAATATCTGGTTTCTCATCTAATCATTCGAAAAAAGTGTTGAGCCTTAACCGCACCGACCTGCGGATTTTAATCAGACTCCTCACTGGACATTGTAGGTTAAACAAACACTTACATACGATAGGAAGAGCCATCACTGGCGCCTGTAGATTCTGTAATGAGGCGGAGGAATCACCCATCCATATCCTCTGCGACTGTCCTGCAGTGGCCCATTATAGAAGTCGCAAACTGGGCGGAAGCCTAGTCACACCTTGTACAATCAAGGAACTTGACCCCAAAGGCATCCTGGGATTTATCCGAGCGATTGGCCTTTGGGATCAGGTTTGAACCTATGGGGGCTAGCTACAATAGATCTCTTTAGGTCGCAGTGGCTTGTGGGCATAACTGCCCACACCCCCGTCCGATAAATAATAATAATACTCTTGTCACTGACAGATGACAGACGACACGGTGCGTTCACATAGACACCTAAATTGGGTTGTGTTTACATAGTCTGTTTTACATAACACTGCCCCTTAAACCAACACAATTTTAAATATGTACACTACTCTACATACATTGCTTGGGCATGTGCTATAGTTAATAGAAATTCAACCTTTACTTTGTTTCTGTAACATCAAAAGAGACACAAACTTATTATGTTTATCCTTTGTTAAAGGCTTAGTTAAAATGTCTGCCAACATATCATCTGTACATAAGTATTTTAATATAATGCTACCATTGTTTACAAATTGCCTAATAAAATGATGCCTTATATGCTTAGTTCTAGAATGAAAAAGAGCATTCTTACACAATTTTTGAGCAGATTGGTTATCATTATAAATAGTTATACTGACAGATTTGTTAAGAATTTCACACAAAAATTTACGAATGAATAAACCTTCTTTACATGAATCAGACAAGGACATGTATTCAGCTTCAGTGCTTGACAAAGCTACTGTTTTCTGTTTGCGACTTTCCCAGGATACAATTGACTTACCAATTTTGTATACATAGCCTGTATATGATCTGCGATCCAAACCATCACTGGCCCAGTCAGCATCAGCATATGCAGTGATATCCAGTCCACTTTTCTGAAAAGTTAAACAAAGATCTATAGTGCCTTTCAAGTAACGTAGAACTCTTTTGGCTGCTTTCCAGTGGATTTCCATGTATGAGTCATTGAATTGACTCAAATAACTCACTGCATGAGCTATGTCTGGTCGACTACAGACAGCAATATACATGAGTGAACCTATAAGACCTCTATAATCAAAATTATCACTCTTTTGGTTTCCACGCATTAGCATAAGGCCTGTTTCCATGGTAGTATGCGCTGGTTTACACTCATCCATTTTATATTTTTGCAATACCCTTTTAATATATGCAGATTGATCAAGAAAAATACTTTTTTTCTGTCTTGATAATCTCATACCTAAGATTTGATGAGCTGCCCCTAAATCTGTTATATCAAATTCCTCCTTTAATTTCATCTTAATGATAGATTTTTCATGTGCATTGTGTGTGGAAAATAATATGATATCATCAACATAGAGAGCAATGATTATAAGTGAATTAGTATTTGACTTATAGTACACACATGGCTCTGATGAAGACTTAAAAAAATTTAACTTCTTGCACAAAACACTATCTATTTTCTCATACCAGGCCTTTGTGGCCTGCTTCAAGCCATAAATGGCTTTGTTAAGCTTATAAACTTTGTTTTCCTGACCTTTGATTTTTCGAAGCCCTCCGGTTGTTCCATGTACACATTTTCCTTGAGGTCACCATTAAGAAAGGCAGTTTTCACATCGAGATGTTCAATGTTCATGTCATACTCAGCAGCTAGAGCCAGTAATGAACGTATTGTTGAATATCTCACGACGGGAGAAAATGTTTCTTCATAGTCTATACCATATTGCTGTGAATAACCTTTGGCCACCAAGCGTGCCTTGAACTTTAAAAGTTCACCATCTAGTCCACGCTTGATTTTGAACACCCATTTACACTTAACAGGTTTCTGTAAATTTGGTCGGTCAGTTAAAGTCCAACATTTATTTTTAATAAAGGAATTGTACTCACATGACATTGCTTCTTTCCAGTCACTAGCATCTGGCCCTTTCAATGCTTCCTGTACTGTCTGAGGAGTATCTCGGTCGCTAGTGCTTTGCACTAAGCCGGCGTACATCTCTCATGTGTCATACTCGGAATCCGAAACAGGTTCTTCTGGAATATATGTTTCATCCGAAGTATTGTGTTCTGAGGAGCTCTCAGAATCATCTACTGTGATTGTACTTATCCTCTGACTGTTTTGTGATAAAATAGTGTCATCAGAGGGAATTGTATTCACAATAGATGCTTCTGATTGTATTACAGAAGGACATTTAGACTGTAAAATCTCACTCATATCATTTGTATCATTACATGTTGGTACAAATGTATGAATTTGTGAGTTATCATCATGTGACACTGATTTAAGAATGTCATTTTCTAAAAATGTAACATTCCTGGCTTTCACACACTTAGAAGGATTTTCAGGATCAATTAATCTGTATCCTTTAGTATCTTCACAGTATCCAACAAATATGTAACTTTTGCATTTTGCATCTAATTTTGTTCTCTGTGAATTTAATGCATACGCCACTGAACCAAATATTAGTAAATATTCAACTGTTACCTTTTTGCCAGTCCATTTTTCCTCAGGGGTCATTCCTAGAACAGCCTTTGTGGGACATCTATTTGTTATGTAGACAGCAGTGTTCACAGCTTCTGCCCAGTACTTGCGATCTAGGCCTGCATCCTGTAGCATACATCTCGCAGTCTCCATAATTGTCCTATTGCCTCTCTCTGCCACACCATTCTGTTGTGGTGTGTGAGGAACTGTTGTTTGATGACGAATACCGCTTAATTTCAATAAAGCCTGTAAATTAGAATTTATATATTCACCACCATTATCACTACGTAGGATTTTAATTTTTTTACTTGTTTGATTCTCAACCAGGGTTTTAAATTCCTTGAATTTACTAAAAACCTCATTTTTATTTTTAATAAAATATACAAATGTTTTTCTTGAGAAATCATCAATAAAAATTAAAAAGTATCTTGCACCACTAAATGATGCACATGGCATAGGGCCACAAACATCTGTGTGCACTAATCCCAAAATCTCAGTTGCTCTGGTGTTTGACTTCTTTGGAAAAGGTAATTTAGTTTTCTTTCCTTCTATACAAGCCACACATGGTTCAAATTCACTACTATTGTATGAAATACCTGAAACCATACCTTGTCTAAGTAACTCCATACTTCTCCTGTTGAGATGTCCTAGACGCCGATGCCAAATCCTCTCATCATAGCACCTGACATCAACCGTTGCCGCCTTACAGACCTGTTGGGACCTAAATTTACTGTCTGATGCTGGCTGAGCCATATCAAGCCTATACACACCATCCACTTGTGTAGCGCTAGCAATGACTACCCCATCGTCCAGTATTTGACAGTCACTGGAGCTGAATACAACTTTGTAGCCCTTGTTTACCATAGCACTAACCGACAATAAATTAGTAGTTAAATCAGGAACATAGTATACGTCACTTACAGTCTTTATACAACCATTCCTTAATTTTATTTTAACATTTCCTTGTCCCGCAGTCAATAATTTTTCACCATTGGCAATTTTTACTTCCAGCGAATTGTTGTTAGTAAACTCCGTCATGAGACTTCTGTCATGACACATGTGACTAGTCGCGCCGCTATCTACGTACCATGAATGTCCATTGACATTAACTGATAGTGCTGTGAGCAGTACCTTCGATGATTCTCCCTTGGCCTTGCAAGTAGTTTTCTTCTTGTTTCCTTTAGGACAATCCTTTATGAAGTGACCAGCCTTTTTACACCCGTAACACCTAGGCTGCTTCCGCACCGCCACCAATGCAGTCACATCACCTTTGTCATCTCGTCTCATATTTTCTTGTAACAACTTGCCTTTGACCAGCTCCGTGGAAAGCTTAATATTGGAGTTCTCCATTGCCATGATTAATGGATCATAGTCAGTAGTCAGCCCACTTAGCATGACAACTGCTATAAAGTCATCCTCTAGGGGTGACCCTATATCACTTAATTGCTGTGATATCACTGTGATCTTATCGACATAGGCCTCCATGTCTACACATTCGTGAAGCTTTGTGTTGAACAGTAATCTAAGTAAGGCTAACCTACGGCACAAACCTTTGTCTTCATAGGCTCGTTGTAAATTTTGCCACGCCTGGTGCGCCGTCTTTGCATTTCTAACATGTGCAAACGCTGCTGGTTGCACCGACAACGCGATCCGCGCCAGCGCCTTCTGTCCCTTCTTCACGCTTTCACTGTCTTCTTTCTCGACCTCGACGTATTCCCATAAATCCTCGTGAATTAATAGCATTTTCATCAGGAATTTCCAGTTATTGTAATTCTCAATACCTTTTAGTTTTTCCATTGTGAATGCTGATCCGATCCCGGTCCCGGCTGCCCCGGCTACCGCGGCCATACTTTTTTCCGTCGCGTGTTTTGAATAAAATGACGAAATAATCGAAATATCCGTGTACTTTTATTTAGACGCGTTCCTGGGCCCATAACCTGAAGGGTTAAGGTAAAAATAAGAGAGACAACGGCAGGATTAACTTGGATTTAATTAGTATCACAAAACAGTCAGAAGCCATAACAGTGCAAATTTGGAATAGAAGGACAGAGCCAAAATATCTGCGGTTTATATACTCTTGTCACTGACAGATGACAGACGACACGGTGCGTTCACATAGACACCTAAATTGGGTTGTGTTTACATAGTCTGTTTTACATAACAGTGGAAAGCTTAAATGTTTGACATAGTTGTAACTTTGATCTTCCTAAGAATGCATTAATAAATTGTCTTTTTTCGTACGGTGATAATCACTCCATTGGCTGTTGAATCTCTTTCTCTATTACACAATAAAACCTTCCCATATGTAAATGTAGGCAGGAGCATTCTTACCTAAATAGGTACACTTTTATGAAAAAAAAAAATTTTTATAAAAAAGCTTATACGCGGTCGGAACCACGCGAAATTTCAAAAAACTTTGATAATGATAATAATAAATAATAATAAATATCAAGAACATTCTCGCACACGGCCATCTTACCCCACATTAGGCGCGAGCCTGTACTATGGGTGTCAGAGACTGATATACATACATATCTCTCTCTTCAGCCCACATTACTTCACTGTTGGACATTGGCCTCATACTATGAAAAAAAAGTGTTCGTCACACGTATGTTTGTCTTGAGTGGGATTCGAACCCACGACCTCTGGCGTAACAAGCAGGCACTACTGATTGCGCCAACGGACCCGTCACTAAGATACCAGTTAAATTCTAAATTGCCACTACAATGTATGTTATTGTTACTTGTAGTACCAAAAACGACGAACTCTTCACGACATTATCACAAATTAAGTGAAATGAGTTGGCGGCTTTTTGTATTGTCAAAACTCTGTGTTCTTTCCATTAGCGACATCTCAGATTGTCGGAGTTCCCGTCTTGGGAATAATGACGCAATATACGAAGCTGGGTGTAATGGCATCTTTTGATGGCTCTTCTCTGACTGTCATTACAAAAGTCACCATGGCTACACAGCACGATGAGATTTTCAGATGATGATGAGCCCATTTTGGGCGGGAAAATTTGTATCTGTCTTTTCAAATTACTCGATTTATCTTCAAGTTCCATTTTGTGTTTTCTTTAACACGTTCTGAAAAGAAATATGTTTACATTGATAATAATATGCGAAGATCAGCATTGAAGCAAGTATCATACATTAAAAGATATTATATACATACCAGGCCACTCAGTAAGTTTTTCGAAAAAAATAATAAACCATAGATAGTAGAATCATGTTAAATATACAATCAATTTTTCAGGGACACGAAAAACCCAACTGAAATTGTTTGCTTATGGTTGATCAAACGGAACAAAACTTTGATACCGCCGTAGAGCGCAAATAAGGACTGCTAAGCCTCTTCTTTATTTAGGCCCACAATAAAATATTCATAAAGATGTTCAAGGGAACAACAAAAGAAATAAACGCGTTTTCCTACTACAATGTTAAATTAGAAGTAGCTATGTGACCTGGAGACGTAATCAACACCGAACAGTTCAACTACAAACTATTGATGCTTATAAGCTGTAGCACAAATAGATTTTCAAATTCAATAATTATTAGAATAACTGAAATTTAATGTGATCACCATGTTTATGGGACTTAACAATATTATAAAAAATCAAATGGTTCATTGTGCTAGTCTAGGTACCTATGAGCTACCTACTAAATAAAAAGGTTAAATACCATACGCAAAACTGATTATTTTCTATGTATACGTGCATTGATATAACTAGGTCAATGTACACGTGCTTTCATTTATATCGTTCGTGTTAATACATACATAGATTTTTATTAAGATAAGAAATATATGTGTTCCGTAGGCGATGATACAAGTCTCTGTTCCTGTGCAACAATCGCAACAATGAACCCGTAAGGTTTCATCCGACAAGAAATCAATGTAGGTACCTACAGCACAATAAATTATAACGAAATAATGTTACAGATACGAAACCTTTTCAATTACAGGCACAATTCAAACGTTTTATACATCTGCTGGCAGTTACGAGTACTTTATGAGTCTATTTAAAAGTCGTTCTCCATTCCTTTGGAAAGTCTTTCTTTGAATTATGCAGATGAGTACAGTAATTTTATTTTCATATGAATTCCTATAGTCCTCGCTATGGCCGCAGTCTCATAGAGGTGCACTGTAGGCCACTGTGCTCTTCTCACAAATGAGAAGACCTTTAGCGCACTCCGTCACGATACTCCAGCGTGGAATGATAAACAGTTTCAGCTGCCAGGTCCTTCACGAAATGATCTGAATTACAACCACTAAAAACATCGGTTAAAAAAACTAAAAAACACGCTTTTATAGACAATCCAACTAAAGTGTAAGTTTTTTTTAAATATTTTGTAATTATTGTATTGTCATCGGTCCTTGATAAGTGCAAAGTTTCAAATTAATCTGATGTTATTTTGAAGCTAATAAAAAATATGCGAGTAAATAAAACGTGTTATTAATATTCATCATCCCTGTAATTATAATAATTCTTCAACCTCACATAATTACTAATAGATTAAACGCATCGCGTGACGCACATTATGTACTAAAGACAGATGTATGTATTTATCATTGACAAGTTAAAAGGGAATTGGAGCCCTAGGTCTCGGCTTGAAATGAGAAAAATAAGTCAAAGAAAAACGGAAGAGGGTACTAAGGCGTCTTTTGTTTACCTCCACTCACTTACTCCACTTCACTTTCACTTGTTATCTCCCAGTATGTTTTATCCCCAGCTGGAACCGACATCCGACACCAGCTGTAATGGGCGTTCGTTATACCAAGTTGTGAGGAATTTTTAGAGTGAAGATTTGGAATGGTGACAAATCTTCATATTAAATGACAATTTTAGTTTTATTTAACAGAAATAGCAACAGGTTATTCAGCCTCATGATAATAAAACCGTTTAATAATATCAAATTGACGTTAGAAAACCCTTAAAAATACGGCAGTTATACTAAATTAGAAATTATAAAAACATGTTAAATATAAGATTATGAGCTGATGCATACTAGGAAATTATTATTATAATGGAATTGAGTCAAAATACACGTTGAATTTCGTGTGAAGTATAGGTATTATCCATGCTTATTTCACAGTATTATAATGATATGTAAACATTATCATTCATCTGTGTTTATGCTACTCGCGACTATCAGGTGGCTCGTTTGCTTGATTATTAATTATTAATATTCTAGGGCCGTGTCCTTGATTATTAGATAAAATTTATTAAAAGAGTTCTGGAAGAAATTTCTCTCTTTTATACCATTTTCATCCTATGTTATTTTCTGTATCTATTTTATCTTCTCGATACTGTGAATGTACATTATTTTTTATATTGAATACTTAAACATATAAAAAAATCATATAAACATACGGTTACACTAATGACGTGTGAAGATTGAAGATGGGCTATATTTATTTTGAAGGCACAACCCAACTTAGGTATAAAATCGCAGATAACCAAAACCAATAGATACATAATTAATCTCATATGATATCGAAGACGTTAAATCGCAGCCCTTCTCGACCCCAGAACACAGAAAGGTACTCATTTGTCAGGTCTCCCCCATCGTCAGTCTGTGATGAATATATCGAATATCATTCGAAGTAATCCAAGAAGTTAGTCTCAAATAAATACAGAACGATTGATATTGTGAAAAGTCAATGTGATCTTTTGTTTTGTTTTTATTTTGATGCCTAACACCAGTTTGTCAAATGGAGAAAATCTTTTTCATTTCATCATTTCGAACCGTCTAAATCGCGTGATCATAGAATGAAAAAAAAGCTCAGTTTATATTTTCGATAGAAGCGGTAACCTTTAAAAATAATACTATCTATCTATTATTTTTAATAGTAATTTGATGTGGATAATTGTTGTTTTCTTATGCTTGTATTCGTATATAAAACGCGCTATTAGCTAAATAGATTAGCGTAGCGAAAAAAGCTAGGTTATTTAATGTCAAATCTTAGTCTCAAATCTCAACCTTACCCACCATACTAGCGACATAATTTGAATTACACTTACGAGTTTATTATGTCAGTAAAAATGCCAAACGACAAATCATACATTGTTTTCGATAATTATACCGATTTTAATCATAATTGAGTGGCTTTTCGTAATCTGTGTAAGTGAGCATAAGCATGCTTTACGTCTATGGTTGCCCTTTTAATCAGAATGGTATTGGAAACAATAAAGTTATTTTTTTTTAATTACTTTTTATCTCCTGGTTGAATATAATCGATTTTTTTAAATAAAATAACAATTCAAGAGAATGTTTGTATGTAAAAATTGCTTAATGCGCAGTGTGGCCTATCATTTGGCAGCCTCTTTTTCATTTAAGTTTCCAGGTATTTTCATCACTTCACGTTACAATAATTTTTACACGATTTAAATACTGAGACTTCCCTATTAAAAGAAAGTTATTGTTAACATACACTGTGCAGCTGTGATCAAATATTTTATTAATTACCTTCAAAAAAGATACCTTGAAGAATTTCACCGGTAGTGGCTTTAACTTAGGCAGCTCAGTGGAGAGAGCATTTCCAGAACTGATGCACAGTATGTAGAGTTCCCTTCTTGTATTAGACTGATGGAAAAGTCGTGGGTTCTTATCCCACCTGCAGTAGATGTTTTTTCTAGGTTAATAAATAAAAGTAGAAAAAGGAATTTCATTTACATGAAATTTCAAAATGGAATTCCTTTAAACACACGTAACTCGCACATGATAAAATTTGAAACTTGCATCCCGAGTCAAGCAAACATCTCTAGATTCGACACTTAGATGGCTTACCGAGTCTGCCCGGATCATTTCCGACTGAGCCCCTTTCATGTATTAATATAATCTCAGAGAAGCTTTATTTTATGCTCCCCCCTGCTCCCTAGGACGTTAGATATGGCAGTTATAAGTCACCCGAATTAATCCCTATCACTTGACAATGAAATGGAAGTAACATCTCAAGAAGTTAATAGAAATTTGTTTTCCGGCACACCAGGGGAGAGGTTTGCAATGATTTTTTATGTTGCATTTGCTAGTCCAATCTATCACTTGGCTTCGATATAAATCAAATTCACTATCCATTTAATTCATCATATCTCTTATTTATATTTGCTAATTATAAGCTGCCTTATTTCAGAAAGTATTTGTTGATATTTTTTAATTCGTATGTTTTATTACAAATAATTGTATATCCAATACATTTATTTGTATTATAACGATTAAAACGTACTAAAACTTAAAGTTTACATTATAGACAGACACAACCTTGAGTTAATTGCGTGTTTCACGTTATTAATGCAGCCACTTATCACTCGCTTCGCATCACCAAATTGGATAGTTAACTTGTTTATCTGTTAGTCTCGGAAATATTTGAGACTTACTGTTTCTGGGTTTATGTTAAAAATGCCTATTTGAAGCAATAACTTACGGTCTAGATAATTTTATAGAGAGCCTGAGCGCCGTACAGGTTTCCTGGTTTTCCTTCAACGTAGCATTTTTTGCCAACGTCTTTTCGGTTGTGTGTGAGGTTGTCTCATTCACATACCACCAAAAAACCTGAATATAGTTCGGTTGGAATCCCATCAAGGGCAAGTTCAGTCAAATAATTTTCCGCTATTCCGCCTCCTTATTGCCCGATGCACCGCGGACCACATTTCAAACAAATTGAAAATCAATTTAACGAAGGGTCCCTCGTGAAATAGGCGTACCTAGCTACGGTGCGTAAGGAACAGAATTGTTGGCAGGGGTGTGCTCTTCTTTATATCAGTGCCATTTTACTAATACAAGAAAGTGATTTTTTTTTCTTTTCATTAATTTCCTCTAACTTTAATTCATGCAATCACGAAGCATGGCTTGGGTGTGCTTTAAACTTGAACCAAGTGATAAAAACCACATTTACATTTTAATGTATTGCGCAGTATTGTTTATGGAACGGAAAAAAATTACGTATATTCATTAAATAAAAATACAAGCATGCAAGCAGGTAGGTGTTGCATGCTCTTTTGGTATCATAAATTAATAAAAAAGTCATTTTCTTAAAAAGTTAAGCATACAGATTTAGAGTATCAGATCTGGCGGGATTTGTATTAAACCAAATAGCTTAGAATACTTAGCTATCATGCCTTATAAAAAATCCGCATATTGAAATTGTAAACAAACTAAAGTCGAGTAAAAAGATATTTAATATGATAAATTATTGAAATAACCGACGAAGAAAAATCCGACTGTGTATCATAGTTGACAGTGTTGACAGTGTGTTTTTTTTTAAATAATATTTTTATTTTATTTTTTTAGTTTTCGTAAATCAAAATATATGCAACGACACCTCTAAAACTAAAATCCATCAAGCCGTTACAACATACATACATATTATTATGTGCATGAAAATAAAAATAAAATATTTAAATCACACTATTTTCCGTCATTACTAAATATCCCTGCTATAGATAGGGTATAAGTATTAGATTAGTGTATTTATAAATATTCACACCTTCTCACGAATCCTAAACGCGTCCGGGCTGAAAAGGAATAAACTTTGGCAACCAACGAGAGTGTAAAAGTATAGAAATAGGAAAATACATCACCTCAAAGCGAGTAGGGAAGATTCGTATCAGACAGGAAATTCGGCTCGCGTCCCGCCTCAGCGAAGTGGATTTTTTAAGGAAACGAACCTCCTACCTTACTTTACACATATTGACTACTGATTCATGAGCTTTATCTACCATAAAATGTGAGCCCGAGAATTTATTGAAATGTCGTCGCTATGAATGCTTAATGTGTTTATCCTCCACCTTATTACTTTAATACAAATCTGTTTCTGCGCACTTGAATGAACGCAATGAAGGTTATTTTTTTTAACATACTAACAGTGATGTTTGTCTCAGCATGCGATGAATATGTCTTGTTTGTAAATTAATCAATCAAGATGGATAGTATGAGTACATTTAATAACACTTATTTTTTACGTAACGGATGGCGGACACAACATTTTAACACTACAAGTATCCATTTTCAAAAAAATTACGATATGACAAATCAAATGTATATTTTAAAAACTTTTCAATCATCATCTGTACCTATCTCTACCTATCAACAACGACAATCATCATCTGTACCTATCTCTATCATAAACAAGTGAATGAATAAATGTTTTTCCTGAAGCTACTTATAACTTTCTTAGCGTGCTACGCTGAAAGCATTTATCACTGCAAATATTGACATTAAAAATGCAGTCCATCTCGGAAGAGACAAATAATACAGAGGAGTTTTAACTCAATTTTCCGAAGAAAAAAATGGCATTCTTTTCTACTACTCGTTGATTCACGCACCCCATTTCAGCGATACCTACAGCGATTATTATTACGTTCGAAAACCCATCAAAAGTTACAATTGAAAAGTTAAAGTATTCCGGGTGGGACGCTAAGCTCCCCCAGAATGTACAAATGAGATTGGTGTAGGAATATTCTTTTGTGTATTCGCTCGTAGCTTCTATAGTATATTTAATCGAGATGTTTTATTGCACGGTGTTATACTGTCCAGGAGCACATGTGCGGATAATTAATCTAGTATTACAGTAATTGACGTGTGGACTTTCATGATGGGAAATATTTTTAACTGTGCGTTGTTCTTCCGCCATGCTTCAACTTGACTTGTTTGTGCATTCCACTTCCACTTTGCACTTCCACCACTTCCTTCTAGTGAACTACGATTGTAACATTTTTATTAAGTTGCAACCTGCAATCATTATTGGCTCTTAACAAGGAAGCTCCTAAACGGCTAAAGGTCAAATTTTGATTGCCCGTATTCAATTTACATATTCGTAAGTTGAATCAAATCAAAATGCTTTCACAGTACACTGATTAAAGAGCATACGAGTATTCATAAAAGCTTAGAAAAATAAATTATTATGTCCTTTTTTGCGTTTGTACTTCAGTAAAATATAAATAGACAAAGTTCTGTTTAATTTTAATTAATCTCTTTTAAATCAACATACCAGACCAACGTGTTCCGATTCGCATCTGAACACTTCTATTAAGCGCCTCTCTGTCCAAACTTTTTCTGTTTCACGAACGAACTGGATTGCAAGCTCCCCAAATTCTTTTCTCAGTTTTTTTTTTCTAAAAACAAATTAGGTATCCCTCGCGAGCACACCTTAAAACACGACAGCACCGCCCCGAATAATTAATACAATGGAAGGTTAAATTCGTCTAAGTGTCAACTTTCCCCCAACTTTTAAAAATACGACACCATCAAAGTGTGGTCTGCGCGAACGGCGTCTAGACCTTTTATCTTACCGAGGGTTGTTTATTTAATTTTGTTTATTTTATTCGAATTGACAATGATTTAGAAAAACTTTTTGGCCAAAGTGTCGATGCGAATCTTATTTTCGGTGGGAAGGGAGCGCTGTTTGATCCTGATTCACAAATTTGGCCTGTCCTTGCAAATAAACTTCAGAGTGATGTTTCCAGCCCAAGACTAAAGCTCCCTAAACAAACTTTGAAAGCTTAGGGTGAACATGTTATAGATAAACTGTGTTTGACATTACCAATAAAGCATGTACTTATTTAAATATTGGTAAAAACTGACGTATTTTTAATGCAAATATTGAATCATTGGCATATATATACCTACTCATACATATTTTATAGAAATGTTATATAGATGTGACTTATGTCTTGTTATTTCAACATTTTAGTTTGATTGATTGATAGGTTTGATAGGTAAATACACCATGCAATTTTAATGACTTTCGTTATTATAATTTTTTATTTTGCTAAAGCATGTATTATTTAGAAACACGTAAATGTGTAGCTTTACTAAACTCAGTGATGTCTTTTGAAATGTAACCGGACATGCTGTTAAGTCTTTGATTAGGAAATACTAACCGAGGAGCTTTGTACGCGGTTGTCCGTTTCACTTAATATATTAGGTACAATATTACTAAATAATAAATCTTTTAATTATAAAACAGTCCAGCCCCCAATTAATTAACTCTGTAATTAATCCTTAATTCATAGGTATAATATAAAAAGATAGTCATTAAGCTTTATATTCTGGTGTCACAACTATTCGTGTCGCGTTGCTGCGTTGCTGCGTTGAAAAGTTGCTGATTCTGAGCTTGTTGCATCGCAAGTGGCGCAATAATGACAATATCTCATCGGATTGTCCAGATGTCTGGTCATCATCTCTTGTGTTAATAGGGGCTTCATAATCAAATAGTAATATAAATAACTTTCATTGTCGAAAAAATTGGATACAGATGTTTGTTAATTACAGACCTTGTCAATACCAATACGCCACGTGGCCCATGCTGTCGCAATACACGAAGTTCGACTAAAGCACGCTGCTTTTTATACTTTGGCGTAAGCAGTACCTTTTAAATCCCGACAATAATTTCCCTGGGGACATGACAGTGGCCTTTGACAGGGGTGGCCTGGACAGCAGGGGTGAGCCGAAGTAAGAACTTAGCAAAAGGTACTTCTATGGGGTCACACCTACCCATTTATTGTTCCTTGACGTTTATGGTCAACGAAAGGGCACGAATAAAGGTCGGAACTCACCGGACCTCTGATAGGTTTACAACAATTAATAATGAACAAAGGGCGTCGGCTTAGTGGAATTTAACGCTCACCTAATAGCGATGAAATTAATTCTCAAAATTTTGTATGAAATTACATTAATTAAGGATGATTTACAGCGGTAATAAAATAATAGACATGAACAATCCAATGAGATTTTGAGAGCTGAGTTCAGAGATGCATTTTTTCTACAATTCCAAGTCACAGATATTTGTGATACCTACCAGAATACCTTTTACTTTGATTTTTTATATTAACCCATAAATTAAGGATTAATTTTGGTTTTGAATAATACATTGTTTATCAAAATTGTTGAGAGCAAAAAATTATAATATGTATAAATAACGAAAGTCTTTAAAATTTGCCTGATGTTGGCTCCTCCTTCTATACTAGAACGGTATAATATTAGGTTAGATACTATTTATACTAGATAGATAAAGGCAATTCTCTGTTGTAATATAAACAAACATTAGTAAGAGAAATTACGTATTTAGGGTGTAGTTTATAAGGCTACTAAGTCTACACACATATAATAGAAACTTTGTAACTTTCCAAAAGCGAGAGCCAATATTTCTCCACACGTATGAAATGCAAATACAATTTTTAAAGTTTGCATATTTTCGTTGTGAGACTAAGAACGCGCCTACGCCTACGGGCCCAGCGCATTTTATGCGCTCCCTCGCATAACTTTGTTATTCTTTGTTACAAAATGCAAAAAGAGTATGTAGGTATGTTTATAAATTCCAAAAAGGTTGCCTACATTTCAAGTTTGTGATCGCCGCCACCTTACTATATGTCCAATGCTTTCCAACTAAGATTGACAAAAGGGAAGTCCTTTTACCACTCAAGGGATAGTACTCGTAGTAGGTAGTGCGATTTTTATGACTACATGAAAACCCACCTACCGTCAACTATAACAGCGTATCATAATAATGTGAGAGCCTAACATCAAAAGATTTCTCTTAAGTATTAGAAATTGACTTAGAATATAATTTTACGTACAGAGATATTAAACGGACGGTATATAAACCATCTCTAAAATTAGTTCTAGCGCTGACCGCTTATCTTTTGTTGCGTCACCTGTTATAGACCTGGACGATGAAATATGTACAGGTAAAATGTAGTTTTGCTTTATAATTTCCCTTTTTGATAAATTAATTCGCAATTAAAATATAGTTCAAATAATGTTACTTAATTCCAGGCCGTTGTACCAATGTTCAACATGTGTTTTGAAACTTAGTCCCAAAATTATTTAGCACATCACATGTTTGTAAAACCTTTAAGTAAAACTTATAATAATTATCTAAACCGTATGAAACAACTCTTTTTTTATGATTTTTTATCTATAAACAGGTTAGAACTAACTAATGTCTCACTGAGCTAAGGGCTCACTGAGAGACATTAGCTTCCTCTGCGTGTTGTAGCTGCTTTACAATGGTGCAGATCAAACCAATAATACTCATTTCTAATCATACGAACTGAACACGAGCACATTGAACGATTTACCAATCCTACCTTACCTTACCTTTTTAAGTCACGTAACTCACAGGATCATTCCCGCCGATCGACTACGCTAAGCTGCAATAGATGCTTCTTAAAATGTAGCTAATAAGCTTCAATAGCCTACAGTTTAAATAAGCACCGTTAGAGTTTAAAGTTTAAAAAAGGGAAGTCCCTAACTTATTCAAAAAAATGTTAAACAAAAGCAATTTAAGAGTTTAATTGCGATATCAGTGCACAAAGTGTCTATTCACGGGACGGGATTAAAATTCGTGTGGCGTCAAAGAATGATGTTGGGCCGTTGTAAGCGAACTTCGCTGGGACGGAGCGTAAAATAAGGATTCATAATTCAAATCGAAAAAACTTTCCCGGGTTCAGTAATTTTTCCCATCTTACAGCAAGTTCGCCGGAGGGTCGCAAGTCTCGGCTGGAAGAAATCTTAGAGAGGGTTTACATTTTTAGCCTTTCGCTGTGTCCTCCTTCACTTTATATCGTCTTTTGATTACTCTCTCAACAAGTTATGCATATTGTAAGAGTCTTTGGCGTCCTCGGTTAGAAGAATTTTTGGCGTCTCCTTTATGCGACGTCTTTTCGGCGTTGATGTCTCATTTTTCATACCTTTGTCTCTATCCCGGCTTTGTTATGAATGAATTTCGTTAACCACGCTAGCTTTACTTTATGCAAACATGACTTCCTATAACTATTGTGTCAATACTGTTTGATAATTTTTTTTTTCTTATTATATAGAAAGTACCCCACAACAGTACCTACAGGCAATACACCCCAAATACGGAATCTAAGTTTTTTTGCGGTAGAACATACGACAAAATACCATACTAGGGGTAACCTGTATATAAAGCAACAGAAAATATTCAGGTACACCACGGATACTAGATAATACCTATTAATAATAAATCGTTTAATAATAACAGAAATTATTATTATTAATAGGTATAAACTATTCGTATTAACCATTCGAAAATTTAGATGTACCTACCCCAAATTAAACATAAACGCTTAGTTCTATAAAAACATTTAACCGCAAAAAGCGCTCGACAATGCATAACTTTGTCTCCTCAGCGCCGTAACAAATTGGATTAAAGTTTATTTTTTGGTTTTTGTGTCGCCAAGACCCGCTCTTTAAAGCAGTGCTAACTGGGTATGGACCGTTAATTCCCCTTAAGACCTTAGAACCACCCTAATTGTTATCGAGGCACCCTTAACGGCGTTTCTAATGCGACTAATGTATTTTTGGGACATTTTGCAGCCTGCCAACGGCCATTTTTCTATTTGTACGTCCGCATTGCGTTTCCCTGACCCTCGGTCCGAGTAACAGTATTATCTTCGAATATGTTCCCAATTTCTATTGTCCGGTAATGCATGAGAGTGGTGGTGGAACGAATGTAATGAACATAAATAAGAGATTCGAGTTCGAGTGGATTTGAGTAGTATGGCTGGATAGCTATTCATATAATACATACATTAAATCCAGATATTAGGGACTAACCGTAAGTTATTGCCTACCTGGCATGCGTTTCTTAAATGCGTTGTAAAAAAATACTTATGTTATTTTTTTGCCTTTTATTTTGTTTTCTGAGTACTTAATGTGTCATTCAGCAGGGCGTGTCATAAAATACGTGGAGATACAAACTAATTTCATTTACCTTAACCTATCTATGTAATTTTATGACATGAATACAATACCTTTACCATGTTGGCTCATTTAACCTTTTTTTATGGATATAAGATGAGACGAGCTGGCAGTACCACCCATCCGCTGCCACGCAAGCCAACAGAGCCTGATTTTGAACTAGACTCAAGTCAGTCAAGTCAGTCCCTATTTGTCTTATTCATAGTTTGTCATTTTTGCTGAGAGAGCTAATTAGAACATTAGTGGGTCAGTTCGATAGTGGGTATAAGGAGTGGGGACTGTTAGTGATAGTTAGTCTTGTTAGTTAGTGTAAGTAATAGTCCAGTTAGTAATTGTTAGTAAGAGACTTGTTCGAAGTCCGGTAATAGGAAACCACACTTTTCCAACCAGACCCCAATTGCTTTAAAAACAATGACTACACGGTAGAAACAGTAACTAGGTACCGTGGCGGGAGGTACTTGGTACCAGGTACCGCCCCGGACGAATTTTATATGGAACGAAATAGGTTTCATTTAAAACTTATTTGGTTCCCTATAGGCTCTGTATACCACCTAATAAGAGTACATATAACATGCATGTTTGTGTGACCTTCAAACGCTTTTCGAGTTTTGTTTAAAGTTTTTCATACTTGTCATTGTGTGGCAGCGGATGGCTGGCGCTGCATTGTCGTTTACTAAAGCAACGTGGCAAATTAGTTTCTTCTATATTGTCAAAAAGTTTTCCACAATACGTTGTAGTACCTAACGGATGACAAAAGCAAGGAAATAAAGTTTTTACGCGGCGATACTCCTTTCTCAGATACGAGTATACTGAAGCACATAAACCTTATTGACGGCAAACAATTCTCAACTCAGCAGCACTCGTAAAACAGTTCCCTATAAACGAAGTAAAGCGGTAAATTAGATTTTATTTTATTTCCTACTTATATTAGAAATGTGAAAGTTTGTATGTTTGGAAAATATCCAAACATACAAACTTTACTCAATCACGCAAAACCTACAAAACGGATTTGAATGAAATTTGGCACATAGGTAAGCTAGATGTAGCACATAGATGTAGCACTTGGATGCTTTGCATATTTATTGTAAAGCTGTCTGGCACACCGCCAACAGATGGCGCTGACACTAATTCTTAACTTGATTATATTTTTTCCCCGGGCGAAGCTGCGGGTCGAAGATAGTTTTAAATAATTTGCGGCCGGGTAGCAACATCGGTCAGCGGTTCAAAAGTTTATACGGGTCCGTTTATTACTTGCCCGTAGTGACTGGCCTGCACCCGAGTCAACCTACATTGTCATCAGCATCACCCTTATGTCAATGTTAACAAGAATACCTATTACCATACGACAGATTTTGGGTTTACTTTGACCCTGTTAAGTGAGCGTTTGACTTCAATTATTTAAAGTTAAAGATATAATTTAAAACCATGCTATTAAAGACATGTTTAAACATTGTAACATGTTTAAACATTGTAACATGACAGGCCCGTTGACGCAATCGGTAGTGACCCTATCTGTTGTGCCAAAGGTCGTGGGTTCGAATCCCACTCACGGCAAATATTCGTGTGACGAACACTTGTATTTGTTCTGTGTCTGGATGTCAATATTATCTATTTAAGTATGTATTTAAAAATATCTATGTAGGTATGTATATCAGTCTCTGACACCCATGACACAGGCTCGCGCCTACTTTGGGGTCAAATGGCCGTGTGTGAGAATGTCCAAGATATTTATTATTGTGAAATAATTCAAAGCCGGAAAGCTTTGAATTATTTTACAAAAAAATGATAAAATAGTTGTTAGAAATAAAATAGCACCATATACTACTGGTCAAACTTTTCTGTTTGTAAACGCGTACCGGACCCCAGCTAAACTTATTTTCGGTATTCAGTCGTTTCACTTTTAAATGTTGGTTTTAATGATTTCAATAAAAGATTTCGACATCGATAACCAATGGCGAGTACCCCGGTCCGCCGCTAATAGGGGCGAGCGGTCATTTCGAATGACCACTGCCCCTGTCGCCATTGTGCAGGCATGTTCTTGTTCACATAAAAACGCAGTTAACCGTTCTTTATTGTTTTATCCGGGCCCGTTTTATGCCAATAAATGACGGCGACTTCTGGGAACGTGCGATTTCGATTTCGCCAGCCATTGTAATTAAACTCGCCTTTTATTCCTCAAATTTGCTATAAGTAAATTTATTGTTGCTTGTACAAAATGAAACGGTACATTTTGTCAATGGAATGAGACTTTATGTTTTATAAATTATACAATATTTCAATTCATACCCGCTTGATGTTCCAAATTTTCTGATAAATCTAAAATTACTGATATCACACAAATATTATAAAGGTGAAAGTTTGTGACTGTTTGTTACTTCTTCACGCTCAAAAGGCTGGACTAATATTGATAAAATTTGGTATTAATTAATAATAGTTATTAATTTAGCTGACACCGTGGATAAACAAATAGAATACTCTTTATCCCAATACTGTGTTGTGTGTTCTTTGGGATTAAAAATGAATTGCTAGTTTGAAATAAATGCAAGCATCGGCGTGGTGCCTAAAATATCATTTTCTTCAATGTGAGTGCGTTTGCAAACATACGATATACAAACGATACAATAGCGATTTATATGGAAGAGATCAAAGCAGGGACAAATAAACAGGTATTGAATAAATTCGACCCCTTCTCATACTTGATTGAACTAAATCCTGTTATCCGGACTTCCAAGGGCTGAGTGCCTCTTCAAATGTTACGTTACATAGTGGTAAGGCTTAAATATTTTGAAATAAGTGTAATGTATATTTAACTCAAAAAAATCTGTACTATGATTTTAAAAAAGTATGAAAAAAAGAGATGAACAATTTTAGTAATTTTATTAGGCATCATGCAACCTTCGTCGTAAATAACAGCCAATTTTGAATGGAGTAAAGAGAAGAAGTACTTATTGCGATGTACAGATTAATCTTAGGTGGCAAAGGCGACGAGGCCAACTAGTTCGTAATATACCAGCTATTTCTTTACAGAATTTATTTCTTATTTTGAATACAAAACGACTCCATTGATGTAAATGAAAGGCGATGTACACGCAAGCTGATTACAGTGATGCCGCACAACCATTAGACGCACCCCGATTCAGAGGAGAAATGTAATAAAACATTCAGAAACCAAATCGGGGAACACACAAAATCAGATTGTCTCAAAATCACACGACTGACGGCGTGACATGGCGGGCCTTACACATTTATAATTCAGAAGGTCCCGACAACACTAAAACGAGAATACTTTGCAGACTTTGCAGACGGAGCGGCGGAGGCGTGCAAGTAAAATATCAGGCCTAAACATTGTTGTTTAGGCCTGAATGATCTTAGCTCTAATAGTATTGTTATCAAATAATATACTTGAAAGACTTGCAGTAAAAATTGCTTACATGAATTAATATGTATGTTTAATCCAAAAAAATAACTAATTCAAATTCAAATTCAAATTCAAATAATTTATTTCGCTATGAGGTGATTACACACGCTTAACGAAAGTCTAGGTAACTACAAACTACTTAATGCTATTCTAAACTGATTAATATAAAGCAAAGGATGAGCTATTTATCCTTGAATGAATAGCTAATCCTACACAGGTGCCTAACCTGCCTTATGGCTAATTTACAATAATTACCTACCACTAAGCTAAGCTCTAAGTCACGATAGACTATCTACCTGGTCATCGGCTTAAGGAAGAACTTACAATATTCTTATCCTATGCCCTAGTGTAGGCCGAGAGAGAAAAAAGCCGGAGGAAAAAACTCTCGGTACTCTTTTAAAATTCAAATTAATTTTTACAGAAAAATGTACAGTATGACCATGATATGATTAGGACAGACACGAGACAGCCAATCGTGTATGCCAAGAATCACCCCATATGCCACCTGCTTACAATATTTAGTATAATTAATACAAAAGCATAGTGATAGCCTGTCAGAGTTTAATTCAGTCCCATGCCTTCTTATCATCCAAATACTCCTGAATATTATAATAAGCTTTTTGACATAATGTTTGTTTGATGGTTTTTTTAAACCTGTGTAAAGGCAGAGACTGAACCGCAGCCGGGACTTTATTGAATATTAGAATAGACATTCCTATGAAGGAACGACTTTTCTTACTAAGCCGGCATTTAGGAAACGCTAGTTTGTGGCCGTTCCTTAGTGTTACATTGCGTAA
The DNA here is from genome assembly GCA_944567765.1 of Carterocephalus palaemon. NCBI lineage: Eukaryota > Metazoa > Arthropoda > Insecta > Lepidoptera > Hesperiidae > Carterocephalus > Carterocephalus palaemon. The sequence goes on along the minus strand of OX155651.1, from coordinate 7,195,835 downwards.
GGCATTTAGGTCACTACGACTTACAAACTGATGCCTATTTTTACGAATATACATAAGATTCTCATAGATGTACTGCGATGCAAGGGTTAGGATGTTTATTTCCTTAAATTTTTCTCTAAGGGAGTCTCTACTTTTCATTTTGTATATATAACGGATAGCCCTTTTCTGTAAAATAAAAATAATATTAGCATCCGCTGCATTACCCCAGAGTAAAATGCCATAGGACATTATACTGTGAAAGTAACTGAAATAGACCAATCTAGCGGTATCGACATCCGCTAAACAGCGTATCCTTTTAACCGCGTAAGCTGCAGAACTTAGTCTATCCGCCAGTCGACAGATATGGGGTCCCCACTGCAACTTCGAATCAATGGTGATTCCAAGGAAAACAGTCGAGCTAACTAAGTTAAGTTTATCACCATTTAGTTCTGGTTGCTTATCTACTTGTTTCACATTAGGTGCTGAAAATTTTATGCAATTGGTTTTATTACTATTCAAGTGTAGGTTATTAACGCTAAACCAATGCACCACTTCAGAGAGAGCATTGTTCACATCGTCATAGTTAGTTTGTTGCCTATTTAATTTGAAAATTAATGAGGTGTCATCCGCAAACAATACAATCTCGTTATTATTCTCTACCATATATGGTAGATCGTTAATATATATTAAAAACAGGAATGGACCCAGAATCGATCCTTGTGGGACCCCCATCTGTACTAAAGACCCAGACGATCTTGTACCGTTTACTTCGACTTTCTGAGTTCTTTCGCTGAGATAAGAAATCAGAAGTTTCAGTGCGGTATTTTTAATGCCATAGTGATTGAGTTTCCTGATTAAGGTTTCATGCTGTACACAATCAAATGCCTTGGATAAATCACAGAATATGCCCAGTGCATCTAGTGAATCCTCCCAAGCATTGATAATATCAGTAAATAGTTCAACTCCCGCATCAGTTGTTGAACGGCCTTTTGTAAAGCCAAACTGTTTGTTATGCAGGAGTTTATTACTTGTAAAGTAGCTAAGAAGTTGCTGAAGAATTACTTTCTCAAATATCTTACTACAAGCCGGTAAAATTGAAATCGGCCTGTAGTTGGTTGGATCTGTACTATTTCCGGACTTGAACAAAGGTATCACTTTGCTTTGCTTCATTAGGTCAGGAAACTCTCCACTTATAACACAGTTGTTAAATATTAAAGCTAGGTGGGGTGCTATTACATCTATAATTGTACTTATAAGTTTAACCGATATACCCCATAGATCTGTGGTGTTCTTAATTTCTAATGATTTAAATATTTTTATAATTTCATTGGCGTCTGTGGGTCGGAAAGAGAAATTACCTTTGCATGCATTTACATTTTTCGATTCAGCGACGTCGGGAGAAGACCCCAGCGATTTAGTGGTTAAAACTGGAACGTCAGCAAAGTACTTTTCAAATGCTGATGCTATCTGTTTATCGGTATAGTTTCAGTAAATTTATAATTTAAATTCCTCAATAAATTATTTAAAAAAATTGCTTGGTGTCTGAGAATTTTAGATTTCGCAACACATCATTTAAATCTATATCTACTGGTTTTAAAGTTAGATATTTCTTCACTTAACTTTACTTAAATATACATATTAGGCTGTAAATGTACATGTACGTAGTTTTTGAATAACTAAGACAAGTTAAGCTTCATCAGGCATATAATCCTCATTTATGATGAAGATACACTAAGTCGCTAGGCTCGATAAAACATCTACGTGAGGCAAGTATAGATGCTCTCTAATACTGCCAATATAAACTTTGTTGGATACGCTCGTACATTTCACGTGGTTAATTAGAAGAAGGATAATACAATCGTGAGGTACGTTGTACGACTAGTAATTGCCACGGGTGTATTCTAAACGGAGCTACGGTGCAAGGAATCGGCCCCTGTTCACACTCCGATAATTATCGGCGGCAAAGTTTTCCACCTCTGAATAAAGGTTTCAGTCATTATCGCACTGGAAGGGTGAACCGCGATGCGCTCATTCAATTCTTGTTCCAATTTTCCGAGTTTGTTTTCCTACGTCTACACATTTGCCAATGAGCAATGCTGCTAACTTTATCCCGTCACGTCGGCAGAACTTTAATTGAAGGGTAACGTCTTGCTTTGAGCCATAGATATACTATACCGATAGCCTAGTCTATCAGTTCATGCAGAAAGACTACTTTGTTACTCGATAAAAGCTTTTGCAAAGAGCAATCCTTGTTTTGTTTATTAATGTCCTTCTAACCTCTAGGTTAGGAAGACAATAATTAAATATTTTTCAATTACGTAACAAGATTAAAATAATGGCTATACATTCTTATGTAGGTACCTAAACGATAATGTTAATATGACATAACAATAATTTGCATAATTTAAAAAAAATACAAAAGCCCTACTGCAAAGCAAATGATATATAGGTATATAAGTATTAAAATTAGCGAGAATGTTTGTTAACCAACATAATCGCAATCGGGTAATAATGGCTTAGGGCTATTATTATTATTATGCTATAGAGCATATTTTTATGTCAAACTATTACTCTATCATTATATTTAATTTATATTTGCATTATCTAATTAATGCAAAAATAAATTAAATATACATAATTAATTCCGTAACGAATTCCATGCGAGGACTATGAAGTATGCGGTTATTTAAAAACCAATGAGTACCTACCGGAGTCCCAGTATTTATGCCCACATTATCTGAGTTCAGGGCAGAAACTTTATCATTCTTCCGCAGAATTACGAAACCAATAGTACGTACGAGTATCACCTAAACTAACGCTAGAGATTTATAATCCTCGAGTGCATACGACAGCCTGCATAATTTAATAATTTACACACTCCCTTGATTAAAATTTTCGTTATAACAGTAATAGCGCTGAAGGGCGAAGGGCAAGGAAATTAAACGGTCCATAATAATTTTGCTATGCCAGAAGCATGATTAAAATCTTACAATTAATTGAGAAAAGTTTGCCTCCCATATAGAGGGAGCTTGGGAAGTAAAAAACAGACGCATTTCAGAAACTTAATGTATGGTTTTATATCAATAAAATTTAATTATTTACAAAAGTAGATTATTATGCGCTCTCTAGAAAATTTTATGTTGGAGAAATACGTATAAGTAGTAGGTATTTCATTTTAGACATTAATACTTTTTGTAATTCTTTCTTATACTTAGCTACTTACTTCAGTGTGAAATTTCCATAGCCTACCTGCTCCTATGCGACCATTATTGGTAAACATATAGTCTAGATTATGTTTCACGAATTTAATCGAAGTGATTGACAAGTTGTAGCAACGCCTACTCTAAAGTCTTCCACGTAATTTTTAGATCAGGTATGTTTTATTTTAAATAATTTTTTAATATTGTAACACTGACGGCAGCCCCACTCCAAACCATCCATCTGTCATGGCCGCGTTCGGTGTCTCGTTCCTGATTTCTCTCATTCAGCGTTTACGTGCTCAAGTCTTCACACGCCTTAGGGAGAAAGTTAAAAATAATTTATTACAAGTTTTTTATATAGCCCTCGTAGGTTTTTATATTATTATAACTATATAACTATCCGGTTATGTTGTTCGCGGATGTCGCAGATATTCCATACTTATACAAGTATGATGACGATAAACCCCTGGCGGGTCCATGCTGCCCTTTTGGGTATTTATATAAACCTCTTTGGTTGTGTTGTCTGCATATGTCGCAGATGTGCCATACTTATACAAGTATGAGTACGATGAACCCATGACGGATTCATCCCGGCCGGGCCCGGACTCTGTGCTGCCAGCGGTCGCGTCCCCAGGGACGGCTAGCCTCACGCGAGCCGGAGGAGGCCCTGGCGGATGTCGAGGAGGCCGCAGCGGAGCAGCCAGCGCCAGCCCCTGCCGACCCACCAGAGGCCACGCCCAAAGGCGTTGAAAATTTGCTATACTGAAGGTACTGAAATTTAAAATTAATTTGGTCACTGCGACTCATAAGGATGTCGCCACTCGCTGGCAATCTATACTTTAAAAGGGTAAACCCTTTTAATCGATAAACCAAAGGATTTTTCAAGGATAAAATTTTATCCGAGTACACATTACCCAAAAATTGTTTTTTGCCGCCACCAAACCTTGACCCAGAGGCCAAGGTGCCTCTTTGTTGATATTTAAACAAATGGGGATTGCTTTAGCCGTTTTAGTGCACGCCGATTCATTTTTATTCCGAGTATAAAGAGATCCTAGAGATATCATAGAAAAATATAACAGAAAATAAGAAATGTTAAATCTACCCACAGTCGGACTAACTCTTTTGCAATTTAAACTCCAAAATCCTTACATCGAAAGCCGTAGGCCAACAACCACGATGTAGGGCGCTATCAGCCAGCAGCGATGCTGTCGACTTTAACAGCGGGCCTGCGCCAGCCGAACAGGACTGTCCACCGCCAGGAGCCGTCGCCGCCGGAGCCGTCGCCGCCGGAGCCGTCGCCGCTGGAGCCGTCGCTGCCGCAGCTAAACTGCGCCGACCCTGTCGCAGGTAGCTGACTACGAGGTATGATGAATTACGATATGCTGGCAGACTTCGGATTTTATATCAATAATCCAGTAATACTGGATGGGATATAAGGTTATGAAATACCATTTTCCACTAATACCTACTCTTTTACAAACCTTATTTTGAAGTGTTTACTATAAATCAAAGCAAGAAGCAATTGTTTACCATAATGCTTTAGATCGCTTGTTAAAAATGGGTTCATATCAAGCGCATTTATAGTAGGTCTTAACCGAATGGTGATATACGATTCATATTAAATATTTAATCTAATATTTAATGTATTGTAGTAGATCACTTGAAAATGGAAAATTATTGGCTTCAAAATTATTAATAATAATTTACTTTATGGCTTCGATATACTTTAGACTGCTATGTTATATATTTTTAACTGTTCATACATTTTATACTACTATATAAATACCTGAGATTCAAGTATCTATAACGGTATATATATATACAGGGTGTCCCAGAATGAATGGATAATCCTGGAGCCCCGCTCAGAACAGCTCTCCAGCGCTTAGAAAAAAATATCAAAAAAAAAAAATTCCAAGTGATACCCAAAATATGATTTTTTTTAGAAAAACATACGTTATTTTAGCTTCACTTCACATTAATTTACACAACTGCCACAAATTAATGATATTCTTGGCGTTTTTGGTGTCATTTTATTCCTGATAGACTATACTACTAGAAATACATCAAATAATATAAGTATCTGTGATACTTTTTTTATAAAAAAAATAAGAACTTGAATTTTTAACATGAAATTTGATACCAAAATAATTTTGACATAGTTTGAGAGTGTTTCATGTAAAAAAAAAGTATGAAAACGTAAGTGTCCAGCTATTTTAAAAACATGCGCAATTAATACAGATTAAATAATGGTATAATACATCATTTTATCTAATACTACTACGAAGTTATTGCTATTGAGATGCAAAACGAGTAAATACGACTAAAATTAAAAAGTTAATGTCTTAATACATTTTAATAATAATAAAACATTTCAGGTGTCGCTGCGACCCATAGACGTCCCACTGCTGGGCACGGGTCTCCCCCACAGACACTGCTGCTGCGGGAGGTCCAGAGCATACTCCACCATGCTGCTCCAATGCGGATTGGTGGAGGGGTTAGTGGCCAACCCAGTGTCGAATGTTCTCAAGCCACCCGAAGGTCTTCGACAAGGCTTAACGACTGTTTCGTAGGAGGTAATGGAATCCCATTGGTTACAGAATGATGGCTGCCCTGCAATATGCAGGGCAGCCATCATTCTGTAACCATGTTCTGGTACAAACGTCCGGGCTTATTTAAATGCCAAACAAATGGATTGGTCGTTTGGGTCCTATTCTGTGGCCTCCTCGATCTCCAGATTTAAACTGTCGGGATGTTTTTTACTGGGGCTGTCTAAAGGAAGAAGTGTACTCGAAAACAATTTCAAATGAGGAATTACGCAGCCGTGTTCAAGAGGCCGCTTCAAAAATAAATGAATGACTCTACGCACGGTTTTAAGAAACCGTAGAGCCTATAAAAGAAGATGTCGAGCGTGTATTAGAATCGGTGGCAGACAATTTGAACACCTGTTGTGAATAAAGATTGATGTAATGTACACCTGAAATGTAGCGTCCATAGCCCAAAGGCTCGCGTCGATTCAATGTGACCGAAAGAGTTAAGCAACGACGGGCGCGGTCGGTTTGTGGATAGGTGAGCGCTAGTGGCAAAATTTCACGGACGCTACCGTGCTTCGGAGGGCACGTAAAGCCGTCGGTTCCGGTTGTTTTCAATGCTGGAAACAGTCGTTAAGCCTTGTCGAAGACCTTCGGGTGGCTTGAGAACATTCGACACTGGGTTGGCCACTAACCCCTCCACCAATCCGCATTGGAGCAGCGTGGTGGAGTATGCTCTGGACCTCCCGCAGCAGCAGTGTCTGTGGGGGAGACCCGTGCCCAGCAGTGGGACGTCTATGGGTCGCAGCGACACCTGAAATGTTTTATTATTATTAAAATGTATTAAGACATTAACTTTTTAATTTAAGTCGTATTTACTCGTTTTGCATCTCAATAGCAATAACTTCGTAGTAGTATTAGATAAAATGATGTATTATACCATTATTTAATCTGTATTAACTGCGCATGTTTTTAAAATAGCTGGACACTTACGTTTTCATACTTTTTTTTTACATGAAACACTCTCAAACTATGTCAAAATTATTTTGGTATCAAATTTCATGTTAAAAATTCAAGTTCTTATTTTTTTTATAAAAAAAGTATCACAGATACTTATATTATTTGATGTATTTCTAGTAGTATAGTCTATCAGGAATAAAATGACACCAAAAACGCCAAGAATATCATTAATTTGTGGCAGTTGTGTAAATTAATGTGAAGTGAAGCTAAAATAACGTATGTTTTTCTAAAAAAAATCATATTTTGGGTATCACTTGGAATTTTTTTTTTTGATATTTTTTTCTAAGCGCTGGAGAGCTGTTCTGTGCGGGGCTCAAGGATTATCCATTCATTCTGGGACACCCTGTATATATATATATAACGGTATCCTCGATCCATTCGTTAACATCCGGAATGTGTGACGCAAATCAGTAATGGAATATACACATAATTAATTTATTGTTTTTTGTATAATATAACCTCTGTTTTAAACAGTGATGACATATTCAATAGAACTCTTTAGCAATTTATTAGAATGTCTGATTTATCGCTTAAATTCTAGAAGTCTCGGATTTATAATTAACTTAAATTCGAAAAAAGTTACTTACAACCAAGATTAATTTCTGGGTTTCATGTATATAATTAAAAACATAAAGCATCATTCGTACTTAATCATCTCACGAACAAAAACATTCAATATTTCAAAAATGTCAATTGAGAGACGGTGTTATTATACTGTATACAGTAATCATATACAGTATTATTAGTTATACACCAAATCGTTGGAATACCATATTTATTTTGTTACTCAGCAATCCAATTGAATTCTTATAAATAAATCATTTTTATTACAAAAACTTTGCACAGTCGAGTGGGCCAGATGGAATCCCCGCAGTGGTGTTGAAGATGTGCGCTCCCGAGCTGACTCCCGTGCTTACGCGCCTTTTCACACTTTCCTATTCCACAGCTGTAGTGCCGTCTTCTTGGAAGGTTGCCCTCGTTCACCCAATTCCCAAAAAGGGTGATAGTGCTGACCCGTCAAATTACAGGCCTATCGCGATCACGTCCCTACTCTCTAAGGTCATGGAGCGGGTTATCAACACCTGCCTGCTCAGGTACCTCGAAGAGTACCAGCTTATCAACGACCGCCAGTACGGTTTCCGCAAGGGTCGTTCGGCTGGTGATCTCTTGGTGTACCTTACCCACAAATGGGCTCAAGCCATAGAGAGTAAGGGAGAGGCGCTGGCGGTTAGCCTGGACATCGCGAAGGCGTTTGATCGGGTTTGGCATAAGGCCCTTCTCTCGAAGCTACCATCATACGGCCTACCTGAGAGGTTGTGCACTTGGGTTGCCAGTTTCTTGTCCGAGCGTGCTATTCGGGTCGTTGTTGACGGTCACTGCTCGGACATGAAACGTATTAATGCCGGCGTCCCCCAAGGTTCTGTGTTGTCTCCTACGCTGTTCAATCTTCATATCAATGACATGTTAGAGCAGAGCCCTGACATGCATTGCTATGCGGATGACAGCACTGGTGACGCGCATTACATGGGCCGTGCGGGTACCTCTCAGTCCCTTGTGGAGGAAAGTAGGAATAAACTTGTGTCTGAAGTTGAGAACTCTCTGGAGCGAGTCTCAGAATGGGGACGACTAAATTTAGTCCAATTTAACCCTTCGAAGACACAAGTTTGCGCGTTCTCCGCTAAAAAAACTCCATTTGTCGTAGCTCCGCGATTTGAGGGCACAGCACTCACCATCAGGAAATCGATTGGGATTTTGGGCGTCGACATCTCCAGCGATGTGCAGTATCGGGGTCATTTGGAAAAGAAAGCCAAACTTGCTGCAAAGAAGCTCGGTGTGTTAAATAGGGCGCGATATTATTTCACGCCCAAACACCGGCTTCTATTGTACAAGTCTCAAGTTCGGCCGCACATGGAGTACTGCTTCCATCTCTGGGCGGGTGCTCCGGCTTACCAGCTGAATCCACTTGACTCCATACAGCGACGAGCAGTTCGAGTTGTTGGCGATCCCAATCTTACAGGTAAATTGGAGGACCTCAGGCTCCGGAGAGACATAGGCTCTCTCTGTGTCCTCTACCGAATTTACAATGGTGAGTGCTCGGAGGAACTTCATAACATTATTCCACCAACCTCATTCAACCATCGCACTACACGCCGAGGTTTGAAGTTTCATCCACACCGAATCGACTCATGGCCTTCTACCACCGTACGATTCTCGCGGTCTTTTTTACGGCGAACTGGTCTTGTGTGGAATGAGCTTCCGACTGAGGTTTTCCCTTCGAGCTACGACATGGAGCGCTTCAAAAAGAGTGTGAAACGCTTCCTCCTTCAAGGCAGGCAACGCACCTGTGATACCCCTGGTGTCGCACGTGTCCATAGACGACGGTGACCACTTACCATCAGGTGGCCCGTATGTCTGTTTGTCCGTCCTATTAGAGATTAAATAACTGCCGTCTTTTTTGTATACCCTAACTGTAATTTGTTGTTGTAACATGTTCTTTATCGGTGTACAAATAAAGAGTGTTTGTATTTTATTGTATTGATAACATAATGTTAGTCAAATTCGCTGTTATGATTTTCAAAATAAATTTTGATGCGTCAATAAATGGACGTGGTTCATTCTCGAATGACAAACAATATTTTAGTTATTGAAAGAATAAGGAAAAATCACTACAAATTAATGAATTGGAACTAAAGGCAGTTTAGTGTTTGCAAACAATTTTTATAAGTGTGATCACACATTATTACGATTGGTTAACGTTACATACAAATTTAATGATATTATTACGACTTTACAGCTTAATGTATAAATCGAATGGGGTCGCTACAGTACCCTCATTTTAATAAGTAGTTAATATTTTTCGAGAGATAAGTATGGCAATGAATACAAATGTCACAAAATATATTTGCATCATATATACGAGTAGAAATCGAGGCCGATTGTATAATTCTTAAAAAGTTTGAAAATATAGTGGAACACACAACACAGTTTTTGCATTCCTGATATAACTAACACGCGCAGACTTAATGTTCTTAATGTTAATGTTCTACATAATGTTCTTGCATGTCCCGGATGCGTCCTGCATCCTGGAGCCTCCGCTGTTGGTGCATTCCGTTTAAAATGAGAAGATTTGACAAAGCTTCTGCTTTAGTTTTAAGAATGTTGCAAGAACTGATACACGATAAAGCTTGTGATAGTATGTACCATACTGGGCATCTCAACCCATGTTTTCTATCATTATCATTATCATTATGGGTCTAATTAATATCTTTCTCCAGACTGCCCCATAAACTTCACAAATTGCCTAGTGGTGCCGCGAGTTATAATAATATGGTACACTTATATAAATAAAAAGGCTCAGATTCCCTTGGTTTTTATTTGGTGTACTTAATTACAAACATTATGGATTTGTAAAATCTTGACTTTAGTAAATATGTCTATAGTTATATGAGGTTATTATTCTCTACTTAACAATATTTAAAAAAAAAAAAAAATTACTTTCAATATTCTTCTTCTTCTTTTGTTGCTATGTCCTAACGGACGTCAGCGACCATCTTTTGTGTTTCGCTTCTGTTTTTCGCCATCTTAGCCAGTATTGCTGCTTTCAATATTAACTTTCACAAATTTTATTTAACTTAAATCTTCAAACTAGCTAAACTATAATTACAAAATTAAACAAAAATAAAGTTTCACTTGGAACACTATTATGAAAACATTAGCTTTGTTTGCGTTAGTCGCAGCGCATCGGATACATAGGTAAAAATAGCAGGAATTTTCCAGCTATTTTACTTACCTTGAATCACTTAACAATTAAATTAGATAAGTTTGTTACAATTATTGTCGGTAATCGTCATTAATAAAAACGTCAAACATCCATATGAAATTATTAAAACGTAGATACAATTTCTGACATAAACATAACCTCCAAACCAAATACATAGGTACCAACCTCTTTTGAAACTTCCATATTTTGTTGTACGTCCGGTGCCTAAAGAGAGACTTTTATTAGTACCACAAGTATCTTATGCAATACTAATAAACGTTTTATAAGTGTTAAACAACTTTTTATTAGATTATCAGCATAGAATAGTTTTAATGAAAATAGACCTTTATTATTGCCACAAATACCTTACGTACTACTAACAATCGTTTTATATACATACTCCATATTATTATATGTTATTTTATTATTAGCATAAAGATTAAATCAATGTACCTACATATTAAAGAAATTTCTTAACAGTGGTTATAGACACAACACCCGACATGCTGCAGTTCGTATCTGGTTCTCAGTATCGATAGCATTCGAAACACTGCAGACTGGAGTGATTCCTCTTGTATATTTGCTAAATTATTGTAACATAGATACGTATTGTAAACCATTCGAAATAATTTGCAATTGATTCTGTCTGCAGGAAATGATCTATAATAAAGAGAAAACTCAGTTAATTAACTACATTACATTATTTTATATTTTTGTAGTAAAAATTTTTAACATAAATCAAAAGCAAAATTGGTCAATTTACACTAGAGTTATTTACATCACTTTTGTATTATATTACTACCAAAAAAAAAAAAAAAAAGGACAAACTACCTACCTTTTGTTAACTTTGTTAATAAAGTTACATACCACAAGGTATTATATTTCTTTATAAGATAGGTTTCATATTTCTGAAATCTGTCTCTAAACAGCTACAACTTGTCAATCACTTCGATTAAATTCGTGAAACATAATTTACAATCAAACGAGCATAGTAATGTTCGATTGTAATTATGTGAACGATTTAATCGAAGTGATTAATAATCTCCCTCCCTTATACATAATGCATTATGTAACCCACCCATGAAATATGAAACAAACATATTATGATCTAAACTAAATGAGAGAAATCAGGAACGAGACACTGAACGCGGCCATGACAGATGGATGGTTTGGAGTGGGGCTGCCGTCAGTGTTACAATATTAAAAAATTATTTAAAATAAAACATACCTGATCTAAAAATTACGTGGAAGACTTTAGAGTAGGCGTTGCTACAACTTGTCAATCACCTCGATTAAATCGTTCACATAATTACAATCGAACATTACTATGCTCGTTTGATTGTAAATTATAAGGAGTCTGCACTTTCTTTCCTGGTCTTAAATCTGCCTTCGGTTATGTTTTACTTTTCTTTTACGGACATTTACTTACTCTGGCTTTTATTTTTACCATGGTTGAAAACCATCTAGAATTAATAAATTACAAAAGTTGAATAATTTGAAAATAGATAATTGACATAGTCATAAGATAAGTTTTAAATAAAACTGTTTAAAGCAAACGTCTTAAAAACGTTCCTTATATGGCGCACATAGGTAGGTAACTCGTTGATATTATTTTAGAAAACTTACTTTGTTTCCCCTATAGTCTGACTATGTGATTTTTTTTTGTCCAAACTACGAAACTTTTTTTATTTCTATCTACCCTCGCCTCGTAGTCGCAATGCCAACACCGAGTTGCATTTTAGAAACGTTCCCGGAAACCAACTCAAAAGTAAAGAAACGCAGACTGACAGCAATAAAGTTCGCTTACATGTTTATGTAGTTCCTGTACAAATAAACTTCTCCTTGACGCCGCTCTGAGACCCGCCATCAAAACTGAATCTTCCTGAACAAAAATTAAAATAAATTAAGTCTGCGATCTCAGCGAATGAATTGCTCCGAATTGGGCTCGCGTCGGCCTAAGATCAAATAATTTCTCGAAAATGAACCCCGGGAATATTTAATTAACCCAACCCCTATTAAAGTGCACAAGAATTTTCCGGTTAAACAACATTAGCATTCGGCAGGAATTTAATTCACGCGAAATAAAAAATATTCGTTTGCACTTCACTGGTTTCCAATTTCATTTTCTGTTGCCTACACATACGAGTGTTTTTGTTAGGGAGAAAGAAAGTGTTTTATTGGTTTTTCTTTTCGCTAGAGAAGTTTTAATTACCACGGGAGGTGCGTGTAATCGTGTTTTATGGAGCCGTCCCGCCGCACACCGCTCGGACGCAAATTGTTTGTTGCGGTCGTAATATCGCTCATACTCGCTATCTGCCTTGTATATTTAAGTTTAATCCGGTTACATATTTCACAATTGAGTAATAATATTACATTTTGTTTACTATCTACTTAGTATACTATTCAAATGCCACTTGTGCCTAGTACTCCCTCGACATCTCTTAACGGCGTTCATATAACTTAACTAGTCAATCTCGTTCAATCCACTTATGCATCGCTTGTTCTCCAAACAATGGATGGGGCCGAACTTAGACGTATGACAGCCTGAGCGTTTAGAAATTAAGGAAAGGGAATCTGGGCTCATCAAACATTAAACCCTCGCGTACCTGGGGCGCACTAAATAAATAATACCTACGAGCAAATGAAAAACACCCACGTCCCTCGGATCGACGTTGAGAATTGGAAGGAGGCAATAATAAATATGCATAGCGCGTCTATGCCACATCCTCTGTGATTAGTCGTTGGGGGGAGTCAGTGATACGGCAAGGTGAGTGATAGCGAGGGGGCAGAGGCACTAAGGAACCCCCTAGCTAATAACGGGACGTGTCTCTCTCTATTGTATCGACGGAATTTCTTGGATATTGCCAATATAGTGTGTTCACGTGTGCGCCCACTTTTGTTTCTGTCATTGCGTGTGTCACACACGACTGCCTGAGATAAAATTGTCTTATTGAGTCGCAGATATTATGTACTAAATAAACAATATACCGATCACACAGAATAACCGCCATTAGAGGTATTCGCCTCTATCAGTATCGCCTCATCTGAAGGTCTATTATCTTCATGCAGTGAAATACATCAATTCTCTTCGGGAAAGCTTTTGAAGTTTTTCATACGATAAAACCGCTAACAGAAAGTGAAATAGTAAACTTAGCGCGTAGGTACTTGCCTGTACTCGTATCTATTAAGTAAGAAGTTAAAAATTGGAAAGTAGGTGTATGCGCGAAAAGTGTAAAATGCGATTTATTGCTCGAATGGATAGCCCGTGAGCAGAAGAATGGTTCCCAAGGTAGGGGAAACCCCAACTCGTAATTCCGAAAATATATAAATATCTACAAAAATCTACTCTGTGTACGTATACACTTATGTGAAAGTATACTGAACGCATCTTCGACTAGATAATACCTTGTATAAATTATAGTCAGTTTAAATTAAAAAAAAAACAATGAAACGAAATAATGGTAGGTACATATTTATTTATCAAAAATAACTGTTGTCTTTACTTATTCTCATCTCAATCATAAACCACGCCTGATTGTAAAGTTTACTCTGTTTAATACGAATACGCATTAACAGTATCTACTTTACGTAATTAATAATACATAATACAGAAACTTTCATAATAACTAATAAAACAGAACTACACCTATAACATGAGATAGGTAGCTACGTGAGGTTGCCAGGTATCCAGTTAACGACGGAATGACGACGATACAGTGTTGCCATAAAATCCCTTTTACAATTATCGCGGGACCGTGACATCGCATGCTAAAACGATGTTTAGTGAAAATAATGCTATATTAGGTAATTTACAAACCAAATAAATCAATATTAATATATTATTAGTGAATGTATGTTACATTCACTTAAAAAATGAACGAAGTTCTCAATTCTTGTTTTGTCTGAAAAATATGAATAGAAGTGAATAAACAAACTAATCCGCATTAGAGTGGCGTGGTGGAGTGTGTTTTTGACTTCCCTCGCTGTGGCTATGTGCGGGACATTGGCCCAACAGTTGGTCACCTCCATAGGTGGGCACATGTTAAATGCATATATTTTAGTTGTAGCTAACTAGCAATCAAACTTTTTATTTTTATTTTTAGGTTTTGAAGTCGGTTTACTTTCAAGTCGGTTTACTTTACGGAAATCATTTTATAATGTCATTATTTTTAAAGATTTTTTTTGTGTAAAATTGTTTTGCAGTATAGCCGGCTTAAAACGAAGTAAGAGCAGGCAGGTTATCCCTGGCAATGGTTCGTATTGTGGTTGATTATGTTCGTACTCTTGTGATACGAGTGGAACGACTTCGCTTTGGTGTTTATATTTATTGTTATGGCCTGGTGATTGCGCTCGCGGCTTCACCATAATGGAATTAGGACGCCGACATAGTCCTAAACAAATTTCAATTTCCAATTTATGGCAGCCAGTCCGTGTCTCCCTTGAGGTCCCTGTGACTTATTGCATAGTACCGACCGAGTAGGCGACTTACTAATGTATTCAGAATAATTGTTCACGGCGCAGACACCGGCCGATTGAATTTGCTCTCCTGAGGCGCAATAAATGAGTTCAGATTTATGTGACACCAGACCTATTAACCGATCACACGTACAAATGAGAGTGCGATTTTGGCAGTATTATTAAATGGCACGGCTCCCGAAACATCGCCGCGTCACGCTTCTTATTGATTTCGTATACCAATAAAAGAATTCACGTCGACCTTAGCCTCCCCATATACTTTTACAGTTCAATGAGCATAAATTGCAATAGGATTCCACTCAGTGGATGGCCCCAAATATGTCTTCCAAACCGCCTACTTCACTATCTCATAAGAAAAGGTGTAAAGATTTACCTTGAACCCTTATAAAGGCGATCGGCTTTCATTAAAATATTTATTTTTTCAATAAACCTTCCTTGAGAGGTGCGAATCAGGACGAGAGTTCGCTCACTGATTCCCTCCTCACGGTCCGATGGACATAATCCGTAAAACTAAGTTTTATTGGAGCAAAATAAATCAATTGAAAAATAACGTTATATATTTAATGTTGATTTTTTCTGCGTCGAAAATGTAACTTAGGTAGTTAAGAGGTCGATGTAATAATTTCGATCTACATTGAAGAAAGGGTGCTCGCGTTGCTGCCAGTAGACTGGAAGACTAGATCCTATGATTGAGTTTGCTCAATTCGCTGAGTTTACTTAAGATTTTATTGAGTAATTTATTTCTAGCGGCATCGCAGACTCGATGAAAATTCTATATTATACCCTCTATATAAACAATTTTCTGTATAGAAAATACTTACTTAATATAAGGTAAGATTCCAATCCGGTAACATTATGACGTAAACATAATTATTTTAACATTTTACTAATAATATTTGATGATTGATAAAATATTACTGGGAACTCAATATAATAATGTAACAGGTAACTCATTTTATATAGGAAAACAATGTTTGAAAATAATTCACATTTTGTGAGTACTTTTGCCTTTAAATATTATATAATATAAGTACACTATGTATATAAGCAATTAAGCAACCAAAACTGAAAGACATTCGGTGCCAAAGATGGTCGTTATATTATGTGGACAGTAACGGTCCTCGGTTCTCCTCTCTTCCAATACATTTTGCGCAGTCAATATAAAAACTAAAGCCTGGTACAGAAGTATCAATAACTGTAATATCCGCGACATGGCGTTGCGATCTGCTGAGATAAGGGGAGCGTGCTTCCGTGGGATTGACGACGATTACCGAGTTCGATCGGTATCGACGTCTTCAGGTTCTATTTATGTTCTACTGATATTTACCAGTACGCT
This sequence comes from Carterocephalus palaemon, assembly GCA_944567765.1. Classification (NCBI taxonomy): domain Eukaryota; kingdom Metazoa; phylum Arthropoda; class Insecta; order Lepidoptera; family Hesperiidae; genus Carterocephalus; species Carterocephalus palaemon. Next base: position 7,179,536 of record OX155651.1, on the reverse strand, counting down.
TATCAAGTATGGAATATACCTACTCATAATGTGTAAAGAAATATGAGAAACTATTAACTAACTCTATTACTCCAATTCAGTTTTAAAATGTCTATTATAATGTCTCCCCATAGTCAAAATAACTAAATACTATTCATTATGTGTCACGATTGCAAATTTACAATATCAATACAATACAATATCATTTATTGCACCAGAAAAAGAATACAGGAGAACACAGTAAAGAAAAGAAGTTTTGCAAAAGGCTGTCTTATTGCTTTGAGCAATTTTCTCAAGTTTAGGAAATTGACGAAATCAATTTTCAATCTTTTTAAGTATTATTTTGTGTTATTGACCGAAATAATTGTAATTTTCGAATCCGTAAATGCATGAAACAACATTAAAGTGCTTTAAAGTAAATATGAGTTCAGTGCTCATCCGATTCTGCCTGATGCTTTCGCTTCGAGTGCAGTCAATATAAACATCTCATTTGACTTTATAATACAAAATCTCTTTTTTCCACTCAATATTAAAAGTAGCATCGACTTAAATGCTTAACTCTATATAAAGCTGTTTAAATAATGTACAGTACCCTCCGTTTCTTCTTGATGTATCAGAAATTCCATATTGAACACTTAGCTATTAGCAAAACAAAGAAATTTTACATCCTTGGAGACTGAAATCAAACAATGCTAACGCTCGAAACATAATACCGTTCCCTATTAACTCACAAATGTGGCATTAGAGAGGAATAATGTAAGGAACGAAGATGCTTTATATAACCTCGCTGGGGAAAAACGTGAAACAGAAAATGTTTATAGAGCAGGGTACGGGTTACGTCTATAATAAAATTTTATACACCTTAATATTTCGCCGAACGATGAGTTTAGGCGTGTGTGAAATTATGTTCGTACAGCGCGGTGGCACCAAATTTACAGCTTTGTGGAAAGGTGCGACGAATAGTATTATTTCTTTTATAGCTATGTAGACAAAGAAATTGGCATCGTTTCTTATTCGTCAGCTCTGGCGAGGGGTATTTTTACTAAATTATTATCGTTTTTTTTTATATCTCGTCAACTCAAAATAATTTACTACCAGATTTTAGAGATTTATTACCAGAAGGAGAAGCTTCTCATCTTTATGAGAAGCTTAAATAGTTAATAAGTAATAACTCAGTAAATTAATTCCAATGGGTCATGAGACGGTGTTACGTAAACAGGTTCCATGTAGGACTCATTCTTGTTTCAGAGGTGTTTTCTAGAGATAATTTTATGTAAATGGAATTCACATTTTCCGGTTTCCTATTCGGCGCCGTGGAGTGCCCTATCATGCCTTCATTGCACGTTTATTGCAATCTTTGTCCTTATCATTCTTACTTCTCTGCAGGAATCATGAATTCTATATACACCAAAGATTTCTATAACTATAACTATTATATAACTATTATAACTATTTACAGGGTCACACAGATAGTTTTGTCTATTATAACTACTAATAAATAGTTATGTCACTAGTAATATATGGCGCAGGCACTCATTTTTCCAATCATTGATTATGGTGACGTGTGTAGTCTGGATCTGAGTGCCGCTCAGCTGGACAAGCTGGATCGACTCCTTAATAACGCTGCTCGTTTTATTTTCTGTTTTCGGAAGTTCGACCACATTTCTTTCTATCGTTCAAAGCTTAAATGGCCTCCTATCCGTCAACGTCGGCAAATCAGAATACTCTCTCTTCTTTCTTCTATTCTCTTTGACCCTTTGGCTCCTGACTACTTAAAAACTGAATTTAATTTTTTATCTGCCTCCCACAATTTACACTTACGCTCTTCAGAATCTTTTCTACTCTCTATCCCCTTGCATAGTTCCGGATTCTTATCAAACTCTTTTTCAGTTCAGGCAGTCCGCTTGTGGAATGCTCTTCCAGCTAATATCAGAGTACCGGCTTCAAAAGTCACTTTCAGGAAAAAGCTGCAGTTGCACTTCTCCAGCCAACGTGCTTAATATTTTGTATCTCAGACTTTAAGTTAATATATAAATATATAGTGTATATTTATTTACTATATATATTTATGTATATATGCATGTATTTATATATATATTTAAGTATGTATGTATATATGTTAGTATGTTTGTATGTACTATATATGTATTATTGTGTATGATTTTGTATGTATGTTAATATTTCATCAATCTCTTTTTTTTTTTTGTGTTTAACATATTAAAATTAAAACCGCTGTTCGTGACTATCTGGTTAGCCCAATGGTTGGCTGGTAGAGAATGCTAATTACGTTTGCTGCGGCCGGAGGTTCCAGGAAAACCAAAATTACTTTAAAAAACTAATTTAATTAAAATAAATTACAATTTGAACTTATAATTAGCCTAAGCGATTCCTATCGATGTTGGATAAAGAATGCTTCCCTACTCGAATAGTAGTGTATTTATAGTATCAAGAGACGTCGCGATTGATGAATTACATAATTAGGACAAATATGTTTAGATCAAAAACTAGTGTGGCGGCATCAGCATTCTTCGAGATCTGCGTCAATGTTGAACTGCAAAAGTAGACCAAATACGTTGCTGAATTGCATATTAGTGTTCTACAAACTATATCGACGGTGTCAGCGCTCTTCGTTAGGGTTCCGCTACGTGATACGTAATTCCTCCACCCCGAGAACGGCAACTATTTTAGAATGTCAAGAGAAAATGTTGCCGGCATCTGTTCAGCTTTCTCTTTTTTTCTCTTCCCTTGGGGTTGACTCCTTCGGTCGCTGGCTGTAATCCTTTTCCTTCATGCAGCGGATCCAGGGATTGTATCTTCGTAACGCGAAGACGACGATCACCATACCTCCAATTGGTAGAAGTAGTGAGTTGTACTCTCGTTTGATGTGGAAAGGAGAGTACGTAGTGTTGGTCAACGAGTTTCTCCATCGCTTCTCTTTTCAATGTAACTGTAGTAAGTTGACAGGACTCCTTCAGTGCTTGATTTGTGATTACTTCTTGGATGTAGTCACTTTTGATACGGACCTGAAGGGTTATTCTTCATCGCAGAAATACCAGTTATTCAACTTCGGACATTCTGTCTCTATGTACACGAATAATTTCTCGTAAGTTGCTATGAAAGGAGAGGGAGGGATGAGGGCTTGGTTATCTTTCTTTGGTGCTACACATATTTTTTACAGTTCGAAATTATTTCTAGAGGTTATTGGAAATTTGGAGTTCTTAATATAATAATATGAACCAGGTTTTAAACTACCATAATATACACTACATTCTAAATTGGGTACATAATCTTAAGTTCATTTTAATATTTCTATATCTATTGTATTTTTTTAGCATCATTCTAATCGAGATTGCCGGTTATACTTTTTATGACTGATACTAAACTATGTACAAGACCTCTTTTAGGCTGGATTGGCTATAGTGTTAGTGGGATCCTGTAACAAATTAGCAGTTTTATGGCTACGTTTCAGTCGTGATTTGGCAACGGGTCCGCGTTTCTTAGAAGTATAGATATGTATAGGCAAGTTGGCGAGAACAGTGTCTTGAGTGTAACGGGGTGCTGTTTTCTGTCGACTGGCCAGGGGGTTTTTGATGAAAACCTGTTGGTCTGGTGAGTAATCTATTTCAGATTCTCGACTTTTGTTTCTATTCTCAATTAAGTGAGTGCGGGTGGCAAGAGAGGAGTCATTGATTAAGTCATAGACTTTTTTCATCTGTTCCCTATGGGTTTGAGTATATTGTTGTAAAAGATGTTGCGTAACGTCGATGTCAAGACAGTCTCTGGGGTCAAAGTGTCCGGTAAGTAAGTCGAATGGTCGGCACTTAGTAAAGCTGTGAATCGAACTATTGTAGGCAATTATAGCGTATGGAACAAGATTGACTATCGGTTGATCTTTATGCTGTAATTTTAAGATCCTGAGGTGTTCTAGCAGTGTAGAGTGAAACCTTTCTATGTTGCCGTTAGCGTTGGGGGAATGAGCTAGAATTTTGTGGTGATTTATTTTATGAAGCCGGGTAAATTCAAGGAAAAATTGATTGGTGAATTCAGTTCCGTTGTCTGTAATAATCGTCAGTGGTACACCAAAGTGAGTACAAAATATCAACAGAGCTTGTAAAATGCTAACAGCTGTACCATCACGTAACTGATAAGCCTGACCATATTTTGTAAAGACATCTATGAAGGTAATGTACTTTTCACCCTGCACTGTGAATAAGTCCATGTGAACGATTTCAAAGGGTTTGGTGGCAGGTGGAACTAAATTAAATTGTGGTCTGACTGGGTTCCTATCATATTTACTTTGCCCACAAATTGTGCATTCGTTAATGTATTTAGTTATGTGGTCTTTCATTTTGGGCCAATAAAACTTATTTGATAACGCTAAGTAACACTCATTTATACCACGGTGGTTGGTTTTTCCCTCATGATAATGACGTATAATTTCTTGCTGGCGGAGATACTCTTTTACATTTTCTATTTCGAATTTAGTGAGAACAAGGTTCATAGAAGAACTTCTAAATTTATCCTGTAAAATAGGGATGACGGAATACATGGCGAGAGTGGGGTTAATTAACAAAGCAGTTTTAATTTTGGGTTTTACATATTCTTTTACAGCATTTATAACATCTGCTTCTAGGTTAGACCTTGAAACCTGTATACTAATACGAGTGTGGGTATCAAATGGTTTTGTCACTGTCGACTTCTTTTTAACGTCATTAACGATAGTAAGGTATATCTGTCGGTGAAATTTGTTGAGGGGCTCGTCTGTGATAGGGATTTCTAATATTTGATTTTCATTGCTGGTGTGTACGGTTTCGGTCGAAGAGTCAACTCGGGTACGCAAACATTCAGTCGGGTTTCCTAATAAGGAACTTATTTCGTCGGTCTTTTTAATTAAAGTATTAGTATCCTCATAATATAATTCTATTCGCGAGAGTGCGTCTGCATTCGCATTACTTTTGCCTTTCTTATACACAACTGTAAAATCGTATTCACTTAGTTTCAGCCTCCAACGTGTAAGACGGGAATTAGACTCCTTTAAGTTCATTATCCACTGTAACGGTTTATGATCACTTATAACCTTAAATTTTCTACCAAAAAGATACGGTCTAAAATACTTAGTTGCCCATACTATGGCGAGGAGTTCCTTCTCGATCGTGCTGTAATTTATCTCACTCTCATTGAGTGTGCGAGAGGCGTAACAGACGGGTTTATCCGAGCCTATTGGACCTTGCGATAGTATGGCTCCTATGGCTACGTTAGAAGCATCTGTTGTTAGATTGAACTCTTTAGAAAAATCTGGGTACTGTAAGATAGGATCGTTAGTTAGAAGTGTTTTACATTTTTCGAAACAGTTAACGTATTCAGTATCAAGAGTAATTTTTCTTCCTTTCTTGAGACATTGGGTCAAGGGCTTAGTAATACGAGCGAAGTCTGGAATGAATTTTCGGTAGTAACCGAGAAGTCCTAGAAACTGTTTAATTTCCTTTGGTGTTTTAGGAATAGGATATTTTTCTATTGCCGATATTTTATCTGGATTTGGCTTTACACCATCTTTGCTAATGAGATGACCGAGGTAAGCTGTTTCACGCTTAAGAAACTCAGACTTGTCCATCTGGATCTTAAAGTTGGACTCTCGAAGTCTCTGAAATACTTTCTCTAGGTTGATCATATGCTCTTGGAGTGAAGTGCTGAAAACGATTATATCATCTAGATATACTAAACATATATCGTTCTGTAGACCTCTGAGGACGTTGTCCATTACACGCTGGAAGGTGCTGGGCGAATTCTTCAACCCTACTGGCATTCTAAGGAACTCAAAATGGCCGTGCTCTACGTTAAAAGCGGTCTTAGAAATGTCCTGGGGATCCATTTCTACTTGGTAAAAGCCGTTCGTCAGATCTAGAGTAGTAAAGTACTGACACCTCCCTAGCTTGTCGAGGACGTCACTTATGTTGGGGATAGGGTATCTGTCATCTATCGTCTTCTCGTTGAGTTTACGAAAATCAACCACAAGACGCCATTTTTGTTTGCCGGATGAGTCTAATTTTTTGGGTACGACCCAAATTGGTGAACTCCATGCAGAGTCAGATGGTCTTATTATACCCTGTTCTAGCATTTTCGTAATCTGATCCCTAACCTCTTGTCGGTGAACAAATGGATACCTATAGTTTTTACTATACACAGGAACTTCATCCTTGGTCCTAATGCGATGTTTTATTTTGTTAGTGAACGTTAAAGGTTCGCCTTCAATATAAAATACGTCGGCGTAACGAGAGCAAAGGGTGGTAAGGTTAACCTTTTCCTCTTCGTTTAAATGTTCTAATCGCAACCGCGACACTACGTTTTGCGTGCGTGAATATAGCTGATCAGTGCGTATGCACTCGGTATTAAATAATTCCGCGTGTGCCGGCCGATCGAGAGAGAATATTATGTCGTTAGGTGTTGGGTTCTCGACTTCAATGTAACCGCGCTGATTAATAACGGTGGTAATACATTCATGTATAATGCAATTACATATTATTTGTTCTCCAATGAATACATCGCCGTCGGTTGTATTAATGGGTACGCGGATAGCTTTCGAAGTTCCGGCAGGTATAATATCTTCATATAAATTAACATTACGCGAGTTGTACATTTTAATAGGATTCGACGCTGAGTGTGTGAATAGCTGTCTCTCCTTCAGATCTATACGGGCTTCCCATTTACCTAACAAATCTAAACCTATAAGCCCGTCGAAATAGTCATGGAAACGGTACAAGAATAATTTTATATTATCTGGGTCATTAAATTCAGCAAAGCATGGTAATGTTATAGAATAATTATTTCTACTGGTTGCATGTACGTTTGTTACCTCAAACGGGTCGTAATTAAGGGGAAAATTACCAAAATACTTCGCAACAGCTTCGGGGTTAATAAAGGATTGGTTGGCACCGGTATCTATTAAAAATTTTAATGGAGGGTTATTTATCTGTATGTACGGAAGTTGCCTTTGTGTTTGTAGGTTTAATTCTATTCTGGTTTTTGTGTAATCCACCTGAAAATCCTGTTCTTCGCTATTGTCTCCTACCTGAGGCGTAACTTCGTTACGTAAAGGGTAGTCGTCAGATATATAATACGCGGTGTCATAAGCATAGTCAGGGGCATAGTTAGTAGTGTAGTAGGTATTGTCATTGTAAAAGTAGGTCGGTTCTTGGTAATAGTCATATGGGCGGTAATATGATTCGTCGTACGCAGCACATTCATTAACATTCATTTCGCGAGTTTTAAAATAATTACTTGGAGGAGGGTTCCCTGACCTTCCCCAATCATGGCCTGACGTCATAGGTGGAAGCGGTTTAGGAGTAAAACTCTGTACACCGCTCATAGGCTGGGGGTTCTGGCTTTGAGGTGGATTGTGGCGAGGTGGTAATCTAAATACATTACTGCGGGGATTATAGTTCGGGGGCGGTGCACCGAATACTCTTTGGGTGTGCGTGGGCATGCGGTTATGCTGTATAGCCTCGTTAAATTTAAATGGCTGAGGCGGAGGCCTCATGGGTTGGTGCCCTATTGGTACCGGCCAGTTGGATGTAGGAACATGGGGTCGCTGTGGGACTATGGATGGTGGATGATGGGGTACCTTGGGGGTCGCTATATTCTTTTGTGGTTCGTTACGTTGCTGTAAGTACAGTACGTTCAGCTCCTCCTGAACGTACTCGAGAGCCTTCTCGATAGTATCGGGGCGCATGCACCGTATACGTGACCCAAGGGGTTCTTTAAGGCCACGAACAAATGCCTGCATGGTAACCCTTTTATACAAGTCGCGTTTTGCAGTAACAGTAGTAGGTACGGTCTCGTGTAAAGTCACATAAGTCATAAGTGTACTAAATAGGGTCTGGCAGTGTTCATAGAAGTCTTGGGGAGATTTATTACCTTGAGTGGCTAAGGAGAGGTCATTGTATAAAGTTATTTCATCACGTTGGTCAGAAAAATTATTAATTAAAGTTTTACGAATACCTGCCCAACTGTCAGGAATTCCATTTGAATTTAAAGTACAAGCGGCAGTCCCTGTTATTTTATTAAGTATTCCGTTCAATACGCAACAATTAGAAAATTCGGAACCTTTTTCCGTACTTAGATACTTAGCAGCTAATTGATCGCATATACTTATAAACCTAGTTAGCACATTTGGATTTCCATCAAAATCCGGGACAAGGCGGAGTGCCTTAAAAATAGTGTCCGGGTCGTGTGCCATCGTATGTGACTCTAAGCACTCTTAACTAATATCTGATTGATTAAATAACTCTAAATCTATATTCCTATTACTATCGATATCCCAGTGAGTCTGACGGAATTCAGACCCCTGGGCCCTATCCGATCTAGGGTGGAAAATGTTGGAAAATTACAGGAGTAACGGGAAGCAACACGAGAACAATTCAAGTGCACTTACAGGGTTTTCATTTCTGGCCTTCTGGATGCTTCAATGTCTGGATGCTCTTCCGGTTGTCTGCAGCAGGTCCGTAGGTTCTGGATAACTCGACGACGGGGCTGGACAGCCTCCCAGGCGACTCACGACGTGGTTTCCGAATTGTGGGTCCCTAGCTATCGTGAACCGGCCCGCGAATTATCCTACCGACTGCGCCAATTACGTTTGCTGCGGCCGGAGGTTCCAGGAAAACCAAAATTACTTTAAAAAACTAATTTAATTAAAATAAATTACAATTTGAACTTATAATTAGCCTAAGCGATTCCTATCGATGTTGGATAAAGAATGCTTCCCTACTCGAATAGTAGTGTATTTATAGTATCAAGAGACGTCGCGATTGATGAATTACATAATTAGGACAAATATGTTTAGATCAAAAACTAGTGTGGCGGCATCAGCATTCTTCGAGATCTGCGTCAATGTTGAACTGCAAAAGTAGACCAAATACGTTGCTGAATTGCATATTAGTGTTCTACAAACTATATCGACGGTGTCAGCGCTCTTCGTTAGGGTTCCGCTACGTGATACGTAATTTGCTTTATGCATTAAGCTCGCCATTTGTACCTTGTACATTTGTATGTGGTTCAATAAAGATAAATAAATAAAAAATAAATAATATTAGTTAATGTTTTTACTACTAATTGAATTACGATAGCTCGATTTATCCCTCAGGCAAAATTGTATTAAATCGCCAGAATTATCTCAAGATTGAAAAATTTCGTCAACTTTTCAGGAGCGTGTTAGAATTTCAAATTTGTTTTATGGTCTTTCCGTTAAAACGGTCCGACACCGCAGAGCTTTTTCTGAACTATCACTATGGCGGCCCTAATAAAGGATCTAAAGTTTTAAGAGCGCGTTTGGTAAAAATACGGTGTCGCAAAAGTTTTCTTTATTAGTTTCCCCCTTTAATCCGGCCAGGCGTGTCCCAATGTCTTTATGGCGAATTTTCAATCTGAGTCTGGGCGGAAGCCAATAAGAAATCAACTATTTGTTCCCTGATTCCCGTGCATCGGTTCGAGGGGGACTCGCTTCTTTACGACTTCTTTTACGATTGGAGGTGCATTCGGAATTAGTCCCCGCTACCGGAGAGCCTTTTCGTGTCTGAGAAGATGAATGGTAAAAGGATTACAATGACTAACAGACTGAATTCTTTCTTCACCTATTTTATATCGGTTAACCCACTCTCAGCCACCTTAGACGTAACTAATATGATTTTTGCGTATATTTGCAGTGAAGCAGAACGTTAACTTAACATATTATTAAAAGCTTTTATTTAACTTCAGTCGTATGTATCTATGTCCTGGAATCTTGCAATCAATATTTCACCCACTTCCACTGAAGCTATCGAGCTGAAATTTGGCACACATATTTGGTTCCGATGACAATGCACGAAAATAAAACAAAAAGTTATAAAAAGATTTAAAAAAAAAAAAAATCATTTATTAGTTAAACGAATATATTTCATAGTTCTTTTTTGTACTGAATTTTTTTATTTTAAAAATAGCTTTTTATAATTTAAATTTGGCACAGTGAAATATTGATTGCAAGAGTCCAGGACATACTTACATACATTAATAATGGATACATACGAGTGAAGTTATTATATAAAAGCTTTTAAAATGGTCGTAGGCCAGATAGCTGATGAGGATGCTACGACAAGGTGAAGAAAGACCTGATCTAATAATGAAAAAGTCTGCTCTAAATACCCGTAAAACAGAGGCAGTTAACTGGATGGACCCATAAGCCGGGTCTGTTGGAGCTGCATTGATATACCCTATGATTAGGGGAAGCGGTCAAGCATGTCCATTTGGACACAAAATATAATAGTAAAAAGATTAAAATATTCATATTTAACAGTTTATAAATAGAAATGTTGTAACATTGAGCATCGTGAATCGTAAAGTAAATATAACTATCAATGAAAAGAAAAAACTTAAACAGCGATATTCAAACTTGTGACCGCAATCATCCGAATAAAGTAATTGACTTTTAAATCACTGAAGTTTCCCCTACGTTCAAGACCGTCTACTCGATCTATTTTTGTTTTCGTTGGGATCTTTAATATGACACGAAAGTTGGTATTTATAAGAACAATTTGAAAAGTTGGATTACCCATTTTTGAACTCACGTAGTGTAACGGTACGCCTCAAACGCTTGTTAAGTTTAGTTAATAAAGCGATGTTAATAAGCAGTGAAGAGCAGAATTCAGGTAATATGTCAGTTTCACGGCAGTCGCTTTATGAAACAGTAGCTTCGTATTACGAAGTGCCTACCGCCACTTGCCTCCCACTCTTATTAATATCAACTGCTTTTCATTAACACTCCCAGTCGGCATTCTAATTATTCTGTATAAGTTCGAATACTGTAAAATAATTTTATGGATAAAAAATTTCTCTTCTCTCGGAGCTACTACTTTTTTACTTAAACGTCATCTTTATCGAGTAGAAAGAGTCAAAAACTTAGTTCATCATCACCATCACAACCCTTTATTTGACCCACTCTTGGGCACGGGTCTCCTCTCAGAATGGGAAAATCCAGTTAATTCGAGTTTAATCATTTGATTAATTTATCTATTTAATACTTTCCCCGCTAATTTTAATCCACTCTTCAAAGATTATATTGTGGCCTCCTTAATAATAATCCTTACTAACGTACTCGTACTTAATTTAACTGATTTGCAGTAAGGAATTCGTATAATAATTAAGCTAGATTAAATTTATACACTTTAAAGTGACAGTTTCCTTAATAAAGTTCTAATATAGTTGATAATATGAATCCGTAAAACGACGCGTCTCGTGGCAGCGGGGTGGAGACTGGAGTCTTCGTTAATACTTTATTACGGCTCGTATGAGATTACTCGGTTTCTCCTTTACGACACTCTTTTAATAGCTACTAAGTTTCATTGACCTGAGCGAAATAAGTCCATCTAAGACTTAAGACTTGTCTCACAACAATATGTACGCGAGCTTTGAATTTCGAGTGAATTCAATTTTTGCTAACCTCATCCATCCATCCATACATTAGTCTTTAGAAGTCCACAGCTGGACATAGGCCTCCCTTAATAGGTGCAACTGCTCCCGATCCTGTGCCTTCTGAAACCTGCAAACCTCAATTTTAGTATTTATGAGGGTTAATTAAATTTTAAGCTCCGTTCAATTTCATTGTTCCTATATAAAATAACCTTAATACTCGTACTTTATATTTTATTAGACTTTAATTAAACAGTCTAGTAAAGCTGGTTCGCGGAATAGAAAATATTTTTAGAAACCAAAATTGCAACCAAAGACGTTAATTTTACTTTCTTTACACAATCGATGATTATCATTTGATGATTTAATTTTTTTAAGGTAAATAAATATTCCCATTGGTATTAAAGATTAGTTATTCGTTACTAGTAACAAACATGCGGTGAAACAAATTTCTGAGGGTGAGGCTTGCAACTTTGCTAGAAATTGCATTTGATGGAAATGGCAGAGCTTAGAAAATTATAGCGCTTTTATTACGGCTACTTTGGATAAAGTTTTGCAGTTTTGCAGTTCAGGGTTTACCAAAGTTGCCTCAATCCAACTAAACTGTTGGATTGAGGCAACTTTGGTAAACCCTTTCATGTTTTAGTAACACATAATAAAACACAAACAATTGAAGGCATTGAGTACAAAACATGTGCTTGTGTTAAAACTTTGCTTAAACTTTTGTCTACTAACTCAGGATCTACGGTTCGCTAGTAAAGTTCGGGTCACTGATCAAAGTATGGTCCTGTTAACAGACGATATATGGTATTAGGAAACAAATTTAAAAAATATTAATATTACTTAGGGCTGATTTTTCAATCATCGAATAAATCCACGAATAACTAACTAGCGAATAACTTATCTGACTGTTTTATCGGACGAATAAAATTTTTGCATTTTTCAATGGCAAGAAATCAAGCGAATAGTTATCTGTGGTTTTTAGTCGCCAACTTCACAACAGTCCTGTCCGAGCGAGAGATACGCATATGTTTCTAGGTGTGTTAGAAGAAGACAGAATTTTTTTTGACCTGCGCTTATTTGACATTCTCTATTTACGATCATTCATTTCTCGTTTCGCCCTTGTTGTTTTTTGTTAGTTGTTCGGTTTTAATAGTGACTGAGTAAGTTGTTAATTTTGGAATCAAAGAAGAGAGAACGTGCTTTAAATTGATCAACACTGATGAACGTCATTAATAGTATCGAAAATATCCATAATTTTGTAAAATATGTATTAAAAACACTATTTTTTTTTAATTTATTTAAATTGGGAAACAAAAATTTTTAATTACAAATACATAAGTAGTAAAATATATAAATAACATATATCAGTAAAGTTTCTACTAATAACTAATACATAATAGGTAGTGTTTTACTATTGTTTGAAGCATTATAATCGCTATGTAAAAGAAAAAAAAAGAAAAAAATATATTGAAGGAACTACTAATTAATAAAATATTACAAAGAAAAAAAGAAATAAAAAATTACTAAATATTCAAACCTTTTAGCGCCTGTTTAAGTTCCCGCTTATATTCTCCTATTGGGCAGTATCTATGGAATAGACGTTTATCTAGCCGTCAAAGCGGCAGATAGATTTATTCCTTGGTTAGGAGCGTTATTCGACGAACAAAGCTTATCTGACGATTGAAAAATGCAATATTTTGCTATCTGTCGAATAAACAGATAGATAGTGTATCTGTCTGTTTATCTGAGGATTGAAAAATCGGCCCTTAGTTAATAATTACATAAGTAGATTAAGTAATCTATATATATAAAAGGAGAAGCTGACTGACTGACTGACTGACTGACTGACATATCAATGCAGGGCCTAAACTATAAACTTGAAATTTTGCACAGGGGTTCCTTTTATAACGTAGGGGAACACTAAGAAAGGATTTTAGAAATTTCACCCCCTAAGGGGGTAAAACGGGGGTGCAAAGTTAGTATGAAACTTTGCCGTATTGGAAGTTAGTGAATGTCTAATTCCACGCGAGCGAAGCTGCGGGCGTCGACTAGTCTACGTATATAAATATTAACTTAACCACGTTACTGTTGTTACTAAATCTGTATCTGTAGCTTTATATCTGTTGTGTTTTATAACCATTGCAACTTTACGGCTGTGTAGAGATACCACTTTGATTAATTTAAGACATAAAGTGAATCTGGAATTTTAGGTCCTGTCTCTTGGGCATCATAAAAGAAATGGTAGGAAGAGGAGTCGTCTACGAGTTTAGGGGTGGTCACGCAATACACTTGGGTATTAGGTTACAGGAATATCTCGATAATTGTTTTAATCGATTAATTATACTGCAAAAAGTTTGGGTTTTAAATATACCCATAAATGGTAAATAGTAAGTGCCTGTCATTTTGAACCAATTGAGTTTAATTAAGCCTTAGACTTCAAGAGAGTCAGAACATTCGACACTAGGTTGGCCGATAGCTACTCCGTCCTATAAACCGCTTTGTAGCAGCGTGGAGTAAGCTCTAGACCTCCCTCAGATATGGCTGCGGTAGAAACCCGTGCACAACAGTGCGACGCTTACGGGTAGGAGCTAAGCTAATCTAAAGCCATTAAGTTAACATTATAGCTCCATATTATATGGTAGGTGTGAAAACGTGGATCTAGTTGTCGTTGTTTAATACACGTCGACACGTGTCGCGATGAGTCGGTAACTCTTCGACTGCCGAGCGTTAAGCGCGCGTGACTCAAATCTCATATTACACCAAAGCGCGTTAATTTACTTCCACAACGCTACTCCCTACTACTTAGTTAGTAAGTTGATTAGAAATCAACCCTCAAATACAATAACTGAGTTCTGCACCTATATTTTCAGGGTTCAAGCTAAATTTTGCTATTTTAGCAATAACTGCCACCTACGTTACCGCGCTAATACTATTTTCTCCCCTCGCTAGAACAACTAAGTCGTGACTGAAATATTACCGCATAGGTTAGCGAATTAATTTACTGTACGTTAGAGTGTAAAGTGGTACACTTTAGATAGTGAAAACTGGTGCTTTGAATAATAATGTTGAACAAAATGTAATGTCGTTGAAATACATTCATATTGTAAAATTATATAGCTTCAAATAGTTCAGAATTAACTTGAAACAACTTATACCTGTATGTGCAATGTTCGATTCACAAAATTAGTTACCACGCTTCATGTTCATATTGTACCTGCCAAAGTTGGAATCAAACTGCTCAAACTTTCTGAACGCTTCCTTTGTGCACTCGAACCTAAGCTGTGGAGACCAAAGCCCGCTTCTATTTTTCAGTTACTCAAACTACCTTCAAGCTCACGTTTTCAATCCAATTGACCAATTGTTTTAACATAACTTACAATCTTCCCAAAAAATATATTTTAGGTACCCTAGATACCAGGGTAGTGGTACGTAGCATAGGACTCCTGGTCCTGGTGGTTAAGTCGTCCTGAATACTGAAACGCGGGTCCCAGGTTCACTCCAGTGCGGATAATGAACGAGTGTGGGGAGGTTTTAGGCGAGTAACATCAGATAAGGCTTGACAACAATATTGTGAGAAAAACAACTGAGACTGAAGGATCCACGTGCCTTCCGAAACCATAGTACGAGTAGGAACCTATATACGAGTATCTACGAAATAACATGTCATGACATCATCATATACCTTTGTATTTCCCCGAAAGGATAGTCAGGTGTATACCCAGTTTTCACCAGTTATGTTAAGGTCCCATGTAATAGGTGATGGGCCATATGCACTGCTACCGGGCATTTCAAATTAGAAAATCTCAATATTTGTGATAAATTAAATAACGTTCCCATTGGTCATTGTCATTGGATTAGTATTTTTATTAGAACCATCCAATACTAACTGGACCAACCAACCAGTTAGTGTTAGATGGTTTTATACTAACTGGAGACCTAGATATTGTACTCGCATCTAAAATCATCCAACTGCCGGCATAACATCAATTGGTTGATAATCAATGCCATAATTAATTAGAGCTTCATCAAACTAAATGCTTTGTTTAGAACAACTGAGTAAAACAACTGAAGATTACGATTGGACGATTGTTGTAGTACCTAAATAGTGGAAAATATTTAATTTTAACATTGGCGTGTTATTGTTAGGGACTGGCGATAACGGCACGGAACAAACACCCGCGGGGCGCGTTCTGAATTAATCCAATCCACTGGAGTAGGTAGGTATTACAGGAAGCTAATGGGCCAAAGTTTCCATGTAAGCCAATTGTGTGCCGTTAATCTAATCGTTGCCGTGTTCCACGATATTTTTATATCGGTCCCACCGTAACAATTGCCAAATGAAAAATACGCGGATTTCCTGTCGACTGTAATCGCCGTGTAATCCATCAACTCAAACGATGGTGAACAATTTGCTTACGAAACGTTTCGACCCAAGCCCTATTGGCTATTGTCACGACTACCCACCCTACGTCGACATGTCTCCGTGCTTTGATGTGACAGATATAAAACCAATCAACCGAAAGTGAAATAACAGAACCTTTCATTCACTCGTCTTATAGAAATCAGAAACCAAATCTAGAACATAAACATTACGTTACATGAAATACAATGGTATTAAATAAAATACCTTTGTTTTACCAGGTACTGAGATATCCGGTCGTGATATAAAAATTGTTTGGTTAAACTATCCTTGACCAAAATAATTTTGCTCGATAGGATCTTTGAAACGTGCGCTGGTTATTATAACTTTCTTGCTTGGCTCCAGCTGCGAGGGTCCCTCGACCCCTCAGAGGCCCCCACCCCTCCTCACCTGACCGCTGCGACCGAACTCATGCGATAAAACAATTACCTCAGCGAGTCCTATTTGGTCACATCAATTCACAAGGCGGAAAAGGGAACTCTTTAGGACCACGTTCTGGATTACAGTTCTAACTTAGGTCTACTGACTAATGGGTTAATTGAATTAATTAAAACATTATAATTGTAATTTTACTTTCTTACATAATTTACATTTTCATACACGTGGGAAAGCTTATACGAGTATTTGTACTTGTAAGATACCAGACTGTTAACGCCTTTTTTACTGCGAAGCTATAAAATAGATAATATTAAAGTAAATTGTAAAATGAAAGCATTTTATTTTAAGAACAGGCTTTTGTTTGAATGCACTAAAACGATGAAAATAAATCATAAGATAAAACTTAGCCATCATTTTGTTTTATTTTACGATACAAAAGCGTTGCGATACAAAAGCGTTGCGTTTACTTCTAATTTCGTTTACTAGATAGATGTCATAGATAAATAGATTTAAAGTATTATAAAATGTATACCTATAGTTTCGAATAAGAAGTACTATTTTTTTTTAACTTCTCGTACCGACGACCGTTAACAAAGTAACCTAAACCTATAATTTCCTGTACCTAACCCTACTTTTGACAGGTGATGTATAAAAAACAAACAAATTACAAGCATTATTATCAGATCCATTGCTTTCGAGTACGTTGTCGTGTTACCGCCGAAGCGATCGCGTGACGCGCTAGGCCATAGGATCTTGATATACCTCGGCCCTCACTAATTATAGTTTCACCAACAAACTCTACCATTTTGATAGCGGGAATCTAGCCGACTATACACAATGGATTACGGACTAAAGTCATAAAAGCCAGCCTTGTGGTCTTAACGATTTTGTGGTATTAGCGTTCATGACATCATCATCTCCATTGGCTGGAACTCATTATTAGCTAACTGCATTGCACGTTTCTCTCCTTACCACTGAAAAGACTGGAGAGAACTCTACCTAGTTTGGTTCAACAGTCATTCTCAAAATTCCTCTGATAGTCCGACTGAACTTCTGTGTTATTTGAAAATGATATCTTTCTTGCAAATATATACATTTAATACTTGTGTTTTGTTCATGGGTTTAATTTTTATTCAATGGAACGGTTATACATATAATAATGGTATAATAAATTTATTGGAGTCAGGATCTCCAAAACTACAGATTTCCACGATTCTTCAGATAACTCTTTAGGTTCTTACAAAATATATAAACTAATATATAAACACCACATATCCGAATTTTAATTACAAATGATTAATAAATAGACAACTATATTTCCACTTGAAATGTAAGTAGGTAGGTACGTACGTAATGTACCTACGTTTTATAAGCAAAGACCACTCTTCAACCCACGTAGGTCAGCTGCATAATAAAGACAAAAATAAGTTTTCTTAATTATATGTACCTTTCCGCCCTAAACAAATCCTTTGTTTTGGGCGCTATCACAATAAGTGATTTAACGAATTAGTCTTGTTAGCTTTACTTCGGGTAATAATCTAGATCATATGATACCTTACTTATAAATGACAAGAACGCGGTGTTCACAGAACTGGAAATTCGCAGTAGTCCGTCTATACGAAAGATTGAATGATGAAAAATGCATAGCCGCTGAATACGTGATTCTGTCAGAAGTGTCACTGAAAGCCAGAGCTACAACGGTGAGACTTGAAATATGTAGGTCGTTTATGGTGTCAGTTCTCACGCGCATATATGTATAGAGAAGCCACTTTCACTGTATTATAATCTACAACAAAAACAACATGTTCGTTATTCTTGATATTTTGTACATTTGTGTGTGTTCTTGAGTTTATCGTACAAAATATAATGCCACGAGGATTACGTAGGCCTCAGAACAGGAACAAGCCATGTAGATGTGTCTGTAATTTTCATTTTACTAACACCAGTTTAGTATTGGACATTATTTTAATTTGTCACGCCGAATAAAACAATTTATTCACGATTCAACCTTTTTATTTCGGTTTTCTATTTCGGATTCAAAATAGGAAGTGTCAAATGGATACTTATAGCCACCTGAAGGTCTTCGATATGGCTTAACGATTGTTACATTTGAAAACAACAGGGATCGACGGCTTATTGTGCTCTCCGAAGCACGGGGGCGCTCATGAAATTTTGCCACTAAAATTAATTTATCAAAACTCCGACCATGCCTCACGTTCCTAAACTCAGTCTATCACCCACAATAGACGCGAGCCGTAAGGCTATGAGCGCTTCAGAGATTAGTTATTTCTTTTATTGATATATCCCAGTTAATAAACTTGTTGTCATCACAGTATCAATATAATCAAAGATGCTACGTCACAGATTTTATTCTCATAAAAACAAAAAATACTTAGATTTCATGTTCAATTTATTTGGTTTCTGTAAAGAATGCCTGCAAGCGTATTCTGTGCTCATTGCCGTTTTATTGAGTCTGGATTAATTATTATATCTTAAACATAATACTGTCTGCGAGGTATAACATCGGACATACTTGTATCGTACCATAATAGGTTTCATTACGAAAGATAAGAGGCGCAATAAAATAAAATAGCCATAAAATGCAAAGTCAAATCAAATTCGAAGCATGAAGAGCACATAAAATAGCTTGATTTTTATCGAGTCCTTGAAATCGAGGCAATATTCCTTGCGACATAAAAGCTGTTTATTCAAAAGCTTTATTTGTTGTGAAAGTTTGCAAGTTTGAGATAATTTGATTCATGTTTTATACAGTAAAATCAATTTCTTTATTTATTGTTTGTCTTTAGTAAGAAGAAATTATATCAGTGAGATCCTACTAATATTATAAAGGGGAAATCACTAATAAGAAATCACTAATAACCCATTGATCCGATGATTGGTCTGCTGAATGACCAACTAGTGAGCCTAACCTTTCTCGATCGTTTATAAATCTAATAACCCATTGATCCGATGATTGGTCTGCTGAATGACCAACTAGTGAGCCTAACCTTTCTCGATCGTTTATAAATCTAATAACCCATTGATCCGATGATTGGTCTGCTGAATGACCAACTAGTGAGCCTAACCTTTCTCGATCGTTTATAAACTATTATATTTATAATAAACTCTCAAAGACAAATGATTTTTTTCGCTATGAGGTGATTGGACACGCTTAGCGAAATAATAATATGTATTAATAATAGAAATATCGTATTTGATAAATTAAATATTTTCATCTTTTAAAACGTATTCATCAGGCACATATATTATGTGACCCTGAAATAACATAATACAGAATGCGACGAAGTAATTTATCAAGAATTTCGAACATTTTTGATACACACCTAAAATAGAAAATTAGATATACCACACATACAATGAATCAAGCCTGTTTTCCCTGTGGTATCCAAGTCTGAATAATACGGCATCCCCCGTTCAATTCCGGTTCAATGCCCTCAAGCCAAAGACACAAAAATGCATTGCAGAACCTAAAATAATAATATTATTATTACACCTAAGTGCCCTTGCCTGCAGTCCTGAACAAAACATAAACTTTGAAGAAAATACGAATTGTTGCCACAGTGCAACGTCTGTGTAATGAGTAGTGGTCACTAATGGGCACACACATGGGGGCCATATTCATAATAGGTTTTACATTAAGCCTATTTGTTCCATATAGAGCACCACCGACCGCCACGGTACCTGGTACCATTTCTACCGTGTAATAATTGTCTTTAAAACAGCTGTGGTCCGGTTGTAAAGGTGTGGTTTCCAGTTAGCAACACATTTGTGTTTGACTTGGAACGAGACGCTTACTAACAATTAATAACTGGACTATTACTAACACCAACTAACAGGACTAACTATCACTAACTGTCCCCTGTCCTCATACCCACTAACGAACTGACCAACTAATGTTCTAATTAACCCTCTCAGTTAAATAAGAGTAATTTGTACGGTACTTACTGGTAACGGTTGACACACTGTGTCCTTTAGTAGAATAGGTATTATAGTTATCATAATTCCAATGAAGTCAGATATAGTATGAAAATTTATAAAAATAACACGTTTATTCATTTTGTTTATTTCTCATCCTCCTTATTTGCTATTTAAATTCATTTTCCAGGGAACAAAACTAAGCACTCCAATTTTGTTTCTGAAACACATTCCTTTGTTGCCCATCTTATTTAAAAGCATACAAAGTCAGTGACACGAACCAACGTATGCAAATTGGCGATACAATGTTGCGTGACGTTTCCCTCCGCGACGTCTACCGAGCAATAGCAGCCAGTGTTCCCCCACCTGCCCAATTCCCTGCAGTCAACGTCCCATTCTCTATTCAAAGTTCATTTGCTACGAAACATTGCTATAAAGCTCCACTCAAAGGCATGTCGATGGCATCATTGTTGACACGAACCAAGCTCGGACGTTGTCAATATCTTTATGCAGAAACACTTCTCACAGGAAGCGTATAAACTGAAAATAAATGCAGTGGAGCTTTTATTGTGGGCACCTATCGTCTCTATATCGCTGAAATATTGAAAACCAAATTCGTACAACAGATTTGTTCGAAGTACAATATGAATGTAATTGCTAATTCCTAAACATAAGGTGAGATTATACATGAGATCTCATATTTATTTCACAGGATAGGACGCTAGTTTAGGATGAAAACTATTAATTCCAACTAGATATAGAATATTTTGTATTTCAACATCATAGGCTTATGTTCACCGCTGGACGCCGCTCCGGACCGCTCCTAAACGACGTCACTCCGACCGGTCCTGTGCCTTCTGAATTTAGCTGCCTTCAGGTCGTATCATCTGAAAAGTAGGGAACTAATGCCGTTTAATGGCGGTTGTTTAGATAATTAATTTTAAGTAAATAAATTATTCTTGTATAAAAAAAATAAAATTCTTTGCATTTGCAGTGAATTTTTACACGAGGTTTAAACAACCAGCACATTATTTACTATCCCATTATAAACAGCTAATATAATTTATACCTACTCAAAGTCATCCACACAAAAAGTTTACTGCATATGAATAACTTTAAATAATAACAGATTAAATGCTCACGTGCTAACCGTATATTTGTATCTTTTATATCCATCCCGGACAGAAGTAATAAGAAACATATGACAAAAGTATTATTTTTGCAACATTATTTCTACAAAAGACCGAAAACTACTTGAAGATAAATTTTTCCGACTGCTGCGTAGAAGCTACAAAGAACTCCAAATCTTATAAAGTTATTGAAGTTCCTTTTAAATTCTCTTTCATGTGAAAGCAGATTAAATAAAACGAATTAAACATATCCATGCCTGAGTTGAGAACAGGCTCCTACATTTTAATTTATTCTTATAAAGATTTGCGTAGAGCGACGGCTGGCTTTGCGAAAAATGTATTCTAGTTTTGCGGAGCACTCCTGACGTGGAGCAAATAGGTGAACACACTGAATCGTCTTCCGCGCGAGCTGGTCTTACGCTATGTGTCAAGTGAGACATTTGCTTTTTTAAAATTCACGCGCGCCTAACATTCACAAAGCTTTTCGTGTCTTCTACGTTGCATTCACATTTTATTATTCGTAGCAGATGTTGATCGATAAAATGCTACATTCATATTCATTCACCTGATCAACTCAGACTGTTTTCCGCCGTGTTTTCAATATTCTTACGGTTCATGTTTTCACTGTCTATGTTTTAACATAGACAGGAGGAGGAGGAAGTAGAGCTCCGTAATTCTTCTCTTATCACATTATGAGAAACACTTACCCATGATTCGTCCAACACAATGTTAAGTAAATTCATTTAAAGATGCCTTTCAAAGTCTTAAACCAAGTATGGTTTATAGTCTCACGTATCGTTTACAATGTATAGAGAATTCCTTGCTATTAGGACGATACTCGTTCGACAAGAATGGTTATAAAAATGGTCGACGTCTGGTGCGTGACTCAATCCCGCGTGTCGCCCTTGCGGGACCTGCAGACACCCGAAACTAAACTAAAGAACGAGACACGCGACAAACGTGTCCCATCCTGATCCTAAATAATAGATAAGGCACAAAATTACGCCTGCCAATTCGACGGAGTTTGAGGATACGATCGAGTTTCGGTCCAAAGTTGTTCTTCAAATTAAGGAATGATTCAGAAATTTTCATGGCATTGATAGTTATTGTCTGAATGGACTGACATTTCTTGAGAGCTTCCGTGCTTTGGAATTTCCTATTTTCGTACCAGTAGCTAACTGTCAGTAGGCCTCCGTTATGGCGGCCTAAATACTTTCGACGGTCGAATTGACCGCGAACCTCCAGCGCAGCTCAGCTCCACCAATCTGCAATGGACTGGTGGAGTACGCTATAGGCTTTCCTAGTTGTGAGAGGAGAATACATCCCAGTGGGACGGAACAGGTTAAACAATGATAACACTCGTTTGCGTCTAATAGGAATTTTCAAATATTAAAGTGGGACTTAAATGGTTGGTGTAGCAGTCGAAAAGCAGCTGCTAAGCTAGGCTAGAAGCCCTGGGATTGATCCCCGAGTCAGGTCAAACACTATCGGGTCTTTCTTTCTTGAAATGCCTGGTAGCAGCACGGATTCTGGATTTGTGCCTGGTATAGGCCCATAACCTATTACGTGGGACCTTAACATAAAACTGGTGAAAAGTGAGAGTACCACAACTACCCCTTTGGAGTACAGGCATGATTTTATGATCCTTAAAATAATAGTAGGTTAAGGACATATGTACCTTAGATAAATTTAAATTCATATCAACAAATATAAAAAAAAAACTGGTGAAAAGTGAGAGTACCACAACTACCCCTTTGGAGTACAGGCATGATTTTATGATCCTTAAAATAATAGTAGGTTAAGGACATATGTACCTTAGATAAATTTAAATTCATATCAACAAATATAAAAAAATCTCTGGAAAAAATCTCATTGAAATCTGTTCTTGACTCCTATGCGAACTTCTTATACGAGTATGTAGGTATTTTGACTGACCTTTTAGAGGACCCTTTGATCACTATGATCAAATAAAGTCCTTCGTCTATTTTTGTCATAACAAAATTTTTATTTCACACATGATTAACCTCATGTTAACCGAATAATCTGTACTGTATTGTACTTAATTCTATATCTATGTTTATATATATGTATATTAAATCATTATTTTTAGACGACATTCCTATTTGCTTCTACCTTTTAACTAAACATTATTTTCCGTCTTTTCAGATCATGTTCGAGAGTTTTCTTGCGGCACTCTCTACTATAGGACTTTCTTCGTGGATTCAAAGCGTGATGCCTTATACGTTGGCGCAATGTAAGTAAATCGATTTATATACCAAGTTTTAGACCTTACTTAGCGCTGCCAACCATACCTACCAATCATTATGTTAGAAGGCGTTCAAATTAGAGTGGCCAGTATGGATTCTAACATTTCTAACTAATCGATTTTAAACCACCCCTGCTTCCTTCAAAAGCTGTCAACATTGGACTTAGCTACGAGAACGAGCGCTTCAAGAAGAGTGTAAATGGCATCCTTCAAAAC
This sequence comes from Carterocephalus palaemon, assembly GCA_944567765.1. Classification (NCBI taxonomy): domain Eukaryota; kingdom Metazoa; phylum Arthropoda; class Insecta; order Lepidoptera; family Hesperiidae; genus Carterocephalus; species Carterocephalus palaemon. The sequence goes on along the minus strand of OX155651.1, from coordinate 7,155,775 downwards.
CGACAACGCACATTAGCCCCTGATGTTGCAGGTGTCCATAGGCGACGGTGACCACTTACCATCAGGTGGCCCGTACGCCTGTTTGTCCACTATGCATACACACAATATTGCTATAAAATCCTGTTAATAAAATAATAGCTCATCCTTTGCTTTATATTAATCAGTTTAGAATAGCATTATGTCTCTTTAAGTAGTTTGTAGTTACCTAGACTTTCGTTAAGCGTGTGTAATCACCTCTTCGAAATAAATTATTTGAATTTTGAATTTTGAATTTTGAAAACTTTACATAAGTAGCTATAGGTTATAAGTAAATGTTTGGTTATTCAATAGAGAAAATGTTACGTGTATTTTCCGTAAAGGAATCGTCTGCAATAATAATCTTCGAAGAAAGCTGTTTCAAATTATATGATGCGTATATAGGTCAATCGTACGCGTCACGGCAACACCGTTCCCACCAATAACCTCACTATCTCATTTCCAGACGATCTTTGATAGAGTCTTTATAGGCCCGACCACGCAATATCGGCACTTTGTGTTGGATTATTTTTTTCCCGAGTGTCTTATTGAAATATCACACTAGTTTAATATTACCTAGTCGTCATTCTAATGCGCATAACGTCTGGTAAATCTAGTATGCGGTATAACAAAAGCAAGATTTTAGTCTAAATAATAAGATATAAGAAATGTGAACTAAGATATGAATTATCATAATATATGTCGATTAACCCTTGTTGTATTACATTTTTCTATTCTCATTCTATTTTACCTATATTATTCTTGGGCACCTATTATTTCTATATAGAACTTTTTTTAATAATAATTGTCACAAGAGAAACATCGATCAACATAATAAATTAAAAATCACACCAATGTATAATAAAATAATAAGAGGTTTAATCAATTCATAGCAATGCGAATCTTACCTATAAATAAAAGTTCGTAAAATACGAGTATGTTATGATTTTTTTACAGAAAACAATTTATTTAACACATTACTTCGTTTCAGGGATCGACTCTATCGACTTAACATGAACAATATCAGCGCATCACATTGCGAAGTAAGTTTCGGAACATTACAATGTATTTTATTTTGTTATTGTTATTTTTTTCGACAGCATAAAGAATTATTTTTTTTCTGGATCAGTGAAAGAGTTAACTAGCAACTACCAAGAGTGACTCTGAGCTATGGAGAGAGCTATGCTCGGTATTTCGCTTCGCGATCGAATCAGAAATGACGAAATCCGTATTTTAACAAGGCTCACTGACAGTTCTCAGAGTTAGCAAGCTGTGGTAATGGGCTGGCCACGTGGTCTGAAGCCGGCGGGGAAGAAAAGTTCTCGAATGGAGACCAAGGCTTGGAAAAAGGAGCACAGGTTGCCCTTCAACTAGGTGGACAGATGACCTGAAGAAAACAGCGGGAAACCGTTGGATTCAGAAGGCACAGGATTGGTGTCATTTAGGCGAGGCCTACCCAACCTGAACCTCGAAAGGATGATGGTTGTGGGTGAATTTAGCAATAGTGTTAATTATCTGTTCTAACTGGATGTCTAGTGAAAATTCCACCTAATATGTGTTTTATTTGTGTATACACACAACTCTATAAACTCTAAAACATGGAAACGTGGGTTAAAACTTAGAATGATCCTAGCCAAGAGTTCCAATCAAGTGTGTGATGTGAAGAAAAACAACAAGAAACTCGAGGGTACCTACTCCATAATGTTCTCGAAGGTATATGAATTCAATATAAAATAGTCTGGTTGGGGATGACAATCCCCAACCAGACTATAGTTTTTCTAAGTGAAGATGGGGATGTATGAAAATACAAGCTATCACATGCAGAACTACTGACAACATCTAATAGAATTTAGTAAGTAATAATAGATTTTAACATGAAATCTTTCGACTGGTGGTTTTGATAACCATAACTTATTTGTTTGCAGAGGGATTCCATAAATCTGGAGCCGAGCAACGTGGCGCAATGCGTTTCCAAAGGAAAGTCAGAGGTTAGTCTGTCTGCCATTTTACCGCGTTCTCAGTGTTATATTTTGCATGAGTTATATTTTAAAAACTTTATTAGGTAAAGATTCCGATGCAATAAATAGAAACATAAAATGTTTTATTTATTTATTTATTTTTATTTTAATATTTATGTACACACAATTACATGAAATAGAAATGAACAAAACAAAAGAAAGAAACAGGTGTACAAAGGAACTGCTTATTTCACAAGGAAATATCTTCCAGCAGTCCTGCGGTTGGAGAGTTGTTACGTGATGGTACAGTAGGTGTACACAACTACCTATACATAATATCTATATTACTAAGACATACTTAAATATACGTACTAATATTTAAAAAAATATATTTTAAAAATATACATATTTATTTATTAAATATATATATATAAATATATAAATATAAATAAATATATATAATTATATATATAAATATACTAATAGATATTTTATATCTAATAAACAATATAAAAAGGATAGATTATTTATTATAAGTTACGGACAAGTAATGGTCGATGACTCGTTTCTTAAAAGTGCCTACAGTTCTTTTGTTTTAAAACATAAAATCATTGGTTTTAAATTTACTACATAAAATAAATTTACGAAATAAAATTTAAAAACCTTTTATGTAATTTAGGCGAATATTAATACTTTGCATGTCGTATTTTGGCTAATAATATATAATAAAATGGAACTGTTCTATACACTAACACATTAGAGTGCACCAAACCACATGTCACGTTGTCGTTATTGGCTCATTAAATCAATCGCATCTCCCCCTACCTCCTTTGTTTCGAACTAACACTATTTTCAATCAAGGGTTAATCCCGTTTTTAACTGTGAGCGGCGGCTCCGGACATATTTCATAGCGGGGAGCTTAAACCTCCGCTCGCCCGCTATATTAAGGCCGTTAATTTTGATTTACAATCACGGCGCAAAAGCAATATTTGTTTTATTTCTCAGCGGTTCCACCCGTCTCCAAGATCGGGAAGCGATTGCGCCCTGCACGAGCCACTAATTCGATAATGCGAGCGAACCATTTGTACGGTTCGCTGGGTTTCTCTCTTTAGTGAGCCCCAAACGTAATTGATATGACAAGTTTAGTACTTTGGTTAGATCGAGATAAAAGAGAACCAATAGTTCAATTATTTTCGTTTATCGAATAATAATAAAAGCGAGATTGTCGAGGTACAAACGATATAATAATATGTTTTTCAAACGTTCAACGCTCGTAGCACCTCCATCTCTTCTCTTCATTCGTTTGCCAAAACACTTTACCGACTAGTCCTGTCACTACCTACTCATTGCTATTCTCAAACTAAGAATGCCTGCAATACTGGAATTCTCTTTTATTTGACGTAAGATAGCAAACGAGCTTACTGCACGACCGATCCGCTGCCGCCCATTACAACAATGACTGACTAACAAGACTCTAATGGGAACTAGGATATTGGTCAGTCCAGTTAGTAATAGTCCAGTTAGTGGTTGTTAGTACTCATTACAAGTCAGACACAGATATGTGATGTGCTACCCTAGAGAAATAAGATGGTCGCCTCTAAAGAAGTGCTACCGGGAACCAAATGTTTACAAATTACTTTAAAAACAATTTATTAACGGTAGAAATGGCACTAGGTACCGTAGCGGGTGATGGTACTGCCCCGGGCGAACCCAATAGGTTTGAAATCTTTATATGAATCTATTTGGTTCCACTCAGAGTAAAGTTCCACTCAGAGCTAAAGAGCTCTGCTTGCTGAGTTTAGGATAATATTAGTATTTACTTAGGCACAGTAATAGTTACTTATAAATATTAAATTAAAAATGATATATTTTAAATCAGCCATAATATGATTTTTTTTTCGGATATTGAGGGAGGTGAATGTCTAACATTGGAGTAAAAAAGGATGAACAATATGTATATCATGAAACTAGCGATAAAATAATAGAACATATTCGAATATATTTCGATATTTCTTTACTTTAATAAAAAGTAATTAACTCTGAATGCTACAACAACACAGAAAATACAAGAACTTCACTTGAGTTCTAACATCTGCAGCTGTATATTGCAGAAGCTTAGGACTTACTGTAGTAAACGTAAGCCGGCCAAATAGAAAGTCAAACTTTGGCAATCGCGGAAAATAAACCAATAGACCACATGCTACCTACCAAGTAGAGCGCCATAGACAAAAAGGGAATTTGGTTTATTGGTATCAAAGAGGGCCATAAAAAAGAAATATCTCCAAGTCTATCACCTCGTGGAAGAAATGGGTACTCGTGAAAGCTATAATCAAAGTTTCTCGCTGTCGACGAGATTTTCTTTCTCTAAACACGGTGTCGTAACATGAAAAGGGCTGGGAAAACGCCGCCGGCAAACTCCGTAAGGCGGCCACTCGGCCGACTCTAGCTTTGTTAGAAACCGGCATCCTTTTGTGACTATTAAGCTTAAAATCATACTGAAGTAAAATCACACCTGGTCTGATTAAATACCCAGATTTACGTTATAAATAAATTGTATTTTCTTTTGTTTACTATTGTTTTCTACGTTTAATTTAGCTGTATTAGTCAAAAATCAAGTCAACTAATTTATATCGCTATAAGGTGATTGGACACGCTTAACGAAAGTCTTGGTTACTACTAAAAGAAAAGGAAATAGAATGCTATTCTATAACCAACAATTTACTTACAAACGCTCTAACGTGAAATTTTATATAAGATTAGCTATTGATCATTGGATGAGCTAATCCTACAATAATAATAACTTTATACTTATGCAGTATGTACATTGACATTAATTATTACTATCAACCGTGTATTATCATATCATATTGAACAAAAATACACGGGTGCCTAACCTACCTTAAAGCTAATTTACAATAATTATCTACCACTAAGCTAAGCTAGATAGGTCAGGATAGAGCACCTATTTGGCAGAGGTAATCGTTTTTTTTTCTCAGATGCACTTGCTCTAACTGTAATATAATTTTAATGAGATGTAACGCTTTGGAGTATACTGTGGGCACAAGAATTATTTTAATTAATAAAATAAACAAATATAAAAAAAATTATCGCTATTTATTATTAGTGCTATTTATCTTTAGTACACACAATATAAATATGGAAAAAAACCTGTGGCAAAAATGTTACAAAATCCTACATCAGATACCGGTACTACTTAGACTACGACGTAAAAAACCTTAAAAGCAGGTTCAGTATCTTTTAGAAAAAAGCACTCAGTGAGAAAATGCGAGAAAAGTAGAGCCCGCCGTAAATCTACTTACGTACAAAGTGGCGAATAATTAACGAAATGGACCAATCGGAAGCGTTAGTTCGGCGTGAAGTTATGCGAAAGCGCCGGCTAAGTGCCGTTAAAAGAAACTTAGACGTGAGCCTGATTGTTCTCTAGCTTCATTCTGATTGTTTCTGAGCGCAAAACAGTTCTGCCTTCACGTCAGTACCTACAACAGAACGCCCCAAGTATATTAATCCGATAATTACTTTAGAACAATCTCCCGGAAAGTTACCTCCGCTCAACTAAAGAAACTGTGGCAAAAGTTTTTATGGCGAAACAAAGAACTTGCTCTAATTGTTTATTTTCACGCGCCTAGTGAATGAGAAAAACTATCAGCTAGGATTTACTCCACAATTCATTAACTCCGTTATTGCAATATGATATGTTGTTAATTATACATACTCGTATATGGATTTCAAATTCGAAATAAACATTAAAATATTTAAAAGTGACCAAAAATATGCTTGTTGTTTTATTTTTTAAATTCGCTAAATGTTCATTTATGACATAAATTTTGGAAATAAGTAACATAAATAAACATAACATACTAAGTTTAGTCCCTACTAAACATCCAGTATCCAAGTCCAAGTCGAAAAGCATTTTGGGATGTTTCCTTTCAAATTCGTATTTTAGAATCTGACAGGATATCCACACAATAGTCGTGTGCCCGGAGGCTCGCTGGCTCTCGTCGTGACGTAGAGAAAATTAGTTTCAATCCCTGCCCCGACCGCATTCGTGATATACCATCTATAAACATTCACCAAGTTTTAGTTCGTACTTCGATGTCACTCCAATTTATTTTTATATTGATAACTTCATTCTCCATCCATTTCCATTTTTATTTGTTCATTTCTTTTTTACAGAAAATAAATTGATATTCATAACCAGCCAGCGAATGTTCCAACAGGGATTACTGCAGTAAAATTGTTCAATTTTGCACTACATATTAAAAAGCAATATCTTTATTTAAAGTGTTGATAAGTTAACTGGATCTCATACAATATTTTATGCAATTTAGTGTTCGCAATTCTGTATAGCAACACGAAAAAATGTGTATATAACGTCACCGCAATTGGAGTATCAATACACTTAGGTACATATTTTATAAGATTTTTTCAAATTTACAAACTATAATCTGAGTGATAAAAATATTCTGTATGGTATCGTGGATCGATGAATGATATCGTGGATATTATCCATCATGTACGTAGGCTAGAGTCATTGATAAATTTAATTTTTTACAAGTTCTTGTATCTACGTACGTATCAACATATATATTGCAAGCTTATCCTGTTCAATGGTTTTTGCTTGAACAACAATGAAGATGATTGTACCATATAGTAAGTTTAATGTCTTTGATGACTGGTGACTCCACAGTTGAATTTTTATTCATATCGGATCTCATTTGCTTCAACACTAATGAACAGAAATGTATTGGAATCGTTCATTTTGCGCGACGTTTTATTCACTAAAACGAGCAACGCATATTCCTGTCGTTCGGAATATTAATGTCCCGTTCAATATTTATGCTGGACGCAAATTTGCATAATCACAAGCTGTGAAGCCTGCGAGCGCTCATACATCCCTACGTACTTCAGCGAATTACTATTATTCCCATAAAATTTACACCCGCTGTATAGATTTCTTCATAGTTGTTTATTTCTGAGTTGTTTATGTTAACGAACTATTCAGTGGTAAAAGCGATTTTTATCGAAAAGTTCTTGCGAAGTGAACGAATTAGCGGGGTTAATTAGCCCTTATTGTGGTTCGGGCGTATTTCAACGACCCTCCACTAACTCAGTTATGGTTTAGCATTGAACACAACCAGGTTAGGTGTATTTTGATCCGTATTAAGGTCGCTCCGCTCGGAAATCTGATTACGAATAGCGATTACAAAGCTATCGAAGGCGCTTTGAAGATGATTAAAAGATTAATACTGGTCAAGTTTGACCAAGATTTGCAAATAATTGAAGGATTAATATCAAATCAAAACAGGGAACTTTACAGCACTGTCAAAACAAACTTTTTATCTTCTAAATAGTATTTCGAAATTAACTATTATGTATTATAAATATGAAAGTTTGTATGTTTGTATCTATTTTTATATATATGATAACCTATATTAGTACGTAGGATACTTTTCTTCCCGAAAATATGTTTCCTTGAGATGCTGTGCACATTTATTGGAAACTAGTCTGGTCACACCGTCAACAGGTGGCTCTGACACTAATTTTTAACTTGATAAATAATTTTCCGCGGGCAAAGTGCCGGACAAAAACTATTAGGTAGTACTCCTTCAATATTGTATTGAAAATAAAAATATCCAATAAAATGGGTTGATATGATATTCTTGATATTCTATAAATGTAATATAATTATTATTTACGGTTCTGCTGTCTCTTTTTTACATTTATTGTATGTTTTTCTTTCAGCACTTCGACTGCCGCAACCACGTGCGAGTGATTCAGCCAATGGGCGACGGCGCCCGCCTGTACGTGTGCGGAACCAATGCGCACAGTCCCAAGGACTGGGTGTTATACGTAAGTATTTATTATTAATCTTACTAATAACATCGTTAAACCGTCGGTCCCGGTTACTTTCAATTGTAAAACAAATCCACCACGCTCCAGGTCTTCTTAATTGTTAGGAAAGGCCCACGTCTTCCAGTGGCCAGATAAATGAACGTAGTACTTCCTTAAGGCCATGTGCATCAGTGAATTGGCAGCTTCATATCACTTAAAGTCGTATGTATACAACAACGCCCATTGAGAAGTCCATAGTTGTCTTGGCACCCGCCTACAATGCCAACTAATATCCTTTAGAAATCATTCCATCTGATCCCTACGTGAGATTTGGCCTCCCGCCAGCGATGGCAACAGATCTCAACAGGTCGCAATTGTTTCTCAAACAAAACATGTTTTGCAACATTTATGCAGAATAAACATTTATTATACAGAATAGTTTAATATGAAGTTCTAGTTTCATCTCGTACGTACAGCTGCATTCACAATAACTACACCGACGCCGCGCCGGTAACCGCGACAAATTTCACGGGTACTGACTCCAAATGATGCCGTAAGACGAGAGATTTTTCCTCAGCGGTAGGAATATTTCTAGCCGAACGACTTTGTTAAAGCTCGCTTTCAATGTCAATTTTACGTGCTAACGTGCACAAGCACCACAGACATGTTGGAACAAAACGCTTCAACAATATATTTTGATGTTTTTATTGAATACTAGAGGATACCCGCAGCTTCGCTCGCGTAGATTTTTGCTGCGGTAGTTTCGTTTATAGTTGCTATCTATTTTAATCACGGACATTACTGGACAAACTCTACCCAGTGACACCGAAGGGAACCATTTTTATTTTTAGGGCATGGCAACCTTAATGTTAACTAACTGAAATAAATGATATATTATTTAAAAATAAAAACTTCAGTAGGTACTTTATTTATTGAAAATACCGAAAAATATATAAATAATAAATAAAAATATATAATAAATAAAATATGAAAATATCGCTGAATTTGTATTGGTGATCATATATTTTCGTATCTATATTCTCAATTTCAGGTCAAAAACACTACCTTCGTTCAGGGCCCTTGAATAGTTGTAAAATCATGTTTATTTTCCGGGAATTAAAGTAGTCTAAATGTTGATCCAGAGTAATAACTTTGCCATGTTAACCATGCCATACGTGCACAGACACTATTTAAAAAAAACGATTATTGAGTTCATACATATTATAATGGACCTGAATTGAAATTTTGTAACAATATTCTATGTACAGAAAAAGTTTCTCTTCAGTTTTATTATAGTAATAATATACATATGTATATTTATGTAGTATAGATAGATTCCTAACCACCGCCCAAAACGGGAGCGAGTGCGCGTTGGAGCGATAAGTCGAGTTATTTTCGTGAAATAATTTTAAAAAGTCATAAAACGAGCTTTTCACAATAGGTATCGAAAGCAGACCGTAATAAATTCGGTGTGCCCTGCTCACCTATTGCTTTCCCGCTCTTGACTTTCATATAATTTTATGATGTATCGCCGACCGTTTTGACCCTTCACACGTTTTATCGCATTTCAGGGTGAGAAACGTAGCAGTTTCTATCGTCATTTTGCAAATTTTCGGTTTAAAGTATATATAGAAAGGGTTTGCCGGGCATAAAGTGTAATGTGAAATGGGAGAGCGCATCCTGGTTGAGGACGCGTTCTTCGCGCTGCCCATTTCACTTCCGATAAAAATGGATTCAAATGACAGTAGCAACGCGACGCCAGAATGTATCCGCATTCTAGGAAATGCATATTTTTATGCTTCAGGAGATTTAAAAATTCAACCAGTATTCATTTAATCCAGTTTTTTAAAAACGTGCTTAATTGCGAAAAGTATTCATTTTTCTACTTTAATAGAAATAAATTGTCATAAAAATTTGATATATATAGGACCTGTGAAGAGAAATGCATATAAATGGAGCTACACTTTGGCCGGACATAAATCCTGTTAAAAGTCGAAACCCATAGTGGGAAAACGTTGAAAATTGAAAATATATTACTTCTGTGGGGACCGAGCGTTGCCGTGTTGATACTTGCCCGCCGGTCTTTTGTACAGAGCACACTGTTAAAACAGAGATAGTGAAGATTTACGAGTAATGCGACAGCTTAATTTCCTTTCAAAATTAATACGTTTAAACTTGCCCAATTTGTTATGTTAACGAATTAATATCATTTAAATGTGTAACCAAAATAAGCTCAAATTAAATATCTTTAGTAAACTTAATGTTTACTAAAGATATGTATTTAATATAGAGATTTTAATAAGTACCTATGACTAAAAAATATTTGAACTTTCAATTTAAAACATACAAACGAACGAACGAAACGAACGAACGTGTATTTCGGAAAAGTATTTTTATTCAACAAATTAAAATAATAGGAATAAGGAATTTAAATTTTAAGCAGTCGGTACTTAGTAAGTACCAAACAGATTTTTCGGAACTGGATAATTACTTTACAAAATGACAAAATTGCGACAGTAAAATATCATTGTGTCATCTTTGGGAGAGTAATTCTTTCACCCTATGAAAGGGGAAGGGCGCGTCAATTTCAAAAATTGAGTGAAATCACATGTACGCAATTGATAGGGCTTTTGCAGAGGAGAGGATGCTAGAGTTTCCAAGTTCAATGAAAAACATTGTGGGATACTTTGTATTTATTATACGAGATCATTTAGTTCAAAAACACTTTGGCACCTGATTTGACCCTATCAATCCTATTCACCTAAACAAACTGATATTCACGAGTTACATAAAGAAGCTTTCACGTCAAAAGGGCAGATTTTAAACATCTTTTACGTTTCAAGGCATCGTAACTTCGAGAAGGGAGTAATGGGAGTCGAGCTCACGGACGTCCGACGTAAATCGAACACTTGGGAATACTAGCGAAGACCCACTGAGCTGATACAAAACTGTTGGAATGATTCATGTTTGCTGCAACCACCAATTTATATCTATTCCGATACAAATGGCTTTTCTCGATTGGAGGGGTATTGAAAATAAATGAAAGGCGCGATTGCCTTATGCCACATGATTCGTATTGTTTCCATTTTAGAATTTGAAAATATATTTCGTATTCAGTTCAGTGAACACTAAGTTTGATTAATGACTTGAGCTATTTTACTAGTGTAATGATACTTACATTTGTATATGACACTAAATATGTAGTTATCGTGTTTATTCATTTTGCTTAAATCCTGCAACGTTGGTATTTAAATATTAAAAAGACTTCTACATATTAAGGCTATGGTCCTATTTTTAGATAGAATTAATGGAAAGATATTTACGTACTTATTACGTACATACGCATCTTTATTAATATAAATATTTTTTGGCGAAGGTCTTAAATAAAAGAATGAGTAGGTATGTATAAAAAAACTAACAATAATAGAATATGGATATCTCATTTTTTTATTCAAATCCACAACAACGTATAGTATTGGGTGATTGTTTCTAATCCTATTTATAACAACTAAAGTTATGTTTTAAAACACTAAAATCAAGAGCAGAGTAATGTCAAGCCGGATAAGTATGAAAAACATAGGATAAATAACTTATTTATTTTATTTATTTAATAATTTATGTACACACTTTAGTTTGGAAATAGGTACAATATATAACACAGGAAGAAAATGGTACAAGGGTACTACTTATTTAACTTATTAGGGACAAGGTGTGAATCGATATGTATACAAAAACAAAAGTATCAATCGTTTGTCACCGTTGTTCCTGCAATAACAATGGAACAATTTGTATAGCTAGCAGATTTAAAACACATCGCATTTATCTCGTTCGAATAAAATGCGATAAGCCCCGCTTATTGATTGTTTCCATTTAAATTGAAAACGTTGAATCTGAGTCTCGTCAGTGAAATGAACCAATAAAAGGTGGTCTATTGTAAATGAGCTTTGATGATGATTTTATTTCTAATGCTTACTGCGTTATAATAAAAGAGTTTTTGCCCGAGGTTCAGCTTCTATTAATCACAGTAACCAGTCAACCTTTGTAATCACGTAGATCCGATGCTCCGTTACTGCATAGTAGCTAGTCTAACCAATAAGCTAAAAAATCACACTTCCAAATTTAATCATCAAACAAAATGTAAATAATAAATGAATTTTATATATCGTCATTTTCTTAGTACCTACATACATCTTAAAATAAAGATCGGGGTTTCATTACATCATTGATAGATATTTATGTCTAAAGATATTCTGCTTGAAGGTTAGTAGCACTTCGAGTATCTAGTATTAAGTATTTTATTCTATGATCGAGGTTCGAAGATGTTTTAACTTTTTTACGTGCCTGTGTTACCATCTTAATAGTTTGAAGACGAGAGTTTGTTTTGAAACTTCGTTTACATTACCATACTTTTCAAGTCTAGCTATTCTGAACAATATGTGAAGTGTCATCAAATTAACAACTTTTTGTTGTACGTTCGTTTTTACACTTTATGAAAATCTTGGATAACATTGAATGTATCTTTCAATAATCTGAAGGTTAAATAATGCCCTCCGAAATCATAAGATAATAGTCGCAGTTCCAATGTATGTTTGTCGATCAATACCTAGGTGCAGCCACACATTATTACTACGTCATTCAATGTAGTACCTAAACAGTAATGCGGCCGCGCAGTCGCTTCGATCTAACTCGCACTGTGCCTTCGGTTATTTGACACCGTTCATATTTCACGCGACAACGTGCCGAGCACAGGTGCACTACCCGCTAGTTCCGAATTAGGAGCCATAGCCGCAGCCGCGGTACATCGCGTTGTTTTATAGCAATGTCGGAATTACACGTACACCGATACAAAGCCATTAAAGAGCAACTTTTCCACGTCTCTGGGGAGTTATTAGCCTGAGTTCCTCTTTAGTTCACACGCACTACGTAGGTAACGTGTTGCAAGGCTTCAGTGAAACATTAAATACTAAAAAATAACTAAAGTAAAATATCAGAAAACCGACTTCAAGACTAAAAAGTGAGAAATAATAAAAAGGTCAGACACTCCCACAGCCACAGGGACCGACAGCATACTCCACCATGCTGCTTCAATGCGGATTTCTTTGTTTATTCATATCCGTTATAAACCGTTAAATTTGCTTACTCAAACAGAAATCTGAGACAAGTAACTGAATACAGACGCTGTTCTTTGCTTGCATCTGTAGAGGATTAAATTAATAATGTCTGTCTGTAAAATTTGAGTGGGTGAGTTTGTATTGCACAAAAGTTCTCGACAGTCATACAATAAACTCTTGGAATAACTCACGGAAGTCGTTCAACAATAAGTGTTGGTTCACGTCACGTGTCTTCCGCCGCGCTTCCAAGTCGCACGTACAAGTCTCCACAACTAAACTGCGCACGCTTATTTCTATTTTGGGAATGCAAAATGAGCTCGGAATATGCAAGTGATACGAACTCTCGGAACTTAGTGCCCCATCCCTTAGCTGTACTCAGATTATACCGACCAAGTCCCTGGAGAACTTAGTATTAGTTATCTAAAGTAACATTATACCACAGTAAATTCACATCGTCTTCAACTCATTAGCTGATAGTGACATGGTTGCCAAAACTTTACCCCTCCAGCAATCTCCTGCAATTTGAAGATCCTTTGTGCGTTTGAAAGTTATTCCAGCCGCTCGATACACAAAGCGGAATGTAATAATGTAATACACGGCTGGCGATGTCATTGTGAACGAGGTGTGGGCTGCGTATTAGGGCTATATACCTCGCGAAACGTTTGATCGCAATCGCTTGTTCCACCTCATTACTTACGTTCACGGTTCATACCTGATCGTACTTATATCGAGATGTTACACTTTCGAAGATTTGTCCCGTTGTAGATACGTATCTGAATAAACAAGTTACAACTTTTTAACTAAAACCGTTATCCCGTGTTATATCTTTAACTTTAAGTCTAAGTTTTTGTAACTTTAGTCTATCCAAAGTTTAGCTATTAGTCTTAGCAATTTCTTGGATACCTCGTTAGAAGAGTACTGTAACTGTAATAGTTCTTTCTAAATAATACATTAATTATTAGAGAGTATTAATTTATTTCATTCGGAGTGGCGTCGTTTAGGATGGACCTCTTAAGGCTTATGATGATGATGATTCATTTAAAATATTTTGGGCATTTACTTTACATTTTCATTTCTACCATGTAGTAATTGTTTTTGAGGCAGTTGTGTTCCCGTTAGAAATGTATGGTTTCCGGTTACACTGCTTTTAGAGGCGACTATCTAATTCATCACGGGAAGAAACGCAACTATGACTGACATAGAATGAGACTCTATCTAACAATTATTGAATGGACTATTACTAACACCAACTAACAGAACTGACTGTCCCTAACAGTCACTGGCTCCAGTCAAATTACTACTACCTATTACTACTACTGCCTTCTGAAGAACTTACCAACTAATTTCCCTGGTAACACTCTCGGCTAACCAATATTGTCTTTTCGTTAACTGATAAATTTTTTGAAGGTCTGATTCTCATTCTACATCAAAAAGTGATCGTTACCCGTAAAGTGAACTTTCAAGCACTCTCAAAGTGGCTATGATCATTTAAAACCATTCACTGTATCCATTTCCTGGCATCTCAGACCTAAATGACTAATAATTGCTCTCACTAGACTAAAAGTACTCTCGTTGTATTGAAAACCCATTGCAGTATGTCGTGCGGTGTTGACTGGGAACGTATGTAGAGGTGCCAAGTACCTCGACAATGCTTTATTTTATGTAACCACATCGAGTTTCGAAATGTCTCGTTCACATCTACATACGAGCATAAAATTTTATGAGTCAAATTTGTAACAGTTTACTTGTTCTCTAAAGTCTCTAGCGCGTAGAAATGTTTTCAATTTCATAATTCTGAAAAATATTATAATATAATGTGATGTGTTGGAGTATGCTTTGGACCACCCGTTGCTATGTCTGTGGGGGAGACACGTGCCCAGCAGTGGGACGTCTATGGGTTGCAGTTATGTGATTTAATGTATCACTAATGACTCAGAGATTGCCCATTACATTCAAACATACAAACTTGAGCTATTTACTAATATAGGTAGGTAATAATATAGGGTTATATGTATTAAGTTTATTAATTTTGCTCTATAACTTTTAATAATTTCAAGAACGATATACTTAACTATATAGACAAAAAATATATTCTGTTTAAAATAAGAATAATTATTGCAAACATGGCAAGTAAAATGTGGTAAGATGAAATTATTATGCCCACCAGAACCCTTTCCTTGTCACATTGTTGGGCCCGTGTCTCCTCTCGGAATGTGAGGGGTTCTGCCTTAGTCCACCTTTCAGGTTTTCTCACGACGTTTCCTTCACTGTTACATTAAATTTCATAAATCGCACATAACGTAGAAAATTATTGGTGCGTACGCTTGGATTTGAACCCAGACCTCTCCAAAGAGAGCGAGTTCGATAGCAATTGGACTGTCACCATTGTCGCTGTAATAATTATGCGGCAGGCAACAAAGATATCCAATCTTCAACTTTTGCTCAATGCGTAATGGTTGCGTCGTCAGCGGCCGATTCATTCTATGGAGAAGCCTTAAAGATGCTAATTTGGTAAACAAACAAAGGCGAAACCCTAATGAAGGGCGACGGCGGGCGTCACAAACTTCCTTATTCTTGAAGGAAAAGCCGCGAGCTCTTCCGTCCGATCCATTTGCTTGTTTATCCTGGACTTACGGCCGGCCTCGCTGCAGCGGGAAAATAATGTACCGTACAGGAAAGTACTCTTCTCCTCTGAATTCACTGGAAACATTTTAGCCACTACACTTTGAATCTTCTCGGATTTGAAAGTTGTTTGTATAAGGTACTTTTACGTACCAATCGTATTATAGGCACTGGTTATACTTAGATCTGAGAAGCTATGCAGTGTGGCTACCATGCTATTCCATTGTTGTAGGAAATAACGGTGAAATAACATTTCTTTTTTGGCTATCTTTGAGAAAGCCTTTCGTCAATGTCACGCTGTCACGATCATATTGACTTGAACCTTTTTCAAATATGTTCTGGTGAGCACATAAGTAAATTTACTAAAAATTACACTGTCCACGAAGCTTAACAATTTTATTTTGCTGCATTAAAATAACGGCTCTATTTCCCCTTAGGGATGGGCAGGGGTGTATACCGGGTGTAATCGTTAAGTGTGCACAGGCGATTATTCCGTAACTATTACAGATATCAAAAATATATAATATATGTTACTATAAACTGATATCGAAAGTACTATACCTAATGAGTAAAATGACAATAATAACTTTTTAAAAATAAAACGAAAAATATCCAATAATTTTACATTAAACACTCCCATACATTTAGTATGATTAGGTATTTCTTACTCATAATAACACAAGAACTAAGAATTAATTAAAAACAAGCTCTAAGTTGACGTGGGGCTTTGTAGACAAGTTAATATAAAAACTTAACATAATATACGTTATGTTTAGGAGAATTTCTTAACAAAGTAAATGAAAATTGTAATATCGCAAAAATTTTGTTCAAAAGTATTGGGTCAACATTGAATTTCCTTCCTTATTTCTCGACGTCGAGTTGCTATTGTTTACAGGGCTTACATGTGTCCAATAAAAGTAAACATCTCGCAAAAGCCACAATAGCTTCCCGAGCCGAGTGTGAGGAGCGAGGCGAACAAGTAAAGAATAAGGAAAAGCTCTTGTTATCGGCCGCGGGCGGCGGCTCGGTGCGTCCTCGCATGCCTAATTTAACCCTCGGCTTATTGAAATAAAAACGACATCGGTTTTGGACAGGTGCCGCGGGCTAGCCTTCCGCCGGGGAGGCGGTCACAGGTGCCTCCGATGGTCGCAGCGTCGTTAAAATTTACATAAAGTCTCAATCCACGACGGCGGGCGCTGCTGCCCACCCTCCGTTTATGCTACATTTAGTAATTTTATGATAATTTCAAAAACCTTGCCGCCACCCATCGCATTATACTAATAGACCAGTCCACTGGAGAACGCCCATGCGAAGCCAAAAACATTCGGCCGCCTTCAAAATAATAAGTTTCGGTCAATAAATCGCGCGGAACGTGAAACGGACGTGAAATTTTTGAAAAAATTAATGGCAGATGTGTTTTTGAATCCAACGGGGAGAGCAGTTGCGTTGAAAGTGAGACGCATAAATCTACTCGGTATGTTACGTTTTTTAGGAATGCTTTTGATTAATAGGGCATAAAATCGAAGTGTGCGCAGTAAAAATTTTAATATTTAACTTTTTTACTGCGACGCTCGTCGAAACGGGAGGGAGTTTTAGCCATCCAATTCCATGCAAATAGATACTAGAGGCGAATTTACAGCAGGCGGTCTCGTTGTGTATCGGATAAGACGTTTGCGAGGCGAGCGGTGGATACGGATAAAAATAAACGGTATCGTTTGTTGCAGTCGAACCTGACGCACCTGCCGCGTCACGAATACGTGCCGGGCATAGGGATGGGCGTCGCCAAATGTCCTTATGATCCGGCGGACAACTCGACGGCACTGTGGGTGGAGCGAGGCAACCCTGGCTCGCTGCCCGCGCTCTACTCCGGCACCAACGCCGAGTTCACCAAGGCTGACACAGTCATCTTCCGCACTGACCTGCACAACTTGACAACTGGACGACGAGAATTCTCCTTCAAACGCACCCTCAAATACGACTCCAAGTGGCTCGACAGTAAGTATCCTCAATTTTAACTTTTCGTCTGAAAGATTTTAATGTTCCATAATAGTTTTCGAGTTCATTAGAATTAATACAATTATTGATCATCAAGATTCAACCGCCTAACTTAAGCTTGAAACATTAAATGGGTTACTACCACGAGAATAATCAGGACATAGATATAACAATTTCACCCCAGGCAAATCAGTCATTGAATTCACAGATTGGATTCAATTTGAATTCAAATCTATGAATCACAGCTTGTAGAGAAATCATTGAACTCACAAATCATCGATATTCACCTGGTCACTGATCGGCATCGCTCATTTTCGAGTTGAGAGCTCTGATAAATATAACAATCGTAACAATTATCAACGATTACTCGATTTACCCTGATATCGGCCTGTTTGCGACTAAACTATGGAAATTAAACTGTTTTCGCTCTAACGAGCTGTAATGTGGCCCCAATCTTTGGCCGTTAATTTGTGTGCCACAATAACACCCGAATAGAAATTATGCCCTAACAAATTCGCTTAATTTTCGTTAATATTGCTTTGTTCATTACCGTCGTACCTTTATTACCGTCGTTTGATATGCCACTACCAGATAATTGTGCTATTTTATTTATAAACGATGTTTATAGCTTGCTTATGTTTTACATAGTATACATTCAATGTTTTTAGTTTATGATATACTAGCAGTTGTCGACGACTTTGCCCGTGTAAAAATAGCTCATACTCGGTTAATATTCATGAGGATTTCACAGTATCCATCTTTCCATCCATCATTTACTATAGGCCTGTCTTAGTGCTTAGCGTAACACTTGGCAGTTCGTTTGGCGGTACGGTTGGCGATGACGTCACACTTTTTTTTCGTATGTGTTGGCGTTCATCGATTTCTAAGACGTTATCATGTCATAACCCTTTCATTTTCTTCTTCTTTCTTCCTGTAAACTACCATTTTGGCAAATATCAACATCATTGGTCAAGCGGGTTTCGAGATTTTTTGTATAGTCAGTGGGTTTTTCGCTTTTATATAGATAGATAAGTAGATAAACTTATCAATTCTACCTCGATAGACAATAATGTAGATTGTAGATGGAAGTCCTCTATTAGTGTGTTGCTAAACAAACATCAAAATGCAAATCAATCACATAGGCATCCCACTACTCTCGGGAAACAATTGTTCAATCACACATTGTTCGCAAAACACAATATTATTGTCTAACTAAGTAATCAGTGTGACCGATTTTAGCCGCCTATTTGCGGTATATACCTACTCGACAATATTCGTAGTTGTCTCCTTGATTCATCGCATAGCATTCATGCAAAATATTGCGATCATACATATTGTTCTCATGTACCTACATTTATGAAAAATATCTCCAATATGAAAAAAATAGCTAGAACTTTAAAATGAAAATAAGTTATCGAAAAAATTACGATCAGAATTTAATAAATCGCAATTATTTATGGCTCCAATAATGTGTTAATCTGAATCCATATTAAAATTCGAGGTACCCTAGCACATGTCAGGACGAAGCACCTTTGCAGACAATAGCTTCGTATGACAATGAGGATAAAGATATTGCAAGCGTGCCGCGCGCTTGTAATCCTCGACACGTGGCGATTTCATTACGAGGCCTACAAATAAGTACTTATTAATGCGAGCTATGAAACCCAGTATATGACGTAATTGACACACAGCTTCATCTAATATTTATTACACATCACACAGAATAACAGCAATTTGATACTGGATTTAACATGGGACCCTGAGCTAGGAAATATGTCGGTTCAAATTAATAAAATTTATGTTCGTAAATAATTTTAAATATAACTATATAAATCTATCTACGATATCGAAATAAATAATAATACACGATCAAAAAAAGTAATCAGTTCATTGCATCCACCACACCACAACCCTTTCTTTGTCCCACTGTTGGGCACGGGTCTCCTCTCAGAATGAGAGGGATTAGGCCTTAATCCACCACGCTGGCCAAGAGCGGATGGCAGACTTCACATTCCTTCGAGAACATTATGAAGAACTCTCAGGCATGCTGGTTTCCTCACGACGTGTCCTTCACCGTTACAGCAAGTAACATTTAATTTCTTAAATCCCACATATAACATAGAAAAGTAATTGATGCTCAGTCAGTTCATTGCATATCAAGAAAAAATTGAGTATTTTTGACATAATATTAAAGTGACTATTAGTAGGCAGAGAACCAATTCATGACTATTTACCGGCAATCGCAATAACCGTTGTCAATTCAGTTACATCCACAATAGTAAATAACCCGCATACTCTCAATCCTTCAATAGTAAATGTGTTCTGTGGTTAAAATTTTAAACAAATTTTTTAATACAGTTGCTCAGAAAGTGGCGCATTACAGGGACGTATAGCGTTCGGAAAGTGAGCTATTACACACTCGTGCTTTTTCTTTACCTTTTCCGAACTCGTGCGTTCTCTTTCCCAACTGTCAAAATAATGTCTATTAAAAAGAAAAAACCAACCACGAAGTTTTTACTAAAAAAAAATTCATAGAAGTTTTTAAGATTCTTGCAAATATTTCTAAAAAGAAGGTTTTTGTTTCAATATCAGATTTAATGATTTGATTCAATGAGTTAAGTTAAGTTTCATTTCATTTCATGCCATTAAATTTCATGTCAATAAAAAAATTCTACTGAAGACTTGGCTGTATGGGCATAGTTCCCTTTGCCTACCCAGAATGGGTGAAGAAAACAAAAAAAAATCTCTGCAATACTCTGTATTCTTTTACGGTTGGCGCCATTTTCCAAAAATGTTCTTTGCGAGTTTAGTTTGTGTTTTTATTATTTTATTCAATTGCTTAATTTTTTTTCAACTGTATTAAAAATAGTTGTTCAGTACACGTGCGGAACCGTCATTGCAACTTGTTCCGACTGTCAACCCTCGCCTACGGCTCGGGTAGACATTTGTCGGAACTCTTTGCAATGACAGGCTTTCCGCACTTGTAATGAAATATACTATTTTTGTCCGCAGAGCCAAACTTCGTGGGATCATTCGACGTTGGTGAATACGTGCTATTCTTCTTCCGGGAGACTGCGGTGGAATACATCAACTGCGGGAAAGCAGTGTACTCCAGAGTGGCCCGAGTCTGCAAACGAGATACAGGCGGCAAGAACATACTCAGTCAAAACTGGGCCACATATCTGAAAGCACGACTAAACTGCAGTATTCCCGGGGAGTTCCCGTTTTACTTCAATGAAATACGTAAGTTACCTCATAATATTAACTTAACTCGTTTAATCTCAATAACTGTTTTTTCTGCGTACTATCCTATTTGTATTCAAAATGTACAAAAAATATGATACTTACTCAACTTTTGAAATGTATACCCGCAATTTAATTGACTTCAATTTCAACCAGTATAAAACCCCTGATGGGACTTTAATATGACATTTACTAAACATAACCCAATAGGAATATACCCTAATATAGGTTAACGACGTAAGTTTAATCGTAAAGTTTGAAACTCCAACAATAAAATGAAATGGATAAGTCCCGCGAACGCCTCCGAATAGCGTATTTTATGTAATTGCTTTTTAAAAACTTTGAACTCTGTGGTCCCACATAAAAATGTACTCATCATATAAAAAAACGAAAAATCTCATGATTATAATACTTAGAGAAATACTGGTTGTTTCTTGTTCGTGTTCAACTTGTCCATATGATTCGAAATTCGAATTCGAATTTCGAATTAACAGACGTACAAAGTAACTCTTCATACCGTGACTTTCGCCCCCAATCCCAAACACACAAACATCGGCTGTCAATTTCGAGCAAACATTCCACTTGGAAATTCAATAGTGCATGGCAAGATTTAAACGACAAAAGTCTAGCCAATTTCTCTTTGCTCCCCAAAGTCGGGCCTTCCTGCTACGTTCATCTAATATTAACATCGCGTTCAAGCTTCGCCACGGTTTTTGACGCGCCCTCCACTGCATTCCCTGCATAACTTATGAGATTGTAATAGAAACACTCCACTGTTAAGTATTTCTGCCTCTATTTACATATCCGTTTAGGCGCCATTAGCGCAAGTAGGGGATCTAATCTGGTGTTTGTTCAGCGACTACTAGATTTACAATTTATAACTGTTAGCCTAAAGCATTCAAGTCACATTTGAACAGGATACAGCTATTTATACCATCATTTTCAATTTACTGTGAGCAATTTGAAACTAAAATACAATAAGTAGGTACCTACTGTTTCTGAAACATGCAGATTGAATTTTTCATGGATGTTCCATTAAACGCAACATTTAACTTGCCAACGTTTTTTAATAATGTAGTAAAGTATATTAAGTAATCTTTGGCACTATTGCGAACTTATCTTAAACTATTAGCTCGCATAAATACTCGTAATTAACCAGTCCCTAATTGAGTCGTGTTCAAAGTCAGTCACAGTTTTCATGGGCGGCAGCGTATGGGTGGTGCTGCAAGCTCGTTTGCTATCTTGTATCCATAAAAAAAAAACTGCAAGAAAATTTCCACCGACCTCTGAGAGGTCATTTAAAGACGGCGCTAAGTCCAGATTCTGATTATTTATATATTCCTGTACTAGTAACCGATTCCTATACCAGTAACCGATAGACAATTTAAGAATAAAATATCCCCGAGTAGGACAGGTGTTCTAACATCTTTACCTAATGTATTCATTATTCGCATAGGTACCTACTAAATGTAATATTTTACTTCCTAAGTGGGGGATTCAAGTGGTCTAAATAATTACAACAATTTTCTAGGTTACAAAAAAAGCCAAAATAGACCAACGCAGCGTATTATCGCGACGGATTTAAATAATAAAGCTAAACATGTGTATTTATAGTCCGCACGCGTCGAGCTTTCGTTTGACAACTGTTTCGTGTTTTGTTTGTAAATTATGTTCTTGCTTTTTCCCAAAACATCGCTTTACGCCTTCTTCATATTTAATACAAACATTATTTATGGACCTGAAGCTCTCAACCAAATAAACTTACACGATATCTTGGATATACCAAAATCCGTGACACGAAACTATTAACTATTCAAATTCTATTGTATGTACTTTAGATTGACATCAACTTAGAAATTAGTTTAATTGTTGTAACAAGTTTTGGTGACGTTGAGATATAAAGTTCAAGATCCATAATTACTATAACTTGATAGCCAACTTCTTAACTAAAGACAACTTAGAGCAAATTAAACGTCATGATGTTGCTTAATAATTCAGTAGGATTTTACTTTATACTACTTTTAAATAGGTACTCGAATCTCAGTCTTAGTATTTGCGCGATTTTGTTAATTTAAAGAGGTTTTCTTTACGGTGGCTTGAGAAAAAAGATATTTCATTCATTTTGGTATGCAGTATTTCTATTAAAGGTTTTAATATAAGTAAGTTCTAGAATTCTCGTGTACCAAGACTCTGGAGAGACATTTTCGAGAGGAAATATGCGATAGTAATATTAGCTACTATCGCCACAGATGGTTAGGGTTTTAATTAAATTCATCTTTGGCAACGATAAATTTAATTTGAATGCCGACGTAGACCAATTATTGATCTTGGTGGGGTTGACTTCCAAGGTACGATAACCTTCCGCAGAACAATTACTTACATTTTTTTGTTGCGCCATGGATATTTCGTATTTTATGACCCCGAACCACAAAATTCATATCATATAGATGGAAGAAAAAGATTTAATGCCAAAAGCCTACCTACCTATAAACATCTCATATCTAGAATATCCACATTGTAAATTGTTTCCAGCGGTAGATGGCAATTTTTTTAGGTACTTATCACAAGGTTGTTAATGTAAATTTTATATGTTTTCATTGTCACCAGAGAGCATCTATAAGGTGCCAGGGGACGACAGTAGGTTCTACGGCGTTTTTACGACAGCGTCCACGGGTCTGATGGGTTCCGCCATTTGCACATTCACCATCGGGGACATCCAGAAGGCGTTCGAGGGGAAGTTCAAGGAGCAAGCTACGTCCAGCTCGGCGTGGCTGCCGGTCATCAGCAGCCGCGTGCCGGAGCCGCGGCCCGGCACCTGCGTCAACGACACCGCCTCGCTGCCAGACACCGTACTCAACTTCATCAGGTACCACCATCAACAACTTACTTCGACGACTCCGTAGCACAGTGGTGACACCATTACTGCTGAACCACAGGCCTTGCAACGCCTACGGAAAGGTAATCAAGACCCGAGGAGCATCAATAAATCGTTGGAAAAATTGAACTCTTTGGATGATAAAGATGTCAAGATTTGCAATAGGAAAACTCACATTACATTACATTACACATACCAACATATTATTATGATAAAATTAAGCCAAACCTTTCCAAAAAAAAATCTAGGCGTATTTTCGTGTGGTTAAATTCATTATATTATTTTATACTACACTAGTGGACGCCCGCAGCTTCGCTCGCGTAGAAGTAGACCCAATAACGACGTCTGCCCGCGTTCGGGTTGCCCACTTGACTTCAAAAACGGCAGTTTCATACTAACATTGCACCCCCGTTTTACCCCCTTAGGGGGTGAATTTTCAAAAATCCTTTCTTAGTGCTCCCCTACGTTAAAAAAGGAACCCCTGTGCAAAATTTCAAGTTTCTAACCCTTATAGTTTAGGCCCTGCGTTGATATGTCAGTCAATCAGTCAGTCAGTCAGTCAGTCAGTCAGTCAGTCAGTCAGTCAGTCAGTCAGTCCGCTTCTCCTTTTATATATATAGATTGTAACACATCAATTGCATTCCAATTATTTATAATTCATAATGCCAAGAAAAAATGAAAATAATTGTTGTGTTGTAATATAATACAAAATAAAAACCGTAAACTACGCTAACAATGTCACAACGTTGACATGCAAAAATGTCTCTTTTGCAAAACAAAGCGAAATAATGAATGTAATATTCATACCTGCGGGAATTAGAACATGAACAAAGTTGACAATTGTCATTTAAAAACGTGAAACATGGATCCTGCGAGCGGTCTCCAGCGATTCCAGAATTTCACCCTCATTGAAATCCACAGGCACTTTTATCCCGCGACACGTCCTGTTAATTATCCGACGCTCTCCCCGGGAGTGTTCAATTATTTTTTTCCCACTTTTTCACGATCCTCATGTGGAAACGTTGAGATTTTAACACTTCACCTGAACCAGTCTGCTGAAAATAGTACGTGGATTTTTTATTTACGGCAGATTGAAAATCGTAATTAAATGAGTGAGAAGTTTTTGTAGTAGAAGCGCAGGCTTTTATCGTCTGACGTCGGACCCTATCGCGGCGACTGTCGGCTGTTATCGAACTAGTAAAATTTCCGACATCGTTCTTGCTGCCTGCCGTTTATCTACCCTTTGCAGTTATAATTGAGAAATAGAAATGCAACATTTACAAATTAAAATTTACTATGAACAGTTTGCGGATGTATTTGCTGTATTATTACTACTAAAAAAATGTAATCTAGGCTTTACACCAAGTATACATTTATGATATTTTTTTCCTAGGTCTCATCCGCTAATGGATAGTGCAGTTTCTCACGAGAACGAAAAGCCGATATACTACAAGAGGGATCTGTTCTTCACGCGGCTCGTCGTTGATCGTGTCAAAGTGGACATGATGGGCCATCACCTCGACTACACTGTTTACTACGCTGGCACAAGTAAGTACAGATAACAAAATGTATGTTGTGAAATAGACTGATTTAATAATCTCCCAAAATGAGTTATTCTTGTACATTTTAAATTCTAACGAAAAGCGTTCTTCACTAATCTAGTATTTAACAGCGCTACGAAAGCGTACTATTACAGACAGCAATTTATTCGACACTTAACTGAAAAATCTCATTTAGGGTGTTAAATAGCAAGAATTTTATTACCCGGTGCTCTTTATAGGCCCCTGGTATCTCGACTTGGCAAGATAACTAAGAGTAAAAATTATAGAAGCAATTCGCTTATTACGAAATTATTACAGGTTAGTTGGTTATTGTTATGATATTTTACTTATGATTAGGCAAATAGGTAGACGATACATACTTCCATACTATGTAGTACTATGTCAGCTCAATTATATAAATATAAAAATGCAAATGTACCTAATAAGAGATGATATTTTTCTCTCTTAAAATGTAAGTATAACAACAATGTTTCTTCTTGCAAATGAAGTTATATTAAAAAAACCTCTATCTTTATTAGTGGGTAAATATTGTTAAAATATTAATTTTTATAATATAAAGTAAATACCTCTCATCTATCGACAACAATAGTCATACATTTCACAAAATTGCCTTCCTTTTCGCGCTTATTATAGTTGACCATGTTCGAGGGGACAATCGGCGTGCAGAACTCATGCCGACCGACGTAGGGAACAATCGCGAAAGGCTGAAATTTCATAAAAGTGCACGAGTTAAAAAATTCCTGCGTACCGGGACATTAAACTCGCGGCGAGTGAAAGTGGCACAAAGGCAATAACTCGTCCCGCCGTCACGGCTCCACGTAGTATTCTCGGCCTTCTATATTTCTCGTCCCAACCCCATGCATGCACATTCACGAAACAAGGGTATAGTACCAAACACGAAAAACCGATTACACGTTCATTTTTTGTATCCAAATACCATGCCGAGCACCTACACTCTTTAACACTTTTTGTCAACTCTCAATTTATTAACTTTTAAAAGCTCGCACTAAAGCTTTTAAGCTCCATACCAGTAGGTACAACGCTAGACACGCGTTGCGAGATTTTCGTTTTCCCTTGATAACAATGCAACTCTATCTCCTGCTATTTTTATTTTAACCGAAGCTTGTTGGATTTTCATGGAATACCAATACTATATTATCCGGTGGATTATAGTACGACGAATATCTCAGCACCAGCCCAGCGAATTCTTTAATTACTTCATGCAACGGGACAAAAATATAAGATTTCTCATTTAAATTAACAAAAGCTCGCTTCATTCTCTGCTGAAATTTAAAAATGCAAAGCTCTCGTTCCAGGTGTGCACCACAAATAGCATTAATACTGAAGCAAAATTCAAAGTCGGAATGGTCCGTCGTAGGCGAAAACATTCATAGGATTTGTTTACTGCTGAAAACAGTATCTCGTTGGCAATGTTCTTTTTTTAAACAACGGCGTCCTTTGTTTCACATACATATCGAGCAGCGTGTGTGTGCCCGTCGGGCCCCACATGTGCCCTCGCCTCGCAAGGCGCTGGCCGACCACAGGACGCCGCCTCACATGTTCAGTGCTGCATAAATTCCCGCCGCTAACAACACCTCCGAGTAGTGATTTTCGCCTATGTTGTTGCAATTTTCACCAATTTTCCTCTAAAATTGTTCTTCACGAAACCGCCCGCCGTGAGACTGTAGAATGGATTAAACTCACGTATATATCTAACGAAGGGGAGTTCGTTTGTGGAACAACTTTTCCGAAAGGCGAGCTACGTTTGAGTTGCGTTTGAAATGCTTGTGTGTGGAATATCAAATTGTTTAGCCGTTACCTTTGACGTGAGTCTGTACGCCACGTACTGTTATAATTACTTTAACTTCATCAACGTAATGTAACCTTGTTACTGTGTTCGATAGTAACGAAAGCCGAGCGTTGTATTACATTAACGTACGAGACGACAACGTCAGGAATCTCCCCGCGACAATTTACATTACAACGATTAGGTGATTATATACAACAATTACTTCCATGTCAGGACCGAGGTCAGTGACACTAGTTTACAATAATAGGCCGTGTATTCGCGTCACGGCAAAGAGGGAAAACAGGAGCTACCCACAAATCCGCAGCTCTCCTAGTTCACTATTATTTACACTCGAGCGCAAAATAAGTTGCGCGAAGTTCCGGTATCACAAAGAGCTCGAGGCGGCCCGTGAAAAAGGACAGTTTACTCTTTCAATAAAGAGTTCGCTCGTACCGCGGCGTCTGCCGCCGCAATATTGCTCCCCGCTTAACCCATTCCGAGCGCTTACCGCGTTATAATATGCATTAAACTGCACAGGCGCCGGCCGAAAGTTGTAGCGGGTTCGAGGTGCTAGCCGACAATGAGAAATGAGCGTATGATGTTCTCCGCAATGCGGGCCCCCTGTCTCGCCTCATTCCATTTGTTTTATCACGCCCAAATCACTGTTGCCAGACAACTTTTGAACGCCCCGAACGCTGATAAAAGTTTGACAGTGACTGTCATGTACACACCCCGGCCCGTGTTTGTCAATGAAACAGGGGCGAGGTATCAAAGACGTTAAGTTAAGAGTATTTAGAAGTTAACGAAGTTAATTAAATCCACGAATTAGACGTCAGCAACGAGACTCGAGTATCAAGGGCGCTTTTGTAAACAAATGTACACAATATTAATGTAAACACACGAGCACACGCATTTTAGCATGTTCACAACAAGTTGAAACTTAATTAAAACGTGTTCGTTGTAACACGCAAAAGACAAGAATGTTTTACAATGAAACTAATAGGAATTAGGCATCATATGGCATAGTCATATATCCATCTATCAAGCTCAAACTCGTACAGAGGGAAGAGAATCTAATTGAAAAGGAGGGGAGAGCTAGCTTTGACGTCAGTTGCCAGGTACTATTACAAACGATTTAAAATTCACAGTCAGCTCAAAGGTCGAGTAACCGCAGCAAAATATCCTAGCAATATGATAACATTCAGAAGTTTATTTGTGGAGGGGCCAGCAAACATTTAATCTCGATGTTGCAAGCGTCAGTTTAAATATGTCAGACACTTTGTGACTGTGTCTTTAACAAAAATCAGTACATAAATCTCGTAACGAATTTATTTCATTTTTCAAATATTAATAAAGAATGTCAATTCTCGCCAATGTACGTACGAGGGATGAAGGTAATAATTCATAAGTTACTTTCCTTAACGATACGTTGTAATATATCTGTAAATATCGGAAAGCTATTTGCCTAAGTGCATGAAGTCCAAGTTTTGCCATAAACATGAAATGCGGTATGTGCAAAATGATATGTGAAGGTGGTCGAAATAACGTTAGTTGAACGGCAAAAGCAGTTTATTGGAGCATGCATCCTTGCGATAGAGTTACCTACGTTTGCTCTCGAAGGTTCTGGAGTTGCCCCGAGGTTCATCGACTAGCATTGCCCACAGGACGAAAATGAACAATATTTATTGCTGGCTGGCGATACGATGCACCGGAACGGAATTTCCAAAGTAATTTATAGTTCGCTAGTACGAGTAGATACCTTCCTTATGCCGGGCTGGGCCTTGTTTTATATTCAAACCCGATTTTATATGTTAGATTTTATCTAGATACATATTACGGGTCGTTCCACAGTATAAAGCCGCGATGTCGTATAACGAGTTCTATAAAAATCATATAAACTTATATCGGCATCGCGTATCTATAGAAAAAATGAACATGCCAACGTTGAGCAATTAGCTATACCTATAATTAGCATTCACAAAGCGTCCGCTGGGAATAAACATTGATTTTTATTCCCCCGAACTGAGAGAGGCTGTGTCCCGAGCGGGATTGAGAATACTAATGTGTTCACTTTTGAACGCTTATTCGCGCCCTCTAACGGCACCCAACGTTTTTTGCATAAAACATCTCATCAAAGGATTGCTTAGGTCCCACAGTATATTGAATATCAAAAGGTGCGCGGGTGAGAAACTTTCGGGGCGCGCGGTCGACGCATCCCTAATGCTGGCCACCGTGAAGGCTTCTTTAAAAATACACCTTTGAAACGTGTTCGGAATAACTGATCGCTTAATATAAAATACGAAATAACAACCAGATACACCTATATAACATTTCAAACGTTATTACCTAACCCAAACACGTTGGAGGTCTTTCTTACCAATGCAATAATATTTTATTGGAAGGAAAATATTTATACCAAATGTGAGCACTTAATCAACAGAATACACCTACATAACATTTCCTAAAAACAACTCTTTGCTACAATTTTGTAACACGAAAGTTGAAAATAAACTATGGCGCCTTTATTGATTGGCCCAATTAAACTCCTGTCCTTGGAAACAAAGGCCACGAAACACTGTTTAATGCCGTTATCGCGCCAATTGGTATTACAGTATACATCACTTTCCCCTAACATATTACATTCGCAAGTGGTTCCGTAATTATTTATATTAAATAGGACATAAATAGTAAGAAATGGGCCAGAGTATCCCGGACCGATTCCGTGATAGTCACATAAAATTTGTAACGACGAACCTCATAAAAGTCGGCGGAGAGCTCGTAGGCAAACGGTAAAAAGCCACGTTCTTCGATTTACGGAACCTATAAAATACACATTGCGATTTGCGATAAAAGCCGCTGTCGAATTTGTTCATATTGTCAATAGGAGAATTTAATTGCTCTGATTGGTCGGCGCGCCTATCTGTTACTTCTGGTTTCGAATTTACCCGCACTATCTACTATAGTATATAGTAAAGAATAATTAAAAAAAAGCCCGAATGCGTAAACTGAAAACCTATCTCCATACTTGAATCAAAATGAACTGAAAAGGTAGAAACAAGTTGAAAAATTGAACATTCTTGTTTGAATTCACATACAAACATACATACACTCGAAAAACATGGCACTGGCATAGTCGGGAAAAAACACTTTAAATATGACCTATTTCTGCTCTCCCGATTTTTTCTTTTCGATACAATGAAATGAAACCAAGTCGAAATCCTACATGAAACTAAGTCAATCGACATCAATAATCATTTTAGTCACTAAACGGTTTTATTTCTTAGTATCAACTTACGCTTGACAAAAAAAAATTCATAAAAAAAGGTGTCATGAAAACAGTTTTTGTTTCCTATTATATCATATAATTTTCCTAGGAAAAATTCTGTGTATCTTCAATGATTTCAGATTTTACAGAAACACTGTATTTAAGTCGTTTAGAGCATCAAATTACGTTAAAGGTAAACATAAAGTACGTAAATAACTGACATCCAGAAATAAATCAGAAGGCTCCATTGCCACGATCAGGGTTTTATGAGCGCACATTACTACTCGTGTGTTGTACGAGAGAAATATAAATAATCCTGGACGCCCCGCTATGGGAGGTGCAAAAGTCGAGAGATGAAACTCGGTGCGAGGTGAGCTCAAGGAAAACCGATCCAATTGGTTGGTGTTGAATCTATACGTTAAACGAGGACTTTTTTATGAAAAGCAATAAAGATGTTAGAGCTACTTTGTGTTTGGGAATTTATACCACTTGGAGAAATAAAACTTATATTGTTCGGGGGATCGCAAAAAAGTTTTCACTTAGGCCTGTCGAAGCGAAATCTTTATTGGATAACGGTATTATTTCCTTTGCGACCGCTATCAGCAAGCCCCGGGATCAATGAGTGAGAAAATATGAAATGACTAGGATGCTCGCAGCTTTTCAATTAGACACCAACATTTTCGTTTACATTTAGCCATCGACGACAGAGCTAATCATTCTCCTGAAAGGCATCTCAGCCTTTGAACTTAATCCTAAGGCACATTAGCGGGTTAAAACGTACCACCTATTTTTATCGATTTAACATAACTTATTTTATTAATTTATGTTAAACACTTGTTCCAAATACGGAGCAATTTTATTGAAATTTAAGGAATATAATCAAACTTTCATCTCATTACCAGACGCGTGAATCCCAAACAAGCATATAAGTTCTGCGTTGCCTAGTCACATTACAAAGCCACAATCAATATATCTTCATGAGGCACACCAATTTCACCCACTGATAAACCTTGCAAAATTTCATTCTCGAATAACGCGCCAGCCAACAAGCGGCAATAGCATAATAATTATGCTATCAAAACTTTTTTCATATTGGTTCAAATTCACTAAAATAATGATAACTATCCCCAAGCGCGATTAACAAAGATCTTCAATATTTGTGTTACCAGTCTAAAAAATAAATCTAAAAACATCCTTTCACGCCGTAAATACCTACGTAATTACGATTTATCACTAGATCGTACTGTTTTAATAATAAAACAGCATGTTTGAAATAAACTAATATTAGTTTGACATAATATATATTGATAGGTATTCAATTTATAGTATTCATTCAATAAAAATCGTGTGATCGGCCACTTTGCGTTTGGATATATTTGACTTTTCATCAATCACATACTAAATATACGTGGTCGTCACCAAAAGCAACTCGGAGATTAAGTCAGTAATTATAAGCAGCAATATTTCAAGTAGGTACTACATACAGGCACATTACCCAAGGGAAGCTAAGTACTTTATTTTTCTCGAATTCATTTAATGTTAAAAAAATATATGAATAAAAAAAAAGTTTATATCAAAATCCGTCAACATATTTTCTCATTACGTCTGAATAATTATTATTTGACTGATACCGAAATTCATAATATGTGTTATCTGTGTGTACATATTTGCGTACATGATTTTCTATTAGAAATAAGGGTTGTTATTTTGGGTGTATTAGACATTTTTTCCTCCTTTCAAAATCAAGTATCAGTAACGAAATTCTGCAACAAAAAGCCCGAACATTTAGCAGTGCGTTTGAAAGGCGGCGCGGCGGTACCAAAAATCAAGAGTAAAATCCTCGTTCAATTAGAAGGTACGGCGTACGTGCGCAGAATAAGGGTTCAACCGATCCCATAGGTTGTCGTTTTCGCGTGTTTAGTGATTTGCGGTCACTTCTTTGACATATCCCTATAACGGCCTTGGCCCGACGTTTCTCTGCTACCTTATGTACCTAATTTAAACTCGGTGTTCCACTGGGAGCCGCCTGGCCCGATCAAAACCAATGTGGTATTGTTTAATTATTTTGCTAGGCCCTGCTGCAATCGGAATTAATGACTATAAGTCAGGGTATTTATTTAAAAGCTTAGTGCTAACACTAAGTTAATTTATATCGTTTTAACAAATGGTATAAAACCATGGCATTAATGGATTAAAATGTACTAAAACCGGAAAATAAATACTTTAAGACAAGTGGAAAACTAAAACAATTTTATTTGATGATTTGATGTGAAATAAATAATAATAATAAATAAAAGGTCCGATGTCTTGCCACGCCTAAGCTCGCAAGCTGTTCTTTGAGATAAAATATGCATGTTAGGTACATGCCCGTTTGGAACAAGTGTTAGGTGCTAAATAGACAAGTACACTCACTATCAGCATCACTTGACCTAGTGCCTGCAAGCCACACGATACGCGTATTCCCGCGGTATTTACGGCGTATCGATTACGTACACAAATGGCGTATCATACCTCATTAACTATTACACCTTATAAGCTGCAATTATAGCTTAACCTTGTTAGCCCGGCGAGAATTGAGTATCGATCGTTTAAAATAATTAATCCTGTTCGAGCAGATTGATATATTTGTTTTTATCTGAAGTGGTGCTTTATATCATGTATCATCAATATATATACGAGTACACCTACTAAGTTGCGTTAATTCCAGTAATGTTGTAACGTTTAAAACATGTACTAGCTAGGAGATAAACAGATACAAGGGTGCTTTATGCTTCGCGAACACAAATGCTGAATGCTTTCTCTTGTTCTTGCTATTATCGCATCACCCTGACACTTATCTGATAGAAACAACACTAATGTTATTTTGAAATTCGATGTGTTAATAGATATTTGAGTAGTAACAGTAGGTATGTAAGTAGGATTTGGCGCGTATGAAACATTACGGTTGTATTGTACAAAATATGAGCTATACATGACAATCAATTCTTTACCCAATACCCTCTTGGAAAATATTATATCGTACCAAATCTGGCACTTGATATAAAACTTCGTGGAAAGCTAGCACGGTTGCCTGAGTTTATTTTAAACATATTGCTATGGTATACCTTCCTAATGCCCTAAACTATTAACCATGATTGAATATCGTGTAAAAATGGAAAAATATATAGATATATAGATTATAACAATAGTTTCGTTTACGCCTAGTAATATTATATAGCCTATGTCACTCAGTGAAGATGCAGCTTTCTAATGGTGAAAGAATTTTCGAAATCAGTCCAGTAGTTTTGGCAGCGCACGCCAGAATAGCTCGCAGATGGTAGATTTTTTCCTACTTACCTACTTGACACTTATCGTCATATTTAGGACAATTCAAACAATATCTTTATAAATTTTAGCCTGTGTGTTATTCTGATGTTTAAGCTATATTATTGTAAAGTTTCATTAAAATCCATTTAGTACTTTTTACGTGAAAAAGTAACACACATCCATCCATACATACATACATACTTACAAACTTTCCCCTTTATAATATTAGTAGGATAGGATTAGTAAGTAGTAGCGTCCATAGCCCGATGGCTTGCCTCGATTCAATGTGATCGAAAGTGTTAAGCAACGACGGGCGCGGTCGGTTTGTGGATGGGTGACCGCTAGTGGCAATATTTCATGGACGCTACCGTGCTTCGGAGGGCACGTAAAGCCGTCGGTCCCGGTTGTATTCAATGCTGCAAACAGTCGTTAAGCCTTGTCGAAGACCTTCGGGTGGCTTGAGAACATTCGACACTGGGTTGGCCACTAACCGCTCCACCAATCCGCATTGGAGCTGCGTGGTGGAGTAGCTCTAGACCTCCCGCAGAAGTGTCTGTGGGGGAGACCCGTGCCCAGCAGTGGGACGTCTATGGGTCGCAGCGAGGATTAGTAAGGATTATACCTTATCAACAGCCTAAAATTTAAGTTTTATGCTTCTAGTTCTGAAAATGACAATACTTTCATACAACCTTTCATCTCCCTTTTCAACCCATTACAACACTTTTTTCCAATTAAAAATGTCCTTTGTCAGGCTCTAGACTGTGTACCAAATTTCATTTAAATCGGTTCAGTAGTTTTGGCGTGAAAGCGAAACAGACAGACAGACAGACACTTCAAAACCAAACGTCCAACTTTAATCATTCAAAGACCAAATATTATCTACATAAACTGTAAATGTAGTCCAAAAAAAATTCAAGATAAAAAAATGGTTGTTGTGCCTCACTCGACATATATAGGTATAGTGTGTCGCGGACTTTTTTATAGATATTTATAAGATCTACAATTAATTAGAACATTTTATGGTTCTATATTTTATAGTTTAGGCAGCGTACGCAAAATAAGTAACTTTTCTGGTTGATTTTTTACACCTTGTGTCCGAAAAACCCAAATATCTTACGGAACCCTATTTTTTTCCAAAATAAAATTTAGCCTATGACACCCGGGGATAGTGTAGCTTTCCAACAGTGAAAGAATTTTTCAAATCGGTTCAGTAGTTTTGAAGCCTATTCGATGCAAACAAACAAACAAACAATCAAATCTTTCCTCTTTATAATATTAGTATAGATGAGTAATGATTGAGCGTAAAAGCAGTTAGGACTGCACTAACACCGTGATAACTGTTGCTTAAGTCTCCTCATGACGTCTTTTGTGCCTCGCCAGGCATTTCTTCTTAACATCTATCCCTAAGTCGTAAACTTGTAAATATAATTATGCTTAGTAAATAAACTATTGCTGTCTATTGCTATTTGTTGGTTGGTACTTCCAGAGAAAACTTGAGATATGAAAAAGAAAAAGATGAAAACTCAATAGCGTTACCGGGAATGATAAAAATCGACCAATAGTTTAATTTTGAAACACATATACTAATCACTTAGCTAATTTATTACAATCGTTTTCTTCATATTCAGTATTGCAACGCAAGTTAAAGTTTCAATTTGTTTACAACAATTAATACCACGAACAGTATTTTGCTTGCGGGCTCATAAATTACACAACAACCTAATGCAAAACTGAAGCTTGCCGTTGGGGTGATTAGCTACAAGTAATCATTATTCGGTGTTCCAATTTAGAGTCTATCACCTCCAGGCATGGAATTAGTAGGTCTGATCTCACTAGCGCCGAGTGGAGAAATTAGTTATTTCATACGATATTAAGGCGAACATAATTACCGGGGCTTGTATGCGTCAATCAGAACGCTTGCGTCGTTCGGCGAAACTAATGGGCAGCGATGTCAGAGTAATGCTGCCTCGCATTTATCCTCTCGACTTGACTGATCTCGTGGGTTCGCTGGCACTCCACTTTACCTCTTGCCATTTTAGTAGCTTAATATTAACCCAACCGATGCTCTACTTAAACGTTTATCTACGACTACTTTTTGATAAACGTCTTTATAAATAAAAGAATTATAATTTACTGATTCTGTTTTTTTTCCTTATAATTTTCACTTTTTTCTCTACAAAAAAAAATCATTTCTTATTAGGTACCATTAAAGGCTAATTGGCTGCTCACCGATCAAGTAACCGCTGGTTTCAGAGAGCTCAGGATCGTGAGGAGAGTTGCCGATTGAGAGAGGCATATGTCCAACAGTGGCTAGCCTACTAAAGAGCACATGGATGAATGGAATAAAAAATATATTTATTCCATGATTTTCATTCATGGACCTGTCACGGTCCGCAGTCGGGTATGTGGGACTCACCAAACAAGTTGAAATACCCACTAAAACCCAGCACCACCTCCGACGTCCATTGAGGCGCCATGGGATCTAAATGAAATTCCCTGCCCGCTTAGTGGTAACTAGGTTTAAGCTGAATTTTAGTCCTTAAATAATTAAAACGACCTTATCATGTTTACATTAAACGGATTTTTCTAATAGCTTACTTATAAAAACTTATAATTTAACAAACAATGTACCTACCTACAGTCTTGATAACATTATTTATCTGTCCTTTACGAGCATTTCTGATTAAATGTGCAATCAGATTGTACAAAAATCACGCCTAACATAGAACGTCTACTAGCAAGCTCCAATCATACATAGCGCATAAATGCCAGGCATACAATCGGCATATTATCGTTCATTACGTAGCGGTATAATACAATTACCGATTTATGGCGCAGCAACTATAACTTAACGAACGGCGTAACAATACGGGCTTGGTCGCCATTCCGTCTGCGCGCGACACAACTGCGACACGTACGCCTATGCCATTGTACGTAACCCAGTTAGGTAATTTCGGTACATGCCTCTAATCCAATTAGCTATTAAGATTCGTGGTCCGAATATTAATTTGATCGTGGATCGCCCGTGCCATAAGGAAGCGCTGTACCACAAGTGACTTTATGTTCAGGCGGTAACGTTTCCGTCGCGGCCGTGGTCACGCGCCAGATCCGATTGTGTTTCCAACAATTGTATTACAAAGATTCCCAAAGAAAGCTTTCTATTTTTCTCCGTGAAATTTTCGAAACAATGATTCGATTCTCACTCGCCTTCGATTGGACGGCGTGCCAAAACCGCTGTGTACTAAATTCGGGATTTGTCCAAACCCAATAATGCACTCCTAATTCTCAATTTTGGTGAGTTCCAATTAGTACTATAGTACGTGCCTTTGTGATGTGATCACACAAACCTACAATGTAGGTATAATATTACTTTTACTAGTATTGCTACGTGTCAAATGAATATAGCTGTCGTAATAATATCAATGATCATTTAGGCAGGTGAATAAGGTAGGTAGGTAAGGTACACTAATCAAAACAACAGCCAAAGACTAACACACTCGTACTACGGGTATGAACCCCGTCTGCCTCAAAACTCACTAATTGATCCCAAAATCTAACGAACCATTGTAATTTCTCGTGTGCCGGGACGCTCAGAATTACAGAAAACCCAATTACGGTTAAGACGGAAAGTTTTATAGCCGGTATAAATTAGATACACTCTGAGTCAGTAAAACTTTTTGCGAAACATTTTCCATGACGTTAAGTAGTGAAATTTTTGTAATTATTTCTATCTCCGTAAAGTTGTACCTATTCGACGGGGCGTTTAATATATACCAGCTTTCCGTGACGTCTTCTGTTAGTGAATGTATTGTGCATATTTTATTTTGATAATGTAAAAAGAAAAAGTCTACATACCAAATAAAAACTCTTCATACTCAATATTGATAATTTTGTGTCTAAAACTATTATATTTTATACCATTTAGGGTTGTTAGGGATAAAGGATAAAGGATAAGGGATAAAGGAAAATCCTTTAATACAATTCACTCGTGTTTTAAAAATCAAGCCTTCTGTTAAAATACATAATATGAAGTTGGTTCATAGTTTGTAATATTTCATACAGGATTCGGCCCTAATTACTGAATAAATAGGTAATGTAGTGTACGCCGGCCACTGTAAGCTCTAGTCTCTTCTATTTATTATGTAAGCAATACCCGGCCTGTGTTATCCCTCTAGACAACTACTTATAAATATAATATACAGAATCTTACCTTCAAATTCTCAGTTAAAATATCCATTCCATCCATGCATCGGCCATTTCGTATCTACTGGACATAGTCCTCTTTGTTTGCCCTATTCTATGACTTTTGACCACCGGTTTCTCGTAAAACGATGTAAATCGATTATATACATTCGACGTAATATATTTTGTGTTTGTTTCAGATGAAGGAAAAATTCATAAAATCGTGCAGTGGACTCGCAACGGCGACAGCCAGTCCGCTTTACTTGACATTTTTGACGTCACTCCAGGCGAACCCATTCAGGTATGCACTAAAAATATAAAATCACTTTATTTAAAAGCTTCGTTTTTAGTAGGACGCTCTGATGTCATACTGTCCTCGATTCTGCTAAAAGATTTTGCTAAAAGATTCTGCTAATTATTGATTTTTAAATTGTATCAGTTTCGAAGTTTTCAGCCCAGGGAATTCTGTAGATAAAAATAAATGTTTTTCAGTATGTAATTAAAGCAAATTTAAGCAATTTAATGCTAGCTCAACAGATATATTTATAGTGTTTTCATTGGTGGTTTAATACTGGGGACGGGTCTTTTCCCAGAAAAGCGTAGGCCTTTATTTCGGAGGGCTTTGAATCTAACCCTAAGTGTTTGATGGTTTGTAATGATGAAAAATGAAGCGCACGTGGGGACGCGGCACGAGAAATTATCTACCGAAATAGTGTTAAACATCCCCGGTCTCGGCCGCGTGGTATAAATGATCATTAGTTCAAACATTCAAAAATGCATTCGTGTTGCGGAGGGCAATTTAAGCGAGCAATTGAAGTCTTGGGTGTCATCGAAAGATAATAGTTGGTAAGCCATGTTGGTTGGTCTATGGATGTCCCAAGAACTCCCGATAATGTGGTTGGCCTGTATCCTCACCGCCGATTTGAATCCGAATTTATGCATTTAAATCTTGTTTTTATTTTCTCTCTCTTTTTTGTTTTTACGCCTACGTCTTCTCAACATCAACAAGGTTGACTGGTAGTAATATCATTAAGCATTATCTAAACCCACAATAGCCTAGCTAGGGTAAGGTTTACAATGAAGAGTAAATAAATAAATCAGTAAATTATGTCAAAATACATAGGCTATGGCAATTTCCCGAGTTCACGGCTCGCTGTATGCGGCGTCCGACCGGCGAGTCCTGCAGCTGCGGCTGGCGCTGTGTGCGCGCCGGTACGACGCGTGCGTGCGGTGCGCGAGAGACCCGTACTGCGGGTGGGATCGCGACGCGGGCGTGTGCAGAGAGTATACACCTATGTAAGTTAATATATTTCTCGAGTTCACGGCTTGATGATAGTAGCGTCCGACCGGCGAGTCCTGCAGCTGCGGCTGGCGCTGTGTGCGCGCCGGTACGACGCGTGCGTGCGGTGCGCGAGAGACCCGTACTGCGGGTGGGATCGCGACGCGGGCGTGTGCAGAGAGTATACACCTATGTAAGTTAATATATTTCTCGAGTTCACGGCTCGCTGTATGCGGCGTCCGACCGGCGAGTCCTGCAGCTGCGGCTGGCGCTGTGTGCGCGCCGGTACGACGCGTGCGTGCGGTGCGCGAGAGACCCGTACTGCGGGTGGGATCGCGACGCGGGCGTGTGCAGAGAGTATACACCTATGTAAGTTAATATATTTCTCGAGTTCACGGCTCGCTGTATGCGGCGTCCGACCGGCGAGTCCTGCAGCTGCGGCTGGCGCTGTGTGCGCGCCGGTACGACGCATGCGTGCGGTGCGCGAGAGACCCGTACTGCGGGTGGGATCGCGACGCGGGCGTGTGCAGAGAGTATACACCTATGTAAGTTAATATATTTCTCGAGTTCACGGCTTGATGATAGTAGCGTCCGACCGGCGAGTCCTGCAGCTGCGGCTGGCGCTGTGTGCGCGCCGGTACGACGCGTGCGTGCGGTGCGCGAGAGACCCGTACTGCGGGTGGGATCGCGACGCGGGCGTGTGCAGAGAGTATACACCTATGTAAGTCAATATATTTCTCGAGTTCACGGCTCGCTGTATGCGGCGTCCGACCGGCGAGTCCTGCAGCTGCGGCTAGCTCTGTGTGCGCGCCGGTACGACGAGTGCGTGCGGTGCGCGAGAGACCCGTACTGTGGGTGCACCTATGTAAATGATATACAATTTTTTAAGACTATGAAAAATGATACCTTTTTAAGAATAACTTTGTTGTAATTGTTGGTCTAACAGTAAAAAGCGTTGTCAATCTATCAAGGGTCGTATGACTCGGCCTATAGGGTTTACTATCTCGTGTACTTAGCCTCATGAAATTTAAAAAAAGCAATGTCTAAAAGCATAAGTGAAAAATCCGAGAACGTAGCCTCAGCTCTACGCTATGGGTGCTACGGCTCTTTCGAATACGACAGGTAGGTAGGTGATTTTTTTAATTAAAGGAGAATATGTTATATCCACTCCCAAAGTGGCAGACTAAGTTCGTTTAAAGTGCACCATTTGCTTGGTTTCGAGTCATCAGGTAAGTACATGCCGTATTCTAATAGATTCTATTGCGCTAGCGCGGGCTATAAACGCTAAGCTACAACACTTCAGCGTATTGTTCGTAGCCGCCTGTTCGTAGCAGCCTGTTCGTAGCACTGCTGCACTGCTACAACGCCTACAACAGACCTGTAGGTCTATATTATGCTCGTATGATACTAAAGCTAATAAGGCTATGGAACAAAAACCGATAGTTTGTATGAGATTATAACACCTCGCATGGACAAATTTGATACTTATTATTTTTGGAAACATTTTGCCCATTACACCAATGCATTCAATTTTATAAATCATTTTAAATAATTCAATTGAAATAACTCACTTTAATTAATTCAATATTGGTCGGCTAACGATAGTTGGCGCGTCCACAGTACTCGCATAGTCGTAGTACATTATGGAGATGAAGCGCATACGAAAAACGTCAAGCTTTGTCCAGTGTTTCGCCGTAATTTGACAATGCAATATACAGAGTAGCCACGACGCAGAGTATACAAAAATTTCACTTAATAATACATACAAACATATGTAGGTATGTATGAATAAGTACATACATATGCATGTATGTATGGATGTATGTATGTACAAGTAGCTCAGTAGTACGGCTTGATGGATTTAAGCTTTATTGAGGTGTCGTTAGATTCATCTCAATTTTAAGAGTGACACTGAGCTATATCAAAATTATGAATGTTGAAATGACCGATTTTGGTCGTAATTTTTTTTTCTGAAATCTAAAAACAGGTTCCAGTGCCACGTTGACAAGCCAACAGTACTGCTTGTTGGAAACAATAGAGAAGGCTATAATGAGACCTTTTGTAGATAAAGCAATTTATATATTAGAGTATAATTTCAAACGTCGATTTTAATGTGTCATTGTCATTCTCATAGGCAATCTCACAATCAACTTGCACAGCACAACGCAATATCATATTATCGATTGTTACAGCTTCCAACCCTAATGTATATGAACCTTATGTTTATTAAGCTATAATCCACTAATGAATTAGGGACTCTACAAAAGGATAGGGTCGCAATACTGTAGGAGTTAAATGATATATATATGATAAAGATATTTAAATGATAAAGATGTGAAGATGGATTGTGGTGGTAGTCTGAGAAAAAGACTCGTAATATCTAACGTTCTGTAATAACGGTTAAAGTAAAATAGTGCAAAAAAAGGCTTAGATTTGATTGATTACCAATCATGAATATATAAATTCAATATAATAACCAAAGCAGCCTTTGTCAGAGGCAACAAGAGAAACAATTCCGAGTAGCCGTTTTCTAATTTACTATGTATGTAGATTGTAGAGCCGGGTATTGTATGTCATAATATGTGGTGTCTGTCGGCCTCAGAATATATTGTGCACCAATTTTCCCAGGTGTTATGTTGTCAAATTGTATTATCCAATAACGTACGTTTATAATGCAGAAAGCTACGTGATTCACCGGGTCTTTGTTATACATACATAGGGCACATTTATAGCAGTGAGTTCATTATACATACAATTTAAATCAAACCGGCATGTGTTTAGATTGTTCGTGCCTTTTCTAAGACAGTACTACTACCACAACATTTCTTTTTACGAGTGGGAATCCTTTTAAAAGTACCCAGACACATGGAAGCGACGCCGGGTTATGTGGGATTTCCACCCACTAAAAACTTCTCGGTTAGCTACAATAGATCTCTTTCGCAGTAGCTTATGGGCATCATGGTTCACACCCCCTTCCTACAAATAATAATAATAAAACCTCTCCGGCTCCGAGATCTCTGTTATAACGCACCGGTGCCCTCCAGCTCTTTGCCCTCTATAGACTCGTCCCGGCGAGACCAAAGACGTTGACACCCATCTACAACGCTGTGCAGCCACACACAACGTCGTCTTTCACTGTCACTAGATGGACGGTTGGAACTCACTCTTGCCGAGTACTACCACAACCAAGTATTCATTCATACAGTCGGCCCTCGGCCAGAACTGGACAGGGCAATCGGGAGGGGTTCACTAGCGAGGAGGGGGGTAGTAGTTGTTGTTGTTCTTGTACACTCGTTGTGTACTGTCGAGTGTCGCATTCGCCGTGCATAAAAAGATTGATGACTGTTCAAAGATTTTCTACAGCATTACGAACGCCAAACGCTACGATTATTGGCATTCTTAGTTATCTGCGCACCCCAAT
This sequence comes from Carterocephalus palaemon, assembly GCA_944567765.1. Classification (NCBI taxonomy): domain Eukaryota; kingdom Metazoa; phylum Arthropoda; class Insecta; order Lepidoptera; family Hesperiidae; genus Carterocephalus; species Carterocephalus palaemon. The sequence goes on along the minus strand of OX155651.1, from coordinate 7,113,299 downwards.
GGCGTGTGTTTGTGTATTTAAAAAGAAAACAATTATGGATCTAATTGCAAATTGTTTTGCTGTGCATAAAATTAATCGAAACGGATCACGTGCTTCGCGGAGGATTAACGTATTTTGATATTAAATTAATGATTAGCCATGTTAGCGCATTTAAATTAAATCGCTGATAATCCACACTCATATATTTTAGAAATACGTCATTAAAATTATTGTTTAGCATTTAAATATATTTGTTATATAATGTTATAATAATAACTAGTTCCTGTTTCGAGGTTTCCATTGAAAAACAAGCTGTAAACACTGAGTGGAAACCATTTCAGATACACTGATATTCTGGCGCAGGCAAAACACATAAAATATATTCATACACAGCTGACTGTAACTTTTTATATTCAGGAGATTCTATGAGGACTAAGATGGTCGCCTCTAAAGAAGTGTCACTGGAAACCTCACCTTTCCAACCGGAACACAATTGTTTTAAAAGCAATTACTACACGGTAGAAATTGTACTAGGTACCGTTTCTAAAAATTTAAAATTTTAAAGAGAGTTAATTACTTTTTTCGAGGGACTGTCCATATTGAACCGTAGCAGCTTAAACTAATAATATAAGATCGCAAAAAAAATACCTATTTAAATATTTATATAAACTTCTTTCCTGCACTTCAGTTACCAAACAACAGCTACAATGTATGATTATTTTATTATCATCATTACTAAAAAGAATCGCAAATACTTTGTTAACCTTAGTAATTTTTAATATGTAAATGTTGTCAGTACTAAGAAATGTTAAGTTGCTCGGATGAATAGAATGCTTGTTGTTGAATGTCCGTCCATCTATCAGTCTTTTATGGTCCACTACTGGACATTTTTTTTACTGGACATAGGCCTCCCACAATCGACACAACTCCTTCCGATCCTGCGCCCTCTGAATTCAACGGTTTCTCGCTCTTCTTTAGGTCGTCAGTCCAAGCCAGTCTAACAGTTTTTAATGACTATTTGAAAATTAAATTCACAAATGTATTTTTTTCCTTCTGAGGAACCATATGTTATTGTAACACTATGTGGAAAATATTATTAGAATGTTTTAGGAAGCTCGCTTTACCACAACTTTTCAAAACCATAATGGCATGAAAATATACACACACACGCATATAAATACACAACAATAAATACACGCTTTTTCAAAACCATAATGGCACATGAAAATATGAATATTTGTTGATCAGGTTAATACAGGATGTGGCAAACGAAACGGCGGACATCTGCGACTCGTCGATAGCGCGGAAGAGCGTGTCGGCGACGTGGGGGCAGAGTCTGCACCTCGGCTCGTTCGTGAAGATGCCGGAGGTGCTCCAGCCGCGCGCCGTCACCTGGTACCACTACTCCAGGGAGAAAGGAAGACATCCCATTACTTTTAAGTAAGTCAATATATCTACATTTTCAGATATCCGCAACTTATCGAGAATAAAAATGAGTGTCGGTGACGACAGAACCTGAACCATTAAATAAGCATTTTTAATATAAAAGTTCGATTAGATCCATAGGAAATTTATCTTTTTCCATTTGCTATATGAAGCAAAACATCCACAAAATAACTACATATCTATAAATTATTCACATATCAAAAGCCAATTTTACTGCACAGTCTCGTATATTTTATTCGTTTCTTATTATTTTGGCAGAACGTAGAAAGCAAACAAGTAACTCGTTATATCAAGATCATTCAGTACGCCCGTCTATGCTGCTTTTTGACAACTTAAATGAGTTAAAAAAACCTTCAAAAGAACGTTAATGGCATCGCACTAAACGACTTTGTTTTGTCAAGACTGCGCATTAATTAGCTGCGAGTTCGAATGTTCGTTGCCTCGACAAATAAAAAATTATGAAACTTTGATTTTTTACTATAAGCTACTAAAAGTACTTTAAAAAACTGTTCTATCAAAAGTTTCAAAGCATTGAATCGTCTTTTGAAAGCGGAAGCGAGTTCATTTTATCAGTGACAATGCAACAGTGAAATAAACGGGTGTTCAAAAGTAATAATGGTTTTGAAAACGCTCGAATTAAACACGCATGCAACAACATTAATTAAAGTGTTTCCAAATCTACCGTTATCTCACTTCCGCGAGGATAATTAAAACGCAAGGGGAACTCGATCGAGGTTTGTTTCGTTCGTCCGCAATAGCCTCCGAGTGGAAGGGTTTGTTTGCATCATACTGTAATTATATTGCCAAAATAATAGGGCATCAGGTTCGGTTATGCTTACCTTGTTAACGTAACGATCGCGGTTCAATCTTTAACTCATTTTTAATGTAACGAAATTTATATTTAACTTCGTTTTGATTACAAATTATAAAGAAAAGTGAGTGTAATCGTTTGATGCTAAAAATCCGTTTTCAATTTTCTTTGCTAAATAAGAACAGAATCTCTACTGTTGTGGGGCTTTAAAAACACAAGGGGTGTTTTAAAGAGAAAATAATTTTCAGTAAATAAGATTTATTCTTTATCTCTTGTTTTTTGTGATCCCCGAATATACAGCTGATATAATATCGAGTAAAAAGCCTCTATATTGTATACCTACATTTAAATTCTTTAAAATACAAATCTTCGTGGTTGGTCGTGAAAGGTTTTATTGGCATGGAAATATTTTATTGAATAAAATTATGGATATAAAGCGTGAATTTTGTCAAAGAGTAAAGTCGTAAAAAACCGACGTTTGTACACAAAGCATATACCGAGTCTCGTTTTATATTTATACTAGGGGATGCGCGCAGCTTCGCTCGCGTGGGTTTAGACATTCACTAACTTCAAAAACGGCAAAGTTTCATACTAACTTTGCCCCCTGTTTTACCCCATTAGGGGGTGAATTTTCAAAAATCCTTTCTTAGTGCTCCCCTACGTTATAAAAGGAACCCCTGTGCAAAATTTCAAGTTTCTAACCCTTATAGATATGTTTCTTGCCCTGCGTTGATATGTCAGTCAGTCAGTCAGTCAGTCAGTCAGTCAGTCAGTCAGTCAGTCAGTCAGTCAGTCAGTCAGTCAGTCAGTCAGTCAGTCAGTCAGTCAGTCAGTCAGTCAGTCAGTCAGTCATTCAGTGAGTCAGTCAGCTTCTCCTTTTATATATATAGATTAATCAGCATTTAATAGCAGCTGATAGTTGTATAACATGACTGGAATTTCGAGAAAGGCTTGTTTGTTTTCGTAAAGGCATATTTGCTTTCTATATAAAAGCTAATTTAAACTGAAAAGAATGTCGGAATATATAAATTCAACTTATTTTAGTTTCCAAACATGTATCAATCAAGTGTATCACATGAAATACTATTCAGTTATCGACAAAATTGTAAGGAAAAATCAAAGTGCCATCTAGTAAAAATCAGTGAATAGTATGGTTGAAAATACTTTCTTCGGTTTTTATGCATTTTATTAGACTAACTAACTAATTAATTAAACTCACTATCATTTTTTATCAATCAGTTGATAGGTTTTCATTTTCACGTGAGGACTGTACAGAATCCGTGCAAATCTTACTGAAGTCATAATTCCGTTTTTTTAACATTTCTAGGGCGAAAATTAGTAAATGCTGAATTTGTTTTGGAGAAAATAATATCATCATCTAATTATGATCAAATACTATACGAAAACACATATGATTATTCCAAACTCGCGTTTTGTAAAATTGAAAATATTGACATTATTTCATGTTTTTTTTCTTTTATTTACATTATACAATAAAACTGGTAAACACGTATTCTTTTAATTTTTGTAAAGCATGTTTGTTGCAAATTTGAAATGAAATGGTTGAGATTTAAAAAAATATCCATACAAACTTTCGATCTATATCCCATGGGAACCTCTTTATTTTCTGAAAATTTAAATAGCCTATATGTTAACCAGGACTATAAATAATAACTTTACGAAGTAACATCCTAATCCATCCACGGGTTTTCTTGTGATGCCCGGACAGACAGACAGACAGACAGACAGACAGACAGACAGACAATATTTTCAAAAATCACATTTCTGAGTTCTAAAGCGTTATTATAATGCCCCTGAATTGAAATTTTGAAAAAAAATTCAATGTACAGAAAAAGTTGCTCTTCAGATTTATTATAGTATAGATGTAGATCGATGCACACCATGGGGTGTGCAGATCAATCCTTTCACTATCTCGCTGTTGGGCACGCCACTCCTCTCGGCATGGCAGTGGTTATGCCATAGACCACCTCGCTGGCCAAGGGTTGATTGGCAGAATTTAATAATTTTTGACTGAATTAAGAAGAATGCTCTGTTTTGCTTAGAAAAGTTATTTGAAAAATAGTACCAATGAAACACACGCCACACGTCACAATTAACAGTGTGTCAGATGTTACAAGGAAAACGGTGTTTTCCTTGTAACATCGGATAATATTTTACTTTTTAAAACACATATAAACATCAACAATTATCATAACTTGAATATCTCGCAGTATCTGTGTACATTAACTATGTCCATGATTTGTTAAACTTTTCAAAATGCGACGTAGGTTGACAAGAATTAAGAAAACTTGTTTAGTCTGGTGAAATATTAACATAATCTGTTGTTCCAGCAAACCAGAGAAGTACATTGAGACTTCTGAGCACGGCCTGCTCATCATATCCGTGAACGAGGGCGACGCCGGCCGCTACGACTGCTGGCTGGGCGGCTCGCTGCTGTGCTCCTACAACGTCACCGTGGACACTCACAGGTGCCTAACTGTACTCGTATTGAGACAGGGACGCAACTCAGATTCAGATTTCAGATTATTGATTGATTGATCAAATTAGGATTGATTGATCTATGGTTTGTGGTTTAAATTTTTATTTCTTAATAAGAGTTACAACTCACTTAGCTTAAGAAATAACCAAATATTTTAATCTTTTTTTTTTTTTTTTTTGGTATCGGGGGGGAAATCTTCAAAAGATACCCAGCCTCAGGGGGTTGAGGCTGCGGTATGTGAGATTTTTACTCACTAAAACCCCCTCGTCAGCCATCCTGCGCATCTGGGGAGGCTCCGGGATCTCCTAAGAACGCACCGGTGCCCCCCCTGCTATTCGCCCAGAAGTGGGCCCGACCCGGGCAACTTTAAGTCCCTGTCTATTGTGTATGACCTTCCTGGAGTCGCGAAATAGGAACGGTTAAGGCCCCCACCTAAATCGTTCCGCGACTCAAAGCCCCATCAGGACTATTAGCGGGAGCGGGGCGATTGCGGACTCCCCGACGTCTCCGAGCAGAATCGGCCCTCTCCCGATCACGCTCCGCAGCCTCTTTCTTTACCATAACGGCTTCGCAGAAAGAGGCTACCGCCATCCAGGAGCTGCTTTCCGCCAGCATCGCTGCTACAACCGCAGACGGAGAGAGATCTCTGCCGATCCGGTTGACCAAGGCGCGGCGCTCAGGCTCCCAAGCAGGGCACTCCTCAAGCGTGTGCTGAGCGTCATCTTGGTCCCCTCCACAATGGTGGCATCGTGGTGATGCCTCGCGTCCAATCCGACACAGATATTCACCGAAGCAGCCATGCCCGGTGAGCACCTGTGTCAGCCGATAGGTGACGTTACCCGCCTTCCTTCCCAGCCAGGCTTCGAAGTTTGGCAGGATTGCACCCACCACTCGCTGACGGGCGCGTCTTTCCTCCTCCAGACGCACGCGCCATTCAACGAGTGCCTGTCGGTGCGCCTGCTGTCTGAGCACCCTCAGGTTGGCATCTGACACGTTTTGACCGTCCCTTTGGCGCATGGAACGCGATCGAGCATACACCCTCGCGTCCATATCCGCCAAGATATCCAAAGGCGGAAATCGTGCCAGAATAGTAGCCGCCTCGTACGATATCGTGCGATATCCCCGCGCTACTCGGATTGCCATCCGGCGCTGTACGCCATATACTTTGTTCCTACAGCGTCGGACACCCGATAGTCTGTGCGACCATACTGGAGCACCGTATAGAACAATGGATCGCACGACACCGCAATAGAGACGGCGAACTCCCTCCTGAGGTCCCCCTAGATTAGGCAGCAGACGGTGCATTACCCCTGCCACCCTCTCTATACGGGGGATTAGCCGCTCGAAGTGCTCTTCGAAGCCCCAGCGACCGTCCAGGGTGATGCCCAGGTACTTAAGGTACTGGCCCACCTGGACGTCAACGTCACCCACGCGGATCATCAAACTGGGTGGTTCCATTCGCCTGGGAAGCTTATGAAACCACAACGCCTCCGTTTTCGAAGGCGCTACCTTTAGGCCCAGTTTGCGGATTTCGGCAACCACGCATGCCACTCCAAGCTCGGCTAGCCTAGCCGTCCTCTCAAAGGTATCCCCTTCGGCCAGCACCAACGTGTCATCCGCATAGCAAACGACGCTGACGCCTAAGGGGAGGCTGGTACGCAGGACCGCGTCGTATGCGACATTCCACAAAAGAGGCCCCAATACTGAACCCTGTGGAACCCCGCACGTAATCCCCCTCTGATGTATTCCGTCCCGGCCCATATATTGAATAAACCTACCACGTAGGTATGCCCCGACTATATTACGCAGGTAGGGAGGCACATTGTGGTAGATTAGAGCCTCCCTAATAGCCCTCCAGGGTAGGGTGTTGAAAGCGTTGACGATGTCTAAGCTCACCGCCATCACCACCCCACCCCTTTGAATAGCCTGCTCTGACAGGGAGCGAACGCGAAGTATCGCATCCACTGTGGACCTTCCCTGCCGGAAACCGAACTGGCTATCGGATAGGTCGGGACCTACACGTGACAGATGATCGCTAAGTCGAGCAGAAATCACTCGCTCGAATAGCTTACCAGCTTCGGGTAGCAAACATATGGGCCGATACGCAGAGGGAGAGTTCGCAGCCCTACCCTCCTTCTTCAAGAGGACTAATTTTGCCTCTTTCCAATCGGATGGAAATACTCCCGCACGGAGACAGCTATTTTAATCTAGTATAGTATAGCTATTTTAATCTAGTATATAATTACATCTAGTACAAGAGCATACGAAGTGACATATAGAATTACTAAAAAGATAAAATTGATAATACATTATGGTGGGAATTAAAAAGAAAAATAATAAACAATGTTAGCAATGTCATTTACAAAAATATGATCTATCTCCATAATCGTACGTGATCGTATTTAGCTCTAATTTTTACTCAATGTTTTACTATTTACCTTAGCAGTAAAATTTTGAACTAAACACTATACATGCATCTATAGTACGCTAACATATATTCATGCGTGTATTTCCCCTAAGGGGTAGGCAGAGGTGTGGTACTACACCCACTTTTCACCAGTCATAGGTGGTGAATAGGCTCACCATCCATACCAGGGGCACAAATCCAGACTGCGAGCTACTACCGGGCATTTCAAGTTAGAAGCCCAGCAGTTGTTGCCCGATCCGGTGATCGAACCCAGGACTTCTAAGCTTAGCAGTCACACTCGCAACCACTGGACTAACGAGACAAGTTTACTACTTACGAGTACATACATAAGGATTGCCATAACAGTGTCCTTAATAATTTGGTCTCAAATAATAACATTCAAGGTTCCTTAATCTCGTCTTGTTATCTTGATGAAAACAAAACCTTAAGTTTTTAATGACTGGGGAAAAGGCGACTTCAAATTATTTACGCCATTCTAGTCGACTTCTTATCTCGTACCTATTTGTCACATTATGTACGTCTTGCGGACTTTTTAAATAATTCTGGTTTTCATTTCAGATGTTCACCTCCAGAGAAGAGCAATGAGTACCAAAAAATTTACTCCAACTGGTGTCACGAGTTCGAGAAGTACAAATCAGCGATGAAAACTTGGGAGAGAAAACAAGAGGTGAGATTTTATATATCTCTATTAAATATCTGTATTTCTTTTAAGTGAATTATTTTTACAAACCTCTGTGTCATCATAAATTTATTAGCTTGATAAAAATGCAATGGATACCTAGTACAAATAATAATTTTTTTTTAACATAGACGGACAAATTTTTAAAATGTTTACTACATTTAGAGATATTTACATATACATGTTTTATATTCAAAATTTTTCGTATTTATTTCTGATATTAATTATATCTAATTTTAATCAAGTGGAGTTTTTATTTAATGACACAAGAAGTTAACTTATCTACTATGTCGATATAGTAGGTTCAATCCATGTACATATTTGACTTTTTGTTTCAGCAATGCGCACGGCAAAACGACTCGAATCAGAACTCGCATCCAAACGAGATAGTGTGATAGCTCCTGAACATCGCCTATCTCATGTTCCAGTCTGTCAACTACTATGCCGGGGCCATCCCCGTACCCTACGTCACACAAGGCCTTACCTACTTTCTTTTAACCTGAACCTGAACACACCTGGGACAAAGCTGAACCTCAAGATAACAAAAGTGTGCATTTTATACCCTAAAAAGAAACAGTGAATTACGATAAAAAGTTGTTTTTATATAGTGAATATTAACAGTGCGTCGTTTCAAAACTCTGCGAACATGAGAAGGTGATTGGACTCGATACATTTATATGGACTACAAAATTAAGAGCGCTGTGCGTCGCGTTGTTGGAAGAATGTAAAAAGTTTTAAGAATTCACATGTAAGTACGCTTTATTCGTTGATTAAGAGAGTAGTAAAATTGTTAGTATTTGAATCGAATTGGGATCGATTTCAGCGACGAGTCGCGTTTTCTATGTAATCTGCTATTTTTAATTGGGAATGACCTATTTCATATATTTAATTTTTAAGTTGCTAAACTACGAATTTGTTGAAGTGACACGGTAGTCCGCTTGTAATGTTAGGTGTTTTGAAAATAATTTTATAATTTTGATTGGTGATACTTGTATAGTTAAGTCGGTATATCCTAACATAAGAATGATATTAAGAAAATCGAGCGACGTGTTTAATGTAACATATAAAAGCTAAGACACAACCCATAGGCGTCCTACTGTTGGGCACGAGTATCTCCCACAGCCACAGCTGAGGGAGTCCTATCCACCAGTCTGCTCGAATGCGGATTACTGGAGTACATATGGACTGTAACATAAAAAAGCTATACCTACGTTTTATTCAGATCATTTTATAAGGAAGCAGAATTTTAAATATTTGATATTATTCTTCCGAAACAAAGGATCCAGGCCCAGTGGGCCGCAATGCACTAATGAGTGAATAAGATACGTGTCGGGGGCGCGCTCGTAATTCCAAATCTCCGAGGGTTGTGGGAGGGTTTACCTCATTATTTTTCCCCTATTTGTGTAAATAGTTACCTAATTTCGTTCTACTGTACCTACTAATGTAAGTGTCGTATAATATGCACGTCCCTTATCGTAATGAATATAATTAAGCCTGTGATATATAAGAAAATTTTAGAAAATATTATTTAGTGATACATAACATGAGGTTAACGCCGGATTTCACATCTCCCGTAGTGACCCGTAAACCTTTTCCACGTCCGATTCGTTAGGTTTAGTTACACGCGACACGTTAAACAAAATATTAGACAGAAAACACATGGATAGTTTCAATATACCACAGCACGGTCGTAAATTATACGGCGTAGTGCCGTCCGCGCGGACAAAAAATTATTTGGAAACAAACACCCCGAGGCTTGCACTGTTCGTGGTTTCGCTGCATTGTTCGGCTTACGTTGTTATTCATGAAAAACCACGATAAATCGTTGACAGAGTACAATTTTAAATCTTTTGAATGTTAATAATGTGGTATTGTGAAGTAGAGGCCTATACCTATTATAAATATAGTATTAATAAGTGAAAGCTGAATGCCATCTAGATGGCTGCCGTGATAGGCAACACAGTTATTATTCGACTTTGGTTGTGATGAGACCAGAGGGGCATGCTGACCGCGTTCACATACCTTTGATACCTACATGAAAGCTCACGCAGTGACGACGCAATCGAGCTCTTATCAGCACACAACGATTTCCCTAATCGGTGCCACTTCTCTCCTGAGAATATAAGTCATCCTATTTTGGAGCTTTTAAAATAAATTACAACAGGAGGGACAAACATGCTTCTTCGGTAGCAAGTAATTAGGACCGACAAAATGTCCTCGTAAATTCCCTTACACACGTATTGAAAAATATTCAAAAGCAAAACCTACTGCAGAAAAGAAATACAAATACAAATAACCTTTCTAAGGCAACGCTCTTACTTTAATCAAATATTTGAGTACACAGTCGACCGAACTATTATAATATTTTGGAATAGCAATAAAGTTTAGGATGTTCGCCGAACCTTGCTCACTGTCGTAAGAATGTATGCTGAGATTTGCGGCGTTTTAACGAGCCAATACGAAACCGGACTAAAACCTTTTCTTTGTAGATTTTAAAATAAACGATAAACATTTGCCAGTGATTCCTAAATAGAACAAAGAACTAAATTATTTTTTCAAGAGATTTATCGAGATTTACCTACTAACATGTACATTTTTGTGATCAAAAATATTATTATGTCAGACTGTCAGGCTTTTTCGGAACTCCGTCTATCTTCGCGTACATAATTACTAAGTTAATATTTACGCATTAAATAGTTAAAAAGATATTAATGTACTTATGTAGACCGTGTTTTAGTAAATATTTCTGCATATTTTTGTACAAAACTTCAATCCTTAGATTAGTGGATACCTACCGTTGCGATCGTTCGCGTATCATCCTCACTGGTACCTATTCGAAATTTTGATTCCATATCATATTTATAACACTAATACTATGTAAGAGCTTGTATCATATTATTGTACTAACGATCATCGATGTGATGTTATATTTATACATAATATAGCAGTTGATTACAAATTTACAAACGAATTGCATTTTATAAAATTGTATAAGTAAATATTTTTTCTAGACATTTATTATGAAAAAGCCATAGTAATATTCCGCTCACGTCTATAGCACTTCCATCACTTGCCACTAGTACTTATCTCATAGTACCTAGTTACTGCATGCATTACTTGTGCAATGTCTGGTTTCAATTAACGGTATAGAAATCTTTTTTTCTGAGGTAATTATAATGGAGTAGAGCAATAACTTAAGTTTCATTGAACCCGTTTCACTGCTCGTTGATATCAATCGTTTATCAAAAAGACGCGAAACGGGCTCTTTAAAGAATCAAAAGCTCACCATCCCTGTATGTAATAAAATTAAAAAATCATATTCATAATTAAAATAATAGGTGCTTAAAAAATTAATTTAGGTTCTGCTAATGATTATAATATAATATGTTCAAACTCCTTTCATATCATATTGTACATACATTAATCGAAAAACATATTATATTAGTAAGAAATATCTGAGCTTCGTCGTTTATTATATTAAAATACGTATGGTCTAAGATTCGGTACTTAAGTATTTTAGTAACTAAACTAAGGATATCCCACACTTGGGATGATCTTGCGCAATAATTTTAGATAAATACTTATTATTGTCTGTACTAATCGAATAGCTCTGTAAATTTCACATGTTACTATACTGTGTAAGTTGAGATTCAAGTAGTAAAAGTAAGGTTTTATATAATAAATCTATGAAATGTATCTTGCAGTCTGTTTCGTTTTATTTACGTCCACCCTTCAGTGTACTCGTATATGCCGAGGTGACACTCTCGAGTGATTTAATAAACTAGGTAAGTGAAGGCGTTTGAAGAGTTTCGAAAATGTACAAAGCTAGTCGGCAGGAGCAAAGGAAAGACGTTTAAAATAGTGTCAATTCATCAAGTCGCATACCGGGTTGACATTTTCGTCATAACAGTACGGTGGGGGCGCACCCTTCAGCCGCCGACCGGTCGAGGGACTATAAAAAGTAAGGGCGCGTAATTATATAGTGCCACTAAACTAATTTCACGATACATTGCCGACGAAATCTGTGCTTGGCACCACCGACTAAATGTGATTTCTCCTTCGTAGCGAAACGCCTGATTACTATTGTTACGTGTTATTACGTATGAAATGCTAATTCCCCAGTTGCAAACGAAATTATGCGCTATATTTGAGATTGTTCGTGCAGCTGACGATTAGATTTCGCAGTTCGATTTAAATTTCATGTCTCAAAATTACATTAAATATGTATACCTGGCATGCAACATTATAATGATTTTTATAATAAACCTTATATTTGACATTTTTACTAGGCCGTACTGCAGATACCAACTGTATCTAATAACTGAACTTTATTATGTATTTAGTAAAACTTATCTGAGATATTAAGTCTAGTAGACTTATTGAGCCTGTAACTGTTAAAATAGCAAGTGCAACTTACATACTCCTATATTAACGTTCATTTTTAAACTTCAAGTTTCAGTTTAAAATTAATAACGTGAACTTTCAACGCGATATTTTAGCATACAAAGACTAAAAACGTTGTTGTAAAGAGGATAATAATATTGATATAGTAGGTACCTACTCGTAAAGTCTCATATTCGCTCATTGCCATTGTAAGCGTTTTCACTCTTACGTACTACATACGGTTTGCCATTTAATATAATGAACTCCGAATACGGATTGAAAATAATTAAGGTGAGGAAGTTTTACCTATACCTATGGCAAACTATCTGACTGACCCAAATTAGGCGCGAGCCTGTACTATTGATGTCAGAGACTGATATACATACATATATATTTTTAAATACATACTTAAATTGATAATATTAACATCCAGACACAGAACAAACACAAGTGTTCGTCACACGAATGTTTGTCCTGAGTGCGATTAGACCACTTACAGGCAGGGTCACTACCGATTGCGCCAACGGGCCCGTGAAGACAACACAACACATAAGAGTAAATGAGTCAAAATTAAATCTTAAGGTTTTACTAGATCTTAAGCTATCATCATGACAGTATTTCCGTCAACGATGATGATCGCGCACATAAAAAATAAATGACAATAATTTGAAGGTGTAACTACAGTATCATCATAATAGATACTCGTTTCATTATGATGATGATTGGAATAGCACACATGCATTGTGGTGGCGAACTGTTAAACAAGTTGCGAGTAGTTTGTCTCCGGAAGCGGCCCGAAGATTAGATTGCGGCTCGCATCATAAACTGCCGCGGGAAGTTAAGCGATATTTCAGACTGTATCTGCGTTCCTATGAGATTGGAGAATGTTATACATGCAGGACGTACGTTATTCTGTTTACGTACACAACTGAATTTCATACTTAGTTTGATTGCAAACGGGACCCAAAATTAAGGGCCCAACTGTTCACCGAGTTTTATATGAAATTACTCTACACTAATATTGAAAAATATATAATATATAAGCTTTCCTCAGAAAATAAAATCAAATAAATTTTAGTAGGTAAGTACTTTATTAAACATTACTAATAAACTAGAAATTGTCAAATTCAATTATTAATAAAAACGGTCGCTCATTAAAAGGGATGCCTGACAAAGCGCAAAGATGAAATATAAAAAAAATCTAAGCTAAGCTTTAACCCAGCGTTCCTCATTATGCACGTATGTCTCCTACAACTACAGCTGAAGGGAAGCCTAGAGTCATTCTACCGCAATGCAATACGGATTGGTGCAGGGGTTAATGGGAACCAAGTGCCGAATGTTCTCAAGCCACCCGAAGGTATTTGACAAGGCGTAACAATTAATTTAAAAAGCGAGCCCATGTTCACCCATCCACATACTGAACGCGCTTGACGTTGCTTAACTCGGTCGATGCGAGCCGAAGGTCTATGAGGGCTTCGAAAACACCATAACTAATATGAAAATAGGTATATTTCAGGCGTCATCAGTAGGAAAAGCCCGTGTGCTCTACAGGGGTATGGGACCGTCGCCAAAAATCTCATGGTAAATCCATGAGTGCCTTAGCTCTATTTTGCGGTAGGCCAGTTACCACAGTGTATCAAATCAGGCGCTGGCAGTAGGGTGTGTAATTTTTAATTTTCCGGATACGCGTGACCGCTTGCGGACTTCATCTCCATTAAATAATTACTCACATCTAAAAACGGAGCGCTTATAAGCTAGTAAGGGGTCTTGTGCTAGTGACGTACGTACGTAACATCTTAGATTGATATTTTACTGTACCAAAGACATATTGGTTTTATTATAAACTTTATAATAAGAAACTGATTGCTGACTGGGATAGGTTTCATGTAACATATGGTAATCCTATTGCCATACACCGAACACAAACCTAAACGAGAAGAAGAAAAAGCTTTACCCCACAAACAAATCGCATCTCTAGCAGAAAACACGCGTGTTACCAATAGGCCATTGAGGCAGTCACATCACAAAATGAATTAGATATTTGGTAGTAACTACGTCCCATCCCTAAAGAACAAACAGAGGTTGTCAACGTCGTGGCGGCTGCAGCGCGGTCAGGTCAGGCGTGTAATCCTTTATTACGGCGGCGCCGCGCCGGAGCGGGCCGCCGCGGGTCGCTCTCGTAAGCGCATTACCCGAATTAACAATTAGTCATGCCTATGTCTGGCTACGAAGTTTGCACAAATTTACATAACAATAAAGCCCTTTTCAGATTCGACCGCCATGCTGATTTTTAAAATTAATTGGATCCCGAACCGTACAAAATTACAACACCCCTCCGCTTTGGTCCATAACTTTCTGGTCAGCGTTACGATTTCAGATTGAAAATGTTTATTTAGTCCTATAAATTGTGTGAACTGAGTTACTATATCCATGTCGCAGAAAGATAATAAAATAATGATTTATTAATATTAAAAATCCCTAAGGTTTTGTTAGATAGTCTATAAAAAAACTAAATATAACTTGCCTTACCGCTATCCAAAGTACTCTACCAGGTACGAGACACATTGTTTTTGAATACAATTGTATTTTAATTGAGAAGGGATGGTAGATTTTTTTGAGAGTCAATTGCTGCCGTCCATGTCTACTGGGGTCGACCTTGAACAAGACTCACAAGAGTAGAGGCGTGCGTTGGTTCGTCGGCTCGGTAGGCAGATTCGCAGTTGCTACCTATTACACCATAATTGTAATGAATTTTAACCTATTACAGCAATAAGTATGTAACATATAACATGTCAAATATTTATAGTAAAATAATTACCAAAACTATACAAGTTTCGCTTGCGTTTATTTAGACCTTGATACCATACCATAGCCTGCAAAAATATACTATATCTACGCTTTGAATTTCATCTCAAACGAAATCACAGGGATTGTTACTATGGATGATTTTTTAAGTAGGTATTTAGATATTTCTAAAAAATTTCCCACAAACTGAATTCTCATAACAATGGACATTATCTAATATCTTATTTATAAAGTTACCTCAGTACATACATAGGTATATTGAAAAGAACACAACACACAGAAATTGCTTTTTTTTATTACAAAACAAAGCACTAATCGAAAATAGCAAAACAATAGTTAAATATGCGAAATGCATGACGTTGCGTCGAACCAAATAAGTATGATTTTTGGTGGTGTGAGTGAACTTGACCTTGAATTTGCGTGAAGTCACGTGACGTATCACGTGACGCTTTGCTTAGTTAGGACGAACGGAACTATAGGACCCGATTTAATAGCGGAGGTCACTTTTAAAACGTTATACATACGAACAAATAGCGCATTTATTTCCCTGGTCGTATTGTGTTCATGTTTCAGTTTTATATATAAAAAATTAAGTTGTATGGAGCGGTGCAAGCTTCGAATGTGCGTTTTAGAGACTGCTTACTCCAACGTCTCTTGTCGTAATTTTGCGTACGGAGTGTTCAATAGAAGTTTGTTTTTAGAATAACGTATCTAACCAAATTAAAGAAAATTAACAACAGTATGTAAAGGTTATTAATTTTTACTTTAATTGCTGTTATTAATTTAATTTGCTGTTAATACGAGTTAATAATAGTTTGACAATTATATGATAAGTATGTTCGTAATCGTAAGGTTTGTTGTAATGGTAGGTTAGGAAAGCACGCCAATGCACAAGAGTATTGTAAAATAAATAAATAATCGTTCAAAGTCGTCACACGAATGTTTGTCCTGAGTGGGAATCAAACCCACGACCTCTGGCGCAGAAGGATATCACTACCGATGGCGCCAACGGGCCAGTCAATTAGAAGAGATCTCTTAGGAATGCAGGTTTTCTCACGATATCTCCTACACCGTCACATCAATCGGTAATCAATTAAAAAAACACCGTCCTAATCAAACATCAGAATGAATCGCGTATGCCTATTCCTAATTAATCAGCGCATTGAATCATATCGAGTATCCATTAGATTCATAAATAGTTATTTCTCAGCCATCACGCGTCGTTGAGGCTTCATCGTTTAAAATTTTTAATATCAAAACCCGCGAGATTTATATAGGTGGGAGAAAAACCTCGAATAAATCATGCTATTCCTTTTTGATCTCAACCTGTGTTTAATCGGCTGATAGATTCATCCCGCTCGTTTAATGAAATAATTTCATGTTCGCATTGATCGATTAGACGCAAAAGGCTCCCCTTCATAGGGTAATGGGTTAGCGCTATTATTTCCACACGTTATTCGCACAGTGCGTGGTATCATTTTGCCATTGGATTGGCTATTAAACGGTGGGGAGCACATGAAAACAAAATGTAACATTTCAATGGAAATGGACGAGTGAAATACTGATTTAAGCCATAAATCATACATCTGAAAGCTTACATCTCACTCACCTGTTTGAATGAGGTGGTAGAACCCGAACACGGCAAGCCGCAGACAAAGTACTTCTGAAGCTATCATCTATTTGATTAACTGTTGCATACAATTATCACTCACTTTACTTATTTATTGCTTGCTTTATTTATATTTATGTATTAACAAACTTAATATACTTAAGTGCATCATAAGGAATGAGGTAGTCAGCACTCAGCATGTACTCACGTATAGTAAGTATATTAGGGATTTTCACTTTTCATTAATCCCGATTTTCAAACATAACGGACGAACGTTAAAAAATTGAATTGTAAAGTCAGCGATGAATAGAAATCGAATTGACGTTGTTTTAGATAGTACACAGACTAAATATAGATATGTAGTAGTGTTGGTAGTGTGAGCTAGGAGCCAGTGAAGCGACGCGCAGCATCCTATCGCCGCAGCGCCACCATTCAAATGGGAAGCGATAAAAGCACAAAACTAAATCCCGGACCAAATGAACAAGAACAATGTACAGCTTAAATTGTAGCATTGTGCGCGAACAACGGCGCGGCGACACGTCACGAAGAATAGAGTCATTTGCCTCTAACAACATTAATGTCGCCGTGACCCTCATACCATCAGTTTTTGTTTGTTAATCTACAGAAAGGGCGTAACTCATTTTGTCAACTCGTAATTTAATTTCACTTGAACCCCAACAAATGGGCCGCGCCCGCTGCAGGCGCCGGACGTAGCAGCCATCGTAATTTATTCTCTTAATTTATTGTCTGCTTATATGTAACGCTTATAGCCGACAAAACACAGGATTAGACAACCTTTCGATCCGACTATCAATTATACCCTCTGCTTCGAACAAAGTAATAAAGTTACCGCCTATTTCCCAAATCAGCATAAATTTCATATTTCACAAACCCACGATACAATATTAAAGTTCTAACGTTGCACAAAAACTTTATGGCCCCTTTGATACAAAACCCACAGAATTCCGGTCAAAGGTGACGGTAGGTAGTCGTTCAGAAATGCTTAAAATGCAATTTTACAAGATCACTTTTATTTATGGCCCCCAAAAATGTAAAATGCACGCATTTTATTGCTGGGCTTTGTAGAAATGCGAAGAACAAACAAGGTCCTGTTATCCCAAGATAGGGGATGTCAAACCGTGTTTGCTCGCTTAGTCGGGGTCGCGGGATGCCTCCAAACATAAACTGTACTGTAAGAAAAGAAACTCAGGTAAGACCCTAACAATATTACATTGCCCTCCCTACAACTATATAACATATGTCAATTTACCGATATATTTCTTTGCATTTCAAACGTCATCGAGTTTCATAATCAACTATAATCAACTTATAACCTTGATAAATACTTTAAGACCCTTCTTAATACATTGAAGATCTAAATTACAGATAAATATGATTAAATCTTCTGACAAAGAGATTTCATTTCGATCAACGCTTTATGTTTTGAAAATTTATTTTGCTTGCAGTTGCTAAGTCTATAAATTGTTAGTGTAGGGCCAAAAAAACAATAGTCACTGCTCATAACAAAACAACGGTTAATCCGTAACCGCCGTCTTCCTACGAATAATTGTAACCGGTGAAAGGTTACTAGTGACATTTCAGTTTTATACATGACATCATAACATACATGGTTAAAAACTATTGATTCAGTTTAGCTGACGTTAATTAAATCATCCGAAAAGATTATGAATTAGGTACCTACACAAAAATGGAATACTTCTCAAGAATATCTCTCAAAACCATTAGAAAGGCTAATACAAAACCAAGATGTTAGCAGATACATAATAGGCCCACCAAATTAGGCCGTTTGTAGCGGAAGCACAATTTGACGCTTCTCGAGGCTGCTTTGCGGGAAGTAATAGCAGCATTATTCTCTCGTGGCGCGCCGTGGAGCTAAGTGGCGAAAAATGTAAAATATTTAGGATGCGAGATTTTATAATAAGAATCGCTGAGATTACACCTTGCGCTCATCTATTTTTAACGCGGCGGCGCGATGCGGCAAGTGGGACATTTTTATTGCCCCGGGCTCTAGATTAGTTTTGTTCTGCGAATTTGATGCATATACAATGAACTCGATTATTCAACGCCCCGCGCGACTCGCTTACCATTGTAATATGAATTAAATATGATCCCATATGACTATTTCCTCGGTCTACGTAAATAAATGCGCTGGTAATAACGACTTTGTACGGAGCAAAAATACGCAAATACTCGCAGGTCGCATTGAGCAAATTGGCCCAAACATAGAGTCCTTGCCTTTAATAACATTAAAATGTAGTAAATTTTCGCTATAGCCTGAGCGTAATAAGAACGCCATATTGCAATCTCAATTTAGAGAAATCGTCGGTGATATTCTGAAACAGCGGAACTAACAGTGTTTTAAACCGCGTATTTACAAAAGTAGCAAAATCGAGATTTCGCGGGCTTAGCTTCGTTGTAGTGATTGGCTGCGTTCTGTGATGTTGGCCGGGCCGATTATCCAATAGGAAGCCGTGAAATCGAATGTCTTTTAAACCGCGAAACTTCAGGTGATCGTTTGTTGTGCCCAAACCGCGAATCTGCGCATCATAACATGAAAAAAGGGTTTGTTTAATGAAGCGTGCGTGAAATAGTGTGGTTTTAATTATAAATGCTGCAATAACTGGTATGCTGCAATAACTGCAATAACTGGTAATAAAAGAATACCAAATTTATGATTCCATTCGTCCTGGGCGTTTGCTGGAGATGATTGCGTAGTGGATCTGAGGGTTTAAAAGTATAATCCTAACGGCACGATAGAGTTTAAAAAACACTTTAAAGATGATTTCAGCCCACTTCCTCGGAGATCGAAACCTATTTCAGCTGTAGTAAATAGTGTACCTCCCCTGTATTCATCTAGACTGCCTATATTTGACAGAAAGTATCAGCACTTACAGCAATTAAAGAGTGTGATACCTGCAGATTGTCACTCTTATTACGATAATTTGGCATTTAAGAAAAAGTAAAGTTTTATTGATCTCATTTTATAACAAAGACTTCAAAGTGCAATAAAATTATTATTGTACTCTTAAGCAATATTTTTATACATTTTGTTTAATACATTAATTTGTTTTAACTGTTAATTATTTATTTATTTATTTATTTATTTATTTATTTTGCCACACAACAAGTAAAAAATTAAGAATTAATAAAATAAAAGTACACGTAATAAAAAAGAAAGAAAATTCGATAACTCGCTGCATGGCAAAAAAGGTCAGTGCTCAGCCAAATTGCTGATTTTCAGCACAGCCCTAAGTTGTCGAGCAGTTTGAGCAAGCGGAGAGTACTAAATCAACTAAACAATACTAATACTATATTATTGGACTAAAATACACGAAAACTTCAATTTGAGCAAGGTAAAGATAAAAATATAATAATAATTAGTAAGTACCCTACAACAAGGTATTTTTAACATCGCTGCGACCCATAGACGTCCCACTGCTGGGCACGGGTCTCAACCACAGACACTGCTGCGGGAGGTCTAGAGCATACTCCACCACGCTGCTCCAATGCGGATTGGTGGCCAACCCAGTGTCGAATGTTCTCAAGCCACCCGAAGGTCTTCGACAAGGCATAACGACTGTTTCCAGCATTGAAAACAACCGGGACCGACGGCTTTACGTGCCCTCCGAAGCACGGTAGCGTTCATGAAATTTTGCCACTAGCGGTCACCCATCCACAGACAGACCGCGCCCGTCGTTGCTTAACTCTTGTCTGATCACATTGAATCGACGCGAGCCATTGGGCTATGGACGCTACGCTATTTTTAACATACTTAGCTATAAAGAGCTATTTTTTTAACTTTATGGGGATTTAAGGTGTTATTTTCCTGAATATTGTTGATTACCTAATGTACCAATGATAAATATGTCCCAAAAATTATACTGAGAAATTGACTGAATAAATATTAATAAGATTTTGATTGTATTTGTTTGTTTTATTTCGGCGGACAATTCCGCGTAAGTGACATAAAAAAACTTATTTTGTTTTTATTTGTGACGATAAACCCGCGAAAGTCGATTTTCTAATTCATTAATACATATTTTACATAACTAATGCCTACAATATTAAGAGGAATATTATAATTTGACAATTTAAAAGTTTAAACAATAGAAAGTCAAGTGGTTTAGTAAATATTACGTTTTTCCTCGTTCCTGTAAAATTCACTGCACCTACCTTACGCGGTTTTAAACACTGTTAATTCCGCGGTTTCAGAATATCACCGACGAAATGTGACTTCACTACGCGGATTGCGAATTGAAAATCTGAGTAAATCGAACTTTCGACAGTCAAAGTGACATTCTGTGTCGAATGCGTGGACAAAAGTGAAAATATGAACATGTGCAAAAAATATTTGGCGTATGCATTTGGGAATTTCGCGTGACAGAGAATTTAATACGAGGGGAGTCTAATATTAAACCTTGGGGACCCATCACTTTTAATATCTGGCCGGCGTCCTAGAGGGCTCCTAAATTATTTACCAAATGGAAAGGTAATGGGCGCGGAAGAGTGCGAATGAAGGTATGCAAATTTTATAAGCACATATTGTTACCCATAAAACGTGTTAGCTGCTCTCGAGATCGGCGCACCTAATGAAGAATGCCGGCTATCAGCGGTATATTTGCACCGCCCAAAGTGTGTTTCCACGTACGATGTAATTGCGTATAGGAGAGTTTTGTTAAACAAACAACTGTTATGAGCCGCTCGCAGGGCTTTTAGCGATCTAAATATTCGCAAGGGATATGTATGTACTTAATAGGGCGTTGTCTTTAATAAGCCCATTTCATACCAAGTACATTGCTTTGCGACGTTCATCAAATGAGATATTGAAGGCACCCATAACCAAAAAACGCTGTATGCTGCCGTTGGCAATTGTAATTCTATTGTACTTAGAACACTTGCAAATGGTTTTATAATGCTGTGATCTTACTCAGCATTCTTATATCTGTATGTTTAACTAATTATGAAAGTAATAAAAAGGGATAGGCACTACCTCATGACAACAAACTTAAGTCATTATGAACATAAATTATCATATTATTGTCGAACTAGAGTAGGTAGCAGTACAGATGTAGCAATAGTGTTAAACTATTTAATTAGTTTACGTTATTCTTAAACTAAACTTCTATTGAACATTCAGTGAGTAAATAATTCTTGCGCTTCAGCAAGGAGTAGGACTACACTTTAGTTATAAGAAAAAATCTTAAAAACACTACACTTTTATAATAGACTAGCGGACGCCCAGCAGCTTCGCTTGCGTGGAATTATACATATTTAATGGATTCTTCTTAACGCGTTAACTTTAGCTCCATAAATTTGTAATGAATCCGTAAATGTGTTATC
The DNA here is from genome assembly GCA_944567765.1 of Carterocephalus palaemon. Lineage (NCBI taxonomy): Eukaryota > Metazoa > Arthropoda > Insecta > Lepidoptera > Hesperiidae > Carterocephalus > Carterocephalus palaemon. The sequence goes on along the minus strand of OX155651.1, from coordinate 7,091,298 downwards.
CCGGCCCGGTAGACAGTTTCGAATCCGATACTTTAAACTGCGTTGAACAGTCAGTCAGTCAGTCACCTTATCCATGGATAAGGTGACTGACTGACTGACTGACTGACTGACTGACTGACTGACTGACTGACTGACTGACTGACTGACTGACTGACATATATATAAAAGGATAAGGTGACTGACTGACTGACTGTTCAACGCAGTTTAAAGTATCGGATTCGAAACTGTCTACCGGGCCGGGATAACACATTTACGGATTCATTACAAATTTATGGAGCTAAAGTTAACGCGTTAAGAAGAATCTATTAAATATGTATAATTCCACGCAAGCGAAGCTGCGGGCGTCCGCTAGTTTTTAATAACTGAAGCGACCATTATAGGCGTCTGTCCGCGTGCGGGTTGACGGTACCCCCCTCCCTCATGCAGCACCGCGGCACATCCGTGCGCGCATACTTTATTAGGAACTAATAAATAAGAAATTATTAGGAACTAATTTCATTGAAATACATTGTTTCGAGGTAAACCTTATTACCTGTTTATACCTACTAACTTTTACCCCCTTAAGGGATGCTTTTCGAAACTTTCAATGAAAAACCTTCATAGGTACTGAATTTCATTCGAATAACTTCAAAAACGGCAAAGTTTCATACTAACTTTGCACCCCCTTTTACCCCTACTAACTTTGCACCCCCCTTTTACCCCCTTAAGGGATGATTTGAAAAACCTTCATATGTACTGAACTTCAAAAACGGCAAAGTTTCATACTAACTTTGCGCCCCCTTTTTACCCCTACTAACTTTGCTCCCCCCTATTACCCCCTTAAGGGAAGATTTTCGAAACTTTCAATGAAAAACCTTCATAGGTACTGAATTTCATTCGATTAACTTCAAAAACGGCAAAGTTTCATACTAACTTTGCACCCCCTTTTTACCCCTACTAACTTTGAACCCCCCTTTTACCCCCTTAAGGGATGATTTTCGAAACTTTCAATGAAAAACCTTCATAAGTACTGAATTTCATTCGAATAACTTCAAAAACGGCAAAGTTTCATACTAACTTTGCACCCCCTTTTTACCCCCTTAGGGGGTGAATTTTCAAAAATCCTTTCTTAGTGCTCCCCTACGTTATAAAAGGAACCCCTGTGCAAAATTTCAAGTTTCTAGCCCTTATAGTTTAGGCCCTGCGTTGATATGTCAGTCAGTCAGTCAGTCAGTCAGTCAGTCAGTCAGTCAGTCAGTCAGTCAGTCAGTCAGTCAGTCACCTTATCCTTTTATATATATAGATAAAAATCTGAAAAATGTCCTATCGCTTTGTCAAAACACTCCTCATTACGATTTTGATGCAGATGTAACTGCTACTGCTTACCAACTTGGTAAACCGATGCACGCCTCTGTTTAAATTACAAATATTGCACGCTGCTCTTGTGCACTTGATGTGGAAAATGTCGTTAGGTGCACTACAACCACTAACCAAGTCATATTACGTGTGGATAAATTTAACGACACAAAGTGAGAAGGACTAAATGGAAGGAATGGTATTTCAAAGATGTGAATGGTTATTTTTTTAATTTTATTACCAAAATAGAGATAGTTTATTTTTATTTTAATCATCCCCAGCTCAGATTACCTTCCCCTAATCTGAGCTCCCCGAGAACATCCACTGAGTTTTTACTTTTACCGAACTGAAATTGCACATGTTCAGATAAAAGTCCATCCATCGCAAACATTGGACAAGAACTGACAAACAATATTTTTTAAGTTTTTTTTTTTAAATCTGTAGTGATTATTTTATCAACACCAGGTGTAGTGGTTTCCAAATTGTCAGAGTTCCTGGTCAGAACATTTGTGGGGGGAGATGTCGATACTCTGTAATTGTATTATATTTTAACCTAATGGCCAGGTTTTAAACTAGTTGTATATTAACTGTGTGTTTACGGAATATTATATAGAAGGCATGGAACTTAAAACCTAATTTTACCTTTGTTAGATGTGAAGTTCAGTAATTATTTATTTTAACATCCCAATTTTCCGCATGTACAAATAATATTTAGGCATTGGTATAAATGGTATTTATATATTAAGTATGTGAAAATGATGCTTATAAATTTACACAAATGACCAATATTTTTGAAAATACACGGTCCGTTGTAACTAAACAGAAAATGCCACGTCAACAAATCGCACTGCACGCTCAGTAAGCAACCGGCGATTTATTGGGAGAAATCACTTTTAATCCGTACACGTGTCCACGTTTAGGGTGAAGGGGTGAGGCAGGAGTCACGGACCATAAACAGTCACGCTCCGCGGCCGCCGGGTAATGACGCTGGCTCCGGCCCGCCACCAAATGTACTGTTACACTAACTGCATCATGGATAATTCTCAGTAAGATACCTTACTGATTTACCATTATTAGTACAATCAATCTACATCAGCGCGATAATAATAATATTTCAAGAACAATATTTCATCAGCATTATACAGGGTTATTGGTAATTCGACGTATTCCCGTTAGGAGGTGATAGGGGTGACTATTTGTGACAATTTAAATCCCCATATGCATTATGCAAAAGTGAACCATTTTCGAGTTATCAAGCTTTTTAGCTTTTTTCAAAATAAGTCAAAAATGCAACTTCAAAAATTTATTTAAAAAAAAGTATCAATTTAAATCAATTTTTTTCTTCTGATTTATAAAAACGATTAAACGGTGATTATTTATCGACGATAAAACTACAATTATCGGTCCAACTTTAAAAATGCGAGACGATTAACTATATTACTTCAATATTTTTTTAGATTTTTGTCCACTAAAATGCCTTAAAAACAAAAAAAACTTATATCGAACTTGGCTTGCAGATTATTTTAAAAACATAACCGTTTTCTTAACTTTCCAACAAGGCATAACGACTATGAACTAATTTCAAAAAAACTGAGAAAAAACGATCACAAAGGAAGCAGGCGGAAATTTGTAATCGAAATAAACTTAAGATCGTTCTTTAAAATTTCCAAAAAATTAATTAAAGACAATGCCCATTGTAAATAAAACAAAAAATATAAATTTAAAATTAAATTTAGAACCAGTAAAAGCTTAGTAATAATAACAATTAATAATAAATAAGTAACAATTAAGACATTTTGTAATTTAGCCTAATTAAAGTTCTTGCTCGAAGGGTCTTTCTTCCCCTATTGCGTACGCAGTCTCATTCTTTTTCTGAGGTGTAACTTAACTACCGAAGTGATCAAATTATTCCGAATCACATTAGGTGCGTTTATAATTATTGTGTTGAGTTCTACCGCGAATGACACAGGCGAGACGTCGTAAACTAGGGATTTCATGTGACTCCAGACATAGAAATCAACCGGCGTTAAGACTGGACTCGTCGTAGGCCACGGAATTGGTCCTGGTTAATAAGATAAGACCCCCAGTTCATGTTGTTAATTACAAAGAGGATATGTGCAAGAATTTATCGATGAACCAATTTAGCTCGCTCACAATTTTTTTTAACTAATGAATGACTTGCTAGAAGATGTGCCTTTGGCTATAAGGCAAAACATGATATACTAGCAAGACGGATGTCCTGAAAATGTGATTCAGAATAATTTGACTACTTCGGTAGTTAAGTAACACCTCAGAAAAAGAATGAGACTGTGTATGCAATAGGGGAAGTCCCTTTGAGCAAGAACTTTAATTAGGCTAAATTACAAAATGTCTTAATTGTTACTGATTTATTATTAATTGTTATTATTACTAAGCTTTTACTGGTTCTAAATTTAATTTTAAATTTATATTTTTTGTTTTATTTACAATGGGCATTGTCTTTAATTAATTTTTTGGAAATTTTAAAGAACGATCTTAAGTTTATTTCGAATACAAATTTCCGCCTGCTTCCTTTGTGATCGTTTTTTCTCAGTTTTTTTGAAATAAGTTCATAGTCGTTATGCCTAGTTGGAAAGCTAAGAAAACGGTTATGTTTTTAAAATAATCTGCAAGCCAAGTTCGATATAAGTTTTTTTTGTTTTTAAGGCATTTTAGTGGACAAAAATCTAAAAAAATATTGAAGTAATATCGTTAATCGTCTCGCATTTTTAAAGTTGGACCGATAATTGTAGTTTTATCATTGATAAATAACCATTGTTTAATCGTTTTTATAAATCAGAAGAAAAAAATTGATTTAAATTGATACTTTTTTTTAAATAAATTTTTGAAGTTGCATTTTTGACTTATTTTGAAAAAAGCTAAAAAGCTTGATAACTCGAAAATGGTTCACTTTTGCATAATGCATATGGGGGTTAAAATTATCACAAATAGTCACCTCTATCACCTCCTAACGGGAATACGTCGAATTACCAATAACCCTGTATAAACAGATTTTCCACAAGAATCACGAATAACCGTACCTACGGGGTTAATTGGAATGAAACCAATGTTCAGTATTAACTATTCAATGACCCTGAAATATAAGCTAGCAAATTACAATAGTTTTGACAACCAGACAAACAGTTCATAGTAACTTAGCATGCACCATGTTAATATTAATATGCAAAAAGGTTTTCTGTGAATTAATTATTAGGTCCAGATGCAATCAACCGAGTACAAGGTCTCCTCTCGAGACTGGTTACCTATAATTAATCTAGCGTTACAGTGGAAGTAAGGAATTGTTTTTATACTTACGAGACGTTCTTCAGAAACGGTGTAACTTTTTTAAACTACTACAACAATTGGGTTCTATTTCTATAACCGTACATGGAAAAGCAAGATAACTTAGAAGCTACAGTCCCCAACGGGGCAGGCTGGACACATACACAGCTGTGGAAGGTCTAGACATTCATGCATACTCCACCACGCTGCTCCAATGCAGATTGGTACATTGCATACCGGTAGATAGTATTATACTGTAGCAAATCTGTAAGAATGTTTCATTTTCTCCTATCTGAAAATAAATGTCTAATAATATATTGTAAGGAACTACATACATACTGTGAAAAACACAACATATTGTAAAGAACTACATATATTGTAAAAATCTTTCAGTAATATTTTTGTATGAGCATGTTGGGGTGCAATAAGATTAACAAAGATAAAGGTTTAAACGGAAAAATAGCAATTAAATATAACTAGAATTCATGTTTAATTAGGTTGTCTTAATGTAGATAGAAGGAAGATAACAGTTAGTATTAATTAATAACAATGAAGGTGTCTACGAGTAAGTAAGATTGGTAAGTACCATTTACGTTGGTAAGTACACGGCCGTTTGGTATGCGTTCACTCGCCTGCAACGAGCAGATTAGACTATCATTAATATTCCGAATAGTGGTTGAATTTGTGTACGTTTCAGCCAGGCCTGAACCGATCCAACACCTATTTGCGCCCGAGGTACACTATTTGCAGTATACATACTAACACCACAACAACGTCACCACTGTCATAGGACATTAAATGCTATATATGTAAACAAATTCGATATGAAATAAATAAAAAAACAATCTGTATTATAATGAATTTGGAATGCGAACAAGAGAGTGGATAACATAACTGGATTATCGTACATTGTACTTCTTCTATGAAGTTCGTTAATCAGAGCGGGGCAGGGGTTGATTTTGTTTATTTCGATGTGCGCGCAGATTTAGTAGCGAAAGCGAAGCTACGAGGGAGCGTCCGCCATTAGTGAGCATTCAGATATTTCGTCTTAACATTAATTTAGTCCGGTAATTGTATTAACTGTATACAATTTCATATCAAATAACGGCCTTACTTACGATAATATTATTAATGAGGAAACGCGATTGTTAGCTTGTACTTTTTTTGACGGCAACGTAGCGCGCTGGTGAGTGACACCTCACTGCAGAATCGCGGGCCCCGTGTTCGAATCCCTGTCAGGCCACTTATAAATTCGCAGGTAAATAAAACAAATACTTGTTTAAATAGTAAAAAATGTCTGATAATCCTCCGCTATATTCTCAAATGTGCAGAATGACCTGACCCAATCAAGTTGATTAGTGTTCGTTGTGATCTATGAGCTAAGTAGAAGTCTAATGATGGAATAAATATGGAGCTACTAGAAAGTTCCTACTTACAACATGCGGCTTCACATCCAAAGCTAAGGCTTCACATCTTTAGTTCCATACACAAGTATAAATAGATATTTTTAGATATCAATAAATAGATTTTGTAAATTTTAATTTTTGACTCTTCCGACTCAAAAGGTTGCCGACTCCTGAACGAACTCTACAGTAATACTGGCACTAGCGCAAAAGCAGTAGTTCACTAAGAGTAATCAAGGCGGGTGCAGCGCCGCACATTACTTCCTCGGCACGGATTATGACGAGCCCATGCACACGTAAAGCCATTTACAACTAGCCACATAATATCTGTTCCTGTTATTACTCCACTTGAAACATGGATTGCATGCAATTGGAATGCTTTACGTGCCTGGCTTGTGGAAAGTGCTACGGATATGAAGACACGGTGGGATGAATGAGAGCTTTCGTAGCAAACCTACGTTGTACTCATGTAACTTCAGCACATAAATAACATCATTGTATTTGATAAGTACCAACAGTAATTTTCATTGCTATTAAGCTACCTATTATTATATTGCTAGATACATAAAAAAATCCTAGTAAAATCCATAAGCCTTTTTCCATAAGATTCCCTTGAGCAGGGCATGACTAGAGATGTCGACTTAGTGTGTTATGATGTCGCTCAAATGCACCGATAGAAAACAGATGACTGGTACCTAAAGTAAGTAAGCAGAGTTTGAACTCTCAAAACTTGACAACTGTTATAAGAGTTTATTTCGCCTAGAACTATAATTTCATTGTTATAAGCTATCCGAACTGCCTCGTTGATCTAGTGGTAGCAAGCGCGACTGCAGCTGGGGCTCGTGGCTCTGGGTTCGATTCTACCTATCAAGTTAGGTCACTAGCTGAAAATTAAAATGAAAATTAACTGGCTGGCGCAATGCTTTCTAGCTATCAAACTGGGTAGAACCACTACAGGAAATTAACTGGCTTGCGCAATTTTTTTTTAGCTGTCAAATTGATACTGCAGGAACACTAGTTAGATAATAGGTTTGCCGCAAACGGCTGGTCGAACCATTTCGACATAAGAACTGGTCATTGACATGCATAAAGGACTGGCTGACTTGAACATTTTACAAAACGTTTTTAATACAAGAAACATTTGGCGCCATCTCGTACAACTCTTGCGAAATACGTGAGTGGATCGCCTTCTGCCGTCTCTATACTCGTATTTTTAATTAGACGAAGTCAACTGACGTTTACTGTGTTGTCAGTTTTTGATGAAATAAAAATAGTGTTGTGACATAGTGAAAAAATAAAATCGACAAATCGATAAAAGTGACAAAGTAAAATCGTCTAATTTATCTTTAAAACAGTGTTTCGGTTCTCGGGAGACTTAATTTGTTCATTTTCTTTGTATTCTTTCAATACACTGTAAACTGAGGTCACACCAATTCCCAAAATGTCAGCTGTTTTCGAAACACATTCTTTTTTTTCGGGAGTCTGAATAGATAATAGTGAAGCAGCTTTCTCCTCAAATACGTGTTTGTAGACGTTTTGTTTCATAAGTTTTTCGGTAACGCTTAAAGCAATCCGTGGTCTCTTCTTTCTTGGAGACAAGCTTTGGCTTGACGTGCTTGGTTGAAGATCCATATCGTTTGTACGAAACAGTAAAGCAACAATTAAACACAACAATTACCAGAAACACAACGTAACGAGAAACTTAACAAAAACAATAACTAAACAGCGTGAGCGCAGAAAAAATATTCGTGCTATCAGACCAGGTTAGAAGCCAAATTACAAACAAAATGGCCACCGACGTTACTACTAATAACTTATATCAGAGCACTTTTATACAATTTCATTGTAAAATAGAAATAATATTCTCTTATAGTTCGAAATGATTAACTATTCACACTCATTGTTCATTCATCTGATTGAACGAGAACTGAACGCATCACTATTACTTTAAATATGGCAACATTATTTTACAAAGTGACATTAGCCAGTCAGTTAGTCAGTTAGCTTCGTCTAATTAAAAATACGACTATAGAGTCTAAATTCATATTTTTAGGGGCCTTATAAAGGCGCGTTAACTATATCCTTACGAAATAATATGTAGTAAGTACGTCAATAGTACGTCAATGGCGGTTACCCAATTCTATCAAACCGCAATTGACGTATGCCCAGGTAGACGCTTCTCTTCATCTAGAAATAGAACTATTTCGCTATACTAGGCCTCTGGGCTCCGATTTTTTAATTTCACTGATACGACTTTAGATATTTGTATTCGAAAAATTTTGTTTTAAGTATGCGAATTTAATTTATACAACAAGTTGCTTAGTGTATGTGCAAGTATGCTTACGAAAAGTAAGAACTTAATCCTAAATACTGCAAATGAAATCTATTACGCACATTCTGTTGCCGCGCGAAATTAGAATTCGAGTGGTACCTACGTACAAGTCGGCGTTTTTGAAGTTATACTTCTTTTGGCGCGTTATGGAAAAATGATGAGAGTAAATTTTTACGATGCGCGCGCACACCGAAACGAAAAACCAGCAGGATGAAGTTAGCTATAGTCAACGTTGTCAAAAAATGGTTTGACAGTGTACACTTTCAATTGTCCAAGTCTGCGGGCTCATTCCGGTGATTTTTTGTGATATTTAAATAAACTTTATTTAACTAGATAATGCGTAATAATAAAACTTTCAATGTATTAAATACCTATTAGGTATCGCCTAGTTTCCACCTCGAAAATTATTTATTTTCAGTTATTCTTCTTGTGACAACGTCAATGTCATGGTGATTGAAATAAGACATCGACAGTGCAGGTTGTTCTTGCAAAGATTATACAAAGTATAACTTCTAACGCGTATAACTTCAATTTATTTGTATTTGGGTGAGGCTAAAAAGTACGGCCCCAGTAAGGAATACGACAAACAAGCAACGATAAATTGATGATAATTTTACCATACATACAACGCGGAGCCCATCATTATATTTCAATATTTCCGAATTAAAAAAAAATAACGTAACTAGTTAAGTTACCTATTGTTTTGAATTTGAAGCTGTATATAAACTTTGAAATAATACAGTTAAGACATGAGCAGTTCAGACGGTAGACACGACACTAGAGACATGAGCCTGAGCTTGTAAAATATGCTCGGCCCTGTTTCGATCTTGTACGACCGGTTTAATACGTACCCTCTGCTAAGTTCAGCTACGGCCCAATTGTACTGAATACGCCGTAATAGGTTTGCGAGGAGGCCTGGACATTAGTGGACATGTTAGGTAAGTGTATCATCACTTATCACGTCGATCTATCATTCCGTTGAGGTGGAGAACAAGAATACACCAACAAACACACATTCCCATTTATATTTTACTAAGGATGCTATCGTAAAAGTGCGCCTATCATTCTTAGCGAACGTACTACGAGTACATAAAGAAATTTTAGCTTTAGGTATCTCCTTTTTGAAATTTTAAGAAGAAATATATTAGTTTGAGTAACCGAAGTTTCTGTACATACCAGAGTATCCTGCCTATTTAGCCTACAACCTATTTAGCGGATTTAGCCTACAATATAGAAATAAGTACCAAAGAAAAAATATTAAAAAAGAAAAAACAGAATTACCTACTTACCGAATGTCAAACAATTTAACGTTTAACTATTGTCTGCAATGTACGCTAAATAAACTTTGGACTGGCAACACAACGAAAAATGGATAACAGATTTAAAAGAATTAACATATCGCGAATGAAACAAATGTTCAAAGTGGAAACTTCTGTGACTGAATAAATAAATGTTACAATCAAATTCAAATTCAAATTCAAGCAATGAACATTGACAACCTAAAAATGGAAAATCTAAATAGGATATGAGTTTGGATTCGTCCAAACCGAGTAACCTAATCTTATTTTAATTATTAGACTAGTTGACGCCGCCAGTTTCGCTTGGATTAGATATAACAAAAGTTTCGTTTATAGTTTCTGTCCTTTTCAAGTAAAATGTAAAACCGAAAAACCGGAAAAGCTCTACCCATTGAAGTTCAAATAGAAGAAATATTAGCAGGATAGATGTTCATCCACCCATCCAAATCCAAGCTTAGTAGGTATACATACATCTACAATATACAGATGCTTTAAAAATAAACATACCTACCTCAATCAACAAACGAATGATTAAAATCAATTCTGTCTCGTTGGTTTAGTGATCTAGTGGTCGCAAGGGCAATTGCTCCTTGGTTGGGCTAAAATATTTCTACTAACTTGAAATGCCCGGTACAGCTCAGATTCTACATTTGTGTCCGGTGTATGGCTGTGTACTGTGCTCACCAACTACATATTACATAACTAATGAAGATTTACTACAACACACCTCTGCCTTCGGAGAAATACAATTGTAATGTTATGTTTTGATTAAGTTGAATTAAATACAAAACTATCATGAAGCCATCAAACAGTAGGTACCTTCTACCAAAACGTAGCAATTACTACTACCACTATATTAATAACCTTAGACTAATAGTAAATAAATAAGTACTACGATAATTTACAAATGAACTCTTCAAACGACCTTAATTTATTTTTGATCGTTGCGCGACATATATATTTTGTATCTTATTTATCCCATTGTCAAGTAAATTATAGATCTAATTGACATGCTTAAACTAACAAAGGTAATCTTAATAAAATTAAATATTCTTAATGTTGAAGTAACTATCGTTCTAAAGAATTAATGTGACATGCATAAAATAAACCGCTCGTAATTCACTGTTTGAATTATGTTTGATATTTTTTCTACTTATTGTGATTGTATGTATGATTGATGTACTTATTACAGTTAGGTAAACGTTATCGCTGATTTTTATTTAGATTGAGTATATTTTATGAAAAAAATTATTAGGAGCACTTGCTCTTCCGACTTGCTTAACGAATATCAATATTTAGAAAAGTTAAGCCTAGTTCAAAATAGCCTAAACTATTCCTCATGAATGTAGCTATCTAGTACAAAAATATTTTTTTTAATCAGACTGGTACTTCCAGAGATTAGCGTGTTTAAGCATTCAAAAAAGTCCACCGGCCTATGTTAGTTTAAGCATAGAGTGTAGTCCGTGGTTTAAGTAATTAAATTAAATTATTTTGGAAACATCTAACGTTTTAAGCCGACTCAGTACTATTTGTTGATTGGCCTAAGACGATGCAGCTTAACAATTAAAAATGTCTGAAGCCGCATGACTACAAACGCTTGAATATTTGTATACTAAAATAATATAATATGCTAAACCAATTTAGTCTGTTTAATGACAACAAGTACGTTGTGGTGCACACGCATTCCGATAGTCATTTTGGCTGCGACTGCGGTTGCTGAGCGATGTTCGGTCGCACACAACGCGACCGCAGCGCCCGTGAGTGAACAAGCTATTCTGTTTCAGTATAGGTAGGTGATTACATTTACATACGTTTTTACTCCTAAGCAACGAACTCCTTTATCATTTTAATTCGCATAAGACAATAATTTTCAATTGTAGTGTAGGTGCCAAATACTAGTCTTATTGCCTTTTGCCTAAAGGACTATGAAAAATCTGTCTCTCGTATGAAGTAGGGAATATGGAAATGTACTATACGACTGTGGATTATCGCATAAACTGTGTCCTCTTACGTCAAACTGGCGCAGCGCGGCGCGGGTTACTTATATTCAGTAGTTATTAATTTTCTGGGAAACAAATGTTTCATGAAATCTATATAATAAAAATGAATCGCAAAATGTGTTGGTAAGCGCATAACTCAACAACGCCTGGACCGATTTGGCCAATTCTTTTTTTTAAAAGTTCAAGGATGGTTTTTACGGCGAGAAAAATTTGAAAATTCATCCCCTAAGGGGGTAAAACGGGGGCGCAAAGTTAGTATGAAGTTTTGCCGTTTTTGAAGTTAGTGAATGTGTAACGCGAGCGAAGCTGCGGGCGTCCACTAGTTCTCAATAAAATAATAAATGTGATAGGTTATCTTGCATATAGCCCAACTATTAAATTGTGATCATTTTGTACCTCCACCTTATTTTAATGGAATAAAATAAAATACATAAAGGAACATAAAAAGAGTAGGTACCTATCGTTATATGCAGTCACAATCCGTATTTTCTTAAGACTTAATAAGTCATAAGTAATATTCATGACATTGCAGCTACAATAGATATAATACTAGAATAGAGTAATGATAAATCTATGGCAGCTACCGAATCATGATGCGAAGTCTATTGCTTCTCTATACAGTAACAAGAAGATTCATTTGCGTATTGTGTCTTAGTATATCTATAATCTATCCGACTAAGTATAAACATGCGGTTGCAACAGTCACAGTCAGAATGTGCTGCAATATCAACAGATATACAGATGCTAAAGCATTTGGCTGTGATTGTGGTTACTGAGATATTGTGTTAAATGGCACATTAAAGATAAGATCTTTATTATATTTAATATTTTTTTATAATAATAACACTAATTTTTCTGCCGTACAACAACAAACAGTAAGTAAATATGTGCGCTACATAACACATTGAAATAAACTATCAATCAGAAGTCGCTTCGTAACAAAATGGGGCTTCAATCAGTCAGTTGCAGATTTCCAGTAAAGACCCAAGTTGCCAAGCGGTTAGGACAGTTGGCGAAAACTAACTAACTAGACACATTAAGGTTACAAACTAGAGAATGCCCGCAGCTTCGCTCGCGTGGATTAGACAAGGCAGCTGCTTGGATTATTTTTACAACCTACGATTGATTCCCTTGCTGAAAATTTGAAACATTCAGCTGTATGGGAACCATATTTTTTGTGAACCTAAGTAGCCTAGACTTTATCCCGGGGAATGAGTAACTACTTTACTTTACCAAGTTACAACTAAAACCGTCTACGGTTTTTACATGACGCCCGACAGACTCTCGTTATTAATATCTAATTTAAAATTTTGGAATAAATTATTCAGTGTACAGAAAAAGTTCCTTTTCAGTTCTATTAAAGTAAGTATATCGAGATAGATTTGTATTTTATTGCTAAGATTCAAGTACTACTAATAAAGGTTTTATAGTTCTACAGTTACAGGTTTGAAAATATATATGTAATATAACTACATATTATGATTATTACAGCTGGGTATAATTGCTCGACTTTTGTTTGCTCTTATTGCTTTACAATCCCATAAACCTACTAAGGTTGAGTTCTTATTACTACTAAAAGCGCATGCGATTGTGAAATTATAGTTTATTTAAAATGCTATAACTAATAATAATTTTACGTATTTGTAGTGGAATTACCTGAAACATTACCGATTAAAGGGTTCTTTTAAACTTTACCATTCCGACTAGAAATTCGCCAATAATGTTAAATTGGATATTCAGAAAAAGTATCTAAGTATAGGCTGATAGGCCTCCGGAAACACAACCAAAAAAGGACTTCTTCAAGATGATGTCCTCTGCACTTTCTTGGAGTTGCGGTAGGTTTTTTCTGAATACGAAGTTATTCTAGCAAACGAAATAAGTGGAAACTCGTTATGACACAATTTTTTTAAATTCAAATTCAGTTGCTCTACTTAGCTTCGCATAATTTTAAATACGCATCAGCATAAGGTAGTTTTAAACAATGAAACGTTTTGCAAAATGATAAAATAAATTGCAGTAGGTAGGACTCGCTAAAAGCTTCCTTAGATATCGCACATTCTGTGTGAGGTATTATAAAAGCATTTCGAAATGTTCGCTAATTCCCGGCCACAAAAAACTATAGCGCGGCTTTGTTGAGCATTACTGTGATACACAGGCGAGGTTTATCTTCATACAGTTTTAAATCAGCTTTGACATTCAACTCACACTTTTTTTTTTAACTTTGATATCATTGGCCAAATTTGTTCACTTACTCAACAAATAAACTAAAACTATTTTGGTGACGCAATATTGTCAGTTTATACACACAGGTTCCAGAAATTCCATTCGGAAAACGATTTCTGTCATTATACATGGTTTCATTCAATTTCTTTAGTTTCTCTGGAATATAATTATGCTCTAAAATAGTTGATAATACAATTTGAATAGCCAGTCCTTAATTATGAACACGATAATATCGAGTTTACGCATTGAATTTTCAGATGTGTAGAATCAGCACATGCTACCATAAAAATGCACTGTCATCTAAAATTAAAAACATTCTAAAGCAAATTTTCTGAAAAGGAAAACCGTGACCCTTCATATGCATGAGAAAATGAGAAATCATTATTATTAAATCTTACAAGGAAATTGTGATTTTTTTAACTACTCAATCGCTCTCACAACCTGTTGTAACTTGTGCCAATCGCTGACACTAGAGATTAGGGCGAAACGACTACCTACTAGATACACAAACATAAGCCGGGGTTTTACCTACCGCTTTCCATTATTAACTTCCTCTATACACCTGCATTTGAGGATATAGTGCACTGTTTATTTTATTTCTTCCTTGCAACGAATATTGCCAGTTGAACGCAGGTGGAAGAGCTCTTGCTCCGTGCACTCGTAACTAGAGACATTACCATCGTTCTAAAACGGTTCAAAATTTGTTATAGCTACTAAACACTAAAATTTTACCAACGAAAGAAGCAGCTATGCTCTACGATTACTTCAGATTGGTTTTGTATATGTTTGGTATAAATGCGCGTTCATTTCATGACACAAATTGAGTGAGTAGAGTACTAGTACTAGTACTTAACATAAAATAACTAAAAATTAATTTTGTTGCAAACTAAAATTGTTGTTCGTAGAAGTAAAGGTGCAAAATATGTGTGGAAATTATCACTTAACCGCTTGTGTTTCAATGTGTTTAAGGTATTTCAGCATCAGCGACGGGGCCGTTGGTGCAATCGGCCCAGCCTGTTACACCAGGGGGGTTGTGGGTCTAACCTACTCTGGATTTCACAAAAATTCGTGTGACGAACACTTGTGTTTGTTCTGTGTCTGGATGTTAATAGACTTTATGATTACACTATTGAAGTATGTATTTAATAAAATCCATGTTTATGTATATAAGTCTATGACACCCATGGTACAGGCTCGCGCCTAATTTGGGGTGTGAGATTGTCCCATGATATTTATTTTAATATTTATTAATTTTGATGTGGTTTAGTTCCATTTAGGTATTTTAACACATATTAGATGTTAAAATTCATGTATATAAGGTAGCAAAGGAGCATGCAGCACTATAAATATGCTGCCGCTCATGATAACTGTGACAGACATTGAACAATACTCATGAGAGACATACAAAGTTGTTAACTGATGCTTGCTTTCCTAACCATGACAACTGACTACAAGCTTCCATCTGAAACACAATTACATAAAAGATAAAAACAAGTATTAGGTACACGGCAGGAATGGTACTTGGTACTTTGGTGGATGAAAGAACACCGGGCAAACATTAAATTTAAGCTATAGATTCCATATATGTATAAACTATGTATTGTCCTACATTGGATTACTCTAGTGTTTTTATTGTATTGTATAAAAGTTATAGCATTTATACAATGTTCTGCGAGCTTTCCAAACATAAAGATTAAGTAATAGAAAAACAATGCTGTAAAAACAGTTAATTTATAGTTTCGTACGTTTCGTATTTGTCGTTGCTGACATCCCCAATCTTATCTATTGACGCACAACTACCCAGTCGTGTCCCTTTCATTTCAACGTCAGCGTTTGAGTCTCAGTCAGAGCCCTCATGGGGGGCTATCTGGTCAGGCATCTGACGTCATGTCATCGCGCCGATGTTTACAATGCGAGATAAGCATGACCAATCACTGGACGCTCCCTTCAGGAAGTAACATGGATTACAATTCTTGGATGCGACAATCCTACTTATTCATTATTTTCTGTCCCTGATATAAGCCCCTCACGTTAATATTGCGATTGGCGGTCATCTTAGTGACGTAGTTGAATTGTCAGTACCGACATTCTGTGGTACCGTTCGCAAGGACAGGCAGCGCTTAATTTTTTTTACGTATAGCTTTTTAATTTCGTTATTCTTTTTTTTGTTAAGTTTTGTTATTGTTATCATATTTATTCTGTTAAAATGAGAAAAAAAGTAACTAACAGCCGTAGCAGTAAGTAACAGAACGTGAGGCGTGCGTGTGCTACGGGCTTCGCAAAAAAATTCAGTGACAAAATTACGACGAGAGCATGAAACTGTAACAGCAAGTGGCAACAAAATTGAAACTCCTACAAAAGCTAAGAGATATAGAAAAGGAATATTTCGACGGTATATAATTAATAAGTATGTATTTAACTTTTTTGTTAACTGTACTTTTTTGCGGTGAATGACATCACGCAGGTATTATTGTGACAAGGTTCCATCGCAATATCAACGTGCGGGGTTTATAAAACCTTATTTTTAACTCGGAAGGTACTTCGATACTTTTAGGAGCTGCTTTTTCCACGTTTACATTTTCAAGTTTTCCATCTACGAATTCTAGTTCCTAAGTCAATAAGTTGTGTCTTATTGACCTTTTATTTTTCATCCATCCATCTGCTTTTCATATGCATGTCATAAGCCTCCCTTAATCAGCGCGACTCTTCCCGGTCCTATGTCCTTTGAATCCAGTATTCAGCGGTCACATTTATTTCAGTTTTATTTAAGCTCGTAAAATAAAGATCAATCGTTAATTCTACTTCGCTCTGTTGTATTCAACTAAGTAATTCAGGTTAAATTAAAACAAATTTTCCCTCGACATGACCTGAAAATAACTGGATACTTTCCAGTTATTAAGTGGAAACCTAATGCTACTATAACATTACATTACCTTTTTTTTTTTTTTTTTGTTTAACGAGTGGGAAACCTTGAAAAGGTACCCGAACGTCGTGGGAGCGACGCCGGGTTATGTGGGACTTTCACCCACTAAAACCCACTCGGTGGCCTACTCCGGCGCTACAGGAGGGCTCCGGGATCTCTTGTAGAACGCGCCGGTGCCCTCCAGCGCTGCGCCCAAGACGGGCTCTTCCCGGTTTCACAACGCTGTGCAGCCACAAACAGCGTCGTCTTTCCCGGGGTCACATCGATGGACGGTTCGAGCTCCCCCTCTCACCGCCCGCAACCCCAGAAGTCCCCTTTTAGTCGCCTTTTACGACAGGCAGGGGCTACCGTAGCACTATTCTGGTCCCGAGCTACAGGGACGACGAGCATGAATATTGTGGTAATTATATTCGACACAAATCGATTCGATCTAAAGGCCACGTCACTTTTGTAACTAGGACAACAAAACGCCAACTGAAATTATATGTATGGGAGTACACGCAAACCGTCTCGTCTAATTTTCGTCGTTTATGTCGCAAACGATTTCCCCGGTCGAAATGCGTTGCCCTAGGTCGGCTGCTTGCTGATGCAGCCATTACTCATTGAAAATTATACCCGCTTAAGTGGCATTTCAAGTCATGTCCACTCGAGTGAATAGCCCGAGTCTGTTTATAAGAATGGTATCGAATGTGCAAGTCAATTCACTTCACTAATCACAACCTTGACTGCTCGATCTTAAATATTTAATGGTATGAAAAAACACGACCACTCTTTTGAATTGCGTATTATAAATATATGGTCCATATATTTATACAGGGTGTTACATATATTAATATAAGGTACATGGACCTACTGAATAAAATTAAATTTTAATATTTCTCGACGAAACAATAATATTTAGTAGCGATGAAAGATTAAATATCAAATCAGTCATCAAAAAAGGATTTCATTCTTCAGCGTGAAACCTCTGAAATGAGTTTACTGTTTCTAAATGTACTGATCATTGAACGGATAAGGACTATCGACAAAATTGGGCAAACGAAAAATGAACATAATTTACCAAAAATGAAAATCTATTTATAAATAATCAAAAGAACAAAGAGTTATAATAATTAAAACTTCAGATATACGTATCCTCTGTTTAATTCTGTACTTGGTTATTAAGTTTCAAGACGATCGCTCTTGAGAAGAGGTGTGATTACTGAGTACCTACTCTGTGCACCCTTATCGGTAGGGAGTGAACCTCTTGGTTTGTAGCCATACTTCAATCAATGGCCCTCAATCCTCTTAAGTTATCAATAAACAATACTTTTTGTGGTGTAGTGTAGGTATCTGTGTATTACATGAGACCTGTACCTAAACATATCTAATGAATAATAGTTGTATACACCTGATTACTCCTTCGGGGAAATACCGGCGTAATGTTCTTGTTATCTGCGTATTAAAATAAACATGGCCTAGCAATAACGACTGTAAATAATTTTTACAGTCGTTATATATACATATTGATTATGGTTGCATTCGCTTCAAAGATCCAAGAGACAGTCCAGTGGATTTTTAACTCACCTCTCACTCGGGGTCCAGGTTCAAATCCAAGCGGTGATGGTTTTTCAATGTTACACGCAATTTAGAAATTAAATATCACCTTTTGCAACGGTGAAGGAAAACATCGGGAGCATCTGCAATTACCCAGCGTGAAACCCCTCCCATTCCGAGAGGAGACCCGGTGGTATATATGGCTGGTGGAATAGGTATTAGATTAAATCTATCATAATTAAGTTTGCCTTTTTAATATGAATGTTCCTTCAATGGAAGATATTTCTTAAATGGAACAAGTGTGTGTGCCCTCTACTACAAATGTTTATAATTTTATATAAATAAATAAATGATATTTGTTTCTTCCAGTGGGTAGACCACACAATGTCAAAACTGAGAGTGAGTTCTAAAACGGCAATAAAAATGTTTCAAAACAACTTATAGCAACACAGCAGTAGTCGATTTCATAAACATGAAACTCGTAAAGAAACTTTTTATTCCGATCTCCTGGTTTCCCCACTCGGTAGCTTCAACTAGTAACACACTTGTTCGAGTGAACTGACAGAACTATTTATCATCATTCATTAAGGACCCCTGCGGATATTCCACGCATGTCTCTTGTGGCCAGATTAGGAAAGGGTTTGAGTATAAGGGATAAACATAGACGTAACTTGTCGAGTTTCATAACTAGAGATGATTGAGATGATGATAATTACTAAAAAAAGGTTTTATGCAACTGAAGAAGTTATTGAAGATGTGTATTCATTTTTTAATTCACCCCATATTCTGCTTAAAAACCGATTAGTGAATTTCTTCTGGAGAGCAGAGGTAGGTACTCCACTATTCATAATAGACATTATTCATCTGTATAAAAGTGTGGATTTGTGCAGACCGACCAATCCAAGTAACTTTTCTAATGAGGCAAGGTAACTTCGATACACGTGAAACCACACAATTCAACTTAATACATTACAGTATAAGAT
Organism: Carterocephalus palaemon; assembly: GCA_944567765.1. Taxonomy (NCBI): domain Eukaryota; kingdom Metazoa; phylum Arthropoda; class Insecta; order Lepidoptera; family Hesperiidae; genus Carterocephalus; species Carterocephalus palaemon. The sequence continues at coordinate 7,071,965 of OX155651.1, read as the reverse complement.
CAAACCTGTCTAGATCTCTGCGGCTTCATCATTTGTAAGCATTGACGGGATTTAATATTAACAACACATTAAGGCTACGCCTCAAGTTTAACTTTGCTAATGGCTTGGCAACTAAACAGGTTTGTACCTTTAAAGATCTACCTAAGAGTATTATGCCCCTGCATCCCGCGGGAAAGGTAATCTATAGTATAGGCAATGTTCCCCGATCCGCTTTGATATACAGGACAACTGTTGAACCGTGGCTCTAAGAGTGTCTTTATTGAAATAATTTCAAGAAGTGATTTCTTATTGCAACCTTAAATTATCTCTGTTACTGTTACTCCAACAGGCCTCTCTACAGATAAATGTGAATAGCAATATGGATCAATGTACGATTTAAATACTATAAAATTATGCCTGAGAGTATAAGTCCCATGGAAAATCATGAGTTCTTCGTACGTTAAAGATGTAACGGTACATAATATCATACCTGTTACGAAACTAAAGCCACCATAAAAATAATAAAATTCTCTATATTTTTATCTATTAGTTGGTGTGTTGTTAATTTTGTTAACTAGTTACTTAATAATATTAACTATAAAGTATTGTAATAAATGCACTGGCATCTCCAATTTGTTCACGGTTCTTATTGTTTCAGCGTGATAATTATTTACGACAAGGTACCTACTCCAGCGATGGAACTACTTAATTCAGTTGCCGTCCCATCCAGGCAGGAGAACTAAGTTGTCTGGACAAGTGGGACTCACGACAACGGCGTCTGCGGACGGCACAACTCCTATATATACTACTTTAAACTTTTTTTTAACACAACTTGATTATAATGAATCTATTAGTGGAGAAAATAAATGCAGTAAAAAAGTATATATTTCCGTACATTGATAATTGTACTACTCGTATATTCTCAGTTTAGAAACTTAACGCTTTGTAAATTTATATTGAGAAACTTGTGCCAATAGGTCGCTAATAAGTAGCAATTACTGAGATGTAGATTATATTGTATGTACAGTAACGATAGAATATTAATTATATTTATTTATTTCATACTGCTAATAGGTACGATGCAACCTATGGCGAAAGAGACGCATATTTTATATACGTATGCAACCCAATTGGGTTGTTTCCCCCCGAAAAATACTTAATTTTTCGGGGGGATCGTTCGGATCAATCGTTTCGCGGTAAAAATTAATAGAGTAGATCCTTCAAAGATAAAGCTACTTAATTCAGTTAGCATGTCATCGAGGCAGGCGAACTAAGTTGTCTGAACACGTGGGACACTCACGACAGCCGCTCAAAGGTACGGGGCATCTCCTATACTACTTTAAAGTGATTTATTTTGTTGAGGTACAAAGGTACGGGGCATCTCCTATACTACTTTAAAGTGATTTATTTTGTTGAGTGCTCTAGTTACTCCGTTAGTTGCTCACGAACCGAGTTAAGCTTTACGTTTCTACAAACTATACTTAACGTGGCCGCGAAAGCGTGCTAGCCTCTAGAGTCAAGGCAAATTAGAATTAGAGAAGGATAGATTGCATAATATTCAAAACATTTTTCTTAATTTTAATCTATCGATAAAACCCATATTTAGTACAATGCCGTAAACTTTACTTAACGTCACGAAATTTGAAATTTTAAAAATAATGAAATTTTAAATAAAGTTCTGTCAATAATTTAATAAAATTGTTAAATTATTTACATATTTATTCATTTATAATATTTGATCTGCTGGTAGATAGATATATTGTTTTAATATTTTTGACAAGATAAATCATTCAACCTGACCGAAAAATGAATTTATGACTAAACATTAGTAAGTATTGATCTTAGGTATACCTGCTGCGAAGCAAACCGCGAAACTGATATACGCGAGTATATTAGGTATGCCATATGTCAAATATATAGTTAAACCTAAGTGTAAGTATACCCCTCACGCTTAATTGCAACTACAAGGGTGCTCCAACGCTCCGCCGCTGTACTAACGTCCAGTCGACGCCATTAATTTAAAATTATTTTCACATTTGGCTCATCCGTCACATGGAAAACATTTTGTATTTTCATTTTAGATGCGATGCCTTTGATTTTGAGGAAACCAACGACACTATATATTTTCGGACCATATACAGAGATTACACAGGGTAAGACCACATAGGGCAAGACTTTTAACACACAACGCTTTTAAATAACGCTCAAAGTAGGTACTCATTTCTATTCTAATTGAAAACGTCCATTTAATAACCGTCGACGTTGTCAAGTAATTATAATTTAATATATGTAATTTAAATAACCAACAAATTAACAAAAACAGAAATATGTAAATACCTACTTAAAGTTTAAGAGAATCTTAAAAGTATTAGCCTTACTATTTCCTCGACCTGTTTGCTGCAAATATATCATAAGATTATGTTTATTAGAAGCATCTACAAGCTTGTTCAACCTTGTGAATAGATATTTCCATTCCTATGTGCTTGCGGAGCTAACTTAAGATATAACTTTAACCTGCATTGCAAGCAAATAAATCTAATTTCCGATTTCGTAAACAAAAGCATAGTAAGACTGAGAACTGCTTGTATATTTTCTATGATATTTAGTTCTCTATATTAGTTTTTTAATATCCAGTATATCAAATTCACATTGACAGGAGAATGGCCCGCAGCTGGCTGATTCAATCGCCCATCGACCGTCAGTCACACGCCTCAGGCGAGATCTATAGGATGATGAGAGAGTTATAGCCGATAGCCGATATACGGGGATCAATTTAAATTGCATTCATGTAGTATATACCTAAATCAATTCGTGAAGTTATCTTAGCTCTATTCTGGCAGACTAAAATGAGTAAAAACAATATCCTATTGATTAAAAAATTAAATTACAATAACAATTAAATTCGGCAAACTTTATAGTCTATCTACAGATCATCACGTATGAGTGATTTCCGAGCAGTCGCGGTTCATCCAAAGTTAGAAATAAAATTCAGATGTTATTTTCTAATGCTGTGAATAGTAGCGTCATCTCTTGAGGGGTTGAGTTAAGTTTTATCATTTCAAACTATATTTTTTAACGTTTCATACCTTGCCAGGCTTATCTGAGGTGAGATCTATACTTAATATGAACGGTTCATTAGCATAGAGGCAGGATAAAGAGTTATAGAATATATTTTAGTCAAAAAACAGAATTTCAGCCCTTTTCTTATGGTTTGACAGAGTTTTTAATGGAGTTAACAAGCATGAGCCATCTATCGAACCATACCATATCCAACTTATGTTTAACTATATCCTTGTGAGTAGGTAGTGATCGAACCCTGTCCAGAACTGCTAGCTGCTAACGAGCAGTCAACATCATTCCGTATGTATTGTCTGATCAATATATACGTAGAGCTACGGGCGAGTGACACGAGTAAACTACGGTTGTGACACGGACTTACTGCGCGATAATCTTTCCGACACCGACTCAGGCACGCTCGCGATATCATATTCGATTATCGCATAATTCGACAGCAACGCGTACAAATTACATATTTTAGGTATGAATAGAACTGCTATCGCATTTAAAAAAATATCTATTAGTACAGCTCTGGAACGCACTACCTATGCGCCAAGTAAGAGCAGTTTTAAAAGACTCAGCAAGGACCCTCGGTATGTCGTCAAGCAGGAAAGTGTAAAAATATTTTTTAAATGCAATTTTTTTAATTTTTTTTTATTTTAATTTTTTTAATCAGATGCGTACGTAGTAGGTACCAGAGATTGGCGCGTTCAAACAAACAAAAATAATATATTATACTGACAGTTTCTGGATCTGGCCACTTACAATAAAAAGTTAAAAAGCATTGCTGAAAGATTATTAAAGCTTATCTGGGTCTTCAAAAAACTCAGACAAGTTACCAGCGAATCTACTCTACTTTAGTTTACATAACATTAGCACAATCGGTTTTGAGTTACTGTACCTACTCGTATAGTGGTAACATATTATTATATATCAATGCTCGTATATATCTGTCTGAGGGGTGCCGCCAAAACACATCTTATAAATTATAGAAAGGGCTCATAGAGTCCTATCCGTTTTTCTACATTTCAACCTTATGATTCCTGCAAATTACTTACCGTACATATAATATAACTAGCTTTTACCCGCGGCTCCGCCCGCGGCTCCGCCCGCGTGGTCAAAGCTCATTAACAATGAGTTGTTTATCATACATGACAACGCCATCTATTAACAACATCCGGAACTAAATATCTAGCAAATAACAAAACATCGATATCTTCCCATGAGGATGTTTTACCGCGGTAAAAAGTAGCCTACGTCACTCTCCACCCTCCCCACTATCTCCACACCATATAATAGCTTCGTTGCGACGTGAAAGCCGGACAAACAAACAAACACACTTTCACATTTATAATATTAGTATGGATTTCTCAGATTCACATTCATTTTTTTTTATTTATAAGATATACGCTTTGTAAACGTTATAACATTTTTATCTACCCCTAAAAAAGGGAGAGTGACTTGTGTAACACGAATCTACAAATTCGTTAGGTTAGGTTCTAACTAAGCTTTGTTTAACTTTTTCTTTTTCCTTTTGTCATTTTAACTGTCTCTAATCTTACGGCAAAAAGCTTGCTGCTAAAATCACAATGGCAAGTTAATGATCCCCCAGTATGTAAAGTACGTTCGGAACGGAACCCCTAATGGATACGGTAAAAGAATTTCTTCCCATACTGCCTAATGGACATCATTTTAAGGCATTAACGCTTAAAAATCCGATTACTCGGCGGTTAGGGCGCCGACGGACAAAATTTAAGGAGCTATAGGTATTCCGACGTAGATCAGGGTTGTGTTAACAATGCTGGAAACCTTTTACCATTTGTACCTAGAGATGTTTGATTTATATTTATTACATTTACAACATTTAGAACCGTGTATATTTCTTCATGACTGGCTTGTTTTTAAATAGGCTACGCTACACTAACAGACAGACAGACAGACAGAGAAGTTCCTTTATTGTACCTGCACCAAAAGGATGGAAGGAGGAACGTTACAACATACAACAAGTACATACAAAAATAATAAAATATTGGAGTGGTATTAGAGTGGTAGTACTAGTAATGGCTGTCTTATCACTAACCATTGGCGTCCCACTGCACTGTTAGGTTTAAGTCTCTCCCACAGCCATACTGAAGGAGATCTAGAGTATATGAGAGGTTGTAAGTATTATTATGTTTATAAAATAAATGTGTGTTATGTTATATATAAATGTGAGTGTTTTAGGGAGCATTATTGAAGTGAAACTTCTTTAGGCGCATGAGCGCGTGAAATGCGTCACGCAGCATGCAACGTTCGTGACGAAGAAGATGTGGTGGTGGGCGATAGAGAGAAAGTGAGATAGAGCGAACGTCGCACAGTGACATAGGGCGAGAGATGGGAGAGAGCTATAGTGTAAAAGATTGAGAGAGAGAGAGTAAGGGCGATCGAGAAAAAATACACGCTATTGGTTTGTGTATTCGTTTAGTAGATAAATGTTAGAACCACAGAGTACATTATATACAGGGTGTCCCAGAATGAATGGATAATCCTTGAGCCCCGCACAGAACAGCTCTCCAGCGCTTAGAAAAAAAAATCAAAAAAAAAAAATTCCAAGTGATACCCAAAATATGATTTTTTTTAGAAAAACATACGTTATTTTAGCTTTACTTCACATTAATTTACACAACTGCCACAAATTAATGATATTCTTGGCGTTTTTGGTGTCATTTTATTCCTGATAGACTATACTACTAGAAATACATCAAATAATATAAGTATCTGTGATACTTTTTTTATAAAAAAAATAAGAACTTGAATTTTTAACATGAAATTTGATACCAAAATAATTTTGACATAGTTTGAGAGTGTTTCATGTAAAAAAAAAGTATGAAAACGTAAGTGTCCAGCTATTTTAAAAACATGCGCAGTTAATACAGATTAAATAATGGTACAATACATCATTTTATCTTATACTACTACGAAGTTATTGCTATTGAGATGCAAAACGAGTAAATACGACTAAAATTAAAAAGTTAATGTCTTAATACATTTTAATAATAATAAAACATTTCAGGTGTCGCCGGGGCCCCGTAGACGTCCCACTGCTGGGCACGGGTCTCCCCCACAGACACTGCTGCTGCGGGAGGTCCAGAGCATACTCCACCACGCTGCTCCAATGCGGATTGGTGGAGGGGTTAGTGGCCAACCCAGTGTCGAATGTTCTCAAGCCACCCGAAGGTCTTCGACAAGGCTTAACGACTGTTTCCAGCATTGAAAACAACCGGGACCGACGGCTTTACGTGCCCTCCGAAGCACGGTAGCGTCCGTGAAATTTTGCCACTAGCGCTCACCTATCCACAAACCGATCGCGCCCGTCGTTGCTTAACTCTTTCGGTCACATTGAATCGACGCGAGCCATTGGGCTATGGACGCTACATTTCAGGTGTACATTACATCAATCTTTATTCACAACAGGTGTTCAAATTGTCTGCCACCGATTCTAATACACGCTCGACATCTTCTTTTATAGGCTCTACTAAGAAACCGTGCGTAGATTCATTCATTTATTTTTGAAGCGGCCTCTTGATCACGGCTGCGTAATTCTTCATTTGAAATTGTTTTCGAGTACACTTCTTCCTTTAGACAGCCCCAGTAAAAAACATCCCGACAGTTTAAATCTGGAGATCGAGGAGGCCACAGAATAGGACCCAAACGACCAATCCATTTGTTTGGATACGTGGCATTTAAATAAGCCCGGACGTTTGTACCATAATATGCAGGGCAGCCATCATTCTGTAACCAATGGGATTCCATTACCTCCTACGAAACAGTCGTTAAGCCTTGTCGAAGACCTTCGGGTGGCTTGAGAACATTCGACACTGGGTTGGCCACTAACCCCTCCACCAATCCGCATTGGAGCAGCGTGGTGGAGTATGCTCTGGACCTCCCGCAGCAGCAGTGTCTGTGGGGGAGACCCGTGCCCAGCAGTGGGACGTCTATGGGTCGCAGCGACACCTGAAATGTTTTATTATTATTAAAATGTATTAAGACATTAACTTTTTAATTTTAGTCGTATTTACTCGTTTTGCATCTCAATAGCAATAACTTCGTAGTAGTATTAGATAAAATGATGTATTATACCATTATTTAATCTGTATTAACTGCGCATGTTTTTAAAATAGCTGGACACTTACGTTTTCATACTTTTTTTTTACATGAAACACTCTCAAACTATGTCAAAATTATTTTGGTATCAAATTTCATGTTAAAAATTCAAGTTCTTATTTTTTTTATAAAAAAAGTATCACAGATACTTATATTATTTGATGTATTTCTAGTAGTATAGTCTATCAGGAATAAAATGACACCAAAAACGCTAAAAATATCATTAATTTGTGGCAGTTGTGTAAATGAATGTGAAGTGAAGCTAAAATAACGTATGTTTTTCTAAAAAAAATCATATTTTGGGTATCACTTGGTTTTTTTTTTTTTTGATATTTTTTTTCTAAGCGCTGGAGAGCTGTTCTGTGCGGGGCTCAAGGATTATCCATTCATTCTGGGACACCCTGTATACTGAAATAGAGTATTTATATTTATTCTTTTTTTGTGTATATTTGAATATCTCGCCAAAGAAGTTTCACTTCTGACATGTGTACTTTACGCACGCACTTTTTTTTCCGTTTCTTCGTAGTTTAAATTTAGAAGAGGATTTTTTACTATTAGTCTTTCAGTCTATGTCATACGTTATGGAATATTAAGTATGCTGCTGAATTTGTTAAAGATCTAACGAGATTGAATACTGGTTTTTGTTCTAGAGATTTGGCAAATCTTTGGCTGTCTGCGTCTTAATGTTGTTATAGGGTTAGGGTAATTTTTTGTGAGTTTTTTTGATTTTTTTCTATGTATATTTGTCGTATCCTAACTATCTGGGTAAACGCACTCACCCCCCACAACAAGAACCTTCTACGAAGGCCACAGAGGGTTATATTTGTGAGAACGATTAGAGGGTACTCTGCTCTACTCTTTGCTGGCTTGGGAACGGTAGCCACGGTAGTAACGGAGGTTTAGGTGAGTATCTGCATCGAGTAGCGAGGCGGGAGGCAACATCTGTCTGTCAGGAGTATGACGCACTGTAGATATTGCGCAACATACTCTTATCGAATGTGGTTCCTTGGGTCCTCAAAGACACTCCTTCATTACATTTGTTGGTACGGGCCGGAGATGGGCCTGTAGATATATGTACTGTCTCTGTTATGAACTGGGCTACATATAGCCTTTTTAAAAGATGTTGGGAGACAGTCAGGGTTAAAATAGAATTTGTAGATATAGCAGTGGGATATGCGCGTGTCTTGCTATTTTGATAAAGACAGTTCTGTTGTCCCAAGCCGGAGCAGATTCAGATCAGTGTATCAATAATAGAATTAATTGGACGAATAAGTTGAGGGGTTTTATATTATGGTATACTATATGAGGGAGGCCTACGTCCAGCAGTGGACCCAGAAAGGCTGATGGATGGATACTATGTATGTTTCATTAATAGGATTGTCATATTTGTCAATGCATTCATAAGGATATCATACGAGCACTATCTATTTGCAGTACCTAGGTACGTAATTCTGATTAGATACAAGTGTACTTTCATATTAATTCCGGATGCTTTAAACATTGAACTTCATTGTAATCCATGCCTGAGTAATCGCAAGAGATAAGAAAATTAAAAATGATGGTGTATTTATTTAAAACTCCGTTTTTCATGTGCTGCTGGTTGGTTAAAACTAAGCACAATATTTTATCGAAATACTAGCTGTTGCCGGCGACTTTACCCGCGTTAAAATAGCTTATGGCACCCGGTTATTGTGAAACTTGCCTGTCTATTCTTGAGCAGTAACAATCCATTCATCAATCAAACACATGTACATGGCTCCCAGGCGGCTTGATATTTTTCAAAATTTTCAACAATCCTTGTCATATTTCAAACCAATTACACAAAACTTCTACGAATTACATGTATATACATAGCTATATTTAAACCTTTCGAATCACTCTGTCTATTGGTGAAAACCCCACGAAAGAAAATCCTTACTGTAGTTTTTGAAATACGCGCACGCGTTTCAGACACGGCGGGGGACTGTTAAAACAAATATCAATACATTATTATAAATATTTTAGTAGTAGGTAAACAATCTTACAGTATCCTTATACTTTAATTTCGAAAGAAAATAGGGTCACAAAATAATAATAAAAACACTTATAACGTATCAATATAATAATATATTATAAGTGTTTTTATATATAGGTTTATGTAGTAAAGATTATACTTTTTCTGTAATCCTTTTATTTTGTGTGTTTATTATTATTTTATGACCTTGTTTTGAAATTCGAAATTACGGTAAAAAGTATTAATAAATTTTTATTTGGCTACACATACATTAAAAAATGTTAATGGATAAATTCAAAATAAAATAATTATTAAAACTACATATTAAAATATACACCTCGAACATTATATATTTTTTAAAGTTTTACATTAACAAGTCGCCACTATTCCGGCCACAGAACAGATAAAAGAGGGCGGCTGCGTATGGGAAATCCACCAATTTAAAAAAATGCTTTAATACAGGTATTTAATGTAATTTAGTGCCATAGTTTCGATTCTTTTTGGGTGACTTAAAATAATTGCATTCTTCTAAATGGAAAATAAGAAACATTCGTTTTTAATTCCCGCCATTAACCAATTTAAACTCAATCATATGATGCAGGTCAGTTTTAAACCTGCGCTTACTGGAACTGAGAACTGGCCGAAATGTTGTTTGTTTTCATATGTGTATTACAAAACTATCAAGTATGTTGATATTCCTTATTTTAAAATAAAATAATTCCAAAAAAGCATAAACTTTAAATCGTCGCTCGTACCATATTCAGATGACAATATCAAACCCAACCGCTACCGCTAGCTACATATAGGATATTTTCAGTACCTTTAACTACAGTAGTTCAATATGAAAGACCTTTTGTAAGCGCGCGCGACGGCGTAACGCGGCTAAGCGAGCGTGCACAATTATCGCGCTAATTAAATGTACGTCGGTTTATTACTAATTTATTCGATAACAACCGCTCTCCGCTAAACCGATGACGGCGCTAAAATGCTTATTGGTACGACATTTTTAATAACTAAAGTTAGGGCTGCGCATAATGCACTTTTTTTAAAATAAGTAGTTACTGTTTTTGTTATCTGTTAGTTTTTGTTTAAACTTAAACTTACTCATTGTTATTAAATTACGAGTATGTGCATAACTTCGTAACATTACATCCCCAGTTTCAACCGTATGCAGAGGCTGTCTTAATATATGATAGGTGTATTGTTTGTTTATTACTTTTACTTAGTAACAAACTGCCTCGTGGGTCTAGTGGTCGTAAGTGCGACTGTTAAGCTAGAGAGGTCCTCAGTTTGATCCTTGGGCTGGGCAAATTATTATTGGGGTTTTCTGACTTGAAATTCCTCGTAGTTATTCGGAATCTGGATATGTAATTAACATGGAACCTTAACATAACTAGTGAAAAATTGGTTGTATCGTGTAATAGACACTTTTATCTGTAAGTTCTTTAACGATTTGCACGTAAAATTAAATAATATTTTTTGCTATTTAGCTAAACTTTCCAACACACATAGATTGGCCCCTAACGCTTCCATCCACCCGCAATGAAGCAGCGTGATGAAGTATGCTACAAAAGACCAAATCTGCCGGTGGTCTCTAAAGCTTTGCAATTGTGAGTGGCAAAATGACGGACGGTTGAGGCCGTTAATATTAAAAAATTGGCTGTTTTGCAATGCAGTGCTTTTTATGCACCTGGCGGACTCGGCGACTTTAATTGGCGGTGGCACTGCTCGGCGTTCGGGCGTGTGCTGATTTCTGCTAACGAATCACTCTATACCGAAGTGTTTTGTTTGGGCGCCTCCGTGCGCGCTTCTCGCTCAAAACGAGGATAAAAACGATAGGATTTTTATATACAAGCTATGTAGGTAGGTACCCAACTACATATTGCTTTTTTAGACTTTTTTTAATGTATCACAAATTGTCGAAAATCTTCAATGTCCAGTGAAAAATACCGTAGACGAAGATCTATGGCTAAATTCTGTATACATTGATAGGTTTGTCGCACATAAAACAATCTTCCTTAGTATCCATGTATCTAGAATTACAGTTTTGGTTGTCTGAACCTAACTCAAATCTGAATGGGTATCGGAAACTTAAACATTAATCGAATTTCCGCCCTCGGCAGCCGATCAAGTATGCGAGTTAACAGTACGAATCGGTTCGGGTTCAAGTCGATGCTTCAATTGCTCGACATACGATATCGGGTACCGACTATGTCTACAGTGACTGCAGGACGTCAAGAGGATGTTAAAGCGTAAGAGGATCAACTCGATGTAGAACGACCAGTCGTGAGATAAATAAAGCACTCACTTCATTTTAGAACGCCGAACGGCACGGATTAAGAGGCATCGACGACGTCTGCTATTGAACGCTCATGACTACATGCTGGTTCGACTAACCGATTCGGCTTGCGGGATATGGAGATAGAGAAGTGCTAGTACGGCTTGTAGTTCTAGTAATCATTCAAAACTATGGAAAACCTTAACTGCCCGAATCTTGAATTATAAATATGTCTTCTCACAACAATTATGTCGTAAATTCCTATTATGGGCATTCCCAATTCCCAATTCAAAAGATTTTACAATAGACCATAGAATATTGCCAATACATATTTACAAATACAAATATTTTATTGGCCAAATTAACAACAGCTAACAAGATTAATCGTTGTCCCCACACTAGGATACACTGTGTTGTGGGTAACAAAACTCTTCTAGTTTCAAAGAAAAAAAAATAACAACAATACAAGATAAGAAATAAAATAAAATATAAGATTATATAAGATAAGAAATAAGATAAAATAAAATAAAAACTCTAAATTGTTACGTATTTATATTTGTAATTTATTTAGTTACTAGTAACTTTTTGAGTAATATACGAAACAGCAACGATATTTACATTAAATGTTTAGGTAGTGTTTTCCTGTTAAGTTGTAATCATGAGGAGTGTTTCTGTTTCCGAGTAGCCTATGGTTTTCAGCAATTTACTTCCTTTTTTTTTACTTTGTAGGTATTGTAGTGTAATTTTGAAAAGGAAATTGTAGCTTCTGCTTGCAAAAAATGTTTTTCTCTTAGGGTAGCTCCAGGTGGAGTTTTATGGTCCTATTTGAAGATTTTTGCGTTAATTCTGCAGTTTTATGAAATCTAAGTATATAGTCTGGAGAGAATAAAAATCTGCCTTACTCTCAGAATTCTTGGTTTTATAAGTCAGTTGAATATCTAAATGGTTTCTATAAGCAATTTTCATTAGGTGAGTTTTGCTTGATGTTCCCCAAATGGTTATACAGTAGCGAAGGATTGATTCACACAGACTGTTGTATACAAGTTTTAATATATCGGAGATAGCTATTTATACTAATCCTCTCAAAAATATATTGCAGTTTGCGGAGGCGAGTGCATAAAAAATAAGAGAGACCCAATTCAATTTTTAAAGTATTTCACCTATTAGCTTGTCAACTGTACGTTACAGTCAGTTGTTGATGTAAGACATGTATGGAATTTAAGAGACAGAGGAATGGTGGCATTTAAATTGCTAACTAAGTTATGTGCGTTTTAAGAAATTAAATGTCACTTGCTATAAGACGTAACATAACCTAAATACCTACAAAATTTCATTGAAATAATGTAGGTATACCTATACGAAAAACTTTTATACCTTTTAATAAAGCGCGTCGGCCACGTCTGAGAATAACACGTACTGTTATCGACTCTTATCATAGACTAGTGGACGCCCGCAGCTTCGCTCGCGTGGAATTAGACGTAACATAACCTAAATACCTACAAAATTTCATTGAAATAATGTAGGTATACCTATACGAAAAACTTTTATACCTTTTAATAAAGTGCGTCGGCCACGTCTGAAAACAACACGTACTGTTATCGACTCTTATCATAGACTAGTGGACGCCCGCAGCTTCGCTCGCGTGGAATTAGACGTAACATAACCTAAATACCTACAAAATTTCATTGAAATAATGTAGGTATACCTATACGAAAAACTTTTATACCTTTTAATAAAGCGCGTCGGCCACGTCTGAGAACAACACGTACTGTTATCGACTCTTATCATAGACTAGTGGACGCCCGCAGCTTCGCTCGCGTGGAATTAGACGTAACATAACCTAAATACCTACAAAATTTCATTGAAATAATGTAGGTATACCTATACGAAAAATTTTTATACCTTTTAATAAAGCGCGTCGGCCACGTCTGAAAACAACACGTACTGTTATCGACTCTTATCATAGACTAGTGGACGCCCGCAGCTTCGCTCGCGTGGAATTAGATGTAACATAACCTAAATACCTACAAAATTTCATTGAAATAATGTAGGTATACCTATACGAAAAACTTTTATACCTTTTAATAAAGCGCGTCGGCCACGTCTGAGAACAACACGTACTGTTATCGACTCTTATCATAGACTAGTGGACGCCCGCAGCTTCGCTCGCGTGGAATTAGACGTAACATAACCTAAATACCTACAAAATTTCATTGAAATAATGTAGGTATACCTATACGAAAAACTTTTATACCTTTTAATAAAGCGCGTCGGCCACGTCTGAGAACAACACGTACTGTTATCGACTCTTATCATAGACTAGTGGACGCCCGCAGCTTCGCTCGCGTGGAATTAGACGTAACATAACCTAAATACCTACAAAATTTCATTGAAATAATGTAGGTATACCTATACGAAAAACTTTTATACCTTTTAATAAAGCGCGTCGGCCACGTCTGAAAACAACACGTACTGTTATCGACTCTTATCATAGACTAGTGGACGCCCGCAGCTTCGCTCGCGTGGAATTAGACGTAACATAACCTAAATACCTACAAAATTTCATTGAAATAATGTAGGTATACCTATACGAAAAACATTTTTACCCCTTTTAATAAAGCGCGTCGGCCACGTCTGAGAACAACACGTACTGTTATCGACTCTTATCATAGACTAGTGGACGCCCGTAGCTTCGCTCGCGTGGAATTAGACGTAACATAACCTAAATACCTACAAAATTTCATTGAAATAATGTAGGTATACCTATACGAAAAACTTTTATACCTTTTAATAAAGCGCGTCGGCCACGTCTGAGAACAACACGTACTGTTATCGACTCTTATCATAGACTAGTGGACGCCCGCAGCTTCGCTCGCGTGGAATTAGACGTAACATAACCTAAATACCTACAAAATTTCATTGAAATAATGTAGGTATACATGCCTGAGAGTTCATCATAACGTTCTCGAAGGTATTGAAGTCTGCCAATCCGCACTTGGCCAGCGTGGTGGACTATGGCCTAATCCCTCCCATTCTGAGAGGAGACCCGTGCCCAACAGTGGGACGTCTATGGGTCGCAGCGAAATTGCTAACGCTGGCAAAACTTTATGTCAACTGTTTTATACAATAATGTTTAAACCTTATCTAATTAAACACTTTAGATTATAAGTAGGTACACTATATAGTTACCCGATGCAGGTTTAATTAATTGCGGGAAACGGAAAGGGCGGTCTACGACCTACGAGAACCTCAAACTTACACACAGAGTTCAACCGTGCGAAGCCGAGGCGGGTCACTAGTATTTATGTGCAAACGTTAAGTACTTGGAGTTAGTTAGGGGGTGTTATTAATTAATTTGGTATTTCTTGCTTCTTATACCACTGGTATAATACTCGTACTACATTGTAATACGAGCCCTTGTTGAACTAAAACCAGTCGAGTATCCACCACGGTAGTACGGACTTAGGTCACTGTTCGCCTTCTTATATGTATATTGATAGGACAGAAAACTCGGAACGAAAGAAGTTAAATGATGCTGAATAAATAACCTTCAGCTCCAGCTTTAATAATATGGACCAAAATCACTACTAGGCGTATTTCATAATTCCCGTGTAACGTTTGCTATAACAGCTAGGAGCTAGCTTCACTTCTGTAAATTGCTGGAGCGATGATCGATCGCAGGCTTAAACTAAGCTGCTATGCACAGCAGCTGACGGATGACTGTTTAATGGCACAGGCCGGAGCCTCGCGCTCCACTGGACACGACACTTGTGTTTTAGTTTATGTCAAGCTGCCAAACACTTGCCAAAACGATCTTCCTAAATAGGACATCTTGCAAAGTCTCACAGGTGCCGCGGTGGCGCAAAATAGAAATTAACGATAGGCTTTTTCGAACCTCCTTTGAATTTCATTAAGTGTCTGTGATAGGTGTCCGATTATCCAAAAAATAAATAGTAAGGTGGGGTAAGACTAACACTTTTAAATATATATATTCAAACTAACTATTTTTGATTAAGTTAAACAATTAACAGCGACGTGGGATAACCGATACGATAAGATATAGGTATTATAGTTTTTTTTGGGTATTGAGTTTTAGTCATATTAGTTTAGGTTATATAGGTTTCCTACTATAACCCTGCAGGAAAATCCAAAGACTGAATATATGTCTAACCAAACAGCAACTTATACTCGTAGAGTTCCGTGGGTAAGTTTATTAAACGTCAGCAACACGCGGCCATATTGCTCAGCAGAAATTCGGAATGAGCGTGCGTGCAACGAGTGCCACTGAAATAGGCTTCACGTCTCGGAGATTGATGTTATATTAAATATTAAACTGATATATTGTATTCTTCATCTCTCTGTCAACGGGTTTTTTTTTTGTTTGTTTGTGTTTGTTGCTTTTTTGTTCTCCGTTCAAGCTTTATTTTACACGTTATCCGAGAGGGTCTGTGAGCTTGCGAATATCGAGATGTATATCCTCAATCTTGAAATTTGTTAGAAATGTGATATTACGATTCATAATAAGTATATATTCGATTCATATTGAATCGCTCTACGATTATTAAAAATTGCCACATTTAATGTTCATAATCTATACTTTATGTACACAACAGTCTGATTAGATTGATTATATATATATGATAATATGTAATGTTAATCTAAAGAAGAATACGTTTACAAAATAATATCCAGTCATTAAAATTGATTGGACCTGGACGTTGAATTTTATTGGCGCCTGTTTAAAAAATCATTGCAACACGACATTGCACTCTTGCCTCATGCATTCCTCATCGACTGCCCTGAAAAACCACCGGCAGGTGGAGGAGACCATTGCAACGCAACTCAATTACATTTTACTAAGCTGAACCCAGATTACAACGAAGACAAAGTCCTCACTATTCATTAGTTACATTCTAATAATCCTATTAATCTTGTAAATCTAAAATTTTTGTTTGTTGCTCAATCTCGATTATATCACGGAAATGTGGGGCTTGGTAACCTTTGCGCGTTTATTTTTTCTGTGTTTTATAGGTACAATATAACAAGTGATAACACGAGCAGACGATCCTGGATAACAACAAAGCATACCTAATCCTTAACCCGAAAATATGTTTCCTAGGATTGGTGTGTGTGTGTGTGTGAATGTTTAATGCTTCAATGTTTTTACTTGATTAATCTGTTCACGTTGATAGGATTTAGTCCGACCTTACATTTATCCCTAATAAATGTTAGGTTACCTAGACTTTTGGTTTTTTTTTGGAGGCGCTCCCATTCCTATATGGTTTCCATGTAGGTAAGCCTGTTAAACATGTACCGAAAATAATATCGTAACGAAAATTGCTTATGTTACGAACAAGAAATCATAACAAGAGGTATAAGATCAAGTTTAATTATAAAGAATGTTTGAACTAGCAAACCTTGGACAGATCACATCCATACAATATATATGATAGTTAGAACGACGGGCAATCAAATCACATTGTTTGGATCTCAGACGAAACAGCCTCGATTCCGAGAGAGCACGGTAAACATAACTGGATAACTAGCCAAGTAGCCAAATTGGACCACGCGTATGTATCTATTTGTCCCAAAATTGCACGTTTCGATAAAACAGAAGTTCTCAGTTTGCAAGTTGAAAGATGGCAGGCATTCAGATTGTAAAGATCAATCGAATCAAATCGAAGCTTTGCTTCTGTTATCTGGTGATTAGGAATTATATAATTATAACGTTCAGTACCTACCCAACATTATTTAGCAAAAGAAATATTATTCTAGATATTTTGCCTTATAATTTGTCAAAAACTTACCTAGCCTAAACAACTAAAATTTTAATGTGTACATATTTTACTGTATGTACATAATATAAAACAAATTTTATTAATACTAAGGTACCAACTATTATTTTTATTGTTAACTTATCATTACTTAACTAAAAGTACCTAGCTGTCATTTGATTTGGGTAACAAAATTAGTTTACATATAAATATAATGATAGATGTTGAGAATCTCAACATCCGAATTCCGTCCAACAGGCATCACTGACAATCAGCGCTATACATTCGTAACACACCTTTTCAGGACAGGGGTGCAGCATTTTTTTACTAAGAAATTTGTAACTAGATTATAAATAAGTACCTACTAATTTTATTTGTAACTAGCTAACCCCGCGAACTTTGTTCCGCGCAGGAAATAAATGAGTATATTTTTGATTTTATTTTTATTAGCATAGTACATAATATAAATAAAACAAATTAATTATTTTAATGATTCTTTATTGACCATTTATTTATATATTACCTTGTGATAGACGACATTTCCCGTTTTATTTTCATGCGCTAGATCAAATAATGCAGATGATCTTAAATTAATGTTAATAAATTATTAATTTGACTTAATCTGGAGCGTTAAATGTGCGTTCGTGTTTTCCAGATGGTTGTTTATCCTCTCTGATCACCACTTTGTAGTCCTCATTTGTCATGCGCTCCAAAGCACTCTTGAACAACCTGACCAACGCATGAAGTTCATGAAGTATTTGCTGCAGATCTTGTTTAATTGCTCTTTTCATTGCTGAATCTCTTGACGTCGATCATGTTGCCCATGCAGTATAATTGTAAAAAAATATTTTGTGCATCTTCGAGAAGTTGTAATGATCCGATTCAATGGTAAATCTGTCTGTCCTTGTATCTACAAAATCAAAAGCAAAGTCAGTATTACTGATTTATAAATATTTTTTTTATAATTTGCATACATAACATAGTAATAATTATAATATGTTAATGTTCCTACTTTATTCTTTGTAAGTACAAAAATTAAATAAATTAATACATACCTTTAATGTCGGATTAAATCCTCGTTCTTCCATAATGACTACCCCAAATCAGGTCATTTGGAAACAACTATTATATTTTCGAATGTTTGCTAGAAAATGTCGTGATTCTGGTGTTTCGCCAAGAAACAATGAATGTAATGGTTCAGGTGGCGGACAGTAATCAGTTCTGAAATCGTATTGAAACGCTGCTCGATTCAAATCAGTACTTGATAAATTTCTTCTTGTTCTTCTAAAATTATCTAGTTCTTGATCTCTGAGCTTTGATCCACGATTCCGCATTGCCAACCTAGCCGTTTCAGTGGCTGCCTCGTTTTGTTCTTGTGATTGAGAAGCACGAAGTCGCCATACTAACGCGGCGCTCTTCACGTGCCCTTTGACGTGCAATGTTTCGAATCCTAGGTGGATTACGGCTTTGTCGGAAAAGAATTGATTGTCTTGGTCGCGGCATGGTATTGTTAATGATAGTATTGACACAATAAGCTAATAGATATTCGAAACAAACATTTAAAATGTACTCTGTAAAACAAACACATCAACTGGTCGACTTCAAAAATTTCAAATTGTCAAAGTATCAACTGTCACTAAAAAATAAAATAAAACGGAACGGTGTAAAAAGTATCCTATAGCAGTCCCCCGGTTCTAAGGTACCTCCCGGCATTTTCAGCCAAATCGGTTCGGCCATTCTTGAGTTATAAATGGTGTAACTAACACGACTTTCTTTTATATATATAGATTCTTTCTTTTTCGATGTTTTTAATCCATACTAATATTATAAATGTGAAAGTGTGTTTGTTTGTTTATTTATTTATTTGTTTGTTTGTTTGTCCGGCTTTCACGTCGCAACGAAGCTATTAAATGGTATGGTTTTTGTGTGTGGAGATAGTGAGGATGGTGGAGAGCGACGTAGGCTACTTTTTACCCCGGTAAAACATCCCCATGGGAAGATATCGATGTTTTGTTATTTGCTAGATATTTAGTTCCGGTTGTTGTTAATAGATGGCAGATTCAGAACTTGCAAAATTCATTTGCAAGTTCTGAATCACGCTAACAAATGATACATGTAAATTAATTAAGTCATAGGCAACTAATAAATTGAATTGAATTTTGAATTCGCGCTGGATAAATTGTTGTTTTGGTTTAAAATTAATATGGTAAAGGACATACGCTTTGATTTTGGTTTTGGTTCGCTTATTGAATTGGTTTTGTCGACTGTTGTTGTTTTGGATTAAAATAATAATAATATAAGTCGTCTACTCTATGGAACTCTCAGAAAAAAATCAGTCTCACAACAAATATGAGGGTTTATCTGTACAATGACATGAATGCTGGAAACTATGCTGAAACACTCTTGAAAATTGGAGATGGGCGTTTCTGGAAACTGATGCCGAGGGCTGTGTGACACTAACGGAAAATTTTTGTAACTTAATACAGAGTAATTCAGAACTGATTGCAAGTGTTTATCCAGGTTTACAAATCAATATATATGAAGATCAATATCTATGTCAAAGGGGGATTCTAGCACCTAAAAACGATATTGTAAACAAAATAAATTCACACATATTGAGTGAAGTAGCAGGAGATACGACAGAATATTTATCAATAGACACAGTAATGGACACAGAACAGCCTGGTGTACCACAGATGTGTCATGTATGATAAAAAAGTCATTGTTAATTCCCTTTGACCACGCGGGCGGAGCCGCGGGCAAAAGCTAGTGTGTTTATATAGTTAATGTACCTAAGCTGTATTTTATGCCTTTCAATAAATGATATAGCGTTATTGGTTAACTTGCTAACGCAGTACATAGTGTGTGAGACTACTTTTTAATAAAGGTTACTCGTAGATCTAATAAATATTATCTACAAATAACAGCTAATCCAAGATTAATGCTATTAATCAAATTATTATCGCGTTACAATCAGGATTTTCTTAAATGGAACATATATATATTTGTGTATTTCATTTGAGTATTTGTTACCGGTTTGTTTCTCACCATGAAGTTTGTACTAGTCCTGGCGGCTCTTGCCGTTTTTGCCGTCGCCGAAGATGTTTCTGAGCCGAACCCCGAAATCTATACTGCGTACAACTACATGGAGAGATTCGGCATTCCTAGAGCAGAGCAGATCCAAAAGGCTGAAGAACAATATTTGAAGGACCCATCAAGGATCGTCGGGGGCGTCCCTGCTGCTCTTGGACAGTACCCATACCAGGTAATTACTGGAAAATTAGTTCGTAGTAGAAAAATGCTACAAATATGCTTTAAACTGGAAGGGAGGGCCTTCCAGTTTAAAGCATATTTGTAGCATTTTGATATTGATGATGTTGAACTTTCTTCTTTCTATTTTCTTAAATTGAGTACCACATAAGTGACTGCCGTCAGTTAAGCACCACGTTTCCTTTTGGATGAATTTTCCAGGCTGGCTTAATCGCTGACATCATGGGCATAAGTGGCAGAGGGGTTTGCGGCGGTTCCCTCCTCAGCAGCAATAGGGTGGTGACTGCCGCCCACTGCTGGCACGACGGCCGCCACCAGGCATGGAGGTTCACCGTGGTCCTCGGCTCGATCCTGCTATTCTCGGGAGGCACGAGAGTTGAGACCAGCGCTGTCAGCATGCACCCAAACTGGACCCCATCTCTAATCCGTAATGACGTTGCTGTCATCTACTTGCCGCAGTCGGTTGCTTTTACGGGTACTTCAAATTCTTTCATTCTTGAACTTTTGTAGTTACAACTATATACACACAATGTGGTTAACAACCCACACTGAGTTTTCATGTATGCAACCCATTAAACGTAGACTAGACTTAAAAGGCTTAGAGGATACATCACGCTGGCGCTGATATAGGGCTCCAAAGCACGTAGGTAAGTAGGTACTCAAGAAATTTTGACCCTAGCCTAGGGGTCACCCATCCAACTGCTAGCTGTCCTCAGGGTAGACACTATCAATCGATAGAAATGCCTCGCTGTAATCTTTATAACATTCCTTAACATAAAAACTTTCATGAATTGAAATTTGGAAATTTCTACATTGCTACATTTACATATTTTATTTTATAAGTCTCAAAATCTCTTGATATTTTGATTTTCAGCTCACATCGCTCCCATTGCTCTACCATCTGGATCTGAGCTCAATGACGATTTTGCCGGTCGCTCTGGAATCGCTTCAGGTTTCGGAATCACTAGTGATGGTTAGTAGCCAAAAATATTTTTATTACAATAAGTCAAGATGGACCGGAAATAGACCAATAAGGCACAAAAAATCTGGGGCGTTGTACTTGTTGAAAAATATACAAACTAACATAATAAGAAGTTTAACATGGAAACATATAATATTTCAATTGATTTACATATTCGTATAATTAAAGGCATACATCATTTGTACTTGGTAAAGCAAACATGCCATTACCACCTACATATTATCAATATCAATCCTGCCGGCTTATTGTTTTATAGGTATTGTGTGCCAGTTGAAAATGTGTTGGTATATTTTTTATAGACAACCACCAACAATCTACATCAAGTCGTATTAATATTACTCATAGCCTTCAGTAAATTGTCTAAATCCCCCCGTCTCTCTTCGAGACGGTCAAAATTCGCCACACTGTGACACACTCCTAAAGCGAACAAGTGCAATTGTCACGTGCGCCAGCACATGGATAGTTACTGCTTCCTTGGCAATCATCCAAGAAAATAAGAACTTAAAGATTTATTAATTTTATTAAGAATAGATCACATATATATTTATGGAATGATAATTATTATTTTCGTTCAATTTCACAGGATTTTTTCCGCAATAAATAGTAAGCCTACTGTATTATAGACTGTGTAATATTTCTTTGCAAATCTCTTTGATAAATTGTTCCGTTGAAGAAAAGAACGTCAAACCAATAAAAACACCTCTGCACTCATATTGAACCTTGTTTTCCAGGTGGAGGTATTGAAGCAAACCAATTCTTGAGTCACGTGAGATTGAACATCATAACCAACACGCAGTGCTCCCGTCTCATCCCATTGGTCCTCCAGCCCTCCAACATCTGCACCAGCGGCGTCGGCGGTGTCAGTACTTGCAGAGGAGACTCCGGTGGCCCTCTCGTCGTCCAAATTAACAACAAGAATGTACTGGTAAGTAATTTTTTTTTATTTAGGCCGTTTTCGCCTTTTTGTAGAATGATATAGAAGATTTACATTTTCATACTTAAAGTAAAGAAAAGCATAAAGCTTTTCTTCCTAGAGATATAATCCTATTTATCCGAGAGAGAGGCAAATTTACCTTACAGATTTTAATTATGTATTAATTATGATTTTTATTACTTTTTATGATTGTATATTTACGACTTTTATTATATTTGTCATAACTCATAACCTTATTAATCTTTTAAATTAGGTTTTATGAATCATTTTATTTTCATTGTACAGAGTCTTACCTAGATATATTGATACCTATACAACGTAGATATGCGTACGTCAATTTTTAATCCCTATGGGAATTACTACATAAATAAGGCAATACAATATTATTTACAGGTTGGAATTACTTCATTCGGCTCTGCTCTGGGTTGTGAAGTCGGTTTTCCTGCTGCCTTTGCAAGAGTCACCTCCTACGTTGATTTCTTCAAACAACACCTGTGAATGTTATGATATGCTATATTAATGATATGATATATTAATAAATCTTTTATGCTTGTTTTTTGTGTTTTTATTTCGTGATATTATCAAAATAATGTAGGTGAATGGTACCTAAATATTACTACTTTTTTTCGATTGAAGTTTTGCTGTGTTGTCATAAAGACCTTTACGACGTCACCGAATAGAAATTAGATATTACTACCTACTTCACGCATAATGTTTAATCAGTCATCTTATTTTAGGTATCATGTCAATCCGAATGCAATTACCTACTTATTATAAAATAAATTTGTTAGGAAATTCACATCGATTGTAGTCTTGTATCTAATCTTAATGGTTAGTGATGATATTTCTGCGGATTTAGCCCAGACATACCTCACGTGTTAATCTTATGTCACTTGTAACGGTGAATGAAAAAATCTTAAGGAAACCTGGATACCTTAGAGTTCTTCATAGTTTCCTGGACTTGTGACCCCTTACGCTTTATATTCTAATAAAAAACGAATAAGAAAAGTGGACATTGAAATGGCTGTGATGATGAGCGTTTGTCCCAAGCTATGGAGAGCCCGATTATAAGATGCTAATGAGCAGATTGCTCATGTCGTTGCAAATCACCTGCAGACCAACTTGAGTTCTTTTGAAAGGTTTGAGCCACCCGGTCTTCCGACAGTCTTGAAGGTAAAGGTAACTTGTACCATTCTATATTTTTCTGCCCGAGAGTGGTATAGTTAGGTTCATCATCATCATCATCACAACCCAAATTGTAGTTAGGTTATAATTTGGTTATTTGAGATACAAATGTCAAAAACATGCGATGTATAATTATAATGAAAACATTTAGGATTACCTCATACTATATCTTGACTGAGTACTTTGTTAGATACATAGCTAAGTATGTAAACATTATTTATTTTATTTGACCCTATTATGTACACGGTTTGACAAAGTTATATAACTAGCTAATGTTCTAAAAAAATCTTCATGGACGTTCTGCTCATTAATAATCAACTAACATAAGTTTAAGATAAGTATGGATAATCATTTTTATCATAATTAATTGTTCACAACACATATTTTATCGCTGGTAAAAATATATAAAAACAACCTTTTCACAATTATGAAATACGTAGGCCATAAATATGAAATTAACGTTATTCCTGATAATTGGGGCATTAGCCACATTCACAGTTGGGAAAGATATCCTAACTTCCAGCCCAGTCTACGGCTATTTGGAAAATGTTGGCGTTCCCACTGCAGAGAGAATTCGCAGAGCTGAAGAGGAATATTTGAGAAATCCAGCTAGAATTGTCGGCGGATCGCCCTCTGGGCTTGGAGAATATCCTTACCAAGTTAGTGGAAATAAGCATTTAAAATAATTCGGTCGACAATCAGACTCAATCTTTCCGAGATAAGACCCGTGCACTTATGGTAGTGAACATTTGACCCACTGTTGGGCACGGGTCTCACCTGCTCTAAATACGGATTGGTCTAGTGGACCTGGTGGCGGTGATGGACTTTGACCTGAGGATAAGTAATTGCTTATTATTTTAGGCTGGTCTGTTATCAGAGATCCATGGTATAAGCGGCAATGGAGTTTGTGGTGCAGCTCTGATCGGCACTAAGCGGGTTCTTACTGCCGCCCACTGCTGGTTCGACGGACGTCATCAGGCGTGGAAGTTCACCGTCGTGCTCGGATCCAATCTCCTGTACTCCGGTGGCACCAGGATCGGCTCCAGCGCGGTTTCCATGCACCCCAACTGGAGGCCGCTTATGGGGCGTAACGATATTGCCGTTATCTATCTGCCAAGTGCCGTCACTACTTCGGGTGCGTACTATGTATTCGGTGTTTAGGCGCTAAGATGCCATTTTAGTTGATTAAGAAATACACAAAGAAGATAAGTATCTTTCAATAAATTCGAAATATTTCTCTTACCTGGTAATATTTTTTTATTATTATGTGCATGTTGCGTCAAGCAGCCAATGCCACCCATGACACACGTGATGGACCCTAAAAGAAACTCAATACAGTTTGATTCATAGGAGTCTCGCTTATAATTCCATATAATACTCATACAGCCAGCAGCACACCGCTTTTTTCGCTTAGATCAGATTCAAATAGATTAGCTAAATGTTTGATTAATGTATTGTGTATTTTACTTACTTTTATTAATTACAGCCTACATAACGCCGATCGCCTTACCTTCAGACTCTGAAGCGAACGACTCCTTTGTCGGCGCGCGAGCTGTAGTTTCTGGGTTTGGTTTAACCAGCGACGGTAATTATTAATTACATATTCACAAACATAAGTACATACTGTAGCCTTCCATCATCAAGATAAGGTATTGCTTATCGTGATTATAGGTAGGATAACAGAACATTTTATCGATTCGACTCAAAAAATATCGATATAAATTTAATGTTCATAGTAACTAATTATTCAACTAATTATTCCGCTATGATGCCGCTATGATGATGTTACAACGCACAGACATTCCACTATTCGGCTGTTCCAATACGGACTGATGGAGCTGTTAGTGGGCAACCCAGTGTCGAATGTTCTCAAGCCAACGAAGGTCTTCAAAAAGACTTAATGATTGTTTTACAATAGAAAACAACCGGCCTTAATTAATGCGCTCTCCGAAGCACGAAAACGTTCATTATATTTTGCCACTAGCGGTCAACCATACACATTTTAGTATTAAGTATTTTTTGTAAAAGTAAAAAACAACAAAATTATTCTAGTATTTTTTCTAAAAAGTGCCTTAGTTGCAATTTACGTAGAACATTGTGATGAGACTCTAGTGACTAGAGTCTAGAGTGAGACTAGAGTCTAGTCTATAAGGTGTTCGGTCGCGCGCCTAAATGTGATCAAAGTCCTATAAATGGGTAGCGAGATTTAATAACTCTGATTTGTGTATGAATCAAGAAGATTCCTCATAGGTAACTTACCTTACATACTAAGTACAAATATGTCTTGGGGAGTTGTGTACGTACTTCAATATTGAAATACTATCAGCCCAGCTCTACGAGTCAGGCAAAGGTTAGCTAAAAACTTTCCTACATCTTTTGTTTTCAGATGATTCCATTTCAATAGGCCAATCCCTCAGTCACGTGAGGGTCCATGTGATCTCAAACAACGTGTGCTCTGTTGCCTTTCCCCTCATAATCCAGCCGTCACACCTATGCATCAGCGGCGTGGGCGGCAAGGGCCCTTGTCGCGGAGACTCCGGGGGTCCGCTAGCTGTCTCCAGGAACAATAGACCTCTCTTGGCAAGTAAATCTTGGTACAATGTTTATGGTGGAATCTTGACCAGTTGGCGAAAAATCTTTGTAATACGAGATTTTTAAGAGAAAAAATTAAAAGGGAACAGTCATCAGTGGTCCACTGCAGAGTTTTTTAATTAACATTGGCGGTTCAATTATAATGACCTTCTAGCTAGACGCAGGAATAGCAGTTAGTTATATTATATTATAGAAACATCGGAAAATCACGTGGCCAAGGTCGTCGACAAACTCAACATGACTGCGACCAGTAAATTCCTCTATTCTTGATAGCATATCGTTCTACGGTTCATGACACAACAGTATGAATCCCGTCTAGGGTAAACATCGGAAGGGGAACCTCCTTGCTATGAGGGAAACGTATTTCCCTCCCGCTAGATTTACAAACTGCAACTCCTCCTGACTGTTCAAAGCTTCATTCAATATATTTATATTCGACAACGACAAAAAGTTACTCCTCAAGATCAAGTATACATATTCGAGTCACACGAGCTCGTTTAGGGAAGCTATCAAAATGTAGAGGTTTCAAGAGAGGAAATAGTGTCTAATTTACATTAAATATACAGTCTTAATAGGTATAGGGCACTACTAATTATATGTTTTCAAACTTTTTATCTTATGCATTTAATCTTACATCTAATCTAACATAACTTTATTGCAGATTGGAATAAGTTCATTCATGTCAGCCCTTGGCTGTGAAAGTGGACTGCCCGCTGTTTTCGCAAGAATTACTCATTTCCTCGGTTTCATCAATCAACATTTGTAAATACAAACATACGTTACACATTTAATTTTGTCTTTTAAACACATTACAGTTAAATAATACTTTGGTGTTTTATTTGTAACATACCGAACATTCGGAAGATGCCTAGAGAATGCCTAATCATAATTATCTTTGTCCAGCAATGGACTATGAAAGGCTGTTGGAATCATAATCCCTACGAATCCCTTCTAATCACGTTTTATACTTGGGTTTTCCCTGTCACACTTACTGTGCTTAAGTCTTTTTGGTGGTTTGATTGTATATATTTTATGCACTGCCATACCATTCACCCAATGCGATTAAACAAAATAAAATCATGAATTATAACGCTGAGATATGGTAGGTACTGGCTACTGGTGATGGTGGGGAATAAGGGCATTCCAGGGTAAAAGGCGTATGAATTTTTAATCAAGCGAAGCCACGGACGGCCAGTAATCTTAGATATTCACAGCGGCACGAAAGTGTGACACTGTCCTTGAATACGCAGACAAATTCTTGCGTGGAGCCGTATTATGTCCCCCGCATTGATACCTCATGCGCAGGTCAGGTATTCCCTTCGAATTTCATTTAAAAAACTCGTTTTTTTTATTTTAGATTTAAATCTCATGTACTTACAGCTCGTTTTTCACAATGAAATTCACGGGTTTCACAGTTTATGTAATAAAATTATCTTTGTTAAAAATATTAAATACTTCGAAACATCGATATACCTACTCATAGTTAGCCTCTTTTTTTACTTCAATAATAATATTAGGGATTACCAACGTAGAAACGAGTAGATGTATTTATGTTTTAGGTATGTACATATTCAGAACTTCAGAATTAAACGTATTTTAATTGGATAACTTATCAGTAGTTAATCATAATTAATTCTTCACAACACGCATGTTATCAGATCAGACTATATAAAAAGAACATCATATAGATTACACAAATGGAAATAGCTAATTATGGAGTGGATACTAGTCTTGCTTGCTTTGGCCACTTTCGCTGATGCGGTTAATGTTCCAGAACCAAATGAGACGGAAAACACAGCTTATGGCTATTTTGAAAAGATTGGTATTCCCACCGCAGAGAGAATTCGCAAAGCAGAAGAGGAGTTGTTGAGCAACTCGGCCAGAATTGTTGGAGGCGTTCCGGCCGGTCTTGGACAGTACCCTTATCAAGTTAGTGACTAACATACTACTGCCTAGATTTCAACGAATCTCATGTTCGATAAAGGTCGATAAATATTTTCTAATAGAATAATCGAGCTATTGGTTTAACTCATGTGATATGCCGGGAAAATCGACTTCTTTAGGTGTGATAAATGTCATCAGGAATGTTAATCTGTTAAGTTGGCTATCAACTAGGTATATGCTATTAATCTATATTTTTTATTTTAATCTAGCAAATAGATTTAAACATTTTAGTGAAACATAATTATTACTTGAAGTCCGATATAGTACATATACAATACATACTCTTGTACCAATACCGAACTAACACGTGGTGTAGGTATATTAGAACTTGATAAATTCGTTTAGGTTAGTGATTAGTATGATTCAATTAGTACGAGCAACGTACACAGCCTCACATAGTTACCTACTAGAGTAGCTAAATAATATATCCGACTAATCCTTTGTAGACATTAGAATTCACTTAGAATGCACTTAGTACTATATAAAAATTTAATTAGTAATTTTAAAGAATACATTTATATAATAAAACTTTTAGGCTGGTATTATAACCGATATAGTCGGAATATCCGGCAGAGGTGTTTGTGGAGGAGCTCTCGTCAGCCCCAACAGAGTGCTGACTGCCGCCCACTGCTGGTCTGATGGACAGCACCAAGGATGGAGAATGACCATCGTCCTTGGATCAATCCTCTTGTTCACCGGTGGCACCCGGGTTGAGTCTAGCGTGGTTGCCATGCATCCAAACTGGTTACCGATTCTGGCCCGTAACGATATAGCTACAGTGTATCTACCGAATCCAATCCCAACTTCAGGTGAGCGCGTCAAAATAAAACAATTTAGGATACGTACTGTGCGTGTATTGACTCCAATATTTAACTGTGGTAGTTATTTGCAGCTAGAATATTTCCAGTCGCCTTGCCTTCGGGAGCTCAGGTTAATCAAGACTTTACCGGCACTAGTGCTCTTGCTACAGGATTTGGTATAACTGTAGATGGTATGTTCTAATTTAATTATTTATCTTATAAATAAATAAATATCTTGGACATTCTCACACACGCCCATCTGACCCCCAAGTAGGCGCGAGCCTGTGTTATGGGTGTCAGAGACTGATATACATACATAGATATTTTTAAATACATACTTAAATAGATAATATTGACATCCAGACACAGAACAAATACAAGTGTTCGTCACACGAATATTTGTCCTGAGTGGGATTCGAACCCACCACCTTTGGCGCAACAGACAGGGTCACTACCGATTGCGCCAACGGGCCTGTAACTTATTCATGAACCAAAACCTCGGCATTAAACAAGTTACTTTAAATTTTATTGAATTGACGGGCCCGTTGGTGCAATTGGTAGTGACCATAGAGGAATAGAGGTTAGTGAGCATGCCTGTTACGCCAGTTCGTGGGTTTGATTTGAATCCCACTCAGGACATACATTCGTGTGACGAACACTTGTGTTTGTTCTGTGTCTGGATGTTAATATTATCTATAGTTGTATGTATAATATTAGTTTGTATAAAAAATATCTATGTATCTATGTATATGTATATGTCAATCTCTGACACTTAGAGTACAGGCTAGCACCTAGTTTGGGGTCAGAATGTCCTTGATATTTATTTATTATATTTATTTATTTTTTGTATTGTTTGTGCTAGTTAATTTGTTTCGGTAGTTTGTGGCTAAATTAATATTTTTAAACGCTACAAATAATTTACAATCAAACGAGCTCTGTAAAGTTCGAGTGAAATTATTTGAACGATATAATTGAAGTGATTTTGAGGGTAGTATTTTATGTTATGCACTTACGTTGGGGCCCAATCCAGTCAATAATGCGTGTGCCGCAAGCCAGTGCGCACGTGCGTGTAGTTGATAAATTACTTTATCTACTCGTTTATATATGTTGTGTAATTAACTTATTAAAAATTTCTTCTTAATTTTTCACCTATTTTCAAGGACCCAACAATGTACGTTTCTTGCATTTCAGGTGAAAGCCTCACAACGAATGCATATCTCAGCGTCGTGAGGTTACAAGTTATGTCAAATAGCCTGTGCACCATAGCGTACCCCCTGATTGTTCAAGCATCGCACATTTGCACCTTCGGGGTCGGTGGCACCGGGCCCTGCAGCGGCGACACGGGCGGTCCTTTAGTAGCCACCATAAACCATACACCCGTCTTGGTATGTTTTAAATTTATACTTGTATGCGAACGCCGAAATAAATAATAATAATACCTAAAGCACGGTAGCGTCCATGAAATTTTGCCATTCACGATCACCCATCCACAAACCGACCGCGCCTCTACCACCTGAAAAACTGATTTCACTGCTGGCCAAATATCTATTAAATAATACTGTGCTCGTGTTATAAGGTCTACAGCATACTCCACCACGCTGCTCCAATGCGAATCGTTCGAGGGGTTAAGGGCCAACCCAGTGTCGAATGTTCTCAAGTCACCCGTAGGTCTTTGACAAGGCTTATAGATTGTTTTTCCCATTGAAAAACAATCCTTCTTTTATTTTAATATGCATTTATTAGGAAACATTACCTACATAATATGAATGAGCCCTGACTTCTAATGAAGCGTGAGCTGAGTAGGTACTAGAAGCTAGTTTATTATAAAGGTAGGTTACATAAGAATAGGATATCATATGTTTATTTTATTTTACAGATTGGTATCTCATCATTCATCTCTTCCTCGGGATGTGCATTTGGACTCCCCGCTGGTTACTCCAGAATTACTCACTTCCTTGGTTTCATTAACCAGCATTTGTAAATGAATACATAAGTAATACCTACCCATAAAATATATAAAATGCATGTGAAGTTTAGTGTACGTAAATAATATATTCCGTTATAGGCTTTAAAGTACACAATAAAGATTTTTTATTTATCTTTCACGTCTTTAGATTGACATTAATATAATTTTATTACATACTACATCTTTTGTCATTTGATATAATATATTATTGACTTAATAATTGTATGCCTTACCACGTGTTAGATATGTCAGCTGGTACTCGTACCTACTAAATTAAAGGATATTCTTGGATATGACATCGCTATTTCATTTTATTATAAATGCATCATAAATGCTACTTTTTTCTAAGATGCTACTACAATTTATTTGTCAATTATATCTTGTGATCGAAGCGGTCATCGTATGCACCTACTTGGAGATTTGATTTTTTTTTTAATGTAAATTTTATATTAATTTAATTTAAAAGCTTAACCTAACGTTACACAGGCAACCCCGATTTGATAGTGAGCTTAAAAATTGGTATATTGTACCTAAATCTAAAACCTAAAGTATGTAGGTACCTACCTACATTACAACTTTACTCATCCAGTTTAAGTTAGATAGGTACAGAAAGAAAAAAGTCAATGTCAATGTTCTCATATTTTAATGTTATAATTATCAATGTTTAATAGTACATATGTCAATAACTAATTTAATATTAAAAAATCAGTCACAAAAAAATTACTATACTCGTACACTTAGCACACATACTAGCGCCAACATTGGCGGCCCCTGCCGATACTTGACACTGTTGGCTGGCGACAGAGTATTGCCGGCACTGAGTTAAATATACATTGCCGGATAGTACTGTTCACCGCGCAATATATTAAACAGGTATTTGGTGAGAGGGACCTCACGCCGTGTTTCCAGTTTAGGTACTGTATGGCCTAGGCAACAAACAAGGCAGGATACAGCAAAGGATAGCCCGGGTAAACGTCATACATTATAAGATATTCGAACCTTGTAAACTTGTTCTGTATGCTTTCCATCATCAGTTTAAACTTGATCTCACTTGGAGCCCATATAACCGAATTAGACTTCAAGTATCTTCCCTACCGAGGTCTCATATAAGGCACACAGAGCATCGAAGTTGGTGAAGCTTCTCGCTGAAGCCAAGGTTTCGGTACACTTTTTAGCATACTTCGGTTAAAGTTGCTGCTCCAACAGTCATAATAATTATATTTTTGATCCTGTAGATTTGCTTGTAACTATCGCCCTGCTTGGTTACGCTGTAAAGGCCACTAAGTCGTCCGGATGTTATTCGGTTATTTTTAATATTACCTAGTTTTGTAAATATTACTATAAATTTTTTATATTCTATAGATTACTAGATAATACATTATTGATCGAAGATAATACTTCATGAAAGTTTATTCTAAATATGTACAGTCAACCTGGGTAACATTGGCCCACTTTTCGGAATTAAAATGCAATAAATGTTTAAATTAGTGCGGAAGACTCATCCAAGAAGACTTTTTGATGGCTTTGAGAGCCACTGATTCTATAAACCTAGCAATATAATGATAGTTTCTTAGAAAAAAAGAAATGAAAAAGTAATAAAACCGATGGGTCAAAGTTACAATTAGAGTTGGGGTAAAATTGACCCAGGCCTGGCCTGGTGCATGTTTTTTATGATTTCTCACAAAATAAGTGAACTAGGTAGCATTAGCCACTAAATACTAGCAGAAAAATATATAGTCTACATCCAAAGTAAATATTTTTTGTACCTTAGTTAAGGTTTGTAAGGAAAATTTAGGTATGAAATAAAATGTTGCCCTATGAAACATATTTTTTTATTAAATCTTTTATTATTTGGTATTGATAGGAAAAATAGGAAATCAGGCTGTTATGGCCCTTCAAAATATCTAAATAATTGTTAAAAAATAAAATTTTAACCGAAAAGTAACTACTTAATTATCAAAAAATGCTGTAAAGTCATCTTTTCTAATCATCCCATTCCATCGCCAAAAATCATCATTTATCTCAAAATAACTGCCTTTTCGAGTTATTTACGATTCATCTAAGACATATGATTATTGTTAATTGATAATAGCACTATTTCTGGTCGATTCGTTGGCCAAATCCAACAATCTGTAGCCTTTGTCATTAAAGAGATTCGTCCTGAGGCATGCTATCTTTTTCTGTACGGAAAAAAAGATTTTTTCACGATATCGAATGTACTACATACATATTTATATCAAAATCGACACATTTTCCAAAATCTGGCAACATATTAGTATGATAGTAAAATATTAATGTAACCTTAACCCGGGCCAATGTTACCCTGATATAGTAACTCCAAAGTAGTTTTGAAATATTTTAGATGTTTCTAGAAAAAATACTGTATTATATATTGCAAAAAATTTATTAAATGATAGGCAGACAAGTTGGTAACACAATACATTGCAACTTACCATTCAAAACCTATTATGAACAGCGCTGAATGCTACTTTTTAACACTGAGAAAAGTACCGTCTTTATTGTACTCACGAAAAAGGCAATTTTTTAATTTTGTCATTGAAAAATGACACATTTCGGCGGGTGAAATACGTTTACGAAGATACCTTCTTTCTTTTATTTGTAAAATTATATTTTTATCATTTAAGGCAATCTGTAAAAAATAATAATAATCGGAAATATAATTTTGGGCCAAAGTTATAACTACGGCCAAAGTTACCCAGATTGACTGTAATAAGTCCTGTTAAGTTGTCGTAATATAATACACTGCGTAAAAAGAAGCAAGCATTACATGCAAAATCCCTCAGGCAAGTGACATTGACAGATCAAGTGACAATTGTTTGCGACTTTGCGTTGGTGCAGTTCAGGGCTGGGACACTTGTAATTACATTCGGTACAGTTTTGGCGCCACCGTCGCAATCAAGACCACAGAGTGAACTTTGAGGACAGAGTAAACTTAAGAGAAGTTGAATTAGACAGTAATAATCTGTGGAAATGTCGCCGCCATGTTGATGTTGTTCTAATGTAATAATCTGTGGTTTCTATCTAATTTATTTATC
This sequence comes from Carterocephalus palaemon, assembly GCA_944567765.1. NCBI lineage: Eukaryota > Metazoa > Arthropoda > Insecta > Lepidoptera > Hesperiidae > Carterocephalus > Carterocephalus palaemon. The sequence goes on along the minus strand of OX155651.1, from coordinate 7,038,012 downwards.
TATCATCTTACTGACTCTAATTACCGGTTATTAAATTTTTTTCTTTGGTCTTTACAATTACAAACATTTTACATACTGAAATCTTGCACTGATTTTGGTTTGGTCAACTTCGGAGGTTAAATTCTGTGTGGATTGCCGGATTTACTTGTGAATCTTGCTTGGTTTGAGTTGACTTTGGAGGTTAAATTCTGTGTACGTTGCCCATGTTTCGTGTGATCTCGCTTCTTGCTTGAGTTGAGATCCTTTAAACACCAATAACATTTGCGAAAAGACGCTTTATTTCCCCCAGTGCTGATCGGGAATACCTTGCCATGGGTATTGTGTTATAAGCAGTGTTCAACTAGTGAAACCCACCAACTATTTAGTTTCCAAGAACGAGTGTATGGATTCTTTGTGCCTACGAACTCGCTGCTACCCGGACTTTCAAAAGAACAGCTAATGAAGAAGAGAGGTTGTTATAGGCATTTTGACACCACACAGTTTGATGAATTAGGAGAAAGGATATGGTTTTCATAGCCTACCTATTTTCAGACAGAAATTGCCCATGACCAACCACTTAGTACTGAAGGTAATCTATTACTTTATACTACAATCTACATTCTACATAATCTTTTAAAATAAATAAAAAAATGGTACACACTAACACCCCTGCGGTAGGCCTAGGCTTGTTTTGTAGATGGCAGACACAGAAAACAACACAATTTGACATCTATGACTGGAGTACAAATTTCTATCTCTGGAATAAATATCATGGATTCGAATACGGGACAGACAGTTCTACAGTAAGGATATCCCTTACTGTAGAACTGTAGAACGATTCCTCTCCCACAAAAACACAATACAATGGTTGTGTTTGATGGATGCTTATCTGCATAGTATTACTTGTCTTGGAGGAGATTCCTTGAGACCCATGAGGTAGACAATGTATTGTGTGCTACGGAATTTAGACTTTTTTTTTCTTTGATCTTTGCATTCATATGAATGGTCTGTTATGCAAAACTCAGAAATTCAGATTGGGTGCAATATTGTGTATAAACTGTAATATAATAATTTTCTATAATAATTTTCCATATTAATTTTCAGAATGAATGCACACAGTGAGAACAACTAATCTTGGGAGGACAGTGACGATGACATCCCCCAAACTAATATAAGTGTTGATGAGCAGTATATGTAGGAAAATTACAAAAAAATAAAATGTAAATCATGTAATAAAATAGTTGTTATAGATTGTCGTTTTATTTTATTTTTCCAATGCCAATAATAAATAAGTATATAACTAATAATAAATCTCATCACATTTATTCATAAATTATCGATACAATAAGTACTACCCTATTGCATGTTATCGACAAGTAAAGAAAAGTTGGCACTTCACTACCGTCTGTCGACGGTGGCGCCAAAACTGTTCTGATGGAAACAGTCGCAATTTTTAAGTGTCCCATCTGTAGCTAGCTACTAATATACTAATCTGTGGTGCAGTTGGTGTCACTTGGTGTTTGGTTGGTGTGATAAATTAAAATAAATTCTAATTCGTCTTATTTCCTGACAATAAAACTATCAAAACATGGAAGAAATTGGTATCATATTACCAGAAAAAGTAAGTACTTAAATATTTTAGTCCAAATATAACAGGTTAACCATGTTCTGAGCATGACGAGACAACTAATTCGAGCTTTTTTGCAGGATGACCAAGTCACTGATGCAAAGGGACTTGGTTTATCAGGACCACAAACTTTTGATGAACTTGAGTCAGAAGATTTGTATACGAAGTATAAGGTAAGAAAACTATTGCTGATATTTCATACGTTCTTTTGTTCATTATTAAAGCATCGGCTAAATATTCAATCTATAAACAAGTACTACTAGGCTCCACTCCAAGTATAAGCTAGAACGATGGTATCTAAAATGAAACTCAAACAAAAGGTCAGGTTTAACCTTAGCACTCAATCATCTTGGATCCTCACTTACAGGTTTTAGCTACAATAGATCTGTTAGGTCGCAGTGGCTTATGGGCTTAACCCACACCCCCTCCATCCAAATAATTATGGGTCTAGAGCAAGTTCTAAGTCAGTCACAGTTTTATTTTGTGGTAGTAGTATACTCCTTTGTTATCTAACATCCATTAAAAAAAATTAATCACTCAGTATTGTCCAGTGCTTCATTCATTTGGATATTTCAGAAATTACAGCGAATGCTGGAATTCTTAGAGGTTCAGGAAGAGTACATAAAGGATGAACAAAGAAATCTCAAGAAAGAATATCTTCATGCCCAAGAAGAGGTGAAAAGGATTCAATCAGTGCCCCTCGTCATTGGACAGTTTCTTGAAGCTGTCGATCAGAACACAGGAATTGGTATAATCAAAAACTGATTCACATATAAAACAATATATTTAACATTACATACTTGAATGGGACTTTTATACTATACTATACTTATATAATACTAGCTGTACCCTGCCACGCCTCGCTGTGGCACTGTGTATTAATCACAATGATTGATTGCGAAATGAGAAACAAAACAAAGAATACATGTCATATAAGTTTAATTTTGCAATACTTGTGGATATACAATATTTTTTGCGGATATGTGACTGATGCAAAAATTAGATAAAAACAATCCTTGATGCGGATTATATAGCATGCTAAAATTTCAGCTCGATTGGTGCAGAAGTTTTTGAGTTAACCTGGGCATTGTCACCACCAAAGGCTACTTAGTACGATCTTTGCCATGTAATAATTGTGTTGCAGCTGGTAGATGTATGTACTGGTTACACTTTTCTAGAGAAAAACATAGTGCTCAAGAGTGAGTGAGAGAAGTACACACATCTACTACTGACTGAATGTGACTCCTAAGAGTCTTGTACAGGGTCTGTCACAGTTGTCATGAACCACCCACTGCCGGGTGGTTCTTCATACATACCCATTTAGAATCACTAAAAAAGATTATTTTCTAAATATATTTTTATTTCTATCTTTAATGTACTAATAGTATTACTAATCCAGGCTTCCTGTATAGCATACATTATTGTTCATGTATAGAAACATGTTTATGTGTGTAAATATATGTATAAAAGCTTAAATAAATAAAATTTATAATTTTTAGTGGGCAGTACTACAGGGTCAAACTATTATGTGCGTATCCTATCAACCATTGATCGAGAACTATTGAAGCCATCTGCTTCGGTGGCCCTGCACAAGCATTCTAATGCCCTGGTGGACGTCTTGCCCCCTGAAGCAGACAGTTCAATATCAATGCTACAAGCAGGTGAGGAATCAGATAAATCAAAAATGTTGATGTCAAAGAACAGTTTCTTGTGAATTGTAAAGTAAATAATGTATTATAAAGGTTTTAGGCTAAATTGAAGTTTTCAAGTGACAAAGTGTGATAATTTAAATGATAATTTAGGGAATATCAATATTTTTTAGAATACGAAATTTAGTCTGGAAAAAGACATACATTTTTTAGATATTACTATTTATTTTATAATAAAATGCTATAAAAATATTATAAGCAAGTATAATATTTTTATGTTGGCAATGGAAAAAATGTTTGAAATTTCTCTATTCAGATGAGAAACCTGATGTTCAATACTCGGACATTGGTGGCATGGATACACAGAAGCAAGAAATTCGTGAGGCGGTGGAGCTGCCTCTAACTCATGTGGAATTGTATCGGCAGATTGGTATTGAGCCTCCACGAGGGGTGCTCATGTACGGGCCCCCCGGCTGCGGCAAGACAATGTTGGCTAAGGCTGTTGCCCATCACACTACAGGTGAACATTATTTTACTACAACATTTAAAATTATATCATCTAACTAAGATATACATCAACCCAATAATAACTACACCTTGAAATTTTAACTACAATACAATAGGAAAATCCTGAGTTGCTGTATTTTGCAACTATCACCACTCACCCATCAACAAATCGGCCGTGCCCCTTGTTGCTTAACTCTGTCGATCACATTAAATCGATGTAAGTCCGGGAGCCTATGGGCTACATATGTAAAATCCATTAGCTAATTCACATCCACGCTACTTTCTCTTCTGTGTCTTTAGTGAATGACATGTGTAAGTTCAAAACTGGTTGCAGAATTAGATCATTAGGACATAAAATGCAATAAATCAACATGTCAATCAATACCAAATTCGTAGGATGAAAGGAAGTGCTTTAAATTTAGTTCAGAAAATTAGTAAATAGATTTAACCCAAATATAATATGTATTTGAAGTTAAATAAAAAATAAAAAAATGCACTCCGGGAGTGCCGGCAGAAGTGAAAACTTGATTATTAACAGTAGGCCCAGGCATACATTTTCGCCGCGCCGTAGAGAGGGGATAGCTGTCTACTCTCCATCCGTCTTACGCTTTTTCGATCAGGTCACGTGTCCTGACGCGAGTTTAAGATTTTATACCCATTACAGAAAAAGTGCTCAACGCCGCTAAAGAAGTTTTCACTTCAACAAAACAAAATGTTTCAGCGGCCTTCATCCGCGTGGTGGGTTCCGAGTTCGTGCAGAAGTACCTCGGCGAGGGCCCGCGGATGGTGCGCGACGTGTTCCGCCTCGCCAAGGAGAACAGCCCCGCCATCATCTTCATCGACGAGATTGATGCCATTGCGACTAAGAGGTACGAGATAAGCCATGCCACTGTTTGGCATAGGTCTCACGGCAACAGGATAGGATGAACTATTGTTCATCCTACCCTGTTGCCAGATTGACCACTAACTTCTCCACCAATCTGCATTGTAGCACCGTGGTGAAGTTCATAGTAATGAACAGCTAGAATACTTCACCACGGTGCTACAATGCAGATTGGTGGAGAAGTTAGTGGTCAATCTAATGTCACATGTTCCCAAGCCCTCCAAGCTCCGACACACGGAAGCGACCATAACATTTTGAAGTAATATTTACATGAAAGAATTTTATAGAGGATTCTATAGCATATAATAGGTAATTTTAATTTTAACTTTCTACTTCTTAGATCCTATTTTATTTTGACTAGCAATCTTATATAGCAATTTTGTATTTTCTAATCTAATGATATACTTTTCTATTTAATTTGATTCATGTACACTGTCTATTTATGAATGTTATATGTGCCTGTAATTGAGGTAACACTTTACATGTATCTTCAACTAAGTGCTGTATATTTTATAAATTATTAGTGTATATCTTGTTAGTGCATTCAATAAATAAATAAAATAAATAATATATTTATTTTCTATAAGTGCCAGTCGGCTTGGTTTTATCAGGCTCGAATGTTAATCTACTTGGGTTTGGTTTCGGCAGGTTAATCGAGGTTAGATTCAGATTCATTACCTGATTTTGCTGTGTTCAGTAGTAGTTACTTTTTTCAAGTTTTACAATTAATAATTTGTTATAGGTTCATACTTGTTTAGCTTTAAGTGAAGCTAGAGATACTTCGTACCAAGGGCTTCTATCGTTTAAGTAGCCATTTATTCATAGAATGCTTTGTTAAGGTTTTATTTAAATTTATTTTCTTAGAATATTTTCATTTTCCCATAAATTCGCTATTCGTCTGATCTCCTTGTGGGGCAAAGCAGTATTGGGTTTTTGTAACTTCAAAACAAACAAAAAACAATTCCGCTTTATAAGCTTTTTATGGCGCAGTCTAATAATATTTTTTCTATTTTCCGTTTTAGATTTGATGCGCAAACTGGTGCCGACAGAGAGGTACAGAGAATTCTTCTTGAGCTTTTGAACCAAATGGATGGATTTGATCAGACTACAAATGTCAAGGTAATAAATAGTTATATTCCATGTGACCAATATCGTGCTCATCAACTTGTAGAAATTACCAATTTCTTGTTTGTGTGTGTCAGGTCATCATGGCAACCAACCGTGCAGATACCTTGGACCCAGCTCTTTTGAGGCCCGGTCGTTTGGACCGAAAAATTGAGTTCCCACTCCCTGACAGGTATTTATTAATAGTTTTTTTTAATTTCAAATAGATATTATATTTTAATATTTATAATATACTAGCTGACCCCGCAAACGTTGTTCTGCCAAATGAAATGTCAAAGTGACGCGACGCTTCACGCCAATGAACGACGGTTAAAAATAAAAATACTAAAATAGTGTTTAAAAAACATTTTCCAGTGGACCAAATTGTGAATCTAAACCATTCTCGAATCCCCTTGAACACACACAAAAAATTTCATCAACATCTATCCAGCTGTTTAGGAGGAGTTCACTGTCATACACACTTACACAAGAAATATACATATATATTAAGATTTTTATGCATTAGGTGTAAAATGAGAAAACATATTTTTAATTGTTCCTGAAGAGCGTTTGTACGGTTACCAGGCGTCAGAAGCGGCTGATCTTCTCGACGATCACGGCGAAGATGAACCTGTCGGAGGAGGTGGACCTGGAGGAGCTGGTGGCGCGGCCCGACCGCGTCTCCGGCGCGGACATCAACGCCATCTGCCAAGAGGCCGGCATGCACGCCGTCAGGGAGAACAGGTTTGTCTTTGATCCGACATAAACGCAAGGTCACACGCACGCACCTAGCCTTTGATCGTACATAAACACAAGGTCACACGCACGCACCTAGCCTTTGATCGTACATAAACACAAGGTCACACGCACGCACCTAGCCTTTGATCGTACATAAACACAAGGTCACACGCACGCACCTAGCCTTTGATCGTACATAAACACAAGGTCACACGCACGCACCTAGTCTTTGATCGTACATAAACACAAGGTCACACGCACGCACCTAGCCTTTGATCGTACATAAACACAAGGTCACACGCACGCACCTAGCCTTTGATCGTACATAAACACAAGGTCACACGCATGCACCTAGCCTTTGATCGTACATAAACACAAGGTCACACGCACGCACCTAGCCTTTGATCGTACATAAACACAAGGTCACACGCACGCACCTAGCCTTTGATCGTACATAAACACAAGGTCACACGCACGCACCTAGCCTTTGATCGTACATAAACACAAGGTCACACGCACGCACCTAGCCTTTGATCGTACATAAACACAAGGTCACACGCACGCACCTAGCCTTTGATCGTACATAAACACAAGGTCACACGCACGCACCTAGCCTTTGATCGTACATAAACACAAGGTCACACGCACGCACCTAGCCTTTGATCGTACATAAACACAAGGTCACACGCACGCACCTAGTCTTTGATCGTACATAAACACAAGGTCACACGCACGCACCTAGCCTTTGATCGTACATAAACACAAGGTCACACGCACGCACCTAGCCTTTGATCGTACATAAACACAAGGTCACACGCACGCACCTAGCCTTTGATCGTACATAAACACAAGGTCACACGCACGCACCTAGCCTTTGATCGTACATAAACACAAGGTCACACGCACGCACCTAGCCTTTGATCGTACATAAACACAAGGTCACACGCACGCACCTAGCCTTTGATCGTACATAAACACAAGGTCACACGCACGCACCTAGCCTTTGATCGTACATAAACACAAGGTCACACGCACGCACCTAGCCTTTGATCGTACATAAACACAAGGTCACACGCACGCACCTAGCCTTTGATCGTACATAAACACAAGGTCACACGCACGCACCTAGCCTTTGATCGTACATAAACACAAGGTCACACGCACGCACCTAGCCTTTGATCGTACATAAACACAAGGTCACACGCACGCACCTAGCCTTTGATCGTACATAAACACAAGGTCACACGCACGCACCTAGCCTTTGATCGTACATAAACACAAGGTCACACGCACGCACCTAGCCTTTGATCGTACATAAACACAAGGTCACACGCACGCACCTAGTCTTTGATCGTACATAAACACAAGGTCACACGCACGCACCTAGCCTTTGATCGTACATAAACACAAGGTCACACGCACGCACCTAGCCTTTGATCGTACATAAACACAAGGTCACACGCATGCACCTAGCCTTTGATCGTACATAAACACAAGGTCACACGCACGCACCTAGCCTTTGATCGTACATAAACACAAGGTCACACGCACGCACCTAGCCTTTGATCGTACATAAACACAAGGTCACACGCACGCACCTAGCCTTTGATCGTACATAAACACAAGGTCACACGCACGCACCTAGCCTTTGATCGTACATAAACACAAGGTCACACGCACGCACCTAGCGTCCATAGCCGTATGCTCGCGTCGATTGTATGCATTGACGGTTGCGGTCGGTTTGTGGATGGGTGACCGCTAGTAGCCAAATGAAATCATGCTTCGGGCACGTTAAGCCGTCGGTCCCAGTTGTTTTGGATGGTAAAATCAATCGTTAAGCCTTGTCGAAGACTTTCGGGTTGCTTCAGAACATTTGAATCTGGAGCAGTGTGGAGGAGTATGCTCTATACCTCCCGCAGCTGTCTCTGGGGACACCCGTGTCCAACAGTGGGACGTCTATGTGTTGTAGCTAAGGTAAGCAAGCACGCACGCACGCACAAACAGTCACGCGCGCATTACACACAATTTGTATATACAAACGATCATATAATGCAAGGGTGACTAATTGTCATTGTTTTTTGTTTGTAATTAGCTTTCTAAATGATTTCTATACTACTATTCAAAATTTTGTTTAAGTAAAATTTTTGTAACGGAGAACACTACTCCCGACTAAAATTTCAATTCAGTGGCTGCGTGGGACTATTTCCCGCCATGGTCTAATGTCAGCAGAAGCTGTACCTTTTAGTTGTAGTTTCACTATGTTCTGTGACAGTTCAGTATATCTATAATTTTAAGTGAATCAAATGTGCAATAAGTAAATACCTATTTTACATTTATTCTTATTACAGTAGACCAACCTAAGGTTATTCTTAGGACTTCCGGGGTCTAGCCTAGCCGGAACGAGCCCACTCTGTAAATAAATTATGTAATTAAAACATAAATCCTTAGCCCAACCTAGCTGTAGCAATAATATTTATTCTATTTATTAAAACATAATTGCCATTATTTTCTTTTAAGGGGTCTCCACGAGTCCTTTGTGGTACTTACTGAGGACAAGGCCTACTAAACAAACCTCACGCCTACTAAAAAAACCTCAGACCTCAGAACTTGAATGCGAGAAGTCGTATCTTGTACTGGGCGACCGAGTTGTCAGTTGTGTCAAGCTGATTACTTCGCCCGCCATATTATGTCCGGTGCATTGTATACACCATGCGCAGATATCATCCGAATTTTCTTCTGAGCCACACTTTCGTGCCGATGTAATATAAATTATTGTTTATTTCTGTGTCTTTATGTGTATTTATGAATTATTTTACCTTTCAGGTATATTGTTCTGCCTAAGGACTTCGAAAAAGGCTACAAGAACAACATCAAGAAGGATGAGAGTGAATACGAATTCTACAAATAAGTTCATTAATTTCATATATTACTATATAAAAAGTACTGTGCTAAAATAAATCTTTAAAATATTAAGTACGTCAAAATTATTTAATTCCCTTGTATTTTTTGATTACCTACAATATTTTAACAATAGGTACAGATTGTTGAACACTATAAGTGTTAAGTGCAAAAATTTTAGATTGAGGTAATCATAAGTGTTAGAATTTAATTTTTAACAAAGTTTTAACTCTAAAATAGGGCCAAGCCAGCGTGGTAATTGCTTAAAAGTTTTCATTGATGGACGATAGTTGTATCAAATTCGTATTGTCTTAGGTGGATTATTCCAACTTTCCTCGAAATAACATCACACCACAGAACAAAACATAAAACGATTGGATTAATTCTTGAAAGCGTTTGTCATAAATAAAAACTAGACACTTTGAATTTGCTGTAAACGCAAATCAAAAATAAAATAATTCACACAATCATCGAAAATAACGATACAACCGCTAAGCTCATGAATTTCAGTATGTAACACTGAGCAAGTAATCACTACGTATGTAAAATGTACTCTGTGCATATAAGGGACTTAGATTAGTAATATAGATATAGTGTCGCGCAGCAATCGCGCCAAAAAATATAGTACCTAACTGTTTGGTACTAAATGCTTTTCCTGCGATCAGTCTCACTCCCGCTGTCATTACATACGCTCGAGTTGCTACGCTAATTTGTTTTATTTAAAATGACGGTTTATGTGATAAAAGTGCGCCGAAATTATAAAAGTCGATCAAAAACAACGAAATAAGTCACCTATCATCGGTAAGTACCATTATTTCGTATTAATTCAAGCAAAATAGGACATTAAAATATTTCAAAAATAAAATAATATTGTTGTTCGCCATTTTTAACATTTGACGTAATTGACGTGCGTGTTGCCAGTTCATGAACTCAGTACTCCCTTATGTGTAATACATGTTGATATTCGAAAGGCAATGGCGGACATGTTTTTTGAAGAGTATCAACATGGGTATCCTTGAAGGGGTTTTAATTTTTTTAACCATGCTTATGACGAAAATTAAATGTTCCGACACGGCGGTCGCACAAGTCATTAAAAATTCATAAGAATATTATTTCGGGGTTTGGAAGCACTTTAGAATATGCAGCACCACAGATCGGCTTTGTACTTCTTTCACAGCTAGAACTCGCTAAAAGACGTCCACTCACAAAATTTCGCAGCGCGGAGACGCGCGGTTCATGAGAAAAAATTATTAAAGTTTCCATACAAATTCGTAAAGAAACACGATTAATAAATGCCATGACACTAACTCATAGAATAGATATACACCAAGGTGCACTAACAAACATCCACAGTTGTTATTTTCTTTTTTCGAGTGGCCTTTTACTGTGTGGTCACGCCGACCTTTACAGCGTCACTGAACACTTCGAACAAGGTGAGCTTCAAAAGCTCAAACAGACTAGGTAGGGATAGTACGAATAACTACAGATTTCATGCGCCCCCCCCCCCCCCCCTGCCCCCAGCTTATTAGCTAACAAGATTAAAAATGATTTATTTAGATAAAATTGAGGATAAATGGATGTATTATAAAAACACATAAGTTATAAAATATACTCGGCATTTGCAAATTGCATTCGAATACCGATTATGTTCGAAACCCGACATTTTTTAACTAGATTTAAAACTAAAACTAAATTTTTTATCATAAATTTTTGGCAAAAAAAAAATTTGGTTTTGGTTAAAAAAAAGTGAAATGAAACGCATCCCAGTGACAACCACAGAGTAATCGATCTTATCGATCTATATTATAGTGTGATAACGTGTAGTAATCGTGTTTGTGTACGAATTTTTGTATAGAAAATTTAATATTTTTTTTCTCCTAAACGGCGCGTCTCCGCGCTGAGATATTTTGTGAATCGACGTCTTTTAATGAGTTCTAGCTGTGAAAGAAGTACATATCCGATCTGTGGTGTTGCATATTCTAAAGCTGAGCCCGGGGTTTTTCACTACATATGATTACAAATATAATATTAATTATAAAGGCTTTACGTGCCCTCCGAAGCACGGTAGCGTCCATGAAATTTTGCCACTAGCGGTCACCCATCCACAAACCGACCGCGCCCGTCGTTGCTTAACTCTTTCGATCACATTGAATCGACCCGAGGCATTGGGCTATGGACGCTAGAGCTATTTCTCTCCCAAAATATTCTCAAAAAATTATTTATATGGCAAAACAACGTTTGCCTGGTCAGCTAGTAACTGTAATATTTTAAAAAATCTACTTTATGTTCCTCCCTTACAAAACGACAATTTTATATGTAAGGACCTAATATAAAATGACCGAGATCCGAACCTCGAGAATTTATATTATTATATTATTATTTTGGCATATTTAAGTTGATAAAAAATACGTAACTATATAATGTAATAAACTCCCTATTTTAAAATTAATTTTCAACTACTGGTATCATTATGCACGCACACCACGACAATAAAAGAGCGTGGCATGAGTGTAAGATATACCTATCACACACACTAGCATATCTTACTTGGCCTGTTTGTATATCTTCCTTTGCACCGCGACACTCTATCTAGACATATTACTATCAAAGATAAGGGACATACACAATTCGAATTAGCTGTTTGATAAATCATATCGTAAGGTGTGTATATCTAATGGAATGGACTTTTGCTGCATGTTCATAAAGACCTTTACGGCGTCACCGAATATGGTTCTTCGGGTCAATGGAACGACTATCATATATGTATTTTGCTGACCCAGAACTTTGCCACTGTTACGGCATTTAGTATAATACTAGAGGTGAAGAACGAAATAATTCACACAAATAGTTTAGAATCTATATTTTAATAACATTTCTTATTAACAATGTGATTATTACAATATATTTGGCATATACCTTAAGAAAATTTATTGGAATAAATTACAAAACATCGGTCATATGATTGAAATAGATTGTGATGACAATAACATTCTTTTCCTTTAAATACTTCACTAGAAAATAACAAATGCATACAACAATCATAAGGCTGAATTAAGGCACTTATACTATTCAAGGCAACAGAAGTAAACGTGATCACCTAAACCTAATTACTGGAGCTACTCATAATTTGCAGAGCATAATACTAACTGTATGTTTTAAGTATAATAATAATATAATATAGCATCATAAGCACAGAATACATAATAGTACAGGTACAGCCTGCAAAATCATTTAAATCATTAGCGACTCGCTACTACACCATCATGTTCTATCAGTTCAGATCGCTCAGGCGCTACAAACCTACCGTCATATTAGCCTAAAAGTTGCCTTTCTTTCTATTGCGTAATTCGTATCATTTCTGAACACTGGGGTTATCTTCTTTTAAAGAGTAAGTGTGCCTCAATGAAAATAATTTCAAATGACGCTTTATGTAGTCATATCTATTTATATAAAAATGTTATGTTGGTTTGTGTACGCTTCAAAAACTCAAAAAGTTCTGCACCGATCGAGCTGAAATTTTAGCATTATATATAATCCGCATCAAGGATTGTTTTTATCTAATTTTTGCATCAGTGTTCATCCCCTAAGGGGGTAAAACGGGGGTGCAAAGTTAGTATGAAACTTTGCCGTTTTTGAAGTCATGTGAGCAACCCGAACGCGGGCAGACGTCGTTATTGGGTCTTATTGTACGCGAGCGAAGCTGCGGGCATCCACTAGTTATCTCAGATATGTATAACCCGGTCACAATATATCTGCGCCTAGCTAGAATACGACGCCCTCTCGACATCGACGCCAGGTGCAAAGATATTGTGACTGGGCTATATGCAATACATCCTATTGTCGGTGCAGTTAGTGTGATGTTGGAAAACTACAATAGCAATAACGTGTTATACCTTCATTTCGCTTTTTACGTACCGTTTTAAAATTCATTAACGAGAGAATAATTATATAAAATAGTATGCCACATATAAATGTATGATACCTTACTGAAGAATTCACCTACAACTAATTATTTTAATGTTCAGTCCAGAATAGGCATTTCTAGCAGTCACTACTGGTCTAGCGTTAATTTACAACGACTGAGTGGCAAACAAAGATAAAATTATAACAATTTTGCGAAAAGGTATTCAAACCAATGAAGTAGAATAAAGATTGAAGTGAATTGTACTTTGATTTTTACATACGATAGTATTTGTATATTGTATTGTATATGTTATTTATTAGTAACACACAATACACGATCAATTATGGTTAAAATATTGTTTCTTGTAGTTCATTTTATGACATTCACTGCTCATTGGTTTGACTCCCTCTCTGTTACAAATTAAAACATTTGTGAGAATTATTTATTACACAAGCAAAAAACACAATATATTATTTTGGAATGTACATAAAGAAGAATGTTAAGCAAATGATTATAGCCCTAAACTAGTATAACTAAAATTATAAGTACAATTAATATTGATGAAGGACCCTTTCTTAAAAATTATATACATGTTTATATAAGAAGCATGTAAAGGCTATTACTGCTTAGCTAGATCGTGGGATTTTTCGTACCTAAACTATAGTATCAAATGGAATATGTCCTCTAAACGCCTATGTCCAAGCGGAATGATTTGAGGTTCGATAAACTATTTATTATTATGTATTTTATTATATTATTTTATTATAACTTTAGTAATTTGATTTCCTCGAATTCGCATTAGTTTGTATACCTTCAAAATAGTTCAAAAATTTTATTCGCAATAAATTGAGAATTTCGATTTTGATTTTATTCACAGTAAATAACAGCAATAATTCATTTCTAGCTCCAATTAAGCGACATAGATTTAATATTATTGATTACAGACAGGACATTGAATACAAGTAATATCATGAAAGCGTAATTCATAAGACTTATTATAAGTACATGTTTAGTTTGTATAATACTGATTATTAATTAATTGAGTTCCTTAGGCACTAGTCCTGGCACGTTATTAACACTAGTCAAATTGATTTCGATATTCATTCGTTTTTCATTAGTCCAAAAGCCAGTAAATCGCATTGGAGTAAAGAGTAAAGCTTACATCTTTTATAATTTACTGATAACAAAACAATGATTTCATCATTAAAATTTTTAAGGCTAATTGCTTGTACTATAGTTGTAAATACTAGAACACACAAATTGGACGGGGACAATAATTAATAGAAATCTACATAGTCATTATCATTAATTATGATTAATTAAGTATGTATATAATATATAATCGTGGATTTAATGTAAGATTACAACAACTTATACAAACAACATATTCTTGTAAAACAAGTTAAACATTTGGACATTCATAATAAATAATAATATACGCATGAAAATAGAACTTCTGTGGAAGTTACAGTTTACGTTCAATATTCATAATGTAAGGAATGTATATAATAAATACTGAAAAGACTCATTTTTAAGACTCACTAAGCCACGGCAGATTTCACTGGGTTAAACTTCAGAACAATATTACTTACTCGTCATTCGGATCTTTTATATATTACATTATGTTCAATATAGTCATGAAAATTATCACAACCTTGTTAATAGCTGCCAATCCATGTTTTTTTATTGCTTGTCCGATAGAAGCGGACTATTTGAGAGCAATAAATAAAATATTTAAGTAGAATTACATTTCATTTTATCGGAAAAATCTTAGAATTTAATTCGCGATCTAATATCATTGTATATTAATTTAAAAAAAATGTAAAAGTCTTCAAAGAGGTGGAAGTCACAATCTGAAACAATGAAAGAATACAACTCTTTAAAACAATATAACAAGTCAATCGCCCTGTAATTCAGATCAGAGATTGCGGTCGAACTTGAAACTCTGAATTTTATGTTAGCTATTATTTCTTAAGTTAATTATTGTTCTCATAGAAGTGACTTATTGTAGTCTTATTTGAGAAATAAAGATCTTTAAACCTAACTAAGTGATTTTTTTTTACCAATGCATATACATTTATGGCGCTCTATAGAACAAAACACACTCACCGGTAAGTAATGATGGGAGTTATAGATACCTTTATTTTACTATCACGTCGTGAAATTATTTATTTTATGTCACTATTATATCACGCGAGATAAAATTTTATTAGTGACGTTTATTGTCACAGTGGGTGTCGTCTTACGACGTGATTTTAGCATTATAAACAATTTCAAACCTCGCTGCGACCCATAGACGTCCCACTGTTGGGCACGGGTCTCCTCTCAGAATGGGAGGGATTAGGCCTTAGTCCACCACGCTGGCCAGTTTCAAACCTTACTATGTTGAAAATAAGACTTATTTTCATATGAATTTTTGTATCGCAGCGTTATAAAAAAAAATCAAGATTAGATGCAATCTCTCATAAACAAATTTTCTCTTCTAGCTGGTGGCACGGTGTCGCACAAATCACAAATTTTGTTGCTTTTTCTGTTTCGCACGATGGAATTCTGCGTATTATATTGTAGCGTGAACTTAAATCGCGTTCGCGTTATATTATGTAGCAGACGGTTACGACGCATGTAACTGGTGTGGCACGTGAATTATACAGGGTGTAATTTTATTTACAGAAAAAACCTTGCTGGCTTGCTCTACCCGTAATTCTGAAGACCACCACGAATGTAGTTTATTTTTAAAAGGAAGTTTTTTTTCCTATACAAAATAAAACACGATTTATTTTCTCAAAAATATAACTTACAACACTGTGGCACTAAGCCACAAATGTTCTGATGAATGAATCAAACATAAGCTTCCATTTAATAAAAGTTTACAACTGGCTCGGTAGCTCGCTTCGGCGCCTTTGAAACGCCGCGCCGCCGCGCGAGCCGCGTGAGTACCTACGAACCTGAACGGTTAGGCTCCGCTCACACTACCGCTGAGAAATCCCGTCGCCGACTTTTATCATCGTCATTCCGCGTTAAAAAAATATTCTTATTTGACAACTGGTTATGAGAGTCAGTTATGAAAATGGATTCAATATTCTTATTTCGAAAGTTGTTACGAAAAAGATGAAAAAGTCTGTTTTCATAACTGATTACGAAACTGGACCAAACCAACATTTTCTTTGTGGAACTAAGGTAGCCTACGGGCTTGCAGCTCCACCCATCCTCCACCAGACTGGAACACAAACAATTATTATGCGGCAGAAAAGGGTGTGGCAGTGGTACTTCCCCGGCGATCCGTGTACAGATTCTACCACCAATTTTTGGAATGATTTTGTTGAGAAACAATAGTAGCTTGTGTGCCATTGTTCGCTCTAATCCAAACTAACTCCACACAAAATTTCATAAGAATCCGTTATTGTGGCTGAACAAAATTTCCGTGCAGTGTGATGTGGCTTTACAACAGCGACGAGCCGATAGCTGTCTTTGAAAAATGCCGCTCGCTCGCCACACGCGCCGTATTAGTAGTAGTGAGTTCGCGCGCTGCAAGTAAAATGTTGTAACTCGTTTTTCGAGTTTTCTTAGGAAAACATTAAATTATTAATTTCTCCTGAATTAATGCATTTAAAAATAAACTACATTCGTGGTGGTCTTCAGAATTACTCATAGAGCAAGCGAGCGAAGGTTTTTTCTATGAATAAAATTACACCCTGTATTATAACGAGTGATATAACCAGTGATGCGTGTAATGTGTGATGTCAACTCACCGGTGCGGGGTCAGTGCGGGGCGCGGTGCGGGGGCGGCAGGGGCGGCATGAGCGGCACGAGGATGGCCGGCGGGCCGGCGCGGCGCAGGAAGGGGTGGTGCAGCAGGCGCGCGGCGGGCTGGCGCTGCGCGGGGTCCCGCACGAGCGCGCACTCGAGGAACGCCAGCAGGTCGGCCGGGCAGCGCGCGGTAATGTGTGATGTCAACTCACCGGTGCGGGGTCAGTGCGGGGCGCGGTGCGGGGGCGGCAGGGGCGGCATGAGCGGCACGAGGATGGCCGGCGGGCCGGCGCGGCGCAGGAAGGGGTGGTGCAGCAGGCGCGCGGCGGGCTGGCGCTGCGCGGGGTCCCGCACGAGCGCGCACTCGAGGAACGCCAGCAGGTCGGCCGGGCAGCGCGCGGTAATGTGTCATGTCAACTCACCGGTGCGGGGTCAGTGCGGGGCGCGGTGCGGGGGCGGCAGGGGCGGCATGAGCGGCACGAGGATGGCCGGCGGGCCGGCGCGGCGCAGGAAGGGGTGGTGCAGCAGGCGCGCGGCGGGCTGGCGCTGCGCGGGGTCCCGCACGAGCGCGCACTCGAGGAACGCCAGCAGGTCGGCCGGGCAGCGCGCGGTAATGTGTGATGTCAACTCACCGGTGCGGGGTCAGTGCGGGGCGCGGTGCGGGGGCGGCAGGGGCGGCATGAGCGGCACGAGGATGGCCGGCGGGCCGGCGCGGCGCAGGAAGGGGTGGTGCAGCAGGCGCGCGGCGGGCTGGCGCTGCGCGGGGTCCCGCACGAGCGCGCACTCGAGGAACGCCAGCAGGTCGGCCGGGCAGCGCGCGGTAATGTGTCATGTCAACTCACCGGTGCGGGGTCAGTGCGGGGCGCGGTGCGGGGGCGGCAGGGGCGGCATGAGCGGCACGAGGATGGCCGGCGGGCCGGCGCGGCGCAGGAAGGGGTGGTGCAGCAGGCGCGCGGCGGGCTGGCGCTGCGCGGGGTCCCGCACGAGCGCGCACTCGAGGAACGCCAGCAGGTCGGCCGGGCAGCGCGCGGTAATGTGTCATGTCAACTCACCGGTGCGGGGTCAGTGCGGGGCGCGGTGCGGGGGCGGCAGGGGCGGCATGAGCGGCACGAGGATGGCCGGCGGGCCGGCGCGGCGCAGGAAGGGGTGGTGCAGCAGGCGCGCGGCGGGCTGGCGCTGCGCGGGGTCCCGCACGAGCGCGCACTCGAGGAACGCCAGCAGGTCGGCCGGGCAGCGCGCGGTAATGTGTCATGTCAACTCACCGGTGCGGGGTCAGTGCGGGGCGCGGTGCGGGGGCGGCAGGGGCGGCATGAGCGGCACGAGGATGGCCGGCGGGCCGGCGCGGCGCAGGAAGGGGTGGTGCAGCAGGCGCGCGGCGGGCTGGCGCTGCGCGGGGTCCCGCACGAGCGCGCACTCGAGGAACGCCAGCAGGTCGGCCGGGCAGCGCGCGGCGCCGCGCGGCCGCGGCGGCGGCATGTCGCGGATGCGCCGCATCGCCTGGACAATACAAACAAATTGTTGAACTGCTTTTTGACGTGATAACGTTTATTAAATCGATGAACGCCAACGCATCCGAAAAAGTGTGACGTCATGTGTCGTTACCTGACGTCATGTGTCGTTACCTCGCTCTGAGGCGTCCCATGTAAGGCTTGAAGTGCAAGCGAGAGCGCGGAACGAGCGACAAAGACAGGATGTGTGAGACATGAACATTGTATACAGGGTGTGTGAGACAATAACATAGTATACAGGGTGTGTGAGACATGAACATTGTATACAGGGTGTGCGAGACATGAACATTGTATACAGGGTGTGTGAGACATGAACATTGTATACAGGGTGTGTGAGACATGAACATTGTATACAGGATGTGTGAGAAATGATATAACTTATATATCCAATAACTTCGTTCCATCCGGGTGTCCCTTGACACCTCTCATTTTTTTTTACAGTATAGGACGGACAAACAGACATACGGGCCACCTGATGGTAAGTGGTCACCGTCGTCTATGCACACATGCGACACCAGGGTCACAGGTGCGTTGCCTGCCTTGAAGGAAGCGTTTCACACTCTTTTTGAAGCGCTCCATATGTACCTTAACTAAATGCACGCTGAATCAGTCTGACCTACTGAGCCTGACTCCCTCAGCACTTCCTCACTCAACTGTTCTTATAAGGTCGGTCAGTAAAATATTGCTATAGTTACGACTTTGCAAAAGTGGAAGCTACGCGTGCATTACTCTCCGCAAATCTCTTTGTACTTAAATTACCTACTCTATGAAATTGCTACTATATGCAATTATTTTTTACAAATTCAAACGTGACTTCAGTAAATATCCTAAATGTATAATAGTTGAACTCGAGTGAGAGAAGAGTTCGATAGCCACTGGGCTGTCACCGCTAAAGTCTGTATTACTCAAAAATTCTCCATAATTTCTTCATTAACAAAACACACATCTGATTACTTAAAAATTCACCATTTATGTTCCTTAACATGATACGCAAGATAAATGTACGGCTACATATTTTAAATTAATTTACTAACTTGCAACGGCGGCTCATTGAAGAAAGGCGGTTCACCGTCCACCATCTCTATGAGCATGATGCCGAGGGACCACACGTCCACCTCGGGCCCGTACGGCAGTCTCGATATCACCTCAGGTGACATCCAGTATGGTGTTCCTACCAACGACTTTCTCTTTGGCAGTTCCTGAAAAAAATTATTATATATTAGGATTCCATTCTTGATTCATTCAGTTTAGAATAGCTTATTCAGTTATCTTGTTTTCCAATCCAAATTTTATTTCTGTCATTGTTATTTCCATATTGTGTTAGTAGATAAGTGACAGGTTATAAATAATGTAAAATGTGGGATTTTGTAATAGCCCTCATAACAATGTTAAACAAAATAAAGTGATTCTTGAAAAGTGCATTTATACCTAGTGTCTTGAACATTTCGTTTGTGTCATATTAAAGAAAAATAGTCATACCTGTGAAACTTGAGCACAGAAACCAAAGTCGGATAGTTTCACTCGTCCGTCCTCCGTCATGAGAATAGAGTCTGATTTTATGTCTCTATGTATAACGCCCTGCCCGTGAAGGAACGCCAAAGCCTGAAACCCATTTATATTCACAAATTTTTGTAAGATTCTGGTTTTCCTGTGTTTCTCAAGGAGGTAAATAAAGGAATAGACTACTTTGGTAACTGAAAATCACTTAGTAGAGTAAGGTTTAAAAAACGAACCAACAAGTTATTATGGACCAAATGAGGATGTTCGCTATCGCTATCGCTGCGACCCATAAACGTCCCACTGCTGGGCACGGGTCTCCCCCACAAACACTTCTGCGGGAGGTCTAGAGCATACTCCACCACGCTGCTCCAATGCGGATTGGTGGAGGATGTTATAAGCAATCAAATATCACTGTAGTACTGTGTCACTCCACTCCAGCCAGGTGACAGCCCAGTGATAGCCACTAACTCGCCTCTCACTAGAGCGTTCCGGGTTCAAATCCAAGCAGCTGAATTATCTAATCAATGACTTTTATACTATGTGCAATTTAAGAGAGAACTACTCCTGTAACAGTTAAAGAATCGGAGATCATAATCATTCAAGTATGGACTGAACACACAAATTGTATAAGATTATTAAATCTCAAGTTTTCTCTACTGAGGACGATAGAGCGAGGTGGTTCTTCACAGAGAATCCAATTTGTTGAGAGGCCGGTTTTGTCTTACATTCCTAATGACTCCAATACATCATGTGAAATCTTAACGGCCACGCTCCTAATGCTATGACTTTTAGGAGATTGGTGCTCTGGTACTGTGTTCCTATGATAAATGGGATATTTTTAACGCGAAGGGTTGAACTGGACTAGACTTAGTCGACATCATTCTGAAACCTACTCCAGAGAAGTTTTGATTTCAGACACAAGTTTGATTCAACTTTCCTCCACTTGTTGCTGAAGAGTATTTGCGCGGCCTGTGTAAAGCGCCTCTCCCGTACTGTAATCCGCATAGCAATATATGCTGCAGATTTGCTTTACAAGAGAAACAGCATGGGAGATAGAACAGAACCTTGGGGGACACCAGCATTGAAAGGTTTCTCATCTAAGCAACATGCGTCGACAACAACCTTAACTACGCTCAGACAGAGCGCTAGCTACCCACTTGCATAACCCCTCAGGAAGACTATATAAGATGGAAGCTTCATAAAAAAATATTGGTTGCCTGTAAAGTCGGTATACGGGCGAAAGTTTTACGTGACAACGACTTTGAGTGGTAAAATAATTTTAATGTGAATATTCATTCGTATAGTAGTATCGTCTCGTATCGTATCGTCTCTCTCGCTCTTAGGCGGGCTAACCATGCCCGAGTGGAAGGGACGCGTGCCTCTCACTCGCTCTCATTGTGAGCGCATAACGTGAGCGGAGCGTAACGCAGTTTCTTGAAGTGTCACCCGGCAAACCAATTTATAAGACGTTGTCACGTCAAAAGTGCCTTGTATCAAACGCGATCAAATGCCTTAGTGCTAACAGCAGAATCCATGTTTTATCTTCTGTTATCGAAGGCCGGTGCCGGTGCTGCCGTACCTTGAGGCAGTGCTTGCAGACGGTGGCGATCTGCTCGGGGTCCATACGCGAGCGCGTCACGATCTGCGTGAGCGACGCGCCCGCCATGTACTCCATCACCACCCACAGCTCGTCGCCCACCAGGTACGACGCGTGCATCTGCACTATGTTCGGGTGCGGGTAGTCACGCATTATCACCTGCAAGCATTTCATTTTATATACTCATATAAATTTGATAGTAATATGTTGTGCCTATGTTAGTATATAACGGCAATTCATTAAGTCAATATAAATGAATAATTTAGTAGTAGAATCCCACCTGCGGTGAATTTTTTCAAGGCAAAAATTTTAATTTGATCACAAAACAAGTTACTGTAAAAATATCATATCTTATTTAAATCTATATATATAAAAATGTTATGTTGGTTTGTGTAAGCTTCAAAAACTCAAAAAGTTCTGCACCGATCGAGCTGAAATTTTAGCATGATATATAATCCGCATCAAGGATTGTTTTTATCTAATTTTTGCATCAGTCACATATCCGCGAAAAATATTGTATATCCAAAAGTATTGCAAAATTAAACTTATATGATATGTATTCTTTGTTTTGTTTCTCATTTGTCAACCATTCAATCACAATGTGCCACAGCGAAGCGTGGCAGGGTACAGCTAGTATTATATAATATACTTCATATAGCTTCGCCTAAATTAATAATTTCGACGGACGACTGTGTCAATTGGAATGACTGCTGGTAATCTACAGTCCACGGCTGTGTGACAAGAATGGACAGTCCAGTCTGCCCGCTATCATCCGTAGGATGCTGTTGGAGCTGTCCCGCACCCACTGCACAAGGGACGCGGCTCACAAACGCATCGTGACCCAGTAGCGGTCACGAGCCTCTGGAAACATGTTAAAAGCGCTGCAAAAGCGGAACAATCCCATAACCATTAAATTAAAACATTATTTTAAGAGGATGATTCGTTCACGGCGCGCGATGCGAATATTTTACTGTTCACTTCACACCTTAACGATTTTACAAAAATCGTGATTGCTAGCAAATCCTACTATAGTATTAGGTACAATCTCTACATTGCCAAACTATTGATGACAAATAATGGATTCCCAATGTGTAAGGCCGTCCCAGAAATTAGAGATTACTCAGAAATTAGAGTATTGGCCACCTGCAGTGTATGTAATCGTATTTTATATTATTACGAACTATTGTAATGTTGAGACAGTAATAAATGGATATTCAAACTCGTTGGTTGTCTAACTGATCCCCATATGGCGACCTCTGCCAACGCGTGCGGTGTTCGGTTACCAGCCGTAATTGGAAACTGGAATTTCTAACATTGAGTTACTAAGTACAGTTTGAGTCTTTTTTAACGATGTGGATAATAAAACTTTCTGACCTGTCCGCGAAACGCGGGGTGTACGAATATATTGACGAAAATGGGTGGACGAACATCTAAACAACAGGAAATTGTGATCGCCCAAAACGGAGCCGGGAATTCCGCTTCGACGGAACAAGAGCAACTTTTAAGCCATGCCAGCTGGAGCACCTACACCCTGATTGCCATCTGCATCATTTTAACTGTTGGAGGCGCAATTTTGCTGCTACGTTACTATCGGAAATGTCACTCGAAATGGATGCAGCGAAATATGGAGATGTACGATTTGCGGAGAACTGTGAGTCTTCTACGCCGTCAGCAACGTGACGCTACCGCTGCGCCGGACACGCGTGTATGATAGAGGTGGAAAAACATTTTTTTGTGAGCTCTGCACTCAGTGAACTTTAGTGGATAACGTAATGGTAAAATAATAATTGCAAAACCCGGGTATGAGATATGTATGTGGTATGTATGTGGTACTATGTGGTATGTACTATGTGGTATGTATGTGGTATGTACTATGTGATATGTGATGGTATGTAACAATAACAATACTTACGTTTAAATTAGTAATTTTGAGCCTCACCTACTTTTTAATTTTGTTATTATGGTACTACAATGGCCCCTAAGCATTTTTATTATAACTGTAAAATTATGTTATGGCAAACCAAGTAAAAGAAATATATAAGGAGCTAAAATACATTAGAGAATATTTAAGTAAGTTAGGACCAAGCAGAAGGACACCTGATGTAAAACAGAAAAGATGTGCGGAGGCAAAATGTTTATTTGATAAGTTTTGTCCTTTGAAAAGTTTAATTGAAGCTCAGATAAAAAAATAATGAATTTAATGATTCGGATGTAAAAGTGTTATATAGCTTATTTGATAGTATACATTTATTGTACTCGCAAATAATTAATCTTTGTTCTGAAAGTTCGGATAGTTCGCACAGTACGACAAACACCTTGATTATGGAACCAATAACCGAAACTAAACCCCTCACCATGGAGAAATTTGAGTTAAAAACTGCGATTTCGTTATTACCGGTCATGACAGGGACAGACGATGTTACTAAACAATTAATTTCCAATATTGAATTATATGAATCTATGATCGATGATAGTGGCAAGAAACAGCTGATACAGTTTGTTTTGAAATCAAGGTTATCTGAAAGCGCTAAGTTACGTATGTGTTCTAATTATTCATCTATTTCAGATTTAATTAAGGATATGCGAAGTTTATTGTTGGCTAAGAAATCTGATACAGCGATACAGTCTCAACTGCAAGGTATTCGGCAGGACAGCATGTCTATAGAAGAGTATGGTAAGCAAATAGAACAGTTATTCGTCGATTTGACTATTACTCAAGCTAATGGAAATTCTAGTGCGTATGAAATTTTGAAACCGATTAATGAACGAACTGCTATTAAAAGATTTTCCGTTGGCTTGCGTAACAGTCGGTTGAGCACCATTATTGCTGCGAGGAATTATAGCACTTTAAAGGACACTATTCAAGGTGCGCTGGACGAGAATATTTCGAGCGGAGGTGAACAACGGATGATGAGTTTTCGTCATAATAGAGGTGAGTCCAATCTATGTTTCTCTGGCAAGCGTCATCAAAGGGGGACTTATCCTAATAAGTCTCAAAGGATTTTCTCTAGAGGTTCATTTTCCCAAAATGTCAATTACAATCGAGGTTTTAGCCGTGGTACCCGAGGCAACGCGCGTGGTAACAGCTCTCGCGGAAACAATTATTATCGAAGCGCTACTGGGTTTCGTGGCCATACCGGGTTTCGTGGCCATACCGGGTTTCGTGGCCATACTCGGCGGAACCAAGTGAACATTGCCGAAATGCATAAAAACAATAATTCCAATTCTAATCAGGAAATGCAACAAAGTAACGACAACAATCAGTTTTTTCGTGCATGAACATTATTTCTGTCAAAATGTAAACTCTGTTTATTTAAAAGTACGCAATGAGTCTAAGAACTGGTTAATTGACACCGGCGCGTCGCTTTCCGTAATAAGACAAGGCGTATTAGATAGCTGGAACATTCCTTTCCATATAGAGAGAATCAAAATAAGCGGCATCAGTGGACACGTTTATTGCGATGGATTTGTTTATTTGACTTTAAATTACGATAGTTATGAGTTCGAACATAAGTTTTACGTACTGAAGAATTTTTCATGTAGGACTGATGGAATTCTAGGACAAGATTTTTTGAGTAGATTTAACTGCATATTAGATTTTGAACGTAATATATTAACAATTAATCATGATATACCCGTCAATATACCTTTACAAATGGGTCGGCTTGGCTACAATAATTATATGACTATCCCGCCTAGATGTGAGATTACGTATTTCGTGGAAACGAATATACAGGACGATTGTGTAGTCTTACCTAAACAACTATGCGAAGGTGTATTTTTGGCGTCAGTTTTAGTATGTCCTAGTGAAGGAAAAATTCCGTTGAAAATTCTAAACACGAATGAAAATGAGGTAAAATTAAGCTATTTTACTCCAGAGCTAGTTAGTTCGGATGAGTACTTGTTGTGCTCGTTTGAAAATAATAAATGTGTGAATGCTGATCGTGTGAAAAAGTTATTTTCAATTTTAAATCTTAAACACCTAAATTTAGAAGAACAGATTACCATTGAAAACATATGCGCTAAATACTCGGATATATTTTTATTACCGGGAGATAAGTTAGGTGTTACCAACTTATATAAGCAATCAATACAATTAAAAGAAAATGCTACTCCGGTGTATACCAAACCTCACAGACTTCCTAAAAGTCAGAAAATTGAAATTGATAGGCAATTAAGTGAAATGTTAGAAAATGGAATCATAGAAGAGGCTAGCAGCGAGTGGTCTAGTCCAGTATTGCTAGTACCCAAAAAGAGTGACAGTAGTGGAAAGAAAAAATGGAGGGTTGTGATTGACTATAGAAAGCTAAATGATAAACTTCAGGATGACAAATTTCCTTTGCCCAACATTACTGAAATACTCGATTCTTTGTCAGGAGCAATTTATTTTACCCATCTAGATCTCAGTCAAAGTTATTATCAACTAGAGTTATGTCAAGAAAGTAGGAAATACACTGCTTTCAATACAAACAAACAGTACCAAATGCGACGACTCCCCATGGGCTTAAAGACTAGTGCTAGTGCGTTCAGTCGATTAATGACAGTAGCTATGTCTGGATTGCATTACGAGAAATGTCTAGTTTACCTCGACGATTTAATTTGCTTTGGAAGAAACCTTGAATCTCATAACAAA
Organism: Carterocephalus palaemon; assembly: GCA_944567765.1. Lineage (NCBI taxonomy): Eukaryota > Metazoa > Arthropoda > Insecta > Lepidoptera > Hesperiidae > Carterocephalus > Carterocephalus palaemon. Next base: position 7,011,738 of record OX155651.1, on the reverse strand, counting down.
AATTTAGTAGATATTTTCGAAAGACTTAGAAAAGTAAATTTAAAAATTAATCCGGAAAAATGTAAATTTTTAACTAAACAACTACTGTATTTAGGCCATGTAGTCTCTGAACAAGGCGTTTTACCCGATCCGGAAAAAACTCGAGCAATTCAATGTTATCCGACACCAAAGAATTCCGATGAAGCTAGGCGTTTTGTTGCTTTTGCAAACTACTATCGCAAATTTATTCCTCATTTTGCTGAGATAACCTTACCCTTAAATAAATTATGTAGAAAATATGCCAAATTTGAATGGTCTCCTGAATGCGAAAATTCATTTACTATCCTTAAGCGTTCTTTAGTCAATCCTCCAATTTTACAGTATCCAAATTTTGACGTAGAAAATGAATTTATTCTACAAACAGATGCAAGTGGTTCGGCTATAGGTTCTGTGTTATGCAATAAAAATGACTTGCCAATTGCATACGCCAGCAGAGCTTTAAATAAATCTGAAATAAATTATCCAACAATCGAAAAAGAGCTCTTAGCTATTGTTTGGTCAGTCAAATATTTTAGACCATACTTATTCGGCAAAAAATTTACTATTAAAACAGACCACAAGCCATTAATTTACTTATTTGGAATGAAGAATCCATCAAGTCGTTTATTAAAATTCCGTTTGATATTAGATGAATATGATTTCGCAATACAGTATGTTAAAGGCGCGAGTAATGTAGCTGCAGACGCATTATCTCGTATCCTTATAACGTCTGATGAATTGAAAAGTATGTCACAAGAAGTTTTAAATGTTATCACCCGAAAAATGGCAAAACAATTAGGCGACAATACGAGTGATAAACCAAGTAGCAAGAATGACAAAGACAATCGGCCTGATCAACCGAAAGTCCTTGAAGTTCTTGAAAAACCAAAGAACTGTACTGAATTAATTATCTCTCAGTATAAATTAGGAAAAAATATTCATTGTGTGAGTTTCAATGATTTTATTTATGTGCCATGTAAGGCGACAATTTTTGTGGACCCATTTTCTCGATCATGTTCAGCGCGAGACGCTTTCGTGAGAGATTTGGATTCTATTTGTAATAGAATGTCCTTGAAAGAAATTTACGTTATAAAAAATAAGGAAAATAGTATCTTTTTGAAGTGGTTAACCGAATATTATAAAAATAATGATAACCAGACCGGTCCTCGGATTTACATTTTAAAGCACGTTATGAGCGTAAGGAATAGGGACGATATAAAAGTGATTCTAAATGATTTTCACATGCTACCTACTAGCGGCCATGCGGGCATACGACGTATGTTATGTAATATTAAGAAATATTACTTCTGGCCGAATATGATAAAAGACGTGACAGAATTCGTAAATAAGTGCGACAAATGTCAAAAACAAAAGCATTCGCTGCACACGAAACAGCCAATGGTAATAACTACCACTGCGCAGTCTGCTTTCGATAAGGTTTTCTTAGATATAGTTGGGCCCTTAGATAAGGATTATGATAATTATAGTTATATACTCACACTTCAGTGTGAATTGAGTAAGTATGTAGAGGCGTATCCATTAGTTAGTAAAGATAGCGTAAGTGTGGCACGAGCATTCGTCGACAACTTCATACTCAGGTACGGTATCCCGAGGGAGATAGCTACCGACCGAGGGAGCGAGTTCATCAACAGCACCATGTCCGAGGTATGCAAACTACTAAATATAAAACAAACCGTATCATGCGCTTATCACCATGAATCTATAGGCGCACTTGAAAACTCTCATAAGTCCTTAAATGCGTTTTTGAGAATTCAGACAGATAATAATCCTAGAAATTGGAGTCATTGGCTTCCATATTGGTGTTTCTCATACAACACTTCTGTACATTCTTCAACCGCATATACACCTTATGAACTTGTATTTGGAAAACAATGTAACATACCTTCCAACTTACAAAATTGTACTACTGTAGAACCTTTGTATAATGTAGAAAATTACCCGTTAGAATTGAAGTTTAGATTACAAAAAGCTCAATGTGAAGCAAGAAAAAATTTAATTAAATCGAAAGAGATGAGAAAATGTAAGTTTGATAAATATTTAAAGCCTGTAATGTATAAGAAAGATGATCTTTTGTTACTGAAAAATGAAATTGGAAATAGATTTAGTGATGTGTATAACGGACCATTTAAAGTTTTGGAAGATCTTGAACCGAATGTAAAAATTTTACGAAATAATAAAGAGGAAATTGTTCATAAAAATAGAACTAAATTGTATATCACTTGAGAAAAAAAATACAAATTGTATTGTATTTGTTTTTTTTCTGTTTGTTGGGGCGTGCAGTGTATGTAATCGTATTTTATATTATTACGAACTATTGTAATGTTGAGACAGTAATAAATGGATATTCAAACTCGTTGGTTGTCTAACTGATCCCCATACACCCTCGACCAGGCTCCCACGATCGGCAGGAATGTTATTGATGGATGCCTTTGTCTAGCAGTGGGCCCTAACTAAACGCCTGATGGAGTAATGAATGGATGTTTATAATGAACTAGCTTTTACCCGCGGCTCCGCCCGCGTGGTCAAAGGGAATTAACAATGAGTTGTTTATCATACATGACGTATAATTTGTTAGCGAAATTCAGAAATTGCAAATGAATTTTACTAACGCCATCTATTAACAACATCCGGAACTAAATATCTAGCAAATAGCAAAACATCGATATCTTCCCATGGGGATGTTTTACCGCGGTAAAAAGTAGCCTACGTCACTCTCCACCCTTCTCACTATCTCCACACACAAATCCATACCATAGAATAGCTTCGTTGCGACGTGAAAGCCGGACAAACAAACAAACAAACAAACAAACACACTTTCACATTTATAATATTAGTATGGATGGGTAGGGCACTCACAACTTCGTTGAAGAGCAGCTCGCGGCGCTGCTGCTTGCGCAGGTTCATCATCTTGACGGCGACGCGCTGGCGCGTGCGCAGGTCGGTGGCGGCGCACACCACGCCCGTACTGCCCACGCCGATCTTGCTGAATCCGGTCAGAGTCTCGCGCGGGTCTCCCTCGCTCACCACTAGCCGAAGTGCCGCTCGGAACTGGCAATAACACAATGTTATCGATGTCATTTATTTAGTTTCCTTTTATGAAATGAAATGATTTATTATATATTAGTAAAGCAAAACACAAATAAACAAAAATTTATAACACAAATATGACATACAAAATGTTTCACTTTACTAAAGTGGGCTCTGCTCAGCATAATGCTGGAGTCCGAAGACAACCAACGCTGGTCTTCCGCAGGACCCATATGGTGATGCCACGGAGGTCTATGAGCAGGTACAGTATACGTTCTTTTTTTTAAAAAATATCGTGATAATAACAATAATAAAATAAAAATGATTCTTAAGTAGTAAAAAAAGGGGAAATAATAAATTAAGTGTTTTTTTTTTAAACAGTACATGTTAACTCATTTACAATGATCTATTAAATAGCACTTGTGTCGTGTCTAAGCGGTTCTTCCATTTTTTACAATGTAAGATGAAAAAAAAACTTGAACTCTTTTAATAGCGTATCTATACTATAATATATACAGTTTTTTAGGGGGACTGTATGGAAAAAAAATAACCATAGAAGATACAGAGATTTCGGCTGAAACAAACAGTTTTTTTGTATGATTTTATATTTAGCATCATAATTTTTTGATAAAGCTTGATTTATCATATCACTATCATTGTATAGGGTCTAAATTGTTTATTCTATGGAGGAATATCATCGGGACAGTAGAAGTTAGTTAGTTAGTCACTGGAGCTGCATTCAATTGCTATCTTTTACCAGTTTCTTTTTACCCAAAAAGAAATACAAGATAGGTAGGTCGGTTTACCTGTTCATGTGTAAGCCGAAGTTCATGTTTGGAAGCCGCGAGAGGTAGGTGAGTGGCGCCGGGTGGCACCCCGTGCGGGGGACGTGAGCCCGGGTAAGCATCGCCTGTACAAACACGTCATAGATTTGTTTACCATGTAAGCACATTGCATTTGACCTCACTAACGCTGCGACCCATAGACGTCACACTGCTGGGCACGGGTCTCCCCCACAGACGCAGCTGCGGGAGGTCTAGAGCATACTCCACCACGCTGCTCCAATGCGGATTGGTGGAGGGGTTAGTGGCCAACCCAGTATCGAATGTTGTCAAGCCACCCGCTATGGACCATTGGGCTATGGACCTCACCTTAACCTTCACTAGGAAGGTTAGTTCCCTACACGAGTTTTGCCAACAGTGGGACGTCTATGGGTTGCTGCTGCAGCAGCCAGTACAGTTCCACCACTGCTTAAGGACCCAAGTACCATTTCATTTCTATCGTGTAATAATTATTAGAAACGCAAATTTGTTCTTCCTCAAAGGTAACAACGCATCATAGACCAGAAAGCAATGAGACTCTTGTTAATAAAAAATACTAAATGGACTCATACATATGTATATGAACAAGGATTCCAAGGTTGAAAATCACAATAAAATTTCATATACTTTTGAAAAATTAATCATAGCTTCTATTTACTTTACCTACTTCATATGCATTGTGTATACATACAGTTTGTGCACAGTAATAAACTGAACACAAAATTTATTAATTAGTGACAGGATCTTTCTATCTTAGTGGAACAACAAACTCGTCAATTTAAAACATACGTAATTAGTGCTATCAATGAACCTAACTGGTCTCTAAATAAGACAAACAGGAAATGTTTAATTACGATAAAATTTCATACCCATGTTCACATTATTGCCATTCAATCCATGTTGAGGTCCATGCGAGATTAATGGCGGAGGATGGTTATGTTGATAAGGCACGTTAGCATTCTGTATGTTCTGATATGTAATGGTGGCTTGTTGGTTATCATTTGTCTCCGAAACAGTTCTCACTTTGGCTTCATGGGCTTGCTGTGACCATTCCACAGGTGACTCAGTAAGAGGCTTGTTCAACGTATAGTTGCTTTGTTCTCTTCGTAAGCTAGGATACTGCTGGGGAGCAGGGGGCACTGGTGGTGATTCTTCAGGTACTGACGGTGGTATATTTGGCTGGTTACGAAAATCTCTTCTAATACGTGGTGGACTTGTGCTCCGAAGTGAATTGGATCGGGCAACATTTGATGTTTTTGGTAAGACAACCCCATTTTGAACCTGCTGTTGTGTTGTATTTGTGGACACAGGACGGGGGACTGACGCCACAGAAGCCACTGAAGCAGACCTGTGATCACCCCTCACAATGGTCTTTAAATCCAAGATCTCAGTAGGTGTGATTTCCGAAGGGTCAACTAAAGGCAATGGCCTGTTAGTTGATTTCAATATCTGAAAGAGACAATCCAAAATTTTAAAAATACTATTATGAATAGATGGATCTATGGTATGAATTTATACATTACAATTTAAATAAAATGAATGATGATGCCAGTCAAGTCATTATAGTACTATCATATTAAATAATTATTTATTTACCATGCACCAGTGGGATTCCTACAAATACTCCCAGAGGGGTCATAAAACATAAATATTTATTTATTTTCCTTCTCGCTATGCTGCAGCATTGCTTACAATAGATTTTGCATTGCATAGAAATTACACTCCATTTGAGTATGAGTTGTCTTATTTGGTAAACAATCTTACTTTGATTGAAATTTTACTTGTAAAAATATTTAATAGTATACAGTAATTTTTTTTAGCATTAAATGGAAAATTTGTCTTTAGAAATAGTAGCTTGTGTACTCTGACGAATAAACTTCTATTTCTATTTAAATTTCATTCGAACTCTTTAATGAAACTGTAACAACTTTTTCAAATTGTTATTTTTTTAAGAAAGTAAGTAGAAAATGTTGTGGTTTTATTCTTTTCACTCCAAAATTAATAATAGTGTCAACAAGAATACTGTGGCATTGATTGGTTTCTTATAGAGTTTACCTGGTACCATTTCTGCCGTGTAATAATAGTTTTTAAAACAATTAGCTGGTGCGCAATTATGGACCTGGAGAGAAGTGGCAGAGAGCCCAAATAGAAAATGTAGAAGGTCCCAGTGCTTATTTGGTGAGAACGGAGACAGGTGATTTGATTCGCCGCCATGTTAACCAAATTATAGCTAGGCGAGCTAGACAAGCTAGCCCTGAGGTAGAGAGACCTATGCCATATCCGCCACATTCAGGTTCATCATCACCAGAGCCACCAATAATCATTCCACCACAAGAGATGTGGCCAGATATAATTGGCATACCAAATGAAGAAGCCTAATAATGTGTAACCTATTGTTGAGTGGACTCATATTTTGTATGCCTGTGCATGTGTATTGTGTTCTCCCGTTATATTGGGGGAAGGTATATTATGTATTAATATGAGGTCAGTTTGAAATGTGAATGTTTGTGAGGGTATAATATAATAAAGTCAGTTTATGCTGTCATGTCAACTGGTGGTATCATTTTAGTCCGGTTGGGAAGGTGTGGTTTCCGATTACAATTCTTTAGAGGCGACCATCTTAGTCCTCAAGTGTAGCAACACATCTGTGACTGACTTAGAACGAGACTCCTACTAACAAGTACTAACTGGACTATTATTAACACCAACTAACAGGACTAACTATCACTAACAGTCCCCAGTCCTCTTACCTACTAACAAACTGACCAACTAATGTTCTAATTAACTCTCTCAACTAATTGGATTAACCATCCCAGTCCCTAATTGAGTCTTGTTCAAAGTCTGTCACAGTTATCAAGGACGGCAGCAGATGGGTGGTGCTGCAAGCTCATTTGTATAAAATATCCATAAAATAAAATAAAAGATATAATATGCTCCAATACTCAAAGTATAATTTTTTATTTATTTATATAAATATTCATGAACACAACAAACACAAAAAACATACCAGGATAAATAGTAATTTGTAATAGGTCCATAATCCAATATCGGTTGAATAATAGTTTGAGCTAGTTTTATTTTAGTTTTGAAGGGCAAGAAACTTTGGAGACATTTATGTGAATGAAAAATATAATGTACTTTATCTTCCTTAACATGAGCACCCCAAGATAAGTTTGAATTCATAATTACACCAAGGCCTATTATGATAGTCTTTAATCAAGATACCATGTGAGTTTGCCCAACTATTAATGTGGTTTAGATATTCGTTAATAGATTGCAGTTTCAGCATTTGTTACTGGGAAGTGTCTGTAAAGCTGCAGATCATCAGCATAGAGATGGACATATTCTATGTAGGAGACGTTGGAGATAATTCCAAAGAAAAGAAGAAAACATCAAATCATCAATGATGATGTAATAGCTGACATGCAATTAAATTTCCATTGGTCACACATAAGAATTTTTCTTACACTCATAACTAATTACTATGAACTGTCGATGTCTGAAATATTTTTACCTAGTGATACCTATTATCTGGTGGTATTGTTTAAGGTATATTTGGGACGTTAACAATTTGGGAAGTAGACATTAAGAGAAGTGGACGATTTGGAAAGTGGTAAGTTTGGGAAGCGGAAAATTTGGGACAAACCCCTATTGATAACAATACTACTATGCATAATATTAGCTCTTACCTGGTTATTCCCAACAAGAGAAGCCCACTGGAGTGGTAATCCAACAAACTTTCCTTCTCTTTTATCAAATCCTGTGTGGACTCTGTGCTCGAAATTGCTTGGTGGAGATATAAGAGGCTTCTTCTTTTTTTTAGAGAACATGTTATAAGCTGTCAAATGTCACTGTAACCAGCATCAAAACCTATCCATTAATTCATGACCACATGGTAAGCTAAAATCTCAAAACAATTTTGCTAAACTTAACTTGGTCTTATGAGCCAAAAATACATGATTTAAATAGAGGAATGATTCACTCGACATTGCATTGCAACAATTTCTCAAAATTCTCAAAGATAACAAAGAAGAAGAATTTTCTGAACTCATTCTAAGTGTTTTGTATGCAGCACGATATCCAACATAAAAATAATACGAACTATCGTGTAACTATGTACCTAACTATTAAGGTATTCAATACACTACTTAATGTAAGCTTATTTATCACATATTACGTACCGATATCTGAATAGTTTGGTGTGTATCAAAACAAAATCAATAACCATACAAATCGGTATAACAAAATATAATCAGTCACAAGTTGCTAAAAAACATACTACACTTCCTTGAAATGCTAGATTTCACTCATCTCTAAATAAACACAAACTAAACCAATATTGCAGCACCATCACTCATGAAAAGAGCACAAAACACTTGTTTGTTTTCATATTTCCATTATTTCCTTTCCCTCAATCAACGTCGTGTCCAGAATAAAATATTGGTGCTTTGCGTTTGCTTGCAAAAAATTTTAATTGAAATAATTAATTATTTTCTATCAATCAAACAGACTATCCAATCCACAGATGACGCACGAATCACAATTAAAAAAAAATGCCAATCGTATCGTGTGTGGGCTTGCAGGGCCGATTTTTTAATTGCTTAGTGCCCCACACAAAGCCCTGCTTGCAGGGCCTGCCGCAGAGGATGTTACCACACAAAGCCCTGCAAATCGGCCCTGCAGGTTGCGTCCACAGACTAGGTAGAGTATTTATTTATTTATTTATTTATTATATGAACCACCAACAAAATTATATGTGTATATGATTTATATATGATTTAGCCATAAGTTTATAAATACATATAATTTCACTTACAGGTAGCTTGCATAGAAATATTGCACGATAACAATGTGGTTTAAAACCAGAATTTAAAACTAATAATTAATGCTATATTATTATAAATAACTTTGACTTTAAGAATTTACACTGAAACGTTTAAATTTGGTGAACTTAATCCAATCTATTAATGACTAATGATGTGAAATACTAATATAATGGGATACAGGCTTGTCAAACAGTTATGCTATTTTTAATTTTTAATTTATATGTAGCTAAGTTGTTACTAAATAAGTCGATGGACTTATCTTTGATGCATAGTTCCCTATACTGCCTACATATCCTGGGTATTAAGGAGTGATGCCCAAGGAGTAGAGATATTAATTATGTTCTGTGGTAGAGATCTTGCGTTGTTTGAGTCACGCCAATATATTGAATGAGTTACAACCTGATGACTATAGGAACATTATAAGAATGAATAAGTCACAGTTTGAAGTTTTATTGACAATGGTGACACCATAAATTGAAAAAAAGAATATATTGATGAGAGATACTGTAACTTTGTTATAACTATCCTTTAAAATTATTGCACAACAATACACAAACAAATTATGACGGCGTACGATGAAAACCAAACATTTATTGTTGAAAAGTAGAAACCACAGATTAGATATACATATTATTAAATACTATACTTATAAATCTGTGAAATCGACCCGACTGTACCACACATTGCCCTCATTGCCCTGCTTGCAGGGTTAGAGTGGGGAGATCGTGCGTCGGGCTGGCAGGATGACCCTGCCGCCCTGCCAGCCCGACGCATGATCTCCCCACTCCAACCCTGCAAGCAGGGCAATGTGTGGTACGGTCGGGCCGATTTCACATATTTATAAGTATAGTATTTAATAATATGGTGTATATCTAATCTGTGGTTTCTACTTTTCAACAATAAATGTTTGGGTTTCTTCGTACGCCGTCTTAATTATTTGTTTTCATTTTGTTGTACTATGTATTTTTGTGCAATAATTTTAAAGGATAGTTATAATAAAGTTACAGTATCTCTCATCAATATATTCTTTTTTTCAATAATGGTGTCACCATTGTCAATAAATCTTCAAACTGTGACTTATTCATTCTTCTAAAGTTCATAAAGTCATCAGGTTGTAATTCTTTCAATATATTGGCGTGACTCAAACAACGCAAGATCTCTACCACAGAACATAATATCTCTACCTAGTCTGTGGACGCAACCTGCAGGGCCGATTTGCAGGGCTTTGTGTGGTAACATCCTCTGCGGCAGGCCCTGCAAGCAGGGCTTTATGTGGCGCGCTCTATCTCACAGAAGTCACAGACAATATAGGGATATCACGTATACACAGAGTACAATTGAACTCTTTGTAGCATAATCTCTCGAGAGTATGTGTTCTAGGAGCTTATTTACATACTCTTACCTACCTAGCGGAGCTCTTGCACAGAACCAGTATCTCTACCTAGTCTGTGCACATAGACACAGAGTACATTTTACATACAAAAGAAACGAAACGAAAACACCGAACACTATTATTAATCTGGGCACCGAACACCCTGAAACATTGTGAGTGTATTTATTCTGTGCCCTGAAAGAAAACAATTCTATACAGTGTAATAGTAGTTTGTGGTAACCAACCACAGAGTACATTTTAAAGTTTAAAAACTTCAGAAAAGGAGGAAAAAACTAATAATACACTGTATGTCAAGAATTGTTGGAGGTGTTTTTAATTATCTATTTAATGAATTGTAGTGATTACTTGCACAGAGTACATTTTAAAATTTTAAATACTGAAAATTACTTGCTCTGTGTTATCTATCATAAAATGTTTGTATTTTTCCAAAAATAAATGCATTCAAACCACAGAGTACTTGTTTGAAACTGATTCAATAAAACTCTTCATAATATAAATAATAAAGAAATAAATTGTAGGTAATATGGATGAAATTCGCCACAAGAAACATATAGACCCTAAGAAGAAAAGAAGGCATCGAAACGTAAGTATTGGTTAAAAAGATGATATTTCCCCAGGTCAGGTAGAGGTTTATTCAGCCTACATTTATATCACTATATATTCAGTTCAGAAGGCGCAGGGTCGTAGTGGTGTCATTTAAATTAGGCCTATGCCCCGCAGTGGACCTAAAAATGCTAAATGGATGGATGGTTGCTTAGGTCCTATGTAAGCCTATTGCCATACACTGGGAACTAGTGTGGGTTTGTTCCCAGTGCTACAAGTTCATTGGGGATTGAACCCAGAACTTCTAGTTCAGCAGTAGCGCAGCCACAAACCAACACCGCTTAAGCAAAGAAGCAGTTCGAAAGTTCTCATAGGTTTTGTCTATATCAAATATTATAGGTTGTTTTCCAAGTTACCATGTGGCTTTAGTACCACTGGAAAGAAGCGGTTTCTGGTTTCAGATTCCTATGGGCAAACATCTTAGTCCTCAAGTTATTAAATTGTAATTCCTTACCATTTTGTGTTTATAGTCTTCAGATTCTAGTAGCTCAGGATCAAGTGAATGGGTTGAAAAGAAGTTAGAAAAAAGGACAAGTTCATCAAGCCGAGATGATTGGATGTCAATGGGAGGAACTTTAAAAACATATACAAAGGAAGACATAAAACCGGTTCGAGAAAAAAAAGATAAACAAATTGATTCATACAACCCTGCAACTAGCAGTAGAGAGCTTAACCCTTACTGGAAAAACGGTGGATCTGGTGTGCCCCAAACATCAGAGCAATTTCGAAAATCACATGCTTTTAGGAAGCCCTCTGATGATGGTGATTATTATTCAAAATCTAGTTCTAGTTCTTCAAATGACTTCAAGCGAAGAAAAACACAAGCAGAATATAAAGAAAAGCATAATAAAATAAGAGAAGATGATAACTGTGGCAAAAGATACAACTGGAAAACAAGTAATGATCTCTCTAGGGACTATGAAAAATCTGTTTACAATAAAACAGTTCAACAAGATATACAGGAACCAACTAAGAAACTCACTGAAGCCACAGAAAGTTTATACTTGAGTGATGAGAAAATGAATAAATTGGCTGCAAAAATTGTAAAGGCAGAAATAATAGGTGATACTAAGTTAGTGACAAAATTAAAAGCAAAGCTAGAAGCTGCTAGGGATTTTAGGAAACAAAATCCTAATTATGATAAAGTAAACAGTGGAGACAGAGAAGGAGTATTGCTGATGAGCATGACAGCATCTGGAAGTAGTCGACCTGTTGTAGATTACAACGATAAAATGAATAATAGAGGAAAAATTAAAACTCATAATGCAAGTGGAAGAGTTAATTACTTTTCTAATGATGACAAATATGACATCTCAAGGATGGTATGTTGTGTATTTTGTGTTATAAGGTCCCACAATTTTGTACATATAGTGGTAGCAAAACCAGTATTTATTTATTTTAATTTTATTTATACAACTTTATTGACACCACTAAAGAGATTTAAAATAGATACATAATACAAATACATATATCAAACATGAGTATAGGTATTGCTACTGGTACAAGTTGGATAGCTCTAGGATTTCTCATTTGTACACTGGTGCATGATATCTTTCCATCAATAGCAGTCAACTGCTAGGTTGTCCCAAATATTATATACATACATATTATGTTTTCATTTTTTACTTAAGTAATAACCATTTTGTTTTTCAAGTTTGAGCAAGAAAAATATGGAACCAATCATAAGGATGATATGCAGTTTGCTATTGCAGCTAGCAAATGCAAAAAATCTGATAATCTGGAAGATTTGTTTGAGGAACAAATATCACAAAATAAGAGTTCTGTCAGAGAGAACAAGCTTGATGAAAAATATGCTGTTAAGCAGAATATTAAGTTAGAGAGGTCTCAAGAGAATTGTACATATTGCTTTGACTCTAAGAATATGTTGAAGCATCTTGTAATAAGCTGTGGCACTAAAGTGTATCTGTCTTTACCATCCACAAAATCTTTAGTTGAAGGACATTGTATCATAAGTACTATTCACCATCATTCATCAGCAACTTCTTTGGATGAAGATGTATGGGAGGAAGTCATGGTAAGCAAACATTATGTAACCATGTAAATCCAGTTGTCAGATCGTTTCATTCTGATGACTATGGTGCTGTGGTGAGTGGCGAACTAAAGGTCCCAATCCCAACCAATTTGTACTCTTGTTAAATTGTGTTGTTTTTGTTTTGAATGTGTCTGCCACCTGCAACACAGACCTAGGCCATTAGTAATTAATATTATTATTTAGAATACATTTCCAGATAGGATTAAGATTTGTTCATGTTGTCACACACAACTTGTTTGTGAATTTTCTCTGTTATGAAGTCTAATTATTATTTACATTTAATGTTATTTTTTATTTACAGACATATAGAAAAATGATTACCCAATATTTCAATACACAGAAAAAAGATGTTGTCTTTTTTGAAACAGCCATCAAATTGTTTAGATTTCCTCACATGGCCATCAATTGTGTACCTTTACCAAGGGATGTTGGTGATATGGCATCCATATATTTTAAAAAGGCTCTTCTTGAATGTGAAACTGAGTGGTCTATGAACAAGAAAGTAATAGAATTGAAAGGAAAAAATGTTAGGAAGGGTGTACCAAAAGGCCTACCATATTTTTGGGTAGACTTTGGAATGGATCCAGGCTTTGCTCATGTTGTTGAAGATCAACATGAGTTTCCAGAATCATTTGCACAGGTAATTTATCGTTTTTAATATTAATATTCATTTGCATAGCATAACTCTTATACATCATGTCTGTCACAACACTTTCTTTGTCCCACTCTTGGACACAGGACTCCACTCAGAATGGTAGGGATTAAGCCTTAGTCCACTACGCTGGCCAAGTGTAGACAGTGGATTGGCAGACTTCACATGCCATTGAGAACCTTATTAAGATCTCTCAGGCATGCAGGTTTCTTCAAGATGTGTCCTTCACCGTTACAGCAAGTGTCATTTAATTCTTAAAATCTCACTTATCATAGTAGTCATTGGTGCGTGCTGCTTGGGTTTTGATAGCCACTGGACTGTCACCGCTATACATCATGTCAGATATTCATAAAAATAACTCATAAATATTTTTGTCTTGGTTTATAGCAAATTATTGGTGGAATGTTGGATTTAGACCATTGTTTGTGGAAAAATCCTAAAAGAGAGTATGGAGAGGTGCAAAGACAGAAAGTTTTGGAGTTTTTAAAGTACTGGAAACCTTTTGAGGAGTCATTTAAGAATGATGCAAAAAGATAAATGGCTGTACAATAACTGATGTGGCTGAAAAAGATGCATCTTCAATATGTATGCGCATCACCAATCATAATTGTATATAAATTCACTAGATTAAACAACATTCATAAGAATATGTATTACATAGTATATGTATGATGTATATTAAGATTATTGAATGCTGCATTGATCATATTTTTATTATTTTAAATGTAAGATGTGAATGTATGTAAGACATAAATAAATGAATGAATCAACCAACAATATATTGATTTATTTCATGAAGTATTTTGATCTTCCTTCATCATGTCTTCTATTAGTCTTTGTCTTTCTGCGGCTTGTCTCATTTTCGTTAACACAAGTGATTCATAATCTCTGTCAGATATTAATGTTGGCCCTGATACTTTACTTCTAGGTGTAAGGACTGGCCTTTCATTGACCCATTTTAATTCCAGTGGGTTGTCTGGTAGACCTGCAATTTATTAAAAAAAGGAGTATAATCATTGGTGTCATGTAAATCAAAGTACAGTAGAAATTTGATCATCCAAACTAATTGGGAGTCAGTTGTTTAAAAAACCAGTTTAAATGGATATTCGATGGTATAAATTATTTTAATAAATAAAATTTAGTAACAAAAACCACATACATCTATATTAACAAGTATGTATCGTAACAAAAAAACGTGTGTATTTGCGTGCGTACATATTTTATAAACAGTATTTTATTTACATAATTTTTTATAAATTCTTAATTTTGGCTCCTAGCAGTTTAATTATGCTGGTTTTTTAGTTGATTGACATTCAGATAATCAAGACTCTAATGTATTACAATTTTGCTTGGTCTGGTCTCAGCTTCAAACTGTAGAGGCCCTAATAAAAAAAGCATTTCAATATAAAATTTATTACATAGGAGCAATAGGTATCTCACCTTTTTCTATTTCCACTGCCATTTCTGATGCTTCTTTTGAAGCAAATTCAACTAAGGCACTGCCCTTTTTTTTGGGTGACATAATTAAAGCTACCATATCACCATACTTTTTCAAGAACTTTCTTAATAGTTCTTCAGTATATCCCCCATTATTGTCATCATCCTTTTCAGCCTTCCATTTAATTTTAATTCTGTTGAGACTGGAGTCCCACACTGGTTCACTGAGTCGGGCTTTAGTTTGCTGGAGTTCCTCCTTAAGTCGTCTTTGCTCATCTTGTAATAGTAAACTACCTTCCTTCCGCAATCTTTCTATTTCAGTAGCTAGCTTTTGTTCAGCAGTTAAATTTTCTGTTTTTCCAGTTAGTGCCTCTCTTTCTCGCCTTTCGAGATCTTCCTTTAACTTTCGGCGTTTGCTGTCTAGTGCTTGATGGCGCAACCTAGCTGCTTCTTTACCTTTAAGGACACTATCATATGCAGCACGAGCAGATGCATCTGTCAGTATTTCCAAAGCTTGGGATAACTCATGAAAAATCTCAGCGGCTTTAGGATCATCAGGGTTTTTGTCGGGATGGCACTGGAGTGCTTTTCTGCGGTAAGCTTTTTTGATCTGAAATACAAAAAATAAGTACATACATCAGGGTTCCAAAAAATAACTAGGTAATATTATAAAAAGGCTCATGATTTAGATATAACTTCTTAATCAATATAACGTTACCTCAGATTCAGTTGCAGTGATTTGTATATCAAGTATTGCATATAGATCCAGGTCTTCAATTTTCTTCTTGGCCATTTTAAATCACTCGAAATAATTTCTATGCTAAACGTTTGGATAAGTATTTTTTAAAATAACTCTACGTGACGTACACTGTACGTACACTGTCATAGAGGTGCGCGACTCTGAATGATTTCATTCGAATTATTCGACTTAGTAAGGCATTCGACTCATTCGAGTGATCTATAAAAAGTAGTAACTAATTTGACTTGATTCGACACACAGAGTACTAATCGTGTAGTTGTGTTAACTTTCATCAGAAACTAGCTACAGATACTATTACGCCTTTCATTCGACTCGGAACTAGGCGAGTCGGACTCGCAACTTCATTTATGTTAGCGAACCGACCGAGTCCGCCGCCCGCACGACCGCGACGTGCGTATGTTCGTTCTCAGTTTCGCACCACACGTCAGAGGTAAAGGGACGCAAGTGAACTTTTTACAAAGTAACAAACAAGTGTGATGTTAGGTTTAGTAAAGAAGTTTATTAAAAAATAAGAAATATTTACACAAACAACATATTCTGTAACTAAGCTGATTATTCAGCAATATGGCGGAAAAATTAAATAAAATTTAAGGTAATATGATTTTTTAATCACGCCGTAATCGTATCTACAATTTTAGACAATTTTTATTGCAGTTGCAGTTTAATCAAAATATTTTAGCTTTACCTTAACGACCGAAAAGCTGCATTGAAAAAAAAAATCACTGATAAGTATATGGTATTTATGCGTGATTTAAAAATTATTCATTCCAAACCAAACTGACTGAGTGAGGCGAGTGAGCGGCGAATGCGCGCGTTGCGAGTAGAAAAGAAACGCTACTATAAGATTAGTTACTATCGTTTTATTCGAATCGTTTAATCGTTTTATTCGAATATGAACATTATTCTATTACTAATTTTCAAGTCGAATGTGTAGATTAGTAGTTGTAGATTATTCGAATAGTGAGATCATTCGCAGTCGCGCACCTCTACACTGTCATGTTTATAAATAAAAAAAAATGAAAAAAAAAACTTCATTCACAATACAGGCTATTTATCTCCGTAAAATGTTTCAGTATAATTCGGTTCTGTAAAATGTACTCTGTGGTTTAGTGTACAGAGTACAAATGTACATGTAAAGCGCCCCACACAAAGCCCTGCTTGCAGCGCCTGCTTGCAGAGCCTGCCGCAGAGGGTGTTACCACACAAAGCCCTGCAAATCGGCCCTGCCGGTTGCATCCACAGACTAGGTAGAGATATTATGTTCTGTGGTAGAGATCTTGAGTTGTTTGAGTCACGCCGTTTAATTGAAAGAATTACAACCTGATGACATAATGAACTTTTTAGGAATGAATAAGTCACAGTTTGAAGATTTATTGACAATGGTGACACCATTAATTGAAAAAAAGAATATATTGATGAGAGATACTGTAACTTTATTATAACTATCCTTTAAAATTATTGCACAACAATACATAGTACAACAAAATGAAAACAAATTAAGACGACGTACGAAGAAAACCAAACATATATTGTTGAAAAGTAGAAACCACAGATTAGATACACCATATTATTAAATACTATACTTATAAATCTGTGAAATCGGCCCGACCGTACCACACATTGCTCTGCTTGCAGGGTTGGAGTGGGGAGATCGTGCGTCGGGCTGGCAGGATGACCCTGCCGCGCTGCGGCAGGGTCATAATAAATGTTTGGTTTTCTTCGTACGTCGTCTTAATTTGTTTTCATTTTATTGTATTATGTATTGTTGTGCAATAATTTTAAAGGATAGCTATAATAAAGTTACAGTATCTCTCATCAATACATTCTTCGGACGTACGAAGAAAACCAAACATTTATTGTTGAAAAGTAGAAACGACAGATTAGATATACACCATATTATTAAATACTATACTTATAAATCTGTGAAATCGGCCCGACCGTACCACACATTGCTCTGCTTGCAGAGTTGGAGTGGGGAGATCGTGCGTCGGGCTGGCAGGATGACCCTGCCGCGCTGCGGCAGGGTCATGATAAATGTTTGGTTTTCTTCGTACGTCGTCTTAATTTGTTTTCATTTTATTGTACTATGTATTGTTGTGCAATAATTTTAAAGGATAGTTATAATAAAGTTACAGTATCTCTCATCAATACATTCTTTTTTTCAATTAATGGGGTTGTAATTCTTTCAATTAAACGGCGTGACTCAAACAACGCAAGATCTCTACCACAGAATATAATATCTCTACCTAGTCTGTGGATGCAACCGGCAGGGCCGATTTGCAGGGCTTTGTGTGGTAACTCCCTCTGCGGCAGGCTCTGCAAGCAGGCGCTGCAAGCAGGCGCTGCAAGCAGGGCTTTGTGTGGGGCGCTTTAGGTGCCCGATTGTGTTCACGCTCATAATTGATTTGACATTCCTTAGCAAAATACGTAGCGGTTTCCGCTCCCACTCCGGCATATATTTCTGTGACATTTCTAGAATAACACTTTTATTTTATTGTCTGGCGAGTCATTTTGGTATAAAATATTTAGTCACTAACTCGGCTTTAACCGGTTTCTATCGTCGTGTCCTCCTCTTATTTAGTGCGTGGCTCACCATTTTGTCAAAATGACACTGTCAAATTGACGGTGTCAATTGGCAAATAAAATAATTGTGTCAAATTGTGATTGCGGTTGCGGAATAGACTGAATAGGTTAGGAAAAGGAGTAGAAAGAAAGAATTAATCAAATTTTCTGCATAATCATTTTATGGGAAGCTTATAAAAATATTGCAATGTTTTCTCGGTGTATTGGTATGATTTTAATATTTTTATGTATTACCTATTTATTAACTGTCTACATATAATATTTACTTTTAATAAAACCAAATCTTAAACTCATTCACAGTAAAACAAATGGTAAAATATAATCGTTTAAAAAATGTGGTCCCTGTGGTAAGGTGCCCAAAACGCTGGCAGCATTTCCTCACTGCATCGCTAAGCAGATACACTGGGCGAGGAAACTGCCAGCCCTTTGGTCACCGGTAATTTCAATTAAATCTTTGAAAAAAATAACGCAAAAAAGTTTTTGATACTGAACGTCATTTTGTCACAACTAAGCTATTTATCTTACAGGACGATGTAGAGTAAAATGTAATCTTGCGACTTTCAAGCAGTTATCAACTGCTACACAACCAGTTTCAACAAAAATAGTAAATGAAGGTAAAAGTGTTTATTTCTTCAATCAATTAGCCTTTTAAATTCCACTGAGCCTTTTAACTCTGTCATCTACCCTCTACTATACTAGGAAGATGAGCTTCATGCATGTTCCTAATCTGGCTGTTCAATTTGAGTTTCTCAGGATACTTCTCCAAGAACAAAACAATTTTAACTATCCCCTTTAATTAAAAATCAGTGAACTTATTTACTAAAATTTACAGATGCAGTTGCAGTTAAGGAAGACCCTCTTCAACATCAGGATTACTTTCAAGTGCACAACCTGTTCACAGTAAAAGATTTATTTGATGCCAGGGTTCACTATGGTCATAAAGAGGGTTCCTTACATGAGAACATGATATCTTACCTATATGGATCAAGGCAAGGACACTTAATATTTGATTTAGATGTCACAGCAGAACATCTTAGGAAAGCCTTAAACTTCACAGCTCACATTGCTTACAGAGGAGGCATTATTTGCTTCTTTAACAGAAATGCCCTTAATGCACAAATGGTGGAAAAAACAGCTCAAGAATGTGGTGAATATGCACATACAAGATTTTGGCGAGGAGGTATTTTCACGAATTCAAGCCATCAGTTTGGTGCAATAACAAGGTTGCCAGATTTATGCATATTTTTGAATACTCAGAATAATATTCTAAATCAACATACTGCTGTAAGGGACAGTGCAAAAATGTTGATACCTACTATAGGAATAGTTGACACTAATTGCAATCCCAACCTCATCACTTATCCAGTCCCTGGGAATGATGACACACCAGCATCCATAGAACTTTATTGCAAACTATTCAAGGCTGCTATTCTTAGGGGCAAGGAAGTGCGGATGAAATTTATCCAAGAAAATGAAAATGAATAAAACTAGCTTTAGGTTTATGTAATAATAACAATATATTGATATGGTTGGTAAAATCTAGGTTCATAGTTTCACATAAATAGGATATACAATAAAATGTTTTTTTATTTAAATTCAAGCAGGTCTTATTTTTGAAATAAAATTAAAAAATGGGATTAGTTACAGAATATTTGATAGTAATAACTAGTAACAATTGAGTTATAAAAAATTCAAATATGTAATTTGATAATTTTCATAAAATTACCTTAACATAATTTTATTATTTTATACAAAATGAAACAATAACAATGGATAAACATTTTAGCATTAATATGGTAACAATAATTATTATTAAGACTAAAAAGTTTATTGATACATGTTTTTGATCATGTGTGTCATAACATCAAAGTTGAATACAGTAAAACGGGGTGAATAGGGTAGGAACTGAGATTTTTGTTACCTACAAGACTTCATGTTCCTGCTGTATAGTGGAACCATCTCATGCCACTTCAAAGCCATCAATTGCATCTGTTTAAAAATATTAACTTTCTAAATCTATTTATTGTCAACCCTTGCTTTAACTATCCTCCCCAGTCTTTACCCTATTGAACCCATACCTGGGGTGAATAGGGTTTAGGATGATTTTTGTGTATTTCTCATAATATTGATAGAGAATATAACTAGAATAATATGTCATTCAAAAATATAGGCACCCGGACAAAACTTAGGCATAAAAGTGTCATATAACTTCTATAGACATATTTAACAATAAAGTTGAGCAACTACCCTATTCACCCCATTTAACGGTATTCTGTTAAAAGAATATTTTAATTTACAAAAATGACTGTTTTAAATGCTGCATTATCACACTAGTCAAAAAAATAATATTATTTGAAAAAAAGGAGTATTGATAAATATGCCCAATTAAATTGGACAATTTTGTGTTCTTAGGCTTATCAGAATATCGATTGAAGGTACCATAAATTCTTAACTGTTCTGTAAAGAAACAGATGGTTGTTATATTGTTCAACCAAGGAGTACTTTCTGCATCATGTGCGAATGCGGGTGGCTGTCGACTTCACGGCTCTCCCAGCTACCTGTTATACATTTAGAGCTGCACAAATATTGAAGCAGTGGAATGCGGTACTTCCCGCAAAAGTCCACAAACTTAATGTGCTCCACACGATTGTCGAAGAATACACCTGGAAAGTAATGACATATCATAACATCACGCCTGTATTTTCCCAAAGCGGAAGACACCCATTTTTCACCATAAGATAAGTGAGCGCTGGTGGTCAGCTATTTCCAGTATTGCCATACATCGGAGATAGGACACAATTTACTGGGAGTTTCAAGTCAGATAGTTCGAATAAAACTATCCGACCCGGAAATCTAACCCAAGACCGTGTACCGTTTGCGACCACTATACCAACGCATTACATATAATATATAAATACTAACTCATAGTACTGCTACACTCACACTAGTTTCACTTTTGTTGCGGGACTTGCTTGTAGCTGGCAAACAAAATATAATGAAAAACCCCAGTAGGTACAAACTATTAAAATTTGCTCTGGAGCTGTGGCCCAGATTCGAACTGGAGTAGATCTACAGTTAGACGTTATCTAAATCTAAACAGACTATTGTATTGTATACAAAACTCACCTTTACACTTTGGGTTGACGCAACACTGGGCAGCCTTAAGGTATCTGTGCAGGGTGAGTGGTACTTCGCCCACAAGCACTGGGATGCTGTAGAGTTTAATGGTTCTACCAGCCAACTCGAGGAGTGAAGGCGGCTGGAACGTCATGTCTCTCACAAACCTCACCACGAGGGGATTATCCCGCAGACTCAACTGAAATTTTTTGCAACTGATTTTCAATGGAAGATTCTACAAAATGTACAAGATTATATGAACCTACTCTGGATGCAGGCAGGATTAGGTCGGGATACAGCTGTGGCCTTTAGTACTTGGAAAGCAGTTTACGGGTGACTGTCTTTCCAGTTAGTGTATTCAGAATACACTAACTGGAGCGTTAGCAAGCGTGAGGCCAGCAAATATTTTAAGTTAAGGGTTGATTGATTGACAATTTCTAGCGAGTGAAAAGAGATGAGTGAGGCTGTGCCTGGTGTATTATACAAAACTCTCCTATTACAGTCTCGTAAGCGGGCAAACGTCGAATACTCTTTGGATACTTATCTGTTAAGTATACGTACCTCGGTTAGACATTTCAATTTTATTATTTGTGTGGGGAGTGTCTTCAGTCTGTTTTTGTGAATCAGTAAGGATCTCAGTTGGTTCAAATTAGCGATGCTTGCCGGCAGTTGTTCAATAAAATTGTCGCTCAATACCAATGCTTGAAGCCCAGTTAGAGCGCCCACTGATTCGGGAACTTCCACTATTTGGTTGCCGCCTATTGATAATATCTGCAAACTAAAAATTAACCAAATAAATATTTCCATCTATCTATCAGCTTAAAAATGCTGCTCAGTTATATAGTAACGCATATGCCAATATGATAGGCGTAGTAAGCGCGTTTTAGGGCAGGGAGAGAGACCGTCTCATGATATTACCTATTCATCTAGAAGTTCTTGCCTAACAAACAGCACAGATTCTGCTGTAGTAAGATTTAATTTAATTAAATCTTTGATGTTACTTTGGTACCGTTTTGAAATGGTGATTAAAATAGATGAACGTGCCAGAAAGTAATTATTTTGAACAGAAGTGTTATCAGTGGGTTCGTGAGGTCAGGACACTCAATTGATAGCTAAGTATAAAAAGGTATCTAAATGCGCAGCATAAATTTTTTATACTTAGTCATTATAAGCTTATTAAGTACTAGTTTTTTTTTAAATTATAGGTATGCTTAGCGCAACGACACACGTATATTATTTTGTCTTTACCCAAAAACTTCTGTAGTAAATGTAACTGTCTATAGGTACCTGTAGACAATTAAGGACACCATGAAGACTGCAAAGGAGTAACAAATGCGTCGACGTCCGCGAAGAAGAGCTTAGTTATCTAGCTAGTTCTAGTAACTAGTAAAAACGATTAGGTACTTACCTAATATTTACTATTATGAACTAACAAGTCTAACTGACCCTGCCCCTATCTATGCAAGTCATCATACCCAAGTTAAGTTTATATTAAACTAATATAACCAGCCAACCAACTAACCAACAACCAACTAACTGGAATAACCAGCCATCCATTACCTACTAAATCCCAACAACTTTGTTAAAATGTCATGGTGTTTAAGTACCTATGTAGAGCTTACTTTCGCCCATTTATTGTCTTATCTACTCGCTTATCTCTCCTTTTAAGATAAAGTTAGATAATATTATACATTATTATAATACTTGTACCGCGTTGTACTGTGCTGAAAACCGTCATTGTTTGATAAAACAATAGAGCATAATAAACAATCATGTGTAGGTATAGTTCTTGTGATAGAGCTTCACAGGGTCCCAGGTTGTTCGACAGCACGACAGAGCGTTCTCAGACTGATAGTCACGGGCGACGGAATCGAACGTACGCAGGCCTATTTTATTCATGTATTTAAAATATTCATGTATTTAAACTTATATTATATGCCTAATGGCGCGCCCAACGGCGCAGCCAACTTTTAATTGTTTTTATTTTTAAAAAACGCCGTATGTTCACTGGCACGTGAGAACTGCCCGGGTAAAGGGGACATCCCTGAAACCCGTAGACCCTCCGGTCGGATAGCGCCACAGGCCACCCGGCGAAGGAAGCAACTAGCATTCATTCATTCAGAGCGTTCTGTAACTTTTGAACGATGCTCGAGTACCCATCGTAATAGCGAAACATGGCGAAACTGAGTATTCTTGGAACAACGTTCTCTTTGGTCTTTTTTGGATTTTCTTTTCTTTGGATATCTGCGACACCTACGTCATCCAATTTGGTCGCCTGACGGAATGGCCAAGTCTAAAAGGAGAACTACCTATACCCTTTCATTCATTTTAAAGAATACTTGTGGACGTGCAGCCACCAAAGCCATATAAGTAGTACCTAAACCGTAGAATCATATAGGTATTTGAGAGCAACCCACAGGTACCATCATTCCCGGGGTTGCTGGCTGGGCCACTTGAGCTCCTATCAAGTGGGGACAGGAAGAGGCAGCTGCTCCCCCTTCCTTGATACTCAAAAAAATGTAGCCAAACGCAAACTTGAAAAAAAAAAGACTTGTTAGACCGACCATTCCTGCATGTCGAAACATGGATACTTACCTAAATAAACTAATTCCATTCCAAACGCGGCAATATATACCTATATGTATATTGTTAAAGCGGAAGAGTGTTCATCCCCCTTGCTCAGGTCGGCAGTTTATTTTAAATCAACATGAGAGTCGGTCTGACTTCAAATTAATAAGCGAATAAACGAATCAATCCGCATTTGAGCATCATGCTGGAGTATGCTCTCCACATCCCTCAACTGTGTGTGTGAGGATCAAACGAATTTACCTACATTATTTTTTAGTTTTGATATCGTTTTTTTTTTGTTTTTTTAAATACCTATCGTTATTTTATTTTTAACAATTGCCGTAGAAGTAAGAGTCGCACTACAAGATAATTCTTGACTGTACTACAATTCGTGCTTTCCCCTCCTTCATATTTCCAGTTGTGCTTTTTTTTTGCGCCACGTTGAATCCCACGTTTATTGGTTTTTCATAAGTTAAATATGTATACGATAACATTGGTGACGACGCTTCTGATAATTTTTATCTGATGATAAGTTATTAAAAAGAAGTAAGTATAGATACTACCTATCTATTTAGAGCATTATTTCACGTAGCAGATTTCTTAATTTTTGACGACGTCAGCAATATTGTAGTACTTATACTATTATGTATTCTGTGTTAGCACGGACTACATATTAGAGGTGTTAGTAAGTACAATACATACATCTTTCACCTATATGGTCCTACTGTAGTATTTACTAATACCTTTTCTGTACACATCAGTTTCTTCATATTACTTCATTCTTTTCATCATTTTTATCTTTGTTTATTTCTTATATTGATATACATACTTTATATGTTTCTTTACCATTTTAGGGTAATTTATTTGGCTGCAATTGAATTGTAAATTAGTTAGTATTTATAGATGTCCTTTTACTTGTTTATTAGTTTTGGTTATGTATTCTAAATCTTATGTAGGTACTTACTATTAAATTTTTAGGTAATTCTCACTTGTAGGATGTTTGTAACTTTAAATATTGTTTTGTAACATCCTTGTATAACTTTTTCTTTAGTTTGTGGTGATTTCTAATTATTTTCTTGGAACATTTAATGTTGTGATTTGTATTTCATACATGACTTAAGTCAATGTGTAATGTCTTATTATAGCTTATAAATTTAGGAATTGCCATAGATTATGTTATTTTCTTGTTATCTCATAGATATATCATATAAAATTTAGCTGTTTTGTATTAGGCCATATAGGAATTCAAATTCAAATTTGAATTAAAAAAGGAAGAATGCTGTGTGGAACATGATCGAGATCATTCTACAGAGAGCTATTCTACAGAGAGCTATTCTACAGAGGACTATTCTACAGAGACCTTTGGGAAAGGAAATCACTCTTGAGTGAAGAAAAGTGAATTGACTTGGGAAAAGACGTCTTCTTTTGGCTTTCTAAATTTTTAAAAGGAAGATATCTGATACGGAGTGTTTTTCAGAGCTACCGGGACCTACTGAACGATCCCGTGCTGAATACTTCGTACGTGAGCTTCCGAGACCTGCAGAACGGTCTCGTGCTGTTATACTTCTGTAGTATTTACTAATACCTTTTCTGTACACATCAGTTTCTTCATATTACTTCATTCTTTTCATCATTTTTATCTTTGTTTATTTCTTATATTGATATACATACTTTATATGTTTCTTTACCATTTTAGGGTAATTTATTTGGCTGCAATTGAATTGTAAATTAGTTAGTATTTATAGATGTCCTTTTACTTGTTTATTAGTTTTGGTTATGTATTCTAAATCTTATGTAGGTACTTACTATTAAATTTTTAGGTAATTCTCACTTGTAGGATGTTTGTAACTTTAAATATTGTTTTGTAACATCCTTGTATAACTTTTTCTTTAGTTTGTGGTGATTTCTAATTATTTTCTTGGAACATTTAATGTTGTGATTTGTATTTCATACATGACTTAAGTCAATGTGTAATGTCTTAATATAGCTTATAAATTTAGGAATTGCCATAGATTATGTTATTTTCTTGTTATCTCATAGATATATCATATAAAATTTAGCTGTTTTGTATTAGGCCATATAGGAATTCAAATTCAAATTTGAATTAAAAAAGGAAGAATGCTGTGTGGAACATGATCGAGATCATTCTACAGAGAGCTATTCTACAGAGAGCTATTCTACAGAGGACTATTCTACAGAGACCTTTGGGAAAGGAAATCACTCTTGAGTGAAGAAAAGTGAATTGACTTGGGAAAAGACGTCTTCTTTTGGCTTTCTAAATTTTTAAAAGGAAGATATCTGATACGGAGTGTTTTTCAGAGCTTCCGGGACCTACTGAACGATCCCGTGCTGAATACTTCGTACGTGAGCTTCCGAGACCTGCAGAACGGTCTCGTGCTGTTATACTTCTGTAGTATTTACTAATACCTTTTCTGTACACATCAGTTTCTTCATATTACTTCATTCTTTTCATCATTTTTATCTTTGTTTATTTCTTATATTGATATACATACTTTATATGTTTCTTTACCATTTTAGGGTAATTTATTTGGCTGCAATTGAATTGTAAATTAGTTAGTATTTATAGATGTCCTTTTACTTGTTTATTAGTTTTGGTTATGTATTCTAAATCTTATGTAGGTACTTACTATTAAATTTTTAGGTAATTCTCACTTGTAGGATGTTTGTAACTTTAAATATTGTTTTGTAACATCCTTGTATAACTTTTTCTTTAGTTTGTGGTGATTTCTAATTATTTTCTTGGAACATTTAATGTTGTGATTTGTATTTCATACATGACTTAAGTCAATGTGTAATGTCTTATTATAGCTTATAAATTTAGGAATTGCCATAGATTATGTTATTTTCTTGTTATCTCATAGATATATCATATAAAATTTAGCTGTTTTGTATTAGGCCATATAGGAATTCAAATTCAAATTTGAATTAAAAAAGGAAGAATGCTGTGTGGAACATGATCGAGATCATTCTACAGAGAGCTATTCTACAGAGAGCTATTCTACAGAGGACTATTCTACAGAGACCTTTGGGAAAGGAAATCACTCTTGAGTGAAGAAAAGTGAATTGACTTGGGAAAAGACGTCTTCTTTTGGCTTTCTAAATTTTTAAAAGGAAGATATCTGATACGGAGTGTTTTTCAGAGCTTCCGGGACCTACTGAACGATCCCGTGCTGAATACTTCGTACGTGAGCTTCCGAGACCTGCAGAACGGTCTCGTGCTGTTATACTTCGTGCGTGGTTTGTGCGCTGTTTGCACGCCCGCACCTCACCGCCCTGCCGTTCGCTGCTCAACCAAGGAGAGCGTGTTGCAGTGCCGCTGCTTGCGCGGCCGTGCATCGGAGCTTCTGAACGTCTGTGTCTGTGCCTTCCCTTAAGTGACTCTTTATTACTAAATTTATATCTTCCACTACAAATCTTATAACCACCGAGTGAGTAATATACATACATATCCTTATTTAAAATTCTTATCATTTACTTTCCTTTAGCTTTTCTCTATAACACTCCAGATTAGCTTCTCTCACTTATAACACTACACTACTACTCCTATTAGATGGTGTTAAATTAAATTTTTCTTACTAAAATGTATAAATGATTACGTAATGTAGGTACCTAAAATGCATGCCAGCGAGGTGCAGAAGTATTATGAATACATAATATATTGTTGGTGTACCTACTACACATACGACTACTTACCGTAGATTATACGACTACATTCGGACGTTCAAGGTCACTCAACGTGCTGAGAATCAAGTATGTATTCAGTATTACGCAACACGCCCGAATTGCTCAAACTTGTAGGGATGGCAAGCATTTGTAAAAAGTGCACAATAAGGTTATCAAGACAGGTCGTAGGATTAGAATGTCCGTGAGAAGCACTACAGGCTCCCTCCGACTAAATTAGCATATTGTTCTATGAGTCTGAGTCCAATATGAAATGGAATCAAGGACTAGCTACTTGATACAGTGTCCATATAAATTTTCAAAATGTTGTTAAAAATATTGTTAGAGGAAGTCCGGTATTCGAAAGCCCTAGTCTGGCTGTCTGCCTGTGTTAATGAATAAATAATCAATAACTGTAAATTATGATATAACTTCAGAAATAGAAACGATGGTCAGGTTCTATCACAAAGGCTAAGATGGGCAGGCCACTTGGAAATAATGGATGACACCAGAGCTGTCGAAACCATTAATTACCTTTATCCAAGTGGATTACGCAGCCAGGCCCAGGGAAAGACAGGGGAAGAGGTGGCTCGACTGTGTTGAGGAAGACCTACGGAGAATGGGAAAGAAAACATCCTGGCGGAAAGAGGTCAAAGACAGTTCGAGTTGGAAGCTGATGGTAGAGTAGAGGAGGCTCCAATGCAGATTGGTGGAGAAAGTAATACCACGTAATACCATCCCGGTCTGGGGTATGTAAGAGTATTAGTACGAGTTTGGGTAGGTATTTATGAAAGTTTTTTTCCCCAATACAAGAAAGGTCCCGCGGAATTAGTCTATTTACATACACAATTTGTATTGGATTTTAGCATCGCCAGTAGTAGTCAACATTCGCGATCACGCGTTCAATTTGTTTGATCGAATAAACTCACTCTAACCCCACAGGCACAAATCCAAACTTCAAGAGCTCTATTTTTGAATCTCTCGCCGCTTAGCAAATGAAATTCATCGATCATAGTCGATCAACGAGTAGTATTAAAAAACTTAACTAGTGCGCGAGTAGAGATATACCTACTAAAATAGTAGGTACTGAGCTGTTGGACCTTCTTCCTCCCGACAATCAGGGGGAACTAGCGACTTACGGCTAGTAGTACTAGTACCGCGAACGCGTACCGCGCGCGCGACGTACTACTGGCTATCACGCTCAACAGCGGGGAAGTCACCGACGGGGTGTACCCCTGGAGCAATTGCCCGGATAGAGGGGATCTCCCCTAATTCCGAATTCCCTCAACGCAAGAGCGTCCACGGCGCCGCGGAAGAGGAGGAAGGGTCTGTCTGTTAAAATAGCACCTAGATTATTGTTTCAATTTAACTTTAATGAGTCGCATTCGAGCGATTAAAAAATAGACCTCCAAGCGTGAATTTTATGTTAGAAAAACCTCAGGATCTCTAGCTTTACCAGTAAAGGCCACTAGTCCTAACTCCGTATTCTTATTCATGTGCGTGTAGACCAACCAGCCATTCTATTTATGTCGATAGTTGCAATAGTCCAATGCCAATCGCCGATAAATTTATAAATCTGCGAGTTCACAAATCCAAAAACGTCAAATAGTTTAGTTAAAAAAAAAAGAGTTTTTTCTTATAAGTTCTTTGCGCCAAACCATAGTCATATAAGTACCTAAGTAAAAATATTGAAAGTATGAAAATAACTAACTGACGATATTAACTAAACATAGGTCTGTTTGTCTGCTTATTTGTGTTTAATAAGTACTAACCTGTTTAGTTTCCAAATTTTCTTTGGTATGTTTATAATGTTGTTGCCCCCTAAGTACAGATATCTTAGCGATGATAACTCTAATATTTGTTCTGGAAAGAAATTCAATTGATTGCCACTCAAATTCAGCTCTCTCAATGTAGTTTTTGCTGAGAAGAAAGATTTAGGCAATGATTCATTTGTGAGTTGGTTGTGTTTGGCTATCAGAGATGTCAATGGACAGCTTCTGAGCACATCTGGTAGACTCACTAGCCTGTTATTGCTTACATCCAATATCTTTAAGTTGCAAAACCTGTTTATTGTTTCTGGCAGTGTTTTGATTCGATTGTTGTACAGTAGAATTATCTCGTAGTTTCCCGCACAATCCTTTTCATCGATAATGCCGCTCAATTCTAATGAAATGCTTGAAGAATCCAATAATCGACTGGATAAATCGAGGGTTTTTTGATCTCTGGCATCGCTGTCGCAGCTGTCCGAAGTGTAACACTCCATATTTGTGATAACGTGAAGCGTAGATGTGATATATTAATTGCAAATAGCACTACTGGTCGTTTCTTTATTACATTATTGTTAATGTACACAACTTTAAGCGAACTCTGCGCAGCAAAGCGGCGCACGCGCAACTGGGCTGACCGTCTGGTTTCTGAAATGAAACTTCTCGGCTCGTGAGTGCGACAAGCGACAACCGACCGACAACATCCATGGGAGATCGCCGCGCACGCACACAACGGCGCTTCTATGTGTACTACTCGTATGTGGAACTCTGGCGCAACTGATAAAGTATAAGTGAAGTAGACGCCTCAGTCAGACTATGATTATAGTCAACATATAAGCATAACACATAAGTACGTGCTATGTACGTGTATTTGTTTATACTATTTTAATCTTTTTAGTTACAATTTAGATGATTCGTAGAGCAAAGTAGGTAGCTACTTGATATACTTACACAAATCAAAATTGTAATTGATGAAGTGAAGTTATGTATCAATCAAATAAATATTCGGTAATGAATGTTAAATTGTGTTGTTCTCAATTTTTCTCTAATATTCCATCACCTGCAACGAGGATGTGATCTAGTGTCATTCACATTCTGGTCTCCCAATCTCAGAATTGCTTAGTCCACCATGCTGGGCAAGTACGGATTGGCAGACTTCACATGCCGTCGAGAACATTATGTAGAACTCTCAGGCATGCAGGTTTTTTTTTAACAGTATAGACGGACAAACAGACATACGGGCCACCGGTAAGTGGTCATCGTTGTCTATGGACACGTGCGACACCAGGGGTATCACAGGTGCGTTGCCTGCCTTGAAGGAAACGTTTCACACTCTTTTTGAAGCGCTCCTTAACTCTTTAATTGCACTTATTAACTACCTAACTTATATTTATCTTGAATGCGTGCCGCTTGAGTTTGAACGCGGACCGCCAGATTAAGAGGCGATTTAAATAGCCACTGTGCTGTCACCGCTGTACGCCGTCACTCTGCCCCCCATCTAGGAAGCTATATTTTATATGGTGCTATGTTAAATAGTAAAGGCCAAGACTATCTGGTACCTGAACTCGGAATCGGGTATCGGAAGGGGTTCCGAAAGGTTCCATCTTCGGCAGATTTTTATTTTTAGCCCACATAAATAACCTACTAACCTACCTTTTTGGTTTGAGACAAACTATTTTGAATTTAATCCGAAAAACAATATGTTTATTAAGTAAGTAAGTAAATAATAGATTTATTATAAAGGTTTATTAAACAAAGAAATTGGAGTTTCGCCTACGTTCTACCACTTCTTCTTCTTCTTAGAACTTTTTACGTGTTAACGTCTTCTATATTGATGAACAGCGCATACGAAAAAGTGTATTGTATCCCGTTCCGCTTCCGTTTCCGTTGAGTGTTTTTATTAAATTAATTTTTAATTTTATTAAATTAAATTTACACACGACAACATTGGCGTTTCCATGGCTCCAAACTAAGGAACTGTCAAAATAAATATACAAACTTGTCTGTTGTCTGCTAGCTTTGTGTTTTCGATTCTCCTTTTTTGTATTGTTTAAAATAATGATTATGACGTCATCACGTAAATCTATCGTCCCTAACCGACTTTACAGACAACCATTTTTTTTTTCAAATATACTTTTGCTGTATGTTCATAGCGACCTTTACGGCGTCACCTTTAGGGTGGTAAGCTAAAAAGCTCAAAACAAAAGGTAGAGGATTTTCTCCTTCATGTGTGTAGCTGCGATTGACCTTGGCTTAAGTCAACGCTGTGTTTGTAACGATAGAAGGGGATAGTATACAGGGTTATTGGCATAGATTTAGTACTCTATATTGTTATTGGTAATTCGACGTATTCCCGTTATGAGGTGATAGGGGTGACTATTTGTGCTATTAGGCTAAATTACAAAATGTCTATGTTATTATTACTAAGCTGTTACTGGTTCTAAATTTAATTTTATATTTATATTTTTTGTATTATTTACATTGGGCATTGTTTTTAATTACTTTTTTTGAAATTTTAAAGAACGACCATAAGTTTAGTTCGAATACAAATTTCCGCCTGCTTCCTTTGTGATCGGATTTTCTCAGTTTTTTTAAAATAAGTTCATAATTGTTATGCCTTGTTCGAAAGCTAAGAAAACGGTTATGTTTTTAAAATAATCTGCAAGCCAAGTTTGATATAATTTTTTTTTGTTTTTAAGGCATTTTAGTGGACAAAAATCTCAAAAAATATTGAAGTGATATCGTTATTCGTTTCGCATTTTTAAAGTTGGACCGATAGTTGTAGTTTTAATGTTGATAAATAACCATTGTTTAATCGTTTTTATAAATCAGAAGAAAAAAATAGATTTTAATTGATACTTTTTTTTTAAATAAATTTTTGATGTTGCATTTCTGACCTATTTTGAAAAAAGCTGAAAAGCTTGATAACTCGAAAATGGTTCACTTTTGCATAATGCATATGGGGGTTAAAATTATCACAAATAGTCACCCCTATCACCTCCTAACGGGAATACGTCGAATTACCAATAACCCTGTATAATAGTAATGGATCGACTAATCACCTTGTGAGTATATTTGTTCTGTGCTAATCACTCGGGCATACCCCATGTTAAGGGCCCCACACAAATCCCTGCTTGCAGGGCCTGCTTGCAAGGCCTGCCGCAGAGGATGTTACCACACAAAGCCCTGCAAATCGGCCCTGCGGGTTGCGTCCACAGACTAGGTAGAGATATTATGTTCTGTGGTAGAAATCTTGCGTCGTTTGTCACGCCAATATATTGAAAGAATTACAACCTGAGATATCCTTTAAAATTATTGCACAAGCAATACATAGTACAACAAAATGAAAACAAACTAAGACGGTGTACGAAGAAAACCAAACATTTATTGTTGAAAAGTAGAAACCACAGATTAGATATACATCATATTATTAAATACTATACTTATAAATCTGTGAAATCGGCCCGACCGTACCACACATTACCCTGCTTGCAGGGTTGGTGGGGAGATCGTACGTCGGGCTGGCAGGATGACCCTGCCGTCCTGCGGCAGGGTAAGCAATTAAAAAATCGGCCCTGCAAGCCCACACACGATACGATTGGCAGGGGCCCTGCAAGCAGGTTGTTTTTAATCAAGTTGCTACTTATATTAAAGTAGAAACTCGATTAGAATTAGATTTTCTTAGGATTAGCCGGTGTGTGCGCACCATTATATCCATACACATTATTTCCGTTTAGTGGATAAGTGACTAAAAGATGAACATCATAATACACTACATAGTAGGTGCCTATACACTTACAAATTAATTATTTTTAAAGACAATCAATTAATGAAATATTTTACTATGATACATAAAACTTATATGCATGAAATGGAACTTAGCTCGCTACGTCACTGATCGAAGGCCCGAACGAGATCCGAATGAATGCCGAAATTAGCCGAATGAATGAGTGACCAAGTCTCTGAAGTGAAGTCTGAAGAAACTAAAAATTTGTCGTTCACTTTATTGATGTAAATTTTAAAAATCTAACAAAATGGTACTATAAAACCTTGCTAGAGTAATTTATTTTAATTTTAATGCTATCATTGTGATATTGGTTCAATAATTGCATCCCTAACTTTGTATTTTATCCGCAAAGTGAGAGAGTTCAGTGTGAGTGCAAGGGTGGTAACGAGAAATGTGAAGTAGTATCTATGAAGTTCAGGATTCGGCCGTTTATTTTATACATATAATAATGAGCGGACGCCCAAGGACCACGTCATTCGCCGAGGGCAGCAAATCCGTTCGAAAGACATTCGACAACCAACCACCGAAACCCCTAGGAGGCGTAAAAATTAGCAGTGAGTACCACCTAACCATTCTTTTGTCGGCCATCGTGATTTCTTACACTGTGACGTATCTTCGTACTGACACAATAGTGTGACTGATATTTCGCAAATCCGCTAAATTATCTTCAAATGTATATAATTTTGTGAATCAAATCGATATCGAAAGGGATAACTTTATCAGTATGATATAAAAATGGCCACGGCTAAGTTTTGGGTTTGCCACATATGCCTTGGCTTGGCGTGTGACAGATATCACGTCAAAAACATTAATTCAATGAAAATGCGTTGTGTTTTACGTGTGTCGTTAATTTCGAAATTAATAAGCAATATTATCTAAGTATCGTTAAGACCTGTTTCTTTTGATTTACCAAAAATTGTTATAATGTTAGAAGTATCCTTTGAGGTTACACTTTAATGACGTAATTTAACGATAGATCTAACAAAAATGGCATAAAATATCTTAAGGAATACTTTTATTAAATCACAAAATAAAAAAAATATCAAAATAAAATTTCTGTTAAGTACTTAAGACTAGTAAGCAGTGCTTTGTGAAATTTAATACTGATGCGTTAATACTCCTGTTTGCCAGTGTTAGGAATAGGAACCTTTTACTTGTGGTGGTGCTCAAAATGGTGAAAAAAGTAATATGTGTAAAATTAATGGGTTACGGAAATTCTGTTATTTTTTAATTTGAGTTTAACTATGCATTAAATTAGTTAATTTTAAATTAAATAGACTTTTTGACGTGATAAGGTCTTATAAATTGACGAACAGCGCATATGAAAAAGTATCCCGTTCTGCTTCCGTTTCCGTTGAGTGTTTTTATTAAATTAATTTTTAATTTTATTAAATTAATTTTACACACGATAACATTTGGCGTTTCCATGGCTCCGAAATAGGGAACTGTCAAAAAAATATATAGACTTGTCTGTTCTCTGTTATCTTTGTATTTTCAATTCTCCTTTTGTGTATTGTATAAAATAATGATTATGACATTATCACGTAAATCTATTGTCCGTAAACTGACTTTACAGACAACCATTTTTTAGGTAACACCCTTACAATCCTTAAATTAGAACACTATTTTGCTGGAATTTAAAAGAAGTAATGTAGTTTTTAATTTAATGCTTTCCTAATATTGATTTGGAGGCAAACTTTGTCAATTTTAGTATTGCAGGCCTCCCATGTTTTTAATATCACTGCAAAATGTAAATGGGAAAATTACAAGGCAATTATGAAAATCAGCAAATGCAAAATAATGAGATTAGGTCAAATTTTGTATAGAGTAGTTTGATTGTAGAGAATAGTAGTATTTAGGAGCATACATGGAGCCAGATAGGTTTTTATATGAAATCTATTTAGTTCTATATAGAATTTACCTGGGGCAGTACCACCACACTCCACAGTACCTAGTACTTATCATTTCTACTGTGTTGCAATCTCTTTTAAGGCAATTGTGGTCTAATTAGAAAGGTTTGGTTTCCAGTTATATTTCTTTAGAGGTGACCATTAGAGGTTCAAAGTCTGTCACATTTATTTTATTTATTTTATTCAACTTTATTGACACCTTTAAAGAGATATACAATGGGTGGACTTACTTTACTTATTTATCATGTGTGGCAGCAGATCGATGGTGCAACAAGATCATATAATTAGATAAGATAGCTATCTTAAATCCATAAAAATAAAGAATACCAATAGTTAGCTCAAAATAATGTCCTCTGATATTATGTTTGTAATATCCAGAAAACTGCAGTATGTGTTAAAAAAAATTATGAGATTGTTTTTATTGAATGAACTTAGAATGAATGCATTTGAAATATCAATTATATGATGGGTATCCCAGAAGTATATGTCAGTCTGCCATGCCTAGGGGACCTGAACAGTACCACACAGAGGGAAGGTTTGAAAATGCACATAGACAAGACTAAGAATGTACAGGTCAAACCATAATACAGTTTTTTTTTATGCTCTTAAAGTTGTTGACAAGTATGTTTTCTTAGAACAGTGTTGGTGGTCCAGTGATGCCTTATGAATCTGAAATGTGGTCTTTTACTGTTAGTCTCA
Source organism: Carterocephalus palaemon (assembly GCA_944567765.1). Taxonomy (NCBI): domain Eukaryota; kingdom Metazoa; phylum Arthropoda; class Insecta; order Lepidoptera; family Hesperiidae; genus Carterocephalus; species Carterocephalus palaemon. The sequence continues at coordinate 6,976,016 of OX155651.1, read as the reverse complement.
TTGAAAAGCTCAAAGTCGCTCAGCAATGGCAAGAGATATGTTCGATATTTGGTTACAATACAGAATTCGTCATGATGGAATCTGTGGACGACCAAAGATTCATTCCTCACAAGTTCCTTGAGTGGAGACTAAAATGATACCACCAGTTGACATGACAGCATAAACTGAATTTATTATATTATACCCTCACAAACATTCACATTTCAAACCGGGAAACAAAGCATATTTTCAAACTAGGTGGATTGATGATCTGAGGAACTCAGCGGGTAACTGCAGAATTCAAAAGGCATAGGCCCGGAAGGAGGGCCATCGATTGAGGGAGGTCTATGCCCAGCAGAGAAATAAGAAAGGCTGATGGATGATTCGATGAAATTATATGCATTTCATGCACTCATCTATCTATCATGTTAGGTATGTCAATATTGTCAATGTAACTTATATCATGGAATTGTTTACATATCATATTTATCAAAAAAAAATTACAGTTGATCAAAATACAATGCTTAAACTTGTATTAATTAATGTAATGCTAAACATGTAACTATTCGAATAATTTATAACATTTACTCATGTGTATTTTCATGAATAAAATCTAACCGGAAAGGAAAGTATTTTGCTAAATTTTACAATGATAATAGGTATTGGTGTGTATATGTATATAATGAGAATGAAGAAGATAACTGTTCTCAGGAAAAATAAATGAAATTGAATATGACTTATTTTTTTAATATCAATATTAATATAGATGATGGACATTCTCACATTTGGCTATCTGAACTCCAACTAGGTGCAAGCCTGTACTATGGGTACCAGAGACTGATATAAATACATGACATTTTTATGAGTATTTTCATGAATAAAATCTAACTTGAAAGTAATTGAATATTACTTACTTATTTTTTTAATATTATTTCCCAAATAAAATAAATCATTATCGCAACAGCTTTAACTTAAGGAATGATAGGTTAATGTCATCCCTTAAGATATGAGGTCTATTTCTCTTCTAAAGGTGCTCCTTCTATGGGAGCTTTCACCTATAATGTAACTTAGATTCGACTTTGAGCATTACATTACAGTTGTTGTTGTTGATGAGTATATTTGGGATTAGATTTAAGTAGTCCAAATGGGTTACTTTAACTTCGAGAACTTTTAGATCCATATGTGATTTGGGACCTGTATAGTTGTAAGCCTTTTTAGAATATTTTACATACATACTACCATTGCCATGTGTCTATGAGCTTATAAATATATCGGATTAAGTAGATGTAGACACCAAAATAAGTTATTCCCTAACAAAAATAAAGGCTGAAGATATTTAAAACGTATGCATAATGTATGACTGTATGAAGTTATTATATATTGCCACTATATGCCATTACATACGTTGTGTATATGAACATACACACAAACATTTTAGATTAAAAGTAGTAGATTATTTCAGTGTTAGTATTCAATGTGCGAAAATATTTTTGATCTTTTATATTTATGTGTCTTTATATGACCTACTCAGTAGTAGCCGTCGTTTAAATGCCATTCATTAATAATTTTCCCTTGTTAGTTTGGACTGCCATTTAAAAAATTCACGCGGGGTCTTCGTGGTTAACACGAACTTCGGTACCTGACGACGTACATCACAGTAAAATTGTTTATTCACCTGAAAAGCTTGCTGTTATCCATGTGAATGAATAAATATAGAGTTTTCACGTTTTCACACCTCGATAGAACCAGTTAGAACATTGGAGAGTAATAACAGAAGCCTCATGTTTAAAGAAAAGTCCTGAGATAGTACTTCAAATATAGACTCAAGGGTTCATTATGATACTATCAAAGGATTATTGTGATTGTCGAATGTAATTTACATATTAACTTAATTGATCAGACTCACGAAAAATAGCATAGTTAATTTATTTGCTAGATGCCTCTGACTGTCAACTAGGATCATTAAAAAAAAGAAGTTTCATTTTTCAACTTGTTTCTATCTTTTCAGATCATTTTCATCTTTACAGTCTTTCGTTTTAATTTGTAATAGATTTAAGTAATTATTAACTATATTTAGCTTCACCATCACCCGAAGTACGTGTCACTCACGGACGCATTGGTTTTCAACCAGCGTCGCGGCTCCGTGCGTTCGTTTTTCGCCTTAGGTAGCATCTTTTTTTTGTGTTTTAAGTTTCGGTTTTTTGCATGCATTTAGATGAAATGAATGTTTTTCTATTTCTATTAAAAGCTCTTTATTTTGATACCCTACGATAGGTATTGAGAATAAAAAAATTTGAAGCCAATAAGCTGTTTAGGCTACAGAGCGTGCCAATGAAATATACATATATACATACATAAATACATACTACATTTACACATAACCCGCCTTAGGCTGGCAGTCGGGTAAAATATAGAAATTCGAGAATGCTCTGTTATTGTAGTCCTACAGCGGGATTAAAAACGTACACCAGCTGTCGATCATGGTTTTAAGAAACATTTAAGCCTACTTTTCCCTAAAATTGAAAACCCTAGAAGGAAACAATACTTGTCTTTACCAGCGAACACTTCAATGAATCTAGCGAGCAAAGGTACTTTATAGACGGCTTTAACTATTTATATAACATCCGCTGTAAATTAAAGGAAATGTAAAAAAGGACCAAGATTTCTGTAATGAAATTACAAATTTAAGTGAGCAGTGAGCTGCTAATGAGAAGCAGTCATAAAGAATTTTCTATTTTAATGTAATTCGTAACAATGAAATCCATATGGTTTCAGGATTTCAGGCACAGATCGAAAAAGTTAAATATTTTGCACCTATTTTCGCATCGCATTTCGGTAGCAAATTACAATTCAATGACATGACATTGATGCATATAAAAGGGTAAAAAGCGACCCGTTATTTTTTTATATCAATTTAAAAAAATATTTTTGCATTTTGACTATTTCTTGTCTCAATTTAAGTGGTTCCTTAACTTTTAAATGACTATCTGGCCGAGTGGTGACCTACTTTTCCCTTCGAAAAGAGTTAAAATCGGGACAACCATTTCTGACAAAGATGTTATAAGTGAAATCATAAGCGCGAATGCTGCTGGTATTAGACTGTAAGCGTTTTAAGTAAAGAACTTACTTATTTCTAGACTGGTCGTCGCACTAGATTTCTCAGTACTCGAGTGGTTTCCTTGCCCTTCGATAACAGTTACCTCAGCAGGCCTCAGCTGGCCAATTAATGACGCGTAATGCAATCAAAATGTCACGAGCAGACAACATGGCTTTTGCCCATGCAAGTGACCCATAAACGAGCAATCAGTGACGTCTGTGTTTCTAGTGGTTGGTGCCCGTTGTCTGTGTTATCTTATCGGACGCGCTATCACCGAGCATAGGCGATCTAGGTCTCTGACGCTTGCGAGCGCACCATCCCGCCACTCGCAACATAACCGTGCCAACGTACTCTCGGTTTTCAAATCGCCTTTCGCTCGCCGCGCTGCCCCATTCACAATCGGCTCGGTCGCCACACTCGGTGCATGTTGCTAAATTGCCAATTAGTTCGTTAACCCACTTCCGCGATTCTATGCGCTTGTATCCGGTGTTCCGAGAAGAACGGACATTATGTGCCCATCTCGATTATTGCATACTTGTTCGTGTCAAATTCCGTCACTGATATGACGTTGCGCAAGCTAAACGTTAATGCACCTGTGTAAGTTATTTGTGTGGCCAAATGACCATGGTCACGTGTTCAGTGAAGTGTCTTTTCAGTTTTTTTATGTGCATGAGTCGACAGAATCGCGGAAATGATGTTGCGCCGTCGAGGGACTTATACTGTCAATGCTGATTCCGACATTCGCAACACCTTGACCAAGTCCGAAGATAGAGCCCTGTTTGTTGTGAAGGAAACTGGTAGGAAAATATTGCAATATTGTTTACTGCGAGACCAAGTTTTGACGGTACATATATCTACTAAAAAAAATACTGTTATTTTTTAAATACATATTGGCTTTGAAATACATCACACGTCGGAAAATCGTTCGAAATACTTGATTATATTTCATCAAACTGAATTTTCTATAACTAGATTACCTAGATATTATTGTGATTACCTCCAATTAAGATAATTGAAATAATTGTTTACCTATCTTATTATAAATGTATGAAAAGTGAATTAAGTTAGACTGGCTTGTGTTTAGATTTAAAGTTACCCGCAATCTTCTGTCGGTCAAAGTTATACCTACCTACCTAATTCTTACCATTGTATAATATGACGAATTGTCACAATTTGATGAGCCTACTACAAATGTTTTTAATAATTCCTAATAGTACTACATATATAATATACTGTATTAATAGATTTACGTGTTAGGAACATAAACAGCTACTCGAGACGATAAACTATCAGCTTCGAAATTTTATAACTTCAATACTAAATTACACTTGACGTGCGATAAGATACAAAATGCTGCATTGTAAACTTAACATGATACAGTTTCTGCTAATATTTATTTTATATGAAATGATATAATGTTTCTATATATGTATACAGTAATAATATATTTGTCATATTATCTACAATTAGTTACACACTTATTTCATAGATTATTGTTATATATTTAGTCTCCGGTCCCAATTAAACATTCTTTGTATGTCTTTATATGCAAAATTGTACCCCGACTTACGCGAATTCGACTTACGCGGATAGCACTCGGTCCCAGCTATCGCGTAAGTTCGGGGTATTACTGTATTACACATTTAAGCCAGTTATACTGATACCTAAAAATATAGCACCAATAAGTAATTTTTTAGTTTCTTCTATCCAAGTACCAACCAAAATTCTTTCATGTTACCTATTAAATATTAGATAATAGGAAAAAAATCAAGTACATTTTCATTGACTTTCCGGAACTTAAATTATCGTACTTTATTTACGTCAGTCACAAAAAAAATCGGCACTAGTCAGAGGTGTGTCTTTTTGGATAAACGCCCAAGGTATGTTTAACGGATAGGCCAACTAGTTAGTAGTCTTGCTATAAATAGGCATTTCTCCCAGGGTCAAGTTTGCTAGAAGTGTTGGGAGCACCTAATTATAATTTTTGTTAACTGTCATTCGTAGGTACTGAACTGTGTAGGTAGGTGGGCTAATTTTACTGATATTGTTGTAGTTTTAGTTCAAATTATATTTTTTAGCCCCTCATAATATTGTTTTCATGTAGATACGAGTATAATAATATACTCAAATTTATCATGAAATAAATCTTTTAAATATGCCCAGGAAATAGGAGTTATTTTTATTGTTATTCAGACGAGCATAAAAGATTATATCACCATAAAAAAGAGAAGCAACCTTCAACATAGCAAAAAGTTAAACCTTCATTCATCATAATTGAACAAGGTTGTCTATAGACTAGAATTCAGATTTCACTCTAGCTACAGGTGTTCCAAAAGATTATGCATAAGTAAGAAATAATTAGTCGCCAAGATTCCTTCATTAATTTTTTAATGAAAAATAAAGAATACCAGATAAGTAGGTAGTGATAGGATAAAAAAATAAAATATCAACAATCTGTTAAAATTTACATTTCGTTTGAGAACGCCAGCACGGCAGGTCTCCAAGAAAAGCAGGCTTTCTCGTCCACGCACATACACTACACATTACGGCTTCTTCGGAAACAGACTTGTTCGGGAGACGCTATTCTTTTAGACAGGACGTTCATCTTTCTCAAACAACTCTACTCATGATGACATACAGAGTACGTTAGCTTGAAGATGTGTCTGAGCAGTATGTAACTGTAATTTTTCAGAAGGGTTTTATCGCCCTTCTTGAAGAATAGCACAGAACCACCACGCTCTTGCTCCATGCCTCCGGACTTTATTCCGCTACTGATGACAGAACCGAAGAACTTTTCGTGTGCCACTAGGCACTAGACAGGTTTCCAGACAGCTCTTAGCAGCACTGTTCTGATTCCGTCATTTCACGGTGCCTGCTTGTTATTAAGCTGTTTGAGTGCGTGCCTCACTAATCTCATACTTGCTTACATCCGGGATATCTTCTGTATGGGGTCTGAATTGATTTCTCGGTTATAATATTCATCAGCCTTATAAGGTTCACTGCTGGACATTGGTATCGGGTTACACTTCTTTAGAGACTCTCTCAGCAAACTGGACTAACCATCCCAGTCCTGCTTGAGTCTTGTTCAGTCATTCACAGTTGTCATGGGCGGCAGTGGATGGGCAGTGCCGCAAGTTCTCGTTTGCTATCTTAAATCCATAAAAAAATTAAAAAATCAGGCCCCCCTCAATCGACGCCATTCCTCGCAATCCTGTGCCCTCTGAGTCCACCGTTTTTCCATTTTAAAAGTATGTGTCTGAAATAACTTATAATTTTTAGGCGCCCTATATTTCTTTTAAGCTTCATCTATCCATCTATTCATCCAATAGCCTTTCGAAGTCCCCTGCTGGACATGGCCTCTCTCAATCAAGCAACGCTTGGTTAATGCGAGTCGGCGGCCGCAGTAGGTTTTAGTACAGTATTGAGAGACGCTGCTTCCCATCTCTTGTACGTTGTCGCTCCAAGCACCACCCGAGAGGACGTGTAGGGTTACCTTGTTTATTACTTACGGACGTGAGCGACTACCCTAGGCTTAACACTAACGAATATCTACTGAGACAAAAAAAACCCTGTTATGCGTGCGAGGCCGAACTCTAAAATTTAAAGTTAATTCCCACTTCCCTGTGATTGTAATAATATTATGTTCAGATGACATAGAATAATAAAAATATTGTATTGATGCGCACTAAATAATATCACGTTTATGAATCATTATGTCGTATAGTTCTTTAACCACCTAAAGCACGCAATAAGCACAAAAAATGCAAACACGAAAGATAAATGTTTATAAGCGTCTAGGTGTCTGCCTATGTCAATTAATATACCTGCAGAAAATTGCAATCAACTTTTTATATTTATAAAGGTCTAATTACTCTGAAAATTAATTTACTTGGTTCTTGAACTCAAATCTCAAGAAATCGTATTGATACAATTAAATAATTTAAAAATATATAATCTATAATATTTTTAATATTAAATAAATACTCACTGAAAGATCAATGACAAAAATGCGCTCAAACATGTTATTAAGTAAACTATATATTTCCTTAGGGAGTTTAATTTTAATTCTTTCAAGTGCAAAATGCTTCCCTCGATTTCCATAAACTGCAGAAAAACAAGTTCGGTAGAATTTTGATTTTTTGAAAATATTATGCCCATCGAGTAACGAAGGTTTTGACTCAGATATGATTGCAAACTTCGGATGTTCGCATGTTCGCAGCTGACTAATGAGTGCGGCGCGGGCGTAGCAACGAAGCGCATTTTCTGACGTGTGTGAGTGCGTCATTTAGAAGTGGTGCGACCGGTTCCACTATTATACGCGTTTAGTGTGTAGCGACAGCATTGCCTTGGTTGGATTCAAAAGCTGACAACACGCGCGACAATGCGTAGATGTAAGGGAACTGCAAACCCAGGTGTCGCCTTCCAAGAACAATAGAGATGTGCAGCGGATTGTGACCAGGATATGTGTTCTCTTGCCACGTCTGTTATAAAAAATCTGCGACACACTTATGCTATTGTATTAGAAATATAATTAACGATGTTAACTGTACTCGCTTCTGGCAATATAAATATCACTGATTGAAGTTTTTGTCCGACGATGTAATCTATAAGTACGCAGATTTGCCAGTGCTAATGAACTTCTAAAATTGATCTCAATCAAATTTATCATTTTTTTGTTTATCGGTTGCTAGGAATTGATAGGAGAATGGACGTTTAGGCACAGAATACTTAATAGTGGCTTAGGCCAAAAACGTCATAAGTGCTTTCGTATGCCGCGCCGCCCGAATAAATCAATCGGGACCTGTGGCGAAAGCGTAGCGAATAGAGTTTGACAGGTGCTCGCAGTCTCGCGGCTTCTCGCGTGCAAAGAGCCCAACTAACTACGCCAAAACTTGTAATCCAATTATTTGAGCCTTCAGCAGTTTAAGCTGAATAGAGTTTTAATGATTAGGCTACACATTAAAATGTATGGACACGTGTGCGCAATGCCCGACTACTTGTTACAAAATAATATATTTCATTACGAGTGCGGAAAGCCTGTCATTGCCGAGGCGCAGCCGAAGGTGAGGGTTGACAGTCGGAACAAGTTGCAATGACGGTTCCGCACGTGTACTGAACAATTATTTTTAATACAGTTGCGAAAAAATGAAGCAATTTAATAAAGTAATAAAAACACAATAAACTAAACATTTTTGGAAAATGGCGCCAACCAAGAATATAAGCAGAGATTTTTTTTTTGTTTTCTTCACCCATACTGGGTAGGCAAACGGAACTATGCCCATACCGGCCAAGTCTTCAGTAGAATTTTTTTATTGATATGAAATGAAAATGAAATTTAATGAGATGAAATGAAATGAAACATTACCTAACTCAATCAAATGAATCAAATCATTAAATCTGATATTGAAACAAATTATGTAGTAGCTTCTTTTTAGAAATATTTCCATGAATCATAAAAACTTATATGAATTTTTTGTAGTAAAAACTTCGTGGTTGGTTTTTTCTTTTTAATAGACATTATTTTGGCAGTTGGGAAAGAGAACGCACGAGTTCGGATAAGCTAAAAAAAAAGCACATCCGCTGCTGTCAAAATAATGTATATTAAAAAGAAAAAACCAACCACGAAGTTTTTACTAAAAAAAAATTCATAGAAGTTTTTATGATTCATACAAATATTTCTAAAAAGAAGCTACTAATTTGTTTCAATATCAGATTTAATGATTTGATTCAATGAGTTAGGTTAGGTTTCATTTCATTTCATCTCATTAAATTTCATGTCAATAAAAAAATTCTACTGAAGACTTGGCTGTATGGGCATAGTTCCCTTTGCCTACCCAGAATGGGTGAAGAAAACAAAAAAATCTCTGCAATACTCTGTATTCTTTTACGGTTGGCGCCATTTTCCAAAAATGTTCTTTGCGAGTTTAGTTTGTGTTTTTATTATTTTATTAAATTGCTTCATTTTTTCGCAACTGTATTAAAAATAGTTGTTCAGTACACGTGCGGAACCACAGAACAGATAAAGGAGGTTAGAAAGGCCATCGAGTCAGTTTTGAAACAAAACCACTGTCGCCAGTTACCCACACTTAGATACACGTTATTATTACCTTTACATAAAATATTCATCAGCCATTGGTCAAATTGCACGAGAATCGCAACTTTTAAAAACTAACCTTAGCATTAAATCAATAAGGATACTTTTTGCTCGCGTCAAGCTGTAGAATTGTGCAAGTTTTGACCTTGTCGACACTTAATGTTGCCAGTAAGTGTTTTGCACAAATTTCGTGCAATAATAAGATTTTAGAGGTTCTTCATAGGATTCATAATGAAACTCGTGATCTGTCCGATTGTCGAATGAATAATTTATTTGTAAAATCACCTATTTATATTTACATTTTCTTTCATACGTACTACACTATTTAAAACACTATTTTGACGACCGCGTATATGTTTCATATTAACAACGTAGGTAACTGGTAACTGGTTCGAAGGTATGAGGTATCCGTGTGAGGTATTCTTGAGGTATTCGGAGGTATTCGGAGGTAAGGTAACTGGTAGGTACTGAACCACTACAAGATTAGTAAAATAGAGTATATTTTATTTTACTGTATTATTTATTTATTTATTTAACCTTTATTGAGCCAAAAGATGCCTAACGGCGGTGAAATTAATAAATAAAAGTTAAGAAACAAAATTTACTGCTTATTTGAGAAAATTGATCGTGCAATTTTATATGTTATTTACTGGTAACCCAACTAGAGATGTAAACATATTTATCGATAAATATATTTTGAAACTTGTTTAGAGTTATGTAGGTACCTATAATGCTACATCCGCATAAATGACTCTTTTAAAACTAACACTGTAACAAACACATAAAAGTGCTAATGCAGCGACTAATCGCCATCAAGCGGCGAGTATAGTCACTATATTGGAATGACTGGTACCCTACAAGAGATGGCGCTGTACGGATTCCTGAATCACGCTAACGACTGTTTCTCCTAGTTACATAAGTAGATTGAGTAAATATTGTTTGGTATCGATCGAAAGTGGAAAATCAGAAAGATCATCGTTGGTACATAGGTATACACAAGAGGTATTCGGATTACCGGGCCGATTGTGGATCCTACGCTATCAACTGATCATTCGCACCGATTTGATCCCGGATCTTCCGATCAAATACGGATCCCACGGTATTAGATAGGGCTATTTGGCAACTGATTAGTATATTGTCATCAATAAACCATACTCCCGGCGATTGTACGTGTTTTGATAACGTCTCACCACTACCTCCTCCGACCCGCGCGTTACACTGTCGCCCAACGTAAGGCCTCAAAACTGAACCCGGGACCGTGGGAAGAGGAGGTATCGTCTGAAGCTGAAGTTTAAATGAAGCCTGAACCATCTACGTCGGCTGAAACCTCAACACCCACAAAAGGTGGACGACGGCCATCGAGACCAAAACTAGTGGTGTCAAAAGGTGCTCCCAAAACCCGGAAGCCTCGACAAACCAAAGCCATGGCAGCTTCTTTCACCGAAGACCAATTCGAGCGAATGTTAGCTGCAATAACGCCCAAAACTGGATCACTCACCACCTGTACCATTACGTATGACGGATGCAAAAATTCCGATGTCCTCGAAGCATTTTTGGCCGCCATCAACGTGTTCAAGAGCTCGGAGCGTATCAACGACGAGGATGCATTAGCCGGTTTACCTCTTGTCCTTAAGGATGAAGCAGGCATATGGTGGCAAGGAATGAAGGGCAAAGTACGCACCTGGGACGAGTTCCAGTCACGCATTAGAAAATCGTTTGCTCCGAAGAGACCCGCGTATATGATATACCAGGACATTATGTCTTCAGCCCAAAAAACAGGGGTTACAACCGAGTCATTTATAGCTCAGAAGCGGATGCTCTTTTCTCTATTGCCAAGCCCAGAACTGTTGGAGTCCCAGCAGCTCGACATGCTTTTTGGCCTTCTCAGCCTGGATATTCGAGAAAGAGTGTCCCGAAACTCATTTAGTACCTACGATGAGCTACTTGAAGCCGCTGAAGGGGCAGAACAGATTCTGCGGAGTAAACCAAACCCATCGACGTCGACTCCAAACCCATCTGTACATGCTGGACCATCTTCGCAAAAACCTACGAAGATTAGGTGCAAGTATTGCCGTTTGACGAATCACACCATAGAAAACTGCACAAAGAAGGCAAACGCGGACGCAAAACGCTTAGGGAATGCATTTCCGCCTACAACTACTCGCACACCATCGGAAGCGGCGACGCCTCAGCCACCACCACCAGCTACTGGTAGACAGTTTTCATGCTACGGCTGCGGCGCTCCTGGCGTGGTGCGTAGTAACTGTACCACGTGCCATAAAACTAAATCTGACGGAGTACCGAAAGAGATAGGATTTTGCACCCTCGGAATCAAGGCTGATGCCAGAGCCAGACCCGTCGTGTTCGTAACCATTGAAGGAAAAACCGGAGCAGCCTTCATCGATACCGGAGCCAAATCTAACGTAGCTTCCTACGAGCTATATTTACATCTGCGTAAGGCTGGATCTACCTTCGAACAAGAGCGCGTCATAGTGACTCTAGCAGATGGTATACGGCGAAATCAGCAGGTTCTTTCTACCGTGGCTAACGTCACCATTTGCGGTCGAACCATCAGCACCACGTTCATCGTTCTGCCGGACTCCCGGGAGAACCGAACACTTCTCGGCGTTGGATTCCTCCAGGATGCCCTAATGGTGTTGGATCTGCCCCAATTCACGTGGCACTTCACTGGTGACGAAAACAACCCACAAGAGCTGTATAGTGAAGACTTCGTGGCATTCAAGAGCGTGGTCACCATCGCAAACATTGGAGATGCCGGCGCGGCTACACTACCGGAAGCCAGTCAAACTGCTGCTGCTGCCCAAGCCACTAAGGATCGATCTTATGGCCCACTAATCCCCATAGCCTTGTCGCCAGCCAAGCGGAAAAGAGTCCCGTTCGACGGCGACTTATCCTATATGGATTATATGTTCGAAGATGCTTGCAAAGCTATCGAAGATTATCCAGTTGAGTTATCCCCGGAATCTGATAGATTATATGCACGAACGGATATTGCGAGCATCAATATAGCGACTGTACATAAATAGACCAAACTGATGTTATGTCTCCTTCGCCGGGACGTCTTCTGGGACATAGGGGGAGACTGTAACAAACACATAAAAGTGCTAATGCAGCGACTAATCGCCATCAAGCGGCGAGTATAGTCACTATATTGAAATGACTGGTACCCTACAAGAGATGGCGCTGTACGGATTCCTGAATCACGCTAACGACTGTTTCTCCTAGTTACATAAGTAGATTGAGTAAATATTGTTTGGTATCGATCGAAAGTGGAAAATCAGAAAGATCATCGTTGGTACATAGGTATACACAAGAGGTATTCGGATTACCGGGCCGATTGTGGATCCTACGCTATCAACTGATCATTCGCACCGATTTGATCCCGGATCTTCCGATCAAATACGGATCCCACGGTATTAGATAGGGCTATTTGGCAACTGATTAGTATATTGTCATCAATAAACCATACTCCCGGCGATTGTACGTGTTTTGATAACGTCTCACCAACCACCTCCTCCGACCCGCGCGTTACAACACTGAAAACATATGCAACTTGAGTTTTGCTTCCTTTAGGTGTTGCGCCTGTTCCATACATCTTATTAACATGCATTTTTTTTATTAACTTCACATGAAAAATTACATTATAATTATTTATTTTATTATAAAGTTTCAGAGTGAGTGTACGTACTTAAATAAATACACAGGTACAGTTTTAATATATACAGTTGCGCGACGAATGTACTTGTGCAGAGCAAAGATGGGGACTCTTTTGTATTCGATTTTTTTACAATAAATTAATGCAATCTTATATTTAAATTATTTTTCTTTAATAGCTTTGGTAAAGTCTGTAATATGCTTCTCAGTAGAATATAATACAATCTGATGATAAGTAATGTTGCTAAATAATTGAGTTCCGACAAAGTTGCGCAAAATCGAGTACAGTTGTTCCAAAGTGGTACATTGTTTTTTAGGGATCCAAATTTTCTACCCGTTACATTTATCCAATGCTGGTTATTAGGATCCTTTGGAAACCTAAAATAAATACATAATATAAATTAGTACTAAATTACTTATTTAGTACTACACCTACTCCTTGAAATTAAGTACCTATTTACACCTGAAACTACTTTAATTACGTACTCAAGATCAAGACTTATCGAAAAATTTATCTTATACTTTCACAACACTATCTCGCTGCGAACGAACTCGACAGAACATCGTGACGTCATCGCATTCTGTAGGACAGAATACATTGCACACGAACTATGTGTTCACGTGGATTACTTGCGTACTTTACCGGCAATGTATATTTTTCGTGCAGCTCTTCGCACCACCGCAGTCCGAAAGCGACTAAAAGTATGCACGCGTGATTTCAGTGGAAGTATGATTGTTTAATCATACTTGTTGGCGCGCCTGTCACGCCCACATTTCCATTCTATCCTCCTTTATCTGTTCTGTGTGCGGAACCGTCATTGCAACTTGTTCCGACTGTCAAGCCTCGCCTTCGGCTCGGGTAGACATTTGTCGGAACTCTTTGCAATGACAGGCTTTCCGCACTTGTAATGAAATATACTATTTTATTGTTGTTTAATTTAGCAATAAATTCCCTGCAAATAAGGTTACCGGCAGTTTTTTTTTAAATATTAGATGGTGGTGTTCCCAGCTCCCCATTCCTTGATTACATCCAAACATTTCGGGGCGTTTCTATATTTATAGGGATCGGCCTATGTATATGTGTGGATGTGAGACTATATGTGATTTGAGTTAGTCTGTTGACTTAATCCAGTTACGGCAATAACTATAGATATGTATTATAAATGACGATTGTAGCGTACAACCTCCACGTTTCACCAAATTTTCAAGCAGGTACCTACGCCAATAAATCTTTAAAAATCTCTTTGATGTCATGAAAATCTTTGAAAAACATTGGTGACATACAAAGTGAATAAGCCCATACATTAATTAGCATAAAATTACGCTAATGTTTATTTTTCACCTATGAGTAAACAGTAGCTTGGTTGTTATTTGTTATTGGAATCCTATGTTCCTTGTTCGTACTTGTTAATAAAATGAGTGCATAGAGTGAGATGCATATCACATTCTTTGGAACTTCAAATTAATAGTGTTGTCAACTTCCGGCTCTTTAATTTGCGATGAAAAATAGCAAAAAAATTAAATTGGTACTAGTAAAAATAAAATGTAAAATAATGTAGTAGGCAGCGACAAGCGTACCCAGTTGTCATGGGCGGCAGCGGATGTGTTGCAAGCTTGATTGCTATCTAATATCCATATTTTTTAATATTTTTATCGATATAAAATATTTTACGTTGGTTTGTTGTAGCCAAAAAGCAGCGAAAAAGCACGAGCCAATAAAGTATGGGACAAGTAAATCTAGATCTGAACACGTCGGTTTTATTAATTATACCAGTTTGATACCGGTAAATTGTTTACAGTGCTTTTTAGCAAGTTAAATTTAAAGATGTAAATACTGATGACGTCGCATGACTAAAAATTATCGTCGGTAGTATAAAGAGTTAAACACGCGCGCATACGATTTGACACTGATCAAATCGCGGATGATAAAATTGAAAATAAACACAATACATATGTCAATAAACTCCACGGTAGAAAGGTTTCAAGTAGAAATTCATATATGAGAATTTTTGCTATACATAAAGTAAACATTTCAGCTTTAACAGTATACATATTTGCATCGAAATCATGCAACAATGGTCCAGCATACTTTTCTTATTACTATGTCTGTGGGGGAGAACCGTGCCCAGCAGTGGGACGTCTATGGGTCGCAGCGAAAAAGTCGAAACAAAGAACAAAACTGGCCTAAAAATGTATAAAGGAATTGACATCGTTATAATTGATATAGCCAAGATAAAATAAAATTACAATTTTTTAAGAATTCGACCGCTTTTACTTTTAAAGTTTAATTCTTTCATATTTTATTCATATTCTTAGATAAAATACTTTTGATTATTTGCATCAGGTATAGCATAGATTATTTTAAATCAACAATGATAAAGCCTATGCGCTTCCTTGTATCCTTAAATTATAAATAACGTGAACCGTGAAGGCGTTGCTGCTTATTATTATTAAGATTTTATCTATAGTAATCTACTGTGCGATGACCCCTAGTATGTCCTTAACTTTATAAATGTGATTGATGGCTTAAAAAATAACAACGCTAAAAATCAAAAGCGACATAGGCCTATGGTAAAAAAAAAGATTTTGCTAAGCTGTTTGCTGTTTGTGTGTTCTCTTATTTAGATAATCTGGTAAACGGCCTTA
Source organism: Carterocephalus palaemon (assembly GCA_944567765.1). Classification (NCBI taxonomy): domain Eukaryota; kingdom Metazoa; phylum Arthropoda; class Insecta; order Lepidoptera; family Hesperiidae; genus Carterocephalus; species Carterocephalus palaemon. The sequence goes on along the minus strand of OX155651.1, from coordinate 6,960,525 downwards.
TGATTAACAAGAAACCTTGTTAATAACCTGCAATTGACAGTATTAACGTTGTAAATATAAGTTTAAATTCAAGACAACTAATCCTATTGAACTGTTGAGCGGAAAGTGCCATCTGTAGTGTTAAAATTGGTGAGCGTGAACACAAATTTCGGAGAATTAAAACTTAATATTCGAGTACTAAAGTCTTAAATACTAAAAGTCTTAAATACTACATTTGTGACACAATAAGTTTGTCTCTTGGGCATACTCCTTTGAATTGGTACTTTGGTTTTAGCCCTGCATTATAAAACATTGCAGTTAATTTTATAAACCGAAAACCTTAGACTGTAGTTTGCTATTAAGCTTTTGGATTTTATGAGATGCACCTCTTTTTTAGTTAAATGGTTGTTTAGTCTACGTGAGGATATTTATTATGAAAAAATATTTATGTTTTCGTAAATATCCATATTCTCACTAATCGTATTAAAAATATTGGTTACTTACACTGAACATATTGGCGTGACTTACTATTACACTAGTTGGTGGTTTAATATGGTTAAGTTTGAATTAGCGCATTCTCTTGTTGGTTCAGTTGTGAGGGCCGTCCTCTACGGGGCGGGGCGGGTGTGTGACGCGCCATTTGCCGGCAGTTTACTACGAGGCGTGCTCGCGTGCGATACTCTGTCAAGCTGGAGTGCCCCGTAGGTCCAGTATGTTTAGACAATTTAAGAGTGTCCGATGGTCCCGCGACTATGACCCTACGACCCGTCGGCGAGGTGGCAGCTCGCTCCGAACCTTCGCTGCTCCGCTTACTTGACGCGGACAAGAGCGGTCAATTGAGTCGCGCCCGTGATCGTCTATCCTCTTTCTGTAAAAAACTGCGACGCACCATCAGTGAGTTCCATTTCTCTGCTAGTTAAAAACGACACAATCTCCAATTTAAACTGTCGCTAACTCATAGAGTACGTGTGCTCACTTAATATCGAATCATTTATGAGTTGTGTATTTTTGTTGTACATACACACACATACCTGTAACATATTTTCGAATGTCCTAATGCTGCTTTTGTGTTTTGCCGCGACATCCAGGCGACGTGGATACTCCTAAAAAGGCCGAGCTGGCTTCGGAAAAGAAGGCAGGCGGCTCGCATCGTAAGTGCTAGTTGTGGCGCGAACGCAAATCAGTAGCTCGATTGTAGTGTTATTTTTTTTATATTTTCATGGTGTGCTTCACGTTTTCATACGGCGAGAATCCCCCTACCTACGCGAATTTTATATTATGTTGAGTAACCTTATGGAGAAGCGTATCAATCGAGTATGAGGATTATCGCACAAAACTTAATTCATCCATCTCATTTTATAAAAGGGTGGTGTCGTGTTAGTAGTTGAAATTATTTTTGATTTGCATTAGATTTGATGTCGTGTGCGTTTGATATCTTTTGAAAATTAGTTTTGCTTTTTGTTTTCTTACATAGCTTTTGTGAGAATTTAAAACTTCGCTTTCTATTAATAAGGAACCAATACAGTTTATATAATCAACAATGTGGTTCGTAAAAAATACTTGATAAATTTTGGAAAAAATTTCGCAGGTGGCAAAAATACATAATAAACTACATAATTTGAATAACGTAACCTGCTAAAAAATAACTATCTCATACATACTTACTCCCCTGACAGTAACGTTCCATAGTGAGTTTTGGCCTAGACACGAGAGCTCGCCACCTGTCCCTGATCCTCGCAATCTCTTGCGTTTAGAGATATACTTGAGACGACCACATGGTCGACGTACTGTTGGCTGCCCAAAGTACCGCCAGGAATACCGGGTCGATGCTGATCCGCGGTAACTCAAAGCCAATAAGAGCTCTCAAGAGATTGCGAGGATCTCATACATTTGGATGATATTATAATACCGATTATACACCATTGAGCCGACTGATGTCACAAATGAGCTGAGTGCTGGACATTGAAACCTTTCAATAACAACTTGTAAACCTACAGTTCAATATGACGTTTGATAAATCCTATTTATAACAGAGGCGCATATTATTGTAGCCTGTTTGATTTTGTCAGTCACCTTACATTAGTGGTTTGAATACTTCACTAATAACTTATTCTGAAGATTCGAATTCATATTTTCTCCTCCTTGAATACTACCACCAAAAAGTTCATCTCCAGATCAATTGCAATATCAGTTTTTAGGTTTCCGTATGCAAAGTAGGAAAAAAGTACTTACAAGTGATTTAAGTTACGACAAAATATAATAATAAAGTAATAATTACATACAAGAATGTAATGGATTTTTTAGAACTTCGCGGTATACATTAAAATGAAACAATTTAAAAATTATATTTAATAATATGTAGTTGTTCTTACACTGTAAATAAATCATTAAAAAATAAATGTTAAGTAATTTAGTTTTATACATATACTTATAGTCTAAGATCCCGCTATACAACGACCTTCACCGAGATGTTTATTTAATAAAACGTATTTTATATTCAATTTAATATGTCAATAAATATAGTACATATGGGTTGGCTAACTAATTTCAGTCCAGGATATGATTAATTAATAATTAAAAAAAAAATTTTTTTTAAACATTTCACCGGTTTGATTATTAGACAAATTCTATACCAATCGAAAGTATGAAGCCCACAGATTATGCAAACGTTAGGTTGGCTATTCTTTTCCGGTCACAACTCTCGAGTAGCCAGGTATAAACAGGTAAATCGATCGATATCGCATTTTGCACTCGTCTGATTATTGAATTAAAATTAAATGAAATTGAAGATTATTCCATTATGAACACGGTGGTATAGGGTTGACTGCGAAAAATCAGTCCCGAATTCCAGTTGTCGAATTTTTCGAAAATAGCTGAAAAGGTTTTACTTTTCCTTTATTATGGGCGGACTTTAAACAGCTGCTATGCTGTGTCCTCTTCTATCGCATGGGATGGTTGGTTGGGACCTCTCAGTCGCACACATTCACTCGCAGAAATATCTCACTTTTGAAAATTCGACAACTGGAATTCGGGACTGATTTTTCGCAGTCAACCCTATACCACCGTGTTCATAATGGAATAATCTTCAATTTCATTTAATTTTAATTCAATAATCAGACCGGTGCAAAATGCGATATCGATCGATTTACCTGTTTATACCTGGCTACTCGAGAGTTGTGACCGGAAAAGAATAGCCAACCTAACGTTTGCATAATCTGTGGGCTTCATACTTTCGATTGGTATAGAATTTGTCTAATAATCAAACCGGTGAAATGTTTAAAAAAAATTTTTTTTTAAATTATTAATTAATCATATCCTGGACTGAAATTAGTTAGCCAACCCGTATGTACTATATTTATTGACATATTAAATTGAATATAAAATACGTTTTATTAAATAAACATCTCGGTGAAGGTCGTTGTATAGCGGGATCCTCTACTATTACTAATTACAAGAACAGGAGCTGGAGTTACATTCTGGTGTGGGTGAATATTGAAAACATGAATACGTTCTGTAATGTGTGTTTTTTAATCGTGTGAGTTAAGAATTATAAAAATAATTTCACAGTATAGATTCTTACCTACACTCTACAGTAGTTTTTCGCCTCTGATGTCGCAGGAAACGCCGACAGCATCTAGAGAGCGCGGTGAAGGCCAGGGTTGGCAAAAGTTAACTTTTAATAAAACAATATCCATTAATTTATGTTTTTATTCTTTAATATTAAGATAAAATCAACCAAAGTAACATATAATATAAACGCCTGTTGTTAAAAACAGTTCAAATAATAAAATACTTATATGTACATATTTATTGTTACAAGTATGTATTGTTAAAAATACATTTTTTTATTTCAACAAAATATATTTATTTGGGCTACATAAATTAATAAAAATTGCCTTTTTTTTAAATTAGTAAAATTTGTCAATACCGACTTTATTAGCTATGGTGATTGTTGGTTACTGTAATGTACAACAATAACACTTTGCTTAGGCGCGCTCGACACGTATAGAGTAAACTTTTTCTTCAAATAATATGACAGATAATCTTGATTAATTTTTACCCATTATAAAAATAGAAACACTGAATATCTTAAACAAAAAAAAATGAAATAACATAACATTAAATATATATATTTAAAAAAATATTTAATGAATAATTATCTATTATACGTGGCACATCAACCCTGCAATATAGAGTATCCCAGCACTGAAGCGCTTAGGGGTAATCTGCCTCGCTCCGCACTGCCCCGCAGCCCCTTCACGATTGCCCCGTCTCGACGATTTCGTCGTTCCTCTGTATACGTATAATTCCTCTATGTACCTAGAGTGTATACGAAGAACGAATCGCGATGTATTCGTTTAAACTATTTGCAACTTTTTCCTCTTCGTCGTGCTGTGAATGTAGTCGATAATTTTTATGCATGGGAATGTGCTTAACATGACCTTTAGTGAAAATCAATTTTCATATTGACCCGAGCACGCTAAAACCCTCGCACGTCCCCTTGTTTGCCATAGATGTGTTATTTATCTAGGTACATAAAGGGAACACTTTTATAGTCCAAACTGTCCAATCCAAAGCCTCGGTCGCCATGCGACTCGCACTCAAAGGGATGTAAAGACGCTTCGTTTTGCCCTACTTGTCACTAGACGTTTTTTCTTCACATATTTTTTTCATTAAGTATTTACCAGTTGCACAGGAATTTGGATTTGCAAATAGCTCGAGAGTTCAGTTGCAAAACTAACCCGACTTTAAAATATGAAAACAGTTTCAGAGATATTCTCAAGTTATAATACGCAGTTGTATGAACTATTAACTACTTTCCAGTTTATACATATAGCAGTGGTTGTTTTGGATAATGAAATTCTAGTGCTGGATTATTAAAGCAAAACTTTAGGTATGGATAGAGAGCAGTAATGTGATAGTACATCCACTGACGGGTGAGACCAGGCTAAGCAAGCCTTTGTTGAGATATTGTCATCACCTTGTTCTTATTTTTCTAATACATAACCCCAGATCATAGTTATTTTAATTCTTGAAACTATTTATGAACAAACATTATTAAATTGAATGTTAGAAAATTAAAGGAGCACATTTCTATAATTAACTACTACTCTCAAGCATAAAAATAAATTTTTCATTTTCTTATTTCAATTCAGAACTTAGTCAATCGATATGAAGTTAAAACTTCTAATTTCGTTACGAAACTACTTTGCTAACCTAATGATGATGATTATCTATGTACTTCTTACTATAGTAGTTATATCGTTTAACTTTTCTTGTTTCCGTGTTTTTTCAGGTTTATTCAAACTAATTCGATTCAGAATACGGAAGTGAGTGAGGAAATGTCTTTTTGAGCATAAAATTCTTTGTTTTTCTTGAACACAAATAAAGTTTGAAATTATCAATCACACATTTTGGATGATTAAACATGTTATCTTCAAGTTAAGCTCTTCCAAGAGCTATTTTAGCGCTCTTTGATTAGCATTTTAAATTTTTATAATGCCCTGGTCATTGTAAACTATAAAAAGTTACATTTACACCTGTGTCGATATTGACATAATATTACCATAGCGTGTTTTGATGATAGTGTAAGGTAACCCATTCTGAAATAATACGAGGACATGAATTAAAAGAATTCAACATCTGTCAGTTACGGCTCTTTAAGGACTGTTAAAAAACCACGTTGCATGAAAATTTAATGAAGAGTATCTTCACGAAATGCAAAGAAACTCTTGTAATTATCTACCTTTAGTTTCATCATTACTTTAATTATAACGTGACAGACGGTGTTCACTTTACGAGCGAGTGGCAGGGGATGGCGTGCGCCTATGCGTTAGTTTAAATTGGTATTGTTGATAAGAAGTTGAGTTGCAATTTCCAAATGGCAATCAATAGTTTAGGTAGTGTGCAAGTCGGTAGGACATGCTGCGGAAGTTCAATTAGTTATTCAGCTTCAGGCAAGCTGCCGTTGAGTATTTGGTATCCGTCTTTACCTAATTGCAATTTCCACGGCGACTTTCCGCGCTCGGTAATCACTTGTGATTATGACTTGTGTTGTCACGTTAAAATATTTCGTACGAGTAGATAAATACATAACATATAATATAACTAACGAGTGGGCTTTTGTACATTGAATAAATCTTAAATACTGGTATATTATGATATGGAATATTTCTCAAACCTTATCTAATAAATTTTAATTTTTCAACAAATGTTTATTTATTATATTAATTACTTAATACATGTTTCTCCGTATTTCTGTATTTTGTAAGATAAACAAAAAAATTAAATACGGAAGAGACGGAAGTTTGTTTGAATATTTCTTAAATTTCAGTGGTTAGGATTTCTTCTTATTTACAGTAAAATGAATAATAATATAGGAAATGTTAGGTACATTTTATCCTGGTGATTTTCCCTAGGAATGAAGTTCGAAGGACAGAATTCGGTCGGAAGTGTCGTTGAGATGGGTGACAACTATTAGGCCTCTTGTCCACGACACGGTTGTTCAACCGTACGGCTAACACACCGTATGGTTGAAAAACAGTGTCGTGGACAAGAGGCCTTATTATGCTTCTATATGACTTGTCTAAAGTTTCAATGAATATATAGTAGGTAGCTAAGTAAGTACCTACTATCGGTTGATGTCCCAATTAATTTAGTCCTATTGTTACATTTTTATTATGATAAATGTTTGTAAATTACCTATTTTATCCGTTGGTATTATCAATGGCGTAATAACAACTTCATATATTTGTATGCGTGATAACTGTTTCTTTATTTTTCATCCATATTGTAATTATAATGTCATTTTATTCATTTATGCAATGGCGGCATGGGGTAACTTGCAGCTCAACAAGTATTGTAACTTTTAATATTTAATAAAAAATGGAACGGGACAGAGATCAATAAAGTTTTTTTTGAAACCAGCCCAGTACTTAACTGTATGAAGTTTCAATTAAAATGTTCTCATTCCCAATTAACTACTTGCTAAATAGATAAATTGTTATCGTAGATTGAGTGAATACAGGCAGTATCGATGACACTGTTACATAAATGTATTCATAATTAAGTCATCTGTTTGATTTCAATTTACTCTATTTATAATTTATATGTAATATCTTTGAATAAACGTTTGTTAGTGTGGACGAGTGCAAGTTAAACCTAAAATCGTCAACGAGATTAAAATAACGAGCAAAAGAGGCAAATTAATGAGGTTATTCTCGTCGCTTTGACCTCGCTTTGGAAGCCGGGCACAATGTCGCCTACCTTGCAAAAAGCTTCTGAAGGAAAATATGTTTCTCAAACGTCAGTCAGGACGTACCCGACAAAAACGCATGTAATGTACCAAGCAGAAAGACCGGCCTCGCTAAAGATACTTGTAGACGCCTGAGGTTGCGTTGTGGCGTCGCCCTATGAATAACGACAGAAGTAAGCGATGGGACGTGTCCTTTTCAGTAGAATCTTTATCTCGCTTCGAGTTTTTTTTAGTCTAGAGTTTTGTTTAAATAGCTTTTTACTCAGTATACCTCGGAAATAATACCTAAACACACTAGAATTTAAATACTCGGACGACAAGGTATATTTTTTATAACAGTTATGATTTTGGTAATTAATAACATACGATACATACAATAAAATTAGATACTGATTTCTTTGAAGCGTTATCAATTTACGAATAAACATGATTTCCCTTCAACGAGATAAATATTGCAATACAACGTTGATTGTTGTATTTACTTTTACTAACGTTGGCATAGTTTTGTAATAACTACCCAACTAAACTTTTATGCCATATACACGAAGGTCTGAAACCTGGTGTTTTATTATTAATAGCGCAGAAGCTCTAGCCTTTGAAGTAACGCAGTGTACCGTCAATGAGCGTGTATTAATATTAGGGGTTAAAGTATGAAATTGCTGTTTAGTACTGAATTAAATCAAATTTGCTTGTAGGATAAAATATATTTATTTAATCAAAGTATTTACCCTCGTTGTTTATATATAGGTTTCTTTCATCTAATTGGAGGTTAATTTAAACCTTTGCGATAGAATTCTGGGGATCTGGAATCCACATATCGTGTGAAGGCATTTTGTATACCTGGCATGAAGTGACCAGCAAACAGTTACCATAACCTTTCTATGGGTAAGCTTCGCTTTAGAGTTTAATGTACGTGGCGCTGGGGTCAGCCATTGCATTTTGTACCTACTTTCGATTGTCGTATACAATTCGTCACACGTCCATTTCTGTAGCGGCATAAAAATAAAATGCAAACTTGTACGCGCGCTGTTGAATACAGCAGCGTCAAATCATAAGGCACCCATTTTTTAAGTTTTTTAATTTTACCGATTTACTGCAAATGGGTCAATATTTTGGGTGCCAATCATGCTGCTAATTTGCTTGCTTGGAAGTTTGATACGGCTCGGCTTCTACCATCCCTATCAATTTACCTTAGTGGCTGGTCTTCCTCGTGATTCGTTCTTCAATTCAAAGTGTGGACACTTTGAATTTGGTTAAACCAAAAACGCTCGGTGTATCCTCTCCAAATACAGCATTTACAATACGAACAGTTTCGGCTGCGTTTTACCTACTGCTACGTCGTAATTCGTGTTTAAAAATTACTCTGATTTTTGCCGTATCCATCTTAACTTTTAATGCTGAATTTAAAAACAATTTAAAATTTAATAATCAATTTGATTTTTCCGTATCCAATCTCCTTTAAATCATCATCATCATCATCATCATGATCTCTCTCTCTATAACTATACCTACATAAAGTTATTTTTTATTATAATAGAGTTCGAGAATGTGATTGCAGACTACTGCGCTTTTCTTTCCTCAAAGAAGCTTGTTTAAATAATTAATTAATACATAGCCATTAGCCACATGGACATTCTGTAGTATTTGTCAATTCGGTAATGAGTGACAGTAATATTATTTCTAGGTGGTTGAATTTGTTTGATTTCAAAATTACAATGTGTGATTATTATACTAAATTTTTATAATTAGTATTTTTGGTGGTATTACGATGGGCGCTTTAATATGGAAATAGTTAATGGTAATAATTAAAATTAAATATTGTTAAAGTTTATTGTTCGTATTGTACATTTAATTTAATGATATTTAGATAGACCATCTTAACAATATAATAGAAAATAGTACCAATATAATAAATGAAATTATTAAGTAATCCAGTCTTATTCCTATGTAAAAGTTCGTTTTCTCTTAAACGTGTAAGTAACTAAACAAACATTTATCTGCGAAATAGAATAGAAATAGAACATAAATATACCCTTGCTGAGATTTCATTCCGGGACACGTGATTCTGTAGACAAAGTCACTTACCACCGCGAGCCACAGAGTCGTCATCATAGCTGTTTGATAAATAAATCAAGTACTATACAAAAGGATGGGCGTTGGCATAATATGCTTAAGTGATGATAGGTTACCTCCCTCATGTTATACTATAAGGGTCCTTCCTTACACATGGTAAGGTTTCCTCGAAGCGGTAGGCAGAGCTGTGTAGGACACCCTCTTTTAATCCGTTATGTTTAGGTCCCATGTTATAATTGGTGGTGCCATACACCGGACCCAATCCCGGATCCGAGCTACAACTAGAAGAGTAGTAAGTATAGTAAATGTTTGATTTCCAGGCAAGGACGGCTCGAAGGTGACGACCGTGGTAGCGACGCCGGGGCAGGGCCCCGACCGGCCGCAGGAGGTGAGCTATGCCGACATGAAGCTCATCGGCAACGGCAGCTTCGGCGTCGTGTACCAGGCCAAGCTGTGCGACACGGGCGAGCTTATTGCCATCAAGAAGGTGCTCCAGGACAAAAGGTTTAAGGTTAGAACTGTTTACCTACATACATAACTACACTCATTCTGTTTTAAAACATTTAGTAAGAATCAGCTCTCTAAAATTAGTTTAACACAACATTATAAGAAGAATTAAATGTAAATACTAAATTTAGTTTCTATGCAGTAAATATGTAGTGTCATAATATTTTATATCTCATTAACTGAAATACCGTCTATCAGGCAGCACTGAAAATTACAGCATTATGTATAGTATAGTAGAGTATAGTATTTATTACATGATTGATTAACGTTTTTCAGTATTTATTACATGATTGATTAACGTTTTTCTGGCCTTTTCGACAGTTTTTTGACAGTGTTCAATCCAGGTATTTCCTTCTGAGTTTTAATCAGCCTATAGGGCGATAAATCTTATTACATTCAAACTATTGTTGGTTCTTGAAATAACGCCAATGATTCAATTGGTCGAATTAAAATAGCAAAATCAAATTTGAACGCGATTTTTTTGCTTATTAAAGTTTACCGAGCAATTATGTTGTGTAATTTTCTGAAATGTTGTGTAAATTCAAATATTCTAATGGTATTGAACAATTTATTATTACAGAACCGAGAACTTCAAATCATGCGGCGACTGGAGCACTGTAATATCGTTAAATTGAAATACTTCTTTTACTCCAGCGGAGAAAAGGTACATTGTGCTTTAGATATATTTTAATACTAATAAAATTAATACAATATATAATATAATATAATGACCATAATAGCTCACTTTTTTTTGTTTATAGTAAAGATAGTGTCAGCTATGTCGTCATTAAGGGCGTATTGTTTATGTTTATCTGAGGATAGGTGGCAGTGTCCGGCGCTGTTAGCTCACTACTAAACGCAATGCAGTCTCTAGATGTCACAGTATGTCTAAAGTACCAATAAGATTCTTACGCTAGTGTGCTAACGCACAATTAGGTTCATATGATTTTTGGCTAGGGTTACCGATTGGAATGTTTCATATCAATAAAATAAAATTTACTAAAGTGGTTCGTAATAAACCAATAAAGTGTAATATAATGTAACAGTTATCGGTCGGTGACCTACTAAGCCTTAACTGGTTGTGTGAAACCTTTGACGCGAGTTGCGGCTGAAAACGATTTCATAAAATAATCATTACATTGGCTGTAAGCTTTACATTTGAAATCGGTTAAATTCTCTGGATTCATCACACTGGCATCTTGGAGAAGAGCACTCGTTGTCAAACCATCAAATTTATTTTTTGTTTTAATCGCCGACGTTGCTTGTTTTGTTCTTTTCTGTGTGTCTTTTGTATCTGACTAACAGCTTTTAAATCTTCATCATCATTGGCTCTACATCCTTACCAATAAACGGAGGTCAAACTGATAAGTGGCGTTGAAAACGATACTTACAAAACTTTTCTAATTAAATACTGAATCTGCTTTTCTATCCCCTTTAATAACTGATGCAAAAAGGTAATTATTTTAAATTTATTTACTGTATTCTATTAATCAGTTTCTGTTCCACTAAATTTCATTGACAGGTTATATAAATAAAAAATCTATAAATATTTACGTACCAGGGAACTTACTAATTAAAGGCAACATTTTTGATGAATGAAAAATGTAGTACTCTCAACTTATTTTTATTTTATTCTACTTGATCAAAAACCTTATTTAAATTATTATACCAAAATAATCTTACTAATTAAAGGCAACATTTTTGATGAATGAAAAATGTAGTACTCTCAACTTATTTTTATTTTATTCTACTTGATCAAAAACCTTATTTAAATTATTATACCAAAATAATTAGTAAAAGTTAGAGCTAATCTACAATGTCTGTATAAATCTATGTCTGTCTTATAAACGGACATAATCTATGAGACCATAAGAACCTGTTTCTTTACTCAGTCAGACGCAATGGCAAACTGTACTATTCCCCAAACACCGACAGCGATCGATACTATTAATATTCGGTATGTGACTAGCCTCCACCGGGCTGATTGCTATCGCGACTTGTGTTGTGATATTGTCCTGCACGTGATTGACCTTTCCTGAATTCAGTGAATCTAATCAAATTATGAATACGCATTCAAATTCAAAGCACTTATAAAATAGTTTAAAAAATATTCAAGGATAAGTCTCGATTCGTATTTCTTTTATATAAGCCAAGTCGCATTTTCCAATTATTTTTCTAATAAATAACAGCTTTCATTAGATAGCATGAGCCCAACTGGGCCTCCGTCAATTGCCCGCATTCTTTGCCAACTACTTACAATAGGTTAGGTACAATAAGACACAATGTAAAATACAATGACTACTCTAATTAATATATTAAAAATCAATATAATAATCAATAAACATGATTCTAGTATATCTAATTATTATCGTCATTCTATTATTTTTATTGCTTTAAGTCTAACCTAAGCTGTATTATCTTAATTATTATCTTTGTTATGCCATTTTATATATTGTTAAATGCGTTGTTTAAAATTATATCCCCTTACATTATTTATTAGTTCCTGTATATATTACGCATACATATTACGTTCCCATTTCTAGTTCAAGGTTTTGCCATAGCGCTTAAAGCGCAGGAGCCAAGAAGGCTTTGGGCGCATGCCAATCGGACATATTCATTTTGTTTGAGCCTATATTTTATTAACTTCTGTGGCTGGTATTGTCTTAATCCTAGTTACTTATGTCATGACTAATATTCTATAAATTTTATATTCAAATCTTAAAACTTATAATCGATTTTTTTTAATTCTTATACAATTTTAATAAGATTATCTACTTAAATATTTTTGGCAATTTATGTTACAAACTCGGCTGGGTGATTATGAAGAAACTGATCCCCACCAGAGGATTTAGATAATAGCAAATCAAGAACCTAAGATTATAAACTTAAAGCTCTTAGATTAGCCATGAGCTGAGGATAGGAGAATAGGCATAATTTCGTATGTGTTAATTTCTATTGCAGAAGGACGAAGTGTACCTGAATTTGGTGCTGGAGTACATACCTGAGACCGTGTATAAAGTTGCACGGCACTACTCCAAAGATGAACAAACCATACCCATTAGTTTTATAAAGGTCGGTATATTCAATGCCATATAATTATAACACACAACGCGTTTGTAGTAACTTAAGTAGTCTTCAATGCAGACAGACGTTAATTACCCCTGTGGTCATCGGAAGCCACATGTTAATTATTTTAACGTGCCATCTCTTCGCACATTTTCCTCTGTGATTTATTTAAATGTAAACATCTTTGACGTTTAATGATCCCTATTTGATATATTGAATGTTTCAAGAACTGTTATAATTATTTACATGAAAATACGCTAGAATATGGAACACGTGCAAGGTGCATAGGTACGGCCTAAGAAAATAAAGACTGATTTTTATTAAGGTCACTCACTCACGACTACGTGTACTTTAAGGCATCGTTTTTGGGTGATAGTACCTAATACATTTTGATAAATACGATAATAAAAAACAATCACGATGACACCTTGTTTCGTTGAGAATATTGACGGTCAATAGTTAAACAATGTTATTAATGAGTTCTTATTAAACTCCGCGACATAGACGTTATATAATACCGCGACATAGACCTTATATAATACCGGTTAGGCTTTACAACTATTTACATTTTTCAATTCCTGCATAATCTGTTTAAATTAATAAATGAAATTAAATGTTTTCGACAGCTGTATATGTACCAGTTGTTCCGGAGCCTTGCATACATCCACTCGCTGGGGATCTGCCATCGGGACATCAAGCCACAAAACCTCCTGCTGGACCCCAAAACGGGGGTCCTCAAGTTGTGCGATTTTGGCTCGGCGAAGCATCTCGTTCGTGGGGAGCCTAATGTGTCGTACATCTGTTCGCGGTATTACCGCGCTCCCGAGCTCATCTTCGGGGCTATCGATTACACTACGAAGATTGGTGAGTAACAATGTATATTAACTTATTGATAAATTATAAAAGTTTGGTTATATTATACTAACGTAGTATCGTAGTATATCTGTACATTTATTATTAAGTGAAGGGAAAGCTTTGTAGCCCTTTTTAAATACTGCGCGGAAGGAAGACGGTAAACATCAAACCTACAGACGTTCGTCTCTAGGTTTCTGTTTATATGTTGTAACAAATAGAAGAAAAAGTTATTTAATTCCGGGTAGAATGTGTCCAGTAATATCCATGTTTAAAATAGCTAGCAACTATCAACGAAACTACCGCAGTATAAATTCACGCTAGTGAAGCTGCAGGCCTATTTAGCTATAAAATCGTTAGACTTGTCTTAGCATAAGCTGTTTTTAGACTTGTCTTAGCATAAGTTTTTTTTAATGAAACGTACTATTTTACGATGTAAATTTTGAATCATACTTCGAGTCTCATAATCCGCGAATGTGTCCAGTAATATCCATGTTTAAAATAGCTAGCAACTATCAACGAAACTACCGCAGTATAAATTCACGCTAGTGAAGCTGCAGGCCTATTTAGCTATAAAATCGTTAGACTTGTCTTAGCATAAGCTGTTTTTAGACTTGTCTTAGCATAAGTTTTTTTTAATGAATGAAACGTACTATTTTACGATGTAAATTTTGAATCATACTTCGAGTCTCATAATCCGCACTGGAGAAGCGTAGTGGAATACACTCCAGGCCTTCTCAGTAAAGAGAAGAAACATGTGCCCTGCAGTAGGATGCTAATAGGCTACATCTATATGAAGTATTTATTAATTATTTAACTAACACATCGTGTATACTATAGATGGTTAGAGAGACATTGTCTACATAGTCAAAAGAATCAAACTTACTTATTTAATAGTATCCACATTGCAATTTTTCTCTTGCGTAACGTGTCACAAAACACGGTTAGATGGAGCGATGAGTATAACGTATGAACACACCGTTTGCAGATGTGTGGAGCGCGGGCTGCGTGGTCGCCGAGCTATTGTTGGGCCAGCCGATATTCCCAGGCGATTCCGGTGTCGATCAGCTGGTGGAGATCATCAAGGTAAAGGACTTTGTAAAACTATTCGTTCGCTGCGACCCATAGACGTCCCACTGCTGGGCACGGGTCTCTCCCACAGACACTTCTGCGGGAGGTCTAGAGCATACCTACTCCACCACGCTGCTCCAATGCGGATTGGTGGAGGGGTTAGTGGCCAACCCAGTGTCGAATGTTCTCAAGCCACCCGAAGGTCTTCGACAAGGCTTAACGACTGTTTCCAGCATTGAAAACAACCGTTATAAAACTATTACGTACCACGTTATTCCCTAAAATATCAGTGGTACCTTTGTATTTGTATTTAAGTTTATATATTGTTATAATTATCATAGCCTTATCTAATGAACGTGGTAGATTATGTTTCTAACAATGAATGTGGTCAAGACCTATTATTCTGTTGAATTAATTATTCGGTATATTTTGCATTAAACATTGTTGTGGGGTGAAATTTGGCGAATTTACAACAACACGTCACATGGCAACTACTGAGCAATGCCTTGCTTCGCTTTAATTTCTTTGAAGTTCTTAGGTATGCAAGTTTCCTGATGTTTTCATTCAACCTATTTGATTAGCTAACACTGGGATTATCGTCACTGCTTAAAATAAATAAGAAAAAATACAGCCACGTAATAAGATTTAGTTCTAGCAACTGCAAGGTCATTTCATAGGTCAAAAGGATCACGCGAATGATTATCCTAATGCGTTCCATGGAGCGCGTATTGACTCGTGTCGGATGTACTAAAATATATGGTTTCGCGCCTAAATCGAGCAAGGTTGCCGTGGGCGTGTAGTCCAAGTCAGGGCTACAGTTATGTGATTTGAATTGACTAGTAGCTACGGGGTCATTCTATTAAGTACTATTTAGTATTAAGTATGTTGTTCACATTCAAACAAAGAATTTAAACCTAAAAACAAAACTCATTTAACTTATATAAGCGTGGCATGCAGCTTTAATAAATTACCTACCTGATTAATGATTCTGTTTAATGTACTTTAATTAATTAATTTCAATCTCCATATATTCCAGGTACTGGGTACACCAACACGAGAACAAATTCGTGAGATGAATCCGAACTACACAGAATTCAAATTTCCACAAATCAAAAGCCATCCTTGGGCTAAGGTAAGAAACTTAAATCTCTTAATTTATATACTTTATTATTATTGTAAGTATATACATTATATCAATGCAATAAAATTTACTTCATATGACAGATTATATTATATTAAACTTTCTTCCCGCGTCCTGTGAAGGGACAACAGTCGTAGGTTTGAACACATACTTTAATGTCATTGGAATAAACATTCCATAAAGATCATTAACGGTGAAAAATAATGATTTTAGCTTAGTTAAGAGGTATCGGGGTCACTTGTGTCAGATCAGTCTCATTGTGGTTACATCCCCGTCATTGCAGTTTATGTTGGAGCGTATGACGCTGCCCAAGTCTGCCACTGACCACCAGCGCATCAGAGTAAGCCATGCCACGGCCGCTCCACCACATCTAAATGTCTTCACGCTCACGCTACTACATTCCTTCTTGAATGCTTGCTTCAATCGTTTTGTCGGCGAAATACGAATTCTCGTCGTCTAAATTAACTCATTATAAATCGTTCAATTATTACGGGACGCTTTGTGGCTGTTTCGTTGAAGGCATTTAGATACAGTTTATGCGTATTTTGTCTATCGTTTAAAATTATTTATATTTACGTGCTTACAAAAGCGTTTGATTATTAAATTTCATATTAATAGGTACTTCTGAATAGTACATCCATATTAATGGATTATAGTTAATTTAATAAAATAAAATAATTTTTTTTTCAATTACATATTTAGAAATGTAACATATAAAAAATTTATGCATGTTTACAACAAAATGTATGTGCATTGATCTAGTTAGTCAAAATACGAATGAATTGTGTCGGATGGCATTGGCAGCATAGCCTTCGGCATGAGTTGAATATAGTTCAAGACTAATGATTTGCGCCGTCTCTCACCGCAAACTGTTTGTTGGTATTCAGTGTGCATTGACAAGTGTTGTTTGTTATTTAATTACCAATGTTCATTGTGCGTATCGTACTTATCAACTTGTCGCTGTAACAATGTCTTCATTTTAATAAATTAGCAAACTGACTGCGACGTTTCATCATAAGACTCCCTTCATTACTAGATTGATACAATTCAGTCGACTATGTTTAATTAATGTGTCTTAACCTATTATTTGTAAATATGTGGCATATTCATATTTTTCTCATAAATTCGGCTGCTAACCCGAGTGAATCTTATCACAACTTTAACATTGTTCAATTTTCGTATTATTGATATGAACGATATTAATAAATAATTATGAAATAAAAGAAAAAACAATCTTTATAACTAGTTATATATTTAATACATTTTACGCGAGTATTTTACTGAGTGGGTTTAGTAAATTCGTAAACATAGACGTTATAAAATGTCATACTTACTTGTAATGTGAAATAAAATGCTTTTATATCACATTTTAAATCAACCACATATTTTATGATAAACTTTGCGGTCACAGTCATTCTAATACGAGTATGTGAATGATTGTGGCCTGTGACCAAAGATAACAAATTTCATTTCATTATTATTTTATATTTGTCATACATCTATTACCTGCACAGGATGTGTGAATATTATGCCTAGTTTTTATTTGCTCCTCAAGATAAAAACAATGTAACATAGAAAAATCTATAAATTATTTTCAAGATGTGTAGAGAAGAATCACAATGAATTTCATCAACATCTATCCACCTGTTTAGGAGGAGTTCACTGTCATACACACGTACACAAAAAATGTATATATTAAGATGTACCTATCTTCAAAATCAAAAATTGCTTTTAATTGACTTATTCTAAATGACATTACTGAATTAAAAGTAAATGACATATTTAAAAACCACGAAGCCACCAGTGAAAACTTTACAAGAAAAAATTTACATATTATGCATTATGCTACGATTTTAAGGATAGTGAACCACCGCTACAAGAGAATGAGGTCTATGTAGTTTCATCGAGATACATAATACTTTTTTGACCTTCTTTAGATCAATTTCTCCGAATGCCTTAGTACTTTAGATAAGTAAGAGACTGGATACAATAGAAACACTGAATTATTGTTAGAAGATGGTTCGTTATCGAAGTAGGTATAAGTATGAGAATGAGCCTTTATTAGTCTTTTGTCTATTTTTTTCTTTCATAATCAATGACATTTTAAATATTCAGGCCTTTTGACAGTGTCAAATAAAAACTCCTTTTATTGATATTTGCATAGGCCCATCCTATTTTATAATAGGATTTTAAGCCCATCCTATTTTATAATAGGATTTTAAAAAGCGATATTGTACCAATCAAGCCAGAGAAAATATTTAATTCAAAACGAAAGGGAACCCCCTATGGACATAATTTATTCTATTTATGTGGTAAATTATGCCACATGATTTAATTTTGCACTCTTGTTTAACTTGTATATCACAATTAAACTTGTTTTGTTCGAAGAACTACTTACACATTTTTGAGCTTAATAAAGACATTTCATGAATTTATGGCGGTTTCAACAAATTAGTCCAATATTTTTATTTTATTTTATTTTATTTGGAAAGCATACAGTTACATAACTGGTTAACATTTACAAATAGATATCTTTACACCATTTAATTGCTTCCGCATATTACTTGTACAGCTCAAATGCCTTTATAGCATAAACAAATAACTAGAAAAAATTAAATTAGGAAATCAGACTATGAATTATACATAAAACAGTTTAAATAAGAAAAGAGAGATTAACAAAAGTATTTAAACAATTAGGAATGTTGAACTTTACTAAACCAATTAGCCGCCATTTTGCTCTTTATAGTTTGACAGGCCCGGTGGCGCAATCGGTAGTGACCCTGTCTGTTGCGCCAAAGGTCGTGGGTTCGAATCCCACTCAGGACAAATATTCGTGTGACGAACACTTGTATTTGTTCTGTGTCTGGATGTCAATATTATCTATTTAAGTATGTATTTAAAAATATCTATGTATGTATATCAGTCTCTGACACCCATAACACAGGCTCGCGCCTACTTTGGGGTCAGATGGCCGTGTGTGAAAATGTCCAAGATATTAAAAAAAAAAAAAAAATATAGTAAGCCGTGTTAAACGTATTGTCGTTATCGTCCAGGTGTTCCGCGCATGCACGCCGCCGGACGCCATATCGCTGGTGTCCCGGCTGCTGGAGTACACGCCGGGCGCTCGGCTGTCGCCGCTGCAGGCGTGCGCGCACAGCTTCTTCGACGAGCTGCGCGAGCCGGCGGCGCGGCTGCCGAACGGCCGCCCGCTGCCGCCGCTGTTCAACTTCACCGAGTACGAGCTGGCCATCCAGCCGTCGCTGAACGACTTCCTGAAGCCGCGCGCCGCGCCCGCGCCCGCACCGGACGCCGCGCCCGGCGTGTCCGCGCAGCCGCCGCAGGACATTGACGGTACTAACACTACACACATACAATACACTAACACAATGTTCAACTTCACCGAGTACGAGCTGGCCATCCAGCCGTCGCTGAACGACTTCCTGAAGCCGCGCGCCGCGCCCGCGCCCGCACCGGACGCCGCGCCCGGCGTGTCCGCGCAGCCGCCGCAGGACATTGACGGTACTCACGCTACACATACACTAACACATTGTTCAACTTCACCGAGTACGAGCTGGCCATCCAGCCGTCGCTGAACGACTTCCTGAAGCCGCGCGCCGCGCCCGCGCCCGACGCCGCCGCCGCGCCCGGCGTGTCCGCGCAGCCGCCGCAGGACATTGACGGTACACACGCTACACATACACTAACACAATGTTCAACTTCACCGAGTACGAGCTGGCCATCCAGCCGTCGCTGAACGACTTCCTGAAGCCGCGCGCCGCGCCCGCGCCCGCACCGGACGCCGCGCCCGGCGTGTCCGCGCAGCCGCCGCAGGACATTGACGGTACTCACACTACACATACACTAAATTCAAATTCAAATAATTTATTTCGCTATGAGGTGATTACACACGCTTAACGAAAGTCTAGGTAACTACAAACTACTTAAAGAGATATAATGCTATTCTAAACTGATTAATATGAAGCAAAGGATGAGCTATTTATCCTTGAATGAATAGCTAAACCTACACAGGTGCCTAACCTGCCTTATGGCTAATTTACAATAATTACCTACCACTAAGCTAAGCTCTAAGTCACGATAGACTATCTACCTGGTCATCGGCTTAAGGAAGAACTTACAACATTCTTATCCTATGCCCTAGTGTAGGCCGAGAGAGAAAAAAGCCGGAGGAAAAAACTCTCGGTACTCTTTTAACACAATGGTCCACTCCACCACTCCGCATTGGAGCAGCGTGGTGGAGTATGCTCTAGACCTCCCGCAGCTATGTCTGTGGGGGAGACCCTTGCCCAGCAGTGGAACGTCTATGGGTCGCAGCGAACACAATGGTGTTCAACTTGAACACGAACTAACCAATAACACGCTGGTGTTCAACTTGAACACGAACTCACCACAGACCCTGCTGAAAGGTTTTATAAAGAGAAGTTATAAGAAGAACGTTTGCTGTTATTAGATTTGTTGAAGGTGAGGCCGAACGAGCGTAATTTCGTGAGTTGTGAGCGTGTGAGCGTAATTTGAGTCATAGGACCGTTCTATTGAAATTGACTCATTTTGCTTTCCCCTCCACTAATCGCCGTCTGAATTAAATAAGACTTATATGAAACTGAGAGCAGCAAAAATTACGCGACCGATGCGATTCGCAACTAAAAAATTTACGCTCGGCTAACCTCACCTTTAGCAAGAAAAATCTACCGGTACATATGGAATCGGTTTGTCAAATTGTGTCTGCTTGATAAACAGGCGCCCTGTAAATTAAAAACTGCAGACAAACTCTGCTGTTCAACTTCACCGAATCCGGACTTGTCCAATACAGCTGTCTTTGAACGAGATCCTGAAGCCGATACTTACTTGCTGACATTTATTATTAAATTATGCATTTATTAAATCATTCTCAGAATTTCGTCAAGCGTGCCCAATCTATCTTATAGCGAAATAAGATACTCGACTCTAAATGTTGGCGATGACAAAAATGTGTGTATGATTGTTGCAGGCGAGGCGAGCGGCGCCGCGGCGCAGGGCGCGTCGTAGGCCGCCGGCGCTACATCGACACTCGTTCGTATGCTATTTAGTGATAGTACTTTTCGTGTTGGCCATCGGGAAATTTATAATGCATAATAGGTGTTTTCGGCGAGTAATCGTGTGATACTGTAGTGTAATCGTCGATAAAGCTTGAGCTGTCGTAGTCGGTGAGAAGGGTAAATCCGCCGTAGATTCTTGACCGTCGCGCTACGTGATTACTTTGTACTTTTGTAAGCTCAAATCACTTCTTTTCGTGTACATACATTAAATGCTGCGTTTAGATGTTTCTATTCGGTAAAGACAGCGCTACCTGGATAAATCGTAACGTTTGACCTCATCGAGTTTGCCCGCGGGAGTCACATGCTTGGATCACTTAAATCACCTATTGGGGAAGCCACATGAGAGCCACATGATATTGTAGTGGGGGTCGTCCCTCGCTTTGGGCCGTGTAATCAGTAGGGAACACATTCAGTAGTGCATTAGAATATTTATTCTTGTCGGGAAGTATCACATACTCGTGAAACTTGTACGAAGTGTATGCCTAGTGTTATATCACCGATGAAACTTAGCAGATGAAACGTTTTGTTGGGTACATAAAAAAAGCATACTTGTAAATTTTTTAACTAGCATAAACTGATCTCTCAAGATAATTTTAATATTTAATGATATTTCAGAATATTATGTATTTGTATAAACAATTCAATGAATATAAATTTATAGATTTTACTACATTATAGTTATTTGTTTATTTGGGCAACTTCTACATTTTTTATTGCGGTGTACCTTACCTTGTCTTATCCAACGCTGGATAAATGTATTGTATTTATTAATAGCACTGTCGATGTCCTATTGTAACATCATAGTTTTTTCGATAATATTGTATTCTATATTCAATAAATGATATTTCTGCTATGTAAAATTTGTCATTAATACACTTATTAGTAGTCATTTATAAACAATGTTAAAATAATTAAATTCATTGTAATAGTTTTAAGTATTCAAATAATTTCATTTTGCACGTAAATTTGGCATACAGTTACAAATTAGGAAAAGGTATTTGGATACCATAGATTAACAAAATGTTGTTCATGGTTTAGATGTAGCTTTAAAGCGTAACCATGTCGATTGAGTTTCTCGTGAGTCTCGCACCAGTCTTAATTAGAACCTAGGACCGTTACTAATTAGGCAGTTGTGAAGCATGGTGTACTTGCTGCACTCGGTCGCTGGCCCGTTCTCGACTTGCGACCGGGGACTGGTCGCGTCGGTCGGCGTCTGTTCGTCGCCTCCTGTCGGTAAACCCTATAAACATTCGGCCGCGCGGCCGCGCATATAATACAACACTTGTATTACTATATATATATTAAACTAATTACGTATAAATTTGTAGTACGTTAAGAGATGTAAGGCGCTCGGCGCACGATTTCAAATCACACATAGTGGAGCTTAGATGTCGTCCCTAAGGCTATTGATTTGCTGACACACCTTTATAATTCGTGTAAATATATTATAATTATCTTTATGGTATGACTTTGAGTAATGTGGGCCCCAGCCGCGTCGCCGGCCCGGGCTCAGTAAGAAGTACGATAGTTTAGATATGCATATTTTATTAAGTCTATCTAATATGAATTTTGTAATCGACGTTGCTTCTAAAGATCCTCTGTGTAAAAAGTTAAGACATACTAGTGACCTGAATGTTTGAAGCGATGTTATTGGAGCGTCTTTATCCCACTGAATTCTCACTTTCACGATTTGCGTGCACATTTGCTACATGAGAATTTCCGTAAAATCATACTTCGAAATGAGGGTGACTTATATAAATTATTTAAAGTAAAAAGAGTTTTCTTATAACTAGTACTGTAATATTAAATTTAATAGTGAGTGAAATTTGTATTTTGTTTTAATTTGTTTTACTGAATTGAATACATCGTAACACCCATATCGTTGTTAGTTATGAATGAAAATAACATAATTATAAAGTAAATATTAAATGAATAGTAAGCATGGCTTTTTATTTCACAGTCAAAATTTTAGATCCAATCGTCTATTTAACAGAAAAAAGTTAAAACAATTCCTTTTAGTTATAACATGAAAATCTAATAATCACTGATACAATAGATTCTAGAACTGATAACACTACAACTTCAACATGTTTACCGAAGTAACTTTAGAAATTACATCTGATTATAATGTAAAATAAAATTGCTTATTTTTAATTTTATCCATCGTTTTTATTATTTTCTACTACAATTGATTTCGTATTACATATATTTATTTATAAACGCAACCCTTCCATAAATTATCGACATGTGAACTGGCATTATAAATGAAACTTCCTTTCGTGCTGGTAACCTATACGGCGGACGAAAGGGAATAGAACCACACACATGAAAAATTATGCCATTATTACATATTTATTTTTATTACTAGCCATGTCGGCCATTATATTATTATTATGTACCCTATGTATGCCATTTCATTTTCGTTTCACAAATGTGACTGTAAAAAGAACTTCTGTGTGAATAAATAAAAATGGATACACGAAATCGTTTGATTCTTCATATCTACTTTTGTGAAAATGTCTTGCATAAGTGAACCATGCGTACTCATAGCTAACCAGTTGTCCTAGTTGAGCGACAAATGCGACCGCGAAAATATCAAACAATGGAAGTGGTAGATCCTTAGATAAAATATTCGTTGTACGTTGTTGTCGTTCGTAAATGTTCGTTGTACTTGTGTCCAACGTGGTCGTTTAAACTGGTCTGCGACACGACTCGACGAGGTGCGACGCAGTGACAACTTTTGTAAATCATAATTTTGGTGTTCATTTTCTTAAATTGCTTAAAATTTTAAATAGAAAGCCTAACATCCTATCTGATTGACGAATCTTAATTTACAGTCAAAGAAACACCCAAATCTACTTATTTTATCCTATTTCATTTGTATGCCATTAATTTGTTATTTTATTTAGGAATATTGTGGTTCCGTTAGATGAAATATGAACACTTGTCTGGAACCATTCCGCTGTTTCTGCACCATGGCGACCAGTATCGCCGTATTTCAACATGCTCATAATGAAATATATTACTAGATTGCGGCGACTGATCAATATGATTCAAAGGACGGCGCGCGGCAGCGGTTGGCAACTCGTCACGTTCTACCTAATTACAAATTTTATTTACGTCGAAGTTTGATTCAAATGTTGCACCGCTCTATATTGGCGGTCGAATGTAGTAACTCAACCACTCAACTAAATATAACTTTTGTATGGGGAATATAGCTTGAGATATTAAAAAACTACATGGGGGTCTTCAGAATGACGGTCTGTACAATTAGCTCGAACAATGCTCGTTGGCTTAACTCCCACCCTGTATAGCATGGCAAACGAACATACCACCACCACCTTTTGTTCCAGTTTTGGGATTGGAATGCGAGGTTAAGCTATTAGCCGCCACGAAGAACAAATATGGTTTAGCAGATTTGACATGGCTTTGTGAACATTTTGGAACTATCATGCCATGCAGGTTTACTCACGATATTTTCTTAGATATTTAAGGTGTGTGTAATGAGCAAGAAGAAGTACCAGTATCGTCCTTAAGTTACCGCCTATCTATAACCAACTATACTTAAATCTGTGATCTATAACAAAATGCCATATAACAAACCCGGATCAAGACTCCACAGTATTTCGCCTAACAATATGGTCACTGTACTAAAATAGGTAACAAAACTTATATTAGATAATGGATTTGGTATGTAGCATAAATATAAACATTAATTTTTGGGTAAACATTAAATAGACAATCAAACAAAACTTCCTGTAATATAATTAGCATGTTAGGCCTCTCTTATCTGTGACCATATAAGATTTCTGTGGAAAGTGTGGAATACTGTGGAGGAATGACCTAAAGGTGCAAATACCAGGTCATAAAAACCAAAAAAAAAAAAAAATGCCTGACTCAAAAAAAGTGACGTTTGAAACTTTGAAATGTCATTTGAATATTGACGTCTGATAAAAAGACAAAAAATATTAATTAGTTACATACTATGTATATAAACAAACTTTATTAAAAATTGAAACTGCATCTTGATACCGCAATGTTATAAGTTGTTTCTAAAACTGCAAAAGGTTGTATTCGAATAACAAGCAACTTCAATCAATGCAATAATATTCCCGAAATTAAGTGTCAAGTGAAATAATCTAATAATGCATGAGGCCTACGAAGTTACACACTTGCTAACAGCAACAGTACAAATAGAAGCTATTGCTGCTTATGGTGGGTATCAGCATTCATAGAACATTAATAATAGGGACGTTAAGACGGAATTATTTATGCCATGTAGTCTGTGGGACATAACTTGTGTTGATAGCCTTGTCCCATTGTATATACAATATACATGAGACTTCTAAAAAAGCTGGGGCTGCAGCTGATCAGGCCAAGTTTCTCAAGCGCCCTAAATATAGTTATATTTCTGGAAACTATGACTTTGTGGGCCTTGCTGTTGAAATATTGGGTTCTTGGTCAGCTGACATGAAATCATTCATAAATATCATGTTGATCAGTCAAATACTAGTTTAGGGACGAGAGGGCTTGCAGCTTCTTAACTCTAATACTAAGCTTGGCTATTCAAAGAGGTAAAACTGCCAACGTTCTGGTGGGTATTTAATTTAAATCACTGCCATCATAATTTACTAATACATATCACTAATACATTTTCTATTTGTGCTATAGTATCTGAAAAATGATATAATAATAATTTCAGATGGAAATCTTCTTTTGGGTACGAGACAAGGTCATCTATTGATGTACTCATTATCTGGAAACAATGGAAATCAAAAATATGAGTTACAGATTCTCAGATATTGTAAAAATTTTAGTAAGAAACCTATACAGCAAATAGAAGTCGTACCAGGTTTGTGTGAGAATATTAATAAATGCTAATAACACTCATTCCCACTCAAATTCCAAGATATACTTATCACTGAGGACAAACATATTCGTTCATCATTTAAATGCCTACAAAAAATTAAGATTAAGATATTGAAATGTTTTGCTTCTAAATTATATAATTATTTTAAATTCAATAAGGCATTAAATACACCCATTGTAATCTTTAGAGGTGTCAATAAAGTTGTTTATAGAAATAAATACATATAGCAGTTTTTGATCAGTGTTAAATTAATAAAATATGAGATTAAGTACTACTGTAAGTAAATATTTGATTTTATCAGTTATTCTAGTATGTCACTGTAGGTTTAATGCTGAATCAATTAATACCCCATAAGGCTTTATTTCAAGGTTCCATGGAACATGGACAAATCTTTGATTACTATCAAATGTTAATTACAGAGGACAACCTGCTGATATGTTTGACAGACAATGTTTTATCTACATATGATATTAATGGAGTAAATTTTCCATTAGTGAAAACATTGCCAGAAACGAAGGGTGCTTCTCTCTTCGCTTTAGACT
The DNA here is from genome assembly GCA_944567765.1 of Carterocephalus palaemon. Taxonomy (NCBI): domain Eukaryota; kingdom Metazoa; phylum Arthropoda; class Insecta; order Lepidoptera; family Hesperiidae; genus Carterocephalus; species Carterocephalus palaemon. Next base: position 6,934,076 of record OX155651.1, on the reverse strand, counting down.
ACAAGGTATTAAAATTATTTATGAAAATAAAACAAAATAATTTATTTTATTTTTTATTAGATTATAAAAAAAGGATATACATAATTTTAAAAATTGCTGTGTAGGTACGCGCAAAAAAACAGTTCAAGCTAGCTGTTTTTTTTGCGCATACACGGTCGTTTCGGCATAGGCATTTACATGTTCGCTTTGCTAAATGCCGAACTTATTCTCCTGGAAAATTACATAGTTCCCATAGAAGTAGACAATATCCCATAATAATAATTGGATTTTTAAACAAAATATGTTGGTTTGTTGGCTATTGTGGCCTTCTAAAAGGAAAGATGGATCGAATAATTAAAATAATTCTTTGCATAGATGTGATTTACTGCTAGGAGAATGACACAGGATACTTTTTAACCCAGAAAATTTCTGAGTTCCCCTGAATTGGTCAAAAAACTGCAATAATCATTTCATTTCAAAGTGATCATTTTTTTGGTTTGTCCTTCTTCTCGAGTCAAAATGATATACATAATGATATACGCATGTAATTTACTGTAATGAAATGAAATAGGGATTGAAGAGTTACAGGCTACGAATTTTTATCCTGGAAAATTGCATGGTTCCCATGAAAAAACACTGAAATAATCATTAAATTGTTGGTTGTGCCAATTAATTTTTTATCAATTGATCCTCCTTGATGATTGATGGCTCCCTCATATTATGAAATGGTAATATTTGGTGAAGGTTGCTATTGAATGTATTTTAAACGTAAAACCTTATTTCGCGGGCTTGCCGCGGGGAAAGCTAGTATTTTATAAAAATTCAAAGTGTGGAAATGTTCACAGTTTATCCATCTTTTTATCAAGATTTTGATGTTAATATTTCTGTTTCAGTCGGCAACCTCCATGACAGGAGAATCTCATTCAGTGGTACATTTGTGTGTTGCTGTGAGAAGAAAACTGCAGCTTTACTTTGGAAAGAATGGGGAATTCAAAAAACACCCTTTTGACTTTACAATACCAGATGTACCCAAAGTTATGGCATGGGGTCAGCAGTACCTGTGTGTTGGTTTTAAAGGGGAATACACATTGTTTGATGTTAGTATTTTTACGAAATGAACAGTTCATCACTAGGTGGTGAACTGGTTTTGGCTAGGCTTTAGTCTGTCTAGAAACTTATGTTTCTGGAAAAGGTTGGTAGGTGGTAGAACTTACTTACATGTCTGTTCAGCACCACCTGCTTGCACAATTTCTAAGGTACCTAGTACAATTTCTACCATGTAATCAATATTTTTAAAGCAATTGTGGTCTAGTTACAAAGGTGTGGTTTCTGGTTAAAATTCTCTAGAAGCAACCATCTTAGTCCTCATGAGTCATGAGATAGAATATTTTTCCATAATTTCATTTCAGGGCGATTATAATGTAATAATTATTTTTTAAGGAATTATGGTCTGTTTTGAAAGGTAACACTTCTCTACAGGCGATCATCTTAGTCCTTAAGAGTAGCAACGTCTGCTTTTGAATGGGTCTTGAGACTTTTTCAGGGTCTGTTATAGTAATGAACTATGCTGCAGGTTCTTTTTTTAAACTTATATCCATAAAGATTTTACAATTACTACTTTAACTTTAACATGAACATAAATCTAATTTGATCTTAAATAATAGGATTTACTAATATGACCAATATTAAAATCTTATTTTTATTTTAGCTCTCCTCAGGGAATCCCAAAGAACTGTTTCCTACAAGCAGCTCGAGAATGCTGGAGCCAACTATTTATAAATATTCAGAAACGTCATTTCTACTAGGCCGTGATAACACTTCAGTGCTTGTAGAAGAGGCGAAGGAGATTGATATTAAAAACACGATCAAGTGGAATGAAGCACCTATTGCTGTAGGTATGTGCAGGGTTAAAAGTAGAATTATAATATTTTATTTAATACTGTGGTAACTACATAAGTAATTATAATCTTTTTAACAACTTAATCTTCTATCTAAAACTATACTAACTAATACTATAAATGGTTTTGTGTGCACTAATATATTTGTAATATGTAAAGTAAAAAAACCTTTTGATTCCAGTATGGGATGAGCCATTTATTCTTGGGCTGCTACAAGACCAAGTAATTGTTCAGACTGTTGAGCCCCCTCTCTTTATCCAAACTTTATCTGAACTAAATAAAGCAAGACTGATGTATAGGTAAGCAATTTTGCCAAACTGTGGTATGTATGTAAAACAAGCTATGATATTATTCTTACTATAAGAGTTACCTTTATACTCGTTATCGGCCGAATCCGGCCGGCGACCACATGTAGTGACATATGAATGTTTGAAGCTAAGTTAAGCAACAACATGCGGGCCACTGCAGCGCAACGGTCTCTTCTTATATTCGAGTAAACTGGAGCTTGGTCCACTTTGCTGCTCCAGTTGGTGGAGGCGTTAGACTGAGGCTACACTACGTTAGTGCCCGACGCGTCCTGCGACACTTAAACGACTAAGACAAATAGTTAATATTCATGTTTATAACCACAAAGTGTGGCCACACTGAACGCCAAATATCGCTAGCAATCTTTGATTTGTTTATGTGAGAGAGTATGGTGAGAGCAACAAAATTAAAAGAATCACGGCATTGTTGACTTGCACGACTAGTTCAAATGAGCTACTGCAAGAAGCATGTGTTTAATGTAGCTACGTCATTGACAGATCTGCGCCCAATTTTCGCTTTATACCTACTAAATTTCTGCTGTCTGTTATCTTTCGTTAGCAACCTGAATCAACAGATCCAAGTGCCCAGTTAGGCACGGAAGCGTTTAAGATATATTTGCCATTAGCAGCAGAATCAGTGCAGCTGAAAGCTATCAATCGTGTCTCAAGCCGCATGACCGCGGGCGCTTCTTAATAACAAGAGTATTTTAATTACATTTTTATATTGCATATATGATTAAATTTTAATAACGAAATTTTAAGTTTCTACAAGTCCGGCACTGGATCACCGTCTGGTGGACCAGTTCACCATCATCTTCCCATGAGTAATCCTTTTTTTCGTTGTCAGTACGGTTGTCGTACAAGATCCACTTTTCTTCGCAGGTAACAATTTAACGTCCTAAATGTTTCGTGTTTGCGCAGCAGTATTTCACTCATATTCGAAAATACCACACGCCGAAAACTACCACAATTTCATAAAAACGAATCACTATCTAAAACAAATGACTAAATTTAAAATTAAATTAATACGGCTTTCGAATGAAATGTATTTGAATTTCGAATTGCGTGCCAATCTACAGATAATTAAATCTGAAAAGGCTGGTTATAAAATGTCCGATTTCATAGGTAAAACTATTATTTTAGTTGAGACCATCCCTTAATGATACTAAAAATCGCGGGCGGAGCACCGGGTTAAGCTAGTTTAATATACCATTTTAAATTACGATGCACATTTCAGATGTAAGCGTGGTTTAATATTTGTGGCATCTATTGGGCAAGTGTGGTGCCTGAGTGCGGTAGATATTCAAAAGCAGAGGCAGCAGTTGCTCAAAGATAAACAGTTCCAAATAGCCATAGATCTCACAGTAAGTAACGATTTTATTAAATTGATAATTGCTATGGGAAACTAATATATAAGAATTTCCGCGTTTGTATAGCAAAATAATATACATACAGTTACAACAAAGTGGACGGCCGACTTCAAGTTAATATGGCGGGAAACCGTTGGATTAGTAGGAGAAGTCTGGTCAGCAGTGGACCTCAAAAGGCTGATGGATGAATTAATTAATTACAAATTAATGGATGAATTAATTACAAAAAATGTTTACTTTATAAGTATCTCTGTATTAATAATGTATTAATACGCGAAGAGAAAACTGCATCCGTTTCAATAATAGTGTGCGAAAGGAGGCATGTGAAATTTAGCTTAAGTGATGAGTATCTGAGTGTTTATCTGAGTATGAGTGAGTATCTGAGTGTTTAGAACTAGGGTCGAATTTCCGCCAATAATATTGATTTAAAATGCGGGTCAAACTTTTGATTTTGATTAACACGGATGGATCGGCACATGTTTTCTTTTGTAGACAATAATTACGAAGCGGATTCGGAGGAAAATGTCATTTACTGAATAAATTTTCCTCAAAACATGTAATAAATATACTAATATATTTTAATCGTGTATCAGTCAAATTAGACTAGTAGAGTTTTGTTCTTGTTGATGGTATTGGTATAATAAAATCTATACGATTATTATTTTGTGTGTGATCCAATTAGTGTAAATAGTAGGAGAAGTGTTAGAGTGAGTATTAAAATACAACACAAAATAGTAGTATTACTGGTGAGCTTAATTTTTTGTATGGGTTAAATATAATATTCAAACTTTTGAAAAACTATTTATGATTTTGATATCTGCCAAAAAACATTTTAATTAAATTCTGCCTATCGGTATGTTTATGAACTTATCTGTAATGATACAAAGTTCATTAATTCGTTTAACAATAACGTGATTTTAAAATAACAAATTTTGTGTAATGAAACAGGAAAATCGACATATTCGTAGATTAGCACGTAATCTGATATTGAATGTACTCTCACTCTTGATGTAATTTTTTACAATATAAAGTGTGAGGGCTTTGTTTGTATAAATTGTATTTTCCACAAAATGTTTCACACAAAAATAAAAAAAAGGCAGGCTCAAATAATAGTCGCAATAAACGTGAGTATTATTTTGTGTTGTATTACTTAAGTTTCTGAATATTTGTAGAAAACAATTGATAATGTTTCCCAAAGCTTATCGGATTAAGAATCGTAAGGGAACTATGTCCCTTCTATTAAATGTAAGTTTTTCTTTCTGTCCTTACTTTATTTCTTAGCGAGAAGTTTTATTAGAATCAGAGAAAGTTTACTAAAACGGAGGTTTTCAATCATTAGCCAATATTGAATGAATGAAAGAATGAATGAATAAGTTTATTTAGAGTAAAACATTGCAATAGAAATTTCTAAAATTAAAATTTCAGAAATTATCAGACTGCACTGAAGAGGAAAAGAAACAGACGATACATTCCATTCAGAGGCTGTTTGCATATGAGCTGTTCGATGAGAAAAACTACTCCCAATCGATGAAAGAGTTCATCAAACTCAACACCGACCCGGCTGACGTCATCAAGCTATTCCCAGAGCTAGATAATAAGCCAGGTAACAGCGATGTGAAGAAATTGAAGGGGAAAGATTTGGAGAATGCTTTCAACGCGCTTATAGAGTATCTGGTGGAGTTGAGGAGGAATATTGGCAAGAGTTCGCCGGAGCCGGGCGGCAGCAAGGATGACGTGCCTGCGCCTGCGCCTGCGCCTGCGCCTGCACAGCGAAACGTCACTCAGCTACTCGAACTTATTGACACCACTCTTCTGAAATGTTACCTTCAGGTAATTCTAATTTACTTCACAATCAATTCCCGAACAATCTAGTCTAAGCTTTGAAGACATAAAATTTCGGCATAACCCTGAAATTATTTAGGAATTTTGAAGTAATTATTAAAGTAACCTAAACAGGCTCTTTTATTAAAATTAATCAATATAGCGTTTAGTAACTGAATTTTAAACCACTTAATTTAACTGAATTTCGTACAGAACCCCTTTAACGATGTTGTACTACTGGATTTCAAAATGCTTCATTTAACGAAATTTCGTACAGAAACCCGTGAACGATGAGGCGTTATTCTTTATATCCTTATATATATATATATACCGGTTGTTGTAGACGAACGACGCGTTCGTGGCGCCGCTGCTGCGTCTGAACAACTGTCGGCTGGAGGAGGCGGAGCGGATGCTGCTGCAGCACGGCAAGCACAGCGAGCTGATCATCCTGTACCAGACCAAGGGGCAACACACCAAGGCGCTGCAGCTGCTGCGCGACCAGGCCCAGCAGCCCGACTCCAGCCTCAAGGGCTACCATCGCACCAAGAACTACTTGCAGCATCTCGGTAGGAGCAAATCTTGAAACATTCAATTTTGTGGATTTTTTTCGATCACGGAAGGAAAAATGTGGATACCAGTCGAAATTTGGGTATTCGGAGTATAATTTCTATGCCAAACGAATGTCACGTCAACAGCGGGAGAGCGAAATCCAAGGAAATTGGAATTCCAAATAAAATTTTTTTTTTGGTGTTAAAAAATAATGAAGTATGAAGTACATACTCAATCCAATTTCTTTGGAGGTACTGCTATAGATGCAGTACTTCCAGTTTTAAGATTTAATTTAATTTTTAGTTTACTCTCTCGTGTTCGCATGTTGTCTACACCTTTAATTGTAATGGCACATGGAACCTTCCATGTGCCATTACAATTAAAGGCCGAAATCGTTCTGTTTCCAGGTGCTGACCATATAAATTTAATATTCAAGTTTTCCGACTGGATATTAAAGGAACACCCCGAGGAAGGCTTGAAAATATTCACAGAGGATAAAGTGGAGGTGGAAAACTTGCCGCGCCCTAAAGTGCTTGACTTTTTGCTAAGGGAGCATGAGTCTCTAGTCATCCCTTACTTGGAGCACGTCATACATACGTGGAACGATCCGAACCCATTGTTCCACGATGCCTTAATAAGCATGTACAGAGAGAAAATAACGGATAAGAAGGCGAATTCTACTGAGGAGGAGATGCAACACATCAAGTCGAAGTTGGTAGCGTTTCTAGAAAAGTCTACGCAGTATACACCCGAGAGGGTGATTCTGCACTTCCCCAACGACACGTTATTTGAAGAGCGCGCTATTATTTTGGGCAAGCTTGGCCGACATGAGCAGGCTCTTGCTATTTACGTGCAGTTGCTTGGTGAGTGCTTCTTTTAATAACACAGATAGACAGACAAACAAACAAGCGGCCTGATAGTAAGTGATTAACGTCGCTTGTATTTATAATTGTGTTTGTAAGAATTATACACGTACTTTAACGGCCAATCGCTATTAAATATTAAAAAAAACTGTCAACATCTCAATTCTGCGTTAAGACGTAATTGACGTTTAATCGACATAGCTGTAAACTACTAGCACATTGGATGTTGGGTGTATGCAGTTGGATTGGATGAGTTAATGTTCCTGCAATATTTTTTTTGTAAAGTCTGTTTTTATTGAATTTATTTATTTGGTAAACAATCATGGCTCTGCTTTTTATTGAAATATAAGTTTAAAAAATAAATAATTGGAAATGACTATTTCTACTGTATACCTAATAATTTTTGTCTTATTTTTTTAATAATTTTTTTTAAATCACAAAATATGTGAGATTGTTTACCAAATAGGACGAGTCGAAAAATTAGTGTACTAACGCTACATTTATCGTTTATCACATCGCAGGTGACGTGGAGCGAGCGATCCGCTACTGCGAAAAAGTGAGCGTGACGTCACGCGACCGCGGCGCGGACGTGTACGTGACGCTCATACGGATCCTGATGCAGCCCGAGCGCGCCGCGCCCGCCGGCCCGCTGGCCGCCGCGCCGCGCCACCCGCGCGCCGCGCTGCCCGACCTCGAGACCACCCTCGCCATCCTCGAGAGACACGCCGACAGCATATCTCCCCTGAAGGTAGCCATGGAATATCCTGATGCGGCCCGAGCGCGCCGCGCCCGCCGGCCCGCTGGCCGCCGCGCCGCGCCACCCGCGCGCCGCGCTGCCCGACCTCGAGACCACCCTCGCCATCCTCGAGAGACACGCCGACAGCATATCTCCCCTGAAGGTAGCCATGGAATATCCTGATGCGGCCCGAGCGCGCCGCGCCCGCCGGCCCGCTGGCCGCCGCGCCGCGCCACCCGCGCGCCGCGCTGCCCGACCTCGAGACCACCCTCGCCATCCTCGAGAGACACGCCGACAGCATATCCCCCCTGAAGGTAGCCATGGAATATCCTGATGCGGCCCGAGCGCGCCGCGCCCGCCGGCCCGCTGGCCGCCGCGCCGCGCCACCCGCGCGCCGCGCTGCCCGACCTCGAGACCACCCTCGCCATCCTCGAGAGACACGCCGACAGCATATCTCCCCTGAAGGTAGCCATGGAATATCCTGATGCGGCCCGAGCGCGCCGCGCCCGCCGGCCCGCTGGCCGCCGCGCCGCGCCACCCGCGCGCCGCGCTGCCCGACCTCGAGACCACCCTCGCCATCCTCGAGAGACACGCCGACAGCATATCTCCCCTGAAGGTAGCCATGGAATATCCTGATGCGGCCCGAGCGCGCCGCGCCCGCCGGCCCGCTGGCCGCCGCGCCGCGCCACCCGCGCGCCGCGCTGCCCGACCTCGAGACCACCCTCGCCATCCTCGAGAGACACGCCGACAGCATATCTCCCCTGAAGGTAGCCATGGAATATCCTGATGCGGCCCGAGCGCGCCGCGCCCGCCGGCCCGCTGGCCGCCGCGCCGCGCCACCCGCGCGCCGCGCTGCCCGACCTCGAGACCACCCTCGCCATCCTCGAGAGACACGCCGACAGCATATCTCCCCTGAAGGTAGCCATGGAATATCCTGATGCGGCCCGAGCGCGCCGCGCCCGCCGGCCCGCTGGCCGCCGCGCCGCGCCACCCGCGCGCCGCGCTGCCCGACCTCGAGACCACCCTCGCCATCCTCGAGAGACACGCCGACAGCATATCTCCCCTGAAGGTAGCCATGGAATATCCTGATGCGGCCCGAGCGCGCCGCGCCCGCCGGCCCGCTGGCCGCCGCGCCGCGCCACCCGCGCGCCGCGCTGCCCGACCTCGAGACCACCCTCGCCATCCTCGAGAGACACGCCGACAGCATATCTCCCCTGAAGGTAGCCATGGAATATCCTGATGCGGCCCGAGCGCGCCGCGCCCGCCGGCCCGCTGGCCGCCGCGCCGCGCCACCCGCGCGCCGCGCTGCCCGACCTCGAGACCACCCTCGCCATCCTCGAGAGACACGCCGACAGCATATCCCCCCTGAAGGTAGCCATGGAATATCCTGATGCGGCCCGAGCGCGCCGCGCCCGCCGGCCCGCTGGCCGCCGCGCCGCGCCACCCGCGCGCCGCGCTGCCCGACCTCGAGACCACCCTCGCCATCCTCGAGAGACACGCCGACAGCATATCTCCCCTGAAGGTAGCCATGGAATATCCTGATGCGGCCCGAGCGCGCCGCGCCCGCCGGCCCGCTGGCCGCCGCGCCGCGCCACCCGCGCGCCGCGCTGCCCGACCTCGAGACCACCCTCGCCATCCTCGAGAGACACGCCGACAGCATATCTCCCCTGAAGGTAGCCATGGAATATCCTGATGCGGCCCGAGCGCGCCGCGCCCGCCGGCCCGCTGGCCGCCGCGCCGCGCCACCCGCGCGCCGCGCTGCCCGACCTCGAGACCACCCTCGCCATCCTCGAGAGACACGCCGACAGCATATCTCCCCTGAAGGTAGCCATGGAATATCCTGATGCGGCCCGAGCGCGCCGCGCCCGCCGGCCCGCTGGCCGCCGCGCCGCGCCACCCGCGCGCCGCGCTGCCCGACCTCGAGACCACCCTCGCCATCCTCGAGAGACACGCCGACAGCATATCTCCCCTGAAGGTAGCCATGGAATATCCTGATGCGGCCCGAGCGCGCCGCGCCCGCCGGCCCGCTGGCCGCCGCGCCGCGCCACCCGCGCGCCGCGCTGCCCGACCTCGAGACCACCCTCGCCATCCTCGAGAGACACGCCGACAGCATATCCCCCCTGAAGGTAGCCATGGAATATCCTGATGCGGCCCGAGCGCGCCGCGCCCGCCGGCGCGCTAAAGATCAGCATTAAAGCATCAAAAAATGCGTTTGTGTTCCCTTTAAAATTGATTTGATGTAAATCGACTTGTTGTTAATCGTGTTTGTCAAATATGGCCCAGTCGCTGATACAAAAAAAAAATCAAGGATATTTTACACGATGGTTTTCGTAAGTGTAAGCCTAAGCAATCAGACGATTAATTCCAATGCCTCAGATATGTAACCAAACATACCTACCAAAAATATCGTAAATAAGCATTGGTGTTGTTCAATATCACAACTAGTATACCTATTATAGATTATAATAAAATTTTAATCCCTCTCATTTTGAGAGGAGACCCGTGCCCAACAGTGAGACAAAGAAAGGGTTGTGATGATGATGATACCTATTATTCATCTCATCACATTTATTTTCCTATTATTGGTAGTAAATAATGAGAATATGGAATAAATGTTTGTACATAATATTTGTCTTCCACGTGCTATTCCTATTAAATGCCTGGTCAAAGGTACTGTAACTTAAACCACTTGCATCCGACATCGAAGCCGTTTATAATAATTAAATTTATTCACAGGCATTGTCAGTCCTACCTGACTCTGTGCCGCTGGGTCGCCTCAAGTATTTCCTGGAAAGTGCCCTAGAGAGTCAGCTCACATTGAAGCGGCGAACGCAAGTTCTCAAGGGACTACTGTACGCTGAACATTTACAGGTATATTGTATACACTAGAAAATTTATATAAGCGCCTTACACAAATGCTATACACAAAGTAAATACTACTATTACTACTACCTACTACTATTCTGCTTACACAAAAATACTACTTACAAGCAGCGACCTAATTTTTCAAGCTTAATTTTATTGTTTTACATTTCTGTTTCTTTGTCAGCATATGTGCGTATGTACAGTTTCAGTCTGTGAATTTGGAACATGTAATGGCGGCTTTAATTGACTCATAAAAATGTTCACGATGATAAATAAAATTCTTAAAATTTGATTGATGGTTATTTTTAGAATATCTTTTGGTATTTGCTACTTGTACAACATAATATTTATGTTGTAGCTAATATTGATTCCTAAAACAACGAAAATAATACTATATGCTGAAGTGGGGTAATCGGTAATTCTATTTTATTTATATCTATGCATATAATGTACTCTCTTTGGTATATAAAACCAAAAATGGTGTCAGGTAACTGGCATAGTAATTAAAAAGAAGTGTGTTATGAATTATAATATAAAAGTATTAGTCTAACCTTATGTGATACTCTGATTGTATTGTATTGGTTTTTTAATCTAAATAAATTTTATTATTTTTGCAGGTACAAGAAGCGAAACAGTTTCATGAATCTAAGCAGATAGTGATTCATGATTATAACGTCTGTCCAGTTTGCAAGAAGCGCTTTGGCAACCAAAGTGCATTTGTGAGATATCCCAACGGCGATATTGTGCACTATTCATGTAAAGTTGAAAAATGATTGTTAATAATATTCACAGTGCTTTTAATTATTTTCAACTGCTTAGTAGCATCAAATTGCGTTATCATATCATTTAACAATCGATGTATATAACATATTGTATAGAAGAATATTGTTATAATGTAAAATTTAGACACAATTTGCTTAGCCATTGTAGTAAGTATGTTATGTTAATATGATCAAGAGTAATTATTTAAACAATGTACCTAAAATAAGAATCATGTAGTAAATTTTGTATGCAAAGTGAAGTGTTTATTTATTTATTTTATTATTTTTATTTAATATTTATGCACATACATGATAAGACATATTCAAACACATTATAACATTAAATTATGCACAAAGGAACTGCTTATTTCCAATAGAAATTTCTTCCAGCAGCCCTGTGAATGGAGACGAGCAAATAGATGGCAGATGTATGTACACCACATTCTACATTCTATAAGTAAATTATAAAATAAATAAATTATATATACATAAATATGTACATTATATAAATACAAATATATATATATATATACAGTAAGATAATAATAATTAATATACATACATACTATAAGATTAATATAATATATAAAATATAGATAGGTGATAGCTAAATACTCGTAGTCAAGTTAAGGAGAGGTAGTGTTCCTTAACTCGTTTCTTAAAAGTGGCCAAAGTATTACAGTCTCGAATGTGAGGTGGCAATGAATTCCAGAGGAATACTGCGTGAGCGGAAAACGATTTGTTATAGTAAGAGGTTTTGTGTGGTGGGTATTTAAGAAGGGATTTAAGGTGGGAACGACAAGGTGCAGGGGGAGGTCGAGCAGGAGAAAAACGTTCACGAAGGTATGATGGATAACTAGGGTTATGGAGAATATTGTATAGCAGGCATAGCAGCCTCGTGTTCCTACGGAAGCGGATTGGGAGCCACTTGAGATCCCTGCGAAATTGAGAGACGTGGTCATATTTACGGATACCGAAAATAAAGCGGATACAGAGATTTTGCAGGCGCTCAAGTTTAACTAATTGCTCCCCAGTGGCATCTAGATAACAAGCATCTGCGTAATCGAGGATTGGCAAGATTAGGGTTTGAGCGAGCGATATTTTTGTTTTGCGTGGAAGAAAATTTTGGAGACATTTCAAGGAATGGAAAGCATGGAATATTTTTCTGCTGACTTCACTTATTTGAGCATTCCAGTTTAGATTCGCGTCCATGATCACACCGAGGTTTTTTACACTTTCGCTGAGGTTTATAGTCGAGCCATTTAATGTAAGTGAAGGCAGTGCTGAGAAATTAATTTTGCTACGTACATATCTGCTACCAATAATTATCGCCTGCGTCTTACTGGCATTAAGCAAAAGTCCAACTGACTTTGCCCAATTTGTAATGCGACCAATTTCATCATTAACAAATGAAATAGCTGACAAAGAGTCTGAGGGTGAAAAGTGATGATATAGCTGCAGATCATCTGCATAGAGATGGAAGTTAGATTTAAGAAAAGGGGTGACAGAATTAATGAAGAGTGAGAAAAGCAAAGGAGAAAGAACGCCACCCTGAGGTACGCCCGCTGTCAGAGTGCATGGAATAGAAAAGTTGTCGTTGACGCGTACCATCTGCGAGCGACCCCGAAGGTAAGAACTGAACCAAGATAGGGCAGAAGAGGAGACGTTATTTGCTCGCAGGATACTAATAAGAATATCGAAGTCCACTGAGCAAAAAGCATTACTAAAGTCAAGTAAGATAAGAATTGTCAGCTGCTTATTCTCCATGGCCCAGCGAATGTCATCCGTTACTTTTAAGAGAGCAGATACAGTGCTATGGCCACGTCGAAAACCAGATTGAAATGAGCTAAGAAGGCAATTTGATAGAAGAAATGAGGAAAGTTGTTTATGGACAATATGCTCAAGAACTTTGGAAAGGAATGGTAAAATAGAAATGGGTCTATAGTGGGACGGTAACGAAGGTTTGGAGACTTTTGGAAGAGGGACAACATGAGCCTGCTTCCAGGCTACGGGAAAACAACAAGAGGTTAAAGAATGATTTAGAATGTGGGTTAGGATAGAAAGAATAGATGGGAGGATTAAAATTATCATTCTTGAGCACAACTTGTCGTCACCAACAGATGATGAGGAGATAGCACGTACCGATTTATTTACGGTCTGTTCTGTTAGATTTTCAAACTGAAAGGAGTTTGAACACGTAATTGGTAGTGATGAAAGAGCGCACAGAGTGTCGGACTTAGTCTTGGAATCTAAGGTTACCGAGTTAAGGGAAAAGTGTTTGTTGAGATCATCAAGACTGACACAAGTGCAAGATACCTCTGGGGATTTACCTATACCAACAGAACGCAGAAAATTCCAGGTTTGTGCTGTGGATCGATTGTAGAGAGAATTATGAAAATGGCGTCTCTTTGCATCTCGACACATCCGATTGCAGCGATTTCGTAATGTCTTGAACTTCATTAAATTCTCCTCCGATGGACATTTCCTGTATCGTCTTTTTGCTCTATCTCTTCTTGCCATCAGCTCTTTAATATCTGAAGAAAGCCACGGTGCCGGGTTACGTCTGGCCCTGACACGCCTCAAAGGAGCATGCTTATTATAGAGTTTTAATATTTCCGTCGTAAAAATATTAACTTTATCGTCAATATTTGAGGCTTCCACAACAGGACACCAATCTATAGCATCAGCGTCGCGATGCAGTTCTTCCATGTCAATGCTTTTAAAACTGCGAACCATGAGAAAGTTAGGTCTTCGCTTGGGTGGACGTAAACGATACGACAAATAGATGAAATCATGATAAGAAAATGAGGTCGTAAACTGTCCATGCAAGGCAACTCTTTGTGGACAGGAGACAATCATCAAGTCAAGAAGGGAAGGGGTACAGTTAGGGAAATGATGGGTCGCAGTAAGTGGCAGAAGATGGAGATTGATAGAGGATAAGACGTGAAGTAGTTTACTGGTGCGGAAGTCATTCTTGATCATGCAGGTATTAAAATCACCCATGAGGATGACGTGGTCATAAATGGGACATAAATCGGTAAGTACTTTGTCTAATTGGTCAAAGTAATTGATAGTAAGGTTAGGACTATAGAATACTGAGAGGAGTACCTTGCAATGATTGATACTTAATTCAATAAACATATATTCAGCAGATTCCGAATATTGGGATGGAGATGCACAGATTACTTTATACGGGATCTCGGAGCGTAGATACATGGCAACACCGCCACATGCTTTGCCAGTTCTATCGTTGCGGATCAAAATGAAGCCGGGTAAGGTATATTGCGTTGAAAGAAGAGAGGGTTTAAGAAAAGACTCCGAAATGAGAAGAGCGTCAATATGCTTGCTGTCGATAGATGCCAGAAGATCAGGATAGTGTCGTGGAACACTTTGGATGTTAATGTGCGCTATGTTAAGGTTTTTAGGATATGCAGTGCGTATACAAGATAAGTGATCAAGGAGATTTGGTGTGTCCGTAGATTCACTGCTGATACTAACAAAACTCTTTTCAGAAGACGAGCAGGAAAAAAAACAGTCATCGAATTCATCAGAACTACTCATATTTGCTATACTTAATTAAATATATGTATTTATATAAATATATATATATTAAAAATAAGAATAATAAGAAAAACAAGAATACTACTAGCTTATTGCTTCACTCACAGCCCACTGGAAGAAAAATAAGTAAACAAACTAACTATTAAATACAATCTTGACAGTCAGTAAGGAAGGAATTAAGAGTTATCAACTTTACCTAAAGTTTACACTTAAAACTGAACACAACAAAACAAGTAAATTACAATTAAATCACAATAGTTGTTTTCAGATACCTAATATAACAACAACATAGAAAAAAAAAATAATAAAAAAGATAATAAAAAACTATTAACACTATTAACAATAAATCGTATAGGAGGACAAAAATTACGGTTGGTGCTAAGGTAAATATTTCATAAATCCCCAAACCAAGCTTATAACTTCAGTGAAGACAGAATAACACTGTAGCACATCACATACAAACTCATCTTTCGATAACATTATGAAACTTTGGTAGGTGCCCGTAGACCCCACGAATTATAGCTCCTGGCTGAATACCATGAACAAACAATTTTCAGTGTGCACTCTGCAATTTTATAACAGTCTATAATATTAGTCTATGGTTAGAATTATTACCGTAGTTAGTAGGTAGGAAAACAATAACAAACAAATTGCTTTCCATTAATTTTTAACTAATTAAATCAAGATAGGAAAACAAATATAAGACAAGTTGTTTGTTATTATTAACAGCATTAAATAATATCTATAACAAGGAATGAGAGTAGTGGTTCAACAATTTAATTACGAAAATACTAGGTATATATATATAATATGTAGATTAGAACTAATGCTTATCAGATTTAAAGCGAAATGCAAAAGTGAATAAGATATTTTTTTATGTACTAGTAGGTAATCTTGAATCAGAGAACGTGATCGAGGGACAGGATTTAGAACTAGTTACGTCTACGAGTCTTTTTTGCAACTTCTGCTTTTGAGGCAGGTAGTGCAGACTTGGCATCCTCAGTTATCTTCAAACCAACGGGAAATTGCGAAATGAGCAGCTGTAGTTCACCCATAGACTCGATTTTGCGCCTGGATTTGTCTGGGAGCAATATAGTAATTTTGCCCTCAACTGACCAACACTGCTTTATACCGAAGTGCGCACGGGCAGCCATAAATACATTATGTCTGGTTTTTGTTAAGAACTCGGACATAGTCATTCCCGTACCCTTCAGAGCTGTTTTGGATTCCCACACTTGGTTTCTGTGCACTATCTTGTGAAACCTAACAAGTACAGGTCGAATTTTACCTTGCGCAGCTCCAAGACGGTGGCTAACTTCAATGTGATCGAGTTTAAACTCTGGCAACTTAAGCTGGTCCGTGATCACTTTACCGACAACAACTAGTAATTGTTCATTTTGTGATTCCGGGATACCGTGTATCAGTAGCACTTTCCTTCTATTCGCCGTTTCGAGCCTGTCTAGGCCAAGTGCAAGAAGCTCGATTTGTGACTTCAACGTAGACAACGCCTCCCGAACAAATAACTTGAACTCTGAGTAATCACTGCACAAGGATGAAATATCCGGTTGCGATGAAGCAGGTCCAGCTTTGGCTTTTTGAAGTTTGTCATCATATTCTTGAAATTTCGTTCCGATCAGCTTTTCTAGTTTTTCCATGTTGTTGGCAAGTTGAGTCTCCATGTTATAGGTTACCTCTTCAAGTGTAATTTTAAGTAGTTATTTATATAGTTAGTAATTGCACAGGAAAATTGATTTAAAGTGGGCACAGGTGAGTTTAGCAAGTAATTAGCTTAAGCAAACATGAATTAACTGGTTATATTTAATTAAAAGTAATTAAAAATTAAGAGCACGTAACTTTTACGTGTGTACGTTACAACTACCCACACAAGAAGTGTTTTTATTTTACCTATCATTGGGTATGAGTTTGGATCTTTTAGATTCAAGTTACACACACGTGTACAACTAGTGATTAATTTATATTACATATTAGTTCTTTAAATTAAGACATTTGATTTCAACGACTAATTTAACCTTATTCTGCAAATAAATTGATTTAACTTTGAATTTATTATACCTCGTACAATAATTACAGTGTCTTCGTTCCTTTAATTTCTACAATATCACAGAAGTCAAAGGAAACGATAGAAAAAATCTGTGCGTTATTTATGATCCGTTACCACTGACTTATCGACTACTACGTGTCCTTCTATTCTGTATTCATAATATTGGTCATATATATATATATATCATATTAAATGATCAAGAGTAATTATTTAAACAATGTACCTAAAATAAGAATCGTGTAGTAAAATTTGTATGCAAAGTGAAGTGTTTTTATTTTACCTATCATTGGGTATGAGTTTGGATCTTTTAGATTCAAGTTACACACACGTGAACAACTAGTGATTAATTTATATTACATACCTACTAGTGGACGCCCGCAGCTTCGCTCGCGTTACACATTCACTAACTTCAAAAACGGCAAAGCTTCATACTAACTTTGCACCCCCGTTTTACCCCCTTAGGGGACGAATTTTCAAATTTTTTTCGCCGTAAAAACCATCCTTGAACTTCAACGAACATTTAAAAAAAAGAATTGGCCAAATTGGTCCACGCGTTGTTGAGTTATGCGCTTACCAACACATTTTGCGATTCATTTTTATTATATAGATTAGTTCTTTAAATTAAGACATTTGATTTCAACGACAAATTTAACCTTATTCTGCAAATAAATTGATTTAACTTTGAATTTATTATACCTCGTACAATAATTACAGTGTCTTTCCTTTAATTTCTACAATATCACAGAAGTCAAAGGACACGATAGAAAAAATCTGTGCGTTATTTATGATCCGTTACCACTGACTTATCGACTTCTACGTGTCCTTCTATTCTGTATTCATAATATTGGTCAAAGACAGATTGGTTATGTTGATCGATGCATGGATATTTTATTACATGCAAACAATTTCCATCCAGTCGACAAATTCAAGTTCTACTGGGAGTTTGCCTACTACGGCTGAATTTCCATCACGGTGAACACTAACGTATTACTAATTGTGTTCACTAATTTAATCATTGAAATTTAAAGTAGATGAGAGTAGACGTTCATATTAAATGTAGCATGGTATCTAACCACTTAAGTAACTATACTTGAGTTGATAATGTAGGCATGATGTGGTAATTTTATAACCAGTTTTGCTATTTAAAGATTGGTACAAATTTGGCCGACACGTGTTACTCGAGTTGATTTTTTCCTCTGCTCTGTGTAAGCTCTAATTATTTCAAAAGATACAGATAATATCAACTGTATCTATTTAAAGAAGTCATTTTAGGACAAAACAAATACAGACCAAGGACAAGGATATTTATTATAGAAAAATTATAATAGGCTGCACCTGGACTGACTGGTGCGTTTTGTAGGAAATGTATGTAAGTAGGTACCTATACCAAATCATGGGCATACGCAATTTTGATATTGAATACGCAATCGGTTTTACTCTTACGTCCGTGTTAGGTAATACATACTTAAGTTAAGCCAAACTCGGATGCCCCAAGTGCATAGTATTCAAGTCCTTTCTCCAATTTTAGTTCGTTTTTAGATATCAAGATATTAAGTCCGACTACTCAATCCATTGATCAATAATGAAAACTACTTTGATCTACGACTAATCCATTTGGTGTATCTATATTAGAAAGAAAGATAAAAATTATTACTATCTATCTACCATATATGAAATGGACTAGAACTTTTACTATGATAATGTTTTAATTACTTCAATTCACGAGCATGAATATAATAAGTAATCAGCGAATTTAGTGCATAATTAGTTATCAGGTTTTCATTAATTGGTGTCGCGAGTGCCGCGTGACGCGAGTCGCGTGGCGGTGACGCAAGCGCGCCGCAAGAGTGTGCTTGCGATCGCCGATCTCACGCACGCCTCTGTGGCCCAATGGATAAGGCATCGGCCTCCTAAGCCGAGGATTGTGGGTTCGAGTCCCACCAGAGGTAAACACCATTACTATATTTTTTACGCAATAGAGCAACCCAGCAGCTATTCATGTGTGTAATTAACGTCAACTGTAGAGATGGAAGTGGTCTCGATAGACTAATAAAATAATTGATTGAGTTGAAAAAAAACATTAATTAAATTATAACCGGTTATATTTTTCGTTGAGTCATGTTTTTTTTTACGAATTAGTATGTTCTAATATCACTACTTTCTTATTTTTACCTCAACCTCTCAATGTTGGTAAGTAAGCGGTACCCCTTGTAGCCACCTGTATAATTTGATATGAATAAAAATAAAAGTAAATTGACGCAATTAAATAAGAAGAATTCCAGCAAAAGTTGTTGAGTAAATATTCACAGCAGCTTATTTTTATTCGAAGAGTACATAAGAGTAATATTATATTAATTGTAGTAGGTAATAGGTATATGAACATGTTACCTAGTTTGCTTATGCAAACTAGGTAATATATCTATTCATTGTAAATATATCTGTTCATTGTAGATATATTTTAGCAGTAGGAATTCTTTGGAATGACTGGCCCGTTGGCGCAATCGGTCCTGACCCTGCCTGTTACGCCAGGGGTCGTGGGTTCGAATCCCACTCAGGACAAACAATCGTGCGACGGACACTTGTGTTTGTTCTGTGTCTGGATGTTAATACATATATATTGCAGTATCTATACATACATTGATACACTATACATTGAAGTATGTAAAGATATTTCAATAACATATATCGGTTTTAAAAAAAATATCTATGTAGGTATGTATATCAGTCTCTAACACCCATTGACTAGCTAGTTTAGTGTGAAAATGGCCATGATATTTATTATTTATTTTGTATGATGGAAGTAAGTATATATGTACTTAAATAGTTAAAAAAAATAGTTATGACGTGTTGGTTATTACCATCTGCCACTACCAGTTACAATAATTTAAGATACATAAAATATTACAGCAAGTATATAATTCGAGTAGGAAAAAAATCATTTTTATCAATTTATTTTTATTGCGCTTTACCTAACGCAAGAAAATGATTTTGCATCTAGCAATCGGTTAGGCGAATCATAACAGTTATTCCGTTAAATATTAGGTTCCGGTTTAACTTTTGTAGAGGCGACTAGTTATTATAGTTCTCATGCTTAGTAACTCCTAATTAAGTTTTGGTCAAGGTCTCTCACTAGTCTCTCGCACAGGTCACGCACAAGATGGGTGTTGTTGCATGCTCGTTACAATAAAAGCCATGGACCTAAGCTGAACTCTGAATACCATCAGCCGGGACAACTACTGTGGTAGAACTATCTCTACGCAGACCTGACAGCAAAATATTGTTGGATAACTACCCACTGCATGTTCCAATTAGAAAAGAATATCTATTTCTAAATTTTGTAGACGTCTAATAATTGTTTTGACATTACGATCCTATAATGCATTTACGATTCTAATTCATACTTTTTTATAAGATAAATAATATGATGCATAGGTTGACTTTGAATGTATCAGTAATATAATAAGTTCTTACGAGTATGATGGAATGGTGCATCTGTACTTGAACTTTTTTTTTAACTCGTAAAACCATTAATAGGTAGCCGGACGTCGTGCTAGCGAAGTAGGATTATGTGGAACTCTCACCAACTAAAACGCGCTCGGCGCTACAGGAAGGGTCCGGGATCTCTTTACGCACCGGTGCCCTCCAGCGTTGTGCTCACAGGCTCTTCCCGGTCTTCTTCACCTTGCGACCTCAAACAACACTGTCTTCCCCGGGGTCAGTTGGTGAATAGATCGAGCTCCTACTCTTGCCGCTAGCAAACCCAGAAGTCCCCTTTTAGTCGCCTCTTACGCCTTTTGCAACCACAACTAATCTGACCCTGAGCTACAGGGACATAGGGAAACCACTTTGAGATGCGGGTTTCCTACTTATCATACTGAAATTCGCATGAAATAACAATGTAGAATTTTTATTGTATTTTATGCAATAGGTACGTACGTTTTACAGGAACGTGTCTAATTCGATCACTTATTAAACCAATATACACATTGGAATACACAGTCAATATCTACTCGAACGTCATGACTGTAAGGCGCCCACGATCTTATCGATATCTTTAGGCTCAGTAACCTGTTCCAGGATTCCATGACATACGAGTAGGTACTTACCACATTTAACAGTGGCGCGTTTCTTCGCATCTGACACAGATAAAGCTATCTTCAGCAATATCGGCGTCGGTTCTAGTTGACGCATTTATAAAAGTCTCCTATCATGGGGGAAAGCTGTGAGATATGATAACGCCACAATTTATTTGATAACGCTAGGTGAGGCATCGATCAGTCGATACGATCGCTTGCAGTTCCACCGAGACTATCCTCGGCTATAAACCATATACTGTAATCGTTGAATCATATTTCGCATAAATAAAATATGTTATCGGTATAAGACTAGGCGGATTAAAATTTGAAATACAAGCGACTTAATAATCTGCATTGATTTATCGGCGATTAAGTGGACAGTGTCGGGAGCAGTGGTCGAGCTGTAGAATGAGAATGATGGGCGACAACGAGATGGGTTACTGTGATTATTACAACTACGACAGCAGTTGGTCGATCATCCCACCGGACTACGGGGCCGACCCTAGCTGCCAGTACCGTCAGCCGCAGATGGAAGAGGACTATCGCTACAATAATAACACCTACGCGTATGTTAATCAGCCTTTTTAATACTAGCTCAGATTATTTGATAGTCGTAGGGTTACCAACGAGATAGAAAATCTCGTAATTTAGCCACCAAACAGGCGTCTGAAAATCAGCGGCTTACCCGCTACAGTATTACGCTGAGTGACATCCATTTTCCAGTAGGAGTGTGCAGCATTAAGTTAGTAGGCCAAAAAACTTTTTTTTTGTTATGTTTTAACCTAACTCTTGTATTTTACTTAAAAGACTGAGAATTTTTTATAAACAATCGGTTAAAAAAACTATACTAATTTATGAGTATATAATATAAAGTAAACTGTATAATGAGTACCTTACCTTACCCATTACAATAAAAATGCTATTCCTAACGTAAAGTTTGTACCTACTAAGCTCTTGGTGGCTTTCTAATGTTGAATAGTAACATGGAAAGTATACGAGCCGCCACAAATTGCTTTGTGTCGTGTGCACGCGAATTATGATACCCGACATTCTCGAGCATAGTCGGCGATTTAACCTAAGTTGTTCTAAGTGCATTGAAATCGACAAGTAGATAGTAATTGTACAAATAGAGTAATGATAAATCTATGAATTGTACGTAGTATATTATTTTCTCTAGGTAGGTGTTGTAGCGACAGCGCTACGCCGCTCTGCTACGAAAACTGTTTGCTGAACTTTGTGTGTAACCGTTAGCTATTTTTCCCGCGTTTCTGACGGAATTTTGAAGAATTGAAAGGTTGCCCTTGACGGAAAAATATATAGCATGCGAAAATGCTACGTGAATGCGGATTTTAATGAGACTCCTCATTGGACACTGTATATATGTTGAATAAACACTTACACAAAATAGGAAAAGCCAGCAGTAGCGCTTGTAGGTAATGAGGCGGAGGAATTACCCATCCATATCATCTTCGACTACCCTACGACTGTAGGCTCATAACAGAAGTAGTAAACTGAGCGGAAGCCTTGTTTTAACTTGCACTATTAAGGAACTTGACCCCAACGGCTTATCCGAGTGATTCGCTTTTGGGATCAGGTCTGAAATATTGAGGGCTAGCTACAATATATATTTTTAGTTCGCATTGGCTTATGGGCTTAACCCACACCCCCTCCCTTCAAATAATAATAATAAATACTACGTAAAATAAAACGTAATAAGAAATAAGTTTTGAAGTCAAGTGGGCAACGGGCAGATGTCGTTAATGGGTCTAATTCTATGCGAGCGAAGCTGCGGGCGTCCACAAGTTTAATATATACCTTTACGTAAGAAAATGTAATGTTTTAAAATACCAGGTTAATTTTTAACCTAATCAGCAACAATAACTATAGTATAGGTATAAACTAAGCTTTAACTAAATTCATATTACGCCAATAGATACGAGTACCTACCTAAACCATAGCACCTGCGTAAATAAGAAAAGGGCATGTAGATATTTAAACATTTCAAAAACTTTGTTCTAGTAAAAGTTTAAGTGTTCGATCGGTAGGTACAGTCGCATGTTCTACGCCCATAGACCGGCGGCGGAGTTGCACTGAGTGCCATCGAGCTCGTAATCCGTCAGCTGCGCGCTCTCCCAGGCCTTCGTGGAGCCCTTAATTGGTTTGGAAACCCTCTTCGCGGCCTGCCGTGCTGCCGACCATTTAGACACACTGCGCCTAACCAGATTGCCATAACGAAATATTCGTGAAACCCCATTGACTTCTCTCTTCGCTCGTAGTCGACCAACTTCGATACATTTGGATGATGTTGCCGTCGTTAACTCTTTTAAGTGTCTTCTTTATTAGTGCTGCCTGGTGTGCTGGGGCACAATATCAGCTTGTTTTATCATGAAATAAATGTGAAATTTAGCTAAGGAATCCATCGGCCTTGAATATACGAACTTTAAGTTCGAAGTTATTTACAAAACAGACATAAGACGAAGGACGAGTAATTTTGTTTATATTGAGCTGTAGGTACTATCTGGTTGGTAATGGTAGGGAATAAGTTTGGTCATGGGGTGTTTTTTCTTGCGATACCTGGCGCGTGGTACGGACGGCGCGGGCACCACATCACTGTATTAAAGTTGTACAAAAATTACTTTCCTATCGTGCTTACTATCAACTCCCATTATTTTATCATTAACCGATGCAAATACGAACCTACTTCCGTAGATTCAGCGCTAAACTATGTCCTATTAGATTTAAGTGAATCGTTTTATGATTCATATAAGAATAATATTTTTATTGCGTCGCGTGCTGAACTCTCAGCCATGGAGGTTTCCTTAGACAGAGAAGACAGACAGACAGACAGAAGAAGAAGGACACATCGTCTTTCACCGTTGTAGCAAGTGACATTTAATTTCTTAAATCGCACATAACTTAGAAAAGTCATTGGTGCGTGCGTGCTACTGGGATTTGGACCCGGACCGCTCGAATAAGAGGCGAGTTTGATAGCCACTGTGCTGTCACCGCTTTTTTTCTATCTTATCTACTCATAATTTTCTTATTAGAACACTATTTACTTATACCATTTATTCATGTATTAAGTTAATAAGAACAAGAGTGTCATCATCGGTGTAGGAAATCAGCGGACAGTAGGTATCTTACTTTCTCTTCGATATTTTGCGAAAATCTGTAATAGTAATAGATAATACAAGTAGGTACGTACATACGTTCGTTAAAGTTTTAACTGAGTGTTGATCCTTCTTACTCTACTCTCCTAGTCCCGCTCTACTGTGGTAGAGCTAAGTTAACAGTGATACTTTAAAAAAAATTGAATTTTTCGTGACACTACCGGCACTACTAGTTACTATTATTCTGTGCTACTAGTAGAAACACGGTTAAAATTAATTTTCATGCGATTCAATATTTCATATCATTGCGATTGGTAAGCTGTTGATTTGTGAATATGATTGTTAAACTAAATGCGCTTTGTGCGCGCTGCTCGGGGAGGACGGCGAACGCACCTGCCCGAACCCTCACAAATCTGGCGCAGCTTACCTCTCTGTAGAACACTGTATAATTGAAGATACCTCATGACACGAGAATTATTACACTAGTATAGTTAATAATTCTAAAGTATTACAATTTTAAGAGGCTATTTGATAAGGCTTGTTTAAATAGTAGGTACCCGCGCGAGGTTTTTACGGATACCTAAGTAATTCTCTTATGTTAAAAGTTACCTTAAGTTCAATTTCAAATTGGAATACAGTACGATTTTTGCCCTGATTTCACTTAAGTATTTCCTATGTAAATCCACGTCATTGTGGCGGAAATAAGCATACAAACACTTCAACTGTGGTAAAGTAGTAGTTGTAGGTAAAGGAATAGCCCAAAAGTTTTCCTTGCGACTACTTGCAATGCAAATGCAAATGTCTAAACTTGACACTTACGTTTTTTGCGTATACTATGTTAGAAACGATGCGTCGATCATGCAGCGATGGGTCGGATAGATATTTTAAAAACGCATTCTCAATAAGTCAATTAAACGATCCGTATTGCTGCGCGCTGCACGCCACTTAGGGGATCGCTCCAATATAAATAATTGCCCTTTGTTACCGTGGCCCTTTAGCCAGCCTGGTTGAGGCATCGATTTTATTATTAAGCTTGTGCATTATGGTGCCATCGCAACTTGAAACGTAGAATTAGTCACAGTATCTTGGTGGAACTAAATTGACCCAAATGCTATTTAATTTATATTCTGCTGCCTATCACAGTATACCTAAATAAAGCAATACTGTTACGATCCGGGTCCAGTATTCGAGTTGGCATGATCTGTACACTTGCCAACTTGCCACTGGCAACCATCTTAGTCCCAAAGCATATCTGCCGTCTTAGAACAGAACTTCAATAACAGTTACGAACTGGACTATTAGTTTTTATTATAACTGAGTGACATAATCACCACAGTGCCTACTTCTATACTCCTCATGACAATCAACTTTTCAAGGTTCTTTAACAACCTTCAAGTCTCGTCTGACTCTACCTAGAAGGCATGCAAATATTAAATTTAAACTTGAATTGACATAAATTATTGAATTATTGAACATCACAACATCTCGTTAACTACAATAGGTTGAATAAAAATCATGTTATTTTACTAAATCCAATACTAGGTATATAATATTCCAGCAGTGGACCTTGAAAGGCTGATAGATGGAATAGATACTGTTAGCATTCATATATTAACACGTTTTCATTCGCTTGAAATCATTGACTTATTAACACGCTTTCATTAGCTTGGAATCATTGACTTATTATTACTAAGTCAACCCTTGGAATGTAGGTATCGGTGTATGTTTGTAACGGAATCTTTGAATGTGATTTTCGCCCACTTCATCGGATTAATTTGAAACATTGCACACTTATCAAGGACCGATGACAATGCAATAATTTAAAAAATCTGCATTTTAGTTTGGTTATCTAAAAAAGCGTGTTTTAGTTTTATTAAATGATGTTTTTATTTTTAGATGAATAAATTGTGCGACTTGCAGGTAAATATTTAATGGTAATAATGTTACATTTTATCTCTAAGCAAAAGCGGTCAAAAGCTTAACATTTCCTAAACTAAATCTTCGAAGCGACTCCACAATTCACTAAAAAGGCCTCCCAAAAACATAGAATCCAAAACACCTGTGAGAGTTAATCAAAGCAATCATTCAAAATCCGAACAACTTAAAAGACATCTACCATCTGTTTATTAATAGTTTGCTAAATCCCTCATCATTCCCCGTCTTTTATTATTGACACTGGTTTTGCCTATTGTTTTTAAGATAATCTTCTGTTGCACACCTGCGGTCGTTGAACTAATCCTATTATGTTAGTGACAATCACCTATTATAGTTATTATGCTAGTAGCGCTTTTTCTGTCTAATGTCTTGTTCTAGTACTTGAGCGTTAAGCTTTTCTGTAATAGTGCTAATAATCGGTTCACTCACATACGTCAACCTACTCTTTATAGAACGGTCATCGACAAACTCAGGGTTATGATTTTTTTGTTATATTTTAATAATTTAAGATATTATTAAATATGATTATTTATGTAAACTCTTGAAATAGACTCACCACCTCACATGAGATCTAAACATAGCTGATCAAAAGTGGGTGTGTTACTCATCTCTGCCTATCCTTTCGAGGAATCACAAGAGTGATGTTATGTAAATTATATATTTCATTCCAATGAGATAATAGATATATGTACTTCTTTTGCACGAGCCTAGCCTGTGTAATTGTGTGTGTGATTTGATTACAGTGGTAATTTTTCTATAGATGTGTATTTTGATATGTTTGATTTTATACATTCTACAAAATAAAATTATAATAAAACATCAAGAACCGTTCAAAAGTCTAAGGCCTATGCTACACGGGCGGTTCTCCCGCCGCGGAAAACCGCTTCTGAACCGCACTGGACACAATTTAATATGAAGTTGTATGCTGCATACTACACTGCGCGGTTTCCCGTCGCGGCTCACAGGCGGGAGAAATTCGACCGCCGCATGCAGCGTCAAACCGCCGCTGATAACCGACGATTTTAAACTACACGGACGGTTTCCCGCTATCCCGCCGTCATTCTGCGCGGGACCTTGGCGCTCGCTCGTCGTTCGTGCGCTTGCGTGGCTAGTGTCGCGTCAAAATGTTCGATACGGAGCGTTTTATTGTAGAAATACAAGATCGACCTGCTTTGTATGATGTGCAGTCGAAGGATTACGCCAATCGCGAACTAAAAGCGAAATTATGGATGGAAATAGGACAGGAAGTGGTTGAACATTGAATGAAATATTCCCAAAGTTAAACGATTACTTAACACTGGTTCCACCCACACATTGCGCTTTACTTTATTTTTTAATAATTCTATTAATATGAGAGCTGCAAGCGCAGTTATCATTGGCGGATCCATGTTGAAATGAACAAAAGGCAGCGATAAACCGCGTCCCGTGTAGTTTGATGGTCTGCGGCAGCTTTGTCGAGCGGTTTCCCGCGGCGGGAGAACCGCCCGTGTAGCCTCACCCTGTGGATGTACAGAATGTATGTTAATAAACATTCGGAATATTAATGCTTATAGGTGTTAGTGAGGTAGGTAGGTATACCTACATACGGGTGGATTCATTCTTAACATATGTGTGAATTTGAAATAAATTATGATCCTATATTCATGCGCTTCAATGAAAATTCTGTAGTTAGAATCCTTTTTTGTATTGTCGATCAGAAAAAATAATAGCTATACCTAGTTAGTAATGAAATAAAGTCTCACGTACTATTCATTACGACCGATTAGCGGACGTTTCAACTTGCAAAATTGTATTATAATGTAATTATAAATGTATTAAAACTATCATATAACATAGTTATAGTAGTACATACCTACTCATAATTAGGTAGTACGTTTTTTTAACTTCTGTAATGCCAGAACATCATTTATTTCCTAATCTTTAACTTAAAAGCTATGATAGCTATAATATTATATACTAGCTTTACCCGCGACCTCGCCCGCGTTCAATCGTTTTCCTCGCAGAACTTTACTACTACCGCTACTATAAAAAGATGTTTAAAAATACATAATAGCCCTTTTCGACGGAAGGCTACACACAAGATTTCCACTAATCAAAATCTAGCACTATCCGCAATCAGAATACAATCAAGGTTTAGATTCCATCGATTGATTATATATCGATTAATGCCACCGCGTTTCCGCTAAATAGTGCTTGAATAGATAGGACAGCTTGAAAGAATTGTAGCGTTTATAATACGAAACATCTGTACTTCTAGGGACTTTAAAGAACAAATACTGCTTGAAATGTAATTGAGTGTGAATTCGGTTATTCCGTACCTACTATAGAAAAGATAGAAAAGTATTTGAAACAATGCTGCGCACACGTGCAAGTCATAAACTGATAAGTTTGGGATTGCCTACCTGTTCGCAGAACTTGAAAAATATTCTTTGTCTGATGATCGACAATAAGCTTCTAAACCTTGCACATGTCTCGACTTCTACCGGACGGACTCTCCTTATCCCTGGCTTGGTACCATACGTAGAGTATGGCTAATGGTTTTTGTTTCTGGACATCATGGGTTTATAAAGATATGTTAAATTACGAGATACTTGTTTAAATGTAGTTATAGTTATACAGGATAGAAAGAAGAGTTCGTACCTGTTAAAATAACTATTAATTAGTATACACAACTATACAACGTAATTCATATCTACCTGTCTTATTTAAATAAAAAGAGTTACAATACCTACAGAGTGCTTGTACGAAATTAAAGTAGGTAGCAATGAAAAACAAACCACAAAGTAAAAAAATGTAGACATTGGCTTACATGGGTTTATTAAAAACACTCTGAATGAAAATCGTTATTCGGGGCATTTGGAGCGGCGTCCATAACGAACCGGCCTCAACAATGGGCTTAACGCGCGCACTCATTACAAAAAGCGACATAACGTAACGTGCTACGTCGAAAGCTCCTTTATTCAAAGTGTATACTTCAGTTTTTTCGTTGGGAAGGCTTCGGGAGGGCTCCGATTGGTCGGGCGGCGGCCCGCCCAGGCGGCGGCGGGCGGCGATTGGCCGGCGCGAATGGAGCACCCTCGACGGCGCTGAGTAGGCTGTCGAGGCCCGAGGGCGGCGCGGGGTGTTCTTCACCCCGAGGACCACTCGAGGGTTGTTTAGTGCAGGCGCGGCGTCGCGAGGCGCAGCACGTGTTTCCGCGAGAGTGTGTTCGGTCGTCAAGATTATTCCCAAGGCGAGCTCTCCCGGCCGGGAGATGAAGAGCGAGGCGCGGGCGCCGCCGCTGCTGGCGTGGCCGCCGCTGCTGCTGCCCCCCTGGGGCCCCTTCCTGCCGGCGCTGTACCCGGCCGCCTTCCGCTCTGCTTTTCCCGGGTGAGCGACGGCCCTGCGACCTAGTGTGAAACTATTTGAAAGTGTTTTAGTGCTCGTGGCTCCAACTTTATAGTGGTCAACTGTACAGCGTTGTTTTTTCTTATACCTAGATTTTTTTTGTAAAATCTAGTTTGAAACGATATTTTTTTAAGCTATAATTACGTTTTCTTCGTGTAGATACCTCCATGCTAGGTACATGGAGGCCTACTTTATGGTATTATTACGAGTAAATTAACTACATTATAACTTATTAGTTTTTGTGAAAGTATTTAAGTGTTTGACAGTTTCGCCAGTAGCAGATTAGAAAACTTAAGAGGATATATTATGGTAAATTCATGATTATTTAGTTATTCAGTAGGTATTTAGCTCATGATGCAATTGTTTTAATTTTAAAAGCTTGCCAAGTAATCTTATTGACAATAATCCCGTTGCAATCGACGAGAAAGGACGACTTTTGCATCAGTGAGATTTATTATAGGTAGTCAGTTGGACACATAACACATCCTATTTGTTTTAACGGATAAGCCTTTTTTTATTAAGAAGTCAAATCAAAAAAATATATCCTTATTTGATACCTATTGTTTATTAAAAAACTGCAAATACACTAATATTAGGGATGAAGATGACAAGACCTCAGTCTTGTAAATAAAATTAGTGTACTACCTATAGACATAATAATCAAAACTTGTGAAATCGTGATATGCGACAGTTTCTAGTGTAGCTTAGTGAGAGGTGGTTAACAGCTCTGTTAACAACCTGCTAAAGGACCTTGTGCGGGCCGCCCTTTCACGCCGTCACGTACGGGACCACGGGATAATTTCACACTTACATGTAATTCCGATGTTTTAATAGACATCCCAGTGTTAGTATTCCTTCTCCCCGACCGTCTTCTTTATACGAGTCACGTTTTGTCAAGGGCCCCTATTGACGACTCTACATTCGGAACGGATGATGGAATGTTGTGTTTTCTTTCTATTAAAGACCCTCAAGACGTGCTTGTTACTCGTTTCTTAAGTTGATGCTAACTCACTTGAGGTGTACCTTTGTCAACAGTACTGGTGAATGAAATACTCGAAAACTCTAGTTTATTTGTGCTACGGAATTAACTGAGTTTGGCTACGACCGATATAAAGACGTAGTTAATATTAACTATTTCACTAAATATACCTATTGTGTATCAACCTAGCCAAATCAAATAGGACGGTAGGTAATATAGCTTCATTTTAGTGAAACAATTTTCAGAATCATCAGCCCTTTATGCAAACTCACTTCTATTGACGTGAACAATATAGGTACTTTTTCATCCATGTTAAGTATGAGCTACTTACTAATAGCATGGACTACATTTCTTACTCTATGCTAATACATTTCTTACTGTATAAAATAGTGAAAGTATATGTTATTAGATAAACTGATGAGACTCAAATACTATCGTAGTACCTACCTATAATATGTGCTGCTTCCGTATATTTTCAACTAGTGGACGCCCGCAGCTTCGCTCGCGTAGAATTAGACCCATTAACGACGTCTACCCGTCTAACGACTTCAAAAACGGCAAAGTTTCATACTAACTTTGCACCCCCGTTTTACCCCCTTAGGGGGTGAATTTTCAAAAATCCTTTCTTAGTGCTCCCCTACGTTATAAAAGGAACCCCTGTGCAAAATTTCAAGTTTCTAGCCCTTATAGTTTAGGCCCTGCGTTGATATGTCAGTCAGTCACCTTCTCCTTTTATATATATAGATATCTGCGTACCTTAAAAAATATATCAATGGCGTTCGTATCTATTGGTATCAATTTCTACGCCATCGATAGCCGTAGATGTTGTAATGTTTAGATTATTTCCAAAATATAAAGTTGTTTTTATTTGACAGGCTCTTGGACAGTATGAAGATGCCGGGACAGCGGGCCGGGTTCCAGATATCGGACATCTTGGGTCTGAACGAGGCCAACAAGGGTCTGGAGGCGCCGCAGAGCTCGCTGGGCGGCTCGCTGGACCTGCCGCCCTACGTGCCGCCCCAGCACCACTACTCCCACGAACTGCTCAGACATCACCAGCCTTGGCTTTCGCTGGACCAACATGACACTATTGGTAAGCATTTCATATTCAACACAATTAACAAGTATGATCGCTCGCTGCGACCAATAGACATCCCACTGCTGGGCACGGGTCTCCCCCACAGACTCAGCTTCATACTCTAGGTCTAGATCTAGAGCATACTCCACCACGCTGCTCCAATGCGGATTGGTGGAGAACAAGCCTGATCATAACCTTTTAATTGATAGATAGCTATCCATACTTCCATACTAATATTATAAATGCGAAAATAACTCTGTCTGTCTGTCTGTGTCGCTTTCACGCCAAAGCTACTGAACCGATTTAAATGAAATTTGGTACACAGATAGTCTAGAGCCTGACAAAGGACATCGGCTACTTTTTATTTGGAAAAAAGAAATGGGGGTTGAAAGTTTCTATGAAAGTTTTGTCATTTTCAGAACTAGAAGCATAAAATTTATATTATAGGCTGTTGATTAGATATAAATAAATATGGCATTCAAAGTTTGTAAAAATTTTGTAAGGGTGTAAAATAAACATATATTATTATGTCTAATTCCACGCGAGCGAAGCTGCGGGCGTCCACTAGTAACCTATAAAAGTACTACTGTTGGGCACGGGTCGCCACAGACTCAGGTGCGGGAGGTCTAGGGCATACTCTGCCATAATACAGTACTGATTCGGACTGCCGGAGATAATCGATAAATAATTGATAGGTATATAGATAGATAGGTTATTAGATAGATTAGATGATAGATAAGTTATTATTAGTTAGCCCATAGTATGGCACGTGTCACCTCTCGCATTGAGAAGTAAGGTAAGACTACCACCATGCTCCGCTATGCTGGCCTGGTGCGGATTGGCAGATATCATATGCCTTGTGCCTAAATGGTTAAAATAAGGGGGTTAACTTAATTTTGCTCAATCGGTCAAAAACCACTGAACAAATCTAAATGAATCTTGGTACGCGAGTAGATATTCGCCTTCATTAACATAAAAACAGTCGCAGGCAAAAGCTAGTACCCATAAAGGCTATGCGCGACGAAAGGTATGTACCTAGAAGATATATGTAGAAGTAGGCAGGTAGAGGTCGTTAATTTTAAATATATTCCTACACGTAAGCCATTTCTGCGCCAATTTTTGGAGTCTGCTTGGTGGAAAATTTGAAGAAACTTTATCTCTAGATGTTTTTCATTTAATATTACAACTGAACTGAACTTGATATGGCTATCGGCTATCACTAACCGTTTGGTCGTTTTAGTGACAAAACTAAGGCCGGATACGCATACGTTCTTAATTGTTCATCTCATGACCGATGATTAACCGACAACAACAAAGAATCTAGGCGTAGCTATCTACTGAACTTACCCGTACTGCTATTAATCCAAATTAAAAATCTATTAATTGCGTAAGTAATTTCACTCAACTTTAACCAGAACCGAAGAAGATAAGTTGTAGATATGCATCTAGCCATTCGTTTTAGTGATCATTAGACGCCCAGCCATAGATTAGATAAATATGTATGTAAAGGGGCGGGAAGAGCTGTTTGACTCTACAACAGTGAAAGTAGTTCTGGTACCGAGATATTAGTTCCTATCATTGGTAAAGACTGGACGGTGTTTAAGTAACCCTGCTGTTGAAACCACTCTAGTTTTGCCAAGTTAAACATTTCCAAGTTTGTATTAACTATATTTTACCGAATAAGTTACGCATACAATACGTATATGAAGAAGCCTCATTAATTTTCGGTAATAATAATAAAATAATGGGTGATCCTTTGTCAAGTTTCATAAGCTTAAAAAATAAATGTATGTAGGTACAAAGAACGTAAAGAAGCATAATACCCTCCATCGCTGTGCGTAATAAACGCGTCGTAGGCCACGCTTAGTGTGTATATAGACTTAAACGCGCGCAACAAGAAATGACATGTTTATCCAATCTTGTTTTTACCTATATAAAACATTGTATCCAATGATAAGATTAATCTAAACACTATAGTTTATATGTCTTTCGCGGTTTCATGATGACTACACTCGATTATTGGATTCATTTATGTTTTAAAGCCAATAAAACATTTTAAGGCAATTATGAACCTCAACTACCAATATTTTCATTTCTCTGATTTTTTAGATACTATACATAACCGGAAATCAACGTTTAAAATTATGTTTTTAGTATTTACTACTTACATGAAAGTTTATTTGTATTCGAGGATTTATACCATTATTCAGTTTATGAAGTGAGATGCTGCTTAATTTATTTATGTATATACTTCCTACTAGCTAACATGTTTCCTATTTAAATAACAATAGTGTATATATGGTATATCTTTGTACCTATATCTTACTTTGTTTGACTTACATATTTTACAGAATACCTACTCCAAAATGAGAAGTTATGAAATTTACCTAATGTAATGTGATATCTCTTCCCTGTAGCTAGGATAAAGTAAGGAGATGTCGGGTCAGATAGTATAAAGCCCCTTTTTAATGGTTAAACTATTATAGAGACAAATAAATATCGGATGAATAGTTAAAACTGTAGAACACTTGTTGTTAACTTTATGATTCAAACATTGATGTGTAACGAAAATCTTGATATATGTTTTTAGATAATGTACTCATATATTAACAGTTTTAGCAGCATAATATTGTATATGAATGTGAGTATTATGTAGATTTGTTCAAGCTCAGATAGACATTATTAGGTTACCCATGAATGAATTGATGCTCAGAAGTGTCATCCTTATCTAAAAATTTGATTCAAGCAGTAAGGTAGACAAGCCTCTACACAAATATTCATACACAAATATATTGACCCACTCGAAAGTAATAGGTGTTTGGTAGTCGTGTTCGAGAGGCCGAGATTATTTTTGAAATGCTCCTCCAGTGGAGTGCCTTCACCCGCTAATCTGTGGTTGTCATTAATTATTTTTATCGCTTATCAAATATTTCGGCACTCATTGTAAGCACGTTCGATTGCTTGTTCAATAGGAAATAACGCTGCCTGATTTTACAATTCCATTCATGTTTGTTGTTAAAGAATGTTAAAAATACCTAGTGCCCTATCTACTCGTTTTAAGATACTACACTTCACAGATAAACGTTGTTAAATTTTAAGTAAAATGTTGTCGGGACATCTTTAAGTAACATTTTGAAATGGAAAATATGTAGGTGTTTTATGATCTTAGGTTAAATAATAATAAGTACATTAAAATTTAACCTAGGATCATAAACACATAAGCATTCATTGTTATAAGTTAAAAGTGCAATTGAAAACTATTTCCCGTAATTCAACCATATAACATTTAATCTAGCAAGATTGTCATGCCTTACGTGAACTGCAATTAGCTTTAAACGATGTGTTGGATAAAGATAAATGGCGGTATGTCCCGGCTTACGGGCCCGTCGCTCACGCCCCGGGGCCGGCAGTGGCGTAGTCGGTAGTGGTTGTTTAGTACGGGGGGTGAAGCGAGACGAATCTGTCACCAATAGACGAGCCCGCGACCAGCTGCCTGCTATCAATTACACCGTGTTTGCGGCTGTAAGGGACGCTATTAGCTCATTATACGATGACAGTTATAGATTTTATTGCCGTTGTATTGTCTAGCGATGGGAATTCAAACCGATAACAGTTAGAGCAAGATAGATTTCTTTTAGATAGCTAATTAAAACTTCTATGGGAATAAACAGTGTACGTACCTACTCGTAGGTACCGATTGGTATATGGTTCATGTGCTTATAAGATTCAATAATTTCCTTGATAATTGGTTAAACTAATTCTTCTTATCTACGTAGTGTACTCGTATCTATAAATGTTCTATTTATGCAGTAGATACCTATAGTACTTAATATAAAAGGCTTTATATGGGTATCCAGGCAGATATCGTTGTTTCCAATCATTTCCTACATATTGTATCGACATTTCCTATATAATGTACCCAGCTCTAGTTACACGTTTTAGTATTTTAATGTAGGTAATGAAGTCGACTGGTACATATTGATCTGTAACTCGGGACAGCTACCAGCTAAATATAGCTACGTTATTACGAAAAAATCATTCTTTATATTAAGCGTTCTGATAAATTGATGACCGCCATTATTTCGCGTAACAGATAGGATATTGTGACGCGGTGCTTACTCGGGGGCTAACGACGATCGTTGTCTGCTGAACAATGGATGAAGGCAGCTGCGAGTGGGAGTGGTCTCCCCCTCCCCGCTCCCCCTCCCCCTCCTCGCATCACGCCCAGCCTCTGCCGCCCTGCATTATCCATATCCGTGTGAAAAAGCTTCGAATGTGCGAGGGGTGATGGAACAATGTAGTATTTGTGATTTTTCGTCTCCATTATTGTGAGCTGCCTAGTTGCAGTTAAATAGCCCGACCCCAAGAGATTAAGTGGAGATTTCAATATGAGTGTTTAGTGCTACACGCATTACAACTTATGTAGCTTTCGATTAGGGTATTTGGTTTCGATATAAATTGCGGGTATTGAAAATAAAGATTGATTAAGTTAATTTTTAAATTGTCTTGGGAAGTATACTTTCTTGTTATAGGTACCTAATTGTCAGGTAATCCAAGCTATGTTGAAAACTTGTTGATTTTTGGATCTTGACTATACTCCGTAATAAGTAGTACAAGTCTCATATGTTACTACTACATATTTTATCGCTTAATGTTATTTTGTATGTGTATATTAACGAAATAATATACCTATGGTTAATTTCTCACCCACAAGGTTCCTACGTAATCTTATTAATACAAATTTAAATTCAAAGTAATGTATCAATTATTATTTTTTATTTTCACTAACAATTCCATCCATGAGCCTCTTAAAGTCCACTGCTGGACATAAGTCTCGGTTAAACGGTTCCACTCCTCCCGATCCTGTGACCGTCCGACCATCTAGTCATAGAATAAAGAGTCGCTCCGCTGGAGGGCGGCATGTGCTCCGCTTCCCGAGCCGTGGTCTCCACTCGAGAACCTTTCTAACCCGTTGGTTGTCCGTCATACAAGCGATGTAGCCTACCCTCTAATCATTACTAAACTAAAGTTTACCTAGCTGTCATTCAATTAGTGCAGTAAAATGAGTTTACATAGGAATATAAATTGATAGTAGGTGTTTAATGTTGATGTGGATGGATGGAATGATTGTTCTCAAATCCAAATACCGTCCAACAGGCATCATTAAAAACCAGCGCTTCGGCCTGCGGCCGTAGCATAGGTATGCTCAGTTTTCAGACCTTCTAAGGACGTGACGTAGTGCAGCATTTATTTTTGTACGGGGAAATTAGTAACAATTGTTTAAGTTCTTCCTTTTTTGCTGATGTTTCTAATGTGTTTATATTGTTAATGTAAGCTGTATAGTTCCTTGATTTTAGTTTTAATGTAATGTTTTGATTGTCGTAGGTGTGATCGGCCAGCAAGCAAGTCCGGACAGCACCTCTCGCGCGTCCGAGTTGTCGTATGTGGGCGCTTCTGCCCCGTCGCCGCCCGCCGACGTTCGCCACGACCACGACCTCGACCTCGAGCACGACCACGACCACGAGATCGACCACGACGACGAAGACCACGAACACCAGCCGAACAACTCCAGCGACCCGAGCCTCGCGCACAAGAAACGGAAACGTCGAGTTCTGTTCTCGAAGGCGCAAACCTACGAGCTCGAGAGGAGGTTTCGGCAGCAGAGGTACCTCTCAGCGCCCGAGAGGGAGCACCTCGCTAGCCTGATCCGTCTCACTCCCACGCAAGTGAAGATCTGGTTCCAAAACCACAGGTATAAGACGAAGAGGGCGGTTCAGGAAAAAGGCGCTCACGATTTAAACGTCGGCGGGTTGAACTCGCCCAGGCGGGTGGCTGTTCCCGTTCTGGTCAAGGACGGGAGGCCCTGCCTCGGCAAGCCCGACGGTCTCCCACCGCTGGGCATGGCACTACCACCCTACCAGCCCATGCACCACCAGCCCGGGGTGGCGGGACACGCGCCTCAGCCCGGAGGATGCTGGTGGTAACACTGAAACTCCAGACAAAGTGGTTTCCTAGTCCTTGTAGAGTCAGTTAGTTAAATATTATACCTATAATTCTTTTCAAACCAAAAGTACCACAGTTTGTTTACTCGGTGGTGAATATGGTAACTATAGTAATAATTGTGTAACAGTATGTTGTCTTTAGCGATCGTACGCTTATCTCTCTGCTGGATGCATGCAATCGGTTCGCATGACCACTGATAAGATGAGGCGACATGAGCGATACCTAAAATACCTACCCACAAACGGATCGGCGCTATTTTAAATTGCAAGTGTTGCAACCATATTGCAAATAATTATAATGAGTAGGTAATTCTACTAACTATAAGTTAAAAAGAATAACAGAACCAGAACGCAGAACCGAAATTTCAATGAGTACCAGTGTTCTTAGATATAACTCGAATACTAATAAAAAGTATTAATACTAAAATTAAGTTTATGATACGGTATCTGGAGTTCCTATCTATCTTTCCGAGCATTCGAAATATGTCACACATAAAAGTTATACTTAAGTACACCAAACTACATAGTTAGATTTCAAATGTACCTTCAAGGCCCAGATTAACTTATCAGTATTGTCACTTCTATTTTAGAAGGTCTACTCCAGCGAGACATTCCTGTATCTAAAATGTCTCTACTAAACGGTCTCCTCAACTATCAACAATATCAACAATAGGTAGATAATTAGTGAAGAAATACATTCCATTTTACGTCCACTGTATATATCTTCGTAATTGTAAAAAAATATGTATTTAAAAATATTAGGTCTAAGTATCAATAAATACCTATAAAGAAATGACCAGATTTTATCACATTGCAATATTTAGTTATAAGATTCAGTATTATAATAGTCGAATATCTCTAAGTTAATAATTATTTATGTAAACATACAAAAGAAGTTAATTTTATAAAGTGCGGATGTTCTTTAGATACATACATTTAAGCTAATTTGTATATAGAAGTGACGGATAGATATTTATGAGTAGGTATGTGATTGATAGTGCTTAAACGGTAAGGGATTGTAACCAGCGCATGTAAAAGTGTATTTATATACCTATAGTATGTGATTTTTCAATAATTTAACAGACCTAACCTAAAATAACTACAGGATAGCCTTTGAGTTGACAAGTGGTCACCTAATCCAAAAGATATTAGGATTGGCGTTATCTGAGGCTAGGCTGCACGTATGGAGAGTTCTTTACATTTAGTATAAATGTAGTACCTAAATAATTATGTATAATGTAGTACCTAAATTTTATGTTCTTGTGCTACGTTTATTCCATAAAGTATCTGGTTATATCTGGCTAGTGCATAAATAGGCACAGATTTAAACAAGTATTAACTATCAATGAAGGTATGCGCGAAAATATAATATAGTTACCTATACATATAATAATTGTAGGGGTATTAGACAATATTACTGTAATTTCATACGTATGGGACAAAACAGAAAATATTCCCTTAATTAGACTTTTTAGAAATGTTCAATAGGGTTGTAAACTTTTACATTAGAATGAAATATACCTACCCGAATGGCAGCTTTTAATTTTGTGTAATTTTACTTATCTACCTACAAACAGTAGTTATTGTATATTTAATATTGTAAAAATGTTGTTACATATAAATTATTATGTGAATATAAATTGATTGAAAACATTTTATTTTTTATTTCTACCCTTACCTATTTAAACAGTAAAAATCAGTATGTACCTATCCATGTAATCTGATAAATTGCACAATTGTACATGAAGGGCAACAAAAATTGTTCTGAAACAAGCATCACAAATGCTAACATTGTTTGTAAAAAATTCACAGGATTTCCAAAAACATTATCATACATTTACTTGGAAGTACCTACATAATATGAAATATATTGTGGCTTACCTACTTTTACTTACTACACCTATACATTGCTGCTCTAGAATTTGTTTTTCTTTATGACAAAAAAACGCTCCGAGCAAAAAATGGCTAGAAATAACGTTATCTGACTGAATCTACATTATAATGTACCTATATATAATATAAAATGGTTTGATAAGAGAGATGCTTAGTAAATAAGTCAAAGCGAGTGCTTTGTGAGGAAAAAATTAAATATGGATAATTACCTGAAAATAATCGCTTGGAGTCAGTCATTTTAGTAGTAGAGTAGTTTTTATCTATATAAGTACTTATCCTAAAGGATATTTACTAACCGGACAACCACCACCACCAACAACTAAAAAGTACCCCTAGTTAAGTCAACCGGTTTCGGTTTCTAGTATCTAGTATCGAGTATCTAGGTAATATTGTAATGATTGCCTATGTCATTATATTGATGGTATTATTTCACTTTCGCTCCGTAAGGTAGATAGAGTCAGTTGGAGGTGATGTGATGTGAGTGACCATTGTTTACCGGTTAAATATTTGCCGATCCCGCATTTATCTAATCACGGGCTGCCGAGCGATAGCTTGCGACCCGATTACTGAAATACTTGCTGGCTAGTATCAAGGTAGGTGTTTCCTAGCACCTGTATAACGGCATTGATATATTTCTAGGCATGCCTTTTTAGCATACGTCATCAACTCTAACGACACCCTAGCTAGTTCCATGGTAGGTGACTAAGATCACTTCAATTTATTTTATGCATAGTTTATCTATATACTCCATATGCTGTAATTATTATATATGTAATTATTATTTTTAGATTAGTTTTACACGCGGCTCCGTATACGTTACCTAAATTATTTTTCCTTACAGAACTTGATTGTCTCCTCCTACTGCCATTGAAGGCATGTTATGAATAAACTATTTCGTTTTTAATATACTACATATATAGTGTGTAGTGGAACTCCACAATGATGAAAACGCGGCAAATTACGAGTATGCTGACACAAAAGCATTAACTTTCAATGGAATAAAAAATAGCAACTAGTTGCACAGAAAAATTTAATGTTTTCTTAATTAAACCTAAATAATACCGTTACATAGCTTAGTACATATCAGTAAGCTGGCAAAAACATACTTTTTCGCGGAAAATAGTGTGAGCAAATTCAATTATTAGTGAGTGAGGAGTTATTTCAAAACCTTTAGGTTAGCCATCAATCGATTATATCCATAGATTTAAGAGTAATAAATCTATGATTATATCGATTCGGGCTTACGTAATACCGTATTGCATTATGTACATACACTCAATACAGACTTATCCATACATAAGGAAACATAAAGAACTAAAATTCCCATGGATGTAAAAGTTTGAAAAAAAGTGCAGTTTTGTTTTTATTGCAATACAACGAGTACGCACTTAAGTACATACCTCTACCACTACTGCTGTTAGACGGAGAAGACACAACACGTACATGTGTGTGCTGTGATCGTGTGTGAGAGCAATCGTGACGGTAAATACCCCATTCACAAAGAGCTAACGCCTTCGTGTCTGGATTGGGAATGCGTTTGTCAAAGAGATGTCGCCGTTTATTAAATAAATAATAACCCTCCATACAAAGGCAAAGCCGTCGGTAGTACTACAATGGGCAAACAAACTGAGAATTAATTTCGATGAATTCTCCAAACGCCTTCGATTCTCTCGCGCCAAAAGGCCCAATAGAAGTGTTGGATCGGGCGGTTAAGCCGATTAGTGCGATACACAACAAATACTGCCTTTGACTACTCAGTAGCTCCTGACTGCTGAGTTGCATTGACACACGTGTGATCCAAATTGAGTTTTTACATTGACAAATATAAAATTTACTCTTAGAGATACCTACGTTATTTTTATTTCTTTAAATGAGAGTTTTGAGAGATCTCATCATGAGAGAAATTTTATTTCTTCAAAATAGAGTTCGCCCGGCAGTACCACCGCACCGCTACCTTGTAATACATAATTGTTTTTAAAACAATTGAGGTCCCGTTGGAAAGTTAAGGTTTCCGGATACCTACACTTCTTTAAGTCCCCAATCCTCACACCCATTAAGGAAATGAGCAACTAATGTTCTAGTTAATAACAAATAAATAACTTTGACTTTGACTATAAATCTCTCAGCTAACTGGACTAACCAACCCAGTCCCAAATTGAGTCATGTTCCAAGTCACAGCAGGAGGCAGGGCAGCGGATGGGTGGTGCCGCAAGAATTTATCCCGTGGTAGGCATCAATTATATTGTGCATATGCACAATCAATGAGCTCTAAAGTTGAAATGTAAAAGTGTCGAGATATGCTTTTTAGTATAGTAAATACATAGTAATACTAATATCTGGAACGTTTATGTCACTAATTTGTACAATAAAGGTACCCAAAAAATCATCACACTTGTTCGTCTTTGGTTGTGTCATTGTGAATTTTCCGCAAGAAAATATATATATTATATTAAAATTCATTCGCCATTGTTGCCTAATGTACCATGTATCTAATAAAAAAGGTATACTACGAAACAATCTGCTGTGCTTGCGAAAATAAAGGTATCGATAAAATCATCATGCTGATAAAAGGTATTTTGACAATGCCCCCTCATTATTTTCGTGTTTTAATTACATTAAATTAATAAAATAAGGACTTGTCCCGATTATGGGTGCTATATTACACAATGACTCCAGCCATGCAGCTACTTAAATGTGCTATCACGCCAGAAAACAGCATCCATATTTTTACCGAAAAGCGATTGTGGTTGCGTTGTCCAAATTCAGACGCAGAGATTTTAAATACGTTATTAAAACTATACCTTACTTAAATTTTTAAATTAATATTCGACGAATATGACGCATGAATATTCGATACCATTTATGAAATAATAATGATAAGTATATCACTATCAATATCAATTATAATTGATATCAATATAATTGATAGTGTAGATCTAATTAGTCCATTAATTATTTATTTTAGTGCTTTTGTGTGTGTGCACCCTTTTGGTCTCGTAGCAGTAACACATGCTCTCCTATATAACTATTTAGAATTTAAGTTATTTAGCAAATGCACCAGTCACTGTGGTACTATTAAGTAGTGTAGAAGAGTTTGTATGACTTTTACAAAACTAGTCTCATAGCAAGGTTCAGGGAGCTTTTAAGAAGCTAAATCGTAATGGTTGCGTATGGTACTTTTATAGCGCAGATTGATGCTGTAATAGTGTTTTCGATACTGATTTTTAGCATAACCTTGTACTATTATTCTGTGGCAGAACTAAAAAATATACACAGTAAGGTCACCTGTAGAACTAAATAGAATCTACCACAGTAATATGCTTTTCATATCAATTACTGTAAGCGATCTAGGAGCAATTTTATAGATTTTAAATGCTCTTTAATCTTGTAGAACAAAAACACTCATAAAAACCCTTATATTACAAGCAGTCACAATGGTAACCATTGTAGGCCCTTCTCTCTGTCTTCCGTGTATAAAACTATCACTGCTTAGTGATAAAAAGCCTTGGTTATAGAAGCATTTACTCTTATTCTAATCTTTTTGATAAACTCTGAAAATTGCACATTAAATCTCATCAAATTTGAGCACCTTTTGCTTTGTTTAACATCAGTATATGACGTGAGTAAAAATACAGATTTTAATGTCAACTAAATATGTCATTTGCCAACACTGAATTCACTCTTTTGTAACTTGATTAATCAGTGTTCATCTACCGTTTATTCACATCCTATTCAATTTATAAGAGTATCATAAGCAGTAATAGGGTGAAGGAAGAAGATTGCAGTGGAAATACAATATTGTCGATGTAAGCGTAAAGTTATGAGTTATGATGGACGAGCGGCGTATCGGGCGGTCAGCGCGCAATCGACTCGAAACACGATAACGCACATGACACTTCCTAATAGTCATAATCCACTACTGCGTGGCGCGAGCGGGGCCAAGCCTTGCTAAGCTTTTGAGTGATTGTTAACATATGATCCGTTATGGTTTAATTGGCTCTCAACTACTCTCAAATTTTGCCATTCTCTAAGCAATCACATTAAATTGGTAATGCTGATGCACTTTTTTTAACGTTATTCTAAAAGTTGTCTTGCATTCACGGTAGAGTTGACACGACCTGTTGAATTACTAGTACTACTAGGTAAATTTACAATAATATATTTTTCATACACCTATAGTGTTAGTCAAACACTATAGGTGTATTAAAAAGACGGTTTGATGATACATTTATTGTATTCTATTTGAGATAGAGGCATGCAATTTTAGTATATGTAAGTACTCGGTTTAGAAGGGAAGGATTTTAATCAATTCAACAAGAATATTAACACACTATTAGTCGTGTAACATTTTGTCGTAATCCGGTAAGTAAATCAAAGTCGTAGAGCGATGTAGTAGTGGCTCTGAAGAACGCTGAGAGCTTACTCGGCACGCGCTGAGGCCATTCTGCGGCTAACCCGCCACCGCCCTCTATTGTAGGGCTGTCACTCACCAGTCTTTAGGGGTGTAGACGAATTTATAAATTAATAGCCTAATATTACTCTACTTCTTACTTTAGTTATTAATATTTACTGTGTAAAAGGGGTAGTAGTTATATTTCTAGGATAATTTTGGATGATGTTAAGAAATAAGCGGCGACAGCCCAGTGGCTATCGAACTCGCCTCTCACTCGAGCGGTCCGGGTTCAAACCCCAGCGGCATGCATCATTGACTTCTGTAAGTTATGTGCGAGTTAATTAAATTTCACTTGCTATAACGCTGAAAGACACATTGTGAGGAAACCTGCATGCCTGAGAGATCTTCATAATGTTCTCGAAGGCATGTGAAGTCTGCCAATCCGCACTTGGCCTGCGTAAGGCCTAATCCCTCCCATTCTGAGAGGAGACCCATGCGGCATGCCCAACAGTAGAACAAAGAAAGGGTTGTGATGATGATGATGATTAAGCAATAACTATTTAAAAATGATATTTTAAATATCTTTAACTATTATTCATTACGTTATAAGTATATCTGAATTGAATATTGTTCGGTTACAATTTAGACCTTTTTTGCTCATCACATGTGTTTTATTTTTGACAACCCTGATTCTAACCCGTCAGATTTACAGTCGCTGCTCTAATAAACACGTTATATTGTATACCTAACGAATATTAATAGCTCAGTTCCCGGTGCGCCCGATGAATTTCATTTTTGTAATTTCCTTATGTCACGTGTCGCATTCTGGCCGATGTAATTACCCATTGTACGAAAAATCTGATTATTGGTTTTAAAATAACCCTGGATTGCGATCAGTCAATTAGGCTATGATTTTATGTCTACCCTGTTTATACACATATTCTTCAAGCTGAAACAGCTAATGCTGGATGTTACACGATCTAAAGAATTACAGCTCTTATAGCTTATCAAGGTAATTTTTTTTTGTTTCTGGTTTTTTTTTTTTAATTAGAAACTTCAAAAAATAACCATTCCTTATCCTGGGTTTCTTAATTTCTATAAATTATTTTTAAATGAAACCTTCTTTATACATATA
Organism: Carterocephalus palaemon; assembly: GCA_944567765.1. Lineage (NCBI taxonomy): Eukaryota > Metazoa > Arthropoda > Insecta > Lepidoptera > Hesperiidae > Carterocephalus > Carterocephalus palaemon. The sequence goes on along the minus strand of OX155651.1, from coordinate 6,889,318 downwards.
TGTATATGTATGTACTTTTCCATACCTTTTTTGAAGTGAAAACTTCTTTAGCGGCGTTGAGCACTTTTTCTGTAATGGGTATAAAATCTTAAACTCGCGTCAGGACACGTGACCTGATCGAAAAAGCGTAAGACGGATGGAGAGTAGACAGCTATCCCCTCTCTACGGCGCGGCGAAAATGTATGCCTGGGCCTACTGTTTTTCACTTCTGCCGGCACTCCCGGAGTGCAACCCGTCTTTTTTTTTGAAGTGAAAACTTCTTTAGCGGCGTTGAGCACTTTTTCTGTAATGGGTATAAAATCTTAAACTCGCGTCAGGACACGTGACCTGATCGAAAAAGCGTAAGACGGATGGAGAGTAGACAGCTATCCCCTCTCTACGGCGCGGCGAAAATGTATGCCTGGGCCTACTGTTAATAATCAAGTTTTCACTTCTGCCGGCACTCCCGGAGTGCAACCCGTTTTAATTTTTTTTTTTAGTGTTTTACATTGCCTTGATGGAATTTCCGTTAAAAAAATCCCAAAAAATTAGCCTCGCTATACAGCGGGGCAACGCTGCCAGCGTTCTGGGTACAATGCCACAAGGCCTGTTTCTGGATAACATATTTATTTTGTAATTATTTCTTTTTAAATAATTCTATTGTCATTGTATACACATAGTTCGAAATTTAAAGCAAGGAAGGTATTTATCAAAAATAATGCTTGTTCATTTTATAGTGCCTGAACACTATGTGAGCGTGGCGCAAAAATTCTGTGACATTACACGGCTCGTAGAAAAATGTTTTAGTTTTTCTATTTGTATCGCAAGCTCCATTTTTCTCGTGCCAACAACGACGCACAGACATAAAGGTTTACGACAGGCCGTCATATTTATGGCGCTGGTATTGTGATGTATTTTTTGTTGTTCGCATTAGGTTTTATCTGACTTTCCGCTAAATCAAGTAGCTACTGGCCGGTGTCAGGAAATACCCTCGCATATATCATCGGCGGCGGATGCGAGCATTTTGGGGTTATGCCTCGATTCCGTAGGGCGAGCAGCGAGGCAATCATTTGTCTTATCGATGCTTCCCTAAAACAAAATTATTATTCACTAATTCTCTTTTTTTTTATTTTAAACATTGTTGCCGTCCTAGTCTAGTTTTTTTTATCCTAATCATCATCATCATCATCATCACAACCCTTTCTTTGTCCCATTGTTGGGCACTTAGCCCACCACGCTGGCCAAATGCAGATTGGCCTGTCACCGCTTTATCCTAACATAAACGTTATAATTACCTCGGTCAGACCTCATGAATATTATTGTTATACTCGTAAGTAGGATACAATTTTAGTGAAAGTGAAATATATGGAATAGATAGCGTTATAATGTATATAATTTGTTGGTGAGTAAATTATGTTATCAATGATACGCTGAATTTTATGTTTTAAATGCATTTTTCCCATTTTTATTTATCATTCATGACGTAAGTCACTATAAGTAGTAAGGTATCAAATACATATTTTAGAACCTTTAGAACAATCTTCACATGTCGAAATCTTTACTCAAAACAATTTTTAATGAAATATTAATACAGCTCAATATCCATATAAAGTCCCCCATCGTGCAAACCCCTAACAAACATTTTGTACAATGCTTAGAGAATGCTCTAGTACAAAATACGTAGAAGCAGCCCATTCGTATACTTCTCCTTTTCGGTACAAGTAGTACGTAACGAATGTATACTGTGTCATTCTGGAGAAGTTCGTAGTTCGAACATAGTTCGATTAAGACGTCACGCGCCCTTTTTGTGTAAAAAAGGGAAAATGAACAAAGTGCGGGGCGGAAATATTACCGACTAACGGCATTTCCGCACAATAAATCGCAGCCCAATCAAAGGAGACTCGTACTGTTCGCCGTATATCTTTATTAATGCCACACTATATTTTATGGACTTTTTTATCGGTCGCATTCTATCCTATTGTCTAATTGAGTAGGATCTTTATAGATGCATTTCATATCTACCTACTACTGTAGAGGATTTCAAGATTCGAGATTTTCGTTGTTTGCGTAACAGCTGCAAAAATTTGGTGAGTATCCTGCTGCACACAAGAGCTCTTTGCTGTTGTTGATAATATTTTTTAGGACATTTAATTGTCTAAATTTTTTATGCTTTGTCGGTGATCGTAAAATATTACGACCAAATCTATCAAACTAAGAATTGAATCAGGATTTTGAAGACTGAGATACAGTAAATATCAAACGATTATTCCTAAGTGAATATCTACGGCTTTGACCCATTTACTACAAGTTTCTTAGTTAACCAGCAATAAATCACGAGTACAGTAGACTGTATTTAGTGGAGGTTACCTGTGTCGTTATCTGCAGGGGGAAGCTAAATCAAAAAATCGATACGGACCGAGCGCGCGCTTATTACGAGTCGCTTGTCCGTTTCACTTAGAGTTCGCCCAGTCCTCTGGCATGGCTGGAAATAGAAAAAGTTTTACGGTTTCTCTTATTTATAAACGATTGAACAAGTTGAAGAAAGAAATGGGATTTAAGATTCCGAATACGTTGGTTGATGACTCTGGCTGAGGTTCCAGGTTCGATGGTGCCCTACACGTGTGTTAAATTGAGTTTTTCTCTATGACGTTGACTATATTGAGTTGACGCCACCCACGCAGATGTTTAGAGCGACACCAACACCATCAAACTCAAGTTGTAATTTTTTTTTAATTTTTTTTTTAATTCTGCCACATACCGTTTTGTTCTCACTCGCTCTTGGTCGACTGGCAGATAATGTCCACTGGCATTAAGTCTGACCATTGTAAAACCTAGCTAAAACCTAAAGGTTTTTTTTTTTATGGATACAGGATAGCAAACGAGCTTGCAGCACCACCCATCCGCTGCCACCCATGACAACTGTGACTGACTTTGAACAAGACTCAATTAGGGACTGGGATGGTTAGTCCAATTAGTTGAGAAAGTTAATTAGAACATTAGTTGGTCAGTTCGTTAGTAGGTATGAGGACTAGGGACTGTTAGTGATAGTTAGTCCTGTTAGTTAGTGTTAGTAATAGTCCAGTTAGTACTTGTTAGTAGGAGTCTCGTTCTAAGTCAGTCACAGATGTGTTGCTACCCTTGAGGACTAAGATGGTCGCCTCTAAAGAAGTGTAACTTTGTAATAAAGTATAAATAAAAAAAAATTACACACTTATGTTTATGTCCCTTACTTTTATTACTTTTCTTGTTATACCAAACGTCCATTACAAAGTGTCATCATAATTTAGGAACTATTTAAAATTACTAGTTATTGAAAAAGGTTGAAAATTAGCTCTAGGCCAAGTGACACAATGAATACGTTGGGCCTCAACGGGTGACCACAAGTTGGTATCAGACAGTGTTATTAATAATGAATTGAATCTTGCACGAGTAAAGAATATAGTATCGCCGGAAATTGAGATTGAGTTGTCAGTATTGACGCACTTCCGCTCGCGCGCCACTATAATTGCTCCCCACTGATTGTTGTGAAAGAGCTGTCAAATGTCGATTAATGAGCAGCTTATAAATATTGTGGTCACCACGTGGACACACACGACCACAGAATATTTATGGTGCAAACGGACTATTCTTAGGTTGAAATAAGGTTAAAAAATTACCAGCTGTTACATATTAATTTGGTCAATTTGTTTTTAGAAATATTTCTGCGTCAGCGGGGGCTTATCGTAAACAGTTTAGGAACAAGTACCATTGAGACAGGGCCTTTTATGTAGGTGGTTCGACCACCGGGTTGGTGCGTGATTCAGCACCAAGCTAATGGTCATTTGGTTCGTTGGGACAAGATTAATTATCCTTATCAAACTCGCCCGGACCAAGAGAGCTGATGGCTCAATGATGAGAGCTAGTTAATCATATGAATACTATGAATAATAGAATAATGTCTGTAGATGGATGTGGCATTTTACAAAATGAAAACATCCATAAAATTTAATTACTTTTGTGTAATTGAGGATAACAGCCCTTGATTAGGTGCTTTCCGACGACAAACTGGTAAGAATAATGAATGTAGGTAAGTACCTTAATAGGTAATAGTAGTAGTTATTGGCTCTTTCCATTGGAAGCCATGCCTAGCGGAGTACATCTCGGAAAAGTCTTTTAGGGGCATAGCATGTATTTAGGGACATAGGTACACAGGTAAATTATAGTAATAAGATAACTTACTCGTAGATTATAGCAACTAGCGTTATTCTATATAATAAAAATGAATCGCAAAATGTGTTGGTAAGCGCATAACTCAACAACGCCTGGACCAATTTGGCCAATTCTTTTTTTTAAATGTTCGTTGAAGTTCAAGGATGGTTTTTACGGCGAGAAAAATTTGAAAATTCATCCCCTAAGGGGGTAAAACGGGGGTGCAAAGTTAGTATGAAGCTTTGCCGTTTTTGAAGTTAGTGAATGTGTAACGCGAGCGAAGCTGCGGGCGTCCACTAGTATAAAATAATTGCAGGCTAAGGTTGTAGGTATGTTTAACTTTAGCAGACTAATCATGTCGCCGATGATAGTTATCTTATCGATGGTTCTGGAACGTTTAAGCTGGTACATAGCAAATGTATTGTAGGTACTTTCATTTTAATCAGAGTCCATACTAGTCCATTCTATATAGATATGAAATTGTCTTCATAATTATCTTTAAGTAGCTAACATATTTTGAATATCTGGAACAGTAGCTTCATATGGACAGGCCCGTTGGCGCAATCGGTAGTGACCCTGTCTGTTGCGCCAAGGGTCGTGGGTTCGAATCCCACTCAGGACAAATATTCGTGTGACGAACACTTGTATTTGTTCTGTGTCTGGATGTCAATATTATCTATTTAAGTATGTATTTAAAAATATCTATGTATGCATATCAGTCTCTGACACCCATAACACAGGCTCGCGCCTACTTTGGGGTCAGATGGCCGTGTGTGAGAATGTCCAAGATATTTATTATTATTTATTATTATTATATATTTTTTTATAAATAAGGTGCAGTTATGCATGTATTTCTTCGTTATGCTTCTCTTTTTAAACCATAACATATCATCAATATTGCCTAGATACCTACTTCCCCAGCTAATTTTACCTACATGGGTACGTACTCAAAACTGTGTAATGATTAATTTCACTTATCAACAGGTATTGGTAATTATCACTCTAATATTTTATAGCAATTCTTTCAACAGTAGGTATCTACTATCCGTCTCACATCATTTTATTGCTTCAAGTTTAAGGTCTTGGGTGACTTTTCGACACCCCATCTCGCGCTAATGACGAGCTGTGAGTGTGAAAGGCTCTTTGATCATGGTTAACGTTCTTATTAGGTATACTTAATAGGTAGTTTACTACCTGTTTGTATTTTAAATACATGCTTACAATTAACAAGAGCGAAATAAGATATAAATACGGCCATATTCATTCGTAATGTGTCGATGGTGGTTTTATTTTATTCTATAAATACTATAGTTTACTCTTAGTATCTACGCTTTAGGCTTTAAGGAAAGATATGTAACAAACTATCTTAGTCGTCCTAGGATCTAAACTAAGCCCTCTTATTCGAAACGGCTTGGATACAAATGAGGCCAATTTACTATCTAAAAAATTTTTATAAGCAGTTTATGTCACGTAGGTTAGGTTAGGTTGTGCAACACCAGAGGCGAAATTGTAAGAAAACGTGCAGTACCTACTTAACTAGGTACTCGCTGACTTCTTCAGGTCACTTCTTCATCACTGGTCATAATACAATATATTTGTGCTCAATGCTCATTCATAATAATGTTTTATTTCATAAAGCAAATTATTGCTTAAATAAGTACCTAGTTAACGTAAAAAAAAGAAAGATGAAGACTGACATAAAAAGTTAAAAGACCCTATTCAGTTGAATTTACAGTAAAAGTTGTCCCAACAAGGGGTCCGTCCCAATTTACTTTCCATTCTGACAAAACCATTAACGAAAAACAATGGTTGTTCTTAACAGTTTCAGAGTTTGTTTATACATTTAGGTACATATCCTAAAATGAAGTTTTATATCGATTGTATGTTCCTGATTTTCCTACATGTGACTGAAACAACAGTAAGTATGATACTAAAATGTGATTGATAATTCTACTACTAGGCAAGGCAACTATTAAAAGGTTATTATAATATTTTGTAAATTGTGTATGTATTAGGTAGTCAATCGCACGTACTAGTTAAGTCTAGTCCTATATGCTGTTCAATTGATTTTAGGTACAATACAAGTATACATGTACTATACTACTTTGAAATACATACTCTCAGGCATGTAATTTTTTTTCTATACCTGATATACCTTGGTTATTCTTCATTGGAATAAAATTGAGACTCATCATTTATTAAAGTAGTAGTTGCATTGAGTTTTACACAGAAACTATTCTAAGCAAAAGTTGTCCGTTAGCTGCAGCAAAATACCTTTTTAGTCCTCTAATCTGAGAGTTTTAAGGTACCTACCAAAATATGGTCGTCAGACAGATAATTTGAAAATATCATTTACCTGCGCATGAAAATAAGAGACTTGCGTGTGAAATGTCACTTCTTGATCTTTGATTGAAGATTTTGAATGGTATTTGCAGTACTTCAGTGCACGTCCAAGCATAATTATGTAGGTCTTTACCAAGGACGTCCTTGGTCTTTACATTATGTATATAGAACTGAAGATATCGCCGCAATTGGCACAGACTAGGAAGTTACAGTAGGTACAGTTACTTACCTCTAACTCATGTTCCACCAAGCTTATTCTTCACATCGTTTCTAGTACTCTAATACATTCAATTCAATGTTTAGTTGTAACTTATTTTTTTAATTTAATCCTACTTCCTATCCTAAATTGAGGTGTTTTATAGAAATTCGGAAGGGTTATTAATATTACCTCTTAATATTCGTAATTAATATTCGTTCAAAGCGTAATAATTCTTATAATTGGCTCCTTTATTTGCTGCCACCGGAAAGGATACCCACGTCCACGCCAGGGCTCCGCGCCTAAACGGATTTGTAATGGCGAAATCGAGGAGCACACAATGCGTGGCCATTATTCCGACCATTCTTACTGGCAGACAGAGTGTCGCCGTTCCTTGACAAAAGCCATTCAAACAGACAAAACTTTGCTGCTTTGCCTTAAGCACCAATAATGCACTAACTGCTGCTTATAAAACAGAATATCTCGATATCAGATGATTTCTTCTCGACTTTTCTACATTAATGTTTTAAATGCAATCATAAACATTAAATACAGTAACGGGAGTACAAAAATTAAATGTTTACGCTAGCCAGTAGAAGCAACTAACTCTTAAAAGTGAATTCGTTCGAATTTCGAAATTTAATTGTTGAAATTGAATATGGTAAGTAGATATATTTTGATATGCATAAAAACAACTTATTATGTATTGACTTTTAGACTTAAAACATAAATTCTATGCAGTTTAATAAAGCTATGAAGGTGTTTCTTCGTAATCAAATCCTTCGCAAGGAGTCGTGCGATTAGTCCGATAAGACGACGATACAGCTATTATCTATACGTTGAAGTACTTTCATTATATTTAAAGATAATAGCCAATATTGATAGCAATGATTTAATGTCTATCTATTGGTATTGTTCGATAACATAACGAATTGGCTGTTGTGTCTTATAAACAGCAATACTGATTAAATCTTACTTAGCTACTTATTTGATAGAAATCTGTTAGGTAGGTTTGATACCGTAGATAACTACTACAAATGATTACGATTTTCATTATTACGAGTAGATTTCTGAAATTACGTAAAAAAAATCATTGGTTTCATTTTTATTAGATATTTGAATTTATATCAGGAAAAAGTATGTAAGTAGTAAGATAAACAGGTAGGTACTTAAAAAAAAATTATTCTACCATTTGCATTTTGCAACCAATAGAGCTCTACTCTCACTCAACTCTGTCGAATCTATTTTTCTTTTAGTCTGTAGCATCCTGTATCAAAAATACCTAGTCATGTAACAAAACGCATGCCTCTGCATACCAGTATACCTACCCCTTCGGTAAAATACAGGCGTGATGTTATGTTACACTTCAAGGGTTTTGATAATTAGACGTACCGTTGCTGGTGGTCGATGGGGCATAATTTTGATTTAAATTACTCTACTTATGAGTATTCGTATTGTTTTGATAATCTTACTTTTACTTGAATTTGACTAATTTAAACTCTATAGATATTAGCAAAATTATAAGATAGGTAAAAAACTTAGTACCTACTACCATGGCCTTCCTCCATGGAAGGTTTTAGTAATACCACAGAATACTTAATAATACAAGTAGATTAATAATAATACCTACTACTAAAAGGTCAAACAATCCGTACAATTTTACACGCGGATTATGGTTTAAATTTAACTTAAATAGCATGTTATCATAGCGTAGGGCTGCATTTACAACTCAAATTATTATTATGTCAAATAAAAGACGTACGAAGCTGTATGAATGTTACATGTTTTTGCGGTTAAACATGGTTAAACTTGTGTAATTGAACGTACAGTCCCAACATGGCATATTCTCTGGAGGCGTTCATTCAAGTGATTTGTTATTTCATACAGCCACTGCGATATTGTAAGAATTTAGTGAATTTTATCCATTGAGGTATACTTTTACGTTGTGATTGTTTGAAATTTGAAATCGGTTTTATGCAACGGCGTAGGTGCGTGAAATTGATTGGATTCGTGGCTTTGACCGCAGCGGAAGTTTCTGCGACTGAATACTTCATTCATGACACAGCGCGTAGTACGGCGAACTACGACGAGCCTTTTGCAGGTAACTTTTATTTTACAAACTAGGCAGGGCTATTCTTTGTTAGCACGACTATTTTGCAATAAAAAAATAGATACAGCTACTTTAATTATTTTTTTCGTGTAAAGTCCATCGGTATATTTTTACGTAAGCGCGATATTAACTAGATTTGGACACAGGAATTGTCTGAATCGTAGGTAACTTCTTTAGTAAGTATTAGCAATTGGTACGTACCTACTGAATGGAGAGAAATGTACTAATATACTCAAGATTCCTTTGAGAATTTATTCGGAATAACAAATTTGTGTCATGGCTGACCGTTATTGGCTAAAATAACTTGAGCGTTTCAATGCTACGAAGGGCACGTTCAACCGTCAGTCCCGGTTGTCATCGTGAGATTAATCGTTTAGCCAAGTCAGAGGCCACAGGCCAGTCAGACCTTATAACTTCGAACAATCGGGTGGGCCACTAGCCCTTCCAAAAATACGCACAGGAGCAATGTGTTGGCGAACGCTTTCATTCAACCATAACCTCCAACAACCAGTACAGTTAGAGCGGCAACTGAAATTAAATTGCAATAGCTAATCTCATGAACTAGCGGTCGTCGAGAAACTGCAAACCGTAGGACCATGCGCTTAAATTCTGATGTGCGTATACAACGAATGGTCTGTCAGTGAATAATTGTTCAAGTATGCTCTTCGTCCCGAAGCAGATCAAAAGGCGTACTCTAAACAATACTTCAATGGATGGCAATTTAGCGCTACAAGTGTTTTACTGCTGCAAAAAATTACTCAAAGCAGGTACGATCCGGATGCGAATGAGCCGGAACACGAGTTCCCACGTCTGGACTGGACAGTTATACTTTATGCAGTGACGATTTCGACACTGTTTATTTCCCACTTTTGTTTGTTACTGGATTTGCTTGAGGACAAAGCGCCACGTGTGCTCAGACTTCAATGGAGTACTTAAATTGAATTGCCAGAGTCCTTTCTTCCAAGAGGAAGAAGAAGGTCTGAAAAAGAGTCTATTAATAAATAATCTGTGTGTTTTACGTATTTAAGGTAGAAAATGAGCATGCAGCATACATTCACTGCCGACATGACAACTGCGATCTTGACCGAGACTCAAATAGGGACTAGGATGGTAAGTCCAGTTAGCTGAGAGAGTTAATTAGAACTTTAGGTTGGTCAGTTCGTTAGTAGGTATGAGGACATGGGAATGTTAGTGATAGTCCTGTTAGTCCAGTTAGTAATTGTTAGTCTCGTTCCAAGTCAGTCACAGATGTGTTGCTACCTTTGAGGACTAAGATGGTCGCCTCGAAAGAAGTGTAACCGAGCACAATTGCTATAAAAACAATTATCACACGGTAGAAATGATACCGTGGGTGGTGGGCGGTGGTACAATAAGAAACTATAAAGTTAATTATGTATAACATTATGAAATTAATAAAATAAGAAAACGTACTATGTATTTGCAAAATAAAATCAAGATCAGTAAGTAAACTAAGAAAAAATTAAAACAAAACAGTTATTAACATTTATTAAACATTAAATTAAGCTAAACGTATAAATATTAATAAATTTTAAATTAAATTTTTAGGTTGGTTTGTCGTAATAAAACTCTAGCTTCTCATTCTCAATGGCTATTCATACTTTCGTCAGAACTTTGGATTGTTCCCACAACATCCGTGCGGAAGTGTCCGGTTGGTGTACGGCTAATCTAAGGCACCGTGAGGCCTGTTTACACAGATTCACACCACAATAACATTTTTGAATGACTATTCGACCACCCAGAGAGACAACTGCACTATTTTAAGTTACTTACTACAAACTTGGAACCCGAGTATTAGATTGTAGGTGGAATAGGCGTTACACAAAATTGCAACCAGATTGGGCCAATTCTTAAAAAGGAGGTTAAATGCAAATATTTACCTTTCAACGATAGATCGCTTCTCAAGATGAGAAGGGTTAGGTCAGGGTGCTGACAAGTTTCCGTAATACTGCAATAAAAAGAAAAATTCTCAGGCATGGTAGCCTCAGTGTTTTCATTTCGATTTCTTTAATGTTGCTTTAAATTGACTTATCAATTATTAATCATTTGAACGGGTCATGGCGGCACCTCGATATGCAAAGGTCACATTTATTAAAATAATGGGCTGGTATTGTGTGTCCAGAAGGCTGGATCAATCAGTTATAAAAATCAGATAGAAACATCATCATCGGTGCCGACGTTCTCGGAGTCGCAGACGGCGGCGGCGGCGCGTCGTGTGCCAACATTTCTTCGCCCTTCACACAAAATGCGCTTGTTCCCGTTTTGTGATGGTCGAATTATTTTTGTATTTATAGTTTGACGAGAGAATCTAATACACTTTACTACTAATTACGATTTGTAATCGTCTCCTCACATTCGAACCTGTTTTATCACAACTATACGTTTTGGCCAGTCGTGAAACGTTAGTCGTGAATATTACACATGTTTTTGCTATGTTTAATGCTCTTAAATGAATGTTGAGATGAAATTGAATTTGAACGATCAAGTTATAAAACTAAGCTGCCGTAGATCCGTTCGGTACTCCGTGCTTTGGTGGTCCCATAATGGGCACTAGCTCACAGTGTGGCCATTTATCACGCCACCTTTAATCCCAGTCCACATTATGCTTTTGTGAACAGGCGTTATTCTGTAAACGCTTCTCGTTATAAAACCACACTTTGTATAAAAATATGTGCTCGAGTATAAAGGTAAACATTGATTTTTTCAACTGGGTAGAGATAATGCATGTTTGGGCCGCACTGACAGACGGACAAAGGGACAATGAGGAGCGGATGGTGAATGGGGACCGCACAGGGCTCGCTCCCGCCGGACTCTTGAGTACGCTGCAAATACTACAATGAAATTTGTAGTGAAATGTAGTGCTATGACTAAGCCAATCTCTAACAGATGTGTGTAATGTGTACTGTAATGGGTATGGCTCTGGTGTGAGGACTATTGCGCCTTATAAAGATTCGGATTTCAAAATGATGCTTATGTGGACCCATCAGCGGCGATAGATGATACTAAAGATTTTATTTCATTAACAGCCATAACAGTGCTATATACAGTGCAGGTATATAAAACATTCTAGCTACAAAGGGCGGAATTAACGCCTGAAGGCATTCTGACAGTCAGTCAACCAATATTGATTGTAAATTGTTTTTGATAAGGAAGCGGCAGCAATGAAAATATATGTAATCTACGAGTATTACCAAAGATAAAAGGTAACCTAACGCTGTGATTATGTCAATGTACCTATTTGAAGTGATACTTCTGATACGCAAGAACCTTAACATCTGTGACAGTATTATTTGGAACCACAAATCACGCTATTTTAACTTGCCTACAAAATTGTCATCGCAATTTATAACTTTGTGGAGGACTCACACCCACTTTAGGGAGATGTTCTCCGCCCACTCCCTTTTGCGCGAAATCGGCCTACGCCTAGGCAAAACCGCATTGTTAAGAAATCAAAAGATTCTGCTATCATCCTTTATCATTGTTTGGTACCTACCTATAGTTTATTTTGATCTTAAAGTTTTAGATACTGCGTCGTTTTATTTCCTTCTAATAACAACAATGCAGGTTATCCATTCTAAGATAAATTGATTGCCGTATTGTTGTCTAATTCTATAATAGCCTCTCAGATTTAGAACCCGAGCAATTAGGGCGCTGCGTTGCCATTCAGAAAATGTTGATAAATTGCTTCTAACGTTAAAGCTATTTTTAATCGTTTGTGCTCTTACAGTGTATATTTAGATACTTTTGTCTTCAGAATCATAATCATCGACTTACAAAATTATAATAATCTATTGGTATATAACGGATTTTCAAAAATGGTTTGATCGCTTTTTAAAAAACGCACTATTTGAGTCGTTATATCTACCTAGATAACCCGACTCAGATAGTGTCTAATTTAATTAGAAATTTAGCAAACTCAGAGTATTTACGCAAATATTTTAATTGGATGTTGAATATTTTGAAAGCTGTTAATAAAGTTTTCAGAGCACATAAAGCCACTAATGTTTGATGAAATATGAGCTCCAGGATCTTTCTTAGAACGCACCGCTGCCCCCCAGCGCTGTGCCCATGACAGGCTCGTCTCGGACGAGTCGTCCAAAGACTTCGACACCCATCTATAACGTTGTGCAGCCACACACAACATCGTCTTTTCCGAGATCACTGGATGAACGGTTCGAGCTCCCACTCTTGCTTCCCGTGAACCCAGAAGGCCGGCCACGGTTTCATCTCCGAGCAGGGTCTCAGCGCTCCCTAGCTCATTCAACCTCTTCCTTTGCAGACATTACTGTGTCGCAGAAGGCTGTGACAGCACTCCATACATCATTAATTCCCACTATCGCCGCTACAATGGCTGATGGAGAGGTCATGCCCAACATTGTGGACCAGGGAACGCCGCTCCGACTCCCAAGTAGGGCAGTGCTCTAGCGTATGCTGCGCGGAATCCTCTTGACTTTCGCAGTGGTAGCAACGCGTCGAACTATCACTACTTCTGCTCAAGTACTGCCCGAAGCTACCATGTCCGGTCAGTACTTGGGTGAGATGGTATGTGATGCGGCCATCGCTTTCAAGTAATTAGTTGCATAGCCTAATAAGTATTCTTAAGCAGTCATACTCGTACATAGGTTGTTATTATAGCATATAACAGGATTAACAGGACTAACTAACAACTAATCTATATATTTAAGTCTTGTTCAAAGTCGGTTACAGTATGGTAACATATATATCAATGGTTACAGTTGTCATCGGCGGTAGTGGATGGGAGGTGCTACAAGCTAGTTCGCTTAAAATACGTCTTTACATACACAGTAAATACGTTGATACAATAGAATCAAAACAACCCAATATATCAAAGCTATTTATTTCTAAAAGCGCTTCTGGCGTGATTGTCTGAAAGAAGTTGATTACCAAGTATTGCTTCCTAGCGGGTGGTACGAAAGCGACGTCCTCGCAGGCACTGCCACCTAACTGAGACACAGTATACGCAAAAATCTCACAATGACTCACATTAATCACATGAATAAATTAAGATTAATTTGTAAATATTAATAATCCAAACAATGCATAAAATCCAGCCGGACTTGTGTACTTCTTGTTCTCTGGGAATGAAAATAATAATCGATTTTGTAATTGCATTAAATTAATAACGATGCTGGAATCCAGTGATGTGAAACTAATAAGTTTTGCCTTGGAGGAAGTATCCTCCAGAAAAACAGTATTTTTTTGCTTGATAGTTAATAAAGTGAAAGCTCTGTGAACACTGAATAAACAAGAACCATCGTTACTGTAGGATATATGCATGTAGCTAGTGTGGTAGGATACATGGGGCAAGACTAACACTTAGGTAAATATTTCTTAAAGTACCATACATTCATTTCCTTTTTAAAAGCTTTTATTTAACTTCACTCTTATGTATTTATGTATGTATGTATGTATGTATGTATGTATGTATGTATGTATGTATGTATGTATGTATGTATGTATGTATGTATGTATGTATGTATGTATGTATGTATGTCCTGGAATCTTGCAATCAATATTTCACCCACTTCCACTGAAGCTATCGAGCTGAATTCGGCACACAATATTTGGTTCCGTGACAATGTACGAAAATAAAAAAAAAGTTATAAAAGCTTTTTAAAAAAAAATGTTTTACAGCCTAATTCATTTACTATATCTATGTCGGTTACATACACAACCAACAATAATTTCTAGTGAAAACCTGCTATTTAATTGTGAACAAATGCAAAATCACTAAGAAAATTGTTTAGCGATACGAGCACACTATTATACATTTTGTTTATTTTAATTACCTTGCTAATCTCGAATAAAGAAAAATAATGTGCAGCTTCTGTTCATCAAAAGTATTCCTACTCAGTGCAACCTCATGAAGCCCTGAAAATCCATCTCGAGTAAATTGAAATGTGAGTGAGAAGGCATGCTCCATATTAGTCTTAGTTTTGTCTAAGAGCGAAAGAGATAGAAAATATGGAGTGAGAGGTCAATAACGAGGCTGCCAAGGGTTAGCTGTTTCGCTTGCGCAATATGTGTAGATTTATGTGCTTTCTACCAAGAATACTGAGACGCCTTATGTTGCAACTTTTCCTATTGTCGTTATCTACTTTTCGCTTATTACGATAGCAAGATATATACCTACACTCACTTACTGAAATGTCGCTAGTCTAGAATGAACGTAGTTAAAGGCTTTTCATTTCAGTTGGTTATAACAATATGGTTATCTTATAACAATGCCAAAAATTAGATAACAATTGTCATGAAATGCATGAGCATGAAATGGAATCCCACAGGAATGCAAATGGTGGACAGATTGTAAGAATATCTATAGAAAATCGGTTCAAGGCTTCTTTTTTGCATTAATAAAATCACTACCTTATTGTCCGCGACTTCACCCGCGTAATATAGCGTACGTACCTATAGGTAAATAGCTAATGACACTCGGTAACAATGTAGCTCGTAGCCTACCTATGCTTTTTTAGCAGTGGCAATCCATCCCTGTGCAGATACTGCTGGACATAGGCTTCCATTAGCAAATACATCCAGATTGTACTCATCGAATACCACGGCTTCCCGTAGTCTTCTTGATGTCATAAGTTCACCTAATCGAAGGGCGATTAGTAGGTACGTACACCTTGGTGGAACATTATATCTTGATATTTGATTACTATAAAAAAGTTTACAATGACCTTATAATAGACATATGCGGTCGCGGACTTCTTTTTAGAATGTTTAAAGGAGAACAGTTCCGTCATACGAGTAGGTACATAATATGTGCGTAACTTTAACCATTTACGCAGCACTCGCAACGGAAGCTCTCAAAAGGAATAATTTTTTTCCGTTTTTACTACATCTTCATCACGAGCCTTCCATAAACCACATGTATAATATACTACTATAAAAATATTTTCTCAATTCGAACCATTACTTCTTGAAATTAGCGCGTTCAACCAACAATACTTTTCAGTTTCATAATACATATTTGTATAGATTGTTTTAAGCTTAGTTCGCAGAAAGCAAGCTCAAAAAGTTTTCTAAGTACCTAGGTACAGAACTTTAAATCAGGATCGCATTATCAACTATTCTATCTCTAGTAGATAGTAAGTTTTATAACATAGCATACCGTTATTTATAAAAGTGTATTTATAAAAGTTAATTTGACAAGTTAATATGATGAGGATCTAAAAATCACATTCATCACAGCTTGGATATACCTACTCGTACATAAGCCCCGGAACCAATAAGCAGTAGTGGTCCCTCCCACTTAATCTGCAGAGTATCGCTAACAAATTTAATATTTACTCGCTCTGACTTATCCTTATAAATCGTCGACAATATTAAAACCGCCATTACATTTTGATTGTTGTATCGTGTCCACCCTAACACTGTCTTGTATGGTGCAAGTTATGGGAAACTCTACCGCAGTTACTGGCTCGATATACTCGATAAATTCTTCACACTACCAACACTACACACTCTCTTTTAAACTTATTTTTAAAATTTGCTTGATGCAATTTTCAATGAGCATTTTCTTATCTGTAGTCTACTCAAAGCATGGTAGAGTTGGAGGTAGAGTCATTGAGTTAATGTATTCATTTGGGCGAAAATAGCATTCACGAAATCCTACAAAAAACTACGATAATCTCGATTTCATTAAAATAAAAATGTTCTTTATAAAATATTTATGTAAAATTATTGCGTAAATATGATTAATTTTGTTAACTGTTTTAGGTTTTCAATTCTTAGCGAGGAAATCAACAGTTTTTGTAAATAATTTATAAAATACCAGTTTTATTTAGTTTTGACTACAACCTGTTTACAAGGTTTTGTTACAACTACGCTACTTTTTTATGACTTATGGTAGTGTGTTCGTGCTTCGTGCTTCGCGCCCTCGCAAAATGCAACACCATACGCGGATTTGCACGTAATCCAAACCTATGCCATGGATCTCCTCAGATCTTTTATATTGAGCGTTAACTCACAAGTCAGCTTTATTAAAATTTTACGCCTTTTAATAAAGTACGTACCTAGTCAACACTCCTGTTTTATTTAAACAACATGGAAAACTAATCAAATGTGTTGCATTTGTTGTTGTTGTTTTGATGGATTATGAATGACTGACGAAAAAGCTGACGGGTTACCAGATAGTAAATGATCACCGTCACATAAGAACACATAAACAAAGTGCTGATATTAATACAAAAATAAATAAACACTAGCGAAAGGAGAGGAGTCACCAATGCGTCGTCGCCAGTCCTGAAGGAGATAACTTTTTACGTCTTTTTCGCAGAAACCCATGTCATAGCTCGACGAGAAAGCCTGAGAAGGGAGCTTATGTAATATTTTATAGCGCTTACATGTAAGTGATTTGTTTGTAAGTGTTAATAGCTTTTAATATGCAGTTTTGTTGTATGCCAAATTTCGAATTTCTTGAAGTGTCATTAAAATAGGTGCAGTAAAATAGGTGCGGTAATACAGCGAATATTATGACTTTTATGAAAAAAAAAAATTAGGCAAAATAGAAACATACATAATATTAATTCGTGCACAGATTGTTTGCAAGTAGGTATAACGCCAGTTGTGGTGTGAAAGATCTCTAATCAGATTTTTAAATCAAACGACAATGACGGTCTAATTAAGCGAATAAAGGGTGACACCGCAAAGCTGGTGTGATGGATCCCTTTAATATCTGCCTCGATGCTGCTCCAGATAGATATCCCCCTTGTTTGAATTTTAATTTAGACTGTAGGACGGATTTAGAACGTTAATGAGATTGGTCTGTCGATAGAAATTTTTGTTATAGGTTATATACCGTAAAAGTACCCTATACCCGTAAAAGCTATATAAAATAGTAGAGATATGACATTTTAACTAAATAAAATAATAAAGTACCTACGTTGACTGCTAAATATTAATTGAAAGACAGTTATAAATTTCACTGGTGTTGCACTTGTTTGCACCTTATTTCATAAACTTTGTATATCTTATTGTATTTATGTAAGGAACCTACCTACTCTAGTCTCGACTAACAAATATTTAAAATAAGTAAATTTTATTTTCAGAACCGACCCACTGTGAAAGTCTAAATTTCCGTATAACAAATACTAGGTACATGCATGCGTGCATTCTGAAACAGATATAAGTCAAATTAAACCGTACATCCCATATCTAAAACAGTTATGTTTAAAATACCTTCTGTACATCAACCTTTCACATCAAAAGCTAATATTGTGAGTGTATCCAAAATCAGATGTCCGATCAAACTACCCCGGGGATTAAGTAAGATGTAACAGCGGGGGTCGGAAGGGCAGGGAGGTGCGGATATTGCCTAATCATTCCCTTCACACCCTACTAACTGCCAGTTGTTTTAGCATTCATGCGCGCCAGCGCCCAACCGCGCCCGATTGAGATTGATTCGCCATTGTTAAGCGATTTAATGAATAAAATGGATTTACGTGTTCTTGAAGGGAATTTCTAAAGCTATCTTTTTATACCTCTTTGTTTTTTAATTGTATCTAACGTTGTATTTACATTAATATGCGCAGATGAAACCTAAAGGAAATAAAACACAATTAATTTACCTTTCAATTATGATGCACATATTTTATCGTGATGGTAAGTTAACAGTAAGTAAAATCATGTCTTCAATAGCTTTTACGTAATTGGATTGCGAGGTTAATAATGCGTAAAACAATCCCAGAATCGGGAAAGCGGTGACGGCGGTGCTTTGGGATGCCGGAGCGTTTTCGGGTTATTAATTCTGACAAAGCACTGATACAACTTAAAAGGGTTACCCTACATCATCCAACATTATGATTCTTATGAGCAATTATTTCTGATTTCTTTTATTTTGTTTAATTGCGTAGTATTTTGTTTTGTTCAAGTTTGTATCGAGATATATTAAAGAGGATCGAACCAATAACATTACCGAAGCCTATGAAATCGGAACAAGCGACGCGCAACGCAACTAAATAGACCCCCATTCATCACTCGTTCAATAAGGCTACAACAACCGTACAACAAGCTATTGAGCATTCTTCCCTTTGTATGACGTAATTTTATCAAAAATATCGTAGACGACAATAGAACATCACCGACAAAAGTCGGAAGACCGGATGCGATTCGCGTCGGCCGCCGCCGACAAACATTGCGCGACGATTTTTTTACGCAATTTCGGCAACACAATAGCTAAGTATTTGTCGTTTGTCGCGAAAGGATGTTTCCACCCACAAATCGATAGTATAGTGCCTACTAACTCATCCTTCATTATGGACAGTAGGAAATGACTTCACGCACTTTCGGAACTTTTGAGCAAGTTGAAGTTACCGTTGGGCAAAAGCGTTGAACCGTATTGTTGATCGATATTAATGTTGCTAATGTACACACAGGTGCCCGAACGTTCATACGAAGATCTTTACTTATTTGTTGTAAAAATGTTCATGGGAACACACAATGGATGTGTGACATTTTAAATTTACCTATATTTCAACATGTAACCGATGCGAATATTTTATACAATATGCCAAAATCTGTTACTGGTACTTAGTTAGGTACCTACTAAATTAAAAAGTAAGCTAAAAGATTATCTCATCGGGTTACATACTAACATTTTCTTTTATATATTATAACTACCCTAACAATTTAAGCAATGCCTAGCTGTCTCATCAATCGTAGTATTCTATTTTTTTTCCGAGTAGTATTCCTACAGCGACATTAAATAAGGTGTTACAATGTTTACTCGACCGGCGTCAGTGACGCCATTATTGCAGTTTTACTGTTATCGCATATCGTAATGTCTCCCATGGCCCGCTAGCCACACCACACGCCATGTAATTAGTCGGCAATAGTAAACGGTGATATTGCTGCAACATAAATTTGGAAACAACAAAAGCACATTTTATATTGCTGTACATTTCTAAGTACGAGTTTAAAAGTGTTATGTGAAGTTCCTCTAGCAAATTAGCAATGGAAAGCAAATAAAGATACTATTAGTGTGCAAATAGAGTCCAACCCTTATCAAACGATGCGTAGGCAGACAAAACGAATGCAACATGTGCTGGTGCTTGGTGCAGTTGATTTAGGCGGAAGATTTGCTAATGATTAAAATCTATCGATTTTCACTGACCCGTTAATACTGGTGCGGTGTAGGTACTATAGGTACGTAACGTATCAATCGCATTTCTTTTGTTTACTTTTACTGCTAGGAATTAGTTTCTTGACAGTTCGTGTTACAAAAATGGTAAAAAACATTACGGCGACCGGAGAAAAACAATTGGAATAAACCTTCAGAGACATTTATTCCTTTATGTAATATGAAAAGCTTCTTTTTCCTTCAGTATTTGAAGGTTCTATGTATATGCAGAGATACTTACCGTGTTCTTATTCTATTCATCTCCCTAAAAGCAACTACGCAACGTTTGTACAATAGTGGCGACTTGTCGGCATTTGGCCCTCGATTTAAGAGTTACGCCCTTGCTGACCGACGCAATATAACAATAAGCATTCCGGTCTTTTTGACTCAAGGAAGGAAGTGAATGATCTTTATTCGATTAGCGTTAGGAGACGGCAACCTACAGAGAGATGCATCAATGAGCCACGACTTTTCAACCAGCTATTCTAAGTTTCGACATTTTTCATTAAAAAGGGTCTTTGTTATTTCTACATTTATCCATATAATCACTATTGGTTTCATTTCAATTCTCGAATGGTTCGAATCCTCAATTATTTTAAGGGTTACCAATTTAATTTTTTTATTTTATTGTAAACACCGAACGCAAGAACATACTGGTAGGTAACGGACCTATTACCTATATATACATGCTATAAAATGAGGACCAATAAGATTAGATACAATAAAAATAAAGGATAGGTAAAGTTGATTTAAATAAAAAGCCAATAAACATATATATCTTTTATATAGTAAGCAACGAATGCATATTCTACATATATAGTATGAAGAAAATAAAGAAAATTCAATTATATCCGTCAACTTAGGAACGCAGTTGAAGCACCGAATAGATAATAGTAAGATCGTTGCGCTGGATTCGCGACTAGGGCTAGTGGGCGTCTATCTACGCGACCTAAGGTATAAATATGAAGTTTCTGTATTTCTCACTTAATGATGTCTCGTAGCGTAGTCGTGTATGTCAGGTGATAACTTCGATCAATAATGTATGATCGAAGGGTGATAAGTATTTCTAATAATATAAATGTCGTATTTATTTTTCTGCTATAATGTTGACGTAAAGTTGAGTACTCCGTTAATCGGTACGGTAGCTATCTGGCATAATGACCCTACTAACGTTCGAGTTAGTTTAAAGAGCTCTTATGACAAATTGGACTTAACAAAACTTCCTCGGAAAACAGAACAGAGAAAACATTTTGAACATAAATTTTAAATTTTAAAATTTAGAAAGTTTTATGAGTAGTTTTCGCTGCATAAATTCAGAAGCTTTATTTATGACTCTTTCTCATTTAAAATCGAACTCAAAATTTAAGCTTTTAGTAATTCCTAAGTTGTATAGATATGTCTAAAATATTAGTTAGGTATCTTTTACCTTACTTAGGATATTTGATGGTTCGATAAGTAGTTAAGTTAGTCCTCTCTATACACCCCACGGCTACATACTTTGTGGTCCTAACATGACATCACCCCTGTATTTCCCCGAAGTGGTTAGCAGAGTCGTCGTCGTATGTTCGTCGGCATAAGATGATAGGTAAGATACCTAATTTTGTTGTCTAGACGCAAAAAAAAACTAAATGTAGATTGGAAAGAAGTGAGTTCACATGCCTTTGATAACTTTATGGACATTACTACGGTGAGCAAGTTTTCCGTTACCGTTACTGCATGTAATATTTAGTTTCTAAAATGCATACATACATTTGAATTCATTTGAACTCGTAGCATCTGGATATCTTCTCTTCTCTTCATTCATTCTTTTTATCAGTAAATAGGGATTGATGTGGCTGGACGTTTCTCCTTCGATACACAATGCAATCACCATAATCACGTAAACGGTAGAGCGCCGTATCACAGCTGAGCGAGCACAACTGTTTCACTATGTGTTTAGTTAGACGCAGTTAATTGTTTGTAAGTAACACGCTAACTAGGCCGGAGTGAAGCCTTCGGGAAACTAATAGCGATGTTAATTACGCCGTAATTGAAAGGAAAACAACCGATACGACCTCATGCATTACGGTTTTGTAAGGCAACGGTGGAAGTTTAAGTGAAACAGTTTGAGTAGTTTCACTAAGATACGAGTACAAGGAGATAATCGTTATGTAACAAAAGTTTCTGTTTTAAAAAAGATTTTGAAATGCAAGCAATATTTATATTCGTAAAACGGGTAATCAATGGTGCATTTAAATGTAGGAAAATAAAATTAAAAATGAATGCAAATCGTGTCTATGACGTTAACCGTTGAGGTATTCTATAGTCTGGATCCTCAGCGTAGAAATTCGTAGGTCAAGTACGTTTTGAACACTATGAGTGTAGGATAATTTACAATTCAGCTTGCAAGAGATTACCAGAAGCAAATTACAAACTTTGCAAGTTATGTAAAAACTCCTGATGAGTAAGCAAGTTACAGACGTACAAAAGAATCTGCGACTTAAAAAATGTAATACCTTAAATTATCATTCTGTTAATGCCTTTATTCATGCTTAGTATAAAACCGACTCTATATAAAATACAATGATAATTTGTCATCGAAGGATGACTTCAGTACACCTGGCCTCCACGCGACCCCATTACTGTATCCACCGTCAATCCTCTAAAACGAATACAATACAATTCGCAATGCGTCGACCTTTGTCAATATGATTGTTTAATTTATATTATGTGATCTTTTAACTTTATTTAAGTACTTCTTTAAACATGTGCAGATGCAGGGAGGTGGGCAGAACGAATGGCAGCTGCGTTGAATTCCTTCTTGTGATGTGGTTACCTTATAATGAAAAACTATCTATCCATTTCGTATTGAGATTGGCGGAATCTTCTCGTTATATTTCTTACTAGTGGACGCCCGCAGCTTCGCTCGCGTTACACATTCACTAACTTCAAAAACGGCAAAGCTTCATACTAACTTTGCACCCCCGTTTTACCCCCTTAGATGATGAATTTTCAAATTTTTCTCGCCGTAAAAACCATCCTTGAACTTCAACGAACATTTAAAAAAAAGAATTGGCCAAATTGGTCCAGGCGTTGTTGAGTTATGCGCTTACCAACACATTTTGCGATTCATTTTTATTATATAGATATGTGTGCATATAACAGCTTTCATCATATTAAATATCAGTCTTAAATAAGAGTCTTGTTACTGTTGATTAGCTATTTAACAGTAAGCATTAATCGTATGTAAGTATGTAGATTTTTATTCTAAGCTAATAGTGTTGCTCTTGTTGTACAGCTCAGAGCAGTGACACCTATTGTTTGTTGGACATACAAAACTGGTACAATGTCATCTTAACATGACACAAGGTCCATGTGAAACCAATGTTGAGAGTAGGTAATTAATAGTTTTACCAAGTTTACATAATAAATTAGGTAGCATTGTCATGATATTAAAATTACCAAACTTTGAAATCACAACCCTAATATGAATAAAACAACAGGTTTAGATCTTGGATCATTTATCAACATAGCAATTAAGTGTGGAGTAATAATAATAAAAATAATTTGATACCCTGGGACTGGCAACCCGGTTTTTGGCGCCGACAACATTGGCGGTCGGTGGATCGACTTCCGGCGCTTCGTTTCCCTCCAAAATGGATCACTTCCGGAACGATTTGTCATCTCAAAATCACAGCACGGAGTGAAGTTGTCACTGACAAGTTATTTGATCAATAACTCCATAAAAGACTTACTAACTCAATAATGTATAATGCATTAATTACATCATGAATTTTACAATCTGAACAACACAATACGAGACGAGTTTATCTGTTTTGCAATTAAATAATTATGTAGGGATACAGGTACGAATTGACAAAAAAGCCCGCGTACATATGTATGATGAACAAATTAGGTGTCTATTTCATTGTTCTTAAAATTATAAATTAATTTTGTGACGCAGTCCCTATTGACCTTTGCGATTTTTTTCAATGTGAAGTTAAGTAAACGGCGTAGGTCACGTCTATCGAGTGAGCAAAGCCCCTAGATCAAATGCTGTAAAATAACATTTTTTTTTCAGAATTCTATTAATTATTGTTTACGAATAAAATACATTCAAAAATACAGTTTATCCTCACTATGATATTTACCCCCTTATTCATAAGAAATGATTAAACCTATTAGCTGTACTCGTAGCTCTGTGACGATGCTACGTAGAATTTTGTTTCGTAGCTTCTTGTAAATAACTTTACAATTACAAAATATTGGAAGTCTAGTAGTAAAACTACTGCTAGTAGCTAAGTACTAGCAGTATCATCATCACAACCCTTTCTTTGCCCCCCTGTTGGGCACTTAGTCCACCACGCTGGCCAAGTGCGGATGGGCAGACTTCACATGCCTTCTAGAACATTTAAGAAATTAAACGTTACTTGTTATAACGGTGAAGGACACATAGTGAGGAAACCTGCATGCCAGAGAGTTTACTAGTAGTATTACTACCACTTATTAGGACAACATAACTAATAAATTTAACTGCAGTATTTTAATAATTTAATTTTTTTACATTGAATTATTTTATTTATGTAAAGTACTTATAATTTTTAGTACATTTGTTAAAGAATGATACCCATGTAAATAAATAACTTTATAATTCTAATAATTTTCATAACTCACCTTAGTAATAAATAATATTACCGAACATTACCGTTATCATCGGATGTTTCTACATTTACCTTTTATTATTGTTGTATATCTTCACAGTAGATTATCAGCACAGCTAATTGCCTTTAAAGCGAATCGGAGCTGTAATTGTGTGAACTGATTGCGTAATTAGTGCGACGAGTCGCAGAGGGCGCGGGAACTCTCCACCCTCGCCGCCGCTAATGCATTTGTTTTTAACTTTTCTACTATACCCGTGGGACGTTATGAATACTAATATTTATGTTTGACTTGTATTCATTTACTTAGTCAATTTGGAAGACATTTTCAATGTTTCTCGTATTGAAACCAAATACTTAGTGCTTAGATATTAATTTAAATTGCGACTTTAAAACCATAAAGTGTAGTAAGTAAGTACTTAAGAAAACAACATTTTTCGAAATAAATTAAGCATCTCGTTCTTGCTGACCATAGGCCTCTCCAACAAGAAGGTAATCACTAATGTTTAGCACAATTTTCGGCTTTACTATTGTCATGCTGCCATAAGATCGTTGCTAATGCAGGAACTTTTGTACCAGAGTGTTAGACCAGAATAATATTTCTAATTGGAATCAAGTCATTATTTATCTTACTACTACTTCTACTTCTACTTTCATGGTGATCTGCAAAAGTTACCATAAGGCGGACGTCGTAAGTGCATCAATTTATTTCAATTTATACGAAGGTATTGTTTTCGGTGAGCGAGGGTGCAGTTCCCGCGCTTCCGGACGACAGTTCCGCCACGAGCGCGGCGCGTGCCAGCGCCATCTTTGAATTACACCCTGCAACAATTGCCATTTGTTGCCAGATAGAAAAACAATTACTATTTCAGGGAAACGTTGAAGCAATTTCGAACCTTACTCAATTGTAAGCCGGCTGTTTTTATAATGTGACGATTTTGGAATTTGTAACACTTTAACAGTTTCATTCTCATATGATTGTTTTATCTGTTGCGTTAATGTTGTTTATCAATTATCCCAAACACGGTGTCGTGTGGCGTATGATTGTTGGGGTCCTTTGCAAAATGTGTATAATTTTGAGTAAAAGTCACGTCATCAAAGTTATTTTTATAATGATTATTGACACGTTTATGGCCAAGGGCGTGTGCATAAGCTCAAAATAGGAATCCGTGCCAACTGGGCAGATACTCGTATATCTCTTGGGAAGCAGCATAATTTGTATAATATCCTCAAGATTCTGTCATCAATGCTGTAATTGCTATCGGCAGTTACCGTTAACTACTTAGTGAAATTGGTTTTTGTCTAAATGATATATTGTTGTGATATAGGTAGGTACCTACGTGAGTATTAATACGTTAGCTATCATACACCAATTTTACCAATACACAAAATATTTATGTTTTTGTGTTATTTGTTGCTCGAACAGTAGTAGTTAGAACAATATAATAGGTATGTATTACGATATCTCAGAAAAAGGAAACGGATATATTGAATTGAGACTATATAAATTATGCTTGCTTCCACCGTTAACTTATTCCACTGCATGATGGAGTATGGAGTTACGGACGACTAAGTTGACCATTACCGTAACAAATTGGATCAAACATAGATGGATGTGATCCATCCCTGTTTGTTAAATAAAAGCCGCGGCCGCTACGCTGCCGGAGGTGCGCTTACGGCAAACATTTGCGATGCCGCCGCACCCTTGTATGCTGTGAACAAGCGATTGAACTACATTTGCCCGTTCACACATTATAAACATTTTGTTTCCGACGCGTTAAATTAATTTATTAAGCCCATTACCTTATTGTTGCTGGGAAAAATATAGCGTAGGTAGGTATATGTTTGAAAGTTACGTGCAGTCTCATTAGTATAATATAGTATTTAACAATAATGTTACTTAAATCTTTGGTCAAGGCCAATCAATCTGTAATTATTTTTAAGATATTATCAACCGTTAAAGAATTATTGAGTCTCGAAACGAGTGCCCAAGAGCATTTCAATCTTTTTCTTAGATATTTGGTATTCACTTTGGTTTCAGGCAATTCATCTTTCTAATTTCGATGTACCTTTGGTTCAATCTAAACCAGCCTTTAGCAATAAAAGGATATTGTTAAAGACAATAAAATACTGTTTTATTGATCAATCTTTTTTAAATTGAGCTATTACCTAAAAATCAAACGATTATCACAGTTCTGTTTCTTATCCCTTTTCACAGAGACCGTGCAACTTTCAGTGATAAATAGTGGCCTTTGTGCAAATTGCATACATGATTCCCGTGAAATAGACAAAACACTGAAATAATCGTTCGATTTTTATTCGGTTGATGGTTTAGCCGCCCAATTAAAGAACGCCGCTGTCCATCGCAGCCGCGCGGGCGATTACAAAAAGCGTAGCCTCACAACGGGGCTGTATACTTATAGATAGTGTGTAGTCCGTGCTTATAGTATGAATACTGTTTTTTTTTAATGTAAGATATATTTAATATGTAAGATATGTAAGATAATATGTAACATATACCTATTTAATACTTTGTCTTTAGGTGCTAGACTTAGAAATCCACCAAAACCCTTTATTTGTCCCATTGTTGGGCACGGGTCTCCTCTCACAATGGAAGAGATTAAAATTAGACTTAGAAATAAGGAAATAATATTTATGTTTATTATTCAGAATGAAATAATTTGCTGGTTCAATCAAAACAAGTATTATTATAAAAAGTCAAATTTAATAAAGCAATCGCTGGATATGTGGACGCGGAAAAGTCGACGATTGTAAACCGTGAACTTTATTTAAAGGTCATTGGTTTTTGGGGCGGTGCTATTCTAATTAAAATCGTTTGCTCTGCTGTCACAGTGCCAACTAGATTACAGCTCTCTGTATATTTCACACATCAAAGTATTCTTTAATATTGCTTTTATTTCTTGTTGCAATGATAACAAAAGTATTCTAGGAGTCCGTAAAAAGCTTGGTTGGTTTAGTGGTGAATTAACCACGAAGAAAAGGGAAAATGGCAAACAAATCATAATTACATTTATTTTATGACTACGACTGCCTCGTTGATCTAGTGGTAGTAAGCTTCACTGAAATGCTAGAGGCAGGCAAATCCTGGTCGGGCAAGATATTATTGGGCGTTTCTAACTTGAAATACTCAGTATTAGTTCGGAGATTGGAATTGTGCTCAGTGTATGGGCAATAGGCTCACCACATATTCGACCACAACCATTTTTAGTGTCCCACTGTTGGACAATGGTCTCAGAATGGGAAGGTTAGGCCTTTAGATGCCTTTTTTTTTAGTTCGTGTACGGGAGCTGTAGGTATAATTCGACTAAAAGTGCATAATATTCAAGGATATCAAAAATACTTCAAGTGACGGAAAGAGCAAGTAGATACTTATGCCAATATTTTACACATTCCTTAGGTACTCCTATTTCGAGTCAGTAGTTTTACAAAAATAGAATAACAACGTTTCTGTTTATTGAACAACTTGTCTGAGAGGATGTGCTTTGAGAATTATCGAGTGAAGCTCGAATGTAGCAAGGAGCATTATGCTAGGAAAGTTTTGTGTAACAATGTCTAATGTTGCCATTTCTATGCGTAAAATCCCAGTCCGGAAGTGCCGAGACTCACGTCTCTGGCGAGGGAAGTACCCGGCTTCGCTATTGTGGCGCCATCTACAACTGTCCGGCATACTGACGTGTATCCGGCTTCTCTTCAAAGTCTCCAGCTGTCAACTTGCGAGCGGATGCCTTGGAGTTTCCTTGAGGGTCTTTTTATTCATTCAATTCTCGAGAGAGATTTATAGCTTTCAAACAGTTAGTAATGTAAATATCTATTCGCGAATATAATCAAAATTATTACCATTTTGTAGATATTATTTTGTACACTAATAATGGTAATAGTAATTTTTATACTATTTTATTATTATATATTATTATATTTTATTTGAATCATATTTGGAATTATATTTATGCACAGTAAAGCAGTGTATGTTTGTACCATCAGGTATTCCAAACTATAAGCCACTTTATTCGACAAAACATTGCTGAATTTGTTATTAGGTACCTACCATAATTCGCCTTCTAAAGTATAAAAATATAAATGTATGGGTAGAACCAATAATTTTAGCATCTACAAAAATAAGTACCTATTTTATAAATAAGATTAAAGCTCAACGTAACAAAAATAGTTTAACTCGTAAGTACGATTTCGATACTTTTGCGGCTTAACAGGATATTTTATTCATCATTTATATTATATTTATACTAGTGGACGCCCGCAGCTTCGCTCGCGTTACACTGAATGTGTAAGTGTCTAACTTCAAAAACGGCAAAGCTTCATACTAACTATGCACCCCCGTTTTACCCCCTTAGGGGATGAATTTTCAAATTTTTCTCGCCGTAAAAACCATCCTTGAACTTCAACGAACATTTAAAAAAAAGAATTGGCCAAATTGGTCCAGGCGTTGTTGAGTTATGCGCTTACCAACACATTTTGCGATTCATTTTTATTATATAGATTATACACATTATAAATCAAAGCCCCAAATGGTTTTTCGAGCACATCTCTAAAACTCTGATTCTGGTACAAGTTTTACCAGAAAGGAAGACAAAATTCAATCTGTTACTCAATTCTGTTACTCAATGGCAGTTAAAATCTATAATAAGTTGCCTACAGAATTTAAAGATAAACCACTCACACCGTTTAAAAGAGCCATACACTCATGGCTAGTAGAAAAGTGTTACTATTCCGTCAACGAATTCCTAAATGACTAAAGACACTTATGACATGAATAGTGGTTTATATTTTTTTATTTTTTTTATTTTTTTATTAATGTGTTACTATTTTCAAATTTGACAATGTGGAAACTGAATATAAACTTTTAATGTAACTATATAAAAATGTAATTGTTTTCCTTTTTAATGCATATTTTCAATTTATTTTATTTTATAATTTTAACAAGTTTGTGTTAAATTAATTAATGTGTCCGTTATAAGTAGAATTATAAATTAAACATTTTGTTAAACTACCAATATTTGCATGCTACACACTATCTAAATGTGAGGAACCATTCACCTACATAACATACAAATTGTACCACATTTAAAGCAAATAAATGAATTATGAATTATGAATCTGGGTGTGATTTTCAATCAAATACCTATGAACATTTGTAATAGGTAACTAAATAATAGGCACGATACGATACTGCTCTCCCAAAACCATTAGAGCATCATGTATAAGCATCATTTCAGCGTTCGTAGGCACGTGGGCGGGCACTATTCGAGGCAAGGTCGAACGATATAGTGTTACAGTTTCTCCACAAACTATTTAAACGTGAACCCTGGCTTTACTTCGACGACTCCAATGTGTTTGCACTTTCAATGGAGTAAAGTAGACAGGGGGTCAAAGAAGAATGGTGGATACGTATGGCTGCCTTTGTTGTGTGCTGAGCTATTAGGTTGTGTGTTGTCTTCCTACGCGAATCGACTCGCGTCATTACTGCCATATAAACAGACGCCTTCACAGCGTGTGCTGTAACGTAATATACGTATAATACGTAATATTGAAATGTATAGATGCTCATATTCACATCGAAGAATGTTCTAAAGAGTTCTAAAATATATTAGAATGTTCTAAAATATATTTAATAAATTAAATGAACTCTAATAATGAGCGTATATCTACACTACCAACTTCTACCTTCTTGCTTTGTATTTTAGGCTATCCGGGTCCTTAAACACTTACCTACCAGTATAAACGCTATATAATCACACCCCAATACGAGTATATACAACCCCGCGGAAACAGAAACATCACGGCCGGAATTCGTACTCGGGATCCGCGGTTCGTAAGTCACCACCGCGCCACGAAGTCCTCCAAATTATAACTAATTGTAATAATATTATGTATATACATATTATAGTCTATATTACTTAATATTTTTATTATTAGTTAAAAATTTAAAAGAAAAACGCTTTTTTAAATCTTCATGCAATTAATTAGCAAAATGTTCCACTTTTATGTTGTACATGGGTAACATAAAATCGATATAAAATATTATTAGTTCAACCCTAAAAATAGAAGAATTAAATCACGTTTCACTACGGCATTATTGGCACGTGAATATTGTTTACTATTGTCATTTGATAAACGTAATAAGTAATGTACTTATACATATTTGGAAGCAGTACTACAATTTTAGTACTTACTAAATTAGACGTTCCACTATTGGGCACAAGTTTCTCCCACAACCACAGCTGCAAGAGGTGTAGAGAGGCATAGTGGAAATGGCGATCTTATGGCAACACGTGTGGCTACACTAACATTCTTCGACGTCACCCTTACGTCACTTGGTCCAAGCCCAAAATACGTTTACATTCGCTTATATTTCCTTAAAAGATCATGCAAATATAATATAAATAAAATATCATATATTTTATTTATATTATATTTTGGTAGGTGCTACTCACGTAAAGAATCTGGCATTAAGTTGTTTATAACGAAACCAAATCATGATACACTTTCAATCTGTTTACTGCAGGTCACAGAAAATTCCACTGTAGGTATATGCAATAAAATAAAATTTGATTGTAAATGTTAAATTAAATAAAAATGATAAAAAGTGCGAAGCGCCTAATTCCGAGGCATCTGTACAAAATACAAAGAAAAAGAGGTGGAGATAATGATGTTCAAAAATCAAGTCTATTTATTTCAGTCTGTTCTTTGTGACGATGAATGAAATGGTTACGGTTTTTAATTGTAAATAAAATCTTGTAATAACGTAATATAAAAAATATCAAAATCAACATACAAATTACCAACAATAATTATCACATAAGATTAATACAGTTACTAAAAAACCTTACATAATATGTTCCTTATTAAGCTGTGTAAAATACTGAACACTCTCTATTTAACGTATACCAATATCGCGAAGTTTTCATATCGACTTAAATAGGTACATCGGAATAGCTTTATCAAGTTTTCTAATTCCGAGTACTAAAAAGTAATACATTTTTTCATATTAAATAAATCAACTCAAAATGGATTGCATAACCTTTGAAAAAATATACTTAGAATACCATAGGATTATGCCAGAAAACATTAATAACTTAATTTTCTGTACATAAGTATAAAAAATCAATAAAGTACTTAAACAGACCATCTGTAACCTGTTATAATTAGTAAATGCAATGACATAGTGTACCTCGGAAATAGATTTTTGTATGTATAGATAATTTAAGTAATCAGATCTAAAATCTTAAGAACGTAGGTAATCATAAAACCGCCTTCAAAATATGAAAAATGTGTGACATCTATGAAATCGTATTTCCGTGGCCTCGGTAATTAGGAACTACCTAAAATATTTGGAAACTAATACCGCGGTATTTTAAAATCTTATTTTATTATTTAGTAAATAAAATACTCATATGTTAAGTATTTTCAATACGAAATATATCCCTTCAAATATTTCAACCTAAACTAACACTCGCACAGTGTAAAACTGCCATCTAAAACACTATTTAGAAAATCGTGTTACTCACGTGCGTAATGTATGAAGCAAGCGATCGAGTCGGCTGCTGCTAGCGAAAAACTTACCTATCGTTTATTTTAAAATGTTCTCATACTAAAGCAATTCTTTGCATATACAAATATGAAGAGATAAATTATTGATTGAATAATGTTAGTTGCAAGCAAATTGAAATTGTAATTTGGCCGAAAACACGGATTTTGTAAATACCTCGGAATATGGTGGCACTTTTTGGAACCCCTCGGAATTAGGTGACTTTACCTTATGTTGCAGAATTTTTCACTTATACAATTTTCATATTCAGTTTATGTAGTGCGTGAGAGATCTCACCTTAGAGAGAGGTTTCGGTTTTACTACGTATTTTTGTCTCATACATTCAGTATGAGTTCCTAATATAAGAAAATAATTAAGTACTCGTATTCTTATTTATACAAATCGTAAATAAACAAAATAAATGTTTCTCGGTACCAAGGCAGTAAAATTTCGTAGTGTATGTTTATTTACTTATCTAAAACGTTCTCAAGCTTTGGAAATTATGTTGTAGGAGAATTTCTGGCCAATTTTTTTCTTCTAATAGTTTCATAAACAATTTGGCTATATTCATAGTTACGAAATAAGCTATATTGTATTTCAAATTAATTTAAAAAAAAATTTATAGAAAAAACGGTATTTAAAATAACATAATTACAAAAAAGTAAGCAATTGATATTAAGCAACAAACATCCCGATTTTGGTCAATGGTTATTATAGCACACAGTAAATTGGGTAGGTGGGTGGCACAGATTGCACAGCACGTAGGTACGTGTTAGTATCCATGTATAGGCGAGCGAATAAGTAAGATGTGCAGCATTGTTGATTTATAGCTTGGTAATAGTTATAAACAATAAACATCATTTAATTGGCACAAAGCTAATAAGGCATAAAATGGGATGGCACCGAGATTAATCCCGAGACTGTTTGACTAAAATCGCACTTGAAAATTTGGCGAGCACTCGTACCTTCATATTGATTATCTCTAATTAAGATATTGTCCAAACATTCTTGATTAAATTAGGTTACTATAAAGTCAAATACATTAATAGCAATTAAGTATATATAGTACTTGTTTACTATGAAAATAGAAATACATATAGGTAGATTGTAGGTAGGTACGAAGTCATGAAATGTTTTGTCCCAACCTCGACACCAGGAAAGGTGGAAATTTCCACGTGGGGTTTCGTGAACGGATATTCCACATTCTCTAACCAGAGAACCCCCATTACGAAACCCATTAAACATGATGGCATTTCTCAGCGCTTATGTGTGCTTGGTTTCCTGGATATGTGGTAGAACGCACCGTTGTCCTTCAGCGCAGCAACACCATACCGGTGGTAACAGTCCAAAGTCCCTGAACATAACTACATACTACCAACACCTCTGGGTTACACACCGTTTTCTTTACCGGTTGGGAGGCTCTAGATCCCACTTTTACCGCCCACAACCCCAGAAATAACTAGCAGGGGAGAGCGTAGCACTAGCCAGGCTAGTGCTACGCTATCCCAAACTTTGAGGACTATTCGATTTGATCGAAGTCATTGCCAAAGAAATATTACCACTCAAAACTTGCTTCTAAGTATTTTATGGTAACCATAAAGCTGTGTATAGACGTGTTAATATCTATTTCAAATGTCTAGTCTTCATCGGTTCCGCGCCAAAAGCGATAAAATATGCCGAGCGAGAGGTATAATGCGTGAAATTAGCTATTACAACCAGAACAGAGGATAGTGTAAGGGTAAATATAATTAGCCATGTCGTCAGTATCATAAATAACAAAATACACGAAACTATCGGCAACTGCAGATCAAACAGTCTTGTAGATGGGTGCTGGCAACGACATACGAGTACATATCTTGATTTGAAGATAACCAGATGGAAACCAAAGAGGCCTTGAATTTAATAAGTACCTATGTTAGAATTATGAACATTTACAAACTTTCCCTTTCGTTCCTAATTTTATTAGTGTGTTACGATAATTAATTATTAACTAGACAATTATATTAGGCTACTGAGCAAACATTATGTAGGATTCGTTTACAAACATATAGCTTCAGACAATTATGGATAACAAAGTGGTATTTGGGATTAATAGAAATTTATAAAAAAAAACTTGTGTTTAATTGAATGGACAAAACCGAGTTAAACTGCTTATTGATAAATTAGAAGTTCTAAAAGCAATGAATATATTCCACGATGCTTTTATCGTAACTAATCGGAAGATACATAATGATAATATATATAAATAAATTGTTGCCTGTTATGTAAATAATTAAATGTATTTAGCATCACTTGATACAACTAAAACTGTTTAGTGATAGTGTGACGAAAAGAAAATGCGATTTAACCGACCACGCTAAAAATACACAAAATCTGCAGAGGACGTTCATCATCTCTCGACCTTCCGATCTTTTTCACAAAAATAAAATAACGAGTATTCCATCAAAACCTTGTTTTATATTCTGTTTGCTCTTAAATCAAATTTATTTCAGCGAACATCCGGTCTCCGTTTTAATGTATCTAAACATTGACTAATGCGTTGTTTATACTATCTAACTCATGTTACATCAAATTACTTTTAATATGTTAATAATACTGCTTCTCTCTGTTTTTCCTTCGAATGATTAGTACCTCATATCCCAATAATGATAACACTTTCATTCAGAGGTTCTCAAACTTAAATATTCTACCACCCACTTCGAAAGATACCTAATTATCCAGCTCCAGCCCCCCCCCCCCCCCCATTATTTACTTATACTTTACTAAAACATAAAAACTCAATGTATTACAACTATTTTTTAATTTATTTTCTCTTTTGAATTAGTTATACTTCAAAGAAAAGCTGCGTAGTCGATTATAAAATATGCTAGGGCTAGGCTTGTAGAAGTCAATCCGTTCATGGTCTGAGACTCTCAAACAAAAAATACCGTATACACACTTAAAAATGCGTACAAAATGTTTTCATAAATATACGGGCAATATTCACATACGTTCGCGTTTGAATTATTAATACTTCCATGGAGAATAATAATTAATAATTTGTACTTTCATAGAGAATAATGATATTCTTATGGTAAAAAAACACGCCAAGAAAGTACTTCCATAGTGTAAATTAATACTTAAATTTAAGCTGTGATATACAGGGTGATTGGAAGATGGGTGCATAGCTTTAAGGCACAGCTAGTAGAGACAATTTAGAACCATTTAAGCCATGGTTGTCTTAGACGAAGTCTGACTATTTTCTAAGACAGATAAAATGTAATCATTTCCTATCCTACATCTATACGAATATCATAAATAATAAAGTACGAGTGTAGAGAAAATTTGTCTGTCGAATCATCATATTTAAAGGTGGTGTCGCGTCGGTTCAAGAAGGAATTTTTGATAGGCGGAGCGGCGTGCTTTTGAATACCGCACGCCGGACAGTTATTATCCTTCGCGTTTCCCGAAGCACTATGTTACTCAAAAGACTATCTAAAACAGAGTAATAAAGCGAGTAAGATGCTAAAACATGAGCAAATCGCGATGTTTACAGTAGGCGGGGGCGGGCGGGCGGCCGGGCGCCCGGCTCAGTGCGCGCCCGCCCAGGTCCGACACTCGACGTCGGCTCGTCAACGATACCACACAGCCACTATATTATACGACCATTATTTTAATCGGTAAGAAATCTAGTGCTCCCGCCGAGGGTTGTGCCGAGTGTAAGGGTTCTACCGTCCCGCGATACCTGTGTTTCGAAGTGCATGATGCCGTCCCGTTCTCCTTGCGCAATTTGTTCTCTGTCTGCGCCCCCCCTACTCCGGGCCACATTCTCGCGAGTGATTAGTCCAGCACCACAAAGGGAGGGTAATATTAGTTCTGCAGCACGTAAGTCACAATGGTTTAACAGTGTCCGTCAGAAAGTCGTTACTCATCTGTGCTCCTGTGTTTGTTACATAAACGCTCTTTAAGTGAGTTTCGACTTGATTTACTTCTCTATTACGTGGTGTTTAATATTCAATAAAATGTGAATGCAATGTAATGATCATCGTATTGAAAGTCAAATTTCGTTTGTAATCTACTTATCATAAATAATATAACATTCAAATTAACGAGTATGAATTAATACGAAACTACGTTAAAATTATAAATGTGTAGTAATTGCAGCGACTGCTGGAGCTTTTTTGTGGATACAAAAGTGGATATGTACATTTATGAACTATAGTGATGTCCTAAACTTGGTCGTTGAAAAAATATCGATACGAATTCCGTCCGAGCGGTACGCCGCCACCTGTCGCGGCCGCGGCGGCGGGCTCCCGGAATGCTGTGAATCCGATCCGCCCGCGCGCCGCTCTATTTTTGGCTGCACTCATCGCGAGCCAAATTTGCAATACTGACAAATCGATGCGCCTTAGTATATTTTTGTAGGCGTTTCACAATCGCGTTTTTTACAACTGAACGGTAACTTCTAATTAATACTACTTACGAATTTCACGTTGTCTTTCCGCCAAGGAGACGTAAACGTCCACCTACTAAATGGGTCATCCAGATAAATATGGAAAAATATATCTGACATTGGCCTTCGTTCTTGACCGAATTATATCTTCTGAGTCACTGCGTCTGAAGAAGATTTTAATCTTCAGTCATTTCTAAAATATGACACACCCCCACTTATTTAAAATGCCAATTTGCGTCAAGATGCATTAAATATATGTGTGATAACATAATATTCGGAAGTTCAATTGATGGTTCGGATGTTTAACGAATTGGGAAGTTTGGTATCGTTATTTAAAAAAAATTAACGAAGAAACCATGTCTATACAACAGTTTGTGTACAACCGTAAATAAGATTAAAATTTTGATTACAGCCTATGATTTTATTGAGGCTGAATAAAATAAAAAGGTACATACCTATTTAAAATATTACTAAAAGAATATAAATTTAATATTTATTAAGTTATAACACAGATTAAACAGCTGATGTGAGTAGTAAACAATTGTATGTATTTGAAATCTTTAAATTTAGTAATCTATAAATCGGCTACTATAAGAATCAATTCAAAGTTCTTGTTTTACATTCTTCCAAACTATCCAACCGATTGAAAGCAATTGCAATACTTTGAATACCTGCGATAGTTCTAGGGTACTTTATATTCTAGAAAAAGTGCGTTCCTTGTCATATTGAATTAAACTTTGTATGACTTTTTTCCGCCGCAATGTCAAATTCCACGATCAAAGCCGCGGGCACTCAAAAGCTTTCCTATAAAAGACTTATTTTAAATCTATAGCCAGCTTGTTATGTATGCATATGAAATAATCATAAGCAAACTAGGTATATTCTACATTCAAATTATTTACAATGATTTCTACATAAAAAGATAAACCATGAGCAATAAACTGAGAATCGTAGAGTCATAATTCCTCGCGAAATGTAATCATATGTCTGAATAAACGTCCATCTTGCATTGAAAATTGATAAATAGCGGCTCTGTTTTCTAAATATAAAATGATGACGCAAATTTAAAGAGAAAACATAATAAATGCCTTCTGTTCAAAAAATTCAAAAATTCAAATAATTTATTTCGCTATGAGGTGATTAGACACGCTTAACGAAAGTCTAGGTACCTAACTAAAAACTACTTAAACTACTAACTGATCTATATAAGGCAAAGGATTAGCTATTGATTATTGAAAACGCTGAAACTGTAAACGCATCAATAAGAAAAAGTGCATGTAGGCGGAAAGCTTACACAAGCTCGACAATTGATAGCGTCTACTAGGTAGTCATGACTATTATAAACCAAGTTAAATGTGAATTACGTAGCTAGCATGTGCTGTACCTAAACTAGTTTGAATATTTTGGCGAGCCCTATGCCTAGAGCATTTATTAACATAATATGCATAAAAAGTACGTGATATTAGCTAAATAAAATTATTTTCCATGAGATAAACGAATCTCAAACATCGATACGACACACGAGTATGACGATCGAGTTCCATGTAACACACACATACAACATTACATGTTACCGCGTAAGAGCTCACAGCAAGGTCACACAGATTTCGAAAATAGCTGAAAAATTATCAAACATTGGTAAAAACTATCGTTTTCAAGTTACTCTCCAAGCAGTAAGATTGGCCAACGGCCAAGTCCATGGGCCATTCGACACGGCAGCCGCCATCGCCGGCTATTTGCGGCTCAGCTGCTGACTGTGAATACGTCATTGCTCTATTTACGAGAAACGAGCACGCTATTGAACGCAATTATGTCACCTGGACTTAGATTTTGAAGATATTTAAAGCCAATTCAAGGTTGCAAGTTCATTTCATGCTCTCTTTGACACCGCACTCCGAACACATTTTGTTATACCTTATGTCTGTTGTACAAGTACATGATGTTGTACATGTGATAAAGTTTTGTAATTTTTGTTACAGACACGAGCACGACATAAAACTGCCAAAATGTTTAAAAGTCATTTAGAAATGATTGGCAGAAATGAGACGCCATCAAAGAAAGCCAGATTTTGGCAATCTTTTGTGCGATCTCTAAAAGGTAAGATGGCATTTTGTAACAAAATAAATTGGTAGAGCTTAATTAGAGCCTCATTGATAAAAAAAAGTATTGTGTTCCTTTTTATTATGATGAAAAAGGCCGAAGCAACTTACATAGCGTGGGGTATGCTACATAATATAAAACGAGAAAATTTACCACATACTCGTTTCTACAAAATGCTTAGGGGTTATATTTCTTCAATGTATGTATGTATGTATATTGAATGGAGTGAAATATCCCCATAGGATCGGAAGACATCAGAGCAGAGGAGAGGTACAGGCCATCCCGCCGCAGCGTGTTCCCCGAGCTGATGTCCACATACCCCTACACCAAGTCCATCTACGACGACCCCATCGGCGCCGCCGCGAGGATCAGCGTTCCCGGATACCGCTACCTACCGGTCCACCGCGAGACCTACGGATACTCCCCGCGCCCCATCTACGCCCACAACTACCCTAGCTCCCTCGACCGGTACAGGCCAGGTCAGTAGTCACAATATTCCACGCCAGCTATATTAACAACACTAAATTATCGCTTTTATTTGCCATTCACTGAAAGTGAGTCTGCACTCGCGTGACTCGTCCAGCGCTGTAAAAATAGATCCACTGATGACAGACGGAATGTGTAGTAACCACAAGTTGGTGTCGATTGGCAAATGTACGCATGATTCGAGACGCTCTTGCGTCTGACTATCAGTGCCAAGGGACTGGCTATATACGAATTTATTGATCCGCGTCATACGTGGCTCGCTTATTAAAATATTTGCAAATTGTACATATTACCTCATAAGAGCCTTGTATAAAGAATGTTTTCATGCACTGTCAACTAAATTAAATTACTACGTTTTATCCTTATGCGATCACGATCATCATTGGCATTGTATTTTAATTGTTTCAGCATCAAAAGCCTACGGTGGAGTTTAAATTAACCTAACCATCTTGCTACTAGTAATTCACTACGAACGCTTAAGGAAAAATTTAAATAACGATTTTTATACTTTAGTTCACATTAAATGGAATAATTAAAAATGTTTCATTTATGAAAACATTATTCACCATCGTCCTAAATATTAATTTAATAAGTCAGCAAATCAACCAAATACTTAATGTCTACTTAATAGAATTTTGATAATTATGTAATTTATATACAGTTTTTATATAAATAAAGCTTACGCACACTTATATTTGCGTGGATCCTGACGAAGGTTCGAAGATTTAAATGAAAAACCCATTAACATTACATGGAGTCTCAAACATTTAAAGACAATCAATTTACACCTAATATACTGGAAACTAAATCGTCAATCGTTAAGCATGTCGACATAATTTTATTGTTTGTTAAATTGGTCCAATTAAATATTATTTAAGTATCCTTTTTAAGACAGCATACTTACAGTTTCTCGGTGTCAGTAATATCTATAGCTGAAACGGTTCTACGCTGAAGCTCTACTACGTAATCATTTTTATCATTATACGTGTTAGGTGCAAAATATTTATTGTAATAATACTAAATGTATGCTTGCAATTTGCATCTGGTCATATTTCACATGATTGCATGCCAGAGTTAATAGAAATCACCTCTTATACAGCCATCACGCACACTTGTATGTTCATTGTTTTTGGATACCCATGGATGTTATCGTAACATCATTTTGTCTTCTAATTTTTGTCAGGTGAAACTTTGTTAATTTTTCCGTTCATTACTTAATGCATTAGCCAATCCGCAAACATTACCTAATTCAAGTCGCCAAGGTTTATGAGAGGTGAGTTCTATAAAAACTACATTTGTGTTCGTACCCCGTTACATTAAGGATAAAAAAAACACCTATTACAATACTAAGGCTTTCGCTTGCTATGCAACCTAACACCCTACTGTTAAATCTAGATAAAGTTACTTACCAACATACCTTGTTTATGAATTCCATGATCATTTCGAATTGTCTGAACTGAGTCCCTCATTGAAACTGTTTGATTCACATATACATTTTATATCCTGCATTGGATTTACCCACTGTATTTTCTTCTAAGATCCCACGAACCGGATCTGAGCCTTCATTTGGCTGGTTCGTGACGTTGATTTTAACTTTCTTTTCTTCATTGGTATCAGGAACTTGGTTATTAAATGAAGTTCTTGTGTCACTAGTGTACAACATCCCGAGACGCGTGCGACGCGGCGTGGACCCCTTCGATGCGCACAAGGCCTGGCAAGACCACCTGGACAGACTAGCTGCCATCGACCGCCTGTACCCCTCTCGCTACGGGCTCTACCTCAAGGACCGGGCTTACCCCATCACCGACTTTACCGCACCCATCGTCGATCCTATCAAGCCCACGAGCCTTAGAGGCATCGAATACGAACCGGATAACAAACCTCACTGGGGAACAGGTAAATTATATTAACCAGTTCTTTGCACGATCATCTTAGACTAAGATAGATTAAGAACTGGAAAGGTTGCGCCATTCGATTTTTACAAGGACTTTGTAGTCTTCTTTTGTGTCTCGGAAAGACTGATTTATGTGAATTCCGAATGGGCGAATCTTGCTGAGTTACGTTATAAAGTTAGGTGATGAACAAATCTAATTGGAACTTCTTCCGTGATGCTCTGATTGGATCTTTCGCGCCAAAACGTATAGCGAGATTTCAGAATCTGTTACATAAATAGGTATGTATGGATCTAGCCCACCATTAATTCAATGAAAATTGAATTTTAATATTGTGATGCAATGATCCTTAGTTATCTATATGTTTTACTAAATAAATAAGTCATTGTTACATTATTACAAATTAAATAATTTACACCATGTTATATATTCTAATATGAATCATTTTGTTTTGTAGTTTGATTATTTATACTCGTTTATTCGGCAATATATCTTAGGCAAAATTCATAGAGCTTAAACCATTGGATAACATTAAAGGGCGGTATCGAAAAATTGTATGCCTATTATCAGTAATCAACATAGGAACTTATCGGAAATTTTAATATTAAATGTATTTTTATAAGGCATTCTATTACGAACATAATAAATTTAAAGTACAAAAAACATACACTAACAAATTCACTTTTCTATATTAAAATATAAAAGACCAATCCGTGTTTTGATTTAGTAGTTTAGTACCCATCCAAATCATGTTGATTTAAGGTTGTATGTGTATACATTTGTATGTTCCATACGTTATTCTCCTGATTCGACCGATCATGACATTCATGGCCAACAATTAGAGCAAACATAACTTTTAGCACATGTGCATGAACTGCATTGTATATACGCAAGGCAAATCTGACCTGTAATGATCTCATCTAATGAGCGTCCCTGTGTCCACGAACACTACACTCTTGTTGAAGCCTCTGAAAATGAGGTGTTAAGACCGAACTGAACTTGTATCTGTAAACTAAATGACGTACTGATTGTGAGAATTGCCATGAAGGAGCGTGGCCGTCGAGGATTTCGGACGTGTTCAAAAAGGACCCATTTTTCGCTGAAGCCGAAACATGGGCTGGTTTTGATCGCTCGCTCCGTGGGAAGTCCCCGACACCGGTGAAGCCAAGAATAAGCCCCCCTCGCGAGTGCGAGGTCGCATTTGATTCCGACGGTAAGGGCAGCAGATTCTCATGCACCCTGTATCTTCGTCACGTCCTTCTATGTCATAAAACTTATTAGTTACCTACATTTGATTAATCCAAGCGTGGCAAATACTACCGTAGCGCTACTCCAAATGTTTATTCCACTTTCTCCGTAGTCTGTCCGTTTTAATCAACCATTCAGTAGTTCTATATAGTCATTTCCTATTTATAACTGAACCGTGAATGAGACTTACGACATCTTGTTTCACAAATATCTTTATCGTCCCAACGAGTGTATGTGTTCCTTCCATATGCATTACCCATTCATATAACATGCTCCAGACATGCATCCTTTAAAGTATCTAAGCTATAATATAATTTAATATTTATAATTTAATAACACATACATAGTTATAGTTAGTTATACCTATGTAAATCCTCTCCATCGTAAGATAAAAATTCATATTAATTTGTCGATATATTGTACACTCATTTGCTTTCCTAAACGAATATTGCTATAAAAAAGAATATTTTCAAATTCATTTTATGTTTTTGAAGAATGACATGGTTATTTGTTTTAGTTTAATTCAAGTGTCTTTGAGAATTTGGAGAGGTTTACCAATGGTTCAACCGACTCACAAGTGACCCATAAATACAGTTTAGTTGTTTTATATAACTAACTATACCAGGAAGTGATTTAACTAAAATAAATTATATTTATTCCCAAATACATTATATTTTAGATAAAGCAGAACGTGCTACGCCGTAGTAATAGGAATGACATACATATAAGAAATAATTATGCCAAGATAGCAGCAATTTTTCATGGTTTTTTAAATTGTCATAATATGAAAATGTGTCAGGAGCATGATAAAAAAAACAACAAAACTTATTTATTTCTTATCTGATAAAATACAATGCGTCATCAGCTACGGCGTAGCAGTAATTAGTATTTGGGAAATAAGCCTACCTAGGTATCGTTTATTATTTGATTTGACAACTAAATTTCTTCAACGCCTATATTGTCTGACAT
Source organism: Carterocephalus palaemon (assembly GCA_944567765.1). Taxonomy (NCBI): domain Eukaryota; kingdom Metazoa; phylum Arthropoda; class Insecta; order Lepidoptera; family Hesperiidae; genus Carterocephalus; species Carterocephalus palaemon. Next base: position 6,846,013 of record OX155651.1, on the reverse strand, counting down.
TCGCCTTATTTGATTTAATTGAAATTTTTAGAATCGTTTCACATCCTAGTAGATTTTTTACCTATTATTGTCGATTATGTAACCATACACATACTAATAAAACACGCCAACTTTAAGAGTAACAGAAGCTTGGCTGTATTCACCGCTTAGTGATTAACATTGTGGGCGATGACGAAGTGCAGAGAGTCTGTTGTCGTCAATAATAATGGCGTGTGCCGTATAGGTGCTCCACTGTACTCCGCTGGCGGGCTCCGCCGCAGGCCTTGGGCGGACATATTCAACCCGAGCCCATCCCTGCCCATCTCTGCCATCACTCGGGACCCCTTCTGGCACGATTGGCCGGAACTGAAACCGATCGCGCGATGGGACCGCAGCCCCTCCTACATCCGTGACTCGTACCTGTCGCCCGTCAAACGCACCTTCCTCTGGGACAAGCATCCGATCAGGCCGTTAGGTTAGTGACTGCACTGAATAAAGCTACCGCTTCTCGGCTTTCTTCTACGAGCTGTACAAAGGTGCTCCAACGTAATAATATATGTATAAGCTTATTTCTATCTTCTTGGCAATTTACGATCACTGAATGCAATAAATGATTTCTAACAATGTAAATTTTGAGGGACCAGAATACTAATCTTAAATCTCTAATAATAACAGATCTTATGGTGGCAGACGCATTGACTGTGGATGATCTAAGCAGAACTTTACCCCACATGCGTAGTCTATAAACTTTGCGCACCAGGCACCTACTCTACTGTGTTGGTAATATCAATGTGAACCCCCATTGTGAAAAAGCTTGTATGCGATATTATAGAATGTTTTCCCTTTCGATGTATGAAAAATGTTATTGAATGGAAATGTTAATTTAAAATAATGTCCCCTGATTATTGTTGTACCTATCATTTTATGAAAATATTGTTTTTATATTTATAGATTTAAACACAATATTGTTTTCTCTATCATATTTTGTCATTCATTATGTATAACCTCGGCGGTGTGCGGTGGTAGAAAAATTCATAATCAAAATCATGATTGCTTGAATCACCTGTAGTCTGTATTGTATTATTTCATAAATAATAATGAAGCCTATATATACCATCAGTTCATGCACTGACTATAATATTATGCACTTTTTGAAGTTACATTGTTCCTATCTATCGTGTTACCTATATGCAATATTCAACACATTTATATTAGCATGTCTTTTTATGTAAAAAGTCAGACATAAGCTTTCCTGTCTGTGTTATATATACGAGTAAGTTATTTATTTAATGGATGAAGATGTAAGTTGATTTTTAGTATTAAACATAAAATGTTACCTACAAGAAGATGGTTCTAAAGAATATTTTAATCGCTCGAGATTGTTTCTCACAAAAATAACATAACATCACGTCTGTATTTTCCCGAAGGGGTTGGCACAGATGTGTACACACCCACTTATTCTTATAATTTAATATAACTAGTACTGTTGTACTTATGTTATAATCTAGGTTCCTACTACCTCTTTTACAAACTTAATAGGAAATCTGCATTGTTATTAAATATCCAACAACTTTTGTTGATATAATATTGAATAATGGTTTAAATTTTCTGTTTTCAGCTGCTGCTTTCTAAGGGCCATGGATCGTTCTATACTTTAAATAAGCTTACTACCTTCTATAAAACAGTTACTACAGTATGTGCCAATTTACGGCATTTTATTTACATTATTCTGTCACAACTTTGACTATGTTACATGAAACACTAATCCGCATTCTATTTATTTGACTGCTACCATTTAAAATCATCAAGATCTCAAAGACTGTAAAAAAACATAGTCACTTCTATAGATACGAACAATTGTTACGAATAAAATTGTTTTTATTACTTAATAATATTATTTTTATGTACTCCAAAAATAAAATAAAAAACAATAAAATCACTAAAAACTAATTTGTGTTTTTCTGTCAAATACCTACCTACGTAAGTTACAATAATTGAACTTGTAAATTATTTAGTTGAAGGATGGTAAGAGCTAACTTAAATAATGTGTACACCTCATCACGAGCAGCTCCTCTAGCTGGTGCTCATGACAACAAAACTAATTCGTCACTATACCCAATGTCCCGGGCGTCAATCTGTACGATATGGTACGGAAGCTTATGAAGTACAAGGCACCGGGTGATGACAAAAAGAGCCATGTCTATAGTTCTCAATAACAGAATAGCTCGCAGGCTTGACAACTTCCAACCTCCCAAAGAAACCTAAGCCTATCTATAAAAATATAGATCTGTACTCAATCTAAATAAAAGTCCGCATATAGCTAACTGCTATACCTAAATCACAATTGGGTATTTATTGAAGAAAAATTAAGCAAATTCAAATAAAATCCCTTTCGCAGTAGCTTGTGGGCTAAATGGCCAACACCCCTTTCCTTTAATACCTAGTGATTTACGAGTGGTTTAATTATGCATGGCATATTAATCCTTACGAACAAAAGTTACTTGATCATTAAGAAATTGTTATGAAGATTAACATTGTTCTATAAATAAAGTATGTTAATCGGAAGTATAGTTTACGAGATGTTGAAAAAAATACGGACGTACGTGACGTACGTGAACGTACGGCGAATCGTCCATCATGTGACCCCGGGAAAGACACTGTTTATTGGGAAGAGCCCGTCTTGGCCGCGGAGGGCACCGGCGCCTTCTAAAAGAGATCCCGGAGCCCTCCTGTAGCGCCTGAGTAGACCATTGTTCTACCGTTATCAGATATATCACCAACCCACACCTGTTTTGAACCCCAAACGAAGCATCCTCGGGGCAAGTTATCTCTACGATCAGTGACAAGGATTTGCTAAACACGCACGAAGAAATATTTAATAACATTTTACCGACTTCAATAAGAGAATTTTGTGTAATTTATCTTTGATATTTTATCATGACCAGATAGCTTGGTCTTTTCTCGGTTTACCTTATAGAAGATTTTTATTGTAGGTAAGTTGTAATTTGACATGTATGTATGGGGACCTCGGATCAAGGATCGGTGTACTTATATTTTGAATAGGCGTGCAAAAAATTAATTATCTATTCATTATACCTATTCTGTTATAATAATCGAGTTAATGACAAATTAAGTACCTACCACAAAGTAAGGACATACCTACCTATGATCTACGAGTACAATTTTATGAATTTAAGAGACCAAAATATTTCCCTGATATTCACGTACATAGTAAGTTACGTGAATATCAGGGATATAGGGGAGGTATATAGATACCTACCTAATATAGGTACGTGAATATCAGGGAAATAATTTGGTCCTACACAATATTAGTGATTAGGTACTTGCTCAGTGCACAATATGATGGGTTTACTGAAGGGCTCCTTTTTTAAGTGAGAGTATGACCCACCTCTTTATATGCAAGACGGATCTATTACTTCCATGGTTTATGTATATTTATTACAAACTAAAAATTACATAATAAGACATTTAACACGGACCGATTTCACCTTGAAGTGGGCAATTCGAATATTTTGCGTCCACACTAGACGATTCGAAGTTCAATCACTTCAATCAAGTCAATTTGCTAGTCCAAGAAAATACAAATAACTAGTAGGATTAGACATACAATCGACATCCATTGATAGGACCACTGAGCAGGGTGTTTGCAGTTAGAAAAAACCTACTCGGAAGCATAGACAATAGATATTTGGAAAACCAATCAAATTTAGGATGTATACAAACACGTAGACTTTGTTTGCTGCGACATGATATTAAATATTGTTAGGTTATACTGATTTTCATTTTATAATTGAACAAAAGATGGTACTAATCTACACAAGTAATGACGTTTTTCAATTCAGTGTTACCAATGGTTTTCCATTTATTTTATATATTTTGATCTGGTAACATCAAGTCAGATTTATAAAACAAAACATTATGTACTAAATAAACCATAATTAGTAATATTAAGTTCAGAAAATGGGTCCAGCAATTTTAAATATTGTAATTTAAATATTGATATTCCATAATTACTGTAGGAATGGACTGTACAAACGCCATAAAGTTAAATATAAAATGAAAATTCAAATGTCACATGTCAAATGTGTCATTAATTTCAATAATATTAATTGTAAATAAATGCATTTTCACTGCTTTTTACGATTTTTCCACCTCACGACCTGTTGTATATGTTACCTCTACATATTGAATGTGTGTTCAATATCTATGGAAGATCTATAATCTATGACTCTGTCTGTAACCTACACTATGTATCATGAATGTTGTGCCTTCTAATAATAAATTACATTACAAGTAATACTCGGAGTTTCAATATATAACATGGCGCTGCTAGACAGAATAAAATAAATAAAAGAAGGCATGAAGAAGTTTTGTCGAAAATCATAAGATATAGAAGATTGAGGCAGATTCAATTTTAAAGCCGGCAGTATGGCGGAAAAAGTAAGTGGTTTATTAGGATTAAAACCCCCAGGGCCCTTACAAATACATACTGCTGAAGCGTTTAACCGATGGAAAACCAGTTTCCATCATTATAGAATTGCCTCAGGAGTTTCGAAGTTGCCGGAGGAGCAACAAGTAGCACTCCTATTGCACTGTATCGGAGAGTCATGCAGTGAGATATATTCGACGTTTGAATTAAAAAAAGAAGATACTACTTATGTAAAAGTCCTGAGTAAATTTGAGGAATATTTTGTTCCCAAGAAGAATGAGTGTGTAAGTTCTCACATATTTTTCACAAGAAACCAGTTGGTGGGTGAAAAACTCGTAAGGTATATCGTTGAGCTGAAAAACTTAAGCAATGATTGCAATTTCGGCAACATGAGTAACCGTTTAATTCGGGATAGGATAGTGGCAGGAGTACAGGACAGCAAATTAAGAGATAGATTACTGAGAGAAAATGACCTAACCTTAGAAAAAACTATACAGATATGCCAAGTCGCAGAGTTATCGGCTGAAAGAGTGAAGGCGTTTGAAGGAGAAAGAGAGGTACAGAAAATCTCTAAAGAAACAAGGAATTCTACAAGCAAGCCTCACAGTGCCTACAAAAAAGTATGTGTGAAGTGCGGTAAGCGGCATGAGTGGTCTAAGTGTCCAGCATATAACAAAAAGTGTTTAAAGTGTTCGCGGATGGGTCATTTTGCTAAGATGTGTAAAAGCCGTTCTCAAAGGTTAGTAGATAATATTACTAGTAATTTAGATGTTATATCATTAGGTTCAATTAATGTAGACAGCATTAATAATGAAAATAGTTTGAACTGGTATCAGAATGGGTACATAAATAAATCTTGTATTAAATTTAAACTGGATACAGGTGCACAGTGTAATGTTATATCAGAGAGAATCTGTAAAGATTTAAAAATAAAGAAATATGTCCCAACTAATGTAAACCTAACAAATTATAACAAAATAAAGATATATATATTAGGTAAAATATATTGTGATTGTCAAGTAAATGGTAAAATTTATGCTCTTGAATTTTATGTCTGCAAAGGGGATTTTGAGTCAGTTTTTGGGTTGCCTACTATTATTAAATTAGATTTAATACAAAGAAATAATACATGTAAAGTAAATAATATTCATTTAGATAGTATTTTAAATAACTATAAGGATATATTTCATGGGATTGGCAAAATAAAAGGTTATGAATATACAATTAAATTAAAGTCAAGTGCAGTAGGTAAAATTGAACCATGTAGACATGTACCATTTAAGCTTTTGAATGGACTAAAGAAAGAGTTAGATTTTATGGAAAAGAATGGTGTCATTAGTAAAATGGATAGAGCTACAGAGTATGTAAATTCATTAGTCTTGACTTCAAAACCAGATGGCTCGATTAGAGTATGTTTGGATCCTCAACATCTCAACAATCAGATTGTAAGAGAACAATACTTATTACCTACATTAGAGGAAATTACCAGTAGATTAAAAGGGTCAAAAATTTTTAGTACTCTAGATGCTTGCAGAGGGTTTTGGCAAGTTGTTCTGTCAGAGGAGTCGCGAGAGCTGACTACCTTCAATACACCATACGGTAGATATGTTTTTGAAAGACTTCCATATGGGCTTAGTTCAAGTCCAGAAGTGTTCCATAAGCTCTTCAAGGACATATTTAAAGATATAGATGGGGTAGAAATATTTATAGATGATATTTTGATATTCGCTAAAAGCGAGCAGGAACATGATTTGATTCTTCAGAAGGTATTGAATAGGGCTAGAGAATATAATATTAAACTAAATGAAAGTAAATGCCAAATTAAAGTGAAAAAAGTGAAATATTTAGGTCATATTTTGTCTGAAGAAGGTATAAAAGTAGATGTAGATAGAACGAAAAGTATAATTGAAATGAAAGTTCCTGAGTCAAGAACTGAGTTAATGAGATTTTTAGGTATGGCAAATTATGTGTCAAAATTTATTAAGAATTTTTCAGAGATAACAGCACCATTAAGACAATTAATTAAAAAAGATGTACAGTTTAATTGGAGTGGATCTCAACAAGCAGCTTATGATCAGTTAAAGAAAGTATTATCAGAACCTCCAGTTTTAACTTATTTTGATATTAATAAACCTATTGTTTTAAGTGTAGATGCATCAAAGGATGGTTTAGGTGCAGTTATTTTGCAAGATAATAGACCAATTGCTTATGGTTCTAAAGCTTTGACACAAACGGAACAATTATACAGTCAAATTGAAAAGGAGAGTTTAGCAATTTTGTTTGGTTGTAAAAAAATTTATCAGTACTTGTATGGACAAAAATTTGTAGTAGAATCTGATCATAAACCATTGGTTTCAATTTTTGCAAAGTCAATGAATAAATGTCCAGCAAGGCTTCAAAGAATTAAGTTAGCATTACAGCCTTATGACTTCACTGTTGTTTATAAGCCAGGTAAAGAGCTAGTGGTGGCGGATCATTTAAGTCGATCATATTTAAATGATACCTCTAGTACATTTAATATCAACATAGAAGCTCATGTAGCAGTAGTCATGAGTGGGTTTGATGTTACTGATAAAAAGTTAAAGTTGATTATAGATGAGACAGCTAAAGATAGTGAGTTAAAGTTAGTATTAGGTTATATTAAAGAGGGATGGCCCAATAATAAATGTGATGTGCAGTCAGAAGCAAAAACATATTTCAGCTATAGAGATGAGTTAAATGAGTGTAATGGTTTAATTTTAAAAGGTACTCAGATAGTAATTCCTAGAAGTTTAAGAACAGAGATGTTAAGTAGAATTCATTATGCACATTTAGGAATTGTAAAATGTAAGTTGTTAGCAAGAAATACGTTATATTGGCCAACAATGAATAAAGAAATAGAAGATGCTATAAGTAACTGTGACACATGTAAAAAATTTCAGAATTCAAATTCAAAAGAACCTATAATAAATAAAGAAATTCCAGATTATGCATGGCAGATTTTAGCTACTGATATATTTTTTCTAGACAACAAACCATATCTATTATTAGTAGATGCTTACAGTAAATATGTAGAAATTTCAGAGTTGAAGAGTTTGTCTGCAATGTGTACAATTGATAGTTTGAAAGAAATTTTTGCTCGACATGGTGTTCCAGAAACATTGTATTCAGATGCTGGTACACAATTCACAAGTATAGAATTTAAAAATTTTGTTAGAGAGTGGAGTTTTTCTCATAGGATTGTAAGTCCTAAGCATCATCAGGCAAATGGGTTAGCAGAGAGACATATATAATAATAATATTAAGGATTATAAAAAGGAATTGTTAGTTAAACAGAGGAAACAGGAAAGATATTATAATGTAAACACTAGAGAACTACCAGAGTTAGATGAAGGAAATATTGTAAAAATTAAAGAGGAGAGAAAGTTAGTTCCTAGTAGAGGAGGAATTGTAATAGGGAAAGGAAAAGGTCCTAGGTCATATTATGTAAAAACTGAAGAAGGTAGAGTGGTGCAGAGGAATAGGAGAGATTTAATTAAGAATGGTAAATACAAACCTCAGGATGTGGAAGTAGATTATGACCTAGAAATAGAAAATAACAAAAGTTCTAATACAAATGAAGAAATGTGTAATCCAACTAAAATAAGCCAACCTAGAGAGTATGTAACAAGAGCTGGTAGGGAAATTAAACGACCAGGATATTTAATTGATTATGTATAATGCTTAGCTAGTAAAGAAAGAGGGATGTTGTATATGTTACCTCTACATATTGAATGTGTGTTCAATATCTATGGAAGATCTATAATCTATGACTCTGTCTGTAACCTACACTATGTATCATGAATGTCGTGTCTTCTAATAATAAATTACATTACAAGCAATACTCGGAGTTTCAATATATAACACGACCCGGTGATAAATAGGATTCCGAAGCCCCGTATGTACGTCTACTTACGAATAATAATATGTAATACTTATTAATATCGATGTCGTCAAAATCTAGTTCCGAAGCATAACTGGACTTCTGTTCATCACTTAAAATTGAAGAACAGTTTGAGAAGAATGAAGAATGATTTGAATCCTGTGCATGAGTCGAGTCAGGTTCACAATTTTCCTCAGGTGAATGAAGACTGCATAAATTATTTATAAGTAGTGCTGCTTCAAAAGTGACTTCATATCTTGTACAGGATGGAGAAGTATCCTATACCAGAGGCTTCGAATGCAGCCAAAGAAATTTTAAACATGAATGAATGTGGTGTTCTCTGACAATTTCAGGGCCTTTTTTAGTTCTTTGTAAACATTGGTGTTTTACCTACGCTTTGTGTTACTGTAGCATTATAAATTAAACAATAAATTATCGTATAAAATTACAGTCTTCTTATTTTTATAAAATAGGATTAGTTACTAATGCTCTAAAAGATGGCATATTGTATTTGATCTTAATGAATTAAGGGCTAACTAATTCTATTCTAATTGAAACATTAAAAGAAAATTTAAATTAAAGGTGCCAAGGTGCAGAAAAATGCATGAAGTTTTCCAAATTAAAAAACAGATGGCGTCACATTCATGGGCCATGCACAAGCCTTGAGCGCGGACTCTATTTCAGTTATATAAAATGTACTCTGTGCCACTGAGCAAGTAATCACTACGTTTTTAGAGACGGGACTTCGTAGTAAAAAAATAAAACAATTTCAAAAAACGAAACACATGGACTGGCTCAATGCCAACCTAACCAAATTATAAAACTTCACCCAATGTTGCCAACCTTAACCAAAAAATAGGGATGCTAGTGTTGTCGATAAAACAAGATCGATAACAATAGTAAATACTTCAAAATTTCTCAAATAAAAATCAAGTTAAAAAATTGTTTTTTATTAATTTTATTTTATTACAATATAGTATATAACTAAGAAATTATATTTAATTCATTTTCCGCCGCCGCTGAAGGATCTGGACTCCGGGTGTGTTGATTCTGGGGGTTCTGCAACAAATGTGGAATGGGTTGTCTTATTCACTAATATTTTAACGGGTTAAAACACTATTTTTTGTAGGCAGATTAACGGTTACCTACTATATCGCGACGTTTCGACTTGGTTGCACAAGTATATAGGAGAGGGTCAAAGAACACAATCATCATCATCCAACCGCAATCAAGCAACCATTATTGCAAAAACCTTTTTTTCCTATTTGTCACAGCTCAGTCGCTGAACTGATTTTAATGAAATTAGATAAGGAGGAAGTTTAAAGAGGGAATTTATTTAGAGATGGAGGGTAAATAAACTTTTCTTATAAATAGCACTGATACAAAAATGGATTAATCGATAGTCGATAAAAAACTGCACTGCACTAGTGTTTGCGTAAAACATATTCCCACATTTTTATTTAGAAATATTATGTCCTGAAATTCAATAAATTATAAGATACATTGATTTAGAGTATAGTTAAATTCGTCAAATATACTTACTGATCTTCATCCAGGGGAAATTGAGCCATAAATGTTCGTTTATTGTTTATTGGATAGGACGTCAAAAATCTAAATACATAATTGTATTTTGAAATGTTGTGTAACTTCTATGTAACACTTTTTATTAATCTATGCTTTTGTTTACGTATCACTGGCCGACCGTGCATATTCCCTTGATACACCAGCGCTTAAAAAATATCTTTTGTCATTGAAAACGACAGATGACAATTAGACATTGACATAATTTTCGGTTGCTTGCTTGTTAATCTTGATATTCAATTCAAATTCAAACTTCAAATATCTAAAAAGTTTGTGATTCAAACTCATGCACAATTTGTTTGTTTTCAAATTATTTACATATTTGATTTCATAGATTAATTTCCTTCATAAAATCGAAGATAACTAATATGAATAACTCTGAAATCGCGTTTGATAATTTGACCATCCTCAAAGAGCTCAGCAATATCGTAAACTTAGTAAGGTAAGAAACCAAACATAATTACCTATTATTGTAATGAAATTCATTATTAGAATAATAACTCTAACTACAGGAGCCACTCGTAAAGAAGTGTATAACCATTTCTAATCAATATCTAAGGACTAGGTACACCAGCTCTTCAATACTGATAACTTGATACTTAAAAAGTACGTGGAGAAATTCTTATTTCTCTTAGTTTTTATTGGGAATGGGAAATGTCATTAACCTTCAACTGCTCTTGTAGATAATATGCTTAATTTTAAGTTGACATGACATTAATTGAAGCTTACGTTTATGCATTGTAAGACATAACCATTCTTAATAGTTCAGTATACAAACTGACACTAGGCCTTCTTGATTTCAGAACTGAAGAATTTTTAGAAGCTGTTCCTAAAGCAAAATTTACACGAGTAAAATGGGGCCCTATGTTTGAGGTTTTAAAACAAGAAATGCATGATGGAATGGTACAAGAGCTGAACTCGATGTGGGAGTTTGAGAATATGCCTGAAAAACTTGAAGTTCTAGAAAAGCAAAAAGAGAAGTTTTCAGAAATTAATTCAGATATTTGGTAAGATTATGCAGTAAGCTGAATCAAGACGTAATAATTGTGTCTGATATAATACACAGGTAGTTATAGCATGGATAGTTTTGATGTTGGTTATGGATCTGTATGCATGCATCATTATTGATATAAATCTTATTTATCCTGATATTACATTGTTTTCTCCATGCTTGTTTAAGTGTATCTGACAACTTGATCAGATGACCATTTGGCCAGATATTTGCGTGGAAATGAAAGATAAATCATCAATTGACCTGGGTGCATCTACACCTACTCTTGACCTATGTTGTTAAAAACTAAAATCCTAGCAATAGATACTTCATTAGATGTATTAGTACAACTACTGAAAAGCCACTTATGCCCATACTTGGCAATTGACTTAGGCATTGGATGCAGCATAAAACATATAATAGTGTCATAACTGATTGAGTGTAGTAGCGAAATACAAATCACCCTTATTGATGAACATAATTCTTTAATGGTAAAGGAAACCACTAAGTAAATCTGCACAAATTAAAGACTTATCTTTATTGTATGCTACTACTATACGATACGATACTTGCATGAGTTATAAATATTATGTAAAGCTATGAAAATTTTCACAAAATATTGTGTGATAATTATTCTATTTCATCATTAGATGTGCTGATGGGTTTTGAAAGTATGTCCTCTTCAATGAGAAGCTTCTGGTTGGCAACAATAGCCCAGTGGCTACTAAAGAGGGCTACTATTTATAATTTTATTTATTTATTCTCCTTACCCGTGCCGAAGCCAGTCTAACAAAAGCCAATGAGGATGGATTGAGTATTTAGTTATTTTTGCTTGTGCTCATAAAATTAAAACTGATTGTTCCAGGCGCCCCCGGCATAATGATGTCAGAGATCAATTAAAAGCTTCAGATGCAGCTAATTTAAAAAAACAAAAGGTTTTGCTTGAATCTTTAGCAAAAGAATATGAAAGCAGAGTCAATAGATTGAAGAAAATTGTTACAGCTAAAAGAGGTTACATAAAAGCTATGCAATTGGACATTCAAAAATATCAAAAAAAGAATGATGATCTAATTTGCATGATTATTAAAAAGATGGCTAACCACAGCAGCATAACAAATATGATCAAACCAGAACCTATAGATATAAATAACATTACTTGGCCACAAAGAGTTTTGGAAGAAGACTGAATTCATAACACTTTTTAATGAGTCAAGTTTATATTTCTGAAAATTGTACACACCTGAGAAAAGTACAACAAAATTAAGTAATCTAAGAATTATTAAACTGAATGTCCTTTTAACTATCTTTTACAAGTGAAGTTGAGAAGAAATATTATTTAAGTGATTTACAAAGTGATGCCAACAAACCATGTAAAAACTATCTTGCAGCATAACTGGCTAATAAACAGCATAATAGATTTTAATGCTAAACAAGAACAGTTTTCTAGTACAAATGAAGCATATTATACCAATAAAAGCTTTCTAGAAGATAACAATAAAATTAAGAAGAAGATATTATGATAGATTTTCTAAAATTACTAGTTATACTCTGTATTATTAACAATTTTTATAAATGCAAACCTAGATGAAATGAAACAAAAATAAACCTCTTATTTTAAATAGTTATATTTATTAATGGATTACTTGACATTGTTAATATTGCTACTAAAAATAAAATTGTACAATGCAAAATCTGCATACAATTTTTAATATTTATTAATATTTATATTAATATAGCAATTGCACTATTGTTGCGAGGACTACACTGCTTCTACCTCCATTACAATTATATAATCAATTCATTTCGAGACTTCTACAATCATCAAAGCCTCAGTTGGGAGATCAACGCCAATGTTCGGTCGAATTTTGAAATACATACTACCTATTCGTCATAATTAATACTGAGTGCAAAATAATTTCACTGGGACCATATTTTCTCGCTAAATATAAAATAAAATCGGAGTCTCAAGACAGACACTTATGAGCTACTCAACAAAGGTTAAATTATCATGTCTTAGGCCAAATCTAAAACAGAATCTGTAAATTTAAAACAAATAAACGCCTTTCTAAGAATAGAAAACATCATTTCATGGACAATACAGTTTTTGGAAAACAGCTTGTCTTATTCATCAAAAACTATGAATTTTTAAAGAACCTCGTCACTTATACCGAGACCTATACATACTTTACATTTATAGGCACATTAGTTACAGAATAAACAAAGCAAGTGTGCTTTCGATCCACTACAACTTAAAGAAGTATAATATGTTAGGTAATGACGTTTTTGTCCAATGCCTACATCATTTAAGATTGCCTGCCACTTTTCAATTCCAACAAGAAAACACTTTCTAGGTAAAACATAAAATTTATCAAGTTTTAAAAGGCTGCATTATATCACGGATCAAAAAAGCAATAGCCACTGGTAGAAGCCGAATAAATCCCGCCTATAAATATATTCCAAATTATACTAAACTAAATTCATAAATTACAATCATCCACAATAAAAATAAAAACAAGCCACAAGCTAAGTGAAAGTGCTTTAAAAAAACATAAGTTCATTTATTCGGCCCTCCCAATGACCTCACCAGTAATAGATACAATACTTGATATAATTATATTATTTGTAGCATTCTTCTCACTGTGCAGCACACTGGATCCCAAACGTCAGTTATTTCTTTTTTGGGGGTGACCTCTGGGGAGTAGCGGGCCTGCCGCTGTTGATGCCGTTGTACTGGTATTTCGCTTTCTTCTCAGACGGTTTTAAAATCTATCGATAAATATTTGTTATTTTTATACTGGAAAAACCTTTTGAATTTTAAAATCAATGACCAACTACTAGCAACTATTTGATAATTGAGCTTTGTTGTTGAATCATAGCAAAGAAAACTCTCAGAAAGTGACCTTTCAAATATTACAGATTAAAATACATTCGGATTGGGAACTATTAGTATGATGCCACATTATAACATCAAATTGACAAATTGAGGAAATTATTGTTTTATCTTTTATATATGCTACCTATATAAAAATATATACCTGGAAAGAGCACATTAGCGTTTCGTCGACGGACATCATACCGCCAGCGTTGTCGAACTCGCCGCAGTAGTTTGGCGCGGAGAACAAAGTCACCAGCATCCGCTTTGCGAAAAACTCGTAACCATCTTCCACTACCTTTATATATAAAACAAAAACAATTTTGAGCATAAATAAAAATCCATATAATGTCATCAATCAATCATATCTATAACTAGCTTTAACCAGGGCTACGCCCGCGTCAATTCGCTTTCCATGCAGATTTACCTTATACAATGGATGATTTAAAATTTAATCAGATCCAACATTCTGTTGTGGAGGAGGACAATCGAACAAACACACTGTCCCATTTATATATTAATAAGGATTAACTATTAGCCTACGCGTAATCTTTCTACATTGTTCCGTATTATTTCTAAAATACAGAGAAGCCTCTAAAGTTAAGTTCAGCTCCATCACTAACACGCCATATTACGCGTCCTAAAATAAAATGATATAATACGTCTGTATATCCCTGAAGGCCCCGAAGGGGCAGAAGTGTGTAGTACATCCACTTTTCATCAGTTGTACTTCCATAAAATAAATACTATGCTTTCTGTACCTGATGTGCCCTGCAAATCAAGTCCAAATCATGTCTGTTTAGAAACTTGCTGACGACATCCGGTCCAAACGTAAACGACACACCACGGTCATTCTCTCCCCAACCCTGCACATCTTTGTCTGGATCCGACCATAGCAGATCACAGAGCAAACCTAAAAAATAGATGAATAATAATATTATAATTACTAATAACCGCCTTGAAGTAGTTCAGTGAAGTAAACAACATTCCTAAATTATTAATTGACCTTGCTGGTCATGCTCAATGCATGTAAACACAAATTAACTATCTTGTAATTAGTGTAATGCGGTGCAATGCGGTGACTGCCCAGTGGCTATCAAACTCGCCTCTCACTCAAGCGGTCTGGGTTAAGAAATGAAATGTCACTTGCTATAACGGTGAAGGACACATACTGAGGAAACCTGCATGCCTTAGAGTTCTTCATAATGTTTTCGAAGGCATGTGAAGTCTGCCAATCTGCACTTGGCCAGAATGGTGGACTAAGGCCTAATCCTTCCCATTCTGAGAGGAGACTGGTGGCCAACAGTGGGACAAAAAAAGGGTTGTGATGATGAATTAGTATAAGTTGTTAAACAAATTGCAGCTGATCTAAAGTTGTGCAGATTTTGTGAAATAAATCAGGTCAGCAGCACATTGTGAAGAGAAAATACTAAGTGAGTAGGCTATAGTCAGTTTTTTGTGTAAGGTCACCTATGGGGTATAGACACAGCTCGAAACAATATTTTTGTTTTTGGAGTGGCCTTAATAAATTCGCCTCTCGAGCTAGTGACTGGGTTCAGGGGAAATGCCAGCAGATGCGCGGCATTGTCACTGCTCGCCAGTTAGAGTCGGTCTCATTGTTGTTGAATACAAATATAAAGCATCGTAATTGATGAAAACATTTATTAACCTGTGTCAGGAACATCAGTTGGCCTCATTATTCGTCTTATCTGCTCCATGCCCTGCAAATCGGGCGACAGGCCGCCATGACAGCAGAAAATTTTCTCATCAATGATGGCTGCAATTGGCAAGCAGTTGAAACAGTCAGTGAAGGTCTTCCACAACTTAATGTTGTATCTGCGCTTGCATTCGTCATAGAAACCTGAAATATTCCAAATCATTTAATAAAATTATATTATAAAAAAACATTAAAAAAATGTTGATTCTATCAGTATGATGTTATCAATATTACACTGAAGAAAAGCAAAGAATGAAAATTCTAAGACTAAGAAATAGTGAATGAATGAAGAATAGTGTACTGGCTATGATAAGTTCACTAATATCTGACAGTCCCAATTAGATCCCAAACACAGAAATACAACTGAGACTTCATCTGATGCGATGACTCATACCAGGTAGGTACATAATTATTTTACTTATAATAATAATAAATATCTTGGACATTCTCACACACGGCCATCTGACCCCAAAGTAGGCGCGAGCCTGTGTTATGGATGTCAGAGACTGATATACATACATAGATATTTTTAAATACATACTTAAATAGATAATATTGACATCCAGACACAGAACAAATACAAGTGTTCGTGTTCGTCACACGAATATTTGTCCTGAGTGGGATTCGAACCCACGACCTTTGGCGCAACAGACAGGGTCTCTACCGATTGCGCCAACGGGCTTGTCAAACTGTCATGTTATCTACTGTATGAGGTAACAATATGCTTTTAAAATTAGCTTTCATATACATAATTACATACAAGTCATACGTGGCCATTAGTATTTTTAATTGTTCAATTTATTATTAATATTGTTTACCATAAATACGGTTTATGCTGGCGCATTCGTGATTTCCTCGCAGAAGGAAGAAATTCTCGGGATACTTGATTTTATAAGCAAGCAGAAGGCATATGGTTTCGAGAGATTGCTTGCCGCGATCCACGTAATCGCCCAAAAATAGATAATTTGCTTCTGGCGGGAATCCGCCATATTCAAACAGACGAAGTAAATCTGTGTACTGGCCGTGTATATCACCTGAAAAAATACACTAGTTGTATAAACATTCCATATTATACTTAAATAGATAAACATAGACCATTATAATAGTAGTTTCTTGGACCTTATCTAAACATACAACTTAATACAAGTATTAATTTGACTTGACCGTTATTCGAAGCTTATTAATTTGAGATAGGCACTACGTTTCCCGCCTTTGTTATATCTGTACTCTTCTTCCGTATATCTATCTCTTTCCATCATCACACCACCACAGGCAGAGTGGGGGGATCGCGTGTTGCGAGTTGCGAGCTCCGACAATTTTATTCTTCATTGGCGTCTAAGTTTCCCGCCGGCGCGGTGTGCTAGTGTAAACGCTGACACCATTTTCAATTTAATTTTTATATTTTTTAATTCTTTATAATAATTTCTTTTTAAAAATAATTTCATTAAAATAATAATTTCGGATTATATTGTGCTAACTACTTACTTGTACAGTGTTGTTTAACGAAACAGCTGGAACATTTCACGTGAGTTATTTTTGACTTTATAATTCGTAACATAATTTTCTTTTTACATTTCTTCATTAAAGAAATAATGTAACAATAGGTTTAAAGAATCATGAGTGATCTACCTACATTTATTAGTTTCTTTTCTTTTTTTTGTTGGTAATGAACTGCATGTCCGTTCCAGGTTACGAGTTCTTAAATTATGTGTTTTATTGTAATGTGTGTATACCTGGGTTGTGATCAAACTATAATATTGCATTACCAATACTAAATAATTAAAAGTAATCTACCCTCATAATTATTTTTCTTTTCTTTGACTAACGGATTACCCGTTCGTTCTTTTATTTTATTTATTTTTCCATCGAGTGATATTATTTTAGCATGGATAAAAGGGACATTTTTAAAAATTCTGAGCCAATCGCGGGGCCATCAACGTCACGCAGAGAACGTCGTAGTAGTAGCTCGAGCTCGAGCAGCAGTAACAGCAGCGACAGCTCCTGTTCTACTTCTTCGGGTTCTAGGAAATGCCGACGTGGCCAACGCAAAAAGAAAAGGGGGGGCAAACGTAGACACCTCAAATCGGATCGGAAGCTTCGCAAACTATCCAAAGAGGTACAAGAACTGCGAAAATGTTTGTCTACCCGCCATAGTCAAGCGAGTACCAATAATTATAATTTAATAGAGGACTCTTTATCAATTAGTTCGAACGTAAGTCGTAACCTTTACCAACCTGATGACTACGTCTCTAGTGTCGAGGTACCTAATGAGCATCAAATTACCCTCAATATGCAAACTAAATTAAAAGAACCTTCGATGCCCAAGACTTCTGAATCTTATTTGAAACTCTTATGTGATCTTCAACATTTGGACGATAGCACCTGGAATGAAATTAGATATTCCGAAACCCAGAAGTTATACAATCACTCGCCACGTTTTACTGATTTAGAAATTAATGAAGAGGTTGCGATGTTTCAATCCCCTCGTAATCTTATACATGCAGACAGAGCTTTTGCAGCCCTAACACTAGGTATTATAAAGCAAAGGGATGCACTTAATAACCTGTTGAGGGATTTTATGCAGTGGGTTAGAGATGCAGAACCAAATCATGAAGCTCTTAGTTTAAAATTAGCAGAACTTATCTCTGACGGTGAGTACCAAAAAATTTCTTCAGATATGTTACAGTTGGTTTGTGGTCATCGTGCTGAGATATTACAAATGCGTCGTGATTGTGTCACTAAACAGACTAAGGATGCTTTGGTAAGGTCTACACTACGGAAGATTCCGCCGACATGTACAAACTTATTTAATGCTGAGAAATTTATGGCAGCAATAGAGAAAGCTGGTGGAGTCCGTAAGTGTTTCTGGCCTGTAAAAAAGGCGCAGGCCTCTACCTCGCAGGTAGGGGCTAGTAAGCCTAGTGTCTCCTCGCAGGAACACGCTTTAATCAATAAACCCTCGCAGGGTTTGTACGCAAGTACACATAGCTGCTGTCACGCTAGTCAGCCCTCGCAGGGTGGCTTTAACGCATACTATCAAAGACAAGGTCAGCGGCTAAATGATCGTGATACCTTTCGAGGGCGAGCTGCCACACGAAATAACTCGAAGTCCCGGAATCAGCACAAGTCCGGACAAAAACGGGCATTCACTCAATCAATCAATGCAAATCAATCTCGCAATGCCACTGATCCTAAACGACGAAAATTTTGACATGAGGAATTTCAAAGCAGGCCGCCTAGCTCAATTTGTCGATCGATGGAGGCAGTTGGAAGCACCAAAGGTCATACTAAAAATAATAACCGGGTATCGCATACCCTTCAGGAAAAGGCCTCCACTCTTGTATCCAGGTTTTCACAAAAAAACTGTGGCCACACCCCATATAACCGAAATGGAGGCTGTGATCGACAAAATGAAATCGCAAGGCGTTCTGGAACGGGTTCCGCTATCACCAAGTTTCCTCTCGTCAATGTTTTTAGTTCGCAAAAGCAACGGATCTGCCCGCCCAATTTTCAATTTACGGGCACTGAACCGTTTTGTAATGACGGAAAAGTTCAAGCTTCTCAATGTTTTTCGGGTACCAGATTTTTTACAGGCAAACGACTGGCTTTGCAAAATAGACCTGTCTCAGGCATATTTTCATGTCCCGATCTCTCCCAGCCACAGGAGGTTCCTTCGCCTCATGTATCGCAAGCAGCTGTGGGAAATGACATGCTTACCATTCGGTCTCAGTACTGCGCCAAAGGTCTTTGCCACAATGACCAATTGGATAGCCCAGACGCTCAGGAAAAAGGGCATCCGAATTCTAGTATATTTGGACGACTTCCTGATAGCTCATCAAGACTCACAGGATTTGCTCGACCACACTCAAATCGTCATTCGAACTTTAGAGTGGCTAGCATGGATTGTCAATTACGAGAAATCAGTCCTGTCGCCATCGAAGAGTCTAATATACTTAGGTATTCAATGGAACCCTTGGACAAATCAAAAACAACTTCCCAAAGCGAAGCTGCCGGGTCTGTCCACCAAGATTACGCAACTTATAGACAGAAAACGCACAAACCTCGAAGAAATACAGAGCCTTGCGGGGCTATTGAATTTTGCAAGCTTTGCCGTTCCGAGAGGTCGACTCAACTATCGAGCTATACTAAGTTTTCTCAATCGATTGCTGAAATCGAACCACAGGTGGCATATCATACCTCCCGAGGTAATGAACGATTTACAATGGTGGCTCCAGAACTGCGAGCGTTCGTCACCCATTCATATGCCTCCCCCAACCAATTATCTAACTATGGATGCCTCGGACATCGCATGGGGAGCGCAATTGAACAATCAATCTCTTTCAGGGCCTTGGTTAGTCCACGAAAGACATCTTCATTGCAACCAAAAAGAAATGCTGGTAATCCTAAAGGTCTTGCAAGATCACTGTCGCCTCGTGAGCGGGAGTACAGTTTTGACACAATGCGACAACAAAACTGTGATCGCCTACCTCCGTCACGAGGGCGGGACCAAATCGGGTCCGCTTATGAATCTAACTTATCAGATTTATCAAATATTAGAGGACTATCAAACACATCTGAATATTTTTCATATACCGGGAATTTACAATGGTCACGCGGACCATTTGTCGAGACTGCGTATCGATACAGAATGGCACCTTCTAACAGAATGTACAGACAAAGTTTTTCAGAAATTTGGCATACCAGTAATAGATCTCTTCGCTTCCAGACGAGCACATGTGGTAGCAAATTATGCAACACTGGACCTGAACGACCGGGAAGCATTATTTCACGATGCTTTCTCACGAGCCTGGACGTTCCCTCTTGCGTGGGTGTTTCCTCCACCTTGTCTAATACCCAGGGTGCTGAGTCATCTCAACAACGCACAAGGGACATTCCTACTAGTAGTACCTCGATGGGATCGAGTATTCTGGCGAGCGGACCTGAAGGCCCGAGCAGTAGCACCCCCGTACACACTGCGACGTCTCAGCGAAGTCCTGTTAGATGTCGGGACGGGTCTCCCACCACCGAGAGTACAAGAAATGACATTAGAGGTTTGGAAGTGTGGGGGTGGTCTGGGAACTTGAAGGACTGGAACGATAACCAGGTTAAACTCCTGCAAAGTTCATGGCGTGCTTCTACTCGTAAAACATATGATATTGCCTGGAAAAGATGGTTGGATTGGTCTCGTCAATATCAAATTGATTCATTCAATCCAAAAGGAGGTGAAGTAGCCAGATTTCTATCTGATTTACACCTAGTTCACAACTTATCATACAATACTATTCTCTTACATAAATCTGTTATCTCGACCCTTTGCAACTCAGATGTTGCTGGACAAATTAGTTCTCACATTTTAGTTAAGCAAATCTTGAAATCTATAGCTTTACAAAAACCAGTTCAGGCTAAGCCACCAATTTGGAATATAGATAGCTTGGCGTTATTTTTGAAAAGTTATAAAGTTGACCATAATAATATTTTCCAGGTTCAAAGACATACTGCTACTCTATTATTGCTTTGTTCAGGAAGGAGAATCCATGATTTAACATTACTAATGATCGATAAAGATCATTGTTGTAGAATGGCTGATGCAATTGTCTTCTGGCCTTTTTCGGTTCGAAAACAGATTCATCGGATCACAGACAGTCTGGATGGAAATTGTTAGTTAATCAAGAAAATAGAAATTTGAACCCAGTGTATTGGATCTCCAGGACAATTGATTTGCTTGATTCTCGTAGAAAGTCTGGTAGCTTACATAATTTGTTTATATCTGTAAGAGGGCCGGAGAGACCTGCTTCAAAAACTATTATTTCAGGGTGGCTAAAAACCTTGTTTAAAGAGGCAGGCATTAAAGCTTCTCCAGGGAGCATTCGGTCAGCAGTGTCGTCAAAGAATTGGGTTGATAATTTTCCTATGGAGGACATTCTATCTCGGGGAAATTGGCGAACCCAAAATACCTTTTGTAAATATTACAGGCGAACAGTCCTGCCCTCTTCCGCTACTAATAATATTAATAGTAATTCTGTTACAATGTTTTTCAATCCTATTGATTAAAATGTTTTTGTAGGACTCATTTACAAATTTATATCTTAATCAATACATTTTTAAATAATTAATTAATTAATCATACAATTTCTCCATCATCATCATAATATTCCTATCTTCTATAGTAATACTTTTTAAGCATCCTATCACATTGGCGTCCGATTCACCCCCACCAGGCGATAACAAACAGGTCTCAAATTAATAAGCTTCGAATAACGGTCAAGTCAAATTAATAGAAGCGTTTTACCTACCAATAAAACGCATATTAATTTACTTACCTTATTCGAAGCTTATATGTTAAACTCTGCCTGGTGATTTGAGACACAATGAAGAATAAAATTGTCGGAGCTCGCAACACGCGATCCCCCCACTCTGCCTGTGGTGGTGTGATGATGGAAAGAGATAGATATACGGAAGAAGAGTACAGATATAACAAAGGCGGGAAACGTAGTGCCTATCTCAAATTAATAAGCTTCGAATAAGGTAAGTAAATTAATATGCGTTTTATTGGTAGGTAAAACGCTTCTATTAAGTGAGCAAGGGTATGGATATTATTACGTTTTTCTGTCGTTGTCGTAATACGAAGCAAGTACGAAGCGTAGGTCGTATATGCGACATTACGACACGAACGCCAATTAGATACCGTCTGCATCACTTGATGTTGATGATATAAGACAAAATAAGTTGTTGTTCATGTAAAACGCTTTCGCACAAGTATGTATTGTAAAACGATTTCTTTAGATTGACTTAAAATATTTAACCTTCTATAAAATAAAAAATAAAATTCTATAAAGTGTCACATAGATAATAGATAATTTTGAGATAGTATTTGAGAGTAAGACAACAATAAAATGTTACTCATTGTAATGGTGATGGGCAATAAAGAGGGAGACTAAATATTAGATCAGGTTTTAGTTTTAGAATATAGATAATAGATAGATAAATTTCTTATAAAAACATAGATTATTCTTTAAATATAGATTATTCTATAAATATATATTTCTTTATATATTCTTTAAATATAGGTTTTAGTTTTAGAATATAGATAATAGATAGATAAATTTCTTATGAAAACATAGATTATTCTTTAAATATAGATCACAAAAATCAATTCATGATACCTTGATAATATAAACTTTTTTGCGTGACAAAACTAATATAATAATAGTTTAAAGATTCATAACATAATATCACGCCTGTATTCCTCTTTTGGGGTCGGCAGATGTTGCAGTATACCCACACCAGACACAATTACATTCTCCAAAATCCTCTATAAATAGGAGTTGCCATGGGGCGTTAAGTCCACCATTTGCTAAATCTTTTCTGGGGGTCAAATAGACCAATGAGGCAGAATGTGAATGTAGCTAAGGCTAGCTGTCAGGGAAAAGCCAGTATTTATCACAAATATGACATTTTAGTACATTCTAGATTAAAAGTAGTAGGATTGTAGATTAAAAGTAAATTTACTAGTATGGTTTCTAGATTATAAGTAGATTTTTACCACAAATTTTGAGTGGTGCCTCCAATTCCAGTAGTATTGGCTGTTGCAGGAATATTTCCCGCGACTTGGTGCAGAGCCCCCGAACTTCTGACTCTGACATCTGAACTGTCTTTCCAGGGCGGCATCCTCGAACTGGAGCAAATTATCAACACACACAGATGACATTTAATAACCATGCATAAGTAAAGGCAGGCTTAATGATGTAGATCATAATGTAGACAGACAAAATAACAATTTCAATATTCAACAGAGGATGATGTTGAAATCAGAGTAATTTGGCAGGAAGTTAAGGTGGATATGGTTCCCTATAACCAATTATATGGATACTAAACCAATATTGGATTTATACTTATTTAGTTCTGTATGACAATTTTGTCTTAAGAGATACATCAAATTGACTGTAGATAATATGTAAACTAGTGTTAAATTGTACTATGAAACTATTTTTGCATACTCAACCAGATGTGCTAAATTCTAGATGTAAAGATAAAAATATAAATATTTTCCAGCCCAAAGATCCTGCTAAACAATCCTTTAATCAACTCAAACACACATAAAACTTGCTTTTTGTTATAAGGACACATGAAAACAATTTTCTTCAGGTCTACTTCAAAGCATGCCAAAGTAGCCTTAAATGTAGAAATTACTAACATAACAAATACTTGCAGCATACATTATAGATATGGTTGGAAATAAATATTTGGTTAGGCATTCAAGTTTTTTAATGAATACAATTTTATGTTTATGGGTATTTAATAGGTTTATATTTTAACATAATATATGATATAAATGATAAAATTTTAGATATTGTTTTTAACATCTTGTCATTGTCTTCTGCTTCTTCAGCAAACTATTTTGATGAACAAAACAAACTTTAGGTTCTTTAAGAAGATTATTTTATCAGGATAGATGAAAAATAAAAAAATAATGGTAACTGAAAATTCTAGCTGAATACTGTGGAAAGAATTGTGGAAGTAACCATACATTCTCCCGAAAAGATGTCTTTGAATTTTCCCTTTCGTCTTGCCGTTTCTTGTTGCTGTCTGTATACTGTCGTTACCCATTACAAGCAGCATGACAAAGTGAAATTATCAAATAAAGTAACATACAATGCGAACAAAGCATAACAATAAGCTCATGAAATTTTCCGATACTAGAGAATCTGTTACTGGAATAACTATTTTCGGCACAGTTTATAAACTTTAAATTCATGTCGTAGTTGTGAAATATAAACATATTGTTAACAATAAAAACAGACATCTACAAGAATTCTAAAGCGTGAACATCCAAAGCAGATTCAGATAAGAATTGAGTAAAGTAAAATCGATTTATTTACGAGTTAGACGTTCATATACGTATATGACTCGCCAAGATAATTACGCAACTAAAAGCGTTATCACATAAGAACTAATTAAGATCATGATAGATTTCGTTGTAAAGAATTCGTATAGAGTCCAATTTGTAGAATAATATGATTCTTTACCTTCTAAAAGCCTGTGAATTAGACTGTCAACATTGAGTTCGTCAGCCATATTTACTACACCACGATTAATTTACGTCAAACTGAAGTCAAATCACCCGACATGATGATGGCCGTTCGGTATTTATAATAGATAACAAAATATATAGTATATCACAGGTAACAAAATATTTATTTTAATGGTGCATACACACCGGCTAAACCGAAACTAGTAAACATATTTTTTTTGCGTACCTATCAAAAAGATTAATATTAGATTTTGCAAATCTATGTATTTTGTTGTTATGACGTCACGGACAGTCAGACGTCACGAACGGTCAGACGAACCATTGATTCATCTTTGACCGCGTTCTGTTGGAGGGTTCTTTTTGATATGTCTGGACTTTGGAGGAGAGGGGCTATTTAAACACACTCACTTCTTGTTATTATATATATTGGAAATACTGTACAATTACACTTTATTATTACATTTATAATATTATTGTTTATAATTACATTACTTATTATGTCTACCACAGTTCGTGTCTCAGATAGAAGTCCGTCACAACCGAATACATTCTATTATGACGTTATTCAAATATACTAATATTCTAAACCAACTAAGTGCATGTGTGCATGTGTTGCCTGCCAATACTAAAACCTTACACAATTAAAACTCCTAGACACCCCCTCAACACTTGCACACATTTAACCCCCTGCATATAATTTAATACAATATACCAAAAACAAACAACTCGCTAAACTGACTTTCATAAATTAACATTACCTTCCATACATGTCTAATTATACATTAAAATCTCACAGCCACTTACTTACTTACATTCAATTACTTCCACTTAACTCCATTTCAATTCAACCAACAACTATCAATTCAACCTTTCAAACTGAATATCAACTTTAATGTTGCTACTATTAATCCTTTCTCGCTTGTCCAACTCATACTCGACCAAACATGTACTTTCATTCAACTATATAATGTCAAGAACCTTAACTTCTTGACTTGCCACATAAAACATCATTAACTATAATAATCTTAAACTCCTTCTCGACTCCATACATAAAACAAAAGTTTATTTAAAAAACTTTATCTCCTTCTCGACCACTCAATGCATAAAAACATCTTATAATAACCTTAAACTCCTTCTCGACTGCTCACTACATAAACTTCTATAAGTTTATTTAAAAACCTTAAACTCCTTCTCGACAACTCACAGCATAAACTTCTTTATGTTTATTTAAAAACCTTAAACTCCTTCTCGACTGCTCACTACATAAACTTCTATAAGTATATTTAAAAACCTTAAACTCCTTCTCGACTGCTCACATAAACTCCTATAAGTTTATTTAAAAACCTTAAACTCCTTCTCGACAACTCACTGCATAAGCTTCTATAAGTTTATTTAAACACCTTAAACTCCTTCTTGACAACTCACAGCATAAACTCAAAAGTCTATTTAAAAAACCTTAAACTCCTTCTCGACTACTCAATATATAGTTAACTTTAAGTTAAATAAATAAATAAAACAAATCTCATCCACTATTGCCATTCATACTCAAATTAATCAAACTCGACAACTCATAAACTACTAGGTAAATACAATTTTACATAACTTTAGATTCAACACTTGAATTCGAAGAACACATACAACCTTTTATTATCTTTTATAATCTTTCATTATTCTTAAATTTTCACACTTATTTCCAAATACTAACAACACATACAACCTTTCATTATCTTTTATAATCTTTCATTTCTTATCGAGAAGTAAGATGAAGAATTAATATTGAAGAAACAGATATATGTGTAGTGAAACAATTGAAGGAGAAACAAATGACAGCGGAATAGAAGACCACCAGACAGATTCAAAGATTTTAATGGAAGATGGAGAATTTTCTTTATTGACGTTTGAGGAAGCAATTGACTCAAAAGAAAATAACACATGGTCTTTGGTAGACCATAATAGAAGGAGGCAGCAGGAAGAAGATTGGTAACAAGTAAGTGGATTTTCACTGTAAAAGCTTTCAGAAGAAACTATATTGTCATAGTTATATAGGAGTCTGTAATTTTTCAAAAGTGAACATATTGTGTTTCGGGAAATGGGTTGTTTTTGTTAGTTTATTTTAATAGTTAGGGGAATTTCAAGTTGTATACAACAATAAATATAACTGGAAAGAGACAATGATAATTCAACAATTAAGGGGGGTGGTTTTCAATAAAATAAACAATTAAGGGGGTGACTAAGATAATAATTATATCTTATTGATTAAACAAAAACAATAGTTAATAAAGCGTGCAAGAAGTAAATAATTTTTGATATAAATATTTACAGAAGTTTTTAAAGTTCTTTTATGTCTCTTTTGACGTGACAACGTCTTATAAATTGGTTTGCCGGGTGACACTTCAAGAAACTGCGTTACGCTCCGCTCACGTTATGCGCTCACAATGAGAGCGAGTGAGAGGCACGCGTCCCTTCCACTCGGGCATGGTTAGCCCGCCTAAGAGCGAGAGAGACAGACATAAAAAGTGAACAAGTTATTGTATGTATATTTGTATATAAATACGTATGTATGTGTAAAGGTAAAAATAAAATTTTGTTAATATGAAATTCAGTGCGAGATTCTTTGTATAAATTAATGTTTTAAATATAATTCTTTGTATAAATAAATGTTTTAAATTGTTACTATTATTTCATCCTTCTTCCTACTATACGAATGAATATTCACATTAAAATTATTTTACCACTCAAAGTCGTTGTCACGTAAAACTTTCGCCCGTATACCGACTTTACAGGCAACCAAGTGTTTTTATAGTTTTGTTTTATTGTTGTTGTTTTAATAGTTATTTGGAATTTTGTTTTTATAAAATAATCTGATTGTTAATATTTGGAAATAAGTGAGAAAATTTAAGAAATGAAAGATTCTAAAAGATAATGAAAGGTTGTATGTGTTGTCAATATTTGGAAAAAGTGAGAAAATTTAAGAAATGAAAGATTATAAAAGATAATGAAAGGTTGTATGTGTTCTTCGAATTCAAGTGTTGAGTCTAAAGTTATGTAAAATTGTATTTAGTAGTTTATGAGTGTTGAGTTTGACTAATTGAGTATGAATGGCAATAGTGGATGAGATTAATGTTTTATTTATTTATTTAATTTAAAGTTAACTTATTATTGAGTAGTTGTAGTAGTAGTTTTTAAGTGAACTTTAGAGTTCATATTGTGAATTGTCGAGAAGGAGTTTAATGTTTTTAAATAAACTTATAGAAGTTTATGTAGTGAGCAGTCGAGAAGGAGTTTAAGGTTATTATAAGATGTTTCTATGTATTGAGTGGTCGAGAAGGAGATAAAGTTTTTTGAATAAACTTTTGTTTTATGTATGAAGTCGAGGAGGAGTTTAAGATTATTATAGCTAATGATGTTTTATGTGGCGAGTCAAGAAATTAAGGTTATTGACGTTATATAGTTGAATGAAAGTACATGTTTGGTCGAGTAGGAGTTGGACAAGTGAGAAAGGATTAATAGTAGTAACATTAAAGTTGGTATTCAGTTTGAAAGGTTGAATTGATAGTTGTTGGCTGAATTGAAATGGAGTTAAGTGGAAGTAATTGAATGTAAGTGGCTGTGAGTTTTTAATGTATAATTAGGCATGTATGAAAGGTAATGTTAATTTATGAAAGTCAGTTTAGTGAGTTGTTTGTTTTTGGTATATTGTATTAAATTATATACAGGGGGTTAAATGTGTGCAAGTGTTGAGGGGGTGTCTAGGAGTTTTTATTGTGTAAGGTATTTGTATTATTAGAATATTAGTATATTTGAATAACGTCATAATAGAATGTATTCGGTTGTGACGGACTTCTATCTGAGACACGAACTGTGGTAGACATATGTAATGTCATTATAAACAATAATATCATAAATGTAATAATAAAGTGTAATTGTACAGTATTTCCAATATATAATATCATGAAGTGAGTCTGTTTAAATAGCCCCTCTCCTCCAAAGTCCAGACATATCAAAAAGAAACCTCCAACACGTTCTGAATGTATATGACAGAATCAATCTTTTAAAAAAAACTACGCAAATAACAGCTTCGCAGTCATTCTTGCGGGCAACAAATGAAAATCATTCTGGTATACATCGATGCCATAAATAATGTGTGCACGCAACACGGCAACACACGCAAAGCTAAAGTAAATCCTGGCCCTAGACTTTTGGCATTTTAACTTTTGCGATCTAATTGTAGTTCAAAATAGAGTTTGTTTTTTGTTGTCATCGATTCGCAGCGAACCAGCCGGTTACGTAGTTTTTAAATCCATGCAATTTTCCTAAATGAGTAAGATTTTTTTTCTGTGGCCATAATGCCATAGCCAAAGCCACAGCGGACATAGACAAAACATGTTTTGTTTTTAATTCTATTTTGAAATAGCAAAATGTCGCTGATCTTGATTGTCAAGCTATTTTCTCATTGCAATGTGCCGTACTGGCGCATACTATGTATGAAACACTGCAGATTGGCGTATACGTTGTATTTTATTTTAAACAAGACTTGACGGCTTTCTAGAACATGGCCTATAACCGTTTAGTGAAACATCATTCCTATCGTTTTTCGTAAACAACGGAAGCAAACAACGTTTTATTCAAGGTAGAAGATGGAATGTCTCCGTTTTTTTAACTGAGAAACGTTGTTATTACATCACGTAAGCATACAAACACTCCTGTTCACCAATACGTATCGTGGCAATGGAAGAAAAAGCAGACAGTGAACAAAGTTACAGTGGTGAATCCAGTAGTAGTTCTACTGAAAGTTCCAGTGGTACGTCTGACTCTGACGAAGAGTTGTTTGAGCCAATTCGCATTCTGGGTCAGAACCTTGAAATTCCTCAGGAGCTTTGTGAAGATCCTGAAATATTCAAAGAGTTCTTTTCAATGAAAACTTGGGAGTGCTTGGAAGAGGAAGACAAAGACCACTTAAAACAATTTCTACCAAACTTTCCTGATGATGATGATGATGTAAAAGAAGCTACAGTTAAAATGCTTCTGGAACATGAACCATTTCATTTTGTATCACCTCTTGAAACTTTTCATAAAAATTTAAGACAAGGTAATTTTAGACCAGATATTGCTAAAATGAGAAAGTTTCTTAGAAAAGCTAGAGCAAAGCAGCAGAAACACAAGGTAATTTCATGGTAACATTAGTAACTATTGTAACATAATGTTGATATTATTAGAAATTAATATGTATAGTGATATAATATTATTAATGTGTTTGTGAGTCATTATTTGCAGAGAAAGGCATACTATGCAAAACTTTTGCCAGAAGTATTATTATCTCGAGAGAGGGTCTTAGCAGGAGCTAGATCAGCACCCCCTGGTTCTGCACCATATATTCCACCTCTGCCACCAAAACCATCAATGAGAAGTAACTATAAGCCTATTTATATGAGAGCTCGACATAGATACTTTGAGGAGCTGGCAGCTATATGGAGTGAAGTTGGCGGTGATGAGTCAGAGGATGATAATTATCCTGAAGGACCTCCAGAAGTCTATAGAAAACGAAAACAACCTAATTCTGTTCAGGTAATATTATCAGATGTTTATATATTAATATCATAATAATTTGCAATACTGATATAACTAAATATAAAAGACATTTTTATACTGTCCCAAAAGAACATATTAGAGGAATATTTTGGACCAGAAAAATCTATTATCTTGTGAAAATACAGAACAACTCATCACAATGATATGAATAATTTAGAAAAAAAGTAGGCAAACAAACATATAAAACATAAGCTATATATTTTTTTTTAATAAGCAAGGAAGTTTAAACTTTATTGATATAATTGCTAAACTTCGTCTATACTAATATTATAAAGAGGAAAGATTTGTTAGTAATGTTTTCACACAAAAACTACTGGACAGATTTCAAAAAATCATTCACCATTAGAATGCTGCATCTTCACTGACTGACATAGGCTATATTATATTATAGATGTAAATGAAACTATTGTTATATCTAATTCCACGCGAGCGAAGCAGCAGACGTCCTCTAGTAATGATTATTATGTTGTTGTTTACAGAATGCAGAAAGCAGTGTATCTGGAACATTGGGTGGTGGGGAACCGTCTCATTTAAAATCTTTGGAGTGTTTAAAGAATGTTTTAGCTATTCATAGAGCTAGAAGACAGTATAGAGAGGTACATTTTAAAATTAATATGCATGTTTATAAAACTGTAGAAAAGATATATAGGCTATAATTATTTTTTTTATGTTATTCCTGCCTAAAGTTAACTTAAAATTTTAAGGAATATTGGAAACATTGTAATGTATTTGAACTTGTAGAATATGAACACAGATATTCTTACTATTGAAATCTTAAACTTATAATCCACTGTCAGTTTTTATTCAATTAATAACCATTTTTATGTGTTTTAAGAATCACCCAGAATTAAATATAGCAGGTATCACTCTGGATGATATCAAGCAGAGGGTTGCTCTTATCAATGGCGCAAAGAAACTTATGTTTGGAGGGCCTAAAACAGAGATCCCAATTCAGAGATTAAGGAAAGGTTCTAAGAGGGATGGATATCCAAAACAAGTTAAGACAGACACAAAGGGAGGAAAGAAGGGCAAAGAGGATTTAGAAAGTGTTGAGACTAAACCTTTACTACCTAATATTAAAATAAAATGTGAACAAGAAGAGTCTGATTCAGAAAATTCTTCATTCTTGGACCCTATTACAACTAGTCCCCATAAGAAATTATTAGAAAACATTGAAATTAAGAAAGAAGTTGATGCAAATTGTTCCACCATTTCAAAGTTTGTATTCTTGCCTTGCATTCATATCATCTGTTTTTGATACATATGCAATATTATAAACGTGTTTTATTTCATCAGTATGAGTTACTCTGAATCGGAACTGGAGACTGTTATAAAGCAAGAACCTCCAGATACAACAAATCCTATTTCAAATTCTGGGAAAACTTGTCACCAACCTGTGCCAATTAAACTAGAAGATTTGGATGGAATTGGTTTGTATTCAATTGAAATATGTATTATAATTGAAGTTTATCAAGATGAAAAAGATATGTATTAATTTATGTAAATTAGTTGTTTATCTCACTTTTACTTTTTTTTTTTATAATTTTTTTTTAAAGTTTTTTTTTAAATATTTTTTTCATATTATTATACACCTCACAATTCCTTTATAACACAATTCAATTCCATATAAACTGTATTAGCGTAGAAAAAGTCATAAACTGTTTTGGCTGGCAGGATGGATGACCACCTGTGGCGAAATTTTTAGCGCCCTCCATTATTCGTAAGAGGCTTCTATCGTTAAGGTTACTGTCGCAAAGCCTGGAGGCATTTAGGTGGACTAAAACTTCCGAAAATCGGATTGGCCCTTCAATTCACCCCTCCTTGCATTTTGAATAGAATTCTTTTCGATTAACATTGTAGATATGATGGCCCTCCCGGTAGAAATAGTGGACGATACCGGCGAGGTCCTTCCCGACGAGCCGACGGAGCCCTCCGACGAGCCGATGGTCGAAGCCGACGAGCCCTTAACGGAGACCACGCATGCGAATTTCCTTTCGCTGGTGCGCGCGTTGTTCCCCGCGCGCGCCGCCCACCGCGCCTCCAAGCAGCAACTGCACGCGCGCTGTGCTGCGGTCATGAGGTCGCCCATTGCGCCGCTCAACACCTGGTACAGCTGTAAGTATGCACGATAGATTAGCAAACTTATTAATAACAATTTAATTGTCATTAAATTTGGCTGTACTTAGCCGAAGATTGTGACATAATGGCATTTTTTGTAAAAATAACATAAATATTCGTAAAGGGAAAATAGTCAGACTTCGTCCAAGACAACCATGGCTTATGTGGTTCTAAATTGTCTCTACTAGCTTTAAAGCTTTGCACCCAGCTTCCAATCACCCTGTATAAGTGTAATATTTTTCTTTCTTTTCCTTACATAATTGTGCACCCTACCTTTAAACATATTATAATTATTAATGTCATAATCCTTGCAATGGTGTTTCCTGGAAGAGATCGCTGCTTAGCGATAAGGCCGCCCATTGTACCTTAGATACTAAGATTAATAACATTATTTCTGTATTGTTTATTGTTTCTATGTAGTCTATCTTAAGCACAGACATAATAATAATTATTGCAATTGGTCTCCTTTTTTTAATGTGCGTAAGTAATGATGTTAAGATAGTGTATTATTAATCTAAATAATTAATTTAATGTTATATTGTCACTAGTATGCAACGATTGGTGTGCTGAACTAGGTTCTGCCCTTGACTTCTTGGCCGGTGAAAGAGGACCACACCCAGACGACTTTGTACCATACTTACAGTATATTCCTGAAACACAGGTTTGTATATTTATATTACATCTTACTACATAATATACAAAAAATATTTTTAATCCATCACCAATCTGTACCCTTTCCGCATACCTATGGCCACATTGGTTTCTAACCTACTGAGCTCGTGGCATATTAATTTGTTCTATTTTACAGAACAATACTATAACTTTGTTTTGAAATGGTAACATTACGAGTATGTTCATCGTTATGTAAATATGATTTATACTTATGAAATGACCATGTGGTACAAAAGGTGGACACATTGTTAAAAGCAATATCTACCACTCGAATTTGATATCCGCCCTTGGAGCGGCAAAGTGAATATTACAATAACTGAAAAGATTTTTTTTCAGTTATTGTTATGGATAAAAGATAGCAAACGAGCTTGCAGCACCACCCATCCGCTGCCGCCCATGACAACTGTGACTGACTTTGAACAAGACTCAATTAGGGACTGGGATGGTTAGTTCAATTAGCTGAGAGAGTTAATTAGAACATTAGTTGGTCAGTTCGTTAGTAGGTATGAGGACTGGGACTGTTAGAGATAGTTAGTCCTGTTAGTTGGTGTTAGTAATAGTCCAGTTAGTACTTGTTAGTAGGAGTCTCGTTCTAAGTCAGTCACAGATGTGTTGCTACCCTTGAGGACTAAGATGGTCGCCTCTAAAGAAGTGTAACCGGATGTAGCTTGAATTTTCAGTATGAATATAAAAGATTAATAGGTATACATACCTACGTATAATAATAGAGGAAAATACGTGATTGTTTCAATAGATGTACCAGTGGATAGGCGCGGGACGCGACTGTGACGCGCTGCTGGGCCGGCTGTGCGAGCGCTGGCTGCGCGCCGTCGCGCCGCGCGCACGCGACAAGCCGGACGCCGCGGACGCCGCGCCCGCTGCCAGGTACGTACGAAATACTGCTTAGTGCAACGATTTCGCTGCGACCCATAGACGTCCCACTGTTGGGCACGGGTCTCCTCTCAGAATGGGAGGGATTAGGCCTTAGTCCACCACGCTGGCCAAGTGCGGATTGGCAGACTTCACATGCCTTCGAGAACGTTATGATGAACTCTCAGGCATGCAGGTTTCCTCACGATGTGTCCTTCACCGTTATAGCAAGTGACATTTAATTTCTTAAATCGCACATAACTTAGAAAAGTCATTGGTGCGTGCCGCTGGGGTTTGAACCCGGACCGCTCGAGTGAGAGGCGAGTTCGATAGCCACTGGGCTGTCACCGCTTGATACGCAACGATTTAATTAGCAACAAACATTCCTCGTTTTTAATGGTTCAATTACCCATTATACCCCTTTTAATTACTAATCAAAACAGTTTTAGAACAAACTATGTGACAGAAAATCTCATGATTTTTTAGAAATACCCTTTGATTAACCTACGTGTTATGTGCATTTTAAGAAATTAAATGTCACTTGCTATAACGGTGAAGGACACATCGTGAGGAAACCTGCATGCCTGAGAGTTCATCATAACGTTCTCGAAGGTATGTGAAGTCTGCCAATCCGCACTTGGCCTGCGTGGTGGACTAAGGCCTAATTCCTCCCATTCTGAGAGAAGACCCGTGCCCAACAGTGGGACGTCTGTGGGTCGCAGCGACGAACCTACGTGTTGGCGAGACAATTAGATCGTTCTTATTAGCCCGATTTATTTTGCAGTGCATAGGTTGCTGCTACTAGCCGGATGGCAACTCACTGCAGATTCATCATCTCACAACCCCGAAGGACTTGAGCGTACCGCCAGACCCTGTTCTGACCCTTTAGTATCAGTGATTGGCAGAGGGACTACCTACTATTACCCGATATTTAGAAGTTTATAATTCCGCCTAAAGGCCTCTGACATGATATAATTTTACGAGAAACGGCCTGTTGTCTTAATCTTGATGTAATCTTACGACAAACTGGTCCCGCCAAAATTTCTGGCTGCCCTTAAATTAGCTCTCTTGCATGTACGGTCAAGTGTAGCGGGCCACCATCCCCACTTGCGACCCCTTTCCAGTTTGTTCGTTCCGCCGATACTTTTTTTATTGCTTTTGAACTGCGTGCTATTCTGAGTGGTCATAAAGTTTAGGTTGATTTGTACTATGGTCCACAATTCTGCGAAACTTGGTTTTTGTGTAAAGGACATGCTGCAGTCCATAGACGTCCCACTACTGGGCACGGGTCTTCCCCACAGACACTGCTGCGGGAGGTCTAAAGTCATACTCCACCACGCTGCTCCAATGTGGAGTGGTGAATTGTACAGTATTGCTTTCTAACTCAAATTAATTCTTATTTCAGACAAACACCACCATGGGTCGTTCGGCCGCCAACAAACTCTGAATTGACAGATTTTCGCGCGCAAGAGCGGAAAAGATTTTCAACTGCGACAAAACCCTTCACTTATATACAGCACGGGTGAGTATGTTGAAATAGCATAATAAGGTTGCTGTTCTGTGATAGTGTTTCTATAGAAGAACATTAATTTTATTTCAACTTTGTCCCCATTTACCATAATAATCAATTGCACTTTGAAATAGCAATTCTTGAACTGTTTTTTCTTCGTCAATTTCACTTCATTTTCACAGGAACAAAACACAAAACTCAATTTTATAGTAAATTTTAATTTAATTCACATTAAATTTGTGACATTTTACATTTAATTTTAATTGACATTAATTATTGAAATTGAGTCCTTAGCTCAATGGCTCGCGTCGATTCATTGTGATCGAAAAAGTTAAGCAACGAAGGGAACCCTCCGAAATACGGTAGCGCCCATGAAATTTTGCCACTAGCGGTCACCCTACCACAAACCGACCGTGCCCGTCGTTGCTAACTTTTTCGCTCACATTGAATCGACGCGAGCTACACTTCTTTAGAGGTGACCATCTTAGTCCTCAAGGGTAGCAACACATCTGTGACAGACTTAGAACGAGACTCCTACTAACAAGTACTAACTGGAGTATTACTAACACCAGCTAACAGGACTAACTATCACTAACAGTCCCTAGTCCTCATACCTACTAACGAACTGACCAACTAATGTTCTAATTAACTTTCGCAACTAATTGGACTAACCATCCCAGTCCCTAATTGAGTCTTGTTCAAAGTCAGTCACAGAAGCAGCGGATGGGTGGTGCTGCAAGCTCGTTTGCTATCCTGTATCCATAAAAAAAAAAGCCATCGGGCTATGGTTCTGTACATATTTGAAGTGACATGTCATTTAATATGCTACGAGTAATAAAAAAAATAACAAAAAAATTGTTTGTTATTATGAAATATGATGTGCTTTATTGTTTATTTTTTTTTATTTTTTTTATTTTTTTTAAGTAGGTGGTGGTAATTAGCCTTTAGATTTAAATTATTATTTTAAGTTTTAAATTATTATTTTGAATTGTATTAAACGTGTCAATTATGTTAAGTGCCCTCCCTGTCGAATTGGATTTTATTTCTGTAAGGACAGTGTGGGGAGAGACAAAATAAATAAATAAATAAATAAGTTGATCGGTTGTTTCAGTTTCCGGTTCGCGGTGGGCCCGGCGGGCGGGGGCGGCGCGGGCGGCGCGGGCGCCGCGGGCGGCGCGCTGCTCGCGGCGCAGCGCCCGCGCGCGGCCACGTTCCCCACGCTGGTGCGCGACGCGCTCTCCCGCCTGCCGCGCGGGGAGGGCTCGCGCCGGGACATCCTCACGCTGCTCAGGTAATGTGGCTCGGCGGGCGGGGGCGGGGCGGGCGGGGGCGTCGCGGGCGGCGCGCTGCTCGCGGCGCAGCGCCCGCGCGCGGCCACGTTCCCCACGCTGGTGCGCGACGCGCTCTCCCGCCTGCCGCGCGGGGAGGGCTCGCGCCGGGACATCCTCACGCTGCTCAGGTAATGTGGCTCGGCGGGCGGGGGCGGGGCGGGCGGGGGCGTCGCGGGCGGCGCGCTGCTCGCGGCGCAGCGCCCGCGCGCGGCCACGTTCCCCACGCTGGTGCGCGACGCGCTCTCCCGCCTGCCGCGCGGGGAGGGCTCGCGCCGGGACATCCTCACGCTGCTCAGGTAATGTGGCTCGGCGGGCGGGGGCGGGGCGGGCGGGGGCGTCGCGGGCGGCGCGCTGCTCGCGGCGCAGCGCCCGCGCGCGGCCACGTTCCCCACGCTGGTGCGCGACGCGCTCTCCCGCCTGCCGCGCGGGGAGGGCTCGCGCCGGGACATCCTCACGCTGCTCAGGTAATGTGGCTCGGCGGGCGGGGGCGGGGCGGGCGGGGGCGTCGCGGGCGGCGCGCTGCTCGCGGCGCAGCGCCCGCGCGCGGCCACGTTCCCCACGCTGGTGCGCGACGCGCTCTCCCGCCTGCCGCGCGGGGAGGGCTCGCGCCGGGACATCCTCACGCTGCTCAGGTAATGTGGCTCGGCGGGCGGGGGCGGGGCGGGCGGGGGCGTCGCGGGCGGCGCGCTGCTCGCGGCGCAGCGCCCGCGCGCGGCCACGTTCCCCACGCTGGTGCGCGACGCGCTCTCCCGCCTGCCGCGCGGGGAGGGCTCGCGCCGGGACATCCTCACGCTGCTCAGGTAATGTGGCTCGGCGGGCGGGGGCGGGGCGGGCGGGGGCGTCGCGGGCGGCGCGCTGCTCGCGGCGCAGCGCCCGCGCGCGGCCACGTTCCCCACGCTGGTGCGCGACGCGCTCTCCCGCCTGCCGCGCGGGGAGGGCTCGCGCCGGGACATCCTCACGCTGCTCAGGTAATGTGGCTCGGCGGGCGGGGGCGGGGCGGGCGGGGGCGTCGCGGGCGGCGCGCTGCTCGCGGCGCAGCGCCCGCGCGCGGCCACGTTCCCCACGCTGGTGCGCGACGCGCTCTCCCGCCTGCCGCGCGGGGAGGGCTCGCGCCGGGACATCCTCACGCTGCTCAGGTAATGTGGCTCGGCGGGCGGGGGCGGGGCGGGTGGGGGCGTCGCGGGCGGCGCGCTGCTCGCGGCGCAGCGCCCGCGCGCGGCCACGTTCCCCACGCTGGTGCGCGACGCGCTCGCCCGCCTGCCGCGCGGGGAGGGCTCGCGCCGGGACATCCTCACGCTGCTCAGGTAATGTGGCTCGGCGGGCGGGGGCGGGGCGGGCGGGGGCGTCGCGGGCGGCGCGCTGCTCGCGGCGCAGCGCCCGCGCGCGGCCACGTTCCCCACGCTGGTGCGCGACGCGCTCTCCCGCCTGCCGCGCGGGGAGGGCTCGCGCCGGGACATCCTCACGCTGCTCAGGTAATGTGGCTCGGCGGGCGGGGGCGGGGCGGGTGGGGGCGTCGCGGGCGGCGCGCTGCTCGCGGCGCAGCGCCCGCGCGCGGCCACGTTCCCCACGCTGGTGCGCGACGCGCTCGCCCGCCTGCCGCGCGGGGAGGGCTCGCGCCGGGACATCCTCACGCTGCTCAGGTAATGTGGCTCGGCGGGCGGGGGCGGGGCGGGTGGGGGCGTCGCGGGCGGCGCGCTGCTCGCGGCGCAGCGCCCGCGCGCGGCCACGTTCCCCACGCTGGTGCGCGACGCGCTCGCCCGCCTGCCGCGCGGGGAGGGCTCGCGCCGGGACATCCTCACGCTGCTCAGGTAATGTGGCCGGTGTGGCCGGTGGCTCCGGCACGCGGTAACGTTATAGTGCTACGTTAGCCCCTTTTTTTTTTTATCGCTGGAAAATCCTCATGGATACCCGACAGGCGCGGGGGGGCGCTGTCGGGTTATGCCGGACTCTTACCGGCTAAAAACCAGCGGTGTTCCTCCTCGCCGTCTTCCGGCGGAGCTGCGGGAACGCTTTCGCACACTTCCGCTGCTCCGCCGACGGTTACCCGGGACTCGGGGCCCATCTTGTGGGGCGCACATCTTGTGGCGCCACTCACCATTCAACCTGGCGTGCCGGAACACGGGACACGCCAGCCGTCTCGGGGGTCTCCTCCAACTGGGCGATGGTACCCCCCGGTTCCACCGCCCGGTTCTTATGCTACGTTAGCCCCTGCCTGGCCACTGGCCGAAACGCGAGAGTTGTAAATTCCCGAATCCCGAGGTCCCGCTACGATAAGCTCGAAGGACCAAAATGTAGGGGGATTTGTAGTGTTGGGGGGGTTGGTCGATAGCAAATATAGTTTGTGCTGAATTTATTTAATGCTAAATAACTAAATAAACTATGATTTAAATGCTAAAACTTAGTATAACAAACACTGATATAAAATGCTATTAAAATGCTTAAGAGCGACACAAGCGAACAAGTCGACACTTTTTCCATACAAACGTAGTCCCCTGTTTCCTCCTAGGATAAAGAAGTTACAGAAGAGAAAAAAATACCATACGATTTATACGTACCTCTGCCATGAC
Organism: Carterocephalus palaemon; assembly: GCA_944567765.1. Taxonomy (NCBI): domain Eukaryota; kingdom Metazoa; phylum Arthropoda; class Insecta; order Lepidoptera; family Hesperiidae; genus Carterocephalus; species Carterocephalus palaemon. The sequence continues at coordinate 6,806,834 of OX155651.1, read as the reverse complement.
TGTACGTTTTGTTTTTTTTTTCATAATTTGATTAATAGAAGAGAAAAAAAATCATTTAAAATCAAAAAAATCGACTTTTTTTACATACATTTTCAAACATCAAGCAAACTGGTAATTACTAACATATCCCAAAAAAGCAAAACGTACGGGCATAGCTTAGACCCTGTTCTACATTTTAACTGAAAGAAATATTGAAATCGGTCTAGATTTCGAGGAGGAAACAGGGGATTACGAAAGGACGATTTTCTTAATTTTACGTAGGTAAAATCAGTTCGAGACTGCACTTCTCTCTATCGCACGCTAAGGGGCTCAGCGCGACGGCAATATTTTTGGTAAAAACCTATTCTTCAAAAGTGACGGTCGACTGATATCCTCTTAATGATAGATGCTAATGATAAATGCTAAATGATTAATGATTTGCGCGTCGCGGTTGCTAGATGATTTTGGACTGCGATCTTGTTCGATTCCATCTCCGTGAGGAAACCTACGTCGACGGCAACACGCGCGTCTCGCGATGCTTAGTCAGGAGCTTAAATGTAGATCGTGGCCTACTCGCGTACCACGAGTTGCTAAACTAGATCACGGCCTACACGTGTGGTCAGACCGCTGAATCAGGTGTTCGGTGTTTTCACCGAACAGTAGGTGGCTGTTTACGTTTTAACGTCTCGTCTGGGAGCCTGTTATAGGTACAGAGATGGAGGGCACAGTTACGGTCTATTAGTTCTATCTGAGAGACATAACGGACTCGTTCACAAGGGATAACAGACAGCTCCATAAGTGCTGATAAAAGCCACCCGGGGGATTTAGTTGCTGGAAATCCCACATAAACAAACAAACATTGCTCCATCGATGTCTTTCACAAGGGGTAGGCCTTTAAAAGGTTTCCCACTTCCACACACAGGATACTTACCATATTAGGCCATATGGTAAGTATCCTGAATAACCCTGATACAGCCTAGGTAATACGTCGAGATATATTGGTGTTGTATTGGGAAATTTGTTGTGAATTGTAAATATTCTATTGTACATATTCTAAATTATCTAATACATAATTAAACTGATAGTTTTCTCGTTACAGAATGTCACAATGGATCCTGCCGTGCAGTGATCAGACCCTTTCCAGTGCTCTATCGTTGACTCTCGACAAACTTTTGTCGGCCAAACGTGACCCCGTCGTCAAATTCGACGTTAAATCTTCAATATGGACTTATTTACATAGAAATAGGTAAAAATATTGCTGACATATTTTGTTGTAGGTATATTTTTATTTCCGTACTAACCATGTACTGAAATCGGTATTAATTTGTCGAACAGAACTGAAGAAGACTGGCTGAAATGTTCGAAACGCGGGAAGGCATCAATAGCGACGCGTCCTGCACATTCGCCGCCTGAACTCGTATGTATAATCTAATCATTCAAATTTAGATTTTCCTTGCTTTAATTTTCAAATCGAAATAAAACTCTTATCTAATCGGCGATCCAATACCTTCCATCTCGCTCACTCTTCAAAAACAACAACACTGTAAATCAAATGAAACGAAAGTTCCAAATTTAATGTGGACATGGTATTCATTCCAACATGAATGCCGTCCTCTGCCACCTCGAGACAGCAAAGCTGGCATAAGGGTTTTGACGAACACATATCCCAGCCGACACCTAGGCGGTCACATGCCAGTTGCATTCCCCTAGTGTCGCACGTGTGACGGCGACGGTGACCACTTACCATCAGGTGGCCTGTATGCCTGTTTGTCCGTCATTGTTATAAAAGTTAAAAAAAAGTTCGCCCGAGGCAACACCGCCGCCTAGCAAGTCACTAAGTACTATTTCAGTACCAAATCCATACTTCCATACTTTACTAATATTATAAATGTGAAAGTGTGTTTGTTTGTTTGTTTGTCCGGCTTTCACGTCGCAACGAAGCTACTATATGGTATGGTTTTTGTGTGTGGAGATAGTGAGGAGGGTGGAGAGTGACGTAGGCAACTTTTTACCGCGGTAAAACATCCCCATGGGAAGATATCGATGTTTTGTTATTTGCTAGATATTTAGTTCCGGATGTTGTTAATAGATGGCGTTAGTAAAATTAATTTGCAAGTTATTATTTTAATCGTGGAACTGTCACTATTCATCCACCACAAATGTGTCATGTATGATAAACAACTCATTGTTAATTCCCTTTGACCACGCGGGCGGAGCCGCGGGCAAAAGCTAGTATTTACATAAATATATCTGCTCTGTAACCAGATGGAAGTGGAAATGGATAGCGTGGACGAGGCCGGCGAGAACAACGCCTCGGACAGCGACGTAGACGTGGACGACTGCGGTGGACTGCCCGCCGCCAGCCAGCTGTCCTCCGCGCAGCTGCTGATGCAGGCCACCGCCGCGCACCCCAGGCCGCCGCCGCCCAGGCCCAAGGGCAAGCTGGTCGCCGCACCCCAGAAGCCAAAGCCCAAGGTTTGTGCTACTCCACACGACGGCCTGACCTCACCACCACGAGACACCTAAAACCTAAAATCTTAAGAGGACTTCAGTCGACCGTCACTTTTGAAGAATAGGTTTTTACCAAAAATATTGCTGTCGCGCTGAGCCCAACCTTACCCCTTAGCGTGCGATAGAGAGAAGTGCAGTCTCGAACTGATTTTACCTACGTAAAATTAAGAAAATCGTCCTTTTGTAATCCCCTGTTTCCTCCTCGAAATCTAGACCGATTTCAATATTTCTTTCAGTTAAAATGTAGAACAGGGTCTAAGCTATGCCCGTACGTTTTGCTTTTTTGGGATATATTAGTAATTACCAGTTTGCTTGATGTTTGAAAATGTATGTAAAAAAAGTCGATTTTTTTGATTTTAAATGATTTTTTTTCTCTTCTATTAATCAAATTATGAAAAAAAAACAAAACGTACAGTCATGGCAGAGGTACGTATAAATCGTATGGTATTTTTTTTTCTTCTGTTACTTCTTTATCCTACGAGGAAACAGGGGACTACGTTTGTATGGAAAAAGTGTCGACTTGTTCGCTTGTGATATCCTCTTAATATATATATTTCTCGTGTACGTGTATATGACAGTGAACTCCTCCTAAACAGCTGGATAGATGTTGATAAAAATTTTCTGTGTGTTCAAGGGCATTCGAGAGTGGTTTAGATTCACAATTTGGTCCACTGGAAAATTTAGTATTTTTATTTTTAACCGTCATTCATTGACGTGACGCGTCGCGTCACTTAGACATTTCATATGGCAGAACAACGTTTGCGGGTTCAGCTAGTAATCCTATAATAACTAATATCGTATATTGGTTATTATACATTTACAAACAACATACTTATGTATTATGTTATTTTTCGAGTCTACTATTGCAGTCACATCATTCCGTCTAAAAGCGTTATGCAATGTAGTACCTACTACAATTTACGAAAGTTGGTTTATTTTAGTTTTATACTGATGGGTTTAGTTCTTTGTTTTATTATTATTTAATGTTTTAGGCATTGTTATTATATTGCCATTTCTATGTCTCAAGGTGCAGGCCAAACCTTCAACCGTCCAGACACCGAAACAGGTATCCTTCGCGACGAAAAGTAAAACGGTTGGCGCGGCTCAGGCGGCCGCACAAACGAAGAATGTCAAGCAGAGCGGTCAAGTTAAGCAAGCTCAGGGCGGGAAGCAGTCCGCTTCGGCGAAACAGGGCAGTGTTACAACACAGCCAGTGACAGTGCCAGTGACAGTGCCAGTGGGTGTGCAATCGCCGAAAAAGACTAGTCTGGTGAAAACTAACGTTGTGCCAGTGGTGAAAACTGTGAGTGTCCCGCCGCTCGCGAAAACTGAATCGGTGATAACGGTGGCGAAGTCGCCGTCGACGGTGGCGCCCCCGCAAAAGTCGCCGCTTAGTAAGAACAAGACTGTCAAGCCTGAGCCGACACCGGCAGCCGTAAGTCGCCTCTTGAATAAAAATCTTGGTTAAATTTTATTAGGTAAAATTAACAGGGCATTGGATGTAGCAGTACAAGCTTGTATTTGTGCTCGTATATGGCAATAGGCAATGAGACATAAACATAACTGGAGAAAACTGGACACACCTCTGTCCTAGTACTCCGGGGAAATACAGGTGTGAAATACAGGTTTTAATATTTAAAGGTTGTCCTTTCTTTATCTTATCATCTGTACATAGTTATGAAGATTACGCCAATCTGTTGCTTTGTTGCTGCGTCAAAAAAGAACACATAAAAAAACTTACATAACATTTTAAATTATAGTCTTTCTGTTAACTATATTGAAAGCTAAGCTAAACTGCAACCTATAGACGTCCCACTGCTGGGCACGTTTCTCCCCAGTGTTTAATATTCTCAAGCCACCCAAAGGTCTTCGACAATGCTTGACGATTGTTTTCACCATTGAAACCAAATGGGACTCACGGCTTAACGTGCTCCCCGAAGCACGGTAGAGACCATTACATTTTGCCAATAGCGGTCACCCATTCACATTCCGACCGCGGCCGTCGTTGCTTCATTATGCCGATCACATTGAAGCGACGCGAGCCTTTGGGCTATAGACTGTAACTATGTTTAGATCTGCTCAATTAAAATTGGGTTATATTTGTTGTTTGTTGGTATACAATATTTAGTTTATTATTATGGCACCTTTAATTTCTTTATTTCAGGTAAACACAGTACATACTCCCACTACATCCAGTCATATTATTGCGTCAATTCCATCTGTGATACAAACAGCAGTGTCTATAGCTGTTCAACAAACACAGCCTAAGGTAAAATTCGAACTTAGTAACTCTTCATTTCATTTCTTAAATTTAATTTAAATCAACTACTCTCTTAAGGCTACATCTAGCAAATGGGCCTCCGAGATTAACCTAAATATGGACATGTTAGAATAATAATTTAAAAAAAACTATAAATTACAGCATGTTCATGCCTTTGAGGACAGTATTGAGAAATCTTATGCAGGTTTCTTAACGATGTTTTCCTTAAAATGCTTAATTTATCATGAAAATGAATATTTCTATTTCGCTACCTTAATAAGGTGATCGATTGTGGTACACGCTCAAAAAATCTTTAGTTTCTAATTACATTTAACAGTTTCTGCATTGTAAAATTTCAACAGTTAACACAGATGACCCGGTCATTACTGATCAAACCGTCGACCTTGCCGACCACGACCACGCCAACAGATGCCGCTGCTGTGGTTAGCTCGCCAGCCACGCAGGTTCGTAACTGTTTTATATCAGGGGGCCTAGACAAGTGGCAAAACGCTAGTAGAATAGAAGTAGAATAGATTAACAAATGTATGGGATTGACATTCGCTTACGACTAATTAGTCGATAGCGCATGTCAATCCCATACATTAGTTAATCTATTCTACTAGCGTTTTTGCCACTTGTCTAGACCCCCAGGTCTCAAAAATCACTCGTAAGTTGTAAGGAACCCTTTTTGGAAGGGCTTTTATGAATACATAGTTTTAAATTACTTTTCCACAAAATATTTCTGCAATATTTTTTTTAAATAAATCTGTTTGTTATAAGTTTGTTAATAAATCAAAGTTTTCGGTTTATACGATAAGAAACTAATCAATAGGGAATTCAAATTCTATCATTTTTTACTTACAATTTCAAGTAACATTAGTGTCTCAATAGCTTTTTAACAACGGATGGAGTTATTTTTTAATTTCGCGCAGTTCTTACAATATGCTTTAATATAACGCCGTTCTATTCTATGATGCACGCTATGGAATCGACAATACAATTTCAGTGGACACTAAGTAGCTTTATTCAATTTTAGTCTCTAACCCATAGCAATAGAGTGAATAATCGCTTAAATTATAGTGTGTAACAATTATAGTACAGAGAAGCAACATAGGGGCGCCCTTGTTCAACGTAATGAAATCAGCTGCATTACGATTTGCAAATATTGCAATGTTTCTGATCTGAAGCTAAACTCTGTGTAGTGTTTTGTTATTGTTTGACTTATAACCTATACGTTGTTTGATACTAACATAATTTGCATTCTCACAATTCACAATACTCTTTAATATATAGATTGTGAGAAACTTTGGAAAATGATTGTGAGTGGTAATGATTGTTGCGTGCCTAATTGTGACTCCAAAAGGAATAGTGGAGTCTTTCTTCATTGTTTTCGGAATCCGCATAGTAGGCTAAATTTGTGGTTAAAACAAATAAAATGTGAAATGTGTTAAATATGTACTCTTAACACTAGAGAATTTAACTGCAAGCGGGTGTGTTCTAAGCATTTTGAGTTTGAGCGCAAATTCTACGAAAAGGTTGCCTGATTCATATTATTGCGCGGCCTACGTAGTTTACGGTGGATGAAATTTGCAGTGGGATTCCAACAAGACACAGTAAGTTGTTCCAGTCTTTATTTTAAAGCATTTGGTACCTTAATAATTAGGTTTTAATTTATTTATCAGCTCAGATAAAGTTTTTATTTTTATATAAGGTTTTATTTTAACCTAAACTAGTACTGTAAACAGTAGTGATGTGGAATAAGAATTCTATTATTTTATCGAATATCGATGTATTGTATTGTCTTCGAAGTACATTAAAAAGCAAGATTAAAAATCTGAAATAACCTATGATTGCAAACTTACCCGTACGTGTAAGAAATACTTCGTGTTTGTTTAATCATTAATAATACTCGTGCTTTGTCCCAATCAGCACTGTATTTGAGATTAATATTTTTTACTTTTTGTTTCAGGTGATGATGTACAATGTTTCTGTAATACACTCCGTGAAGATGCAGCAGCTTTCTAATGGTGAAAGAATTTTTTAAATCGGTCCAGTAGTTTTTGTGTGAAAACGTTACAAACACATTCATGTTTCATCTATATAATATTAGTATAGATTATCGAAGGGCTTTAAAATAATTTTATTTGCAAAAATGCAGCAGCAAAGATACAGCTTTCTAATGGTGAAAGAATTATTGAAATCGGTCCAGTAGTTTTTGTGTGAAAACGTTACAAACACATGTTTCCTCTTTATAATATTAGTATAGCAATTAACAAAGGGCTTTAAAATTATTTTATTTGCAAAAATGCAGCAGCGAAGATGCAGCTTTCTAATAATGAAAGAATTATGGAAATCGGTCCAGTAGTTTCTGAGTGAAAACATTACAAACGTACATACAAAAGCACAAATGTTTCCTCTTTGTAATATTAGTTAAGATATACATATATTAAAGCAATAAAAAATGTTGAACATAATACATATTTTGTTTTATTTACTATTTAGTCACCAAGGGAAAAAAAAATATCGATAAATATCGATAATAGCAATCACTAGGAACGGGCAATACAGACACATAACGTGACGTGAGCATGCGTGACATCTTGTCGCTAAAAGCGACGCCGTCTTGCTTCATTGGAACTAATTTAGTTAGCGTCCATAGATTTTCTATGCGCGATGCCCATCTGTACGTAGTACTATACTTATAAATCTGTGCTATGATGTGCTTTTTTTCCAGACAACTACCAATATCAGGAGAGGCGTTGTGAGAGTATTGAGTCCTGCTACGCCATCTTCGGGAAAATCACTCATATCACCGAGAGCATTATTGCAACAAAGTACGTTTTTAAAAATCACTAACTCAAATCATATATGAGAATTTTAAGATAAGATAATAATTTTGTTTCTTGTTTGGCTTTAAAATGCCGTTTATTTGGTATGTCCGTAGCCGCCACGACGACTTCGAAGAAGCGAGCAACTGTTGCACGCACAACATCAGTTACGGCTGTAGCACAGGTACTTTCTTTCACCTATATTTATCACGAAATCCTTTTATTTTAATACTCTTTAATAAATAACTAACTCCAAAATGACTGTTAACTTTCAGAGTTCTATGAGCACAAGTGTCGTGAGCAGCCAACCGACAGTGGTGACGCCGTCGGTCGTAACTCGGACAGTACAATTGGGCGGGCGGACAGTCCAACTGGCCAACCAGACCGTGCACCTTCCCGGTGGCCAGGCCGTCCAGTTGAGCTCCGGTCACACGCTTCAACTGTCCTCTCTACAACCGACGCACAGCGTTCGATTACCGAGCGGACAAACTGTCCAACTTGCGTCCCCAGCGGTCCAAGCGGTCCGAGCGATCTCCATGCAAGTGAAGAACCCTTCCTCGAGGCCGCAGTCCCCCGCCATCAGGCCGGTCTTGGGCGGCCAACAACCCACCGTCCAGATACCAGTCTCCACCGTCCAACTAGCCGGGCAGACGGTCCAGATCGCCGGGCAGACGGTGCAGTTGGCTGGCCAGAGCGTACAGTTGACCGGACACACGGTTAAACTGCCGAGTGGACAGAGCGTGCAAGTTGCCGGTCAGAGCATAATGCCCTCGCAGAGCGTCCAAACTGTCCAGTTGGCCGCGGGAGTTCAGCTCACCGGCCAAAATGTTTTATCGGGACAGAGTGTTCAAGGTGGTCAGAGCGTTCATTTAGGATCCCAAACGGTGCAAATAGGAGGACAAACTGTTCAGTTGGCCGGCCAAACTGTGCAGTTGCCGGGCGGGCAGACGTTGCAACTGTCGGGCGGCCAAACTGTTCAACTGTCCAACGGGCAGACGATACAACTGGCCAGCGGACAAGCGCTACAGCTGGCCAACCAAACGCCCAAGTCGATAGCGCAAGTGGTGAGGACCCAGACCGCCGGGGACAAGTCGACGCAGCCGATCGTTGCCAAATTATTAACCAATGCTCAGGTAAGATTAAAGAAATAGTTAAATTTTAGTTCTGTTAAATCTTATTTATTATTATTCTACGCTTCTGCACTTACTTGCCATTGTCAACTGGCCAAGAGCAGATTGGCAAACTTCACATGCCTTCGAGAACATATTGGAAAAATTAAGGCATCCTTACGATGTTCCTTCTGTAACAGCATGTGATATTTAATTTCTTAAATCGAATAGAATAGAGAATGGAAGAGTTATTATTGTGTACTCCTTGGATTTGTACCCCTCGAGTAAGAGATGATTTCGATAGCCTGTCACTGCTGTAAGTCTACATGCAGCATTGTTTATATTGATCTTTCTTCATACAATACTTATAACACTTAATAATAATAATTAAAAAAATTGTAGAACAGAAGAATACATAATTTTATCACGGACCTTGAAAAATAAACATCAAGGGGATATATAAATAAAAAAATAATATAAAAAAAAGTTTATTCTTCATGTCAATCTATATATGTAATACTAGTGGACGCCCGCAGCTTCGCTCGCTTTACACATTCACTAACTTCAAAAACGGCAAAGCTTCATACTAACTTTGCACCCCCGTTTTACCCCCTTAGAGGATGAATTTTCAAATTTTTCTCGCCGTAAAAACCATCCTTGAACTTCAACGAACATTTAAAAAAAAGAATTGGCCAAATTGGTCCGGGCGTTGTTGAGTTATGCGCTTACCAACACATTTTGCGATTCATTTTTTAAAAGCTTTTACTTAACTTCACTCGTATGTATTCATTCCTGGAATCTTGCAATCAATATTTCACCCACTTCCACTGAAGCTATCGAGCTGACATTTGGCATACATATTAGGTTCCGATGACAATGCAATAATATGGTACTGTCAAACTGATCTGATGATGGAGCCGGAAGATATTAACTGGAACTTCATGATGGAATATCGTATCATAGTCGTGTTTGCACTTGTGGTAAAGTCTTGTAATGAACTTTGACCACGATTAGGTTTCAAGGTCAAGTTATAAAAGCTTTTTAAAAAAAAATTTTTTTTACAGTATAATTATTTATAATATAGATATAAATACAATACATCATTGTATTCCAGGGTCAAATGATATCATTGGACGGCATGTTGGGCGCGCGGGCCCGCGGCGGCGTGCGCGTCGTGTCCCCCGCCACGCGACTCGCGCGCCCTCTGCTGCTCACCTCCGCCAAACCGCTTCACAACATCATACTGCAGGTACCATTTTAAACTAAAGGCTACGCTTTGGCGTCCCACTGTTGGGTACGGCACTCATACGGCCACACCTGAGATATCTAGTGGTATGCGGTTTGGATAGGGAATTTTTGTAAGTTATTTTTATGGCAGTAATTATACACCGATTTCCTTAATATTTACGTATGTCATTAGTTCCCGAATTTCGTTCCTTATTAACGTCACTATCGAATGGTGTAATGATAGTCTGTTTTTCTTTTTCAAAATCCACAGGTTCGATGCCTGGTTAGAAATATTGATTTTTCAAAAATCCAATGATGCAGTTAAGAATAAGTTCAAGAGTAAACTAAGAAGCATACTTTTCCATTTATACATTAGTACGGATTTAACATTTGTTTGTTGATAGCAGAGCGATGGCAGTGCAATCAGAGTGACATCAAGTGTAGGAGCTACCACGTCTCAAACGATAGTTTTGAGCAATATAGGTGAGAATCATAAGATTTTTTTAACACTACACTGAACCACAAAAAATAGAGTCAAGTTATAAATCAATGCCATAAGCGGTTACAAAGGTTTGTTTGACATTTTCACACATATAAGATACTAGCCTTCAAGGATAGCAACGCATCTGTGAACGCAGCTTTAACACTATAACCAAAAGCCCCTTGACAATGACATACAAGTATCGAATAGGTACCAGTTGTCCAATAGTCTTATTAAAGTGTTCTACGCACTATTCGGACGTGTGAGCGTGTTGCAAGCTCAAATGTTATATGATAAAACCCTATACATTAAAGAATAAACAAACTAAGAATATAAACTTAAATTCTTTAAATTCAACAAATATCTTTCAGGCGGACAAGCTTCAACTACGTCCTCATCGTCGACACCCGTGCTTAAACTGCAACAGGTACAGTACTTACATACAAACAAACACTATTACCAAAGTGAACGCCGTGCCCGCCGCGAGCACATTCACTCCTGAAGATGATCATCGTAATAGATCGAAACTAGTCGGACTATTTTCGACTTAAATCACACGTGAGTAAGCCGGTAACTTCGACTATGAATATTACCAAAGCCTATTAAGTATCATCCACTCTAAGTTGTTCCGTTGTGCTAATACCAAGTTACCCTGTGTTGCATACTCATTCTCTAACCTTCAACCCATAGACGCCCCACGGCTGGGGTTGGGTCTCCCCCACTGGCAAATCTGCGGGAGATCTAGAGCACACACCACGCTGCTCTAATGCGGATTGGTGGAGGTGTTAGTGGCCAACACAGTGTCGAATAATCTCAAGCCACCCGAAGGTCTTCGACAAGACTTAGCGATTGTTTTCACCATTGAAAACAACCGCGCCCGTCGTTGCTTAACTCTGTCGATCACATTGAATCGATGCAAACCATTGGGCTATGTACGCTACACATTCTCTATAATTACACAATTCTTAGATCTTGCTTGATGATACATTTATTGTACAAATTCCAGGATACGCTAATTCATTTCGTTTGTCACTCAGAATGAGGTCTTACGTTTATCTAGCCTTCTATTAAATGTTTTTCCTTGTTTAATTTGTTTTGTTGGTTTGATTTGTATACGAAACTACTCAAAGTATTCAGTTTTTTTTTATATTGTTAACGATAGATTATTTGTTTGTAAAGTACTGTCCAACATTTGTAAAATATCATTACTTACTTTTTATGCGTTTTTTGTTTAGTTTATTTTATGTTTTGTAATTTTTCCAAATTATATTATAGGTGAATCCAATACATCAAGTTAAGCTTCCCCAGGGGATAAAATTGCAACAGGTGATTTATGACTGCATGTTTCGAAATCTTTAACTGAAATATAATTATAATTTAAAGGGAAGGGGACGCATGCATGAAATGAATTGGTAGGAAGCATGGCTAATAGCGGGTTTTTGAGGTTTTGTTGTATTACCAATTGGTTAAACAATAATTTCAGACATACTACTTAATATAGAATCTCTTCGAATATACTCTATACAAATAGCTCTAAACCTCAGAGATCAGACATATTTGGCAATAACAGAAATGCATACAGAATTAATCACCTTCCCATAAAAAATATCGTACTATTAAAATAACTTCTAACATCCTCCTACTTAACAAACGTATAAAGTATATACTTAAATAATTCGTATTTAAAAATAATTATGTTAATTTAAAATTTGTTAATTTCGTGTATATTGCTGCGGAAATGCTTAGTAGACGACCGGGACTACTTTATTCTTTGAAATTGTAAATTCTGCTTAATATATCTCTATCATCTCAATTGGCAAAATTATTTTTCTTAATGAATCTGGCTGTGAAAGTAATACTTACTTTAATTACTTTGTCATTATTCAGCCAGCTATGACTGGGAGAGAATATCATACTGTATACCCTTTGTTACAATCTTAGTAATGGTCATTTTAATTTGTAAAAAAATAAAAAATATTTATCCAGCCTTTTTTAAAAGCTTTTATTTAACTTCACTCGTATGTATTCATTCATTCATGTAAGTATGTATGTCCTGGAATCTTGCAATCAATATTTCACCCACTTCCACTGAAGTTATCGAGCTGAAATTTGGCACACATATTAGGTTCCGATGACAATGCATGAAAATAAAAAAACAAGTTACCTATAAAAACTTTTAAAAAAAAAATTTTTTTAGAGTAGGTACCTATAATTATTATATCCTTAATTGAAATAAAATTATGATGTACATAGGTGAAATGAAATAATTTTTAATTTATAGGCGGTGACAAATGCGACGGTGCCGACGTCTAGTGGCGTGCGTAGCGTACTAATGGACGGCCAGCAATTGAAGTTGGTCGGCGGGAGGCACGTGTTGGCGAGACTGTTGAAACCCGCGAATCCGCCTCCTTAGAATCCATACTAATATTATAATAGTTTGTTTGTTTGTCCTGCTTTCACGTCGCAACGAAGCTATTATATGGTATGGTTTTTGTGTGTGGAGATAGTGAGGAGGGTGGAGAGTGTCGTAGGCTACTTTTTACCGCGGTAAAACATCCCCATGGGAAGATATCGATGTTTTGTTATTTTCTAGATATTTAGTTCCGGATGTTGTTAATAGATGGCATTGTTAATTCCCTTTTCCCACGCGGGCGGAGCCGCGGGTAAAAGCTAGTTTGTGAATATTTTGTTCAATAAACAGGTATGTATACATAGTTGATTTTTACATATGACTAAACTTTGTGGAGATGATTATGGCGATAGTAAATGTTCTATTCCAGTTATATCAATGTTTGATATAACTGGAAAATAATAATAATTAGTTATACTTATCTACTGCACCGATTACAAAGTTATGAACCCAACAAACTGCTAACCCAGTTTATTTGAATTAGTTTATTTACTTATTCAGATAAAATATATTTATTCGTTTTTCAATTCTTTTTATATGCGTCCACATTACTAATAAAGTCTATTGGTACTAGGCTTTTACTGCATTTTAAATTATTGACAGTAATAATGTCTTCCATAAGTTTAGGTACATTTTCTCCTTTGAGTTTTATATAAAGAATTCCTATGTATACATGCTTGAAAGTTTTGTATAAATGAGAATTATTTTTACACAGAGTCATGTGAACTCAATCAATCTATGTTCTTATGATATCTATGTTAAGTTCAATTGTAAAATATGATGTTGTAAATAAACTCTGATTTATGTTATAGGAAATTATGAAGTATGTTACGTTTAGTTATAAAATGCATAATTACTATTTATTGTAATTAAAGAAGTGTAAAAATAATTATTTTTAATTTTATTTTTTTCTGCTTATACATTTGTTACAACGCTACGTCCAGTACAACGCGTGGAAACAACCTAATTTACTAATGTAGACAATGCAATTTTTGTGATACTTTGGTTATACTGATAATGACTGATACACTGAGTCGCTTTGCAGAGAACTAGAGTTGTCTAAAAAAAAGTCCATAAGATTTTAACTAATTTACTATAGACAAAAATCGAAATCAGTTAGCAAAGTGTTATAACTTTGCTAACTGATTTTGGGTTGCAAATTCTTCATGCTGGTGCCTTACAGAGCCATTGATTAACGTCAGACAAATAACTAGAGATGCATTAATTCGATGATCATGTCTCAGTTACATTAAAGCAATAATAAAATGAGTTAAGTTTTAAATATGTAGGTAGAAAAATTTATTAAAATAATTACTTATAATGTTGATTGTAAGTAAGCAATTGAGAATATCCTGTTTAAACAGGAAATATGAATGGGTGAAAACAGTAAGAAAAAAATTAAGACTATGTAACTATTTACGTTGATAGAATACAGTACCTACATATTCGTGATGTTTTTATCACAAAACCCTACTTTTAGTGCAGGTTTATATTGTACATCAAGAAGACTTCCAGAACAAGTATTCTCGCAATGATGAGATAATATTACTGTTTAGGTATACTATACTATGTATTATTTTTTGTAATACAAATGGTATTTGTTACTTTAAAGATTAATACATTTTGTAAATAAACTAATATAAATAATAAATTTTGATTTAATTGTTCATGCCTGAAAAAGTAGAGAAATAAAATAAAATTATGGTGGGGTAACACAATTTATTACATAGTAGGTATGTACATGGTATGTGTTTAGCTTAAAAAACGATCACACAGCTTCAAACTATTCACAAAAGCTAATAAAACTTAACCTCTATCAATATAGTGTGCGATATACATTTGTATGTTAAAATATTGCTAGCGTGATTGCCTATGCATGTCGTGACGTTGCGACCTCACGTATTTTTACTGGTGGTTCATATAATTGATGAGCACTTATGGTTTATCTTGTTTTAAAGATAATAATTGAATTAAAATTAAAATATTGAAATAGGATAGTGCTCACACACATTTTCATCGAGATCATACTATGATGACTTACATTGAAACACACCTTATCAGCAGTTCATCGTAGTTTCCTTACTTCTTTATAAAAAATATTTTTGAAACAATACAGTAGGTACCTCCGTCGCTTAGGAGATTTGGGATTTGTTCAACTTTTGATTAAATTTTTGTTTCACCAATCTTTTGAGAAGCCTTAGAGTAACCTTCATTTGATGATTTTGTTTATCAATTGGACAAAATGTTCCAAACTGTTCTCAGATCAGATCTCAACAGATATATTTTATATACATATAAATCCCAGGGTCGCTCCAAAAGGCTCCGCTCTCATAATTATACTCATTAATAAAAGCTCATTCCTTAAAAAAACGGTAATTATGTAATATGCATGAAGTTTTGATCATTGTTTTCTAATTGAATGAAATGTTTAACACTTTTTTAATAATCCCCTAATTTGATAATCATTACAACATAATTATAAATCAGTCTTATATCTATATAAATGATTGCGCCGTACATTTAATCAGGTTGGTTCTGGTATTTGAAGATATTTTCGACTTTCTGTTAAATTCAATGGTATATTTTGGCTTATGCTACTCATACTACTACAAAAATAAATACACGCTTATCTTTAATACCACACGTATTGTTAATACTGACAAGAAATACTATTGATTTATCTTATTATAAATGCAAACCATATTTAACTGCAGTCTGAAATTGGTGAAAAAATTTTGGTGGCTAAGTTGGGAATTTATGGAATTAATCTTGAATATTATTTAATAGGCATTAACAGGTAGGTTAGTGATAGGTGAGTTAAAGATAAAAAATGGTGACAACACATTCAATTTAAAATAGAGAAACTCATAGCATGGTATACAAATTTAACACGTGTATTGCCTACAGGAGTTGGTACTTCGTTCAAGTTTGTATGAATTTATAAATAACAAGTTCTGTGAGTGTGTAGCACGCAAGGATTTATGATTTACTGCAATGACACCAAACATACATTGCTGAACAAAGTAAGGCTTTGGTGGTGGGTATAATCGGTAATATAATATCATTATTCCTTCATTTCTATATTTTCTATCTATCTTATTACGCTCTGGTAACGCTGTAGAATTATTTTGTAATATCGATCGCTGAAGGCTAGTGTGTAATGCACAAGTACACTACTACTCTTGAATTGTAAATGATGATAAAACTCAGTGTGTCTCCTACCTATTAACTAACGCTTGATACAGTTTTTTCTTTCTACAAGCCATACCGTACCTACTTTGTAGCGGACATATTAAACTGTGCACATGAAAATATATATTAGTCTTAAACTTGTTTTATTACAGACAAGATTAAAAAAAGTTTGTAGAGCAAAGGGGTTTAAGAGTAGGAAAGTAAATAAAGCAATTAATTTGCATGATACCTACGCGTAGCCACTCTTATTTATGATTGGTTTTAGAACATATTGGATTCGGATTTAGTGAAATCCAAAGTGCAAGTGACACAGATATGTATTCAGTTTTACATGTTAATATTCAATAAGTGTTACACACTCGGAAGGACCGTTGTTTTATATATTTTTAAATAGATTCATTGTTCGTTTAGTATTTATTTGTAAGTAAATGTCCTAATTGAAATCTGGTATCTAGGTACTCTCTGTATCTCTGTAAACATATGTAAATACACTTGTTAGTTGGAAGTCAATAGTATATTGTTGTATTTATTAATTGCTATTTGAAAAAAATATCGCACTCGTACTCCAAGAATCATACTGAAATTATGTACCTACAAGTCTTTATATTGACATTTTGACAAGTCGACTACTATGAGTGTATATTATTGTAAAATATTTATCATGTAGTCTTCACTTATAGATAATAGGAAGCCTATTCGCGAACTTGCGATCTTTCAAAATGATACTTCAAGCAATACGCACATTTTGAATTGTAAAACTACTAATAACCTTAGTACCTACCTACTATCTTCGTCCGTGAAAAACAGCAGGTCGACGGCATTGTAGGAATGACTCATTTGATAAATTATTAATATTATTATATTATGCATTCGAGAATTTAAATTTTGCAAAAGCAGAATATTTTACTTATGCAGCGTATACAATGGTACAATTTTAACAGTGACTATTTGGAGTAAATCGGGAAATAACATTCATAGTATTATAGTCAGGGAGGTAGTAGGTACAGGGTACATACATTTTGAGGTTTGGATTGTCAAGTAAGCTAGTGGTTGCAAGCACGGTGAGGTGACTCAAGCGAGGCATCACTCTTCGGGATTTTCAGCGGTCAAGAGGTTGGTATTGTCATCCGCCTGAAGATCGGCGGTCAACTTCTGGAACAAAGGCAACGGGTTATGAACTTATATTTTTTATAGTCGGTCACAGAGTGCTGTAACGTTCAAATGAGTCGCTTTCACTACTTATTGCTGTGAGCTCGCTTTATCGGGTTGGTCCAGTGCTGGGAGTCCTTGGTAGGTAGATCACAAGCGCTAACAACGACATAAAATACACAAATCACCGGGATATAAGAGTCGAGATGGTCGGCCTGGTTTTCTTTCGTAGGATCCTACATGAACTGCGCTCGATACTGCCCCGTAGTCCAACCAAATCTAATTACTAAATACATAGGGGCGCACTGTAAGTTCTGCGTTCCTGGCCGCTCAAAAATGTTTGAATTTCGAATGTTATATTTTTATAAGCATAAAAACCTCGATCATGATTTTTAAAAAATTGGGGGGAAATCGAATGTCAATTGTTTTTTATTACAAGTTGATGAAGTTTGTCGTCCATAGCAAACATAGAATTGACGCGAAAAGATTTTAGGTGATGATTTTTAGGGTTCCGTACCCAAAGGGTAAAACGGGACCCTAACCGTGATAGTTCGACAGTTGAAAAAGGGGGTTCCCATATAACATAGGGGAGAGGGTGGCAAGATGGGGTACTTAGTTAAAGGTCAATAATATAAAAAATTACATAGTGAAACAATCATATTTATTTTTTAATTACCAACGAATTATTATTATTCTAACTAGTTCTAGTTTGCCGATTGTATAGATAATGGTATGGAACCCGGACCGGTCCGACCCGCACTTGGCCGGTGCCAATCAGTGCAGTCCGGCGCACTGTAAGGCGTTGGTACGCAGAATTTGATAGTGGCCGAGTGTTCTCTCCATGATGAAATTCATGAAGGTAGGCCCTCAGCTGCGATCACTGAGAAAAATGTGGCTACTGTCAAGCAACTACTTAGGTAAACCTACGTATTACCGACTATATTCGAAGACATTTGAAGTTGTCCTCATGTTTTCAAAAATGGTTTGTCCGAATGAAAAAGTGTTTGGATGTAATGGACTTCGTAATGGAGAATACTTCCAAAAGCAGTTTATATATTTTTTATCTACATGTAAATTGTTTTATTAATTAGTTACGCAATACTTTCAGTGTACCCCACGTACAATGTACCTATCCTATAGCTAAGCAACATGTGCTACAACCCATAATATATTCCAACTATTGGGCATGCCCGACGTGCGACGACGATGCGTGACTTGGTTGACCACATTATCGAAGCGAGTCATTGGTCTATAAGCGCTTCGTAAGATAAATACGTTTAAAGCAAAATCATTAAAATTTTAAACGAATTTCCTTCCTCTGTAAACACCTAATAGTGTACAAATGTACCTAAGTTGAGCTTTTTCCTACGAGTGATACTTAACGGTACGAAGTAAGAACGAAATTCCTATAAGGGCGCTTCCATCGTTACTAAACAAATTGCAGAACACATTATTTTACTTTACTACATCTAAGTACTTGTTCTTAGTACGTAGTAGGTACGTGAAATAAATCTAAAAATGTAACTTGTACGAGAATGGTATAGATAGGTACTATTTAAAAGCGTAGGTCGGGTTTGGCAGAAAGAATAATTGTAGTTGCATATCTACTAAAAACAAACAGGACTATGCATTATTAATCTTATAATAAATTATTAATCTTAAGTTCGCGTTCGAAGTCTGCGCGGTGTGCTATTTATGACCTATGCCTTTTCCTTAATGCAAGCCCCATAACACTATAACAAACCGGTTTGTAGTATGGCACCTTTTCTGGGAACGCATTGCACATAAGCATTATTGTGCAGAGCCAAAGAAGCAAGTTGTCTCCGGGAGAGTAGCCCTAAAACACAATGAGTGCACTACCCTACCCCAATATGAGCGGAGGCGCTGACGGTCCTCCTGCGGCGCTTGACGGCCAACGCCAGCAGCAGCACGAGGCACACGGAGGACAGCGCCGCCACCAGTAGCGGCAGCAGCAGGTTGTCTCCGGGAGAGTAGCCCTGCAACACAATACAACCATGTCAGTAGACAGTTGGCACCTGGGACCGTACTCCACATGGTCGAATCTACGAGTATTTTGCTTTGACTAATTATACCAAAATAGCAAACATAACATCATTCCTGAATAAACATTATAATTATGTTATACCACCAACCACCAGCTGTTTAGGTCTCATGTAATAATTGGTGAGCCTATTACCAATATTGCTATACACCGGCTACTTCTACTACTGCAAGATAGAAAAACCCAATATTATCTATCTATTTTGTAATTTGGTCCATGGAATACAGGTTCAAAGAGTCTGTCCAGAAAACTGCTACAATTGACTTATTCTTTATTTATTAACGAATTATTTTAGTAGATATCAATTCGAACCACATTTCGATCGTGTGACTGCGTGTAGATACGAGTACAACAAAAATATGAAAATATTGGTAAAATTGAAATAAACTTGATTTTTTTTTGCCAGAATCAGTTCTGGGTTAGATCGAATTACAGGCGTGCAACTTTTTATTAAATATTTATTAGTCTTTTATGCTGTATAAATAGATATAGGTATATTATGATTATATTTGCTTGCATTTAAATAGGTACCTAACAGAAATGATTGGTTGGTTTTGCCACGGACTAATATTCGATTATTTTAAGCATAATATAGGTTAATATCGAAGAGAATTGAAGCGATTAAAAATAAAAGTTCTATGAAAGTCCGTGTTGTTGTAATGTCTTATTGGGTGTAATGTAACAATTATAATAAGTTCACACCTAGACCATAAACCACCCATGCGATACAATATCAACTCCTAAAAATAACCACGAACTAGTTAAGTCATTCATTATGTAGGTACGTTACATAATATGTCTGCAATCTTTGTTCTGTGTCTGGATGTTAATTTTTTCTATACCTAAATAATATAATATTTAAAAATATCTATGTATTTAAATCAGTCTCTGACTCTCTTAGTAGCCTACAGACTCGCGCCTATTCTGAGGTGAGATGGCCGTGTGTGAGAAGTCCATGATATTTTAAGATTCCTTTTTGCATTTTTTTTGGGATATTTAAAGTTGGTTAACAATAATTCTCATATTTTTTTCCTATTTAGGTATATCTATTTTCAACTAGGTACATAGTTGTAACATAAATAGTAGGTAGGTACCAATACCACCACATAACACAATCTTTAACTGTTACAGATCGGTTGAGGTGTGGAGTAGGTAGATATATGACGTAGGTAGTCTTTGGATAAAGGTGGTCTATTTAATGGAAACTTTGAATCTCTGGGGAGTGTCACAAGTTATTAGGCGCTTAAATGAAATCATGCGTCAGTCAACCATGCTCGTCAACCGAGATGTAGAGAGAGATTGGAGCGAGTAGGGTTTCAAATATCTACTGCTTCTTATATTAGATCCCTCTATTTAACTTTTTGTCGCGTAATTCTTATTTTATTTTTTGTCCTTTAAAAGTTCAGCGTAATCCTAAATCAATTAATTTAGGACTAGCAGAAAACCGTTACATTCAGATGGCACATGACTCGGTGGAGTTTCTAGCGTCATTTACCTAGGTACCTAGGTAAGTAGGTACTAGAAGAAGAATGCAAATGCATATACCTATAGGCATAATCTACAGCCAGATAACTTTTAGCTACCCTATGGGAAGGCACAGGATTAGGATGGATACGAAAATTTCCGAACATAATTCTTCTCGTTTTCTTTTTACATCTTTTTAAAAGCTTTTAATTAACTTCACTTGTAAGTATGTCCTGGAATCTTGCAATCAATCCACAAAAAAAAAAAATTTGTACACATTCATCGCCATCGTTGCTTGGCATCGCCTAGTTGAGTCGAGACCAGTCCTGTTGTTACTTTCTACGTAACTGCCTGCTAGTATTGTGGAATATCGAATTTTCTTTACATCATAAAACATAGCTGGTCGTGCAGTCAGAAGATAATTGGGTGGTGGGATTAACTTGTGTGAAAATGTTAACGTTGTGAACAGGTACCTTCGGATGATTTTCAAAACAGACCGTCACTTCGACCAATAACTATTTTACAAATCTGCATTGGAACAGCGAGTCTGATGCCCACAGCTGCAGTAATTTCATAAGCACGATTACATACGTAGTAGATACTTTATAATGAAGTTCCTACTTAATCTATAATTTCTTAATATTATGTTACCTATCATGCAAATGTTAGTTTATCGATCACGCTACATATTGCGTATACCTACCTCCTACGCTCACGTACATAAAACATTACATAAGGCAGATACTTAGATAGTTCTGTAATAGTGAGCACTCACCGTCCATTGGAAGTATGATGACGTATCCACGAACGGCCACCGGGCGCCGTACCATCCGCCACCACTGGTCTTCGACACTGTCACTTCGTCCGAATCACTCGAGGAAGTCACTGGATCAGGCTTTAGGGGCGGCAATGAGAACACTTCATCCACCTCTAGCGATTCCTTAAACTCTTCATCGTCATCTACAGATAATAAAGTGTCTTTTAAGTCCTTCATTCTCGACGCGTCACTTGGCTCAGATTCAGTCACTGCGGTCCTTGTCGTAGTCGCTTTAGTTGTTATCAACACGTCATCGAATAATTTAACATTATTATTAATAGTCGTCACTGATTTTTCGGAAGGTACTTTTATGGTGTAGGCGTGTGAGTAATATTTCAACAAATTTCGAAGTCCATTTGGCTCCGGTGTAACTGTCGGCCTAATGATCACATCCTTTTCCCAGGGCTTAAGCGACATGTAGTGATCCAGAAGGCGCACACTACCGGAAGGCGTCCCCACTAGCGGAATCTCTTCCAGGTTTTCCTTCAGCATTGGTTTCCCTGTAGAGAAGACCGTTAAACTCTTCCAAGGCTTTAAGGCCGTCACGGTCCAAGGTGGCGCTGTCACTCTTTCACTAGTCACCGTAATGGGCACAGTTGTCGAGGGCACAGGAGAGGTAGTAGGTGTTGACTTAGTACTAGGATCTAAAATAGGTAAAACTGATTGTGGAATATCTGGAGATATTTTGAGTTCCTTCTTCCGGGATTTAACAATATCCCGTCCCGTAGGCAACAACGATGACGCGGTATTCACTTCATTCTGATCCTGAAGACTCCTTCTTGCGTACAGAGCACCATTCATCACATAAAGAGGAACAGAAGAGAGTGCCAAAGCAACAATTATACCGAACACTATGAGCAATACATATTTCAGAGTAGATTTTCTACGAGAACGTCGGATGTGAATCGAGGGGCTGTAGTCGCGTCCCTTTCCCTTGAGACCACTATTGTTGAGAACCTCTTCCGTCTGAGGTAGGATGGTGTATTGAAGGCTGTTTTCTCCGTGTCTCACTGTCTTGTACATGTTAGCCGTGGGAATCACAAAAGAAACACTACTTTAAAATGTTGGACGCGAAATCTTGTCACATGCTCGTGTTTAATTGGTGTTAGATGGCACTGAGTTGGTGATCGGTAATGCGATGCATTAACGTTGAGTTGGGTCAGCGCGAGCCGCGGTTTCCGTGCTTTGTGCAGCGCTGACGGCCTCGGCCGCGGCTCGCGCATGCGTCACAACATCGAGCGGCTGCGCGCTCCCCTGCGAGCGTCCCGATGCTCGCTTCAGCTTTTAGGTTATGCCCAAGCCGGTACAGATAAATTGTACATTCCTCAAATATAATAGGTATGGCACTGGAATGCTTTTAAATTCAAGCGCTCTTGTCTTTATTTTAACTGCTCAATGCTGCATGCTAGTGGATGCTCCTTAATTAAAATGTACCTTTTTTAATAAATCTTTTTTTTTTAAACATGATTAAGTTCATTCGTTAAAACGTTATTTTGTTATTTGTAGATAATGATCCCAAATTATGATATAAATCTACTCCATGATATATTGCTTATTCAAATTTTGTGCAAGATTCGATAGTAGGTAACATCTAGAAGCAGACGTTATATTTAGTTGAATTTCTTGATGATTAACACCTTTAAAATAATAACTACCAGGATTTAAAATAGGTAACAGTTTTAAGTTTGATAACATTGTAGTTACCGAGATACTTACTTGCATTTATAATGTCTTTGGTAGCTCGACAGAGCATAAATGAATCTACCTAATGAGTTTGGTAGATATTTATGCTCCTACCTATTGAGTTTGGTGTAAACATTCTGTATTCAGTAACTTGTCTAGATACATTAAACATCAGCTATTTCATTTACCCATCTAGATTACCTTTATTACGTCGCATTTTTACCTATGTAAATTTTATGTATAGTAAAGGAACCATGCAATAATTAGATCGACTCTACATTAATAATTATTATGATACGTTCTATGACTAACCAAACAAATAATGAAATGCGTAGATTTCATAAAGTTATCTTGTAGTGTTAGTGGCCATCCCAGTGTCGAATGTTCTCAAGCCACCCGAAGGTCTCCGACAAGGCGTATCTATCGAGTGTTCATACCATTGAAAACAACCGGGACCGACAGTTTAACGTTCCCTCCGGGCTCCGAAGCACGTTAGCGCCCACAGAACAGATATCTGTTCTGTGTTAGCGCCCATGAAATTTTGTCACACATCCATAAACTGATCGCGTCCGTCGGCATAACGTGCCCTCCGGAGTAAGGTGGCGTGCATGTTATTTTGCAACTAGCGGTCACCCACAAACACCGACAGTGTTGACCATTGGGCTATGGACGCTACAAATGTTAAAATTTAATTTACATATACCTAAATTATTAAAAACTAAAAATTTTGACATTTGTTGAGCGTATCCAATGAACGTTCACGATCTAAAGCTTTGTTTTTTTTTTGATATATAGTATTTGCTAGTACATGATTGATATTTATTGTTATTCCGTTCATCATAAAAAAATCCATCATAAATCTAAAGTAAAGTAAACATTTATGCTAATAATAGATATCTTAATCTTAGTCATATCGTCTTTTATACTTATACCAAACTATATTTTAGATACATATAACTTGACTGTCTCTTTTACGTGATTCACTCATTGATTCTTCATAAGGCTTCCTGTACAAATTGCTATGACTCATATTCTCGTAATTCCTTGTCTTGGTCTTTTTGTGATGTTTGATTCAGTAAAATTTGATGGAGTAGCAATACCAGTAGGTACCAATAATGGAAGGAACTTCTAGGTAAGTATGTGTAATTTTTATATCCGACCGGACACATCCAAGTCAAGTTTCCTTTAGGACAGCCCCTTTCAGGTTCATTTAGGTAGAGCAGTTTTAATTTTTCAGCAATTAGAGAATTATCTGAGAAGAAACCGAACATAGACGTAGGTACATATTCCACCTTATTCTTTCACTTTGCACTATTATAAAGTAAGTATTAAGCTTTAATCCATAAATAAACTTTATGTCGTAGATATTTACCTATTTTTTCTACTGGTTGCCGAGTGGTGGAAATTCGACGGTTATTCATATTTTCCTAAAATACACCTCTAATACTCATTGATGGCACTAGACGTAGTTTATTTAAAATTTCGTCGTCATTACAATATTCCTCAGTCTTTATCGGATTATTGAGAAAAAAATCATCCGAATTTGTACATCCGGCGCCTAGATTTGCGATTAGCAACAAATCTAGCCATTCACTTTTATAAGTATAGTTTAACTGACACAGTGAAAGATATGCATAGAATGTTTAGTTCAAGAGATATTTCAAAGTGTTTGTGCCCCATTGGTTAGACTCATCTGATCTGATCCCACCATATCATACATAAAGAAATGTCTCTAAAATCTTTCACATTCCTCTTCGGCATATTATAATCCCGTAATTATATAATAATATGTATAAAGTTATAAATAAATATGAATTATGGAACTTACTCTACATGTTATTTCTGTTATCAAAATTCTTGTAATTTAAGCTATCTTATTAAAAAAGCATACATTTTAATGACTTGAAGACAGAGCACGATTCGTAGAACTACAGATTTATTGCCATCGAACTGAATACTAATATAATTAACTTTGCGTCTTGTGAAAAATTAGTATCAGTAGGTAATCATACTCACTAAGTAATAATACTACATTTCTAATCGAGAATGCCTACAAATTAAAGCTGAGATTTATCTACGCACATTCCCAACCTAATTAAATTGCATAACTTCAATATCAACATTAAACACTATAAAGAGACGGAGTTGCCGCGGGCAGTCTAATCATTGTTAGAAAAAAATTTGACAAGCAGCATATTAACGAGTTTTTGCGTCCGGTCAGACTGCGAACACACCATACGAATACTAATTCACTTGACCTTGGACAGAATCACGTTTCCTTTCGAAATGGGTTCGTGAATGCGATATTTTTGGAATAAAAGCAAAAAGAGAACGTGAAACAAAATAAAAGGGTTGGCCGAACGAATCTTCCCACTTTTTGTACGTCGGCCATCTTTTTCTACTTTGATGGAGCGTCCCGAGTTAGATAAAGGATCCCGCTCCGTTCCGCATCCCCGCTACAGCTCGCTCGTCACTCGTTCGGAGACGGAGACCATGCACACAATAAGTAACACGATACGGTAGATTGAACTGATACACGATTTATTTCTTTTTCACTACTTAACTAGGTATCTAATAGTTGTATAACTACTACGGTCATTAAACTATTAAATAATACTACAGTTTATTGACTTACCCAGTAATACTTTATTTCGGACCAACTTTGTTCGTCTAAATTCTATATTTCGGCGGCATAAAATTTAGAACTTCACTCGAGACGGTCGGGGCTGTTCCAGGTCCAAATAAATTCACTTCGCTATGTTAAATATGTATGACATGTATGTGCAATTAAATGTCATCTGCTATAACAATGTTGTAAATCTACATGCTCGAAAGTGGCACCTACTACATTATAGTCTTACCCCTTTTATAGATTTAAATAATTTACTTTATTATCTTTTGAGTTGCATTACAACTCAGCGGTGCCACTTGATTGGAACTTAATTTTTATAGTCTCATATATAATAGCAATAAAATAAATAAAAAACCTTTATTGGTACATAATTTTGTCATTGGAACATTAAAAAAAAATAACATAAAAATCATCAAACTTCATAGCAACGTAAATATGGTGTACGTATGTTTGTTGGTCTTTAGTAGATCCATACAAAACAAGATCACGCAAAGGTTAAAAGAGTTGTATGTATTTTTATATATTTAAGGTTAGTTAGTACATACTTACAAGAAATCAAGGACAAAACATTTAGCTAGGTATCAAGTCAAATTAATTTCAGTTCCCATGTAGGTAGCTAAACTAGCTGATAATCCGTAATTACCTAGGAAGTAGGAAAATATATACCTATAAACCTTATATTTATTTACTCTATTTGTTAAATAAATAATTAGTAACATGACGAGTTACATTGTATCTAATCTATATATATAAAAGGAGAAGGTGACTGACTGACTGACTGACTGACTGACTGACTGACTGACTGACTGACTGACTGACTGACTGACATATCAACGTAGGGCCTAAACTATAAGGGTTAGAAACTTGAAATTTGCACAGGGGTTCCTTTTATAACGTAGGGGAGCACTAAGAAAGGATTTTTGAAAATTCACCCCCTAAGGGGGTAAAACGGGGGTGCAAATTTAGTATGAAACTTTGCCGTTTTTGAAGTTAGTGAATGTCTAATTCCACGCGAGCGAAGCTGCGGGCGTCCACTAGTCCACAATCTGAAAACATGAAGAAAACAGACTTGATATTTTCTTAAAGCCAATACGCGTGAATGGGTCGTGGTATGATTAGCTGTTCTGGCGAGCGGTAGTAAACAGTCATAGGGCTTCGTTTGCGTTAGTACAATGACATCGCCGAAGCTGCTATTTTAGAGCTTTGGACGCCAGCCAGCCAGTGGGGCATCGCGTAAATAAATAAACGCACACAAATCGACAAACCAGCAAACGCACTCTGCACGTTCGCACCGATTACGACAAAAGCGATCGTCCATACAACTTCATACGAGGGTGGAACGGTGGAACAAAAGCAACCTAAAATAACTCTCAAGGTCTCCCACCTGTATGAAATGATTACCTAACGTAAACAGAGAATATGTCAGTTCATTAAAAAGGTCCTAAATGCCAATTGTCTTGCTCTTTACCAGAAATATAGTTAGTACAGTTAACTCTACCAAGTAGATGAAGTTCAAGATCCAAAGTATTTTTCAATAAACACATTTTTGTTTCAGCCTTTTATACCTACTCACAGTAGGAACCTCAATTCAGTAATTATGTTCACCTCATATATTATCTATGGTTCACCTAATGAACTGCATTGCGTTTAATGCAATATCAGCAACAGTCAGAATCGTAATGTAACTCTAACATTTTGCAAATCTAATGTCGTATTTCTTTTTCGTAGCTTTTGAGGAAAACATCTGCCATCAAAAGTCTTTACGATTAACTGTTATGTTAATACCTATCCTATGAATACACGGCCCCTTAACCACTTAATGAATTTTGCTTTGAAAATCATCGCATATTTTAGAAGGAAGCTTAGCTTCTTTCACCTAATTTTATAATTGTTTTGCTAATATTCTCCACATTGTTTTATCAAATTTCTACAAATCAATGCTTTTGTTATTAAATGTAATCTTTATATACATATTCGGATTTATCATTACACTCAATCAGTTATTGAAATCATGAGTGCTTTCATAAGCACGTCAATAAGTCGGCGAGTGCCTACTATTTGTGTATCTTTGGTAGAAGTATGTGGGTTGGCAAAACATAATATAGTAAATTGGAATAGCCTCACCAACCTTGAGGGTTCAAAGCACATCCTGTCAGTGTTTAACGACTTTGCCTAAACAAACATTTTCACGGACACATGTTTAGCCACTAATGTTAACGAGACGCTGCCCGGCCATCACGGTCATATCCTTCTTTTGAAATATCTTTTTATTTATAGCCAATTTCCTACTGGTATTATTATTTTCAACTATTCTTTCTCCTCTCCACAAAGCAACTCAAAACTTAACTTGGTACCTGCTGTGAGTAAACGACGCAAAGTTTTTGTGGAAGTTTTTTGTTCGCTTTCATAATACTCGTAGTTATCGTCGACCCTTCCTAGCCGGGGTTGAGATAAGTACTCCTTCGCTTATCTTATCCGTGAAGGAGACAACTTAGCCTGAGATAGGCAAAGACAACGTTTTTATCGTGCGATGTAATTTTCAAATGAATTGAAAAGTGCATTGGGAGGTCCATATCGTTAATAGGAAGCGAGTGTTGGTCGTTCACTCTTTGTTTTCAAGCAAGTCGAGCGATCGGGGCTATTGTTCTTCCGAGATGTTAGTTACTCGCATGTGTAATTGGCGTGTGATCGAATGTGACGGAGAGGGTGCATCGTCCGCTCCTGACCCTGGCTGGCCCAATGCCACGGCATCTACTCAGCGCCGGGCAACTCGCCAGCGTTTAGAGCAGAACCTTCCGCATCGTTCGCAAATTATCTTCACGCCGACTTCTGTTACGACTATTATGGTTTCGTTGGATGTTTAATGTATCAAAATTATTTCAAAACTGTTTTGAGTAGATAATTTTGAAATATGATAATTTAAAATAAGAACTCGTGTAGTCCAACGTTAAATAATTACCATACATTTTTTTCGTTAAATAAATACTTTTTTAAATATCAATGTCTCGAAAACCTTGAAGCAAACTCACTTGTTGCAAGTAGCCTACAGTCATCATATCTGAACATTTTTCTTTGTTTCCTTTCCCATAGTAATATCTTTCAATACACTGTGTGTTATGGCTGCAGCACGAAAAAACCGAACTCTGAAGGTCAATCCGCATTGGAGCAGCGTGGTGGAGTGAGTATGCTCTAGACCTCCCGCAGCAGTGTCTGTGGGGGAGACCCGTTCCCAGCAGTGGGACGTCTATGGGTCGCAGCGACGCTCGTAGATGGCGCCACAGTTGTACATTCTAAAATGTGTTTTAATTTATTAAATTTATTTCAACATATGTATGAAAAAACATAATTATTATCATAAAATTATAACTACAATTATTATTTTTTAATTTAAAATAAAATTATACAAAATTAATAATTTACAGTATACGACAACAAATTCATGGATTGGGAAACGATAAGTATTTATAATTGCATGCTAATCACAATATGTAGACTTGTTATAATTGTAGAGTACTAAACGTATGTAGAATCGTATTTATGTAAAAACTAGCTTTTAGTAGATATAACTAATTAATTTCTACTCTGCTGACTATTTTTTGTGCGATCATGTCGATCCCTTGGTCCACGGCTGCATGAATAGACAGAAAGTGCTACTTTTTATTTTTATAATAGTGCCTACTACTGTGTAGGCATCTTAAAACTTTAAGAAATAAGAACGTATATGATATGCATATATGTTCAATATCATAATAGTATGGTAATTGTGTCACGTTTATTATTGGAGAGACTAATAACAGCCTTTTGTAAACATAGAATACCACAATATTATAATTCAAATTAGATATGTTTATTACCAGCAATGATTACAAAGTGAATACCTAGTTATATGTAGGTAATATCACGGATTAAGTACTTATAAATAAGTATGTAGTTTAGCAATATCAAACTAAATAAACAAAATAGGCACAGGAGAAAATAGGGAGTCGATTATCCGAACGTGCCCGAACTAATTGTATTCGGAAAACTGGTTTATTCGGATAGTCGAACTGTATGATGAATTTCTTTTTTTTAAAATAAGTTACCATAATGTACTCAGATTACAGAATAGGAAACAAAAGAAATGCAGATACATATTTATTTATACTCAGAATTAACTCTTATAAAAAACTTTAACATGGTTTAACTAAGCAGTCCTACCTGCTACCCTACAAGTTCGGTTAAGCGTTCGTTCGGTTGACCGACGTTTGGTGGAAACTCAATTGTACTTACGTTAAACTGTAGGTTTTCGTGATTTTTTCAGTGTTATAGAAACTTTTAATGTGCGAGGTATAGATATTCTTACTGATTCCGTTTTATGGTATTTTTTATTCGTCCTAGCACTTCACATTCTAAGTAGGTACCTAATTAAGTTTTAAGTTTATTTTACAATTAGTAAACACAAGGTGACATTATTGTTTATCTTGCGCACATGCCGTAACAATGCTATACGGCCCGTATAGCATTGTATTTTTCAATGCATCATTTTCTTCGTAAGTTAGTAAAAATAATGTCACGATTTATATTTTAACTACAAAAAATTAATATTACACATAATAACCCACCATGGATCGAAGCAATCGCTTTAATCTACACGCATCGAAAAATATGTCAAAATGTCTAGAAGTCTCGGTAAAACATGAACGGTTGATTGCTTTAATTAGGTCAATGGATATTGAATACATCAGATCATCTGATTGAGTAGACTGCTGCGGGCACAGTTTTAATAGGTCACTCATATTATGTGAACACAGTTAGCAATCGCCGAATGAGAACGAAAACTAAATATACGACAGGATACACATACACACTGCACAGATTATGTATACATATACTGATGTGTATACATGTTGCAATTGCAAAGATTGTGTATATTGCAGTGTAGGTACGTTTGGTTTTGGTTTTATTCTTTACATAGGCATTATAGCACATTTTGGCCGCGATTGATAATATTTTACACCTTGAAAATGACTCTTCCTTACAGCTGTGAAAGTAGACGCTCGGTCAAGAACATGTAGGAAAATATAAAAATTTTTGAACGCCCGCCAGATGGCAAATAAAATACTCAATTACACAATACAAAATACACAATACAAAAAAATCAAATTACTCGGAACTGACACTGTTTTAAAACATCATTAATAATGGAGAGATTCGCGATGTAACACTTAACCAGTGTCCTCAGTAGAGATGTAACAGAGGTTTCAAGATGTAAGAGGTATTGCTATTTAATTTAATTTTCCAAATGAGGCAAGTCCCTGGTGTTTTAACATTCATCTCGGTTGAAATGTCGAACATGTACCGATGTTCCAGCGCTCGGCCAATAACATAATCTAAATGTGCAAGCTCTCGGTCGTTATGAGGTCGGCGTAGATTGTGTTAACTAAACGTTATTATTATTAAGCACGTCGCGTAATATGCATGGTGTAAGATAAAGCTGGGCTCCATATGTGCTCCTGCAGCGTTCCCACGGCGCTGCGCCCCTCACCCCCCCTGCGCTTCACCATGTGGCATCGTCCATTGTAGCGAGACCTATTCTTCTCTTAGCCATCTAAAAATATAGTACCGACGCAAAAGAGCAGATCACGATCACGGAGATCTATATCAGTTGGTGGATTTTGCCTCCCGGGTCTTTACGGCGTACATCCACGCCTAGGGCTTCGGGGGTAATGAGCTGACGCTAATTGATCGACGCGTGATTGATTAATAAAATATTTAAAACGAAAACGAAACGAACTCTACGTAGGGAGAGATGTGTTATGATAAATATTGGATGCTGCCATAATGCGGTTAACGCTGACGAAAATGCGGTTGGAGTAATCCATATTATGAGTTACAAGCTACGACGTTCCGGTGCGCTGACGGATTAGGCACACATTACTTGCACGTCAGCTTAGGCGACGATAGCGGGAAGATAATAGATTGTTGGCATGTCGTTCAGTGAACTCATGCAAGTGAAATCAATTCGGGCGGTTACCAACTGAAGCATGCATCCCTCTGGTGACCTGTTGCATTTGCAGGTGGCAGCACTGGCAACGCGGGCCGTGCACGAGATGAACAAAAAATCGTACCTAGCTATCACGCACGCTGCACGTTGTATGGTTTCTTTAGATTCGCTGCATACTTTTTTTTCCTCACATGCTGATCAGACAGTTCATTACTCATTACACATTTTGTGCCCCATACCCATAGTTTACATAAAATATGGGTACTAATTGGTTATTTGATGTATTGTGTTGTTTCGATTGTTTCTTAAAAAACACTCCATTGATTAATACTCTATTTGTTTTGACTTGAAGTTTTTTGTAAAGTTTAAATAAATAACAATTACATGAATCCAGTATTATTAGACTAGATTGCAAACACTTATCCGTTAAATTTTAAGAAATTCATGAATAAATTCAGTTTTCATCCATTTCAGTAAAAAAGTAGGTTCCTAATGTGGGTAAACACGCTAGGAAAGGCCAAACATTTCTAGGAAAAAGTTACAAAGACTTTACACAAGTTTTTGTAACTTTTTCCAAAAAAGTATTATTATTATTGTTTGTGTGAAGCAATGCCCGTGCAGTGGAGTGACACCTGACCTAACCCAACTTGCACTTGTGTGTTAGACGCCGGCGTACTAGTGATGTGCTCGTCATAAGCTGTTACGAAACTATACCTAGATGCATAATAAAGAAACCAAGTTAATAAAACTATACTTTAGTTTTTGATTCAAAGGAATAATCAATAAAATCATCGGTCGGTCTCTTCATTATAATGACCACACGATGAACCAGTTTACCATTTAGAAGTTTTAATATTCACTGTATAAAGAAACATCAGAATCAGCTACCAATTTCTTAAATTAATTTAAATATTTTAGGGATTTACTTAAACATGATGTCAAGGTAGTCTTTAATTTTATTGATATTGACTATAACCATAAATAATAAAGTCGATATAACCTTGAACCAACCAACCTATAACCATGTGAAAAACGTGTTACAAAATACTTAACAGTCGATTCATGGTTGTTTCGTATCTGAACTTGACATCACTATATTATGTTTTTGTGTAATGCGTGAGGGTTGCTTTGACAAAAAAAAAGGTCTTTCGCATGATGACAGTGGAAAATTTTCGAGGGTCCTCAGGACCAGATTTCAATCATATTGTGCTATCGAATTTCTCAACCCTCTGAAATAAATTTTGAGTTATGAAATAGATTTAGTTTCCATGCAAATTCATCTATAAGTAGTTTACTTTAAGTTATCTTGAAATTAGTCCCTAACCTGTGCTTCTTTTCCATTTTTTTAACGCTGCGCATATCTAAAAATATATCTCAAGCCCTCTTGTCCTAAGTCCAGCAGTGGACCTAAAAAGGCCTAAATGTGTGGATGGATGAATTACCTTAATCTCTTTTGCTGGAGTACAATTCCTGATTAATCGTTTTTTTACTCTATATTTACATTTAACAGAGCATCAATTTACTTTACGAGTGCCGTAAAAGCATAGAGGAAGGTAAAACGTAAAAGCAACCAAGTGAAGTGTATAATTTCAATGCGAGTCAGTTTATTTCGTAACACGGTGACAGCAAATAAAATCGTTATTTTGTGAAATGCGATCACGTATTGTAAGCGGATCTTTGATTACATCCGTACGTGGTTTGGCTTACGCTTGTTGGGAGCAAGAATAAGCTCTACTGAAGAAATGCTACGGTCGATGCTACTACGTAATGTAATAACGTGTTCTACTTTATTCTCTAACTCTGCTAATTCTCTATGATGTGGAAAATGTTGACGCTCTCGCTGGTAAACTAAACATGCCACAATCTACGGTTCCATTGGAACAGAAAATTTTCAACAGGTAGATCTCACTCAGAGGCCAACTCAACTCAACTTGTGAGGAAGATGTCGAGTTATTGAATGAAAGAAAAAAAATTTTTTATACACCTCATAGGAACTCTTAATTTTACTCTTACTTTTTGTTTAGAGTACTTATTGGCAGTCTTTTGTTTCGATAGACTAACTAGTTATATTATTTCGCCGATTTGAATAATAAGTAACATTAAGGTCAGTCCAAGCTAATAACTAAGCAACCTAGACATCTAGCGTAGAGATTATTGATGAACAGTTTTTAGCTTATCGCAGAGAATTTTTTATACTCGTAGGTTTCGGTTCTACAACCGTCTTGAATCATCCTTTGTTTTATTTCGGAGAAGCGACAACTTCGAGTCTGGCATGTAAATTGACTGCTGGCGCGTTTTTAACTCCCAAGTTTAATATGCCTCCCGAAAGCAAATGCTGCGATTCATTGTTTCCAATTCTTTGTAATTTTGCTGCGCCGCTTTATTATTGTTTTCATCGACTATTGTTATTTGGGTACCGTGTGTATTCAGCATAACTTAGAACGGCGTCGTTAAATACAGTAGACGTTCATCTGTGTAAACTGTTCCTACAATTTTCTTATGTATGATTTACAAACATCTACATAAATATGCATTAGCACGCAAGACACATTTGTCTGTATATACACTTCTGTGCATAGCTAGTCCAACCTTTATGTTAATGACGCATGACGTCGGATTTCCAAGAGGTGTACAATGCACTTTTAAAGTTTAGCCAGACGTTGAGCTTACCGCCCAGTGATGCGCAGAGTGGATGCTCGATTAATTGAATTTCTTGGTTTTCTTGAAAACACTTTGCACTCACCTATGTAGGTATTACATATTCATCCAATGTAAAACCATTTTAACAAAAATGACAAGTAACCTTGAACATCATAATTTTGTACTATCAGAATTAATATTATCATTTTATAATTTTTACAGAAGTATGTCTGAATGTAAAATAAGATATGCTATTATGATTGTTAGCATTGCCATATGCTTTTACCATGATCTACATCATCTACACTACCTTCCTCTATTCTTGTATTCTATTGTCTATCGAATTAACTATTCCATTTACTTTAAGTTCGTTAATGTCACCTAACATGTTTATCACGCACTTCCCTAAATGCTTCGAAAAATCACTATCCACGTTACATTTTATGTTTATACAATACATAATGCTATAGTAATCGACAGAATAGTAAAGACATTAAAATTAATAATAATATCGAGTTTCGTGATATGTAGAAGCATGTTTTCTTGGTTTCATCTAATATACTTGAAGAACCTAAATCTTCTTATATATAAAAATGAATCGCAAAATGTGTTGGTAAGCGCATAACTCAACAACGCCTGGACCAATTTGGCCAATTCTTTTTTTTAAATGTTCGTTGAAGTTCAAGGATGGTTTTTACGGCGAGAAAAATTTGAAAATTCATCCCCATTCAGGGGGTAAAACGGGGGTGCAAAGTTAGTATGAAGCTTTGCCGTTTTTGAAGTTAGTGAATGTGTAACGCGAGCGAAGCTGCGGGCGTCCACTAGTAGGTAATATAATCTAATATTTAACAAGTGTTACTTGTCTAGATATGCTCTTAACTTTGTACAATTAAGATGATGGAATTAACATGTTATTTTATTAGTTTTGATATAGGTATATTTTTACATGTAAATATATTATATACCTGAAATCATACCAGGTTTCTGCACTTATTACCAATACTTACAAAGTTTTAAATATGTCAAACCCATTCCTCCTAAAGCCCATTATTTCAAAAATGGGAAGATTAAAAATTATATTTTAGACACCCATTCATCGTTTCTTAAACTTTTATCGATAAACGTATCTGCCTTGCAGGCACGGCCCTATGTCCGTGGCTTACCACGCTGGTCACGCGCTTCTCTGAACGCACCCTCACATTGACTCGGTTCTTGGCCATTCTTCACTCTCGAACTCTCGACTCTGCTAACGCCATATATCAACTCGGATTGTTATTAAATTTATATTATTTAACGGTTAGGATTTCAAATCCACAGGTCTTATCTAAATACGAGACTTCAAATATGTGTATTAATTCTGTCAATCGGCGCCAGAATGATTCAGAGAGTTAGGAACTTTTACTTCTATGTTCTAAAATCATCTTTGTTTATATTATGTACAAGTTGTAATCGGTAACCTTATCAAACCAATCCGAAAATAAAACAAATGATAACATGAGAATTAATTTAGCCATAATGGCGTCAAATTGATATGATTTACAGCTTACCTACGTTACGAGATTAACATGTGTACAAAGAGGGCTAAAAGGAACTCGAATAAATTGTATCGAACTGTCTTCCTCATGCAGAGGCTAGCGAGGTCGCCAATACTTCCTGAATGTTTCATCTTGTTCCACTCCAGCGTCCATATCGTGTGTTGTATTCATACCTACTTGTTCTTTAAATAGGGTAATGTTGTAGAAATAGTTTTCGATATTTTACTAAGTTTGTATTTAAATATTTTGTATTTTTAGCATGCCGTTAATCTACTATTAGCTAGGTACTGGAGTAAGTTCTATGACGTTAACCAATATGGTCTTAGTTCATTCATATCATTCCTCATCTCTGCGGGATGAGCTTTTCAGAAATATGTTTTTATTAATATTTTTTACTTCTTTTTAACCGCACCGCAGCGCGCGCAATGCATGATACGCATATGTATTTAAGGGGCGCGTCGCTTCGTAGACTTTTTTTTACCCGTAGACTGAAGTGTTTTGTATTTTTTCTTCTTTCAATTCATGTAAATCTTAATGTCTAATCTAATCTTATCACTTTCACAATTATATATTAGTAAGGATATTCCTTACTATCCTTACGATCGAAAGAATCGTAACTATTTATTTAAAAACTTTAAGGACAGGTAGAAATGCCTACAAAGGTGCTAAAAGTATTCTGTTCCAGCGACGTAGTCCAATTCGTAGTGAAATAAACCTTACTATTTAATCAAATATCATTTATTTACATTAGCATTACGCTTGTATTTCCCCGCAGAGTTGTGTAATAAACCCGCTTTTCACCTGATATATTATTTGGGTCCCATGGAATAGCTGGTGAGCCTATTGCCAAATACCGGAAAAGATCTAGGCTCCAAGCACTACTAGGAATTTCAAGTCAGAAAAACAGAATAACAGTTTTAAAATAAATAGCTCGATTCTTTCGATCACTTCAAGAACCCTAGAAAATTTTTTTGTGGCGTCGCGGGTTGTATCAACCGGTTTCCGCTCTCAGCCTACCTAGCCAGAGTAGCTAAGTAGGTAGTAGAACTAAGTTACGAGAATTTCGGCAGACTGCCAAAATTCTCGTAACTTAGTTCTCGACTGAGGTACCTAACACAACGTTTAAATGTATTAAAAATATAAATCAATTTTTGCGCAGTTTATTCCAAAACAATCAAAGTGTGACGAAGCAAGTAAGATAAGACAGATGTGCAAATTAACGTAAATCCATACAAAGAGACACATTAATTTTCAAGCCACATTAGGTCGTTTACTATTTATTAATTTCAATTCGTGTCTACTAAACCATATATAAATATGCACTCTTATAACACATGACAAATACTGCGAATTAATGTGTTATCATCGATAGTTGAAATAAAAACTGAATTGAACAAGTTTACAAGCCAGCAAAGTCAATAAGCTCTTTGTTCAATGGGTTTTATTTTGGTAAAACATGGTTGGTGCGATGTCATGTCGTGTTTCAAGCATTGATAGGCCAGTGGCGGCGTGAACGGTCAGATAAGACACCCATTTGCTACATCCTTATTCCAAGGACAGTCGGCACGGCGAGGCGGCGCGCGGCGGCGAATCAACAACGAAATGCTAATTCGGGTGCTACGGTGAATAGGTTATGCGAAGTTAAAAACTGTCGTATAGTACGCATCTGTAAGTTATGTGGGTTCATGCGAAAACAACGTAGGTACGTAAGCATGAAATCCCTGCGTATTTTTTAATGTCACTCACATACGAACAGATACAGCGTCTAAGAATTTTATGATCTCTCCATTTTTCAAATTAACTCGGACGCCTTATTTAACGATTTGTCCTTGCTAATCGAATTATTATTTCGCCCGGCGATATAATGTGGTCGTAAGAGGTTGTCTGTTTTTTGGATCTTTGTAGTACTAGGTATGTCATGGTTTGACTTCTAGCAAATTCATTAGGTATAGTAATTTCATTGAGAGATAGGTACCTACTTATTGCTCAATTAATAATAATAAGGCTATGCCCAGGATCCTAAAAAGCTCATGGATAGATGAAAATGAGGGTATAGATATTATAACACTTCTTGTGTCTTTTCTAAGAAAATCTGAAGTAGGCTCATTCCACAATTTATTCGTGCACGATAAAGAATTTCAGTAATCATAAGTAATCGTTTTTGAGGATGATCGTGATGAATTTGGTGAACCTTCAATTTTCGGCGAGTAGGTACAGGTGAAATTGTAGGTTAGTAGAGGGGAGATGGCTCACAACAACGCGTAGCTTAGCTTAAATCTACCCTCAACGGCACGAAAACATTCACAACTTCACGTCTCTTTGTTCTACTTAATTTACACTGTAGTGTAAATATTTACATTTACCTACACATACTACCGGTGCATGCAGTAGTAAAGTATCGTAGGTATTTTATGATAGCCATAAATATGCGAGTAAATTATGCCTAGAATAATCAGAATGCAGAATCTTCCTGGTTCCTTTGTTCTCTGAAAATACCTGTTTTTAAGGCCACCTACTTAAACCGCGAGCTCAGTACCTATCACAGATTTGAATAGTAAAATAATTATAATTTAAAATAAAACTATAAAACACAATTTTGAAGATAGCCGAAAATCGCTAATCCTGAAGATTCCGGTCAGGATAATGAGACAAAGTTTAAAATTAATGCGACGTTTTGAAAGGGATTATTCCGTTACATACATAAATAATATCATAACAAAGCTAATAAAAGCGTGTTAATAACTAATTTTCTGATTTCACATATTTGAAGAAAGTTATTCATGAATGAATGTTTACTACGCAGCGGTGCGGAGCACCTGAATACCGCGTAATAAAATTATTTCGGGAGTTTTAAAAGTGGGTTGCTGGCAGAAGCGGCGCGCGCGCCGCCCGCCAAATATACCCTTGACCTTACTGTCCGAATTGTTCTTAAAAATAAGAGTAGCCATGAACTTCTCGAAATGCGTTCGAGTAGGTACATGCTAGTGTATGTACGAGTATGTGATGTACTCGTAGGTAACTCGTTATCGGGCCGGACGGCCTTCGATGGTTCACGAACAAGGTCCCTTTGTGGGCTCCAAGCCGAGCAACGCGCGGCTTTTGTGTTGTGTTCCTATTCCTGCATCGAGCATCGACGTATATGGTACTATAATTAAGGAAAAACAGTAAGGCCTGATATGGCATGTTGTTAAACAAAAGCTATAGTGCTCACTAGACATACGCGTCCCATTTATTCGTCGTTAAATTATACACCTAGGTACCTACAGAAGATTAAAAACTTCCTATTAGAACACTGTTTGAAGAATAGAGTCTTCTTATTCTCTTGGATATTATTAGTATCTACAGTAACAAATGTTACTAAACTTCATCAGAAATGGCTTCAACTGTAGTTGTTTTAGTAAAAAAACCGTATAGTATCATGAACATTAAGTTACCTAACCATTACACTTTGAACAAGTTTTCAAGTTTTTTAGATTCTAAAAAGATCGTCGTACTAAATTGGTTAAGACAACGAGCCTTTGTTTGCGAATAGGTATTCGGCACGTCCTAGCTATTTTCGTTGATCTGATAACAGGGCGGATGTTTGGGGTTGCAACTTGTAACTTAATATACATAACTGAGCCACATACATATCACATATTTACATACACACACATAGCAAAAATAGACATTTTATCGACAGGTAAAAATACAACATAATTATTTTAATACCTAACACATGTACAATCGAATTTATACTTTTTTCGGAATTGAAAACATGGGAATGAAATCATTAATTATGTAACGATTGTTAAATAAAGATTATCCAATATCGTCATATAAATTTAGGTATTTAAAAACAGTGAACATAATAAATAAAAACATAAATTGCTTGCTAGATTCACCTGTCTACGATATGGTCTAAGAGCCAGTGAACGGATACCTGTATGTATTTGACCAGAATTGGGTTTTTGTACATTGAGACCCCTATACCTACCGTACATGAGATGGGGACTCACTAAGCCCAAAGTGGTGGACGCGGCGAGTGCGCAGGCAAGACAGGTATCGATTTTTGGCTATTTATAAATGCATTTGACCACGTCTGCCCTTTTGATATTTGAAAATATATTATTATTAGTAATGGAAAATAACAGCGTTTAACATTGTGCCAGACAAATTTTGCAACACAACTTGCACCACAAAATGGTGGATAATGTAGAGTTTGACAGTTAAAAAATTATTTTTAATGGACAATTAAAAGTTAATGAAAAAAGGAGTTTAATGGAGCATTAGTGTCTAATGTCGGCATTAAAATTTAATGAAACTTTCTTGCAACTGACTGTTAATCACCGATGTTCCGGGTAAGTTGATAAAAATCAATTCTTTATCGAATATGTTCGAATAATTTACAAATTAATTATATTTTAAAATTTACGTTTAATTTTGCGGATATTTTCATTGGTCTGAAGCTTTGTAATTGCGGACAAATAGTTGGATTATTCCATCATCGACGTCCGACGAATGTTAGTAGCTATTAGAAAAAATACTATAGGCTAGAATGAGTACAATAGTAATACATGGGAGAACGAAGAAAGATAGCTATATGCATACATCTGACCGGGTAGTATCTCAGATTTTGTTATCTGCTGATGTTTATACGCAATGAATACGTCTGCCGTTATCAATATAAGTTTTTAAGACTATAATAAATAAAATATATTGATGGCAGATCTGGTCTATTAATTTCAAAAAAAAATTTTTTTTTTACATTTTCAAAATTGTCTGCCACAATGTTAAAACGCGTGATAATGGACTACCATTGTTATTTTCCATTAATAATAATAATATATTTTCAAATATCAAAACGGCAGACGTGGTCAAATGCATTTCTAAATAGCCAAAAATCGATACCTGTCTTGCCTGCGCACTCGCCGCGTCCACCACTTTGGGCTTAGTGAGTCCCCATCTCATGTACGGTAGGTATAGGGGTCTCAATGTACAAAAACCCAAGTCTGGTCAAATACATACAGGTATCCGTTCACTGGCTCTTAGACCAATACCTACTCTACCCCATACCATGCTACGTACGACATGTTAATTACAAACTATAAATATTTCAATGAATTGCGTTGACTGTAAAATTTATTGAGCCGATTAATGTTGGCACATGCTTTAAAATAGAAAATATTTGGCGACTAAGCCATTCATAATGCCAATAAAGAAACAAAAACCGTATTAAAGAAAAATGTTGTTTTATTTTTAGGTTCATTGACCTCATTACATCGTGTATTTAATGCGTCTAGTCGTGTTTCTCTATTTACCAGAAATATCTGATAAATATTTTGAGCGTCATAGTGGTTTCGACTTCGAGGAACAAAAACATGACGTGTTATCTTGCGTTTTTATGCCTTCCATGTGCACCAAAAATTATTCGTAATGCGTAATGGCAGCCATTTAAAAATAATATTTCTTTTTAATTTCATTTTTGTAGTTAGTCGCAATGATGGTCGAATCTCTGACTCATTGACGAACGGGTTCTACATAATTTTCCAGACTGTGATAGAATAACAATA
Source organism: Carterocephalus palaemon (assembly GCA_944567765.1). Classification (NCBI taxonomy): domain Eukaryota; kingdom Metazoa; phylum Arthropoda; class Insecta; order Lepidoptera; family Hesperiidae; genus Carterocephalus; species Carterocephalus palaemon. Next base: position 6,765,320 of record OX155651.1, on the reverse strand, counting down.
AGAAAACTTAATATGCTTAATAACTTATACTTAATACAAATAAATTAAAAATTGTAGTAAAACTCAGGATTAATTTTGAACCAGATGGAAGAAAAAGTTTGGTTCGTTATGTACCAATGTTATTGGCAAAGTGTTTTTTCTGCCACGGGAACATTTCTATTATTATTATAATAAACACTTAAATGGCTATTACAACTAGTACAAAACACAAATCAAATTGCATTGCACCATTAAATACAAATTGCCGCAGATGTCTTTATAAAAGCGCTAAGTGTAGTAACAATATTAATAAAAAATAGCAAGCCACTCAAACACTATTATAGAGCCTTGCGATATCATATGATATTGAAAATATGAAATTAAGGAAGAAATGTTTAGTGGAGGTGAGTAGTTACATTTATAATAAAAATTTCTTAGTGTACGTTATTGTTTTAAAAATTCGAAGATCACCAATATATTTAATATATGTACATGCATTTTTATTTGTTACGTATAGAGTTTTACAATAAAAACATAAATTTATTAGTTTATTAATACGCAGAATCGTATTAATAGTGAGGAATTCTATTCTATTACAAAATTTAAGACTGAAATTGCAATATAATTACCATATGTAAGTCGGCCATACTATTCATTCAGCATGACTATGTATGTAAAATTAAATTTTAAACACATATAGGAGTAGTCGCAATTTCATGATTGCGTCATATTTACATTATTTCATAGCTTAGTTAAATAAACTAAGAGTCGTTCTTTACAATAAGATTTACGAGCGCACCTTCAACTCAACTCAGAGGATTTCAAAATGACGAACATTAAAAGGTCATTAGTAACGTCATCACATCACTGCTTAGTTAAGTTGTGGTTATTTATTTTCCGTAATTCAATTTAGGTATTTTTAAGCTGTTTAATTAAATAAGTTTGGAGATTTCGCACTGAGTCACAAGCAAATGAGTCGAAGGAAGTTGTTACTTCCTTGACATGTCCCGGTTAGAACACATGGTATGGCGTGCGAATTATGAGACATGTGAGGAGCGAGAGAAATGTAACGTGCGTGAGACCGAAGTTATGCATATACAGCCTGCTGAGTTTATTAAAAATATCAAAACAATGTAAACTATCTTCAGGCCAAGTTTATTTATAACAGTTATCTGCTCGTAGAAAAACTATTAAGCTAAGCTACATTACAACCCCTAGACGTCCCACTGTTGGGTTTCTTCTACAAGCGCAGATGAGGGAGGTCTAGAGCATGCTCCACCATGCTGCAACAATACGAATAGGAGTACGGGTTGGTGGCCAACCACCCGAAAGCCTACGACAAGATTCCCGATTGTTTTACAAATGAAAACAATCGGGACCGAAGACTTAATGTGCATTCCGAAGCACGGAAGCACGGAATTTTGTCACTAGCGATCACCCATCGACATACCGACCGCGCCCGACGTTACTTAACTAATTCGACCAGGTACGACTGTCCGTGAAAATGTTCACGCTTAGTGCGTAAGGTCAAACAAGTGCTGGTATCTTATCGGTAAGAGACAATCGATTCATTGAATCGCCCGAGACGACTGATGACGACAACTCGTCCCGTGTATGGGGAACTTAATGTGTTGGGTGGTCTGGTGTCAAATACGTAGCGGAACGTTCCTACGTCCTCGTCTGCCCGGAAGCTGGGCGCTTCCGTCCGGAAATGCTGGAGACGGAAGACGGCGTCATTTCCTATCGGCACAGTATCGGCCTCAGCATACTCACCGGCCCGCGGGCTTTCAATTTTAATGACATATTTACTATTAACACAGCCTAATAAGTTATTATTATATTCTTTCATACAGTCGGCTGTTGAACACGTCATGCGGGTTTCACGGGATGAAGGATTGAGGGGGATTGAGTGACGCATGACAAACAAGAAAATAAGGCTAATTTCAGTAGATAAAGTTCATAGCGCAATTTACGAATCCAGGTTTTGTATTAACTAGTTCATATTATTTTGAGAGTATTTAACCAAATGGAGAGTAAAAATGTTAGATCTCGTAACGTTATTAAAAAAAAATAGAAGTGAGTTTATACACACTCGTATTTTTTGTACTTAACGGTACTTAACGGTAGTCAGTAGTTTATACTTTCTCTGCTTGTATCAAGATATTAACGTGACTAAACCCTTGTCGCCTCGATACATTTGAATATAATTAATGTGTTTTTGTTTGTTCTTCCGTCTGTGCACTTCCTGTATTGAACTAGAATTGCAACCTTTTATGACATTGTCAGTTCCTGTTTAGTGAAATCATATAAGTACTCCTTTATTATGTCGACACGAAGGTTATCTGGAAATAATATTTTGATATCCTTAATAATATTATATTAAATGAAAAGATGCATCGACGTGATTTTTTGGGTATATGTAGTGTAGCGCTTAGAGAATGACATAGGACTTATTTCCTAGAAAATTTTGACAAATGACTGAAATAATCGTACGATTTTTAAATACTCAATAACCTATTGATCAATTTTGAATCGATTGATGACTGTGGTTGGGTAATGATTGGAAGTGTATCACACGCAATACCAGAACTTCTTCATATACCTATTTATTTTAAATCAACTAGCACTGCAGAATTGCTCTGCGTCATTTCGAGACAGTTTCAAATATAACTCGACCAAGTGCTGGAATAACATCCCACCACCAATACACAACATGGACCATGTAAAATAGTTTAAGTGACCTAAAAAATCACATCCGATAAAACTATATTTTTTATCAGATTATGATCGGCAGAACTGCGGATGAAGCTATATTTTCATTAATACTTGTAGTAATTTTTAGTGTAGCTTGCCGTTGGCGTAGCCTATACCTATTTTAAATTCTATAAATATTTTAAACCGTCCCCTTGTTGGTAGAGGTAATTTTGCACGGATCACGAATTGACGCGGGCGACGCAAAATCAGACATTCAATTAAGGCAAATGAAATCCGCAAAGCGGTACCATTGCACCACTAAGAGGAAAAAGTTGTAAATAAAATTTTATTGAAAAATATAAATCAATCAATTGCATGCATAACCACAACCAGTACAGAACTACAGACAGTATCCTACATTCTTGCGCATTTTCCTTAAAGCAATTCAAAATGATTGAACCACTCAATCCTCTGTATTTTTTTCCTTCTCAAACCAATTTAATTTTGTACAGTCACAATTATTAGTTGGAGTACCTAGCGGTAAAATTTAAATAGTTAATATAAGTAATAAGTCAATAGTTATTCTAACAATAAGCACATAATCATAGCATCCTCTATCGAGCTCACAGGAAAAGGATAAAACAATGTCGAATCGCGTTGCGTGGTAGTTGAAAAATTCATAAATAATGGGTACATAAATTAAGTGTTTACGTTGTGTAAGCCAACGTGAAGAGATTTCTTAAAGCAACACACGCCTTTAATCTAGGTAGAATGGATGGAATATACGTAACGACATAAAGTTTAATTATGCATCTTGCGTCATTATCGACAACTTTGTACCTACCTTCAGAATATCACGAGCCGAACTAGATGTCACTTAACAGTCGTTTTTCCAATGAATTTATCGTCCATGAGTGATATAAAAAGCTACGTTGCTCAGGTAAAACACCGCATTAAGATGCAAATACTTCAGCAACTAACTCGCGGTAATTAGTTGGACAGTCTGGACGTAGCTTCAATATTCTTTTGTAGGTTGGAAAACTGCATCATTCCTGTTTCAATACATTGCAGGATTAGTGCGTGGAGCAACAGTGTTCACTATGAAGAAGCATCAATGAATTTCGAATAAAGTGTTATTTTGTAGAAGGTGGTACTGGAAGTGTAAGGTTTCGAGTAGCGAATATTGGTAGATGCCGCAGTGGGCTCGCGGAACGAGTGCGACCGGTCCCCAGGTGCCCTGTGGTAATCAGGGCCGTAGTCTATTATACTTTATATTAATTACACTGTGCTTAACTATTCAGTGTTTCTTGCAAGCCGGGTTGTTGGTCCTTGACAGTTCATGTGGAATGTTGAAGTAAATGTTGAAATGCACATCTGGATAATGAGGTACATTCTTTTAAAATAAACAAAACTAAATAATGAAGAAGAGTAAGAGTTTACTTTAACGTTCTCAGAGGCATGAAAAATCTGCCAATATGAATAGATAGCCAATTAAGATGTATTTATTCAGCTCTAGTATACGGAGGCACATTATTATCCCAACTTGATAACTTTGCAGATAGCAGATGCTATGAAACTTCAGACTACTTCAAACCACTCAAGGAAAATGTTCGTTTCATCCAATACAAGCCGGCAAAATCTGAAGCATACTCTAAAGATTCGCGCAATATTTGTAGCACTAGTTTCGTGACTTAGCGTCTTGAAACTTTATCATTTGGCTCTGAATGTGGTGTTCATGGCACAAAATTTCGGAATTCCCATTATCCGAAGGGACCGCACGTTAGCATTTTACAGCAGGTGGCGATCTGTCACCAACATGAAAAAAGATTCATAACAATCTACTTAAGATTTTAGATTCATCGAGCAATAAGCTTTAGTTAATCACTGTACATCCTCTCTTGACAGTCAACATATTGTGTGTGTCAGCTTGAAGAGTAAGGCATATAGACGATTAACGGATAATTTGAGACGCCTGACTTCAAATCCAGGCACTATGAAATTTCTAGGATATCTGGTGCGACGGGGAAGGAAACCTGCATGATAGAGAATTCTCCATATTGATGTGAAGGCGTATGAACTCTGTCAAGTCGTAGTAGACCATCCCTGGATAGGATTGTACCTTTACGCATGCATTCTTACCGCACGCTTTATAAAGATCCTGGATGGATCTTTATAAAGCTATCAGCTAGCTATCTATATTTTACTATATAGCAGGATATAGGCCGCTTAAATCCAGCAGAATCCGCCATCTTCTTTAGGTCATCAGGCCATCTAGCCATCAGTTTTCTAGCTGTGACCTCATCTCATGGACGACGGAGTAGCTATATCGGTCATCTGAGAGGCAAACATGGTTAATAGCTTAGGTTAATAGTTACTTATAAAATTGGCCACAGATAGGTACGACGTGATCATATCGGATTGTAACAAAAAATAAACATCAGTGGTTCAAGTCATTAGGGTATGTGTACACTCTGACACCGGATCCTTTGAGATAATAGAGTCGTGCGTGATTCGTGACGATCACAATAATATCATCAATAATGTAGGTAGGTAAATTATATGTGCACGAAAGTACACCTATGTGCAACCAAGTATACAAACCATTTCAAACCTTAAGCCACAGTATAAATAAATAAATAAATAATAAATCTTTATTCAGGTTACCAGTGACCCATTTAAAATAAATCTTACAAAAAATGACATATAACAATTTTTAAATATCACAATTACAGCAAATCCTCAAAATAAGTTAATATTTAAATTTAAAATTTCATTACAATATAATTAAAAAAATAATAATAATAATAATATAAATAATAATAAAAATTTAAAATTAAGTACATCGTCAAATTTAAAACAGAATAATTTTAGTAAAATAAATTAGATTTAATAATTTAGCACTATAAATAATAAAAATTTAAAACATTTTAATTTTACTTATGATTAGGTAGAGTGTAACTAACGTGCCTGTTACAGCAGTTTAAAATATATGGGCAGTCTAGCCTATGTCCAATCATTGCCAGTACTTATAGCCTTAGCCAATCATTGTACTACTTACTACTTACAGTGTAAAGATGGGTTATTTTTTTTTGTAACTCGCTCGTATAGTTTTGTACTGTAAATAGTAGTGCTCGCCGGAAAAATTAAATTTACCTCCCACACCAAATTTCGAGATATTCAAAAACGGCCACAATACCGCCATTCAAATTTACAAAGACAGCATAAAAATCCTAGATTCTGTAAAACTGTTTAAAACCCGATTAAAACAACTCCTAGGAAGTAGTAGTAAAATATTGTATTGTATTGTAATATGTACTTTTATACACATAACATAGCATAACAACACGCCTATATTTCTCCGAAAGAGTAGGCAGAGGTGTGTACGTACACAGTTACACGCCCACATTTCACCAGTTATGTTCAGGTCCCGTGTGTGTGAGTGATGTGTGAGCCTATGTAATATGTGGTGCACCATAGCACCGGGCACACATCCAGAGTCCAAGCTGCTACTGTCCATTTCAAATTAGTAAAACCCGATAGTTGTTGCCCGAAGTCTATGTCATTCAGTCTGTACTACACTACAATGTTCCGAAGATCGAACCCAGGAACTCTAGCTTAGGAGACGCGCTTACTAGACTAGCGACAAGTTTGGATTTTCTTAAGCTTCTGATTTGTATAATAACATTTATCATAATGTTATCAAAAAATAACAATAAGGAAAGCAGGTAATGTATTTTAATTCGGTCAATACTTGTACCCTGTCCGAAGACTCATTATAATAAGCAAAACGCATTAGATTCATATTTCGCATCTACTTATATGACCTACGTAGTAGTTCCATCATAATATAGCATATAATTGTTACGTACGATCGGATTACATAATGTAAGTAATAATCTCACGATTCACGTTTCGCATAACAATATGTTTAATTTATTTGCGGCATTAGGTTAAATAGGAAACACGATCTCAGTGCTAGTAATGCAATCAGTTATGCGTCCGTGTGCTTTGATAAACGGTTTACCTACTGTAAAAGCTGACGTATACTTCTGAGAACAATATGAAACATTACAATATACTGCTACGCCGCTCTTTATACTCAGGTTACTGGATAAACAAGGACCGCTGTATATTTTGCGTACTAAAACTTATTTATAATTGTCAATTAGCAATTATTTTTTCTGTACACAAATATTTTTATGATATTTTGACTGAGCTGCAAAAAAAGCAAACAAATACGTCATCGTGGCTGCTCAGCAGCTATATACTCGTATTTCCTGTTAACCCAATTAAATAGTAAGTTTGTTAAAGGCGCATTCTCAATTATGTTTATGTGTATCATGCACTGCGAAGAATCATAATAAAATGCTCTGAGCATTGTTGCTACTTAGATATTTTAAGATTTATTTTACATAAAATGCACTGCATATACTGTTTACTTTCACACACAAATCACACTCTTAAATACGCAGAAAATTCATAGAAAAATCTTATGCAGAAAGACGCCGTTGCATTTACTCGCGTTTGTTCTTTAAAAAAGAATACTTAAAAGAGAAAATGAAGAAAAAAATAATCTAAAATCTATACGACATATAGCGTATTTTATTACCTGTCCATCTTTATTTTATTCCTTGTAACTTGTAATTAAAAAATAAGTGGGACCATCATAACATAATATCATGCCCGTTATTAACGAAGGGGTGGGCAGCAGAGATTGGATAATATGTATTAACGTGACAGTATACCCAATTTTCACCATCATCATTAGAATAACTGACTACAAAATATCGTTTAGTCACCCTAAGCACCCCTAAGTACAAAGTCTTAGCCGTAATAAATATACTAGATGGCTAGATCGTAATTAATGTAAATTATGTAGTGTATTTACTTCCACAACGTCTTATCGTTCATCATATTTAATGAAATCTATTTCTAATTTATTGGTGTAGATTGGGCGTTATGCAAAGGCCCCTTAAACAGAAACCTTGAAATAGAATCCTACGAAGCAATTTTAATTAAGTACATATAACTCGTACGTAAGGTGGTGAATCGGTTACGAGACCTGAATACTTATTATCAACAGACATGCTTAATCTACGATTTCAGACTGATATCTATCGGGGTGATTGACACAATTTTAACGTAATTTTTTTAAACTCCTGAACTATTGTATTTTCGAAAGCTCAATCAGTTATCTAAGAGGAATGTATGTATTTGTAAAAAAAAAATTACTTTCAGATCGTACCTATTTATAAAGTTCCATAAGAGAGTGCAATTAGTTTTGAGAACCCACTATCAATTAAAAATTCGAGGCTACAAAGCGTGAATTGTCAGTACTTAATCGATTCTTATGCTACCTCTCAATATTGTATCCAGTTCAATTGTTTAGTTGCCCATGTTATTTGTTACTAAGTAGCCGTCCAACCAATAATTCATAGCTCGGACATTTCGGACAAGGTACAATGCGTAGATGCAAGCGGATCTATGGATGTATTTGCTAGCAGTACCCCTTTGCCTATCGATACTTTGTGGTATGGCTTTATGCAGCAATCAATTCCGCTTTATCTGCTGCGACGTCAGCCCGCCTGAGCGTGCCCAATCGCTCCCAGTTGACTGCAGACCTGAATCTGTGCCCTTGTTGCTAGCAGCTGGTAATGTCTACCTTATCACTAGGCTTCACGTCGCCTTGCATAACACTGTAGATAGACTAAACAACATTGCAAGTAACTGTACCGTAAGCATTACTTCAATATTTAACAAATTATTGTGTTAGAATAATTTCGTTGACTCCTTTATCAGGTTTAGTAAATGGATTTTCGTAATTTGAGTTACGAATTGTTTACGATTTGGAAAATTGCAAGTAAAACCGAGCAATCGTAAATAAATGAAATTTTTCGCATTAATTTGTTAAAGTTGAGCGAAATTTTGTTTATTTAATGTTCTTTGGAGCACGTAGGTTTGTTCCTTTATACACGAACTGACCTTACGTGTCCCCGGTGTCGTTGTACTTATCTACCTTGAAAATATGCTTTGAAAATATGTACCTACATTTTAGCAGTTTAGGCACAGAATACATAATACTTAGTACAAGTTTAGGGCTGAAATTTTATCCAAATAATGAATGAATGAATTAATTAATTTGGCATATAGTGTAATTTGCAAACAACGAATTCCGGTGGAAATGCGGTGGTCGTACGTTGGAGTACAAATCAAACTATTGGTTGCATTTGCATGGTTTGATTACATTGGAACTAGTGGATGTGTACGCCTAGCAAATATCTAGACAACTACGAGTGTTGGTTAATGCTAGATTTATTTAAATAACCTCCTTATTACATTATGGTCGTTTACTACATACATACGCACCTACTTCCTAACACACAAGCATGTTTTCCTTTTGCAAATAAAACAGACGATGAAAACAAATAACATGTTGGCTATATCGAGACTAACTTTGTCTTCCAGGCACGTCTTTCGCCACGATATGTCAACGAAGAACATACTCGTACACGCTACGATACGACAGTTTTGTAAGGTGGGACGTGTCTACATGGGGCTGTCGCTGATGTAATCTGCCACCTGTAATGAGGACAATGTCAAGGCCTAATAATTTCACTTTGTGTCTAATGCCATAGGGGTTCTCCCCTTCTAACTACATAAGGTATTAAAACATCAACTTATGAGGTGTTCAATAAGATTATAATTAACGGTCCGCCTCGGCTTCGCACGGGTACCTATATTACAAAAATTTCAAAATTATTATACACACGCATAAACCCTTCTGTTTGTGTCAGGTGAGTAAAAAAATAAAATTAAAAAGAAATTTTGATTATCATTATTTTTATAAACTTTTATTTTTATTTTAATGATTTATTTGTTATATATTTTTATAAGTACCTACATATTTGATTATTTTTTCAATTTTTTGTAAAAATTTCATATAGGTATACTAGTTTACTATATATGTAAATACACACTAATTACATCGCTTATGGTGCTGTCTTTTTTCTTTATTTACATTTTTAAAATCGTGATATCTTTCGAATGGAATGTCCGAATTAAATATTTCAAAATGTTATATAAAGGTATTGAAGTACCTAGTCTTGAAAGTAATTTATTGTGATAAGGATTAAGATTAAAGAGCCTATTCTAGCGGCGGCATTTTAATTAAAGTTTAAAATAAAAGAACACTTATTATGGCATAACTATAATACGAGTAGTTAGAGCGACACTTTTTGTAAAAAATGATGTGTTCTGCAAAATCGAAGTACATGATTTTATTCTATCATTAATAGTTTACGCAGCGCACGCGATGTAAAGAATACCTACTTTAGGTAATGTTTTTTACACCTTGGGTTAAATTGTTCCATTTTTATTAGGGATCACAATTTAAAAAAAAAAGTAATATAGTCTATGTCATTCAGTGAAAATGCAGCTATCTAATGTTGAAAGAATTTTTGAAATAAGTCCAGTAATTTCTGTGTTAAAACATTACCATCGTACATACAAAAACACATATGTTGCCTCTTTATTATAATACTAGTACTCGTATACCTATATACATACACGTATATAAGGTATATGATGTAAGTAATTGGTATACATCTAATACATATACTGTATTGTGGTCATTTTATTGTTCGTCTAGTGGTCCGCCCCGGCTTCGCACGGGTATTTTATATAAAAATCAAAATTATAATACACACACATAAACCCTATTTGCGTCAGGTTACTAAAAAAATAAAAATTTAACACGACTTTATTTTACATATTATATAGATGTCACTCAGTGAAGATGCAGCTTTCTAATGGTGAAAGAATTTTTGAAATCGGTCCAGTAGTTTTGGCAGCGCACGCCAGAATAGCTCGCAGATGGTAGATTTTTTCCTACTTACCTACTTGACACTTATCGTCATATTTTGGACAATTCACACAATATCTTTATAAATTTTAGCCTGTGTGTTATTCTGATGTATAAGCTATATTATTGTAAAGTTTCATTGAAATCCATTCAGTACCTACTTTTTACGTGAAAAAGTAACACACATCCATCCATACATACATACATACTTACAAACTTTCCCCTGTATAATATTAGTAGGATAGGATTAGTAAGGATTATACCTTATCAACAGCCTAAAATTTAAGTTTTATTAAAAAGTGTCTATGTCCTTTGTCAGGCTCTAGACTGTGTACCAAATTTCATTTAAATCGGTTCAGTAGTTTTGGCGTGAAAGCGAAACAGACAGACAGACAGACAGACACTTCAAAACCAAACGTCCAATTTTAATCATTCAAAGACCAAATATTATCTACATAAACTGTAAATGTAGTCCAAAAAAAATTCAAGATAAAAAAAATGGTTTTTGTGCCTCACTCGACATAGACAGGTATAGCGTGTCGCGGACTTTTTTATAGATATTTATAAGATCTACAATTAATTAGAACATTTTATGGTTTTATCTTTTATAGTTTAGGCAGCGTACGCAAAATAAGTAACTTTTCTGGTTGATTTTTTACACCTTGTGTCCGAAAAACCCAAATATCTTACGGAACCCTATTTTTTTCCAAAATAAAATTTAGCCTATGTCACCCGGGGATAGTGTAGCTTTCCAACAGTGAAAGAATTTTTCATATCGGTTCAGTAGTTTTGAAGCCTATTCGATGCAAACAAACAAACAAACAAACAATCAAATCTTTCCTCTTTATAATATTAGTATAGATTAGTTTAGATATGTAATGTATCGGTATGTGCTTTGAAATATTATCATGAAGAAATCTGAGTACCTACAAAGAAAACTGTTCTACATCTTTTCTACTTAATAAATCAATGAGAAGCAAGCTACATCTCATAGACGTCTATAAGTCCCCCACAAACACAGTTGCAGGAGATCTAGAACATACTTCACCACGCTGCTAATGACGAATGTTTTCAAGTCACCCGAAGTTCTTCGACAAGGCTTAGCAACTGTTTCCACCATGGCAAACAACCGGTATGGTTCATTAAATCTTGCGGTCACAAATCCACAAACCGACCGCGCTCGTCGTTGCTTACGAGTAACTCTTTCGATTGCATTGAATATTTAATGATCACGGAATCCGCACGTTTTGTATTCGCAGAAATGTTTGCATAAACCTCAAAATAAAAAGGTACCGCCGCCGCCTACGTACCTTTACTGGTACTACGTACCATTAGTGATTGAACCAGATAAAAATACTACACGGGGTGTTAAGTACATTCTCAGAATGTCGAAAAACATGATGCCTAGGTATATATGTATGTAATCTTAAATAAGGCTGCGCACTTCCCCGTCTCTCTCTATACTGTGGTTGTACGGTGCTTTATTAAAAAACTTTTAACAATGTTCGACTTTTTACAATACTTGAATGGTTTCACTACGGCCTGTTACTTCCTCTACCTATATTTTTCCGTTTAGTTTAACTTCACCGTGACTATTATCATGTAAGATAATCGACACAGTACCTAATCTGAATGGAAGTTAGTTAGCTGGTCTATAAATTTTGCACTAGAATGTTATACAAATTAATATTAATCGGCTCTACCAGAATTACAATAGGCATTAGGTCCGCATTTCGCAATATGTAATTGTTTATGAAAGGCTTAACCATTGATTAGGTATAATAAAGCTAACAATTTCCGTGTAAAATGTTTCAAATATGCAATTATGAACTTTATAAGTAAGTAGATAATCTTAAAAGTAACGATCACAGCAATCATAGAAACAGAAATTAAAACTAGTTTTTCTACTGCTATAAATGTTTATCTACATAAGTAATTTAAAACATAAATAAAGTAATAAAACACACTAAGGACTAAAAAAACGATCTATTATTTTTGGTATTCAATAAGATCCGATACCACCTCAAAATATCGATGCTTTTGTGTGTTTCACATTAGACCTTAATATTTTTGTCAAAAATAATGACTAGAGCTGATGATGGAAATGAGACAGATTTTCTGACTCTATTATGCTCATATACATATAATATTTTGGAATCCTTACTAATATATAAATGTGTAAGTATATTTGTTGTTTTTTCCTTCTTCTCTGCCTCAACGAAATGATGGATCGACGTGATTTTTGCATAGAGGTAGAAACTGGAGAGAGTATTTTTATCCAGGAAAATTTCACGGTTCCCTGAAATGAAAAGGACTGAAATGGACAAAACACTGAGATAATCGTTCGATTTTTTAATGGATAATTAACAATAGATCGATTTTTAATCGATCGGTGAAGCTAGAATAACTTCTACCTGGCGAAAGCCCAATATGAAGTATGTACCTACCTAACCAGTAGTAAACACTACTGATTAGGTCAGTGGTGGGCAAACTTTTTTAATGGCGGGCCACAAAGGCTTAGAAATTCTAGAGGAGGGCCAGAATTATAGAAAAAATGCATTTTGTGTTAAAGCTTTTAATATAATTTTATAAAACATTACAGCATTAAACACAAATATTACAAAATACCTTTTACCCTAAAAAATAATATTATTTTAACTATTATTCTACTAAGTAAAATCCACTTTTTCTTCTCGACCGTCAAAACGTAATTATAACGGGCTATATACTATCCATGTCGACGGACCCTCGGCGGGCCGGATTAAATACTTTCGCGGGCCGGAGTTGGCCCGCGGGCCGTAGTTTGCCCATCACTGGATTAGGTTATCGCTGCGACCCAAGACGTCCCACTGTTGGGCACGGGTCTCCTCTCAGAATGGGAGGGATTAGGCCTTAGTCCACCACGCTGGCCAAGTGCGGATTGGCAGACTTCACATACCTTCGAGAACGTTATGATGAACTCTCAGGCATGCAGGTTTCCTCACGATGTGTCCTTCACCGTTATAGCAAGTGACATTTAATTTCTTAAAACGCACATAACTTAGAAAAGTCATTGGTGCGTGCCACTGGGGTTTGAACCCGGACCGCTCGAGTGAGAGGCGAGTTCGATAGCCGCTGGGCTGTCACTCACTTATTTATTTAGGTTAGGTTAGGTTATGGTATTTAGTTAGATTAGGTTATGGTATTTAGTAATAAGTATTTAGTGAAGTAGGTAATAAGTACAACCGTCATCTGATTAACCATCATATTATGACAAACAGTGGCATAACATATTATAAATCGATTGATTTTAGCGTCAACACTGCTTAATTTTTAATTATTTCTTACAGAATAGATACCGTTTACCACGGGTTATTAACTACCAGCATAACCGTGACAAAGGTATGAGTTGAGCCGCAGTTGCTGGCTGGGGCTGGGGTATCGTTACCCCCCGTGTGCCGCCTCAAGATAAGATCGCTAACACGTAATGCGTAATGTACCGGCAAAGAAGAGACTGGGCAGGTACAGCAAAGCTGTATCTTCAAGCCAACATAGTTCATATAAAGACAGTTATTAGGTTTGTTATTGTAAAAAATAAACATATACGTCTATAGCGACCGGCTTGGCCACGCTTTTCTGGTTGCCCATATATGAGGTTACATTTTAATATTAACTAGCAGTTACATCATCTTCCTTGACGTTTTTTTTTTCAAAGATTTCTAACTAAAAATTAACGCTTTAGTTAGACGTATAAATCGATGTTCTTACAACTAAATCTAAATCTAATAAGTTCTAAAATCAGGCACTATTCCGTTAATGTTAGACGGTATACAATCTTAGGGGCACCAAAAATCCATACTAATACATGAATTATGAATATGAATAAATGGGAAAGTGGCTTTGCTGGTTTGTTGGTTTGTCTATTTTCTCCGCCTCATTGGAATGATGGATCGACGTGATTTTGGCATAAATGCAGTTGCAAAGATGTACTCGTAGTGTATGGCCTGGAGAGTCTACTGATCATCCTGGAAAATTGCACAGTTCCCGTGGTCCCGCACGAACATCACTGAAATAATCGTTCGATTTTTAATCGATTGATGGCTATTTGGGATTATGATAGGCCGGACTGCCGGTAAAGTTAGATTTTTAATGGTGGTAATCATTGGTGGTGGGTTATATTTTAAAACATCCCTGATTAGTAGAAGTAAGTCTGCACGTAAAACAATTTGACGCGGGCAGAGCCGCGTGGAAAGTCAGTTTGTCATAAATAACAGATGGAACTGCAGCTTCGAAATTCAGGCACTCTTTTATAAATTCCATCTCTCCAAAATTCTGGGAACTTTAAATTGAACAAATTATAGAATGTATATTTGAAACCAAATTCCACAGGCAAATTAGACGAGACACACAAGAGCAAAATCTAGAATTCATATTATTATATAATTCATAAATAGCATTTCGACAGTTGTGTTTATCTATAGATATCAAAAAGTATAGTAATTTTAATGTCTTTGGTTGTGATGAATGACAATCTTGATTTGACATTACTAGTTGCAAAAAGTAGTTCATATAATAATACATTTTCATAAGTAGTACGAATAAAATTCATACAATCATTAATAATTCAGTACTTTTTTATTTCGCGTGGAGTTTACTTTTTGTGCGATAATTCTGGGCGAGGCAGACTTGCGGGCGTTACAGACGGAAAACCAGTTTTATGAAGAACCAGGGCTCGCCCTCGGCCGAGACGGACGACAACGGTCATCGAGTGTCTACGAATTTTATCTACATTTTGCTCTGGGATGTCAAGGTAAGGAAACCCTCTTTAATATTCCTGGTATCAGACTAATACTAGCTAACTAGCAGCTACTAAGCAAAATTATATCCGCATAATTACAGGATGTGACAATCAGCTATTTTACACAAATGGTAAGAAATCAAAAATCAAATCTTTAAGATTAAAAGTCATAATATTGGTTGAGTTAATATACCATTGGCATAAAATAATTCCCATGAAAATGTTCATGGAGGCCCTAAGTGATATACATGAGTATTGTGTATAAAACCTTCGAAAAACCAGAAAAACACAATGCCACGTACAGTCGGGTTTGATGATGAAGATGATCATATAATTTTGTTTATAGTTTGCAAAAGTAAAAATCAAAAGAAATAATGTTTAAAAAACCATTTTTTCATATTAGTGAGTCGCCAATTCGCGGTGTTGCCGCCGGGCGAAACACACAAAGTCGTACTCTGTGGTTATCTCAAATTATTTTCTACGTCGTGCACGGTGCATCAGTTTAACATGCGCAAAAGGAATAAAACATAACCACAGTCTTATTAACTTTTGGCCTTTGTTGGTATGGTTGATAATTATTTATTGAAAATCGATTCATATGCGTGCGAAGCCGCGGGAAATGCTAGTCTGTATCTAATTATTTTGTACTAGGTACTTAACTACTTACTTCTTCATTACCTACTCCATTGCGGTCGAGGTAAGATGAATATATACTCACGTGCAATTTAATAATCTTCTAACAAGCAATTCCAACATGCATTTATTAATATTTCAATTGCAAACCATCGACGTGGAGATACTGCTTTTCTAGAAGATGTCTTCATAAGTATTACATCTCGACTAGATATTATATATTACATTATTTGTGTACAAGTCGAAATATTTTGACTTGTATACAAATATATAAGATTTTAAGCAAGTAGCGAATTAATTATGCGGCCATTTTATTATGTTACAAGGAAACATGAGTTTTCCTTAACATGGTGAGAGCCATATTCAGTCGTCATCGATCTATTCTCAAATGCTATTTTATGGACGTAGGTTGGTACTGATCTATAATTAATCTATCTAGTGCCAACTTGAAGCATCTCTGGGAGGGAAAAATCTTGTACAACCTCGTTCCTCTAAACTTCTGCAAATACTTAATGCATAGTTTATGTTAATTACTAAAAGATAGAATCTGAGTTGCAACATTTGCAACTCATAGACGCAGATACGCTTTATATTCATGTGTTTACTCTTGTATAATGTTACGTTAACCTTCTAGCCTCTAACACAATACGAAACAAGTTCTTTCTTAATTCGACTTATGATCTGCAAGAAACAAAAGCCATATTGACCAACAGCAACTGTGCATAATTTCAATCTGCAAAACACCTTGGCCATAAACTTGTAGCGTTCAATCAGAGTTGAATTCAATCAAATATATACGTACACATACCGTAAACGAGTTGTTAAGATTGGATATACCGATTGAATAAATTGATAGGCGCGCCACGAGTGCCACTGGATCGAATTATAACCTTTTATGAAATTGACTTGCAAAACTCACCTGCGCCACGGCGGTAGTTGAATGTACCTACGTATTTAGAACTTGATTAAGGTACAAAATTACCTAGCTAAAATAGTAGCTCAGTAGGAAAGTCTTCCAGGGTTTTTTATCTGTAGCAGATACTTTCTTGAGTAATTTGGTCATCATTAATGCCGAAGACTAAAGTTAGTATACCTACCTCCGGCATAGACAGACTATATGTTTCTCTGGTCGCCGCACGGTCCGAGTACATGATACTGATGTTATGTCAGTAACTTAACGTGTTCCTAACGAAATTCCGGATATTCCACGCTAAATTGGTTTAAGTAATGTAAGAAATGCCTTGTTTAGGATGCTTCGATACTTAATCAAGATTACTGTCTTTTATTTAAATACATACATATAAGTTATATACACGGACAAACAGACATACGGGCCACCTGATGGTAAGTGGTCACCGTCGCCTATACACCAGTCTTTTGGAATTGGAAAGAAATTATATTGTTAGATTGATTATGAATGTGTTATTAAAGTTCTAATAGACGCTTGTAAATTTTACGCATAAAGCAATAATTATTATAAGGAATCGTTTCTTGAATACATTGTAGGTTGAGGCCTTCATAATTTTTATTACAAGTATATAAATATTTATATACTCGTATTCCAAGTGGAAAAATACGATTTTTCACTTTTGTAGCCCAAAATCAAAGAATTTAAATATTATTAGAATCTTCGATCAATAATTGATCGAAGATTAGAATACATTATGCACATTATGTATATTAATATATACGCTCTAGTCACTAGTGTTTTTTGCAGTGTCGGATATGTGGACCAGAACGAATAATGTGACCAATGTGGAAATCCTGTTTGAAGCTGTTGAAAGAATCTTTATTATTTCGCGTTGCACCCCCTTAAGATAAATGCGATACAAGTATTTTTGCATGCAGCATACCGCGTGTCGCGCAAAGCGGATTAGCTGCACATTGTGATTATATTGCATGACCGATTCATGCTCGGTTCATAGGTGATTGATCCGTCTCATGGCTGATAACTTTACGCGCAGGCACTTCTCGCCGGCATTTATAGTGCAAACTTGATACATAAGGAAATAACCCGCTTATATCTGTTCGCTGTATAGAATTCTGATAATGTAGGTAGGTATTACGTGTACTAATAAATCTTGTAATGCTCTAGTGAAGGGTTAACGCGTGGGTATCTTTCGCGCTGCCACAACAAAGCAACATGTCGAGACAGCTATAAGATGTGGGTGTGTTGTTTTGTCTTTCATTTAAGCTCGTGTCAAGGATATAGCAAGCGTTGTGTTTACGCTTACGATACGCAAAACGGAACCCGTATCCTCTTATCCACCTGTCTTACTAAGTACCTACTACCAAGCCATGTTGGAAGGTTTTAAAAACCTATTTTTACTCTGCATTTTAGGAAACTTCACTTAAACTACATAATGAAACTTATTTATTACCATTATGAAATAAAAACCTTGCTCTTAGAAATTGTATAATCTTTTTATGTATCATAGATGTATTTATGTACACATGTACTTTTTTTTATGAAACGTTTGCAATTTATTTGAAATTCTACCTTGTATGTGCGATTGTGCGTAACCTCCACAAGACAAAAATAGTTATTTTAAATATAGAAACTTTAGAAGTATGGGTAGAGTACTACTTTGTTTGGCAACTTTAAAAGCTAAACCTAGTCTGTTTTGTACACCAATTTGTTTAAAATTATTTGCATATTGTTGCGCGAACGGAGCTGGTTCGTGCCCCACCCGCAGGGTGTTTAGAGGTTGCACCGTTCGGACACTTCGGACGATAATTCGGTTATAAACATGTATATATTACTGTAATTTTATATTTTTGTCTATTTTAAGTCGTCTGATAGTTTCCCCATTCCATTTCAAAGTACTTAAAATGAATTAGAACAGTAGCGAGTGTAGGAAAGTAAGTTTAATTTGCTTCGCTAATACGTCACTAAAAGACAATTTTGAAATAAAAGTAACAGTAGGCTGCGGGTCTGCATGGTAAGCTACAGTAATAGACAGTAAAATTAGTATAAATTGTAATAATAGCTGTCTATTTGAAAATTTAAAGTAAACGATTAAGTTATTTTATAAGGTGTATATACCTATGCATTATGATTTTTACTTCGGATACCCCCTTATTTCAGTCGGATACGATGACGCAAAGCGCATCCCTAGCCCGCTCAAGTCGCATTAGCTAGGGACACTTTGAAAGCAACATAATGATAAACAACCCAAACAAACATTTCTAACGTGTTACTTTTGTTTTTGATGTTTATTGTGTTACACTTAGGTAAACAATGCTTAGGTATACTACTTCAATGCAAGTAAGTACTATTTGTAAATTAACTTATAGAGTCAGAGTAGATGTTAAAGTATGGTTTCCTGTTTTTCGGAACAATAACTAGAAATGTTCAATACGAGTAGGTCCCTCCTATAAATATAGCTACAAAAGAATCAAGCGCATTGTCTAAATACATACTTGTATTTTAAATAGAATTCTAGTTATTGTATTGTATTGTTGTGCATTGTACGTAGACCTTACCTACCTACCAAATGCATATTTGTATAAATATATTTATTTTCATTAATACAGCTTCTTTTATTCTTATTATTTATTTCAGCAGCCAACGACTATGCGATTCATCACTATCAATTTTGGACGGCACCGACAGTAGCAAAAAATACTTCAGCTTATAATACGTATAGCGTTATAATATATTAATTTATATGTTAATTAACTAACTATGCGGCGACGTAATTAGGTAGATACCTTCGGGCACGCTAGAAACCTACCGTGTTATTCATAAAAAATATTAAACCTAGTTGTTACTATAGTGTTTTTTCTTCGTCTCGAAACAAATCACTTTATAGTTATAATTCGTTTATTCATTAGTTATGAATAAGGGGTTAATGACAGACCAAGTGTGTATGAGCAGGAAAACCAATATCTACTCGATGACAATACTGCACTTACTCAGTTTAAAGAGAATTTGACGTCCACGACCAGTATTTATGAGAGCACCAATTTTCCTTGAGCCGTGACCCGGACGTTCGAGTAGTAAGAGTCAGTCAGTCTACACCAATACAAGCTAGTAATCATGCAAGCTTTGCAAGTTAAAGTTCGATGTATAGTAAGGTAAGGTAAGGTATGGTCACGTAAGACCTTCAGTAAGGCTAACAGCAGTGGGGCAAGACTAACACTTAAATATTTCTTAAAGTACACATTCAGTCGCATTCTGTTCATAGTTACTACAGAATGGTACAATATTAAGGGAACGCATATATATGGTCAGTTTTTAAACAAATTAATTGTCCATTATTTTTTTCTGGTTATTGTAGTAATAATCAGTTACACTCAAAATAACTAAATGCTGGATATCTTTATCGAACCTTTCTTCCCAGGAAGTCCCTAACATATTCTATCGGGTTCATATACGGTGCTAGTGCTGGACAGTTCATTTAAGTTATTACCTCATTAATGTAGTCACTCACTATGCTCGAATGCGTCGAGTCATGGATAAAAATTATATTTATTTTATGAATAGGGAAAAAGGTATGACATGGGGTTCCAAGATCTCTGTCACATACATAACGCTGTGCAGTGAGTGAACCGTTAGCGATGATACTAGTAATCTCCGTACGAGCTCTCATACTCACTTATACTTAAGCCACGTCATTCCATCACCGAGCCTCCATGTGCCTCCACCATAAGACAGTTTCAGTGCACTCTACGGTTTAGGAGTAGGTAAATGAGTATCTACTATTTATTTACTAGGAAAAGATGGCGTGGAGAATGAAAGAGGTAACAGAAAGACAAGTGAGTGTACAAGTAGGGCTTCCATTATTTATCATAAGCACAGAATCCTAAAAACCATCTGAGACATCATTGTTATAGCGACCCGGACGTTCGGACGATATTTACGATACACAATTCGCATGTATCGATCGTTGAGAATATTGCAAAAAACAAGGAAGCGATCGAGAGGCAAATATCGCTGCGTATCGGTTCAAGGATTTGGCTCGTCATTCGCTTTAACTTAATCAGCTTTTCGCTTCCCCGTTTTGTCTTTGTATGTTATGAAAATATCTTGGAAGGTCGTAAATTCCAATACAAACTGATAACCAGAGTTCCTTGGTCAGGGTAAGGAATATGCCTGAGACGCTAACAATATACACTCACACGAAAGCAGAGGCGTCATAAGCACACTTAAATATCACGTACGTTTTAAAGGTCAATGAGTTGTTATATGATTCAGGTGACATTTAATAGTATTGATGAAGAAAAACGACACAGCAGGTGATATTTACACGTAAGACATGGTCACTTTCATTGGCTTCTTTTCATTTTCCGCATGTTTTGTTATGTATGATTTTTTCAGCTCAATTATTCATTAAATAAATAGTAGGTTTGTCTAGCTTGGCTGTCTATTATATCCTATTACGGAGTCCTAAGCTAGATAATCAATAATAATCCTAAATGGGTCCTACATAATCCATGAAATATATGTATATCTGTTGTATCCAAATCCTACCCTATACTACCCTGATTAGGTTAGAAGGGTGATTTGCATATTATTATTTTAGAAAGTAGCGAGTTATTAGGACTCGATAAGAAACTGCACTAGTTTTGTAATTACTAATGATAATAACCTACTATGTTTTTCATTAATAGTCTTTCCAAGTAGTTTATTATGGTAAAATAAAACATGTCAGTGTCGAAATAGCAACAAAATTATCATTATTTAGATCTGTGAAGCGTCGCAGCGTGTGGTGTGTTCTAAAAGCAGTCACATCCATTCGTTCA
This sequence comes from Carterocephalus palaemon, assembly GCA_944567765.1. Lineage (NCBI taxonomy): Eukaryota > Metazoa > Arthropoda > Insecta > Lepidoptera > Hesperiidae > Carterocephalus > Carterocephalus palaemon. Next base: position 6,743,628 of record OX155651.1, on the reverse strand, counting down.
AAATATACTGCAAACCGCGCCAAATTGCTATTGAATATGTACTAAGTCATAATTTATTACTATTAAGCGTTATTGTCGTTTATTACTGATAAACAATTTTTTTTTTCAAAGGAAATAATTTTTTGTTTTAAATTTGTACTTATAGGGGTTGATTTTGTCCCGCTACTCACCAGCCAGGTCTGCAGTTCCGTGTTGGGGTATAATAGGAGACGCGTTGGACAAGTTTTCAGCTTGCCTCAAATACCTACCGAAAAATTGATGCCAGCTCTTGGACCATATTATTACAATTCATTTTCCGACTGAAACTTTTGTACATAGGATATAATTGCATGCCTCGATTCGTTTGCAAACATATCATACTTATTTATTGTATACTGATTATATTAGATCAAACTCGATGTACAAAAACACCTTTATCCCTAAGTATTATTATGTATGATAATTTGTCATTCGTTTTAACACAACATGCCTCTTGCGCACACTGTTTACTAACACATTCTGAATACGATCGCGATTTTTTGTGACATTTCAATCGTTCGCCTTTTATGGCATAAACTGCTAGACCGGTTGCGTGTCACCTGTCCCGTTCTATATGATACCTGATAAAAAGTCGAAGTAGAATTGGAGTGTTCCCCGTCAGCAGGACTTTACAATTCAGTCGCGCACAAAGGGCAGTAGTTTGATAGCAATTGGCACTCCGTTTTAGCTTCCTGCTTGCTTGTTATACCAGACCAAAGTGACGTCATCGGCTGAATTATCATCCCAGAAATGAGTTCAGCCATTAAATATGAACGGCGTAAGTACGTTAGTGTTAATGCGAGACTCTTATCAAAATATACATACTCGTATATACTCGTACTACCTATTAAAAAAATTCATGCGTCGTTGTTATTCTTAATCTGAGACAAAGGCCTTAAATTGGGACCACAGTCCGGGCTATTTTCGTTGGAACTTGTTATGAATAAACATCCGGCACGCACTTTGTTTCTTAAAGTACCTACAATGTGTATGAATTTTTAATGTTTTCTTTGATTAACGTTTTCATGGCAATTTCTTATTTCACCCCCAAGGTAGTTCACTATGAGTGGACACACTTTCATCAAATCTAATCATTATTAGCAAGCCAACTGAAGCAGGTATCTGATTGTAGAGTTTGTCTTGCTTAGGCTTATTCGCTCGTTGACGTTGACTGTAGTCTCTTCGATATCCAGTCCCAGCCTTGAAAGTGGAATTGCAATGCGCTGGAAAGCCCGGCCGGCTTCTTCTGTTTATGTAAATCTATTTTATTACAGAACAAATATATGTATTGAATAGTTAATTCAAATACTAACTACGTTAAAGTATTTTTACTGTTTTATATATTTATATACCTACTATTTTCGTCCGCCTTCCTACGTCAAGTCTCGAGAGGCATAAGAGCGTTTATTAAAAAGCTGCGTTGACTCAAGAAACTTGATTCGTCAGCTAATTTGTGGTACCTACCTACTTACGAGTATCTGAGATATTTTCCAATACGGAAACTTCGATAATATTAATTAATAATAGTTGTTCAACATGTTATTATTTGTCTTGCTTTTATAGGTATGTTAATGTAACCTGAGAGCCTAAGAAGAACATCACGCCTGTATTTCCCCGAAGGGGTAGTCAGAGGTGTGAATTCTATATATCTACCCATTTTTCACCAGTTATGTTTAGGTTCCATGTGGTGTGGGGAACCTATTGCCATATCACCACAACCCTTTATTGTCTCACTGTTGGGCACGGGTCTCCTCTCTGAATGCCATACACCGAGCACCGAGGTTGCTACCGGGCATTTCATGTGAAAAACCCAATAGTTGTTGCCCGACATGGGGCCAATCTTGTACTCACTATTGAAGGATGCTTTGTAAACGTGAGATATTAGGTTAGAAACGGTAGATAGGCTTGCTTTAAAATAGAAATGAAAAATACTAGTCAGACTACAATATAATAATTTAGGTAAATTAACAAGTTCATTCATATTAATGGGTAAGCGACTTAACTAACCAGTATAGCCGACTAGTATCGACCATTACGATGACCAGCTTTCATCAAAAGCAAAATCAAAAAGGAATCTAAGAGCAATACGGCTCCTGAGCTTAGCTGTACTCATAACAAATACCACAAAGTGCGGAAGGGAGTTATTCTGTACGATTGTGCCTTGTCGCTTAAACTGTGTCCTCTGACCTAAGACCTCTGATCTAAGATAAGCCGACCGAAAATTTGTGAAGAGACAATATAACATTCGTAGACGTATGAGCCATTATAGTATGCGTACATTATACTGGTGCGTAACGGCTAGCAGCGCGTAGTATATGTAGCGAAATTAAGACAATTGCCAACCAATATTAATCAGTACTTACTAAGTTATTTGCTTAGACGCTAGAAGGACTTTACTCTTTAACCCCGCAAATAAGCGACTCTAGTCTTGTACGAAATAGTGCTTACGGATACTCCTCTCCGTTCTATATTTCATGACAAAGTCACTCACGCATCCTCGTAGCTAATGTAGTCCGCGCTTGTAGTTACATAAGTTGATTTAACACTTGAAGAGATTCCCGCGGCGTGGCAGAATCGTTGGCAACGCCACCCAGCGGCCGCTATCGGTATTCGGCGCGAGCAGCAGCCCAAGGTCAATTGCCCCACGCACCTCACCATCACTTCCTCGTTGGCAACCGACGAGTCGGCTTGAGCAACCGCCTCTCACCAGAATTAGGCTCCCGCTTGCAACACGTCACACACATCAAGTGCCTCGAGTTGACTAACTTTTCTTCTGAAAACCTTTGACACTACATAAGAGTAAATTGTGACATAATAGGTTTTTTGTTTAATAAACCTATAAAACATAGACAACACACATACATTCTCCCATCAATTACCACATTTGTATTACTTCAACATTTACCATTTGGACCGTATTGGTATGATGCTTGTTCGAGTTGTAGTTACTGTTAAATGTAGCGAAAGTTGTTTGTTAAATGTTTCCCGCAGCAGCGTAGGAAGAAGTGCTGCACACAGTGCACACGGCATCTTATCCTTGAAAAATGCACGGTTACTGCGGGATAAACGGCAGCTCAGTGAAGTTTTATAACAAAACAGGAAAAATAAAGTACGTTGACGTACCCAATTATATTTGCAACAGTGAGTTTTTATTATTTACCTTAAATTTAAGTGAATGTAGACAATTTTATGATACCTCGACTTATTTTTAAATGATTACTGGTTTTTAAGCCGAACGTAATCAATTTGTAACTCGATATGAAATTAAAGAGAATATTTCGTATGAAGAATTTCATAACAAACATTTTTAAATGACTTGACTGATATAATATTAACACGTAATCCCAAAACTTGAACTTTAAAGGCATAAAACGATCACAAAGTATTTCTATCGAGAGAGCTCCTTCATATTTCATACTTTTGCGACACCTACCTACCGTCTTACAATAAAATTAATGTAACACGGCCGTTACTAATTTAAAATTTAGAACAGAGATACTATTGCGTCGTCTTGGTGAATAATTTTCAACCGTCATTTGTTAACGTCGGTAGGTTTTCATATTGAAAATGAAATCTTGCTATTCACTCTCCAATTGATTTTTCAGCTTTTCGTGTAGAACGATTAACCTCTTAGCTGTGTGGTGTTAGGTTTTACTGAAAATAATGTACGGTTTTATTCAAAAATAATAATTTTCTGTAGGATTTCATCCCACTCTGATCCTTTCCTAGAATAATAATAGGGGTTGATGTCATAAATGTTATTTATATGTGTACTTGAATTGCATACCGTTTTTTTTTTACTCATTCTGATAGCTACGTGTAATGGTTTCGCCGACCAATCACTAGATAGATGATGTGGCCATCGAACGAGGTAATGAAATAACGTAGTTACGTAAAGCGGGTAATATTGTTAATATGGAACATTTATTTATTTATACGAGTGAAGTTAGACGAGCGCCTTATCGCTGGCAAGGATATTTAAAAGAGCGCACTGTTTACTTACTGAATTGATAAAGATGCGGGCATTCTGGTAATCGATATTCCTGCAAGATAGTATTGACATTATAATATTAGATACACAGTTCCACATATATATACATATACCTAATATAATACTCTGTGATTACTTTTAAACACAATTACATTTACTTACTAGTGGTCGCCGAGTGAGTTTGAACGTTAATAAGGGTATAATCATAGACTTATTCCAAACCAATTTTCAGAGTGACATGTGACAAATAACAAGACGATGTATCCAGGTAACCAATTACTAAATTACTAAATATGTTATGTGTCAAAACAATGGTATTGTTTGTAATGTGTTATTTTATTAATTAAATGTATTTCGAATCTGTGTATTTTATACAAAAATGACAGCTTTCTGCATGTATACATAAATTTTAACTGTGCCAGTTTTTATAGGCCTAGGTTTTTATAACGTGGATTATCCATGTTATTTTGGTAATAATTAATAAAAAAATATATTTAAAAAAAATGGTATTGTTTTCATAACTTTTTTTGTGCATTGTCATCGGAACCTAATATGTCTATGTCCTAATATGTGTGCCAAATTTCAGCTCGATAGCTTCAGTGGAAGTGGGTGAAATATTGATTGCAAGATTCCAGGACATACATACATACATAGATAGATACATACGAGTGAAGTTAAATAAAAGCTTTTAAAAAGGGTTCGAAAGTTTTTGCTGCACGTATTAATATTATGATTTTATCTTTTAATCACCGAAATCGGAATTCCGTTATTACTGACATGAAATATCTGTAATATTCTACCTAGAATATTTGCTAAATTATCTGTTTTACAGATAATATTTTTGTTTAATGTCAATTAAATGTCTGTCTCGTTAGTTACTGCACAATAGTGCGGCAAATGAATTAACTAAGAAATATCTTGAGTGTTATCCAAGCGGATTGCTATGACATTTCGAACTACCATCGTTGACCCAAGATGACTAAGCGTTTACAAGAAAACTAGTATAGCTAAAGTGCCCGAAGATGATATTAAAGATGTATGAGAGGGAAGCATATATCAAGACTTTGTTACAAGAAAGGGACGAAGAATGTACTCATCTCTCCCCGTTTATAGTGGGAAGTGAGGACAGAGCGATTGCAACGCAAGTAAAAGTGAACGCTATTCTGTTTTATAGTTTCGTAAACCTTGGTTTTCTTTATTTCGCTTCAAAAGTAAATTAGGCTTTTAGCTTTAAGAGAAACACATTTTAAGTGCGAACAAAACCACAGAGAAATGAGGTATCTATACTGTAATAGTACATTATGATACAAGTGCGGTAAGTTGAAAATTACAGCCGAGGCGATATTGCTAGCCCGAGCCGTAGGCGAGGGCTACAAGAAAGCAGAGGCTGTAATTATCAAAGCGCACGTGTGTCATACGACGTTTTATAACATATTTGCGAGGAAATAAATTAATAAATTCATCATTACTTGATGACATTTTCAAATAAAAACAATGCAACGAAAAGAAAAAGCGCGCAGAATAATTTTTACTTGTTCACAAAACGATGCGCGCGCATCAGCACTTTTTTTTAAGGCAAAGACACAAAAACAGCCAGTATTATTTTAAAGTAAACTAATATGTTTTTGTTTTTGTTACAGATAAATTATTGTAATTTATTTTCAAAATTAATTAAATTAAAGAATTAAATGTTTATTTTTTATATTCTATCTCCCAAAGTTAATTTTATTCATAAAATGTTGACCACTTTTCTGACATAAAAACTCTTTGATAAGATTGAAAAAGTACTGTTCGTTTTAGACGGAGCATCTTGTTAGACCGTGCGTTTTACCTTATTTAAAAAAAAACCTACATTACAGCACAAGTGCGGTAATGTAATGTAAAACGCACAAGTGCGGTAATGAGATACATTACGATATTGAAATTGGTGAAATAAGGGGCCCTTTACGAGCAAATGTGTTATAATAGAATGTTTTTGTAGCTTAAAAACTAAGTAATTTTGAATCCAAATAACTTAATTCCTAAAATTACAAATAGTATAAAGATAATCGAAAAAGTAATTATTAACAGTTCACTTTGTGTTCAGACCTTATTGCTATAAATAACAGCAATATAAATATAAAATTTACCTACTTACATCACGTCACGTATTCACTTCTGTCAGACCTTTTGTTTCTGTTTCAAAAAAATTATACGAGTAATACTAACAGAAAATAATGAAGAAGTGTGTTTCTAAACTTATCAGAACTTGTAGCTACCTAGTGAAGTCTGGTGGGCAAACCTAAATATTTCATTCACAAAATTTACGCCTTTGTAAATTGTAATGCCATGAAACTCACTACATAGTTTAATTATTGTAATACATAATTATATTAAGGTAAAGCAAAATTTTTCGACCCCTTTCAACGAAAATTACGTTGACGTATGTGGTGTGTGTAGGTGTATGTAGTTTGTCACAAGAAATGTTTATATGGACAAGAAGTTCAGAAGCTAAAATTTTTAAACTTTTTACAAAATAATATTAATAAATTAAAATACATAGGTACTATTGGTTTGATATACACTCTTTACAGAATATATATTTAATAGTAATACGATAGCATGTTATTTGTCACATGTCACTGAACCACAAATTATTAATTTTAAGTACTACGGTACTACGTACTGCTTTAATCATTGATTTGGATAAGTATATAATTATAGAGATATGTATCTTAATAACGTCCGTATTAAAAATGTCGACCACTCGGCGACCACTAGTGTAAATAATTGTGCAGCATCAAATTTAATGATTCGCGTTTGGTATACATTCCGCTTATTACTCAGCCGATTATTGCGACATATGTGGCCGCGTCCTAACTTGTGTGGGCTCACTCAACCCGACGTCGACGGTTCAGTCCTTATCAACCGATAGCCCCGACCTCGTCCCCTGTTGCTCTCTGCCGATATAAGCTATATTATTCCAGCCAGACATTGAAATTCGAACCCTATTCTTATTATAATAAAACTCGGGAAAAGCTCCTGCTCGCGCAACGTTCATCGGTATCCCTTGTGCAATGTGTATGTACAATGTATATATCGTTGTGATATCTGTGAAATATTATATTCCTATCAAAAAGTGATAGGCATAAATATACCACCACGGTACTAGATATCTGCTGAGAATTAATAATACTTTAAGAAAGAGTCAAGAATCATAGAGTAAGAATCAAACAGTCAAGAAGTCCAATCAAATCCATTTCCAAAACCCTTTCAATGTCTCCTCTCGGAAGTGGCTGGCCAAGTTTAATTATTTGGCATTTATTGGCAGAATGCATATGCCTGCGATATCATTATGGAAAATTATCATGCATGTATCTTTGCGATGCTTTCCTTCAGTGCGTATGAAATTTAATTTCTAACATTTATAATTTAATCTATATAATAAAAATGAATCGCAAAATGTGTTGGTAAGCGCATAACTCAACAACGCCTGGACCAATTTGGACAATTCTTTTTTTTAAATGTTCGTTGAAGTTCAAGGATGGTTTTTACATCGAGAAAAATTTGAAAATTCATCCCCTAAGGGGGTAAAACGGGGGTGCAAAGTTAGCATGAAGCTTTGCCGTTTTTGAAGTTAGTGAATGTGTAACGCGAGCGAAGCTGCGGGCGTCCACTAGTTGATAATAACATAAAACGCACATAACTTAGAAATGTGTTTAGTGCGTGCCACTTGGATTTGAACACGATACTCGTGATTCTGAAAAGCGAGTTCGATAGCACTGTGTTGTCATGTCACCTCTTGCCAACCAATAAAATGAAAATAATTAAATAACGACAGGCTATATAGTTCCTGTCAAAATAGCTGAAAAAACTGTACGGGTGTGGACTAGTTGAATTGAGTCCAAGACGAGAAACTTTATTGAATTATTGAAAGTGTACGTACTCGCATATTTTATCCCTCAAGAATAACATCAACATGACAAGTGAGTATGAGTAGGTATATCCCCACGAGTACGTTACATTTCAGACACGGTTGGTGCCGTCATTGACTGCAGTGCCCATTCAATCCATTTATTAAGTTAGGACAAAAAATTATCACAATATTAGTCCTTAAATATAGTGTAGCCAGATATTTTCGTTCTGAGCGACGAGCTAAATACGCTCCGAGTTTGTTCTTGGAAAGCTTGTCGGTGGTCGCCTTTGGTCTTTTGTTTCCAAACGTGACTTCGCTTGTCGAAGTCGCTTGTCACATCGCGCAAGAATAAAATAATAATAAGATAAAATGTATAACGAACCTACATACTCATATATACATACCATAATATACCTAACAGTAAAAGTACTATATCCGGTGATTCTTTTTAATTTAATTTACTATATTAAAAAATTCCAACCTCTAAAATATTATTTAACATGGTCTGGTAAATGATAGAGGCAACATTTTACCTTCGAAAAATGCACGGATTTTTAATGGTCTGATAAATTCATGGAAGTGTTAAATAAATACATTTACATACACATATATACATTTATTTTATTTTAATGAGAATAAACACCCTGATAAGTCGATAACCGCTGGATTCAGAACGCACAGGATCGGGAGGAGTCGCACCGATTAAAGGAGTCCTATGTCCAGCAGTGGACTTCTGATGGATGGATGACCCTGATTAAAATAAAACTACAAGTGGTACTCTGCCCTGGCTCAGAAAATCTACAAAAAATATTTGTGCTGCAGGTTTTATTATTTCGTACTGTCGGCCATCGGACACGTCTACACAGAGAAATAGTACGGAGTTCGGTGGATAAGGCAGGTGACAGCATTTTGTGATACTTAAAAGGCGATGGCTCACTGTAAGTAGTACCACTGTGGTTGAACTATGTTTCTAAACGTAAGCACCTGTGGAATACACAAATATAGGTACTTAGGTACAATGAAAATTTTTCTGTGCAAATAAAAATATTGCAATAAAACAAAACCAACCCTTCTTTTTTTTTATCGCTGGAAAATCCTCATGGATACCCGACAGGCGCGGGGGGGGGGCGCTGTCGGGTTATGCCGGACTCTTACCGGCTAAAAACCAGCGGTGTTCCTCCTCACCGTCTTCCGGCGGAGCTGCGGGAACGCTTTCGCACACTTCCGCTGCATCGCCGACAAACAAACCAACCCAGCCAAGGAAGTCAAACAAAGGACTTAATAGTTGATCTATACTAACTAGCAAGGGAACCACTCCTTTAGATACTCGCAAATTAGCTAAATTTGGATCACATGCAAAGGAGGGTGCTCCTTACTAGTTTTCGCATTACATGTTGGAATATTTTAAACAAGTTCACGAGATAGGATATCCACACTTCTTCTAACTTCTCAAATTTTATCTATATTCACAGATCAGAGAGTAGTGACGGTTACGGATACAAGGCAAACTATAAAACGTGCAATACATTGATTTGTTCAGTATCCTGAGAAAATTTTTGTTCTTTATAATCAAAACCATATCAAGGGCACGTTAGTACCTATTTTACTTTCCTATACCACGGACTACACACTATACAGTTTTACAGAGTTAACCCGAGGCGATACTCCCACTACTCTAAAGGTAGGTAGGTAACAAGTATGATTTCTGCCGTGTAAATAGCAAAAACGCAATTGTGTTTCGTTGGAAAGCTGTCGTCTTTGGTTCTCACACTTCTCTAGAGGCGACCATCTTAGTCGTCAAGGGAATTAAAAAAAAAATTTGGTCAAACATTTGAATATAAAAACCAGAACATTATCAGCTAAAGACTTAAATAAAGACATTCGGATTGAATGCCAAATTTATAGCTTTACCAAAAAAAATATTTAGTACCTAACTAAATAAGTCGCTGACACAAATATTCCGTCCTCGATAGTAAAGGCAATTTATAAAACTTGCATTTGTATATTATTAAGCGAATGACCATTGTGTAAAGCATAAACTGTATTTAAATTGGTACAGTTGATCCATTTTAGTCCTCACACCCTTTGATTATAACAGGGCACGTAGGGGAAGCGCAGCGCACCAGGATTATTTTAAGAATGCGGTTTATATGACCTCTACATCAAAAATATTAAGATTGAAATTAACTTGTTCCGGCGTAGCGTCAGTTGCCAATACAGTTACAGTAGATTGGCGACCGCCAGTACTTTCATGCGGGTAGTTCATATTCCCTACTCATGTATGATGTTTTTATTTAGCAACCGATACCGGCTCACCCATATTTAAATTAAAAGATAGATTCCATAAAGATATGACAAATTTTAAATTAAAAATAATGTCTAAACTAACACATGCACGCTGAGGACATGCATCACATTCGCGATCATACTAGATGTACACACAGTTATAGTTTCAGTTTGTAGGCCACAGCTGGTCAGTTGAAGGAGACAAGGTTACGTTATCGCTGGTTTCATAAAAAAGAGATTTAGGCTCATATTGAAAATAAATGTTCAAATGGATTTATTGTTCCATCAGCGATTGTTCCCACAACGCTTCTAACCGAAGCCGGTGGGATCGCATCGCCATAACTGAAATAGCCAAGGTCATTGAAGAACTTCCACTACATTCATGGGACCACGACCACGCAGGTACGACTAACGAGAGAGAAAATTAATAGTAGCTGTTGAAATAAAACTGAAAAAGTACACTGAAGCCATCTTTCAATTTGCCAAATGCTTAACAAAGATACCCATTAGGGACCGGTGACAAAAATTCTCATACTTTTACTATTAGTGGTACTTGAGTTGTGGATTATTAGGGGCTACCACCCCTAATGTGGAGCACGCTTCTCTGTGAGGGGAAAATATGCGGGTGCAGGCTGGTGGTGCGAACTGCATTATTTTTAAACATAATTACATCCGTCCCAGCAACTTTTACTTTTATTCTTACTTACACAGGATACAAATTTGTTAGCATGGGATTCCATAAATTTTATCAATAAGCTTTTAATGGAGAAATCAAAACAGGGAAGATTGATGCTCTGGGAACTGGACGTGGGATTTTGATAGTAATATTATATTAAATTGGAAAATCCAAAGGTGTGGCAAAAGGGCAGAAAACAACCGAGGATTGTCACGCTTCTATCGAATGTACCAAGATATAATCTCTTAAGCCAAAATTAAATCTGCCTCTAGCATTGATCGGCGTGCTAGGTCAAATGATCAGACGTATTTAATTGGTTAATTTTAAGAACTAAACAAATTGCCTTGTAAAATTAGATACCATAATTTTTTTCTGAAATTATATAAGTAGTTACAGGCCTACAGTTCTACCGGTGAAAGTTTCTCACTAATTCTCTCGTAATAGAAGCCAGTAGCTTAACTGATAGTATTTAGAGAATACTTCATTAATCACCATACTTTATATATTCTGTATAAATAAAGTACTTATGGTGATTTATAATGATCGTTAAAGTCGGGTGGAAGATTCTAACGAAATTCGATATCCTTAGGGCACAGTGCCGTAAGGAACTTTACTTGATATTAATTTAGCGCAACAATTAGAGATACCTATCGTAGACGTATGGAATATGTTTAGACATTAATTAGTTGTGAATACCTTTTAAAGTGCTTCGTCCACGATAGAGATTATTCTTCTGGACCTTATCTTTGGTCTAATCCACAGCTTAGCACATAACTAGTAGTAACGTTTTAGTAAGTATTTGAAGAATAATAAAATTGAAATTTGAGTGTCTTCATAGGAAACCAACTGCGTTTAAAAATCTGGTAGTTTATTATGAGAACTTGAGATTAAATTTTCATCCGAAGAAAACGAGTCTATTAAAATAACAATTATTGAACAAGGGCAGAACTGTACAGCTTGTAATTTAGATAAATACATACTTGTACATATAGCCTGTTCTGTGATGCTTTATCTTGGACGAGGCCTTTTGTAGCGGCGATGATTAAAGCAACTCTCAAGCTTAATAGAATGTGGACTGTGAATAACGTTTTTACTGACGCATTGTGGTGGAAGTGTAACCAGACAATTATGTGTTGCGGAACTACACAATAACTTATACTGTGACGTACAAGTAGCACCACAACACACGGTATTATTGTTTTATGGTCGCATAAGACATTATTTATCGTTCTGGGCATTGAATTTTTCCGAGAAGATTGTAAAGTGTTATTCTAATCAGTTTAGATTAATACGGTGATTTGTGTTCATTAGACAAATAAGCGATTGTTTTACTACCTACCTAAGTTATTAATAAGTGTATCACACAGGGTGTACAGAAAAAACTCATGTGAGTTTATGCGACACCTTTTATGTTTAAATTTACCTGTATAACTATTTTAAGTTATAATAAATAAAATAAATAAATAAAGTTATTGTTTTTGAGAGAATGAACCCTATGCTAATGCATTAGTTAGGTCAATGATGCTTATAAGGTATATACATATGTAGAACCCGTTAGCAAGAGTATGAGTAGGAAATGCTTTTTCGTAATGTATGTAAGATTACATTAAACATTATACATAATATAAAATTAGCTTTGATATTTTTTGATATGTTTGTAAGTTGTAAATTTAAAAAATAAATTTTAGTCCAAAGTGATTAACCATAAATTGAAATCTACTCGTTTGTAATATGGTTCATTTATAAGTTGGCGCAGTCTGTCTCAATTATTGAGGATCGTCATAAGCACAATTCAAATAAATGAATTGTGCTCGATAAAGAACGTAGTTCAGTACGTCAACGGCGCCGTTCAATGAAGAGTAATAGGAATAACGTTTTATTACCAAAACAAACACCATTTCTTCCTTCCCAAGTTTTGTGTGAAGCCATGCCATGACCATTTTTCTCGTAATGCAATGCCACATAGAACATCGATTAGTTAATAATTATTAAAGATTTATATGAGTTATTTAAGTGATAATTTAATTTTCAGTGAAGTGAAGTGGGTTAATATAAAGGGGTAGCAAATAACCACTTCCTACCTAAACTCCAGCCAAATACAAGGCTTGAAGTTATCTAATGTTTTGATTAGGTTTAACCCCTCGGCTCTCTTGCGAATTCTTAATGACTTTAAGAACAAAAAACTGCAAAATGACTTATTCAGATAGAAATTACGTTAATTATGGTAATCTCAAACCAAAATACACCTTTGTATTACCTACAGAAAGATGCACATTTTTTCTAAACAGGGTCATATTACTGTTCTCTTGGAGGTAACAAATCAAAAAGTGCCAATTTAATTCCTTATTACCTTAATTGCCAGTAGAGGGGAAGTTCGTTAGAAATCCGTTTGGTTCACATAAACGGTCCTCGCCTGGCTAGTTACCCCACCCAACGTACTCTCAAGGGGCGGGAGAAAGGTCAACGTATTCAACTATCTGCTCACTGTTAGTAAGCTCAAGTGGCTATCTATTGCTTGCTTGGAACGGTCACAACGGAAGTCAAGCCACAAGGAAATTATGTACTATTTATTGACCTTCAATAACACCCTAATATGTTATCGAAAACGTTAAACAGTAAACTGCAGACAGGTACAGTTGCAAATCGTCACCTTCGACCATATTCTTTTATATTAAGTTTTACAAAAGTCGTTTGTGATCTTTGTTTTTTTTTTTTCAGTACCTAATACTTATGTACAAAAAATTTGCCTATAATTATGTAAAATCTAACCTCGTTCACGTGATTCCTTAGCACTTTTATCAGTTACGAAACTTCTACAGAAGTACCTCAGTTCTAAGTTTCTTTAGAATTTAAAAGTATTCTGTAGATTTTACATAATATGTATTTACGTTGAATAATATTTAAAAAAATATTAATATCATCCATTAGTGTAATAAATGTCTATTATGACTAAATTGCCTTTTATTCTCACTGCATTTTACTGTCACTATACAATAATGTGTTTACACATTCTGCCTGGCCATCCCTAAAATGTGAAATGAACGTTGTTTCGAAAGTAATTTTCTGAATACTGGGTGCACTATTAAAGAAAAAGCAGGCAATTATAATTAGCACCAGAAAAACATCTAACGCATGATACTCGTAGTAGCTACGGATGAAAGCCGGTTTGCAAATATCAACCGGTGTATTCTCAGCCTATCTGATAAATAATAAAGTTAATCTGGTTATTTTTTGTTTAGAAAACCTTGATCTTTCACACCTTTCCTCACCGTCCATGCACCCCTCGATGTTTAAGTGGTTTATTCTAATGGCTAATGTCCATTGTTCTTCTTTGTATCCCTTAGCACCTTGTCTGACATTTATCGTACGAAAATTATTTTCAGGGGTAAATAATGAAAACTATTTTTATACTTTTAACTTACTAGTCTTCTTAGATTACTAACACATGAACACAGTATTATCTCTCAATATTACTCAATATACATATTATTCCCAGCGAGCAACAATGGAACATTTATTCCACAGGATCATTGGTGATCTTAACGAGTGTGACAATATGACGAGTGCTTTAAACGTGTTTAACTGTTTGAAGTGACGAGTTTGGTTTTTATTGTTCAAATTTGCGTATGATGGGGGACACGCGTACTGCACGCGACCCGCATGTGCTCCTAGAGGTGGGGTGATTTTTTACATTAATAGTTTGCGAACGACTGTCGTTATTGAGAGCCAAATGAAGGATCTGTGGTTACGGATATTTAGTTATTGCAATCTGTTGATGTCTGTTTAGCGTGTGAACACGCAATTAGTAAAGCTTGCGCTTCACACGGGTATTCGCTCTATTTCGCTGCGACCCATAGACGTCCCACTGCTGGGCACGGGTCTCCCCCACAGACGCAGCTGCAGGAGGTCTAGAGCATACTCCACCACGCTGCTCCAATGCGGATTGGTGGAGGGGTTAGTGGCCAACCCAGTGTCAAATGTTCTCAAGCCACCCGAAAGTCTTGGACAAGGCTTAACGACTGTTTCCAACATTGAAAACAACCGGGACCTACGGCTTTACGTGCCCTCCGAAGCACGGTAGCGCCCATGAAATTTTGCCACTAGCGGTCACCCATCCACAAACCGACCGCGCCCGTCGTTGCTTAACTCTTTCGATCAAATTGAATCGACCTGAGCCATTGGGCTATGGATGTACACCTTCGCTCTATTTAGCTTGGTATATTTCCATAGCTTCACATAGCTACCATTTGGCTTAACATATCTTATCCTTTAGTTATGTAATGAAGATCGTTTAAACTAGACCTGATGCTTTAGGTAAGTATATCTGAGTACATCCCAATATGAAAAATTGCAATGGTGATAAGATATTTATTTATTTACATTATTGTTATTATTGTAATATTTACAAACGGTGGACAAAATTCCTAGTCGCATTTTATGTGTCACCTATAAATCTACAGTCTTGCAATACTTGCAATGCTGATCAATGCTCTAACATTCTAATAGGGATAAATAATATCCGTAATAATACGTTATATTCAATTCAATACAATATGAATTTAAGAGTATGAAGAAGAACTATACTTGATCGACATCAGAACTTAATTTCTCTAGCAATAAGTACCAAACGCAATTAAAATTTTTAACTTTCCCGATAAAAATGTATGACATGTGATAGATAAGGGTTTAGCTTTTATCGTGCAATGCCCTCACGTCCGCCGATACGCACGATCGATTTTCAAAACACGTAGAAATATTTGACGTTCGTATATATCCATGTATGTATGCATGAGCACAAGTAGCTATGTAAATTCTGTTTTATATTCATAAGATCTTTTACACATCGGTACCTTGATTCGCTGTTATTGTTGTAACCGAGAACTGATAAATATTAATTCGCCCTGAACGCCTATCCTTCAGTTGTTACAACGGGAATATTTTTTATGTAAGTAAGTGGAAATATTTCACGTTTCAATATCAAATCAGATAAAACTTATTTCAAAGTCACCACATCAGTGTCCCGTCTGTTTTTATATTCGCATAACTGTACGCGAGTGAAATCGCATCCAGAATTCAAATTTCACAATTTTCAATTCAAAATGAGTACGTGCTAAATAAATTAGTTTACTTTCTCTCACCTACCAATTTGCAAAGTTTACATTCGCTGCCAATTATTTCCTTAGCCGTGGGTGTGAGGTGCAGTGATGCACGTAACAAATTTAACATTATGGAATCTTCAAAACTTGCCTAAAAATATAACAAAAAATTAAAGCCGTAAAATTTTTTATTTCAAGTTTGTATAATTCCTTAATTATATTTTGTGTGCGTAAAGCATTACATATTCAACTTAAAAATATATGCGGTACGATTACGACGTACTATTTTTCTCAACCTCGTAAATAACTTAGCTAAATAAGTTTGAACTATTCTCGCGTGATTTATATGTAAATATAAATGGCCTCTAATTATAGTATTTGCTCGTAAGACTTAAAAGTACCCCACAGTTTACGTGTACGACATCCAATTAATAACTTAATAACCGGCACTTGTCTAAAGTCCATACGGCATTAATCCTACAGTATCCTACCTACACAGTGCACTTATTCTGACGTGCACTGTATGATGTGTAGTCATGCATGTTGATGAATGAAATATGTAATACCAAATTTTGCTCCGCAACAAAGCCCATAAAAATTAATAAGTTTCTTTTATAAGATAAACAAATGAAATTCTAATTTTGAATTTAGAATTTTCGCTAATCACTGTAATGGCCAAACTGCCAGCTATACAATCATGTGATTTTTTTCATGGAATGAAAACTCTTTTGTGTTAAATTAGGACAGAAACCATGAAAAGAGAATCGTTTCGATTTTTCTGTAATTCGAACAAAGAAGTAGTATTGATTGGATGTTTATAAAGAAATGTGTCGGAGCTTGCAGTGAATGCAGTGAAAGTAATATTAGGTACGAGTAGGTACAGATCTTTACATCTTGAATTTGTTACCATAAACTTCTGATAATTTTAAATTATGAGTTATAATCACATAAATAACAATGTGGACGAGTTCTAATCTTAACCTAATTTTTAATGAAAAAACATATTTCGTAAGGACTTCCTGCTCATTTGCAAATCATCAATCAAGTAGGTATGAAGACGGGCAAGATTATAATACGTGTCAAAATAAATGCGTCCAAAGCTAATTCTTAAATTGCACAATACAATTATTTTTCCATAGACATTAATATGAATTGTTCGCAATGTCGGCGTAATTATTTCGCTAGCAAAGATCAAGGTTGCTGGTCGAAGATAACACTTTTTGCTGCCGTTCGTGACCAGTCTTGAACGTTAACAAAAAAAATGCGTGTAAATTTTTAAATGAATCCTAAAAAATCGAAACGTAGACAATAATGGTGATAGACAGCGTTGGGTGTTATAAAGTAAAATGGCTGTAATTTTATAACCAAACGATACGAGCTCAAATATTTTCATGCTAAACATTATGCAGTAACAATTTTATACACCCCTATAAAATCCATTTACATATAATAGATGTACCTACAAAGAATACGTGTGTTTAAATTTAAATTTGGCTTAACATGTCCTATTTCCATCAACATGATACGGAAAGACTGAAGTCAGTGAACAAGCACCGAGCCAAGGTCACACATGCGGATATACCAAACTTAATATTCATTCGCTGTTACCATCCCACGATTAAACCGTCAAACATCGTATTCAACGTCTAACGCAATGTAAGTGCGCCTTATTGCTCATCGGACAAAAACCCAACGATACCACTTCACAATGGTTCGGGCTTGCCTCTTTTTAACACTAACACAGAAAAACAAACACCTAAAGAATTACAAAGTGAATTGCAATGCAATACACTTCGACTCTGGTAAAAACTTGTAAAAAGCACCAAAAAACAGTGACGGTAGTTTAAAGGCCTAACCTGGCATAGTCATAGCGACAATTTTGTACAAATACATAATTTACAATTTACATTCAAATAAAAAAAAAACATGGTTTTAAATTTAATCGTAACTTTAACTTTATAACGCTTTTTGTTAAGTTTAGTCCGAGGTTAAATATGAGCTAAAAATGTAATTTTAAACTGACACCAAATCTAAATTTTTATTCAGTCTCTGCTACCTCACTGTTATCACTTATTTATACACGCTGTGTAATATATACACAGCGTGTATAATATAATATATAATGTATATAATAATATAATACACACTCTATATACTCAATTAAAAATTCAACTCCTAATTTGCATTTTTCATATCTAAGTATATCGGTCAAAATACGTAAAAACTTAAAGTAGAGCTCTGTTCTCTGAGATAGATCGTTGAACGATTTCCTATTGTGTGTGTAAGTAAGGCAGTGGCGTGGTACGGGTGCTATTATCTAACAGTGAAAGTGTGAGTGTGTGTGTGTGAGTCGATGGCGTAAGAGCGTCGACTGAGCGCGCGCCGCTTAGTGCCCCACTCTCACTGCCAATTGATGCTGATTTTGAAGCCAACTAGGAAGTTTCAGGTGCACTAGATATTACTTATCCTATCAATATGATTTTCTCCTACTTAGGACATAATTCAAAAGTGTACCGGTGTGACATTCGGTTACGATTTATGTAGGTACACGGATTGACCAAACGCGTTGATGTCTTATGATCGACATCACATAATTATTTTTCCAGTTACAAGTTACAAGTTCATCGCTTGGATTATGTTATCAAAAAACGATTTTAGCTTAGAAGATATCAACTACATATAAAGGTACTTATGCAAAATGGAATATTAAGTACGTGTCTCTAATATTTGTTTTAGGATTTATTTATAGTTGAAGTTACCGGCTTACTCACGTGTGATTTAAGTCGGAAATAGGCCGACTAGTTTCGATCTATTACGATGATCATCTTCAGGAGTGAACGCGCGAAGGAGGATTTATATAACAAGATATCTTTTATTGTGGTTTTATAATTTTGATGCGGTGGTTCTTCTTCGAAATATACGATGTGCTTTTGCGTATTTGTATCGATCTATTCTCCACGCACTCTCTCATTTGAAATATTAGATGACGATAATCTATATTATAAAAATGAATCGCAAAATGTGTTGGTAAGCGCATAATTCAACAACGCCTGGACCAATTTGGCCAATTCTTTTTTTTAAATGTTCGTTGAAGTTCAAGGATGGTTTTTACGGCGAGAAAAATTTGAAAATTCATCCCCTAAGGGGGTAAAACGGGAGTGCAAAGTTAGTATGAAGCTTTGCCGTTTTTGAAGTTAGTGAATGTGTAACGCGCGCGAAGCTGCGGGCGTCCACTAGTTTATAATAACATTAGAGCTCGTTGACTGCCCTCGTCTGGGTAAACTTATTTCATAAAATTAAGATTCAATATACTACTACTTTTTTACAGTTTATAAATTGTTATTGTCCGCCGTCTATCCGGTCCATATTTATTTCCAATTATAAAAACTTAAATTAATTAATAAAAAAACAATATTCCCATTGACTACTTAATTTGAAAAACGATAGAGAAATAGATCTTTTCTAAGGGAGTGGTTGCACGTACCATGCAGGAGGTGATTACATTGAGTCGATTTTTTAATAAATAAATAATTGCGTGTTCAACTATAATGATGAAGTAAATTTTGAAGTTATCAACTCTTTTTCTTTTGCATACATTGTTTCTTATGGATAAGAGTAGGAGTACCTTTATTACAGACAGTCTAGTCAGCCAGTATTTGGGATAGGGTTCACATTCATACTAATGCTTTCAGCCGCACCTATAAGTTGTCTATGAAGACAATCCCTTTTTAAAGGGAGGCGGCCGATGACTCGCCGAAACAAATGGTATTTTAGTTGAGCCTTGAGCACGCTCTGTTCAATTCAAACCGCTACGCTTCACCGCCTAAAACTATTTTGAGAACTTTTTATTGAAAGTAATACTTCTTAATAATTGATCAAATAGCCGATAGACCACAATTTGAAGACTTCTGTTTCATTGTCACAAAGATCAAAAATTATAACTCTTGTTGCCATGGAAAGCCTTTAGTGAACGATTTTAGAGCTTGTCAAAGTTTTCAAAGTTTATAGAAACTGGAATATTTTGTGGACCTCAAGCATCAGGTGTAACTGGCTAAATCTTTTATTGGAATACTAGGTGAATCTTTTTCCTTGAACTGATGTTATTTCACACATAAGCATGGCCATGTGGTTGCGTCGCTGGTACATAATTAAATTTATGCTAGCAACCGGCAGCAGGTGCTTGATTTATATGCAAAATATATCAGGAGTGTTGTCTAAGTTAACCCGTAGCCTGGTCTTCTAGGAGGTTTGCATTTCGGTGTAAACTGAAGTGGTATCAATTTTGTGAACTAGGGAAGTGTAACTATTCAAAATTTAAGATTAATGAGCACTTAAATTTAATTAATTTTTTTTTTAATTCCAGACTGTGTCAGGTGTATCATACAATACTTAACATTTAGTTATTTATTATATTATAAGTGTATTTATTTATTGTTTATATATTAAGTTTAATTATAAGTTATTTTTAATCTAACTCTTCCACCAATCCGCATTGGAGCTGCTGCGTTGTGGAAGTATGCTCTTGACTTCCCTCAGATTTGTCTGTGTTGGAGACGTCTACGGCATCTATGTTGCAAATTAGCTTAATCAAACTAATTATTTTGCAGCTGCAAATATGCATATTCCAGTAAATTATTTACATGTAGATAGGTATAATAAATAAAAAATATCATGGACATTCTCACACACAGCCATTTAACCCCAAATTAGGCGCGAGCCTATATTATGGGTGTCAGAGACTGATATACATACATGTACATATTTTTAAATACATACTTATCAATAATTAATCTTATTTGATTAATAAATAAATAAATAAATAATACTAACAGAACAAACACAAGTGTTCGTCACACGAATGTTTGTCCTGAGTGGGATTCAAACCCACGACCCCTGGCGTAAAGGTTTTTTTTTTAATGAGCACATAGATAATCCACAGGCAATCAAGACCGCATCAGTGTCATGAGTGTCATCTTACATCACAGCACCTTGGCGAACTTCTATTATATTTAACACATATTCATCTCGACCTTTGAATGCAATGCTTGTTCGATTTCAAACAGCTTTCGTAACAAATGCTGACCTGAAAGTATACTTAGACGTGTTTTATAATGTGAGTAGACATGTAAGTTAGTAATGAGTGGGGAGGGATAGCGTTCTCCAAATCCACGGAATATATGGAATAAATGGAATAAGTATCAAGAAGGCACTACCTATAGTTCCTACTAGCAAATACTAGGTAGGTCCTACTTGAGGCGTATTTAATCTGGTTCATACATTCCAAACTTAAAAATTATAGATTTAGAATGAATGGTTAATTACATAATATCGCGCCTGTATTTCCCCGAAGACAGGACAGAACCGGGGGTCGAACCCAGGATAGCTAGGACCGCTATAGGCTAGGATCTAGCTTAGCAATCGCGCTTGAGTCCAATAGACCAATAGACCAACGAGGCAGTTCGATATAAGAAAAATATAAAGAATTAATACCTAAATAGGTAATAGTATAAATACCAAAATACCTAAACGGGTACCTACTCGTACTACTATTGAAATTAAACCTTTAGAAGTCCACTGCTGGACACAGGCCTCCCCGGTGCCACTCCTCCCAGCCCGGTGCCCTTTGAATCCACCTTTTATCCGTTGCCTTCTTCAGATCCTCAGTCGGCCTAATCTATGACGCTATTGACGTCCTCAACATCTTCATCAGACTGTGTGGCGCGTAAACGACGTATAGCGAATATAATTTAAACATTATGTGTGTAAGGAACGCTACCCTTACACACACTGCTGTGTCCACTACGTTGCTGACGAGTGACTTGTGGTACGAGAAACCCCACACCACCTTGGGACTGATGCTCGCCCTCCCGGTGGAAGAACAAGTTACCGATCTTGAGATTTACCGTTTCCTCCACCTGACTTCGGACTTCGGATAACCCCTGTATACTTCAGTGTAACTTGGTCAATCAAACCAACTTGTACATCTTTTCATTGGCCCTCAGTATCCTGACGTTAGACGCCAGGGCCACATTTTATATTTAAACGGGTGGGCGGGCGTCTGCTGGGGTATTACGAAACCCTTGCCCCGTCGTTACCAAGGTCACCACCGAAGACAAGGATAGCGGAGCCTATCATGGTTAAGGGGGACAGCCATAGTCACTGCTATTGGCTAGTGTGAGTTGATGACCGCAGTAGGTTTTAGTACCATAATATGGATTTGCTACCACATAGACGCTGCTGCCTACTGTGTTGTCACACTTAGCACCATCCGAATTAAGCGTCGCTATAAATTAAAGTATCATTAGTGTCATAGACGTCCCACTGCTGGGCACGGGTCTCCCCCACAGACACTGCTGCGGGAGGTCTAGAGCATACTGCACCACGCTGCTTCAATGCGAATTGGTGGAGGTATTAGTGGCCAACCCAGTGTCGAATGTTCTCAAGCCACCCGAAGGTCTTCGACAAGGCTTAAGGCCTCGACTGTTTCCAGCATTGAAAACAACTGGGACCGACGGCTTTACGTGCCCTCCGAAGCACGGTAGCGTCCATGAAATTTTGCCACTAGCGGTCACCCATCAACTAACCGACCGCGCCCGCCGTTACTTAACTCTTTCGATCACATTGAATCGACGCGAGCCATTGGGCTGTGGACGCTACAATTATTTAAATTAAATTAATTAAATTAAAGTATACCATGTGCAAAAGAATTTAGGTCCAAATTAAATTGTATTCAATCAAATTGGATTGGATGAATAATCCTGAAGGTTTAAACTGTAAATCTATGATAATAAGGATAATAATATGCGTATTTAGTAATAATTAACGAAGTCGTGAATCAAATTGTGTAACAATCATGCTTCGTGCGCCACATGTTTTGCAAGGTGCGTGCATAAGCGCCCTTGTTAGGGCAATCGAAACCGAATCGTAAATAATAACGTCACAGAAAAGTCCAAAATAAGGTTATGCAATATGTTGTCATATTGTCGTTGACGCAACCGTTGTTTTGGTGGGTCGTGGTAAGTGTGCCGACCATTACGGTCAGTCGATGGCCCACTGAGCGGTGACATAACCGAGCTTCCGCCGTTCGCTCAGTGAAAGGCACCAGCGCTGCAGCGCCAGCGCAGTGTTCACGAGATTCTTCGTTATTTTTCTATTTTCGGTGACTTGCATACTCATTTAACTCCTTGATGTGCGAGCATGCACCGCTAGAGATGTCATTATCAATGTCAAAATCTGATAAATCTGACAAAATTATGTTAATTATTGTTAACTTTTTCGCGCATTGTAAACTCAGTAAGACGTTAAAACAGTTCTCAATTTGAGGTAGATTTCAGCCCGCTTGTAGTGTACGTATAATTTGGTATTGTAGGTAAGTATTTCGACAAAAACAGTCGGTTAGTTGTAAACGTGGCAAATTCTATGTTCATTACGAAATAGAAAATTGTAATAAGGCAACAGCTACAAGCTGGTAGGTAGTTGTGAATTTGGTAGCAACATGAAATTAACGTAACAAATCAAGGGAACCGGCCTCCGACTCGAACAGCTGTTGGACTGGAATAGCGAATAATGAATGTCACTTAGCGCATTGTGCTTAGTGATTGTGTCGCAACTAAATAACTAGATTACCAAGCACTTTTACTCGCAAAACCAGACAGGCTTCTATCTAACTAAACTATGGCTGCACACTGCAGGAAGTGCTGCTGGCGGTTTTACTCGAGTTGGTATTTGTAGTTTACTTGTATAGTGACTTGTTCACTAAGGTTTAAATGAAAGTGAAATTACAAGAACAAGTGGGATGTAAGCATTGTTGCTATCTCTGCCATTGTATGATCGTATGCCTTTTTTTTGGTGTACAGTATCTTGGTAATGGAACAAATAAATAAAATAAATCTGCTTGAAGTATTGTTTTATATGAGTACGATAAGAAATACATATATAAACAAACTTTTTGGTCGTAAGAATTTCTTAAAACTACTCATATATCCAGATAGAGATTTTCTGCTGCTTATACTAATCTTTAATTTACTGCGTCCTTATGTAATACTAGTGGACGCCCGCAGCTTCGCTCGCGTAGAATTAGACCCATTAACGACGTCTACCCGCCTAACGACTTCAAAAACGGCAAATTTTCATACTAACTTTGCACCCCCGTTTTACCCCCTTAGGGGGTGAATTTTCAAAAATCCTTTCTTAGTGCTCCCCTACGTTATAAAAGGAACCCCTGTGCAAAATTTCAAGTTTCTAGCCCTTATGGTTTAGGCCCTGCGTTGATATGTCAGTCAGTCAGTCAGTCAGTCAGTCAGTCAGTCAGTCAGTCAGTCAGTCACCTTCTCCTTTTATATATATAGATTCCATCTAAAAATGGACTAATTTATATTTAATCTTATGATGGAATCCAGATCTTCGCTGGATGTCTTTTATTTCAAATCGTGTTATTGGTGGTTGTTAAGTTATTATATAGGTACTAACGTGATTGTTCGCATAAAAAACTATATAGAAATTGTTTATAAAATACGTATTTAATCTATGTATTTTACTGTAATAAAGCCATATATGGATGACGTAGGAGATATTATTCTCTTTAATGCCTAGTCGAATTATATATAGGATTTGTAAGCCGCAAGTCAGTACATTTCACACTTCCGCACTCGTAACAAAAAGTCGCGTTCACGAGTTTCGTCACAAGCCAGCTTGATATACTTTTTTGATAGTGAACTAAATAGCGACCACGTAACGTTGAGCTTGAGCCGCACTGCGAGGCAGTAACGTTTTTGTCAGAACTTTAAAGAGACCAGGAAGTAGAGTTTTTCGTGTTTCTAATTAGTTTGTTTAAAAGATATGTCCCGTTTTAAATGCGGTCATTTGGTTTACAATACAAAGTAAATGAAATGAAGGTCCAATGGGAGAATGTCTAGTCTAAAGTGAGTTTATGTAAAGCGAAGGCTTAAATATGTTAAAAAGTGTAGTGTATCGAATCGAATATTAAGTTTTTAATGTTTTGCTTAGTTGATTGAGACTATATTGGGTTTTAATAAAAATAAAATGTACATTCCTACGCAATATTATTGAACATTCGAAATACATCTCGATCTGCTTTAGTTGGAAAATGGAAAAGTTGTAAGTATTCTTACAAACATTTATGGATGTAAATTACTTTAAACTGTCAAACAGAATTGAAGAACAAACAAAACAAGATCTAAACGAACAAGATGACAAACGGCAAGTGGCGAATTTGAATCTTAAAGTAGAATCACGCAGCAGCTCCGAGTTAATAGAGGAAGGAATGAAGGCCACAATCTATGGCAACTCCAACACGTGATGAAATTGAATGCGAATAGTATTGCCAGATCCAATGTCCTGTTTTGGTCAATAATAACAAAAACTTGTAAGTGGCAAGTATGGTCTATATACTGCTACTATGCTATGCTACAAATAAATAAGCGTGCGTGACACGATTAATGACATTTGTAAAAGCGAAAGAAATAGAAATGGGAAAAAGGCGTGAGTTTATGTATCTATGTAATAATATTGCATATTCTTCTGGCTTCAGTTTAAATTGAATATTAAATTCCGTTACTGGTCTTAAACTAGACTACCCGAATAATTATCGAAAGAACTGTTGTTTATGGAAGTTTCGCACTAATGGGAACACACATCAGTTCAGGCGCCTCCACCGGGGCGGCTGAGGTCAACTGACGGCTAATTGTGGACCGAGTGGACGCGACCGAAGTCGTTGGCCTACAATTATATTTTTAGTAGCCCTACTATAAATAAACTCAATAGTACTACGATTAATACTTTCATACTACACTAGAGTGGAACGCGGTGAAATAAACGAGATAAACATTGTAATCCTTTGATCATGCCTACGATTATTTTTTTGCCTACATTCAAGCAATATTATATACTTTGGTTGAGTAATCAGACATGCGGTGCTTGAATACATTTGGTTTCCCAAGGAATGGACAGGCACGACATAAAAATTTTGCTGACACTTTTCTCACAGCCGTGTTTCCAATGCTTATGAGAATGGCGACAAAGAACATTCGTAAATATAGACATGTTACGAACAATGTATGCAAATATCAGACGAAGCACGCTAGCCGTTATTGAACGATTTTATTGTTATCGAGCATAAAATGTGGGTTCGAGCGATAAGGGGCTATCTGCCGGGGACCTCGACGCATTCGTTTCAATTCGCAACGAACACGATAAGAGTGTTTGCCCACTGGCACGTCCGGACCCCCATGACAGACCACTGAAGGACATTCTAATATTTTTTTATTAACTGGAAGGACTAACGAACGAGAGTCTTGGTTACCAACGAAGGTCAACATAATGTGCTATTCGCGAACGCTATATTGTGAGATAACGAACAACCCCTTTATAATGGAAACCTAAATGTTCTCCATAATGTTCTCGAAAGCATGTGTAGTCTGCGAACTATGGCCTCACTGCTCTCATTCCGAGAGGAGACCCGAGCCCAACAGTGGGATAAAAGAAAGGGCGTGCTGGTGGATAGCTCATAGTCACAATACATAGAGTCAAGCACTTACGGCGCATAGAGGGAGGTCGTATCTATAGAGAGTACCTACATTATTTTTACTAGCGGATTAAAAAAAATTACGAGCATAAAACATGAATTAAATATATTTTTTATCGCAGACCGCAACCCAGTTTTGGACGATAAGCGTAATTAATTAATGGTGTCGACGATAAGCTCTAGTATATATAAGTAT
Organism: Carterocephalus palaemon; assembly: GCA_944567765.1. Taxonomy (NCBI): domain Eukaryota; kingdom Metazoa; phylum Arthropoda; class Insecta; order Lepidoptera; family Hesperiidae; genus Carterocephalus; species Carterocephalus palaemon. The sequence goes on along the minus strand of OX155651.1, from coordinate 6,716,927 downwards.
GCCTCACATAATTATCTGTACGAAAGCGAAAACAATCCGCAGATAAACTTGTTTATAAAACATCTAGCTCGTTTCCTGGAAACTTGGATGGATACTTAAAGGTCTTTATTATCTCAACTTTTTACTTTACAGTAGGTAGGTAGGTATTCCATGCACGCTACGTAAGAGCAAACTCGTTTTAAATCGTTGGAAATCTTCTGGTGTCATACATAAATAGAACTTTTAATACTTTCAACATATGTTGTTATAGTCGGGTGGTCAAGTGTCAATTTTTGTATCAATTTATAAATTATAACGTGATGAACGTCATAGGAAATAAGAATAAGAACAATAATTTTAGAATTCAAAGAATTATCAACGCTCGCGACTTACAGACTTCCACGAAAACTTGGTTCAGATCTATTTTCGAATGCATTTAAAAGTAACCTAAATGTGGTTCATGTTTTTTAATGTATAGGTATCCTCCTACTTAAAGATGCGAAGAAAAGTTACTAAGATAAACTTAGTGCTATTAGGTAGTACTAAAAGTAAATAATAAAATTTTACAATGTCCTGTACAATATAAACATGCGAAATTACAATGGACCCAACAAACTTGGCCCCCAGCAAGTAGATGAAGGGCTAAATAACATAGAGTAAAACTCTATGTACTAAATTATTTAGAAATGTAATCAAAGCATGGAAACTTTTAAATATTAAGTTTTTACTAAAATAGACCAGTGACCAGTCATCCACCTCTCTCTCTATCTCTTAAAACTCATTGGTCATGACCAGTGACCAATCTGTGCTTATTATATTAGGTACTCTTATTGTATCAATAATTGAGTAATTATTTATTTATCATAGATCCACAATCACTTCATACAAAAATTATCAAAATCATCGATATGGCGTCCAGTAAGTTTAAAGTGTGTGATGAAAATCCATGTCGAATGAAGTTATCATTTTAGGTCATGTCACCATGTCACCATGTCCTAGAAATCCAATTATGAAGTGTCGCGAGAAGAGCTAATGGTCCGTTGTGAAGCAAGAATTTAGTTGAATTAAATGAAATCGCGAAGAAATTTATCATGATCAAAAAAATGGGCACTTATTGGTAATTCTGTGGTAATACAGAAACTACAAATAGACCATTTGAAATTGAGTTGAGTTGAGGAGATTGTCTGCTTATTAGCTATAAATCTTATAAAACGAATCGCAGAGAAGACATTTTGCATCACAAAAATCTGTGGGCGTACCTTTTTTTACAGGTCCTTTGTTTTTGAATTATGTAACTTCGCAATTGGGACAACAATAAAATGCTAGTCGGGTGATGATTAATTGTTGGTTTTGAACACGAGACGAATGCCCAATTCGATTTTCTTTGTTATTTTTTGGAAGGGATTGTATAAAGTCATCTATTTTTACCGTTACTAAAAAATAAGAAGAAGAACCATTTCTCGCCTTGTTTTAACTTTTTTATGCGAGGAGGCTGTGGTTTCTTTGTGTGCGCCCAGTGCGCAGGTACGAAAGGTTTTACGGCTCTGTTTAATAGGCCAGGCCAGCATCCCTGCCGCAAAGTGTTCGCTCGATTTGCGGTCGCGTGTTGGAACCGGTTGTAGGGTAACATTGTTCATTATTCAAATTAGTGCGTGCTGTTATAATTCGACGCTAGCCTTTCCAACTCCCATTAAGCCCTTCGCAGACTGACTTGTGCGCCTTGAACACAGTGTTTGGCCCTATGGTTGGATTAGCCGCGTCGTGTTTTCAATCTTTCAACTTAAGTATTTAACGTGGTATTTATTAGACAAAGGTTCAATGTTATACTGCCGTATTGCTATGGTGCCTATACTAGATATAACCTACAGACATTTTTTATTTGAAAGATCTAGTTACATCAAAATACTGATTGCAATTTAATATACTTACTTTGTAATACAAGTACTCGTAAGTAAAGAGAGCACTAAGGAACGTTAAATTTCAATACGTTCATGGAGAATTTTGTTCTTACGCTATCGAGTACCTGAAAATCATTATATTAAATTTATTACTTGCAGTGCTAAATGCAATTAAATTCAATCTAGGCATACCTACCTATTGTAAGTAAACATATTTCAGTCCAGTCGATACGTCACTGTTGTCACTAATTTTCGCTTGCTGCAATCGAGAGGTCATACGGTCAAGCAGGTCTACGGGTTACGAACAGCATTACACGCAAAATCTCTCCCAACTTCCTGGTATCGATGTTGCAGTTAATAACTGTAGCTATATATTTACATCTATTCAATATTTACGTCACACAAAACGTAGGTGTAGGTAGAGTCGCTAGTTGTAATGTGTCAGTCGAAGTGGGGATTAAATATTATAATAAATGGCATGTACGTATGTATGTACATTGGCGACATGGCGTCGGTCGTGAGGTGGAACCGGTCCTTACTTCCTCGTGTCGTGAGCGATCAGCGCAATTCCAACTATTAGCGAGACGACCCGGCTCCGCCTAACACTCTCCGACGTTTATGAAACCCGCTGTTATTTTTTTGTTGCGTAGGGACTTTTAATTTAACGCAAAACAACAGCACTCACGTATTAAACGCTAAAAAAACATTTAAACATATGTTTATGCTGTTTTAAGACATTGAAATTAACCCAAACTTACAAGACTCTCATGCGTGGTTCTTTATCATTCCTTTGATTTTTTCGAAACCCACAAATTGGGCTACAAATCTTAATATTGAACAAAATACCTGCAAAGCACTAATTCCCACAAACAGTTTCATGTGAGAAGTTTTGTTTTATGCATAAAATTTACATTGCTCAACTTATACTAATAATAATAAATTACATCATGTAAGTAAAGTATAAGCATTTACTACATAATTTCTTTCAAATTCCAAAAAGAGCTCGTCTCGAAGAATCTATGTTACTTAAACAAGAACTTTTAATATCTACAATTTCGCTGCGACCTATAGACGTCCCACTGCTGGGCATGTGTCTCCCCAACAGACGCAGCTGCGGGAGGTCTAGAGCATATTCCACTACGCTGCTCCAAAGCGGATTGGTAGAGGGGTTAGTGGCCAACCCAGTGTCGAATGTGTGGCTTGAGAACATGGCCGTGGTCTTCGACAAGGCTTAACGATTATTTCCACCATAGAAAACAACCGGGACCGACGGCTTTACGTGCCCTCCGAAGCACGGTAGCATCCATGAAATTTTGCCACTAGCGGTCACCCATCCACAAACCAACCGCGCCCGTCGTTGCTTAACTCTTTCGATCACATTGAATCGACGCGAGCCATTGGGCTATGGACGCTACATCTGCAATTTGCCTATACTTATATAGCGCCAATTTTAGTGATTAATTATCCAGAATTCCGGGTAGAACCTCATCAATAAAAATATACCAGCGTTAAAAGGTCATAAAGCTATGCAAAACATATCGCGAATAGTTGAGTTCGCTAACTCTCAGGTTTCAAAGAATCGGAAGAGTTCCGAACACAAAACTATAGCTACATAAAATAAAATAAAACATAGTTATTATGGTAGTTCTAAACATGTGAATAATGTGATTACAAAGTGTAGAAGTTTCCCTCCATATTTTTTTTCTTTTCTTAATAATTTAGAATGGTTGGCTCTGTGAGGAGTGCAGATCGATATTGCCGTTTAATATAGATCTGATAGTATGTAATAGTTTGTTTGTTTTTGTTTGTTTTTGTTCGCCCGCTAGACCTCGTTACTCTTAGAATTCTCCCTGTGGGACTATGCGAAAGGTAAAGCGTAAACTCTCTCTACTCAAGCTCCAATTTAAAGTAGGCTTGTATCAAATACTAACTCCAACTTACTGACAAAGCAACAACCCGTAGACGTCCCACTGTTGGGCATGGGTCCTCCCACTGTAGCCATAGCTGCGAGAGGTCTCGAACATACCCCAGACGCTGCTCCAATGCGTATTGGTGGACTTCTCAGAAACTTTAATTGGTTCATAATGTATATTATTATTATTTTCACATGATTATACCTAATTCTATCTATGCGTAAACAATAGTTTCGTTAAAATACTTATCAAAGAATAACCGTGCCGCAGTAGTTTTAATTACATCCTTTGTGACTATTAAAATAGGTTAATGAATAACATGTTTAATCAGTTGTTTACATTATACAGGAAAACCGCAATTATAAAGAATGAAAAATCTTGGTTGCACTATCCTCATTCGAAGGGAATAACATAGTAAGTTATTGGAGATTGCCTTCGTGTCATAGTTACTACTAACATCTAATATGATGTTAGTTCAACAGTGTGACAAGACAAGTAACGAGTAAAAGTATATTGTGAATATGTATATCGTGTAACGTGAAATTAGTCGATAAGTATTTAAAAATATATGTCCTTATTACAAACGTAATAAGGTACTGAGTAGATGCCATGTATCCAGGTAACCAACATTTAAATATGTTGTGTGTTAAACCAACACTACATATAGTGTGTTTAATATTTTCTTTTACAAATTTATTGTATTTCTGATGCATATCCGACAACGTGATTTTCGTAAAAAGGGGTGTAAAGTTTTGCTTCACATTATAATATGTATTATGATATTATGATGAAGTGCACCTGTGCACACTTAATTTTCCACACTCGCATTTATACGCCAGCTTTCGATATCGTTGGAAGAAGACGTAATCGTAAGAATATTGGTCTTGTAGATTATTGATATTATCACGTCAACCGAATTTCCTATTTTGTTAAATTGCAACTCTACAGTAGGCATCCCGCTATAAAAACATCCTACATCCTACCAAGTCGTTTTACACATTAACTACGAGAAGGAAGGAATATCGATTTCTGTGGAGATGAGAAACAAGGTAACCTGCCTTATCAGGAAACCATTAATGCAAGTATGTATTTAAAATCTTATTCGGTTTGATAATTTAATTACTGAATTGAATGCATTTATCAGTGTTTCTCCACAATTATTCTTAATATATCCACTATCAAAACTTCCTACTACTTCCATTCTCGGCACAGGTACTAGTACGTACGTACAAGTACAAGTAGCGACCGCGCCAGGTTAATGCACGTCAGGGGAACGTTGTTTCACCATTTAATACAGATCATGTCCTATCATGGTAACTGGTTTACTTCTTGTACCACTAGCTGCCATATACTGTCCGTCCTTCCAGTCTGCGCGCAACTGGTAATTGTTAACTGGTAATTATGACCAGTGTTGTTTTGTTTCAGCGTATACGAATATTGTTGTAATTTGCCAGGTGTGTCAGACTTGACTCGAGAGTACGAGTTGACTAACACTCGAGAGTAACCGGAGTAACAAATTTTTGTACTCTGATGCGTTTTCGAAGTTATTATTAACATTACAAATCTTACACTTAATCTAACATGTAGGTCACTTTTATTTGTTGACTGATATCGTCCTTGAACTCAAAGAGTGATGGACTACTAGTCTATAAATATGTACTTACTTAAAGTAGGTACTACTACGGACGGACTAAATTGAATAAAATTATGTAATTTTTTGGTTTGACTTTTTGAAATCTGAATGGAGCGTGGTATGAAATTTCGAAAAACTGATTTTTTTTCATATGAACCGATAGAAGCGCGAAAGAAATGATGCATTTATTTGTTATGAAATATGATTAAATAACAACGGATGTTTGTTACCTACTAAGATAGAACGAGGCACAGCCAGAAAGCGAAACTGATGGATGGAGCCGGTGGCGTGGAAGCTATTGAATATAATTTATGGACATTACGTTTTGCATGTAAGTTCATTGCGTAGTTAATTTCTTTATGTAAACCTAGGAATGTGCATGGACCTCAATACCAAAAATTATAAACGGAAATTCCTTTTTGACTGCCTTCAAAATAACCTCTTACTTTTGTCTCAAATTGACATGGTTTGGTCATTGGCATCAGTAGATTTAGGAATTGTCTCAATTATGTTATACTTTAACCCATCTTTAACCCAGTGTTATTTTGGGTGCGTGTCGGTGGTTCATAATAAAATGCGTCATTTAATTACTATCGCTTCGCTTATAATTACTAGTTGTATTCAAACCCCGCACGGAAGTCTTCTAGGCTATGAACTTTTATATGACACGAGACTTAAATGGGGTTTAATGACTGTTAAGTGCTAATAAATCACTTCCGTACAGAACTTGCTCTATTCAGACTGTTAGGTTGAATGGGCGCGCGCCGACTCTGTACTTGTGGTTGAAGGTAGAAGGAAAGGACAGTTGATACGATTGTGGTTTATTATTTATTCTGTATGCATACAGGTTCATGGTACGAATAACAATGAAACAAAATTCATAAGATTGTACTAATTTATATTTTATAAAAGTTGTGCCTCAGAGTTCTATATACATCTCTACTACATACTCTCTAACATGCTTATGTTCTCAAAACGTTTAATTTTTACCGTTCTTGACTTAGGTTGGCTTGTGCTCAGTAGTAAGCTGGTAGTGTAGACTCATTTTTAACTAAATAACTCTCAGATAAGAGACTCATTTTAACTATTTAACTTAACTATTGGTTGGTTTCAATCTTGGTTAACTACGGCTTGTGCATTCTTTGAAGAGCATTTCTGGTGATAACTATGATGGATGAGTTTAAATACATTTGAATGATTCACATCTAATACATTACGTACCAACTATTCATTGCGTGTGGCCCCCATGCATGAGTGTAAGTTAGTTACAGACAGATACGGTGGCGAAGCGAGCGTGCCATTTCGTAATAGATAGTGTAATTATTGCACAATCGCAGTAACGATGCGAAACGCGTTGCGGGTTAATTACGTAGCACCGATCGGAATAAGAATTAGTAATATTAAATTTTATTGGCATATGACCGTACCGTACGGTAACTACATATTATTTGCCATCGATTTGCTGTGTGCCGCTGAGTGATGGGTATTCTGATTGAATCCCACATACGTACAGAAGTACCTTTATCTACATACGTCTTAATGCCGATAGGTACAGTCATACCTATTAGGAAGGATTACAAGCATATCCAATTGTAAAATGGTTGCTTACTATGTTTGGAAAAACATATTGTACATAATTAAAAACGTCGTCGCGAAAAATAGATTTAACGACATTGAATAACACGTTCACGCGATACGGGGTTGAAATAGCCCCGAACAAGACATTCACGCACGCCAAAAATGCTGTTCTCTCATTTAGTGAAGGGGATAATAGCACAGTTATAAATCTTCAGGAATTAATCCGTAGTTAACTTCACTGTTTGCAACTGTGCTGTTTGCACTTAGTCCCCCACCAGTGTGAACCGTGAGGATTAAGATACACAACCACCGACACGTTCATCCATCAATGTCCATAGCTACTACCCTGGTTCTCTGTGAAAGAAACATCTCGAAGTCTGGCTTTGTGCTTAGTGGATGGTAGTAGGAGATGGGGGAAATGGGAGTCACTTAAGAAAAACACATTGTTTAAGTCATAAATATCGGTCTTTTATTTTGCCTATTTTAATTATAAATCTTAAACTAATGAGGTATCAAGTAGTTTTGGTAATTTTTGGTTATCGTCATCAAACACGCTACAAAAATTAAAAAACAAAAAACAAATTTTGACTCTAGTTACCCACATATGCGGGTAATGGGAGTCAATCCTAGGAGTAATCTGAGACAAAACTTCTAAACAAAAACAAAAATAAAAACGTCTGTCAATCAATAAAGTTTATATTATATTATAACTACTTATGTATGACAAAAATCACAATAATACCGAAAGAGACGGCAGCGGTACCACACCTCTCCCGACTTTCCTTCTTCAAGGCATATCATACACCGCCAGCAAGTCACTACCACTCAAACATGCTATAGACGTCTATCTTTTCCAGTTACTTGGCATCTGAAATGAATAAAAACATTTTACAAATCCATACTAATATTATAAATGCGAAAGTGTGTTTGTTTGTTTATTTATTTGTTTGTTTGTCCGGCTTTCACGTCGCAACGAAGCTATTATATGGTATGGTTTTTGTGTGTGGAGATAGTGAGGAGGGTCGAGAGTCACGTAGGCTACTTTTTACCGCGGTAAAACATCCCCATGGGAAGATATCGATGTTTTGTTATTTGCTAGATATTTAGTTCCGGTTGTTGTTAATAGATGGCGTTAGTAAAATTCATTTTCAAGTTCTGAATCACGCCAACAAAATGATACTCGATACTCGATTATGTAATGGAACGAGACTTCGAGTCACACAACTTGGACAGAATATAATTAGTACCACCATCTTAACCCTAGGTAAGGGTGAAAATGTAATGATCGCACGAATCCCTATAATTCCACAATCTTCACCAGCACACTTCTATTGAAGTTAGTTTAAAGCTCCAGTTAACAGTGTACGTACACTTTATCTGCGGTCAGCATTACCTCTGGTTCCTCTAAGTATCTTTTAACGTGGAACTGTTATCCACCACAAATTTTTTTATAAATATTAATTATAAATCTTGGACAAATATCTTGGACATTTTCACACACGGCCATCTGACCCCAAAGTAGGCGTGAGCCTGTGTTATGGGTGTCAGAGACTGATATACATACATAGATATTTTTAAATACATACTTAAATAGATAATATTGACATCCAGACACAGAACAAATACAAGTGTTCGTCACACGAATATTTGTCCTGAGTGGGATTCGAACCCACGACCTTTGGCGCAACAGACAGGGTCACTACCGATTGCGCCAACGGGCCTGTCGACAAATGTATCATGTATATGATAAACAAGTTATTGTTATTTCTCTTTGACCACGCGGGCGGAGCCGCGGGTATAAGCTAGTATAGTTCATATAGTTCATACTACAAGATAGTGCGGGTTATGGGTCACGAGTCACCTGACTCTCATTACCTACCCCAATGACAGTTTTCGATTAGGATTCAAAATTCAACTCAAAAAACATTACAAATTCATATCACACGAATCACTATCTCTAAGTTTAATTACGATACAACAACTTAAAATAACTTTAATCTTAAAACAAACTGTAGTAAATACTTACTTTTTCAATCAAAATTTCGATGGTATTATACCAAATTCTCTCTTGTGATACTTGTCTCTTTGCCAATGACACCAGCGCCACTAGCGGTCCGCCGTGTTCGCATGTGCGGTGGAGGTGCGGAGGGGGGCCCCGTGCGACATAGCCATATTCTGTGCTGCGTTCTGTTTTGTTTATTTTAAACTGACCCGCATTACCCACTGACTCTCATTCCCCCCTTCTCCCCTAAGCTCGCCACGTGTAATCATGGGACCTAAACATAACTGTGGAAAAGTGGGTATATGTAGGTACATCGGCGTGATGTTAGGTTATGATATAACATGAAATAGACTGTAGTTTACAATAATGTACCAGGTAACTACGTACGTTTCTCGTAGGTACCTAATTAAATTTTTATTTTATTTATTTTATTTTATTTAATAATTTATGTACACACTTTAGTTAGGAAATAGTTACAATATATAACACAGGAAGAAAATGTTACAAGGGTACTACTTATTTCTTCTGAAATTTCTTCCAGTAGACCCGAGACAGGAAATTTGTAACAGACGGTAGATCTAAGCATGTACCTACATTAATGCATGTGAATACATACATACTATAATTAAATAAAATTCACTATATATTAATAACTACTATAAATATACCTACTATATATATATATATATAAATACAACAGTACATAAGTGTAAGTACTCTTTTTTAATTGGCTTTACATTTTTAATAGAATTTTTCTTTAATTTTTATATTTGTAAGTATGTACCGTTGTTATTAATATCTTTACAGTAGGACGAAAAAGTATGTTTGTCTTACCTTACCTTACTAGGTCCTATATATAAATCATATACTTAACCCAACAACGTGCGCGATCACCATGAAGCCAGTCTATCATAGATAGTAGTATAAATCAACTTAACGTAAGGCCTTTCATTCGTATTTCGTGAATATCCATTGTTAAGAGTGTTTACCTACGCCTCGAACCCGGCAGTAATCAGGAGGCCGACAATTCGAGGTGATCAGCAAACTGCTCTTTAAAACTGCCGACGTACACCATAAAGGGTATTAAGTACTTGCTTGCGGAATAAACAGTATCGCCCTTTTGAAGAACTCACCTTTATAACAATCACTTCACAATTACAAGAATTATTTTATTTTTATAAGCCCGCCAATAATGTACCGTAATAGCGGTAGCGGAAGATAAGGTGAATTGTGTTGCGCGTAATAAAACTTAAGAAACTGTCTTTTTTTAAACCAGATTACTGCGAACAGCGACTATCATAAATAATAACTATAATAATATCCTTAGCTTTATTTTTTTGAATGTATATTAAATAGCAAACGAGCTTGCAGCACCACCCATCCGCTGCCGCTCATGACACTCACATGAACATTAGTGAACACATATGTTCGTCTTAAACATATTTAAGGATACTTTTAACAGGCTACAAATGACAAAATTTGCTTCCACACGGACCGATTTCACCACCATTAGATAATTTCAAGGTCATGTCAGTCCCGAGGTCCCATCCCAACCACCCAATGACCATGAATTGGAGAATTTGAATATTTTGCGTACACACGAGACGATTTGAATCAAACTTCAGTCTAGTCTATTTGCGAGTAGGTACGTAAAATAGGTACGTGTGGAAGGGGTATTAGGAATTACGTATTTCCAAGCAAGCACCGATTGCGCTACTGTTACAATACAAAGCTTCATTACATAAGTATTTGGAGCAGTAAAATGTGCTTATCGCGTAACACACTGGGTTAAATTCTGTAATTCGTTTAGTGATAAGCTATGTCCGTGTCCGTGCCCGCATACGAACATTACGAACCAAATGTGCCGTCTGTTTTCCTGCACGTCCTGCAATACAATGAACACATTATCCCATCCCATCCATCAGCCTTTCTTCGTCGTCTTTGCCTTTTGAATCCAGCGTTTAATCGCTGACTTCCTCAGGTCCACAATCCATTTAGTTAGAGGGCGGCCTATGCTCCGTTTTCCATCGTGCTCCACTTAAAGACCCTTCTTATCCATCGCTTGTCGGTCCTGCGAAGACGTGGCCAGCGTAGCCTGCTGGCATGCATTTCAACTTGCTAACTCGTGTCGGTAACCCTAGTTCGTCTACGGATTTCATCGTTACGAATCCTGTCTCGTTGCGAAATACCGAGCTTGAAGCTCTTTCCGTGGCTCACTGATTTTGAGATTATGAATGGCCGACGGTAAATGACGTCTCAGATCCATAAATCATCATGATCACTGACAACACATTGTTCGAATCGAACACTTTCGTCTTCGTCTTCACCGGATGACTACAACCACCTACAATTAAATTCAGTAACGATTATTAGTCTTATAATCAACGCCGGATGTTGGTTCTGGCAACCCTTTTTTGGCTTAGCTGGCAGTCCGAATCTGGGTAAAACATTAAAAGCCTATGAGCATGATTGGATAAACATCAAAATGAATAGGTGATTGTAAGTATTGTAAAGCATCTAAACTATTCTAAACACTAACATTGATAGATGCTTAACATAAAAGTACGATGATCAGAGAGTTTCAAAAGCTTCTAATAATTAGTAATAGGTTTATTATATAATGAGTCAGGGGTGTAACATTTAAAAGATAGTAACAAATTAAACAGAAAAGTAGGTGTTCTATTCTTAGGCGCGCAAATCAATCAGTTTCAATCGCCACACTGAATGCGCTCAATCGATACTGCGCTGATACGAGCTGATTGAGTTTATGCTTCGTTTACTCTTTATTTTTCACCTAGTAGTCTATATTTAAGACTGTTTATGATACTTTTCTTTGTTTTTTAAGACCCTTTGAATTAAATCCAAAGTGCAAAAAGAGAAGGAAAAAGTATCTACTTCACCTGAGTCTACAAGGTCACAAGATCCACTAGGCGTCTATTAACTAATCGCATGCCTGTAACTTGTACGTAGGTCTTTATGATGTATTTCTGTTAGATAGTGCGTATTTAGGTTTCGCTAACTATTGATATAGCGCTGCGGCTGCGAAGAAAGCTGTTGCTGTTGTATTTCGATAATAAAATATTAAAACGTCTAAATCGATAATAGTACATCCTTTCAGAAATACCCAAGCTTTCTCCACATGAAAAGCAGACATTATTAGATCTTTACCTATAAAATTGGAGATTTGTATGAAAATTTTATAATATAAAAATTTTGGTATTTTTTTTATTTTAGCTAATCAAAGTAATACTGGCCCAAAAAATCGATATAACTTTGCCATTTTTTGTTTACCCTTTATATTGTACTGGTACCGTACCCGCAGCTTCGCTCGCGTGGAATTTAGACATAATAATAGATTTTTCTTAACGCCTTAACTTTGTAATGAATCATTCCCTGATATGTGCCATCTCCTATGTTTATTTTACACCCTTAAGGATAACATTTTTACAAAATTTGAATGCCATATTTATTTATATCTAATCAACAGGCTTAAATATTAATTTTGTGCTTCTAGTTGTAAAAATTACATTAATTTCATACAACCTTTTATCCCCCTTTTCACCCCTTTACAACACTTTTTTCCAACTAAAATGTAGTCTATGTCCTTTCTCAGGCTCTAGACTATCTGTGCACCAATTTCATTTAAATCGGTTCAGTAGTTTTGGCGTGAAAGCGACACAGACAGACAGACAGTTACTTTCGCATTTATAATATTAGTAAGGAAGTAAGGATAACTCTGCCGGACGGGAGGCGATGAAGTCAGCGAAAGCGTTTTATACTGCCTCTCCGGTGTTGAACTTTTTCCCACTTAAAAAATGGTCTTAATTTTGAATAAAGTAGAAATGTGTTGGGCCAAGGTTCGTTGAGTGCGGTAGATGACGAGGAGCTTTAGATCTTTTAGTTTTGCGTAGGTCTGTCGTGAAGTGTGAGCTCGCGCGCTGTCGTGGAGAAGCAATGGGGAAGAGCGATTGACTAGTCTCGGTTGTTGAATTGCGAGCTTCTCCATCATTATTTGCAATTCTTGGTAATAGACATCTGCCATCACTGTGGTGCCATTCGGTAAGAAGCGGTGATGTTCAAGTCCGGCACTGGTCCACCACATAGTCACCATCATCTTACTATGAGTAATTTTTTTTATCCGCTTCGCTTATCGCCTTCAATTCGTTGTTGTCTAGAATGGTTACCGGCGAGGCTTGTTCTTCAACTCAAAATTTCCAGATTTAAAATGATTAACCCAATAATGGACCGTGTTTATGCAAGCAGTGTACAAGTCGTTAATGTTTCGTGTTGTTTTCTCAGCAGTATTTCTACGTAGGAATTCATATTCGAAAATTGTACGAATTTACAAAAACAAAACCATGGATCATTGTTGTCCGCAAAAATAAAGTTTTTCATTTTATTTCATTTCAAAACACTATCTAAAATAAATGACTGAATTTCTGGAAAAAAAATAATTAATTTCGAATTGCGCACCAATCATTAGAAAATTAAATCTGAAAATGCTGGTTATATAGTGTCTAATTTCATAGGTAAAGAGCTATTTTATTTATACATAGTTATTAATTACATAAACACAGCAAATTAAAAAACTAATAAAGGTATTCGTCCATTTTTGCAAAGGTTGCATAGATGAGCTTTTTGCATATGAATGTCAAGTGACAATGAATCTACCGCCTAGCGCCTGTTCATAAGTAGGTACCTAAGTATTGTATTTCCACATGCCATAACTTAAAGAGTAAGCACTAAGTATTAGCTACTTGACACTGACCCATTGTACAAAATATCATACAAGCACGCTGCTCATCACTTTTGGTTCCGTAACTTCTAATTATCTTGTTATGTTACAAATGTGTTTGAAGTCATAAACTTACTTATAGGGCTTTGGTATAAGTAAATCATATTATAACCAATGGTGTATCTAATGGTATGTATACACTTGTATATAATAAGATTATGACTTCTTGAATTCTTGATGTTGCAGCAAGTGACAGAAATGATGAAAAAAATGGGTATGAGTATGAACTAGGGGACAGGATATGACCACAGAATACAATGACATAATAGTACAAGTAGTATGACTTAGAAATTACTTGCACCGTTAGATACAAAATTATGATTTGAATAGTTAACTATTGGTTTTAATCTATGACTACGACTACATAATCATAAAATGTATACATCCCAAACAATGTTTGTTAATGAATGTTTTGTTTTAACTGACCTAAATAAATGACAGTATAGATATGCTATGGATTGCAGTTTTAGGTATGCTAACGGTTTAACGTTTAGAACGAAGGAACTCTGTTACACGTTCCAGTTTATATTTCAACTCACATTTCAAAATGCTTCCCACGAGAGAATAGTTATAATTTAAAACTTGTTGCCAATATGGCAAAACGCTGATAAAATTGTACACTTACCTACATTAAATACTAATAATATAAATTTATAATAATTTCTGTTTAACTATGTACTACCACGGAATACATTATTACTAAGTACGTATTCTGCAGTAGGATTTGTAAATAGTATTGTTGTTAAGCGGGCTCTACACTCGCGGCGCGAACGCCCGCGAAAGCCGCGAACCGCGTGTGTGGATGGTTTCGCGGCGTCGCGGTCGCGCTTCGCGGCGTTCCCCGTCCGGTGGCGGTTTTTTGGTCCGCGTCAAAGGGTTTGCGAAGCGCGAACGCGAACGCATCCACACTCGCGCTGTGTTCACAGTTGTGTGCGAGACGCCGTTGCAAGCAGACGTTATTTTAATTAAAATGAGCACCCAGTGGAGCATCGATCTTGAACTAGTGCTCCTGGAGTGCTATCAAGCAGAACCTGTGCTTTGGCAAGCCCAACATGAAGGACATAAAAATAAGAATAAGATACACGATGCATGGACGAGAATTAGTGCAATCATGGAAATTCCTGTGCCAGAATTGAAGAAGAAAAGAGACTCCCTAATGTCCTAATGCTGTGTCAGAGCAGCAGCAACAGTAATTTCCACGTCCATTCTAGTCAACTGCGCGAACGTAAATGCGAAAGGTTGCGAGTGTAGAGGGCTATATTTTTCGCGCCGTGTCCATGCGCGAACCACGGCCGTGAATCACGGCCGC
Organism: Carterocephalus palaemon; assembly: GCA_944567765.1. Lineage (NCBI taxonomy): Eukaryota > Metazoa > Arthropoda > Insecta > Lepidoptera > Hesperiidae > Carterocephalus > Carterocephalus palaemon. Next base: position 6,701,820 of record OX155651.1, on the reverse strand, counting down.
GGTTCGCGGGCGAGTGTAGAGCCCGCATTACGTGTGGTCTGAATCGGAAGCATGTAAAATTATTACTTTTTAATTTGAAACATATGTAGAAGAACAAGATAATAAATAATTTACCTAGTACTTACTTAATTATCTTTATAAAATTTTTATTTTAATATTATTTTATTTAATATGTAAGTATTATCAAGACTCTTAGTTAGGTATTATTAATAAATATTATCAAGACTCTTAGTTAGATAAATTATTACATTACTATAACCGATTAGAAAATAAATATGTATGTATTTATATTTTCGTAATTATACAGACGATAACGTAATTTCGTAAACTCTATACTTTTATTACACAACCTGTAATATGTACTATTAGGTACCTCTCTTATTTTAGAGAACTGTATCAATTTGATTCATTATACCAGACATTGCAAAGTTCAACCAGACTCAACTCAAGTTCCCGTAAGCTCGATGCGCAACATAGCGCATAACACTAAAACCGTCAAACAAGTTTGCAACCGACGAATACCATAATAAAAAGTTGTTTGAGGGAAGACTGTGGCGCCCCAGCCATGAACACAAGCGGAGCGGATATGTCGAGTAAAGGACTAAGAATATCAAAAATGTTAGCAAATAAACCTGGAATATTTACTTGACACTGGCAAATTTTTACAACTAATGTTTTTACAATTAATGTTTAAAAATTTCGTAAAATGTACAAGTATTTTTTTGCTATTTTACGCTGTATGAAAATTGACTTAATACGAGCTTAGAATGAAGAACATCAGACTAATTAATAATAATTTAATAAAACATTAATCCAATGTTCAAAGAACATATTTCTTTGTTATTTCACAAAACGATTATTACATATGACATCTAAAGTAGCTGTCATAAGTTAGAATAAAAACTTGACACTGGTAAATGCACAAGACGTGCGAGTCCATTTATTCTGGAGAGATGGGTTATATTTTTTTATAACCCCTCTCTCCAAGTAATAGGTATATGTACCTAGTACTCAAAGATTTGGACGTTTCCTACATGGCGCGCTGTTGCCAAATCGAGCAACTTGAATTGACATAACTTATGAATAACTCGAAAGCTAAGCTCTAAAGATATATCAGGTTTATTTGTTAATTTATTTATTAATTATTCTCGATTAATTCTGAAGTTATACCGAGTAAGTTATACTGGGTATAACTATATACTCGGTATCGGTTTTGCATTTATTCCATACATCTTTATATTTAGTATAGCTATACTTATTTGTAAGGTTGTTATGTTATTTATTGATATACTTTTGGTTTCGTTCATAAGTGAACTTAAAATTCGACTATATTCTTCCCATACTTTTAATACTGATTGGCACCAAAAATCGCTAGCTCTCCTATAATGGAAACAGAGTATAAAAAGGGGCGCAGGCAGCTTATAACTTATTGGTCAAACCAGCTCTAAAATTATAACTTTTTGCGTTTTCTCGCTGTTATATAGACTCATTTTTGATGTGATAATCTCCCGTACCGCCAAACGTACCGCCAAACGATGTGATTGGCTCTATATAATAATAATACTTAAGTAGTTTAATAAACATTTTATTTAATAATAACATTGTACCTACATCATTATATATATCATTGACGCACAAATTACTTGTCGATGAGATAAATATTTATCAACCTATTTGAGACGTTGTACGTTGTCGTATCAATACACGAGTTACTAGCTACCTACCTTATATTTGTTCTTATTATGAAGAGGGTGTAAAATAAAAGCTCCAAAACATACCTACCCTTATGCCATATAGTAGAAAAACGGAACTTATGGGTGCAGCCCGCATCTTGGGATAGTTTCGGTTATACCAGTTGCCATCCTACTCAAAGATATTACCGGTCGAATGTGACCTTTCGAATTCGAACATCATCCCAAAGGAAATTGTCGGGAGCCGGTCGGTCTACCTAACAGTCCTATATTTTTATTAAATTATTAATATACTGATATTATAATAGTGATAATAATAACATAAAATTACGTTATTACTTACATACTTAAATTTGGCAACCTTTTGCTAAACCTCCCTGAACTAACAAGTTCAGGAAGGTTCAGCAGTGCCACAGAGATATAAATGTAGTCTACTGCTGAAATCTCCTCTCCCAAAGCACGCCTCTGAGCCCTATCATAAGCTCTTCTCATCCACTTGCTTCCCTGCCGTCTTGCGCTGGGGTTACACCGGGAACAGTAAAATTCCCGCTAACTTTTGCTAAATTTCCCTAACGCGACGCCATGTTTTCAAAGTGACTATTTATTATCAATGACAAAATCAACTGATGCATAATTTATTAAATGGATAACAATTTTGTTTGTACATTTGAGATCTTTATTAAAATGCGGCCAAGTGCGAGTCGGACACGCCTATGAAGGGTTCCTCCTTTATCTGTTCTGTGGTTCCGTAGCAGCAAGTAACATAATAATAAAAGTTCTTGTAGTTCGTTGTTTTTTTTTATATTTGAGTTGATTGAATGAAAGGTAAATTGACGTATAAAAAAAAACTAAGTACATACTTACTAGATATCGTTCAAACCAATTTTTGGTGCATATATATATAGTTTGCATGGTAATGTATATCTTTTTTTTTGTTTTATCATTCTCTTATTTTAGAAGTTAAAGTGGGGACACACACTTTTTACCACTTTGGACGTGTGTCTCGGGCAAACTCTTCAGTTAAGAAAAAAAATTATATTCCTGAAACCTCAATACATATCATTTTTGAAGACCTATCCATAGATACCTCACACGTATGGGTTTGATGAAAAAAGAAATTTTGAGTTTCAGTACTTGTACTATTATTCTGTGGTTTCAGTTCGAACGCACGCGAATAGTCCGACTCGCACTTGACCTATTTTTTACTACAGCAAGCAGATAAAAATCGTTTCTCACTGTCAATAGAATACTAGAACTAAAAATATATCTGTAAAACTATACTGATTTTTACTGTGATAAAATATAAGTCTAAAGGTATTTTTAATCGTTTAGTTAAGTGCGTACCAATACAAAATACAAATACAATACAATACATTTTATTTTTTCCCCTTCATTTTACGGGCAGCTGGTTTATTTGTTTAATTACAATGTCAATTACATATTATTTAAATCAACCCTATGAACAGAGCTATGCCTATGATACCTACAAATTGTGCACGTTGTCAAAGAGCTTGGTTCCGTATAGGTCTTACTCGTGTGTTTGTAGCTTTATAGCTGGTTTCTTGCCACTAGTGCCACTAGGCAGGTATGTCTTGGTAGGTATCAATGGTGTGATGATATTCGAGTTGGGACTTTTGGAACAAAACACGCTGCCGACCACAACCGATATAAGCCGAACACACCCGAATGGAAAACGAATCTCGCTCCAAAACGTGATCGTGCTGTTTGATTTGAAAACAAAATCCACCCGCCCGCTACCGATGCCGGCTCAACGAGTCACAGGCGAACCAAATTGCAGCCACAGGCCAGCGACAGCAAGGCTCAATCCGCTCAGTGCGCGAGCAAGCGTGATACGGAATGAACGTGTGGTGCGTTTTGCGCGGATATTGACACTACGATTATTTTTGAACTTGCGACTTATACAGCCATACTGAATAAAGTTTTGGAGTATAAAGTCGAGACGAATCCAATTAGTCTAAAGTTTATTTTGTTGTAGTTCGCGTAAAGTTTTGACCAAAATTTGTGGATTTCCGTATAGACGCAGAAATAAAGTGAGAAGAAAACTTTTCGAAACAAAGGACTGTTTTGTACATTTTCGCAACGATTGCGAAATTGTGTTCAAAAGAATACTGATCGGTCCAAGCCGTTCGTGTAGGTCTCTGAAAAAAAAAACTTCGTCCCGGCCAACTAGTTCGGACTCAATCTGTGGTCGTCGAATCAAAAAAACAAAAAAGCATCTTTTTGCTAGCATCATTTCAACGGCTAAAATTCATTTAAATTCCTGTTTAATTTTATTAATGGACATTCAGAAGCCTGACTAAAATTATTGTGAGTTTTCAACATTTCAAACACGTGAAAAAGTGAATCAGTTTGTATTTTACGCGAATTCTAGCAACATAACCTGGATCAAATCTAGTGTCCTGTTGATCTTGCATAATGTCTACAGCCATAATGCATCAGTCTGCGCTGTACGACTTTGGTGATCTGTTCTTGAAGGTAAGTTTAAAATTAATTATTGGCAGACATAAAATAGTTGACCCAAAAAAAAATATCTATAAGCGGATGCATAATCTCTACATAGTAAATAGATAGATAGTATGTAGTAGATTAGATACATTGGTTTAATCAAAGCTACCATCCGTTGAAAGTAACTACGCGATTTTAAATTAATTTACCTTTGTCTTTTGGGTCAATTTGGGTGAATGAAAGCTTCTACCTGATTTTCAATTTTTGCGAGTGTGGATTGTTTGTTCAATAGACTACAGCAATACTTATTTAGGTCTTCACATCACCACATAAAGCCATAGTCACCACCATCCACCTCGCTTGAATCTTCAACACCAATCTTTATCATAATATACCTAATTAATATAAGACAACTTCTCGTAATAATAATCGATCATCAATATTAGAACAATTTTTCGACCTATAGGTACTGGATATTTTGTAACCTTCATAATTTAGGTCTTTATGTAAAACCCGTCGATTTTAAGCTTATTTTCTACGTAGGTATGGAGCGAGGAACTAATAAGGTAGGTAGGTTACGTTTCCCGTAATGAATTCCATAAACGTTAACAATTTTTGGTAAACATTCATAAATAATCTACAGGCATGACATGGTGTTCAGAATCTTTAAACCGCTTATAACTAGTTAGCTCGCTTGAACTAAAAACCACATTTCCCAGGTGGTTTTAGGTTTTTAGTTTTCAATCAATGGTTTTATCTCAGTAATTACGCTAAACATACTGGATGGAAGCAAAACAAGGTATGTACATACCTACGAGTACCTACCTAGTAATGTTGCGTGCACCCCGCATGTATCCTAGTAAGGTTGAAGGACCAACCTCGTTCGGATTGCGGTAGTGACGCCAAACGCCAAGATTAGATTCTTTATATTCAATCGATTCTAATTGCAACAGACAATTTCCTCTAAAAAGTAAAAGTAGCATAAATAGGTATTTAAGTAAGGTATTTAGGTAAGGTTAGTTAAGGTAGTAAGTTAAGTAAGGTTAGGTAGGTAGGTACATACGACCTCTTTTGGAGAAAGATAACGTTCTCTGTAATTTAATAAAATATAAAAAATATATTAATTCAATAGAATAGGTACATAATCATCTTATAAAGATAAAACTTAATAAGCTTTTACGTATTTAAAAAACATTAATCATTCTGAATTAGGAACTGTTCGTCGTAAGCTAGCCAAAAAATATAAAGCCAATATCTGGATAGAGTAGCATTTATTACATTCCTGCTTATTTAAGTACATAATAAGCCGATTGTAACCGTGTTATATATATGAATACAATAAGGAGCAATGCTTTAATTTTGAACCTTAACTATTATTCTTATTTTGACGTATCTCACTTCTCGCGATGTTATTACTTGACAAATCCCTTTTAAATCGCAGCAGGGGTGAGGAACAGACGAAGCTAAGTGGTGTGACTGGTGTGGCTCACACATTCAAGATGCCATCACAATAAACAGTTCACAGCCTCAGTAATAGAGATCAGAATCGCTTGTTTCTTCTATTTCAAAACCCCACTCAAAGCGGTGAAGTAAAACCGGTTCTATTAGCTAATTCACATAGTTGTAAATCGTTTGCTCCCCTCATGCGTTACCTGCTTACAGTTTTTGTGGTTTCTTTATGTTGCGTGTAAGCCACTTGTTGCTTGGGGCTGCCCTGCTTTATATTCTGTGGAGCACATAATGTAAGGGGTAACATGCTTCATTTTATGGTCACAGGTTATACATCTAATTTATTTATTTCCTAGCACAACACAACTCGTTTATTTATAAGACACCTAGGATCCTTTATTTGCCAATATTCATAGTTATAAATTACGAAATTACATTTAACGGTGTAGGACACATGAGGAAACCTGTGCCTGAGAGTTTTTCATAATGTTCTCGAATCGAAGTGATGTGTAATCTGCCAATCCGCACTTGACCAGCGTGTTGGTCTAAGGTCTAAGGCCTAATCCTTGAGGAGATCCGTGCTCAACAGTGGGACAAAGAAAGGGTTGTGTTGATCCATACATAGTTCTCCATGGATTTCTAATGTCCAAATGTGCAGCAGTAGACTCAGAATACCTATGCGGTTCTCAATCAACGCCACTCCACCCGATTCATCATCACGAATCCATTCCCGTAGCGAAAATCGAGTAGGTTTATTACTAATTTTTATCAATAGCATAATGAAGCCATAATAATTACGATATATTTTAAGAATTTATAATTAGGTAGGACATTTTATTTATTTTTTATTTTATTAAACCTTAAAACTTTCTTTCATTTATTTTAAATGCACTAAACATTTAAAATCCCGGTCAGAGATTATTTATTATCTAGTAGATTATTATAAAAATACATACTAAGACTATGTAGTGCTAAATGTCTTTCAATCAATGGTCCCTTTTGAATTTCGGCCAGTGGGAAAAATGAAAGGTGCATCGCGAAGCCATTATTATCTTTCTGCCTGTTGAGGCCTGAAAAAATCTTAAAAACCGTTGAGCTCGTAAATACCCCAATACACCTACAACCTTCTACCTGCCGCCCATTTCAAATACAACCACTCGCCATTATATCGAATGTTTTTGTACTACTCTTTGCAGGCTCCAGATAAAGACCTCTTTGTCCTGATGTTAACCTTTGTTCGACAAGTATTGTCGGATTGTCCCAAACATTCGAAAAACCATTGCACCAACTGATTGGAAAGTTATTTGCAAAGAGAATGCCATGGCAGACCTTTATTTTACTTCTATAGTTTTTCTTACAAGTCTCAAGTAAATAACTTCTTACAAGTACTCTGCCCTTTGTTTTAAGAAAAAATTACATATTATAGTATTAATGTGAATGTAATGAACGAAATGGTCTACATTACACAGACACAATATAGGCAGAGCTGCTAACTCGGGTAGGTATAACAGAAGATACACCATATAAAAAAATTATGTCAAAATCTGAACGTGCTATTTATCCATCCAATCTTCCAGACATGTGCGTTCTAGTGCTAACATCTGTTTCCTTGATCGAATGATCCCAAGAATACCTACAAGATGCCACCAGCCAAACCTGAAACCAAGTACATATTGTAGCAGTCAGGAGAGGAGGGCCAGGTATACAGACTGGCAGACGTCAATAATATGTTCTCGTAGAATGTTAACTACGTCTTTTACGTTACAATCATAGGCTCCGCTATTTCTTTTGTTGTTAGTTGGTCAGTAAGGCGTGTAATCACGTGGGGCGACGGAGCGTACAATCAACACGCACACAATTCGCGTTGCAGCTCACCATATACCTACCAATACCTAATCTTATTTGCGGCTGTAGGTACCTATCATCTACCTATATCGATTTATACAAATATTGCCAGGATGGTTTATCACAGTTTGGTTCGGTATACTGATAAAACAATCATTTGGCACTATCGTCGCTATTAATATCTAATAGGTGTCCATTTTTGCAAATGGAAAACATTTATAGTATTTTTCTATCAGCTTATCTTTAAACAAAAATTATTTATTATAGTTTAAGATCTGATATCATTTTCAATAAAATTTTTCATTTTGAATAAGCTATTTTCTGAACTATGTAGTTATGTCTAATTCAACTTACTCACTCCTCACTTAAGTGGAGCAGCGCGGAAAAATGTAGATTCTTTCACCAGCATGAAACATCCTTATTTTATTATTCCTTGTTCTCGTTACACATCCGGCACTAGAAAAAAAATCACTTGAACGCGTGTTAATGATATTTATTTTTTCTTAAAATTCATATTTTTTAGACTAGTTAAAATAGTAAAAAATCTTAATACCTTCTATTTTATATTTGTAATGTAAATCAAAAAGGCCTTTACCTGCTATGTACCAATCTACCAATACAAAAAGCTTTATAATTTTGAGAATTGATTTTTTATGCGATAAATTTACAAGGGTCTACTTACTAGAAATTAATTTTAAGATTCCATTGACTTCAATATTGATATAATTATAATCATTAACTATATCATTTGATTTCTTCCAAATAAAAAAGCATATTTAGTAATCTGTAATGAAGGAATCCTCCACAAGGCCTTTTATAACTATGTATTTACCGAATTGTAGGTATACTGCCTTGTTTAAGGAGCGAAGTATCCTAAACAAGCCTATACAATTTACCAATTTAGCGCATAGTAGGCACTGGCATACTTAGGTACCTACAAATGATTTACAAACAATCCATTTTCGGAATTTCGTACGCGACCACGTTAAATAAAAGCTAGGGTTATTACTTATTATTATGCATTTTACTTGTAGCATTGAGTTTTACAACAGACTTTATCGCACAAACGTCGTACCTTACTTTATACCTACCATCATTTCGATGTACTGCTGTATATCCGTTTCATGTTCTTATCACACATTACGCTGTTATAAATACGCGCTTTGCTGTTTGTTTAATATTTAACCCATATCCAAAAAACTATTTTAATTTAAATTTGTGTGTCGTTGAAATGCTATGATACTTGACGGTAATTATTCTTTCTCCTTTTTTCTTGTTATCTTACCAATTTCTCTGTTTCCTGAGATAAGACTATCTCTGAACGAATGAAGTTTCTAGTAGACGCAACGATGCCAATAACAATAACAAACCTGAAAGAATTTTAAAAACAAGGGTGCGTAAATACCAGATAGTACTGTTATATTATTACTAGCAAATTTTCACTTTGAATACCTTACCTAATCGTCTTATTATTCTAAGACAGACAGTACAGTAAACTTACTACGAGTATGTAAGCCTTGTATCTAAGTGTTGACATGCGAGTTACTTGGCAATATCTGTATCTGAGTAAATACAAGCTTTCCATACTTTTCGCAATCTAAACTTGAAAGGTTTCTCAAACGACCGCCGGTTTTGGCCTCGAAGGCGACACCTCCATAGTTTCCTAACACCTAGCCGTTGCAGAAACCTTCGAGTGCAGCGTAAACAATAAGTGTCAGTCGTGGGAGCTCCACGAGCTAGCCCAACGCTCGTGTACACAATGCAGGATCTCAAATTGTTTCCTCTGATGCTGAGAGAGTGAAATACGACACCGCGTGGGTCTCGGATGCTGAGGCGCTGCAATTGAATCTTACTCAGCGGTTTGATATTAAACACTCCGCCTTCGTCATTGCCCAGTACTACGTACGATACGGCCGTGTTCTGGTTATCTCGTCGACTCACCGTGGCATCCATTATTTTACGAAATGAAACCAACTCGGTAGAAAACACTTCTGTAACGTGACCGGTCGAAGTCACTCGCAAATAGTAATTACTACTCACCTTATAATTATGTTTCAAACTATAACCGATTAGGTAAATACCAATACACAAAATGATACCCGATAACAATTTAATCTCTGCAATCTTAAGCCCATGCAAGGTAAAAAAAGTCTTATTAAATATCTTTATAAATATGTCTTATTTGAATATGGATTACTGTCTCTTTGAAGCCAGAAATAGTAAACTGTGGCTGTCATTCTCAGTTTCGTGGAAATCCGGATATGAATCAACCCTTTGTTTCCGGACCCAACGGCCTCGCAGTAAGGACGCAGTGGCGGTCGCACCCGACTCGTTAGTTGAGCTGTGTACTCAACTCATCAAGGTGTCGCGCTTTCCAAACACTAACATTGTTTAGATTTTTAATATGCGGCTCGCCTTGGACGGTCCGGTTGCTCAATGTGAAGATGCCATTACACCTCAATTCGTATAGATATGGATGGACACTAATTTGAAGCAAAGATGGTGTGGCCGAGAGGCCGTGCCCGTGCCGCGCCGCTAGTTGCCGCAATCACCTCGACATCGACACCCACATTTCAAGTGAGGCATAAACGAACGGACTCGATTTGATATTATGTGGGTACTTTGTAAATTTTGTTATTGAATAAGTGTCAATAATTCGGTAATTTTACGTCTAAAGTTTATTTCTTACCTTTTAGATAATTAGAATTACTAAAACTATCGTTATGGAAAGAACAATGGCGAAATATTAGGCGGGGTGAATGGAAGCGACTAGAAATGTCACTAAAATTAAACTTATTTATTATTTTTTCTACGTTTTATAAAAACATCAAAATAAAATTTTACAATGGGAGAAAAAAACATATAATTAAAAAAACTTTAATTGACTAAAACCACAAATATAAATATCAAATTAAATATTACCATATAAAATATATTTCTTTTCATAAATAAGTCTTCAATTTTATACTCTTTTAATGTAATTATGACCAAATAAAAAATATTTAAAATAAGCAAATTAACTAAACTAATTCTTGTTCTGTATCCGATTTTATTTTTCATTTCAATTAACATTTTAAAAAAAATTATTGAAGTACAGTAGAGCGTCGATTATCCGAACTAATTGGGGGACATGGGTGTTCGGAAAACCGGTATTTTCGGATAATCGAACTACCTATATGTATATTGATTCAGCCATACATATTTACGTAAAGGTAAATTAAAATCATATATACATTTATATCTTTAATGACAAATAGGAATTAAACAAAAAAAAGTGCAATCTTGTTAATCTTGTATGTAAGACATGATTTTTTTAAGCGTTGATTGTACCTAGACAATCAACTAGGCATGCACTACGCCCGCCCGACCCGCGCCCGCGTTCGACCGACCGAGTTCGGATAAGCGGTCGTTCGGTTGATGGACGTTCGGATAATCGACGCTCCACTGTATGTTGTATTTTTACTACAGCAGCAGTTATGGCAACATTAGATAATTGCTGTCAATCAAATATAGACTGTTGCTTTTGGATTGCTGAGTTCTTGTGTGTTGCTTTTGTGCTGTGCTTGTTATCTATCGTTTACCTATATTTTTACCAACCGGACAGCTTATGAACTTCGATATTTCCTTCCCGTTACGATACATACTGTTATTTTCTTTCTGGACACTGAACTTGCTTTGTGATTGGCAGGCAAAATAAAATCACGCCACATTTCGAGGAAGCAGTATTAAGTTTATATTTTAATAGAAAATAATATTCCTGGCTGCACCGAAATTACTGAGTATTGCTTTATTTGCTTAGTTGGTCGACGGCTCGACGCCCTGTAGGCTGCTGCGCACATGTAATGACATTGGTTTGGTGTCTAGGATGGGCCAGATATGAATAAAATATACCTGCAGAATTTTTAGATAATATCTATAATATTTTATGAGAAGAGAAGATTAAATTAATTAATATAAAGAACCTTGTTTTATTTGTGATTACTTTCATGAGATTTCCTAACAGTATATTATGTCTGAGTTATCTAAATACATAACAAAGTACTCTGTGATATATACTGATAGGTGCCTACTTATTTTATTTCACAAAATGTCAAAAACTAACATCAACATAATCTGAAAATGTTTAAACTTTAATATCTCAAATTCTCCATTAAGAAAATCAAAAATTCTTATTGAATTGAACTCAGAAATTAATGCATAATTTTTTGAAATATTTTTCATTCATAGACGTCGAAATTACATCTCAACTAAAATCTTGTATGGGAGTTCGCCATTGTTCTTTGTTGAGCCAGTCCAATCATCCTTCTAGCGCACCATACAATATACGTTCGTTACATTCTTTATCAAAAGTCTCTACTCTTAGCGTAATGTAACCACAATCACACTCAAGTACACACATGTCAAAAGATTAACCAAGTTCGTCAAACGATCCGACTAAAGGGGCGTTTTGTTAGATTAGCCTAATATTAATCGCCATAATAGTTAATATGCATTGCTTAATCAATACTATAATATTATTATACAAAGCTGGAAAGTATTGTATGGTTAAACACGCTAATCTCAGATTCGAATTTAAAAATATTTTTGCGTTGGATAGTCAATTTATCGAGGAATGTTATAGGTTACTTAAAATCACGCTACGCCAATAGGAGCATCAATGAAAAATGTTGCAAATACGGGAATTGAAACTTTTGTTATATAAAATACTTAATATTTGTATTCAGAGTTTCAGTCACAATCAGAATCCGAGTATCGTAATCACAAAATATCTCGTGTATGACAATTAAGCTAATCTACCTAAACGTAATATTTTATAACTATGCCAAAATAACTAGCGTGTACCTGGAAGGAGGTTGTCCCCGTCCCCGTAACAATTGTTTTGATACGGAAAGACACGCTTAATAACAAGTTAACGAGCCATAATAATCTTCAATGTTATTTATAGTTCTGTACATGCAGGCAAATATGGTTTGCTAAACAATTGTTTAATTAATTGTCAAATACATGATGTGTTGTTAACTTGAGGTAAGTTCAGTCATTTGTATGTAAATTTTGACCTTAGCTAATGATTTTTGCAGGATTATTTGAGTTTATTATGAGAATAAAACATTAAATAACGTTACCGGTTTAATCTGTGGAACCCTTTAACTTAATGAGTGCATTCATTTCTCCCGTAATTTTTCATGTCTTGTCACGATGAAATGAAAACTAAACAACTACCTTGAACTTACCGTAAACGTTGTATGTAAATGTAATAAAAGATAAAAAAAATTTTTAGACCTGTTAATTATTTATGTTTTTAAGTTGACTTAAATGATGTGGTGGATCATGTAATGAAACATAAATGAAAGCTTAATTTTGGTATTAAATTTTAAAGAAGAAATTTACCGATTACTGCACCTCGTTATTCCGATTGAAATATTTGGCCGAAGAAAAAGAAACAAATAAAAATAGCCCGAAAAACAGAAATGGGCGTGCGTGCCGCTGGACCGGCCGGGGCTAACCGAATACAGGTTTTATAACCAGATTTTTGGCGACGACCGGCTTCATTCTTAACCAAATACTTAGTACTTGTGCATAGAGGTTTTTGCTTAGATAATATTTATATTTAACCTTGATAATAATACCACACAATAAGTGGAAGTGAGTAATTTCCCCTTAATTTCATATACCATAAATAAGTCGCATTTAAATTATTATTTACTCAATGCAGGGAAAATATTCAATAGAATAATTTCCCTGCATTATTCTATTGAATAATTTCCCTGCATTTAAATAACCAAGTAGGTAAGTGTATTTTAAAGTTCTAAGTTTGTAAAATATTGTCGTTAGATTCGCAGCGCGACGCTAATTGTTTCGGCAGAGCAAATGCGAGGGTTCATTGCCGGCCAACCGGCATTGTCGCAAGTACCGACGCCCACGATCTTCAAGACGGCTCGCTACGAAGGCTTCAAGTATTGTTACCAACTAAATTCCCGCAGTTATCTTAACTCTCTACACGCAGGGTTCGGAATCCTTCGACTACTAAAGTCTTCCAGGATCTAAAAGGAGTCCTCTATAAGAAGGATGAGTATATCTAGTATATCTAGTAATCTATCTCGCATTTGACTATACCTATGGAATCTAAGTAGCCAAGGCTTATTACCGTATTTTAGCCTTGTTCCTGTGTCCAGTAACAGATGCTGGAGACTATATAACTACTTAATTCATACTTAATAATCAAGTTCGATGAAAACGTATGGATTGTTAAGCATTTAATAATTAGTTTCTTTATCTCGTTTAAAGTAATTTCGTGTTGGATTAAAAACGTTGAACCTCACGTTTTAACTTTTAAAATTTAAATTTTAAACTGTTGTCTTATTAGTTAATTAATGCTTGCAATTTTTCAAATCTAAATTTAACATTCTTAATTAGCTAAATTGAGATTTTATTTGAAGTCGAACATTAATAAATTTTAAACTTATTAGGCTTGACCTTTTGAGGATATCTAATATTTTAATTTTATAATTATAGCTAATCGTAGCTATACCCGTGCTGGAATCTAAGAGATGACATTTAGAATTTTTTTCCAACTTATTTTATGTAATCTTAACTAGGTCTAATAGAGTATATAGATTGTTTTTTTTAAATGAAATCATGAAATGATTTAAGTCGTCTTGTATTTTCTTTAAAAAAAATCATTATAGTTAAGTATTTTTATCACAAGGATTTGACCGCTAGTGGCAAAAACTTCATGGACGCTACCGTGCTTCGGAGGGTCCGAAGTCGTCGGTCCGGGTTGTTTTCAATAGTGGAAACAGTTGTTAAGCCTTATCGAGGCTTAATAATATTCTATACATATAGACACTGGGTTAGCTACTAAGCCCTCCACCAATCCGCATTGGAGCAGCGTGGTGGAGTATGCTCTAGACCTCCCGCATTTGTCTGTGGGTGAGACCCATGCCCAGCAGTGGGACGTCTATGGGTCGCAGCGATTTTTATCACTCGTATTTAATGTTTACAAACAAGCACTATATGAGAAGATTACGTGATTTGTTTTACAAATATGTACTGAATTAATGATTAGGAAACGGAGTGTGGCCTAATCGGTTTCATGATTGTTATTGTTAGTTACCGATTAATTTATAAACTAAACTAGTTCCATGCATCGGCTCTCACGCAACTATTAAGTTATCAAGTTTAATTTATTTAACAAATTTAGCCTTAAATTTAACTTGCATATTTCATAGGCCCGTGGTATCGGTGTGTGTTCACTAAAGAAAATTTTATGTGTTATACAGTATTAAAAGAATTGAGAATTACATACTCTTTTATTTTGTAAATAAACTCAAATCCTAAATATAAATGTAGTAGTCATCGGAAAAGAACGTAAAATTGTATCGTTAATGACGATTTGTTAGTAACACAGTCACTGACCGCCATAAGTCGTTAACTACGCTCCTGTAGCAAACGAAATGAACGAGAATGCACGTTTGAATATATAGTGTACATATACATATTTACTTTCGATAACGCATAGTACTTTTGCCAATATCTGTCAAGATGTAGTAAAAAAAGATAAATTAATATCGACTACATTAAAAGTTTTATATTACGACGTGGGGTTCGCTGAAAGTTTTGCGTAACTCATTAATAAAACAATTTACATGTTAAGTAATATATTTACTTATTTTCGAAGTATTCTCCATTACATTTTAAACACTTTTTCATTCGGTCCAACGATTTTTGAAAACATAAGTTATGATTGATTATTGTTCTAAGCGTATGTTTTTCTGTGTTTTCAGTGCAGTCTTGCGGTCTTTATATTTTTGCGTTAATTTGAAGTTTTTTTAGATTTTTCAAGGTTACTCGAGTATTTTATTTAATGTATCAGACGGGTTGATCTTTAGCAGATTTAATTCACATTGTTAGGTAGGCTTAATGTGAATTGAATTGTTTTTATATCACACCAAAATGGAGGGCTGATGTAACTTTTGTATAATTTGTAGTTCAGTATTCAACCATGGTGATGATACAATTTGAATCTAGGTCGGGTTGCAGAATCTGCATCTGAGGTTACAAATTGTTATGTATCTGCCTAGGCTGAGTCTTGGCTATTTTAAAATGCCTTTCGACATCCATTTCAAACATTCTATCGAAATCAATGTTCGACGGTTATGCGTTTATCGTTAATTTATACGTGTAACACTTACGCCGCTGTTCAGCATCCACGTAGAAGGTTTGACTGCAGTTTTGGCACACATTCGCCGGGTGGTTGCGTAACAGCCACGTTCCGACTTGGAATCGAGAACAGCGTGTAACACTTTTACCATAACCGCGACACCGCTTCGCTCGCCGCCCCACTCTCGCTAGTCGCGATCCACCTCTTTACATAATTGCCCGCGAAGAAACATTATATTACATTGCGCAACCAAAACATCGTTTCAAGTACGAGTTGAGCTCAGAAAAGAGTCACAGTTTCGTGACTGACTATTACGATTTATTTCGTCCATTAGTTTTATCAAGATTTCCAACATTTTGCCCGTTTACTCAAAATTTTACTATGACAGAGTTAATCGCTTGTTTTACTTGCCGATTGAGTTGTGTATACACGTGCCTAATGCATGTAAGGAATTTGTTTGACAGAAATTATTATCATATTACTTAAACTTTACGAAGAAAAAAGGTGGTACTATAATACGTAATAATCTTTATTGCTTAATGCACTATAAATAAACGTAACCTATTCTTAACTGATATAATGAATGTGAGTGCTTAACTTATTCAAAACTATCATTTTTTCTCACTTAGACTGACATTTTCATGTTTGTATGTTCCATATACGAGGAGCACAAATGTCGCACGCTGTAACTGTCATTAAAAAAACGAGCAAATTTTGTTATTCGTTTTAACATAAATAAATGTTCTTCGAACAGTCTGGCCGAGTTTTGTTATTATCAGAACGAACCACGTGTGTCTGAATCTCTGTAAACAAACAAAAGTGCAAGTTGACGTAAAGGCGCGATTACGTCACGAGCGGAGCGGGTCGGAGGGCAGCCGCGATGCAGCATTGCAAGGCGAGTACAGTGAGTGACATTCTCTTAGCCAAAACGGTTTTAACTTTCTTTTCTGGTTTCGTAATGACACGGCCGAGCGGAGAGGAGCAGCGCGGCGCCGGCGCCGGGTACCGACGCCGTTTCACAACTGCTGCCCGGTTATTGATTCTTAAATAATCGATTTACGTTAGGTACATAGCACCAGTTTTCTCATTTCACGGTCACAGAGGGAAACTCGGCTGCCACACTTATTGGTTGCCAGGTTATTTTTACGATCTTTTGAATTCATAATACTCACCATTGAAATGGCGTAAATATTTTACATTGATCCAGCCTAGGACTAACGCAACGGCACCGGTCTCCGACCGGCCTCCTCTATCCGACCGTTTCGAAAAAGTCGTTAAAACTATTAAATTTCACACCTAAGACTCACGAAATTTAACGCATTTTATTCATTCAATATTCGTGTGTCAATTGACAAAAAACGGTTTTAAAATCGTAACAAACAAAACGTCAGTTGGTTCAAAACTGCGAAAGGGTGCATTTTGATTGTTTCGTAATGTAAAAAAAGTTAAAAGTAGAGAATCATACTAATCTCGATTTTTGCGGAAGTGAGCCTACCAGTAAGTATTTTGTGTTTTTATCGTATAAATACACTTACAGTGATCTTAATTACAAAGTTTAAACTCCGAATTTTAGTAAATTGATAGGTTTATCAAGTTATTAAGATTGGACGGAACGAGGTCTCTCTAAAAATCGTAAGTTCCGAAATCCGACCGGTTGGACGGAAACAAGATTTTTGTACTTCGCACTGAAAGTTAATTATTAGCTTTGTTTTCACTAAAAACTTGTTTTTCACGTTCGATTGTTTAAGTAAATTTTGTGATACTTTAGGGAACCTGTATACGACCTACTCTAAAATCATTACATTCAATGTTATTTGACTCGAAACATAAAGATTTTTCAAGACTTTCTTGATTTTTTACAAAGTATCTGTGTTGTTATAAATAAATATTTTACTTAACATATCAAGTTTTTGGGGTGTTCTTTGATGATATTCAGCGTTTTAAGGTTTACATGACATTTTTTTGACTAAACACAAACCACATACATTGTTTTAGTTGAATAATAGACAAACTTTAATAATGGTCGGAAATACGGTACACTTTATTTGCCTCTTCCCTGTTTCCGTCCGTGCCGGTCGCAATCACGTTTTCAATGTACTTGATTGCGACCATCCATTCATCAGCCTTTTTGGGTCCACTGCCGGACATAGGCCTCCCTCAATCGTCGCCACTCCTCCCGATCCTGCGCCCTCTGAATCCAACGGTTTCCCGCTGTCTTCTTCAGGTCGTCAGTCCACCTCGTCGGGGGGCGGCCAATACTTCGTTTTCCGAGACGCGGTCTCCACTCGAGGACTTTTACTAACCAACGGTTATCAGTCCGTCGAGCGACGTGGCCTGCCCATTGCCACTTCAGTTCGCTAATCCTGCGAGCTATGTCGGTGACCTTCGTTCGTCTACGGATTTCATCGTTGCGAATCCGGTCCCGTAGAGAAATACCGAGCATAGCTCTCTCCATAGCGCGCTGAGCGACTATGAGCTTGCGGATCAGACCGACGGTAAAGGACCACGTCTCGGATCCATATGTCATCACTGGCAACACACATTGCTCGAAAACTCTCGTCTTCAGGCACTGTGGTAATTTGGATGTGAAGATATGTAGCTTCCCTAACGCTGCCCACCCGAGCTGGATTCTGCGAGTGACCTCTTTCTCGAAGTTGGACTTACCCAACTGGACCACTTGTCCCAGGTAAACGTACTCGTCAACAACTTCGAGAGCAGCGCCGTCAACAACAACCGGTATAGGTTTGACATGCACATGATCTTAGTTTTGTCCATGTTCATTTTCAAACCCACCCGTTGCGAGGCGCTGTTCAGGTCTCCTAGCATGGTGTTGAGGTCGTCCAGCGATTCCACCAACATGACTATATATATCATCGGCAAATTGAAGGTGTGTGAGGCGTTCTCCGTTGATGTTGATGCCGCGACCTTTCCACTCCATCAGCTTGAACACATCATCCAATGCAGTGGTGAAAAGCTTTGGGGAGATAACATCCCCTTGCCCAGGGTTGGAAATTATCAAGATGTTTATTGATAGTTATCCGATAATTATCGGATAATTAAAATGTAAATGTAAAAACGTAATCTAAGAACGTTAAACAAAAAACAAATTACAACTATAAAATCTTGTTATTTTTAAACAAATTCACACCGTATTGGTAGACAATTAAGTTCATTTTAGTCAAAACGTCACGGACCGGTCGGAATTCGGCGCCTAAGCGGTCGGATTCAAGCAAAACACCACTGGGCGGTCGGAAAACGGGGATCTTAGTATTTAATTTGATCTGCATTGAAAAGTCAAGATTTTGATATAAAATGTACCACTTAGACTACTTTGTCTTAATATTTTAGTTAAAAAAAATATATGACCACAAAAACGTATTAATTTTAAAACTTCATAAATTGAATTTTGTTATCTTTTTGGGATTCAAACATAAAACGCCGATAAGCGGTCGGAATTCGGTGCCTTTGCGTTATGGCATTATGTATATGGAAAATCAAGGCAATACAGAAGAAGGATTTACCTACCTCAGTTGCAGTTGTTGTATATAACTAATAGTCTGCCGTGTTGGCGACAGCATACTGTGTTCTGGTGGCGTCGCCGCTCACACGTTGCGCATGCGCATGTCTCGCGCGATTGCAGTTTGCATAAGCGCGTTGCACAAACGGGAAACTATTACAGCGATTATAATCCGCGCGTGCTGCGATATCTTATGCGCCCGCGCAAGGAAGAGAACTTTCCTCTTGGACTGAATTTGAATTGTATTAATACGGTGTTGTAAGATGTTTTCTTGTAGATTGTCTCTTGACACAAGTGGTTCGACTTGAAAATAATCCCTTGTTTTTCAATATATTTATTGTATAAATTTATTTAAATTGCGTAGCAAAACCATAATATCTGATGTCAAAATTATCAAAACAATGTCCCAGGTTTGAACCTCTCAAACTCGACGGGTTTTCCGTTAATACTCGTATATTTAAAAATTAAACATAGTCCCGATGACCGGATACAACGCAAAACGACTATAAACATATTCCCTATTAACGTTCATATTTATGTAAATGGCTTATTTATTCATCTTTGCCCTTCTTGAGCCGGACAGGTGTCAATAGGGTAACTCCCCAGTTCGAAATTTAAACATAATGCACTGCGCAATTGGGCGTCGTCGTACGGGGGCGACCTCGCGGCCGAATGTGTCACCTGACCTAATACATTGTATTGTAACTAATTCGTTGTACATGCATCCGGGTTGGCCTCACTTAGCATGGTTGTACCTTGGCTAACCGGAATACTATTATAACATCTTTATCGACAAGTTGGTAGGTATTGTGATTGTTATCTGCTTTGCCTCGCGAATGTAACGTTTACTGTAAATTCCTTAACGGATTGGAATATGTAGCATATTATTATTTTTATTACCATATAACTGTAAAATATAAGTTTATTTTTTAATTATTATAATGTATTCCGCCGACATGACTTTCATCGACGCCAGGTGCACAGATATTGTGGCCGGGCTATAGCTATATAAGCTATAGGTAAGCTACAACCTATAAGGCATCCCACTATTGGGCACGGGTCTCCCACTGGCAGAACTGATCATTCACCAGTACGCTGATCGAATTCGCATTAATGGAGGACAATTACTATACGTTATTTATACAAACAAATAAAAATAAAGTATATATTTATGTGGTATAAACAAAACATAGGTATCGGTGGAGGATGGCAACTAGGTATTCCATAAATTTGTAAATATGGATGAAGTAAACAAGTTAATCTTGCACATTAGGTTTCTACATGATGAATCTAAGTAGCATACATTAAATATTCTTTTTATTGTTTCTTGACAACTAACAGCAAGCAACTTAATTGATATTCTAATCGCTACAGTTATTTTTATCTTGTGGGTTGTTAAATACCGTCCATTAATTGAGCGCAAGCACATTTATCAAATTGTTTGCAACCACTAGAATAGGCAACGCCTATCGAACTAGACATTTCTGTTTAGTTATCACTTCAATTTATAACTGAATCGGTGATATCATGTTTCGCAACTTGAAACCAACTTATATTATAATACTACTGTCAAGTATCTAGCTTGGTTCAACTAACTATTGTTCTTATTCAAATTATAGATAACTGGATTAGTTATTTATCGAGGTTATAGATAAGAACATTATAAGTAATCAAATATTTTGAATGTAAGTATCTAACTATTGCATTCTTATTTCATTATACATTAATAATATACGTGTTCTTATAAACTATCTCTGCTAACTGGACTAACCATCCTAGTCCCTATTTGAGTCTCGGCCAAACACAGTTTGTAGAATAATGAAGAATAATCATGGGCGGTAGAAGAAGTGTGGTACTGCAAGCTCGTTTGCTATCTTATATCCATAACAAAGGTAATTTTTTGCGAATTTGTTTGTCTTTAATTATGTAATTGTATTATTACTAATGATACAATTACATACACAAAGTACATACACTCTTACTTAGATAGGTACCTACTTGTAGTTACAAAATTATCATCTTCCAATCAAGCCGATCAGAAAATCGACTTCCCAGTATCATCATGGTCTGCCATTACGGTGACTTCCCACTTGAACCAATCATATCAGCGGTCGACCTCACTACCGGTTGGTTGCCTGAGCAAAAGTGATGCGGCACGTCATCTTTACATCAGATCTATAACGTATTGATCTATTGAGCAATCGTCACGCTCGGCTGTCAATCGGATCAGCGGCCACGTGCTTGTGATAGCCATCCGTTTATAGATAGTGTGTCAATAATGAAAGGAAAGTGGCGCGCAACCGCGCAACCGCCTGTAGGTCAGTGTCGCACCGCCTTTACGTAACCCGTCACACCGAGCGTCCATCGTGCTCATTTGTAGTTTTCGGTGTAGGTACATGGTAAGTGTCTGTGCTGTCGCACATAATATTAAACTAGAGTTTAAGAAACAGGAGTGTCGCTGCCTGCAGTATAAGATATTGTATAGTAATACGATACGAAAAAAAATATCCTTATGTGTGTAAAGCTTGATATATATTATATCGTGGCATAAATGTCATGGAAATATATAATCGAACCCTGTTATATATGCGAATCGTTATATCGACTGTTTCATTTACGCTTCCTTCTAATGTTATCGTCAAGGTTATACCTACTCGTAATAATAAAATACACTTGCGCCTAACTGCTGTGGATAGTAAAAGTTACGTATACCTACATACTTGACTGTCCTCGTCGCTTATCGTAATTAACGTGACTTTAACTTTGAAACGTATAAAAACTAACGTTAATGAAATTCACATTCGGCTGAATACATTCGTTGACTGAATTATCGGAGCGGACTTATAATTAAAGCATAGGTCAGCAGAAACCACTGTAGGTTAGCTTAATAGCATTTAGCGTGTAACTCACAACTCGCGAGTCTCACGACCAGTTACAACACTTACCTACCTGTTATCAATTCGCAGTTGAACGCATCGATGCGCACGGACGTCTGTAGTGTTCGCGTCCTGGTGTGCATGGTGCGAGCGCGACCAAGGGCCCATGAAATAAACAAGTGTTCACGTTAAGTTGATACGCTCTTTCTTCTATCTCCGTTACCGTTATTTGTTCTGTTCGTTGTTGACTATTACATAGTACCAAATGCAGTAACTTACGCTTTAGGAAGGACCGACAAGTTAGTCTAAAACGACGATAGTAAATGAATTCAGAATTCTTAAGAGGGTAGAAGAGCAGACCCTATTGCTTGTCCAGGAAGCGTAACAGTTCGCTTAACTTTCCTTTATGTTAAGTGGTTTGTGTGTGTGTTTTTCTGTTGTCTTTATTTTTACGTTTAGAAACTTAGCACATTCATGGAGGATCGTTGGCGAGGTGAGGAACCAACACCGTGACAAGTGGGGTGGTCTATGGCATGACGTAGCCGCCATGCTTCGATGCCCAGCGCTCGATACTCGCGGTGGTCGTGTCGTGGTAAAAGCCCACGATAATAAAACTGAACATGTTCTCAATGTTCATAATGCTCAGAAACATTAAGTACCCTAGCTATCAGTATGTCTTCCTTAAAAAATCAAATAAGTTCAATAAATAACATAAACACAGTTGGGAAGGCTACAAAAATTATCGTATTGTGACGCACATTGATAACTTATCCGAAACTAGTACAGAGCTAGGTCAAAAGTTATCTCGAGTTGACTCGCCTGAAGATAACGCTTCTCCCAGCTCTTGTTTTGTGCAGTTTATTCAACCTGCAGGATTTCGTCAATAGTTTTTTGGCGTACAAATAGTTTTGCACAAAAATGTGTTCTATAATAAGGTACCTACAAAGAACATTACCATTAAACATGTATCATAAATATTTCTGATGTGTTAGTCTTAGTTTAAAATAATATCCTAACGTAATACGTGCTATCAATAATTTAGTACTTTTTTTAACATTAATAGTGAGCGTCTGCAACAATCAACGACATACAGCCATGTAGTCGTTTGCAATCACCAACTATCTTGTAGCTAGCAAATAATAGTATCGTAATATACACATTTAATACGATACTATTATTTGTTTACAATAACATAATATTTGTATTAATTTACGCCCTAACAATACAAATACAAATTGTGTTAGGTTATGCGTGTGTTATATCTAAACTTAATTCATACTTTACCTCTATTTTCTTGGAGCTGAAGTTAACGAAATGCAAATTGTGTCTAATCGTTAGTAGAACCATAGAGTAATAACCAATGTAGTCCGTGGTAGAACCTACTGTAAAATAATATATGTGTTAGTTCCAGAGGTTAACGTCTTCACTATGATTAGTGTGGGTAGTGTAGTGAGGCGGATGTCGCGATATACAAATAGATAATACTAGTGTACGCCCGCAGCTTCGCTTGCGTGGAGTAAGACATTGCGGCTGCTTGTTATTAAAAGTTTGTCTGTGGTCACTAAAAGTTCTCTATCCAAATCCACGCGAGTTGGTGAATACTTAATTGCCATAAAAAGTGTAATGGCATTGTCTCGACAGCATTGGCTCGGCTGTTCGTCGTGTCCGCTATAGGGTGGTTAAAATTAGTTACCCACGCAAGCCCAGCACACCATGCACCGCGATGACGATGACCCGCATGCACCTTCAATGAAAGTGAAACCAGCCGTAACAGCGCGCCTGCTCACTTTTTTTTTAATAAACTCTAGCTGCTAAATAATCTATACGCTTCCAATTGAAGTGGGCTTCGTTTCTTTAACACGGCTTCTGCCCCGTCTTTCTTACGTCTTAGTCCATTCGGAATCCTGTTAGATTAAAAATTTCGTAATGACCTGTAACAATGGATGAATTTTTGAAGCCAGCCAAAAAGTAAAGTTAGATAAACATTGTTTTCGTTGCAAAACACTGAGCTGGTTCTAAATGACAACTTACCTATTTGTTCTTGTAGTGAAAAACGAAACTGATAAGTTCTTGGGAGCGGATGTGGTACATCTGTTGCGTTGGAGACATAATAACAAGTAATTAGCGAAGGAAGACGCCGGCCGGCGGCGGCTCCGTCCAGCGAACATGGCATTTTCGCACAATGTGCTGGACACATTGTGACTTACGGACTACTTCCGCCGTGTTGAGACCTTATTTATTTATACGGTTACAACCCGCGCATTGTGAGAGCGCGGCTTTCAAATGTTACGAAGTATAATAACTGTGGTCTTTATCGGACTAGCAAACGCATATACTACTCATTCTCCTCACTTTCATTCTTAAATTAACTAAATAAACAGTGCACAAATCGAATGCAGTTTAAAGGTAACAAGTGCCCTTGTACAGTAATTGTTGTCATGAGCATGACCGAACAACGAGAATTCAAAAGCAGGACAGAAGGGCAGAACTCGTTGTAATTTAAGCTGCTTATTAAATACGCAGAGTATTTGTTGATGGGCACATTCGCCTCCGCGTGAAGGTCAGCCGCTCGCTTGCACACCTACTTGACTCGACTGTACTCGAGTTAAGACGACCACCGACGAAATTCACAAGCGAAAATTCCTTTTGTTTACTGTTAACAAAAATAAATTATTCCACATAAAATGCTTCAGCCTTAAGCTAACTTTACGCCACGCCGCTCACCAAACCAACTTTATTTCTGCTTGCAATATTTATAACACGTTTTATTGCTGACACTTAAATTGCATTTTGGGTTAAACCATTCGCAAATGAGCATTTGTATTTATGAAAACAATGTTAAATAAATTACCCACTCATATAAACTACATAGGTGTAATATTAAGACAAGACAAAAATGGTAAAATTTGTAAATAATGAAAAAAAATTAAGTGTAACACTGTTAGCTAATCCAATCTATGCAAGCGTAATCACTACCCAAATATAGAATAACATACATTGTATAATTACATCAATATACGTTTACCTACACCTAGTTATCCAAAGATTGTTTGTTACCTTGCCATTCGTGGTTAAATGCAAATGATAATTGCGGCAGATTGACTATGTTTGTAATTCGCGTATCGTAATTTGCGTTACAAATCGTAGTTCATTAGCGTCGTTACGAAATGTATTGGCCCGTTGCGTGGCTGTGCACTGTGAACAGTGTAACGAACCATGTCCTGTCGAGGCTGAATAGGCTTCGGCGCCCTACCCTCGCCTTACTTGATGGAACCCTAACTCAGTTTCATCACATTATAGTGTTCTGCAAATTGCCAGACATTTTTTTACAAATGGGACGATACGGTTATGTATATATACCTCACGATCACGAACTAATATGAGGCGTTATTATTAAGAATTGTTTACAACAATTAAAACGAATCCATGGTTTCTGGCACGGTAACGATCGAGCCTCTCATTATTTCGTATAATAAATAATACATACGGCGTTGCTACGAGTAACTACGAGTGAGTGAGTGATTCTGCAGATTACGTCAGCTATGCTGTGCGTACGATACGTACTGCGTTAGATTAATTGCAGTCACAGTCATCGCATCTTAGTTCACTGTACCCAGCCAGACGTACATAAATACATACATACGATAGTATGTATGACACTTAACCACACTTAAATACTTGCTTATTTTTCTCGCCCATGTCTTTATCTGCCTACACGGTCTTGACTTGACGCTTCCTCAATAATTATTTTGACGTTATATACATATATTATTTTGTATTATTGCCAGTTATCGTTCTGTTAAACCTATTTGCCTACTTGGTACATGTAGTCTGATAAAAATAATTTTTATTTATGTGTTTATCTTTGATTGTTTCAGGTAACTAATATTTGACCCTAGTTTCGTGTTCGTTTACCATGAGTAAGTGTCTGTAATTTCGTCCAGTGTTAATCAGTTTCTTCCTGAGGTATGAATATCTATCTAGAAACATAATAAAAATTAGTAACGTGTTTATAAATTTCGCTGAGAGAGTAGTGTAATTTTCAATATTCAGCTTTGCTTAATATAATAACTATGTGGCAGTTAAAACTGTATGCGTTATATTAAATTAGTGTACATTAGTAAATACTAAATTAATTGCACCCGGGCTCGCCCACAGAATTTTTAGGGCAATATTCCGTGACGGAGAAGGCGTGTCGACTGCTTGCTTGGTCAATGTTGTTTATCCAGTATTTCAGCAAGTTGTGAAAACATTGCTTAAGTGGTTGCCGGACCACGCGTAGACATACTTACTTACAAAGTTACCAATCGACGCGACGTTAAGTTAGCCTTAGCTCTAGAATTACCATAATAACTAACTTATAACCTTCTATTTCTTACTACCTTACGTATGCCACACTTAATTAAGTATGTATTATACTTACATTGTTTGTGTGTTCTATACTCCAAAGAATGTAGCATCCCATAGCCCAATGGCGAATAAAATGTAATCGACAGAGTTAAGCAACGACGAGCGCAGTCAACTTGTGGATGGGTGACTGCTAGTACAGCGGTGACAGCCCAGGCTATCGAGCTCGCCTCTCACTCGAGCGGTCCGGGTTCAAACCCCAGCGGCACGCACTAATAACTTTTCTGAGTCATGTGAGATTTAAGAAATTAAATGTCACTTGCTGTAACGGTGAAGGACACATCGTGAGGAAACCAGGCATGCATGCCTGAGCTGAGAGTTCTAATGTTCTCGAAGGCATGTGAAGTCTTCCAATCCGCACTTGGCCAGCGTGGTGGACTAAGGCCTAATCCCTCCAGTTCTGAGAGGACCAACAGTGGGACAAAGAAACGGTTGTGATGATGATGACTGCTAGTGGCAAAATGGGCGCTACCGTGCTTCAGAGGGCACGTGAAGAGCTTGAGAACATTCGATACTGGGTTTGCCAATCACCACTCCACCAATCCGCATTGGAGCAGCGCGATGAGGTATGCTTCAGTCAGACCTCCCACAGATTTTGGGAGAGACCCGTGCCCAGCAGTGGGTTGTCTATATATAGGTTGCAGCTTTGCCTACACTTAAATGTGACATATTTTATCATTAGTGAGGTTTACTTTTGAACAAGGTTATAAATGAAGTAAGATATCTCTTAACACTATGATGTACCTACCTATCAGTTCAGTATATGTTTACATAGTTTGAAATTCTTAGTAGTGATAGGTCATAGATAAGCGTTTAAAACCTCATTCGTCTATGTCTGAATATAATTCTAATTGCAAGATCTGTCTGGAGCACGAGTTACACGAGCAACAGAAAAACATTATCTATAATTAATTAGTAAATCACTAACCAGTTAATCAGAATATTATAATTTGCAAGTGTCTCCTTGCATCCATCGTTTATAAACATTCCGAATGAGTGGATGTTGTTTGAAGATCAAGTAGATTTGGAAATAATTGTTCTATATTCTAAAAATCATGTTACAGTTGTATCGTCCTGAAAATTTTCACTGGAAAAAAATTAATCATCAAAAATTAATTTGGAACTACTTGCGTAAAATATCATTGTTACGACACTTAACGCCACTGAGCAACAATAAGTTGTTACTCTTCAGGAACGCCCCGTGATCACGGTCCGAAACCAAGGCTTTTACGCAAACAAAGCATAGACACTTGTTGTGTCTTATCTAAATTGTCCTCCTTCTTACTCATGGGTGGAATCGGCGTCATTTTGGGTGATTATGTCAGTTTTGAAGTGTGCGTAGGTGTTCTGGTTCTTTGCTGTGCCACGAAATAGATTGTGGCTGTACAGGGCTGCGACTACGCTGACTGGTTTGTAATTTGTGATATTAAAATTATTGTTGGAAATTTAAATGTTTTTACAATCTTAGAAAATTACCACGCTAAAAAAGAGAAAACTTGGAACGGAACGTTACACGATATAATGAAAAAATATTAATATTCTTTAATTTCCCTAAATAGCAACATAGTTAGCAACATTTCGCGGTGTAGTTTTGAAGATTGGTGGAGTTTTTACTAGACGCTCCGACTTGTTTTTACTCTTATGTTTTGTATTCTGAGTTTTTGATATTATTCGACGTATTCTTCCTGACCGCTTTTGGCCTACCGCACTCTGAAGATCATAGTGCAATAGGCCAAAAACAATAAGATAATATTATATTGATAGTGATTTTTTCTTGCGTGGTGTGTTAAATTCAAGTCCAAGTTCTTTATTGTAGATGGGTAAGTCATGTAAATGATTTATAATGAAACTAACTTTTGACCGCAGCTTCGCCCACAAAAAGTGTAATCAAGTTAAGAATTAGTGTCAGCGCCATTTGTTGACGGTGTTCCTGACAACTTTCCGATGAAAGCGCAAAGAATCCCAAGGGAACAATTATATTCGGAATGAAAAGTATCCTATATGCTAATCATCAATAATAACATCTAGGTCTGCCCATGTGCCAAGTTTCATTAAAATCTGTCTTCTAGTTTTCGCGTGATTGAGTAACAAACATCCAAACATCCAAATTTACAAACTTTCACGTTTATAATATTAGAAGGATTGTACATAGCATTAATTGACCAGCATGATGCCATCCCTGTTTTGAGAGTTTGTAGAGCATGCCATTGTTTCGGAGTATACGTAATGCACGTGGGTTCTTGCGAGTCAGAAGAGAAAGTGGCACAGCCAGCGGCAAGGTCGTCTCGTCTCGCTCCGACCTTCACCGCCATACTTCCGGGATTCATACACCAGTAAATACGCAAAGACACGCCTAACAAGCTCACTATAAGGATTTGTGGTCATCTGGACTATTCGTAAATGATAAGACATTAATATCTTATTAATGTGAGAACCGTTATCGTAGGTCCTTCTCATCATTGCGAAACAATTTTTACAAATTTTATTACATGCGTGGGTCTGGTCTGAATATTTTATCACACGGAATGAGTCTGGTATGTTGTCAATAACATGAATATACATGTAGATATAGAAGTATTATTTATAGAAATAATATGGCCTGCTCATCAGCTTGCTCTTTGCTCTTAGCTACTAAATGAGCTGGGTGCATTAAGTCAAGCTTGCGCAAATTAAAGTCGTGCGCGTTGATACTGTTAGTAATATCGATGTTTTTTTAATATTGGTTATAGATTTAACTGACAGATGTTTTAAACATAACATCACGCCTTTATATCCCCGGGGTAGGCAGAGGACTGTTACCACCACGTACATCTACTTTTCACCAGTTATGTGCAAGTCCTATGTAAATAGGTGGTGGCCACAAATCCAGAATCCGAGCTACTACTACCTAGATATTTCGTGTTAGAGAAACCAAATAGTTGCTGCCCAACCCGGGGATCGAACCCAGGACCTCTAGCTTAGCAGGCGCGGTCACGACCACAAGACAAACGAGACTTTTTTTATGTGGAAACCCTAGTTAAGCAAACATAATGATACTGCTGCTGCCACTACCCGAGTACGTACAATTTTTCTTTAGGAATACTGGGTGTATCATGTTCGTTCTTATTTCATTTCCTAATTTGTGACAGTCAATTACATACATATTATGTAGACATACACTGATTATCGATTTTATTAACTTTCATTAGCAATTTAGCAATATATTACGTAGGAACGATAGTGGCGATTACCAATGTAATGATTAATATGATCGACTTACGTTATCTGTCACCCACCCCGTGCCCCACTTACGTGACTTCTTTAGATGCCGCGTGTAAGTTAAAGATACATATTATAATTATTATGACATTTATAATCGTTACTAAGCACATCGACATTATTTCTCTAACTTTAAATCAATAACTAGATATCGTCGGTACAAAAGTCAACTAGCCAAAGTGTCATTTCGGCAGTAAACTAAGTAACCTAATCTCACATAGATTAGTTTACCTATGTAGAACTTTTTCTTTTTTCAGTTATGCAGAAAAACCATTTGTAATAGGTATTAACATTTATATTTGACATGCCACATGTACAATATTTTGCCACAGTATGCGTTGTCATGATATCGATGTCATGGTATTGCTTTGTTCGCATGAAATTATAAATAAATAAATAAATATCATGGACATTCACACACGGCCATCAGACCCCAAATTAGGCGCGAGCCTGTACTATGGGTGTCAGAGACTGATATGCATACGTATATATTTTTAAATACATTTAACATCCAGACACAGAAAAAACACAAGTGTTCGTCACACGAATGTTTGTCCTAAGTGGGATTCACTGACTGGGAGTCACTACCGATTGCGCAAACGGGCCCGTACATTTTGCAATTTTTTGCCCTTTGAAAAGGTTCTGCGAGCAGCAGCACTGTATCGTCTGCACGGGAAATGTTCAGGTGTGCTTTGATTGCGACCTTGTTCGTACTCGTAGGTTCCGACATCAGCTCAGTAAAGGCCCATTTAGTTTATCGCACGTATTGTGACAAGAAGTTGTACAGACAGCTCGTGATTTGTTTTGACGCGTAGCAAGCAGCATGTGCTGTCGGCCGTCTGCCGCTGCCGTATGCAGTCTGCCGCGTGTATCGGAATCGCACCTTCAGGCTGGGAATAGATTTCCGATTTTTCTCTCAGATAACTAGTCGGATCCGGTAGTCTGATCCGACTATCGAATCGTATGTGTATTTAGTATTCAAAAAAATGTATGAGTGCCTTTAGATTGTCTGATCAGACTATCGGAACCGACTATCGGAAACGACTATCGGAGAGAAAAATCGCCAGCTCCGCCAGCCACGGCACCGTCGACGTCGCGTGCATCACGACGACGCGCTGGCCCGCACATCCGCGACACAATGTTTCTGTAACAAACACTTTATTAGCTAATGTAATGCATATACTATTATTGAATTACAATGCAACACATTTAAGCGGTGGTATAGTTACCAGTGGTTAAGAATTCGACAACTTGTTCATTGTTTACATCTAACTAACATCACACGTGTACATTTTTTCTTTATCGATACTCTATTTCAAATATGAAAATGTTTATTATTAAAATAATAAAAATTATTATATTTCTTGAACCCTCTTCGTTTCTGTTTGAATTCCTAAGGTTGACTGGCAGATAATAGTATTTTTTTTAGGAATGATCAACATCGATACCGGACAATCATCCGATTAGACCACTCATAATCACTATGTAGGTAATGTATGTTTGGTTCACGAAGACAAGTGGAAAATCAACACGCAAGCCACGAACTGACCAAACCTGTTATAAATAAAATTAATTAATATTTGACCGGCGAACTCTCTTGATATATTCAAGGTCGCGTCGCGCGTGTGAGGTGATATAACATGAAGATTGCCTGACGTTCGTGAATAGGATTGTTGTGATTACAACTGCAAAATAGTAATTCAAAAGAACTCCTGGGTCTTGCTTGAAACAACTGGGGTCTTTTCTGCAAGTATCTATTGTACGAAAATAGATTTACAAATAATCAGAGTAAAACCAACAGTTATTAAGTACTAAAATACTCATAATGGGTTATTCAATGGGTAAGCTTACTCGTGTGTTTTACTCATGTGGGTTATACGGACTAGTTTTGGTCGATTACGATGACCACAGAAGCGTTCACATTTACACAATAGCCCGCCCCGTGCCATTCCATCCATGATACACGTGACTTAAATGAGTGCTGATGAATGTTTTTTTTTTTAATATTAAATAATTTGATTTTTTATTAAATATTTCATCCAAATTATTAATGCTCGGCTCCGTCTATGGTCTAGTGGTAGTTAGCGCGACTGCTAAGCAAGTGGTCCCGGGTTCAATCGCGGGTCGGACAAAGCACGTAGTTTAACATTCCTATTGCCAGTTATGATGGCACACAATAATCTGTCGTTATAATGTGTCTATTCTTACTAATATAAGTTGCGTATTCAAATAATGCAAAACAGCTATTTTCATTAATCATTCGATCGTTACAAGGCAAACTCGTTATTTGTTAATTCATATTTAAATGAGATATACTTTGAAATTCATATAAATACAAGGTAGCTTTGTAATCGGTTTCATTATAAACGGCTTGTAAATAACCTGCCAGTATGTATATAGCTGGTCAGCGGGTATGTAAATGCCGCTAACGTAGCTAGTAACCAGTAGGAAAAAGAAGAAAAATATATAAATTGTATAGTCTATTGACCGTTCGTATAATGATAGCACAGAAGTGGATTGGTCGACAATCTTGACATTTGATTTTCATTTGGTCCGTAATTCTTGTCGCTGATTTGAATTTGTCTGTGGTTTGACTGGACCTGTCTTTTAATCATAATGTATAGTTTTCCAGCAGTTTAACTTATATCCAAAGTAGATTTATTAAACGAAATGTGACAATCGCGAGCATGGAATATTATGAAGGTAACGTTCTTACCTACTTAGGTTACTTAGGTTCTTTTTTACACTTCATGTATGAATTGTAGGTTCTATAACATAAAACCAACTATAAAATCAATATCAACTTATTCCTACAAAACCCCTTCATAGAGATCAATGTATACCTAATAGGTGTATGTAGGTGTAAATCTGTGTAGGTAGTGTAGGTACTCGTATTTTAAGTTATTGTTTGAGATTAAGTCGTAGTAAAGATAAAATTATACAATGTTAAAACTATTAAAAAAGAAGTACCTACTTAAGAAAGAAAAAAATTGGAACACATTTGACATGTAGGTAACATGCCAAATGTGTTCCAATTCCAACCCAAAAACATTATTGGGACCACCCATTTGGTCGTTAGTCGTTATCAATATTTCATACGATATTTCAATTTACAATGTCATATTGATTATGGCATCACATGAAAAAGACTGTTGCAACAGTCTAGCTCATTGCTGCATATTTATCTTTAATTTTTATGAAACAGAAGCTCTAGAACGACCGTTCGGGACCAACAGTACTGCTTGCAGCTATAACATCCACACATATTACATCGAAAAGTTATGATGTTATTGAACAATTATTAATTAATTAGAATAATGTTAGTTGTTAAATTATGTTGTTATTATGTTTTTGTTATGTTAAAATTACATTTGTTAATTAAAGCAGATTATCACGCTAACGCATTAGGGTAACCTGTAAAGTTAGTCGTAAGTTTTTATTAAATAAATAAATAAATAAATAAATAAATAAATAAATAAATAATTATTCACTTTCAAGATAATTGCTAAGATATCAAAAAAGAATAGTCAACTATTAGCTTGGTTCAGAAAAGTTTCATTTTAGCGGTTTCTGTTAGAGGTGCGGCCAACACAATACCACGGACGCTATCATCCTGCACAAAATTCCGGAAAATGTCTAGTTTTTCTACTATGTACTAATAACCATACTCCCGCCGCACATAGTACCAGTGTACCACGCATCAAGAACAGAGTTACTCCCAACTAGCCTACCTAGTGTATTTAGTATAACTTTTGAATACTTACATATAGGCCTTCACTTTAATCACACGACACATTATGTACCTAAAAAGAAGTGAACTTCTCTCCTCAACTAAACCTACGCAGGCACTTCCAATATTCGACTCATGAATTAATAACAGGTCGTCTTAATGTATTCATGGAGCTGATCAGATTTAATAACACGAATTCTCATTAGCATTGCGTCGTCGTGAGTTCAATAGCTGCATATCTTCTCGTTGCCATTTATTTATTGGTATTTTTCCACCGCCTAGCATTGCATAGCACTCGTTGCTCGCTTATTTTTATTTGGTTTATCAATGTAAACATAAGCGTATCGCTCGCTGAATTAATGTCCCCCAATTCAATTGAAGTGTTTCATTAGCACAAGTGGCCCCGATTGCTTCGTTGATCGCGCTCGACAGCCATCGCGAAACTCAGGCGCCGAACACATGTTCTGCTAAGCGGCATACACAATAATACACATACTGACTCAAACTGGCTAATGTATGTATGACATGTCGTGAAATACGATACTGATTTTATAACTGAGCTATAAAATTCAGATGGTCTGCTGTTATAACCGTCTGTGTAAAAATAAACTCATTTTAGTCGTCCAGTTTTTGTCATATAAGTCAAATGGTTTCTTCTCTATCGCTATTCGCTGTTATAGCTCGTAAGTTCGTAATATATTAATTCCACTAGTATTATAATATTTTTACTACCGTTAAAAATATTAATCATAGGAATTACTATTGTTAAGTATGTATTCGTATTAGAGGTATGCAAATCAATAAACTTATTTCCGCACCTATTATAGCTTACCGAAGTAGGTTAGATTCATAAATGATAGCATGTTTATATTATTATTCCCCAGGTTGATTAATAATTGTTGCTGGCTGAACTCTTATTGGAAGTCTTTATAGGCGATTATTATTAAAATTAATATTGTAGCTGAAAATTGAAAATACATACTTGTAATAATTTTATTTAATCTAGAGGTGTGACTAAAATGGCATGTTTATTGTAAGCTTTTTAAATCTACATCTTTATTTCTACGCTATTATTATTAGTACCATTATTACGAGATACTAAGCTTAAATATTTTGTTACTAGTTAATAAACAGATTTTTAATCTCTGTATGTATTTTATATATATTTGTAATACCTACACATATTATAAACATTTATTAATTTTATACTCTCACTTATCTCGTTGATTCTCGGAAGACGTTCACTCGCTTGTTTGAGGTCGTGACACCGTCTTATTGTGGCGTAATATTAATATTACTGGTGCCGCGGTTTTCAGCGCACAAAACCTGACACATTCGATTGCTAGCGGTTTGCTGATCAAGAGCTATGCTATGCTGAAGCTAAGCTATAAGTTTGCATTTTATACTTAAATGCGTAACGGCAACCCGCTTCAGGCTGATTGCATCCATCCATCGAAGTCCATACTGGACATAAGCTTCACTTCGACTGTGGATTTATCTTAAGATATTTATCCGATATCCATTCATTTGTGCGAAATACCGATATAAAAAGCCTAATTTGTAAAGAGGGTGTCGATCGTGGCAGTGTGAAACATGCACGAACCTAGATTCTATTCACAATTAATATTGATAGCCCGTTTTAATTTGTTCCATTATCTGGACGCGATTTTAGTTCAGAATAACTCCCAGACGAAGACAGCTTGTTACATCAACCGGTTAAGTAATAGCTATCTTACGTAACAATCCGGATAAATACACGGAAATCCTGGTAAAACTGGTTGTTATATTCGTAATAGTGACAACCCTGAACACAATAGTAATGCGTAATTATTATTACCCCACCGTGTAACGGATAATTAGTATTATTACCCCACCGTGTAACGGTTAAGTAGTCACTCGCAATTCATATCCAATACCTGCAATATACTGTCGTTTAGTACTGATTTTTTTTTTTTTAATGGATACAGGATAGCAAACGAGCTTGCAGCACCACCCATCCGCTGCCACCCATGACAACTGTAACTGACTTTGAACAAGACTCAATTAGGGACTGGGATGGTTAGTCCAATTAGTTGAGAAAGTTAATTAGAACATTAGTTGGTCAGTTCGTTAGTAGGTATGAGGACTAAGGACTGTTAGTGATAGTTAGTCCTGTTAGTTGGTGTTAGTAATAGTCCAGTTAGTACTTGTTAGTAGGAGTCTCGTTCTAAGTCAGTCACAGATGTGTTGCTACCCTTGAGGACTAAGATGGTCGCCTCTAAAGAAGTGTAACCGGAATCCACACCTTTCCAACCGGACCACAATTGCTTTAAAAACAATTATTACACGGCAGAAATGGTACTAGGTACCGTAGCGGGCGGTGGTACTGCCCCGGGCGAACTCATACCTTCAGATATACCTTCAGATGATTTAAAAAAGATTTTGTTATTTTTTTTTTCTAATGTAAGTGTTGTTTTGTATCTTAATGAGAAATAAAGATCTTTAAACCGAATGTTTTCAATTCTAACGATATATTATTATGTAAAATTTTGGTATAACTGCAAAGCGAGTTGCGAAGTTGTAGACCATGGATGGGTGCGGCGATTATCAATATGTACAGTCAGATTGATAATTGGCCTCTGAGGCCGTTTTGAATTTTTGAATGTCACTCGCATACGAAAATCGCCAAAGCGTCTAACGAATTTCATGTTGTCTGTTTTTGAAATTCACTCGCGCTACTTATCTAACGAGTGGTTAATACTAGGGTTTGTTGAATAAAAATGAGACTAGTAATACAAATTACAGGAAGCGTCGATAAAAAATTTGCGAAGCTACGACGGGCGCGGTCGGTTTGTGCTTGGGTGACCGCTAGTGACAGTAGTGAAGTAGTAGTAGTTCAACGATTCATGAATTCCTCGACTGAGCTGCATTGAAGTAAAGGTCTTGTAAAGCTTTCAGTTGTTTTTATCAGTTTATTCAGAAAACTCTGGCCGAACCAGAATCCTTACATGCCTATTTTATAATATAAAGGTTTTAGTTGTAAGAGACCGCTAGCTATAAACGAGCGTTTATGGCATCCATCTTGCAGTGCAGCTGTATTTAATCTGTTCGGTCGTCTCGGCGCTCTCAGTGAGTTTTCCGGGAGGCTAGGCGAGTACGGTTTTACTTTCTTGTAGGAAGTGCTATCGCTTTCAACGGAGACCGGTTGGTAGAATAGCTCGCGGCTTATTAATTTTATTGAGGCGCAAGTTACGAGCAAATGACTAAGTATTATGGCTGGCGTAATGCTTGGTTCACTCATAATAGTTATAATAGTTATAAACTTCGTGAACTATTTGTTACATTGTACCTACTTACGTCAATTTGAATTATGTTATTTATTGCGAATGTATTGAATGTTGAAAACAACTTCAACTTTAGAAATAATTTTATCTGTGGATGTGAATGATATAAAACAGTTAGATATTGAGCAATTCTAATAATTTTTTTCTTGTTTCAGGTGAGCCCAGAATACCTGGTCGATGGTGACTTAACGTCATACGTAAGTCGAAATATCAACTGTTATCGTATTACTGGTGTTTAAAAGTGAAATTCGCAATGCATGAATTGTGGATAAATAAGCAAAGAAAATTCTATATTTCGGTATTTATGTATTTATTTATTCTAAAAATTAATAAGCGGAGTAGCAGTAGATGTCATCCTGGTGTTGTCTTTAGTCAGATATCAGCTCAACCGAATTATCATCCGAATAGTTTTAGTGAGTAAGAATCTCACATACCACGGCCACTTCTCCGGGGAGGCTCAGAGATCTTTGAAAGATTCCCTCTCGAAAATCAAAAAAAGATTCTCAGAATGAAATGAACGCTTGGTGTTAGTCTCGTTAGTCATTAGCAAAACACTACCAAATAAGCAATCTTTGATAAATCTATGACACAGTGGTATTGACCTTGCAATGTCGATGCACCGACTGCAAAAAGACTGCTATGTCAGCTAGTCGGACAGTGTCAGTGTTGTTCAAACCGAGACGTTTGTTCATGTACGGCGTACGTACCTAACTTACTCATATCTGCCCACACACATGTCAAGTGTGAGTCAGTTACGCTTATCTTGCTTGAGGTGCGTAATTAAAAAGTAAAGTAATTTTAAAACTAAAAAATATTTCTTGTTCTGATCTTAGTTCTGAGCAGAAGCAGTTTAATTACATGTCGAAAGTAATCGAAACATGTACCTAAACTGATCTGACATTATTATGGAAACGTTGCAATTAGATCATACGCTGTTTGTGTGTACAATTCAACTTAAATTATTTAAGTGGACAGAATTGTTGTCTATAAAACCAGTACTAACTAATAATAAGTTTGTCGGATGTGCGCTCACGTAAAAGGTTCCCGAAGATATTCGTATCGGTAATCTCGGCTTACGGGTAAAGGCTTTGCCGCTCATTCGAACGAAACCTGTTCTGCGTTAGTATTTACTCACTTCGAGCAACAAAAACAAATTAACAATTCTCTTAGTGGCTACTGAGAACTAACTAGTTAAATACACAATGTTTTGAGTGTTTAAAATAGTTGTGACTATGATGTGTGGCATTTTCTTTTATATTCTTCAATCCTTTACAGCTTTCTAAACATTATCTCTCTATAACTATTAAAGTTTAAGTTCAAAGAATACAATAGGGCTAAATATGCGTTAGTCATAGAGCATTTATTTTCTTTTTTATAATCTCTATGTGAGTCACATAATACAATTCACGGGGAAAGTGAAGCCCGGTAGCGTAACGTGACGCAACAATAAAAATTGCGTGGACAAAGGAATTGCATTACACCAACCAGGCAGCCATAAGCTAAGGCCCTTTAGTTTGGTTCCAATACCAATGGCCGTCGCTAATGACTCCCAAGTCATGGAACTCAATATAATAATATGTATGACAGAATGTCATCGACGCAGCTTTTAGTATTTTGTCGGTTAATTCGTAAGTTACTTATAGTTATTAACCACAAATTCTACTGATACACGTTACAGCGTTGACTCTCATGGTAAGGACATGTATATTTACTAATATAACTTACCTACACCTACCCATCGCCAATTTTGATAGGATAAATAAACACCACCACTGGTTTGCAGAGTAAGTAAACAGACATATTATACGTCTCGAAGTAACAGAAATACAAGATATATTCCATATCATCAATCACATTTAAGTATCAAATAAATAACCGTGTACGTACATATCTTTTAAGA
This sequence comes from Carterocephalus palaemon, assembly GCA_944567765.1. Taxonomy (NCBI): domain Eukaryota; kingdom Metazoa; phylum Arthropoda; class Insecta; order Lepidoptera; family Hesperiidae; genus Carterocephalus; species Carterocephalus palaemon. Next base: position 6,663,197 of record OX155651.1, on the reverse strand, counting down.
GTGTTTATTTTAAGATTACAAGCCAACCGACATTTGAATTTATTAATGAAATGTACACTGGAAGAGGAGTCATTGTTGAGCTGTGGTTCGTGAGCAACACTGTTTACTAGTAAGGTTCTGCAAATCAGCGGCGAGGCGGGGTACAGCGTGTAGTTGCATCTATAAATAAGGAGGTGCTAAAAGCGGCCCGACCGGGGGACGTGATTCCTCCGCTTTGAGCGGCTGAGGGTAAACATGGTGGAGTTGAACGGGGCGCTTTGTTGACACTCGTCTTACGGCTCGAGCTGGCCGCTCCGCCGTGTCTCGTGGGCTTTATGGCGCGCGCGCAATAAACATCGCACGACTCACTGCCCTGCGTGAACGGCGACGCAGAAGGTGAATGCCTTGTCGGGTGCAAGCCGTGCAAACCAAAGCCAAGCGAGCTTCGTACCTATGAAAATATTATGCCTGTTTTACCGTATCCATCCAATATACTAGTTTATACTTTAATAAACATTATAGTTCAATCCTATTATCGTACGTTCATATTTTCATGTCCACCGTTCAAATATTTCATCGGTTTCCCAGTGTTACTTTATCCTGTAAGTCAATGAACTTCATAAACGATAGTTTTAATACACTATCTCAGTCAGGCAGGATAGTGGTTTTTAATGCTTTAGTGAAGAATTAATTTCAAAGCCTAACAAAGGCAGGCAGTGTCGACATTATAATTCTGGAAATTAATGTGTTTTACGTGATTTCCTGCTTGTTCGACGACACCATACTAAACGTTTCCATTGTTTCGTATAAATAATAACCAGAAACGATGGCTCAGTAGGTATTCAGATGTGCGCGAGTGACATGTGATGGCATTTTTACCATAGCCGACTGTTCTTGCATTGCAATCACGGCGAAGCGCCCATCTGCATGCGCGCTGTACGCCGCGCGTCCGGTCTTACTCATGTAACAGTTGCTAACTATATTATTTCTCAGCTGCGCTGTGGATAACCTCTAGATAAAGCCGTGAAGTGCCTCCAACCAACGCGACGCCAACAACATTCCACTACACAAACACGCTTTCGTATACTCGCAAGAAATTTACAGAATGACGCGGCTTTATGTTTATAAAAAGGTAGTGATTGACGTTTTTCAATTATACGTGGGTAGCCCATCCCTACTAGCGCTTCCCATCACTACGTCCTAAACTCCCGAGACTTTGTTGAAGACGAATAATCATCACTTCACTTCCTACCGATGACGTACTTACTGAAATTTGGTTTAGATGTCATTTCTATAAAATAACAGTTTAACACACTACATGGACGTGTCCCCGATATTTTAAGACATCTCGTTGGCTATAAACGTCCATTAATCGCTCCCCAGCGCACGTAATTAACAAATGTTCATTCCAATTATGTTTCTATTTATTTTTCAATCTTTGTGGGAGGGCAAAGATAAACTGAACATTGCATTAATGTTCAGTTCATCTTTGTATTCATTGTGTATCGTGTTGTGTCCTAATTTTATCTTTGGTGACGGTTGGAGTTCATCTTCTTTTAAAAACTCTAAAAAATATATTATTATTTAGTTCCTACTCGTAATTAAAACAGCACATGTCTTGTACTTGCTGTATATATTTTTAGTTATGATGATAATATTGTCTATGTATCTCTTACTTTTGAAATTAATATTTGTGTATTAGGTATGTATCTATTTAATTTAGCAAGCCAGCCCCTCAGCATCTGCAGCTCATGACATCACTGATAAAACTCGAACTGGAATGTTTCAAGTGAATGTTATGTTAATAGAAATAATATTCGTACTCGTAAGGATGATTTTCATTATGCAATAAAGGACATTGTTGGTTAGGAAGGCGCTAGTGAGTTGTGGTTAGTTGTCTAAGCCCTTAGTAACTTTGAGAGTAACAAGAACAAACGTAACAAATCTAAAAAAAAATCTGAGTAGTATTCTGATCCTAGTAAATAGTTATATAGAACATACGACCAATTATGTTTATACCTATTAACTATTTCTATTCTCATGTCACACAATTCACTCAGCAACAATATACACGTCGCAATAGTTTTGTAGCATATCAAGAATAGTCGTGTCCAGTTGTGGCGTACTCGCGTGTATGCGTCATTTATACAATAACTGTACTAACAGACATCGGTAATGCACACTGTCACTGGCTGAATCATAATGTTATATCCATTGTTTAGGATGTCAACTTTACAACTTTAACGTCAACCATCCCATTAAGTTTGGTTTTTAGCCGCTATGATAGGATGATACTGCTAAAATAGTGACGCATGAAGATGTAATAAATAATACGGTTAAACCATTAGATACCGAACAATACCTTCTTCTGACCATGTTTTACCACACGTTTCAATAATTATAAAAGTTGTAAACGATTTATTAATTTGACAATTTTAAAAACATATTTGACTGAAGTATATTTATGATATTTAGTGTGTTTTCGTTCTTACCTGAACATTCTGTGTTACGACGAATATAGGTAATTATACTAAATAAAAACCATAGTATATACAAGGTAAATGGGAGACCGAATCCCAGGAAGGTTAATGACTATATTGCCATTACTGGGAGGTTGCTGGGGTGAGACGTCGTCGAGGGGAGCGCAGCATCTCGTCGTAGGATATTTTCGCGCAATCATTCAATAAACATGATGGGACCAATCGACAAGACCCTCGGCAAGGTCCTCGGAGAAATGGACCAATTTTGATTGCCGGCAAACCAACTCATGTTTATTTAGTTCATATCGTTGCCTCTTATCACAATGGTAAGACTATAAAAAGTTAAGCGATAATTTTGTCTTATTACATGAAATATGATAAAGAAATTTTAGGCGGTAATTGAGGATATAATTTATCATGTTTCTAATCTAAACGGCACACGCACTTTTTATTCGAAAGAAACGGCGACAAAGAAGTTCCAAGTCGTTAAAAGTTAATTTAAATATAGAACGCATTTGATTAGAAGCAATTAACGTTCAATTAAGCTACGAGTATCCTCTTGTTTGTGTTACGTTGTTGTATCAATTGTCGCGAGACTGTCTTCGTAATGGCTCGAGTTCATTCTCGTCGGATCGTGTTACAGGAAATCATGTATAAAAGAGGTTAAAGGCCCTAATAAAACAAGCCCAGTCTAATATGATTTAAAACGATAACTGAAAGGAGCCATAATTTTTTTGCCGTTTTAAATGGAACATCATTATTTGAATTGTTAAATTCGATCTCTTTACCGTTTTAAATTTGCTGGAACCAGTAACCCGAATTCGTATTCCTTTGTTAACTGCGTGCCGTTGGCCTCGTATGTCGTAAAGTAAAAATATTTTAGTAGGACCTTCTACCTCGCTCACTCTCAACTCAACTGACAACAATCTTGAGGTGTAAATATTACAGATTGCGCGCGTAAATATACCTACCACCCATGAAGTATTTCAGAGAAGTGAATGACCTGTGATTGTTCTATGATTTTTTCTATTATGTATTGTAACCTGAATCTTTACGTCACATCCTTGCAATTTTTACAGTATGGTAGCTTATTGCATTGCAAAATAACGGATAATAAATTAATTCACATCATATTCATAATTTAACTGAAATATACTTTTAATCGTTTACTTTTAACAAATCAGTTTAGGGACGCAAACTCGATGTTATTTAATTGAAGTACATAATATGTATGTAATAGGTACATACTACCATGTCGCAATTAAAACATTTGCAACGCGCGCCTCAAGCCTAGAGATCGTTGTACACTCAATTCAACTTCGAGTAGGATCGTGGTCAGGTTGGAAGCACACGATGCATGTTAAAATGAAGGGCTTCTTACGCCGCCATCGTTGATTGCGTAGCCTTTTGCTGCAGCGATTTTATCAAGCTTATGTGATTTCGAAACTAAACGCTACTTCTACTTGTCCTAATCCAAAGTTACAAATAAACGCCTCTAGTACGTTCCTGACCTTATCTTGAGTCGTTGGCCTCTGGCGTTCGCAATAAATCTTTGAATATCTCACTAATGTTTACTCGCATTATTTTTAAGCGTCGATAATTTCGGAAGCTTGTGTCATCGACAAGTCTTGGATGGCAACAAACGCTTCTTTTTGTTAAAACAATCTTTGTGTGATGTGACATGTGACCCATGATATAAACGTCATTAGGAGTAGGATCTCTGAGAGATCAGATACTCTCCATGTTCAGTGATCCAGATTATTAATCTGGTATCATTAAGTACCTAAGCTAGCGCTAATTTTCAACAAAAATGGTGGCAAACGAACTACCTGTTCACTATTGTTCACAATGTTGACACAATCACACGTTAATAAAAAACATCAGCGCACTTGAAGCTTTACTTCGCAATCTGAACACTTCTTGCTGGTATACTGGAAGTACTTAATTAATATTTACAAAACACATGCCCGCCATAAGTTAGTGCGTGTAAATTGTTAGCGTGATGTTGGATGCTAATGGGTACGTGTGTTATTATAATAAACGCCCGCAATCGCCTGTGAGACGGTTCGCCTCTGATTGCCCTTAGTTTCGAACGCAACGACCGCGGCCATTTGAAATCGACAGTGATTACAATTTTCCCTGGAGCTCTGTTGCGCGGGCGCAACGTCCGATGGAAAGCAGCGCTTAACCAATGTTCCGCTCTGATTACCCTTTAATTACGCTTCAGTCACCGTTTTTCTTCTACACTTAGCGGCCGCCGATCTAACCCCTGCTCTTTTCACTGCAACATTTCACCCGCGAGTTAGCCTGCTCTTCCGTTTGCTACACTTTCGCCTTTGACACTTCTCGTACTCCAAATTGTTTACTTGGACAAGAATATATTGTCCTCCATAAATATTCAGCCTCCCTTCCGACATTTTCGGAGTAGAACGACGAGTCTTTGTCATTTGTAATGAACGCGTTCCGAGCGGTCACTTTAAATACACCGTTAACGTTCCTTAGATGCTTCTCGAAGCGCGCTTTCGGAGCTGCGTAAATAATACGAGTAAGTTCAAAGGAAAATCAATCAAACTTCGAGTGTCGTTCTGTAAAACAATGCAGCCGCTAATCGTATGAGCTGCCTTTGTCACTTAATGCATTGACAATGCACAACAATGCATGATCAACAAATTTATAGTTTTATACCACTTAAATATTTACTAATACAAGCCAATTTCTTGCTAGCTTGCGTATAAACTTTTTCACGTTTAGTTTGGATATGTAAAAAAAAATCACACCTATAAAAAATAATGACTTCATTTTTGCCTTAATTTTTATGAATGATAGGTACCTATACTGAGTTAGAATAGTTTTTAGTAACTCCATACACTGCTCGATGAGCAAGTAACGTGTCTGTTGTATTGTAATGCTTGAATAGTTCATACTACTTGGAACTCACAGTAAGTGATACTGTCACGTTGGTACAGCGACGACCAATCCAGACGAGTGAGACTACATCAGCTTAACAAATAGCTCAGAATAATGTGCTGTCCGTTGTATTCCAAACCACGAGTGTTTGTGTTTACGAGCCCCGGACAAAGCCGAGGTGCATGGAATATAAAATGACGTGACGTAGCTGAGATTTCGATGAGTTTAATATAAATGTGATCAATTTGATCATGCACATTAGGCGAACCATGGGCATAGCATATGCTATGCCCATGGTTCGTGTTTGAGTTTTTTTTTCGACCTTCATTTATCTCGTGATTAATGTCATATCCTTGTTGCTTGTAGGCAGGCACACAGACAGACATTCTATTACTTCTTTAGTAAATATTTCTCTATTTACTAGATTTTTATATATGTATGTATACTCTGATATTCGTTACAATTACAATCATACATCTTGCAACACTTCTTATGAACAAAAAAATTTGACCCCATAATCACATCACATTCACAGCCAATCCGGCAGCTTGAGGTCGCCGAATCAGTAAACGTAATTCACCATAGGCCACCACTCTTATCGGACAAGTGTTACACGGGTAAATGGTCGGTGTTGTCCAGTGGCTGATTTGTCTCTGCTCTGCGATGAAACACATGACATGTATGCATAAGTAGTTAAGTAGGAGTCGGCTAGGATTGCCAACCTTGCTATATAATAATATTGTATAATTTGAGTCTGGTATACTATTGAAGAAATATATAGTACGCAAAAATAGATAGAATAAAACCTCCATTTGTATTTATGGACGCTACTTAAGTCACAGAATACTTTAAGTGAAAAAATATATATGTATATCAATAAATAGTTAACAAAAATATCTTTGCCTTTTTTGCTCTTGCCTTTAAATAATATTTCTTAAATAATATTTGAATAGTTTATTTTGAAAAATATTATAATTCAAAAAGAGTTGGCAACCCTAGCGTCAGCGTCTGCAAACAATAGTGCACAATCAGCGCGAGTGTGCCTTGGAGGGCTAGGCTACTGCGCGAGTCCGCCGCAGCCTATGTGCCCACGACCATTGTTATGTTGATGAATCCTAGAGTTCGATGATCTGATAAACAAAAGAAACTACCACATTTGCATCTTTTTTAAAAGAGTTTCTTTAAACCGTGACATGTCATGTAATATCGGTTGAACGGCGATGTTTACCGAAATAAATAATTCACGACAGGATGCCCGACGGACCATGGCTGGTTAGTAGTCATTAAAATTCGGCTCACCCTGGGATCTAACAGACCTATTTAGGGCTCAGTTAATTGAAAATATTAAACATTTTAACGTGAAAGGTATTTTTAAATAGAAGACGTGCTCGAGCAGGTAGACGACAAAACCAGCCACCGGGGAACCTTTTTTTGTTCACTATAGCAGGTACACGACCCTTCTCACCAGATTTGTAGGTTTTTTTTATGTAATTGGGGAACTTTTAAAAGGAAAGGAAATATAGTACTTACTTTTACAAATAAAAGCTATTTGATTGTTGTTCTGGGATCATCTATTTTTATATTGCACATGTTGGAAGTGCATTTTACAGATATAAGTGTTAGACTCGCGTAGACTTTCTTGAAATGCTGAGGGAAACAATATAATATGTGCAGCAAAAACTTCGACCCCTTTTTACGAAAATACCGTGACCAGTAGTTAATATTAATGAGTTTTTTTTTTAAATTTCAGAATCAATCTCGACCAGTGCAGACGATGAATAGCACAGTGAACGGCGGGCTGGTGCCCGTGGGAGGGGCCGGCGTGGGGTGGGAGCAGCACCCGGCGCTGGCACGCGCGGCGTCGGTGCCCGCGCAGCGCGCGTTGGCTGGCCTTCTGGATCGCCTCAGTCACCGCCGCCTCGAGCGTACCGCCAGCGAGCCCGCGCCGCCGCCGCCCGCCACCAGCCGCTACAAGACCGAGCTCTGCCGCCCCTTCGAGGAGGCCGGCGTCTGCAAGTACGGCGACAAGTGCCAGTTCGCCCACGGAGTGCGCGAGCTGCGCAACCTCCAGCGCCACCCCAAGTACAAGACGGAACTCTGCCGCACCTTCCACTCGGTCGGCTTCTGTCCGTACGGGCCGCGCTGCCACTTCGTGCACAACGCGGAGGAGGCGCGGCGGCGCGAGCCCGCGTCCCCGGGCGGCTCGCTGGCCTCGCTCTCGTCCGGCTCCGGCGGCTCGTCCGCCATGTCGTACGGCAGCGACGGCTCCCGCTCGCCCCGCTCGCCGCATTCGCCGCACTCGCCGCTGGCGCCACACTCGCCGCCCGCACTGTCGCCGCCCGCGCGCTCCACCGCCTTCGCCTTCCGCCGCACGCACTCCCCGGACCCGGAGGAGGAGCGGCTGCCCGTCTTCAACCGCCTCTCGTCGGCTTTCGGCGATCTCGTCATCGCCTAGTCCTAACCGATCGACCGAGCGTAGCGTTAAGGATCGTTCGTCACCTCAGTGCCTCGTCGACGTCTTCCAGCCGAGCCCCGGCCCGCGCGCTGCCGCCGCCCGCACACCCGCTCAACGAATGATCTCCAGTTTGCCGATGTTCTTTTACTACTTTGCCCTGTAATATTGTAAAGTTAGTGTTGACTTACACTGGCGTCTCGAATGTTTGCGGTGTGAATTAATGGCATGCATCTTTTAGTTTTCGGCACGCACTTGTATATGGCACCTTATATTATTAGATATTTATTTTGTAGCTCGCGGAAGTCTCTCCGATGCGATCTTCCGCCGAGCGGTGTCTGTGTAAAGTTAGATTATAGTAACACTTTATTTATTTCGTACTGCCCATCCGCGCTCGGTACCGTACCGCGAGAAGGCGCTCGTGATCTATATTTAAGGGTTTAAGATAATAATTTATTATTTATTTCGAGTCTCTTTAACTATAATAATTATTATATAGCTGCGATGCCACACCGCATACGAGCGAGGCACGCGTCGACGGGACGTGGCTCGTTACTTATTAACCTCAGCCCGACTGGTTCTGCGCTCGCACTATCACCTCGACGCCTCCGGGACCGCGGAGTCAGTCGTCGCCGACCTCGGGAGCTCAGCGGCCAATATTCTCGTGCGATGCTATGTAGCATACAAAGGCAGCGTCCGAGTAGCCCACCATGCGCCGGTGCCCGCCGGGCCGCCTCGGGCGGTTCGTCTGCGACCGTTTTTCTTTTTTGCGTCGAAGGAGGAGGGCGAGCGAGTTGAAACCTGTTTCATGTTTGGGTGATTGTTTTTTCGTCCTCGCGCCCGCACTCTCGAGTCCCTCTCGCTTCGGCGCACGACGAGACCGCGTCCGGACACACGCAAAAAATTACAGAAATCGGAGAATGTGCCCGCCGAACTCCCGAGATATCGTACCAATACACATGTATAAAAAGATATAAGCTACTACTTTGATAGAATATAATATAAATAAAAGATATAGGAAGGCGAGGAGTCGCCGAGCGCCGGTGGCGGCCCTTCCCCGCGCTTCCACGCCGCCGCCGCGCTCACATCGAGTGCCTTTTACTTTATAACTAAATAAATCGATTTAAATATTTAATTTTTAGTTGACCAAGATAGATTGAATGTTTATTTATTGTAACCCTTTTGAATAAAATATTCAAATTGGCACAGTTATTACTTTTGTACTTTGACAAAGCTAAGTGATTAGTTTCGACCTAGGATAGTTTTTTTTTTAATTTAAAGTGTGATATTTTATAATATTTATATAACAAAGTTTAAATTAAGGGACCAATGTAAGTGATTAGGAGAATTTCTGATTGTACTGACCGGGTACGTGTCGGAACGTCACCGAAAGAGTGTTGTCCTCACGGGCCATAAGTAGATAGCTATTTTTGATACTGTCGCATCCATTTTGTACTGTCAATAAACTAGCATTTCACCACGGCTGGTTTTGTTTGATTATTGTCTGTAGATAGGTAACGGATTGCGTCCTCAGTTTTCTCAGTATAAGTGTTTGTTAGCTCCAGACTTCTTCATCTCAAATCGAGTCGCGCCTTGGTGACCATTAAAAGATAATAATTTTGTACCTAAAGTTAAGTGATTAGATGTAAGCGTTTTCATAAAGTTCGCAAATATTATTTATTATCAGTTCATTACGAAGCATAAACCATTTAAGCTGATTTATTTAATTTCTTTTGTATTTAAAACGAACATTTAAGAACGATTACTTGTAACTTAATGTTAGTTATATAATATCATGAGTCATTTAATATAACAGGCATTAGTTTAAAGCTATAGTACCTACGTGAGTATAATTAAGTATTTAATTTTTTTAATTTAATTCCATACTTAAGTTAACCTTCCAATAAAGATGACACTATATTTTCGTACGGACAAACAAAATTAAGGCTTGTTTATGACATTTTTCTTTAAGTTTCTTTTTTCCATCTGCATTTTTATTGAATTATAGTCAAAATATGTTAAAACCTCTTTTTTTTTCTTACCTTTACCATATCCGTTCCCTTATCCTACCTACCTTTTAGTGTTATTATTAATATGCTGAATATTAGATTATTCAAACTAGGAAAGAAAATATTACAAAATTTTGGTATATTTTGATAAAATTTATGAAGAATCGTTGTTAGTACAACATTTCTAACGAACATGCGCTACTTTTTTTTCTTATTTCTGGGAAACAATGTAATATACTTAACTAATAAATTTAGTCCTGATTTATACACTATAACTTGCCACCCTTATTTCATTCGAACCAAATGCCAATCATACCTACATTTGCCTTATTTTGATCTCGACAGAAATGATATAATCCCCTCTAGTTATTGTGTGCCCCTGAATAAGGGTTCAATGTTCAAGTGTATTTTTCACACCCGGTGGGTGCACAAGTTGTGGCTGGTAATTATGCTGTAGGCATGACATACATTCCGGGTGCAATCCTCGGTCATATATACTTTAATGCTACTTATCAACCTAGCCCTATTTCGATTCTGAATATTCAAACTAGATATAACATATTTTATATTAGTGTATTTTCACCTTTTTACCTTAATAAAAAAATAAAAGCAACAAAACCTTGGGTTACAGAAAAATTTAAAGTATTAAAGTTCTCCGTTAATGTTACTCTACGCAGCAAATTAGAGTTATCGTTTAAGTTTATGTAGGTTCGTTAGGTTAAAAATACATATATACATTTATCAAAGGCCAACGTGTGCCATCGTGCCGCGCTGCGCGCCCATTGTTATTGTTTACTTGGCATCAGATTTTTATTCGAGTTGAGCCGGCGAGCGGCAACTCTGGTAACCCAACACTGAGATAAGTCTGGCCTTGACAATATGTACGTGACAATACTAATCGATACACACAAAATGACCAATCACCTTCTAAAGTTTCATATAACTTAATGCCTTACAATAAGGTCGAAAATTAAACATCTGCGCTGCATAACAAGTTGGGAACAAATAAAGCGGATGTCATAATATGAAGCTCACCGAACCATATAACGATTTGGATCAAACCTGTAAAAAGATTCATAGCTAAGTAGGAAGTAGCCTATATCTAGCTAGCTGTAACCCGTAGGCACTACTGGACACGGTTCTCCCCCACAAACATATCTGCGGGAGGTCTAGAGCTAAAGCCTATATCTATCCCTATATTTATTCAAAAGAATGGAGCAAGATGGTATAATTTCACTGTGAATTCCATTGAGAATTCTTGTGGTCACAAAATTGAAAGACTATAATGGACGTGTTGGAGGCAGAGAGTAAAAAGAGGATAGGTGAGTAAGGTGAGGTGCTTGTCAGTGCTTGTATGTTCGTACCTGCATTCGTACTTTCCTACAATTTCCTCGTTACTAGTGATAAGATTCATATTAAGTAGACAAGACAGGTTATTCTATCGTGGGACACGATAGAATAACGAATTAGGTAGATACCTATCGAAATATAAAATTAAGCTAAATTTTTAGTTTACATGCTAGATTTAGAGTAAGAGTAAAAACTTTTATTGAAATGTGATTGTCGGTTAAAATTCAAAAAGATTTCCATCTCACCCCAATGAAGCGGCCGACATATAAATAATCTAAGAGGCAGTATGTACTATGACAGGCCTTAAATCGTACCTAGACTATATTACTTAGGTACGTCTTATTTCTGTCGACACATATCAAGGCGAAGAAAGTAAATACGAGACATTGTTAGTTCAGTGATAATAATAATTGCTGCTGGGTGTATAACTGTATATGATAAGGGTGTCCATTATCTAATATTTGTACAGCTAAAACTAACACTGATTAGATAACGAGTAAAGATGCATAAAGTCATGAAGTTACTAAACCGCTTTACTATGAGCAAGATTAGAGGAGGCATCTAGATCTAAACTAGAGACACGCTGAGGCTCAATAAAGTCTGCTCGACGATGTGCCAGAATCTTGCTTTGTAGGTACCTACTTGGGTTTTGAAGCTAAAAGCTGTAATCTTGTGTGAGCTGGACTTATTTATGTAGGCACAATAATTAATAGTATAAGCAGTAGGGTAAGCTTACGAGTACGACGCGACGGGAAACTTTTTCAAATGCCTCCATTAATATTTATATTTTATATTAAAAATTTATTGTTGTTACAAAACTTCATCACATCAACAACCCTTTCTTTGTCCCACTGTTGGGCACCGGTCTCCTCTAAGAATGGGAGGGATAAGGCCTTAGTCCACCACGCTGGCCAAGTGCGGATTGGCAGACTTCACATGCCTTCGAGAACATTATGATGAACTCTGAAGCATGTAAATCGCCTCACGATGTGTCCTTCACCAGTATAGCAAGTGACATTTTATTTCTTAAATCGCACATAACTTTCATTGATGCGTGCCGCTTGGGTTTGAATTGAACCCGGGCCGCTCGAATTAAAGGCGAGTTCGATAGCCACTGGGCTGTTACCACATTTAACTTAAATGCTTATAATTCTTTTTTTTTCTATCTACCAAACGAGCACGCAAAACCACCCGCTGCCACCCATAAGAACTGTAACTGAAATTGAATGAGACTCATAGAGGTAGGTACAATAAAATAAAGAAGAAGTATGTTTCAAGAAATTGCAGCTTTAATTTGTTCCGACTAGATCATTTAATTAGTCACTTACCTACTCGCTTTATGCGTGAATGTAATTCGCTGAATGTTATTTATATTGGCTGAAACTGATAGTGAGAGGTGAAGTGAATCTGGCGGTGATATAAATTCACTTCCCATCCTGTTAAAGAAATATTTGGAAAGACACGTTTTCAAGGACAGTAAAAAGGAAATCACAATTTGCTTAACACTTCTTATGAATGGTCCGTTCCGTGTTTATTTATGGGCTTAGTGGACTTCCACTAGAGTAGAACGATATCTATACAATATTTATTTATTGTACAATAATAATTTAAATTTTCTGCAATATTTCGGCATTAATATTTTCAATAATTATTTTACTAGACTTATGCCTTGGTAGGTTCATGTTATTTATTATGATCTCAAAGTACTTATGTATTATGAATAATGATGATAGATAATGTCCTGTTATCCAAAAATACAATAGAGCAAAATGATTCAGTGCACAGTCAGATACCTAGTAGGTAGGTATTATACTTATTCGGTAGGTTATTTTTTTACCCGACTGCGCAACGCAAAAAAGGGTATTATCACAGTACAGATTATGTTTATCATCAGTCATGTATGTATGTACCTACCTATGTTTGTTCCTCTACTATAGCCTTCTAAAACGCGTAAGGCGATTTTGATGATTCTTACTTAGGTACGTTAAACGATTCGTTTTGCGAATTTCACAAAAGATATTAACCAAGGTTCACCACAGCGACAACCAGACGCCATATTGTCAAAATGAAAACTAAAATCGACCAACTGTATCTAGTGGGGTGTCGTTCCCGCAGCTCCGCCGGAAGACGGCGAGGAGGAACACCGCTGGGGTATCGTTGAATAGCTATTTAATCATGCAATACATATTACATATCATTTTTCATTATAAATAAAAGTTTAGCATATAGATATAGAGATTTAACGTTTGTTAACAACCATTCTCGCTAATTTTACGTGGGGTTTTTCTGAAATTTTTTATTAGGTACTCGTTTTATTAATAGTAAACTGTTGAACTTTTCAGTCATGGAGAGAGACCCGTGCCCAACAGACTTATAGCCAAGGACTGTCATGGTTCAATCTTATTAATGTGAATTGTGATTCCGGCTGCTTAGAGAAACACAAATCTATTTCAAGGATTAACTTGGTTGGTGCACATTTGAAAATTATCTGGGCTGAGCTGGCTGGAGGAACTTCGTATAAGTATTTCGGAAGAGCAGCGGGCGATAGGAAAAATTACAAACTCGCACTGACCAAAGCTTAGCCCAGTATATTTAGCACTGTGGTTCATTTGTGGACTTCTAACTAAGGTTGATAGTTGATGTATATTGTAAATAAATAAATAAGTAAAGTTCAACAACTGCAAAATAAATACCAATTTCTATAAGTTATTAGAAGCAAGCAAGTTCAGGCAGGTAAAAAGTACAGGCACTACCTGACCACAAAAATGAGAAAAGGCATTTTTTAAGACGAAGAACTTTCATTAAAGTTTTTTTCCGACTGCACACAAAGGCATTAAAACCTTGAAGGTGTTGCTGATTGAGTATGACGACATGTAATGACAGATTGAATCGAACGTTTCCAATTATGTGAAGCTTACCACGTGTTGGTACAGTCGAGAGGCCAACGATTCAGGTTTTGAAGTGGTTGTGAACCAGCGTTGCCAGGCGTCCCGATTTTGGCGGGACGTCCCGATTTTTACATCAAAATTAAATGTCCCGCGCGGGATAGGCTCAGTCCCGCTTTTCGGCGATAACTCGACCGTGCTGTGGAAGCGTGGGTTTCTCATCCAGTTTAATCTACAGCTATCCTGTGAAGAGTTCTTCGTCTTGATTATAGAGAAAAAGGAAACTTTAAAAGACGTTAAATCTTCACAGAAATATCATGTAATTCTTATAAATAATAATTCTCTTATTGTAAGTTGCAATTTGTGATACTCACTCCACAGACTATTGTTTGAAACGCCATATTTTTCTCATGAACTTTTTTGATTTTGATATCTGTTTTTTTTATTTAGAAGACGAATAAGACTCAACTATTTAACGATAGTAACGTATATCTGATTTAAAACATTATATTTTTATTAAAATACATTTTCTATGGCTATTTTTGCTATCTATTGTCACGTAAACGTAATTTGAATACAAATTAAATGATAAATACATAACTATTTAAAAACTTCTTATTATATAGGTACGTTTTTTAACTATGTCCCGCTTTCGACGAAAGAATCCCGCTTTTTTCACTCAGAATGTTCCAAAATCCCGACTTGGCAAAAAAAATCTGGCAACGCTGTTGTGAACATATCGGTGTGACCTGTGCGCTACCCAGGCTGAGCGATATTATTTTTACTGCCCGCTATGTACAGTCGTGAATAAAAATACTAAAATAAATAAATAGTATCTACATACAATACAGTCATACTCTTTCTTTTCATGACTCATTTTATTTCAGTTTTATATTTCGACCGAACATTTTGATGTAAATACATTTTTAAGCAATATGTCAACGTCATTACAACCTAGTTGCAATAAATCAAATAATATGAAACAATATATATTTTTCTTCTTAAAATTTGAAATGTTAAACATGATGTTGAAGTTGCTTGACTTGCTTGCTTGAGTTTGACACGTATTTGGCTTTTCAATAGCTATTTATGGGTGGTATAGGTACGAAACAATGTAATGCGTATAAAATAAAATGTCTACTGAGTGAATATCATAACAAAGATCCAGATGTAAAATATTTTTTGTGGTGTTTACTGCACTGGATCTGTAATATTTAATAGGTTCTCTCAGTAATGATAAATCTATGGTTCTCTCTTACTTTAGTATGTAGAAACTAGGTACCTATAAAATGATCTCCCTCCTTGAAAAATGCAAATAAAATAAATACTTGAATAAATGGTTTGTTACCTCGATCAGAATCCATTGACAAATAGTTCAATGGTATTCAGTATTCACAAACCTAATACATGCTGCCCTGCTTCACATCACCTCACGTGTTTACTGCTAGCGATCTTACATTGTAGGTATTACATTGTAGGTATCTTACATTGTAGGTGGTAGAGCCTATAGGGAACCAAATAGGTTTTTTATGAAAGCTAATTGGTTCCATATAGAGTTCGCCCGGGGCAGTACCACCGCCCGCCACGGTACCTAGTACCATTTCTGCCGTGTAATAATTGCTTTTAAAGCAATTGTGGTCCGGTTGGAAAGGTGTGGATTCCGGTTACACTTCTTTAGAGGCGACCATCTTAGTCCTCAAGGGTAGCAACACATCTGTGACTGACTTAGAACGAGACTCCTACTAACAAGTACTAACTGGACTATTACTAACACCAACTAACAGGACTAACTATCACTAACAGTCGCCAGTCCTCATACCTACTAACGAACTGACCAACTAATGTTCTAATTAACTCTCTCAACTAATTGGACTAACCATCCCAGTCCCTAATTGAGTCTTGTTCAAAGTCAGTCACAGTTGTCATGGGTGGCAGCGGATGGGTGGTGCTGCAAGCTCGTTTGCTATCTTTTTTCCATAAAAAAAAAAAAATTGTGAATTTCCTAACCGAATCTAAAATCATGACTAGGCAATGAACTAAATCTTAAGTCATCCTTAGTGTAGGTAAAAGTATTATATTGACAAAATCTTAGACGTCATACGTGGTACACTGAAGAAAAAATGTATAGTTATTCAATTATCATAAATTTATGTTTTTCTATTGAACCTATGTATATCTTTAATCTTAAAAGGGACGTATTAAATTGTTTTTGGTTTCATTTAAGGTCTATATGAAGTTTGTAGATAACAGTACTCGAACAGCACGGCTAGTAGGTACTGCTAGTAGCAATCGAGACAAAGGGTCGTAAAGATACGTAAAATCATGACTAGGCAATGAACTAAATCTTAAGTCATCCTTAGTGTAGGTAAAAGTATTATATTGACAAAATCTTAGACGTCATACGTGGTACACTGAAGAAAAAATGTATAGTTATTCAATTATCATAAATTTATGTTTTTCTATTGAACCTATGTATATCTTTAATCTTAAAAGGGACGTATTAAATTGTTTTTGGTTTCATTTAAGGTCTATATGAAGTTTGTAGATAACAGTACTCGAACAGCACGGCTAGTACTGCTAGTAGCAATCGAGACAAAGGGTCGTAAAGATACGCAGCGTATCGTAGGCTTTACGTACCTAAGCTTTACGTAACGCAAGCACTTTTAGTTAACACACGACTCATCGAGTTGGACGGGACGGCTGCTATTTATAATAATTGGTTAACTTAACCATGTTAGGTAACGTTTGACCTAAGTTACGCAGGTAGTCTGCTAGGTAGGTTAGGTAACGTAGGTAGAACCGTAGGACCTTAGATTACGAAATGACCCGGATTAGAAAAGGTAACATGAGTGAATCAAAAAGCTATTAATTACTTAAGGCTGGTTATGCACTGAATGATTACTTTAGAGAACCTACTCATACTGAATAATTTAGTGTAGTTTCGCCGTTCATGTCGCAATAATAGCCTGTATGTTGCCGCGGTAGCAATGAGCAACAATAGTGTCGCCATCTATAATATCATCAATTCAGGGCAAAGACCTTATAAACAAAGGATCTATGCATGTAGGTAACTATAGAAATACAGCTAATATTGGAAGATTAATGATGGAAAAATATTTTTTACGGATTTGATGATTATGTCAATATTTATAGGTTAGGTACATATAAAGATTAATCGTGTATTTACACATGTATTAAGTGTTCTGTGCTCCGGGTTAGGTTTATGGGTACTTTAATTGCCGAAAAATATTGTGTATCTAAATTTTCAACCTACAAAGGGTTGAAAAAAGGATGAAAGTTTTAACTAAAGTGAAGAGAAGTATTGTTTATCCAGGTATACCTATTGTGAAAACATTATATTCAGGTTAACATGAGGGCATACATAGATAATAAGGAAGGTTCTCTAGGGTTTCACAGGGTAACAGAGTTTTTCCAGTTATGTTCTTGAGGAGAACACCTTAGGCGCAACAGTAAACCAAGCTGCCTCAATGTAGGTATTAACTCCACGCAATCAAAACTGCGGGCGTGCCCTAGTTTAGGATATAATTTTATCATACGAATTATTTTATAATCTTAATTGAGTTTTGACACTTTTGTTACAAATGGCCCAATGCCACGTATATTTTGTTTGTAAAAATAACAAATTACGTAACTTTTATATAAAGGCGGCTTAAAGTGCCCTCCGAAGCACGGTAGCTTCCATGAAATTTTTGCCAGTAGCGGTCACCCATCCACAAACCGACCACGCCTATCGTTGCTTAACTCTTTTGATCACATTGAATCGAAGCGAGCCATTGGGCTATGGACGATACTTGTACCTATTTAACATCTAACTAAACTAAGCCAATGAGGCAGTCAGTATATCTAGACATAATATATTATTTCCAATCGATTTATGTCGTGTTAATTTACAACTGCATCGATAAACATAGATTATGGAGCATCGAATGACGCGATAGGGGCCGATAAAAATATAAAAATGAATACTGTGAGATAGATAAATACCTAGAAGTACCGATTTCAGGCTATTGCCTGTAAAATTAACTGGCAGTCTATCGAACATAATTTAAATAACAATTATTATAACTTGCACACACAACATGACCATTCTGATGTTGTATGTGCATGTCCACAATGTAGTAGTTGTACGTCAACGAAAAATTAGGTAGATCAAAAATAAAACTCAAAAATAAAATTTAATCCCTACAGAATTACAAGAACAATTTATAAATAGGTTATTATTGTTTAAGAGATTTTAGGGATGTCTAATCTAAGCAAAACCGAAAGAAGTGCTTACACAACACCACCATAAAGACCATAACCCTTTCTTTGTTCCACTGTTGGGCACTAGTCTCTTCTCGGAATAGGAGGGGTTAGGCCTTGGTCCACCACGCTGGCCAAGTCCGGATTTGCAGACATAACATGTTTTCGAAAACATTATGGAGATAGGAGAACTCTCAAGCATGCAGGTTTCATCACGATATAAGTAGTAGGTGACATTTCATTTCTTAAATCGCAGATACAATTTAGTTCATTGGTGCGTGCCGCTTATTAATTTTAAATGTTTACATAATTTACACAAATTCGTTTAATAATTTAATGTACATTATAGAAAATACCCTGTTTATTAACCTGTGTGCTAGTGTATTGACTTTATGTCAATAACTAATTTAAGATTGCCTGAACTTTCGGATACTAATTACATTTGACGTCCAACCACAGAATACGTCCAGCGCACGTGGACGTATTCACACTCACCCATCTTATACTAATATTTAGTCACATACCAGTTTCATACCGGAAATCGTACGTAGGCGTTAATAATGTGTCAGTACCATAGATTAATATTGTATACTGGTCAGTACAGTAATTACCACAGGCTTTAGGTATATCAGACACGCTGATTGGATCTAAGTCTAGGTTCAATCTTTAGTAATTTAGTCTGTGGTTTAGTATACTAATAATAATAAAGTATATGTATTCATTTAAAACTTTATGTACCTACACATAAGGCGTGTAACGGCGCACTTTAGCAAAAACCAAAAACGGCAAAGCTTCATACTAACTTTGCACCCCCGTTTTACCCCCTTAGGGGATGAATTTTCAAATTTTTCTCGCCGTAAAAACCATCCTTGAACTTCAACGAACATTTTAAAAAAAGAATTGGCCAAATTGGTCCAGGTGTTGTTGAGTTATGCGCTTACCAACACATTTTGCGATTCATTTTTATTATATAGATAAAAGTGTTCTGTGTTCTTGTTCCACCTATATGTATATCCACTTCATACCATTTCCAAGAGGCTCATTTACCCAAATAATTATTTAACCATATATGGAAACTGTGGAAGCAATCTAGGGTAAATTAGTGGCCAAACAAAAAATGAGTTTATTAACGCTTTTTTACGTTTGAATCTGAAGTGTTTGTATTATTTTAGCACTTCGATCAACAATACCAACGAATTAAAATTAAAACCTTGTAGAAATTCTCCGCAAGTGGGATGTGAGCTCATGGCCTTCCCATTGCATCGGTACTGGGAGCGCTTTATCTAACTGAACGTGAACTGAACCACCGCGAAGTTCAAGGATTTAATTTGAATTTGATTGCAAAAATACATGTTAGTGTAAATTATCATATTTTTAAAAAATACCAGCGAAGTTTTGGCACATCGGACTATCGCTGGCGTGTGTATTCGAGTTTACGTTTAGATGGGTAAAAATAAAACTCAATGGGTTAAGACCAGTTCTCACTCGGATGAACGCAGCCTTCGTCCTGAGTTGCTTAGCCAGTACCTCTAACACAAGTGTCAATTTATTTTATTATATCTTATTAGGATCTTAATAAATCCGTTATAAGTTAGCGTACTTAGACACTGTATTAGCACAGCTGAAGAACAAATAACTTATTGGACTTTGATACTAGGTAATTAACATAAATTTGATTCTAAAACGAGGATAATAAGTATTTCAGAGCCTCGCTTAAATAAAGTTCCTTTCAAATAGAGGTAGGGAGAAAGGTAATATGTATTTATGTACCTACAAACGAACAAAAAGTTTTAAGTAGAGTAATTACTAACCCATGTTCTATTAAATATATTTTTGTTAGGAGACATGAGTAGGCTGCCTTTTAATTAAATTAAATACTTTATATTAATATAATACTTTTCATTTTTTTAAAAGCCATCTAATACTTAGACCAAATAGAACCTATTGTGAGTACCTACTTAAGTCCGAGTCACTAGGAGAAAAAATATCTAGGGGAGATGGGGGAAATGGGAGTCACTTAAGAAAAACACATTGTTTAAGTCATAAATAATCGGTCTTTTATTTTGCCTATTTTAATTATAAATCTTAAACTAATGAGGTATCAAGTAATTTTGGTAATTTTTGGCTATCGTCATCAAACACGCTACAAAAATTAAAAAACAAAAAACAAATTTTGACTCTAGTTACCCACATATGCGGGTAATGGGGTAATGGGAGTCAATCCTAGGAGTAATCCGAGATAAAACTTCTAAACAAAAAATCAACAAAATATAAACGTCTATCAATCAATAAAGTTTATATTATATTATAACTACTTATTTATGACAAAAATCACAATAATACCGAGAGAGACGGCAGCGGTACCACACCTCTCTCGACTTTCCTTCTTCAAGGCATATCATACACCGCCAGCAAGTCACTACCACTCAAAAATGCTATAGACTTCTTTCTTTTCCAGTTACTTGGCATCTGAAATGAATAAAAACATTTTAAAAATATAGTTCATACTACAAGATAGTGCGGGTTATTGGTCACGAGTCACCTGACTCTCATTACCCCAATGACAGTTTTCGATTAGGATTCAAAATTCAACTCAAAAAACATTACAAATTCATATCACACGAATCACTATCTCTAAGTTCAATTACGATACAACAACTTAAAATAACTTTAATCTTAAAACAAACTGTAGTAAATACTTACTTTTTCAATCAAAATTTCGATGGTATTATACCAAAATCTCCCTTGTGATACTTGTCTCTCTGCCAATGACACGAGCGCCACTAGCGGTCCGCCGTGTTCGCATGTGCGGTGCAGGTGCGGAGGGGGGCCCCTTGCGACATAGCCATATTCTGTGCTGCGTTCTGTTTTGTTTATTTTAAACTGACCCGCATTACTATAAATAAATGATATTATTATATATTATTATATTACCCACTGACTCTCATTCCCCCCTTCTCCCCTATACCTACATACCTACCCCTCTTATTCAAAATGTGAAAGAAAGTGAATTAAAAGTACATATATGGCACTAGTACTCCTACCACAGCCAAATAAATCCTGTTAATCTTTATACATATGCAATATGTTAATCTTTATACATATGTAATAAGTTGGTATTAAACGAGCCCGGGCGGTTATCTCGTAACCCACATAGCACGTTATCTGATACACTGACTGCTGGGCTCGCCGGCTCTGCTCAAACTGAAATATTCCATCATTTCGTTTGCAAATACCGAAAGACGGTGTTCTGTTTCATTGACGCACAGGCATGTTTGTGTCTATGGTTTGTAATATGTCAATAGATTCGAACGAAAGAACTAGAATTTACTACCTATGTATGTATGTACCTTAGATTATTGTATTTACCTAAAAGTAACAATGCTATCACCTACATTATCAAAACACGCAGTGTAAAGTGCGGGTCGGCAGTCTTTTCTATATTATTTTTTTGTCTTGTATATCTACAAAATAGAAGCAGAAACTATTCCCTTTTGATTATGGTAGATAGGTACGTCCTAAAAAGACGAACCATTTTCAAATAATTCGAGTGAACGAATAATTTTTGTTGTTTTCGTTGTGTTACGCATTATTCATTAAATGAATATTGAAATAATTACCACCAAATCGGTTCATGATAACCTTAGATTATATGATAACCTATTTATATTAAAAAGATTAAAGACATAAATAATTTGTATTTGTTTTTACCAAGATACTTTTCTATCGGTAAGGGTTCATTGAATTTAACGTAGTTGCAAATCATAAGTTCCCATACATTTTCCATTAAAATTCTGTTCGGTTGCTAAAGAACAAAGTAAATAAAACAAATTCAATATTCAATGCATAACGCGTCTTAGCGTTCGATCACGGCGAGTGGCCAGATGCAAAGCGCCTTATTTATGAATATATGGAAATACAAACAATAGGCCAAACAATTGCTGATGCATTCTCAACCGCTGACTGCATTAAAAGTCTCTGGTTTGATTTCCGGTTGAAGACCTTATTTACAGCTTGCAGCTATAATGTGGCTATAATCTTTAATGAAAGTGACAGTTATAAGTGTATGACACAGGCTTAACGAATGTAATATTACATGTAAGTAGTAGATAGAATGTTAGTTTAGCGGCCATAGCCATTGGGTTCACGTTGATTCTATGTGATCGAAAGAGTTAAGTAACGACGGGTGTCTAACGCTAGTCACAAAATTGCATGGACGCTACCGTGCTTCGGAGGGCACGTTAAGAATCGGTCCCGGTTGTTTTTAATGGGAACAGTCGTCAAGCCTTGTCGAAGACCTTCGGATGGCTTGAGAATATTGGACACTGGGTTGGCCACTAACCCTTCTATCAATCCGCATTGGAGTAATGTGGCGTAGACCTACCGCAGCTGTGTCTGTGAGACCCGTGCAGTGGAATGATTGGTTGCAGCTTAGCTTTTTTAACGAATGTCGGAATAATATTAGAATAGATTTTCGCAAAATACTTTGTGTAACAAAATTGTAAAAAAAGGTTGATAATTATGTTAATTAGGTATAGAGGTACACCCTGAAAGTGGTAGATTAATGTGTGTACCTTGCATCGTTTCGCGTCAGTAAGCGATGTATTCATACAGGTTCATTCTCATGTTAATTAAAATATCAAAAAACCGACTTTAAAACTAAGTCAGAAATAATAATAATTCATTTGTGCCCACGGTTCCCTCCCACAGTATCAGCATGTTAAGCACCCATGTATTCTGGTCTAATATGATAGTTGATGGTTTTTTAATGTTAGGTACATAATTTATTTTTAATTTATATTTTCTTTTCAACATTATTTTGTTATTCATATTTGATAAAAATGCACGATTGACGGTAATAATAAATGGCGAATGTACTCGTAGCTGGATTAGCTATTCATCCAATGATCAATATCTAATCCTATATATAATTTAATGTTAGAGCGTTTATTTATAAACTTTATGTAAGTCAATTTAGAATAGCATTCCTACATCTCCTTTTCTTTTAGTAGTTAGTAGTTACTTAGACTTTGTTAAGAAAAGTTGTGAATATTTGTGAATAACGCGTGTACATAAGTACACACACACTTTTTTTTTACGACTGTCACAGTAACTATCGATTGACACAGAATCTTGAATTTCAAGATATCCTGGTCCTTAATGGATCTCTCCTATTCCTTAATCCGTAATCGACTTTGTGTATTAAGCAATAGTTATAAAGTTTATTACGAGAACAAGTTCTTCCGAGCATAAACACGCAATGATTATGACGCTCGGAGGTAAACACGCAATAGTTGTAAATGCGATCAGCTAATTACATCTGCTATCGCATAATGATACCGGTAATTGTGATCGCCATTCACTTGCTTGCGAAATTTTTCTTATATCCCGTTGTTGCTCAACTGTAAGCATATTTGTTGGGCAGTTAAAGCTAGGTTTTCCCAGGAGTACCTGGTAGCATGAGCATTTTTATGTTTGCTTTCTAGCCCTTAATTTATGTCTATCATAATTTTGGACCATTGAATCCGGCCATTTTGATTTTGAACAATCCAACCAATCAAAGAATGTGGCCACCAGCCACATTGTATAAAACCCTGTTAGTATACAAGTATAAAAGGCTGCAGAGCAAAGGAACTCCTACAGGGTGCTATTTCTAATTAATAGAAATCATGTTAAGCAGTAAGTATATTTTCTGTAATAAAAGATACTTCCTCTTGTTCCTTTAAAAAAAAATAAAGACAGATTTAATTTGACTAAGTATCTATTATCAGTATAACTCAATGTTAATATGAGTTTTCTTTTCTTATATTGTCTATGGATTCCAAGGGCCAAAGAAACAAAATTAATAATGAGTGGCTACGAAACAGAATTTATACGTACAATACGTTGACAAAATAATTCCCGGCTAAGGTTCATAACGTTATAACGAACAAACAAGGATTAACCTGTATACCCGTGGAATGCGATGCTCAAATAAAGGGATGGCAACATCACCTGTGTCACTCCATCAGTAACGCTTTACAATTTACAGTGTTATCAACGTCTTGTGTTAGTAAACTGTTTATTTTCTAGATGTTTTCCCATCTGAAATAGAACTCTCTTAGAATAAATGACAATGTTGTGCTGTTGTAAATAGTCCCCAAAGAACTAACTATTAAAATAATGCGTATAGGAAAGTAGTTTAGACAGAGTCTTAGCAGTGGTCGATCCAGAGGAATTAAGTGACTGACCAATAACACTGACTGATGAAAATAGACAAATATCGTGATCGTGAGCAGAATTGTTTTCAGAAAAAAACAGTCAATTTCCAGTAGGCATGCTTCCGACTTTATGCAGCAGATTGTCGTTATAACAATGCCCATCGATATTTATTCTTGAACGATTCAGTTCTTTTTGCTGCAGAGAAACTCCCCTGGTACCGTGATGTTTTATGAGTAGGTAGGTAGTGCACCTAAGATCCAATACCTATTTGTAAGAAAGTAACAACAGAAATATTACATTCTAGGAATATATTTTATGTATCTTCTAATTGTTTTTTTTTTGTTTGAAGTTTAGGTGTTTCTGACTTGATCACCACAAACGTTACAAAAACTTTAATGGGAGTTGGATAAACGATTTTAAACCTTATTGATGAACATTGCAACTCAATTAGAACAACAAGATATGGTGATGAGCATAAAGTACATACACGACGTACCTACTACGACACATTTCTTGTACAAAAACACTATTACGATTAATACGAAGCCACCCGTGTATCTACTACCTACCTACTTGTGTATTTATCTGTACTACATTGTGAAGAATAAAATGAGTATACCTAGAGCAGATATTTAATCAAGTGTAGTTTTATTTGCTTACATGGATGTTGTGTTTATTTTTTGAATGAATTTATAGGCCTTGCTTACATTGGCCATGGTAAAGGGAAAAAAAGTATTAGTGTGTCCATCAGAGACACACTAATATTTTTATTAAGATCTTTTGTGAACTGTCCAATTTTCTTACATCGTATCGTACAGATCGAGAAAGATATCACTCATTGAATTTAACTCGGCTAGACAGCGTTCGACAAATTAAGACACCTTGTTGATATCCATGTCATATTAGTGCCTGATGTCGAAAGTATCCGAGCAATGTACGTAGCTTTGATCAATCGCTAGTTGAAAGTGAAGAATTTTTTAGGGGGCCGTTTAGGAGAGGCCAATGTCCAGCAGTGAACTTCAAAGACTGCTGAACAGATGATAAATAATATCATTTACAAATGTCACCTAAGTTGGTACTTACCCCATCATGACCAAACTGTAAAGTGCGTCATAAGAAATGCTGTATCACAATATTTCATGATTTCGTTTATTCAGTCAACAAAAAGACACGTAACTAGATAATGAATCGTTGAAGATAATAATAATACATAGTAATAATATCACACATTAGAGTTATAAATGCATTCGTCAATTAAACTGTTCTGATGGTCACTCAGAATATTCCCTCTCGTTCTTCGTAACTGTATATTAATTGTTGTTTTATCATACGACATGAGTTTCATTTGGTTCGTGATAAATGGTACCTAACTAAATATATGTACAGTTCAGACTGTGGTTAAGATGAGTGCTTATTATAGTATGCAATATAAATAATTTTTTTTATTCGTTATGCATTCTTCCACGCGTCCATCCTCCAGCCTCTTGAGATGTAGGTTGTGGGTTAATCTTAAGTCATTCTGAGTGAGTGGATATCAGACATTGCGCCAATTTATTTGGATGAAGATTGAAACAATAAAACAATATTTTTGGATGAAATAAATCCACGAAGTTAAGTAACAGTAAATAACAGTAAGAAAATAATGTATTTTTACAGACAATGTAAATGTTATACTAATATCATACCTAAATCGTGGTAGGTACTAAATTTATTGTTTATAGATCATGCAGATTTGATGTATTAATTATAAGTACCTATCGGAATAATCGATCGTCTAGCATCATCAGTTATGATGTGATAAAACATGCTGAAATATATAACTATGTATTTCATTGAGTCGAACAATCCGCCTGTATTGACGATTATAGTTAAGTGTATGTTTATAACGTATGTCACAACTCACAATGAACGTGTGTGGTGGCTCTTACCGGTCGGAAAAATGCCTCGCAGTTATTAAAGGTGATTTTATTGTCGCTGGGTGCTGTTCTATTGTATTGTTGTGGGTGCGTTCGATAAACTTTGTATACTTGTAGCTAAATGAGCGATAGTGGTCGTTGACCCCCTCCTGAAATAGAGAACGTTATGTGTTGCGTTGAGATTGTGCGTTGATAGTGCGCCCGTGCCAATGCAAGATCGCTCTGCAGGATAGGTAACTCTGTGCCTATATTAAATGCAATTAGGTACGTCAAGCATTGAATTATCTATATTCAAGCCGATGTTCATTAGCTTATCATGTGTGTATTGTATACGCCGTTGTTATGACACGATGTGGCGTGAAAATACTATAATTGTTGTAGGTAACTATTATGTATTTATTTTACATTAGCCACTACTGAGAATAAACAATGCTATAATACAAACGAACAATTTTATGGTCAGATTATTTGCCGTGATGACGTTTACTTCCTTAGTTTGTAATTGTAAGATTGTTATAATAATGCATTAGAAATGCGTTTTGACCTTTATTAACATACTTTTATTAGGTCCACTTGTATGTAACTCACAATGTAAGGGAATCTTTGAGAGCTAATTTAACCATCTTCCAAGGATCGTAGCGTAATGAAAATTGGCAGCTGTATGTACTTCTGAAATGTATTCAATAATATGGTACTGTCGAGCTGATCTGATGATGGAGCCGGAAGATATTAGCTACTTTTAAGTGGAATCTTTGAGAGCTAATTTAACCATCTTCCAAGGATCGTAGCGTAATGAAAATTGGCAGCTGTATGTACTTCTGAAATGTATTCAATAATATGGTACTGTCGAGCTCATCTGATGATGGAGCCGGAAGATATTAGCTACTTTAAAGTGGAATCTTTGAGAGCTAATTTAACCATCTTCCAAGGATCGTAGCGTAATGAAAATTGGCAGCTGTATGTACTTCTGAAATGTATTCAATAATATGGTACTGTCGAGCTGATCTGATGATGGAGCCGGAAGATATTAGCTACTTTAAAGTGGAATCTTTGAGAGCTAATTTAACCATCTTTCAAGGATCGTAGCGTAATGAAAATTGGCAGCTATATGTACTTCTGAAACGTATTCAATAATATGGTACTGTCGAGCTGATCTGATGATGGAGCCGGAAGATATTAGCTACTTTAAAGTGGAATCTTTGAGAGCTAATTTAACCATCTTCCAAGGATCGTAGCGTAATGAAAATTGGCAGCTGTATGTACTTCTGAGACACATTCAATAATATGGTACTGTCGAGCTGATCTGATGATGGAGCCGGAAGATATTAACTGGAACTTCATGATGGAATAAGGTATCATAGTCGTGTTTGCACTTGTGGTAAGGTCTTGTAATGAACTTTGACCACGATTAGGTTTCAAGGTCTGATGATGAAGCCGGAAGATGGGCACTGGAATTCCATGATGGAATATCGTATCATAGTCGTGTTTGCACTTGTGGTAAAGTCTTGTAATGAACTTTGACCACGATTAGGTTTCAAGGTCTCATGATTTCTTTTTTAGTTGGATTTTTTATAAAAGTGTGTTTTTTAGTTTTTTTAAACTATTAATTTATTTCTTTGTTCTGTGTCTTTGACAAGCCGACATTTTGATTTGAGTTAGGTATAACAAGCGTGATACATAAGCGTCCTCGAGTTTATCAATGTACAAACATGTCTATCTAGGATTAATGATTACCTTAGCTCGTATCTGAAACAATGCCCGATTAACTTTGTATTCAAAGCTATTTTTATTAGTTTATAAAACATTATTATCTAGCGCCGCTGCCGCTCTGCAGCGCAATCAGTCTACGCAGAGACGATTGTTGTCTCATTATTACCTATTCAGGTCTCGTACGATATCTGTGCGTAAGAGTTCACGGCAGTACATGTAAGGCACTGACACTGCGGAGCGGACAGAAAAATGCGGAAATATTCTCTTTCCAGATCGTTTTACATGGCCGTGTGTTTATTAGTGCCGAAGTAGGTACGTGGCTAAGGGATGCCTACCTACTGACTGCTACTTGAAGCGTTCCCAATGTCTCATTAGTGAACGAGCGAGTAAGTAACGTTAAGCAAAGACGGATTTTTATAATTATAACTACTTAGACGACTATTTGAGCGAATTCAGCGCTTGCTTTACCGCCTGCCCGAGTGGTTGAACCTTCACATAGAGGGTCGGGGACTTTTAAGCCGAAAGAGTAAAATAATGAGCCCCGGCGCCATTGCGTCGAGACCGGTCGAGAGGACGTAATGTGGCAACATGATGTCCAATACCTGCGTGGGATGCTATAATTTATAATTATTAATATATTTATATTATTAATTTATAACATTGATCGCAGCTTGCGGATGAACGCTTTGGTGGAGAACATTCGAGAGAGTGCGATGCTCCGGCCAGTGTTGTAGTCCAGGCGTTGACGTATGCGGCGCAGCGCCTGCATGGTACGCTGTCGGCCACGCAGCGCAATCCACTCCAGGCCCAACAGAACCTCGCCCTGCGAGCAATCACAGGATCATTACTTTCTGAACGAAGTAATAGCGTGCGACTGTGAGCTGGAGTCGTTGGGTTAGTTTGTGGTTCGATTGGCGCGTCTCGGGTATGACTGCGCCGACGGGCCGAATCCTCATCTAAACGGGATTGCGAAGCTTCATGCGCGACCACCCGAATATCGGTCTCTCCCAAGGGAGGGGTTACACCAACTAGCGACCAGCATGAATACACGTGGCCCGCGCAACGATGTTATGATCCTACTAGCAAAGACCATGAACTAGCTGCTGCTACAATACAACCCATAGATGTCTCACTGTTGAGCACGGGTCTCCTATACAGACAAATCTGCGGATGGTCTAGACCGCGCTTAGTGGCAAACCGAGAGTCGAGTAGCGCCCTGGAAATTTGCCACTATCGGTCACCCATCCACAAACCGACCGCGCCCGTCGTTGCTTACTTCTGTCGATCATATTAAATCGACGCGAGCCATTGGGCTATGCACCATGGAGACAATCTAGTAATTCACGGATAACTTGTAAATTTTATTTTGGCATCTGTTAGTGTTAACCAACCAACCGACCGCGTCCCGTTGAGTTTGGTTTGAGTCAACGATGTAGCAATGTTGTCATCGCGTTTCTCGAGAACATTAACTTCATGGTGCTAAAATTAAAATTCAACATACATGCAGTAGCGCGTTTGTATGTATACATGTACGTCATTCTCTACAGCGAGCCGTGCCGAGCATGCATGACCGATAGCTCGGCCAATGACCTTCTTATCAACAGACCTATGCCAGCGTACACTCACGGCTGTCGCGCGCCAATATTGGTTTCAGTGCTTCGCTTAGCTTCGGTCCAAAGATGCCGACTTAATTGTTCTATGTTGTACTAGGATAGATTATTATTATTTCAGATTACACTAAAGAGCGCCTTCAGAAAGATTTTGATGACCTGACCGGACGCATCCAATGAGTCGCAATGAAAATCTGTGCTGCTGGTTCATTTCTGAGCCAGCAACATTTTGTTAGTTGCAGACAGAGACCATAGGATGCACTATAAGTATGTCCTGGAATCTTGCAATCAATATTTCACCCACTTCCACTGAAGCTATCGAGCTGAAATTTGGCACACATATTTGGTTCCAATAACAATGCATGAAAATAAAATAAAAGTTTTAAAAAGCTTTTTAAAAAAAAATTTAACGGTATAATTATTATTAAAAGCTTTTATTTAACTTCACTCGTATGTATGTCCTGGAATCTTGCAATCAATATTTCACCCACTTCCACTGAAGCTATCGAGCTGAAATTTGGCACACATATTAGGTTCCGATGACAATGCATGAAAATAAAAAAAAGTTATAAAAGCTTTTTAAAAAAATATTTTTTTTACAGTATAATTTGATAAGAGCATTTACTTTGAGAGTGCACAGTTGATGCAGGGATGATAAAAATAATACCTAGCTATTTACTACTCAGGTAAGGTAGGTAAAAAATAATGAAAAAAAGATAGACAAAAACGCCTACGAACGTGACTGCAGCAGGGAAGGAAACAGTCCTGCTACGTGACCATCATCGACCACCGTCCTGCATTTCTTGCGGAATACATGCGACATATCTCCGGCAACGACGGATCGAAGCGTCACATTATGTGCTCAATTATGAATAAAGAAACATGTTTATCTATTTTTGATAAGAGCATTTATTTTGGGAGTGCATGGTGCAGTTCATGCAGGGATGATAAAAATAATATCTAGCTACTCACTACTCAGGTGAATGACGTAGGTACTGGAACTGTTTCCGCTTCTAAATATTGCTTCCGCAAGCCATCCGCATTTGTTAATAAACGCCAGAGTTCCTGGCTGATATACAAAAATACCTTTGCAAAAACATTTTACCAGTATATACACACAGATTTATTTGAACTCAACAATACTTGTAGGTACCTATCTGAGGAATGTACCACTTATAATAATGTGTAGACATGAAAAAATCCATCGATTGCAATGGTAGGAGGTCATTTATTATGCATCACAAGTTAAATACATATACCGTATGGTAATCTTAAGATGATTGATAATAAAGTGAAAAAGTAAAGTCGAATGCAAATAAATATTGTGTGGCTGCTGCACTAAAAAACCAAAAGAAGGATACAAATTACAATACAAGGATCTTTATACAGAGGGTGAATATAGGAAAAAGTTACACTTCTTTAGAGGTGACCATCTTAGTCCTCATGGGTAGCAATAGACTTGGAACGGGACTCTTTCTAACAACTACTAGCAGGACTATTACTAACACCAACTAACAGGACTAACTATCACTAATAGTCCCCAGTCCTCATACCCACTAACGAACTGACCAACTAATGTTCTAATTAACTCTCTCAGCTACTGGACTAACCATCCTAGTCCCTATTTGAATCTTGTTTAAAGTCAGTCACGGTTGTCATGGGCGGTAGCGGATGGGTGGTGCTGCGAACTCGTTTGCTATTTACATCCATAAAAAAAAGGTGTCCCCTTTTAAAAAAAAAACAAAAGGTTACAAGGTAGGCACTCAGGACATACAGCTTCGATCGGTTGATCGAAGGCACAGTCTAATGAAAATTATAATTTTATCTTCTTGGGTAAAATTACGAAGTAAATAATCTGTCATTAAGTAAACGATTATCAAATCAAAATTTTACTAAATTAATCCTATTGATGCCGCTTCTCTCTAGCTTTAGTTAAAAGCGGCATTCAAAGACCCTGTATAATTTAAACCCTCTCGACCTCTCGACTAGTAGGTAGGTATCCACTAAATATATTTACGTAGCGTGTCTGATGTTT
The DNA here is from genome assembly GCA_944567765.1 of Carterocephalus palaemon. Classification (NCBI taxonomy): domain Eukaryota; kingdom Metazoa; phylum Arthropoda; class Insecta; order Lepidoptera; family Hesperiidae; genus Carterocephalus; species Carterocephalus palaemon. Next base: position 6,631,400 of record OX155651.1, on the reverse strand, counting down.
GATCAAGTGTTAGCTTATCAACAGCGCACGCAGTGTTCGACAATCAAGGGAGCTCTTGTTCCCGAACTCGCTAACCCCACCGGATGTTGAAGACTCGATTACCTTGCAAATGTGACGTGATTATGTGCGCTCATTAATATATATTTTTAAGCAAAGTCAATTTGTTAAGTATTATCCCTTTATAGGACATGAGCCTTGCAAAACAAAGTGTCTCCTACATTGGAAATAGATTTCAATTAGATTGTTTAACCTTATATAACAGACGACAGACACAGACGACTCGCGTAAGTGCACACTGTCCCATAAACTGGCCATCGTTCAAATACTCCTCGCACAATAAGATATTCCCGCCCTTTTTTCCGATGGCCTGTTTATGTTTAGTCGCCACTGTGCACCCCCAACACTAATTTTAGCCTCTATTCAGATAACACTTCAAGTGTGTAAATATGTATTACAAAAAACAATATCTTCATAGAATAAGTAAGTAAATCTTATTTATTACAGCATTAGATTCGTTGATGTTATGTAAAAAACTGCAGTAGGTACCTACATATTATCATAGTCATATAGTTTTTATACTTCTTTTACAAAATTAAAGTTGATTCCAATATTGGCCAGTTCAATAGCCAGTAAACTCGCAGTGCTAGTTAGTAAGGCAGAATGATGGCCAGTAGTAAGTAATTATGAGTGTATGAAAGCACATGCTTCTGTCTGTGATATGGTCCCAACTTCCTTCTCAATTTATTCTTATGAACATGAATGATTTACCTTTCCTAATAAGATCATTAAATTTTATGACTAATACCGATATTATCTATATAATAAAAATGAATCGCAAAATGTGTTGGTAAGCGCATAACTCAACAACGCCTGGGCCAATTTGGCCAATTCTTTTTTTTAAATGTTCGTTGAAGTTCAAGGATGGTTTTTACGGCGAGAAAAATTTGAAAATTCATCCCCTAAGGGGGTAAAACGGGGGTGCAAAGTTAGTATGAAGCTTTGCCGTTTTTGAAGTTAGTGAATGTGTAACGCGAGCGAAGCTGCGGGCGTCCACTATCTATATAATAAAAATGAATCGCAAAATGTGTTGGTAAGCGCATAACTCAACAACGCCTTGACCAATTTGGCCAATTCTTTTTTTTAAATGTTCGTTGAAGTTCAAGGATGGTTTTTACGGCGAGAAAAATTTGAAAATTCATCCCCTAAGGGGGTAAAACGGGGGTGCAAAGTTAGTATGAAGCTTTGCCGTTTTTGAAGTTAGTGAATGTGTAACGCGAGCGAAGCTGCGGGCGTCCACTAGTTATCTATAAAAATGCCTCAATTTTAGTAGGTACCTCTTTGCTTTTCTTTCAATTTAGTAACTGTTTCCTACTTCATGTTTAATCAAGTGAATACCTATGTGTCAAATTTCTATAGAATTCAGGATGTTGAACTCGTTATTGTGTCTCAAGTAGATAGGTGGACTAGGTACCTACATAAACTATTGATGACCACAACGTCGAATTTTAAATACATACATACATTTTACAAGCGGTGACAGCCCAGCGGCTATCGAACTCGCCTCTCACTCGAGCGGTCCGGGTTCAAACCCCAGTGGCACGCACCAATGACTTTTCTAAGTTATGTGCGTTTTAAGAAATTAAATGTCACTTGCTATAACGGTGAAGGACACATCGTGAGGAAACCTGCATGCCTGAGAGTTCATCATAACGTTCTCGAAGGTATGTGAAGTCTGCCAATCCGCACTTGGCCAGCGTGGTGGACTAAGGCCTAATCCCTCCCATTCTGAGAGGAGACCCGTGCCCAACAGTGGGACGTCTATGGGTCGCAGCGACATACTTTGATTTAGCAAATACATATTATTTTTTAGACGTGCATAGACGACATAACGTCATATTTTAAGCTTACCAACGGTTGCTACATTTTTAAACTGTTCTAAAAACTACATAGCTAATTCTAAATTTATATTATAAAAGGAGAAGCTGACTGACTGACTGACTGACTGACTGACTGACATATCAACGCAGGGCACTATAAGGGTTAGAAACTTGAAATTTTGCACAAGGGTAGGAACCTGTGCAAAATAACGTAGGGGAGCACTAAGAAAGGATTTTTGAAAATTCGCTCCCTAAGGAGGTAAAACGGGGGTGCAAAGTTAGTATGAAACATTGCCGTTTTTGAAGGTATTCGAATGAAATTCAGTACCTATGAAGGTTTTCATTGAAAGTTTCGATAATCATCCCATAAGAAGGGGGTAAAAGGGGGGTGCAAAGTTAGTAGGTATAAAAGTTTTTCGTATTCACCTACATTATTTCAATGCAATTTTGTATTTAGTTCCTATATAATAATTATTATTGGCGATATCCTACTCGATATCGCGAGAGTTTAAAGTATCGGATTCGAAACTGTCTAGCGGGCCGCGCGCGCACGTATGTGCCGCGGTGCTGCATGAGGTACCTACGTACGTAGTATGTAGTACCTACGTACGTAGTCGACAAGTGGGCAAGCCGAACGCGGGCAGACGTCGTTAATGGTCGCTTCGATTATTAAAAAAGCTGTAAACGAAACTATTGTTGTCCAATTCCACGCGAGGGTAGCTGCGGGCGTCCACTAGTAAACAATAAATGTACTAAAACAAAAAACAAACTTCAGTAAAGTAAAACAAAGGTAAATAAGTAGAATTAAAATGTCAAAGTAAAATAAACAGAATAATATATGGATGTACAGAGGAATGGAAATGCTAAAAATACTTACTTTCAGTTCTACGTATTTGCAATGTTAAAATCCTCTGAAGATACATATTTCCACATATTATTATATCAAACCATAACTGGAATTTTAATTTTCTTTTATACTCCGATAGTAAGTAAATATCCGATAGGGAACCAAATAGGTTTTATATGAAAGCTAATTGGTTCCATATAGAGTTTGCCCGGGGCAGTACCACCGCCCGCCACGGTACCTACCTAGTACCATTTCTGCCGTGTAATAATTGTTTTTAAAGCAATTGTGGTCCGGTTGGAAAGGTGTGGATTCCGGTTACACTTCTTTAGAGGCGACCATCTTAGTCCTCAAGGGTAGCAACACATCTGTGACTGACTTAGAACGAGACTCCTACTAACAAGTACTAACTGGATTATTACTAACACCAACTAACAGGACTAACTATCACTAACAGTCCCTAGTCCTCATACCTACTAACGAACTGACCAACTAATGTTCTAATTAACTTTCTCAACTAATTGGACTAACCATCCCAGTCCCTAATTGAGTCTTGTTCAAAGTCAGTCACAGTTGTCATGGGTGGCAGCGGATGGGTGGTGCTGCAAGCTCGTTTGCTATCCTGTTTGCTAAAAAAAAAAGTTGATAGGTGGTAGAGCCTATAGGGAACCAAATAGGTTTTATATGAAAGCTAATTGGTTCCATATAGAGTTCGCCCGGGGCAGTACCACCGCCCGCCACGGTACCTAGTACCATTTCTGCCGTGTAATAATTGTTTTAAAAGCAATTGTGGTCCGGTTGGAAAGGTGTGGATTCCGGTTACACTTCTATAGAGGCGACCATCTTAGTCCTCAAGGGTAGCAACACATCTGTGACTGACTTAGAACGAGACTCCTACTAACAAGTACTAACTGGACTATTACTAACACCAACTAACAGGACTAACTATCACTAACAGTCCCAGTCCTCATACCTACTAACGAACTGACCAACTAATGTTCTAATTAACTCTCTCAACTAATTGGACTAACCATCCCAGTCCCTAATGAGTCTTGTTCAAAGTCAGTCACAGTTGTCATGGGCGGCAGCGGATGGGTGGTGCTGCAAGCTCGTTTGCTATCTATTATCCATAAAAAAAAATAATTAAATAATAATAAATTATATGGATTAATTATGTATGTATACTTTTTTTTGTTATTAGGTACCATGTAGATTATTCTAGGACAGGGGTTGGCAACCTTTTTATTCGGAAGTGTTAGCGACTTTTGAAGTGTTAAAAATCTAAATATTTAAAGAAAACATTTGAAAAAAACATCTACGCAAAGATAAAGTAAACAAGAAAAACAAAATGAATGTATATTTATTAAAGAGTAATAAATCTATGATTTATAATAGATTAGTATAGAGTAATAAATCTATGATATTTATTTACTGAAATCTGTGTAAACGTCAAAAAGTAAGAGGACACGCCATGACGAAGGAAACAAGCGGCGCGGTCGTGACGGTAGCGCCGCGAAGGCGAAGCTATTTTATCAAACAAATCGCAAGCAATAAAGGAATTGGAATACTAATAGAAAATCGATTATCAATTTAAATTCAGTAACATCCCTGACCCTTTTCTATTATAAGGCATAATTTAAATGTGGGAGTGAGGAAAGTGATTCAATATTTTTGTTTTTTGGCGTTTAAAGATTTAATGTCATTATGTTCTTACGATTCGAATAACCCCTTGAAATTCACTAGAGATTTACATAAAAGCGTAGACGGAGAAGTTCAAAATTCATTCCAAAATGACATTTTAACTCATGTTTGTATGAGGTATTCCAATATCTTTGATAGTTAGCACCTCTACTTTTATCTCTGCTATATCAACATAACACTGACAGTGAAGTAACGAAGTAATGTGTCGAAGTTATGCTATCACAATGAATGAATTTTTTTCCTGTCAACAAGTGTCAAAGCTCGATTTGATTTGATCAAAGCAAAGCAAATCTCTTTTTATTTAATAATAAGTATGAGAAAGATTTCATCGCTTTACATAAAATAATAACACCCATAATTAACCATTAGTATGTGATATAGGTGTATAAAATAAGTAAGACACTAATTACTATTAAGAAATCTTGGAAAATGGAACGCCCCACAAACTAGCTAGAGATAAATAAATAACGTAACGTAAACGTCTTTGCTTCACGTATTATAAATGTAATCAAAACAGCGGCAAATAGACAGCGAGGTAACGACTGCGAGTCGCGACCAGGCCGACCCAGAATAATTTTATCAATTCAAGGTCAGAATAGGAATATCACATAACACATTCGTATTTTAATCAGTTGCCTGGGGCCCCTTACCGACCACGCTGTGTAAAATCAATTTATAAATCATGGCATCAGCGATGCTCAATTTACTGAAGAATGAAGTAAGTACTTTAAACATTTATTTAATCCTAAGCTTATGTGAGCGCTTTCATATGCAACATTAATTTAACTGCCATTTAAAATAAATTTTCCATCTTTACTGGATAGGTATTTTGTTATAAAAAAAAGTTACTGCTCTTTACATCTAAGATTTAGCTGGCATGTGAGTGTATTCCAGATAAACAAAGAAGGAGCTGCTATGTGTCTCAAGTAATTTGGTATTATAACAAACTACATTATTCATAGATGCTCTCTTGTGGATTGATGCACAGTTGTTTTGTATTTCAGAGTTTCATCATGTTTGTTCAATAATTCACATGAAAATTTTGCGTAACAATCCATCTTCTGACTAAAATAGAGAGCAATTGCAAATTTATTGGTTTATGAAATGTGATCCATAAATTCTGTATTTTTAAATCAGGTATTTTTTAATTAGGTTACGCATTGTAGGTGTTTAATGCAGTTTTTTTTAAGAACAGTCTTGAAAATAGATATTATTCAACAATTTTATAAAACAGTACTTTCTGCTCAGAGAATTAAAACAAGGATCAATCAATCAAGGAGCAATCTAATCTGGTATGGTAATTCTAGGTTCACATTTACACTTGTTGATATTACTCCCCCTAGGTGTTTGGTGGATTGCATTGGACTACATCTGCTTTGAGTTCTGTGATACTGGACAAAGTTTAGTGTTTTGTAAAAACAATTCCCTAAGACCCACTTACTTGGACCAGGCTTAGTGGATTTAAGACTGAGTTAAAGGCTAGGCATTGATTAGTAAATAATTTATCTTGCACCATCAAGATGAAGGAGTAAATTTCTATATTATGGTAGGTTTTAGCAGCTGCTTATTATTATTATCTCTAGGTTAATAAAGTTTATTTTCTGTGGTCTGTATACAATATATGACAAATTTATTCATTCAACTTTAATTTAGTCAGCTTTCATCAAGAAGTCTACTAGTAAGTAAATTATCCATAGATTTATTATACTAGAGATAGATTGGCAATAGAAACATCAAAGCGAGACCAAAACTTAATTACACGAGTATGCGTGTATTTTGCATTTGTGCTGTAAGCGGTGGTCGATATTATGTCAATCTCTATAGGATTGCGGTGAGAAATACTGGAAATTCACGTATTTGATAATATTTTATATTTATTTCCTATGCATTCAAAGTAAAGGCAAGACAATTACAGTTAAAAATTTATCTATTTAATAATTTAACCCAGAGTTACCAAACTCTTTTGACTTATTTAGTGAGCCTAATAATAATTAATTTTATTCATATAACAACTGCTTAGTTTGTTTAGTAGGTTTTAGTGCCACTGCTAACCTAGAGGTCTTGGGTTCGATCCCTGGGTCCATCAAAATATTATGTATTGGGTTTTTTAAATTTTAAGTAACTAGTAACTTGGATTCTGGATTTGTGCCTGGTATATGAGTGTAGTACATGTCTGCCTACCTACTTCTTAGGTGAAAGATAGGCATGGTTTTATGTTAAAAACCTTTTTTTTCTCCCCAGTCTCAGCTGTTAATGCGTATGAACTATAGTAGTGTAGCTCCAACTACAAAGCTGTACATTGATGGCCAGTTTTTGGAATCCAAGACCAGCAAATGGATTGAACTTACCAACCCTGCAACCAATGAAGTTATTGGCAGGTATGTGTTATTTATATTCATAATTTGTACAAAATGTAGATAGTAAAGAAGCATGCAGCTAACAACTAGCAAACAAGTATTTCATAGCAAGCTTACACACCTGTGATGTGTCACTTCTGTTGCTTATCTAAGGCTTATGTCCATAGGCTACGGCCTACTGTGGACACTTACCATCCATAGGCCCAGTTGTCTAAAAAATTGTTTATGTGTAAAAAAAAATACTGTCCATTGATTTTTTTTTAGTTTTTTTTAGTGGGTATGAGGACTGGGGACTGTTGGTGATAGTTAGTCCTGTTAGTTGGTGTTAGTAATAGTCCAGTTAGTAATTGTTAGTAGGTGTCTCGTTCTCAGTCAGTCACAGACGAGTTGCTATCTTTGAGGACTAAGAATGTTGCCTCTAAAGAAGTGTCACCAAAAACTACACTTTTCCAACCAGACCATAATATGCTTTAAAAACAATTACATGGCAGGATATGGAACAAAATAGGTTTCATATAAAACTATTGGGTATAGGCTCTACCACCTACAATTTAGATTTATACATATTTAATTAATAATAGGATTGTAATTGATTATTAATTGTATTGTATAGTAATAATTTATTGGCTTGTTAGTGTTTGGGTGGTAAATTTGCTATTGAGATTAATTCTATAGTACTTATAGTATAATATCTATGAAAACCTTGGTTTTTTTAATTATGATAAATAATGTAAACTTAATCATAATGACATGGTAAATCTTATATGTTAAAATTTTATTACAAATATCAGTATGTGTAATTTAGATTTGTGTTGGACAAGATGAAATTCTTACTTGAAAGTTATGTTGTCTACTATTTGACTTTATTTGATTTAATGCTTATTTTATTTGCATAGATACAACTGTTATATCCTTCCTTAATTTTCTGAATCCTTATCAAATAAAGTTACTAATTATACCACCTATGTGCTTATAATTATGATACAAAAAGATAATGCTCCTATCTCAATTTCTTATCATCTCATTTACTTTTGATAATTTGTTTTTACATTATTGCACAGATTTATATATGTATATTCCTCTAAGTTTATGTGCGTGGAATATTAGTATATTTCTTTATATTTTGATCTCAAAATGCGTTTTAGAAACTTAACATCATCATTGTGTTACAATATCATTTACCGATGGAAAAATGTTTAAATTTTATATGTTATCTATACCTAGATGATGAATGTTTATGTTATGTTTTTATATACAAAATTTCTACGTACTTAATTGAAATAAATATTTATTTAAAAAAATCACCATTATTTCTACACTATCTTATGGTCTTTCAGGGTACCGGAAACGACGAAAGATGAACTAAATACAGCATTAGAGGCGGCAAAGAGAGCGTATAAATCATGGAGTCAGAGCACCATAATGACGCGGCAACAGCTCATGTTCAAGTGCGTACTATTTGCATATATTATGCATTTGATACTTTCATTGGCCCGAGTGCGTCTGCACTGCATCTAATTGTCGAGCGGAGAGGTCAAACCGCCAACAGACAGTTACATCCTGTCATTACAGCTTATTGTTAAGCATGTAATGGTAACCAATCTGGGGGACGTTCTAGTAATACCATGCATGAACCTAACAAACATAAATTATAAACTGTATGTAGTTAGTTGCAGACAAATTATAATTTACTTTTGATATTTATACTAACACTACCTTTCCCCGCGGCACGCAAAACGCGATTTGACGACAAATCGTTTTGCGTGAAGAAATTCTCCACTATCCTATGGGGATGTGTATAAAAAGTATAGCCTTTATCAACGACAAGCTACATCAAAGATTACCACCTGCCGATCATAATCCGGTATCGATTAAAAATTTTAGTGCTTTTTCCATTTAAGGGACCTTTCTAATTCTATGTCACTCTTCTAGCCGTATACCTACCTACTACATAATGTGCAATAAATCACTTCGATACATTCCATTGAGGAGGAGAAGAAGGACAAACTTCCAAACCAAAAAACACAATTTTCTTTTATCTATTAGGTAGTAAGGATTATTTTGTAGAATTTTGGTAATTGGTAGATGACATTGCACACAGTGGAAGGTAGTAGTAATCCATGATCATGTGGTATTCTAATCAACCTACTATGTATCTTTTTAAGTGCTTTTTTACCTTTTATTGAAATATCATTTTCTAAGGAAAACATGTCAATAATGGTGATTAACTAACGTGTACAAGGTACAATAATAGAAAAAGCATTCTGAGTGTAAGCTCGTGTTTGAGGGGTAGAGAAAGGTTTTGATTGCTGAAAAATAAGCTGTAATGAAGCTGGTTGTTTATGCGAACGCAATTCAATAAATAATCCAGGTATACACTCAAGGGTAGGTACTCGTGTCATCATAGAATGCTGCTAAGATTCATTACATTTTTTTCTTTTGCTTTGACTTTCAGGTTTGCCCGACTGTTGAGAGAAAATCAAAGCAGATTGGCAGCGAAGATCACAGAGGAGCAAGGAAAAACCATCGCCGATGCTGAGGGCGATGTGCTTAGAGGAATTCGTGAGTTAAACATCCATGTAGCGTCCATAGCACAAAGTAGATATTAGGAACAGAGATTAAGCTTCATAAGAACGTGCAAATCGGTTGCACTCCTACAAGCACGCGGGACATGTGCCACTGGCCGCTTGTCGCGTACGCGGCGAGACTGGAAAAAACCGGTTGACGCTGTCACATCAAGTTTACTATCTCAGGGCTCAGCTATAGTCTGTCAAGAAAGTCATGAAAAGAATGTTTTAGGAACTAATTATTTTGCATGCTGTGGCAACACTGAATTACTATCAAGCTGTGTATATCAATTGTCACTTCGTAGGTTGTTATGAATGATTTGCACGGATTTTTTGAAGTATTTCTAGGTTTTCTTATCTTGAAACGGTTTAATAAGTTAGAATGAATCGGAATGTTTATAAGAGTGGCTCGAGACAAATCATATTTAAGGTTTTTGAAGAATTTATGAGTGAATTTCAAGCGGGAAAGTTGCTTTCCGAGTTGGACGATGTTTACGGTCGAACAGCAAAAGTAACTGGTATGTACACGTATTTTATTGTTAAATAAAGTGAAGCGACTGTAGTCCCTCTAAATTTTTTGTTTTTAAATGTAATTTTACTTGTATAAATAGTATTGTTTACCTATTTTTGAGGTTATCAAGTTATACCTAATTATGCTGCAAATATTACTACACGGTGAACAATTTTGATCCTTTATTATTTTTTATTCAAATATAACTAAATAATTTGAGATATTTATTATTTGTTTATATTTAATATGCTCGCACTGTTTTCAGGTGTCTCCGAAAGCACCGTTCGGCGCATAGTGGACGAAGGCATGAAGAATGGGGGTAAATTTGTAACGCCTGGCAAAAACAGGAAAGGAAGACCTAAGAAAGAGATCGATGATTTTGATATATGTGCTATTCGTCAAAAAGTTCAGTTTTTCTACACTGTACAAAAAGAAGTACCTACACTAAGAAAACTATTATCAACGGTGAAGGACGAATTGAATTTTGATGGCAGTCACGAACATTTAAGACAGATTTTATTCTCCATTGGCTTTAAATTTAAAAAATGTCAAACAAATAGATTGGCCCTGATAGAGAAACCAGCAATAGCATCAAAGCGGGAGTATTATTTAAAGCAAATTCTTGACAATAGAAGTTTGCCAGAGGAACTTCAAAAAAACATTATTTATTTGGACGAGAGTTACATACACGAGTCGTACAAAGTAACTAAATGTTGGCAGTCTGTTAATGTTGCAGGTGTCCAACAAAATATATCCAAAGGGAAACGGTGGATAATAGTACATGCTGGTAGTGAGAAAGGTTTTGTGCCGAATGCGCTTCTAATATTTTCTGGTAAAAACAAGCAAGAAGATTACCATTCCGAGATGAATGCTCATAATTTTACGAAATGGATAACAGAAAAGTTAGTGCCCAATTTAAATGAACCATCAATCATTGTGATGGATAATGCACCATACCACTCAGTTATAACAAACAAGGTATATTATTATTAATGTCTTTCTTATTTTTATATTATGCAGAATGATTGTATGTTTAAAATTAAATTACATTACTAACTATTCGTTTTTCACCAGGCTCCTACATCTGCTTCAAGAGTCGATGAAATAAAATTGTGGTTACTAGAAAATAACATTGCATTTGATGAAACATTAAGGAAACCATCCTTGTTAATGTTGGTAAAAAAACATAAGCCTGACCCTGTATATTATATTGATGAACTTTTAGGAGAATATGGACATACAGTGGTAAGACTGCCGCCTTACCATTGTGATCTAAACCCCATTGAATTAATTTGGGCAATGGTAAAAAAGCGTATTGCATTAAAGAATGTTGGTGGTCAAAATGTTGCAAAGTTGGCAGAAGAAGTATTCCAGTCAGTAACTTCACAAGAATGGAAAAATTGTGTTGACCATGTCATTAAGATTGAAAAAGAATATCACACTCGAGGAGGAACTTTATATAACGATGTTGATAGACTTGTCATCCAATTAGGGGATGATAGTTCCAGTGAATCCGAAGAGGAAGAAATGGACCAACCTCACTGTGCAGGAAGTTCAGGAAATATTTCGGGAGTCGAATACCTGGACACAGATTTCGACTCTGATTAATAAAAAATAATATTATTTCAGTTTATTTTTTTTTGTACCCTAGTGTTGGCCGATTTTGAGAGCTATTTTTCACTAAGCCCTGTTACATAATAGCAGGATAGACGTATACATAATTAAATTCAGCCATAGAGACTATAGATTGCAGTCAGTCGTAAGTTTTAACTGTCGAAACGTATTCAATCAAGTTATATAAACGATCTGCTCGTTATGCTATCGTATAATAGATATACTCTAGTTACTGTAAACAAAAAGGCTTTGTTCTACGCCTTATGAGTAATAAGAACCGAGATAAAATATAACGACCACTTTTGGCACCACTCAAGTGGACGTCGTGCGAGTGAGATCAAATAAACTTGTTTTACAAGAAATATTTGTATGGTAGTATACTAATATTTTGCTTGTATTGTTTTAGATACATGGACAGGATTATATAGTAATAAAAACACATAGAATTTATTACGTAGTTTTTTAATAAAATCCAAATAACATCAGTACATTTCACAACCTATTTTTCCAAAGCTATTTTCTAATATTATTACGTCCTCGGCGGAGTTGTAATAAATCATGGCACTAGATTAATGTTTCTAGATTCTCAATTTAATTAGGTTTAGCTTATTAAACAGTCATAATGGAAAGAAACTGAATCTAATAAGAAATGAGCCAAGAAATAAGTGAGCGTGGGAACACCGGTCTCCGGTTGCCACGCTTGACGTTTGCGTTTTCCTGTCAAATCTGCGTCACGCTTGAGAGGTTAATGGCTTATTAATAATAAGGTATTTAGTATTTACAATAATAACTTATTATATTTATTATAAAATAAAAATAAAAACCAAGCATCAAAACTTTTCAGTCAATGTATATAGGGATATCATATTAAAGATAGTGGCGCCCTCCTTTTTTTTCATGACTTTCTTGACAGACTATACGCACAGTTGGTTTTGTTTGTTGCAAGTTTGAATATCTAATATAAAAACGTGGTATTAATAATAATGGTTGTATATTGTACTGTGTGTATGAATAATGCTAGAAAAAATAAAAATATATCGTACTTTAACTATCCCAAGGAGTGCAATAGGTAAGTAAATATTTGATTATTACTTTTTCAAGTAAGTACCTTTATTTTACTGTATGATCCTTTTTTAATAAGAAATGGGTACTACACGGTGTGTTTTTACCTTTTTATTATTATTACAAGCTTTTACTAAACATTTGTAGGTATGTGGGTGGGTTGGTACGTGCTATGTGTTTAAAGTTTAAGTATTGCAAGTGAGATTTGAACCACATCCAGATGTCTTATTGAATTTTTAGAATTTGCCATACCATAAAAAGAAATAATAAAATATTAAAAAATTAAAATTATAAAAATAAAATTATTAGAGTAAGCAATTTGTAAAGAATGTTATTTTCTATTTTCTATTCTGTATTAGTTCTTATTGTAGAATTCTTCTTATATTCTGAATAATAAAACTATTTAACAAAATTAAATAATTTCTTTAATTTGTCTTAACCTGTTGTGACAACCTTACCAAAATAGGTAACAATTTTGCACGTTCTTAGGAAGCTTAGCCTCTGTTCCTAATATCTACTTTGTGTCCATAGTCCAGTGGCTCGCGTCGACTCATGTGGTAGGAAGAGTTAAGCAACGACGGTCGGTTTGTGGATGGGTGACCGCTAGTAGCAAAATTTCATGGTCGTTACCGTGCTTCGTATGGCATGTTAAGCCGTCGGTTTCGGTTTTTTTCAATGGCGGAAACAGTCCTTAAGCCTTGTCGAAGACCTTCGGGTGGCTTGAGAACTTTCGACACTGGGCTGGCCACCAACTCCTCCACCAATCCGCATTGGAGCAGCGTGGTGGAGTATGCTCTAGACCTCCCGCAGCCTGTGTCTGTGGGGGAGACCTGTGCCTAGCCCTGGGTCGTATAGGGGTTGTAGCTAAACATCCAATGAAGCATTCAATATACAGATCTACACTTTCGTGCCGCTGCTTGTACTATGGTGTAATTTATGTGTGTACCGGCTTTTGTTTGTATTCGCAATCTGACATAATAGTAGTTCTTTAGGTATTATTCTATGAGCGGCGTCCGCCATTTTTGTGTAGTTCCATGCTTCAATCAATCTTTAGGAGGAGATATATCAGGAAGAAGCTATTGTTTCCTATTCTAACTTACAGTTGGCTGTTATAAGGCGTCTGAACATTTTTCCTATCTCAAGAGATCATTAGGAATGAAATTACAAATAAACATTCTTGGTTGGATTATTTCGTGTACAAATGATTTTTAATTTTGCAGAACTGGTAGAGCACTGCTGCAGCATAACGTCTCTGCAGCTGGGTGACTGCATACAGAACATTGCTAAGGATATGGACACGCATAGCTACAAAGTGCCTCTTGGAGTCGTTTCTGGTAAGACCTTTTTAAAAGCTTTTATTTAACATCACTCGTATGTCTATGTATGTATGTATTTCCTGAAATCTTGCAAGCAATATGTATATCAATATTTCATCCACTTCCACTGAAGTTATCTAGCTGAGATTATGCACACATATTTGGTTCCGATGACAATGCACGAAAACAAAAAAAATTGTAAAAAGCTTTATTTTTATTTATTTTTTAATAAGTAATTCATTATTGAATGTTATCCCTATTTGACGGTTTAAAAGGCCTTATATACATACCGCCCTACTCCTTATAAGCATTATATAAAAAGGCATTATGTTCCCTCAACTCCACCAAGACGCATTCGAGCGGCGTGGTGGAGTATGCTCTAGACCTCCCGCAGCTATGTTCCCTACTGGGTGCGTTTGTATACGGCCCCCAACAAATGGCAAGCCTAGTGCATGTATAACATAAATGAAAATTAAATAAATTTTTACTAACATAGATTTTTAAGTTATTGTTTCGCTGCGACCCATAGACGTCTAGAGCATACTCCACCACGCTGCTCCAATGCGGATTGGTGGAGGGGTTAGTGGCCAACCCAGTGTCGAATGTTCTCAAGCCACCCGAAGGTCTTCGACAAGGCTTAACGACTGTTTCCAGCATTGAAAACAACCGGGACCGACGGCTTTACGTGCCCTCCGAAGCACGGTAGCGTCCATGAAATTTTGCCACTAGCGGTCACCCATCCACAAACTGACCGCGCCCGTCGTTGCTTAACACTTTCGATCACATTGAATCGAAGCGAGCCATTGTGCTATGGACGCTACGCTAAGTTATTGTTACTAACCACATAATATGTACTTGTGTGCCGAAATAAACTTTTTATTATTATTATTATGTATGTGTTTGATAGCCGTATCCAACAATGGGACATCTATGTGTTATAGCTTAGGTGCTAATTTAAATTTAAAATGCAGGTGTTGCCGCATTCAACTTCCCCGTAATGATTCCCCTGTGGATGTTCCCCCCGGCGGTGGTGACGGGCAACACTTGCCTCATCAAGCCCTCGGAGCAGGACCCCGGGGCCACCCTCATGATGATGGAGCTCTTACAAGAGGCTGGGGCGCCACCTGGTGTTGTTAATGTATGTGGAATTATGTGAAGCGAGGGACAAATACAAATACTCTTTATTGTACACCACAATAAAACAATAAATGACATTCTATAAAAACACAAAAGATGACCAGTGGTGGTATGTGTACTTATCCACGACTTACCGTTGTTCTAAACCATTGATAATGAGTTTGAAATTGTATATCCGTAAAATTGTATATCGTCCATAGCCATAGGCTCGATTCTATGTGACTGGAAAAAAAATCATGGGCACTACCCAGCTTCGCAGGGCACGTTAAGCCGTCGGTCCCGATTGTTTTCAATGATAAAAACAATCGTTAAACCTTGTTGAATACCTTCGGGTCGATTGAGAACGTTCGATACTGGGCTAGGCACTAACCCCTCCACCAATCTGCATTAGACTAGCGTGGTGGGGTATGCTCTAGACCTGCAACTATCTGTGGGGGATACCCGTGCCCAACAGTGGGACGTCTATGTGTAAGTTATGTTGCCCGGAGGCAAATTTTGAACCTGGTTGTATTTGTATGCATGCAAATTTCGATGGTTTCCATAACACTGTAATAATCGTTCTATTTTTCGATCGATTTATATCGATTGATCGATAAAATCTAAATCTTGTCCGGATTCTGATCTACTACTAGTACTAGTTTGATTTGAAAGGTCATTAATACATTACACACAATTTATTCAAAAAGTATAGACATAATTATAACTGGTAAGAGACTATTCTAGAATATTCAGAGCAGAAAAAATAAGAGGCAACTTTTAGGTTAATATATACTATAGGAAGTTACGCTGTGTGACCTGAATTGCACTTTATTGTGTTTTAGGTCATAACAAGGGTCGCTATTTATTTAAATGATTTTTTAATACAGTTGCTCAAAAAGTGGCATATTACAGGGACGTATAGCGTTCGGGAAGTGACCTATTACGCACTCGTGCTTTTTCTTTACCTTTTCCGAACTCGTGCGTTCTCTTTCCCAACTGTCAAAATAATGTATATTAAAAAGAAAAAACCAACCACGAAGTTTTTACTAAAAAAAAATTCATAGAAGTTTTTATGATTCATGCAAATATTTCTAAAAAGAAGCTACTAATTTGTTTCAATATCAGATTTAATGATTGGTTCAATGAGTTAGGTTAGGTTTCATTTCATTTCATCTCATTAAATTTCATGTCAATAAAAAAATTCTACTAAAGACTTGGCTGTATGGGCATAGTTCCCTTTGCCTACCCAGAATGGGTGAAGAAAACAAAAAAAAATCTCTGCAATACTCTGTATTCTATTACGGTTGCCGCCATTTTCCAAAAATGTTCTTTGCGAGTTTAGTTTGTGTTTTTATTATTTTATTAAATTGCTTCATTTTTTCGCAACTGTATTAAAAATAGTTGTTCAGTACACGTGCGGAACCGTCATTGCAACTTGTTCCGACTGTCAACCCTCGCCTTCGGCTCGGGTAGACATTTGTCGGAACTCTTTGCAATGACAGGCTTTCCGCACTTGTAGTGAAATATACTATTGCGAAGTGAACCTTCTGTCAGGTACAGAAGGTTCACTTCTATACCTGACTACTATATTATTCACTCACTATTATACCTCACTATTATAATATTATATTCTGTGACAATGAATCCATAAAAGGGTTGTCATTGGACTAGGCTTTTATTGGCCATCGCCAATGATGATGATTCCATCATCACACCTCAGATATTTTTCTTTCACAGATCGTCCATGGCACGCACGAGCCGGTCAACTTCTTCTGCGACCACCCGGATATCAAGGCGGTGTCGTTCGTGGGAGGCGACGGGGCCGGCAAGCACATTTACACCCGGGCGTCCGCCGCTGGTAATTTAAATTATATATTAATTTAATTATGTATTATTATATTATATTTAATTATGTACTAGAAATTAAGATTTACTTTATATAAATTCTATTTCGCATTTGTGTTTGGTGTAAACTGTAAACAAAGTGCTGATATAAAAATAAATAAATAAATAAATTAATAAATAAATAAAATAAATAAACGCATGAACAATAACATGAGACTCGCGTGTGTGTGCGAAAAACTATTTTTTTTTACTAATACATATTTCAATTACAAGTAGATTGACACTACTTGTAATCGAATATTAGTTGATTGTTTACCAAATAACTTAAATAAACAAAATAAAAACATTTAATAACAAAAAAGGACGTTACAAGTCCTTGGTTCGATCCCCAGGTCGGGCAGGTCGGTATCTGGATTTGTGCCCGGTGTATGGCAATAGGCTCACCACTCCGTGGGAACTGAATCGCTGCGACCCATAGACGTCCCACTGCTGGGCACGGGTCTCCCCCACAGACACTGCTGCGGGAGGTCTAGAGCATACTCCACCAAGCTGCTTCAATGTGGATTGGTGGAGGGGTTAGTGGCCAACCTAGTGTCGAATGTTCTCAAGCCACCCGAAGGTCTTTGACAAGGCTTAACGACTGTTTTCCGCATTGAAAATAACCGATAATATACTATTATTAATATTATTATTATTAACTCTTTCGATCACATTAAATCGACGCGAGCCATTGGGCTATGGACGCGACTATACCGGGAACTGAATATAACTGGTGAAAGTGGACGTATTACACCTCTGCCCACTTCGTCCCGCAAATACGGGCGTGATGTTACGTTATTTTGAAATTGCGCTATGAAGTCAGCGGTGTTTTGAATCTAGCAACACCCGCAGTTCGTCCGATGATAATCCGAGAAAGTCATCAATATACATATGATTTTTTCAGTGTTTATCCATTTCACGGGAACCATGCAATTTTCCAGGATAAAAAGTATCCTATGTTATTCTTCAGGACCTGTACCTACTACATCTGTGAAAAATATCACATCAATCTATTATTTCGTTCAGGAGGAGAAGAAAGACAAACCAACAAACACCTTTCCCATTTATATAAAAAAAAAATATATATTGGACATTCTCACACATACGGCCATCTGACCCCAAAGTAGGCGCGAACCTGTGATATGGGTGTCAGAGACTGATATACGTACATAGATATTTTTAAATACATACTTAAATAGATAATACATATTAACATCCAGACACAGTACAAATACAAGTGTTCGTCACACGAATATTTGTCTTGAGTGGGATTCGAACCCACGACCCTCGGCGCAACAGACAGGCTCACTACCGATTGCGCCAACGGGCCTGTCAATATATCAGGAAGGATAGTAAGGATAAAGATTTTTTAATACAGTTGCTCAAAAAGTGGCGTATTACAGGGACGTATAGCGTTCGGGAAGTGAGCTATTACACACTCGTGCTTTTTCTTTACCTTTTCCGAACTCGTGCGTTCTCTTTCCCAACTGTCAAAATAATGTCTATTAAAAAGAAAAAACCAACCACGAAGTTTTTACTAAAAAAAAATTCATAGAAGTTTTTATGATTCATGCAAATATTTCTAAAAAGAAGCTACTAATTTGTTTCAATATCAGATTTAATGATTTGATTCAATGAGTTAGGTTAGGTTTCACTTCATTTCATCGCATTAAATTTCATGTCAATAAAAAAATTCTACTGAAGACTTGGCTGTATGGGCATAGTTCCCTTTGCCTACCCAGAATGGGTGAAGAAAACAAAAAAAAATCTCTGCAATACTCTGTATTCTTTTACGGTTGGCGCCATTTTCCAAAAATGTTCTTTGCGAATTTAGTTTGTGTTTTTATTATTTTATTAAATTGCTTCATTTTTTCGCAACTGTATTAAAAATAGTTGTTCAGTACACGTGCGGAACCGTCATTGCAACTTGTTCCAACTGTCAACCCTCGCCTTCGGCTCGGGTAGACATTTGTCGGAACTCTTTGCAATGACAGGCTTTCCGCACTTGTAGCGAAATATACTATTTTAACACAGTTGCTCAAAAAGTGGCGTATTACAGGGACGTTTAGCGTTCGGGAAGTGAGCTATTACACACTCGTGCTTTTTCTTTACCTTTTCCGAACTCGTGCGTTCTCTTTCCCAACTGTCAAAATAATGTCTATTAAAAAGAAAAAACCAACCACGAAGTTTTTACTAAAAAAAAATTCATAGAAGTTTTTATGATTCATGCAAATATTTCTAAAAAGAAGCTACTAATTTGTTTCAATATCAGATTTAATGATTTGATTCAATGAGTTAGGTTAGGTTTCATTTCATTTCATCTCATTAAATTTCATGTCAATAAAAAAATTCTTCTGAAGACTTGGCTGTATGGGCATAGTTCCCTTTGCCTACCCAGAATGGGTGAAGAAAACAAAAAAAAATCTCTGCAATACTCTGTATTCTTTTACGGTTGGCGCCATTTTCCAAAAATGTTCTTTGCGAGTTTAGTTTGTGTTTTTATTATTTTATTAAATTGCTTCATTTTTTCGCAACTGTATTAAAAATAGTTGTTCAGTACACGTGCGGAACCGTCATTGCAACTTGTTCCGACTGTCTACCCTCGCCTTCGGCTCGGGTAGACATTTGTCGGAACTCTTTGCAATGACAGGCTTTCCGCACTTGTAATGAAATATACTATTTATTCATAGTTAGTTTGATTTGGCAGGCAAGCGAGTGCAAAGCAACATGGGCGCCAAGAACCACGGCGTGATAATGCCGGACGCGAACAAGGAGCACACGCTGAACCAGCTGGCGGGCGCCGCCTTCGGCGCGGCCGGCCAGCGCTGCATGGCGCTCAGCACCGCCGTGTTCGTGGGTCAGTATATACTTCGCTGCGACCCATAGACGTCCCACTGCTGGGCACGGGTCTCTCCCACAGACACTTCTGCGGGAGGTCTAGAGCATACTCCACCACGCTGCTCCAATGCGGATTGGTGGAGGGGTTAGTGGCCAACCCAGTGCCGAATGTTCTCAAGCCACCCGAAGGTCTTCGACAAGCCTTAACGACTGTTTCCAGCATTGAAAACAACCGGGACCGACGGCTTTACGTGCCCTCCGAAGCACGGTAGCGCCCATGAAATTTTTGCCACTAGCGGTAACCCATTTACAAACCGACCGCGCCCGTCGTTGCTTAACACTTTCGATCACATTGAATCGAAGCGAGCCACTGGGCTATGGACGCTAGTATATACTTGTCTATTGCTTAAATTAACCCATTTATGATGGTAGTGCCTATATTATGGAACCTACACTTTCTAACTTCATCTAAGCTTTCTATAAAATTAATGACTATACGATAGAAATGCTTGGTGTGATGTATCTCCAGTTTCACTTGTTCAATAATAATGTAATGTAGTAGCGTCCATAGCCCAGTGGCTCGTTTCGATTCAATGTGATCGAAAGAGTTAAGCAACGACGGGCGCGGTCGGTTTGTGGATGGGTGACCGCTAGTGGCAAAATTTCATGGACGCTACCGTGCTTCGGAGGGCACGTAAAGCCGTCGGTCCCGGTTGTTTTCAATGCTGGAAACAGTCGTTAAGCCTTGTCGAAGACCTTCGGGTGGCTTGAGAACATTCGGCACTGGGTTGGCCACTAACCCCTCCACCAATCCGCATTGGAGCAGCGTGGTGGAGTATGCTCTAGACCTCCCGCAGAAGTGTCTGTGGGGGAGACCCGTGCCCAGCAGTGGGACGTCTATGGGTCGCAGCGATGATGGTAGTGCCCATATTATGGAACCTACACTTTCTAACTTCATCTAAGCTTTCTATAAAATTAATGACCACACGATCGAAATGCTTGGTGTGATGTATCTCCAGTTTCACTTGTTCAATAATAATGTAATGTGATCAAATTATAAAAATTGTAAATATCGAAAAGAGGAACTAACGAGTTTCTTGCCGTGTTCATTAAGCATATACAAATTAAATAGTGAAAAATAAATGAATCTGAATATACAGTTTTTTTTTTTTTTAACGTAACAAGTTTTTAAGTAACCTTTAGTAGGTAGCCGGACGTCGTGAGAGCGACGCCGGGTTATGTGGGATTTTGCCATCTAAAACGGGCTCTATTTTGGTAGCGTCGGTGCCTTCAAGCGCTGTGCCAAAATATCATATCTATATCATAAAATATCATCTGTCACCCAACTACAACGTCGTGCAGCCACACACGACGTCAATTTTCCGTCACTGGTCACTGTATGATCGGTTCGAGCTCCCACTGGTGCCGTTCGCAACCCAAGCCCCCTTTTAGTCGCCTCTTATGACAGGCATACCGTAGCAATTTTCTCGTCCTAGCAGTCCTTACCCCACCCCTCATATGAACTGACCTATAAGTTGAAATAGTATCTGTAAATTTTATTACCAATACATGCAAGTCTTCATATTTTGTATTTGACGTGTAGGGTGAATGGAGGGAAGATCGAACGGTTTTTTGATGAGATAGCAGTGTTGTGTTTGACGTCTTGTAGAACGGTAAATATTAACTTAAGCTAAAATTATTTCTGTTGTGAATAAAGTTATAAGAGCATATTTTTATGTCATATCGATAAATCCCTGTTTTATTGATTCGGAAGTAAAAAAAAATTAATTACAATGTTTTTATCGAAAGAAAAAAACAGGGGAAAGATGAAAGGGTGGTGGGGTAAGATCGAAGTAGTTTCTAAAATCGTTCAATTGATGATTTAGACGATATTGATGGTCAGTAGGCTAGAATTTTAATTGTCCTGACACTTCAGGACTGTCTATAATATCAAAATACCTTCAAATAACACAGATAACACAAATTATTTGTTTTTTATATTTCAATCTTGTCCCGCCGGGGAAAGATTGAACTAGAGGTTCTCAAACTTTTCACTTTACTTGATTAAGATTATACAGAAAATGAAAGATATCAATCATATAAAATCTTTTATTGTTATTGCCAAAATATATATAACTACATTAATAAAAAACTGGTAGTAGATCCACGTCTACAGTTCACTGTAACACATAAATGAGCAGACTCGACCGGTGCGATACTGCCCTCTCACAGAAAATCAGCGTGATGTTTCGTCTGGTGAGTGAGAGTTCCGGATTCCCTCCCCTTTCCTTAAGGCCACCCGAATGGTGACGTTTGCTAGATAAACCTATGTGATGTTGCATTTTTCTAGGAGCTGTGATAATTAATTTACTAGCGAGTGTCTGGTGGTCTTTCCCCTTTCTTTAAGTTCCTACTCCCATTCATACGATTCCTATATCTTATGAGAAGGCAACGCACAAGTAACACTACTGTTGTTTCTTGTGTCTATGGGTAGCGGTGAAATCACTTAGCCTTCAGGTGACTCGCTTGCTCTTTTTGCTTATACATAATATACAAAAATAAAAATAAATACCTTTTAGATAATATTAGTTGTGCCGCTGACAATTTATATAATGGCTGTAACAAAACAAAACCATTTTTCAGGTACACTTTGAGAATATGAGACCATTAGTATGACTTTTGAAAACGGGGTAAGATGAAAACTTTTATATGTTTATCTTACCCCGTCAAATATTGGTGGGTAAAGATGGAATGTTACAATAAATCCTAAAATACAAAAAGTTGCGATATTTAGACATAGCAACTTAACTACCAATTAAAAATAATAAGTATGTATACAATTATAAAACTCGTACCTACCTCGTAAATGAAGATACACGACACGGGGTAAGATAAAAACACTTGACTTGCTCGCATAAAATACACAGGGTAGGATAATTCGTTTTATCACACAATCGATCCCTCAAAACGACAAGTGCCGACTGAGGTGTGGGACGTAACAAAATGGCGGTCTTATGAATGTTGCCTGCATTGGATAAATTACACAAATTCTG
The DNA here is from genome assembly GCA_944567765.1 of Carterocephalus palaemon. NCBI lineage: Eukaryota > Metazoa > Arthropoda > Insecta > Lepidoptera > Hesperiidae > Carterocephalus > Carterocephalus palaemon. The sequence continues at coordinate 6,608,660 of OX155651.1, read as the reverse complement.
TCTTTATTGATGCCTTTTTGTGTTACCCCGTTTTTCATCTTCCCCCCACTCACCCTAATTATTTTTACCTATAAAAACAGACAATGATTAATATTGGTGTGTTGTTTCAGGTGAGGCCAGTGAATGGATCCCAGAGCTCGTAGCGCGCGCTCAGTCGCTCAAAGTGAACGCCGGCCACGTCCCCGGCACGGACGTAGGCCCGGTCATCTCCGTCAAGGCCAAGAAACGAATCTTAAAGCTCGTCGAATCTGGTGAGTACAGGCACAAAGTTAATATACGGAATATTATAATCCGTGTATCTACTTTGTGGTACAGGTATCGTCTTGCGCGGGGCGAGCGGTTTGTTAATCTATTTATCATTATTACTAGTGGACGCCCGCAGCTTCGCTCGCGTGGAATTAGACATTCACTAACTACAAAAACGGCAAAGTTTCATACTAACTTTGTACCCCTGTTTTACCCCCTTAGGGGGTGAATTTTCAAAAATCCTTTCTTAGTGCTCCCCTACGTTATAAAAGGAACCCCTGTGGAAAATTTCAAGTTTCTAACCCTTATAGTTTAGGCCCTGCGTTGATATGTCAGTCAGTCAATCAGTCAGCATCTCCTTTTATATATATAGATTTATTATCTACAAATAAATAATAATGATTCTTATTTGAGTCACCGAATGGGCTCACAAAAAATCGGCACCGTATCCTTAGAATAATTATTCTAAGACCGTATCACTATTCCAAGGTATTGTGCTGAGTGATGATCAATTCCGGTACTTTGTCCATGTGTACGTAGCGCATGAGGTTGTACCTCGACCTACTGTTATTTTTAACTTCACCATTACCTTGGCAGGTAACTATTAATGTTTTTTTTGTTTATTATTAGATTTATGTGTCCGAATGTTAACTGTTACACATGTGTCAGTTGTTGTCGTAATGTAACACTCATAAAGCTATGCCAGAACCGAGATATCGGTATATCCGACAGTCAGCTGTGGAGCAGCGTGGTTGAATTGAATATTCGTGAGATAAGCCTCCTATTATTCGTAGCTTATCTCCACATCATGTGATAAAATTTTTAAGAATTTTGAATTATTACCCATACAAACTAGCAAATACCGAACTTACCTGATTAGCAGTGGGTGGGAAAAATCAGCAATGGTCTGAAAGAGGTATTTCCCTGAAGGTGGTTTACCGCATATCGCTACGACCCATTGACGTCCCACTGCTGGGCACGGGTCTCCCCCACAGACACTTCTGCGGGAGGTCTAGAGCATACTCCACCACGCTGCTCCATTGCGGATTGGTGGAGGGGTTAGTGGCCAACCCAGTGTCGAATGTTCTCAAGCCACCCGAAGGTCTTCGACAAGGCTTAACGACTGTTTGCAGCATTGAAAACAACCGGGACCGACGGCTTTACGTGCCCTCCGAAGCACGGTAGCGTCCATGAAATTGTGCCACTAGCGGTCACCCATCCACAAACCGACCATGCCCGTCGTTGCTTAACCGCATATGCTAAAAGATAAGTTACTTCGCAGGAGTCAAAGATGGCGCCAAGCTGGTGCTCGATGGACGCGCAGTTAAAGTGCAGGGCTTCGAGAAGGGCAACTTCGTCGGACCCACAATCCTCACTCACGTCAAACCCAACATGGAGTGCTACAAGGAAGAAATATTTGGCCCAGTGCTAGTCTGTCTGTTTGTTGACACCTTAGACGACGCCATTCAACTCATCAACTCCAACCCATACGGAAACGGTACCGCCATATTCACCACCAACGGTGCGGCTTCAAGAAAATTCGCATCAGAAATAGATGTAGGGCAAGTCGGTGTGAACGTGCCCATTCCTGTTCCTCTATCGATGTTCTCTTTCACGGGAACACGAGGCAGTTTCCTTGGCACCAATCACTTCTGTGGCAAGCAAGGAATTGACTTCTACACTGAACTGAAAACTGTCGTCTCCTACTGGAGGCAAAGCGACGTGTCTCACACCAAAGCGTCCGTTTCTATGCCAACCCAACAATAAATTTACGCAGATTTAAGCTGTATTTCGCTGTATATTTTTTCCGAATTAGACGTAAGGATACATATTTATAGCATTTATTTTTAAACCATTAATTTATCGGTTAAGTAGTCTTCCAGTTATATGTGATAATTGTGAAATATATATTTTTATTTTTCTATCATTTTACTCCAATCACTAAATATTGTTATTTCAAATGTTATTATAAAATATTTAAATAAAAAAATTTCGATTATAACTTTTTTATTTTCCTGTACAGTAATAGGTACTGATACAAAAACGGTACTTACCCATAAACGGTTGATTATATTCTAGACTAGGAGACGCCCGCAGTTTTCGCTCGCGTGGAGTAGTAGACATTGCGGCAGCTTGGTTTATTGTTGCTACTTATTCTACTCAAGAACATTTCTGGAAGAAATCTACCCAGTGAAAACCTAGGGAACGTCCCTTATTTTCCAGGTATGCCTTCATGTTAACCCGAATAAATTGTTTTCACCTTATGCCTGGACAAACAACATTTCTCTTCAATTTAAACTTAACTTTTTTTAAAACTTTCTTCCTCTTTTCCACCCTTTGTAGGTTGAAAATTAAAAAACGCTGAATTTAAATTGGAGATCTCATATTAAAGTGCTATCACTCCCAATTCGAGAACCATTACATAGATGTATCGTCTAGTATGACGTCTTGATTTTTTTTTTCTTCTTTAATTTGACCTTTATATTTTTTTTTTTACTTTACAGACAGACATTATTTTCAAAAAACTCATTTTTTAATTTATAATTCGGTATTATAATGCCCCTGAATTGAAATTAAAAAAAACTCAAATGTACCGAAAAAGTTCTTTTTTTTTATGGATACAAGATAGCAAACGAGCTTGCAGCACCACCCATCCGCTGCCACCCATGACAACTGTGACTGACTTTGAACAAGACTCAATTAGGGACTGGGATGGTTAGTCCAATTAGTTGAGAAAGTTAATTAGAACATTAGTTGGTCAGTTCGTTAGTAGGTATGAGGACTAGGGACTGTTAGTGATAGTTAGTCCTGTTAGTTGGTGTTAGTAATAGTCCAGTTAGTACTTGTTAGTAGGAGTCTCGTTCTAAGTCAGTCACAGATGTGTTGCTACCCTTGAGGACTAAGGTGGTCGCCTCTAAAGAAGTGTAACCGGAATCCACACCTTTCCAACCGGACCACAATTGCTTTAAAAACAATTATTACACGGCAGAAATGGTACTAGGTACCGTGTCGGGCGGTGGTACTGCCCCGGGCGATCTTCAGATTTATTAAAGTACCTAAGCTTTTTATAACTTATTTTTATTTTCGTGCATTGTCATCGGAACCAAATATGTGTGCCAAATTTCAGCTCAATAGCTTCAGTGGAAGTGGGTGAAATATTGATTGCAAGATTCCAGGACATACATACATTCATACATACGTACGAGTGAAGTTAAATAAAAGCTTTTAAAAAAAATTGGCTTCTGTCTTTCCCTGAAAGACTTAAGTGCTAAGTAAGAACAAACGAGTTGACTGTGTTTTGTTCTTTTGTAAATGTGGCATATACTAGGTCTTTATGGGATTTTTTGGGGACAGGACAGGGATCTTAAGGAATTATTCCGTAGATAGAAGTAACCCTGCAATTTAATCATATTAAAGTTTCACCTTTTCCTGTCAGCGAAAATGTTTCGTATATACCCGCTTCCCGTGTATATGCATATTGAAACAGCAAAACATGCGCTTGGCATAACTAAGCAAAATTCTGTGTTCTAATTCTAAACGAATCATAAAAATGTCGTAATGACTTAACATATTGACACCTGACACCTTATTAGTTTGTGCCTGACAGCAGTATATATAAAGGTACTCTGTGCCTGACAGCCAACAAGCGTACTTTGTTTGTTTTGATTTGTGTTTTGAATTTGCTTCAGTCTGAATCAGTCTTATTTAAATTAATTTAACAGTAATACATACTCTTTATAAAATGAGAAGTTGGAGTCCGAATACAGTATCAAATTCAGACAATACATTACTTAAATTTTAACTAGTTCAATGAATGAAAACAGTGTCTGTGTTGTTGTAAAAACAATGCTTTGTTTGATACTTTTCGTCAATGTTTAGATCATATTGCATGACATCATAAACAAATGGGCAACAAGTTTCCCGTGTCTCCTATTACTTTACCGTTGATTACCATGCCTAGCACACGTATATCAATGGCCATTTATATTGTAGGGATGTTTCTTTTAAGTCTACTTATCAGTGTATCTATGGCCGTCACCCCACAATGCAGGAACGAGAAAGGTGAACCTGTTGATTGGTAAGCTTTTTACTTCTGATCCAAAATATTGTTTTTAACATCAATCTTGCTGCAAAGTTGTAGATTGATTAGCTCAGTCATATTTATAGAAGATATTATGGCCCAAGGCTTTAAATCTCACTTGAGATGGTCCAAATTACAGTTGAACTTCTGCTCCAAGCTACATGCTTTTTGAGCAACTAAATGTCACCTGCCATTATGGATAAAACTAAGTATGTTAGGATGCACAATTGATTGACTGATCATGGGTCAAGATTCAGGCATAACTTTATTCTAAGACCAGTTTTCGATTGGAACTTTAAAGTTCAAACCTGTAAGCTTTAACAGACTGTATTCAATTATTTGGAGGTTTTATTTATTACTCAGTCTGTGGATTGACTAGGACTCTGTTTTTCGAATTAAGTATTCAGTTATTTAGTTCAGTGACCCTGACTAATCTGACTACTGACAAAGAAGGAGCCCAATCTATTCAAATATGATTCATATTGTAATAGTTAGTCAATAGCACAGAATTATAGGTATTTTGTAGGGCTTACTATTTAAACAAAGGAATAAACAACTTGAGTCATCTCCATTACTATGTTGTATATTGTTACAAAGCAATAAGGTGGCCAATGATGTGATAAATAATAACTAGGAAATTTATTTTAAATGTTCAATTAAGTACTCAATATACATATATAATATGACTAAATGTTTTGTTTTGTTATTATTAATACAGGTTCTACATATATAAGTTACCAAGAGAGAAAAATCATCTGAACCCATTGGTCCGGAGAGGAGTGGCTTACATGTACCTGACTCCATCCAAGCTAAGAGGGGGCTGGATTATGTCAGACTTATCCATTGGTGACTCTCGATCTATGGTTGGGAGGACTCTTTCTCCTTTATATACGGTAATAATTAAATAAATTAAATTATTTCATCATAACATACTCCTATAGAATGAGAGGAAAGTACTGTAGCCAAAATACCCTTTGCGACACACTGGCAATCACCAATCTATTTGAACTGAACACTTTAAAATGATGTTATATTTTTCAGGATAAGAATATCATTTCCCTCGTTTACAATGACCAGCCACCATCTGCAGAATATCAGCCTGATATCTTGCATTCAGTTGCAGAAATGTATTCCAAAAGCAAAAGAGGTAATTTTTTTATTTTCTGGCATTATTGTCCCCTTATTTAGGGGACCCTAATGTTTTGAATGTACGTAGGTATAGATGTTATATTTTAAAACTGCAGAAATGTATTCCAAAAGCAAAAGAGGTAATTTTTTTATTTTCTGGCATTATTGTCCCCTTACTTAGGGGACCCTAATGTTTTGAATGTACATAGGTATAGATGTTATATTTTAAAACTGCAGAATTGCCATTGAATTGTTTTGTACAGTTTAAAATAAAACAGCAATACCGAAACAAGTAAGTTTTATTAATATAAAATGTTAGTTATTATACTAGCAAAGCCAAAGAAAATGTTTGGAGTGCCTTGGCGATTCTAAAAGGTGATGTAATCAATGCATGTACTAAAACAAATGATGTTTCAAATGAATAGTTTACATCCTTTTATGAATTTAAATGTTTCCCACTTGTCTCATTCTATAAGATCGAGAAGTGGCTACTTTCCGAATCCTGAGGCTTGACCTAAGGATCCCCGATTTTAATTTTAGATTGACCCAACCCACTGAGCTGTCTTTGTGTTCAATTCGTTTATATTAGTAGGCATTAAAAAAGCCTCATTCAGCACCAAAATCTGTATTATATATAATATAAAATTCCAGGTCAAATGAAGCAAAGAGTGAAAAAGTATAAGAAGTTTAAACTGGGTGACAAGTATTACGATGACTATGACCTGGCTGAGATGTGCAAGATGCATTCCAAGTTTATGAAGAGCAGAGTGGAGAGCGGGCACACCAAGGGTGTCATTCTGGGAGATAAGTTCACTTCGTTGTGGCTTGTGCACTCTGTGCCGCGGTTTCCTCCTGTGCCTGATAGTAAGCAAAATAAATTATTTATTTCCAGAACAACCCTTTTACCTAACAAACGTAGAATACAACAAATTAAAAACTAATTAAACACTAGCTACAGTATCACGCATGAAAATAGGGTTACACTTAGCGTTTTGCCATGTGACACGTACTTCACAAGTCTGCTGGTTTTCACCGAGACACTTTTTTTCGAATACCTTCGCGAGTGTTTAGAAGCATTATTAACCGATCGATCGTGTTAAGTTGGGCCGGTCTAGGCCGGCAGTTGGATGGGTGAGCTGCTCAGCGCAATTACAGCTCGTGGCACGAAAGTAGCTTTTTTTTTTTTTTATGATACAGGATAGCAAACAAAGTTGGTCAGTTCGTTAGTAGGTATGAGGACTGGGGACTGTTAGTGATAGTTAGTCCTGTTAGTTGGTGTTAGTAATAGTCCAGTTAGTACTTGTTAGTAGGAGTCTCGTTCTAAGTCAGTCACAGGTGTGTTGCTACCCTTGAGGACTAAGATGGTCGCCTCTAAAGAAGTGTAACCGGAATCCACACCTTTCCAACCGGACCACAATTGCTTAAAAAACAATTATTACACGGCAGAAATGGTACTAGGTACCGTGGCGGGCGGTGGTACTGCCCCGGGCGAACTCTATATGGAACCAATTAGCTTTCATATAAAACCTATTTGGTTCCCTATAGGCTCTACCACCTAGCACTGAACGAAATTCGAAGGGGAATAGTTGCGCATGGGGTATCAGTAAGGGGGACACAATACTGCTGGCGAATCAATCAGCGCTTACGACTGATAACCCGCTCGCCCCGCGCCAGACAATACCTTATTTTCGACTTCTGCGTATTAAACGTTAGAGCTAGACTTTCGTGCCGTTCCGTATACACGTTGAACCTCCGGTAGCTTTCTTTATATAACAGACGATAGCTAGCTAGTTAGACTCCGTCAATTAGCTTAGATTCTAACACTTACCCAATCCATTAAGTAGGTAGGTACTCTCCAGACAAACCCTCAGTTGTGAGACACTCGGAAAGATTTTTAGTTACATGTTTTTCCCAATAAGTAGTTTTTGCTGTCCATCTCTTATTGTGAATACGTGAGCTTGGTGAAAAAGCAAGCATTTTACGAGTTTTCTTAGCGGCAAGTTTTTACGACGTGCAGGATTGACCACTGATAGGTACGTTATGTACTCGTAAATAAAGTAAGACATATTTTTTTCAGTGCATGGGCTCAACACAAGCTCCTACAGCTACCCCGCTACTGGCATGAAGTATGGGCAGTCGTTCCTCTGCGTGTCAGTACAGACGTCAACGCTGAATCAAATAGCAACACAACTGAAATATAACGAACCACTCATCGCTTACAGTAATATTCCTCAAGAGTTCGATAGCGAGCTGCCCAATCTAGTTGACGTGGTGAAGAATAAGACTATTGATACATCACCCTGGTGAGTTTTATTAGAGGAAACCTGAATGTGATTATTATGTCTATTTAAGTGCAAAACAACCGGGACCGACGGCTTAACGTGCCTCCGGTAGCGATGAGCCCGACTGCACCCGTCGTTGCTTAACTCTGTCGATAACATTGAATCGACGGGAGCCATTCGGTTATGGACGCTTCTACGGCGACCGCTATCTTACTTAATCTATATATATAAAAGGAGAAGGTGACTGACTGACTGACTGACTGACTGACTGACTGACTGACTGACTGACTGACTGATTGACTGACATATCAACGCAGGGCCTAAACTATAAGGGCTAGAAACTTGGAATTTTGCACAGGGGTTCCTTTTATAACTGACTGACTGACTGACATATCAACGCAGGGCCTAAACTATAAGGGCTAGAAACTTGAAATTTTGCACAGGGGTTCCTTTTATAACGTAGGGGAGCACTAAGAATGGATTTTTGAAAATTCATCCCCTAACGGGGTAAAACGTTAGTATGAACACTTTGCCGTTTTTGAAGTTAGTGAATTTCTAATTCCACGCGAGCGAAGCTGCGGGCGTCCACTAGTTGTTTATACTACGTACTTCTTTTGTTTCATTGTCTGAATTGTGTATTAGCATAAATATTAATTTTGTTTCAAAAGCGTGATCGTTTCTCTCTGTCGCAGGTACCACATAGCGAGCTTCGAAACGCTGGTCGGGCGCAAGTTCCTGTCGTTCGCGAAGAGCGCCATGTTCAACGACGACCTGTACAGCGGGCTGGTGGCCGAGGTGCTGCAGTCGGACCTGCTGGTGGAGTCCTGGACCAACGGGCCCGGGACGCTCGACTCGGAGTGCACCAGGAACTTCCAGTAAGACTGTTTGTTGTGCGGATTGTGTCCCTTAAGTACGCATACTAAGGCTTTCGATTAAGAATTTTTTATTATTATTTATTTATCTTTATTAAACCTCATACAAAAGGTCCTGTACCTTTAGCATAAAGCATTTTCTACCAGCCAACCATTGGCTGACCAGATAATCACACCACTAAATATTGCTAGCACGGGGAAATCATGTTCTACTTAGGGAATATAAAGGAATAATCCAAATTTTCCATAATTTTCTACCATGTAATATGAAACTACTCTATTTGAGTGTACTATTTGTGGCTTCACTTTTGGGCGCGCTTGTGTTCTTTGGTATTTCTGTATTCTGAGGTTATTACATTTCTGTATTCAAATGTATAATTTGCAGGGTCCGGAATATAGAGCGGCTCAAGTTTCCTATAGCGAAGATGTCGTTCACGTCGCACAACGACCACTCCAAGTGGGCGGTGGCCGTCGCGCACAAGATGCACAACAGCCAGGACACGAAGGTGGCCGACTACTGGGTCTGCGTCGGCGACATCAATCGGGCGGTGAGCTCATCATCATCATCATCATCATCATCATTATAGTCATAATCATCATTTCACCACTCCGTGGCGCAGTGGTGTGTGACCCTGTCTGCCGAACCGTGGGTCCCGGGATCGAACCCGACTGGGGCAGATATTCATTTGACAAATAAGATATTTGTACTCGGATTCGCTCTCGCTCGCTGCGACCCAAAGACGTCCCACTGCTGGGCACGGGTCTCCCCCACAGATATAGCTGCGGGAGGTCTAGAGCATACTCCACCACGCTGCTCCAATGTGGATTGGTGGAGGGGTTAGTGGCCAACCCAGTGTCGAATGTTCTCAAGCCACCCGAGGGTCTTCGACAAGGCTTAACGACTGTTTCCAGCATTGAAAACAACCGGGACCGACAGCTTTACGTGCCCTCCGAAGCACGGTAGCGTCCATGAAATTTTGCCACTAGCGGTCACCCATCCACAAACCGACCGCGCCCGTCGTTGCTTAACTCTTTCGATCACATTGATTCGATGCGAGCCATTAGGCTATGGACGCTTCATCATTATAATCATAATCATCATTTCACCACTCCGTGGCGCAGTGGTGTGTGACCCTGTCTGCCGAACCATGGGTCCTTGGATAGAACCCGACTGGGGCAGATATTTATTTGACAAATAAGATATTTGTACTCGGATTCGCTCTCGCTCGCTGCGACCCAAAGACGTCCCACTGCTGGGCACGGGTCTCCCCCACAGACACTTCTGCGGGAGGTCTAGAGCATACTCCACCACGCTGCTCCAATGCGGATTGATGGAGGAGTTAGTGGCCAACCCAGTGTCGAATGTTCTCAAGCCACCCGAGGGTCTTCGACAAGGCTTAACGACTGTTTCCAGCATTGAAAACAACCGGGACCGACAGCTTTACGTGCCCTCCGAAGCACGGTAGCGTCCATGAAATTTTGCCATTAGCTAGCGGTCACCCATCCACAAACCGACCGCGCCCGTCGTTGCTTAACTCTTTCGATCACATTGATTCGATGCGAGCCATTAGGCTTTGGACGCTTCATCATTATAATCATAATCATCATTTCACCACTCCGTGGCGCAGTGGTGTGTGACCCTGTCTGCCGAACCGTGGGTCCCGGGATCGAACCCGACTGGGGCAGATATTTATTTGACAAATAAGATATTTGCACTCGGATTATGGATGTTAAATTGTGTGTGGTGCTTTCTGTTTGTCAATCATTTGTAACATAAGCCTGGGCGTACCGCGGGGGTGTCAAAAAATGACGTGAACTTCTGCTACCCTTGATTTTTTTTAAAACTGTAAACCTGGAATATGTTAGTTGCTAGGAAAAATCAAGTTATCAAATGGTATATTCGTATATACGTAAGATTTTTTTTTAATATGAGTTTTAGTCAAATGAGCGTTTGTTATTTCCAGTTGCCACAGGAATCCCGCGGCGGTGGCACAGTGTGCACTTCGGGGCCCATACTGTGGGGCAATTTCGCGCACCTCATAGAATCCGTACAAAGCTGTAACTGATATCCTTTAATACTCATAATACTTAAGTTTAACATATTATCTGTGATTGTAGGTAAGCAAATTTTAGTTGTATGTAAGTTTTATTTATCTTGCTTGGTGACTCTGAAACCTGGTCACCAATAGCACGGTTTACAATATCTGTCTATTTAAAATTAATTGTACTCTCAATTAGAAAAAATATTCCTTTTAAATGATGTAAAAGCGCAAAAAATGTACAGAGAATCAGGTCAATTGTGTGTTAACTATAATAATACGTTACCAAATTGGGACCAAATTTAGCTTATTTACCTTTTTTTTTTTCAATGTTTCTTTTCTTTTCCTTTACCATATTTATTACTTTTATTTAGTGTATCTAAATAGTTAAGGATAAAGTTTGTAAGGCATTAGAATTAAGAACAACAATTTTGTAATAAATTACTTAGAATCCAATCCAGAATGTTTTGATTCGCTCCTCGTCGAAATGAAAGCTAATTAAATTAAAACTGAAAAAAAAAACAGTCGAAACGTGATGTGCCGTATTTATTTTTGCCAGATAATTTTGTCGCCACTTTGGTATGTGCTTTAGCGATGGGCGATTACTACTTAAATTAATCGAATTAGTCGATTGTTCAGTTTAGTCGATAAAAGTCGATAACAATTGATGTTAGTCGATTGTTATCGACTGGCTGGCGCCAAGGTTGGTTACCATGCGCATGAAGTGTGAACTACTAATTCGTAGTGCATGAGCGCAGTTACTTCTATTTTCGTACTACTAAATAAGTAATTACAAAAGGTATCGACTATCGACTGGCTGGCGCGCGGCGCACGGTTAGGCAACTACTAAGTCTACTAACTACAAAATTACGAATAGATGGGTAGGTAAGTAAGGAGTAGTTCAAAGTAAGATTAAAAGACTGGAATAAAAAAAGTGAAAATGTTATAAGTATTCGTTTTTAACAACATACTTAAATTAGTCCTGGGTTTGGTAGAACTAAATTAACTAAAACAAAATACAAAAAACTTAAATACTCTTCACAAATCAACCGGCTATTAAACAAAACAAAAAATAAAATATGAAACAATAAATAATTATTTTCTTACATTTTTCTATCAGTCAACATTGTCTTTTTATGCTTATATATGCTTCCTTCTTTTATTTTTACGAAAAAATCCCATACTAAAGATCTTTTAGGCATTGTGTCAAACTGTTATAACCCGCGCGCGTAACCTTGCTCTATTAAAGTCAAAAACCAATTAAATAAATTAAAGTGTAAACAAATCGAATAGGTACTTGAAAACAATCGACGCAACACCGGCCGGGCGCAGTAGGTACGCACTACGCACAGCGCAAGGCAATTGATTGTACCTACAGTTAAGTCTTTAGCTATTTAGTAGTTCAGTTAGTAGTTTGTCGATTGTTATTCGAATAATCATCCCGTGGAACTACTGAATCGACAATCGAATGCGCAAGGGCACAATTTTCGATTCATTCGATTGTTTTTTTTGCAACAATCGCCCATCGCTAATGTGCTTCATAAGTAGGATCAGGTATTTTTGCAGCTAGTGCTAGTCAGATAGATATTATCAAGAACATTCCTGGCTGGGTAGATAATAACCAAAAAAACAAAATTGGTGTTAATGAAAAATGTTTTATTAATATACAACACAAACATTATTTACATGACATGAATTTATAACGCTGATCAAGACAATGCTATCAACGTTCACAAACACACGAAAACTTAAAAGTTTTTATCCACGAATATATTATTTATTATGAAGTCTAGAGTCGTTAACATTTTTGTGGCTTCACTGGACTTGCAGTTCAATATTATTATACATAGAACATGCAACTTCCTCAATTTTATAGTTAAAATCATCGAAATAAGGTACCAAATTCGTACATAATAATAATTGGCACTGCGTGAGCTCCAACGTCAATCTTGATTCAAAGTAAAAATAACGCATTCATTATAATACTGCGTTCGTTGAGCGATAGAATAGATCTATCACTTTCGTCTATACATTCTTGCGAGAAGGCACTATCCTTGACTACATGTTGATATACACTTCCAGCAAAATGTAAAATACATTTGTCATCTTAACTTATATAATATAGAGACCAGAGTACCTTCGCCGTTTGGCACAATGCATCCACTTTCCGGGCCTTCGATTTAAAGGAAAGTAGGTCGAAATAATATACGCAGGAAAACATATCTAACAGTATACATAGTTATGTAAAATATGTATTATGTATATTAAAAATAAAGGTACACGTGATGTTTAAAATATACGCTTGTATAAAATTTTATATTAGCTCCAAATTTTAAAGAATTAAGTGTTTTATAAGATACAAAAAGTCAAGTTAATCTATCAAATATAATAATAATACATATATCGCATACGTACCCAATAAAAGCATTTAAGTACATTTCTATTATCTTTGGATTGTAAGATATAATTTCAGAGTCTGTGCTCTTGTAACCTGGCTATATCAGTCTGCCTTGCTTCACATAGTATTTCAAGTATTTAATACACAATCGACTCAAGCTACAGAAGCAAACTTTCAACTCTTTTATTAAATTCCAGGCAAAGATGTACCTAACAGATAATTAGTTTCTTTGTTCACGAGTAAAAAAACATTAATGTTATGTACCCAATAGTTTCAAGATGTCCACGGTTATTTTAAATCAACGTAAAAATGAAACACTTTTTCTGGATATTAGACGAAATTCTATTATCCTCAGAATACAGAACCAAACGATTATCAATCAAAATGTGTTTCTTTACATTAAGTATTTAACAGTGCCACTTTTAGTAAATCTTACTAAACCTTTAGTTCTATCTTAACTGTTTTGGGCTCAGATCCTAACAACCGCTTGAAGTGGAATTGAAACCCACGACTTTACATAGGACTTTGATTTTCACAGCTCTTCCAAAATGAATTTACAAATTTAACCCAACACAAGACATCTTGCAACCATAGAACATCTAGAAGAGAGTAGAGGTAAGTATTCTTGGATCAGTTTATGATCCTTCAATGCGAGACTCTCAACGAGGGCATCCTCGTGAACCAGGAGTCTTGTTTGACCTTCAAGTAGTACGAGTCTCTAGGGGAGGGACAGATGAGGGCCTCCTCGAGGACCTTGAGGGCGCTGGTGGGGAGGACCTTGGCGCTGTACTCCGCGGCCTCTCCGGGCATGGTCACGGCGCAGCTGGCCGTGGACGAGCTCACGTCCGAGCTCGGTGTTTCTGGACGACTGGAAGTATACAAGTGGTATTTTAAATCTGATGCTCTGGAACATAGGGGTATATTATGTTTATGTCAGAGCCGGTCAAAACTACTTTTGTCTGCGAAAATCAGGCTAAAGTCTTGTCGTAGTAGCCATCTTTGTCGTGCCACCTTGTCCCACATGTCACAGCGTGCAGTCATCGTTCTGGTACCATTATCCAAGTCATCTGGACTTAGCATGACAGGCATCAAGCAAGGCGCGTTCACTTGCAATGTGGCCAGCTGCTTTATATGCAATATGTCTGTTCACTAGTTGAGTCACTTGGCTCTTGGCAGTTAATAAGCGAGGCTTTTTAGTGTGGCGTTAGCCTTAGTCCTCTTTATATCTCACCTCGCGGGCTGACTGGGCGGCGTAAGCATCACGGGCGGCGCGTACAGCTCGGCGGCGGAAAGGTCGGGCGCGTGCAGCAGCACCACGTGCAGGCGGCGTGCGCGCAACGACGCGCGCAGCGCCGTGGCCGCGCCCCACGTGCCCCAGCGCGCCGCCGCCGCCGCCGCGCCGTCGCCCGCGTCGCCCTCCGCGCGCGCCAGGCTCTCGCAGCCCGTGTCGGATGTCAAGCCTGAATTAAGGAATAGTTTAGAATTTGTAGGTTTATCTCTATTTTCTGGAAGACAATCCCAACCTGTGGTTGCTTAAACACTGGTCAGATCGTAGCGGTATTCGCAACCGCTCTGTTGAAAGAGGCATACCGCGTGGGTTTGAGTATGAACTTTGGCAGCTAGAGTGAAATAATAATAAAATAAAATAAACAAAAATTAATACACCAAATCTACTCATGGCCACCGTGCGTTTCTCACGGTCTTTTTTACGGCGAACTGGACTTCTGCGGTCTTCAGCTTCCGACTGAAGTTTTCCCTTCAAGCTACGACATGGAGCGCTTCAAAAAGAGTGTGAAACGTTTCCTTCAAGCCAGACAACGCACCTGTGATACCTCTGGTGTCGCACGTGTCCATAGTCGACGGTGACCACTTACCATCAGGTGGCCCGTATGTCTGTTTGTCCGATAATATTATTTTAAAAAAAATTGTGTGAGTAGGCGGTATTGTTTCGCTTTGACGAAACAGATTCCGCCGGTGGATGCGACTCGGGAGCGAAACGCGGGCTGTACAACCCGCGCGTTATTTTACCCAGAGCGGTAGCGAATACCACTTAGGTGTGAATCGGCCTTTCGTTCAGTTACAGTGCAGGGCCGACCCAGTGCTGTATGGCTATTCTCCCCAGGTTCCCGCAGTAATGAATATTGGATTGTAGAGTAGTGTGGATGAGAGTACCGATGTAGAAGAGGCGGCCGGCGCGCGCGTGGTGGGCGGCGGCGGCGGCCAGCAGCGGTGCGAAGGTGCGCGCCACGCGTAACGCGCCCAGCACGTTGGCGCGCAGCGCCGCCTCCCAGCCGCCCGCGCCGCCGCGCACGCTGCTGCCAGCGCTGTTGATCACGGCCCATATTCCTGGATTTCAATCAAAATGTCATGAACAATGCAGGTGAATATGATCCATACTAATATTATAAATGCGAAAGTAACTCTGTCTGTCTGTCTGTGTCGTTTTCACGCCAAAACTACTGAACCGATTTAAATGAAATTTGGTACACAGATAGTCTAGAGCCTGAGGAAGGACATAGGCTACTTTTTAATCTATTATTATGTCTAATTCCACGCGAGCGAAGCTGCGGGCGTCCACTAGTATTAAATAAAATGTAAAATTTTAATCTTTTATGTTAGTAGATTAGCTAGCATAAGAAACGTCTAATTTGTAGATAACTTACTATTTTCTATTTTTAACATTAGGTAGGTACATTATCAATACAGGAAGGACAATAATAATTATATAGGTACTTAGTGTTGTGATGATGATGATTATGAAATTATATTTTTTTTACTCAAGTGCATTTCTAGTGTCAATGGTCCCTAAAATCTATGGAAAGCAATGCAACTTGTCCTAATTCATGGTTTGAACATTTGTTTCAAGAGTTTCAGACTTTCAGATTATAGAATCAAGAGCCATCTCTGTAAAGTTATCGGATTTATGTTGTTGATTAGTTAGCTTCAAGTTTGGAGGAACGAGTAATTTATATATACTACATGGTCGACAGATGGCGTTAGTTGTATCAAGATAACATTTCAGTTACGTTAGAACTCATAAACTTATGAACTATTTTCGTTGTTTTCCTTAAAAAAGAAAGAACATACATCAAAAAATATTGTTATTTTATTGTTAAATATTATACGTTACTAAGAATAGTATACCTTAATTTGTCATTATATAACAAGCACTGCTGGTGTAGTGGTATCATGCAAGATTCCCATTCTTGCGACCCGGGTTCGATTCCCGGGCAGTGCAACTATTTTTTTAACTCTTTTTAGTATGATAACTTAATTTATTTACATTATAACTATTCTAAACAAGAATAAGTAGACAAATAGACATAATTATATCTAACGTAAAAAATTTTTTTTTTAAAAAAAGCTTTTTAAAACTTTTTTTTTATTTTCATGCATTGTCATCGGAACCAAATATGTGTGCCAAATTTCAGCTCGATAGCTTCAGTGGAAGTGGGTGAAATATTGATTGCAAGATTCCAGGACATACATACATACTTACATAGATACATACGAGTGAAGTTAAATAAAAGCTTTTAAAATAATAAATCACCAACACCGTTAAGGTTACAAGTGAGGTTGCCACCAAACTGGTTCTGTATGACACTACTTTTTGCGCCGTTTGATGATACTCGCATTATATCATGACCCACCTAGAAAACCTCGGAATGATAAATATTTTATGTGTGAGTGGTGAAAAGCATTGCCACCGAAATAACATTTTAAGATTACATTACTACCCTCTATTATATTATATATTTTGACAGGTCAGTTGATCTTAGTAAATTATAACATACTCGTGACTACTTGATGATAAGACAACAATGACCGGTTGTGATGATAAACGTAGCATCAAGGTCTTACCATGCTCTCCCGCCGGTAGATGCTGAGCTGTGGCCCGAGCCGCCTCCTCAAGCAGGTCCTCGCGGGCCACGTCCAGCTCGAGAGTGGCCAGCCGCGGCGGTGGCTGGTCCTCGGGCGTGGCTGCCACGTGCGCTTGCAGCCATGACTCTGCCAGCCGCGCGCCAAGCCCCCCGGGCCTGCAGCCGGCTATTACTCGCCATCCCTTCCCGCTCAGGTATGTTGCTATCTGCACGAGGAAATAATATTTGGGCTAAGTATTGGCGTGCAAGCGGCTGCATTAGCAGGTCATCATTGAAGTCAGTAATTACCTGCGCTACGTAGGTAAGCGTTAACCTCGACTAAAACGGGGCTTCTGGGGTTACCTCCGCGGGAAAGACGACATTGTCTGTGGCTGCACGACGTTGTAAATGGGTGTTGACGACTTTGGACGTCTCCCCGGAGCACTCCACCAACGCTGAGGAAGGCCACCGAGGGTTTGTTCAGTGGGCGGAAATGCCACATAACCCGGCGCTGCACTCACGATTTTCGGGTACCTTTAACAACAAAAACAGGTAAGCGTCTACCTGCAAGCCAAGCGCGGTATCCACGGACGTGACCAGCACTGTCTTGGCGCTGTCTGCTGGCAGCACCTCGGCCACCCGCACCTTCCTCAGCAGGTAAAGCAGCAGCGCCCCCACGATGGAGCACAGCGCGGCCAGCTGCAGCCCCAGGGACAGCCACGTGAGCGCATCCATGCTTCACAGCGCGAACATTCTTCCGGAAATGCTTTGAAACAAAGAAACATTGATGTTAATTTAAACCCACAGCTAAGCTGAAGAGAATTTCGAGGTTGATAATTTAGAACAAAAACTTTAAAGTAACTTTATCGCCCCGGTCTCGGATCGTAATTAGGAGAATCTGTGTACCTACAACAACGCATAAAGTATTCACTTTCAAATGGTAGGTAAATGTTATAATATTATTTTTTATACTGAAATAGGAATAACGAACTTAATAATGAGGAAAAGTAAGTCGTCACAAGGGAATCATATTTTGCTATTATTTGCAAAAAGTTAATACAGATAACGTGAAGGCTTTAAAGCTTAGAAGCTTTATCAGCTAACAATTGGTGTTAATATGTATAATGTCCCTTTGACGGTTGAACGCCCGTTCTCAATAAAGAACTTTAAAATGGAGTTTATGTATTATATTATTTCCATTGCAAATCTATTGATGGATGAGATGATATGATGATGACGACAATGGCCGCGCTCTATCTATCTATCGACGATAGAGAGAGGTTATGGAGCGCGGCCATTGTCGCCTTTAGTTTACTACTTATGATATTGTCGTCTAGTTGTTTACAAATCCTTAAAGCAACCCCCAACTTATTTAAATAATAATCAATAACATTAATTTATTAAACAATAATTTAATGTTATTGACAGGCCCGTTGGCGCAATCGGTAGTAACCCTGCCTGTTGCGCCAAAGGTCGTGGGTTCGAATCCCACTCAGGACAAATATTCGTGTGACGAACACTTGTATATGTTCTGTGTCTGGATGTCAATATTATCTATTTAAGTATGTATTTAAAAATATCTATGTATGTATATCAGTCTCTGACACCCATAACACAGGCTCGCGCCTACTTTGGGGTCAGATGGCCGTGTGTGTGATGTCCAAGATATTTATTTATTTATTTATTTAAAATAAAAAAATAAAAAAAATAAATAACTGTCTGACGGAACGCGTTTCTACCCTTCTCGGTCATAAGTAAGTTATTGGTTTGATTAGGTTGTGGGTTATGCGATAAAATACTACTTCAGCCTAAGGATGTTTGAACGAGGTGTTTAAATTCCAATGCGTAACAATGGCGAGTGTTGTTTTTCCGATTTGTTTGTCAGACTTGAGAATGTCCGGATGCAGTTAGCAAATAATATTTACAATTACCATTTGCTAGGTGCTGTTTTGAGTAGTATTACGTAGATCCTATTATTTGAAAAATTAAAATTACTACTATAATAATACATGCAAATAGGCAAACATAATTATTCTTGAAACTAGCTTACTGCAAACTACGTTTTTAATAGAATACTTAGGTACCTGTCTTATGTTAAAATTTAGTTATAATTTTTTTGTCATACATTATTGGCTATCCTGAGTTAGATAAGGTTAGAAACTTTGATTTTCTGGCACTTTCATTTTCTTTTTAGAATAATTAATTAAATGAGGCCAATATTTAGTATCATGGCCACTGAATAAGCCCACTTCAACTTTCAATGTCCAACAAGTTACCTAACCCTGTAGGAATAATATTGATTTCGTAATAATATCGATAATAGGTATTGTTTTCGTAATAGTATCGATAATATTGATTCGAATTCGGTACCTATATCTACGAAAGAAAGTGTATAAATAAAAGTTTCAAGGTGATGTTATAAATACGTGTATCAAAGCTGTTTTGGAAATAGCACAAACGGACGTGAAGTCATATACCGAATTCAGCTGCAACCGACGCTTAATAATGTTCTTATTTATGATGCTGTTGCGCTACTGTCCGTACGTCCGTACTCCGTACAGTTATTTACCTAGTTACCTACGCGCTACATGTGGCTATTAGTTTGCTTGTAGTATACCTACAAAACTGAAAGCGGTGACAGCCCAGTGGCTATCGAACTCGCCTCTCACTAGGGCGGTCCGGGTTCAAATCCAAGCGACACGCACCAATGTCTTTTCTATTATGTGCCATAAGTTCTGTGCGATTAAAAACTTTTTAGTATATTCATACTCTTTGTTTGGGTCTTAAATATGGGTTCTTTCTTTTGTGTGTTCAATTTAAATATTATCTGTCACTTACTTCCAATGGTTGTGGACAATTAACTGTCGGTAATCTATCTTATTATCTTATGTTACAAGTGTTCAAATTTCTAAAACAGCACGAGCATCAGGCGGGCATTCATTTATTTGTTCCTTATCCTTTTTTTATTAATATTAAAATTTGGATTTCTTTTGGATGTCAAAGTAATCATTGAAATAAAATACAGCTAGAAATTATAATCTCGCTATGCCAATTTAACGCCCGCGCCGCGTAGAGATAGTTTAATGATATCTAGTTTCTCTCGTAATCGATGCCTTTATTAAAGAAAGTTCTTTACGGCTTGCTAGCTGTATGGCATATTATGGTTTGTTTATATTTTTGCATAGTCTTATACTATTATATAGCTAATGATAAATAATACAATAAATGACCATTTTTAAAATAAATTGTTACTTACATCAACACATACAATATTATATACCTACCTACATATAATCAATATATATTTTTTTGTTTCCTTAAAAATTGAAATTAAACCGCTGTTTGTGACTATCTGGTAAACCCAATGGTTGGCTGGTAGCTGGTAGAGAATGCTTTATGCATTAAGCTCGCCATTTGTACCCTGTACCTTTTGTATGTGGTTCAATAAAGACATATAAATAAATACCTACTATAATAAAATAAATTATTATTAAATACTAGCTGACCCCGCAAACGTTGTTCTGCCATATGAAATGGCAAAGTGACGCGACGCTTCACATCAATGGACGACAGTTAAAAAAAAATTACTAAAATAGTGTTTAAAAAATATTTTCCAGTGGACCAAATTGTGAATCTAAACCATTATCGAATGCCCTTGAACACACACAAAAAATTTCATCAACATCTATCTAGCCGTTTAGGAGGAGTTCACTGTCGTACACAAGAAATATTATATTAAGATGTATTATAACGATAAAGTTTTATGGGTTGAGTGAGTCATATAGGCTTCTTATTTTACAGTACAGTGAAATAACGAAAGACTATGATAATATAGCTTTGATGGCAGTCGGGTGATCTGTGTGGCAACCCTATACGGACGGCATCCGTAATTGAGAATATCAAGGGAAATTAATCGCCGCAGATTCCTGTCAAGTTTGTTGACACATTAAATAATTAAGCTGTTTCCAGATCTTTAATTGTTCATGTTTACTGACATGACAAATCAATTAATGTCTAATAGCGAGTAGTACATCTTACATGGAGCTTAAGTAAACTATACCTGGGAGGATATTGCTTGTATAGTTAGGTATCGTATATGCATGGAACTTGTTATATTGTCATTGGAACTAAATCAACATGATACAAATTCGTAGGATAAGTTACAGGCTAACTTGCTAGCAAGCAAGCTAGATGCGTTGTTTCGCATACTCTCATCCACTCTTAGGGAGGTATTAACTCTATTTCTATACTATAGAGCATAGAGCATACTCCTCCACGCTGCTCCAATGCGGATTGTGGCCAACCCAGTGTCAATATCCTTAATCCAACCGATGGTCTTCGACAAGGCTTCATTAGAAACAACCGGGACGACAGCATTCCGACATGGAAATTTTGCCATAATAAGCCGACAAACATCTACTTACCTTTTGATTTGACGCTGTTCAACTTTGTCAATTAAATACGATAAGCGATCCAAAATACAAGTAGATATTGACTCAACATAAAAAAATAAATAAAATAAAAGCTAAATGTCGACCAGCTGTTCGCAACGATAAAGGAGTTTTATTAGAATTTAATGTTTCGTAAAGACGGACGTTTGAACGTTTAATGACTATAAGTACATACATAAAATGGGACTAATCTGGGCTTCTGCGCCGGATACACGTTGGTAGGTATCACATACACAAATTACATTATGTAGATGAGTGTGTGAATGGGCTACTCCGTGGCGCGTTCAGCGACCTTTACTGATGACTTGAAGTCTTGAACTATGCTGATGCTGATGCTATGATGATGCTAGTTCGATTCCGGTCGCGACAATTAAACAAAGTTTTTCGTTCACCGAATACCGATAAATATTATCACTCGAGTCGAGGCTAACAAATTCTACTAACTATAAGTTACTAATTTATAATAAAACAATTACATAAGTCCTCCAAAAACATCGCACACAACTTTTTGTTTAAATTGAGAATATAAATACATAATCAAGAAAATGTTGTAAAGCGGGAAAAGTGTTTTCTTTTTAATATTGATGATTAAATGGTTTATTATCATTATTATATTTATTATTATGTAAGTACTTATAGTTGTAATTGGTAATCTTATATCCAACTTAAGTTTAGGGGAGAAGAACTCACTTGCGCAGCTGTGTAATGGACATTTGTAATTTTCACTTCTTCTCTGTTCTGTTCTCTTCTGTAATTTTTAATTCTTCAGATCATTTTGTACTAACATAACCAGTTTAACCCGCTATTATAATGATCGCAAGAACCTAATGACCACTTATCCGGATCGTTATCGCTACGAGACACCTAGGTATGACGAGTCTGAGGGGCCGACAAAACCGTGAGAGAAATGACGTGTTATTGTGTATTGTTATATTGTGATGCGAGCGATCTTGAAGATAACTCCAGGAAGATCAGGGTCGAATCAGTGTTCGACAAAGTTCAGTTACATTGCTTAATACTTTACTCTGTAGCTCAAGAGTAGGTGGTAGAGCCTATAGGGAACCAAATAGGTTTTATATGAAAGCTAATTGGTTCCATATAGAGTTCGCCCGGGGCAGTACCACCGCCCGCCACGGTACCTAGTACCATTTCTGCCGTGTAATAATTGTTTTTAAAGCAATTGTGGTCCGGTTGGAAAGGTGTGGATTCCGGTTACACTTCTTTAGAGGCGACCATCTTAGTCCTCAAGGGTAGCAACACATCTGTGACTGACTTAGAACGAGACTCCTACTAACAAGTACTAACTGGACTATTACTAACACCAACTAACAGGACTAACTATCACTAACAGTCCCTAGTCCTCATACCTACTAACGAACTGACCAACTAATGTTCTAATTAACTTTCTCAACTAATTGGACTAACCATCCCAGTCCCTAATTGAGTCTTGTTCAAAGTCAGTCACAGTTGTCATGGGTGGCAGTGGATGAGTGGTGCTGCAAGCTCGTTAGCTATCCTGTATCCATAAAAAAAAAAAAAAAGTCTCCAATTCGATTCCCAATTAGCTGGTATTGATATTAATATGGGAGCTGAACTGTATTGTTTTATGTTTATTAATCATAGTTATTAGTCATAATTTGATAAATAGGCGATCACTGACTGTGCAGGATAGCAAAGTTGAGTGGACTGTTGGACACGGGTCTTGGAATGGGAGTGATAAGATATAGTCAAACTACGCTGGCTAAGTGTGAAGTGCCTTCGGGATCTTTACGGAGACTTTCCTCATGATGTTTTCATACATGGACTTGAAACCAGTCTATGTCATGAACATATTTATGATGTAATTTATGATGTGACGTAAACACGCATTTAAGCAGATAAAAGTGAAGTGGTAGGAGAAATTGAGTTATTAGTTATCCGCAAAATAACCAGCAATTGTGGTGAAGGAAAGTTTTACTTGTTTGCAGCGAAATATTCGAGGAATTTGTACGCTCGCAGTTGACCGGGCAATGACCTGGCTACTTACGCTGTTTGGAAATAGAATCTGTGTCTAACGTAACTGTATGTGTAATAAGACAAGTGTCCTTCAGATCCGAATAGTCTTAACCACTTTCAAACGCTAATTACTATTTCAGCGTTTTTATTGAGAATAATTTGAACAAATTTGAGTAATTTCGGAATCTTATTTGAGTCTGTTCAAAGTCTGTCACAGATGTGGCTGGGCGGCAGCGGATGAATGGTATACACCAATTCGTTACGATCCGATACGAATCAATCAATGGTTTGGAGCAGCAGTTGAGTATGCTTTTTAACCTCCCTCATCAGTGACTGTAGATGAGACCCGTGCCTAACAGTGGGACCAAATTATTATAATTTCATACTTATTACTTTTTAGTTTTAAAGTCGTTTTTTTGAAATTTCAATGCAAAGGTTTATAGCTCATTTCAAACTAAGCACTTTATACCAGTCGCCAGATACTACGGGTATTATATTATACCTAATAGCATTATCAAAAGAATGGCCACTTGAACGCGCATTTTCCGGTACTGAAGTGTTACAGACGCTCGTTACATCGCATCGCGGAAACACAGGATTGCAGAAAGTCTTATGACATGTGATATGCGGAATAATTGCAATCGCTATGTGCCAATCACTTTGCTAAGCTGTGTCTAGAAATATGACTTCTTATAACTATGATATTTTTACACTAACTTGTTTCTTGCGATTTAATTCAAATTATAACCTTGAAAATTCTCCGTAAGTGGAATTTGAACCCCACGATCTTCCCATCGGTGCTGGGAGCGCTCTAACTAACTGAGGCACCACGGTCCAATCCGGTCATCGAATTTTTCAAGGCATACATCTTGTCGTCCCTATACAGTACTGGATCGACAAGCCTTTCATTGCAGAATAGGAAACAAGGAAAATTATTATTCAATTAACAACAACCACAAGGAATGTTCGTTAACAAGAATGTGTGAAACTTACAGTCAAGATTCAACTTACACTGTTGCACCATGCATTGGAAGCACATACAGATACCCAATTTTGCCATCTGAATTTGACAAGGGTATTTTGAAATGTTATTCAAATAAATTTTCTAGGTAAAGTTATTTAAGTCTTCAAACGATTAAGTCTTAAAAAAGTTCAACATCAACTAAAGTACTTAAGTAAATGAAAAGTTGATACTTATGTTGTATCGAACATAATAAAACAGACACGAAACATGAACATTCGACAATAGAAATAAGCACAGCTTTTATAAGTCCTACCTTATTTATTATTTTTAATTACATTAATGACGAAAATGGATTTTTGTAACGGTTTTGTAGTATACATAGAGGAAATTTCATAAACATGTTTATAATCTGTTACACTCACAGTTTTTGCCGGTAGCTTTATCGAACACGTCCCAACTCAGCACAAGTCTAGGAGATTTAACGCTTCACGATAGGTAAGCTATAAACGCCCAGCTATAAATTCAAGCGAAAACTGTTTGCTGGAAACGCTAAATTTAGCATCGCCCTGACGCATCTAACAATATTGAAGGGTCATTTTGTTTGTATTTCTTAAATATTTCCAACTTACTGTGTTATATGCAGAATATCACTATTACATTTTTACTAAGATATTACTAAGAAAGTTACCCTGACGATATTATGATTAATGGAGTAATTGAATGAAACGGGAATCTCGTATCTTGAATGAGCCATTATTAGGGAGTTACCCATTGTGTTTGAGATGAACTCATTTGTCATCACGAAACCGTCATTTCGGTCATTTGCCCATTGTAATGTAACTATCGTGACCGAAACAATTGAATGAGAATTGTCAGTTTTCGTGGAGCAAATCAATATTTTGTTTTATTATTAACTCTACAATTGGCATTTGGTTTACTTTCATAGTTTTTGCAAAGTCCGGCTGTATTTCTCGTGTAGACTGTAAAGAACAGATCATAAGCAGTAATGGTCGTGTTCACTATAATTGGAACACGTGCAATTATACAGACTCACTAGCCAAGCGTTGCGAGCCGTATCGATTCGTTATTGCCGTATCTATTGCTTAATGTTGTGACTAACCCGTTATACAGTCACAGATAAGTAATACTTACTCCTGAAAAGTTAAAATAATTCATTTCCAATGTCTTCTATACAAATGCAGCGTAGTTATAGTTATTTGTGTGGTTATGAGTAGGTACGAATTTTTTTTATTGTGGCCAAACCGATTGACGGACGTTTTTTGCGACTGTAACAATCCTCGAGACTCGCTGAGGATTGTTTAGGGTTTGTCACAGTTGTCATAGAAGTAGCGGATAGACGGTGCTGTTTCGGATGTCCATGAAAAAAGTAGATAGTGTACGCTTATAACTACAGTTTACGTAAAAGTGAAAAGCGTTACAACCATCTAACTGCTTGTAAACATACACACGTAACACATCGCATACTCGTGTGAGCCCAGCTACTGCCCAGCCGTTTGCAAAAGCTTTGAAAGTAAACCTTTGTGGTACAGCGGCTAACTTGCTGGATGCGTATTTCACACTGTCTTACATCACTGTATTGTGTCAGTTAAAATGCTATAGGACTAAAAAATTTTGCCATCCTTGGATAGGTATCCGAAGAAATCAAAAATGTTTTAGATTCAGATTGTGATCCCAAGGTCATAAAATTATTTAGTAGGTACCTTATACATAGTACTTATTACATATATTATAATTACTCTATGAAATGAAATTAACCAGATTTAACCAGATAACAGGTTTAAAAACAGTGTTTGTAAACGTTAAATTATCGACATGAATTTTTTGCTCTGTTATCCCTTTTGTTTACATTTTGGACATGTTATTCTGAATCAAACTATATGCACTTTATTTGATTGCATTTATTATTATTTCAAACAAAGGAAAGGGGTGTGGGCCATAATGCCCACAAGCCACTGCGACCTAAAAAGATCTATTGTAGCTAAGTGATTGATACCAAGAATTATTGACAATTTGTGTCTAGAGTTTGTATGGATTTATCTACTCATAAAATCACCATCTACGCTCTAACTCTCCGGAATATTTTATTTCTGAATTAAGTAAGTTTAATTTGTATAATTTAAGATAAATAGTTCCCAAATTAGGTGTTACTTCACGCTTTGGAACCTAATGCCTTAATGTGCTTGGAGTATGAGAAAGCGAAAGTTATCTACATTTTTTGTATAGTAGGCAGGTAAATAACCTAGGCTTTTTCATAGCAGGCGAACTTATTTTACGAATAACACTTAGGTACATGTTTATTATTTAACTGCCTAATGTATGTTTTCTTTTTTAAAATGTGTTGGTGAAAGAACAAAGAGGATGGGATGTTATTACGCAGGTACCCTAACTTTTATTGTGCTAATTTGATACTTGATGCGGATATAATTTTAATTATTTCAAATTTGTATTTCCTGTTCTTGTTTTCCTTTGTGTACATAAATGCAAATAAATAAATAAGTATGTAACTACATTAAAAACAGATATCGGTTATTAATGAGAAGGTTATCTAATCCAATAATGTTCAGCTTTACTTATATTATGCATTTAACATAGATATAATCTAAACATTAAATAGGCGTTTAATTACACATCACGTAACACGTATTCTTTGTTTGTTTGTCTGTGCCGATAGTTGCAACCAGAAGTCGCGGAGAAAGTTGTGAAAGTAAAGGACTAGTGGATTTTATCAGACAAATTATTATGATGTCTAAAGAAAATAATAATTTTCGTATTTTGTATGAAATACGATTTGGATGGAAAAAAAGTTAACGTACGTCGATTGTAATAAACGAAATAAAACTTGTGACTAGACCTACCTAATTTTTTTAAATATGAAACGAGTTTTGGACGATTCGCAAATAATTTTTTTGCATATATAGGTATAATCCGTATACCTAATGATCGTATATGCCTTATCATATATAGGTTCTAACGTTACACTTATAAATCTGGGACATCATAAAAGGGTTATTTTAAAATTTGACTGATTTTAGTCGTGCTTCATATTATATAATAATTTTATATAACATAATTTTTATTTTTATTTTTATTTTTTCTTGTTGATGTTTCTACCTACATCAACAATAACCTTGTTTCAGATATTGGTTTCGTTTCGTAAAATGTGTTGTGTAGGTACTTTCTACAAGTAGAGATGTCGGCGATATTTCTGAGATCTTCCAAGTGTAACATTAGTTTAAAAGGTGTTTTCACGCTAGATTAAGTATTGCCGACGCGTCCTTAAATGTATGTCAAGACTTCGGAATGCATGGGAGTGCCATGCTGGCATTTTCGCTTGCCGGCTGGTAAACGAAATCAATTTAGTGGCATGGTTGTGTATGTGATAATGGTATAAATACCATACATACATATACATAAATAACTTTATACAAACTTAGGTTTTTTTTTATGGATACACAAGATTGCAAACCAGCTTGCAGCACCACCCATCCGCTGCCGCCCATGACAACTATGACTGACTTTGAACAAGACACAATTAGGGACTGGGATAGTTAGTTAAATTTGTTAGTCCAGTTTGTCCAATTTATACAGGCGTTATGTTTTATTTTTATGGATAAAAGCTGAATCTAACAAAATTTAGTGAAAAATTAAATAGTCTTATAAACCTTAATAATCTGTAGAGCCTGTCCGAGCTCTATAAACTGACGATGAATAGCAGTAAAAGCACTATCAAACGAAATTCAAAACTAACCACAGTTTATTGTGCGGCGGTAGGATGTGCGTTCAGACGGATCATTACTGCGCGCTGTTCAACCGCCTATTACATGGTGTGTGGCCTCATGAAACCGTACCCGATAAATAATGGTAGGTATCCCTCGCGTCTCAATTTGCTGAAGGTAGGTCCGCAGACCGAAGCATGTCGGCGAATTACCTACTTCGTCGACTTGCTTCGGTCTTCTCTGATGTAGTATTTACGCAACAATTACGTAACACGTATACGAGAGACGACTTTAGTGCCCAGTCAGTGTTTAATTATCTCACACTTAATTAAATAAATAAAGTAAAGCGTCTTTTAACGTTTCAAACTGAATTTAAAAACTACAGATTAACGATTAACATTATTTATTTGTTGTATCTTTTTTAATAATTATTGAATACCTAATAAAATCTCATCAGATCATGATATTGTATAGGTACGTGTCATTAATACCGAACAATAGAATACTTAACGGCAGGCGGGCACAATGTAGGTATATAATTCAATCAGGCTCACTTCCTTTCATTCTTAAGATAGACGCCCACTCATGAAGACGCTTGTGTCGGTTACCTTCACTACAAGGTCAATGAACTTAATGGTTATTTTAAAATTTGGCGTGTGCCTTAATATTGACCTAAGAACGTTAAATGTATTAAGTAGTTATAGATCTAATTCTGAAGTAACTAAAGTCATTCATATTCAAGCTCAAAAAACTAATTATTAATGTGAGAAACCTCTCTGTGTTCAGAGTTAAAACCAATTAAATAAAATATGAGCTCACGTAGGAGTAAACTGTCTTTCTGGTCTATGGTGCTGTCACCACCAGGGGCAGCAATATTTTGTGGTGTTATTTGTTGGAGGATGTTTGGGATATTATAATAACTTAGGTATAACCCGTTTTATGATGTTTAATTTTTTATCTTAAAGCTCATATGGCCAAGAGGAGTTGGTAAAGTTTCTTCTTGGGTAAGTAAAAACTAAAAATATTCAGTTGGTGTTTTTGGATCTGTAAATAATATTTTGTCTCTTCACTAAGGGTTTGATAAGTTGTGTTACTTAAGACGGCGTAATTTAATTAGCATACTCGATTCAAGTTCACGATTATAAAATGGAGGTCGACTGGATTTGTAACTAGTATGTAACACTTTATTTATGAACATTTGGTAGGTACCTACTTAGTATGAACAAGAATAAAGTTATGGTATATATAAATAATATTATATTTAAGCATTCAAAATTAATTAATTAATTTGTACATAAAGTCTGAGGGTTTACTTGTGTAACTTTATGCTGTGTCAAAGGGCACAGACCGGTAGGAGTGACACCGATTTAGGAAGGCCTATGTGTCGAACTTGCTGCTGCTGTGGATGAATGGATGGATGCTGTTTTTGCCTGCTTAGATACATAAGTACAATTAAGAAACTAACGACCTTTTACTTTTTTCTTGATCGGTTAAGTGGCAGTACCATATGTAATAGGTAGGTATCCACAGAGTATGCCTGCAGCGACCACTTCTTACTATTTATGTAATATAATATATAGATAGCACTTTGTCCTTCCTCTATTCTATGGTGATAGTGTAGTAGATAGCGTGTGGCGTCATGGGACCGGCATGTTAACACGCCCTAACCGACAGAAATGCGCGTGGGATGGTTCGTAATGGTTAGAAAGTTACAATTTTGTCACCGCGAAAGTGCGAGGCCACCATGTTTGCAGATCACGTGACACTGTTGGCGATACATCGATTACATTCTGATATTAAGTACATATTTTATTTTAATAAATGAATTTTTGACAATTACTAATTTCTAAATCTGTCCTTTATCATGATGGATCTTGTGTCACAGATTACAAATACTCCTTGTGTGTCCTCTAATCGTGAGTAGTTTTAAAATAATGAAGATTAAGTTATTGTCTCATATCAGCTAATAGAAAACTGTGGGCAAGAAAGCATAATATGCGGCACGTCACGGTAGCATGGACTACTTTACTATTTACTTTATTATTTATTTAAGTTACTAGCTTTGCCCGTTTAATCGTTTTACGTGCAGAATTACCATTAAAATTCAGAGACGTTTCATAAATAATAGTATAGCCTATATCAACGGCAAGATACACCAAAGATTACCATAAATAAAATTTTTACTTCACCCACAGTTCAGTCGATCATAATACGAGATCAATCACATCGATCGATAGTTAATTATCGATTAAAAATCGAACGATTATATCAGAGTTTTGTTCATTTCACGGGAACCGTGCAATTTTCCGAGATATAAAGTATCCTATATAAAAAGTATCATCCTCTTCTAGCCCACCCACAACATCTATACAAAAAATCACATCGATCTTTCCGTTGAGGAGAAGAAGGAGAAACCAACAAAACAACAAACTACTCATTCGGTAAAGAAAGAGGTGAGTTATGAAGATTTTGTTTTGAATGAACTTTTTCATCAATTTTACTGTGAATTAAATTGTATAGAGTATATGATATGATATCTTTTCACGATTGCTACATATCTATATGTCATTGTAGTTCAATACTTCCTACACTTTTTACGTTCAGAGGATTCCTACAACTCTAAAATAGTTTTCATGTTATGACGAGAGTGGTGTGTTTAAATTTAAAATGTTTTTAACTGCTCAGGCATTACTTAAGTGAAAATTGTTGTACCTACGTCGCTTAAAACTATTAACACATACAAACACTGCCACGTGTGTGTGTCGTGTAGTACCTAGGTATAGGTAGAATAACTGGGCGAAGATACTAGTAGTTGAGTATCTTCCTGTCACAAAGTATGTACAAAGGTTCTCTTTAAGCGACGGGATATTATTATATTAATTGTTTTTTTTTAACAGTATTTATCTTTATTCTTGTTGTATATAAGTAGGCTTGCAGATAAGTAGATATACTATACATAGAGATAGGGCATACCTAACAGTCAATGTGTTTTCTGAGAGATTATTGTTAGATCTATTATTTTTATGTAATACGGGATTAGTACCACTGCAGGAACTGGGCAGTTTTTATTTTTAGGAATAATAAGAGTTTTAACTAATGCCGCAACGGAAGGAACTGATGAAATATGCATAAATAAAATATGTGCATACCTAGATATATAGTTGAGTTTAGCTATAATTAATGCTAAGTATTTCTTATCACAAAATAATTAGTTGTTAGATATTTTAATATTCTTTTTATGCTGTAACTAAACTGACTGCAATTAAGTATTATAAAAGAGTAGTTTACAGTAAGCTTAATCTTTTCTTGTAACAAGTACTTAGGTACCGGTGCGTTGCATTGCTGCATCGTTAAGATGCGACGATAAAAAGAGAAAATTATACAACTGCGTAAAAAATGCAAAGAAAAAAAAGGACGAGGACATCACAGTATAATTAAAGTTCTAAAATTAAAACATGCAGCAAAATAAGAAACAATACAGATTTTTGGTAGGTAGACTCGTAAGTATTCGTAGATATAGTAAAAGAAACGATAAAAACAAAATCTTAGGTCATAAAAGTTTAGTTAAGTAGGTTTAAAGTAGTACTGTAATCACATAATCCGACCAAGCACATAATGGCATCACCGCCATGCAACTAACGTGGGACGATCTAGTGTAATTATAAATGTGGGGCCAAGGTCGACAGTTACCCCGAGTTACCTGCGAACTAATTGCAGGGCAGATTCGAGGGGCGGTCGGATGTGTAATTTTGGGAAATTGCTATATTTTTTTATAATTTCGTAGACGCACGCGATCTTATTTAAAATTCGAAACAACCGGACGAATAAACAACGAGGTGCGTGTTAATCTATGCATTCTAAGATTTTTTTCATTCTTTCAATTTGTTCTGTTGTTAGAATGTTATAATAAAAATGTGTGAGATTGTTGGTTTTTCTTTTTCGTATGACTTACGTGTTTTATTACAACATAAAAACATAAAAATTTCTAATTGCACAGACTACGGTGTTCTTCCTCTATGCTAATAGATATAAAACATGCGGTTAGAGCTCGGACGTGTTTCATTTTACGATTACCATCTAGGCATAGTTAATAATATTGTTATAATTTTTACTCCCAATCATTACGTTGTGACAAAATCATAGATTTAATGGTAATGTTAACGGTAACAGCTTACTATATATGGAGAATTTCACAACCGATTTGTTGGGTTATATTACGAGTATAAGCTCAGGTAAATTCAACTACATAAACATATATACATGTTACCAACTGATGGCAGCACATTATCTACCAACTTCATTTGACTATAGTAATTACTAGTTTTCTTAATTTAATATTTGATGGTTAATTAAAACACAATTATTTATGATTTATATTAATGATTTATTTATTCATGATTTAAATAGTTAAATACCTGAAAAATATTATTTTATGACACTATCTATTGACTCAGATTTTCCCAATGTAAGCGCATGTTTCGAGAAGGTGAAACATTGTGAAACCTAGACGAGTAAGGGTTTACTCTACCCATGTACAATTATAATACCAGCGTTGAACAGTTATTTTATTTCGGCAATCCGACCCACGTTCTATCTTTCATAAATATACCTGACATATTTTACTTAGCCTTTATGATTTGGGGGCTCCGGTAGAAGGTCAAGCAAGCAGTAATTATGACTTGCCACATGAATACCTGCCCCCAGGCAATGCAAGCTGGTGTGGTGTGAGCTTGAGGGCCGTTCAAGTATTTCGATAATAGTTATTAACATACATTCGTACTCTATTTTCATTTTTTAATTGACAGCTACTATAAGTCCTAATGACCCTTAAAATCAAATAGGTTTGAGGTCCAATATGAATATATTCAAATAGCCACAGGAATTCTAGCCATAGGTATTCTGTGATAACACATAAAATAACTAACTATGGATATGATCATATGACCAATTTTGTGGGCTAGAGCCAACTGATCTCTATTGTAAACTGAGATTACGACTACCTTATGAAACTTGTATTGAACACGAATATCTGTCCTGAGTGAGATTCGAGCCCACGACCCCTGGCGCAACAGGCAGGGTCACTACCGATTTGCCAACGGGCTCATCAAATTGTTGATGATACTTCGTTTCTAAGGTTCATAAAATTATCAATTACCTAAGTCATATTAAGTTATAAAGTAAATGGTAAAGCATTACCCCAAACCACATATATGATTGATGATACAAATACATTACAAATAAATGAATGGATGCAATGATTTTTCGCGTAAAACCGAACGTCGGTAAAATGAAATCGTGAAACTGGGCAATAAATCACAGAGTGTGTTATCCGACGCCAGATTCCGATGGAGCAACACGAAGCGCGAAGTTCCGACGAATCACACATCACAAAACATTCTTGAAGTTTACGATTGATTGAACGCACCTGTACAAAAGTATTTTTTTTTATTAATTTGAGGAGCTGTAGCTTGAACATTGCAGCTCGAGTTGCAGTCAACACTTATTGACAAACAATGATATGATTTTTATGTCGATTCTTCACAAATGCACAGCTTGACCCTTGAGTTTTAGTTTTAGTATTTATTTAGTGAATGTAAAATGATAGGCATGTTCCTGACTCAACGTTTTCTACTAACGCAGAATTATGAAAAACACATTTAAAAAAAGAAAATGTTTAAAAAAAATTAATCCTTAGTGGTTCTGATATAGTTCGACATATATAAATATTCAATATAAAATTCTATACAATGACATATAAATCTATCCAAAGTTTGGTACCTTACATTTAGATTTTACACGACAGATTTTCGTGATCAAAAAAATTCTCACTCACTATAAACTACCTTAAACCGTAATGAATTTAAATGTCAGCTTATATCCATGTACCTATTTCATATAATAATTTAATAACGTAATAAAAAAATTAACATTAATGGAATTAAACGGTGTTTGTTTCTCGCCAGCCGCACGCAACGCCCTTCCTTCGCGTTTCAATTTGTGGCGCGGAAATTACTCGCGTGCTATATTACCCGCTGTTTCCTGAATTAGAGGCATACAAACCTTGCTGCTATTGCTGCTATATTTTGTAGTTTTAAAGGTAAACTTTTATGAAATTACTGCGTCACCTAATGAGTCATGAAACAAATCTCGAGAATTGCTTTGTGTTTTTCAAGCTTTTTGCTTAACAACGTTTTATGTTATATTTTTATTTTCATTGCATTTTAGTGCAATTTTGTTGTGTGTAGTAATAATAATAACAGTAGACAGTGCCCACTGTATTTGTGCATATGCATAAAAAGTATATTAGTGGTGGATCTGTTGAAACCGTAAACCGAACCGTACAGTACCGTTGATAACCAATACAGCACATAACATAACTTTCAAACGTTATGTTCGATGTGCTGCTGACATTTCAACTGTCAATAAACACATTATTCGGTATCAGAAACCTGTTTATTAAAGAGGTTCGCTGTGAATGCCAATGAATATAATTTCGAAACGATCCTGAATACCGCGGAATCTCGTGATTAAATTGGCCGCGATTAGGGTTGACAATGTGTTGAAAGCTTTATTCAAACAACAATGGGGTAACTACAACGGGAATGCAATCACTTTATCAGAACATACAAGTTAAATTTTCAATGTATTGTATGAAAATATGTTTCATCCATACTTCCATACTAATATTATAAATGCGAAAGTGTGTTTGTTTGTTAAATTCATTTAAGTATCTTTTAATCGTGGAACTGTCACTATTCATCCACCACAAATGTGTCATGTATAAGATAAACAAGTCATTGTTAATTCCCTTTGACCACGCGGGCGGAGCCGCGGGTAAAAGCTAGTATCATTATAAACTGTCCTACTCTTTCAATCACAAAACTATTACACTATCTATATTAGTATTAAACATAATTTAATCAAATATCACATATAGGTATAGCTATAGACTATAGATTAACTCATCATAAATATTCATAGGTAATGTAACGTGTAAAATGTAAGCTTGATTAAACTCATACTTTATGAATGATATTTTATTACATTTATTTTCCATATGATCTTCATCTCTCATCTTCTAGTTGAAAATGTATGCTCAAGACGATCCTTTTTGACAAGTATATTTTGTAGGTAATATTTCCATCCAATCTAAGATTTTACTGTATTGAATATGATTCTTTTTCACATTTTTAGAGTAAATCAAAGTGAAAAACTCAATATTGAAAGTGGTAGCCCTGTTCAATCTAATACTTTGAGAGAAGCCTATACGGATGGATCATAATAAAGCTATCCTTACCATATTTATTTTCACCGTTCATATTTGAATCTTAACGTTCAATCAATGGAGTGAGATCATATCTGATCTTAACGAAGATTGGCAAAGAGGTATTTGAAGGATAATGGATCTGTTGGCAGACACGATAATCATATTTTGTCAATAACACCACCATAACATCAAAGGTTTTATTATTAGTCTCGCCCAAAAAAGCAAAAATAACACCGCTTTTTAACTGTTTAGACAGGCTTTTGTGTCAAGAAGAGTTTAGGGCACCGTGGATAAGAGGCATTTAACCTTTTCCGCGAAGTACTAATAGGATGTATAATTGCCTGTATTGTTGTTCAGAACCAAGGAAACTTTAAAGTAGTTTGGACGAATTAGCTTTATTTATGCTTTATTTTATGCCAACTACATTAGTGCAGTCAAAGAAGAATGTTATCAGTGGTGGAAGGAGTACTTTGACAAGAGATCGGTAGAAAAGGGTATTTGGTACCGAACAATCCAACCACATCCATTGAAAGCTCCATGGTTTGAGAAGGCGGTTACAAATAGGATGGAAACTGTAACGGCGCTGAGGTTGCGTTCCGGGCACATTCCTGGAAATAAATTCTCGTACTTAATGAAAAAATCTAGCAGCCCAAACTGCCCATCTTGTAATATGTTGGATGATGTACACCATATTCTTACAGAATGTGCTCGGAACAGCCACCTCAGGCCACAATCTGATCCGAACTGTGTTTTGATTGGCATCTGTAATAGTGTTCTGGCGGAACCTTTGTCGGCTTCCGCCAGAATACTTTACAAACTTGCCTTAAACAGACCCAATATTGATTAACTCATTAATATAGATGTTGTGCTGTATATGATTATTGATCGAAGTGTATATGTAAGAAAAAGTAGCATGTACGTGGGCGACATATTCGTTTGTACGAAAAAGCCCTTTTTTCTTAAGAAATAAAAAAAAAAAAAAAAAAAAAAAGTACGTTTTGGCTATTGGTTTTTGTTATGTCTATATAATATAATTTATAGTAATACTAGCTTTTACCCGCGGCTCCGCCCGCGTGGTCAAAGGGAATTAACAATGAGTTGTTTATCATATTTGTGGTGGATAAATAATGACAGTTCCACGATTAAAAGATACTTAGAGGAGCCAGAGGTAGTGCTGACCGCAGATAAAGGGTACGTAAGGTACGCCATCTATTAACAACATCCGGAACTAAATATCTAGCAAATAACAAAACATCGATATCTACCCATGGGGATGTTTTACCGCGGTAAAAAGTAGCCTACGTCACTCTCCACCCTCCTCACTATCTTCACACACAAAAACCATACCATATAATAGCTTCGTTGCGACGTGAAAGCCGGACAAACAAACAAACACACTTTCCCATTTATAATATTAGTATGGAAGTATGGATAAAATGTTCACGTGGCAGAAAAATCGTGAATTGTGAGGGCGTTAATTGGCTATCTCGAGTGATGTGGTCCTTATAATGATTTATACCTAACGCTGTGTCGAAACACATTTTAAAAAACATAAGTGAAAATGTTGTAGACTTTTCATATGGTGTTGTATATTACCTAAAAGTAGTATATTCAACCATGGCAGCAAGCTAAATAAAAGTGATGATGGAGCAATAGCATATAAATGATTCATGAAAACATTACTATTCATAAGCAATAAGAGGTCAACGCATGTCTGTCTATTGCTCAGCAAGGCTGCTTATTAGTGTACGAATTAAAATCGAAATGAAACATTTCCAAGCATACTATAATACCAGGACCCGATTACCGAAAATTCGTTTAGATTTCTCATGATTTTGATTGAAATAAATAAATAGTTCGATCACGCCAACTGCTCTTAGCTCATATGCAACTGGAGTATAAATTGTAAATTGTAAAAAAAAATAAGAATAAATTGTAAAAAAAAATAAACATACATATACAGTATAAATTGTTCCCTTGATTTACTATTAACTGTAGGTATATATCATAAAAATGCGTTGATTTGCCATCTCGTTTCTTTTTAATATATTATCACCACTGTTTTGTACTGTTACTAATCTTTTGCAACTTTCTTGGCCTTAAAACTAGCAAAAAACGCATTTAATTTGCCTCTTCAAATTTGCAGCTAACCGGTAATTAGTTGTACGCCAGGCCATACCAAAACAAATAAAGAACAGTATAAGTGGGCCACATTTGTTTAAATTTCTCGCGCATTAAGTATGATAATGAAATATGTGAGTGTGCAATTTTGCACGTCGCTCTTTCACAACACGCCGCCATCGTTGCTCAAGGCAAGCACGCACTCGCCGGCCAACAGTAACTATATCTATCAGATAAGGGATAAGAGACATTAGAAATTTTATTACATAATCAAGAAATATACTGGGTAGAATAAATGAATACTGGCCAATCAAAGGATTAATTATTATTTTCGTTATTTTGGTGTGGACAGAAAACCCCCACTCTCCCCTGTACAACTGACTCACTATCATTCTCATTTAGTGAAATGTTTTTTGAAAATAGTTCCTTTCCACAAATAGTATTATATTATATCAATAGATTACTAAATGAAAAAGTAATACCTACCTTTTTCATTCGATTTTGAATTTTTGACCAAAGCCCCTTGGTCAAACTTAAGTTTAGCCTCCTAGAGATAGAAAAAACGGACACTAAACTCTCCTCAAAGATAAACCTATGATATGCAGGCTAATCTTAAGTTTAAGTACACATTACAACTGCCTTTAGCCGTAAGGTCTGTAATATATAAGTATTACTTTTGCCCTGTTTCCCCGAGAGGGTAGATAGGTCGCATGTACCTAAAACTATACACCGGGCCTAAAACCAAATTCCGAGATACTACGGGAAATTACAAAAACCCAATAAAACAACCCCGAGTACTTCGGATTCGACGATTGTAGAGTATGAAAAATGTAGAGTCAGCATTGATTTTTCTTGTTTCTTGTATGTCCATTCGCGGTAAAACATGTCGGTTACATTACAGTTTATTGACCGTATCTGTAATCCTTTAAACACTGTAACAGCCGCTAAATTGGACGTCAAAACGATTAGTTACACGAACGCTCATTATGTTACCAGGTAATGGGCATCATTATTATTATTTTGTATGTAATGACTAGTGGACGCCCGCAGCTTCGCTCGCGTAGAATTAGACCCATTAACGACGTCTACCCGTCTAACAACTTCAAAAACGGCAAAGTTTTATACTAACTTTGCACCCCCGTTTTACCCCCCTAGGGGGTGAATTTTCAAAAATCCTTTCTTAGTGCTCCCCTAATTTATAAAAGGAACCCCTGTGCAAAATTTCAAGTTTCTAGCCCTTATAGTTTAGGCCCTGCGTTGATATGTCAGTCAGTCAGTCAGTCAGTCAGTCAGTCACCTTCTCCTTTTATATATATAGAAGATTACTATGAAGGCAACACGTCACACATTTAGATACATTATTTTATATATACATACCTAATTACCTACCTATCTTGTCCGTTACAAATGCATTCACTTTACTTCTACTTATTTACACCCATTTTCAGTCTATTGAACCATTATTTAAATAAAATTTCTCGTGGATATTTGTGTAGAATCCGTATGTGAAAGAAAAGGCTATTATCACAATTAATATCAGAATCTGCATTGAATCGGTTTTACCTACAAAAGACGGATAGAAATTAATACTCCAATGTCAAAAATGTAACCTCAGTTTTATATTTGGTATGTTTGTATGTATGTAGCCTGTTATCTGGTACCTAAGTTTATACTATCTATATTTTTCTTTATTTGAGACCCTGATACGTTACTCTCATACGTTTTATGATAAAAGCTTGCTTAAAAATTATGTTTGGAGGATATTTAAATATTTTCTAATTATATTTTTAATTTTATACCCTACTACGAGTATATTCCACATTCGTTTTTTTGAGACAGTTAATATTTTCCAAATAAAAATATTGTTTAGGTACGGTACCGTACATGGGTAATGTACGTAGGTATCCATTGTAATTAAGGTAGGTACCCAACATAATTTTATATATCTAATACAAATTTTATCTGCCTTTGAATTACATCGATCTAATGTTTTGTTACTGCATGCTATCATAATCACAGATATTTCAGCATAATAGGCATGACACTGTAGAAAAATTCACTGATTTCTTTTTGGCCTATTTTTCCACGTTTCTCTTTATCTGCAGACAAGTTAAAAAGAAAAACTCACGTAATGCAGATAAATATATTAAGAAATAAGAACCTATGCACGTTAATGTTTTGTTACCTAACATTTCAAGGCAATTACTGGTAAGTTAAGATTCGCTACGGGCAGAAGGGTCTGATCGTATTAATTATGCCCCACATTCCTACTTGTTCTACAAGCGAGAGTTGATCTAAATTGAATTAGGAAATTATTATATGTAAACATCTTGAATGCATGTTCTGTAGTTAAAATTTGTACCTAGATATTACTTGAAACAAAGATATTATATAATTAGAGCTACGTGTATAATATTTCTCAAATTCGCGTAAGAGCTAATGATGAGCGTATAACTTAGGTATTCGATAATGATTTTTATTACCACGTAATATAATAAACCTAGCAATGATATAACCTAAATATTACTTGAGGTTACGTTTCGAATTGTGTAAGGTTGTTTACCTCGCGTAATGAAGACTCACGGAACCCGATAATTAGGACGATGGAACGATAATGTTCATAGTACATAGTTACATTAAATCAATTAAAAGTTGAGTTTAAATTGGATAATGTTAGGAAATATACTATTAACAAGTAGGTAATATGTACATCCAACAAAACAAAATTAATCAATTATTCTTTGGATATTTTACTGGTTTTAACTATTTTATATTTATTGTAAGTTGTATATAGTATTTATATAATATAGAAGAATATATTTTATTATTTTATTATCATAAAATGTAAAATGTAAGATGATGCTTACTTTGACGAGAAATGAACTTTACGGTTTATTCAAAACCGTAATTTGTATTTTGTTTTCAAGTACCTTACGCTTACATACAATTTATTAACGCCTAGCATTAATATAAACTTTAGCAATGTAGTCCGTGGAATAGCTATATAGTATATACATATAAGTGAATACACATTATATAAAAATACACATACCCTGGAGTACAAATATTTATCTGCCAAGTATCGGCCCAATGCGTAATCTAATCTAGGACTAGGCTAAGGTTCGACAGGGCTCGACTGGGCTAACAGACACGGACAAACGCACTAAGGAAACTTTATATCGAACAACATAATACGAATAGCATTCATCATCATCATCACAACCCTTTTTTTGTCCCACTGGTGGGCACGGGTCTCCTCTCAGAGTGAGAGGGATTAGGCCTTAGTCCACTACGCTGGCCAAGTGTGGATTTGCAGACTTCACATGCCTTTGGAGAACATTATGATGTATTCTCAGGCATGCAGGTTTCCTCACGATGTGTCCTTCACCGTTATAGCAAGTGACATTTAATTTCTTAAATCGCACATAACTTAGAAAAGTCATTGGTGCGTGCCGCTGGGGTTTGAACCCGGACCGCTCGAGTGAGAGGCGAGTTCGATAGCCACTAGGCTGTCGAATAGCATTAAGTGCATTCAAATACCAAACAAATAAAATTGATAAAAAGGAATTTGAAATACAGGTATGATACAACCGAAACAGAGTGATACAACAGAGAGAACAGAAACAACACTTAGAAGAAAGGACACGTTTATCTTTCCATACAACTTGGGCCATGAGATGTACCTCGGGTATAAAAATTGATTTTTGGAGAAAAAATGCGTTATTTTATTAAAAAAATAAATTAGATTTTTTACTGCATTTGTACCACCTAAAATTAACTTTAAAAGATAATTTATGTATTGCAACACTGCAAGCTATGGCAATCTAATTCAATCTATCATAACATTGCGTTTCGGTTGTTACTAAATCTGTAATTACTCTATACCCATATATAAAATATACAATAAGCGCATTGTATTAATAAACTACCTTAAGAAACAGAATCATAGTATCTTATATTGATTTAAATATTCTATTATTACCATTAAAGGCTAATTTTTTCTTGAAATCGTTTTTAAACTAGTAATAATTTGTAAATTGAATACAGGTTAATAGACCTATAATGTGTGACTGACGTCTGTCACTAAAACTGAAGTTGGCAAATGACATAAACAGTGCAGAGTAGCTACTACGTAGTATCCCTTATTAGTTTGTGGTTACTACTATGTGAAGTTTTGTGGTACGAAATGTTGTATTTTTTATTATTTTATTACAAGCTAACTATAAGGATTCTAAAAATAATTGATCGACCATTAGTTTTAGTATATTGTAAGGAATTTTTACCAATACTTTGTACCTCGGTACATCGTTTGGCCCAAAATTGATCGTCTCCTTTCATATTGAACATGACAAGAGGTGTAATTTGTGATTATCATCAGATCAGGCGTGTGACCTTTCAGCGGAAATTGCACATGACTGCACATACACCCAAGTGGTAATTACTTTACGAAAAACAATAACAATCACATTAGCACTCTTATTGTTTGCCAAATACGTTTTGCACTTAAAGAAGCGCGAGACAAAATACGAGCTGGATGCGTCTAATTTAACACAATTAAAGCGTAGGTGCGCGAACGCATTGTCAAGAAATATTTTGTATGATGACGAAATAAATAATCATGTTTTTTCAGTGAAATTTATTAAACGTGTCCTTTCTTTCAATGAACCATTCAAAACCAGTTAATATCGTTTACATGAATCTTTATTTATCCTACACCAAATAATAGAGTAGGTAACAGGAAGCAGAGTCATGTATCTGATACTTAACAATAGTGTGGACAGCGGACAAAAACATACCTGATACTTATGACCTTCGGAGCGTAACGGGCGAGTCAAGGTCACGGAGGCTCTGGCTGTTGCTTGAGTG
This sequence comes from Carterocephalus palaemon, assembly GCA_944567765.1. NCBI lineage: Eukaryota > Metazoa > Arthropoda > Insecta > Lepidoptera > Hesperiidae > Carterocephalus > Carterocephalus palaemon. The sequence continues at coordinate 6,566,353 of OX155651.1, read as the reverse complement.
ATGACGACAGCCTGACTTGCAAAGTATTTGGGTTTGCACGTAAATAAGATTTTGGTTGGACTTTTTTAGGTTATTAAATATTTATTATAGTTTGTAGACTGTAGTAAAAAACAATACATATAATATGTAGAACACGTAATATATGTATATAGGTATAAACTAAATTAAACTGCTGATCGCAGCAGTATAACCTTTTATCGAAAAGGTTATAGAGGTAATATAATATATAAAAAATAATACTCAAATAACATCCCTTTTGTGGTGGCAAAAACTCTATGTTTTCGACACTTGGTTCAGAGTCTCAATGTGTCATTCGTGGTTCAAATGATATGAAAGATTTAGTAGAGTCAAATACATAGAAAAACCTTATCTTATACCAAAAAACCACAATCAAATAATATGAAGAACGACTTTAATCACATTAGTAGTATTCTTTAACTTAAAATTCATTGAGACTGATTTTAATGCGAAACATAATCTTAATATGCCTACCTAAGTACCTATACAAATTGTATGTTAAACAGATGAGTCATTGAGTTCCATAAATATCTCTACTCTACTCATCATTACTCAATCAATCCACACGAAGATATACCTACAGACCAGAAATATCTTCGCGATCCGCTCGCAACAAATCTAACTTATAATTTAATAAAAATATTGTGTATTTGAAAAAAAAAATTGGAGAAAAGCAAAAGTGTAAAGTGCCTTGTGTAAACTTTCATATTTTAATTAGAATATTAGGTACTTTTGAGACGTATGGTATGATTCGAGAGGTATGGTATGATTAGAGAGGTATGGTATGATTCCAAAGCAGTCAGTTTGTAATAGTATTTAAAGAAATCTCAGAACTGAATTTATAGGATACAGTAAAACAGGCCCAAGCCCATGTGTTAATTTTCGAATATACTTACTTATCTCGTTCGTTATCTATGCCTGAAACATTCCATCAAAAAATTCAGTTTCCAATCCAATTTGTTTTAATCCAAGTGTCGTAAGGACGTAGCCAGCGGAAGTGTCGGTTGGAAGGCTCATTATAATTCTGTCGCCGGTTCTGTCTAATCGTATGGCCACATGTTGGTGTCACGCCTGGCACTCGACTGGGAGAACCATCGTTTTATAGTTTTGTGAGGCTTAAACCTCTCGAGGGTTTGAATTTACCAGAGACAGAATTTTTACGCGAAACAAAATCTTTACCCATTATTTCGAAATTGACGTGGACGTAGATGTATGAAATTTTGCATAGTTAAAGTCTGTATGAAGAAATATTAGTATTAGTTTTATTTAACCACATCACCACAACCCTTTCTTTGTCCCAGTGTTGAGAACGGGTCTCCTTTCAGAATGCGAGGGATTAGGCCTTAGTCCACCATGCTGGCCAAGTGCGAATTGGCAGACTTCACATGCCTTAGAGAACGATATGAAGACCCCTCAGGCATGCAGGTTTCCTCACGATGTGTCCTTAGTTAGAGTTAGATAGCCACTGGGATGTCACCGCTTATTATTTAACCTCATAATAAAAAATAAACTATGGCGAAATGGAGAAGAAATAGACCTGATTGAAATACTTTATTAGGAAACATTTGTAATTTTCAAGGAGTGATTACTCCGATCGGACAGCAAATTGGGACTGGCTTGGTTATTATTATTCTACACTAAAAGACCTTTCCAACGATGTTTCATACATTTCGATTGGTGCCGGTACCAGGTTCCATACATTTTTGTCCATCGTCCTTTAGTATCGCTGCTCGCTGCGACCCATAGACGTCCCAATGCACGGGTCTCCCCCAGATAGACAGACACTGCTGCAGGAGGTCTAGAGTATACTCCACCACGCTGCTCCAATGCGGATTGGTGGAGGGGTTAGTGGCCAACCCAGTGTCGAATGTTCTCAAGGCACCCGAAGGTCTTCGACAAGGCTTAAGGCCTCGACTGTTTCCAACATTGAAAACAACCGGGACCGACGGCTTTACGTGCCCTCCGAAGCACGGTCCATGAAATTTTGCCACTAGCGGTCACCCATCCACAAACCGACCGCGCCCGTCGTCGCTTCTCTTTTCGATCACATTGACTCGACGCGAGCCATTGGACTATGGACGCTACTTTATTCTTTTCTTACTACTACTTATTAAAATAAGTATTATGCTCGTAAAAAGAGTATTCCTAAATAGAAAATTTGACCCAAAAAATGAGCTATTTAGGATAACATTTATTATGAGCAGCTTATCCTCAAATCGCATTAAACCTTGTACAATTACATTGTACGTACATGCAGCCAAAGCTTTTCACTTAAACATGGCGCTCACGTACAGCCGCAGGTCCGCTGCAGAACTGCTACTGATACACATTTACATTATCTATTTGTACAGCTATCCGGCTATAGAATTTAACATTGTATTATAATATCAGAGACAAGAGTCTACTAAGCACGTTTATAACGTCACCTGAAGTCTTAGCAAAGTTATATATTTATAAAAAACTAGCTGATGCCCGCCACTTTACCTGCGTAAAAAGTATCCCAGGTATATCTGGATGGTTAAGGTTACTAGGTAAATTATGATGTAGTTTTCTATTAAATAATGAATTTTCAGAATCTGTCTAGTGCTTTCTGTGATTACCCACTATTTACTTACAAACAAACACGACCTCCTCAAATAAAAAACTTACATAATATTCAACTAAATGTAATATAATAATATCGCACATTTATTTTTAACTTATACCCAAAAAAAAAAAATTCCTAACCAGGTTTTTTTTAAAACCATGCAATTGTTGCTGTTAACATCCAAAAAAAAAACGATTATCTACTTGATACTATAAACCATACGTAAGATTCGTTTATTTGGAATGTCGTTGTCAATAACTTTGAATTGTTAATAACTACTGTCTATTAATTACACTTGTTGATAGAATGCATAGTAATAATAGCATGTATAACCTTGGCCGTTATATTGTGCAATTAATTTTATGTATTTAGTACGTGGTATATGTCACAATTTGGATATAGACCACGTATGCTATGATATGTATCGTATATAAATTGTATAATTCTATGGTAGAATCGAATTGCGTCACAAAATCTATGTTGTAGAGGCTAGTGGGTTTACTATTCACCTATACATACAAATTCGGGAAATTATGTTATAGAGGTTGTTTAGGGAAACGTTAATACTTCACCTATCTTCTTTCCCCCAGAGAACGATGATAGATTTACCGGAAAAATATTAACGAGAATTTCCGCTTACACTTTTCTAGAGCTACCATTCTAGATAAAGTAGCAACACATATGTGACCGACTCATGAGTTATGACAAAATTATGTTAATATAACATATTTTCATGCCTGTATTACCTCGAAGGGGTAGTCAGAGGTGTGTTGTAGGTTTTAGTATACCCACTTTTCACCAGTTATGTTTAGGTTCCATGTAGGTGGTGAGTCTATTATCATACCACCACCACACCTTTCTTTGTACCACTATTGGGCACGGGTCTCCTCTCAGAATGGGAGGGATTACGCTTTAGTCCACCACGGTCATTGGTGCGTGCCGGTTGGGTTTGAACCCGGACCGCTCGAGTGAGAGGCGAGTTTGATAGCCACTGGGCTGTCACCGCTATTGCCATACACCGGGCACAAATCCAAATTCCGTTTTAAGTTAGAAAACCAAAATAGTTGTTGCCCGACCCCGGGGATCGAACCCAGGACCTTAGTAACGATCACTAGACCAACAAGGCAGAGTTATGTCTTATACAAGGTCTCTCACGTTGTCATGGGCGACGTATGGGTGGTGCTGGATGTTTACAGAAAGATTTAAAGATTTAAAGATTTTTATTTGTTTGCTCTCACAGAAGTATTACAATAGTCTTATGTAGTTAAAGTTGTGTACATATTCAAACCATACTTTGTGAGAGCCTGGTGACTGAGGTAGGTTTGCAAAAACCTGTGGTTCAGTTCACCAGCGCCCTCCCGCAGGACGATTTAGTATACTTTTGGTACACTCTAAACTGACGGTTAACTACGAGTATAAGTTACAATATCGGTGAGCAAGATTTAAACATACAAACACATATAAACAACTTAGTATTAAATTTGTGTGTGAGGAGTGTATGTGAAAAGGTAATGTGTGTGCATGTTTAATATAGTGATATGAGTGCGTGTGTGAGTATTATTGTGTGAATTTGTGTGTGCATAATGTGTGTGATGAATTTTAAACATATACATTATAATTATCAAAGGTTACTAGCAAAGGTTACTAGCAAAGCTATGGGGTTAATAATTAAGTTACCAAGTGTATTAAATCTTCAGTTTCTTCATAGGTAAGGGCCTTTAGATAGTTAGAGATCGCCAATTTGCACTTTTTAGTATGGAGCGGATAAATGTTGAGTGCCTTGTTTAATTTATTATATATGTAAGGTCCTAGAAAATAATAGAATTTGAGCGACATCGATGTTCGTTTGCTTCTTTCATTTTTTCCATAAAATAATTATCGCCTTAGTGCCTATGTTGGTCGTGAGGCAAGTGTTTGTAGTCATAAATAAAATAATTAATTTTAAATCAGTAACTACCCATTTCCCGTGTTGGTTTCCTTGCTCATATCCGTGATTCCACAATTAAGTAAAAAGAATGCCTAAAGTATATCGATATAGTAACAATCAAAGTTATCTACCTAATGTAGTAAATAATACACCGACATGTGGCCGAAATTTAAATTGAAAATTGAATTACATTGAAAAAAAAAACAACAGCATATTACGAGTATAACCTACCTACCTACCTATGATAATTTAATATGTATCATGTGTTTTAACTTTGCCTTTTAAATATAATATTAATTTGTATGTTGTTACTGAAACGCAGAGTTTACTACTAAAATGTTAAAAATATCTTACGTTTACTAACAGAGAGTGAAGCGCGTATTCCAGATACGGTTGCTATTATAACGGAGGCATAAAGATTTAAACAATCACAACCCATAATAGTTCAATTTTTAAGTCAGTAGTACGAGTACGTGTAAGTATGTAAATTAATTTTTATCCTCATTCAACGAATGTTATGTCAAATGATTTTTGAGATAGGTTTATCTATTCCGTCGATTTTCTCGCTTTTATATATATGTAACTAGTGGACGCCCGCAGCTTCGCTCGCGTGGATTTAGACATTCACTAACTTCAAAAACGGCAAAGTTTCATACTAACTTTGCACCCCCATTTTACACCCTTAGGGGGTGAATTTTCAAAAATCTTTTCTTTGTGCTCCCCTACGTTATAAAAGGAACTCCTGTGCAAAATTTCAAGTTTCTAACCCTTATAGTTTAGGCCCCGCGTTGATATGTCAGTCAGTCTGCCAGCTTCTCCTTTTTATATACATATATAGATATAGATTACCATCTATCTAAAAGGAGCCCTGCGGGCCGTAATATCGAACGACGAACCACAGAATACTTAATTGCTACAACGCAACCAGGCGGATTATAGTCCGTTTGACACACAAATACACAGCAATAGCTGTTATTCCAAAGGGCATTGTTAATCTAAGTCCTTAATGCAGTAGCCGTGCGTTCTTTTGTCCTCCTTACCTCAATGTGGCTCTCCTGGGAGGCTATTGACTTCGCGATCGTGTCGTCCTTGTCACGTAATGAGATCGTTACGACCTCACGTCCTATCGTCTGTCGCACAAATACGCACTTTTCCACTTTCACGATAGAGAGTAATGTAAAATTGAATAAATTTTAAATCTGGTGTTTGATTTTAAGGGTATCGTGAACTTCGGTAATTTCAATTTCGGTAATCATTTGTCGTATCAAAATAATATATTCAATGTTTGGTTTCGTACCTATATCGTTTTCGCTATATGATAATTATTTATTTAGTATGTACATATCTGTTGTTGAATGACAATATGAAATTAATATGTTTACTTTTTCATATCATCATAATAAGTACGCGTAATTGGGTATTATTATTACTTAACTTACCTTGATATTATGGAGTTAGATGGTGACAAAGATCTATAGGTACCTATTTAAAAATACGGAACCCTAGTAATTTGGTTGGTTTGAATTCAACGGTGTACTCTTGTGTAGTTTTTATAATACCATTTCGGTTCTATTGTTAGATGAAACACAATTCACGCCCTGTTATTACCGGCGCCGTGGTACTGGTATATTATACAATTTATATTGTATTGTTACTTGTTCGTATGGCCAGATTTTCTTTAAATTTAATTTCGATAACTCGACACGACAACACGATTTGGTGAAAATATTTAGTTGCAATACCTAAGTACCTGAATTTTAGTTGCATGAATTTAGAGATCAACTGCCGGAACTCAAAGAGAGAGATATAGACACACACACACAGAGACAGAGAGAGAGAGAGAGAGAGATTGAGAGATATGGTCCTCAAAACTAGAGCCTCAGAGCAATTATCTTTACTAGAGCACTTTTTTTTGCTTTGCTCTTGTATTTTCTCCCATTTTTGGTCCTTAATTCTACTAAGTACTGTAAGTCGTCTACATATTTTTTTACTATACAATAATGTAACGACATAATCCGTTTTTCCGTTCCGAAAGTTTTCATTTCAATATATAAACCAACTTCGCATTGACATGAGGTCATAAAATCATACATTGAAGTGTAGTGTATAATATTATGTGTAACCTAACGATGCTTACAGAGGTCACGATTCAAACTTTCTATTTATTGCTACTCCGCCTACATATAGTAGTCAGTCGCCAGTTATGTCTTCTGCTTATTAAAGGTATAAATAATCTAATACTTCTTTGCTCCTTGCTCACGACTTATGAACCTTCATTAGTCAACTGTTAAGATTCGTTAAGCATATTCAAAACTAAGCTTTATTTCAGTACAGTTAGGATTCATGGATTAATAATTATCGTGGCTAAATAGCGTAGGGTTCCACCGTATTAAGGTCAGCAGTGGCGTTGTCAGAGGAGCGCGACCGTTGCGTTCATTGTTTAAGGCATAATGAACCCAAGTCTGTAATGATCCATGTTACGTAAGTTTAGAATAAGAATGAAAATTTGGGCAAATGGAAACAAAGAAAATTAACTATAGTTAGATTACAATGCATCGCAGGTATCTAATAAAAAAATTAATCAATTTAAAATAGATTGCGGTTTTAAAAGTGTTTGTATTCAAAACAAAATCAGTTGACAGATTATTATGCCGAAATACCATGTCAAAATCGATTATACCTAAAAATCATTGATAAGTATAATATTACATATATATATTGGAAAAGGCTTCGAAAGCTCTAATTTTTTTTTAAATATTTATTTATACAACTATATCGACTCCTCTAAAGAAATATATGACTTAAGCGGCGCACTTAATGTCTTATGGCATTTTTTACCAGTGGGGAAAAGTTGCGGTAGGTGGAAAAAGATTAAAATTAAAACAGATTACAATTAATTAATTGCACACATACAAAAAAAATATATACATAAAACACGCATTGTACACAAAACAAACAGCTTTAAACTGTTTGTATATATATAATATATATCATCAAACAATATATAGAAATTATTATATAAATAAATAATTAATCTACGTTACAAGAAAAAAAATTGAGATTCTCGAGAAGATATTAGAACAGCTAAGCTAGTCAAAACTACAACATATTTGTTTTCTATATCGAGGAAGTTGAGTTCTGCAATTGCCACCATTTGAAGTATAATGTGTATACTTTCATGTACATCTGCTCACGTCGTTATGTCATAGTTCTTTCTAACCACAATCAACACTTTTAGACGTTCTCCATTTTCGATCACACGAGCATTGCGTAACGTGTTAATGCACAACATAACCTGCCTAATATAATAAGAAGGAAGGAAGTTGGAAGAGGTACCTACTCTTTGAAGATGTATGCAAACATCATAATGATCGTAATTTAATATCCGCATATTTTCGATGTCAGCGTTTTTGGAGTAATAGGGTTATTAAAATTAAAAATCATTTTACTGGTTCTTTTAACGACTGCAAATATTTTTAGTTTTTCTGTACGAAAAGTAAAATGTTTTCGAAACTTTACTTGAGGTATGGTATAAAATAAACAATAAAAACAATATTACTTCGTTATTAACATTCCCTATATATAGATATAGTTAATCATCGAACATCTATAACGGAATATCTTCTACGTAGAATATAATTGTAACGCTGATCTTCCATCGCATCTTGCTCTTTTGTTGACGATAAAAGACTGAAAGTTAAAATGTAACAGAGCAATCTAGGTCGCGTGGAATTAGACATACCTACATAATTCACAAATTCTGTCCTTTGAACTTAATTCCTGGGGAAATCACCGGGATTAAAAGAACCTTTATATGTTTATTCATCCACCTGTAAACATTTATTGGAAATATAAAGCAATTCTATTGAAATTTAAAAAATATTCAACCAAATTTTATTTTTATTTTAAGATTTATTTAACAGATATTTAGTAGGTACCTACTTGGACCTTGTACCTAATTACTAAATTATTTATCTATGTACTAGTTAGTGTAAACAAAAAAAAAATGTTCTGAAAACGTTCTTTTCGTAATGAAAAATGTTTAAAGTTTTTCATTTAACTTAACATTTTGTAGTAGGTAAGTAATAATAAAGGATTTTAGATTTTTTAAATAAAATGTGTCTGTTTCTTATCTGCAGCTATTTATGTCATCAGTCATTACTCGGTGGTCATGACATCATAACATTCTCGCTAGATCACTGCAGCTACTCGTACGCTAAACGAGCTGCCCTTGATTGTCAGCATAGGTACCTACGTTTCAAATCATTAACACGTTTCATTCTACTTTGGTGTAACTTGAATAATCGTATTTTGTCAGTGTGGAGACGGGCGAGAAATAATAGAATAAAATAATATTTTAGCCAAACAAAAACAGTCTGAAGTTAGATATATTTTAGATACATAATAACATAATGAATGATGTGGCAATCTTCCATCATATAGAACAACAAAATTGTCATATCCAGAATATTTCGAATTACTGAATTAAATAGTAATAATAAATAAAATAAAAATGCAGGAAGCTACTGCCCTGCCCAGTACTTCATATTTAACTCAATTTGCTGCAGTGACAATATTCCCTATTATCCAAAAATCTCATATCAACCATTAAAATTGTTTCATTAATCTTCATCCAATTATATTGTCAAGTTGAATTCCGTGATAAATAGCTCGCATACGGAACGATCGTTCCGCATAACTTAATTGGAAACCTGGCTTGTTCATGTCTAATAACAGCTTAACTAACGTATACCGTATCTACCGCTGCATCAGCACTAGGTAGACTGGCAGCTATGAAGTTGTTAGTAAATATACATATACTGGACAAATACTTTTATGCAATAATGAACCATAAACAATCAAAAGTTTCTAAGTATGTATTAAAGTTTCTGGCTGGACCCAACACGTTGAGAGATTAAATACGATATTGAACAGGAAAAATGGAATGTAGAGTCTGTTTTTATTTTTTACCTATGTAAAAAATAAAAACAGTGTCTATACACTGAATGATTTTAATTAATTTATTATAGTTTTATGAACACATTTAATATTTTTAAATCAGCTTATAAAACTTTATGAGGATTAAGACTGCTTAGGAAAAAAAACTATAATCGCACTCAAATTACACTATTCGTCTCGGCGTGAAGGGTGTGAAGTGAACATAATAAAAAACGCGGCAAATATGGTTGTTACATGAAAATGAAGCGTGCCAATCGATTAAAACGGTTTTCAACTCAGTACAAATAAAAATTCAATATAGCTCTGATATTATCACTTTAACCGACGGTGCAGTTTCAACGCGAGGAGGCGCAATGTGCCGTGAAATCAGCTAATCGATGGAAAACACGAGCCATATCGGCCGAAAGCTTAATTTTTGTTTAATAAAGGTTTTATTTTTTAAGATGATCCAAATTAAAAGACTTGTATGAACTATTAAAGGAAGTATCAACGTATTAGAGCAGTAAGTGTGTGTATTGTGTAGTAAGGAGGTATACAGGTCATCTCAATTGTGATCTGTGAGTAGCGATTTGTAGTTTTAGTTCATATGGTTTCAGATATACCTAGGCTCCTCCTTTCCTAGCCTCATTTGTGGATATTTTACTAGTGTTCTAGTGTAACTACAAACAAATGGCAAACAGAGGAGAAAATTGCCCTTAACTGATTTGTCGGACAGGATTTAAACAGACCTACGAGGACATTCTTAGATTAAGAGCGTTAGCAAGGAAGATACTATAAATTATGAGATCATGATGGAATGGAATCATGTGACGAATCGACATTAGATTATTGACATAAAAACTTTTTGCGTCACAAAGTTGACTAAAGACATTTCGGCGTATAAAGCCCCATCCACACGCTTGGCAAACAATGGCAAACAGCCAACAGCAAACAGCAAACACGGACGTGTGGATGGGTGTTTGTCGTTGTTTGCCTGTTTGTGTTTGTGTTGGTCAGTGTTCGGCATCGGTGTCGGTTTTTCTTGCCAGATCAAAGGATGTTCGGCAAACAGTTTGCGACGTATCCACACGTTTGGCAGCGATCAGTAATGCGCGCGAGCTTGCGAGAGGTGGACGTATTTACTTGCTACACTTTTTCGTTGGCGCGCAACAGCACCTACGATTCTGACATTTTTGGAGGCATATCAAAATTCGTAAAGAACCTCATTAAATTTTTCTTCTATAAATTGTCTGAAACGAATAAAAACTTTTAAGTAAAATTAAATAACACTGCAAATTAAAGCCCAAATAATAGGTCTAAAGCTTGTGCGATTTCTATGTATTTTAATCATCCACCATCGTCTTCGCTTTCTTCTTTTTTTTCTTTTTTCTTTCTCTTGCTTTAATTTATAATAAAAATATGTCAACCCGAAAGTAATACCTGCCACAAGCTCGTCGTCCGTCATGTTTGCCGATTCGGAATGTTATGAACGTTCGCCAAGCATGTGGATGGCTGTTTGTGTTGGGTGATTGTGGTTGGTTTTTGGGACTTTGCTTGCTGTTTGCGGTGTTTGTGACAAACAGCCAGCGTGTGGATGGGGCATTATATTATCATGCGATGCGATTCAACTACTTTCTTCAGAGAAATTTCAATCTGTTACGTAAATGTTATCGGGATCATCATTAGAGCTGTGAAGCGTGTAAAGGTTTTGTTATTTTTACATATTTTCTAAAAGAGAATTTGAATCAATGTCACCAAATGGGAACGTGTAAACAACATTTGTTATCTTTTACAATTTACACTGGACTATTAATAGACAATTTTCTCGTTACAGTTGTACACAAATATGAATATAGAAACCACAACCAGGCCGATCGTAGTAAGTGGTCCGCGAGAAATCGCCTACAACAGATTTACGTTCATGCTAATACTTTGGGAATGTGGGTGAAAATATAACCAGATGAAATCTTACGGCGAGGAAAAAGGAAATACGCATGCAGCAAAGGCATATAATAGAGATCCCCTCTAATACCTAAATCTGAAACCACTTATCGTAACGTAAAAAATGGTAAGTGGATAGTAAAAACGAAAAGGAACTGTAAAAATTTCGAGAATTGTTAAGCTGAAAGTCAGCTGAAAGTGATGAAAGAATTACAAATCGAGTGAATCGGTCGATGGAGCGATCACCTGACATTGCAGTTTCCGGATGAGATGACAAATTAAAGCGAAAAAAGTGTAACCCGTTGTAGCGGCTGCTATCTGATTCCGTTGACTGTAAAAAGCAGTAAAAACTGACTTGTCGTGTTTCATACAAAATTTATTTTCACAATGCCTGCTGTCATTTTGTATGACAAATTATATTTTTTGTGAACATGTGAATATTTTTCAAATTACATAGTTATAATTTTGATTAACATCCCGCCTGTACTTTCCAACAGTGGTAAGCATCTATCCATCCATCCATCAGCCTTTTGAGGTCCACTACTGGGCATAAACCTTTCGTAAACGACACCACTCCAACCGATCCTCTGCCTTCTGAAATCAGCGGTTTCCCGCCGTCGTTCTTAAGTCGTCTGTCCACCTTGTGGTAGGCATAGGAGGCTAATACTAGGAATTTGGAAAAGCCCAAGAATACTTTGCCCGATCCAGAGGATCGAAGCAATGACCTTTAGCGACCAAAATAACAACGATACAGTCAATTTTGATAACTTAATAAAATAGGTTTCATCAAATAACACTGTAACTAAAGTTCCAACTAACTCAAAACAGGAGTCCTATTTTGTAATACACTTATATGATTGATGATAATGTAAACTTTAATTTTTGTAATCATTTTTGTTTGTTTGCAAAGCAAAATAAATATTTATTCTATTCTATTCTATTCAACCGGCAGAATTTTCTAACAGCTGATTCGTATTAGAAATTGATCGCAGGTACTTAAAAATGTGAACGTTTTATTCCACTAGCAGTATAGAGAGATAAGTTAATATGAGCAAATTAAGAATACATTTTCGTCGATGCTGACGTAATTAAAAAGGTTGCTAAAGTATTTTCACAGAGCTCAGGTTACAGCAGTCCCACAATAATAAGCAGCGATGAATATAAATGGGTCATTAGAATTAGAGTTAAGCGAATAGATCTATAAGTACCTACATTTAACATCTTTAAGTTATTTCTGAAAGAATAACAATTCATAATACACGCTTATGATGTTAATATTATAATAGGTGTGAATTTTTGGAGGAACGGACGCATGTTTGATTTGATATTTCGAAACCTGGAAGACGATAAACAATTTAAAAGGGACTTCCTAAAGGGACATATTACATTTTATTTCCAGTATAGTAGAAATAGTATTTCCTATTAAATTGTAATATTTAAATATAGGTGGGTTGTATTTTCTATGGGCCTTAGTTGTCTGAGGATGAACTAATTATGTTTTTATAGAATTAAAAGTACCTATAGTGGATAAAAGTTTATTCATTCATATTCGTTGGCATGATATTATTATGCTACCTACTCTATTAATAAAATTAAATTTTTGACTATTTCTTAGTAGTTTTACTGGTGAAAATATTCAGGTATCTCTAACCGTTAATATCAATCGATAATTACTTAGAAATTTAAGCAATGTAACCATAAATAAACCTTCATTTGAAACCAACTTGATAACGTAAACAAAACATTTTGAGGTCAGTATATTTTGTGATATTTCAAGTGAAAACTTTAACAAATCGGTGACAACATTTTCCGTTAGAGTTATAATACTTCCTTAAAGTCAATACTTACATTAAATTAACAATCCAAATGTCCAATCAAGTATGCGGTATCCAATTCAAACGTCCGATGCACAAACCGAAACTTTGAACAGCACTAATTGAATTTAAACAAAATTAACAGCACTATTGGATCAATCGTTATCTGTTACTGGAATAGGTGGATCGTTGAAATTGTTTTATTAATTTTTCAATACCGAAAGATGCGAATGAATACCACTTTTGAGTAGTCGCGCGCGGATACCACGATAGCGTCCGAACGATGTTATGTCGACTTTCGAACTGAGTTCAAATCCTCTGTATAGCGACGGAGCAATGTACATCGTCTACCTTGCTTGGAATGCCGCGCTACAACCTCGGCACCTCTATAATTTTTCTTTGCATGGAAGAAACTGGATTCGGACTTATATGTATGTAGAGGAAAGAGTCTTGCCGATCATGACTAGTAAAGACTTCTAAATGTGCAAGCAATGTTGCCTTTCAATTGCTGAGAAATCTGTTCAATAGATACTAGTTTATTATATGCGTCTAGCCACTTCTAGAATAAAGCGCTTGGTGGTCGCTCAGATCCTAATAAACTTCTCAAAATACTTGTCAAATGTAAATCGCGCTTGTCTTACCCGCCAGTTAAATGGGCGACCACCACAACTCTTCCATTCTATGTACCATAGCATGTCTCCTCTCTCATAGCAAGATAAAGCTACGGAAATAATCCACCACGTTGTCACGTGCGAATTGACAGATTTCACATACCTTCGGGGACATTATGAAGAGCTTCAGCATTACGATGATTCCCTAACAGGTGCCAAAATATTTGGTAAGAATGAAGTGAAAAAATAATCGGTTCACAGTACGTCAGGTTGTACCTTTTCCTTGGTCACGTTGGTACCACGTATATGGCGGTAGACGGATAAAAGAGTTACCAAGAACAACTCATAAAGTTTTATGTAACGTTACCGGTATTTGAACTCAGTTAAAGAAATCCTGTTTGTTTCCTGCTTAAGTAGGTACTTGTTGCAGGAACGAAATGCTGTGTGCGTAAGTGGCGCGGCGGGATTGCAGGTGTGGTGATGTGGACGCCCGTTTCTTACACGGATGTGTTTTTAAGGAATTTAAGTGTAAATATATGCATGCTTGTGGTAGAACCTGTATCGATTCGGACCGGTAATACGTCCAGAACAATTTCTGCCACTGTCTAAGTTTAATTTCATTCGACCACAAAATTTTAATATAATAGTTTTGTAGGTGGTAGAGCTTATAGGGAACCAAATAGGTTTTATATGAAACCTAATTGGTTCCATATAGAGTTCACCCGGGGCAGTACCACCGCCCGCCACGGTACCTATTACCATTTCTGCCGTGTAATAATTGTTTTTAAAGTAATTATAGTCCGGTTGGAAAGGTGTGGTTTCCGGTTACACTTCTTTGGAGGCGACCATCTTAGTCCTCAAGGGTAACAACACATCTGTGACTGAATTAGAACGAGACTCCTACTAATAAGTACTAACTGGACTATTACTAACACCAACTAACAGGACTAACTATCACTAACAGTCCCCGTCCTCATACCTACTGACCAACTAATGTTCTAATTAACTCTCTGAACTAATTGGACTAACCATCCCAGTCCCTAATTGAGTGTTGTTCAAAGTTAGTCACAGTTGTCATGGGCGGCAGTGGATGGGTGGTGCTGCAAGCTCGTTTGCTATCTTGTATACATTAAAAAAAGAAAAAAAAGAGGGTAGAGAGAGGGACTTAGGTACTCAGAGGTCAATTTTCAATTTATTTATTGCATATCATTAAAATATCAAAAACCTACTTCGGAACTAAAAAGTATGAAATAATAATAAATTTGTTTGCTAGCCAGCTAAAGTACAACCCATAGGCGTCCCACTGTCGGGCATAGATACAGCCACTTAGATACTTACAGCCATAGCTGAGGGAGGTCTCGAGTCTCTACCACGCTGCTCCAATGCAGATTGGTTCGTTATGTTCGTTTATTCACGTAATATTTAGAAGGCAGGCCGACTTTAATGTTTATATGAAATAAGCATTTACAGTTACCGGACTGACTGAAAAATATAACTAGCCCTAGCACTAGCTCATGTTTTTCGCATATTTTATTGTTGAATCTTTAAACAACCAGTATTAACAACAAGCGGCTCAAGGTACACATTTCTTTTAAAACGAAAATGTTCGTTGCCTAATATTTGTAAGAGAAAGCTCTTGAATAATGAACGAAAATTATGGTTATGACCTTATGACCATTTTCGTCATAGAAATAAGCTTCTAACGATCATGATCGTTTGCGTCCAAATGCTAATAAGTATTAGTTTTAAGAAAACTACGCTATTAAGTATTGGTCTAATTTAGGCGCAAGTACAAGTATGTAGGATGTTGTTGTGGAAGATGTGATCTGCTCGCCTACTCTTGAATTCAAATCAATTCTGATACTACGAGTATTCTGATTTTCATTCAATCCAATCAGTACGTCAAACTTAATTTAAACTCTTGAACAGAATTGCATTTAAATTGTAACTATGGAATGCTTGCGTCATTACAACATCCAAAGATTAATGAAGCAGAATGATGAAGTATTAAACGATAAACTGGGAAAATGAAAAAAAGTCAAATTACACTTTTTTAGAGATTTCAATCGCCTAATATTGTTTTCAAGAGGAGGCCAGCTGATCTGTGGTTTTAGATGTCTACAATATCTAAATAAGAAAATGAATATAATAATAGATATTTCTTTTCATTTTATATTTCACTAGTGGTCCGCCCCGGCTTCGCACGGGTATTTTATATAAAAATCAAAATTATAATACACACACATAAACCCTATTTGCGTCAGGTTACTAAAAAAATAAAAATTTAACACGACTTTATATATATAGATTATAACAATAGTTTCGTTTACGCCTAGTAATATTATATAGCCTATGTCACTCAGTGAAGATGCAGCTTTCTAATGGTGAAAGAATTTTTGAAATCGGTCCAGTAGTTTTGGCAGCGCACGCCAGAATAGCTCGCAGATGGTAGATTTTTTCCTACTTACCTACTTGACACTTATCGTCATATTTTGGACAATTCACACAATCCATACTATCCATACTAATATTATAAATGTGAAAGTGTGTTTGTTTGTTTATTTGTTTGTTTGTCCGGCTTTCACGTCGCAACGAAGCTATTATATGTTATGGTTTTTGTGTGTGGAGATAGTGAGGAGAATGGAGAGTGACGTAGGCTACTTTTTACCGCGGGAAAACATCCCCATGGGAAGATATCGATGTTTTGTTATTTGCTAGATATTTAGTTCCGGATGTTGTTAATAGATGGCGTTGGTAAAATTCATTTGCAAGTTCTGAATTTCGCTAACAAATGATACATGAAAATTAATTAAATCCTAGGCAACTAATAAATTGAATTGAATTTTGAATTCGCGCTGGATAAATTGTTGTTTTAGTTTTAAATTAATATGGTAATGCCCAGAATCTTTTATTATATCTATATCTAGCATTCTATCCCCAAATGGAAAGACATATAGTATCGTCTACAGTAGCGTATTAAAATAGTGCTCTGTTCTGTGTCCCAAGAAGTGTATAGCTGGAAACACTCACACGAAAAGAAAAAATCACACCCATTTGTGATTCATCACATCACTTTTAGCCTGTGTGTTATTCTGATGTATAAGCTATATTATTGTAGTTTCATTAAATAAAATCCATTCAGTACTTTTTACGTGAAAAAGTAACACACATCCATCCATACATACATACCTACATACTTACAAACTTTCCCCTTTATAATATTAGTAGGATAGGATTAGTAAGGATTATACGTTATCAACAGCCTAAAATTTAAGTTTTATGCTTCTAGTTCTGAAAATGACAATACTTTCATACAACCTTTCATCTCCCTTTTCAACCCTTTACAACACTTTTTTCCAATTAAAAAGTGTCTATGTCCTTTGTCAGGCTCTAGACTGTGTACCAAATTTCATTTAAATCGGTTCAGTAGTTTTGGCGTGAAAGCCTAACAGACAGACAGACAGACAGACAGACAGACACTTCAAAACCAAACGTCCAATTTTAATCATTCAAAGACCAAATATTATCTACATAAACTGTAAATGTAGTCCAAAAAAAATTCAAGATAAAAAAATGGTTGTTGTGCCTCACTCGACATAGATAGGTATAGTGTGTCGCGGACTTTTTTATAGATATTTATACGATCTAAAATTAATTAGAAAATTTTATGGTTCTATCTTTTATAGTTTAGGCAGCGTACGCAAAATAAGTAACTTTTCTGGTTGATTTTTTACACCTTGTGTCCGAAAAACTCAAATATCTTACGGAACCCTATTTTTTCCAAAATAAAATTTAGCCTATGTCACCCGGGGATAGTATAGCTTTCCAACAGTGAAAGAATTTTTCAAATCGGTTCAGTAGTTTTGAAGCCTTTTCGATTCAAACAAACAATCAAATCTTTCCTCTTTATATATTAGTATAGATGTCCGGAAACATCACAAGCGCAACGTATCTCCACGAGATAATAATATTAATAATACATAGTCCAAACAAACAAAAGCCTTAAAAATAGTTGGATCGAAATTATACATCTAAACAAAACAGGTAGGTACTGTTTTGTTTAGTTGTACTCGTATAATGTAGTTATTCAAATCTTCCTACTACCGGTTGTTCAAATGCAGCGATACCAGTTTCAGATCCACATGTCAACGACAGATATCTCGCTCGAGTATCGGTTCCGTAACATTTACTCACATTTAGCATTCATTGAGATTTACTTGATTATATCAGTGCTTTAGTAATTAATTGGCTAGCATATACGTTTTAGGCTATTACCTTAACCAGCTTATAGAGTAGGTAGTAGATACCTACCTAAATCATATACGACTTACTACAATATATAAAATACTAGTGGACGCGCTTCGCTCGCGTTGAATGAGACAAAAATGGATTCTTCTTAACGCGTTAACTTTAGCTCCTCAAATTTGTATTGAATCCTTAAATGTGTTATCCCTTAAGTTTATTTTACACCCTTAAGGGTAACATTTTTACAAACTTTGATTGCCATATATAAATAATTATATCTAATCAACAGCCTAAAATAAAAATGTTATGCTTCTAGTTCTGAAAATGACAATACTTTCATACAACCTTTCATTTCGTTTCAACCCTCTACAACCCTTTTTTCCAATAAAAATCCTATGTCCTTTCTCAGAGTCTAAACTATCTGTGTACCAAATTTCATTTAAACCGGTTCAGTAGTTTTGGCGTTAAAGCGAGACAGACAGACAGACAAAGTTACTTTCGCATATATAATATTAGTATGGATCCTTAGATTAGTAATGGATCTAGAATTACTTAGGAGGATAGTTTGGTTGAAGAGTCGAATTGTGGGTAATTTTATGGGAGCGCTTATGTAGTACCTAATGTAAATATCTACCTACCTAGTTAAAACAAATTAAAAATTAAACATCACCACCACCACAGTCACCACACCTCTAATGTATGGTACATAAAACACATGAAAAATAACTTTATAACAGTAACTAAGTCGTCTGTAGTGGGCTGATAAAATAAGTAACAGTTATACGTTAGTATGCTTGTACGAAGATTGAAAGTAAAATAAATAGCCCGAACCGACAAAAAAGTACAAGACAAATAAGGCAACAAGTCTGCCCCAATTTACCTAATCGGCCGGCCTGATACTCAATCCTATTACTATCACTGGCGCTCGCTTAACGGGGTTTCTCAACCTGTAACTTGACCGATTATTCGATACGAGTTAGACTACCCACACGATATATAGAACTTCATTATTTATTTCATATCAAAGCCGCAGGTAAGGTCGAGTTAGTAGAAAGCTCAAGGCAGAATCTTGAATTACGATATCCGCTGAATTGCAAATGTTTTAGTTTATGTAAGTACATTAAACCAGTACTAGAGGAAGTAAACTTCGTTCATAATTATTTTTGCTGTTAAGTAGGTTTTACGTTTCGCTCTGAAGATTATAATTACTTATACTTACATACTAACACATGCATATAACGCGTTGCAACACTTGCAGCGCGATATCTATCTTCAAGACTACATAGTTGTAGCATCTAGCTGCAACTAATTAGCGCTACAGTACCGCACGGTTCTCTGCTCAAAGCTGAGAACTGAGAAGGTCCGGAGTCTTGACTGATCCGCTGCGTGCTCCCGCTGAACCCTTGTATCCTCATGGTGGAAGGTGGTGGGTAACCAAAGCTTCCAAATGCTTTAACTGACTCAAAGGCCATCAAGGCGCCAACAAGGCTGTTCAGTACACAATCTATCTAAAATAAAGTAAGCGCATAAGGAATATTTTCCACTAGCCATCACGTACCTGTCTTGTCAGCTCAGGACCAGAATAGTGTGCTGTGTGTATGCAGTGCCTGTCGTAAGAGGCGACTAAAAGGAGATCTGGTGATCGGGGCGGCAAGAGTGGGAGCTCGAGCTACCCAGCCAGCGATCTCGAGAAGGAGGACTGTGGAGGTCGGACAACGTCGGACAACGTCGGAAACACATGGGTTTTAGAGTCATTCGTGTCTGTTTAGGGACCAAGTCTATTACTATTACGCTGTTCACCGATGTGTTCCATTGGAGATCCTGAATTCAGCCAAAAGCGCTGAGGAAGGCTAGTGAGAGTTAGGATGGAGAGATAGAGAGAGTAAGGATGGAGTTTCCACAAAACCCGGTTTCCCACCCAAGATGCCCAGGATCTTGTGCGTGTGTGGAATGTTTTCCCCGTGAAAAAATACAGGCCAATACTGGTGCTTTTAACCATTGTTAATTTTTAACAATGATATTTACCATCAAAACAGGATAAAAGAAAGTAAATCCTTTCTTAAGTTATCCAATAGAAAAAGAAAAAAACAGGAACGTGGATTGTCGATGTATAATTTGTAATAAATTAAGAAGAACTAGCGTTATTCCATTACAGGTTCCGTTACATCAACGGGTTCGGTAAACACCATGCAAATAACTAGGCGATAATGTGGCAAATGAACCGACACTTCAGCTTGCACCACGTTGCAAGATGAAGCGGTCTGATTTCAACCCTTGGTTAAATGAGGTCTCGTCCTTAGATATTCGCACAATCTTTAAAAAATAATTCGCCGTGCTATGGATAAAAATCCTTTCCACCATTTCTATATTCCGAGTTGAAAAAGTGACTCACTCACTTTTTCAACTGAAAATATATGTAATTACATACATACTGCAATATCCAAGACCATATTAATATTACTTTCTGCGTTTTAAATAAACGAGAAATTCTTTGATCAACGTCGCTTTTATTACTGGTAGAAAGATATACATTTTAATATATGAAAATACATTATTTACATTTTTTTTAATATGGGTAAACTATTTTTCATACTGGCGCCATGAAGCAAGTAGTTTGTCTTTGCATGGTCATCTCCCATTGCATTGTACTGGTCGCAAAGTCCAGAAAAAATATGCGGGGAGTTGAGGACAACCGGGCAAGAACTTCCAAACCTATACACCTAGCGGCCTACAACAGGTCCGGCGTTGACTTATAAATAATAACTAAGAATTAGCCAAACCTAACATGTCGATGATAGATATTATATGTGTCAATGGATCAATGGATGCAGGCAGATTTGCAATTAAACCATTTCTAAAGTTGCTCACGGCGGTGGATCCGTATATACTACTTAATACATATTATAAAGAGGAAACATTTGTTTGTAAAGTTTTAATACAAAAACTACTGGACCGATTTCAAAAATTCTTTCACTATTAGAAAGCTGCATCTTTAAGGAGTGAGATAGGCTATATAATATTACTAGGCGTTAACAAAACTCTTGTTATGTCTAATTCCACGCGAGCGAAGCTGCGGGCGTCCACTAGTATTTTATTAATCGCTTGCGCTTGTCACTAAGACAGCGGCTGGATATTTCTACGATAACGTGAGCGAGCTTCGTAACTTGAACAATCTTTGCTCTTTTTCCGTATCGTAAACGGAAATTTGAATTTTCCACGCTTTAAACGTAAACAGCCTAGTCAAATATTTTGATATTTCCTGTAATTTTCTGTTATTATGATCAAAATTCTCTGACATAAAAAAGCTTGATGACAGTTTTTTTAATTTCATTTTTGAAATTTCGCACGTTAGATAAGCATGACCTGATACTACACCGACAACACCATGGATTTGCATGGTAGTAAGAAAGGTAAGTTATGTCATTAAACTGTGATAGTTCGTAATAAAGACACATGAGTAATATTTGATTTCTGTGTAAAATCTACCTACCTATAAACACGGTCGAAGTAAATAACGGAGCAAATGCATAACTAATTCGGTATCGCTCGGATATGAGGGCAACTGCATTACGTCATATGTGCCGTTTAGGAGTCATACACATGGTCTTACCGTAAATAAAACATGTAGATTAATGTAAACAACGCATGAATATAATTTTAATGTTTATCTTTTTACTGACATTTTTAAAAAATCGTTCTTAAGTGTAAACAAAACCTACCTACCAAAAGTTATGGAATATCGAACTCTGCTGGCAGATCAACGATGATTGACGGATTCTAATTGTATTGGATGGAAGCCGAGTCGCTGCGACACATAGACGTCCCATTGCTGGGCACGAGTCTCCCCCACAGACACTGCTGCGGAAGGTCTAGAGTTTAGAGCATACTCCACCACGCTGCTCCAATGCGGATTGGTGGAGAGGTGGAAGCCGAGTACTTAGTTAAAAGTGAAAAAAAAAAAGAGCCTAGAGGCTCTTTTAGCCCGCTTTTATTAGCTTGGTATGTATGTATGTAAGTACATATTATGTATGTATGTAAGTACATATTATGTATGTATGTAAGTACATATGTATGTATGTAACGGAATCTTGAACGTGATTTTTGCCCGCTTCAAAACGTCAGTTTAATAGAGTTGGGAGATTTGCTCCGTCATATACAAGCCTTTACAAAGTTTATTGGCTGAGTTGCACCACAGAAGTTGAAGCAATAAGTTTTGCGCTCGTGCGTGAACAGTATTCATATTTTACGACAAAACCACGTTTAGCATGCATGTCGCGTAGCCATTACATGTAGTTTATTCTTCTTAATTTCCATTATCACGTCTTTTCAATTGCGTTGTCCCTAAGACCCGACATAAATACCTAGACCTTTTTTAAAATGTGCTTACAAGAAGGATATTTATTATCTTTTTACTATCGATGCTCGGTACAATCGCGCTTAATATTAAGTCTATAAAGGGTGTAACTAATTTGTTTTAATGATGAAAAATTATGACACGATTGAAAGGTTTAGAGAATACTGCTTCAATGCGGAAGTAGGAGGTGATATAGTAGATAACAAGGTCAGCGTTATTACGAGACTGCAGAAACCAGTAAGATATGGGCATTGGAGCTTTCCTGTATTCAATTGCAAAAGGACAACAATCAACCAATGTCGGTCATGGTTACGTTGGTAACTACCAGGTTGAAATCTGTACACGGTTCGCCAGCCGTGGTTTCACGCCACATTTGTAACGCACCGACTTGGAGCAATGTAAGAACTTGAGTTTTTTGAGTTGATTGGTAAGTTAGTTAATTTGGTTTGATTTTGGTTATCAACTCCAATATCGCACGACACGGCGAGACGAGTAAGGTAGGTTAAGCTTTTTTTAAATGTATTTTTGTGTTTTTTATTTTGTTTGATTAAACGTGCTAATCTCTGGAATTACCAGTCCGATAAAATAAATCGTACTAGATAGCTACATTCATGATAAATATCACAATAAGGTATTTATTGAAGAAAAATTATACAAAGTCAAACAGTGATTTACGAGCGGTTTTTTTATGCATGTTATTTATATTAATCCTTAGGAACGAAAGTAACTTCATCATTAAGAAAATTTTATGACGTTTTCTTTGTTCTTCAAAGCATGTCAATAGGAGTTTACAGAAAGTAAAAAAATACATATTTTCATGTCGTTCAACGCACGTAAAGCGGCACGTACCTACTCGTAGTTTGAACTTTCTTTTTCGTAATTCACTTAAGTAGAGAATAAAAGGGTTCACTTGTAGATTATCATAGTAACTTATATAATGTCTTTTTATTTAATTATTAGTAATTACTGGTTTTATTAGAATTTAATGGCTTCATTATCGTTTTGTTTTTAATTCAATTTAATAATTACATAAAATTACGATTTAATTTCGCCGAAAGGGCAGGCAGAGGTGTGTTTTAGTAAACCCACTTCCACCAGTTATGTGTAGGTACCATGTCATCGGGCATAAATCTGGACTCAGATCTACTACCGGGCATTTCAAGTTTAAATAGTTATTGCCCGACCCGGGGAAGAACCAAGGAGCTCTAGCTCATGATTTGTTTGTTAAAGGTATACAAAATACGTTAGGGTAGGAAAGCCTAATGATTATTTTTAGAGTATGTTCTCAGGATAGAAAGACTTTTAACCCGGTAATACCTCTTCTATTTGAACTTCAATGGTAGAGTTTTTCCGGTGTTTTCCTTTATAAGGAACTATAAACGAAACTTTCCTTAATTATCTAATCCACGCAAGTGAAGCACGTAGCGTCTACTAGTACAATGTAATACACAAATACTTTATTGCACACCAGAAAAAGAGACACGCATAGATAAACACCTAGGTTCATAAATAAACATTTTATCTCGGGTCTTGTGTCATTATGTTGTTTTCACTTTGTGTCTGCAATCCGGAATACTCGTATATGCCTATTGCGACTCAGTAACTAGCGTTTATTTGTAACTAAAAGGAAATATCGTTCAAGAGGTCATTGTCCAATTATGGTTTCATTCTCAATTTTATATTCTATGGCTATGTGGGTAGAATGTCAAATAACTGGACGAGCTTTTGTGGGCGTAAAAAGATTAAGATCCGGTGCTCTTATTGTATTGGTTCTAAGCTTTTAATAGTTATTAAAATAATCTCGTGATTCAACGTAAGCCGTTATTCGATCAATTACTTATTGGATACCTAAAAAATATAAGCCGAGTTAATTTGGAACATAAAACATAACATCACGCCAATAAGTACGAAGGGGTAGGCAGAGATGTGTAGTAGGTACACCCACTTTTCACCAGTTATGTTTAGGTCCCATGTAATAATAGGTTGTGAGCTATTGCCATTTCAAGTTAGAAAAACCCATTAGTTTTTGTCCGACCCGCGGAACCCAAGACGGGCTCGGTCTTGGATGCGAAATAGTGTCTAGTCCCAAGCGATTAGCAGTCGCGCTTGGGACCACTAGACCATTGTAAGGTACAGTTCTATTATTCTTTTATCGGGTCTAACTTCGATCACAGTACAGAAACCCTTGCTCCGGTTTCCCTGCTAAGTGAAACCGAAAGAACAGGAACATTAATCTATTGTGCTAAGGCTAAAATAATAAGGCAGACTACCTAGGAAATAAAGCTTTATTAATTAATTTACATTCCGAATCCTGGTGGACGACTTCATCACATTAACGATTTGACTGAAATGACTAAACGTCGCAGGATGAATTTATTACAATACTAGTGGACGCCCGCAGATTCGCTCGAGTGGAATTAGACATAACAATAGTTTCGTTTACACCTAGTAATATTATTAAGCCTATTTCAGTCAGTAAAATGCAGCTTTCTAATGGTGAAAGAATTTTTAAAATTGGTCCAGCAGTTTTTGTGTGAAAACATTACAAACAAATGTTTCCTCTTTATAATATTAGTATAGAAGAAAGTACTCTAATGCGTGTGAAGTACGCCAATGATTATTTTACCAGCGTGGTAGACCAATTCACCTACACAGGACTGGTCGTTGCCTAGTAATAGGTCCATCCATCTATCAGTCTTTTAAAAGTCCACCGCTGGAGATCGCTCAACCAATGCTACCCAAACCGATCCTGTACCCTCTGAATCCAGCGATTATCCGTTAAAACTAAAAATAAAAGCTTTAGGAAAAGCTATCAAACCTAGGTTTTCTAAATCATAATACTAAAAAGCTACTAAAGCTACATGTACAAAAAGCTAGTAGGTATCTTTTCATAAAAATAAATGAACATAAATAATAGAAACGAAGAGCGTAACAGCTTAAAATGCTTCAACAAATTAGAACTTGAATGTACGAGACCGTATGAGTTACGATCATTTAGCTATGGAACTTTATTTTAAACCAATTTCGGATGTTAGTCCTTTTGAGTTTGTGCCAAAATGCAGCAGTAAACTGCTCTGAAAATTGCAATGAAGTATACAATAAATGTTGTAGCTGTGGTTGTATATAGTTTGTTTTTTAAGTGGCCAGGTCTACCTAAAGTAATACGTCTTCTCTTATGTTTAGTCAGTTTTCAAGTGTACCTCATGATACTAACACCCGGTTTCTGGAAGGCTGATCAAAATTCAAATCAACTAACAGCACTGTTAACTTAACAGCGCTGTCAAATCAATTTCGGTTTCTGAAACGTTGATCAGAGAATAATTTACATAACTATGATTAATTTGATTTGACATTCGGTTGACTTTTCTCGGTCGGTTTGATCTTTTATATTGACAGCCGATTAGTTAATTTTTCTGTTGATCAGCCTTTCAGAAACCGGGCGTAAACAGATTAATATTCTGATGATGTGTTATGCGACCTTAAATCGGGCCTTCCTTACATAATTGTAAGGAAGGCCCGATTTAATTACTATTTAATTATTATCATTATTCTTTACTTATGATATTTACTTAGTAAGTTTGCTCTATAGCGTCCATAGGCTTTCATCGATTCAATGTGATCAAAGAGTTAAGCAACGACGGACGCGGTCGGTTTGTGGATGGGTGACCGCTAATAGCAAAATTTCAAATAAGATACCGTGCTTCGGAAGGAACGTGAAGCCGTCGGTCCTGGTTGTTTCCAATGTTGGTAACAGTCGTTAAGCCTTGTCGAAGTCCTGCGGGTGACTCCAGAACATTCGACACTGGGTCGGCTACTAACCCCTCCACCAGTTTGCATTGGAGCAGCGTGGTATGCTCTAGACCTCCCGCAGCTACGCTAGCTAGGACTGCATTACGTTCTTTTGAATTCAGAATAGCGAAGGGTTTCTGTTTTAAGATTAAAATTAAGTATTAGATAATATACCAACATTACTTTTGTTAGTAGGTGAGTTTCGTATGGTGTCCAGTTTAGTGAACAATAAAATATATAACATAGGTACCTAATTATGTACCTACCTAGCACTTGACTGATGCTAGAAGAAACCATCTTACGCCCGGTTTCTGAAAGGCTGATCAACAGAAAAATTAACTAATCGGCTGTCAAATCTCTTGTTAAGTAACATTTGGGTTGCTAGAAGCTTATTCATAGATTTGATTTGATCGGATTGTCAGTTGACAAGACAGTCAAATCATGCGCCAGAATCCTATGTCAACCGCAATTTTGAGTTTCTGAAACGCTTGTTACGCGATAAAAGTCAACCGAATGTCAAATCAAATTAATCATGGATTAGTAAATTTTTCTCTGATCAACGTTTCAGAAACCGAAATTGATTTGACAGCGCTGTTAAGTTAACAGAGCTGTTAGTTGATTTGAATTTTGATCAGC
Source organism: Carterocephalus palaemon (assembly GCA_944567765.1). Taxonomy (NCBI): domain Eukaryota; kingdom Metazoa; phylum Arthropoda; class Insecta; order Lepidoptera; family Hesperiidae; genus Carterocephalus; species Carterocephalus palaemon. The sequence continues at coordinate 6,539,493 of OX155651.1, read as the reverse complement.
CTTTCAGAAACCGGGCATAAGACTCACTAAATAGTAACTACCTACCTAATATTAATCATTTACAAGTTACAACATTACCCAAAATTGATATTTATTTGTGGAAAAAAAATCTGTTTTTGACAGTTAATTGATTTAAGAAGAATTTAGTATCATAGTGTTATGAAAATATAATGAGAGCGATATGCATTTGATTTTTTTTTGAAGTGAAAACTTCTTTAGCGGCGTTGAGCACTTTTTCTGTAATGGGTATAAAATCTTAAACTCGCGTCAGGACACGTGACCTGATCGAAAAAGCGTAAGACGGATGGAGAGTAGACAGCTATCCCCTCTCTACGGCGCGGCGAAAATGTATGCCTGGGCCTACTGTTAATAATCAAGTTTTCACTTCTGCCGGCACTCCCGGAGTGCATTTTTTTTTTTTTAATTTAGTCCATATCAAATTATCAAACTAAGATAAAAATATTTAATTTTAGTCATGTTGTTTGTAGCGAAAGTAAGAAAATATAATATGATGTAGGTAGGTAGGTACCTATGTATGGCGATGATATTTGCAAAAATTTTTGCAAAGTTTGTAAAGAGTTCGAAAAAACAAGATTAATCAATCTTTGATAAGAAATTGCCACAGATTCTGCTTACCCCCGAAGAGAAAAACAAAACGAATGTCGCGAAACATGTTTCTGCGATTACGGATAATAGGTACGGATATGCAGGAAGTGCATGACAATGAGAGTGATGGATGGGGAAAACATACAACGTAAAATCCGTAGAGAAACCTTGACAAAACCTACCTTGACAACGCACTCTAGCGGTAACCGGTTAAACTATTGAAAAATGTTACAACTTGTAAATTTCATGTAAGTCGAAATTAATTATATGTAACTGTTAATTTATAAAGCACATAGCTATTATGTGCCAACCATACTATTATAATAAATTGTATTCCTATCGTTAACAGAGTTTTTGGGTACAAGCGTAGCGATAACTCAGAGACGATGTAGTTCCATTTCTTGCCGTTAGATGCTCCCCTATTCGAGCTAAAGTGAGATTCAATATGGCGCCGCCATTCGCCTCTGGAACAGGGCGGGGAGAACAGTCGCCGTATCGACAGTATAACATCTACGCGTATTTTTCTTGAAACCGTTGTCTTCGTGACTCGAACGCGGGCGATATTGCGAAATTATCCTGTGTGTCAGTGTTAGTTTATGTTGTTTGTGTGTATGTGCATAATGGTGATTCTGTGGTGAATTTCGTGCAAGGACTCTAGGTAACAATGTCTAGCAGTTGACATGTTTATCTGTGTCGTGTGTGAAGATTTTCCCTTCGCGTGAGGAGGTGTAGTGTGCGCGCTGGCGCTTTAAATGTGTGTGTGTGTCTGTGTGTGCGTGAGTGTGTGTCGCGACTGTGGATACACGAGGATTCAATGATGGATTGCATTTCTTTAAACTCTAGGTAAAAATCGTCAGTTAATTTACACCTTTAACTAATATGTCCCATTTCAGTCAAGCATGCATTAACTTTCATTTTATTCGCTTACATTTATGTTCAGCATAGCTTTGTGTTAAAACGATCAGACTCCTTATTTGCAGCGCATTTTATTTCGGTTTTAAGATGTATTTTTGAATCGATGTGATGTTCCTTGTATATTTTCAATTCCTGCGGAAAAGCTTTTGTACATTTTATAGTCCTTTTCAAATTTCAACTAATCACTGAGGTCGGTCAGACCTTGACTAAGCTTTATATCACAAAATATTTTCCTCTTTACGTTTCTTTGTGTTATTTTTGTACCTAGTGTTTATATTTTAATTGGAGGTTATGTAAAAGATACAGGTTTTGTTTTTATCAGATTCAGAGCTTTCCGTGATAGTTAATTCTTATTGGTTACTAGTCCTAAAGTAAAAAATTATAACTATTATTTTATATTCTTTGAGCTTTTTAGTCGAAAGCTCTTCTAACGTTGATAGTATAGCTTGTGCCATTGAATTTTAATTCATTACATTCATGCAGAGTCGCGCGAGAATATGGTTCCCCTCGCTCTGTTAGCTGCCTCTGGTTATCAGCTTACAAAATGACTGCAGCGATCCCCCTCTATCTAACGGTTAATCGGCATATTTCCGTCTCTTTTTGGCGCATATTGCGCGTTTTTCTTCTTTTGCCGCGTCATATGCCAGTGTTGAACCATAAGTATTTTGGTTTGGAAAGTAAAAATCAGATGCATAACGGAAATTTCATGGGGATTCCTTATTGCAAGATTACTAATCAGTTTTACCTTATTTGATTGGGTGATCCTTTGTTTAAGGAGTCATGTAGGTAATAATATTAGGAGGGTATGGTTAAGGACGACTGCGCATCCAAACCGCGCAGTTAGACCTTTGGTACCCGCCCGCGTCGCACGTGGTGTAGGCATCTTGTGGAATACTCGCTGCTTCTCTATTGTGTTGTCGAGTGCCATTACAGTCATGAGACGGGATTGTTATATGGATGTCGACCAGTAATAAGCGGCAAATCGTAAGTGTTCCGAAGATTGAATCGTCTTCTAAGTTGTAGAGCCTTTTATTGATTCAAAATCCGTTGATCATGTTTTTAACATGTTTTAGCGAATGAATTTAGATAAATGCTTGCCTCAGATAAAAGATCCTTAAAACAATCCCTCAAGACGGATTAATGCATTTATAGATTAAATTTATTTTTGCGACACCTGCCTTTTTATTTATTACTCTTTTAATTCTATGTTTATAGTGTAATAGTTATGGAATAAATAGAATTATTTATTTTCTGGAAAAAAAATGTTAACAAATGGATTTCTAAAAATAAATAAATAATTCAAGTGAGATCGTAACGATAAGTCTGAATTTATACATAGGACGTTGAACTCTTTCGTATCAGTAAAGTATAATGTAAATAGAAATATTTAATCAATAGATATTGTATAATCATTTATTACCAAAAATCTGTTCTCTAGGTACTTACTACAGTGCTGTTTGTTGTCTTTCATTAATCATAAGATGTTAAAATGGATTACATAGAGAAAATACCTTTTATCCTTCATTGCTGACAAGAAAATGTGTAGGTAAATGGAATTAATGCTTTCACTGTAAACACATTTAAGTGAATTTTTGAGGTTTTTCCACACTCAAGATTTACATCGAATTGAGTCAAACTAAATTATGATAAAAAAATATTTTTCTACTAAGTTCACCTATATGTTCTATGGCTTTTTGTCATAAGGTCCTAAAAGTAAAATCAGATATCAGCAATAGTAAGAAAGATATTTGCAAAGGTTATTTTGAAGTAAAAGTAGGTAGTAGGTAAAGCACGAGGTAGAATAATTAAAGAAGACATTAAAATGATGTTAGAACCTAATGTTAATATAAAATCTCTGTCCTTGCTAACTGTTAATTAGGTAATGGCTTATATTTTTTTAAATTATATTTTATTCTCTAGTTCCAGATTATGTGAACGGTATGTTTTCGGTGGCTTCGTTACTAAGACAATCCGAGTTTGGTTATGTAAGGCAAAACGTATTAGCTCATGATGTTTGTTGGTCAGCTTATTATTATAGCTTGACTCTTTATAGAAATTAAACATACTTTGGATTGCACAAAATTTGCCATATCATGCAGATTTGCAGACATATACTCTCCTAACCTAACATCATAGTAGGTACTCATGTAAAATGTCATGTATTTCAGGAAGAACGATAGCTTGCTGGAAAAAAGAATAATGTGTAAATAGTCTAAAGTATCCTAGTAACTTATCCTTACATAAGTAACAGTATTTAGATCTGAACTTCGGAAGTACTGGCAGATTTAAAAAAAAAATATGGACTTTTAATTTTATTAGGTGATATACTCGTAAAACGTTTGATAAAAAGATAGGCTTGTGAGAGTTAAGTGCAGGCCACAAAAACCGACTTTCAAAAGTTGTAGGAGTATGATGTGAACCAATGAGAGAAAGTCATAAAGTCCACAAGCCACTGCGACCTAAAAATAAATATTGTAGCTATGTGAATGTAATTAATTTATGTGAAAAATGCAGCTCACACAAATTCTATTGACACAGCTACATTCAATAATATTGCTGTAAGTATTGTAATATGTAATTGAAATACTATTTCCATTGCCTTACTCACATAAGAATCGTAGAATGGAATCGTTTGATCGTCTATGACCGATAACGTACATACCTATTATGAGATTTCCGCTCGCAGTCAGGAGCCAGATTATGATCATATTTCTGTTACCTATCTTCAAAGAATTTAAGTACTTCGTTGAAAGTCAGATTGAGCTTTAAATTTTTGAGCTATTTTCAAATTTGAGGTCTATCATTTTGTACTACATTAGTTGTAGCTGACTACAGAGTAGTGGACTGTATATTATATATATTAAAGACTTCTTTCCATGTAGTTCTTATTTATTGAACCGGACGAGTTTACAATGACGCGGTAAATGTACTGAGATGAGCTGTCGTGAACTATCGTTAAACAAGTGTTAAGATCCGAGTGAGATTTCTGAGTGCCGTTACAATCCTTAGAAAGTTCCTTTTATTACATTTCGTCTCAAAACTAATTGCCACGTTTATTGTTAGGCGCGGCGTATTGTTTCTTAGACGATCCCGTTACAACACGGTGCATTCGGTCCCAATGTTGCATCTGTACTGTTCTACCGCATGCAAGACAAAGGTTCGCTATCTCTGTTTCATATTGTGCGCTATTCCTTTCCTATTCTTACGCATCGCTCCATCTCGTATAGTAACGGTGTTTCTGTTTTATTTACATCGACTTATTTTACTTATATACGTAATTCTTAACTATACATGTTTCTACGTACACATTAATTACATTATATGTCGACGTCCTTAACAGTCTCTATATATACACTTATTCACTATACGTCGCCGTCCGCAACAGTCTCCCCCCGGCGTAGATCCTTCGCAGCCTTGTCTATCCGCAGGACGGCGAGCCGCGTCGCCGGTCTCCGGAACACTCCGCCTCTCGTTCTTATGTCCGCCGTTCGGATGATGCCGTCTGGACCTGGATAATTGTAGGAATCCCGTTGCGCTCGCCGAATCCATTGTTCTTCGGCCGCTTGCATGTGTTTGACTTCCAGTTGAAGTCCTTTGTTATCTGTTGTTGTCACTCTAATCAGATTCTCATAGGACGAAAATCTAATTAGCTCTGGCAGTGCGGCGTCGTCGATCGCTTCATCGTTGGTGATCGTGAGTGCAGTTTCGATGTGTATGTCTTGTTCCATCGGCCAATTCAGTTCAGTCTCTCGCAGGAACGAAGGCCCCGTGAACCATCGATCTTCATTAGTAATTCTCTTTGCTTCAAGCCTTGTCGCGTCGTCGGCTACGTTGAGCGCGGTCGGAACCCATCGCCAGTCTTCAACTTGTGTTAATTCGGCGATCTCGGCGAGACGATGTGATACGAATGGAGTATACTTTTTTGCTCTTTCGTTCCGTACCCAGTGTAGAACGGTCGTTGAGTCGCTCCAGTATATCGTTCTTATAGGTTTCCAACTGTGTTCTCTGACTATTGTGTTAGCCAGTCGTGCTCCTATTAGTGCCGCTTGAAGTTCCAGTCTTGGTATTGTGAGTGTTTTAGTCGGCGCGACCTTCGCCTTAGCCATTACTTGGATCGTACTTATAGATTTGTCCACGATCCTCCAATAGGCCACCGCGGCGAAGGCTTGCTCGCTCGCGTCGACAAACACGTGTAATTCGACGTGTGTCTCTGGTGTCGCACGCAGATTGTAGCATCTTGGTATGGCTAATGCTGAGACGTCAGTTAGTTGTTTCATCCACTGGTCGAATAAATCGGCCTCCTCTGATGGCAATTCTTGGTCCCAGTCGATTTTCTTCTGCCATAACTGCTGTAATATAATTTTCCCCATTATTGTGTAATGGCTTATGAGTCCTAGCGGGTCATATATAGACATGACCGCGCTCAGAGTCTCCCGCTTGGTGGGTGACCTGAGTCGGAGTCTGACCTCGTCGGGAACCCTCTTGATCTCCGTATTATATGTTAATGTGTCAGCGTCTGGGTCCCAACGAAGCCCTAGTGTCTTCTCTTTTTGGTGCGCCGCAAGCTTGACATTTGTGTTTCTTGACCTCTTGCCCTCTGGAACGCTAGCCAAGACCTTCTTACTATTCGAGTTCCAACCCCTGAGGTTGAATGAGGCTTGACTGTGGACGATCATTATATCTTCTATCGTCTTGATAGCTTCCTCTGATGTCTCGAAGCTATCCAGATAGTCGTCCATGTAGTGCTTTTCTTTAATCGCTGCGGCTGCCTCTGGGTATTTGTTTTCATACTCGGCGGCGTTGCGATTTCTCACACTGTGCGCGAGATAAGGCGAGCTAGATGCCCCGAATATCATTGAAGTCATCTTCATTTGTTTAATGGCTTCCTTGGGCTCTGCACGCCATAAAAACATTTGAGCGGGCTGGTCTTCTGGTCTAATTTTTACCCTTAAAAACATTTCTTCTATGTCGGCCGTTACTGCTATTTTTCTTTCCCGGAATCCAAACAGAATCTTCGTGAGTGGGGCCAATAGGTCGGGCCCTTCCAATAAGAAATCGTTAAGGCAGATTCCTTCCACTCTTGCTGCTGCGTCGAAGACCATTCTAATTTTCCCCGGCTTGTTGTGGTTCGTGACGGCGAAGTGAGGCAGGAACCATTTAATTGGACTATTTATCTCGCTGCCGTCGATTTCCGTCGCGTACCCTTTTCTTATTAGGTTGTCCACTTGAGCAGTATATTCTTGTTTGAATGCAGGTTCCCTTTTCATTTTCTTTTCTAGCGTGTTGAATCGCTTTAGAGCCGATTCGTAGCTGTCCGGAAGCGCTGGGTTGTCTGTTTTCCACGGTAGGCCGACTTCAAAGTGCCCGTCTATTCTTTTAATAGTTGCTTCGAACATTCCAATTGCTCTTTCTTCATTCTTGTTTACTTTTTGTTTCGTCGAGACGCCGAGTGAGTCTACTTCGAAATGCGACTCGACGATCTTCGCTAATAGTTTGTCGCTTGCGCATATGTGAAGCACGCTATTTTCATTCTCGCCCATTATTGTGCTTCTAGGTGCCAACCCATGTAGAACCCAACCCAGTTTCGTCCATGATGCGGCGGGTTCCCTCTTCTTGCCGGCGCGAAGCTGTCTCGATACTATTAGATGCCAGTTGTCGGCCCCTATTAGTATGCGTGGCTTTGCTTCCTCTACGCAGATCTTTGACTGTATGGCGCGTAAGTGCTTGTACCGACCCAGGTCGCGCGGTATGCGTTGTTGATGTAACTTAAGATTTTTTACAGTGCGAGCTTTTATTTCATGTTTTACGTGCTCGCTCAGTCCTTGTATTTCGATCTTTATTGCCTTGCTGTTTATCCTTTTCTGTTCGTTTATTCCTCTTATGTTGAGAGGCTGGTTCGGTCCTCCGTCGGCGAGATCGTTTGCTACGTCTTCGTCGATTAATGTGACCGTGGACCCTTCGTCTAGGAGAGCGTACGTGATTATCTCCCCCCGTGGTCCCCTGAGCTTTACTTTACAGGTTTTAAGCAGGACTGAGGTTGGCGTTCTCTTCATTGTTACATTCATAACTGCCGCGGCCGTGTCGTTCGGTTCGCTGTCCTCTTGAGTGCTGAGTGTGGCTTCCGCTAGCTTTTCTTTGTGCAGTAGTGCGTGGTGCTTGTAAGTGCACCCGTGGACTCCGCACGCCTTAGCTTTGCAGGCGAACTTGTTATGTCTTCCTTTCAGGCATTTGAAGCAAATCTTGTTTTCTTTTGCCCATTTCCATCGCCCGTTGACATCTAACGCCCTTAGCCTTGAGCACTCCGGAGGGCTGTGTCCTCCCGCTTGACAAACGAAGCATTTTCTTTCTTCAGTGACGTCTTCAGTAGTGTACACGCCTCGGTTGATCGCCCGTCTTGCGATTGTTTCTGTACGTGTTTGTACTGGAGCGCTGAAGCTTCGCTTGGTTGTGTGGGTGTATCGAAGCATCAGATCCGCTTCTGTCATAAGAAAGTCTGAGAGAACCGACATTTCGTTCTCCTCCATGATCTGATGTTCGTGCGTGGCGGCGTACTCCGCCCATTTGCTGACGAGATGAGGACTCAGCTTGTCCATTACATCGCGTACCAGCATAGGATTCCGTAGGTATCCCCTTTTGTCTATACTCTTTATTGTATAGACAATATTTTGTACTTTGACTGCCATGTCGTAGAGCTCGTTCGATGCATTCCCGAGTCTTGGTAGTTTTTTCAACTCTTCAATCGCGCGGTCTATAATGTATTCCGGACGCCCGTATTTCATTTCCAGCGTGCGCATAATGACATCTGGGTTAGACGCGGTAAACAGCTGTGAGAGCACTGTTTCCCGCGCTTCCCCTCGCAGACAGTTTCTTAACCGTAGAAGATTTTCCGTTGGTGAAAATTTAAATAACCTTGTGGAGTCTTCTATGGCAGCTTTGAATGGTAACCACTCGGCTATGGTTCCCGTGAAGATCGGTAGTTCCGCTGTTTGCCGAGGTGGCGGCCTTGCAGTTATCATTTTTTCTAATGCGTCGGCCAGTTGCTGTATTCCTCGTTGCTTTGAACTCTCCCCCCGTTGCTCATTAACGGGAGGACGATCCTCTTGTGGTTCCGGCCGTGTGCCCCCAATGCTTCTGTCCAACCAATCTTGCGTTCTTTCGTTGCATGCGCTGGCGGCGTAGTCCGATTCCGCTTCGATCACTGACATTTCGGCGGCTAGTCTCGTTCTTATAAGCTTCTCTCTAATTTTGAGTCGCTTTTCTTCTATTTGACTCAGTTCTTTCTCGGCTTCATATTGTGCTTGCTTGATTCTTGCATCGTTGCTACGTCGGGATGTATTCGTCCGGTGTGTAAGTGCCGGCGACGTAGCTCTTCTGGCTGGTGATGTGGCGTCTATTCTCGGTGTGCTCAGTTGTGCAGGCGGCCCCATGGTAGATATGCCCGTCGGTATCTCTGGCACGATCTCCATTAATCTACCACCTCGCTGAGCTTCCGATTCCCCGTATCCCGATTCTGAGCGAACACGACCCCTTGTGTTCATTGCCACCGGAGTGTTGTTAGAGCCCGATGCAGACATGTGGCGTCTTGAAGCGTGAATCCGCTTGTGGATTCGCTTGTAGCGTTGATTCCCTCTTGAATCGAACGTATTTTGACTCGTTCGCTTGCTCCTGTACCCGCTTGTTGCGTCGATTTCCCTTTGAATCGACCGTAGCGTGGATTTTTCTTGAAACCTCTTCTGGCTGTAGTCCGTAGCGTCAATTCGCTTGTGAACTGACCGCTGATTGAATCCCGCTTGGATTCCGGCGAAGCGTAGGACTAGCCCTTGATTTCCCAATCCGACGTTGAATGACCAACACTGTAGTTGATCCGGCTCAATATTCCTTATCCGAATTCGAAGGACCAACACTGTAGCTGATCCGGCTCAATATTCCTTATCCGGCTCGAATTGACCAACACTGTAGTTGATCCGGCTCAATATTCCTTATCCGGCTCGAAGGACCAACACTGTAGCTGACTACAGAGTAGTGGACTGTATATTATATATATTAAAGACTTCTTTCCATGTAGTTCTTATTTATTGAACCGGACGAGTTTACAATGACGCGGTAAATGTACTGAGATGAGCTGTCGTGAACTATCGTTAAACAAGTGTTAAGATCCGAGTGAGATTTCTGAGTGCCGTTACAATCCTTAGAAAGTTCCTTTTATTACATTTCGTCTCAAAACTAATTGCCACGTTTATTGTTAGGCGCGGCGTATTGTTTCTTAGACGATCCCGTTACAACACGGTGCATTCGGTCCCAATGTTGCATCTGTACTGTTCTACCGCATGCAAGACAAAGGTTCGCTATCTCTGTTTCATATTGTGCGCTATTCCTTTCCTATTCTTACGCATCGCTCCATCTCGTATAGTAACGGTGTTTCTGTTTTATTTACATCGACTTATTTTACTTATATACGTAATTCTTAACTATACATGTTTCTACGTACACATTAATTACATTATATGTCGACGTCCTTAACAGTCTCTATATATACACTTATTCACTATACGTCGCCGTCCGCAACATTAGTAGTACAAAATTCCTTCGCCTTCATCCGATATAGCTATGTTATGGGTAATTAATACACTCTGTATTTGAACAACAGCATACCCCGAGTCAGTCAAATTGAGTCTATATATCTTTACAATCAAATATTATTATCAAAACTTAACGCGTCATCGTATCAAACTATTTTACTTTTCCATACAAACATTTTTATTTTTTTAATCCATACACACAATTCCTATTAAGTAGGATCGGCGAGTCTTTTCCTACTTGCCCCCAACGTTTACATTGTACAAATCATTAAAGTATGTACAGATTTTTTCTAAAGTAAGTGATTCAAATTATTGCAACAAGGGTTTCATGTATTTTGATGAGAATATAGAGTTATGTTAATTAAATTAAGAAATTTTTTATTTTTCAAGACACGTTTTTGGTTATCTACATATAATGAAAACATAATATTATATATGAAAACATATATATTTGGGTTAACATTATATGCATTCTCGAAAAATTTCTTTGGGTGAAATTTGAAGGGTAGCGTTCCACCTGTAATGTCCTTGAGTATGTGTAAGCGAAACTGTCGTTATTTCTAACTCCACGCGAGTAAATCTATTTGAGACATAAAATCGATTTTCTAATTCAAGATTTCCTATAGGTATAAATTTGAAACAAATAATGCTTTGTACGGTGTTACTTCAAAAATACCATGCTATGATTTTGTTCCATAGTCATCAGTATGGTTGTAAAATTTTACAAAATGTATAAGTTTTTAAATGAGTTCGCAGTGAGCGACAAAGCCAGAATTTTAATGAAAATAGCATTGTCGTTAAAGAGCTGGCGAATTCACGTGTTTACAGCTGCATGAGAAAATAATGGTTTTCCCAAGAACAAAACACGGCTAAATAAACTTCACGTGCAGCCTCAAATCATAAAGTACTCCAGCTCATGAAGAGTAGACTGTAAAAAATAAAGCGATTTACGCACTTACTCTAAAATATTAAACGTTTTGAAGACCAAAACTTTTGAAGCCGCGCAATTATTTCGGCATTCATTTTATGTCAGTAACCGCTGCCTTTCCAAATCCGGGAAGTTAATATCTCGCTAAAAGTATCTCTTCATCATTAAATAAACAACTTATAGTTAATCTTGAGTTCAAAAGAAATTAAAAGCTTTTTATCTTTTGATCAAATGAAATCGCCCATAATTTGTAACTCAGTACCTAACCTTTAAAAGGAAACTTGGAAAATTAAATGGCTTCTCTGTATTCATTTCCAGTTTAATTATTTCGTAATGTTTCAATTATATTACTTACATCTATCTAATATAATTGGCTTGGTAAGTATTGTAATAGCATTCCATCATTGAGTTTCACTCAATCAATTTTGGTATGGTACATACTTGTACATATACCAGCAGTGGGACGTCTATGGGTCGCAGCGAACATACTTGTTAATGTACAATTGTACATACATACATACCTACTTTTATTGGATAAAAAGTTCGTTCGGCTTTAAGACTAGTTCATTGTAGGATGATATGTAAATCTTGCTAATAACTAATAATAATATGATAGCTTAGCTACGACCCATGGAAGTCACACTGCTGGGAACGGGTCTCCCACAGACACATCTCTGGGAGGTCTATAATGCGGGAGATCTATCTCCAATGCGGATTGGTGGAGGAGTGGCCAACCTAGTGTCAACCTAGTGTCGTATGTTCTGAAGCCACCCGAAGCTCTTCGACAAGGCTTAATGACTGTTTCCACAATTGAAAATAATGGGGACCGACGGCTTAACGTGCCCTCCGAAGCAGGGTAGGATTCTATTACATTGAATCGACGCGAGCCATTGGGCTATGGGCACCTTTGAAATGATACAGGTTATTTAGAGGATGTATTTGGAGCCATATGTAGATACAATATTGAAAGCAATAGAATGCAACGTAAAATAAACGCGCGGACGACTGTATTGTATATGACTAAACACGAAAAAAATACCACAACACTGAAGTGTTGCCACACTTTACCCACAAAGGAGCAAGCTGAGCGTCTTAATACAGTACATAAACACGTTTCGGTTGTAAAAATAACCAACCAATCCGATTTGACGATCTTCCCGGCCAATAAAATCAAATGGAGTAACTTATATTTTTTATTCGACGTCGTTTTGAATAAGTAGGTACTAGTTTATTTAACACTCAAAAACATTGTTCGCATGGTAGGAAGAAACAATTAGTTTTAATTTAATTTTGGGTTCTAAGTTAATTGAGTTCATTTGGTTTTGGTCCTTGCTGAACAACGTACCTATTGGATCTCGAGATTAACACTTGTTTTATTTGATTTGTTTGAATAATAGACGTAGGTAATGTTATATTAGGTAGCTAATCGGTGCCCTGCGAAGCAACCGTCTGTCCTTAATCTGTCATAGGTGACATATCTAAGCAGTTACTAACGGAAAAATAATGACCAATGAAGACCGACACTCTAATTAAGATTCTATACCTAATTAGTGGTGGTGGTGGTTTATGTGATAGAGCTTATATGGAATCTTCATTTAATTTTTGTATAGAGTTCGCCCGGGGAACTGCCGCCACGCCCCGGCACTTATTAGGTAGGTAGTAGGTACTATTTAAAAAAAATTAAGGATGTAAGATAGCAAACAACCTTGCAGCACCATCGACTCGCTACCGCCTATGACAACTGTAACTGACTTTGAACAAGACTCAAATAAGGACTGGGATGGTTAGTCCAGTTAGCTGAGAGAGTAAATTAGAACATTAGTTGGTCAGTTCGTTAGTGGGTTTCAGGATTAGGGACTGTTAGTGACAGCTAGTCCAGTTAGTAATTGTTAGTAACAAGCCAGTCACAGATTTGTTGCTACCCTTGAGGACTAAGATGGTCGCCTGTAAAGAAGTATAACCGGAAACCACACCTTCCCAGCCGGACCACAATTGTTTTAAAAACAATTACTACACGGTAGAAATAGTACTACGTAACGTGGTGGGCGGTGGTACTGCCCCGGGCGAACTCTATATGGAACAAAATAAAATCATATAGTTAACACTTATTTGGTGATGGTGACTTAATGAATGATTGCATCCTTTTGTTTTCTAAGCTGAGGGAGATAGTAAACCGAAGTAACTTGAAATAGTCATTTTGTCAGCACGATAACGTCTGCGTGCGGCCTTCCGCGGTTGTAAACTTGTATTGATGTTGTTGTAAGGTTAATGCCGCTTTCCCACAGTTGCTAGTTGCTACTTACTTCTCTATAAATTTAAACTATAGAAACATTCTTCGTTCCGCAGCCATTCAGTCAAGTTATTATTTTTGCTTCTTCGCACTTAAAGCAATAACTTTGTTCTACACGTGTCCGTTTATTTATTACCAACTTGTGTACATACTCTTGAGAATCTATTAACGATGGTTTGTAGAATCTATTAACGTTTGGTTGCAGAACCTTTTAGATATAGTTATATGTAGTTATAAAATATTTCGTGTATTACATACATAAAGCTTTACCTAGCCTAAGTCGAGATGTTACCGTCACTTCTACAGTAAAAACTCATATAAAAACGTTCATAACCACTTTTGACTGCTGAAGTTACTTTTATCTGATTAGACAAAATAGTACCCCATAAAGATTCACGTAGTTTCAAACGGGTTCATTTATTATACGTTAGGTAAAAAAAACGTAACCTTGACCCAAGCTAGCCAATACTATGGTAGGCTAGATGCAGGTTAAGTTATATAAGTGAAAATTGTTTTTCACTAAGCACTTAAGACGATCCACGAAAACCACTTTTGCCTGATTTTCGCATTGAAAATTGAATTTTGGCAGGATTGTGTGTATTTTTAAATACAATAATAATAATAATAACTAGTCAAATTATTTAAGTAAACATAGCTTGTTATGAAAAAGTAATCGGATATTAATTTAAAAACTGTAACAATGCTTTATGTACACTCAAATACATATATGTAACATTATACTAAAATTATATAACAATACTTTGTCTACAAAACGCTACACGGTATTGTTATGTTTAGCGTCAACCGAAAACACTTGCACTTGCACCTTACAAATCAGTTAGTCGGTGGATCGTTTCGTCACTTTGTTGGTATTTGTCCTGCAATCTCGTTGTTTGTCGTGTAATACGATCTTGCTTCTAACAAATTGACATCCACGATATAGGTACCTCTCCTCTCAGAACGGGAGAGATTAGGCCTTAGTCCACCACAGTGGCCAAGTGCGGATTGGCAGACTTCACATGCCTTCGAGAACATTAGAAGAACTCTCAGGCATGCAGGTTTCCTCACGATGTGTCCTTCACCGTTACAGCAAATGCCATTTAATTTCTAATAAATGTATGAAGGTTAAAAGTAAAACAAGTATGTACAACTAATAAAAGAAAAACTAATTGTTATGATTCAGGTGCAGTCGTAGGAAAAACTATGCCAACGTGAAAACTTAAATTGTTACAACTTATTATATTTATAATACATATATTATGGAGTGTAACAATAAATAGTCCAAGCATAGAGTAGAAGTCAATCGTTCGAGCACTTTGTCTTGATAACATAAATCGGGAGCAGATGTGTAACTTGCAGTACAAATCAGTCAGTCGCCGGACCGATTGGGCATTTGTCGAATGTCCCGCAATCTCTTTGTTTGTCGTGTAATCCAATCCACTTCCAACAAATTGATGTTTGATCCGCACTGTGCCTATTGTTATATAGTACCTAGTAGCTAAAGTTTTATTGGAATACGCGCTCGATGTGTTTGACAGTAAATAATCTTCTGTCTGTTCAGTGTTTTCTGTTGGTTTATCTTTGGTGTAGATAGCTAATATTAATTGTATTACTATGTAACAGCATTATCTTTTAAATAATTTAACTTGAAAACGTAATGTTACTGTTAAAAGTTAAAATATCATTGATTATTTTTTTGGTTTTGCCTATCTTTTGAACATCGGAGTTCAATGGCAGGAGTTTGAATTCGCGATTCAAATCCAGTCTATCACTTGCAATCCCCAGGTCTCCAATATAGTAAATCTCTGTGGTAAAAGTTATTCGTCTTATAATTAAGTAAGTTCTACTATGGATTTAAATTAAATATTAATTATACTTCCGCATATTTGATAAAGAAGCATGTCTTATTAATTAACTTCACGTATTCTGAAATATAACTTGTTAATGGCAAAATGTAATATTTTTCATAAAAATATCACTTTATTTTTCAAACCGCCTTCCGCCTTCTTTAAATCTAAATAAAGTTTAAAAACGAGCGATTAATTTCAGAGTAAAATCCAGTTCACTGAAAATATTCTTCAAACATTTTTAAAATTCCTGAGAATTTCTGAAGTAGAGAAACTCAATATAATATTCAGTTCGCCCTGCTACGGCAATTAATGAAAAGCTAACTGGGAAACTTAATAGTACACTCTCGATCTCATCACATTTTATTCATCGTCATGAGCTTTTGAGCTTTAAATTTGCAAGGTTCCTTAGAAATTTATGAGGTGTCACTGAGAAAGTTAAGTCGTTGATCAAACTTACGCGCCGGCTGCTAGCTTTCAGATTATCTTCCGTGACATTAATTGCCCTTCTCTTAATTTAACAGAATTAATACACTGAAGCACCTATTCATTAAATATTGACACTCGCTCATCAAAAGGAGAGAGGAGAGACCAGTGCCCTACAGTGGGACGTCGAGGGCTTGTACGAGTACCTTGTAGCTTAGCTTAATAACTAAAGTTAACATTTATTATTGTCAAGTGGATCAATTACTCGTACATCAAGGGTGCAGGATCGAAAAGAGTGGCGACGATTGAGGGAGTGCAGCAGTGGATCCAAATCAAAATATGCTTATTTGATCACTAAAACTAACCCCTTTAATTAATAAGGAATTAATAAAACTATTGAGCTAGTGGTTTATCTGAATTGAGATTGAATAAAAATTGTGGTGTACATACTTCTGCCATTTATTTGCACGTGTCCAAGGGGCTGTTGGATGAAATTTCTATTGGAAATAGTTAAGCAGTTCCTTTGTATTCATTCTTGTAAAATGTTTGTGTTTATGTTTCATACGAAACATATATGTATGTAATATGTATACATCTACAATTCTACATGTAGATGTACAAAAATATTAAATATAAATAGTTAAATAAAAATTATAAAAACTATAATAATTATCTAAAATAAACAAATTTTGAAATGATCAATGGGATAAGGGAAAGGAACTATGTGGACCATACATTTCTTTAGAGACTAGAACAGTTCAAAACCACAAACAAATAGCGAATGTAACAAGAGAGAAGACAAGATTCATCAAAAGAGTTTGCGAAAGGCTAACGCAATCAGGAGAATGCGAGATAGTTTAGGCATCCCAAGTTCTAACTGCCGGAACTGGGTAGATCTGCCTAGCTCGTTTGTTAAAGCAACCGTTTGCATCAGTCGCTCGTCTCAAGTAAATTTAGTTTCAGTTTTACTAGTTCACATCTTAATTCATTCACACTAACGAGGCACTAACCCACTCGGACGAAGAAAGTGCTCTTGAATGTTTTGAAATTCCTATCATTGATTGGATTTGAATGGGTTTTTTATGGAAATAGCAAAAGAGCATACAGCACCATACATCCACATTATCCTATGACAACAACAACTGGGATGGTTAGTCAATTTATCAGAAGAAGGAGTTAGTATTTTTATTCGTTGGTAAGTTCGTAAGTGTATATAATGAGCAGGAACTGTTGGTGACAGTTAGTCCTGTTAGTCCGGAGTAATAACTAGTCCAGTTAATAATTGTTACAAGAGGTTCCAAGTTCACAGATGATTCGTTTCCCATTAACGGTGGCGGTGGTACTGCCCCGCGTCAACTCTAATTAGTACTTCTAATAGCTTCAGATGTAACCAATAAAGGATCTACATAGGCTTCACCATTTGTATGAAAAATATATCTTAAATACATAGAAATAACCTGGCTGACCAATAATACCGATATGGTGATTATCTAAACTAATGTTATAAAGAGGAAACATTTGTGTTTTTGTATGTATGTTTGTAATGTTTTCACAAAAAACTACTGGACCGATTTCAAAAAATCATTTCCCATTAAAAAGCTGCATCTTCATTAAGTGACATATAGGGACAAATAGGGATCCCTCCCTAATAAAAAAGCATTAATATAACCCAAGGTGTAAAAAAAATACCTGAAATATTTGTGTGTGCTCTGCGAAAACTATTGATGATAGAATAAAATAATATACTATGACCTTGCAGCACACATAATTATTTATAAAAAGTATTGCGACAGCATATTATGTCTAACTATTATAGTTATGCCACAATAAGTGTTATTTTATTTTAAAAATTTATTATATATATAATATACATACACTTACATCCTCGTGGAAAGCGTAAGCCTGTATTGGGGGTGACGGACACACACAAAGAAAATAAAGAAGAGAGAAAGAGAGAAAAAAGAGAAAAGAAGAAATTAAACATCCATGACCCGAGTAATATTTATCGTCGAAATAAATATCTGCCCCGGCCGGGTTCGAACCCGTAACCCGCGGTTTGGCAGGAAAGGTCACGCACCACCGCACCACGGAATCGTCAATTAAATGACACTGAACCTTTTAAGTTGGAGCAGCGTGGTGGAGTATGCTCTAGACCAGTGGTGGGCAAACTTTTTTAATGGCGGGCCACAAAGGTTTAGAAATTCTAGAGGAGGGCCAGATTTTAGAAAAAATGCATTTTGTGTTATGATATAAAAACATTACAGCATTACACACAAATGTAATTACACACAAATGTTGCTTTTACCCTAAATAATAATTTATTTAACTTTTATTCGAAGGCTCTGCCTTGTAAAGCGTGTGAGACATATGGAATTGTTTTTGTTTTTCCCATAGAGAAAAAAAGGGGAGCCTCCTCCGTGGTTTTCCCATAATATTTTCGAAAGCTGGTTCCAGCTGGTGGCGACTGAGTTCACTCGCCCCGCTGCACGCGCCTCTCATTTCACCACGCTTTGCGCCCCGTATTACGTAACACATGAACTACGCTATATAGCTTCACCTATAGGCATTATTCTGTGCTATTGGTTATGCATCTTTTATTCTTCTAAGTAGAATCTACATTTTCTTCTCGACCGTCAAAACGTAATTATAACGGGCCATATACTATCCGTGTCGACGGACCCTCGGCGGGCCGGATTAAATACTTTCGCGGGCCGGAGTTGGCCCGCGGGCCGTAGTTTGCCCATCACTGCTCTAGACCTTCCGCAGCTATATCTGTGGGAGAGACCCGTGCCCAGCAGTGGGACGTCTATGGGTCGCAGCGAACCTTTTAAGTGTAAGCTTTATGCTCATTTAACTCAAGCCCTAATAAAGTCCAGTCAAGTTAGTTGCCGGATCTAGTGGGCAACTCTTCCGGTACGGAAAATTTGCGGCTTATAGAGGAACTGTTCACTCAAGTCGCTCATCTTAGGTATTATATTATTAGGTATTTTGTATTTTATCAAAACAATACGTTGAAATATTCATTCAATGAAATTGAATAATATTTCAGGTTTACCATGATAAAATTGTAACAATCTAAATGAAATTATGCTATATAACTATTTGATCGTTTTCAAATATAATACTTGTTTAGGTTAAACATTATTATTGTGGGTCCCAGAACTTTTGTACTTATAAGATAGACTGTTAAAAGTTCAATACAGAACAATACAGTCAAGGCTCTGGCAATGTTTCAACTACATGTTACGACTAAAGCAAAACGGATATAATCTGCCACATATAAATATTTACAGGCGAAGTACACACAAGAGTGCCTTATAAACTCTGTGAAATGTAGAATATTCAATGTCTTATACATGCAACTCTCGCAAAGCTCAGACACAGTCAACTAATAAAATAACACATTCCTAAGCTTTGAAGAAAACCTCGCTTGTTTGTTTATTATTACTACTACTACTATTGAGCGTTATTGAATCAAATTATATGATTATATTCGAGTCGAATCGTTCTGAATATTGATCGCATTCACATAAAAAATTTAGGCTGATAAAAAAATTGAAACTTATTAGACAAAGGTGTACAAAATTTCGAAACAAATAAAAAACATTTTCAAAAAAAAATTGTGAGGACGCCTGGCAGATATGTGAAACATCGAAATTATTTTGTATAAGTAATATGCACAAAAGTACAGATTATGACAGGAACTAAAACATATAAGAAAAAAAAAATTAATTATTATATTTTATTAATAAAATAATTTCCGACCGTCATTTGTCGGAACTGTATAGTATATATATTCCATATTCGCGACTCTCGCCACGCTCGCCACGCCAAAAATTTGGTTTGCCCTCCGCCTAAAGATGTTTCACATCAACAATAAAGTTCCTATCAAAAACATCATATACAACTAAATAAATATAACCAAGCGCATAGAATAACAAGGGTGTTGATCATAGCAAATTCTAGTGGAGAAACAAATCGTGGGACATGGCTAGGAGTGGTCGAAGTTGAAGTAGCCGGAACAAATATCTCGGTAGCTCGTTTATTACTTTGGAAACGTTTGTCGGAGTCAGTGCTCTTAGCTCGTAAGTAAATTTATTGCCCGTTTTTACACGTACGCTCAAGTCAGTTTTTAACTTAACCTAAAGCCACGTTAAGACTAACTTGAATGTTTAGTCGATTGTATCAGGGGTTACTTTGCGGAAATCCATTGTTATAAAGTTAGTAAGATGATGTATACTCTTATGCATATAGGCTTTGTCACCAACGATTGTAGTCAACTTGCTATGCTCCGTATGGGAGCGAAACACGTGTTGGTGGTTGTTTGTGTATTGGGGTATATTTTCATTGTTATATGTGCATGCTTTCTTACGTAGGAGAGAGGGTGCTGTATGCCTTAATCGCGGGTTGTTGCAATGTACGTTAAAAGTAACTTAAACGTTTCGTTGAAGTTTTCGTATAATTATTTTTGAAAAATCTTTCACTAAATCTGTATATCTATATCTGTTTGTTTGACTCATGGTGACCGGTTGCCCGATCATTCAGTAATGGCAGAGTAAATTTATCGTTGCTTTATACGCTCGGTGGGTACAAGTTAATTCATCGCTGAGATTTACTGGGTCGTAACAGTCACTTGAAACTTTTATAAGATTTTAAAACTAAACTTTAATATACTTTATTAAAGTTTAGTTTTAAAATCGCCTGCCGGTATTGTCTACTTTATTTTAAATTTGTCGCTTTCGTTGCAGTCATACATTGAACTAATTAATTTAAACCTACAGCGCGGCGAGACGAGATTTAAATACATACTTCTTTAAAGCACATATCACATCCATTAAAGCAATCGATGTCATAATATGTGCTTTATTAAGTGAATTGTCAGGTCCATGTTATTTGAACCTTTAATATTAAGACTTTGTTCTTTTGTGCACTTGCCTTCATATTCATTTTGTTGGTCGAGCAATTGCTTGCCAATTGACCTATACATCTTAAACAATGATTGAAATCCATTACATTGTGAGAGCTTTTTTGAAGGCTACATGCTAATTAACAGACAAATTGCTGCATTTCCTCTTGTGCTCTTTTCATTCTATTTTTCGGAAACTTTATAGTAGTTACGTTTTAAAACTAAAGAAAATTGAACCTGATCTGAAAATGTTTACAGATCTACACTGTTAAAAAAATTGAAAGTTTATTCGACTAGATACTTGCGCTGGATAATCTTCCAGTACCTACTCCTAGTAATTTTGTAGTCGTTCACAAATCTCTCGATAGCTCGTTTGTTAGTAACAGTTTCCGTCCGTTGTTGGTCTAGCAATTTTATCGTCGCCCCGTAATGCTTATCGCTTGTGATGTCAAAATTACAAGACCATAAAGATTTAAGCAAAAAAAAACATTGGTTACCTACCTTCTTTTTTATAATTGAAATCAATACGTATTATTTCCTTATTTCATTGTATTCACATGCAACCGCGGAATAAAATTACTAAGTTTTCCTTATAACACATATTCAATTTAGTCAATAGAAGAAAAAAAAAAGTGTGTGTGTACTTATATGTCACACGCGTTAGAAGTTATACTTCTTTGGCGTAACAAGATAAAAATCTATTCAAAAATTTTATTTTTCCCCTTATTCTACGTTTGTAGAAAAAACGACACTAGATAACATTATCTAGTTAAATAAAGTTTATTTAAATATCACAAAAAATCACCGGAATGAGCCCGCAGACTTTGACAATTGAAAGTGTCAATGTCAAACCATTTTTCGACAATGTTGACTATAGCTAACTTCATGGTGTCGGTTTTTCGTGACGGTGTGCGCGCGCATCGTAAAAATTTACTCTCACCATTTTCCCCTAACGCGCCAAAAGAAGTATCTATATATATAAAAGGAGAAGGTGACTGACTGACTGACTGACTGACTGACTGACTGACATATCAACGCAGGGCCTAAACTATAAGGGCTAGAAACTTGAAATTTTGCACAGGGGTTCCTTTTATAATGTAGGGGAGCACTAAGAAAGGATTTCTGAAAATTCACCCCCTGAGGGGGTAAAATGGGGGTGCAAAGTTAGTATGAAACTGCCGTTTTTGAAGTCTTTAGACGGGTAGACGTCGTTAATGGGTCTAATTCTACGCGAGCGAAGCTGCGGGCGTCCACTAGTAACTTCAATAAATATAAAATATTGACATCTGTTTCCGCGATAAGCGTAATAGCTGTGTAAATAAATCTCAGCGATTGCGGGGTCGGCGAGTTTTAAATTCTAAAGTAGAATTTAATTCTCGGATAATTGAGCATTACTTTCACTCTAGAAATCAGACAATCCCATGAATCAAATTCTATAATGTGCAACCGGATTTAATTGATCTGGTACGATTATCAGAAGATAATGGTAAGTCAACATTATACATATTCAGGCTTCTACCGCCAACCAAGTTCGATAAATCGTGGTATATAAAGAAAAGTATTGGGTATGTAGAAGTGTATGTATTTAAGCAAATTACTTGCAACAAGGTTGTAATATTGACGATAGAAGGTTTGTAGGTTTGAACCTACCGAACAAGCAGGGAGTACAGCCAACATAAATTTCAAAACTAGCCAGGATGTCAGAGCAAAAAAAATACTAGAGAAAGCCAGCAAATTTGTCCAGGTTAGACAAAATTAACACGAAGTTTCCTTTACTCTTGTTGGCCATTCACTTTTTTCGTTTATGCGCTTGCTTGGATGCCCAAGAATGGCACGGAATGTAGGTATTCCCCACATTTTGTCGTTCCTAATTTCTCTAGCGTCCATAGCCCAATGGCTCGAGTCGATTCAATGTGATCGAAAGAGTTAAGCAACGACGGGCGCGGTCGGTTTGTGAATGGGTGACCGCTAGTGGCAAAATTTCATGGACGCTACCGTGCTTCGGAGGGCACGTAAAGCCGTCGGTCCCGGTTGTTTTCAATGGTGGAAACAGTCGTTAAGCCTTGTCGAAGACCTTCGGGTGGCTTAAGAACACTCGACACTGGGTTGGCCACTAACCCCTCCACCAATCCGCATTGGAGCAGCGTGGTGGAGTATGCTCTAGACCTCCCGCAGCAGTGTCTGTGGGGGAGACCCGTGCCCAGCAGTGGGACGTCTATGGGTCGCAGCGAATTTCTCTAGCTACAAGTATGTCGATAATCAAGTACGGATTTCATGGTTAGGTCACGTAGTGAAATGCCGGGTATTGTTTCCCAAGTACAATGAACTACAATAGGCTTTAAAATGGGTAAAAACAAAGATACGAAGGAAGACTAATGCTGTGAAGTAATTCTTGCGTTTCTCAAAAATATGCGGTTACAAAACAAGCAATCAGTTTATTACTTATTTATTTACATGTAGACAAGGGGATCTTCGTAGCTACGAATTGCATTGCTACATAAAATAGCTATTCTAAATAGCAATGCTGTTATGGGTTTATTTTGTAATCTCAGATGATAACTAAAGTGCCTAAAATCCGCTTCCTGAACTTTTCGTCAAATAAAACAAGGAACGAATCAATTTTCAATTAATTTTGATTTAGATTCAATATTAATGGTAGAATTATTGGTGTTTCTTACATATGATAGTATTAAATTAAATGTCCGCTGCTACTCTGCCGCGCTGTCCAATTTTGTCGGGTTGGAACACGCCTCCGACCAAAGTATGCTAAACTCTAGACTCTATTAATAAGCAATATGTTTATTAATAAATCATAAATTATCTTAATACAACTCAATATTAATAAACAGAATAATTAACCGCTACAATGTTTGTATTTCGGCGTTCCAAGCTGGTTGCCCCGTATAAACTCAATTTAATGGCTGTGCAAATAAACTACAATGACCGCTTCACGGTTTATTGTTAAGTGTACACGAAATACTCGTAGAAGCGGGCTTTTATTTCGCTGCAGATCTCCGCGCGACCATCTTCCGAGTCCCAATCAAGTCTCAAAAGATAAAGACTGCACAGTTAAGGGAAACGAACAAATGAGACTACGTGGCGAAAATTTTAATTTTTATTAGGTAACTGTCAGAACTTGAGGAGATCTGGACGTGGGAATGTCAGCAAAACATGAGATTTATTTAATTTTCTATTTCAGCTAGATAGTAGCAATACCCACTATTTTAGGTACTTACCTCTTGCGATTGTATTTAGGTATATTATGACTCTAAGAGGATAATAAGGCCTATAATTATGCACAGTTTCATTCAACAGATTAGTCAGTAAATTAAGTAAAATTGAACTGAAATTTACATCTGAACAATCCTTGGTATGATTAATTAGGCTTAGGCTTTATCAGACTTTGCCTCAATAATTTGTTTTATTGGAATAAAGATACGAGTAAAAGTAATTTTTGCCGCTATTCTAGTCGAACCATCAAATGTGCATGTTACCTTACATAAGAGCTCATAAAGAAAATGCCAAATTAGGGCATATTTAAAACGACAACAGCATTGCTTTTTTTAATCAAGCCATACAGCAAAAATATTAAGTGACTACTTATGAATATGATATTATATCACAATGCAGCTACAGAAGTTTTCATTTAAACAAAACCATGTCCAAAACCAAGTCCATGTTAACAACAATTAAAAAAAATATTTATCAGTATCACGTATATAATATCATATCATATATTTAGTTATGTATCACTGATACTTAAGAGTTATTGCACTTATAAGACGTTTACGAGAGCAAATATTCCATTAACAGAACCGTTACTGTAATTCTCGTCGTAAATGAAACTAGATTTCTATAAGAGTTCGCTAACTTGACAATGTATCGACAAGGGCGTTGGTATATTTTTAGCCCACCACACCGCGCGTGGTCTCGCCACGTGTCTATCAACAAGTGATAAACGTTCAGACGTGGGGTCGCCACGTGGGCAGGCTTCCTTGGAATTTCCTGATGAAATACAAAACTAGTTTCGATCTATAAATTATCAATACGTATGCTTCAAACGATTCATCATTCTTGGGAGACTAAGAAAATTTTAAGATACACTGATCAGATCATTTTAAAATAGTTAGATCACAATTATTATTAAATTATTTTTATTTTTGTTCCCTCGCTCAGCATAACAGCATTATATGGTAGGTATCAGCTTAGCGATACAGCACGGAAATGCTGTTAGCGTTTTGGGTACCACAAATTTATTTTGATATCGATTAACCTATAAATTTATAAATTTTAAATTTTTAGTCAGTCTATAATTTTTTACTCCAAATTAATAAATAAACTAATTTCTAGGATTTTACATTAACAACGTAATATACCTTTGAATATCTACATGAGAATATCTACCCATTCTTAGAACATCATTTGACTGAATTTCGAATTTTGAAAATCTTTAGTTATTGCATATTATACTCGCTACAATACGGTCTCTATTAATCTGTGTCCACTTTGTCAATAGTTAAATAAAAGCAATCATCACTCACGGGAATATTATATGAAGTGTGCTACTAAAACACTTATATATTATTAACAATTTCAATATCATTAAATTGAAAGCGTCTATATTTCATCGTCGGAATTGAGTGTCAATAGTTAGTAAAACAAACATATCAATTGAATCTTGTTTAATTTATCGTTATTCTGATCAAATGTTTTTAATTTATCGCTGTTTGGTATTTTATTTATATTATTTTCAGTTTAGTGTTTTGCAGACGGTTTGTTATAAAATCGTTATAACTAATTGAACCATTTATAAGTAGGTACGTTCCGTTTTTTCTTGCTTTGTTGAACATTCATTTTGAATTTCGAATGATGCGAATGATTATCTACTGTTTTATTCTTTTTTTAGTTTATTTGATACCAACTGTATACATAAAATTAATAGCATTCTACTAGCATAGATGACGACAGAGGCAAGGCAACAAAATTTTTCCTCGCTACCTACACTTAACGTGATTAAAAAGTTAATTAATTCACAGATATTTATTTCTCATTCATATCCTTATTGCAATAGCCTTGAATTAAGACTTCCTATAAATGTGATTTACCTATTCTCGGCTGCGATTTGTCGAGCACCGGTATGCCTGTCTGTCATGGTATAATACTTAATTCCAGCACTTCTCTCGTTAATGGTTAATAATAACCACAATTTGATATAACTGTATTTAAAAAAATCTTTCATCGTGCTTCTAAGAATAACAGTCAAAATTATTTTACTGCTAAACTCAACGATGAAAAAATTGCAACTAAAATTAATTAATGATAAATTATAAAACAGTTGTATTTCAAGTGAGATGACTTGATTGAGTGGTATCAATTGTTATTAGAGAAAGCTATAGAGAGCGTACCGATACGCCGCTGCTTGGAGTAGAGAGTGAATTTACGTGTGGCCGACGAGCGTAGTATTCTGGCAGTATGTTCAATATAAACATAGGTAGATAAATACTGATATACACTTAGATACACCCGGAAAAAAATGTTAAAGATATATAAGTACCTAAGTAAAATAACTATCCTACTGTAAAAAAATTTTTTTTTTAAAAAGCTTTTATAACTTGACCTTGAAACCTAATCGTGGTCAAAGTTCATTACAAGACTTTACCACAAGTGCAAACACGACTATGATACGATATTCCATCATGAAGTTCCAGTTAATATCTTCCGGCTCCATCATCAGATCAGTTTGACAGTACCATATTATTGCATTGTCATCGGAACCTAATATGTGTGCCAAATGTCAGCTCGATAGCTTCAGTGGAAGTGGGTGAAATATTGATTGCAAGATTCCAGGACATACATACATACGAGTGAAGTTAAGTAAAAGCTTTTAATAAATCGAAATCTACCGCATCTAAAGTGTCAAAACGGGTATAATTCAATTAATGTTCAAGTTATTGAAGTTCACTAGTTAGTACTAAAATTTTATTTACACTAAATATATAGGCATACATAGACTTATTTTAAGGCTACCTAACTAAGTTATTAGTATTTTACTCCTAATCACCGAATAATAAATGCACATTTGACGCAGAAATTACATAACAACTTCCATTTCAGTCACTAATGGCACGTTAAAGTTAATATTATGTCAGTTTTGCTGTTATTGTCAATATAACCGTGGTAAAACGCGTTACAATAAATTAGGTATAAACCTTGTTAATATGCAATTAAATACATATCTATGTAAAACTATCCTTGTATTAAGAACATCAAAGTGCCAAGTCATACATTATTTGCTTGTATAGAAATAACATGAATTATCCATTTAGCGTGATCGGGTGTTCGAACGAGAGCATAGAGCCCTTGTTCGATCGTTCGTAAACAATATAATAAGTAATATAAATAGTGATGGAATATGAAAATTGATTTTCTATTGTGCGCTAAGAGACCAAGAGTTTACATAATACAATAAACCTTACGTAACCTGATATTTTGTTCTTATTAGTTTATCGTTTAATATTCGCCATCCCTACAACCTTCATACTGTCACACTTTTTGGTACGATGCCTTACCTGACCTTACATGAGAACGGTAAGTACCTTATTGAATTTACCATAGTCCACCAAGCAGACCCACATCAGTTTTGCAAACGAGATTCGTTTAACTCATCCTTAATTTTTAATTTATAGTTTGTCGACAATTACCTACTGAACCTAAATTATTATATTTTTCTTAGTCCGACCTTAAAATTTACACATACTCGTACAGTGTAAATTCTTTATAACGAATTTCAAGGGAGGAAAAATATACCAAAAAATATACCAAATTTAACTAATTACATTTATATCTAATTTTATTACTATCAATACAATAGGTAAATTATTCTAAACACTTATATTCTGTTAACTTTGCCTAACGTGTTGCTATGCCAATATTTGGTTTTGTATTTTTGTAAGTATTGGTTCCATTTTTTAAGTTTCATTCAATGTTGGTTTACGACTGTTAATAGACGATAGGTAACGATGGTGCATTTAATGACTGAGACCAAATGTCCTACAGACAATGTACTCTATGAATAATAGCACACGTGTTAAGGCAATTAACAATAACAAAAGCTAGATAACTGTTTTTGACCTCAGGTATCTTTCTTAGAAATTGCGGCACCTCAAAGATTAGTTTTGTTTGGAATCATGTTATTCTACGTGTATAGTGTGAAATGTGCTATGAAAAATGAATGGCCATTATTTGCTTTAAACAATATATAAATAATTTAATTCCTAAATACTTACTTGTACCTAATGCTAACATGGTTTTCGTTTTAGTAAACAAAATACCTACCGTGATATTGAAAAGCATGTTGAGAGGTGTAAAATCACCGTTAATTTATTACCGTGTTTCAAAGCTGGGTAGCTCGCAATAATTGCAGCCTGGTAGATTTTCTATAAAATTCTCACAAAATAAACTGTACTTAATTATAACTGCGCCTGCAAATTTTATTTATTAATACCTACTCAATTCACATTAGTTCAGTGAAGGGTTGGGTTTTTGTAAGCAAATGTAAACAACAACAATCTACTGATAATACCTGCGTGAGCTTAAAAAGTAAAAGGCTGCCTTGGATCAACCTAATTCATTTACAAAATGCTTTTCTGATTTACAAAAGTGTCATTACATGCTAGTGGCAAGGGCCCCCTGTACTAGGTGACAAAACTCTCGTGTCAAAACTGGGTCCTGATCCGATATCAACAGTTAAATTAAATCGGTCTAAATTGTCAATTCCTGTACTTATTTATCATACTAAGTATCTACTTTTTCCCATTAGATAAATACAAATGTCAAAGAGGAGTGAAGTTCGATAAGATGAATTTTAATAGTCAGTAGTCAGTTGCGTCGATAAAAATCTTGAGATGTAAGTTTAAGAACTGTTTGTCAAAACGCTCAAAACATAGCATTCATTATTTATTATTCAGCTTACAGGTAAATAATCCTGAAAATAATTATTGCAATCTTTCATATTAATAACAACTTGGCAAGTTTTCACAGAATAAGTTGTTATGTACAAAACAAATAGTTTACTTCCATTGCGGAAAGCATGTAATGTAATACGAGACACGACCTATCATAACAGTAAAGTCATATGGAGCGCTACGCTAATAAAATTATCATGAACACTGAATTCAGAAGCCGTCTTACAGAAACGAAAAGGAAGTTCATAGTTAAAATTCAAATTAAATACAAAGCTGATGCTGAATTATTCATAAATCTTCAGACCCCACCGTAGTATCAAGCGCGACAGAAATAACTCACTTGTAGGTAACGATCATAAGGTTCTCTTTATTATTCGGACATGTATATATTTGGTACAAATAAAAGGTTAACTTCATATTTCGTACCTTATTTGGAAAGCCACGTGTGTTACAGTATGCGTTGAAGTCCAAATATACGTACATACCGTTTATATACCTATAGTCTTTACATTATTGAAGTTGTAAAATTTTACAAAAATTTATTTAAATGAGTGCATTTTTATGGTTTGTGGAGATTTTTTTTTTTAAATTATGTATTTTGAATTATAAAGCCAATTTTATTACTATAAGACAACCTTACAATGTCATTTTCATGAAACCTAAATTAAACGCCACCATCAAGAAGCAAAGTACTTTGCATAATAAGTTAGTCTATGGTTTTTATAACAAACTCAATAGAAACATAATGTATAACGAAGTTAAAAATAATACTATCAAAGCTGTTACAGTGTTTACAAGTCGTAAAGTTATCGAGGAACCACTTATAAAAATGTACCTACTAAGAAGTGAAATTTCGTTTTGAGACGTTTTAGCCGGTAAACGGTGTTACCGTGTGGCGTGAAAGAAATTCAATTAGTTAATACATTCATAGAATCAAGTAAGAAGCACCATTCCAAGTCGACATTATAACATGCAAATAAGAACCCTTTTTTTTTTTTTTTTTTTTGTTGTCGAGGGGGAAACCTTCAAAAGGTACCCGGTGCCGTGGGAGCAACACCGGGTTATGTGGGATTTTTACCGCACTAAAACCCCCCCGGTGGCCTTCCTCGGCGCTATGTGGAGGACTCCGGGATCTCCAATGGAACGCAACCGGAGTCCTCTTAGCGCGGTGCCCTTGATTTGGGCTCTGCTTGGGAGGTGCTGCCCCATCCCTGGTCTGCCCTTGTTACGACGGTATGCGGCCACACATACCGTCGTCCTGCTCGGGGCTACTGGGTGGGCGGTTTGAGCTCCCACTCTAGCCGCCCGTAACCCCGAAACCCCCTTTTAGTCGCCTCTTACGACAGGCAGGGGATACCGTAGCTCGTATTCTGGTCCCGAGCTACAGGGACAAGGCGGTGGGGCTATGTGCGCCCACCGCGGCGCCCACCGGCGCGCCCACCGCGGCGCCCACCGGGGCGTCCACCGCGGCACCCACCGCGGCGCCTTCGTCTCCGAGCTGGGTCGGCGAGTTCCCTGGCCCGTTCGGCATCCTCTTTTGCGGTCATGACATGGTCACAGAAGGTAACCATGTCGTCCCATGCTTTATCGGAACGGGCCATCGCTGCAATGACAGCATCTAGGGAGAGGTCTGGCCCCACTTCCTGCATCAGGATCCGCCGCTCTGACTGCCACGCTGGACAGTGTTCGAGCGTGTGCTGCGCCGAATCCTGAGCATCGCCGCAGTGATGGCACTGCGCTGACTCTTCCCTGCCTATTCGGTGCAGATACTCACCGAAGCAGCCATGTCCGGTGAGTATCTGTGTCAGCCTGTAGGTGACGCGTTTCCTCCTCTTGAGCCATGCACTGAAGCTGGGCAGTATGGCCCCGACAGCGCGTTGGCGTATGCCCCGCGGCTCCATAAGTCTCTCACGCCAGAGACTCAGGGCACGCAGTTTGGCTTCTCTTCGAATCCTTTTGACCGTCTCTTGGGTGAAGGGCTCAGTCCCCTGGCGGAGAATTCGGATCTTAAAGAAGATCTCTGAATTCATATCCGCCAGGATGTCCAGGGGCGGAAACCGCGCCAGGACTGTGGCCGCCTCGTACGAAATCGTCCGGTATCCTCGTGCCACTCTGATCGCGATCGTACGCTGCGCAGCATTTAGTTTGGCCGCGCGACGTCGACAGCCCGACAATCTGTGCGCCCATACGGGTGAACCGTAGAGCGCAACAGAGCGCACGATACCCGCGTAGAGGCGCCGGACTTCCTCCTTCGGTCCCCCGAGATTTGGTAGCAGTCTGTGCAGAGCACCCGCTACCTTGTGAATCCGGGGGACGAGACGGTCAAAATGTTCTTGGAAGTTCCAACGGCTGTCCAGTACCAGCCCAAGGTACTTCATGTGCCGGCCCACTTCCACAACTGCGTCACCTACACGCACCGATATGCAGGGAGGTTCCACCTTAGGCCTTAGGGCGTGGAACCATATCGCCTCGGTCTTATTTGGCGCCACGCAAAGACCGATGCTGCGAATCTTCGCGACAACGCGTGCCACCCCAAACTCGGCTAATCGCGCCGTACTCTCGAAGGACTCACCCTCAGCCAGTACGAGAGTGTCATCGGCGTAGCAGACTATGCTGACCCCGATAGGCAGATCAGTCTGCAGTACGACATCGTACGCGAGATTCCACAGGAGTGGTCCTAAGACTGACCCCTGCGGAACCCCGCACATGATACGCTTCTCCTGGACACTCTCGTAACGGCCCGGATAGCTAACGCTCCGGTCCGACAAATAAGTCGCCACAACTCTTCGCAGGTAGAGAGGCACCTGATGACGTGTTAGGGCATCTATTATCGCATTCCAGGGCAGAGAGTTGAAGGCATTGACAATGTCAAGACTGACTGCCAGGACTACTCTGCCTCTGGATACGGCCTGCTCTGCGAGAGATCGGACGCAGAGGATAGCGTCGACTGTCGAGCGTTCCTTTCGGAAGCCATACTGACAGTCGGACAGATCCGGGCCATTGTGCGTCAGATGTCTGCCGATACGAGCGGCGATTATCCGCTCGAAGAGTTTGCCAGCCTCGTTCAGCAGACATATCGGCCTATAGGCCGATGGTGAGTCAGATGGTCGACCCGGTTTGTGCAGGAGCACAACCTTCGCTTGCCGCCAGTCCGAAGGAAAATGGCCGGCACGAAGACAGCTGGTGAACAGGCGCCGCAGTCTCTCACCGAGAACGGTCAGCGCCAGCACCCAAGCCCGACCTGGGATTCCGTCTGGGCCTGGAGCGGTGTTTCGTGCGGCTAACCGTCGCACCGCCTGTGCCAACTCTGCCTCAGTGACGGCCAGATCTTCCGACCACGCCACCGAGTTCCCTTGTTGTGTTGTGTGCCCTGTTGAGGAAACGGGGTCGTCCGGAGTGAAAGGGAATAGGTTTTCCATGACTGTAGTCACAAAGTCGGGACTAAGGGTCTCCGTCAACGGCGGAACCCATGGGCGCAACTTGTCCAGCACCATTTTATAAGGGCGTCCCCACGGGTCCCTGTCCAAACCATCCAGTAGTCCAGACCAGCTCCTGGACTTGCTCTCCGCGATAGCGGTCTGGAGCAAGACAGTCGCGTCCCGGTACTCCCTGTACCTTTCCTCCGTCTCCTCGGAGCTGGTGGACCGACGTCTGCGGGCGCGGGTGTAGTTGCGTCGGGATCGCAAACAATCCTCGCGCAGCTGTGCAATGTGGTCGGACCACCAGTATGCCGGTGCCCTTCTGCGGGATCTGACCTGCGGCATTGCAGCGTCGCAGATGGACGCCATGTCAGCTCCGAGCCGGGCAGCTTGATCCTCCAGGCTTGACGCCGTCTCCCAGCTGCCAACAGCAGCTTCAGACCAGTCCACGACGTGTGCGGCTGCGACGAGCATGTCCTGGTTCAATCGTCGCAGTGCCCATCGTCTCGGAATGCCTTCGGCCCGGTGACTGTTTTGAGCCGGGAGCTGAAGAGCTACGTCAAAAGTGATGTGACGGTGGTCGGATAGCGTCACCAACTCTTCCGCAACTTTCCAGCCCGTCACTAAGCGCTCGGCTGAGGGAGTCGCCCATGAAAGGTCCACGATTGACTCCCCCTGCCAGCGCACACACGTACTGACGGAGCCCCGGTTCAAGAGGCGTAGGTCCAGTCCTGCCGCCCAATCGAGAACAGCTTTTCCTCTGGTATTGTCGCTTTTGCTCCCCCAGGCCCTGGAATGGGCGTTAAAATCGCCAAGGATGAGCACCGGTCGGGGAAGACAACC
Source organism: Carterocephalus palaemon (assembly GCA_944567765.1). Taxonomy (NCBI): domain Eukaryota; kingdom Metazoa; phylum Arthropoda; class Insecta; order Lepidoptera; family Hesperiidae; genus Carterocephalus; species Carterocephalus palaemon. The sequence continues at coordinate 6,506,770 of OX155651.1, read as the reverse complement.
GCGAATGCAGTCTCCCACCCGATCCAGGAAGTCCTCGTACTCAGCCAGATTGCAATTGGGGGAGATATAACATCCCAACACTGCCAGAGGACCCCAGTCTACGGCAACCAGACCCTGCTCCGAGTGCAGCATTGAGCACGGAGGATCCTTTTCGGCGCCAGCCCAGTAGATTGCGACCGACTGGGAAGTATCCCCGAACCAGCGCGGATGGTCGGGAACCCTGTACGGTTCGGCCACTACTGCTAAGGAGACTGAATACTCCGTGAGGCATTGCAGGAGCAAATCTTGCGCTCCCCTGCAATGATTCAGATTCCCCTGTAACAGTTTGAATGGAGGAGTATTATTCATACTTGCTCCATCGTTTCCTCTGACGGGTGATGGGCCGATGCGCCAGCTGTCGCTTGCGCAAGCCCATCTGCCCGTACTGTACTGGTAGCCGTTGCCTTTCGGCCGTCTCTACTCTTAGGAGGGGTGCAACGCGGCCCACCCAAGCGGTGGTCGGCTTTGCGGCCTGCTTCTGCACACAGAGCGCAATTGGGTCTCTGTGCCACGCATTGGTTGGCCTTATGACCGGCCTGACCGCAGACGTAGCACAGAGCACTCCTGTCGATTGCGCTCGTGCACTGGTGCCTCGCGTGTCCCTTCTCCAGGCACCGGAAACATTGGAGTTGCCTGGCGGGTAGCACCTGTACCCTGGCCGACACCCAACCAACGAGGAGCCGCTTTGTGATGGCCAACTTGTGAACGGCCGTCAAGGGGCAGCGCACCCAGACCGTCCCCAAAGTCGAGGGTTTGCGTCGTATCTCCCCAACTTTTACGCCGCTGGCCATGCACTCGCAGGCTGCGGCAATGGCGCTGGCGACTTCTTCCTGGGTGACGGAGTCATCCAGATCCATTACCCTGATTTCCCCCTGTTTCGTGGGTCTTGCCACTTTGACCCCCATTTCGGAGACGGCCTCGTGCATTTTGTTTGCCAGGGCATCGGCTTTCTCGGCGGCGTTCTCCCCGGATACTTCGAGGAGAAGACCACCATTGAGGGCTTTCTTCTGCCTTATCTCGCCGATGCCCAGTTCCGGCAGGCTTATGCGATCCTTCGCAGCCTTCATCACCTGCGCGTATGTGGCGTCCGAACCCTCAGGAACCGTGACGGTGATTGCCGCCGTCTTCGGCACTTTGGGAAGCCTCTTCTTCTTCTTGTTGGGCTTTTTGGCCGTCCTGGCAGCCCGCACCGGCTCAGGTGCCTGAGGGGCCCTGGCCGCAGAGGGCCGGTGGGAACTTTTTTCCCCTCTCCCGCGACTCGGAGAGTGCCTCCGAGCCCTTGTCGACTGGGTGGGAGGACGCTTCTTCGCCCTTCGCCCCGTTACTGTCGCCCAGGTCGACTCTCCTCTCCCTGCCTCTGTGGCACAGGGCACCTCAACTGCAGCCTCCGGTTCAGGGAGATTTTTACCCCTATTCCCTCCTTTTTTTTGTTTTGGAGTCGTCTCCTTATTCGCGCTTTCTGCCACCAGAGGTAAAGTTGGATTCGGTATCACTGTCAAATTCCTGCGATCTGCGGCAAGCGGCGGGCGAAACCGTTTTTCAGGAGGAAGTCTCTCTTCTAGCGCCTCTAGACGAGCACTCACCATTTTCCCAACCTGAAGCATAATCGAGCGGGTTAATTCTTCAGCGTCTACGCCACCTTCTTTCTCTTGCTGAGATCTTATAACTGCCGCATCCTTCGTTTGTTGTTGAGTCAGGGTTCCAACCTTAGTTTTTTCCACCTCTTCCCTCAGTTGGGCAATCTCATTGCGAAGTTCTGCTACTTCACTTCGCAGCATAGCGTTTTCATTGTGTAATTTAGCAGTTTCCTCCGTTGCAGTCCTGCTATGAAGGGCTTCCGCTATGCTCGTAATTGAAGTTGCTGCATCCTTCAGAGCCCGCTGAAATGTGCCCTTTAGGTTCTTGGATTTGGCCGAAACATTTAAAATGATGTTCACATCCTCCAGGATCTGCTCCTTAAGAGCTGTCGCTGTTCGGTCATTTCCTCGTCTGTCTGGTGTAATCCCCAGTGCAGCACGGTTCACCTCCGCAACCCGAACTTGCTCCTCCATCTCTTTCTCCGCCTCAATTCGAGGCTCTTTTCGTTTACGACTCTTTCTTTGCCCCGGGGCTGGCATTGAGCCACTCTGTGTATCCCCTTCGCTTGATACGGCCGAGCCTGATTGAGTTGGGTATCGTCTCTTATGTGCCTTCCAGAGGGGCCCTCCTTGTGGTAGCGAACTAGATGTTCGTACGCTAGCATCCGATTCGGATGCACTTTCTGTTTCCTTCTCCTTCTCTACGTCTATTTGTTTGGGGTTTTTGGTTTGGTTCATTTTGGTCCCACGAGTATGGGGGAAATAAAGGTCCATCCGAGTGGTGCCCCCTGCACCCGGATAAGCCTAAGAGTAACCCGCCACGGGTGTCGGCCGGTGCCCTGGCGGGGGTCGCACTAATGACTGAGCTACCCGTCAGCCATGCATCTCATCACGGTGCGCCGCCGCTTGAGATTCGGGGTAATTTTTGAAGAGGTTTTCTTCCTCATGGTCCAGCCAATAAAGGCAAGGCCCTCGGTCCCATTCAAGGTCGCGAGACGTGACCACGACAACGAAAGGGGTTACGAGACTGACGGTGACTGCGTAAACATAATTATTTACGAAGCCAATTCTGTGGTAGGTTAAGTACCCACAGAACCCGTCCCCGCCCCTCCACAGTGCCATCTGCTGCTCAGAGGGACACGTGGAAGAGCATTCTCCGATTCCTCTGCTGTATTGCCCAAAAATAGGTAAACTGCTGAGGAAATCCGCCCCGTGTCAGGTTATTAGTCATTTGGTCGACTGACCAAATATCCAGGGTGCACCACGTGGAGGTTACCTGACAAGCAAATAAGAACCCTACACTGCACGTGGCCCGACACACACTTTGTCTTGTTTTTAGATCTTTAAAAATACATACATATATTAAAAAACAGGGCCAGCGAAAGGGTTATCAATTAAATGAAAACCATAAAAATACGACAAAACAACACGTGAAACGTAAAGCGTCACTTAAGGGATACTTACAAGTCCACGTGTTTGCGAATTTGTATAGGTAGATACAGAGAGCTAGGTAGAGAGAGAGAGAGCCTGTAAGGTCCCACCACAGCCTCACGCATTAGAACTATTATGTATACGATTATACAAACAATATTTCAAGCATTATAAAAACCTAAAAAAGCACATATCAAAAGCACAAAGTGCGAGTTGTGACTATATTCAAACAACAATCTGAAGTTACGGCAGGGCAGTGGTATGGCACCTGTGGGTCGTACGGAATTTTGCTCATGACTCTGTTCAGTCGAGTTTGGACTGCACGGATGTGCGTAGCTCCGTACGTTCTCCGGTGCTTCTTAAGATTCTTACTTATCGGTTTTTTTGTTTTTTAGTCTGCAGTTCTGTTATATTTTTGTTACCGTTTTGTTGATATTATTTTTGTGAATGAAGGAGACATTGGAACTGAAAGCGCCACAAGCTGAAGATTCGAGCGATGACACTGAATAAGTTAATGTATGTCTGTATTGGTATCGTCACAACCCTTTTTTTTGTCCCACTGTTGGGCACGAGTCTCCTCTCACAATGGCCCTCCCATTGTAAGTAATATAATAAGGCCTTACTTAGTCCACCATGCTGGCCAAGTGCGGATTGGCAGACTTCACATGCCTTCTCGAACACTATGATGAACTCTCAGGCATGCAGATTTCCTCACGATGCGTTATAGCAAGTGACATTTAATTTCTCAAATCGCACATGCGTGCCGCGCTGGGGTTTGAACCCGGACCGCTCGAATGAGAGGCGAGTTCGATAGCCACTGGGCTGTCACCGCTGTATTGGTCTATCGCCATCAAATTAAAATAATTTATTTGAACAATACCTGTTGGTTCCAAAATATAAATCTTACTACTTTTGTACAACAAAAATGTTACAGCGATGTGTTTTCGTAAAGCGTTGTCAACTTTTTCTTATAATATTTGTTTTACTGTCTGTTATTATTATACTTTGTGTCTTAGGATGTCATAAAATATATGATACTATGAAATAAATCGTCCTTAAATAGAAGACTGCCCCTAGACCAGCAGTAGTGAACTTACCTGCCTAGCGAATAGTCCTGGGTTTGAATCCCGACTGGAGCACACATTAATGTGTGTTAAGTATTTGTTCCCAGATCTTAGTTATTATTTGTAATGTCTAGGGTGTGTCCATGCCACCCGTGACATAGAGAGATACATAGTAGGTGCGGGAGTGTAGGGGATGAAACTTTAAGCAAAAAAAATTTTTTTTGACAAATTTGGTCGAACGGCTCTGTATATTATTTTTATTGTATACCTACACCGTACACGTGCTACCGGCCCGACTTTCACTATCATTCCTTTCTCTCATAGACTATTCAGAAACTGAGGAATCCACTCAACTAACTTCCAAATAAATATTTATTTTAGAATTGGCGACAATGGATGCATAAATAAGAGTTGTTCATAATTTTACTATTCATAGTTAGATTTGTCGGTAGGTACATTGTATTGCATACCTAACCTACTAGTAAAAAAAAACTAAATACACCGTAGATCGTAGGCTCACAACTTATTACATGAATACATATATAAAAATCTGCGTGTATTAAACAAACAGTGGGTACCTACACACCTCTGGTTTCCCTGCCCTTTTGGGGAAATACAAGCGTGATGTTATATGTATGTGATATGCAAATACACAGTCAAGTCACGCTATAAACACGCAAATTCGGTGAATTTAGCAAATAAGGTGGTCCTTTGAATCTTTCCTTGGTCCTTTGTCCTTTGTTTTCATCAATCGAATTGCGAAATAAGCGGAATTCTCGAGTTTGCATCAAACATTTACACTTTGAACAAATGCCACTGGAAACCTTGTTGGTGTCGGTAATTAACAGTAGAGCGAGCGGGACACGTACACCTACCTATATAGCCCAGTCAATTGCGGTTAAATAACATACCAACACAATACATGTGCTACTGAAAGCTGCCCGGTTAAACTGTTCATTGAGTAGGTGGCGAAGTGAATTGCTCCACTCTGTACGATATTGTAAGACATACATAATTAATATATTATATTAATTATATATTCATCCACTGCTGGACATAGCTTCCCTCAACCTACGCAACTTCAGCCGATCCTCTGGATCCAGCGGTTGCCCGCTGTCTTTAATGAACAACCGCTAATAGATAAAGATAGTACCTATACGTAAATAATTAAAATAGGTAGGTTTATAAAATAAAAGCTTACACATACACTCCCAAAGAATAGATGTTGCGTGAGCAGACATAAATATACCAACGAATTTATTGCCTTTTTTGGGTAAAACCTCAGGTAAAACATAGTAGCGATGATATTTTATAGTGCGAAATGGCTTCTAAGGCTTCTATATCCGTATATTTAACGCCTGCTGTACGAAGGTCCTGTAAGGAAAAATCTCCGCTAATTGACCACCGGGGAACGGCGGAACCAGTGCTATTAGCATAAAGATGTCCGGCTGCCGTATAGGGCTGCTATACTTAGATATTTTATGTAATACACAACTTATCTTCATTCAAATATATTTACCATAAATACATAATACAATAAATATGAAAATGTTAAGATTATTTTAAAACTATAACCACTAATTTAACTAGCTTGTTTTGTGAAGATGAAGAATTAAGTTTAAAGTATAAAATTGCTGAGTATGTATGTCTATAAAGCATGTTACCACGAATTTCTCAAGTAGCTCATTTTAGGAGCTTTGTGCTCGGGATTTTCCTACACAGACTGCGCATAATAAAGCATTACGAAAATCCGTCTCACGGAGGCGGAGTTTATATTTTGCTTCAAAAATGTTATATATTCTTTAACAGTTTTCAAACTTTCCAAACTCTTACGAAACAACAGTCCGGACGCCCTTGGAACTGGGAAAAACACGAGGAAAAAACGGGGGGATGGTAGCCCTACGTGTGCAATACAATTAGCCTCTGCTACTGACCAGCGAGGTTACCTATCGTGTTTTTATTACACTCTTAAAACCTTTTTTTTGAGTAACATTTGCTGGCTGCTAAACGAAGCTATGGATTATTTTATGATTTGGTTTTGAATATTTTGTACTTTAATATTAGTTCCTTAGCAAGGTATCGTTTTAAGTTTTTACGTTGTTTTTTTCCCGTGTACAAGGGTCACATTAATTTGAATCAAATTTACGAATTTTGGATTTAAACTGCTTCATAATGTAGACTACTGTAAACAGACTCTACAATCAAAAATTTTTTTTCTAGAGCCTCTAGTGAAGACCCCCTCTAAAAAGTAACCACACCTTTCCAACTGGAACAAAATTGATGTAAAAATTACTAAACAGTAGCAATGAAACTAGGTAGGTACCGTGGCGGGCAGTGATAATACACCAGACGAACTATATGTATATAGGTTCCATTTGACTCTACCACCTACATGGCATGAACATAGATACGAAGTACTCAGAATTCAAACATTTGAATTAGATGTTATTTCTTTCAAATGGTCGGATCTCTTTGAAAACAATGATGTTGAAATCAAATATTTTCTTGCACAAACAGCTAGCGATACTCTGATTGTTTTATCTCGCCTCGCTTGGGTTAAGGTCAAGATAACAAGGTGTTCTGTGAACTATGCCAAACGATACTTAGCCAGGAACTTCCTTCCCGTCTGACGGTATGATTTTTATTTTCATAACAACATGTTATGATTGATGTTCTAGTTGGTTCGGGTTAGTTTATAATTATCCTTATAACTTATAATTAAAAGAATAACGTAACATGTGGATATTTGTTTTCGTAAGAATGTATTGCGTTTGTGTGATATTCGATTCAGAGATCCGTTTGTAAAATGTCGTTGAAAGTGCTTATTATTCTCACGGTCAAGTGTTCGTTCCTTTAAGTTTTTTTTACCTTCCTGTTTAGTGTGGATAGTAATATACACGTAATAAAATCAAGATATTAGTTAAGTAAATTAAATGTCGCCTAAAAGGAAAACTGTCACTCACCAGTTGACGACTTGATAGTCGACCAAACACCAAGCCATCAATATGTCTTGGTCACGGCGCGATTAATTATTATGCTCCACTCAGGCAGTCGACTCTCTCGTACAATGAAGAGATAAAAAAAAGAAAAATTCCAAAATATTTAATACTTCGAAAATTTGATATTTGATTTTGATACACATTCATATGAATCAAGTCTAAAAATTATTCTTAAAATTTACCTTAAATAATGTGTCACGTAAGCTTAAACCTGAGGAGGGAGCAGTGACCGTTGCTAATCAAAAGGTTTGAACTTGGAATTGTCTGCTACGAACATTTGGTATCTTGATATAAAGTACGAGGTAACTCGCCCTGATGTGAAATGAAGCGAGATAAGCGATGCAAGACGCTCAACAAGTAGGTATAATAAAGTGATCCATGTCATTATGATATCCCGATAAGAACCATACAGGCAAACACTTAAGTATAACGTAAGTGTAACTCAAAAGTACATACAGAAATCATACTGGAACATAGTTTTACGTTAGCTACTTAACTGGTACTATGTATTGTATGTACTGGTACTATATACTATGTATTGTTTCCACCGCCAACCCTTACTTTCTCCCACTGATGGACACATGGTGGGACCTCCCACCCTGTGCCCATAAACGATTTAGTTACTATTATTTCTGACATTTTAGTTTTCCAGTCAATTGTTTGATATTCGCTGTGATAGCTAGTTTGAATTGAACCAGTAAGTGATAAACTTAATTTTCTTAGATCAAAAGCTTAAAACAATAATTGATAATTGATAATATTGTAAACATTGAAAGGATTAAGATGAAAATACACAAGCAGACATAGTAACTACTTTTTATCCCGAAAATATGTTTAGTAAAGATGTTTTTAATGTTTTTTTTTTCAAAGTTTTTCCCAAAATCAAGTCCAACCCGAACCTTATCCAGCCTATTTGATAGTAGGCCAGACTTTCTCATTCGAAATTAACGTGGACGAAATTTCGGGAAAAAGCTAGTAAAAGCTATATACCTACCTACTACAAGGCAATCAAATATTAAAAATATATAATGTCAAATTATTTATGTTGATGTCAAATTAAATCAGTATGAGAATGACAATCATTAGTAGTAATTACGTCAAAATGAAAAAATATATTAAATTGTGTGGTTTTATGAAACCACGGTAAAAGTGAAACTTTTTTTCACATTATAGACATTTAACTAAAATTTTTTGAAATAATATTTCATTAAGGGTATAAAAATCGCTTTATCAATCTTAATTTTATACTTGGAAAATTGCAATGATAGTGGGAAATAAAATAAAATAACAAGCGTCTACACTATTAGCAGTTCGAAATATATGTATCTAAATTTCAACAAATTCTGTTAAGTACGTTTGGTCGAATGGTCCAATGTTTGTTGAAATTTAAAAAAAGCAATGAAGAATGAAGAATGTATAGTTATTCAAAATTATTAATTCTACAAGTTACGTTCGAATATCTAGCTGTTTTAGCTTTTCTTTATCATATTTGTATATAAATATTTAAAATAATATATTATACCCTAATCTTTTACTGCTTATATTTCTAATTTAACAGTAGATAACGGTTCTTACCTACATCATTTAAAGATAATTTTCACTAAATGCGCAAAAGCATCTATTATTTATGAATTAATTCAATTGACAACTTTTGAACAAATGTCAGAATAGTGTAGTTAATATGTGTTCATGAAAGCACAAAAAAACTTTTAATAATAAGGTGAAATAACTGTCGTCGGGTATAAACCATAACATTTACTGAAAGTAGTTGGACGTTATTGTTAAATGAAGCGTTGACTCGTGTACCTGCGCTCCTCGCCGACACGCCAAGTGGCGTGAGCGTCTTGCGAGTTTAACACGTGATTGCTAAGGATTGACACAGTTCAAAGACGACCTCGAAGCTTAAAATTATTTCTTTTATCTTTTACTTTTATTAGAAGTTGAATAGATGTTTGTCACTGGTGCATATTCAAAGTACTAATAAAAGCATGTTAAAAATGAGTGAATGTCTTCGTGCTTGCATTAGTTGTTGTCAGTAGAAGAACCGCACATTAGTTAGCAACAAATATTGCTAATATCTATCAAATTACACATCGACCGAACTGACGTCGATCATTTCTACTACATAATCCCAAATCTTTAGCGAAATAACCAGATGAGTGCATCTTATGTTAAACTTTTAAAATATTTATTTGTATATCACAAGCTACTTAGATTATGACAGGATTCATATATTTTATTATTTGTATTTATATGCTTACTCGTATGTAAACAAGACAGAACGTTGGTTTCAATAGGTACTAATAATTAATAATTTGTTTTCAAGGCGAACATCATCTAACTTGAAAATTTTACGCAGCTAATGAAAACTTTGCAAATGAACATTTTCATAATGAGTTAAGTTGAACATTTCGTGCAATAAGTTATTTTCACCACGAAGTCATGCTCCTTACTGTAAATACATAGATAAAGTAACTAATTTAAAGTACACAGGGTTACTGGTTACTTCTTCTGGTGTCTTCAACAAACACAAAATTTCAAAATAGTTGAAAATGGTTGACACTAGCATTATGACCCATCACAAGGGTTCATTTTCATTTGGTTGCAAATTACTTCACGTACATGGATTGCCGACATTATACCAGGTAACCCTGTGTAAAGGCTTAGTAGTACATTTAAATACAATGTATATTAGGATATTAAACATACATAGTAAAAGAAGAAAAAGGAATTCCGAAAATTCTCGGAAATATTAGTTGATACGCTAAAGTTATGTGCGATTTAAGAAATTAAATGTCACTCTCTACAACGGTGAAGGACACCTCGTGAGGAAACCTGCATGCCTGAGAGTTCATTACAACGTTCTCGAAGGTATGCGAAGTCTGCCAATCCGCACTTGGCCAGCGTGGTGGAATCCTAAGGCCTAATCCCTCCCATTCTGAGACCCGAGCCCAACAGTGGGACAAAGAAAAGGTTGTGATGATGAAGCTAACAGTTAGATATCCGAATTTAAACACAAATAACGCCATCACAAATGTAGTAGACCGGACCGAATGCCATGAAATGATGAAAGTTGATTTTGGTACGCTGTAGATAGATTCGGAATGGATTGAACAACAATTGTCGCCGCGATGCGTTTACGCGATTCGGCAGCGCGGCGGATATGACGTCATTACTGCCACGATCACGATATCACATCGCGTGCCAAGCGGAGGGACATCAACTAGAAATGAACGCTGTTTTTATTTAGGATATTGATTTGATTTAACCAATAAATTTATCATTATTCGTAGATCGATAAGACTTATCGTGTACTCTCAATGATCTATCTGCATCACAAGTGCTGGAATATTATTTAATAATAATAATTTAATATCGTTGGTCTAGTGGTAGTAACCGCGACTTCTAAGATCGAGGCCCTGGGTTCGAATAACAATAACAAGTCGGGCAACAATAATTTAATTTTTCTAACTTGAAATGCCCGGTGTTTGAACGTAGCAGCTCATTTGTGTCCGGTGTATGACAGTAGGCTGACCTATTAAATGGGACTTAAACATAGCTGGTGAATAGAGGGTGTAAAGGGGATATTCTCCCGTTTATTCCCGTTTATTCTCTTATGGTGTATACACACCTCTGCCTACACCTCCGGGTAAATACTGGCGTGTTATGTTATGTAAATATATATTCAGTAATAGTTAACAGGTATGTCAAGCCGTTCGCTGCGACCCATAGACGTCCCACTGCTGGGCACGGGTCTCCCCCATAGACACTGCTGCGAGAGGTCTAGAGCATATTCCACCACGTTGTTCCAATGCGGATTGGTGGCCACCCGAAGGTCTTCGACAAGGCTTAACGTCTGTTTCCAGCATTGAAAAATACCAGGACCGACGGCTTTACGTTACGGCATGAAATTTTGCCACTAGCGGTCACCCATCCACAAACCGACCGCGCCCGTCGTTGCTTAACTCTTTCGATCACATTGAATCGACGCGAGTCATTGGGCTATGGACGCTACTAATTCAAGCCATTACATGAGTAGGCAATAAATAGTATTTATATAGTAAATTATGTAAAATAAAAATGTTTACTTTAAGAGATAATTACTTACTTAAAAGTCAGTCTTAACCCACCTTAGGTATTCTTTCTTTGCTACAAAAATTATATTTTGAATAAATTATTTAAAATTATTCACTGAATGGATAATGGCGCATGGCGCCGCCTGTTGTTACATTAACAGGCTCAATGCTAAGTTGATCTCGAAAATTTCAGTTGCAGTCTGTAACAAAATCGGTTAAAGATACTTTTGAAGAATACATTTCAATTTTTAAGAAAGCGTATTTTTATTATATTTCGGTAATGATAGCAGCAAATTGCGCAAGCGAACAAAAACAATATATCATCATCATCACAACCCTGTTGGGCTCGGGTCTCCTCTCAGAATGTGAGGGATTAGGCCTTAGTCCACCACGCTGGCCATTTGCGGATTGGCACGTTTCCTCAAGATGTGTCATTTACCGTTTTAGCGAGTGAAATTAAATTTCTTTAATCGCACATCATTTTAAAAGTCCTTGATGCGTGCCGCTTGTGTTTGAACCCGGACCGCTCGAGAGAGAGGCGAGTTTGATAGCCACTGGGCTGTGTCCGCCGCAGAAAACAATTAATACCTCAGAAACAAAAATACTGCCATTTGTTTCAATATTAACATGCAAATATGACCAAATTTTAATACGTTATTGCTAATAAAATTTATTAAAATAAACAAGCCAAATTTATTAAGGTTGGAAGCACTCCAATTTTCACGTGCTAAGTTATGATTTTGTGTTCCGGACTCAATTTATTACAACACATTTATAACTAAAAAATACTTTAAATTGTGACTGATTTGTACAATTCCTTTTAATTGTGCAAAGTAGTACTTTTAATTTTAGGACATCGATGTTCTTGTGTTGTCTTACATCAACTGATCTTTCTTTTTTACGATTTAATGTTTACAACGTTAAACTTACTTGAAGGTTGAAGCAAAAAGAAAAAGTTTTTTCAAACATTTCATTCACATTAATTTTGAAATGAAGAAATAAGAGTCACACAACATTTTATCAAATGCTATAGTTAATACAATGTAGTGAGGAGGACGTCTTTTGCATACTCATAATATCTAGTGATCAGCTCTCCACGCCTCTTACGCTTACAAAAGAGAGAAAAATTATCAAGAGACGACGACGGCGTTCAAAGAGAGAATGAATGGGGGACACATAATAACCGTGATAAGTCTCTAGGTGCGTGCTTTGTGCCTTGTAATTTTAATATTTGATTTCTATAACCAGAGTTCATAAATTATCTCTTCGACGGAACCCGCTGTGTTTGATTACAGTGGGTTCTGTAATTTGTCAAAATACATTATAATTTGTTTATTGATATCGTGCGGCCCAGAATGTTGTCTACAAAAGTCAGAAGTCTTTCATGTGAAAAATATCTAGCTCCGTATTTTTCCGTTTGCATAAAAGCGAAACATCCATACCGAAAAATTTGTCTGGAACGGATACAATAGCCACAATGAGACTCCCTGTTTTTTTCAGATCATCTAGCAGTGAAATGACCGAAATTCCAGTAAAAGTATTTGTAGTAGGTACGATTCCGTAGGGTTCACATACTAAATTCGGGTCGAATGTATGACTATCGGGAAACGATTACCTATTTCCTTTGTTTTTGTGAGTCTCTCTCTCCTCTATTAAGTAAACAATGCATTGTAGTTACTGAAAGATTATCCGTAATTAAGTCCACATAATTGCTTTGTATATTAAAGCCAAATAAAAGCTATTAAATGCAATGGATTTTTATTTCTTCAATTCGCACAAACCATTTATTTTGCGAATAGTTATGTACATACAATCACTGTGTCATATTGTAACTTACCTACTTTATTCGTTAAAAAAGGCTTAGGTGCCCATTCTTAAAAAATAATTATTCATGTAGGCAATCTACAGATCTCACGCTTCTTCTTGTGAACGTAATTATCTTGAGAACAATTGGCCACTAACCCCTCGATCAATCCGCATTAGAGCAGCGTGGTGGAGAATGCTCTGTGAGAAGCCCATAGCAGTGGGACGGCTATGGGCTGCAGCTCAGCTTCAATTTACCTACGCTACGAAAACTCCCATAATTATTTAACCAACTTAAAATACCGCGTTCAAACTTTGTATTGTGCCTGAATGATGTCCCTATTGATACTGTTTTACGATAAAAGTCTATAAAGGTGTTCAGATTTGCGCCTTAGAATGTCTTCTCTCTTTAGTGTCTAGTGGCCAAGGCCCGATCGATACACCTCCCGGATGGAGCGTTTGATGTGAATCTTACAAACTTGAACTGACTGTTGAAAGGCGAGCCTTACAACAAAGCGTCTAGGCAATCTACTTAAGAAATACGCCATTTTATGAGTTTCCCTATATTGTAAGTGATTCATTCTGCTATCTTTAAAAAGATGAAGATATTTCAGAATTTTTTGTATTTGTAGTTTTTCTGTACTTTTTAACATTTAATTTTAATCGAATATCCTACGGTACTAAGGTAGGTACCGTATTAAGATCATATTTTATGTAACTACTCTTGAATCAGTCGAAAATAAAAATTGTGTAAGTAAACGAACTAGTAAGAAATAAAGTAAACTCTTAAATCAAAGTCAATTTACATTTATTTTATTTAGGCACACACACGTACACTATAAAATAAATTCTCCCGAATTCTAATTCATAATTAATATTTCAAAATTCATTTATTTGCTGTAAATATGGTACAATTTGGTTATGTAGGTGAATAGTTCCTCACATTTAGCTAGTATTATACGTAGCATATAAATATCTAGCATATAACAAAACATCGATATCTTTCCATGGGGATGTTTTACCACGGTAAAAAGTAGCCTACGTCACTCTCCACCCTCCTCACTATCTCCACACACAAAAACCATACCATATAATAGCTTCGTTGCGACGTGAAAGCCGGACAAACAAACAAACACACTTTCACATTTATAATATTAGTATGGATGACAAATTTCATATTCCTCTTTCCGCGCATCATTACAAATACTGGGTGTAATGTTTTCACTTATCGTATGTTTATAGATTTTTCTTACATAATTATGCTAATCCTTGTCATGATGATGAATGTCAAAGTTAAAATACAAAATAACACATCAAGGCCATGGTAGTCACGGTGGAATACAAATTATAACGTAATAATTATCTTGAAACTATCCAATCCATGTTAAATATGATTTACTGCATTCACCTGTGTTGCAGATGAATCAAATATAGCTTCATAATCTTATATTAGATCTAAAAGTTTTTGGAAACGTAAGTGTTAGTCCATAACGTGTACAAACGTAACGTTACAACAAGTAACAAAAAACGTTTCATTGAACCACAGATAAACCACGATATGTTTTCTTTAAAATAAGTGATTCGAGTTACATTACGATTTTCAAGATAATGTACGATTTATATATAGTTAACCGGAACAAAACAAAAAAATTAATAGGTACCAGACAAAATTTAGATTATTTATTCATATTAATTATAATAATCAAGTTTATATTTCAAAAATGTATACTTATTATCTCATTTGTTTCAGATTGTGAACAACGTGAACATCATCCTTCCATCAATGACGGTTAACTTCAAGCTACAGTCGGACAATGCGTTCGCAAGGTAGCAAACCGTTGTCCGCTAAGAAGGGAGCCATTAGTAGATCAACCAATAGAGCAAGCGCCATAATTAAACCAACAAAGAAAAAAGTAGCTGTCAAAAAAGTTAAAACTTTGACAAAACCGTCATTGAAAAGTCCAAAAAGAAACGCTGCTAAAGATGAGATTGCAATTAAGAAAGATGAAGACAATTTCACCGCTGATAAAGGTGATATCACCGTTGACGCTAATAAACCTGGACCATCTAAACCAATTTCAACAAGAAGCGATTCTCCAACGAAAAAGTGTAAGAAAGAACTCAAGGAGAAAAAAGATACGACTAAAAAGGTTGCTAATATTGTTAGTGCAAAAAAAGTTGTTTCGAAAAAGGTAGTCAACGCAGTAAAAAGTGGTAAATCTGTATTAAAATCAAGACAAGACAAGAAAGATAGCGATATTAAGTACAAAATTAATTTAGATACAGTTAAGAAAAATGAAGGTAAATTTTGTAAAATTAAATTAAATATTAAAAAAGGTACTACAGTGGTTCAAAAGAAAAACGCTTCTCAAGTAAAGCTAGAGGAAGTCGAATCAGAGGAAACGCAGAAAGAAGAGAAAAACATTTCGATAGCTTTGACGGAGCACCAAAATGTTACAGAAAATATAATTGACTCTTGTGTAGAACATGGATTAAAAGCGACTCAAGATGAAAAGGATGATTCTAAAATAGATGCAAAAAATGACCCAAACACACCTTTATTAAATTCACCTGAAGTAGCTTGTTCGTCATCTAATAAATCAGAAACGTCTAGACATGAAACAGAGCGACCTCCGAAATTTTTTACTTCTAGTAGATCGCCAAGAACAGTAGATATAGATGTTAAATGTTGTAAAAATTCTAAAGGTAACCTAAGCGTCTCGGAACGATTTTTATCCATGAAATGTGAGAGTAAATCTGACGATAAAGGTAAAGATAAAACTAGCTCGACTACCTTAGTATCCCAAGAATCAGAAATAGATGTTTATACATTTACTGAAAAAGTAGATTCGCCAAAAAATATTTTAACCGATTTCAGAAATCCGATTAATAAGAACATAGGCAGAGTACGACCCATAGCAAGAGTAAAAGGGACAGTAATTGATAAAAAAGCTGATATTGAAAAGAAGAAATACTCTCCACATCGACCGATTGAAGAGGTTGTGAAGCAGTTAAAGGCTAACAAACGTTCAGAAGAATTAAGCCAGAAATCATTTTCCAATGAAGGTCTAGATGAAATAAATAAAGAAAAAGAAGTTGAAGAGCCCACTCCTATAGTCAGCAAGTCTTATAAAATGGTTGCACGTAAATCAAGTATAACTGGAAAACCTTTTAGCCCTATTAAATTTTTTGACCAAGAACCTTCGGCATCGAAATCTGAGGAGGTGTCAATGAAAACAGTTAATGCAAAGAAAAAACCCTGCAAAAACAGGAAACAACAAAAGAAAAATATGCTTTCGGATGATGACCTCGATACATCTAAATTTTCTCTTAATACAAAATCATTTAACTATGCATCCTCAGATGAAAGTGTAGGTGAATCAAATGATGATAACGACTCACAAGAGTCATCTGAATATGATACTCCAAAAACTAAAAAAGTCAAAAACAAGAAGTATAAAAAAATTACTGACGGTGCTAAAAAATGTACATCTAAGGAATTAAAAGAGCTTTCAAAGGACTCACTTATAGATCTTAAGGACAATACAATGCTCTTGGGAAATGAAAAGCCCAGCAAAAGGAGGCTGAAACTTCTCTCTATGTGGACGGGACCAAAAAAACATAGAATGGCGTCGTTGAACGCATTGGCTAAAGTACATTGTCTATACGAAAATGAAAGCAGGACTCATCTTGAACTAGGTCTAATGAAAACTATAGATAGACCAGTTTTACCTAGTACATCTAAAACCCCAACCGTCAAAAAGAAAGAACCCAAATCAAAGGACTCTGATAAACAAAGTACATCGGAGTCTGAATATGAAAACAAAAAGATGCAAGATAAAGAATCTTCCGAAAGTTCGGATGACAGTCCACCAAAGAGAACGCTGCGTGGTGTGCCTGGTATACGAAGTGCGGGAAAGTACTGGGATCCTAAATCTTCATCTTCCAGTGAAGAAAGTGAATTAGAAACCAAAGGTAAAGCTACAGAGAAGAAAAAAATTATTACCAAAACTGCTGCTGTAAAGTCAGATTCTGATAAACCCCCAACAAAAATAAAAAAAGTTACCGGAGTTACTACTGCTCCCAAAAAGAAACGCAATAGAAATGAAATCGTAATGGACTTAAAAGACATGGTAGTTCAAAAACGGATGGCGAGTCTTAATGCAACTGCTATTTTGGCAGCTAGTTATGAAAAGCGATCACCTAAATCAAACAAGGATGACACAACGTCGGACTCTTGCAGTGACGAATCATTTGTGCAGAAGCCAAAAAACGTAATAAGTTCCGGCGTCAAGTCGGAAGTAAAAAAAGAAGATGTTAATAAGGAATGCGAAGAGCCCATACCGGCTGACCGAAAGCAGAAAGTAGAAGTCATAGTGAATCAAGAATCAGATGTCACCATAACTGGCGTTTACTCCACTCACCATCATGAAGGGTTCTGCACTGTATCGGGCATGCAATATCGTATTTCTTCAACGAGCCACACTCAAACTACAGCTACCGCAAATTGCGAAAAGGTAAGGATTTTACTGTCTTTGTTTAAGTAACTTTATTTGGTAGTAATTGATTAAAAGAGTTTGCTGTTTCAAAGTGTTTGCTTGTGTTCAATGCATTGGACAAAGCTAGCTTAGTATCTCGAAACCCGAATTTTGGAGATAAATTGAGAATTACTACCTCGTAAGCTCCAGCCACAGCTGGTGCTCACGATAAGCCAGCAACTTCAACCCGACGGCACTATACCGAAGATATCCCAGACGTCAGCCTGTAAGAAATAAGGGGGGCTCTCATAAAACTAAAGAACAACAGTGCTGGGCAACGTTCGTGAAGTTACGACACATCTTGACATCGAAAATCTCACACACACAGAAACTCAGTATCTGAATAGCTGTTAAATTTCGTGAACATACTCGTAATTTTACTGCATTGACTGAAAACAATTAGAGCGTTATGTTATCTCGGTTAAAAGTCGGCAAATTGAAGCGTGTCAAACTGCGTGTAATAAAGACGGCAGCCGTAGGCACTTGGATCCTCATTAATACCCGGTAATGAAGTAAGTTCTGTGTAAACACGCCTCGGGTCCTCATCTGCACATTATCCTTCATCGCATTACCTACTCGGTATATTCATAGAAAAATAAACTCTTTGTTTTAGCAGGAAACGCCGCTTTCGCGTAAACGAATGGCCAGGATCAATTAAAATGTAAACGATTTACGCCGAAAAGGTGTAATCGTGCCCCATATTATCCTTTAGGTGGATTATTTTGTCTCAAGTGTTAAATCTAATTAATACTTCGTGAAATCCTCGGGATCGCGTATTGTTATTTGTGTTAAATTGTCATTTACAACTTTACAGTGACATCCAATAAGCGTCAATGTTATGATTGTTTAATAGTATAGCATACCTTTTATAAATGTTCAATCAGTCTCAAATTAGTTGAAGAAACTTTTATTGTATACTAGCATACCCATACGTGCAGAATTACCTCTACAATCAAGAGATGTTTTTAAATATAATAAGTTAAATATATAATAGCGTTGATCAACGACAAGATACATTAAAAAATCCACTTATCAAATATCTAGCTTCACCCGCAGCCCGGCCGATCATAATGAGCGATAGCCATCAATCGAATAAAAGTCGATCGATAGCTAATAATCGATTAAAAAAATGGAATGATTATTATAAGCTTTTGTCCATTTCCACGGGAAACGTGCTTTTTTCCGTTGTAAACTCCAGACAGACATATTTGTAGGTATTAATGTTCCTATTAACAAGACTTAGTTAATAGGAACATTAGTTGGTTAGTTCTAGGCATGAGGACTATAGGAACAGGGGCTGTTATTAACAATTACTCGTAGTTTTGTAGGTTAGTATTATTCCAGTTAATAGTTAATTCCACCACGCTGCTCCAGTGCGGATTTAGTCTATCCTTCCGAGACTTGCTAAGCTTCAATGTCATTATTGTTTATTATTCCTAAAATATATTTTGTGTTTAGGAGGGCTGTTCTCGTGAAGATGATGCCCGCTACACGCCTCTATCCGCTTTGTCTTCGATGCAGCCTCCTGCCGAGCACGTTCACACTCATACACATCCAGGTATGTATTTGAATTTATTTACCAAACATATTTATCTATACTATTATTATTATATTTATTATTATTATAAAGAAATGAAGTTGTGAAGTAGGAGGGAATGGAGGAGCGCTTAAGCGATATTGTTCGTTCGTTCGTTTTATATTCATTCACTAATGTAAAGCTTTACTACAAACTAATAATTATGCTGTTGTTTGGAAACACATGTTTTCGTATAGTCTGAAGTGGATGAAAGTACTAGGAGCTGAAAGTTGTAGCAGACCCTTTAAACGGATTGGCCTTTTAAGGCTGAATGTGCTTCAAAGTCACTTTATTCGGCGATCAATCGCTTGCAGGTTGATAAAAGCCTTCAAACGATTCAAACTAATTCATAAATTAGTGACATTCCAGTTACTTAATTGTGTATAATGCTAATGAAGGCTTCATAAATCCTTAACTTCATTTTAATTAAGACTAGCTGACAGATTTTGTTCCCAGTTATTTATAATAATTTGATAATGCATAAATTTCTCAAACATATTAATAATTCAATAAATAAATTTATTATTAGTTTATACGCGATAAACCAACGCTTATTGAATTCGATGAAGTTGGCTTTCATTATTGCAATAATTACTCGAACGAAATTTTGATAAATGGTGTTTACTTTTATGACGACGACGCGACATTAACCAATTTTCGCGAAATATTTATACTGTTTTCCTACTGCATTGGTGGCGTGACTGGAGTGAGAACTGGATGGTGGCTAATCGTGCTGATGTCGTGATGTTGAATCAGGGTTGAAATGTGACCTATTGGGGCATCTTGACATGATCCGCTTACTAAATGAAATTCAGTGTATCATTCGCTGCGACCCATTGACGTCCCACTGCTGGGCACGGGTCTCCCCCACAGACGCATCTGCGGGAGGTCTAGAGCATACTCCACCACGCTGCTCCAATGCGGATTGGTGGAGGGGTTAGTGGCCAACCCAGTGTCGAATTTTCTCAAGCCACCCGAAGGTCTTCGACAAGGCTTAACGACTGTTTTTAACATTGAAAACAACCGGGACCGACGGCTTTACATGCCCTCCGAAGCACGGTAGCGTCCATGAAATTTTGCCACTAGCGGTCACCCATCCACAAACTGACCGCGCCCGTCGTTGCTTAACTCTTTGGATCACATTGAATCGAAACGAGCCATTGGGCTATGGACGCTACGCTTTTTTTTTCTGTCAAAATATTATAGTGCTACCGCATTTCAATTTGACCTTAATTACTTAATTTTAAGTTAAAACATAAAATCAGACTGATCCAGACGCTAGTACTAGTAGCATGTGGTATTCATATCTCGAGAGGCTACAGATGGCGTGATGCCAGGATACGAGCTCCAAGTCAATGTAGAGCCTCAAAAGGCATTTAGCAACGTAACTATCATTATTAATGTTCTATTGTTATTGAATACAATAAGGTACTTCCGTATTCGACGCAGGTTTATAGATACTAAAAGAGTGATACAGAACTGTCTGTATGTAGAGTAGTTGGCAGATTGCCAGACGTGCATAATTATGTCAATGTAGCGCTGTGTCCGGGGATTTGGGTCCTGAGGGGTCTATAACATCTGTGCGTTCAAATTGGTTTGCTTTTTTTGGTTGGGAATGAAATGTTACATTGTTTTTGTCTTCTTTCTGAACAAAAACATAATAATTGTTAACCCTTCAACAATAATCATGTGTAATCATCAAAAAATAATTGAGAATTTATGACATAACATAACATCACGCTTGTATTTACTCGAAGGGGGA
Source organism: Carterocephalus palaemon (assembly GCA_944567765.1). Classification (NCBI taxonomy): domain Eukaryota; kingdom Metazoa; phylum Arthropoda; class Insecta; order Lepidoptera; family Hesperiidae; genus Carterocephalus; species Carterocephalus palaemon. The sequence continues at coordinate 6,485,905 of OX155651.1, read as the reverse complement.
GGCAAAGTTGAGTAAACGAACACATTTCACCAATTTTTTTAACGCTGAGGCACTCACACCCCCGCACTAGAATTCCCTGAGTTGCGAGTGACGGGCACACAGAAAATCTCACATTTTAATATCCATGACCTAACTGTAAATAAATAAATATCTAATTAAACTAATATTGAAAAGCGGGAGATTTTTTGTGTTTTCAAGAGCATCACGGAGTTTGGTGTATAGACTACACGACTGAAGGAAGGCTGTTACAAAACTACCCGTAAAGCCGAAAGGAGGTTAAATGGAGCCTTATAGCGAGTCCATTCACAACAATATTTAAAAATTACACTGATGCTGATTTAGGTTCCAAAGTAACATGGCACAAACGTTGTCATTTCTCAGATAACCAAACATTATTTGGGACGCTCTTTTAACTCAAATTGGAGATAAATTTAACTCAAATTGGCTAATGAAAACTGGCGGGTTTCCAGTCACGCAAATGTCAATGCACCTAATCATTTACCCCTTCGAGGCATTCTGCAATATCATAATACCTATTAACATATCATTGCGTTGAATTGCATTCTACATCCCCTGTAATGTTCTATCGATTTCTGGCTTCAATTAGATACTGATATCCTGTATGTATTATTACTATTAAGTAGGTCTATAATAATGAGTAACATTACGCCTCTATTTCCCCGAAGTAGGCACGATCTTTTCATCAGTTATATTTTGGTCCCAAGTTAAAAGTGGTGAGCCAATGCCATACATCGGGAAATCCCGACTCCGAGCTGATACCGGGAATAACAAGTTAGAAAAACACAATAGTATTTTCCCGACCTGGGGATCGATCCAGGTAGATCCTGGGTCCCCGGGTGAAGGGGTCAAAATCACTCGGCTTACACTAATCACTCGGCTTACACTAAATATCAGTTCAAATCTAAATCTGCTTTATTTATAATGATCTCATTGCTCCAAGATTTTATCATACTCGTAGCATGTCGTATTCACAGTGTATCGTGGAATCGAGTCAGAAGAGGGAACTCGACAATAATTTTTATTTTCCTTAACCCTTTTAAAATTCCAGTACTACCACGTACTACTCTGCAGAATTGCAATAGTTCAGTGCGACTTTACGACTTAATCATCTTTAAAAATGTAAGGTTCTTTTTTAATCTGCACATGACTTTTCAGTCATTTGTGCATGCGCTTAGTTTTGAATTTTCAACCCATAACTCTGGAGTGAGAGTTGAATATCGTTTAGGCTGTCACCGCTTACAACTGTAGGATATCTACTCATATTATCAAAATTATAATATTCATGAATACTACTAATAAAAACTAACAGTACCTACTAACTATCACTGAATGTCCCTACACCGTTCCTTATTATTACTAACGACCTGACCACCTAATGCTTTTAGCAACACTCTCCATCCAAGACCCTAATTTAGTCTTGTTCAAAGTCGGTCACAGTTGTAATGGGTGGCAGCGGATAGGTGGTACTCCATGTCCCTATAGCTCGGGACCAGAATAGTGCTATGGCATCCCCTGCTTGTCGTAAGAGGCGACCAAAAGGGGGCTTAAGGGTTCACGGGCGGCTCGAACCGTCCATCCAGTGAGCCCGGGAAAGACAAGGTTGTGTGTGGCTCCACAATGTTGTAGAGGGGTTTTGACTTTTTCGGATGTTTCGTCCTATCAGAGATCCCGGAGCCCTCCACAAGCGCCGAGGAAGGCCACCGAGGGGGCTTTAGTGGGTGGAAATCCTCATACTCGTTTGCTATCTTACATCCGTAAAAAAGGTAATATGTAATTCTATATCGGGTTACATGATGATAACTCAATGGACTTTATTTGTACGGAACTGGAAGTAAATATTGTATGAATATTTATAGTACTCGTAGATCGATCTCCACAATATCATAGTAGCTTAAGGTAGAAGTTTCTCAAGAAGGTATCTTGTTAACTAAGCGCAAAGTTCATTGTAAAGCAATATTTCAAATCCTCTTTACATAAAGGATCTAATCCGAACTTGACTCCAGATTTCTGAATAGAGTTTTGTTCGCTTATCAGAATCCATTTGAGAATAAAATATAATCTCTTCTCAGCGAGATATTATATTTATTGAAATCGCACGAAATATCTTACACCGTTCGCTCGGTCTAGTAAAAGAATTACGTAACGTATTAAACTGGTTTTGCAACCCAATTTTTACCAAATGGCATTTGGTAAAAATTGGGTCTGAAATAACCTGAGTCAGCATACTCCACCAGGATTAGTGAATGGGCTAATTGAGAAATTCAGGGTTAGTGGCAAGGTTAACTCGAGTGTCAGAAATTTGATTGACCCTGATGTTTAATTTACTAAATACACGTAGATGTAACACATTATAACTGCAACCCATAGACGTCCCACTGCTGGGCACGGATCTCCTCCATAGACAAATCTGCGGGGGGTTTAGAGCATACTCCGCCACGCAGCTCCAATGCGGAGTGATGGCAGACCTAGTGTGGAATGTTCTCAAGCCACCCGAAGGTCTTCGACAAGACTTAACGACTGTTTTCACCAATGAAAACAACCGGGTCTGACGGCTTAACGTGCCCTCCGAAACACGGCACGGAAGCGTTTGTAGATAGCCGAAAATCGCTAATCCTGCAGATCCTGGTCAGGATAATGGGAAAATTTAAATTATCACATTGTCATCGGTCTTTGATAAGTATGCAAAGTTTCAAATTAATCTGTCGTTTTGAAGAGGGTGAAAATCACAGAACAGATTTTATCTGTTCTGTGGTGAAAATCATGCTGAAAGATTAAATACCAAGCCAATAAAAGCGATTTAAAAAATTGAACTATTATTGACATTTACATCTTTATTAATTACGTAATGCCCCATCCACACGCTGGCTGTTTGTCACAAACACCGCAAACAGCAAGCAAAGTCCCAAACACCAACCACAATCACCCAACACAAACAGCCATCCACATGCTTGGCGAACGTTCATAACATTCCGAATCGGCAAACATGGCGGACGACAAGCTTGTGGCAGCTATTACTTTCGGGTTGACATATTTTTATTATAAATTAAAGCAAGAGAAAGAAAAAAGAAAAAAAGAAGAAAGCGAAGACGATGGTGATTCCGATGAAAATTTTGCAATAATAAAATGTATCAATATAGTTAGATTTTATTCATAAATTATACTGTAAAAAAATTTTTTTTTTAAAGAGCTTTTACTTAAATCTTTTATTTTTATTTTCATGCATTGTCATCGGAACCTAATATGTGTGCCAAATTTCAGCTCGATATCTTCAGTGGAAGTGGGTGAAATATTGATTGCAAGATTCCAGGACATACATACGAGTGAATTTAATTAAAAATTAAATCACTTGTTATAAATAATTTTGCTACCATCGAATTCGAATACTTGAGGTACAGTTTTTAAATGGGGTGGAATCTTCGATCAATAATAGGGTGGAATATTCTCTTTATATGCCCATGAATATGGCAAGTAAATACGTCCGCCTCCCGCAAGCTCGCGCGCATTACTGATCGCTGCCAAACGTGTGGATACGTCGCAAACTGTTTGCCGAACATCCTTTGATCTGGCAAGAAAAACCGACACCGATGCCGAACACTGCCCAACACAAACACAAACAGGCAAACAACGACAAACACCCATCCACACGTCCGTGTTTGCTGTTTGCTGTTGGCTGTTTGCCATTGTTTGCCAAGCGTGTGGATGGGGCTTAATATTTACTATGCAAATGACTTACGTCATTTGTGGTAGGTATTTGGTGAACATCGCATTATTATGACCATATTCTGTGACCGTTAATATCAGAATATAAATTACGTATAACTACCAGCTTAAATTAATGCTTCAGTAAGCACGAGTTAGTTACTTTATTACCATTGAAACCTTTTATAGACAGTTTAGTTGTTCAATTTACTTATTTTAATGATATATATTCTCGGAATGGGAGGGGTTGGGCCTTAGTCCACCACGCTGGCCAAGTGCGGATTAGTAGACAGCAGATCCTAATGCCATAGAGTAGAAACTATTATCGGCTATCCTAGCGCGCGCGGTTCATTAATATAAGTATTTATTTAATTTTAACGAGAAATAGTAACGATAACATTACGTTATAAACTGTATGTTTATACAAAATGAACTATAACAATATACTATCCATCCATCATCCACCCATCAGCTTTTTCAGGTCCACACAGATAGGGAACTCCTAAACGACACTACTCGATCGGTCCTTTCAGTCCAGTGCCTTCTGAATCATACAACTCATCATTCTCTGAACCAACAAACATCGATTAAATTATCGAATGAAAATGAATAGTTTTCTGGTGTTCTGAGACGTTTACAATGGTCATGGGGTTCCTAAAAATATGCGGCAAAGCCATATTTGGTGACACGTTACCCTAGTGTGCCAGTAAGATAGGCTTAATCTATAAATAATAATGTTCTACAGTAGCTTAAATTAGTTTTATAGATTTCTAGGATTTCATCTCAAAGCTCGATCATTTAACCCAACTCCAAGCTGCATATTAATTTGCTATCGTGGTTATATAGGTGGAGGACAAAATCGTGAGAACATGGACTTAACGGGATAATAATGAACTGTGTTCTTAATTTAACGTAATATACGAACGGAGTGAACGGCTCCGTTCGTCTGTATGGCTGCCTGAAATTAGTTAAAGCTCTTCTAAGACCCATCGAAGTAGGTAACTTATTAATATTCTTACAACAGAATTTAATTTGAATAATAGAATAAAAATAGAACGACGTGATATCGCCCTATCGACCAGAAGATATTAAATGTTTTACCTCATGCACCAAGAGTTTTGATGCGGTTCAGCTTTTTCAACAGGGAACAGATCAAATAAAACTGGTCAATTGCGCCACGAACAGCACATATAGTTGTTGGTTACTTACCAGTCACAATCTCCGATATTTTTAAGAGTTTCACACTGCCGTGAGACAGTGCGATACGAATTATACAAATAACAATTTTGCAATAAAATTATCGTTCGATGATGACATAAAAGACGAATGTGTAACAAATAATTTAACTCACATTGTCAAGTTTTTTGCTATTGATTGTTGATATAAATGAAGGTGCATCAGCTGCATGGTATTAAATATGAAAATATTTTACATGTACCGCGTCGCAATCACGATCTGAAAGCAATATTAATAAAGGTTTATGTTCGCTGTAAACGTAGAGAAATTTATTTTCATTGATAGTCGACGGCATAGATAAATAAATTAAAAAAGATAAATTGTAGGTAAACCTAGTTGGTAGAATGCACATTGTGTATGTATAAAAACCTAGCTGTTGGAAATATGAGTTTAATTTCATCAACCAATTGATATACATAATGTATGTTATGTTATTAATTCCGCATATCCAGATTTCTATCAATATTTATATTTTCACATTACTCTTTTATATCCAAGATGTTTTTTTCCTGACATTTTCAATTATAATATATTAATTCTTCAATGTTCTCTTGCCCACAGTCCCAGAGCTGGGTGGGTTGGCGCGGCGCGCGGGCTGCTCCAGTGCTTTTTCCGCACCCTCGCCCTCCGCCCATCACGAGCCAGGTAAGTTAACAGCTATTTATGCCCTCCGCCCATCATGAGCCGTTTTAGTTATAATGGCATTCTGCGTACGGCAATGCGTCCCTTAACTGCCCACTTGTATCTTTCAACGTTCGACCATTCTCGATCTGATATCGTTTAAATAAATAAGTCCTTCATACATTTCAATCTTTAAAGACCTGAAAGGTAGACAGTTACTCTCACTTTTAGCCATTGATCAAATCATAGGTTGAACTCAAATAAAATAAAAACCGGCACAATATTTTTATTAACACAATAAGTTGTTAAGTAGTGTTTTGTGTAGTTTTCTATCAAAATATGAAAGATCATTGTATACGCTATTACAAATTATTTAGAAACCAGTAATAACTTATGCGTTTTGCAGAGAAAAAGCAAACGAGAAAAGGAAAGTAGCTTTCTATTGCCTTGGTAATTAAATATTCTTCCTTCCCGCTAAATCTGAAATGTTCGTAGTTCAAAAGGTGGAATAAACAAGCAGTTACGAGATATCTCGGTTCATTTTTATAATCTGCCAGCTATTCCACCGCTCAGCTCTCGGTTAAGTGATTAATTCTTTTGGCGAACGCTTTGTATATGGTTTCAAGAAATTTATACTTCCAGTCAACTTGATGATTGAAGGTGTCTTCTTCAGACTTTTTATGATAAGAGTCCTAGTCCCTATCAAATTCTTGTTCAAAGTCAGTCACAGTCAAGAATAAGAATAGTTTACTTTTCACAAAACTTGCTACAGGAAATTGCGCAAGTAGATTCATAATAATTAACACCATAATTTAAATGGCAAGGGCTTGTAATATTTATTCTTATACTTTGAAGTGCAGACTGCACTAAGAATAAACTTGTGTTGCAGAAGAACAATTACCAACTGGAATAATAGTAACACCAGTCCTTATACCTACTAAAACATTGACCAACTAATGTTCTTATCACACTCCATCCCAATGCATGATTGAGTCTTGTACAATGTGGGTGATAGTTGTCATGCGGCAGAGGGTGGGTTATGCTACAAGCTCGTTGGCTATCCATAAAAATATCTATACTACAGGCGATCGTTAGTATGACAAGTGCAGTTTTTTTTAATAGTTGAAGATGATTATGTCGCCAATGGCGTTCGCTCGCAACAATATTACAGGAAACATTAGATAAGATAACACATGATAAATCAATGTTGGTTCTATTATAACGATACCTTACCTACATTTACCTACACTCGTAAAAATTTAATATAGTGTAGTGTAAATACAATAGTTTTACCTTCATCTAAAATAAACTAAGCGACACACCTACTGTAGAAATTCTATTTTATTTTCCCGCTCTCAAGCTAACTTAACTTTTCACTACTTAGAGACCAGATAACAGCGCAGATATGGTTCTTTGCTTTGAGTTTTCCTTTTTGTAGTATTTTCAGCGAATACGTCCCCGTGGGTGTATATAAGAGAACAAGTTTCACAAACTTATATAAAATATTCTGCTTAACAATACTTAAACTACAACTGTACTTGGGAACTGCGTTAGAATCTTTTAAATAAAATATAAAGTTTATGTCGTATGTGAATTAAATACGATATCTATAAACTACAGGACACTTCTTACTACGTACGGAATAATGCCCAGTCGTATGTACGTGTATATGTATGATGAGATTGATTTGATCTTTCAAAAGATTTTACTGAAGTAAAACTGTAGAACGGTGAAGTAAGCTGGTGAATGCGTGTCGAGAGCGTTACGAAAAGTGTGATCAGGCGAGGCGAATGGAAGTTTAGAAGGAGATATAATTTAATGAAGATAGAAAGAGAGAGAGTTACGTCTCGTATATTAGGTACTTCAGGGACAAGAGAGAGTGGTGCGAGCACATATTTTCTTTCTCTTTTCACATAGCCAGTGATGAAATATATATATTTGCTGACCCGCAAACGTTATTCTGCCATATGAAATGTTAAGCAGTACGTAAGCAGGATCGATGGATCCTGCATCAATCTTCACCAGCACACTTCTATTGAAGTTAGCTTAAGGCTCCAGTAAGTCAGTGTACGTACACTTTATCTGCAGTCAGCATTTCCTCTGGTTCTTTCCACGATTAAAAGATACTTTTAATCGTGGAAAAGTCACTATTTATCCACCAGAAACGTCATCATGTGTCATGTATGATAAACAACTCATTGTTAATTCCCTTTGACCACGCGGGCGGAGCCGCGGGTAAAAGCTAGTATTATATATTTCTAATTATAATTCGAAAACACATTTATTTTATTTCTCATATCATAAGCCTATTGTCTCGGTCTCACAATAGTGAAAATAATGAATAATAAAAAAAAATCAAAAATATTAATTTATCATTGAAAACCTATAGTAAATCAAAATATTTGTAGAAAACAAGCGAAAAAAACTATTCGGATAAAATACACTTGTTAATTAATAAATCTGCATTCGCGATGCTCTGCTGAAAAAATCCAATTAAAAACACTACTTGGTAAATACCTACAGCTTTATCACTAACACATCCTTAAAACACACATTGTGGTGTTGCGTTGTTGTGATATAAACCCATTATTAGCCTTTCGTGACGGATAGTGAAAATTGTAAAAATATTCACCTATAATATTATAAAGGTTGTCAGTTAAAGTCCTATCCGTTTTGTATTTCTACTCTCATGGTAGGCATAAACCCAACATCAAATTTACTACAAAATGTTATGGATAAGTAATATTTTACTAATAATTTCAGAAATACTATGTATTCCGTATTGTGAAAGCAACCTTACGTTATTTACCAAAATCTTATTCTCTAAAAATAAGCATAGCCTGTGTAAGAACAAGGTAAGAATAAAAATATTTATGTAGCTTGAGGGCTTATTGCCTCGGCAATAAGACTCTATACGCGCACTGAATTTATATTTAGCTTCCGCTACACCCAGTCGTTCAATTAAGTTATATAATTACATAACTTACGTAAAACGCTATATAATTTCAAAGGGCGATTGAATTCAATCATTTGCCAGTCAGATTCAGACCTTCTTTTTTTAAATATTTCATTTAAATCAATACACTCCCATACACTCATACTATATTAATTAATACTATCAGATAAGGCATTAAGGCCGCCCATTGTATATCTCTTTAGAGGTATCAATAAAGTTGAATAAATAAAAATAAATAAATAAAATGTCAAACTACCTAATGTTTACAGTTTACCAAATTATAAATACTTTTGTATTAAGGCTCCAAGGCTCGAATAGGATATATAACTTAAAAATTAACGATTTACCTACTGAAATACTGTTAGATTAACAACTTTTTCTCATCTATGGTAAGCATAATCTCAGAATACTGTGGTAAAAATTTGATAAGGATTTGAGCCCAAAGGGAAGGTGAAATATAAATGAAAGAGGCATGAATAAAAACATCTTAGCGTTGCCGAGAGGCTTATTATGAAGGCAATATTCTGTTACGCGCGCTGAATTTATATTTATCGCTAAATGACATCCTCAGGCCCTCGGCGTCAATTAGCAGGACCCATCACCCGAGCCACTCGAGGGTACCTCCAGGTAATGAATACTTCGGTAGGATAGGTACAATCCAAATATTTTTCTGGCATTGCTGCAATGATCTCATTCAACCATATTACTTTAGCGGGGTAATTTAAAATGAGACATATTTTAACTTCTACTTAAGACATATCAAACATAACGTCACGCCTGTATTTCCCCGAAGGGGTAGGCAGATGTATAAACCCACTTTTCACCAGTTATGTTTTGGTCCCATGTCCATTGGCGATGAGCTTATTTATTGCCATACACCGGACACAAATCCAGACTCTGAGCTGCTACTGAGCATTTCATATTAGAAAAACCCAATAGTTGTTGCCCGACCCGGAGATCGAACCCAGGATCCCTACCTTAGCAGCCGCGATTACGATACTGGACCAACGAGACAGACCACTTTAATTTTTACTTCTACCAGTAAGATAGTTTAATCCTTCAACCAACCGATTTATATTACCAGCAACAACCACTTGAGGCCGCTTCAGGCTTGTTTACTACATTCATCAGTAGTTAAAAGAAAGTTTAATGTAAATATCACATCTACAGCAAATTAGATTTTTTTAATCAAGCTAATTGCTTTGCGACACAGATGTCGTTTTCAGTGAACTAGCTTGAAAAAATAATACGAAATGGCAGCTCAAAGAAGTAATGGTGAAGTGACAACGCTTTTAAGCTTACTTACTTAAATCTCAAATCCTATTAGCCTCAAGAGATTAGCGGTGAACATTTCTACCAAGAGGGGGCTTAACATTGTCGATTTTAACTCATTACTCATTAATAATTTTAAGCTGGATCTGACAGCATAATATTGGATTGGACTGCTGGTGTTATAAAATTCTAAAATGCTTCTGTCCTTTATCTGTAAGTAGTTAACATGTAAGCGATTTTATAAAATTGCATCGAAATATTAGAACTACCGTTCAAGTCTTATTTTATGTGTTTCCATTAAATAAGTTTGTTATACTTACGATAATATTACACTCTTTAAGAATTATTATTTTGTATTTTAAAAGCTTTTATTTAACTTCACTCGTATGTATCTTGTATGTATGTCCTGGAATCTTGCAATCAATATTTCACCCACTTCCACTGAAGCTATCGAGCTGAAATTTGGCACACATATTTAGTTCCGATGACAATGCATGAAAATTAAAAAAAAGTTTTAAAGCTTTTTAAAAAAAAATTTTTTAACGGTACAATTTTATTTTAGAATTAGAAGTAAGGACACCATAACAAGAAAATGAAGTCTGTTTTAGAGTAACATGAGAATAGTTCGCTTTTCCACCGTGCCCATAAATATTTGATATCGAGCTACGAGTTGTAACGTTCGCGGCGGCGCAAACCACAATTTCACTTTATCAGGCTCGGTGTACCCACTGCTTTATTTTCAACGATAATTCCGAGTGTGCGCGTGCTGCTTGCCCTATATTGAACGTGTTTACAATGAACTGACGTCTGACTTCTCACAATCTGAGTTAACAGAATGTCACTTTATTTTTCAGATTAGGTACGTACCCTTCTTAAATAAATGGTTTGCTATATCTAAATATCTGGGGCTTCCAAAAATTTGGCCTCTGACCCCGCGAGGAGATACCTATTATAGGACAGCAGGTTGTTCGAGGGGAGAAGGCAGGGACGTGATGGTTGCTCCGGAACTTACTTCGATTGTTGATTTAATAGGCTTGGACATTGTTACTAATATGACTTACTAAAAACTTTTAACATTTTTGGCGAAAGTAAGCCAGAAGTCTTCCTTGGATTGAGCTTGATGCCTTAAGAATAGACTTATGATGCGAAAATTTTAGTAGGTAGTGTCGATAGATATCATTTAGCTTTGTCCTATATCCGACAGATCGTTCTTATTCTCGCGACAAGTGATCCAATATCGGCGTGTAATGAGGCTACGATAGGGCGTTATCGGAACTGTGCCCGTTTGGAAGCGTCAGGAGCAGTGACCTTTGAACTCATGTTGTGAAGCCGGCCAGTTAAAACTACACTAAAACGGATGGAGAATCTCTCAGTACCTACTCTGCGGCAAGTATTTGCTATCAAATCATATTATACTTGTATGTCATTGTTATTAGTGGGTGGTGAAACTATAATTTGTGTGACTGTTTTACTTTTTAAATAATATATCTATATTACATATCGAAAGTTATTATACTAAAAATTGATATTTAAGTTTCAACATTTATTTTTAAGTATCTAACTAAATCAAAACATTGTATAGCCACATATAAATCTCTATTCATTTATACCATAAATGTTAAGTTAAAATTCAAGCCCGAGGCAAAACAAATCTTATAAAAGCCTCAAAGCTTCTCGAGAGGTCCATAAAGTAGGTCATTTTCAAAGACTGAAGTTCTCTTGTTCGGAAATAGATCGAGAATTCATAGTGGTTCGCGTCTTCGGAGGACAGCTTATTGAGGAAACGGTGTTCTAGAATACGCCATAATACGCCACATGCTTATTTGACTCTTCGTCGTAAAGGGTTATTGGATGGAATAGGATGGAATTACGTTTAGGAACGAATTTTCCTTGTTGCCATCATTGCCTTTTCTGCTACAATCTTCGTTGTTACATTTCCATTTATAAGACTTACGTCACTTTTAGCCTTAGTAAAAAATAATAAGTAAGCTTAGTAAATAATTAGTAAGTAACTTAGTAAATAATAAATAAAATAAATCTGTGGGGAAAAATAAAAATAAATTGTAGGAAAGAAGCAGAGGACCGCTCTACTATACTTACTCCCGATCAACAACATAGGAAAAGGCTGAAAATATGCTGGAAAACAGCGCTGCGTATGACCACAGTGGTATCACTCGCCGCCTATTTCAGTATATCGCTCTATTTCAGCTAAACTGAGTTACATCCTATAGCTCATTCACTCTTTAATTTAAATGTTTGTTTATGGCAGTAAATATTTATTTATTTAAATCTTAATGTACATTTTGAACGTACAAAGGCGGACTTAATGCTAAAGCATTCTCTCCCAGTCAACCTTTGGACGGTGGGAAAAGCATAAACAGTGTTTCTTTTTTAAATACATACAGTTCTCGTTACTGTAAGAGTAAGCATAGACAAGATTTGTTATTGACCGTATACCAAATTACATGTAACAAATATTATTTACCTGAAAAACAAAGATAAAAAATTTAAATTGTGTGGTTTTATGAAACCACGGTAAAACACATTATAGACATTTAACTAAAAAATTTTGAAATAATTTTACATTAAGGGTATAAAAATCGCTTTATCAATCTTAATTTTATACTTGGAAAATTGGAATGATAATGGGAAATAAAATAACAAGTGTCACTACACTATTATTAGCCGTTCGAAATATATGAATCTAAATTTCAACTAATAAAAGTTTCACTTTAAAACGATATTTATAGTTCTTCGATCTTTTTCCACTAAACAAAATAAATAATTATTATATAATAATATGCCAATCACTGAATTCAAATTCACTGTCCCAATTGGGAGGTATTTTGTTTACTTAACGAGTTTCATGTACCTACACTCGGGGTACATAACTGTCTTTTTCAGAGTCTCTATTACCGTGGCTGCCCTTCTTTCCTTGTTAATTGGACTTCATTATTTATTTTGCTTTGTCTTGTTTTCATCTCTTAATTCGGAATGGGAAAATATTTTCTTAGTACTTAGTACTCATTTTCAAGGTATAAGATATTTTTAATAGTTTCTTGCTGCTAATTACTGCGAATATTTTAAAATTTTGATTTGCTTCCATCCTGAATTTAATCTGAGTATACAATTTTACTGGAAAATTTGTTCGTATTTACATTTTTGAGAAAAATAACGTTCATGTTGAAATAATACAATAACAATAATTCACAATACTGTAATTAAATAGGTTATTTTGAATATCAACAAAATATTTTCTTTTTAATAAGAATATTTATATTACACAGTTGTTTTAATTTTGTTGAAGATATTTTGTTGTTGTAGCCTTGTAGCATAATATGGTTTAAAAAATAAAATATCTTCCCATTTCTATTTTCTATTTAATTATTTTTTTACGCTATAACAATAAACTTATAACTAAATAGATCAGAATAAATCTAAAACAGAAAACATTTTATTTAATAGGTGCCACCGATTAATAAAATTAAATATACGTCTATCAATCGGTGGCACTCCTCCCGGTCCTTAGCCCTTTCAATTTAGCGGTTTCCCGCAGACTTTTTGAGGTAATCTGTGAACTGTGAATAAACCGAATACGATTTTACTACAATCCCGTGTCCACACCGCTTTCCGTGTCCATATGGTCATAGCGAATAAGGGTCCTGTAAGAATATCGTTAATTTTTATCCCATATCTTATCGTTAAAATGTAAATCATCACATAACTAACATTTAATTCTATAACTTATTTATTTAAACATTTTTAGGGATCTGTTCCAAAAGGCCCCAAAGGGTAAAACGGGACCCAATTACTAAGGCTCCGCTATCCGTCTCTCCGACTGTCACCAGGCTGTATCACATGAACCGTGATAGTTAGACAGTTTAAATTTTCACAGATGATGTATTTCTGTTGCCGCTATAACAACAAATACTAAAAAACATAAAAAATAAAAATTCTCCCATACAACAGACAGATGATTTTTTTGCCGTTTTTATAGAATATGGTGCGGAATCCTTCGTGCGCGAGTCCGACTTGCACTTAGATGGTAATTATAGATATTGGTACGGAACCCTTCGTGCGCTAGTCAGACTCGCACTTGGCCGGTATTTATATTTAATTGAAACTCGACATTAATTGAATGTTAGGTAAGCTGTATTATATACAATTAGTTACATATCGGGCTTCCTATTGATATAGGCACTGGGGGCGTAGCACGCGCGCACCGCGCCTTTATGATAGAAAATTTTATGAATGGCTATTCTCGGCTTCATAATATATTAAATTTCATAACTCAATAAAACTGTATGTTTGTTCGGCTCTTGTTACTTTATTGCTTTGTGTTTCATATTCATCGGTTATTACTAACTACATTTACCCAATTATGTGTTACGCAGTAGGATAGAATGTATTTTTTTTGTAATTCGTGTTTTTTTTTCTACAAATATGGTTTTATGACTTTATTACTAAATTATATATAAGTATTATATATAAGTATTATAATTTAATATTGACATGTAATGAATCCAAAATTGGAATTTCAAACAAAGATGCCAATGCTCACATTTGTGGATTCACTGTCAGTTCAGCTCAAGATTATACTATGAAGTCATTATTGAGAACCCTGCACACACTGACCTATGATCACATAAGATTTTTTTAGACACACGGCCATCTGACCCCAAAGTAGGCGCGAGCGTGTAATATGGGTGTCAGGGACTGATATACATGCATAGATATTTTTAAATACTTACTTAAATAGATAATATTAACATCCAGACACAGAACAAGTACAAGTGGTCGTCAGACGAATATTTTTGTCCTGAGTGGGATTCGAACCCACGACCCCTGGCGCAACAGGCAACAGGTCACTACCGATTGCGCCAACGAGCCCGTCAATATTGATTATGTGATCATAGGTCATTTGAATAAAACCCTGTCTTATCCACCCCGAGTAATGTTTCCAATCCAACCCGTAAACTTCGTCCTTTTGCCAACAACAAGTTAAAAGCCCTTGAAAAATGTGTCTGAGTGGCTATGAATTTTTCTCCGCCATAAACGCTAGCAGAAGTAATCGCGCTGTACGAAGGCGAAAGTGTTTATTCGTACGTTCCTTGATCGTTTATTCTCAAGCAAGCCAGGTACATAAAGTGACCATAGACTATCCTTGCTATTATATAAATATAAATGTGTGTTTGTTCGTTTTTCCTTCTCCTTCTCAACGGAATAAAGGATCGATGTAATTTTTTGCTTATTTTTTTTTCTCTGACATGACTCTTTACCCTCGGAAAATTGCATGATTTCCGTGAAATAGACAAAAAACTGAAGTAATCGTTCAATTCATAAGAGAACTGTAGGTATTTTTTGTCAGCAAAGTTTATATTTGCCTTGAACTTGTAACTATTATAATAAAGCATAATAATAATTTTTGGATTTGTCCATTATCCACAGAAGAAAACATTTTACACTCAAAAGAATACAAAAATAGCATTTTATTTCGCCAATCATATCACATCATGATGTATTTTTAACCAGTATAAACTGGAACTCCGTTTACAGTAAACTGAAAAAAAAAACATTTATTTATACGTACTCATATTGCGTATAAATACGAGAAAGTATGACGAATAAAACTGCTAGATCTCCGTACTTCAAGCCAAGAATAACTTCTATTTAAACTCTTACTTTGACACGGTATTTACAAGTCTAAGCTAAGTTGCGGGCATTTTAGTGTGGTGTAAATCATAGATAAATAAGTAGTCACGAAATGTTTTTGAATCATATTTAAAGAACAGAAGTGGAGTGGACTTCGCGTATGCATACAAACATTACTTGCAGCAGGTGTAGGTTGTTGTCTAAATGTTTGGCATAACTTCATGAGGCAATCAGCGATAATAACTACGTCAACGTTACAACAATATATCCAAGATACCTAAAGTTTCGCAACTGCTATTATTATTGCAACGTGGATCGAAAGCTTAACAAGCTCCCACCCAACCACGATTTCAGTTCAAGCTTTCATAAAAATTAAATAACTACCAAATTTCGTAACAAAATCTGTTGGGTTGGTTGGTATTTCATGGACGCAAGGCCTTATTGTATAATCCGATGAAACTCCATGCGGTCGCTTAGCTGTTAATAACACCTCGCAAGCTTCACTGACTAGCAATTAGTTAAACCGGCTTAATTCATATTTATTTCAATTAACACTTTAACCGTCAAAGAAATTATAACAATCGATTAAAAATAAGCCTTTGAACTATAATTAAATACACGGACAGTGAATGTGTAATTTTTTTTCGAACAGCTTTATTGAGAAAATTGGTCCATTTAAACACTGACATTTTTATTCAGCAATTTAAGATCGCACTCGTCAGATTATACCTTAACAAAGACTCCTATTATACGGTATACTCAATATTATAATATTTTATAGTTGCAAATTATAATCTCTTATTAAAACAGTTTCATTTCAAATTTTAAGAAGTCAAATGTTAAGGATAAAAATGCCAGTTCATCACTATCAAAAATATACCGTTGTATACTTAATTGATAACACTTTTCACACAGATTTAGCAAGATGCGATTTCCATGGGTCATTGTTTTAGAATGTAATGATTACCGGATGGTAGGGAATACCGCTTTATATTATTATCATCTTAATTGTTTTAGCCAATCTCGGCAGTTGGCAGTTTGATTGGTGTAGTGAAAAGTGTTTTTTTGTTTTTCATATCCACTTAAAATTAGTAAATAATAAAGCTTATTATGCATAACTCTAAACCACGCAGGTAGGAAGCCGAATATTATTCCTGGTTATCACTGGTCAATATCGGTTATTTACAGACATTCAAAGCTATGATATCTACCGCAGACATTGGTTTCAACGAGCCTCACACCTAAATTTGAATATCTATTAATTAATAGTGATAGTTGCTGCGTTTTCATTTATATTGTTCTGATTTTCAAAGGTTTGTTATGAATACATTTAATGTGATGGTGGCAAATATTATTATTCAAAATACTGTTAATGTTAATGGCTTCATCGACCGAAAAGCAAACGAACGTACATTGGTGTACTTATAGAATAAACCCTAATTAATTGTGTCCGCTAGATAAATGTTGGTTGTGGACCTGAGTCGTGGGGATCATGTCTATTCACTCACATGGAGTACAATTATTTTGTTAAACTGTTTTCTGAATAAATGAATTATTATAGAATTATTATATATGATCACGTAGTTGGAGCACATGCCGTGTTGTATTTACGGAAGCCCATTTAAAATGCAAAATGCCATGTTCGCTATAAAATGTAAGCATATTATGTGGAGTTTTAAAGCAATTTTTACTTATGAACATGATATGGAATGGCTGTTAGGGCTCCAGGGGAAGTAGAGGTTTTTACGACTGCAACTCGTGAACGACGAAGTCGTGGGCAAAAGCTAGTCCTTCATAAATTGCAATGTCGCAATCTGTAAACGCTATATACGGTGGTGTTTGCCTTTAGAGCGTCTATGCTGCGTCATAAATATTTCATTCATTTTCAGTCGCTCGTTCGTCGCAAGGATGTTATGGACCTCCTTCCCGTAACCGTAAACCGTATAACCGTAACCTCTTGGGTACAGAATTAAAAATATCCGAAACTCTAACTAAATCTGCCTTAAAATTTTTGAATATTTAGAATACTTAATCAAGAATGAAAGTGAAGTCGTAAGTAATAAGTAACTAATTATAATTTATTTTGATTTTCCTTTGACGATTCCTAAAAAAACGAATTAATCTGAAACAATTCAAAATTACTGAAATAGGTGATTTCATATCGAGTACCGAATATATAGGAACCGGTAATAATAGTCACAGCACTATCAATGATTTGATTCGGAGAGCTCTTGCCAGCGTCTCTATCCCATCTACTTTGGAGCTACGTGGTATGTGTAGGGACGATGGAAAAAGACCTGACGGAGCGTCCCTAGTGCCGTGGCGTTTGGGTCGTGCTCTGGTGGGGGATGTTTCGAGTACATGCGCAGACAGTTTGGCTACATCCTACATCCATGAAACATCTAAACAGGTTGGGGTTGCAGCCGACCAGGCTCAGTTCCTCAAGCGTCGCAAATATAGTAATCTTTTAGATAATTATGAATTTGCGGCGCTTGCAGTAGAAACTTTAGGTCCTTGGTAGGCTGTTAAGAAGACTTTCATGGAAGTCTTCACCAGACACATTTCTGTCTCAGGTGACCGGAGGCCTGGCAGCTTTTTCGCCAAAAAATTTAGCCTCGCTATACTGCGGGGCAATGCTGCCAGCGTTCTGGGTACATTTCTGGATATTTTGTGATAACTTGGTTTAAAATTTTTCTTTGATTAATTTTAGGTTATTTAAGTTGTAATGAATTATGTCTTTTGTGTTTATACCGAATTTATAATGAATATTCTTATATCCGTATCTTTGTCCAGAAACTTCGTATCCACTACATCCCAACTCTCGCTACGAAACTGTCGTGTTATACTTGTACACTCCGCTTTGACTCCAGCTTTGAAAGTCAAAAACTTTTCCGAGAAAAACTACAGTCGGCTCATTCGTAAATTCTTTTAACGGATTTTCTATTTAATAAATATTTAAAAATATTTAATTTTATCGGTAATCGGCTCTACTAATTCCGAGAAAATGGAATTCAATATGTTATGTAGGTACTAAACTACAACACTATGTATCTCCATTGCCACGCTCTACCATTATTTTTGTGCGTTGTTTTGATCATATGCGATCGCTGAAGTACCTACATTTGTTTTCCATTCTAATTCAGCAACGCATGGTAGACTTGGAACTGGAGTAAATATTCAACAAATGTCCATGATATTTATTTATTAAAACTACACACTAAATAGGTAGAAGGGTGAAAATATACGTGTACCATATTATATGTAAAACAGCGAAGGTGCCTTCAATCCTTTCAAGCAATAGATAAAGATATAATAGACAGTCTACGGAATATTTTACGCCCTTCAAAAGGATTACCGCATTATCGAGGATAGATATTGGGCTCGTATTTCTTGGTCTATAGACTTTTAGGCCTGACGTTAGACTTATTAATGTCTTCTAACTAACTACTCGAAATATTGAAATAATAGCGAGCATTGTTTCCATAGCTAAGAACTAACTGTTTTTCTCCGAAGGGGTAAGCAGACGTCTGGAAATATAGAAGTGATGTTATTTAATAATATTAAATTATATGGAAAATTAAATGTTTTGCGGAGCTCATCTAGATGTCCTAGATACTTTTGCGCTAGTTCCAAGCCTTTCAGCTATTTCGGGGCAACCTCGATACAAAATTCAGGACACCCGTTCCCGCGAATGTACGGTGACCCCTGTTTCTTACTACTCGATTAATACGTTCCGAACATTTTTATTTTATTTCTCTGATTTTATAAATACGCTGAACGATTCGTGAGTGTCTATATTCATAGTTGAAGTTACCGGCTTACTCACGTGTGACTTAAGTCGAAAATAGTCCGACTAGTTTCGATCTATTACGATGATCATCTTCAGGAGTGAACGTGCTCGCGGCGAGCACGGCGTACACTCGTATTTTCGACTGAAGGACTGATAAACACTTGCATCTCTAACGACGCATACGATCAGACAATGACTGAAGTGATTCTTGTATCGTGTTTCATGTATAAAACCGACAAAAAAGCCATGCGTAAACAACATATTTGGTGCCGGAAACTATCGACAAACTAAATCCGACACGGCCACATGAAAAATACAGGCTTTATCCAATTAACAGTTTCGCGTTGGGAGAGCGCAGTACGCTATACTATTCCAACAATACCAACATAAAACCAAATATTTCCGTAACTCTGTCCATTGCCCGATCCCGGATTGAACCGGCTGTTCTTTATTGTACAACGATTTATTTTATTTTATGGAAATAACGCGCCCAGTTTGTTGGGTATGCCAAGATTTATATTAATAAAATATTTATTGTCGTTGCAGGTAAGCCGCGTGTTTTGGCGCCCGGTAAGTTTCCATTGAATAAAAGCCGCGGACGCAGAATTAACATAGTGACCGGAAAAATTCATTCCGCTGATATACCCAGGTACCTTACAATGTATTTTATAAAGAAAATGTTTCTTCTGAAGCCACCACCACGACCGTTTCACTGTCCAAGCGTTAGGCACACCGGTGACTACTCGTTTTTTTTTTTTTTATGGATACAAGATAGCAAACCAGCTTGCAGCACCACCCATCCGCGCCCATGACAATCCATGTCCATGGTCGGCCATTTTAATTATATTTTGTCTTACCCGTTGTGTATCTACTAAGTATACATCATAAGTACTACCCAATACCTATAGCGCGCAGGCCCTTCTCTCAGTTAGTAGGAGTGTTTAGTATAGTTAGTTTGAAAAATATATTTATTTTATCCAGAGCTCTGAAATAAAAGTGGAAAAGACATTTTACAATGGATCCTTTCGTACTTACTATGAAATAGAATCAGAACAAAGTTCTTACAGAACACGTAACAAAAGTATTCAGTAAGCAGCTTACCCGTAGGTACATATTACCAACCAAGAACGAAGAAGCTTTCTAGGCGGAACAAGTTGCTGGATTGCGTGAACAAAAGAAGCGCTTACATATGTAGCCTGCCTCAATCGCCGCTTGAAACATCGCTTTAACAACCCAATGGGGCAATACGGTCATGTTATAAGGACCCTAAATAAGGACACAATGATTTTATCACACGTCGACGCAAATTATCTCTCGAGACGTTTCGTCGAGTGGCTCGTAAAAGACCCCGGCGCTTATGTCGGGGTAATATCAGTGATCTCGGTCATGCAAAACGACTTATAGGTCTGACCATAATCCAGAGGGACTGCGAAAAACAGCCCCCACTTAAATCCTCTTAATGGCAGATGTCTATCGCCCCTATTATGTCCCTTCCTGACGATGTAATCTGACATCGAGTTTACTCCAGAATGAAAATGTACTACTGCCTAGCTCTGTATTTGACAGTTAAATACGAACATCCATTCATCCTACTTATAATTTAACCTATAATGCTTCTTGTTAACGAAATTATAATTATACCTTAGCTCGGCTGAGGCAATAAAATTGTCATTGGAAGGTTGAACGATTATTTTCATAATATTTACTATCAGTAAATATTATGAAACAAATCGTTAATTGCTTAATAACTACAAACTAATTATAAATCCATTATTACTCTACATAACATTGATGTAGAGCAAACTATTCGGGAATAACGTATATTACAATAATCTATTAACGTTCTCTAAAATACATATATTTTTTGTTCTGTGAACGAAGCTGATATTTTTTTTTACACTACGAGCAATTTTATATAATAAAGATATAGCCTATACACATTATATGTTAATAGAAATCCTACAAAATTACCAAACTAAGACAATAATTTCGTTTAAAAACATTTTTAATAAATAAGATAATAGTGATGATATGATTTAAATAGTGAATACAAAATTGCATGCCTATGTCGTTGAGAATTTTTGTTTTCGTTTGGAGCATTGCCTGAATATGATCATGATGTGAGATAAGTCGTAGCATATGAGGAAGTAGTTCAAATTCAGATGCAAGATTTGACCCATACATACTCAAGTCCACTGGGTTGGCGCGAGGGCCCAAATTGAGTAAAGCAAAGTAGGCAAGTTAAATAAAAGCTGATTATAAGTTAAGGAAAGGAAATAGATATTCTATTAAATTCTAGAGTTCGTCCTGAGTAATCCTGGCAGCGTGGAGCCAGCGTCGGAGTACCTATCATTGACCCGCTCGACCGCCCTAGTGTCCTACTTCCGCCAATCCGCGGAAATTTCCTTCTTGTACAGTTATAATCAATTCATCCTACCTGCAATATTTACTAGTAAACAGACCATTCGCCCGAATAACCTACTGTGGTTACCAAATTACGACATCGACTTGGATCTTGCTAGGATGGATTTAGATCAATTAATAATCTCATATTTTGAAGTCATACATTTATTGCACTTCAGCTAGAGTATCGTGTTATATTACATTAGTGTACGCCGCGTGGAATTAGATATAATAATAGATTCTTCTTAACGCGTTAACTTTAGCTACACAAATTTGTAATTAATCCGTAAATGTGTTATACCTATGTTTATTTTACACCCTTAAGGGTAACATTTTAACAAACTTTGAATGCCATATTTATTTATATCTAATCAACAGCCTATAATATAAATATTATGCTTCTAGTTCTGAAAATGACAATACTTTCATACAATCTTTCATCCCCCTTTTCAACCCAAGACTTAATTCCAATTAAAAACTAGCCTATGTCCTTCCTCAGGCTCTAGACTATCTGTGTACCAAATTTCATTTAAATCGGTTCAGTAGTTTTGGCGTTAAAGCGAGACAGACAGACAGTGTTACTTTCACATTTATAATATTAGTATGGATGACGTAAGCTTGTGCCCTACTGTGGTAGGTACAAAGGTGACGGTAAACGTCATGAGGTAATCAACACAGCTCATTTTGCTCCATAAAACAAAGGTGTTTGTGAATCGTGAAAGGTTTTCTAATAAAGACCTGTGGAAGCACCAGTAGTGTGATGATGTAACTTGCAAGGAAATAAAAATGTCTGGGCGACTCTATTCTACACGCAAAACCTACGAGTAAAGAGCGATTTATAGAGCAATGTCATATGTAGGTAATTAATAATTGACTATGCAGCGTTAAGAGGCAGCATGCCACTCGGAATTGGCTACTGCGTGTTACACGCGGCAGTGGAAAAAAACGGTTCCTCGTCGTTTCATGACTTTATTTTCCCATCCGAAGCGTGGCTAGCGGGTATGCGAAGCGCTTCCAGTACGTGTCTACTTCCCGCGTTTTATTGGCGCATGCGTCGTACTCGCCCGAACCCTTCTCGCGAATTGCGCGCCAGCCGCCAGTCTCTTTTGCGCAGTGCAAGTGGTCGCCGCGCGTTCATCTCAATCATACGATGATCGCCGATTTGCCATCACTGCGAACGATGGAGTTCCGACCGTACTCGCAACAGCACGGCCAGCATGCGATAAGTGACGCTGTGCTGCATGCCTCTACCGGTACATTGTTTCTTTATTGTATGCAAGCCTATGACGTAGTAAGTACACTGCAAAGTCACGATTGTACTACGAGTGTAAAGAATTACGTTGAATTATATTTATGAATGAAAGCGTTACTAAACGTTACCGGATTCTATATCTAAATATGATTTGTAACAATAACGTTACTACGTCATATGTTGGTTTATTACGCTATGGGTGGGTACTGCGCAAAATGCGATATCTGCGGAGATAGATTCTCAGCGATGATATGATGGCCATAAAAACCGGAAGAGGTCGTGAGGGAGCTGTGAAGCCTGGAACCGTCCTTGCGACTTGTTGCGTTGAACCTTGTTTGTTTACCCGCAAAGTGGATTCCCTTTTTATCCGGCTCATAATCACATATCATAATGGGATGCAAGATTTAATATTAAATTTATTCTCGCAACTCTACGTGTAAAGTAACCGTTTGGCTAGGAAATTATTACACATTACAAACGATTTCACAAATAAATAACATTTAAGGGCTTTAGTGCTGCTGCATAAGTAGACACACTTATCTGTATCTCTAGTTACAAAATATTTTTGAATGTGAAACTACTTCTGTAAACAATTTATATATATAACAATTTAGATTTCCCATAACATATTGACTTTAGCTTTAGTAAGCATTTACACATTACACACCTACACCATTAAATACAATTTTCAAGCCAATTTTCATACCTTTTAAATAATAAAGGTCATTTTAAAAATTATTACATCTCGTTCCTTGCATCTGTTTTTAATGTAAATACCATTATGTGGTTGTTATGTATTGAATGGTTTACATTACTCGCTTAATGCCTCACAACCTCACAACAGTGTTCATCGAAGTTACGTCATTTCCTCTCCAATACAATGTGTTCACTTACTTCAAAGTTAGATGAATCTGTCAGGTGAACATTGGTAAGGTCACGTGGGGTATGACGACCTCTGTGCGACCGATTTGTTATTTTCATTATAAGCGCATTCTGTCGTGTGAATGCATAATTTTATTTTACTAACTTAAGGTACGTGGCATGATACAAAAGAGTCTGTATATTTATACATATGTATATTATAAAGCTTAAGTGTTTGTTTTGTTAAGCAGCTACTGGTTCTAATTTAATAATAATCTATTTTTTGTGTTGGATAGTCCATTTATCAAGGATGGCTCTAGGCTCTATACGCTACGACCAATAGGCTAGCGTCAATAAATTTTTTTGCTAAAACGGGAAAAAAGTTACTTAGGCAAAAATCATGTATGACGAATTTGTTCACCTTTAAAAGTAAAATAAGGAAGTCCATGACAGCGTATTATTATGACTATCATTTATGTTTAACTCACTATAACCTATTTTATAGTAATCAGGTGTACCTATACTGATATTATAAAGTGGAGAGGTTTTTTTGGTTTTATAATTAGATCTCGTTAATACCCTTCTATTTGAACTTCACTAGGAAGTTTTTTCGGTTACTTCCTTGAGAAGGACAGGAACTATAAACGAAATTTTGTTATTCGAGTATCTAATCCTCGCGAGCGAAGCTGCCGGCGTCCACTAGTATCAGCATATATTATTATTATGTTACACCAAGGTGTAGGTACTACATACTAAGCGCCCTTCGATTACGTGGACTAATTACTAGAGGGGGAAGTCTCGAGATTCGAACAGTACAATCTGGGTGTATTAGCTAATGCAACCTATTTCTAAGAGTGGATAGGTAGGCTACATAGATACCGAGAGTCATAAGTAATTTAACTCGAGCAATGTCGCGGACAACAGCTAGCTCTATACCTTGCAGCGTAGAAAGCATATTTGATTCAGGATTTGTGTTCATATGAAGTTCATACGAGCTATATTGTATTTATGAAATGTTTTAATATCAGGATTTATTCAACTCTATGGATATTCTAGATTTAAAATCCTAGTCGTAACCGTCGAGGTCACGCGAGGTCAAACCGACCTCAGCGCGACTGCCTCACAAAGACGAAATTCTGCAGTGCTTGCTTAAATTATAATAGGGGTGTAGGTACCTACTACAGTTCACTCAAGTTATTAGCTTGCAATGTACTTTATTCTCAGCCCTATTCAACATCGTATAATATTTGAATGTAAGGAACTACCTACCTATTACATATACGGAGATTTATAACAAACTTGTAGTGTCAGTATAATAATTTAAATAGAATAAAATTCCGTACTCTGGCGATAGTACTACCATCCCAGGACCCCTGGGGGTTAGAGACAAACGATTTGAATCGTAACGAATCAACACATATTAATAGCCCTCTATGATTGGCGGACATGTAATTATAGGGCTACATGTCGAGCAATCAAAAAATATTAATGGTGTTCTCGGCATTTGCTCCAGTGCTGCTATTTTAGTACTTTCAGCACTAGATCTACAGGTTTTTTGACGGGTTTGGTACCGTATTTTAGGATTGAATGCCTAGTGCCTTATCTAGTGTTTTTTCACCCTAGATCGTGGTACCTACGTCTCTAGATAAGTAGATAAAATAATTTGCGCAAATTAAAAAGACGAATAAATGCATTATCATTTAAATTTCCCGCCACGGATCGAAGCGTCAACCTTAACGGATTCTCATATGATTATGATTCATTCCTGTAATTCGTCGGTTAGTTAGGTTCATGCTTCCTTTTTTTATGTTTAAATGGTAGCCCCTACCTATATAGACATTATAGGTACTACGAGTATACATCTATGCAAGTACGCACGGAATCGAATCGGCCGAAACCATGTACGTTTCTAGTGTTACAGACAGTGTCTTTAATTAAAAATGTGTCTTATATAATGAAAGATTTTTTTTTTTTAATTGTTAATTCCCGTGTTGATTTTATGACTGTTTCTACAATTAAAATATTTGTTTCCAAAATATTTTTTCTTTTTGACAATTGTTACCAACTGATGGCAGCACTGCCAAACAGCAGGCAGAACATTATCTTCCTACTTGATTTGACTATAATAATTACTAGTTTTCTTAATTTAATATTTGATTGTTTGTTAATGAGCACATTATTATTATTAATCATTTATTTATTTATAAATTTATATTCATGATTTTAATTGTTAAATTATTGAAAGCTAACTTTTGATCAGACTTTGTATTTACTGATTTTACCAATATAAGCGCATACCTACTTCATGAAAACGAATCATTGTGAAAACTAGACGAATAAGGGATCACTCTGCCCAAGTACAATTATACCAGCATGAACAATTTTTAGCCATCCGACCTACCTTCTATCGTTCTAATACAAGTCATGAATTTAGTGCCGAGTCTTATATTTGACCCGTAAAATTTTAATTTAATATTTTGAACTGATTCAGTGCGCAATACATATTTCCATGTCAGCACTGATTTTCTCAGTCAACTGCTCAAGAAAGCGGTTCGTCTACCCAATCGGGTGGGTATCTGCTGAGGAAATTAAAATGTGTCACCGTTCCGTTTCCGGTCCTATAATATTTTCTGTTGAAGTGCCTGTTTTTTATCACTGTGCATTATCTGTATTAAATTATCAAACTGTAAATTTTGAAAAGAGTTTCCTGCCATGTTCTTCTTGGTCATGATCATGAATCAACTTAGTGAACCGGCGGTATATAAAAACATTTAGTGATAGATATTAATAAAATTGATATTTCGTTTGTTTAGTGGTCACAGCGCGATTACGAAGCACAGGTGCTGGTTTCGATCCTCAACTACTTTTTCTATCTGGCTAGAAGGAAACCTATAACATGGGACCTAAACATAATTAAACCCAGGCGTGATTTTTTGTTTATGTATGATATTCGACTGCTACGGTATACCTATAGTAGGCTAGCTACCTTTCTAACACCCACCCCCTCGGCTGCCGTCCTGTGCATGTAGGAAGGCTCTTGGATCTCCTTCGCAAAGCCCGAAAAGCAAAGTCACAATGGCTCGAATCGTCGCTTGAATCCCTATGACTCGCAATTTTTTTTTTTTTTAGTTGAAAGGCATAACGTATTTTCCACATTAACAATGCATAATATTTTACAATAGGAGCTGTAAATTTGCAGGAGTGGAAGAAAGTATGGATGTTAGCAGAATAAGGATGGATTGGTAGGTAAATCTTTTATTGAAAAAGTTGTTATAGGCGTATAGTATATAGGCGCAGAGAATATAAATATAAATATCTAAATATCTTGGACATTCTCACACACGGCCATCTGACCCCAAAGTAGGCGCGAGCCTGTGTTATGGGTGTCAGAGACTGATATACATACATAGATATTTTTAAATACATACTTAAATAGATAATATTGACATCCAGACACAGAACAAATACAAGTGTTCGTCACACGAATATTTGTGACACTGAGTGGGATTCGAACCCACGACCTTTGGCGCAACAGACAGGGTCACTACCGATTGCGCCAACGGGCCTGTCGAATATAGCATAATAATATTGTGATTATACCGTGATATAGGAAATTCGTACTTTATTACTTAACTTTAGAATTTAATTATGCTTATGTATGATCATTCAAATACTCTTGAAGTAACTACTTATCATGATGCTAATTACACCAAAGCACATGTTGATTACTTAAAAATAACCGCTATTCCGCTTAAGAGGTACTTTAAAAATCATATTAACCCTACAAATTGGCCCTTTTTCCATTTACCTACTGTAAAGGCACTATGCTATCCGGGTTTTGTTAAAACATGATTTATTTGAACAAAGTTCTACATTACCCTCCCCTGAGCCGTGAATCACTGCGAATCTTCCACGTCACTCGCGGAGTGTAATAAAATGATGAACTCTCTAGTCATTGCGCAGAAAAGACTGTTAAATTAGGGTTTTTGCAGCTCTTGTTGAAGGAATATGCATTTTAAAATATAAGTTCATTCATTTGATGCATGGTTGCAGCATAGTTGTTAATTTTTATATTAAACATGTCAGAATAAATATATCGGAATACAACTATGTACTAGTTTACGAGTACGTCAAAATAGAACTTTAAGATACAAAACTAATAGGAAGGCACAAAATCACAAAGTTCTTTTGTATTTAAAAAAATAAATAAAAGGTTCAATAAAAGGATTAGGAATAAGGGGCTTATGTTCTAAAAACGGAACCGGGGTGAGTCTTAATTAAGATAAATTTTTTAAACTCTCACAAAAATATTTTTTGATCCACAAAATCGCCCACTGAAAACATTATTAATAAAGCCAGTTATTTACATAGCCGCAGCTCTGCTCTGGTACGTTTCACTGTTATGATATTTATGAGGCTGAAGTCTATTGTTATATCAGTTAAATTGTGATTTCAGCTCGTTATTGGAAGAAAATGTTATAACACGAATATATGAAGCATTAAGGTAGATTTTCATCAGGTCATGTTGCGTCTCATTGTAATAAAATTGCGCAGAACAATTCACTTGAAACAAATGCGTCTGTTTTTTTGTCGGTGACTCACACCGGCACCCTCGTCGACTAACATAATGGCAATGAGTCAGTCTTGATCATAAGTGCTCACTGCTCTTAAATTACGGGGTTTTGGGGAATTTAACTTTAAGACACAAGGTTAACACTACTTTATATGTCATGTACATCATAACAATATATGTATGTATGTATGTACATCATAACAATATCAATATTGACATTTGTAAAACTTACGTATTGATACAAAAGTAGTGATCGATAAATTCATCCATCCACCATCATCCAAGCAACTAAGCAGTGTCCAGAACGATTATTCCGTGCAGCAACCAATATTGTCACTTACAAGGACGACTGCAGAAATTCTTACTCTTTAGTACTTAACGCTTGATGTGTAATCTAAATATCTATTCTTTTAAATATTACGTCGCTTAATCATTTCTAATATATAAATGGGAATGTGTGTTAGTTGGTTTGTCCTTATTCGCCTCAACGGAAAGATGCGTCGACGTTTTTTGCATATGTAGGGCCTGGAGAGTTACATAGCCTTTTTATTCCGGAAAAATGAACGATTCTTGTGGAATGGACTTGTGAAACACTGCAATATTCATTCGATTTTCAATCGATAGTTAACTATCGATCGATTTTTAAACGAGGGGTTTTAAATGATGGCTATCACGGATTATGATTGGACTGGACTGCGGATGAAGCTAGATATTGATAAGTAGTAATCTTTGGTGTAGCTTGCCATTGATTACAGCTATACTTTTTATATTTTTAAACATCCCTTGATGGTAGAGGTAATTTTGCACGTCTTGAGGCGGGCGGAGCCGCGGGGAAAGCTAGTATATTATTTTTTACAAAATTGTAACAGTATAAAAGTCTTTTTCGTGGGCATATCAGCAACGTTAGAAGGCGGTGACAGCGTGTGGGTAGAACACCTACGAGTAGCGGGTCTGTTTTCTATAGATAACCTTTCCGGTAATGACAGTAATGGGTAAACTCGGGACGCCATTCGTTCCCTGTCAATCTGTGATCGCAAGCTGGAATCGTGGTGATAAACTTTGTTCCGGGGAAAATCCACAGATTATATGACACATATTTGTTGTAACTATATAGCATACATATACATACTCTACGTGGTCCAATGGTTATCGCGTTACTCAAGGCGGTGTGGGTTCAAACACAGTATAGAGAGTGGTTCAAATCTTGTTGCAATTAAAGAAATTAACCTCCTGTTAAGGAAAACATCGTAAGGAAACATGCAAGCCTAAGAGTTCTCCATAATGTTCTCGAAGGCATGCGAAGCCCAATCCGCACTTGGCCAGCGTGGTGGACGTTGCCCTAACCCAGACATAATATGGGGTGTTAGCCCATTCCGAGACGAGACCCGAGCAGTGGCACAAAGAAAATGGTTGTGGTGATATAGAAGATACAAGATACCTTGTGTACAATGTAGTTAGTACACATTGTTGCATTCCCCGATTAGTGTGATGAAATAGAACTAGAAGTTAAATGAAGTTGTTGATTTTCATTCGGTTTTTCGGGGCTAAAACATTAAAATAAAACTAGGAGTAAAAACGGCCTCCTCCAATACATTCCAGGAATCTCTATGTTTTGCAATTTCTAACCAGTCTTGACCTGCGATGCTCACAAGATCATCTTTCCATCGCGCCTGCCAAGTTTTTTACTTTCATTATTTTAATGTAAGACATTTACCCGGTTTAAAGGTTTCTCGAAGAGTAGGTACAGCTCATTAATAAAAAATCAGGCACCTGAAATAAAGGTCTGCGTAAGCATATTTTGAATAAGATCGTACCTATTCATGAGTTCTATTTATTCTATTTATAAAAGCACATGTACGGTCTTAAAAAATATTAGTTATATTGCCAATATATTTACCATTACCCAATATTCTTAGAAAGCAATTTCAAGCGAGATACTAATATTTACAATTTTAATTTCTAATTTATGTTAGACCTTTATTGAAAACCACTATTTGAAAACACACTATGTTGATTCATCACTTTGTTAAATAAAGGATTTGGCAGAGGTGTATAATACACCCACTTTTCGGAATTTCTGTTTAAATCCCACGCAATAGGCTAATACTGATTTAAAGCTCTTTTCATGGAAGATAGCTAGGACCTTGCATTTTAATTCCCTGAGTGATTAAGACATTATCCTTATAACAAACTGTTAAATTTCTGAGATATCTGACGTTAAATTTCTGGGATTTCTGGGATATCAGTTCAGTTTGCCGCGGAATTTTATTTATGAATAGAACTGTAGGTACGCGGCGGGTGACGAGATGGCAGTATATTCGCGCTACGACGCATTCGCGATAAGTTCGCGATGAATTCGCTTACGTAGAGTGCGAAGCTGCCCGCTAGGCGGAGGTCAAGGCGCCTACGCCTCGCCCACTCCGTTTCAGCTGTAATGATCTTCATGTCGGGCTTTCCACGAATATTTGCTATTTGCTTAATATTCCTCTAATTGCCTTTATTGGCTTTTATTATTTTTGCAGACTAATTTATCGGCAGATGAGGTTCGACCTTCTTTTTCCTTTCACTCGGGGGAACCGGCATCGCGGGTGCAAAACATGGTTATGTGATGATTTTCCAATGCGCCACTTTGTGGAGGTATTCGTGATTTGATAGAACGATAAGCGGCGCTTTTAATAGTTCATCAGTAGCACTTCATCTCTAGGTATTCTGAGGAGTAATGAGTCAAGGGAAAACAATAGTAGTATTCAACTACAAATTTGTTAGGTTTTTACAATTATAATAATAATAGTTATCGTGTAACCATAAAAGCATTTTAAATCAATTTAAATAGGAGGCAATGATAATTATGATAAGCATGCAATAAACTTAGCACCAACATAGTAGGTACCGGAGCAAAATCACAACTTTTCAAAATTTGTAACACGTGAAACTAAAAATATCTTTTCTTTATTTTCGTACCCTGAGTTCAAATTTTTGAATCAGTTTGTTTCGGAGAAAAATAATAATTAAAACAAAAGAAATTCATTAATTCTACGAACAGAATAAAGCTTGACCAGAAAGTGACAACCAAAGAGTTATGGTTATCTATTTAAGCACTACACGTATTCAACGTCATTTGGCGTTTAAGCCTTTTTTTGAGTATTTAGTGAAAACGTCAGTTTTTAAAAATTGAAAAACACGTACCTATACCTTAGTTTTTATTTTGCTTTATAATAAGATATAAGTACGTATATCATATATTAATATGAGTATGTTAAAAAATCAAATGTTGTCAATTGTTGATTCACAAACAAATAAAGTATATAACACGCTTGCAGTAATACGTAATTAGCATTAATTTAAAAGACGGTGTTATTTCAGTTGGTGCCTAAAAAGGTAAAACAAGATTTGGCCGAGCGCATGAGTTATAGGGCATGCACGGGTAAGCGTTGCCATCGTCGTGTGCCAAAGTATTAAAGTAAATTAACTAAGCTTTAACTTACTTCCAGTTGACAAATGGATAACGTGCTACTACTTAAAATTACAATTTTTTAATGTAACTTAAAGTTTTTTTCATGTAATAATATGTGTTTATCATGCATTTAGGATGGATATCGAGGAGGTATCAGAGCTTCTGGAGTGAGAGAAGAATCCCGACCCCTCCAATGGGCTGCTGATGGGTGCAGCCGATTATTTTTAATCTGAATTTGGCCTTATTCAGCCATAAACGGTAATAGTTGAAATAAATCCACAGTCAACTATATCTGTACCTGTATAAAAATACCTGTAGGTATTTTCAAGGTGTGTTTGACAAAGATTAAAGTTAAACACGTTAAGCTAATTGTTAGTTTTACACAGCTAGGAAAATAAATAAAAGAAGTAGTAGTTAACGTATTTTGAGCTAAATTTTAAATCCTTCGGTTATGGGCGAGAGCTTTCCAGTGTTATAAAGCTGCGCCATATAATTAAACTTTTCTCGACGGCAAAGGAAAATATGCGGTGGATTTCCTGCAGAACTGTAATGCGTGATATTTTTACAACTTGTGTGTGTAGGTCGTATTGGGATAGAAAAAAATGTTTATTTCTGTATGTTACCTGTTATGTACCAAAAACAAAATGTAATTCTACCGCCAGTTTACCTGATTTATTTGGATTATGTATTACAGATACCACCATTTAGTCTAACATCTTTTGACTGTACGAAAAATCTATCCAAACATGATTAATTTATGGCTAAATAAAAGACGTCAGGATAAAACAAAGCATTTCACAAGCTAAGCTAGCTGCCTATAATGGTTATATTTATGAATATGACCATGGCTGCATTCATCCCTCCGGATGTTTGTTCCTTTTATTGTTTTGAATTTTTGAATCCTTCGAGTGGTCGCTCTGAGGAGAGCTTCATGGCTTGCAGTGTAGTAGGTTATTTTGATTTATAATACAGACGGACAAACAGGCATATGGCCCAGCTGATTGTAAGTGGTCACCGACTTATATGGTTTGTTATAATTGTGATTGCCTGAAATGCGGACATACTGACAATTGTTTCATTTTACTAGGAATCTAATACCGAATGTCCGCCTGTTTCAATGAGAAATCACGGTATGGTAAAACTCATGGCAGTTATCAAGAAAAAAGTATAATTTCTAACCGCGAAAACCCTATAATATTTAGTTCCCAACTTTGTGTAGTGCTCTTTAAAACCAACAGACTAAATTCTCGTCCGCACTGACAGGCGGCTTGCTTAGTTCCTAAAGCGTAGCGAGTCACTTAGCGAGTAACTTAGTAAAACGAACGTTCTAGAATGGTTGCAGCATTTTCGCAGCCAGCCGCTTGCCCCCTTCGCTAGTCGCTTAGGAAGATAAAGATAAAGATAAAGATTTTTATTTGTTTGCTCTCACAGAAGAAACGTGTTGGTTTTTTATCACGAGGCGCGAATGAAATATTAAATGAATTTTCTGCAAGTTGCAGTTTTAGAGCTATTTTTGAAAGTGACATCTCGTCGTTGTGCCATCAAGCAATTGACCAAGGCACCTAGCGAGTCTAGCGATCCAGCACGCAGACCACCTTTCAGTGGCCACCATGTGTCCTAGCAAATAACCAGATGTTGAGTCACTAAGCTTTAGGCGCTAAGCCAGCCGACGTCCAGTGCGGACGTAGTGATTTCATAATATTCTCCCAACAGTTTTTCGATGTGACCCAAGTGGAGTTAAAAAATTTAAAATTGTGTTCAGTGTACAGAAACGGCTCTGTTACGTTTTTTAATATAGAGATATTTTCAGAAACCTTAAAATATTGCCATCCAATTCAAACATGTATGCCCATTGCACACCTCAATGCGCAAGCGTGTGTTACGTAAGTGATACGCGCATCGTAATATCATTACCCGACAACGCTGGCCGGCTCTAGTACTCATACATTATTCATACATTTCATTCGTTTACTAAACCCTCAAGTTACGAGTTGGTAACCGACAGATTTATATACACCTTTATGAGGGATAATATCGTTCATATTTAGTTTTATAAATCCGCTTTATGGCGCGATTGTTTGTTGAACTTTTTGTTGTGTGACTGCAGCGAGGCGAGCTGTTTATTTATCTGGTATTTGTTTAGTCTTCTGTATTTTGCGTCTGAATATTTTCAGCATCTCTAATACAAAAGCAACTTTAGATAAATCACGTTGCCTTTTTCAATTTGAATAGTACATAACAGATTTTATGATTTGTGTATAAATCACATCACACACATCAAGGCATCACAACGACTTCCTCCTGTATCGAGCATTAAATATAACATTATTAAATACTAGTGGACGCCCGCAGCTTTGCTCGCGTGGAATTAGACAATAGTTTCGTTCATGCCTAGTAATATTATATATGTCTAAGCCTATGTCACTCAGTGAAGATGCAGCTTTCTAATGGTGAAAGAATTTTTGAAATCGGTCCAGTAGTTTTGGCAGCGCCACGCCAGAATAGCTCGCAGATGGTAGATTTTTTCCTACTTACTTGACACCTTATCGTCATATTTTGGACAATTCACACAATATCTTTATAAATTGTAGCCTATGTGTTATTCTGATGTATAAGCTATATTATTGTAAAGTTTCATTAAAATCCATTCAGTACTTTTTACGTGAAAGAGTAACACATCCATCCATCCATACATACTTACATACTACTTTCCCCTTTATAATATTAGTAGGATAATATTAGTAAATTTAACCCAGAACCCATTGCTAGACAGACGGGCTTCTACAATACCCATACATTGAAAAATATGTTCGCTTGGTTTAATTTCTCCACTAAGTATCCGTGTGCGTGGAGCAATAAATCGAGATATAAACAAAGGCGCGGTTACTTAGGAGGCAAACGATTTTAACGTTAACGAGGAAATCAATCCAGGAGTAAACATCTCCTGGCATTTAGCGGCGAGCGACGAGATCATTGTTTCGCAACTGAGCAGCTGTCTGGATTACTTTCCCGCCTAATTTATTTGAAGCGAATGAGCGCGAACTCTTCTACGAAAAACGTTCGGATGGCATTAATTCAAAAACTTCTATGTATTCATAATCTCTCACACAAGGCGCACCATTTAAATAAGCAAATAATTTATATTATTATTATTTATTTTTTATTATAAGTATTACGGTTTTACAAGCACGAAAGCATGCCACGAGTACTAGGTGTCTGGTGGAGCTTTCTGCATGGGTCTAATCTAATCCGCTATTTTGGGAAAAGCTCTAATGGTTTCACAAACATAATCAATTGAAAACATTATGTTTGTGTAACAATAATTACTTATACATAATATTAATTGTCACCTTCATATGTTTGGCAATAGGCATATACACCTCATAAGGTGTTATCCATAGTCACTTACAGGTCACATGTCTGAAATAAATACCGTACCAAATACAATTCATGGGTAAAAACACTTTAGGTAAACAGTGGCGAGCGTGAAGATCATTGTTCCGCACTGTAGGAGCGTTTTAGGTCAATCTGTCCGGTAATTTATTTGGAGAGAGCTAGCGTAAACCCGATACAGCGAAATATGGATGACACGGTATTCTCGCGCCGCTACACAAACAGGAGTTATATTTCGCTGTCAAACAAACACTACAGTTTCATATTATTACATAGTCATCTTATCCTGAGAGAAAACAATAACGACGACGAAAAAAGGAGTCGGTCGCCCCTTCGAGAAAATGGACAGACAACGTAAAGAAGACCGCGGGGAACCGCAGGATACAAAACGCACAGGACCGGTCGGAGTGGTGTCGTTTTGGAGAAGCCAGAGAAGTCCAGCAGTGGACCTCAAAAGGCTGATAGATGGATGAATGATGGAGATTAAAAAATTCCAAGGTTGTATGTATTTACCTACAACTTATGGCTACTGTACATTGTAGCTACATACCTACAATTGCTGTTCAGGGAAAGTTTGGATTATAACCGTACCTATTACAACAAAGGCCAAACAAGGTTTGTTTCCATAATCTTGGCAACTAATACGAGAGCAAATAACTCGTGACATTTTATGTACACAGTCGCGAACGTTGAAATCATTGTTCCGTACGGAAGAGCCTTCTGGGTCAATCTGACCCGTAATTTATTTGGAGAGAGCGAGCGTGAACTCGATACAGCGAAATACGGACAACACTCTTTACTCGGACCATTACACCAACAGGGTTGTTGTTTTCAGGCACTGAATAAGTGCAGATTTCAACGACTCAGATTAATGACGAAAATTCAGAATATCCTCCAATGAATAATTTTAATTATATGAAATACTAGCTTTTACCCGCGGCT
This sequence comes from Carterocephalus palaemon, assembly GCA_944567765.1. NCBI lineage: Eukaryota > Metazoa > Arthropoda > Insecta > Lepidoptera > Hesperiidae > Carterocephalus > Carterocephalus palaemon. Next base: position 6,449,780 of record OX155651.1, on the reverse strand, counting down.
CCGCCCGCGTGGTCAAAGGGTTGTTTATCATACATGATACATTTGTGGTGGATGAATAGTGACAGTTCCACGATTAAAAGATACTAAGATAAGAACTTGCAAATGAATTACTAACGCCATCTATTAACAACATTCGGAACTAAATATGTAGCAAATAAAACAACTATATCTTCATCCCATGGGGATGTTTTACCGCGGTAAAAAGTAGCCTACGTCACTCTCCACCCTCCTCACTATCTCCACACACAAAAACCATACCACATAATAGCTTCTTTGCGACGTGAAAGCCGGACAAACAAACAAACACACTTTCACATTTATAATATTAGTATGGAAGTATGGATATGGACTAGTATGGAAGTATGGATAGCTTTAAACCTAAAAATAAATGACATTAAAATACCATCGCTCTCTGATAAGTGTGCACCACCGCTCTTTTCCAGTACGTAGTATGGAGGAAGTAGGTAATGAGTATTATTGACCTACCAAAGTTATGTTGGTTTTTAGTTCCCTCGGTCACCAAAAACCACTACATCAACAGCTAATCATGCAAACGTAGCAGACATTTTTACCGATCAAATCCAATTTTAGGTTTATGCGCGTGAAACTGCGTTCAATCGATAGAAAAAGAAAAAGCAAAAATAACATTGACTTCCTTTTTTATTTGTAATTTATTAAATATAGTGGACGCCTGCAGCTTCGCTCGCGTAGAATAAGACCCGTTAACGACGTCTGCCCGCGTTCGGGTTGCCCATTTGACTTCAAAAACGGCAAAGTAACCAGTAAAAATAATTGTGTAATTATTGTTTATAATTAAGTTCATTTTGCTGTAGTGAAGTGGTTAAATAAATATATTTTCTTTCTTTCTTCTTTCTTTCAAAGTTTCATTCTAACTTTGTACCCCCGTTTTACCCCTCTGGGGGGGTGAATTTTCAAAAATCCTTTCTTAGTGCTCCCCTACGTTATTAAAGGAACCCCTGTGCAAAATTTCAAGTTTCTAACCCTTATAGTTTAGGCCCTGCGTTGATAGTTGATAGTTGTCAGTCAGTCAGTCAGTCAATCAGTCAGCTTCTCCTTTTATATATATAGATTACTTTTAACTTAATAAACGAAGTGAAACAGATTATAATAAAGTGGTTCAAATTTATGTATTCTGAATCTCTACATTACCGACTGCCAACCCTAACTTATAACGCGACCGCGGAGAAAATAGCTTTTTGTGTTTAGATGTCTGTAATGCTTGGTAATGCTTATTTTACTGTGTGCTTTATGTATTAAAATGATTTGTATTTAATTTTCAGTGAAAATTTAAGTCTTGCTCTAGGTAGCCATAAAGTGATCGAAGTAATTCGATTTTATTAGGATTCGACTTAGAGCAATGAAACCTTCATAAGGATTCGTCTTCCGTTGTATTTGGAGAGGTTTCTTTGTAGTAATCACCGGTAATTTAATTACAATATTGAACATAATAAGTATGAAGATAATTTTGTTACGTAAAATTTTTAAATATAAAAACAACCGAGTGAGAAATAGTTGCGATTAATTATGTTAATCTCTTAATAAGGGACTCCAAATCCAAACTTGTGAACTGAACTAAGCTGAACCAAACTCCTTCATCTTTCGTAACGATGTTGTCCCACTACCGAGCAATAGCTCTATGGATATAAGGTACCCTTTGTTTCAAACTCCTTCTACGTCGGAAACAAATAGGACATCACATCGCCCTAATAATGGACAATCATAGAAATATTTATAACAGTCACCCACACAGTCCATTGTTTTCCATTTAAGTACGCGTCGATGTGCCGACTCGGAATTCGGAGTATTATCATCCCTTCGCTGGTTTACATGATTGATCTCTGTAATAACAATAAATACTTTGGAGCTACTGTTGTAGAAGCTCCATCCTTTTAGAAGTCCCATGATGGACATAGGCCTCCTGATTCCAGCGATTACCCACTGACTTGTCTTGGTCAGTCCAACTAGTTAAAAGGCCTCTGCGCCGTTTCCTCCGTGTTCCTTTGTGGTTTCCACTCGAAGACCTTCTTGACCAACTGGTTATTAGTCCTTCGAGCAACGTGACCTGTCCAATACCACTTCAGCTTGCTAACTCAACGATATATGTCGGTAACTCTCGTTCGTCTCCAGATTTCATCATTACCAATCCACTACACAATACACAGCTCGAATCCATTTGTCTTCAAGCACTGTGTTAGTTTCGATGTCAAGATGTAGGTATCATAACTTTCCGAAAGCTGACTTCTTTCTCGAAGTTGGACTTACCTAGGACAAGTGGTTCACCCAGCCTATCAGACAGCTGATAAAAACCTTCTTTCTTATTCGTTTCGTCCACAATAACGCTTTTACAGACACGCATATCGATTTTTAAGCTCGAGCTGAAAGACCTCAAAGCCCGTTTCAGCTTAACGTCGATATTTAAGGTGCTACTGAACACCACTACCAAATTCGATCTGAACTTAATTGTATAGTAATTACCTATTTATGTACTGTATGTACTGTACATTTAAGGTGTATTATTAAACAGGTTAATATAAAGCGGTAATAAGTTAATATGTCTGCCTAAAAAGTAATTAAAACGAGTAAATAAATAAATTGTTCTTGGTAGAAAATAATGTTTGTACCTATGCACTACGAGAACAAGCATTATGTAACAAGAATATAATACTACACCGACATCCATAGCATAATGAAATTATTACGACAGCACTTGTTGGTTTTGTCGCTAATGAGAACAAACAAGAGATGGAGTGAAATACGACTGTACAGCTACGCCAGTAATAGTTCCAGTGATAAATTAGTTGACAAATATCTTTGTGCCCGAGGACTAATTCATCATTGAGGCGTTTGTTGCAGTTTAACAGTTAATTTCAATAGTATGACGAAGGTTTGCGCAATTTGCTTCCATGTCCTGTTGTGTGCGTACCTAAAATTTTAAGTTAACTTCTTTCTTAAAACGTGAAAAGAAAACTTTGAGAAAAAAAGGAAGAATTTGTCATACATTTATTAGTTAAATAAATAAGTCATATAAATAGTCATCAGGGTTCCGCCAAAATCATTTCGTACGTAGCGATATGAAACAAATACATGTCAAAATTGGTTGCTACCCCAGACACAATACAATTGTCGGACATACTCGTAATAATACCGAACTATACAACTTTAAGTTAAGTTAATATGTTTCGATTATATGTATTACACATTTCATAAAAAAATATCAGTGTTGATTTGTAGCATAGTTGAATTTCAGTGATCATTTGATATGGGGTTCCATAAAATAAAAGGTATTTGGTTGGTATTCCGTTATCTTTAAAGTTTAGGAACCCCTGCAGTAGCGGTCACCCATCCACAAACCGACTGCGCCCATCGTTGCTTAACTCTTTGACGCCAGCCGCTGGGCTGTAGTCGCTCTTTCACCGCTATGATCATTCCTAACCTCTCCCTTAACTGTATTGTACGGGTTCTATCAAACAAGATATATAACAAATAGACTTGCAATACAAAGCGAAAATAAACACAAATAGACCATGTCTTGTCCAATGAATGACCTTTGCTCTCGATAGAACATAAAACACCTACCTATGTACCTACAACGAATAGGATATTCGAGGATAATACAGCCTTGTTACACACAAACAGACCGTGAGAATAGACGGCCGTTGTGGTGACCGATACCATCAACGGCATCAACACAGCAGACTAGCTATGCAAGGAAACCTCAGATGGAATTTGGAATCATCGTTCTGTGTGTAAGGTTAATTTTCCATTGACATACATACTGTACTGTCAGACGCGTCACGTCTCAATTTATTGACACTGCCACGCTTTATTGCGAGATTCTATGATCTGCGCTGCAACCCTACTTTTTTCTTCACATGCCTGTAATTTTTTTGTCCCTTATTATGCAAAAACATTTAAATTATATAAATTTATCAAAACTTATTAAATATAAGTTAATGATAAATTTAAATATGTATTTGTAATTAATGTGTTATATTTTATAATCCTTTTAATTGTTATAGGAACCTTTTTGCATTTCAATAGCGGGCCCTCATTTCGAACACACGTCCGTCTAACAATAATATTAATTATGCTGTTATGCTGTGATATGTTTAATAGACTGTTGAAGAAACAGAACTAAAGTATATAGTAGTACCTACATTCATATGTGTTAATAAAGTTAAAAGTAGTCACATATTTTAAATGCCGATAAAAGAATATTAATACATACATACCTACTTACCTACTCACTGTGCTGTCACAAAAAGGATACCGTTCAGATACTTTTTATAGTACCCTCTAATAACGGTCTAGTGGAGCTTTGTTTTCTATTGTCCGACGACGACGGCCGGACTCGTATATCCTGTTTACATTCAAGTCGCCACGAGCCACCCACGCAAACAAATAGCTTGACTGAGTCCGTGTATTTAAAAGCGCTCAACTTGGCTTAAATTTAAAAATTGTAACTTTTAAATTTTGACAAAACTTTGTTAAATAGTGCAAACCTGTATATATTCTAGTTATGTAAAATTTTTTAAATTATGTATTTAAAAAGTGCAATTGTGTTATAGCATTATTAAGATTTAGATAGTTTAGTTCTTTAAATAACAGTAATTTTGGGCGGGTAAACAATACATATTATAAAACTACGAACGCATTTTATTCACCGACGTACATAGACGTATTGATGAACGTAGATATTAAAAATCATCGACGATTGCCTGTAACTACACAATTCCGCTTTAAAAAATATCAAAATTAACTCTACTTTGTGGTTTGCTAGCGTTGCTTTAAAAAAAGTTAGGAATAATAAAGGAGACCATTTCACTGGCATACCGACAAAACACCTACGGTGAAACGAAATCAATCAACACAACTTATCTCAATGGATGGCTGCTAACGCCGATTATAAACTGTATATTATGTACGCAACGTCATTATAAAGTATTCTGTACCATACTTACATCTTTTTACGTATTTTTTTTTACTTTTAGCAATGCCTACCTTACTTTTCTCTTGTTCCACTAGTTTCTAGTGGGGTAACCCAAGATACATTGCAGGGGCAGAAATGTTACTTATTTCTGCCGTGGGATAATTGTAGTTCAACTATCTTAATCCTCATCGCATACACGCCCGTCTTTGAACTACGAGTAGCTTCAATATTTTATGGATATCTGTGTCAATGTCGACTTGCAATTAGGGCCGTTAAAATTAATGACCTAGTTGGCATCTGAAAAGTCTAAACCAATATCCAGTTTGTCGGTTGACGTTAATAGCCGTACAATATAAACAACAGTGAGGTCGTTTCAGTATTTACCTAAGTACCTATTTTTCTGTACGTTCAAAATGTCTTTTTACTTTAAATTTCTATGAATCATCATCATTGACTCCTATTGGTCCACTACCGAGCCCGGGGAATGAAGTATTCCATCTACAGAAGATTACTATACAATACTGAATAGATCATCAAGTGATGACTTTACTAGCAGTTGTTAATAACTTTTTTTTTAAATTCAATTCAATTAAAGTTCGTGAATGAGCAATCACTGATGATATCATTTAACTAGCAACATTAAAAAGCGACCATTTCAAATGCATTATATTTCAATGTTGTTATTTAATCGTATAAAGATGCCATATGCAATTTAATGGGCTCTTCCCGGATGTTAAAATTACAATCGTGAATATATTAGTGTGAAGTGAATTGACTAAAGCAGTCTAAAAATGCATACATTTGAGTTTAAAAATATACTGTAAAGTCGTTATCAGTAGAGGTCTAGTGTCATACCAGATTCATGCTTTAAGTGATTATTTAATTTATGTATCTCTCTCAGTAAACGTCAGTGACCTTTAAACTGTTGTTATATTTTATCATGCAAGAGGCCTATAAAAAGATTTATCTGAAAATAGGCTGGTCACACACGCACGCCCCACTTCTACGGAGATGTATGATGGACATATTTGACAAAATGACAAAAATTGACGGGACATAATCGTCCTGCTGCGGAAGTCGCAAACATGTGTTATAATCACATGTCCTCGAGTAGACATCGGATTATGGTACCCGCGTCGGTCCTAGGGTCGTCCTTTTGAGTATATAGGTAGTAGGGAGTAAAAAGAAATATTACCTACAATTATAACCCTTTTGCCAAATGTAATCCATAACTCATTAGGTAGTAGAATATTATATTATAGGATTAATATAATATTCTACTACCTACCATATATATATTTATATTATTATTATTTATATATATTTATAAGTAAAATTTTTTGTGTTGCTTTATATTCTATATATCTCTATGCTATATATCTCTTTTCTTTAAGTAGTTTCTAGTTAGGGTAGACTTTCGCTAAGCGTGTCCAATCAACTCATAGCGAAATAAATTATTTGACTTTGATTTTGATTAATAAATTCATCACAATCCCAAATTTTAACTAAATTAAAACTAAAAATAATAAAATGTATGTACCAATAAGAAGTTTTTAATCTTGATGAATAATTTACCGTAAATATTTTATAGTAAATCCTTCATTGAGTTTCTCCGTAAAATTAACAATACTTACTTAAATATAAATAAATTCCAACGATAACTTTATTAAATTGAAGGCAGCAGTCAGAATCCTTGATGCATTCAGTAACGTAACAAGGCCGGAAGTTGAAATTTACTCGAGCCGGAGTTAAAGTGGAGTGTACGTACAGGGTTAAGTTTTATCCTATGAAACTTTTGTGCCTACGATACTCAGGGTGGTTATTTTATGTGAACGATTTAAGTAATTACCGATTAAAGTTACAGAAAGACTAATCTACCTATGTATCAGTATACTTACATTACTTAGTTACTAGTTTACCTTGCCAAAACATGGCAAAACACGCATAAGAAATTTTTGCCACTAGCCATTTGGCTAACCATGCCACCACTATCACCAACATAGTGGACACAATCAAGTTATATTTTCTTGTATACTTATATATTACGAATTTATTTCGAAATTGTATATTACGAATGTTACTTACATACAATAATTACCTATGTAAATTTCACAGTAGATTCATAAAAACGGATCTTTCCGTGCATATAAAGACGAACGCATTTATAATGTGTTAATAATATTTAATAACATATGGACATGTTAAAATAGAGATAGGCAACGGAAATATTACAATGGAAAGTACACACTATTTGTATTATTAACACTACGAATACTTGCTGGAGCGCGATGGAACGTGGTACCAAAGTGAGCTGAAATCATTCAGAAATGAATATAGATAATGTTAATGTTAAGTGTATTACGGTTTTAAATGAAGTGATACACATTGGAGCACCGTGGTGGAGTGTGCTATAGACCTCCCTAGGCTGTTGCCCGTTTTCCACAATGGGACACCTATGTGTTATAATCATTTTTAGTGTAGATAGCTAGGAAAATAATGTATTACTTATTTTGTTTTACTTTTTAGTTTTGAAATCGGTTTTTATATTACGGTTATTTTACAAATTGAGTATTGAGTCTCTGATATTTAATTAACTACACCATTATAAAAGCAATTGGTTTTAAACTATTTATCCATAATATAATGAGCTAATGTTGTATTCCAATTAGTGGAGAGCGGTACCATTACGGCACATAAAATAACAATATCAGTGACCAACCAATATTTGCCATTACCGTAGCTCTCAGTATTGTACCGCGTGTACCTATGTGTTGTGTTGTGTATGTGATACTAACAGGTCGAAGGAATTTTGAATCGGTCGCTGCTCAGTAGGTACGGTTCTTGTTTAAATTAAATCTGTACGATTTTATGCTAAGTAAGTTATTAAAGGCAATGAGGAAACGAATAAACTTTTGTTAGCTTCCGAAATTTCGGCACAACTCCAAGAAAGTTCGATGTGATTCGCCAACTCTGCTCCTAAACTTATCAAAGTGATTTGGCAAACTTGTGTGCGAACTCTTTCAAGATGCCGTAAGTGAACGCGTTTAGAGACAGTGTTTGTTATATAATGTAGTTTTTATAGATAACCTGATCAAAAATAAATATCTACTATTTATTGGGTTTTTTTGATTTAAAATGCCCGGTGTAAAGCAATAGGGTCTCCACCTATTGAATGGGACCTAAATATAACTGGTGAAAAGTGAACCTACAATTAGGGTTACCAGAGAGCCAAATAGATGGCTATTTCAGACCTAAATAACTATATTGTTCCCTAATTTGAAATCTTCAATAGAGGACAGTACTTTGTAAAGGACAAAGTACTTTTATATTGTATTTATGATGTCAATCAAAGGCGTTAGCCAGCGCAAACAAAATCGAACCTAGACGAAACGAATAAGCTCGTAGAGAAGATAGTCAGATTATTCCGGTAAAAGGTTTGGTAAAACGAACTGGGGGCGTATTATGAACTTTTAAAAAACCATTCATGTTCCAGGCAATTCAGTTTACGGGCTTAAACTGAATCGCTCTATTTCGTATTATGAGGTACCTACTTCTGCACGGCTTTTGGCTGGATAGTTTGTCTCTGGATGTTTTATGTCAACAAGCGAAACGTTCAAAAACGTCATTTATATTAATCGGTAAGTGTACGGTTTCTTATTATTTATATATTTTATGCTCAAATTAGGTATTAATTTAAATGTTTCATGTGAAATATTACATGAGTAGTGAATATACGTATTTCGTGATGAAAAATAATGGAAAATTATAAAAATATGGAAAAAATTTAAAATAATTTTATATGATTTTAAGTCATTGAATGAAATTATGTTTCTGAACGATCACGAATCCTCGGCGGAAATTCAACTACTTCTACGTTAAAGTTTTCGAGTTTAAATTTTATTGATTAGGTGCATTCTTAGATTCTACTCTATAGAGTAATAAATACAGAATTACACATTTGAAATAATTGGAATGGCGTAGGTTTTTTCATTGTTTAATATTTCGTTAAGTACAGCTATTTAAAACCTTTCCATAGTTTTATAGTTAATTGGAAATGTACTGTGTAGCATCCATACCCCAATGGCTCGAGTCGATTCAATGGGATCGAAGGAGTTAAGCAAACACGGGCGCGGTTGGTTTGTGGATACCGCTAGTGGTAAAATTTCATGAACGCGACCGTGCTTCGGAGGGCACTTAATGCCGTCGGTCCCGGTTGTTTTCAATGGTGAAAACAGTCGTTAAGCTGAAAATCTAAAATCCCTAGGAGACGGCGCATTTAAAACTTCGAAGGGTTGGTCTAGTGTAAGTAGTAAATAAAAACTAATTTGACTGACTTCCTAAATCATCATGATAGGAAAATAATGATAGTGAAAAACCAATATTTTATTTATTTATTTAATCATTTATGTACATACACACTCAAAACCGGAATAAATATTAGAAACAACACAGGAAGAAAGGAAAATGTATAGTAGATAAAGCCATACCTAAGCCCGTCTTTTTTCAGTATTGAGTAGATTACAAGGCTAAGCTGAAAAAAAGGGTTGCAACCATTCGGGCATCCAGCAACCGTACGGGGGGCGGGCCACCAGATGCACCACCATTGATAAACGGTATCTTTCTTGAAATTCACGGTCATGTAACTTATCGAATGGCTTACATTCTTCTCAGACACGTTTTCCGCATACTCTTTTTTCATCCTTTTCGCGAGCGGCGTCAGCCTCGGTAAACTCGAAAATTTCCAGCTCGTCACACATTTAGAATTACCAAATTAAATACAAAAGCTGAGAACAATTCAATAAAAGCTATCCACGGACACCTCAAACTGAATTGTTATTTTTGACAGTTTAAAGACAGATAAACTTGAAAAGTAATGTCAATAGGAAGCTCATAATACGGTATTGCCGGCCAATATCCATCCAGAAGCCAGTCAGAGCTAGCGAAGTGTCACGTGACCGCTGACTGGCTGGAATTAAGAGTTCGTAATACGTGATTGCCAGGCAGTCCAGTTTACGGCCGTAAACTGCCTGGAACTAAGAGCTCATAATAAGCCCCCTGTTCTATAATTCTAAGAGTAATTAGTAATTTTAGTAGTAGGATAAGACTTAGGTATACCACATTTGGTGGAGTCCCCCCTAATAGTAAAAACTTAGTTGTCTTCGATTAACGACAAACTACAATGTATTGCGTATCTGTAAGATGTATTTTTTATTATTAAATGTAGCGACTAATACAAATATCAGCATTTTATTGATAACAATATGATGACCTTTATTTTCATCCTATGTCCTTTAATGTGATCTTATCAAATCCTCTAAAACATAAAACGGAAGCTGGCAACCCTAACTACACCTATTCCTACTACCCCTTCAGAAAAATAAAGGCGTGATGTTATTTTTTTACAATAGATAAGTTGTAAATCGCATGCATATTAGGAAAAAAAATATCTTTCAAACGTTAGCCCACAAGGTCACCAATTTTTTGTACATTTTAAGCGATCGTTTATAAATTTACTGTATAAAGCCTTCCCGTCGATTATAAACACACACGGTAAGAATTAAAAGAATCTGAGGGAAATGTCAAATCAGGTACCTACAAATTCGCGGAACGCGCCTCCGAATTGAGGTTAATCCGCTGTGAGCCTCTCGCTATGTTTGAGTCGCGCTTAATAATTTCAGTCCTTAGCAACTTACACTGAATTGTTTATTCATAAATTTTCAAATTATGTATAGCCATATTATAAGTTTTAAAAATGCTTAAATGATAACTACGTAATTCAACCGTCTCCATACATAGACGACTTAACATATTAGAGGTGTATATATCTGCAAAATCGGAATAGAAAAATTTTAGTGGCCTGTCTTGGTCAGTATCAAATGATAATCGTATTCGTAGCATACCTAAAACGTACATATAAGTACAATTTACTTACATCTATATAGTACAAAACCTAGAAACTTCAGCAACTATTTAAGTTATCTTTTGACATAGGCCTCCTCTAAACCACCTTGATACTATATGTTTAGAGAATTTATAAAGGTGATAAATGATGTACCCACTGAGGTTAAACACATGACGAGAGCCCTCCACAGCTTCGTTAAACGTACAGATACACTTTAGCATACCGTAATTTCAATGTTAAAACCCACAACAGCTAACCCCACGCGTACACCAAAACCGATTCATCGGCCGATTTCGGGTCGGAGCTGTTCGGACTGCATACACTGCACACGATAACGGCCGTTGTCGGTGGAACTATATAGTGTGCAACTACAGAGTACAGACGAATCTGATTGAAGAATTATTAAAACTGACAAAAAATCCAAACACGTTCGGACTCGTCGGTAGTATCAGTGTATGCACTCTCTTTCATTTAATTATGTTTGATTTGATCGGCCGAGTTCGGCGTCCGAGCATACTTCGGCCGATGACGGATTTGGTGTACGCGAGCCGTAAGGTCAGTCACGTGTGCGCTATAGATAATATATGTACACGTTATGTCAGTTCCGGAGATCCAAATTTTTTGCACAAAATAAAGTCAGTAGTATATATAACACTAGTGGACGCCCGTAGCTTCGCTCGCGTGGAATTAGACATAACAATAGTTTCCTAGTAATATTATATAGCCTATGTCACTCAGTAAAGATGCAGTTTTCTAATAGTGAAAGAATTTTTGAAATCGGTCCAGTAGTTTTTGTGTGAAAACATTACAAACAAATGTTTCCTCTTTATAATATTAGTATAGACACTGGAATGTCATGTACTTCTACGGTGGCTACTATATACCCAATATACATATATTATCATTATACCATAGGTAGACAACTATCAACAACAGCGGTGATAACAACCAACAACAGCGCAGTGGCTATAGAACTCGCCTCTCACTCGAGCAGTCCGGGTTCAAAACCAAGCGGCACGCGCCAATGACTTTTCTGTTATGTGCGATTTAGGAAATTAAAATGTCATCTGCTGTGAGGGTGAAGAAAACATCGCGAGGAAACCTGTATCCCTGAGAGTTCTCCATAATATCATCAAAGGCGTGTGAAGCCTGCCAATCCGTACGTGGCCTGCGTGGTGGACTAAAGCCTAACCCCGCCCATTCCGAGGGAAGACCCGTCTCCAACAGTGGGACAAAGAAAAAATACCCTTGCGTGGAGGAATGATATTTATGTAGGTACTAGTCATTATACTCTATATTATGTACGAGTCTGTAACTAAACAAATACGAAATTTTCTTTCAGCTTAACCAAGAGGGTATTTCCAGTGGTATGGCACGAATAGCCGCTAGTAAGCAATTACTAGCCTCGCCAACGCAAGTGTAGGATATTTGGAGTGTTTGGCAGGGACAGGTAGGGTCTAAGTTGTCGATAAAATATATTTAATTCGTGCCTATTCAACCAAAAAGCTAGATTGAATTTTTTGATACTAACTTTTGTAACTGTACTGATACTAACTGTACTAACTATGCCGCTTTCGGCATATATGTCCCAAGATTAACTAGCTTGACTTTAGATTGGGTTTGGCAAGGCCATAGTTTGTTCTTTGACGATAGATTGTTATTTTGTTTTTTCTAATCTGAGTATATTAAAAAAAGCAGTATGGAGCATGTCGGACCGGCATCTATTAGTAGGTTGAATGCAACTTATGCGAATATTCAAGGATAATGTTCCTTTAATATTTTCATAAGTAGTACGTGACAGTAACGGTTATTAATATAAACATATTCTTCGAGAAGTTCGATGCTTTGTAGATTGTGTTTTCTACAACAAAAATAAATTATAATTTAATTTCAATAATAAATCAATGATAAAATAATCAATATTAAATACTATTACTAAAGAAACTAGTTAGTAAGTTAAGTAGAAACTTATTGAGTTAGTTGTATCGATACTATCTTTATACTCTGCGGAACCTTAATTACTAAGCACAAGGCGAAACGAGCACGAGGCATCCCTTCGTGCAGCGATATCGCTACGCCCGGCCGCTTTTTAATTTAGCTTTCTCTGTACTATTAAAACTTGTGAAGGCTTCGTTTGTTTTGAAAAGCCAACAACGGATTATTTTCAGTAAAGTAAGTATATTAAGTTATTTTCCAGATCCTTAAAATTACATCAGTCACCGCGTTTATTTGTAGCCTTACTGTCGTTACTCTACAGCTAAAAGAGTCTAAAGAGATTTTTCTTTTACTTAGTCAGAATTTCTAATCAGAATCAGAAGAACTAATAAATGATTTGGTGTGATAACTAATTTTACTGTTGTTGAAAAATTTGCAATATTCATCTCACAAAAGGAACGAACTGTAACGGAGAGAATCTCATTTGTCAGTATGCATTTGAAGTCCATTAACACGATGTCATCGCATTCACCAGATTTGCCTACGCTATTGTGGCGGACAGACAGACAACTCGCCGCCATTATGCGCACAATAATGTGGGAATAGCCAACGCTGTTCGCAGTCGGAATCAACTATGATATTACACTCGTTAGCGGTGAACAATCATCGAGTAAAAAAAAAAAAACAAAAGATTGCACAATGTTTTGTTTTTTCCGCTCTCATTCGTTTAAACGGGTAAAAATTTTAATCGTTGCCAGTACGTTTACACTAAATGGTTAACATTTTTTATAGGGTTGGAGAAACGGGTAAATTCGTTTGACGCTGAGAAATTCATCAACACGATGTCATCGCATTCGTTAGGATGTCACGCGGATCACGCCATAATGGTGGATAGATATCGATTCCGCCGCCAATACTACCACTATTGTTCATCACAATGGGAAATAGTGTGAAACGCTGTGTTTGCTGTCTGCATAAACTAGAGCTATCCTTTGTGGAAAAACGTCATATCAACATTTTAAAAAACAACGCTTGATTAGTAGAGTATTGGCACTTTCGTTGAATGGTTCGAATGTTGAATCCTCATAAATTTAAATAAATAAAATATTTAAAATATTAAAATAATTATGAAGATAAATACAAATCCATCACAGTATTACCTTTTGAAATCACGTCCAATGATGTACCTACTCGTGATGTACTTCTTCGTATGAATAATAATTACCGGACTGCTGTCGACGCTTCACAATACTATTTTGTCTTTTACAATATTTGTCAAAAAAAATTACAATTTCAAATTAAGCTTTGAATACATAATTAAAATATGTACATACTTTAATTATTCAAAGCTTAATTTTTAACACTTTCATGCTGCAATGATATTTCAGTTCGTTCGAATAAGTGAGTTTCCACCATTTCCAGCGAATGAAGCCCTCCCGCGATGACAGTACCTACAAACTTCGCCATTGTTTGTGTTATTTTGTCACCCCTGGCGCAGCTGATTAAGCCGCTAAGCTCATTGGAAAAAAAGTCTCCTCTATCAACGTCCTCTATCTCGGAATGTTGATTAAATTAACACGATGCTCTTTTTGCTGTTTTATTGCAGTAGCTACCACCATGTAGACAACTCACTCGGCGAACCTTTGATGTTATTACTAACAAAAGTTTCTTTATTTATATAACTCGTTTGTTATAAGTTTTATAAGTATGTCCTGGGTCATCAGTCCACCTCGTCGGGGGGCGGCCAATACTTCGTTTTACGAGACACGGTCTCCGCGGTGTCTCTCGCGGAGACCGCATGTAGTTATCAAAAAAGGAAAACGCGACTGAAAACCAGCACTCATATCATGGGCCTAAAGGGGCATTATCATGGAATATGAAATGGGATTCTTTAAAAATAGCGTATTAAGAGTTATGCGCATTGGCATTATTTGGCGTTGCTCGTATTTAATAATAGGCCACGACGGTGACCAGGTAAAATTTTATCTTATTAAGTTTTGTCCTTTTTAACTTGACTTTTATTTAGATGTTACAAATTGTTACATTATTTAAAAATGAAATTATTAAATTCTGAAGTAAAATATGCCTTTCCTCCATGGCGAGAACTTTCATCGCTTTCTAAGTAAACTTCTCGGAAGACACGCATTTGCTGTACCAACCTTACCTACAAACTTTACCATTGTTCGTACTCTCTTGTCACTTTGTGGCGGGAATGATTAAGCTTCGTTAGAATTATGCTCGCTTAGTGAATTACTTTGTAAACATAAGATTTAAAAGTACTCTTTACATCAGACTTCTCACAGCTTTTATCAAAGTACCTACCTAATCGCCGCCCAGTTCTATGTTTCCCGTTTGATTTAATATAACCGCATAATTCACAATGTATAAAAACATGGATGATTTAGCACTATAATCAGCTTATATGTACAAGAAACAACAACAAATAAATTGAAAGTTTCTTTCATTCGTAAAAATATTATGTGGTTCGAATTTCGACCATATTCATGAATATAAATTAAAGCCGCATTTACAGAAATTTATTTATGGCTGCCGGTAGCCGGCTTATTGTCATAATTTCAATGAAATAACAATTAGATAAGGGAGAAACATTATACCTATATGTCTTGTACTAATTACAATTCTTTACTATTAGATTTAAGGTCACGTAACCTGAATAATGATTATAATATTATTGACTAAATTAATTAATTAGTATCTAGGCTATTAATTCTCCACAGAGTTGAAATTAAACAGGTAAACATACTTGTTTTAATATAGGCGAAGGTGACCACTTAAGTACCGTGATGGTCCGTAACTCAGTGCCCGTATGCTTGTCCGTCAAAAATAAAAGTTATTCCATAAATCCACGTATTCTGTAAGCAAGATACTCATATTATTTCCGGTATTATTAATAAAGTATCTTCATTAAAACGTTGCTTCCGTACTTTCGACAGGACTTTCTCCGCTTTAAATAAGTGGGTAAGTCAACGTCGACCAAACATGTATATGTGACATAGCCAAAACGTAAGTTGCACATACATATTTCAAGATTTTAGTACAAGGGGCTAGTCTGTAGTCACTAATTACTATTTGTTTTACGTAGTATTTTACTATCTCATAGCATAGTATAATGATATTCCTTTCCTGTCGTCTTTGATAGTGGGTTTTTAATATACATACCTACATTATTTACTTAATTATATTATCTAACCTTACTGACTTAGTAAAAGTGGTATACCTATCATACAGACAATATCGTATACAGTCGAAAGTATCTAAAAGTTGAAACAAACCCGTAAATATGAGCTTAACGTGAAAATCAAGAAAAATGAGTAACATCAGCATGACGCAGTCTTCAAGTAGCGCCATCTCTCGCCGAGTAGTTGTAAGTCGAGAATAGATCATCTCATTCCCAGTTCAGAGAGTTACATATTTATTATCAATCAGTCCTTATTGAAAGCACGATAAAAGATGATTCTGAGTTTTTCTTGAACTAAAAATTAATCAATGATTTTTTTATGACATCAATATCTATTAATTAATTTACCACGATTATGGGGCCAGTGCCAAAAAGGTTATTTCATTGTAAGATGCCTGAAAACTAACTAACAAATATGTACTCAAGTCACAAACAAAAACTAGTTTCAAGTTATTCGAACAACTAAAATTTTGTAAACTTTTTGCGTTCAAAAAGCAACGGACGTAAGTACCTACGTAAGTTATTGTTATGTAGCGTTTATGCTTATTCGTTTTGTAAACGACTACAATTATATAAAACATTAAAGCAAATGGAGGTGTGTTTATTAATGTTTATTGTTAACAACGTCTTTATTAACCCAGCTTGCTCAATAATAATAGTCTGTATCGTATCACCAACATAACCAATCGTGTCTTGCAATCGGCAATTTCATTATCGGTATTGGATTCTTTACAGCACAGTTTATTTATGACAAAAATAAGTCGAGGAATAACAAATTTTAATGATCACCAGGTTCATCATAATTGTAAATTAGACGCAACGACCTGTCTCACTCATGTAGGTATAAAACACAATGGTAAATTATTCCTATTGAAAGACATTGCTTCATGTTTGTGAGTAGGTCACCACGGTGTAGAATTATATCTTTATCGGCTGTGGTATTAGTTAAGTTGTTTACGTACGAAATTTAAAGTGGCCAAGAATGTAATAAGCTGCATTCGAATATAAATACTGCCTCGAACGAATTTGCCATTGAAGGTATTCATTGATCAAAGTAAAATAATTTTCATTTCTCCTCATCGTTTCAATTTCAACCCCAACGTCGGGGCTCAGGCCCATGGAGAACAAGAGGAGAGTTCGTGTTGCATGCTCAGGCCTCTCTGAATATAGGTACCTTACCTTACCTAGCTAGGCAAGTTTTTATAAAGTCAACTTTAAACAAGACTAATATTTTTTATATCTACTAAGTTCATATACCTAGTTTTAAGCGTGGACGAAATCACGCTTCAGTTGATCGGCAAACCTGTGTGGTATATCTTACACAGATCTAGCAGATGCCGAAGACCACTAACTAGTTACACCACTGAATACTTAAGAACTAAATACTAAAGACTGTGCTAACAACTCACAACAGAGTCAATATTAAAGTAAAGACTGCAACAAGATAAAGTCGAGCACTTTGAGCATTCTTAAGCGCGGCGACAAATTCTCAAACTGGGCCGGCGATGCCCGGGGCTCGTGGCTTCTAAACACTTCTTTCTACTCGACGAGTCGCTCTGCTTTTCTCGCTTCTGTGCCACAGATTATATTTTAATCTCGAAACGGAACAATAATTATGTTGTTGAATTTTGTCATTTAAATGAAAGGAAATTAGCGTAGGTTTGATCTCGCATAGGTTAAAGTTAAATCATTGAGAAAGAGCTACAACAAATCATCTTTAATAATATTCTTTTGTGAAGACTTCTTGTCACCACGCACTACGCACACTAGGAACTATTTAGTAATCTGCGGTTGGGCTTGGTTCCATTATCGAAGTTACAAAAAGACTAAACATGCTGAACTAATCCTAATATATGAAATACGCTGGTACACGATTTTCAGTGGCCGGTTTAGAGATAAGGCACGTTCACCACATCGGTAGCGCTAATACTAACGTTTTTTAAGGATTCGTATTCGTAATTCGTACGCAATCTTTATTCAAAATCAAAAATGGTCAAAAGAAGCTCATTTTAATGAAAGGCAACGAATTAAGTTTTAGTTAGTACCTACATTCTCGTACCTAAAACTATCTGAATCCCGTATTGAAGTGCAGGCTGCACCGACGTGCACCAAGATAAGGCACGACCCACACTCGTTCTAAACCTCCGTCCGGCTGCCTGGAATTTCAAAGGTAATGGTTTATTGAATAATGCACTGATTTTCCAGCTTTTCCGACGCTTGTAGTATAGATAAAAAGCTTCATGGCCGTAAACGAGATAGTTGGACCATAACCTATGTTTACTACTGGTATATAAACTATTCTTGCGTCCGTCTATCTGTCCGATATAGGTATGTCTTTAGTATAGGATAAATACGTTTATTTTTATGGTCAGAACAAAGGAGATTCTTCAACCGTGTTAACTCCGATTGAATCAACACAAAAGCTTGATTGTACTTAAATATGTATATATAGTCAAAGTCAAAGTCATTGTATATGTATAGGTATATGCTGCTTTTATTTTTTACTCATAATATATTATATTAAATTAACTAATATACATATAATACCTACAATATACTTAGTAGTAAGAGCAATAAGCAGGTTTCAAATTTAAATATGATGATGACTACGTTAGAGAAATTATCTACTAATTTTCATGTTGATCATCGTATTCAATCAATCAATCGGTATTATACCGCAGGAATAATCACAACTGCTCAGCTCCAGGGAAAACAAATTAATCTATCATCCATTAGCTATACATATTGTTATAATGCCCATCTTGATTACATATTTATAAGTAGTTTATTAGTAATACGATGAAAATGATAGCGGAATGTAGTGACGGGAATAGGTTTGATTTTTGGGTGGAGTTATATGAACCAGTTTGGTATTAAGGTAGTCAGGTAGTCACTAAATACATTATTTGTTAAGGCACCGTAAAAATAATTTGGAATCTAGACCCAGGGACATGTCAGATACTGTGGCTTTCCAGACTCTGTACTCCACCACCATTACCACCAATCGTCATTTGATGTATCTCATGATAGGTAAATCATTTAGATCGGCGGCTCATTGCATGCTCCAATTCTTCTGCTTCATGCCATAAATAAAAAAAGCATCTATGATTTCTTTAAAACAAACTATTAATAAATAATCATTCGTCAACATTTAGGTACCTACATCTGTATCTGTAGTGCGCCGTAAATAACCATGACATTGACATTTTCGCGCCGAAACTGCCGAAAGTGGGGATCGACGCGTACGGTGCAGGAAGGTCTAGCCAGGTATAATTATGGCGCCGGCTCAGCGGTAGGACATAACAAACACAATAGGACATTAAATATAATTTGTTAGTATGAATGAAAAACTGCATCGTTGGTCTATAGTGGTCGTAAATGAGACTGCTCAGCTAGAGAACTTTGGTTCGATCCCCGGGTCATGCAAAGTGTTATAAAAGAAGAAGAAGAAGAAGAACACATTTACTTAAAAAGTAGACAATACAAATTAACACAACACAATTAATAATCGATAAAAAATAATAAAATTGAATTGGCTACTCGATGAAAAGGGGCCGCACTCAGCGTTGGCCGTAGCTGTAGTAGACCACGACCGCTGGTTTTCAGTGCGACCCATTTTGACCCAGTTCTAATTTGAGGGTTCTTCTAATTTGAATTAAGTCTGGATTTGTACCCAGTATATACCAGTTGTGTATTACATGGGACCTAAACACAACTGGTGAAAAGTGTCTGTACACACACAACACACACTACACATAACACCTCTACCTACACACTTCCTCTTCGGGGCAATACATGCGTGTTATGAAGCGTAAAATGCACCACGAGAGGAGTGCAGAAGTTGCCTCGCACAAAGAGGCTTGAAACCTCAGATCTATCTCTAAATATAGGTCTACATTATGAAGCGAGATTTGGCATTCTATCTAGGTCATTGTATTCTACTATCCTACTAATATTATAAATGTGAATGTGTGTATGTTTGGATATTTGTTACTCAATCACGCAAAAACTACAAAAAGGATTTAGATGAAAATTGGATCATAGGTAGACGATAACTTAGACTAGCATGTAAGTTAAGACTTTTTATACCGAAAATATGTTCCCTTGGGATGATTTACACGTTTATTGGAAATCTATCTGGCTCACCGTCAACATTTGGCGCTGACACTAATTCTGAACTTGATTACACTATTCCCACGGGCGAAGCTGCGGGCAAAAGCTAGTATGTGTATAATGTTTATGTGTTTAAAGAAAGTTATACCAATACGATCATTAATTCTGTATTATTTTGGTTAATATGTTAGGAAATATGACGATAAAATCTATCAACCAGCTGTCAATGCTGTTTATTATCGAACTGGCACAGTGGTTGTTCACAGCAGAGCACAGTGGTTGATATCAGAAACGGGCGGTTACGCGATGCGATGACGCGCTCGGGTCAAGGACGTGCTAAATGTCAGGCAGTATCGACTAACTGTTGAATGAGGCGGCACGCGTCACTTGTTCAATTAATTGGTTATAACCACAGAATAGATAAAATCACTATTGATTTATCCACTGTATTGTGCCTATGGTCAAAATCCAAAACTTTCATCACCTACCTATTGTAATTTATATATTTTATTACTGTCATAGAAAAATAATCCTGTATCTATTTTCCTACAAAAACCGGTCACATAATTAATTATATTTTTATTATTTATCATCTAATTGAATAAGTTAAGCATTGCTGAATACTGAATAACCAGTAATATTCTACTCAAGCCCACTGTATACTGAGTTTCCACTAAGGAGTTAACAATAAGGGGACGACACTTAACTTGTATGTAAAGAACAGAGTAATTTTGAGAACTGACGATCCTCAAACTATTCCCTGCAATATTATTCAGGTTAGGATCAAAACAAGTTAGTTAATCCATTCGTTTTATAGTCATCAAATCAAATAAAATGTTAAGATTAGATACGCTTAACGAAAGCTACAAAAAAGATGAACATAAAAGGTTGTTTGTAGCATTAATAACATCCTTAGAAACGGAACACAGAACTCAAAAATAGCTCAAATTAGTCCTGAATTAGTAGCAATCAACTCGAGGAGAGAAAAATCTCGAATGTGCGACACATAGGTACCAACTCGTACCTACGTACGTGCACAACGACTGTTCAGTGGTCGCGGAACAATTGAAGTGTTCATTTGTGTTCAACTAACTTTGAAGAGCGAATAATTCACCTGGGGCACCTGGGTTTAAGCTATAAGGTCTGGCCACGCTTCTCCAGTGCGGGTCGGTTAGCGGGAACCAGTCGAATTTAAGACAGACATCATTTTAAATGGGCGATTAATAAGCTTAAATTAAAGCCTGTTTCATGTCATAAAGTTTTTCATTAAATATACATTATAACATACTTGTACAAGACATATATAAATATGTAATAACAAATATACACGTGCGCTTGAATAAATCTTTCTTACAAGCTTATTTTCACTTCGCGATTTCGTCCGTGTGGTACCTTAAAACTTTTCTTAATAATAAGGCTATTATAATGTGCAAATATAATTTTTCAACTGGTTACTGTTATGGTATGATTATAATGGTTCTTAATTACCTATAATATTTCTAGTTCGTTGTTGACCATATTGCAATGCGGCAAAACAAACGAACCTGAAAACTCTTAAATTTTATTATATTATGTACTAAAGTATATTTATAATTTACTAGCTGCTACCCGCGGCTTTATAGTACCTATACACTGAAAAAATATTGAAATTGATTTTTTATCCCAAAGGTATCAAGATAGAAATTATGTATAGTAATCCAGGGTGTAAGCTACCTCCATAATAAATATTTATCAAAATTGGTCAAGCCGTTTCACACACATTTATTTTTTTATATTAGTGTGATAGATGTGTTATGATAATAACAAAGATTTGCATTGTTATTCGCAAGAGCTTATTTTTAAACTAGAATACGGCAAGCGCACTTGTCGCTGACCGTGAATGGCAAAAGACATTGACGGTTTCGTCAAAGGTTGACCCGAACGATGTGTGCTATCCGCCGCTGTCGGAATTATTTTGGAACGTTCGGTCATGGAAAATTCTCATGCGAGTTAAATTTACAAATGCAATTGTGCGAACATTAAAAATGACCCTTAAAACTCAGGCGAATGTGGAATTCGATTGTTAAGGATAGATAAGAACCATTCATTTGATAAGACGCCCAAGTCCTTTTGAAAAAAAAAATAGAGAAACAAAATTTAAAAAACATTAAAATTTTAAACGGATTGGAGATTCTTATACGATTGATTCGATTCTAAAATAGGGTTGCTCCTATCCGTGATCAGTCTCTTGCTATCGAAGACACTCTTTATCGAGCTACAAATTGCCGTGCGGTTCAATCTCATTCGGTCGGATAGCCGTGACAGGTAGCTTCTGAACATTCCAACGGAATTCCCGCGGAAGCATGGATGCTTGGAAATTCTAACAAGTGAATGCTCACAATCCAGCTTTTTGTTCAGCATAATGTGGACCACTTTTTCTCCTTTGTCTCGTTTTTGGGTGTTATTGAGTTGTCTGTCATGAACGTCCGAAATGTAGTTGAAGGTTTTTATTTACATAATTAGGCTTTCTTACTTCCTAATTATCTGTGCATTCATCTTTTCCTTTCATATTCAATTAGCGACGTTTATTTAGTTACCTAAGAGGAGAGGTTGGAAAAGATTCTTATGTGGCTTAAAAGTTAACATAGAATCAAATGATACTTACTAATGTTATTTAATAATCTCAGCATTGTTATTGGTGCAATATTTGAAATAATCATAAATAATCGCCTTCTAGATTTAAAACATCTTCACAAAATGAACATCTACGAGTAGGTCCGATAGTTATTTTTGCGTCACTGACCCCCTAACAACACTCCTCACGACTACTCACGAGGCCACACATAAACATTCTTAACATCGTTTAAATGTTGTCCTACATTTGTACGATAAGGAAACTTAATACCCTAAATAAGTGCCACGAATATTACACCCTGTTTCAAATCATGGGCAAGCGAGTGCGTATGGTGAGGCAAGGCTCTGTGATTTATGTTCCTTGAATGCTTACGGTGCTTTTTTGTTCGCCCTTTCTCCTTTAGTTCGGAATTGAAATATTGTCTCAAATGAGATATCATCGCGTTCTTTCTTCTTATTACACACAATGATAGCATTGATTTGCCTTATAGAGAAGACTCTGAGTGTCTTTATAACACCTAGTTTGTTAATATAACACTGTGATTGTAGGTACCTATGTTTATATAGATATTTACGATAATTATAGCAAGTGCCAGTTAAGTCTGTTCATCCACGAATATAATATTATATATATAGCTTAGGTTAGGGTATGTTTTATATAAATCCAATGCTACATTTATTTTTATTGAGATCACAATAATTAAGTTTTATTTTGCATCTCTATGGGACTATTTCATAAGCTAAAAGTCTTACAGGTAGGCTATTTACTACTTATACATATAATGAATTACATTCACATTTCAGATTCATTTATTTATACGCTTGATGAATTTCATTACAATTTTTATCTACCGCTGGTTCGCAGGTTGATTATAACGGATAGAAACTTAATAATTATTTTCAAATATTGAAATTTTACACTGTGGTGAATTAAATTAAAACTCAACTCTTATTATGGTCACATTAACACGTTAGCTGCGGCACCAATTTTTGCATACTTTCCGTTCCTGCGGCACGAGGTATAATCGGCCCGTACCGTGACCAGACGTTAGGGCGACACGCGGTCTATTAGACCCCACCTCCTTTTACAGACTAAAATCCATTTTCTGGCGCGAAATCAAAGATAAATGAGAATTTTGGTCCTTATTGATATAGACAGTGAATTGATGAACCCTAATCCACCGTCGCCCCGGGATCTGATGGCTAGTTTAGGAATTATTAGCAAAACAAAATATGGGATCTTATACACCTCGTAACGCACTGAAATAGGGCAAATTTTCGCTGCGATTAGTGATGGGAAAAATAATATCGACGTTTTTAAACTGTCTTAACTACGCAACGACTTGACCGATTTTGATCAATTATATCTCATTAGATCGTTTTAAGGGCAAAACCTGGCAAAACAACACAAAGCTATCAAAGGATACATTTTTTTTTAAATAATCTAAATTGTGCTTGAAGGCGCCATAAAGAAAAAAAAACCGGCCAAGTGCGAGTCGGACTCGCGCACGAAGCGTTCCATTCTATACCATTAAGAGGCACCTATTACAGACTTATTATTGGAAAATAATGGATTACGGTTTATGCATAAGGTTTATCTTTCTATTTGTATATGAAAATCTTAATGCGGTTCACAGAATAGAAAAAAAAGGCAACCAGAAGTAGAAAAGAAACTGTCCTATTTATTCTGCCTCGGGCTTTAAAAATACAATTATTAGAACTTGAATTAACATTAAAAAATCAGTATCAATATACTTTTTTATAAAAATCTCAATATATATGTTGTACTTATTTATGAGTGTGCACAACACTGGTCGCGGGAAGCTCGCGTTGAGTGCGGTACGAGGTCAGGGGGGATATGGGACGTTTTAGCCTCGTTCCGCACTGCATTAAAATTATATTAATTCAGTGCGGCACGAGGCCTAAGACATCCGGTACCAAGGTAGGTACACCACCGAGTCCGGAACCATTAGTGATCTCAAATATATATTTATCTCTTTCCTACACTGGACCAAACCAAAGCTATGCCATTCGCACGACAGAGAAATTCACTTTTTTGCTTGCCGCACCACAGGGAAGTTGCATCAGGGGTGATTTAGGCCTCGCTTCGCACTTAACGTGTTAAAGGCATAGACTATATTCAGTTAGTCAGATACAGTTTTGTTTGTTACATAATTCTTAAGTTACATACCTATTAATAACATATCACTAACTTTTATTTGTTTGTTTCAGGTAAGCACGCTTAACATTTTGGTATCCAAAGCGTAGTGGTTCTATACCTGTACATATCAATGGTTATATAAGAAGGTAAGCAGGTACCTACTTCAATCGTAAGTCCTTACGCAGGTCATACATGTGGAGTGCCTAACAACCTGTGCTTCATTTTATTTCATAGTTATTGCAGAACATTTATTAAATTGAAGAATTGAAGATTTTCAACGAAAAAAATTAAACATTTAAGTATAGTCATATTTTAATTATCAATAAAGTTTGTTTGAAGAATGAAATATGAATATACCTACGATAATACCACGTTTTTTTTTTAGATAACTTAATTTAATTTAATAAAATAATATGTTTTCAAACATTTACAAAACTCGCTCGTTTGAAAGGAACACTGTTAAAGTAACAATATGAACATAACTATGCAAATACATATTCCGATCTGATATGTATTGCTGTTTTTATTTTTTTTTATTTCATATGCCGTTTTGTTTAGTGATATGGAACTCTTCATTCAGTGTTCGTATGAATTTTTATTCGAACCGCAAACATAGGAAGAGATTGGTAGGTACTTCAGTCGCATGATATTTGTTTCGTATTCAGCATTATAAAAGTACCAGAAATTTCAGGATTCAGTAGACAAAATATCATGAATAATTTCCAATGGTTTGATGTTGTGGGTTTCTTACTGATTTGATTTATGGTTATATAAGAAGGTAAGCAGGTACCTACTTGGTTATATAAGAAGGTAAGCAGGTACCTACTTCAATCGTAAGTCCTTACGCAGGTCATACATGTGGAGTGCCTAACAACCTGTGCTTCATTTTATTTCATAGTTATTGCAGAACATTTATTAAATTGAAGAATTGAAGATTTTCAACGAAAAAAATTAAACATTTAAGTATAGTCATATTTTAATTATCAATAAAGTTTGTTTGAAGAATGAAATATGAATATACCTACGATAATACCACGTTTTTTTTTTAGATAACTTAATTTAATTTAATAAAATAATATGTTTTCAAACATTTACAAAACTCGCTCGTTTGAAAGGAACACTGTTAAAGTAACAATATGAACATAACTATGCAAATACATATTCCGATCTGATATGTATTGCTGTTTTTATTTTTTTTTATTTCATATGCCGTTTTGTTTAGTGATATGGAACTCTTCATTCAGTGTTCGTATGAATTTTTATTCGAACCGCAAACATAGGAAGAGATTGGTAGGTACTTCAGTCGCATGATATTTGTTTCGTATTCAGCATTATAAAAGTACCAGAAATTTCAGGATTCAGTAGACAAAATATCATGAATAATTTCCAATGGTTTGATGTTGTGGGTTTCTTACTGATTTGATTTAATTTAGCCCATATAAAATTTTGTAATCGATGGTTTGGGTATGAACTGCAACCCATAAATGTCCCACTGCCGGGCACAGGTCTCCCTAGACAAATCTGCGTGAGGTCTAGAGCATACTCCACCACGCTACTTCAATGCGGATTGGTGGAGAGGTTAATGACCAACTCAATGTCAAATATTGACAAGCCACCCAAAGGTCTTCGACAAGGCTTAACGTTTGTTTTGGTACTACATTACGGTGGGTTCATAGCGATTTTACCGATATATGACAGCAAAATTACTCGCAGCACCAGCCGTCGGCTGCCACCCATTTCAACTGTGATATTCTTTGAACACGGCTCAAACAGGGTCTAGAATAGTTATTCCAGTTAGCAGAGAGTTCTAGTAAGACCAGAGTTGTCATATGTGAACATTGAGTCATTTGTAGATACGAATGAGGACTTGGGTGGGTACTTTTAGTGACAGTAATTCATAATAACATACACGTTAATTAAAAGTTGAATGTCTTCTGTCAAAAAAAATTACACCGAGAGGTTCGTGAGGAAGAATCAATAAAATCATAGCAAGGTTTGCAGAATTATTATACTTCGATATACCAGACTAGTGGACGCCCGCAGCTTCGCTCGCGTAGAATTAGACCCATTAACGACGTCTGCCCGCTTCAAAAACAGCAGTTTCATACTAACTTTGCACCCCCGTTTTACCCCCTCAGGGGGTGAATTTTCAAAAATCCTTTCTTAGTGCTCCGTTATAAAAGGAACCCCTGTGCAAAATTTCAAGTTTCTAGCCCTTATAGTTTAGGCCCTGCGTTGATATGTCAGTCAGTCAGTCAGTCAGTCAGTCAGTCAGTCACCTTATCCTTTTATATATATAGATTAATAAAAACTTTTTACGTAAATCAGACTGAATGCACCTTTCGGTTCCTTCCAATCACTGAAAGTCCGATGGGCTTGCCGCAATGACGTGGAGACTGCGGCGTCTTTGAAGCTATACAAACCGCATTTCTTAGAAACATAATTTTAGGAGTTTACCTAACTATCATCGTTTAACCGTTTAACGTGATTCTAAATAGATGAAAGTTTACTGTGCAGATAATATCCAGCCTTAAAATTATGATATCAAATCAACTTTACAATAAATTAATAAGATTGCAAATCAAAGCTTTCCCAAACGTTCCTAAAATTGTGTAAAGATTGCTAATCCACACCTGTCTAGATAGTCTAGATAGTTATGCTGGCAATATATTGGTATGCAATAGTTATGTATCAAAAAGTCTACAAAGCAGTATAGGTACCTTGATGCACGACGATTCAACGATGATGTACCTATCCGCTGTTTTTCGCCTCATTTTGCTTACAAACAAAACAACGAGAATTTCCCGATCCATGTTTGATGTGAGAGGAAACGGCATTTTAGATACAAAGCTGCGTGTTTTGTGTATCACTGCACTGCATGTTAGAAATAAATTTTGGTAGGTACCTACTACTGGTTGGTTAGTATTTTGTTACAAAGACGAATATTTGAGGTTATAGCTTTTTTATGTAGTTCTAATGATTAGTGCTAACACCACAACACTTTCTTTGTCCCACTGTTGGACACGGGTCTCCTCTCAGAATGGGAAGGATTAGGCCTTAGACCACCATGCTGGCCAAGTGCGGACTGGCAGGCTTCACATGCCTTCTTAAATTTATTAGTGCTTATGGAGGCGAGTGTAAGAAATAAATAATGTTAATTAAGTCTATACGTAATAATAAATTAGTAATTGTAGATAGGTACCATAACTAATTTAAAGTAAACGATATAAAAATCTAAGTACAATGTTTCTGCGTTGTACAAAAAAAATCAGAAGTTGAATAATTAATTAATATTCATCCGTCTCTCAATATCAATATATTGAATCATGCATGAACAAGGATTCCCTCATCCATGGTACTGTCAATGTTATGGAAATGGGAGACGACTCGTACAAACTACAAATCGATTAAGTTTGTCGATCATTCCCAGAGCACAATATAGAACAGACACGATACATTTTCTGTGATAAACTAATTTACAAGCAACCAGAAAGAATACGAAATTAGCTAAAATATACGTAAATAATTACTACCCAACGCATATGACGCACTACAGACACGTACTTAGTGCTAGTGACTGATTTAAATATTCAGCACTGAATACCTACATGAGCTTTGTAAATTCGGTATGTTTTATTTAGGTCTCTTGTGACTAACAGAAACACATTCTAGCAGATTGGCTGATTTAACGAACTCTACTTCCTGTATGCCACTGCTGCATCGCAAAATAGATTTAAACTGTTTTTCCGAGCGGATTTTGAGATTTGCTAATTCAATTTTCCATTAAAACTTCAACACAAAGTCCCTGAGTTAATTATTTGAGAGCTAGGCAGCCATAAAGGATTGTAATCTAGCTCGTCTAATTGATGTTAGCTGCAATACGTGCGAAGTTTCAAAACTAATTAATATGTCCGCGACATAGTTAATAGGAACGTCCTGCGCCCATCTTCCTTACTTATATTATGTAATTACTTTGTGCTCACATCTGAGGCTAATGAAGATGTAAGCGTATTGTATCAAAAAAGTTAACTGCAACTTGTACTATGTAGTAAAAAATTACACGCAGAATCTTAGTAAATAGGTAAGTACAGAGATTTACTTAGTAATATAGAGTCATCAAGGTTTTTGTTCGATCGGTAAACGCCTCAGCCATCAAAGAGTGAGAAACGATTTTGCAATAACGGTTCTCACTAACCGTTAAACTGGTTCCTGCATTGCACAGAATTAAACCATTTGTACGGACGGAGATATCGAGTGTACGGCGAGGGCAGCGCTTGTATGCTTCCGTATTTACCGATTCACCAATTCTAGATTTGCGCGCTATATTGCTAACAGTCGACATTCGATTAAAGGATTTTGAAAGCAACTTACGAATATGTTTATGCGGTACGGTCAAGTCATACTGTGTAGTCGTAACCTAAGGCCTTTGAGCACATTTATTTATGTACACCAGTCAGCAGATTATTAAGATCCTAAGAATACTTGCAGGGATGATAAAAATACCAAGTGATATTATGTGAGTGATGATGGTTTCTGGCACGAGAAAAGACAGTCAATTGATAGTGATACACGTGAAATGTGTGCTATGTATTGCATGTAAAAATGTACAGTGTATGTAGGTTAAAGCTGAATTGATTATTTTGAAGCTGCGTTCGTGTTCATCCTTGTAATTAATACATAAGTAAGTATATACTTGTTACATTAAAATTTGATTCTTGTAATTACATAAATAATTTTATTTCAATGTCTTAATTCAATTAATAACTGAATTTTATTTAAAAAATATAAATTTTCTAAAATAAATTATTTTAGTAAAACAACTTGAAATAACAAGCATCGGACAAGCAATTGCTACGACGTACTAGGCTCCTCCTTCCTAAACTTCCTATTAATATAAGTAGGTGGCTAGGTACCTACATAGTAGAGCCGGAAGATCGTTTTAGTTCAAATTTCTATAAGGATGTACATACCTACAAAAAAACATCAAACCTCGGTTTATTACTTAGTTTAGTACTTACTGAATGTTAAAATTCTATCAAAAAAAATCTATTAGTCAATGTGTCTACAACGCGAAGTTTGCGAGCAACATTCAACTTCCTCCTAACAATTCTAATCCGTTTCATGTGGCTATGTCTGCATGTATAATAAAACTTAATCTTTAGTGTATTTAAGTCAATTCACGCTAAGTTAAATTCGTGTAAACGATCTTGTGAATAGCTGTAATAGCTGTCAATAGCGTTAAGTTGAGATTTATCTAACGATCTCGACACGCCCCGTTTGCCGATAGAGGGCGTGAAGGAGGCGTAAGTAATAACTAATAACGTAAGTGCTTATTAAGTAACGGCCCTTATACTCGCTTATTCAAATAGGAAAATGGTTAAAAAGGCTGTATAAGGAAACTTCGGAATTTCTTTTACCAAAGTTATATTTAAGAAAACTTTTAAAATTTTGTTACTACCTATTTAGTGGCTTTATAGTCGTCTTGCGAGAACTTTCTCTACTTTCTTCAACCCGTATCAGTCAACTGCTGAACAAAGGAGTCTCAAGGTATGCCAATAGCTACGTGTTTTTCGGCTCTTCTCATCCAATTGCACCCTGTCGGTCCTCACCAAATTGAAACATAATACATAGGTAGGTTCTGACGCAGAGAACAATTTTATTTATTATACCTCTTTGGTCTAGTTGTCGCAAGTGTGATTGCTAAGCTAGAGCTGGTGTGTTCGATACCTGGATCGGGCAAAAGTATTATTGAGTTTTTCAAACTTGAATTTGTCTGTAGGTAGTAGCTCGAAGAATGAATTTGTGTTCGATTACCTATTACTTGTAGGTACTATTATTCTGTGCTATTACTTGGAACCTAACCATAACTGGTGAAAAGTATTACATACCTGCCTACTTACTTATTATGTGTTAGAGGGTAGCGAAACCTCTGCACGCGCACGCGCTGAAGAATTCGAAATCATATTTATGACCGTGAGCGCCCATAGAGAATTCTTCTAAAATTCCATGATTAAGAAGTCCTGGGCAGTATTTTTTATATTCTGCTCTACCAGCAAGCTTCAAAATAGTTAAAACAGATTCTATTAGAGCTATTATTTCTTATTATCGCTTATGGTTGTTGCCAACCTATGGTATAACAACCGTAGTACATAAAAAAATATCTCAATAGAATTGCAAATGTCTGTTTACTTGTATAACAGAGATCGCTGGCCTCCGTCTGGATTGCGTGCTTCCACCACTTCATTTAATTAAAAAGTAAGAACTTATTGCAAGTCATGCTTAAAAGGCAAGGCGTTCCGCCTTCTCCTGAATCATGAATTCATAACACTGGAAATATTATTCTGGAATATGCACATAAAATTCAATAGCTTAACCACCCATGCAATCACATGTTGTCTGAATACACAGTTAACTTTGGTACCTACTATACTCCCCATTGTATTGTACATTGGTACCGAGGTCTGTGAACTAATTATCCCCGAGTGTGCTAGAAATTATGGAATATTCAAAGAAATAGGAATGATTATTTAAGATTATTAAGATTAAACTCTTCCCCTCTCTTAGGTTCTTATAACGCAAAGATATATGATATATATTGGATTTGTATCCAGGGTAACAGGGTACTGCGTAGTAATCTCCTCTGACCGACTTTAAACGAGGCTGTTATGCGTCAGTTGTCAGTCCGTTGGTCAGGGCCTGTCACAGTTGTCATGGGTGGCAGCGGATGTGCGGTGTTGCTTGCTCCTTTGCCATCTTACAGCGAGCTCGTCGGTTACGGGGGGCGGGTGGTAAGCGGTGACAGCCCAGTGGCTCTCGAACTCGCCTCTAACTCAAGCGGTCCGGGTTTGCCCAAGCGGCACGCACCAATGACTTCTTATTAGTTATGTGCGATTTAAGAAATTAAATGTCACTTGCTCTATCGGACACATTGTGAGAAATCCTGCATGCCTTAGAGTTCTTCATAATGTTCTTGAAGGCATGTGAAGTCTGCCGTTCCGCACTTGGCCAGCGTGGTGGACTAAGGCCTAATCCCATTCTGAGAAGAGACCCGTTCCCAACAGTGGAACAAGAAAAGGTTTGTGGTGTGGTGTATGGGTACTTAAAATTATTAAAAGGCACAATAAGATATATAAAGTAGGAATTAAAAGTATTTAAAAAAAATAACACATTATTTTCTAATATACGAGTAAAATGAATTGAATAGCAAAATAGACTTTTTCGATACAACTTCAACGACACGAATATATCTTTTTTGGCGATACTCCAGAAATGTACAGGAAATAATGAACTTAAATCTGGCAAGCCAAGGCTGGTCCGTATCCTTTCATATAGCATAGATACTCATAATTAAACGTTCAACAACATAAAATCAAAAGTAAGAACAAATTTTATTCTATGCACGGATATAACAAGCCGATATCTACCATGACCATAGATCGATAAAAATCGATATCTAAGTAGATAGAAGTAAACAAAAATAATAACCCAAACGTTTTTACTAGAAGCTACCATGAACACTTTTTTGAACAGGAAACATTATCTATTCAGTGTGGAATGTCGGCTGTTTGGGTCGAGCTCCTCTTCGAGATAAGGACTGACCTTAACCGCAGTCAGTTATGGAGAACAAACAAGCCGATCTCTATCGCTGCACTAAGTAAAATCGGCTTTTCATTATCCCAATGGGTGACAAGTGACAGATAAAGGCGTAGTAAGTAGGTACCTACGTAACTACGTGATTACGTTGTCTATGAATGTCGCGATTTTACATCCCGTCTATAGACTACGAAGTGTTAGACGTGGCCGTCCGTGGTCTTTAAAGAGAAGACCTAGTATGTTTTTTTTTCATAAACGTGGTGAAGAACTGAATGTGACTGAATTACTCCTTATTTAAATAGACATTAAGTTCTGCCTCTCTCTTGTAATGGATCCACAACAGACCCTTTAGTCTATTAGTGAATAGAAACTGTAGTCTTTAGCAGCCAGCGGGCTAGAACCAGGACCGTAGCGTGGTAACTTAGTAATTTGTGGCAATAATGCTTTTATATGAGACAAGCTAAGAAATGAACAAAGATTAGGGTTTCTTTTCTTCGCGGATCCGCCCGCGTCAAATCGTTTTCGAGCAAAATTCCTCTATCATCAAAGGATGGTTTATAACATAATAAGTATATCCTTTATCAACGGCAGGCTAAAGCAAAGATACCACTTATCAAAATCTAGCTTCACCCGCAGTTCGGTCGATCATAAACCGAGATATGCATCAATCGATCGTTAAGAATCGAGTAAAAATCGAACGGTTATAATGTGTTTTCTCCATATCAAGATAATTTTCCGGGACAAAAAGTATCCTCTGTCACCTCCAGGTCCTACCCTACAACTATGCAAAAAAACACTTCGATCCATCATTCTGTTGAGGAGAAGAAGAATAAACCAACAAACACACTTTCCCATTTATATATTAGTAACACACGTATTGTTCTATGTAACAGAACGCACTACACGTTTCAATACTAATTAAAATTACGGTGATAACAGCCCAGTACCTATCGAACTTGCCTATTACCTTTTCTTCAGCCTTTTCAAGGTTTCCCAATCGTTGACTAAAAAAAAGAAAGGCACCCCTTGACCTATTTAAATTTTCAAAATATTGTCATAGCATAACCCACGCTCGTAAGTAA
This sequence comes from Carterocephalus palaemon, assembly GCA_944567765.1. NCBI lineage: Eukaryota > Metazoa > Arthropoda > Insecta > Lepidoptera > Hesperiidae > Carterocephalus > Carterocephalus palaemon. Next base: position 6,416,231 of record OX155651.1, on the reverse strand, counting down.
GCACCTACTATCTATTTATAATACACTACAATTAAACAATTAAAACGGCACTTAGCCCTACGAACGTGACCGGCATGAAACTGAATAATCATGGCGAGCGACGGCAAGAATAATAACTCAATGATTTTTAATTTATTAGTCGACGTTCAATAACACTAAATGGTGAAAAACTGAACTTAGTTAACTCGACTGTTTTCCTTGGAATCACCATTGATGCGAAGTTGCAGTGGGGACCCCATATCTGTCGACTGGCGGATAGACTAAGTTCTGCAGCTTACGCGGTTAAAAGGATACGCTGTTTGGCGGATGTCGATACCGCTAGATTGGTATATTTTAGTTACTTTCACAGTGTAATGTCCTATGGCATTTTACTCTGGGGTAATGCAGCTGATGCTAATATTATTTTTATTTTGCAGAAGAGGGCTATCCGTTATATATACAAAATGAAAAGTAGAGACTCCCTTAGAGAAAAATTTAAGGAAATAAACATCCTAACCCTTGCATCGCAGTACATCTATGAGAATATTATGTATATTCGTAAAAATAGGCATCAGTTTGTAAGTCGTAGTGACCTAAATGCCTTACGCAATGTAACACTAAGGAACGGCCACAAATTAGCGTTTCCTAAATGCCGGCTTAGTAAGAAAAGTCGTTCCTTCATAGGAATGTCTATTCTAATATTCAATAAAGTCCCGGCTGCGGTTCAGTCTCTGCCTTTACAAAGGTTTAAAAAAACCATCAAACAAACATTATGTCGAAAAGCTTATTATAATATTCAGGAGTATTTGGACGATATAAAGGCATGGGACTGAATTAAACTCTGACAGGCTATCACTATGCTTCTGTATTAATTATACTAAAAATTGTAAGCAGGTGGCATATGGGGTGATTCTTGGCATACACGATTGGCTGTCTCGTGTCTGACTTGATCATGTCATGGTCATACTGTACATTTTTCTGTAAAAATTAATTCGAATTTTAAAAGAGTACCGAGAGTTTTTTCCTCCGGCTTTTTTCTCTCTCGGCCTACACTAGGGCATAGGATAAGAATATTGTAAATTCTTCCTAAAGCCGATGACCATATAGATAGTCTATCGTGACTTAGAGCTTAGCTTAGTGGTAGGTAATTATTGTAAATTTATCTTAAGGCAAGTTAGACACCTGTGTAGGATTAGCTATTCATTCAATAATCAATAGCTAATCCTTTGCCTTATATAGATCAGTTAGTAGTTTAAGTAGTTTTTAGTTAGGTACCTAGACTTTCGTTAAGCGTGTCTAATCACCTCATAGCGAAATAAATTATTTGACTTTGACTTGACTTTGAATAAAAGGAATATCTCTTAATAAACAAGGAATTAATTAATATTCCCAAGATAACGCTTACAATGTAATAAGGGTGCAATTAATCTTTCTCAGAAGGAAGAAGCGCTGGTAATTTGTAACAGTTAATAACCAAAGTCCGTCAAGGTAAAAACTTGTAAGATAAGTTCAGAAGCCTTGTTCGGGAATACATGCTTAAATTGTGCAAGCATGACCAAAGTATGCGTATTTCGCAATTAGGGCTTGCATATAAGATCTTCTTTAGTTGTACTTCCGAGAAGGCTTACGACAAAAATGTCGGAACATGACAGACTGGGTCTTAAATAACGCCAGCGAGTGAATAGTCATTCCAGGTGCCGTCCCCGTTCACACCCGTCTAAAAATTTCTACTAATTCGTCTTTACAACAAAATGCATAATCAAAGAAGGCGCTTTGTGGAAGACTGCCGTTATTACATGTATCTCGTTGTAACAGCCGCTCTATCGATATCTCTTTCCCTCCGTGGCCGCTTCGGTTTCGATAGCAAAGGATGGGTGTATGTCGCCGCGATCAATGGGCGAAACAAGGTGTAGTGACGTCGACAGGATGCGCCGGCGCAGCTGGTTGGAACTTTTGTCTCTTTTTTGTCTTTTTTCTTTTAACAAACAAAAAGAAGATTGGTTTCGCGCGGTTTAGCTTGGAACGACCCGCGCTTGTTTCCGTAATGGAGACGGAAAATGTTAATGAGCTCACGTCTATACGGTCGGAATTATATGCTTGCTTCGTTGTGGACCCGTAATTTGTACAAATTATGGTTTTGAATGCTGACAATTAATTAGTTTAAACACTGATCGAATGACCAGTAAACAATATCATAATTCAGCTCGTGTTTATTTTACCGCAACATAATTTTTTGATTATGATAGCTTGTCTTAAATAAATCAATCAATCACAATATTTAACTCAATTTTTATTTCAACGTAAGTATAAATTAATACCTATTCCAATTATTTACAATTATTTTGTTTCGAGATGCATTCTACTGACTTAAAATAATGAATTAATCGTGTCCAAATTAAACGTGTCCAATCACCTCATAGCGAAATAAATTATTTGACTGAATAGGAAAGTGTAACATGTCTTACGATAACATAATTTGTTCGAAGAGATGTTGTTAATATTTTTAATATGTTTCTCATAAAGCAAGTTAAGTAGCTAACCGATAAAGCACGTCGGCAGGTATAATCAAAAAACGCGCTTTGAATCGCAATGTCACCGAGCCGCGCCGGCAATAGACTCGTTAGCAACCACAGTTTAAAAAGCAATTAAAATCAATCAGGCGTTCCAACCCCAGCCACACAGTCTGCGTCGACTGTAGGGTAATGAAAACATTAAGCTAGCAAGTCGTCTAATAATAGCTTGAGGCGTAGAGGGATCTCTCTCATAACGCTCTATAAATTCTTCTCACTTTAACTTTCCCGCGGCCATATTTGAGTCAAATTTGTTATTTCTTCAGAAAAGAAAAACGTGCCATCAGATCAACTACTTACTGAACGAGGCCCTTAAATCTTTTCTATAGTCCAAACTAACTTTACAACGTTTTTTTTGCGTGCTGGTTACATTGGTAACAATTATTAGTCAGTTTAGTAAGTTAGTTTTCATCATTCAGTATGTTCAGGCACAATAACTTGATTGCCATTAAGAACTAGTTAACATAGAAAAATCGATCGATATCGGTACAAAATATTATTAGCACATAGTTAGATACCACATAGTCTCGCTATAGGTGCCTAACCTTTCCTTGACCAAGATATGATAACCTTTTTAATAAAATATTCACAAGACTTGGTTTCTCATAACCTTAATTGTTTTTCATTTGATAATACCCTTTTTACTTGCAATTTCCAGTTGGTAAAACTCTTGTTCGGATGTTTAGGTAAGACTTAAATTAGTTTTCAGGTAGGTATTCAATATTCATGTTTATGATATAAAACAAATTGATGATTAAACCCAAAGGAGGAAATAAATCTTCCAATACTTTTAGCAAAAACATTTTCCTGTTCAAACTTCTATTTGATTTCAACTTCATTTTGTGCTCAGCTTCAAGAATGGTGCGAGTTCTGCAAAGCATGATTTTAATATAATTAGTACGTATTACGTATTTTACTTATGACATTTGTTTTTTGATGAGTTTTAAATCCTATGAAGGATGACGAACCATAGACATGGTCGAGTTCGTTTGGCTCATTTCAATACACAGAGACGTACATAAAATAAAGCATGAGACAACTCGTTGTTGGAATAAGGCTAAACACATAAAACTTGTCGTAGGTATCTTAGCCAGGTTGTAAGTCGAGCCTAAACTAGAATAGCCAGCTTTGCCTGTCAGCGGGTCTCACAAAATACATTCTTAAAACATATCCAGTGAAATATTATACGGAGTACATCTATGCATAAGTTGAATTCATTCCTTTCGATTTAGATAAGAAATAAAAAAAAAGGTCTTAGGAACCATAATGTTTAAGCATGGGAGGTAGTATCAACCTAAACATTATTGGTGGAATGTGATGGATGTGTGTAATACACACCTCTGACTCTTGACTATCCCTACGGAGAAATACAAGCGTGATGTTATGATATGATTAACCTATTAATTACCTAGAAAAATTAAGCTAGAATGCTAACTTTAGAGAACGGAGTGAACGCCATATTACTCAGTACCTCTTTATATGCTTTAAACTGTTTAAGGCATTAAATCAGATTGACAAATGCCAGCGGCTATTTGGTCGGCGTTTATAAAACACTTCTCCATCAGAAATACCTACGTTATGGCTGAACGCCACCGCTCTTATTGACCCAGTTCCCTGGACAATCTTGTTTACTCTACGACTTCGGAAGTCGAAGTCACTATTTATTAGTTCGGTCGCAGCAACAAGCCGGGTATTTGACGAAGTTACTTCAGTTTCGAATGAGATTTCTCATATTGCGACCCGATCAGATGATACATGTTGCACTGGACTGAATTTCATCTCAATTTTCTGAAAGTTTTTAAAGGATACAGTAAAATAAATAAGTATCTACGTTCTGTCAGCTGCTCAGCTATGTAAAATACCCGTAGAAACACTGTTTTCAGAATTTATAAATGAAACTAGTACCTAGTAGTTTTTTATTTATTAAATATATTTTAGAATAACGAACAAGCGGACGGGCCACCTTATGGTAAGTAGTCACCGTCGCCTATGAACATAAGCAACACCAGAGGAGTCGCCGGCCCTAAAAGAAAGCTCTTTTTATGCCTTTTTTGTAGAACTCCATGCCTACCGTGAAGACCTCAGAAAGAAGTTCATTCCAGCGTTGACAAGTGCGCGGCAAAAAGGATTGCGCAATCCGTTTAGTACAGGATCGCCAGAAATCCAGTTGTTGCTAGTAACATTGTAAATTAGTTTCAATTACTTAAAAGCTACTAAGCTGCACCCATAGACGTCCCACTGCTGGGCACGGCAGACACTGCTGCGGGAGGTGTGGAGCATACTCCACCACGCAGCTTAATGGTGGAGTGTTGATGAGGTAAAGGGAGTGAGGATTGAGGGAGAGGTTCAATTACTTACTAGTTTTTTTTAATTAATGTGTCATCATTCTTTTTATAGCCGTTTATTGGTTGGTGCTTCGCGGCGTACCGGCGGGGCTGATAGTAAGGCTGCAAAGGTTAACCGTGGGTGTTTTGGAAGCAATTGATGAACGTACATTCTTAAGTACTTACATGTACCTACTATGAACGTGCGTCACAAGTGTACACACATATTCATACTATATTGTGCATATGCATAGCTCGTATGGGTCCATTTTAAAAACGTTCCAATCCAACAATATTTTTTTATTGTGATTTTCGTCTTACGAGCCAAGCGATTTATAATAAAGAGAAGGTAAGTACATCATTTATTTTTACATTTGGCAATGAAAGCCATTTATGAAACTAGGAGTCAAGTAGGTTAATAAATAAAAGTTAGATTCACCTAACATTAACCTTATAACTAATGAAGATTACTGTAGATCGCAGTTGCTTGAAAAGTTCAGCTTTTCACAAGTTTTTATTTGATTTGAATTTTTTGGGTCAAATCTTGCAACTTGAATTTGAACCAGTTTCACTTATCCTACAATGATATACGCGAGTACCTAATATCTATTAATTCCAAGTTTATATACTTGAGAATTATTAGCATGTGGATCCGTTTCGATAATAAAGGAATTGTTTCGGAAGGTTGATTTTTTTTTTTCAAGTGAAGCTTCTTCATTCAACTGTATGATTTTGATGCCGGTCTACTGAATATGCCCACAATAATACGCCCCCATAGTCACTGTAATAACTGACAATAAGGTTGAGGATGAAAGGGATTGCAATCAGATGATAACGCGATGAAAGGAGATCGTGGAATGAAATTGAACTGGATGGCAGTGAATCGTTGGGAACTTGGGACAGTAGTTTTCTAATAACTAAAGTGAGTATTAAGAAAATAATCTTTTAGTTAGTACTAGAGGCGTCCATCTTAGTCCTCAAAAGTAGCATAACTCCTGTAGCCAACTTGGAACGAGAGTTACTAAGAATTTACTGGTATATTAGTAACAAAAAATACCAGGACTAACTATAATCTAAATATAACCAAGTCCTACACCAGCCCTCAATGTCCTCATTACTTAATAATTCAATGTACTTATTAACGAACTGAACTACCAAAAATCTACTAATATTCTTATAAACATCTGTTATCCATCCCAGTTCCTATTTGAGTCTTGTTTAAACTCGGTTCAATGCTTGTCTAGTTGTCATGGGCGGCAGCGGATGGTGGATTTAACAAACAAATAAATGAATTCTGCAAAACTGATTCCAATCCATGGTCTGACTTACCACCCCTTACTAATAACTAACAACACTCCTCGCGCTTCGCAAATGCATCTTACCTGAAGCTAAAGAATGTTGACGAAATACGTTTCAGTTTAAAGTATTGGATTATTTTTATTCAGTGACATGCAGAAAAAGGTCAGTAGGTCAGTACTTATCCTATCCTGTCTGTTATCGGCAGTCACTGCAATGCAATCCCACCAGCAGTCAATCGACTGCAAAGGGCAGATGCATATTCATCACGCTGCGTCAGTGCGAATGGAAAGGCTCTGGGCCGTCTCTCACGACGAGCAGGATACCTATTATCAGCACTAGTCCCGAGTTGAAAGAGCGATAGATAAAAGCTTGAGCGACCTTCAGAGCTTCAAAGTACTGAATTTTAGTTGTGTATATGTATGATTTGATAGCTCAACCGATCCTCTGGGCCGCCACGTTCCGTAGGCACGTGTCCCTCCCACGCGCCGGCAAGCGTGCCTATATGTACTTACCAACTAGTATTAATTCATTTCACATCACAGTAGTTCAGTTTCGTATTCTCCCGCTTCCACACTCAATTCACATCACACTAGTTCAATGGGTACCTATGCTTTATTTTTATACATTTTATCACCAATGAATTTTATTTGCTCATAAAAGGTGGCAACCCTAGCGGTGACGTCATTTGCCACTCGCGTGGGCGATACAAGGGCTCCTCGATCAGTGACATCACTGCAACTAAATCTTCTTTCTTGTAATCTTTGATTTTATTTGATCGCGCTATAAAGTTTAATGTTTATACGTAAAGCAACCAACCACGTGTATAGACATACACATTTCAAACAAATGATTATATGTATATAATATATATAATATAAATATTATAAGTACACAAAATTGTACTCACACTGTTATGTGTATATTATAAATAAATAATGGTGAAATACATTTTTGTATAATAAATCGGTGGTACATTATATTCTTCAGAGATTATCTAACAAAAATAACAAATTTGAAGTATGATCGATACATATTCTACTTACAAAAGTAAAATGGACTAGATAATACAATAGATCTGCTAAGCCATACCTAATAAACTGGTTAATATTAAACTACTTATCCAACATAGAATAATAGTAGAATAGCATAACATTACTGTTTACATACAACAATATATATTAATGTTTGTATATGCTATGTTACGCTGCAATGCTACGTTTAATGGGGAGTATCGCGTGTCAATTTACCGCTAGAGGCGCTTGTGTCGCGTGAGGTCCAATAACATTCATTTTTTATGACATAAATTTATAATTTCTTTAATTTACCTGTTGAAAAGCGATCTCCTCCGTGAAATCATCGCAAATATGGATTATGCAATTTTTTATAAAGACTATGGTGCACCACCATTATTGTTTTATGTTTTGGAAGCTGTTGTGATAATATAAATAATTAAGATTATCTTTTTCTTTTAATTTTATTTCTCTCTTCACTTTCCTGGTTCCAAGAAAATTGACTAGGTACAACTTTTGGCTTTATTTATAATATTCTCCTAGCTGAATATTTGTGAACAGAAGAGATACAAGATGTCATAAAAGAGATGAATGTAACATATAACAACTTACAAACACGAGAATGTTTTGTCGGAGTATAGTTATTTCTGCTAATCGCCACTAGTCACTGTTTTAAAACAGTTTTATCTTTTGTAAACATGTGTGCTCCTTTCTTTTTCCGAATAAAACGGAACTGCACAACATAACGGCATAGCTATTCGATATGATAGATAGTGATTAATATTTAATAAACCTATTGAGATTTAAGATTTAAAACTTTCTTTTGGCGCCGATCTCATATAGTCGCCTTTGACAGCTATAACTCTGGCCCTTAGTCAACAGTGGCGCCAACTGGTGAGCAAAGAAACGATAAGTGTAATTAATTCTTTAGTGTACACACAAAAAAACAGCTTATTTTATAGAAAAGACATTACAAGGGCGAGCTTATCTCTATAAGAGATCTCTTCCAGCTAACCTATCGAGTGAGAAATCTTGATCCAGGAGGATAGTATAAATATTGTGTACACACATTAAGTTACTGAGCTACATAACAAATACATAAATAACATATAAACAAATATATACATACAAATATATAAAAATACATAAATACATACATACATCCATACATATATATAAATACATAAATACATACATACAGACAAACAAAATATCTAGATAATATATATGATTTATAACAATTGAATTGATATATAAAAATATAACTAAAGTGTAAGGATATTGGTTAATCGACGTTTGATAATAGGTGGACTTTAAGTTTCTTCTTGAAGATAGGAAAAGATGGACTTTCCCGGATAGTTGGGGGCAACTTATTCCATAGGCGAGTTGCACGAGCCGTAAAAGAGTTGGTGAAAAATTTAGTTTTACATGTGGGATAATAGAGGGACGATAGTCCCCATTGTGACACCATTATTGCTGCATCATCACCATGGCAGCCCTCGCAATGGGAGCAGTGACGATGACGTCATTGCTACACGGGTGGGCGATTAAAACACCCACAAGCTAACAATGACGTCACTCAAACTGTATATCATTGGAACTGTATGACGTAGAGACATAATAATATGATCGTATCCAAATTTAAAGTGGCGAATTTTCAACAAATTGAATATATAGGTACATATTGTATATACACATACAATAATTCTTTCTTAGAGTTGTTGAAGTGGCGATTGGCCACGCCCTTCGAAGGACTGATAACCGATGCTTCAAGAAAAGTACTCAAATCGAGACGACGACTCGGGAATAGGAAGGAGTATAGGTCGCTCTTCGACAAGGTGTACAGACGATCTGATAAAGACGGCGGGAAACTGCTGGTTTCGGTCGGAGTGGGATCGTTTAGGAGAGGCCATGTCCAACATTGGACCTCAAAAGGCTGATCGATGGATGGATGGACAATATGTTATAGGTTAGGAATCTATTAGTAGACGCCCGCAGGAATAGATATAACAGAAGTTTCCTTATAGTAGCTGTCCTCTTCAACTGTATGTTAATAATGGCATGCTGGTAAGATGTAGGGTAGGCAATTAATTATACTGTGATGTATAACAAATCTCAAAGTAATTATAAACATGGATACACACGCAAATAAACATACATAAAATACAGTCACATATAATTAACGGGATAAAAAAATTACCCTTTTATATTTCAAAACTGGAAGAATTCTACCAGCCCCTATTTGAATCCTGTTCAGAGTTTGTCACAGTTCGTCATAGGGGGCAGCGAATGGGTGGTGCAGTGATACTGTATGCTCGGTTCCTATTTTTATCCATGAAAAAGCAATCAAACGTAACTTACAATATTCTCAACCTGTGGATGGTTGCACAATATTCTCAAATTATGTTTGGTCTTTATGGCCAACTAACACCAACTAACAGGATTAACTATCACTAACAGTCCCCAGTCCTCATACCTACTAACGAACTGACCAACTAATGTTCTAATTAACTCTCTCAACTAATTGGACTAACCATCCCAGTCCCTAATTGAGTCTTGTTCAAAGTCAGTCACAGTTGTCATGGGTGGCAGCGGATGGGTGGTGCTGCAAGCTCGTTTGCAATCTTGAATCCATAAAAAAAAACGTGGACCTTCTCATCCTATTATGTGATTCGTTCTCACTCAATACCTATGGTTGACCAACGGTATAGGAATTTTCATAACAAAATCCCGCACAGGTAGACGTCAGCCTAGAACTTGTTTGCTGTCCTAACTCTGGCTCTAGGTCAAAGCTATTTAGGTTAATACTGTATTAAGGTGGCTCCGCGTTTTGCAAATCGGAAGCTTAGAGGCCAGCGCTGTCAACAATTATGATATACAAACATGTAGGTATCCATATAAACGACATGACGTAGGTAGGTACTAAAATTGAAACGAAGTTATTCTCGATATAGAATAATGAATTTACTTAACTTCAGCAATAGTTGGTGACCGCTGTGGTAAATTGGGGAATCATCGAAAAACGTAGTCAAAGCATCCAGTTTTTTATCTATGAAACTGGAATAAACTGGAGTGGACTAAACCCCCTTTCGCGGCCTTCCAGCACTTGTCTGTATTCTTATTCATCCATCTTATTAATATTCTCAATTCCTTTCGGATTTGCAATATTGTTAGTATTAGTAAACCCTGATAACTAGTTTAGGAGAAACCGCCTTCACAGGCATAAAGATAAAGATAAAGAAGAGAAAATGATCGCATGTAAGCACATGAGGTATTCATTTATGGAACGATTTCTCAAGCGTCATGTTATGTTATGTAATATACATATTAGATGATGCACCCGGTTCCTTAGAGTTCCAGATGGGCGTCTGCAGCTGTACAGACGGCCAAAAGAGAGGAGTCTTTTTATAATACATACGGAGAAACAGGCTTACGGGCCATCTGATGGTATGTGGTCACCGTTGCCTGCCTTGAAGGGAACTCAATGCTTTTCATACTACCAGGCTACCTAGGAAGCCTTAAAAACACCTCAAGAAGCCCACGGTGGTTACTGGCCAGGAGTCGACTCATTGTGGATGAAATTTCAGATGTGTAGTGCGATAGTTGCATGAGCATGGTAGTAGGTTATGTTGTTTCTCCGAGCACTTACAGGAATAGCCTTTGTCTCTCCGGAGATCAAACAACCCGGATTGCTCGTCGGCTGTATAGAGTAAATGGGATTTAGCTGGCAAGCTAAAGAAAATGCCTGGTGATAACAGTTCTCCACGTGCGGCCGTAGGTACTTGGGACTTGTACAATAGAAGGCGGTGTTTAGGCGTGAAATAGTACCGCGCTTTCTTTAGCAAGGCGATTTTTTTTCTGCAAGTTTGGTTTTTCTTTCTAAATCACCTTCATACTGCATAACGACTTCTGGAGAATTCGACGAATTTTGAGAATGTGCAAACTCGTGACTTTGCTGGGTAAAACTGAACTGAATTTAGTCGTCCCCATTCTGAGACTTTAGTAAAACTATACCTGGAAGAGCTTAATCCCATCGAACATATTTAGGACAACTTTAAAAGACGAGTTCGAATTCTAACAAGATCGCCAGAGCCAACGTCGATTTGGGAACCCAAGAATACTGTTGTAGATGAGTGAAACAACGTCTTTCTATACTTCAATATCGATCCTCCCTAATAACCCACAGTTTCCACTATGGCACATGGAGCGAGCCTTAAGCCGTTCTTTGATAGACTGCCAATACACTTCAAGTAATCATGGGCCCAAGGGGGTAAAATAAAAACCATATTGGGCAAATTTTAATAAGAAAATATTATTAAAATTTGCCTAATAGCTGACATGTGAAAAATAACATAAGTGTTTTTGTAAGCTAGTATTGTAAGGTGGTAGGTACCTTGGTCAGAGTAGGTTGTTAAATGTACCCAGTTACCTATAGATGAAGGTAACCGTTATAGATAAAAAATAATGAGAGTTACAAAATCCTTCCTGGTGCTGTTTGTTTTAAAGTTTTTCATTATAAATAGTAAATACGCACCTCACCGTCGCCGTCGACAGTGCAGTGCGCAGGCGCAGGCGTTTCGCGAAAGTTCGCGCAAAACGTAAGCTTCGCGCCGATACAGGCGAGTGTCAATCTCTTTCATGAGTGTTGTCGCAATGCATTGCATTTGAATGTGCACGCAGAAACGAGCTTACGGTCACACGGTTAGGCGCGCCTAATGAGAAAGTTTATCGAGCGTTTATTGCGTAGTTCAGAATGGTTCAGCGGGAAGCTCCGCGCGGCCCGAGCCGCCAGAGGCGCCCGCCGCAGGTGTGCCTCGCCCCCCGCCCCGCCGGCCCCCTCTGTCGCGCTTCGACGCAGCTTTCTTTACTACGCGCCACTTCACGCCAGTCGACTGTCAACTCTAGAGGCGTGCGCTCGTCTCGTACGCTCGCGTAAAGCGCCGCGCCAACTGTAAACACGAGGCACTATCCGTGCCCGGTTTCCGTTCGCGAACCGACCCGAATACGGCGTCCCCGCTCGGAGCCAGTGTCGTGTTGTGCCAAACCTGTGGATTGGTCGTGAAGTGTGCGAATCTTGAAACGTAATCCAACTTCCTACCTACATCTGAATAAATGTCACACGTATAGCGGGTGTTGTCCGCCGGCGAGCGCCGATCAGGTTCGCTAGTTGCGATGAAATTGTGAATACTGTCGTATTGTGCGAAACGGGTTTCTTTTGGGGTTTCTGCTGCCTCGTTGTCGGTGCTGCCGCATCTGCATCATGCATGCGGGAGCGCAACGTGCCGGCCGGCATGACGCCTCTACGACACCGGCAACCGCTCGGAGTCACCAACTGAGCTATTTCACGTCGCAAATGGTGTTAGCTGCCGGTATCGCATTACCATTTTTACGAAATGTCAACAACCTATTAAGTATTCGGCCGGTCAGCACATAACTAATCTGTGTATTCAATCTGCGCCGGGCCTCCGCAGCTCCGTTCCGCAGTGGCACATGGCACCGACAAGCCAGGCCAGGCGAGCCCAGCTGGCTTGTGCGCGAGATAAATCTTGTTATAGTCTCCTATAAACAGGACAATCGAAACCGTAGATATGTAGCCGTATCCACAATGAATTCTTTTGATATCTAGCAAACCTACCATTTATTTGATAACAGCTTGATATAAATATTCAGCTTCATCTGAACAGCCTATCTATCGTATCACATAGGTATCTATTACGAATTATTAAGTGCTTTGATTTATTAAGAACTTACTTACCTACGTAGGAATATTTTAGTATCTTATAGGTTGTAAGTTGTTAAAAATATGGAGCTCCAAACTGCTCAAATGCGAAATGTGCAAAATGCGAAGTGCGAAAATGCAAAACTGCGAAACTGCACTGTAGCACAGTTGTTATTATATATTTATTCTGACTACAGCTACTGTGTTCAATAAAAACAAGAGCAAAAACCTGTTAAGTATTTCAAAATCTTAAAATAACAATAGTATAAAGAACATCAAATTCAAAGCCTACCTAATATTCAGATAACGGTTAGGTACCTATAACGGTCATGAATCGAACTGGCGCTGCTATCAAATAATAACATCAGTGCTCCACTTGAACTACCAAAATTCCTACCAACAAATTTTAAATTGCTTAATTTACTTACTTATTGGTGTAATAAATAATACTTTAACTATAATTTTACTTCAAGCTTCAATTTATTAACCACAACACAAATATTTTACGTTTCTCAGTTATTACGTAGGGTTAAGGCCGTGGTCCCACCGATTATCCCTACTGGGAGTACCACGGTATACCAGATAATGAAGTAATGTTTTGTACCTACCGATTAGGTTTGTTTACAAAATCATCCCATAGGTGGGTAGGTACTTAGACAACATACAATAACAACGCAACGTAAGCAAAAGTTTTCAACTAAACAAAACAACTTTCTGCTAAAGGCCGATAAGTTAAGCCCTATTAAAATTTTGTCACAGTTGTCATGGGCAGCACGGAGTGGAAGGTCGGTGTTTCAAGCTTAGTGCTCGTTTGCTATCTTATGGTTTTGATCCTAATTATCTTCACACAACATTTTAATCTTTTATTTATTGTAATAATATTTTTTATGATTCCTATGATTATCAAATAAATATAACAAAGGAGAACATTATACTCGTATGTCATTTTACAACTTTAACCGTGATATTGAAGTCTGCAACATAGAGTCGCGCGCGAAGGCGGCACAGTCTCCAGTTTGAGTTCACTCGTCACACGCTCAAACGTAAACATAACCATAAAATAACATACCGCCTACTTAGGTAACAGGTAATTGATGGTAGGTTGAAATTGGATTGGAAATTGGAATGTGTTTCGATTTTTTATTAGGTAGGTAGGTATATATAGGCAGTTCAGATACCTTGTTGGCTTTCCTTCTGCTCTCATGGAGCGTGCTTTGAGCCCTTGCCTTGACAACTATAAGTACTGTAACGTACCTACATTAAAATAGGTAGGTACAGAATTTAACTCTCAGAAGTAATTGGTGCGTAGTTCTACGGCTTGGATTTGAATTCGGACCTCTCGAGTGAGAAGCGAGTTTGATAGCCATTGGCTAAGCTTTCACCGCTGTTAAGCATATAAAATCATCTTTTTATTTATGATGTGTGTACCTTCTAAAGAGCACAACATATTTTTGTTATATAAGTAGGTACAATAAGTAGGTACCAATTAGCAGAATTTGATGTATTGCGTAGAATATTTGGTACCTACTAAATGGCTACTTACGTTAATGTTTCCAAGGTCATCTTTACAAATTAAGGATATACCTACCTACTCATCTACAAGTTAAATTACAATAAGACGTCACTTATTATTAAGATCGGTCGTCTCAAAGAAATATGATGCATTTAGTTCTCCACTACAAAATCACACCAAATTAGTTAAGTTAATCCTATACGTCAGCTGTCGATTAATTTCAATCGGAGTAAATAACTATGAATAAACAAGTTTCATCTTTATGAAAATATGTTGCGCGTTAACAGTAAACATCAACGAGACAACTTTGTTCAGTGTTGTGTTAGTCTGTTCAATGTTCCTTGAGCTATAATTAAAACAAAAAGCAATATATTTAATAAGTACAATGTATGTAGGTATGGAGTAGGTAATTGAGTTAGGTATTATTTGATTGTAGTTTATTTATGGTTAATATCAATTAGTAAGTATCTACAAAAAACAATCCTACAAACCCTAACCATAATGTTCTCCCACAATCGTCAATTTCTGATACAAAAGCAGTAAACGAATATCTCACCAATTTAAGGCAAGTTAAACATGGTTAAACTATATTTTTGTAGAGTTGTAAATAGGAACTTAATTGCAACTTCAACAAGTAACAATTACTACGCGAAATTAATTAGAAAAAAGTATTTGCAAGTCTGGCAAAAGGCAAGAGACAAGTTGGTGTCGCTGACTAGCGGTCTGCAGCGTGCGTATGATCACTCGCCAATTCTACCGCGTGTTCTAGTCATGCTAATTTAGTCTGAATTGACTTTAAAATATTATGTTCTGCTGCTACACTATTTTAATCATAGTTACTCCTAATATTTCCTACAGCGTGTACTAAATAAATCTAAGCCCTGCTTATGTTATAGTGTTTTGTAGGACTATTGTTTGGTAATTAGATGAGTAGATGAAAGTAGGCACCATAATATTACGTTTTTGTATTTGTTAATAAGAGCGAGCGTTATAGAAATGAAGTTATAAATAGAAGAGGTAATGGGGACGTTCATGGAAATTCAACTTTGGCTTAACAATAGTTGAATGGTATTTCGAGGCTTCGAGCACGGAAGTCTTCCTGAAATCTGTCTAAATTTAGGAAAAATTTAGTAGTAACGAAGGGTTAAAATATATACTTTACTAGAGAAGAGCCTAGATACCTAATAGAGTTAGGTGTGTGTTGAATTGAGTTCATAACCGAGAGCTCTATTTTTGGATGTCTCGCCGCCAGACTAGTAAAAAATTACGAGTCCTATTTAGATATTTTTGATTTAGATTTGATTCTTTATATTTGATTCTGAGACTGCGGGGCGTGTGTTACCTACCTACACTAAATAGAACGGTATTGTTTCTACTTATGTTTATTAGTCGTAGTCTTGCGATAGTCATGCGAACGGTTCAAAAATAGAGCGCCGTGTTTGTTTTATTCATATTATAATATAACATATTGATTTTAAATTTAAATACATATGTATATGTAATTGCAATTTAGTTCTTAACCAACTATAAATTCATCAATATTCATGCGCTAATTGTTTGGTTGTTTTCTAATAGACCATTAGAAAGTGGAAAAAATATTCATGCCTACCTTTTGTGTTAAAAAGATTTATCAAGCTGTAAAAAATAAGCGAACACTGAACGCCTTGCTGCGGCCTCACAACTTGACTAATATCAGCGAGTGTGTGATTGTTTAAATTGGCGGTAGCAAGCACCGTGCGGAGTGAAAGGCGAAGTTATACTTTCTCCGGCCCTGTGGCTGCGGCCCTCAGAGATAGCTCTATTGCAAAATTTCACACTCCACTGCCAGATCGTTACGCGATAGATGGATTATTGTGGAGCAGAAAGTTACCTATGACAGACACTGTTTCATATTGAAGCTACTATACTACTCCACCTTCTACTTCAAATCATAAGATTTGAACTAGATGGTGAAGATTAACATTATTAGAGTAAAAAAGAAATTATGATTGTCATTTTCGGCCAGCCTAGAAAACATGTGGAATAGTAAATCCAGATTTAAAAACTGAAGTTTTGTTATTTGAGCGAAAATAAACCTCAGTTGGCCAATTTTGCACATCGTCGTCTAAACGAGGACGTGGAGCCCTGGAGGGTGCCAAATTTCGCTGCAGTTTGTGAGATTCGAGTAATCCTTAGATTAACAGAATTAAAAGTAAAAAAGAGTTATGTTCAATCTTAAACTATATGTAAATGAAGCTCTCTTAATCTTCATTTAATCTGGATTTCCACTGTTGACATTATCTGTGGTGATGTCTTGTCCTATGTTGGATTAAAAAAGCGCTATTGACGGATAGAAGAATTATGTCAATACGCTTCACACGTAGATAATTTTAAAATTATAAAAAGACAAACTCCATGAAGCAATAGCTTTTAATGTTGTTTCTTTTTACAGGTTTGTACCTAATTATTAACAGTGATTTTTATTTTAATGTGTAATAAGCTATGTTTATAAAAGTATGTGTGATATGTACCTAATGTAGCTTATACCTTCTCTTAAAAATAAAACCTCTTTTTACAGAGCAACAACATATTATGCAGTTGTTTCATTAACATATTACAAAACAACATTATTGATAGCCGTTGTAAACAATGGAAAAGTTAAAATTTGAGTTTGTTGTGAAATCGGGCGAAGATCCGAAGACAAATGTCTTATGCTTAACCTCACTAATGGATACCGATAAAAATACTTTTTTAATTCCGGAGAATTTCCAACCGGTGAAATTACATGATGCATTATTGAAATCGCAAACTTTTCAAAAAGTAAAAAATACACTGCTAAGAAGACACGAAAAACGACAAGTATGGATTTCAGTGACACCTGAGTTACGTAATACCTATATGGATGAGGATGGAAATATGCAATTCAAAGGATATATACTGGAAGAAATTACAACAAAAACACAGATTATGACGAGTGAAACTTCAACAGAAGCTCTTTCAAGAATGTTAGAAAATTTGGCTGAATTGAAGAAAGAACCTAAACAGTTTAACTTAAAACAATTATCCGAAAAGCTCGTAATAGATAAATTCACACAAAAGACGTCTAGTGTCACACAATGGATGGTTATCTTTGAAACTGAATGTACTCGTGCCGGTATAACTGAAGATATTCACAAGATTCAAGTGTTTAGGTTATTTTTGGACGATTCATGTCAAGACTGGTATTGTTCAATGCTTATTAAACACACAATTAATTCTGAATGGTGTACTTGGAAAAAAAGCTTTTGTGAGACATATGTGAACAGAGGTTGGTCACCAATAAGGTATGCAATTCAATATAAATATCGGCAAGGTTCATTGTTAGAATATGCTTTAAAGAAAGAAAGGCTTTTATTAGAGATTAACAAATTTATGGATAAACCAACTTTAATTGATTTAATTGTAACTGGGCTACCAAACTTTATAGCTGATGAAATTAATAGAAATAATTTAAAAGAATCTGAGGATTTATTTAATAACATTCGGGGCTTAGAACATTTAAATAAAAAGATTTTAGAAAAAAAAGAAGTATATTTGGATAGTAAAATCAAACAAAATAACTTAAAATACCAACCATGCAAAATCTGTGAAAAAGAAAAAAAAGGAAACCGGTATCACCCTGAATCCATTTGCTGGTTCAGAAATAAAGACAGTTCTAAGAAAGATCCGATCAGGAGTGTTAATAATTCCGAATTAGAAATGAGTTTAAATGAAGTAGATCCAAAAAACTAATTATTCCACCATTAATCAAAATAAAATTAACCATAAATGATGCCATAGAAACATTGGGGGTTTATGATTCAGGATCAAATGTAAGTTTAATTAATTCAAGGCTATTATCCTTAAAAAATTACAAACCCAACAATAATAACAATCAGGCAAATTTAAAAACGATTAATGGTGTAAAAAGACCGATAGGAATTGTAACATTAAAGATTAAAATTTTTCAAATAGAGAGAAAAATAAATGTTTTTGTTGTAGATGAACAAAATTTTAATTATGATTTTTTGATTGGATTAGATTGCATAAAATCTTTTCAACTAACTCAAAATGAAAACCTAGAAATAAAACAAAACTTAAATAACGAGATAAAAGAAAATAATGAAAATATTCCTGGCTTTACAGGTGACAAAATTCAAAACATACAATATTCATCTGATGATAATAATGATAAAAAACAAACAGATAAAGATAATTTAATTATAAATGATAAATGTAAAGTTAACTTTAATGAACACATAGAAATTACTAACTTCAACATTTCAGTTGATCAATTAGACATTCAACAACAGTCAAAAATAGATGAGTTAATAAAAAAATATAAATCACTATTCGCGAAAGATAAATATGATGTAGGTTTAGTGAAGGGCTATGAAGCACATATAGATTTACTTGTAGATACATATTGTAGCAAAAGACCATACAGATGCAATTTTGAAGATAAAAAAGAAATAGAACAACAAGTTTCAAAATTACTAGAAAAAAAATTAATTGAAGAATCTTATAGTCCTTTTGCGGCTCCTGTAACACTAGCCTATAAAAAAGAAGAAGGGAGAAAATCTAGACTTTGCATAGATTTTCGCGACTTAAATAAAATAGTGGTTCCTCAATCACAACCATTTCCACTAATTGAGGATCTAATGATAAAAACAAGAAACTGTAAATATTTCTCAACATTAGATATAAATTCTGCGTTTTGGGCAATCCCTTTAAAAATAGAGGATAGAAAGAAAACAGCATTTGTTACTCAAGAAAATCATTTTCAATGGACTTGCTTGCCGTTTGGTTTAAAAACATCACCTGCAATTTTTCAAAGAATACTAAGTAGCATTATTAGGAAACATGGCTTATCTAATTTTACAGTAAATTTCATAGATGATATATTAGTATTTTCCCAGACATTTGATGAACACACTAAACACTTAACGCAGTTATTGGAAGCGATATCAAAAGAGGGCTTTAGATTAAAATTTTCTAAATGCAAATTTGGTCAGGATTCTGTGAAATACTTAGGCCACATAATAAAAAATAATACAATTACTCCACTTAAAGATAATTTAATAGCTATAAAAGATTTTCCAATTCCTAAAACAAAAAAAAACATTAGACAATTTTTAGGTAAAATTAACTTTTATGGCAAATATATACCAAACATATCAATCATATTAGATCCTTTGCACAATTTGTTGAGAAAAGATCAAAAATTTACTTGGTCAGAAAAATGCCAAGAAACTTTTGATAAAATAAAGGAACTACTTTGTGCAAAACCTATTTTAGAGATCTTTGATCCGGACTTACCTATACATATTTACACAGACGCTAGCATACAGGGTATAGGGGCTATATTGAAACAACCACAAAAAAATGGAGAAGAGAAGCCATGTGCATACTTTTCGAGAAAATTAAATGACAGTCAAAAACGGAAAAAAGCTGTTTACCTGGAATGTTTAGCCATAAAAGAAGCTATAAAATACTGGCAACATTGGCTCATAGGAAAAAAATTTAAAGTTTTCTCAGACCATAAACCTCTAGAAAAACTTAATATTAAGGCGAGAACAGATGAAGAGTTAGGAGAGCTCACATATTACTTATCGCAATTTAATTTTGAAGTCATATATTCACCAGGTAAATATAATTTAGAAGCAGATAGTTTAAGTAGAAACCCTGTATTAGAAGCACATGTGAATCAGGAAGAGATTTTAAAAGTCGTGAATTTAATTAAAATAGAAGACATCCAAAATGATCAAGATAAAAATAAAGATATAAAACTGAATAAAAATAAACTAATACTAAAAGATAAAATATACTTCAAAAGAATAGGAAAAAAAGATAAAATTATAGTCACAGAAGAATTTAGTAAAAAGATTATAAAAAACGTACATTGTACATACTGTCATATAGGAGTAAAACAAATGGAAAGTATAATTAAACCGTTTTATTCAGCAAAAAATTTAATACAAAATATAAAAAACATTTGCGATAAGTGTGAAATATGCATAAAAAATAAAACTAGAACTAGATTTAAATACGGATTGATGTCTTATCTGGGTCCCGCTACTTACCCTTTTGAAATAGTCTCTATAGATACTATTGGTGGATTTGGTGGCTCCCGCTCTACAAAAACCTACTTACATCTTTTAGTGGACCATTTCACCAGATATGCCTACATTTTGACATCAAAAACCCAAAACGCAAATGATTTTATAAAACTTGTAAAAAAGGTTACAACTGAAAATAAAATTGGAATGATTTTATCTGACCAATACCCAGGCATAAATTCAAAAGAATTCAAAGGTTTTTTAAAAAAAGAGAACGTACCTATTATCTACACTGCAGTAAATGCACCTTTTTCAAATGGTTTAAATGAACGATTAAATCAAACACTAATTAATAAGATAAGATGTAAAATTAATGAAAAGAAAGATAAAATGGCTTGGACCACTATCGCTCATGAATGTACCCAGAAATATAATGAAACAGAACACACTGTAACTGGATTCTCCCCAATATATTTACTGCACGGAAAAATAATTAATATCTTACCAGATGAATTAAAAAAAGAAAAAACACAAAATGATTTATTACAAGATAGAACTATAGCTTTAGAAAGGAGTATAAGATCACACAATTACAATAAGCAACAATTTGATAAAAATAGAATAAATTATCAGTTAAAAGTAGGTGATTTAGTGTATGTGGAAAATGGCAACCGATTAAATAGAAAAAAACTAGATGAAGTAAAAATTGGACCTTATAAAATTATAGAAAAAATATCTGACTCCATTTATAAGATAGATACAGGTTACAAAAAGCTAGAATCGAATTATTTTCACATTACTAAAATTGTACCAATACCTGAATGATTTTTGCATATTTGGGGGTGGAGATGTAAATGAAGCTCTCTTAATCTTCATTTAATCTGGATTTCCACTGTTGACATTATCTGTGGTGATGTCTTGTCCTATGTTGGATTAAAAAAGCGCTATTGACGGATAGAAGAATTATGTCAATACGCTTCACACGTAGATAATTTTAAAATTATAAAAAGACAAACTCCATGAAGCAATAGCTTTTAATGTTGTTTCTTTTTACAGGTTTGTACCTAATTATTAACAGTGATTTTTATTTTAATGTGTAATAAGCTATGTTTATAAAAGTATGTGTGATATGTACCTAATGTAGCTTATACCTTCTCTTAAAAATAAAACCTCTTTTTACAGAGCAACAACATATTATGCAGTTGTTTCATTAACATATTACATATATAAAATAAGCTATTATAAAATGGATGAAAGATACCTTTAAAAGTTGCGCATGTATTGTTTTAATCCCGTATAGACAGACACTAAATAAAACCTAAATAATTTGGCCAAAAATTTAATTAAATCGTCAATACAATTCATGCTAACTATTTTGATTCTGCGTCATCCTCATAAATTAGGCTTCACTTGATAATATACGCCACGTTACGATAAAGTAGATAACCTAATATTCCAAAAAGCTCGACCTCGTTACATTTGGCCCAGTAGGTATTTGTATTAACAAAATTGTTACGACACATATAATTGAGGCCTAAATATGTATCCCACCTGCGAACATTTGTGATCATGGAGGATTCGATGGAGTGATATGGGATCCTCTGTAGTTCCTTGAACTGATACTCAAAGAAATCAGCTAATTTTGCTATACAACAAAGGCACTCGATCCTCTGAGAGAACAGATTTACGAAAACACCGGGAAACCGCAGTAAGAACATGAAACCAGTGGAAGCGCTCAGGATTACGACTATATAGCGACTTAGCGACAAAACCAATTTCTCCTGTGCACTCTGAAGCATCGAAACGCATTTCACTCTTCCAACTTGCGCTATCAAATCACCCGCTCTTGTGATAACTTAACATTCTTGACCAGTTACGATAGTCGCAATCCGTAATGCTGTATAAATCGCTTCCTGTAGTTTATTGTTTTCCTTGTTTGAGCAAATTTTCAGACGCCATTCAAAGTTGATACCTTTTTATAGGATATCTCGCTTTCTATTTCGAGTGTGGCAAATGATACATAGTCTATTTTGGTTTGGGCTACCATAGTACACTCGCACTGATACAAATGATCACGATCATTAATTCTGCATACGATGTGCGTAGGCTACGGCGACAGCACTGACCAGGTGGTCCCATTAATAACCCTATTGCTATTTTTATTTATTTACCAGAGTTTACCCGTGGCTTCCACACATGTCAAATTTATTTAACCTATAAAATCTTCAGGTAATGATATGTATCTTCGAAATGTATCTTATTATATTTTTTGAGCCTTGTTATTGCGTGTTTTTGGTACCAGTGGCTTCAAACTATGGCGTCAACCGTCCGATTCATCCAAATCCCATAATACCTTGTGAGTGACAATAATAGGTACATAGAGATTTAACCGCCAAATGAATAAATAATTAAATTAATGGACACGATTGGCGCGTGAAATAAAAATATGATCGGCATCTTCGGGTCAAATTAGTGTATAATCCGGCCCGTTACTCGTCCAACATTGAAAGTTTTTCATCGCTCCTTTCTACCGGCGACGTATGTGGGTCGCCGGTTCGGCACGAATCGCCATTGTTCATCTCTGATTTATGTGTTAGTTTATTCCCTTTACTAATAACTGCTTCGTGCTCTACAGCTTTCTAAGTCGTTTGTAACTTGTTTCGCTGTTATTAAGTTTAAGCAAGCAGGGATGGACGACATCGTGAACAATTTGTTACTTTGTTTCTTTTCCATCTTTAAGTACTAATTTATTTTGATACGATAACTTATGATTACAAAATATAAACAATAAAAATGCACGAAAGTAACAGAAATTTATAATTTATATTTTTAATATAATTATTATTATTTAATATAATTTATATTTGGCCTAAAAACATAATTTTAAATTTACATCTACCTACAGAGTTTAGAACTAAGTGATATGAATCTCTTCGTTAGCAGCACTCGATCGCGCGGCTAAAGCAATCGTTGTTTCAAATGTACAGTTGACTGAGCGGATATAATTGATTTGATATTTCGCACGGGAGCGTATGGGTGAACTTAAAGCTAAGTTACGAGCCGCTCTGCACCTAAGTGGGGTTTACGCAAGCGAGCTTATGTAAGCAATTTGTGATTCTTGTGAAACCGCCAGCCGTGCTTTCGTCGGCTCGCCGTGTTACATGCTCCACCAATGTGTGCTTTGATAACACGATTAGCGCTGTATAGCTTTTCACGAGAAAGGTTTAGTATTGTATTGAGTGGAGAATGTTTATGTTCGGATATTAGTATGCAAATAGCAGCATTGAGTAAATCCCATTTATGCGTTTTAAGTTTTTCGCTGATCCTTTATTTTATGTAGTCCGATAGAGAATAATAACCATAATTGATCGCTTTTTGTAATGCGAAGAGCAAACAAGTATCCATCAATCAGCAATCTCACCCAACCGTTGCATAATTAAGTAGGTCTTTATAACAGGTAACAATTGACATAACTATTTTCAACCGGTGTATATTTGCTATAGATAATCAACTTTTACAAATAGAAATGCAAAATATTTTCTATGGGTTTTTCAATACGACAGGAAATGTATTGACTTAATATATTATCTATTTTCTAGTTTCCTTGGAATATGGCTGGTGTTTCATTTTATTATTTGCTAAGTCTCATAATATGTCTACATAAAAAGACATCAAGATGTGTTATGGTTATCGATAAATTACGGTTACGTGGGTGTTACGGGCAGTATTCACGCTTATGTTCAAATATGTAACAACAACCTCGCTTGGCCTTCACAGTTAGGGTATCAATATATGTACCTATTACATAACTGTTCCTAATATTAAATACTCGATTATTAAATAATATATCGCGTCGATTTGGGCAGTTACCACTTTTTGCTTAACTTAGTCGTCCAGTAAACTATACAAGGTAGTAGAACAGAACCTTTGAAATCTACCGATCTATTAAATAGATGGTTAGTTTATGCGTGTGGGCGCCACTAAATTAAGGGGAATACTAAATCTAGATTTCTTCATAACCATAATGATTATTATCATTGGCTACATACACAGTAACATAACGTGCAAACACAAGAGCTAATTTAATTTACCCGCAATGAGTTATTTAAGAAACCATTTTTCTCATTACGCGTCAGTCATACCAGTGCAGTGGTAGAATACTCGTATGTATACAACCTTTTAAAAATTTATCACTGAGAGAAATTATGACAGTCCTACCTAAAGTTACCTAGTAAAACATACAGGTAACACATGCGTCTGTGTCCTTACACAGTTTAATAATCACGAAACCAGTTCATAGTTTAAATTAATCCTTCGACCAAATGTTTACCGTAGTTCCGATCCAAACGCATCTCGACGATGATTTACGATCTGTTTCTGTAGACGCATATGAGTCATTGTTGTTTATTTACTCTGGATTCACTACAACAAAACCGACTACATGTATTATTATTATGTATTAGGTTAAATTACATTATTTTCACATGCAAAATTCACGTCCTAACGTTACGTCAATGCTTACTGAAAGTCAACATAGACAGGCCATAACAAACAATACTGACATTAAGGGATCATTTTGTATGGGTAACTATGTCCTTTCTGGCTGAATCATATCGATGCTGAAAGTAAACAATTAACTTCTCCCGTCCTTCATCATGATCGAGTTAGTCACAGATGTCATTCTGTTGTTGATAATGCTCATTTGCTGTATTTATTTAAAAAATGTGAAAAATGAACAAATAACCTAATTTCGATTTGTTTTAAAATTCTCAGAAAAACAAATTAAATACGCAAAAGCTATAAGTTTATTCATAACCAATTAATTTAATCACATTGACGTAGAAAATACTGATGTATTTATTTGAGTTTTTATATTGGGTAGTGTAGTGTACTACGTACGAGAAACGTCGTAGTTTGCAGCGGCCTTGGCGCACACAGGCGCGTCACGTGTCTGCGCCCGCGCCGGCGGCCGGCAGTCATGTCAGATCGCCGCTGTATTGTGCACCGTAAACACCGTAGCCAATCTATGTTCCTAAACAAAACGTACACAGTGCAAGGAAGTAGGACCTGGAGCAATCTGGTGTGTGATCCGTTAATTAATGTTTGACTATCGAAACTGTGCTACTTACCTATAATCAAAATAAGGTCCTACATACGGTTACAACAGTGATAATGTGTGCCGTAACTGTTTTTAATATTAGTTTATTTGTAGTATAACATATTAGTTGTAGTAAACAAATTAGTTATACATATAAAACTGCCTCGTTGGTCTAGTGGTGGCAAGCGCGACTGCTCAGCTTAGCTAGAAATTCGATCTGGGTTCGATCCCCGGGGCGCGCAACAACTATTGGGCTTTTGTAGCTTGAAATGCCCGGTAGGTACGGAGTCTGGATTTTTGCCCGGTATTAGGTCACCAGTCACCACCAATTATAATAATAATAATAAAAAATATCTAGATATTCTCACACACGGCCATCTAACCCCAAAGTAGGTGCGAGCCTTTAATATAGCTGGTGTCAGAGACTGATATACCTACATACATAGATATTTTAAACCACATACTTAAATAGATAATATTGACATCCATCATAATATGTATTAACATAAATTACATGCCTACCTAAACATAATAGTTAATAAAATGGGTGTACAGCACACTCCCTTCGGGGGCGAATCTTCAGTTAAGTATGTTATATGTTTACTACATAGTAACAATAATTATTAATTTAGTAACAATAATGAGATAAGTGTTACTTTAATAAATTCCCAGCCTTTTAATAAGGAACATCAAGGGGTTCTATAAAATCTTGTCTGTCTTGGTTGAACATAATACAAATTTTGGTTGCTAATACATTTTATTTACCTACTACTGGTATGATTGTTAAACAACAATTAGATAAATAAAAGTTGAAACTGTAATTCCTTGGTCTTATCTGACCTTCTTGCAGATGTATATTTAATAGCAGTCGCCTCATTGCATGTCCGTTACCTATCTATTTTCATCACAAAATGTTTTTTTAATAGTAATAATAGAAGGGGACTATATAGAAACTAAGCCCAAGTAAAATCAGCGCAACCGTCGAAGACGGATCTAAAGGACTAGGAAGCAACCGTATCGACGAACAATGGAATCTTCCACAACAATCCACAAATCCGTTAACGCTCAGACCTTAGCGTCGAATCTTCCGTGGCGCTTCCAAAAAATTAAACAGCACGTAATTATTGATGTTGCCGCACGTGCGGCAGACAGCTGCGGCGACAGCTGGTGAGGACGGAAGCCCCGCGCCCCGCCACTACCTGAGTACCTGCCCAAGTCGACATGACCGAAGCCAATACACATACAAACCACGTGTTACACATTCATTACACGATAAGTTTTTCTGTCAGTTTTATCCATGTATAAATTAAAAATTAATGATCAAATTCATCCCTATGTCTTCGCGTCTCTCATCTCCTAAACATGAGTATCCTGATTGATGAATAGTCAGTGATCAGTCTGCCTCGGATTAGTGACAGTGCTGCAGTGGTCGTGGAAAGGGACTTAACTAAAAGAAATCGGGTATTGACGGAAACTCCTTGCTAGACAAACATTTAATTATTATGTATTTATGCTATCAGATTTACCAGTCACCATTAAGGATCTAATACTTCCATGCCAGTCACAGTCCAATGACGTATGAATAATGTCATTTAATTTTGTTCCCCATCACACGATGACTTTTAGTTAGAGGTAGACTCAGCACTGACTGATGAACGCTCATAGGTTCAGTCAAGACGCCTTGACTGATGAAAATATATTAAATTCTAGTTTGATAGTGTAATGGCAAAGGCAAACACTTTGACCATTCATTCGTAATTCATGACTGTGTTAAAACTGACAGCAAAATCTACTGTAATTGGAGTCTTATGGACCGTTCCACCTCAAAATTTCCTCATATACTAACGGCTTCGAACCGCTCAACGTGCAACCATTTAATTAACAAACTAACTGAAATGAGACCAGAAAATCGCCGTGCTAATTCGATTCGCACAATAGTAGCAAGTATATACTCGTACTCGTGAATTGTACAAGAACGATGAATGTGTGATAGTGAGATAATAATAAAACAAAAGTTGAATGTTTTACGGCGTTTGTATAAATAATAGCGCTTGTAAACATACACTAGATTCTAAATTTCTGTTTGATGCACTAGCTAATGTCGAGACATAGCTGCAAGTATTTGGCAGTGTGTTTTGGCGAATGCCCAGTGCGACAAGAAATGTACTGTACGATTTACCACTCGAAAAAAATCTTTCTTAAAAACTATATGGACATTAAATTCAGTATAGTTAGTGTATTTTTTTTTAATTTCCTTTCTTTACTGACTGAGCAAATTCTTTACTTAAAAAAATTACCATTTAAAAACATGTTCAAAACTATTTCCGTTAAGGACAAGTTTCTTAGATTAATTACTATCTCCCTACTATAAAATAAACCCATAGTATTGAAAGTATATGTATTTATTTACTTAGGTGCCTAAAATGGAAAAGATTTGATAACTTACATTCTCATAGTAAGTTCAAAGGACAGGAAGAAAGAAAAGTTAGAAATAAAATACAGTTTTAGAAATACCTATTCGATTATTTTAATTTCTTGAACACTTAGCGTTAAAAGAGGCATAGGAAAGCGTTAACGTGCAAAATCAAAAGCATAAAAAAAAAAAACACACTGTTATGAAAAAATACTTGTTTATTATAATTATTATAGTGTAACTAGTGAACAGTTATTTTATTCCATCCATTATAAGTCATGTCATTGGACAGGACGGTGGCACCCTTCAATGCAGTTGGCAAGTAGCGTTGGCGGGAACCCAATGCGCGCTATGGCCTGGCTGCCCATTGCTAGATAATAACCTTATCGTGACATATTGTTCATCAGCTTAGCTGAGCTGTTAGAAATCGATGCTCTCTAATATCACCTCTCTATTTTTCTCGTTTGAGTGTTTTCACACATTACTCAGGGTCTGGCGAATTTGACTTAATTTTAACGTATTCTCATTTCATCTTCACCTTAAATTGAATCTTGTAAGGATTTAATATGTATGTGGATTTTTTATAAAACGTTACACACACGGTGCGATTGGCCTAGACCTGTGTTGCGGTTCGAGACATAAAAAACGTTACAACGTAACATCCATGAAACTAGTACAAATATTTATCTGCAAAATAAATATCTGCATCGGCCGGGATTCGAACTCCTCTAGCTAGCTAGATATCTTTGTATGTAACCTCTGAACTCTAGTTTTGTTCTATTTTTCTGATAATAGCATAAGTCAGTGAAAGCCCGATGTTGCCCTTGAATGCACTGGATGGTATTGGCGAGGCCAATGCGCGCCATGGCGTACCGGCCAGATAATAACGTTATCATGACGGATTGTTTGTTAGCCGGTCCCCGAAGCTATTGGAAATCGATAGCTCTTTCATTATCTTCACTTACATTCTGTTCAAGCTCAATGTTTCCACTGCAATGATGAATGACTTGTAAAGGTTTTTTATTAATTTTTAAAGTGATAACTTATGTATATTTTAATTCAGTGTTTAGTTAAGCGGTCTAACCTCTTTTTAAGAAATACATATGATCAAATCATTAGATTGATTTCTGGAGCATGACTTGAAAATTCGTAGGCTATTTATTTATACTATTCTATATATATATACATAGTTACTAGTTATCGCCGAGTGTTCTAAAATCGACCATAATTCAGATTTTAAATTTGAAGTTTAAACGCTATTAATGATTTATTTTTTCTATATTACAAAGAACATGTCATCGTATCCACACAACCTACATATGTTTGTCAAACCAATGATAGTGTGTGTAATGTTTATTTTACTGATTTAATGTATTTCTAATGCATATTATCTATGTAAAAAAGCTTTCTGCACTTCTTCTCCATAAACATTAACTGTGCCAAATTTTATACATCTCCGCCCTAGTAATTCTTGTAAGAGGGGTCCAAAGTTTAATCAAAAATTAATCGCAGATTATTATTATGTAAATGATTTATGTAGTTTTACACCAATGCTAACGCAAGGCCACTCAGGAAGGTCGCAAAGATTTTAGATAACTTTATTACATATATTATGTATTATAGTAAACAAACTTATCAATTTAATAATGCGTATAAATGTTAAATTCAGTGAAAAAGTATTGTGAGAGTTTAGCTTATCACAAATTTAATTTATCGGTATCGATTACGTTATCTCGACACCTCGATAGCCTGATATGATAAAATGTATTTCCTTTGCTCAGTTACTATTTAATAATTGTACTTAATTTAGCGAAAGGTGAAATTATCGTTGCGTGACGTAACATAATTATTTAATATTTATTTATTTGGATACGCTTATTTGAATGGGCACTAAACTGGCGGCTTCTGTCTATTGGCACTTTCTACTTTCTAGTATTCTAGAAGGCTGCCTCGTTGGTCTAGTAGTCGTAACCGCGACTGCTAGATGTTCTAGGTTTGATTTTCAGGTCGGTCAACAACTATTGGGTTAATAATAATAATTAATTAATATACTTGAAATACCCGGTAGTAGCTTGGAGTCTGGATTTGTGACCCGTGTATGGCAATAGGCTCCCATATACCATACACTGCTCTGCGTGTATATCTTCGGGAAATATAGGCGTGATGTTTTTTTTTTTCAGAGAAACTGCTATTTTTAACACAGTTAGTACTTTGAGTATCTATTACGTTAACATCTTCTAAACAATATTAGGTAATAATTTATAATTTAGAGAGATAAGCTTTTCCTTTTATTTTGATTACGTACGCGTTAATTACCGTTTAGATATAGGTCAACATCGACCAAATGGAGCACAATAATTTCGATGTTCTTCATATCGCATGTCCAGTCTAGAACATTATGTTATGAATTGTGCGTAGGTATGCATTTATCGGCGAACAAAAAAACAATAGCACAAGGCTTGCTACTTGAAACTCAAATCGCACGACGCCATTGTACCTCAGTTGTTGTGACCCGACAAAGCCGCAATGCAGCGTTCGCCGACACCACGCCGGGCTATACGTTTAAGCTTGTTTACTACGATGTGCATAATCGCCTGTCCCTTCATAGTTAAACCAGTCAGTTACCCATCGTAGTTTACAAGCTTTTAATATAATAAAACTCACGCTACCTCGAATTGTTTTCGAACACTCGGCTGAACTATCCTTCGACACACATGATGCAACCGATTGCAATGCCGAATTATGGATTGGGTTCGCATCGTGAGACATTTCAATGATCCTAAAGGTCATATGCGTCAAACAGAAGATTGATCAGCCGACGAAACAATTCAAAGTCGCGTATAGAGAATAGAGCGATATTTAACAAAAGGTTTGTCGAATAGATAATTCTTCCCGTCAACACTTATTTTTGTAACCTTCGTGCCAAATCCGGAGCAAAGATCGTCCGAGTGGAACATGTGATTCGCATTCGGTGAACGCAAATAAGTAGTGCCTTCAAAGTGGAAGACCATCGGAACGTGACTTAATGGATCGCTGACGGCGTCGAACACTGCTGTGATAACTTCTGTGATGTGTGAGCCAGACGGATATTTTTGTATGTGATTTATCAGTGCCCAGTACAAACCGAGTACAAAAAAAACGGAATAGAGAGAGTATTTATATTATTATATTGGAACGATGAAAGAGGAGTGCAAGTTGTGCAGCGTGAACGGCTGGTGCGGGAGCGGTGCGGGGCCCACCGACTTCTCCATCAGCTCGCTGATGCGGCCCGCGCCGCCGCCGTCGCTCCCCCCGCCCCCGGCGGACCCCCGCCACGATGCGGTCATGTTCTCAGCGTACCTCTTCAAATTAGGTGACTATCCATTGTATACGCTTCACGATTACTGCTCGACCGTCGGTGAGTATCGTGCACGTAGACTTGAAATCGCACCCGATGTAACCATCTAACTCCTAACTAATATTGTTGCATGTTATGCTGTTAACATTTTAAAGCTTTTAATCATAATTAACTTAATCGCATTCAGCGTGAATGTGCAATTTGACTGCACAGTTTATTAAAGTAGCAATATTAATGTCGTGTAGGTACCTATTAAGTTAAATATCGCAAGTGCCTACTTAAATTTTAATATTAATACGCTACATGTTTAGGTGGTTTCTACAATTTCTTTTACAAGTATAAGTTGACGTTTTAGAGTGCAGTCAGCGCAGTGTAGTGGTGTTCACTTGTTCAGCCCTGCAGATAAAAATCAACAAGTTGTTGGAATGCGAATTACATATGACAACTCTATTCTGAATGTTCGTTAATTCGTTAAATGCTTAATTTCAAGGAGGATAGTGTAAAGGGGCTGATAGTTAGTCTGATAACATACACATGCATGAGTATTCCCTAATCCTAAACTAAGAGCACAACGGGTACAGTATGCA
Source organism: Carterocephalus palaemon (assembly GCA_944567765.1). Taxonomy (NCBI): domain Eukaryota; kingdom Metazoa; phylum Arthropoda; class Insecta; order Lepidoptera; family Hesperiidae; genus Carterocephalus; species Carterocephalus palaemon. The sequence continues at coordinate 6,384,326 of OX155651.1, read as the reverse complement.
AAAATTAATAAATTCGATAGTATCACCTTAATTGCGTACTATCAGTATGTTCTATTTAAGTATGTATCGTGAATAATCGTGATTACCTAATCATAGAACTAATAGAACATACTGATATACCTATATACCTATATAGGTATCTACATAGTAATGTACCTATATGCAGGTATCCAAATGTTAAATAGATCATTATCAATGTCGCGAAAAAGTTTAAATCGGTTTTAACAATTTGCGTCATAGTTCTTTGTTCCACAGTTAGGTCATTGTTTGAATAAATGTAAACACGAAGTGTCTAGATGTGAAACTTGTATAGCACAGGCCAGCGCTGAAGTATTTTTAACGGCTATGTCATGCAAAGAACCTACGAAATATTCATTAGGTAAATATTTGTTTTGCTCTTGTGCTTTCAGCTTTTAATAATGCAATGCCATAATCTTGTTATTTTGTATTTTAAATTTGATACTGCCGTGATATTTTTATGTTGATTTTATGTTACATATTTAGTAATGGACATTGGGCTCTTCAAGGTACGATGTAAGGTCGTTAAAGTGGCATGGAAGAGGTGTTAATTGTTCATTAAACTATGTAAAAAGGAGCGTTGTCTCCAGTGGCATCTAGCATAATCAACTCGGGCCTACGATTTCCCATGAAGGAATGCAAGTGGTTCATTAAAGTAAATGACGCGTAACTTGAGACGTTTCTCAGTTATATCGAAGATGATTTAGCAATTACGTATACCTAGGTACTTACCACCCACCATTCAGACAGATAGTATAATTTTGGGGTTCGTTATAAAACTTAACCAACGTATGTATTTGAAAACCGAATTAAAAACAGAGAGTAGTAGAAAATAGCAGAGTAGCTTTGTTTTTTATTTTAGCAAGTTAAACAACAATGAAACGAAATTAATATCATTTTGTCCAGAATTAAAAGGTTAAACAGATGTTTTTCATGAAGGTACTTCTGGCACGTTTTCCACTGACATTTAACTTTTTTGCATAACAAAGGCCCAAGTTTTACATTGTCGACGGCCCTATTGTGAACTTGTTTACACTGAGTCAAATACCTAAACGTTTAACCGCAACATCTAAGCACGTGTCTGGCCGCAACCCATTAAGGCCTTCTGCAAAACTTTTTTCTTTGATCTTTTCATGCAAGGAATTGTTTGTTGTCTTGTTTTCATTGTTTTTATGTAATGACCTTGATCTCAGTTGTTTCTATGTATGGAATATCTCTAATAAGGGTTGGAGACATTGAGTGGAGGGTTATTTCTGTTTCTTAACGTTTTACGTGATACCTATAACCAAAACACTGTATTAACAAAATCAAATCCCAGAATAGTTAATTGTTTCGTCGAAATGCATTTTAGATGATTATGGCTCTTATAACTACCGGATAAGGTGCCTAACAATACCAATATCAGATATAAACTTTGCATAGGTAGGTATCAATCAATTTAACGATCGACCTGAGTCGTAAAACTTAAGATTGTGCTAAGTTGTTTTAAAACCCTTTAAAATCCCTTTAAATATGTAAAAAAACTCTTATATAACTAAGGCGTGTTAGTGGCCCGCTCCAGCCTCGCACAGTAGTAGTGCCCCTACGGTTACTGTTACGTTCACGGTTACATCATTAAATTAAAACAGCAGGGGATATTTAATTTCTTAAATCGCGCATAACTGGTAAAATCATGCCACTGAGACTTGAAGTCGGACTCGTTTGAATAAGCGGACGAATTTCACCGCCAACCAGTGATTCGCAATAAGCGAAAACTTTAAAATTCGGTTCATTGTGGCCAATTCAACTTCCGACCTCTCTTGGGTCGGCTTAACGTTTGGACGCAATCCTCACAGCCATATCGCTCACGCTGAGGCTACACTACATAAGTGCGCGACGTGTCTTGCGATACATAAACGACTTAATCAAATACTAGTTAAGTTAATATTTACGGTAATCACGGTATTGGCTACATGAACCTATCAGCGATATAATCATAATAATAAATAATAATAGATAATATCTTGGATATTCTCACACACGGCCATATGACCCCAAAGTAGGCGCGAGCCTGTAATATGGGTGTCAGAGACTGATATACATACATAGCTATTTTTAAATACATACTTAAATCTATAATATTAACATCCAAACAGAACAAATACAAGTGTTCGTCACACGAATATTTGTCCTGAGTGAGATTCGAACCCACAACCCCTGGCGCAACAGGCAGGGTCACTTCTGATTGCGCCAAGGGGCCCGTCAAAATCCGATATTCAAGCGAACTATGTATCTTGCACGACTAGTTCAAATAAACAAATAAATATAATATATTATGTAGGCTTCATTACGCGTATAGTTCATAGCGATTGATACCAGATCTTCGCCGAATTATCGCTTGTAACGTAGCCATATTTTTATGTTATTTCGCTCTTCCTGTCGCATCACAACTCGCTGCCTACTGTAGCCTCAGCCAGTTAATTTAATTCGCGCTAAATATCGCGAATGTGACTGGGCATGTCGCAGACGACCTCGCGTAGATCCGTGAGCGAATCCGGACCGTTCCGACCTCACGCCACTCGCTACACCACTTTATCTATCGCCGACTTTGTTTATTGATGCAATTAAAATGCTTTATTTTGCAATGTTATAAATTATTACGGTTCAAACGCACTTAGGTATGGAAGTGAATAACAGCTGCTCTATTAACTTTACGATTTATGGTTTACTTAGCTCCAATTGACATTTCTATTAAATAGAATTAAATATATGTGAGAAAACATTTGACATACTTATTATACCTAGTTATGTGTTTACATATGACATTACCATTCAATACAATAAAAATCAATAAAACGCTCTCCAACGGAGAAATCTCGCCCGACTTAGCCATGGATTGGCTTCATTATTCGTACTTAAAGCCAAGCCAACCATCAATAACTGTAATTAAATTTCAATATTTTAGGTACTTTCCTTCCATCAGTTTTTCCTTTACTTCCAGGTACTTTCCTCAGCATTAGTTTCTTTATTCGAAAACACTCTTAGCTAAACTTTTAATGTAAGTATTGTAAACGTTCGTAACTAAAATAACTTGACTAACCCTTGGTAAAACAGGGCCGCCGGGACGCCATAAAATGTTAACTAAAACAACAATCAGTGAACCGAGGCCCCTTGCATTCGCCCCTCTAACTTTAGACGCCTAATATGAACGAAGCAACAATCAAAATCTACATCTGAACTCGAAATGAAACGCTACAATATTTTACTTGTATTGGCTTTTTGTAAGAATGTCTATTCTCTGAATGGTATGAAGCGCATCAAACGTATTTGGTCGTGCGACTTATAAATATTCAAATAGAGAACATTACACGTTTGTTTTTCGGATAAATATAAAGCTAGATCTGACTACGCGGCTGCAATGTGGAAGTTATTCATTTTATTTTTAGTACGATTTACAACCTAGGCACGCTTGCTGTCACCGCGGCAATTATTGTTATTAGATCCATGATAAAACATTATCAGAAATATTTTATGGATTAGACTTTATATTGGGAATAATTATATTTGGGACGTAAATTAATATATGAATGGCTATTTCTATGACACGGATTGTTTTAGCAGAAAATTTCTTGCTAAAGTTTCTTTTAAAAGTAGACTTTATGAGCAAGTTGCAAATACAGGTTACGTTTAAAGTAAAAAAAGTGACTTATTTTCAATATTCTTGTAAGTAACGTCGTTTAATGAATTCACGCTTGTCAAATATGCAAATTACACATAAAAACACGGATCTTACGCGCCGCTTCCAGTATGACGCAATATTGTTAATAGACAAATTCGTTATTTAATTTTTTGATATCACGATCACATTGGCGTTACATTTTACTCGTATCTTATCTTGTTATGTACGAATAGTTACAAGGTGTTATGCACGATGCTGTTTGTGTATACTTATAATACAGTTACTTAAACTTTATTTTACATGCCTTGTAAATCTCCTAATTACAAAACCATAACGTTCAACATTTCCTTTACCTTCCAATAATATAGATAGGTACGTAAAATACGTAAATTGTACCATAATTGTAATTAGTAGACAGATTTGCGTGATTTTGATCACGCTGATTTGATTCACTCAGTCATACCCAACAGTTTTGAGCAGCACTAACTGATAACTAGTTTTTATTTAATACAAAGGATGTAACTATCTCTAACTACTCGTATATCTCAATATCTCTATCTCTAAATCTAAGCAAGATTTTAAATCTGATCTAACAATAGCGTACTTAGTTGTCTCACTTGGTTTTTTCTGTCCGAATGAAACTCGAGGCAGTATTTGATGTTGCCAAGCTGGGTGGTATCATTTGAATAGGGCCGCAGGCGAACAAACAGTGGCAAAGAGCAGTTTGCTCACAGACGGGATATCGGTCAGCGAGTCAGGGATACATTGTTTGTGGCCTTGTATCAATTGCTCGCCCTGGGTTTAAATATAGCTTGACAACCGACGATTCCAAATACCTATGCATCGGAATAACGGAGATGTATAAGATAAAAAAGTATAAAAAGTGTAATCAAATATTCTGTTGAGTCATAACATTACATCACTGCTTTATCCCCAAAAAAAGCGATGCAGAGGTATACACCCACTATTTACCAGTTATGTTTAGGTCCCATGTAATAGATAGCGGTGAGCCTATTGCCATACATCGGCCACATCCAAATCCAGCTTGTCGATTGAGCATATTGCATACTATAATTTTCTTTCTCGATAGCGATGCCGCATTTATATTAATCGTTCCTTTTGGTTAAATAAAAGTTTAAGTGGTTAACCTGCGAAGCAACCCAGGACAGGAGCAACATACAACACTTTAAGACGTAAGAAAACAATGAAACAAAGAAAACATTAAATTTATTCGTAATAAAACGGGTCGTAGTCGCTACTCTTTTTTCTGAAAATCGCTACAACTATTTCTTACTGTAAAGGTTCTAATTGAATTGATGAAAATAAACCAAAATACGTACATAGTTTTATTTATTTATTTATCTTTATTGAACCACATAAAATAAGTAACAGCACAAATGGACAGCTTAATGAATAAAGCATTCTATACTTACTATTCTTACAATTATTTATCAATTAAAGTATGCTATAAGGGTTTTATAATAAGCGGTGACAGCCCAGCGGCTAACGAACTCGCCTCTCACTCGAGCGGTCCGGGTTCAAATCCCAGTGGCACGCACCAATGACTTTTCTAAGTTATGTGCGTTTTAAGAAATTACATGTCACTTGCTATAACGGTGAAGGACACATCGTGAGGAAACCTGCATGCCTGAGAGTTCATCATAACGTTCTCAAGGTATGTGAAGTCTGCCAATCCGCACTTGGCCAGCGTGGTGGACTAAGGCCTAATCCCTCCCATTCTAAGAGGAGACCCGTGCCCAACAGTGGGACGTCTATGGGTCGCAGCGATAAGGGTTTTTATTTGAATATATGGCCGGGCGGGAAAGAGTTAGTGATGCCACACTACATCTAATATATAAAATTTCCGTGTCACAATGTTTGTTGCAGTACTCCTCCGAAACGGCTTTACCGATTTTTACCAAATTTTATATGCGTATTCAGTAGGTCTGAGAATCGACTAACATCTATTTTTCATCCCCCTAAATGTTAAGGGTAGTCCATCCCAAATTTTTTTTTTTTAATTGTTAGATAAATTTTTATTTTTGTATTTTTTTATGATACAACATTAGAAAATACATACAACCCTGAATTTTCAACCCTCTACGATCAACCAAAAATGATTTATATGGCAAAACAACGTTTGCCGGGTCAGCTGGTAATCAATATATATAATACTATTAGATACAAAGTGATGCTAAACTATTTATATCGCCTTCACCCGTGAGCCGAGTGGCCGAGTAGCACGCATCGCTCACTTCGATGGACACCCTGTCACGACAAGCTCCTTACTTTTATTGTAGATAGCCTTACCTTTAATTTGAATTTATGTATGTTGACTTTACGTTGGTTTAACCTTGATGAATCGGTACTTATACCGAAACTCTATTCTGCAATATACTCAGACAAATACAAAACAATTAACTGAGTATTTCATGCTCGTCTACAGTTTCTATTGTGTCGCTGAAATTAATTATTATACCTACAGATCAAAGTAAACTTAATATGCAGAAATAAAATATCGACGTCGGTGTCGAAGATAAAGCAACTCTGTCAAGATGCTTTTCAAGCTCCTAGTCGGATTTTCTTTGCAATGAACAACAAAAACAATCATTTCAACCGTTAACGTTAATCATTATTTAATTTCAATCAATTGCAAAAGGAATTAAAAAATTTAATTGCTGTAGCACAATTCTCATCACCCAATTTCAGAGGATTCCCATTTTTGTTCAAATAATGTACCGATGTTGATAGTTTATATTTCTGCACCAATATGGAATAAATATGAGGTAAATGGGCGCTTATTTTATATCACAGCAGCTGGGAAAGGCAATTCAGTGGCACTGAATTATTTATCGCGCCGGCAACTGCGTTCGGCCACGCACGCTTATTGACCTGCCATCAAAACACTTCGTAATAACAACTTATTGTGGTTGATCCACAATAAGTTGTCACATCTATCCACCCCGGAAATGCCACAAGTGGTGTGAATTCATCTTTAAATGTATATTTTTGTGTTTCTATAATGCTAATGCTTTTGAAATTAGGAGTTTAATATTTAAGCACATACATGATAAAAATATACTGTCATAATATTGTCAATTGCTTTTAATTGTGTATTGAAATATGTGATCGTACAAAATACATCAAATAAGTATGTAATATCTTCACGACTACCTAGCATCTGCTTAAAATAACTGTCCGTGATTGTCCTCTACTCTAGTATCTATATAATATGTAGTTATTATATGTTTATAATAGGAAATAGTCTAATACTCAATACGAGTCATAGGTGTAATTGATTTGGGTATTATTAAAAAATCTTATTCTGAAGAGGTATTTTTTCTCTCATTGTACGTACATATACACGCAACTTTTCCCAACTCAACCAAGGTTTGACTGTATACTGTTACTCTTGTATATTCGTTTAAAAAAATAAAGTGCAATAAATAAAATAAAAAGTAGATTTTTTGTTTGTTTACACAACATTCATTTCTTTCATTACTCGTGACTCCTGCACCAGATAACCGCTATTGCAATTGCACACCTCCGTGCTTTACATGCTTGTAATTTATCTAATTACCATACTTCGGTCGCATCGGCGAATTTTAATAAGAGCAGAATAGAATATGTAATTCAATTGATGAAGTACATCGGTGATATGTAGATACCAATACGACCAGTTGCATGTAGTATGCTGCGTGATACAACACATAGACGTCCCACTTATGGGCACGGGTCTCCCCATACTCCACCACGCTCCAATGTGGATTGGTGGATGGATATAGTATATTTTTTGTAAAGATATAATTTCAGTGGTAATGTCTGCTTTCACCGCTTTAATAAAATTCTGCTTTAGATATTTGTAGGTATCTAACGACTCTAAAGACTTTTTATAGATACAGTATGAGTAGAGTAGGTAGCCTAATAATATTAATGCCACTAATTTTAAATTATCATATTCAATATTTTAGTCCTTGATAGTGGCTTAATGTAGTTTATTAATAGATGTTAGATAAAATTGTACTCCTTCCTCACTTGTTAACCTGGTCGCGAAGAGATAATGGCGCGATAGCTATCCGGCAGATTAGCCGGCACGGCACGCCTCCGCTTCACATGCAGCCTTGTAATTACCACTCTCATCTCGGCATTTGCCGGGCACGTGCAAAATCTACAATGAAATAACCGCATTGGTTTGCATTTTTTTATCTACCTTAGTGCATTTTTGGGATCGCTGCGACCCATAGACGTCCCACTGTTGGGCACGGGTCTCCTCTCAGAATGGGAGGGATTAGGCCTTAGTCCACCACGCTGGCCAAGTGCGGATTGGCAGGCTTCACATGCCTTCGAGAACATTATGAAGAACTCTCAGGCATGCAGGTTTCCTCACGATGTGTCCTTCACCGTTATAGCAAGTGACATTTAATTTCTTAAATCGCACATAACTTAGAAAAGTCATTGGTGCGTGCCGCTTGGGTTTGAACCCGGACCGCTCAAGTGAGAGGCGAGTTCGATAGCCACTGGGTCACCGCACCATTTTTGGGATGTTTTTGTGTAAACCTCATCTTGGATAAAAATTGATAAACCCGTGCAGCGATAACTGGACTGTTTTTTATCGACATTTTTTTTCGTATTTACCATTGTGTATTCTTGGGTTATTCTATATAGAAAATTTAGGAGCTCAGTGTTTGGATTTGTGCCCAGACAGCCTGGTGTATGAAAATATTGGCAATAGGCTCACCCTATTACGTAACTAGTGAAAAGTGGGCGCCATGCTTACACATATTTGCCTACCCTTTCGGGGAATACAGGAATGATTTTTTTTTAATGGCTACATAGCAAACGAGTTTGCAGCACCTCCCATCCGCTGCCGCCCTTGTTAACTATGAGTAACTTTGAACAAGACTGAATTCGGGACTGGGATGGTTAGTTAGCTGAGAGAGTTACCTAATTTAAACATTAGTTGGTCAGTTCGTTAGTGAGTATGAGGACTGGGGATTGTTAGTGATAGTTAGTCCTTTTATTTGGTGTTAGTAATTGTCCAGTTAGTAGGTACTTGTGAGCAAGAGTCTCGGTCCAAGTCAGTCACAGATGTGTTGCTACGTTGAGGACTAAGATGGTCGCCTCTAAAGAAGTTTAACCGTAAACCACACCTTTTCAACCGGGCCATAATTGCTTTAAAAACAATTATTACACGGCAGAAATGGTACTAGGCAGGGCCGGATTTAGAGGTGTGGACTAGTGTGGAGGCCCCGGGCAACAAAGGAATGGAAGCCCCCTGGCCCCAAATTATTTTCCAAATGAAAAATAATTGTATAATTTGTGAATTTAACAAACATAAAAATATAGATATGTAAATGATTTCTGTTAATATTTATGAACAATATAATCATGTTTGTACAAAGGTAAAGGTGAAGGTAAAACAGCAAAAAAAAAAAAACAAAAAAAAGTTGTTTACCGTCGAAATATGAAACTTTTTTTTCTGAAATCTCTATTGTTGAGACCCGGGGCTGTAGCCCCTGTTGCCCTCCCCTAAATCCGGCCCTGGTAAACATATTAAGCTCCCTATAGGCTTTAATTACGTGTCTACTTTTATTGCTTAAACCATTACGTTTTAAAACTATTTCGATGATACCTAGCTACTTTTCAGTAGTTTTCAGTTTAAAGTTTTGTTTTCGAAAAGTAGTATATTTTTCCAATGGATTCCCATCGGATATCTCGTTACTACCGTTATTCTTCTTAAACATAGTTTACGTTATAGATGCCAAATCGATTCCGACTATCACCACAGATTATGTAAAGTTTAACATGCTGTTGGCTGGGGTATAGAACACCTGTCTCGTATTCGTATATTGTACGAGTAAAACATTATTAATTCTGATTATATTATCTATCTACGTGTATTTCAGATACATTGTTAATGTATTAGAAATACACGGTATGAACATGACACACGGGCGGTATGTTTAATGTGAACTTTTTTGTTGCAGGTAAGCCGACTGAACCGTGCAATTTATGTGACCCCTTTCTCCATGTTCCGTATGGTGAGTATCTGATTAAGTCCTATTGGTATTATTACAATTTACCTCTCTTTTTATATCTATCTAATTTCCAATAATACATTACCGTTTTTATCATGAAATTTTATCGAACAAATAACAAATGATAACAATTATATATATTGGTTTCACAAAATACCTACTTACTATCAAAATATTGAGGCTTTTTCCAGGTATGTGTGTAAATTGACGTTTACTCAAATTAAAACCGCAAAGTGCGTTTCGGACTCGCGCATGAAGGGTTCCGTACCATTCTATCCATCTATACAAACGGCAAAAAATCATGTCTGTTGTATGCGAGCCATCTTTAAATTTAAATTTTTTCTATATTTTAGTACTAGCTTTTGCCCGCGGCTCCGCCCGCGTGGTCAAAGGGAATTAACAATGAGTTGTTTATCATACATGATATATTTGTGGTGGATGAATAGTGACAGTTCCACAATTAAAAGATACTAACTACTTAACCACTATACTAACTACTTCTAAATTGTTCTAACGCCATCTATTAACAATATCCGGAACTAAATATCTAGCAAATAACAAAACATCGATATCTTCCCATGGGGATGTTTTACCGCGGTAAAAAGTAGCCTACGTCACTCTCCACCCTCCTCACTATCTCCACACACAAAAACCATACCATATAATAGCTTCGTTGCGACGTGAAAGCCGGACAAACAAACAAACAAACAAATAAATAAATAAACAAACACACTTTCACATTTATAATATTAGTATGGATATGGATTTGTTGTTATATCGGCAACAGAAATACATCATCTGTGAAATTTTCAACTATCTAGTCTATCACGGTTCATAAGATACAGCCTGTTGACAGACGGACAGCGAAGTCTAAGTAATAGGGTCCCGTTTTACCCTTTCCATCCATTTAAATCCATCATTTCACGTGATGTTTGTAAAATTGACTTTCGCCGTTATATTGTATCTAAACTAGATTAGGTAAATAAACCTGTAATATCGTCTTTCATAATAACTAACATTGCTCAACTCTACTATAGATAAGTATAAGGTTTACGAGGAGACGGTCATAATTTCTGTCTTTTTTTTTTTTTTGTTTTACGAGGGGGAAACCTTTTAAAGGTACCCGGACATCGTGGGAGCGACGCCGGGTTATGTGGGATTTCCACCCACTAAAACCCCCTCGGTGGCCTTCCTCGGCGCTTGTGGAGGGCTCCGGGATCTCTATTAGAACGCACCGGTGCCCTCCAGCGCTGTGTCCATGACAGGCTCGTCTCGGACGACAAAGATGTCGCTACAACGTTGTGCAGCCACACACAACGTTGTCTTTCCCGGGATCACTGGATGGACGGTTCGAGCTCCCACTCTTGCCGCCCGTGAACCCGGAAGGCCCCTTTTAGTCGCCTCTTACGACAGGCAGGGGATACCGTAGCGCTATTCTGGTCCCGAGCTACAGGGACCATAATTTCTGTCTGAGATCAAATTAGCAAGTCTAAACTATCACAGGCAGCAGGTCGCTGATACAAATCCATTTTATACAGGGGCATTCGTATAACAAAGAGCGCTCTCAATCTCGTTATCTGGCTGCCAATTCTGAATTGTTAGAATTGCTCGTTACTCAACGCCAGGGAACTTTACGAATATAATCGTATTAACCGTGTTTTCTGCCTTTTGTCCAATTGAATCCTCGGTGCAGTAATGAAGTGGGGAGTGGGTCACGGGCCGGCGGCGGCGGCGGCGGCCCGCATTGTCCGAAAGTCCTCGCACCCCCTATACTGTCTATATTAATAACAAAACTGTTTGACATTATTACGCCTTTATTCCCGACAAAATTAGCCGCACATGAAAAAGGAAATAGGAAAGGCAATATCCGTTTTTAAGATTATTTGTTTACGGTTAAGTAAGACTGTCCATCGTTTACATTTTTCCTAAAGGAAAGCACGATATTGTGATATTTTTTCCTAAAGTAAAAAATTGTACTCGTAACTACGCGGCGTCGCAATAATAGCAAGTTTTGGTCTGGTTTTGGTCAATGACAACCGATCCGAAATAAAAGAACCTAGTTTGGACATTATATCACGCTCTCTAAGTGTATGTAGGATAATAATGGGTTGAATATTTTACAGAATTAAAAAATAAACTTTTTTTGTCGGTCTGGGTACTTTCATATCTGAACGCTGCGACCACGCCGCAACTGTTCCGCAAGTAACTCAAAAGATTGACACATAAATATTTCAACACAGCTTCATTTTTCATTTCCATCCACATCTTCATTTTGTATCTGGGTTCAACCTTATTTACGAAGCGCAGATATTTTCAATACTAAAGTTGAAATAAATTATTTTTTTCCATTGTTGTGATACTTTTGATATATTTTATTTTATATATCTGCCTAACTAAATCTTCATTCCGTAGCTTTGTTTAATCGAAGAGAAAGAAAAATTTACGTCGTACCTATTGTTGCCATGAAGAAGAAAAGTTTATTCATTGTAATCATCAATTGATGGTAAACAATCACTCATAATAGCTACTATAAACCCAAACATTTTAAAGTTATTTCACTTTGATATCGATGCATAAAACATACCTACATAACATAACATCACGATTCACGCCTCTATTTATGTAGGCAGATAGACACTTATGTCCAGTAAAATTTCAAAGTAAATATTGAAGATTTTCAAGTTTAAAATTTCAAAGGTTTCACTGAAAATGCGCAATTTAACATATCAATTCATTCACGGACGGAATTACTCCTTTGGCCTTTCTCTATGCTTGTACTTCGTATATTATTATATACTAATACGGAAGTTTCGGTATATTAGAATATGTAATTGTTTATAAGCGAAACCCGCATCAAAATTAAATAGCGTAAGGGTCACGTAAGCTGACTGTGCCGACCTTTCAGCTTTAACCCTCCTTTTGTCTGACCTTTACACCAAAACTTCCAACTTGAGCGTTTATATCGCGACAACAAGTTCCCACGCTCAACGTGCCGACACCACAATAAAACGAGTTGAGTTCCATCTCGTCAAATAATTAATAAGTGATATTCTGTCGGCCCGCATCGCGACGTAACTTATATTAACGAAGCCGCGGCTCCGTTTTACGCACCGTAATCTATTATTGTATCGGTTTCACCCACGTTTCATCTCACTCCGTGTGGTTCAAACAATTATCAGCCATAACGCCCTTGTTGCTAAGGATTTCGTGCTGCGCTCTGATTTGAACCGACTATTATCTCGATGTAATAGTGACTCTATTCGTGTCGCGAGCACCACTTTCTCGATTGATTGTCGATATAATTAGCTTAAGTGGATCTTCGCGCCTGTAGGGCCGACATTTTATGTAGTTTTGCAGCAAGTGGAGTATTTTTGGATCGTGTTAGATAGTTTGCAGCAGTTTTAACGGAAAAAAGAAATCTAGAATAGATAGCACAATAAAATACAAGTAAATTTAAATTTTTACTTTTGTAACATCCCACATTAAGATTTGACCGACTATAGTGAGTAGTAATACAGATTAAATATAATACTAAATACTCTAGAAGATTAAGATGTTCTACACTGTCTTAACCATAGATTATTTTTATTGCGCATACGCATTTAATGACCACACACTCAGTTAATTTGGTATACAAGTGAAGTGATTAACACAGATGTCTAAAGTGTTTCGTAGAACATACTCGTAGTAAAAACCGTACAAATAACGAAATATGGGATGACTTCGCCAACTACCCGAAGATTCTGTGACTGATTGGTGACAAAACTTGCTTATGTATACATAAATATGAAGATGCGGTTATTTCCAGTTTGTTATAATTTTAATACAATATTATGTAGATAATAATACATAAACCTCACAACAGCTTACTAAATTCGCATGATCTTTAACGGTTACACATAAGTTTATGATGAAACGCAAACAAAGTGCAAGGTCTTCAACTTCGTCTGGCGTAATATATTCTTATCCACTTCCTTATATTTCACGATTTGCGAGTGATCTCACGACTGTTATCATTGGCCATTTTATCAATATCCGCAGTAGTGATAATTCATTTACGTCCGTTTGGATTATATAAACATAGTTTTGTATGTACATTATTATGTGTGTATGTACGAATACAATGCAAATTTTTGACAAGGTTACCCGGAGACCTCGCAAAAAGCAGATACGACCTCGTCATTATCATTGGCCTGATATCGTGATATACGCAGTAATTATTTGACGATATCCATTCGTTTACTCTTACTTTATCGTTGTCTTATTGCCCGAGTTGGACGTGCGGGAAAATCTAAATCCCGTTAGGTTTATTGGCTGCAGGAGCATTAGAAATAGAAGCTAATGTCTTCCAAGAAAATATTCACAAGTAAGTTTATTTCTATGTTTTTATGCAGATTTGTCTAGTAAATTTCTGAATTATAAGTATACGTTTTTTAAGCTTAACTTGATATTTAACTAGCGTAATTAATGGTTATGTGCCAACGACACAAAATTAGAGTCATTAATGTGTTAACACAACTGCGCGGCTCGGGCGGTGCGCACGAGTGACTTAATAATCCCATTAATCGAGATTCGATACGCATAATCGATTCGAGTCGTGTCCAAATTAAATATACCTTTTACCTGTGTATATCAGGTATCTACCTAAGAGCCGTGCGTCACTTCATTGCAACCCTTTTAAGAAACTTAAGTACTTGAAATTTGAACTAGATAGTAATGCTACTCATTCTAATTTTTACTACAGATTCATTGTTTTAGAATCTGCTCAATCATAATGACTACTTAATGATTCTACAGATACACACTACCAGTTTGCTTACCTTAAGTGACAAAATTTTTCATTTGTTTATTTTTTTCCTGGTATAAACGTAAAGTCGGGTAAATTAGTCGTTAATAAACTTGTAAATCAAAAGGCGGGTCATTTACTGCGCGTTAATATCGTCGGCGAAGGCTGTAAAGTTTTAAGATTAAGAATAGGTAGGTACCTACTTTTATAACGCTTACACGTGAAATATAATTACTATTAAGTTAATTGGCAACTACTATGTTACTTGCGCTATTAAAATTTACAAAAACCATTAAGCTCCAACTCCAATCACATGAAATAGGTAGGTAAATAATTTAAAACTTTTTTTTTTTTTCAAAATAACGTTAACTACAGGATTTGTTTTGAGTGCTTTAGCTTATTTTTAAACGGTTTTATTCCTTAAATTATTTTAAATCTAACCATAAACATTAAATTCACAAATATTTAGTAGATAGACAAGCCTATGTTAACTGAAACTACCTATGATACCTATCTATAAACGGACAATTCTCCCATAGCGCCACAATACCACCAGCCAACCAGCCACCCTATCCATTCAATTGTTTTGGCAACAATCGTGTCATAATTCGGGCGTGTGCGGTTCGGCTAATCGTCCCCGGTCGTCAAATAGTGGGTAAACGATTAACGATGACCACAAATATTAGTGTGTTCCGCTCGATGACGGGATTAAACATTTGCGGATGGAAATCCGAACTATTAGTCACGCGATATTTTAGGAAACAGTAGATATTTTTATTAGTAATAGGTTTACAAGTTCACAACAAGCGCGTTGTAAATTGTGAGCAAAATAACTTGGTGCTCAGTTCACCTGTGCTTGTAATTCTATGGTGAACATGAATAATAATACCTGTTTCTTCAATTTAAGAAAGCTTTCCAATGTACATATGTATTTAAAAAAGAATTAAAATGTTTTCTTCCTGGAGTTTAAGAATGCCGAAAAGTATGAGTTGTTATAACAATCATAAAGCACGGCAGAACCCAACCAATATGTATGATGGAAGCTTCGAATCCACCTAACTTATGCCCGGAATTCCGATAAGCTTTCGCCGTTCCAGCAACCCGTCAAAGTGCTCGTATTAAACTCTGGTACTACAGTCGGTAATTATATAGCTGTCTATTGGTTTGATATTTACATACATGCATGTTCAACTATATATCCTATATGTAGAACGTACTTCGGTGCCCTATATAAACAAAGGTTAAACGTACTAAGTTGTAAATGACGTAATCCAAAGAAAGAGTTTTGTGGTACTAAAACCGCTCCACATAGGCACCTTAGGCACATCTGCATAAAACATTGTTCCGTTGTGCCTGGTAAGTATTAGTCGCCTGCCTTAAGAACACACTGCTGGATTTAAAGGGCACAGGGGCGCCGATTAAAGCAGGCATTATGTCCAGCAATGAACTAAAGGGCTAATAAATGGATCTAGGTGTAGGTACACACTTACACTTACATTTTCAAGTTTGTCTCTTGCTTAACGTACGCAGAATACCTATACTTGCATTTTCTGATCAATGTCGGACTAATTATCCCGCGTCTAAATTTACATTTTACATAAAATATCTAGATAAGTATATTTGTCAACAATCAAGAT
Organism: Carterocephalus palaemon; assembly: GCA_944567765.1. Lineage (NCBI taxonomy): Eukaryota > Metazoa > Arthropoda > Insecta > Lepidoptera > Hesperiidae > Carterocephalus > Carterocephalus palaemon. The sequence continues at coordinate 6,368,189 of OX155651.1, read as the reverse complement.
CGAGGTAACTGGTCGGGAATGTCGTGTTTGATTAGCCTGTGAAGTCTGTTTACGCTAGTCCATTGTGTAAGCGGAGGAATAGTTGATTTGATTTCCAAATCCCAATCCTCAAACAGTTCATGCAACACCCGGAGATCCCTAAGCTGACTCACTAATTGTTCTCAATTTATAAAGGTGACAGAGGTAAGCTAACTCCTCTATTGGGTCTTATATTAATCTCTATTCCCACTAGATTTACCGCTTGTATTAACTTTGTCATGTCAGTAAGTACTTAAGTGCGTTTTGAACAATTTTTTAAGTCAATCTTAATTAAAAATATTTTAGAAATGACCTATTACCTAACATCCAATGCATTGAAAATCGTCGATTAGCATTAAATATAAAATACGTAATACATATAAATAAACAACACTCCGCGCACAAAAACTTATGCCAAACATTTTTTCTTTTTACAAACAAGCAATGAATGTGGAAGATATCTTAACACGGTAGCAACGCAAAGCAACAATTTAATTAAGGTACCCTAAGTAAAAACCTTACCTGTAGACCGCTCGCGGAGCGCCTCACATTTTCCAAAGCCTTGTTAAAACCTTTTTCTCAGATTTGTTACGACTCAATAAAAACTTGACAGAACTTCACATTTCATCTTTAACTGAATGAATCTGAAGAAGAATTAATAAAGAAAACATTTTTAGATTCCATTGACATTACATTTATAATCATTAACTGAAAATCACAATTCAAATAAATTATACCATTAAAAATTTATTTTAAAAAAGCTTTTTAAAACTTTTTTTTTATTTTCATGCATTGTCATCGGAACCAAATATGTGTGCCAAATTTCAGCTCGATAGCTTCAGTGGAAGTGGGTGAAATATTGATTGCAAGATTCCAGGACACCTACATACGAGTGAAGTTAAATAAAAGCTTTTAAAAAGAAAAAAAAGAAATGAATAGAATTGAATACCTAATATATGTTATATAATTTCTTTTTCAAATTTCAAAAGGCAATACCTTGTGTAAGGATTAGGGTACCCTAATCAAGCACCGTGATGCAGAAGTTGGGTAATCATATAATCAGCTTTCTAAATCTTACAATACTTTAAGTAGGTACCTACCTACCTTATCCCTAAAGACTTTTTCTAACTACGATGTCCTTTGTCTTTACGTTTGTAATCTGTTTTGATACACGACTACCTGGAGATAACCTTGTCATATCGCACCTACCATACGCAGAATAAAATACGCCACAAATCCTGTTACTAGCTATCAATAACGCGATGGTGTTTAAAATTCTTTGCCCGTCACACGTTTGGCACTTCGGCGCGCGAGTCGAATTCATTATACTTTTTATTTAGGGTTCCCTGTAAACATTTCACGTCCGATCTAGACCGTGACTTTGCATATGAGTCTAAATACATATATAAAATTCAAAGTCTTGACTGATCACTGATTGGACATACGTATATCAACGCACAGCCTAAACAGCTCGTCTTAGAAATGTGAAATTGTTACTATAGGTTCTGTTACTACTAAAAATGGATTTTCCAAAATTCCACCCCTAAGAGGATAAAATGGGATGTTAAAGTTTGTATGAAACTTCGTCATTTCTAAAGCTACATCAATGAAAATAAAAATTTGCGCTATTAGTTAAAAATAACGAAATACGTTTTATACAAATGTTAACTTTTTTTTTAAATTCTAACCCAAAGTGGGTTAAATTCGGGGATCATTGTTTAGACACTTTAGACCATTGCAGAGCCCTAACTGCTGGGCCTTGAAATTGAAACGTTGATACTAGAATATGTTGTCTATAAAAAAATAAGATTCATACGTTAATGCTACGGAACCATAGAACACGTATCTCACCGTCAGTTTTATTTATAGTGCCATGCCAAGATTTGATGCATCACTTTGTCTTGTCGGTCAGCCCTGAAGCGAACTTCTGAACAAGGAAATACATGAAATCTTTAACGACATGTTCGTCGTAACTAAATTATTCGTGTTCTCATACGCTGTTTGGAATACAATTTCATCTTGGAACAAACAAGTTTATAAAATTTACAACGTTGTAACAACCAAAGATGTGTAAGTAACACAGGCAGTCATATCTGTAAATTGTGTAATAAAATTTTCTTTACATTGAAACTTCGCTCGACATTTATTGTGTTTACAGTTATGCAATAAGTAAGTCCTGTGTCGTAAAGTTGGACCGGTTAGTTTGATCTTTTATAGGTATTCACGTTCTGATGATTGTTACCTTGACTTCAGTAGGTAGTTACTTGTTTACGTTATTATAACTTTACATAGTGTAAACCATCAAACACGAACGGAGAGGTGTAAAACGTAATCATATCGTCAAACAGAACCTAATAATATTTTGAACATATTGCAAGCCGCCTTGAACTAGAATTCTAGATTTCTCATAAAAGAAATAACAAGTGATAGGTATTGGTTATAAATGCGCGCGCACGAGATCTGCGTGGTTAGGATTACATGTAGATGTATTACATGTTTAAACGTAACCGTGTGCTTAACGTATTTTATAACATTTGGCTGATTTGATGAATTCTAAATTCAAGTTTCAAGTTAGGATGAAAACTTCTTACATTACCTATATTATAAACAAACGCTACTTAAGCGTTTATATAATCTTATTTATTTAAAATACTTCTTAACCCTAACGCTTTCTTATCGAGACACCAGGGCACCCCATGACAAATTAGTCATACAATCATAACAGGGCGCCGGGTGCCCGCTTCCCTGTCCACACTTAGCTTGTAACATTAATCGTTAATTTAATTTACGCCCGAGATCGAACCTGCCGATTGCGGGCCGGCCCGTGACTAATACCCGACTACCGGTTTTTGTGTAAAAGTGTTATTATAATTACCATACATTTAGATTAGCCGACGCTTATTTTTCACTGTGCTCAGTTATTGTTTTAGTTTTCGTTAAATTCCCTTGTTTGTTGTATACGTTCGAAAATCGGTTTCTGGTAATGTTTTCGAGACATGCATCTGAATGAGACTTTTACCCTGATTTAAGAAATTCGTATTTTAAGTCTCTCGACAATGTAAAAGCAGCGTCTGCTGCGACTCATAGACAACTGCTGGGTACGGGTCTTCCCCACACACAAAATATCTGCGGGAGGTCTAGAACATACTCCACAACGCTGCTCCAATGCGGATTGGTGGAGGGTAGTGGCCAACCCAGTGTCGAATGTTCTCAAGCCACCCGAAGGTCTTCGAAAAGGCTTGACGACTGTTTTCACCATTAAAAACAACCGGGACCAACGGGTTAACCTGCCCTCCGAAGCACGGTAACCGGCCATGAAATTTTGCTTGTAGCGGTCACCCATCCACAAACCGACCGTGCCCGTCGTTGCTTATCTCTGTGTGTCTATGAATATGATGTGTTTTCCGTCATAAAATTTTCAACCTATGAACTACGTCATTAGATATCAGAATGTTATTTAAAAAAAAAAATACAAAATGTGTTTTTTAGCTTGTTTACGGCCTGTTAGCCGATTGTTTAAATCCGACAGTAATTGGTGCAAAGGATCCGCAGAATTCACATTCAAAACTATTCAAAAGTCAAAACAGGTGCAGGTACATTCCGTCTGTCGCTGCGCCGAAATTTCAGCCATTCTATTAATTCTAGACTTTATTTTTAAATGTTGGACTTTAAATACATGAGGTAATTATTTTAGAACGGTCGTCATAAATAAATGCAACATATTTCTATGCTTATCCTATCTAAACTTTGATTATTATAGGTAGGTCTAGGTAATACGTACCTACAACTAAAAATAACTGAATTATATTAAAATGTAACAACATTTTCAGTGTTTCAAGTCTGTTTTTCTTCAGATGTCTAATTTGCTAAACTATCCAGGCACTTTGTATTGGCATAATTTTAAGTTCAAACACATACCTAATAAAACTACTGAAACAGTGAACAGAAGTAAAATTTAGTAGGTTTATAATAAGTCCAGACTATCCATAGAAGTACCTGCTATAATATATTCTTCAATTATTTTTGTGTCTGCCTTATATTTAATTTACAAATTACTATAAAATGCCACTGTAATATTGTTTACTAGATAAGACATGTTAGAAAAAAACGTATTATTAACTACTTTTTAAAGAATTAACTTTATCCCCAACAATTGATTTTGACATGAAACTTCAGTCCAGCATACCCACCTACTTATCCAAGTTAACGACTGAGTGGGAAATCTACAAATCCATGGCAATCTATTTCTATCAGGTTAGTTATGAGCCACAAAATATCTTGTAGGTACTAAGTATCTCCCTCTTATGAGCCGCTTGTCAACAGTGCGGGAACAGTGGGATTTAATATTTGACGAGTGACACAGAAAACGTATAACTGGAACACTGGCTGGCTTAATAACACTCGCACATTGTTATTGTAATAGTTAATAAACAACTCGGTTCCCGGAGTTTGTTTGCACAAAATATGGTATCTTGGTATGCGTATTTTCTCATTTGGGACCCTTGAAGCTTAAAGATTTGACTAAGTAAGAGGTATATTATCTTACTTCTTTTTTAACAGCCCAAAAGTATCAATAGTTTGGTTTGGTAAATTGTCTACTACACCTACGAAGCTACGACCCACCGTCGTCCAAGAGATGGGCACTGATCTCTCCCACAGGTGCAGCTGTAGGTCTTTATAGTCTAGACAGTCTAGTTAGAGCATACTAATCCAAAGATAATTTGTGGAGGGAGGGGTTATGTCCAACCTTGTGTCGAATGATGGTTTTACAATTGAAAACAATTAAAACCGAAGGCTTTACGTGCCCTGTGGACGGAAGCGTCCATGAAGTTTTGCCACTAGCGGTCACCGATTATTACCGACATACGAACTTACCGACCGTATCAGACGTCACGTTTGACGTACGGTACGTTTGACGAACAACGGGGTTATGATATGCGCTTTAATACATACATAATACCTAGATGATAAGATGAACTAACTATAGGTAACCTTGTCAAAAGCTATTCCTTTTTAGCTGTAAACGAAGAGTATCTAAAATATTTTTTTAAATTAAATAACTACACATTTAGATCATAAGTTTCCGGTTCTGTTCAGTTCAGTTACCTCTAGTACCAGCTCAGTTTTCTGGTAAATTAGTTAGTCTTTAAAGAAAACTGAGTTGTAAGCATAATATCGACACCTGCAAGGAAGAACATCGTAACTCACTTTTTGATGAATTTGAGTTACAATCATATTCTTTATATAAAAAAAAAGCTCTTTTTTTTGCACTCACTCCCATATCTGAATTGTTTCTAATTATGGTTTTAGCCAGTAATAAAGCATTGTAAGTCAACGTTTACAGAAAATGATAAAAATGTATATTTAGTTACTTATTGATAATTTGCCAGTAATTGATAATATTACTAAGAAAAAATTGCAATACGAGATACCCTCTTGTCTTTCGCAAGATTTTGTTCACGTTAAACAATTTCTTGCATTTCTTTCATTGCAATCTTAGTTACAATGTTTTCATTCTCAAACGAAGATTAATATTTTCGATTCAAAAATTGTAACATTTTAAAAGATAGCGATAAACACCGAGCCAAGCACTCTGATTCTGTTATAGCAGCTTGTTTCGACTTACAAAAGATCTTGAATACTCCACAGTCGGAAGTATCTCTGTTTTATTATAAAAGAAAACTTGCTACATATAATTTTACGATCTATGATATGGGCACCATCCATCCATCCATCCATCAGCCTTTCAGAGTCCACTGCTGGACATAGGCCTCCCTTAATCGGAGCCACTCCTCCCGATCCTGTGCCTTCTGAGTCCAGCGATTTCCTGCTGACTTTTTCAGGTCATCAGTCCATCTGGTTGGAGGGCGGCCTGTGCTCCGTTTCCCGAGCCGTGGATTCCACTCGAGGACCTTTCTAACCTATCGGTTGTCCGTCCTACGAGCGACGTGGCCTGCCCATTGCCATTTCAGCGTGCTTACTCGACGAGCTATGTCGGTAGCCCTCGTTCGTCTACGGATTTAATCGTTTCGAATCCGGTCTCGTAGCGAAATACCGAGCATAGCTCTTTCCATAGCACGCTGAGCGACTTGGGGCTTGCAAATGAGGCCGACGGTAAAGGACCACGTCTCGGATCCATATGTCATCACTGGCAACACACACTGTTCGAAAACTTTCGTCTTCAGGCACTGAGGTAATCTCGATGAAAATATATGTCGTAGCTTCCCGAACGCTGCCCAGCCGAGCTGGATTCTTCGAGTGACCTCTTTCTCGAAGTTGGACTTACCCATCTGGACCACTTGTCCCAGGTAAATATACTCGTCAACAACTTCGAGTGCAGCGCCATCAACAAAAACTGGTATAGGTTTGACATGCACATTGGACATGATCTTAGTCTTGTCCATGTTCATCTTCAAACCCAACCATTGTGAGGCACTGTTGAGGTCCCCTAGCATAGAGTTGAGGTCGTCCAGCAATTCTGCCAAGATAACTATATCATCGGCAAATCGAAGGTGCGTGAGGCGTTAGCCATTGACGTTGATGTCCTTTCCACTCCATCAGCTTAAACACGCCTTCCAATGCAGCGGTGAAAAGCTTCGGGGAGATACTCGTAACGTCCCCTTGCCTAACACCTCTCTGCAATTGAGTGGGGTTCGTGCTTCTGTCGTGTACTCGGACTGTCATTGTGGCGGCTTCATATATCCACTTCAAGACGGTGCCAGATTGACTATAGGTACATCGAGGTACCTATAGTCAATCTGGCACCGCTGCAGATACGCCAACACCGCCCAGGTCTCGATAGAATCGAAGGCTTTCTCATAGTCCACAAACGCGACACACAACGGCTGGTTATACTCCTCGGTGTTCTGTATAACCTGCCGCAGTGTCTGTATGTGGTCCATGGTGCTGTAGCCTTTTCGGAAACCGGCTTGTTCGGGAGGCTGGAAGTCGTCAAGCCTGCGCGCAATGCGATTAGTAAGGACTCTCGAAAACAACTTGTAGACGTGGCTCAGGAGCGCAATGGGCCTGTAGTTCTTAAGAAGGGTTTTGTCGCCCTTCTTGAAGAACAACACAACCTCGCTCGCGCGCCACGCCTCCGAGGTGGTTCCGCTATTGATGACAGAATCGAACAGCTTCTGGAGCGCCACTAGGACAGGTTTCCCGCCAGCTCTTAGCAGCTCTGCTGTGATTCCCATCACCCGGTGCTTTGTTGTTTTTCAGTTGTTTGAGAGCCTCCCTAATCTCGTACAGGCTGACGTCCGGGATATCTTCGGTATAGTGCCGGGTTAATCTAGCTCGCTTATCGTGAGCGCCAGCTGGAGCTGGGGCTTGCAAGGAAGTGTACAGTTATCCGTAATACTTCTCAATTTCTATCAAAACTTCAGGTTTGGACGAGACTGTGGTACCGGAATCTGTCTTCCTTGTTAACTGGGTGTGCCTAATGCATTGATCTGGAGCAAACACTTTGGAATTAATAATGAATAATTAAATTATTTCACTTGTTTTACTTTTATGGTAACTTCAAATCAAATTAAAATACATGTTGCGCATTGTATGTCAGACTTACAATTTTTTTTTTCTATGAAGCAAACATAGGCGTACAATTTTGAATTGTATTTCTGAGTTACAATGTCATTATATAAAGTTTATAACGTGCAAACTCATTGTAACTCATAAAAGGTAGTAAAATTAACGTAGTAATAGCATATTAATCATACAGTAATATAAATTATCCCTTTTTGACTACAACTTTCTAGTGTGAATGGCGTTAGGACATAACAGAACTGACTAAGAATTTTTTTAAACTTTAACGCGCTCTCCTGTAAAGTTACTAAAAATGAGTTACGATGTTCTTCCTTGCAGGTGTCGATATCTACATATACGTCGTATACTACGCCAATGTTCAGTCCTGAATCCTAATTCCTTTTAAAAGAGCTAAGCATTTTCATTTTTCAAACATTTTCCAATTTCCAAAGCAGGCATTCAATTTAGGTCTGACCTAAAATGTGTTTTTGTTCTAAAACAAGCACGCTTAGCACAGAGGCGGGTTGGAATTACTAGGGCAGGATAATTTCTTAAATACGCCGTCAGTCCATAACCGTAAATACGAGTAATTTTAGTGAAGCAATGATCGCGGCACTTGGCCATCGCCTAAAGGCGACGTCGAATGGAATATGTAAGTGAGGGCAATTATCACAGAGTAGAGAAAACTATTTATAAATGAGAATTTAGCAATAAGACACTTTTGTCAATATTATTTGTTGAAATCGTGATTACTTGTAATTAATCTGCACTAAAAGAAAGATTATAAGATCCAAGACAATTGCAAATCACAGAAATACCTACATGAAAAATTTTACGTGTGAAGGAATAACCGAATCGGTGTTATAGAATCGATATTATGATAATATAAACAGACGCTCAGACCAGTGGATACTAGTACGTAATCATTATAAGGCTAGTCAAAACATTGATGAGGCGCATAATCCAGCTGTGGGGCGGCGCCTACAGGCACTTTTGGTACATTCAGTCGCGACTGTCTGACGCGGCAATGTCTAATACCTAATATTCGGAAATGTATTCATCTCTGGAATCTTGATGAATTGTTATAATGTTAAAAAAATAATGATATTATAATGTTAAGTTATAATACGCTCTGAAAGTGGAACATTAAATCTAATTAAATTTTGCATAGTTTCGCCTCAGTGCCAAATGAATTTGCCGTTTGCAAACACTAAATACTGTAAAAATAATCATACCTGACTCTTTTTTATTTAATAAGTCAATGGTTAGACACTATTCCTTAATTAATTCGTTCCTTGTTGAAATAAAAACGATATATTTTTACACGCGGGACAAATTCTTAAAAAATAAAGTGGTTTGTATGCGTCATCTATCTTTCATCACATCATCATCATTTAGCTGTCTTAGATATGAGGTATGCAGATTTTTACCAGGGCATCATCTACTAGTAGAATAGATAAAACGAGGGTGATAAAACGTAAGTACTAGATTTAAAATATTCTTTACGTTATTAAGATTTCTTGAGTGACATAGATATATAACCAGTTTTAATGTATAACATGAATAAAAACTACTCATTATAAGATTGGCATGTAGGTCATAGAAAAATGTAGCATTAAACACATGGCCACTATAAGGTGTTGCGATTAAAAGGTCAGCAACAAGGGCTACTGCCCTATACAGCCATTATTTATATTACTAATCGTTCAGTGCGATCTGTCTCGGTCTTGTCTTGATATATCTCGTTAGAGCTCACATTTAGCCCATTAACATCGGCGTGCGCATGAACTGAATTGATTACCTTCTGATTTACTCATATCGCTATTGTATGCATTTGTAGATATTAAATCGCAATTGAATGGACCTGTTATCGATCCTTCTTTCGGTAGAATGCGAATTATTTTAAGTGAAGTTTAAATTACTTCAAACGCTAATCAATTTTTAATACCTATAGGTAGATGAATTGAATATAGATTGGTCTTCATAGCTCCGATGATAGGAGTTATTTAGCTCGTGGTCTAAGAAAGAGACACCTAATTTATTTTAAATTTGTTAATTTTTTCCATAAAAGTTTCCATATAAATCGCTCAGTTGACCTCTATTTGATTTTGTCATAAACTACAACGGAATCCTTAAACTGCGTTCAATTTGCCCTTGGCCGATAATTTTTATTGGGTCGTTTCTGTTGCGTCTATCCAATCGACCTCACCAGCGACACTGAACAGGCTGGCGGTTTATAGCACGCTCGTACTCACGTCATTACCATAAAATTTGTTGTGAGTCATTTCATTGTACGTATCTTCCATAGATTTTTCGATTTTTCAGTCCACCGCTCTGTTTTTACATAAATCGTGGTTCCAATTCAATCGTCGCCCGTTAAGCCGACCTTTCACTACGCCGATATTCCTCCCTTCCGGTCAACTTGTACGAATAAACTGTCAGTTGGAACAATTCTCTACGCTTTTTCACTGACAACCCGTTTTCACCGTTTATACGTTGTTAACTATTATTTGGCTCCGTACTTTCATTGTATTCATTTTGAATTGTATTTTTTCCTGTAAAGTTTACTAGAGCATAGGAAAGTAGGTATATCTCTAGTAATGGTACCTGTATGTAAAATACCTATAAAAATCAGTAATATTTTAAAGTTTTTGTTGTTGCGAGGTACCAAAATGTGTGGATGGCAAATTAAAAAAATAATAAGGAGTTTCTACAAAGCCTCAGACCTGCACGCTGTGTAGTTTATATCTACTTCATGGTCTACCCGAGTCCCAGGGTTCCTATGTTGTGGGAGATCCGCGACTTGCTGTAACACGCAAATAAAATGGAGGCACTAACTACAAGCAAATTACAAAATAATTATATAAAAGTAGGACTTAAAAATTATTAAAAAGTTTAAACTTTCCTACTTGGTTTTTTTTAGTACGTAATTAATTACATTGTCATAAAACTAGTATGGATAAGACATCAAAAATAGGTAATACAAACATCGTAACTACAATGTGAGTGAAACACGAGGAACAATGCTGCCGGTTATTCCCGCCGTTTCGATGACGTTTAAGTTTACAAGCGCTTTTATACACTGTGAACCCCGACCTTTTTGTTTTGCGCACTAACAAAATCTCCAATCAACAGCACGTGTTTAATGACCGTAACACTTATTCTGTTTTTTTTTTGTACACTGCTACGTTGATAATACGGCGTTCACATGATTATTTTGAAAGAGCCGCAAATAAATTAAAGTCGTTCGTAATGTCAAACAATTGTCAAACTTGGCGTTGGATGTCAGTAAATTTAATCTTATTTTTTCAATTTAATTTAGTATCGAGACTGACCTTTCAGTCAGTCAATACGAGTAAAATATATCTCTCTCAGTGCCAGTGCTTTGGGCCCAAAATTCAAACCTTTTGGCTGAAGTATTAAGTACCTATATTTGATATCTAGATAAATACTCGCAGATACGTATACCTAGTAGTTGTAATCAAATTGTGCGGAATTCTAGTTATTCTATATTCTAGTGCGGAGTTCTACTTTTCTTTTATTTCTTAGACATTAATTATTGTTGGACTAGATACAAATAAGTATACAAATCCATTTCTCGTCTAACTTGATAGCACTCAAGTCAAGTCGCGTAGAGCCGTATTTAGGGATGGTGGGATAGTGTTCACTTGCGTTTTGTACACGAGGGGGCAACCCTCGCGTTCCAAGGTCGCAGGGGTGAGCCCGCTTCCACAAATTGTGTTTTATTTACGTTCACTGGCCGCCATTTTAAATTTCATCGATAACGTGTTGATTATATTTCGATTTTTCATTTTAAAATGGGTGAGGGGCTGAGTTCATCAATTATTATTTTTGATGCATTAAGTATCTAGTACCTATCTATCTATCTAATTAAGTATCTAAGTAATATTAAAAAAAATCTCATTAAATTACTAACGATATAAGTAGGTAAGTATATAATTAGTTATGAATTTATTTTTTAAAATTTATTAACATTTATAGGAACCTTACCGTTACCTACCAGGTATCGCACCACCGTACCTACCACCTACCTAGGTAACTAATAGAAATACCCATCTACCACATCATGAAAATTTGTACAGCAAAATTTTTACTTGCAAAAGACCGGTTATGTAACTCCAAGTTAAGGCCGCCTTCGTCGTCTTAGGTAGGAAACTGTTCGTGAAATCGTCTGAGACAAGATTTAAATTAAAATAGTCATCTATTATTATCAGACATTAAAACACGTAGGTATTAATATTATTTTACAATTGAAAAATTGAAAGTACCTACAGACAGGTAGGTAGACATTCATTGAGGACTGCCGACAAAACTGTGCAATAGTACATGTACTATTAAGCATTCTGTGGCAATTAGGTATAGTAAAAGTACCTACTATTGCATATTTCTTGTAGGTATCTTCCAAACCTACTATTAGCATCGACTACTACCTACTACAATCTGTAAGAAACGTAATAATACTCCACGTTCTGAAACAGGTGCACATACAAAGATCAGATTTAGTGTGCCTCTTTAAGACTTTTTTTACACTTCATTATATCGATGCATTTAGATATCAAGTTTATTTCGAATTCGTAACCATATCAACCTGCCCTGTCTAAATCTAGATCGACATCTCAACCAAACTAACTGGTCAATTAGTTTCCGAATTACGTCGCTCGCGAGTTTCCTCTCAGGATGTGTTGTAGAGCCCATATGCATTGAATTTGCAACATTATAGTGACACGCAAGTTAAGCTACTCCGGAAGCGTTCAGGAGATGCATGCTAGCGTTGAGGTAGGTGTGGTAGGTATGTGGAAATTTACCTAATTCATGAATTGGATCTCCATTGATATTTTGAACATATTTGTACCTTAGTTTTATTGCGGAACTAGTGGACGCCCGCATCTTCGCTTGCGTGGAATTAGACATACCTAACAATAGTTGCGTTTACATCTAGTAGTATTATATAGCCTATGTCACTCAGTGAAGATGCAGCTTTGTAATGGTGAAATAATTTTTGAAATCGGTCCACTAGTTTTTTGTGTGAAAACATTAGAAACAAATGTTTCCTCTTTATAGTACCTATCTATTATTGCGGAATTAAGTAGATGATAGTCTTTAGGGTCATTAGGGGTCCTCCACCAATCCGCATTGGAGCAGCGTGGTGGAGTATGCTCTAGACCTCTCACAAGCAGTGTCTATGGGGGAGACCCGTGCCCAGCAGTGGGATGTCTATGAGTCGCAGCGAGCGAGTCTTTAGGGTCAATCCTAGTGGCAAACACGATATCTCATGAAATATGTTTGATAGATAATAACTGCACTAAAAGCGAGGTCTTGTTTTATCTTAATCCTTATTTAAACCGTCGATCACCTAGTGCGGACTCTTTACCGATAATAAAATCTAGTGCTGAATAACAAACGTTCGTTAACTTGGCCCCGCGTCAAATAATCTTATTTATAGCCTTCTACTACTATATAGGTACCTATGGGAAATGTATTCGGACGAAAGAAAGTGTACGATGTTCATCGCGTAGATCGAGCAATAGCTATATTAATAATTATTAAATTAAATACACCTTGTTCTTTGACTACAAAGACTATATGTGCTAGAAGCTATATGGGGTTCAGTCGGTTGGTGTATCAAAAATCATAACTTATTAATTTATTAAACTGAATTACTATACATATTTCTGGACATTTCTTTGGCAATTATTATGTTAACTAATCAGTAGTCATTAGGTACCTATAGTATTTTGTAGCTTATTTTTTCGTAGGAAATAGTTTTCCGGTCGGAAAAGTTATGTACCAATCCATCAATTGTAAACTATTACATAATAATACATTGTACAGTGTGTATAATATTATTAATACATTATTAATACATTATAGATACATTGTGGAGATTTGGCTACTCCCTTACCTACTCGTACACTACCTACTCTAAGGTGGCAGGACTGTCAAGCTTCTTGGCAATTCTCTTAAGAAAAAAAAACTGACTAGATTCCTAGGACTTGTTAGAGTAGTTACCCAGTACCTACTGTAACTATTGTGGTCCTAGCTAGCTAGGTAGGTACTCTACGTACCCATTTCAAATTAGCCGGATTTCATTTCCACTGAGAACTAACTAGGCGGTCGAACAAAGACCGGGTAACGCACGAGAGAACGACAAAAAGGAGCGATGGAAAAAAACACGAACATTCATCTTGTCTATTCCATCCAATCTAAGGACGACGACCTCGCGAATACGATCTCTGACTTTTAACTGCCACGCAAAAAATAAACGCGGGCTTTTCATACAAAAACATGCGCCCTGAAGCTAGGTTGGAACGTCGTTGACCGCGCCAGTTAGTAGGTACTTCGATAAGACACTAAGTTTCAGTTAAAAAACCTTTTCAATACTCGTAATTAATTATCATAACCTTTCTGATATTTTATTATTAGGTACAAAACCTGGGGATTTGTGTAATATAACTCACTTTTAGTGCTTTAATTTGGTGCCAAGCTTAGGTTCAAAATAAGCTTTGACCGTAACTAACTAATAAAATGCTTTGCAGTTACCTACATGAATAAAAGCTTTTAATGAGAAGTGCTTGGTTAAGCCATTTCATTGTAACCTATCAGAGTTTTACTTATAAACTAGCTCTATTTGTTAAGCCAGTGTAGAATTTACGGAAAAATGGATCCTAGGTAGCTAATAATAATAATAATAATTAAGTACCTGGGTACCCAAACTTCAAAGCAAATTACGGCTACTAAAAACAGTGGGTAATATTAGTCTAGCATATTAGGTAATTCAGGAGATACTTTGAATTAAATCACAATATCCAGCGTAACTTCCTCCTCATATAATATAATCCGTAAATGCTGCTAGATATGACAAACGCAGCGCGAAAAGCTAATAAAATGTTCGCCAGAACTCGCCTCAATATCCGCATTCAAAATTGTTAGAAAATTTTCTGTACATTTAAATTCCACTCAAAACAATCCTATCCAAATCTATCTTAAACTTGTTAAGTCAATTCGTCACCTCTGTTAAACCTAAAAGCGATTCATTCAAGTTGTTTTCTGTTACACCATTTCCTCGATTCAAGCGACCTTAATTCAGTTAGAACGTGGTTAGAACGAATTATTTATTTGATGACGTCACCCGACGGGGTCATTGACAAGTCGTCCTCATCTGAAACGCGGCAGACTTTTTGCTTTAAATTATTGTAAGTCGCTGCGACCCATAGACGTCCCACTGTTGGGCACGGGTCTCCTCTCAGAATGGGAGGGATTAGGCCTTAGTCCACCACGCTGGCCAAGTGCGGATTGGCAGACTTCACATGCCTTCGAGAACATTATGAAGAGCTCTCAGGCATGCAGGTTTCCTCACGATGTGTCCTTCACCGTTGTAGCAAGTGACATTTAATTTCTTAAATCGCACATAACTTAGAAAAGTCATTGGTGCGTGCCACTGGGGTTTGAACCCGGACCGCTCGAGTGAGAGGCGAGTTTGATAGCCACTGGGCTGTCACCGCGAATTATTGTAAGTAATTGTAATAAATTTTTAAGTTGAATCAACATAGGGTAAAACCAGTAGGTACTTGCCTCAGTTGGATACTTGCCGCGGTTTTGAATATACATACTATGTGTTATATATATACTATAATCAAATCTAGCTCTCCTGCAGGTATCAATGTCATGAAAGCCGTCGGGGTAAGCGCACGCGTATTCCTGTGAGCTAAAAACTTCCGCGGCTTTGATAAGTTTTTCCCATTGAATATCTTTTTTAATAATTATTGTTTCAGACACCTTTTTTTATTGTTACATACGCGAGTTTAAATTACATTGTTTATCAGGTTTTATAGTTTAATCATTTTTATTTATTTTACAAATAAAAAGACAAGTATCCGTATCAAAAAGGATAGTCGCCCTATTTACCCTTACGGAATTCTTTGACGATAATTGAAATTAATATCGAAACTTGTATGATAACTTATTCTCCTCATGACCATCAATTTATTTATTTACAATTCGTCTCTTCACCTTAGTTAAAACTTAAAACTTTCAAAAATACTGAATTTACATTGGAGACCATATTATTTAAAAGTGCTGTCATTCCCAATTTGAGAACAATAGCAATAGTAAAACAATATATATATAATACTATTTCGTCTAAAAACATTTTGAATTTTTCCAATTATTTGACCAATTTTTCATTTTTTCAAATTTTATCAAATTTCCGTAACGTTTATTGCAATTTTAAAACGAATCTGACGAAAGTTAACGAAAAATCCATACAAACTCTCATATCGTATCCCTAGGGGACCTCGATATTTTTCGAGGGTTAAATAGCCTTAATTAGTTACATAATTTGTTTACGGGTTTTTACCTTTTATGTGACTTTAGGCTTTCAAATGTAGATATTAGGTATATGTGTACATACTATGTACCTAGGTGTTCCTCACTAACAGAATCATTTAAAATGTAAAGGATGGGTGAAATACCAAGAACATTAGGCTCTATCGAAAATCTTTCACCTGTGGGTACATATACCTACTGAACTCTGTGAGGTGTCCAATTAAACGGTTGAAGTTCTGAATTACGGGCTTCAAAAAACGGTTGATTGGTTATGCAATCACAGCGCATTATTTAAAGTGAACAAGGGTCCCGAATGACGCCCATTAAAAACATTGACCAGACATAAATTAAATTGTTTACGAGACCGACGAAATTAATTATTTAAACCGAACGGAGAGCGTTAATCTATTGGACCGTCATTGGAGACTGGAGATTTTCCTCGTTGTAAAATTAAATGTCGGAGAGTGAAAGAACGGGCGGGAATTCTCAAAATTTTCGCATCCATTTTCACAATTTATTCAAACGAGCTCAGTCGGAACCCGGAAAGGAAACATATCGGCAAAATGGAAACATTTTTCATATTCAGCGAATAGACTATGAATCACTGTATTCTCCTTTGTTACTAAACATCAATTCGTATATAAATCATGCTATTGCGTTGTTTTTATTCAACACGTTTTTAACGTTTTAATAAAAAATATTAGTGTGTATCATTGAAAATTATACATAAGTTAATCCAATATTCACAAGTCATTGTAAGATTTGTGTGCTACGTACCCAGCAACGTGCCAATAGCAACGCCCAAAGAGGCAGTATCACTGAAGCAAACAAGTTTTGTCCTAAGCGCGATTATTAACAACATGTGCATTTAACATTCTTTCTTCTTAAATAAATCATTACCTGATTTGAATAGTTTACGCATAGAGTAAGTACGTTATCCAATTATCGCGGAATGAATCTGTTCGCAGAGGCGGTTGATATACAAATAATAATTTATAGATACGCTACATACACATCACACTCATGTGGTAGACCTAGGCCTATATTGTTGGGTGGCAGACACACACAGAAAACAACACAAACAATTTAACATATTATTCCAAACCCAATTTTTATTTTATTAAGTCTTCTGCCTGTTGTAGAGTTCTGTTTGACGTCAGCCCCAGTCAGATTTCAGGGGTGGCAGCTGCGTGCTCGTTTGATATATAAAAATATAAACCTAGTTGAAAAACCTACTAAAAAGTGGGCCCTTGAAGAAAGAAACCGAATACCAGCGTAACCCCCTCATTAGCGAGCGCACGAGCACAGTTCTGATATGGAAAGAATCAATCGCAATTATTTGCACGGTTCGAACTAGTTATGGTAAATGAGCAAAACGTGTTTCAATTCATATGTTGTGGCCGATGCTCCGCGCAAACTTGCGTGGCATTGAATTTTTTTAGCCCCGTTTTGTAATGGTAATGGTATTTATTATTTTTCACTTTGCTAGTCAGTGGTAGACTGTTTTTACCTGACTGTGTCAAAGTGTAAATGGAAGTCTACTTAGATTACTTACTAAATGTTTTTAGCAGTTTCTACATGTAGGTATTTATTTAATTAAATATGCCTCACGGCAGCGCTTAAGCCGCTGAGGGGCGCTACGATCCGTGGCGGGAAATTTAAATAACAGTCTTCTTTTTGTTATTTTCATCTAGATATAACATAAATAGTTACAGTACTATTTAATTTGCACACGTGTCGTATAGCAATGCATTATATAATTTATCATTTTGGTCATCACCTTAACAAATCATAAATTTTGAAGATAAGTTACTGTCGGGCGCCTACTTTCTTTTTTGTTTGAATTGTAAAGTTAGCTCTACTGGGCTTTACGACGTCACCAAATAGGGATGTGTGAATTAAATTTAACTATTCGTAAGGTGAAAAGTTACCTAGTAGGTTGAAATCTTTCTTAGCTTTTAGCCCTTTTAGAATAATAATATCAGCCCCCATATAGAAGCATGACCAGTGATACTATGAAGCTCAACCACAACAGAGATCTCCGAACAAGACGCGTTGCTAAGCAACGGTGTGCTTGTAAACAATGTAAGTATGTACACTCCAACCCGACTAGACAAGTACAAATTAACACCTTCCCACCCAGAGATGTGAGCAGTCTCGCTACGTCTCGTCTTGTGATGACTATTCTCAAGTTGAAATTCAAAATATACCATTAGGTGCTTATTAAACTTTGCCTACTTACCTAAATTTTATGATTTGTATGTATTTTGTATGATTCCGCCGTTTACATACGGCGTCTGCAGTTTATAAACGCTCGCTGTTATGTAAAATGCCGAAGGCAAAATGACAACTCATTCAATGTGCGGGCTAACCTAATTTAATACGTCGGTCTGTCACAAATGTCGACGGAACCCCGTTCGCGGGGTCCCTTTTTTTTGGTTTATGTAAGCTACTTATTTAAATTAGCTAAGTACCTACTTGGGTATAGGTACATATTTATTTTCTACACTTATCAAATAGGAACCAACTGCAAATTAAGGCTTTAAACATGCATTAAACAGACAAAGAATTTTTTCAGGTTAGCTCTAAAATGCGAGAGACCGGTTGCCAAAACGACTGTCTACCGCGTAATTAATTACTTTTAATTGCACCAACAAAAACGTTGGACGTTGCATACACAATTTGGTAGTCCTAATAAGGTTTGAAAATGCTATTAGTAAGCATTAAAGATAAAAGTAACAACTTTCTTTTGCGATATGATATTATCAAAGAATCCTCCAACGTCTTCCAGCCCCTTTTTCGATGAGCGCGGTTGTAAAACGCCTATCATAACAATGGTAGTCTTGATTCGTCACAGTATCATCAACCTTGGTGGTCCGTGCATTACTATCACGCGAGCAACCGTTACGAATCTGCGTTTGAAAAATTGTGTACCGAACACAGCTTATTTTCTCTCAAATACCGGCTATAATCGACTTGCTACTGTCTTGGTTATGGTTGGTAGGCATTTGCATTTCCTCGGGTGTAGGGATGTGAAGTCAGCTGAGGATAATTTTTAATATCCAGCTTATCATCTGGTATTTATTGTACTTGGGTTTATCCCGTCGTCCTAATACAAGGATGATTCATGAATTCATCTGTGCTGTTCTACTTTTATGGAAGCCATTATCGTTAAATTTATGAATCTAAGTTTATTTTAGATTATATCTACCAATGGTATTGGTGATCTCAATCTGGTAACCTTCAGACGTAATTACTCGTATTTCTACCTAAATTCTAATCACTTATTCGTGAAAAAATACATGGTATTTATAGACTTTTTTTTAGTAGTACGCTTTGATATCTTCAGGTACGAAAAGCGCGTGCTATGACGTCTAAATTCGAGCAGCCCTAACTTAACCCCTTCCTTCAAAGGTTGGGAACATGGGGACGCCGCGATTGGGAGATTGTGCGCGGCCCACGACTGGATCGGATATCGATTTACGTCATTGCAACGGGCTTGCACGTGCATGCTTAAGGCCAGGAATGACTACGATTTAAACTTTTCGTTTTCACTCCCACATCCCGCCTTACGGTAACGCCGTACAAGCCTTGTGTGCGCTTATAGATAGTTGACTATGCTACGACAAAAATATAATATGTAATTCGCGTTTTTTTTTTAGATAATTCAGAACATACGCTTCAAATTGAATATTTTGATCGGTTAAAATTTTAATAAAACCTTATGCTGATATTCTTTTAAAATAAAATTCTTAAAAAAATTGAGAGTATTGACACAAATGTTTAATTTTGTAAAGCCAATCACGAATTTTAATTGGAAATACATACCAAAGTACTATTTTATACTCTAATCAGTTTTCTTGCTGATATTCTTTTAAAATAAAATGCTTAAAAAAATTGAGAGTATTGACACAAATGTTTAATTTTGTAAAGCCAATCACGAATTTTAATTGGAAATACATACCAAAGTACTATTTTATACTCTAATCAGTTTTCTTTCCATGTATTTTTCTTTGTGTGTCGTATTTTCTTTGAAATATTAACACACTTTTATTAGGTCCACTTGTATGTAACTCACAATGTAAGGGAATCTTTGAGAGCTAATTTAACCATCTTCCAAGGATCGTAGCGTAATGAAAATTGGCAGCTGTATGTACTTCTGAAATGTATTCAATAATATGGTACTGTCGAGCTGATCTGATGATGGAGCCGGAAGATATTAGCTACTTTAAAGTGGAAACTTTGAGAGCTAATTTAACCATCTTCCAAGGATCGTAGCGTAATGAAAATTGGCAGCTGTATGTACTTCTGAAATGTATTCAATAATATGGTACTGTCGAGCTGATCTGATGATGGAGCCGGAAGATATTAGCTACTTTAAAGTGGAAACTTTGAGAGCTAATTTAACCATCTTCCAAGGATCGTAGCGTAATGAAAATTGGCAGCTGTATGTACTTCTGAAATGTATTCAATAATATGGTACTGTCGAGCTGATCTGATGATGGAGCCGGAAGATATTAACTGGAACTTCATGATGGAATAAGGTATCATAGTCGTGTTTGCACTTGTGGTAAGGTCTTGTAATGAACTTTGACCACGATTAGGTTTCAAGGTCTGATGATGAAGCCGGAAGATTGGCACTGGCATTCCGTGATGGAATATCGTATCATAGTCGTGTTTGCACTTGTGGTAAAGTCTTGTAATGAACTTTGACCACGATTAGGTTTCAAGGTCTCATGATTTCTTTTTTAGTTGGATTTTTTATAAAAGTGTGTTTTTTTAGTTTTTTTAAACTATTAATTATTGAGTAATATTGAGCTAAATCGTATCGTAATTCCTGGCCTTAAGAGCCTAATTGGGAGATGGTTTGGCGACGTGCTCTCGATCGCGGCCTTGAAGTCGAAACTTTTCTAAGATTAGATGATTAATTTAAAATGACCTTAACAAAACATAGATTCTTATGACAATAAAGTTTATTCAAAATGACCTCCGTGATTTTGAATACAGGCCTTCAATCTGCGCGGCCAGTCGTCTATCGCAGCACGAACGAGGTCCATGTCAATATCGGCGGCTGCCTTAATCAAGGATGTCTTGAGTGACTCCAAATTGGGATGAGGCTTTGAGCACGCCTTTTCCTCCAAGTGTTGCCATATCTTGTAATCTAACGGACTCAAATCTGGACTGGACGAGGGCCAGTCTTCGTGCCGGATGAAGTCGATTTCACGCGCCGCCAGCCAGTCTTGTGTGCTCTTCGCTCTATGAGCTGGTGCCGAATCTTGTTGGAATACCCAGTGCCTGTTATTGAACATGGTATGAGAAACAGGTTCCACAAGGTTCGTCAGGACTGTATTTTGATACACAACTGCATTCGTTTTTACACCTTTCTCACAAAAATGTACCTCTGTTAAGCCCCAATAAGAAACTCCCAACCATACCATGAGCGAGGATGGAAAATGACCTCGTTGGACACGCGGAATACGGTTGCTCGCTTCTTCACTACTGTGTGCGTACACCTTATCATTTTGTTTGTTGTAGCTCTCTTCTACGGTAAAAAATTTTTCATCCGAAAAAAGAATTTCCCGATATTTTTTTCCCGCGTACCGCTTCAACAAAGCGCGGCATCTCTTCAGTCTCAGGTCCATTAGACGAGCATTTAAACGATGTCCTGTTTTTCTTCGATATGCCCGAAGCCCTAAGTCTTCATTTAACACCCTTTTCACCGTGGTTCTGCTTAACCCCATCTGAAGGGCCAACAGTTTCTGCTTACGTTTGGGATTTCTTTGAATTCGCGCCTTCACAGCTTTTATCAATGCTGGAGTCCTAACAGACCGAGGGCGACCACTTCTTAACCTATCATCTACACTAGAGTCTTCATTGTATCGTTTGATGGTACGATAAACGAATCTTTTGGTTATATTCAAATTTTTCAATATGTCAAAAATTTGAATTGGCGCGTAACCGCAAAGATGCAACGCAATAACTGCAACACGGTCTTCTTTAAGCGTCCACTCCATATTTAAAAATGAGTAAAATTCTAAAAAGCATACATTTTTATTTTCAAGAACAATTCGAAATTCGAATTCAATAAACTTTTTTATGGCCAGCATTCTAAAAGAAAAGTTTTTACTGTGTGACAATACTTATGACCTGACTATGTACATACATACATAGGTACTGCTATTTATAATACATATATACATACATACATACAATAACTGTTTTTAATATTATTTTATTTGTAGTTTATCATATCAGTTATAGTATAACATATTAAAACATATTAGTTATATAAGCGGTGACAGCCCAGCGGCTATCGAACTCGCCTCTCACTCGAGCGGTCCGGGTTCAAACCCCAGTGGCACGCACCAATGACTTTTATAAGTTATGTGCGTTTTAAGAAATTAAATGTCACTTGCTATAACGGTGAAGGACACATCGTGAGGAAACCTGCATGCCTGAGAGTTCATCATAACGTTCTCGAAGGTATGTGAAGTCTGCCAATCCGCACTTGGCCATCGTGGTGGACTAAGGCCTAATCCCTCTCATTCTGAGAGGAGACCCGTGCCCAACAGTGGGACGTCTATGGGTCGCAGCGATTTATAATACATATACTTGTAAGCACATGTAATAACCTATTACCGAGGACCGTTGAGGAGGAAAGGAAGGAACTCCTCCTTCGTCGTTCGTTATGTGAAGCACGTTTTGGTAAAGATGAGGACTTAAAAATGTAAAATTGAACTTTACTATTGAACTATTAAACAATATAACAGCGAAGCGGTTCAAAGTCTTTTAAGATGCAAAGCTTTTTAAAAGGTATTTGACTTAAACTAAATACCAAACATTATATGCTAATAACAAACGTACCTTCCCATTATGGAAACTGTAGGGCGGTAAAGAAAGTGCTTAACTTCTGAACGATTATAAATAAATAAATATTATAGACATTCTCACACACGGCCACTGGGCCCCAAACTAGGCAGGCTATAGGTGTCAGAAACTTTTAAATAGATACATAGATACTTTTAAATACTTATATCGATAGCAACATCCAGACACAGAAGAAACACAATTGTACGTCAAACGAATATTAGTTAGTCTTGAGCAAGATTCGAACCCACGACCCCTGGCGTGACAGGCAGGATCACTGACTGCGCCAACGAGCCAGTCAATACGAATGTAAAATTTATAATGAACGTTCCTACGTTAGATATTCTTAGATATTTATTATAAGTCTTATAACTTCCCCGCTGACGTATTAGCCTAAAGCTTGACTTACGAATCATAACATCAAACAAAACTTTCGTATATAAGCCGCTTTCAATCTACCCAGTAAGTAGTTCCCAATGTACCCGCAGGTTTATCTGAACTAAGAACAAACTTTGTCTCCTAATGATATTAATTAGAGAAAATTCTTGTGAAATACCTCGGAGAGGGGAATGTTACACTGTATTCAAGTTGTCACTAAGGCAAAGGAATGTGTTTCATTACCTAGTTTAATAGGATACTATTAATATCTAGTTTAAAGGTTACATAAAGGCCATAAGTTGAGACGTTTTCTTAACAAAATAAGAGAAGTAGAATAGGGGTAGTACCGTAGGAACTGTGGCAAGGCGTCGTTGTCGTATACAAAATAAATTAATAATACTACGTTTCCTATCAGTTTACAAAGGTTATATAATACTGGATACTTTAGATAGGCCTCCCCTAATTATTTAGGGGTGTCTCTTAAGTGGATTGAGTACTTACTAATTGTTGACAGAGAGGAGACCAACAGTGGGATTATAAAAATAGTTGTGAATGTTTGTGATGATGACTCATCATTTCTATGCATCGATGACCATGGGAGGTACTTAGAAGATTGATATAAATTTCATTCAAATTTTATTTCCATTATAATCTCTAAGAGATATTAATAAAACGCTTCGTTTAAGCTAGAAACTGTTCGTAATTCACAATAATAATATAGACGCTTGGAAGATTTATCATCTGAGCTATTTTAGTCCATTGAGCACCTCGTTTCACAATCATCACGCTCAACTCTATTTATAGGCTTTATTAATAACTCGTTTGGAACGCCGACAAAGGTGGTGTGAATGAGAAACTCTCATATTTGTAGTAGACAATAATTATGATTCATATTGGAGAAGATATATGAATGGCAAGATCCTGTCATACGAGTATGTACATAGAGAGAAGTAGGAACCCATGGCAAGACTACCATTTTTGCTATTGACTATTGGCTATTGAGAGAATGGTTTAAAATGGTTTTCTGGAAATAATATAATCAAAATTTCCCACTGAGATTCAGTTCCAATTTTGAGTCTGGGTACGGTAAAAAATTTCTTGGTGCAAAATCTGCAAATTGTTTTCTTCTAGTCTGGTCAGATTTGCTTATAGAGGAGCAGCTCTTGGAGGCTAAATAAGCCGCATAATAGCAAACACGCAGCGCACTTCAGACTAACCGTTCAATTAGCGAATCCGCGGGCAATTAGGCCTACCGCACACCACGCGAACTGCCCCGCACCGGACTCGCCAGAGCTTAGATAAAATCACCGGGCAGCATGGATTGTGGTGAATTAAACGCCCTTACAATCCAACACCACAAATGCTTTTACATTCAAAAGTGATTTGTTTGCTTAACGCTACGCATATTTTGAGCTTTGGCGTTGCAGTAAAAACTAAATTCACACTTCCATAAATATAGATGACATGAGCATGCAATGTTTCACTCTTTGTTTTTTTCTGGCTACACAATATCTACTTAATTTTTCAAATAGGTACAATGTTATGTTACAAATTGAATTAAAATTTATTTTATTACATTTATCGCAAAATGTCTGTGCTCCATTCGAAGAAATAGAGATAAAACCACCAGAGGAATAAGTACGAAAGGCGGTAATACTTCAAGTGCTGCCATACTTAACCCTAAGTCGCTTATGGACTTTTCCTAAGGTGGTTTACAGTGTTAAAGATAAAGTTATTCTTCCACTATTTAAAGACAAGAAAAGAGCCGCAGGAGTAACATGGAAAAAGCTCAGTTAAGTTAATTAACATCACGCTTTATTTCACCGAATGGGTTGAACGCGCACCCGCTTTCCCGAATTATGTTTAGGTCCATGTACCTAATAAATGATGAGCCGACATTTCATGTTTAAGAAACCCAATAGTTGGCCTAACCCGGGATTCCAACTCAGGACTACGCTTGTGACCATTAGACCGTCAGACCTCTAGGCAGTCAATTTATTTAAGATTAAGCTAAATACCATAAGGCATTACCTAAATACCATATATGTACATACATAAAATAACATAGATACTGCTTTTAAAACTGAGAATAATAATCTCTACATCTCTGATTCCGATTAGACCCCATGGGAAACTGATAAAGATTCGTTTTCTTTTTCAACACCTAGAGTTTGAAAGACCCGATGCGACGCTGCGAGGGTTAAGGCACTTAGGCCAGATCGTATTGGAGTTTACCTCGGATTGATTTACACTCAATAAATACGTTTGCGGTCTTACACTTGAAGCTTTATTTTCTATTAAATCGGCCAATGATACACCTGCTCCCAAATTTATTTACTTATTATTCTATTAAGTATACTGTCGTAATTACACGTGTATTGCCTGATTATTGCATTTTGCACGTAACATACGGTAAATTTTATATGTTTAAAGATTATTGTGTCATTTAATATTCGTAAGAAGTATCTCATATAAACTCGTATTTTTAGTATACATTTGAATCAAATAAAATAAGTTATTCAGCTATTTTAAATATGGTAACGAAAACAAGACAATTTAATAAACTATTTATTTGCATGTTCGTTTGAGAATAATTATACATTTCATATTCAAAAGGCTTTCTTACTGCCAGTTGAGATGTTCAGAAACATTCCTTTGTTGTCAATGTTGTCACTATAGTAGTTTGGCATAACTTGGTCTCTTGAGCTTAAGTAACACACTCGATAGTAGTCATTTTCAACTGCTGCATTGCAGCTAGCCATCAGCTACCATCTTTATTTACTTTGGTTTAGCTGTTAACTTATATGCCAATCAGTAGGTACCGAATAGGAAAACTACACTGTAAATCAATTATGTTTCAGATCAACGTTAAATAAAACTATAGATTACTTTCTTACAGATTATAATTGGTTCAAATTCAAACATATTATTTTACCTTTAAATCAGGTTTAATTTAGTAGTACATTATTTTCAGCTATGTCTGCTCAAATCGTTATTTATCAAACATATAATCGATTCACCGAACCATCCACAGCAAATGCCAACGTGCTTCACTGAAAATCAGCATTGAAATTATTTTCACAAATTCAACAACATCTGAGAGATCCCTTCGCGGTTTAATATTTACCTACTGTGACATTGTAGATCTTACCAGTTAAATGCTTATGTACAGTTTTTTGATGCAAAGTATTCTGTTAATCTTAATTTAAACATCGTAAGATTCATAGTTATCCCGAAAAGCGTGAAGTTCTCATTCTGAGAGTAAGCCCGTACTACTATAGATATAGTATAAGTCTTATAGGTAAGTATTGTAGTCATAGGTAACGTAGGTATTACACAGTTTAATGACCTTTATTAACAAAGTTTACGACGAGTCAGTATCACAGCGTCAGTTTACAAACAAGGAATTTGCGTGTTTACGGAAAGCAGTAAAATCTCCATCATTGTCTACGACATCTTGGCACGAGACACTGAACTATGCGCAGTAATGAGGATAATTTCATCAGGGCTTCAAAAAATGGAATGACGAAAAATGTTTTTTCTTTTTGTTTGTTCCGTTTAACGGTGGGTTTACGGCGATGTTGGCTTTCATTGTATTATGTAGGCAAATAACACGAAAATATGCCAAATAAACATTGTTTAAACAAATTGAAAATGCAATTGCATGTAATGTTACTATCCTTACTTATAAATAACGATGTTATATTATAAACAAAGTCTCCGACGCTTGATGCTTTGTCCTCATCGTCTACTTTGTGGATAATGCAACAAGAACAATCCAATTTCAGTTAAAGAGCTGCCTGTCCTTGACAGAAAAAATTAAAGCTACTGACGCTCCCTTTTAAATGTTGTTCGAGTTTCAATACAGCAGCTCGAATCTGTACTTGCAATCAAATTCTTTTGCGATCCTTTAACTATACAATGAAACCGGTGAATGTATAAACAAGTGCAAAAAGTGGTTTCAAAATAGCCCCCTTATTGAGCGGGGCAGCTGTGACCGACTCAAGGCAATCTACCCGCTTCTTTTAGGCCGTGTTCTGCAACTCAAATCGTGATTCTTTTTTTAAACGACTACGAATAGCTCTCGGCTCGCAATTACGGAACACTCGTCGAGTTGACCGTTGACTGTCCGTAAAAAGTAATTATTGACAGTAGATAAACGTCACATTTGTCAAGTGGTTAGTGACGTTAATTTCAAAGATGGCTTTTATCGGCTCATCACTTACCGTGTCAAGTCAAGTGTGAAGTTAGTACCTATGCCGTAGCCAGTACACAGTAGTGTATATGGTAAAAACAGTTCGTAGGTACGTAGGTACTTAACGTTGAAGTACTCGTATGTTACCTACTTAGCTGCCAAGTCAATTTTAATTAGAATGTATAAGGTGTGCCTTCGCAAGATGTTATTCTGGTTTGTATTGTATTTCTTCTGAAAATTTAACTATTTGCTCCAAGGATCTAACAATAACTTTCGACCAAGTATGTCAAAATTGGATGATTAAATGAAATTGAAGTTGAGTAATACCACCACGGAAATGACATGTGTTCTTGCTGAAATCCCACATGTTGCTAAAATAGACTTATAACCGTAAAGACAATCGTAATATTAAAGGTAATTAAAGAGCCACGGCTGACATCATTAGCATTCAGGCCGCTCCTTACTCTCACTCCCAGACGAACACCTGCCGCTATTTATTTGCCCGCTATCACAATATGCTTAGGGCTGCATTTTGGCAAAAAGTGTTTTTTATCTTTTCAGAATTTATATGATGATCACATAGCTCATCTGATATACATTGATGTATGATCTTTTCAGAAAAGGATTTAAAGTAGGAAATTTAATTTGTTATAAGGTCGATACTAGTTATCTATCTAATTATGGATTAGGTACAGGTTTTTTTACGAGGGGGAAACGTTGGGGGACCGTGGGAGCGACGCCGGGTTATGTGGGATTTCCGGGATCTTTGTTACAATGCACCGGTGTCCTCCAGCGCTGTGCCCATGACACTCGTCTCAGAGGAGATGTCCAAAGACGTCGACACCCATCTACAACACAGTAAAAATTTGCATAAGTAGGTATTATTGACGATTACCTACTCGTACGTATTAATGTACATAGTTAAATGATGATGGTTATTCTTACTTTTGCTCAAATTGTTGAAATAAAGTTTTATAAAACATTCAGTAGGTATTTTTATAATCATGCAGTATCTATTGACATTAATTTTACTGTTTTAAATGAAACAAAATGATGACAAAAAATACATATTAAAAAATGTATCAACAATCAACAACCCTACAAAAATGATGTCTTTTTAAGCGCACAATATTTTATCGGGCCGTATTTATCGATGGTTTTATTAACTACTTATGTATTTTAGTCGATTCACAGAGCAGCTGAGTCCTTATCTAGATCTTAAAACCTTTGAAAAACCTTAACTCTTATACAAGCATACCTTCTTACAGCAATTAATTTGTAACAACATACATAGATAGTATGAACATTCTGCCAGTTTCGCCTTAAAACCGAGCAAAACTGTACAGTTTTGTCGTCTACACATAAGGCGCCAAACATACTTATTATTTATGTTAGGTATGTTAATTTATATGTTTTAAGTGTTGTAGAAGGTAATTTCAAACCACGGACACCGCCTATAGCAACGCCGCAATTAACTCTGCTCTTTAAACATTCCGATCCCGACATCGGAATATTATCTGTGTTTATTTAACTACCTACTTCCTTGAACACATGATTTACATAAAGTTGAAGTCGCTCGTTTAATAGTAATTCAAAACGGATCGAACACAAACCTACTCGGGGGTACTCGGTACCTCTGATAGATCCGTGATCTCTAGAAGATAGATATGCGCTAAGTTGGTTAAGTTGGTGTCTCTCTATAAAAGAAGAGGATCATATTAACATGAATTTAATAGGCAACCTGTACCTAGTGACCAAAGGTTTGAAACGCAGTAGGTTAGTAGGTAGGTAGGTAGGTACATTTAGATCCTACTACATACCTCGGACAAGATCTTAGTATAGGTATATCCTGCGTAACTTAGGTAAACCATCAATAATGGTGGAAAAATATCGACTCTACCTCTACCTACTTAATACTACCTACCCAAGTATCTACCAACCACGCTATTTGTGTAGAGATGCGCGGAGAGTAGGGAACTACCTAACCTGGGTAATAAATAAACAAACTTGATATCCTCATACTATTAAAATCATCTGCATTAATAGATCGCCTCAACTCCAATTTAAGGCCGCCTCCCGCATCCCATCGCAATGCTGAACTTTCTGTAGTCGCGCAACGGTAAACTGCTCGCCAGCGCATCCACTATACGCGGAGGATTGCGGAACTACTCAATTACGTTTTTTGTTTATTCTGTATCGTAAGTAAATTAAAATCGGAATTTGGGTTTTTAGAAGTTGGACGTGAGAAATACGCCGTTCGGTGACTAGCGGAACTATTCAATTACGTTTTTTGGAATGATTTATTTATCATTTGCTTCGTTTACGTAAAACCTTCTCTTGTTGTTGGACTCGACGGATCAGCCACATCCTCTCGACATGGATATTTATTATATAGTCTAAAACAGTAGGTACCTACCTATATTTTACAATTTTTTCTTTTTCATCACTGAAACATTAGATCGTTGCAATCTGTTATTCGTCCTACTTAGAGACTTACCTAAGTTATGTAACATAACCCATTCTCTCGCTCTCTCTCTTCAGCCTACATTAGTCCACTGTTGGACATACCTAGGCCTCTCCCAAGATGGGAGATAAATTAGGACAGGAATATGTCAATATAGAGTGAAGAGTGATGCATGGAGTAACTAGGAATTAAAGGCTTCAAACATTACTATTACCACTATTACTGACTGGAAACCGCGCGATGAATCATGCAATGTATGCTACCGGATCCGCTTGACAAAATATCGAGCGGACGCGGACAGCCACATCCGCCGATCCACTGAATACACGAACACTTTAAAAGCGCCCAGTGTGTCGTGCCGTTTGTGTTGTGGCTATCACAAACGTAACTGTAACTCAGTACCATAATGTCCAAAATGTACGTAGCCTATTTAGTTTTCTTTTTAAAACATACAAGCTCGAATTTGTTTATTGCTTTATTGTGTCCTGTACAAGTGGCACGTTGAATGGGAACTTACAGACTGTCGACTTTAATGAAGTCTGTGCGGTGTATTCCGGCCACCTGTGTTGAGCCCTTGGTAAAAATCTTCGCACTTCGAAAACTTTTACTCCGATGCAAGGAACAGGAATTGTTCAGTTGTCACAAGACGCGTCCGCACAGAATCATACACGAACCACGGCAAGCGCTGCCCCAGCGCTACTAGGCGATCCAATCACATCGCACGAAATCGCGCGCTACCCGCTTCGCGCTTCACCTCTTACTTCGATCATATTGATCTAAGAACTAATACCTACCACCAAATAAATTCAAGAAACCACTTCTGCGTAATATATATAATATCATTGCTTCTGCGAAGCTCTTGGTGAAAACTGATGTTGTTTCAACCTACCCCTTATCGCAAATAAAAGACCCGTCTAGTTTTATGTGATATAGACTAGATAGATGTACTAGAGTTGGTACCTACTAGGTAACTAGATTGACATATTTATTTATTTATTTTATTATGCAATCCGACAGTGATAAAAGTACAATAGTTAATACAATATCTGTATATGATATAGGTACTAAAACCAAAGATTACACAGTTACTTAAAATAATTTTATTTAATTTAAGAACGGAAGATCCTGAAATAGTCATTCAGGTATACATATATATTTAAAAAAATAAGAAATAACTTTGCTCCATTCCTACGTATACTTTTGCTTCAAACTGGTATATTACTTTTTGTTTCTCGCATAACTTTTTATCACGATTTTCTGAAAATCATTAATGTCTTTTTACAGAGATAACAAAGTGAACGAAGTTATTTTACGACATTGCTATTGTATACATAGACATTGACATTGCTAGGCGATACACATAAAAAGACACACACAAAAACCCCGTTCCACGAGAATGCGTCTCATATAAATCAATACAATGTTCAATGATTCACTTTGATCGGCGTCGCTAGCTCACAAGCAAAGCAAGGTAATATCTGACCTCTACAGGTATTACTGATGCCAGCATAATTAGCATGCATTAACATTAATAGAGCACTAGATTAGAGGCGTAATGCTATTGACGGATCGCCGTGAGTATCTGCGTCTAAACCATTCTCTAAACTGCATCTATATCTATACGATAGTGATTAACTAGATATGTACCTACATGTCTGTTGTATGTCCGGATACTTGGTAGTTTGAGTTGGAGATATGTGTGAATGAAATGACCACTCAATGTCTATATTTATTGTTATGGGTATACATAAAATGTTAATAAATATTACATAAACGTACACTACATGGGTACCATTTTACTGAAAATGTTAAGACAAAGTATACAAATTATCTTCTTTAATGTAGACTAGTGGACGCCCGCAGCTTCGCTCGCGTGGAATTAGACATAACAATAGTTTCTTTTACACCTAGTAATATTATATAGGCTATATAGCCAATGTCACTCAGTGAAGATGCAGCTTTCTAATGGTGAAAGAATTTTTGTTATCGATCCAGTAGTTTTTGTGTGAAAACATTACAATATAGATATTAAAATGTAGCAAGTATTACTATCATTAAAGAGCTGTTTCTTTCAGACTACCTCTTCAAACCAATGTTGTACAAAGCAATGGTAAAATAGTTAGATTAGGTAGGTACTTAATCCCGGATGTTTCATTTATAAGTAAAGTAGATCAATCCGCTTGAGATACATCTTTCTGGCTTACCTACTCATTCTTATTGTATACAATAAAATGCGTTTTATAATTACCTAAATAAATAACACTGAACTAGCGATATCCACTTGTGTTTCCTGGAATCGATTACTCATTCCATTACGCAGAAATCTACAAGAACCTTATCACTTTGCGTAGGTGCTCACGTACGCGGAAGCCTTACAATATAATTTAAGTACCATATTATATTCCTTAAAAAAATCAATCCAACATTATTTGACAAATAATTTGCTCGCAACGAAATTTTGGCCCAAATATGAGACAAAACTCAATGATTTCGTGACGAAGCGGAAAATGTTTCGATTTTTTGATTATAATAATTCTTAAAACAATGTCATAAAATTAAGCAAGTAACCTGCTTCCAATTAGATAAAATACATTGACTATATCAACACAGTGCCTACCTACTACAGTACATTATCACCAGTAGCACCATTTCAGGGGATTCTGCTACGTTACGGTATCCCAATCCATGGGATATCTACTGTAGCAGAATTCTGGCTAGTTACCTAACTACCTTATTTTTTTTGCAACCAAAAGAAATATGGAATATGGAAATGTCAACCATTTTCGAGTACATATTTAGAAATTTTGTTTTAATTTTGAAAACTGAACTGTTTAATATATAATTTAATTGTTGTAATTCATAGGAAGAAGCAAAAAAAAATCCATACAATAATTTTGTAACAATTTATACCTAGATATTTTACTTCAGCAGATAAGCATGAAATAAAAGTAAGGAGGTCCATCCTATTATTTATTTAAAATTTTCGTTTGTTGTTCCAGGATACTATCAACCAGCGGGCCCGCTTATAAAGGAGACGAGCGAGCGGGACCGGGAGGCCGAGCGAGCGCTGGCCAGATACCACCCCACACCACACTACCACCCGCCGCATCCATCGGTAAGGGTCTAATAACTTTGCGACGAGCTCGCAAGGATAAAATTTAACAGATCGTATGATTTAATCTCGCCATACGAGTAAATTAGTATAGAGCAATAGCGAGTTCGTTTTTTCATTCGTGAATGCTAAATATATAACAACGATGCTGACAATGCTAAACGCTGAAGAGGCGCTTACTATCTAAGAAAATTGGACTGACAAGGTTTTTATTTTTATCTATCGTAAAAAGTAGATATTTAGGCCGTTACGTGCCGTTACAGAAACTGAACAGACTGTTCGTTGCGTTGGGGAGATTACGATTCGTACGGCGCCACGATTTGAAGGCGGATTCTTATAGATCTCGACGAAAGGAAACGAAATGAAAGAATAAAATTTTTCGATATCTCGCTTAGTTTCCGAGATATCGAGATATCCAAATTTTGTTAGGTTAGGTTCAGGTTTGTCTATGTTTATCTACGCAAAAAAAGGGACCCCGCGAAGCGGGGTTCCGTCGACATTTGTGACAGAGTCCGACTTGTCTGACACGAAATTACGTTAGATTAGGTTAGGTTAGGTTTCCAAGATATCGAGGATTTTTAAGCCTCGATATCTCGGAAACTAAGCGAGATATCGAAAAATTTTATTCTTTCATTTCGTTTTCTTTCGTCGAGATCTATAAGAATCCGCCTTCAAATCGTGGCGCCGTACCAATCGTAATCGTGCCGTTGCGTTTACAAATGCGTGCACTGCATTTATGGCGCACCTCACTTGGATAATGCGAGGTCCAGGTGTTATGTGTACCTACACAGGAAGACATTATTTCCTATCGTTAATGCTAGTATTGTAATGGTAATTTATTCTTATATTAGTATGTACTTAATACCCGTCGTTGTACTTACGTGTTGATTTGTACTTACGTGTTGATTTGTAGCCATTTCTTACAACTCAGAAAATTAAATTATATTCCCCACTTTACCAGTTAAACAAATTTGGTAGTCGGAGGGTGCTATTAGGTATCTACTTACTGAATCTTTGGTTGCATTAGTTGCATTGTTAATACGTAATAATATTTACGATTTTGCCGTGTAAGACTGGCTACACGTGATACGAAAGACAGGCACTCGTATAATGCCTGTCTGGCGGCCACTTAGGCAGCCTGGCGTGGGCATGATTTGAGACAAAAGAAACTTACGCCCGCACCGACGGAAAAAGGAATTTTGCTCTCAATTTCCGTCCCCCTGTACTATCTACAAAATCTTTTTCTGAGAAGGTAACAGAAGTAAACATTTATCCAATTTACTCTCCTTTTCTCTCTAAATTACTCTCCATTTGATTTAAACATGATATTAGAAATCTTTCGTTTTGACTAAATATATTGATCATGTTACTAAATAGGCAAAGACATTTTAGCGCATCCATTTAACTAAGACGTTTCACAAAATGTACATACTTCACAGATTTAAGAGTTCCAAAACTTATAAAGTTCCAACCAAGCGGTCCTAATGGCTACATTTTATCGTGTTTATGTATTTTACGAGCACAGCTTACAAGTGAGGACCACACACCATACGCGATAACGAAGCATTAACAATAGCGCTTTCATAGAGTTTAATGTTAATTCCTAACTAATGGTGTGTAACAAGTTACTGTTGGTAATTGTAAGGATTGTATGTGAGCGCGTGAAACGTCATAGCTGAGCGAGTACTGTAGCCTTACCTTATTTAACCTACCTGACGAGTACTTCTTACCCTACATGGGTATATCTACAATAAAATCTCCAGAACCATTTGCATAACCATATTTAATTCCAGTTACCAAGTAGTACCTACTATTTGGTAGTCTAGTCTTCTGGAACATAACTCAATTAAAATTTAACAAAAAATTATTGGTAAAGTTCGAGAGTCGACATAACTAAGTACTTGCGCCGTGTAGTGATAATTAAAATGAGACCTACCAAGTACCAACCTTGGCCGCCAACTTACATTCAGTGTAAGGGTTCCCATTCCCACACGTTAAACTTTTTTTTGAATCTGTGACCTACTAATTATGTGACCGACGTTTTCAATGATTTCGTGGTTTTTGGAAAATTTGCCTATCGTGAATCACAGAGGAAGGTCTGCATGTCTGCATGCCAGTCTGTCACAGTTCAATAACTTTTGACAGAACGTTTGTCAGTTTAGGTAGATTTTTTTATTTGGTCTTTCGAGTCGGTCATGAAGTCAGTCATAAAGTCAGTAGTGGGTGGGAACCCTAAAGGCGCCAAGTTTTTACCACATAGTACGTGCCTCCTCGCCTCGTCGCGTCGCGTATCAGATGAAATATTGAATTAATACCGTCGTCGACGCCGCCGCCGTACGGAATGTCCGGAACTACTGGATGATACGTAAATTACTCAATTTACCATTTACATTGCGTTACGGATCACTGAGTTAAATTTATTAATGCTATTGAGCACAAATTACTTTTGAACAGGGTATTTTTAGATCATGTAAAGCTGCATTTTTAGCTATCAGTTCAAATTCAGAATCGCACGTAGGTACCTATCCTATGACTGATCCTGACTCGCGTCTCAAACTGTATCTCTACATCTCTACAATCTCTACATATATCACCTCTATCCACGATTAACCCATTTTTTTGATCTGTCTAATTGTCTTCAACAGATGCTGCATCAATATGGGTCGCCGTACTACCCTTCGGACCTGTGCTACGGCCGGTACTACCGGCCCCCGGGCTCGTACCACATGCCGCCAGCGCAGCCAGACGCCCAGGTAAACTAAATAATAAAATCAGGTTCTTACTGTTGGTCAATCTTTTCGGTCCAACTGATTTGCCCAACAGGAATAATTTTTCATAGACACGCACTAATGATTTCAATAAATTATAACTATACTTTGAAACAATTATCTTGAGGAAACCTGTGTAAGAGTTATCTATATGGTCGTTCTATACCATTGTTTCTTAGAGAAATAGATTAGCAACGAAACCGCAGTTGCGACTGTGCCTTATTTTATAGTATAAATCGCTGAAGTGATGCTATTATGCGATGCTCATTAACAGACACTTTCGTAAGCTTACAACGGTATTAAAGAGTTATTATGCGATGAAAATGCTTGATATTAAGTAAACGTCTACTAGACTACGGTTATAGTCCTTTGTAGTATTAATTGTCCGTAGCAAAGCAGTCGGTACACCTTCGCTGGAATGTACCTACCTAATGGCATGAATGGAATGTATGTTCAGTGACATTTACAACTTACTTACGAGTACACTCTTACTTACATACTTACATTGAATTAGGTAGTATTTGCCTTATTCGTATCTCCCCAATGTTGTGATGTGTCATGAACATCTTTTATTTAGGTATAGAATTACACCAAAAACTACACCACGTAACTAACATACACACACACGCTTCACGCACATAACTTGAAAAGTAATTATAGCGTGCCGCATTATTTTAACCAGAAACTTTCGATTGAGGTCTTTTCAATCACCGGTCTATCACCGCTCGGTACTTGAATTTGAAACCATTAAAAAAAATAAAATTTATAGGTTTATAAAATATTTCACATGCTCAGAGCCTAAATTGAGCGCACTGTCGCATGCAGTAACATTAACATACAAATGGGCTGCATTTTTGCATCCCGCGTTACACCCAGCAATCAGAACATGCCGTTTAGCTCTTAATGGCGTAGTTAGTTATGTAGATACGTTTTACACGTCGTACAATGTTGATCTCAAATAAATAGTGCAAGGCGCAAGATATGAAGCTGTCAAGAGTTGTTGAATGACATTATGCTTCTGCTTCATGGGATTAC
The DNA here is from genome assembly GCA_944567765.1 of Carterocephalus palaemon. Lineage (NCBI taxonomy): Eukaryota > Metazoa > Arthropoda > Insecta > Lepidoptera > Hesperiidae > Carterocephalus > Carterocephalus palaemon. The sequence continues at coordinate 6,331,482 of OX155651.1, read as the reverse complement.
CACTAAGAAACTGAAGTAGGTAGAGACCTACTTCCATTTTAATTTTTTCTGTTTTTTTAAAATAAAAAATCCGATCAATGTTTACCATAATATGCGATATAAAATTATATTGAGTTGAGTTTCCTAGTCTGTAGTTTCAATTCGCGCACTAATTATTAATGAATGCATGGAGGAAAGATTAACAAACAACTTTCAGGCTGTTGAACATTGAACAATAAACTTCTGATTGTTTCTTCATACATTATCATGATTTTAAACTCACAAAATGAGGAATAAGTATACCCTTCAAGTAGGTAGCCGAAATAACCATTTGGCTACTAAACGAACTTCTTGAAGTTCGGCTTTTATACTATTCGCTTCGATTAGGGCTGCCATCCGTCCGGGTTTCCCCGGATTTGTCATAGTTTGGAGGGCGTCCGGGGAGCGTCCGGGCGGGGTTTTAATTTTAGTCCGGGTGAAACCCGGACTAAAATAAATGTCCGGGTTTTCGATCAGATCCCAGATAATTTATGTAGGTACCTAAATAAAAACTATGGGTTAGGTTTAAGCATGGCATGTGTTCGCAAATACATAAATCGACGGTCCCTACGTACATAAGGTCAAGTCAAAAACCGAGGTTTTCAGGAGAGCGTAATTTGTGTTCAACACGCCCTAGAAATAATTCTATGACAAATAATAAATATTTTCTTTCTACAATATTTTAACAGTTTTAAGAGCTTTATAATGCTATTTACACATATTTTATTTTTTTACGTTTTCTTGTAAAAACTGATAGATGACCGTTTCTACGCCGATAATAAAATAGAAGTATGTCAGTCATGTCTATGTTACCTTTTTATACGCAGGAAACAAAAAAACAGTGTCTGATATAGAATTTAAATAAAATGTTTTATGAAAATGTAGGATTATGTTACTATTTTTAAATCAATACGTTAAACATCCTGAAATCGTCACCCATGGATATAAAAAGTACTTCAATGACGACATATCACTTTATACGTGGTTTTAGTCATTCGGGGTAGGACTATTCTTGTAATGTAAATAAAGACAAGTCTTTTAAAATTATCAGGTTTGTGTTTTATTAAATAAACAAGGTTTATAATTTATAAATTCAACATTATTTATTATTAAAAAACAATCTTCTTAGCATCTAAATAATAGGTACATACCTATAGACTCACTGAAGTAGGAACTAAACATAAAAAATCACTAGTTCTTTTAAAACTAAAGAAAATATTCTTAATTGTACGAAAAAATAAAAAGTTAAACATATTTTCATTTATTTTTATTAACTGAATAACTAATATTGGGTTTGTTTATCTTTTATTTAATACCTAAGGGAAAAAAATAAAGCAAAATTACTCAATTGACGTCACAAGAACGATTAAACATACTATTTCATGCAAAAGAGGCTTAAAATTAAAGTTGTTTTTTTATCGAGTATGGAGTAAAATATATTTTAATGAAGTTGTAAGTGGTTGAAAAAAGTATTGAAATGTCCGGGCCGAAAGCTCCAAAATCCGGGGAACTTACGCCTCCGGTCCTGGGGGGCAGGTTTTAGAGATGGCAGCCCTAGCTTCGATAGATATTGAATGAATAATTTGTTACCTTTATGATTTATTGTATCCACATTGTATCGTTGCAGATGGTGGGCGTGGGCAGCGACCCCTACCCGCCACCGCAATACTACGGCACGCCGCCGTGTTACCAGCATTCGCCACAGAGGATACCATACGTAGGTTAGTGTCACCAACCGCTCTAGGGAGGAAAACAACCTCCGCTATTATGTGTTATTTACTTAGGATGTAATTTTAGGTACAATAGAAATGACTGAAACTTATTTGATATTGCACTCAGCTTTGCCTAAATTATGAGTGGCCTAACTCCGATTCTATCAAACCGTGTATACGGACCGGCATTGAAGTCTAGCTCTGACCTTGGAAGCGCTGAGGTCGGAATTAAGGTATCTTCTACTGTGGGGTGAGCGGGTTGTCAATCATTAGCGCAGATTGGTTCGCCAGCCGAATTATGTCCTCCGCACTGATACCCCATACTCAGCTATGGTCTTCTAATTTTCTCCAGAGCTAAACTTGCGTGTCGACAGCTGTATCGAATATAAAATTCCAGATAAGGGATGTGCTTATTTCTCACACTACCTTTGATATTAATTGAGTTATCAAACATGTTTCCAGAATACCGCGGATGCCCGTGCCCACTAAACGCGTGTCCAAAAAACGTCCTTATTGGGCCCGCTACTGGTAAAGCCCCTACCGGTGGCGGCCCAGCCGACGTTCCCTCGGCCCCCGCGCCGCCCGGGGCCGCCTTCCGAGCGAAGGTGCGGGCGCGCGCGCCGGACTCCGCCGCCGACACACACGGCAGCGGCAAGGTAACTAGCTACGACTCATACACGTCCCACTATTGGGCACGGTTCATCCCCACAGATACAGCTGCGGGAATACTAGTGTAGAGCGAACCCCACCACGCTGCTCCAATGCGGATTGGTGGAGGCATTAGTGGCCAACCCAGAGTGGAATGTTCTCAAGCCACTCAAAGGTCTTCGACAAGGCTTAGCGATTGTTTTTGCCATTGAAAACAACCGGGACCGACGGCTTAACGTGACCACCAAAGCTCGGTACCGCCCATAAAATTTTGCCAAGCCGACCGCGCACATCGTTGCTTCGATCGATCACATGGAGTCGACGCGAGCCATTGGATTGGACTAGATGGACACTAAAAGTAACCAACTACTCAGTTATAACTTACGCGTACGACATTTTTACCTCAGCCCTACTAGGTCACTTAATATTATGTTTCGGTAATAAGAAGTCTCTACAGATCAAAACAGTCTTAGCATTGGGGAAGTAAAAGATCTTCTACCAGAATCAAAATATTCTGCATACTCGAAATAATAAAATTACAGTAGCCGTGTTGGGCGGATGCAACTGGGAATGGGAAATCAGAATCTGTATAGGGAATAGTGACACTCGACTATGCTACACGAAGATCCAATCAACATAACCCAAGTTACGACAGTGCATTTTCACCGCAAGCGGAGAATTACAACTTGTTTGTTGTAAATCCAATGAGGAGTCTACCTTAATCAGCGTAAACAAGTGCAATACTTGCAAGTTTGACTCAAAGCTTTTGTTCATTCGCAAGCAACAAGACTCTTGACATAACACTCATACTTATTTGTACCAATTGTTTCCATAAAATACATACATAATTAATTACTTAGATGCATTGAGACCTACGAGAGACATATCAAATCGCTGAAATAGGTCATTTTGGAAGATTTTTGTTTGTTACAGCCAGTAAGTTTTTAATAAAGATATCTATTTATATTTCCAGGATCCACCGTTAGAGCCGGAGCCTCCGGCCGCAGCGGACGCGCCGCATCCTTGTCCCCTACCGACCATCGGCGGAGCCTCCCCCAAACGCGAGCTGTTCGACCGGGACAACCCGCGGCTGGCGGGCGACGCGGCCGGGCCCGCGGCGGCGCTGGGCTCCGGCGTGCTCGGCCCGCCCTCCCCGGCGCGCGGCTCCGCGGGCGCTTGCGCCCCGCAGCCCCCGCCCGCCGCCCCACGCCGCGCGCGCCTCGGCAAGGCCATGGCGCGCCGCTCGCTCGCCGGCGATGATACCGCCCTCCTCTTGACCGCCCCCCAACCCCCGTCCTCCAATCACAGCGACGCCGACGATGACGTCCTAGCCATATCACCCCCCATCTGTGCTCCGATCGACCTCTCCTCCTCCGACGAAAGGTCTACCCCCCTCGTCGATGTCAAGAAGGAGAACGACGGACCCACTTACGCTACCGCGAGGAAGGCGGACGCGCAAGCCCTAAAGGAACACAATTCTTCGACTGCGTCGGAAACCCCCGAAGCCGCAGACGCAGCGAAGGCCATAAAGAGAAGATATTCGAAACCTAAGTTAGAGATAGAGATGAAGGATGTACAGTTAGATGATGTATGCAAGACGAACGGGATAGGAGAACACGTCAAGTTACAAAAGCGGAGGAAAGTTTCCGGTGAGCAAACCGAAATAGTAAGAACGGAAACGGTTACAAAGGAGTCTAGGAAAAAATCTGTACAAAGTACGAAGAGAACGCCGAAGACACCTAATACAGAAAAGAAATCAACTAAAAGAAAATCTGATGCAGCGGCAAATGGACCAAAGGCAAAGAAAATATTGATGGAAACCATCACCGATGAGGAACAACGTCTTAAAAACAAGTCCGTTTTGCCTGATGATTCATTGGTTACTAAACCCAAGACTAAAAGTGCTCTCCTACTTGATAATCTCATTAGAAAAAATAGTATCGATACTAAAGGGTACTCTTCAGATACTGAACTCAACCCTGCAAAATTATTTCTCCCATCAAACGACACCGTGGTCCAAAATTGTGTCAAAAAAACACTCAATATCAATAATAACATTGTTGAAAACAATGGTACTTTCAATGTAGTAAGGCCAAAAACTATTGCTGCAGTAAGCCAGCACATAGAAAAGAAGCTAGCAATTAAAAATGCGTGTAAAGTTGAGAAGATCGACTCTAAGATAACGCACAGCTTGAAATCAGTATTAAATACACCCACCGACTCGACAAACTTCAAAGAAGAACGTGAATGCAAAGTGCTGACAAGTGATAAGCCATTAATAGACAGTAACTGTGCGAATATTTCCATTGAAAAAAGTGATATAAAACCTGTTGAGGTATGTAAAGAAAAATGTGATCAAGATTCCTGTAATAGTATCAATGTTAATAAAACCAGCGTAGTATCGGAGGAAGTGGTAAAAACATTAAATAAATCTGTGAAACCTAAACCCACATTAAATAAATCTGAAGAACAAAAGCCTTCTCATGTTGAAAATTCGGAAGAATCTCAAAGTACACTTAGCAAAAATATTGAAAGTACGGAGTGTACGAATAAAGAAATTGCAAACGAACCATTCAAATGCGAAGTTGCATTTAACAAAACTAAATTATCATCCGAAAGAAGCGGGGATTGCAAAGGGAAGAATGTTGAGAAATTGGTCAAGCTACTGGTATCAAAGAAGCAAGCGAAGATGTCAGAAGAAGAGAACGCGACGGTGAACGAATCTGAAATAGCGCTACCAGAGATCACAGATAAAAGTATTAGAGCGGGTAAAAGGTGTAACGTAAAGAACGGTGATATGAAAGGAAAGAGCGTTGAGAAAGTGGCGAAGTTGTTGGTGCCGAAGAAGGCAGTGTTGAAGGCGAACGAGGCTTCGTTGGTGGTGGAGGACGCGTGCGCGACGCCGCCGCCGGGGCGCGCGGGGCGCGGGCGGCGGCGGAGCGGGGGCCGGCGCGCGCGCAGGCTGCCGGCCCCGCTGGCGCCGCCCGCGCTGCAGCCGCGCGCCACCCCCCGGTGGAGCAACGGCTGGACCTGGGACGGCGAACATCATATATCAAAAGTCTACCTCAATGTGAGTCACCTTTTTAAAAGCTTTTATTTAACTTCACTCGTATGTATGTATGTATGTCCTGGAATCTTGCAATCAATATTTCACCCACTTCCACTGAAGCTATCGAGCTGAAATTTGGCACACATATTAGGTTCCGATGACAATGCAATAATATGGTACTGTCGAACTGATCTGATGATGGAGCCGGAAGATATTAACTGGAACTTCATGATGGAATATCGTATCATAGTCGTGTTTGCACTTGTGGTAAAGTCTTGTAATGAACTTTGACCACGATTAGGTTTCAAGGTCAAGTAATAAAAGCTTTTTTAATACCGTTATCAATGATATAATAAAGTTTTCATTTTACCTGCGTATAAATCTGAAGCTGAAAATTATTCGTTATTATATGTCCCCCATAGGGATGCAAGATTTTTAAAAATATCGATATATCGATATTTAAATATATCGAACTATTTCGATATTGATATATCGATATATCGGTCTAGTTGATCGATATATCGATATATCGATATTTATTCTTTTTTAAAGCTATTCAATGAAGTAATATTAGTTATATCAAACGTTTACTGTACTTATAGTAGTTTGTTTTTCAATGCCTTACCTATGTGAATAAAAACAGAACTTTGAAGTATAACTCGTGCTTTTTTGACCGTCTTACATCAGAACTCCATTAAATATAATGTATGTACTCATCATAATAAACCTCCGATGTATGACGGTTAAAAAAGCACGGCATCTATGGTATTAACTTAACAGTTTACTCACCACAGATTAGAGTAGAAAATATTTTGTAGACAGTGTTGCCAGTTTATTATTTAATTAATAATAATGTTTATTTTAATCAAGGCGGTTCTTTCGATATTTATTTACGATATATTGAGTTTTCGATATGATAATTATCGATATCGGCTTGTCGCCGATATCGATATATATCGATATATTTGGCTTCGATATATCGATATTTATCGGTCTTCCGATATATCGTTGCAACCCTAGTCCCCCACCGACCGATGCCGTATCTAACTGTTGTTCCAAGGATTGAATAACAATCAGAAAGGTTGCAGGTTACTTTTATGAATGTGGTAGAAACTTTTTAGAGTTCACATTTATGAAGGTCCGAATGCAAAGTTGTACAAAGATACAAATAGAACAATCGTAAACAGTTCTTACTCCCATATTCGTATGTCCATGTTGTAGGTACTCGCCAAACTCATCTACATACACGCAGTTGTAAAAATGTTCATAGACTAACGTCAAGTCCCTATAAAGACTGCCTGAGATCACATTGAATGAAACGTTTTAGAAATAATGTTTAGTTTAGTGTAACAGGTTTTCTAGAAATATTACATTCGATCGAATAGATGAATCGATCTTTTACGCATTTACACCGGAAACCAGCCGCAGTCGTGGCTTGCCTAGTCTTGGCCACGGCTGATGCTGAACACAGCGGTCTGGACTCAAATTCAAGCAGCAATAATTTATATCAGAAACATCACGAGGAAACTTGCGTGTCTAAGAGTTCTCCATAATGTTCTCGAAGACATGTGAAGACTGCCATCATGTAAGCGTGGTGGCCTAACCCTTCCCATTCCGAGGAGATCCTTGCCAATCAGTGGAACGAAGAAAGGGTTGTGGTGGTTGAAATCTAGGTGACTTATTCATAACAAATTAATAAGCCTTTTACTTTTGTGTTTTGTCACCTTCTCTCAAATTATGAATTTAGTTTGAATGAAATCAAAACACTATATCTAAAATAGGTTGATTAACTTATCTATATATATAAAAGGAGAAGGTGACTGACTGACTGAGTGACTGACTGACTGACTGACTGACATATCATCGCAGGGCCTAAACTATAAGGGTTAGAAACTTAAAATTTTGCACAGGGGTTCCTTTTATAACGTAGGGGAGCACTAAGAAAGGATTTTTGAAAATTCACCCCCTAAGGGAGTAAAACGGGGGTGCAAAGTTAGTATGAAACTTTGCCGTTTTTGAAGTCAAGTGGGCAACCCGAACGCGGGCAGACGTCGTTAATGGGTCTAATTCTACGCGAGCGAAGCTGCGGGCGTCCACTAGTTGTAAATAAGGGGGGTGAGTAGATAAATATTTGATTGTATTGGCCAGAACGATTCGCGGCTGGACCGCACGGCGCGCTGCTGGTCGCGCATGACGCACGCGAGCGGGGACCGCGTGGCGCGCGGCGACTGCGTGCTCCTGCGGGCGTCGCAGGCGCGCGCGCAGCCCTTCGTCGCACGCATCGCCAGCCTCTGGGAGAACCCCGACGACGGTCAGTTAACATTATCCGATGTAGTTGTAACGATTCGCGGCTGGACCGCACGGCGCGCTGCTGGTCGCGCATGACGCACGCGAGCGGGGACCGCGTGGCGCGCGGCGACTGCGTGCTCCTGCGGGCGTCGCAGGCGCGCGCGCAGCCCTTCGTCGCACGCATCGCCAGCCTCTGGGAGAACCCCGACGACGGTCAGTTAACATTATCCGATGTAGTTGTAACGATTCGCGGCTGGACCGCACGGCGCGCTGCTGGTCGCGCATGACGCACGCGAGCGGGGACCGCGTGGCGCGCGGCGACTGCGTGCTCCTGCGGGCGTCGCAGGCGCGCGCGCAGCCCTTCGTCGCACGCATCGCCAGCCTCTGGGAGAACCCCGACGACGGTCAGTTTACATTATCCCTTACATGTAGTTCGATTAGTAGAATGTAGTTGTAACAATTGACGACTTACAATTACATTATGAGTTATACAAATCAGTTTAAATTCAACCAATCCATAATATATGATACGTACCAATGGCGAAGTTTGTTTGTTATTTTTTTACATTATTTTAAATTAAGTTCTCATGTAAATGACTGAACTACTGAAGTCTTTTATGTGAATAAATGTCTTTAAACATAGTAACAGGTGCCCAGCGGATTTTATTTTATTTGTAAATCTCATCAATATTAGGTAGCAATGTAGCAACCATTCCGTAACTTACAGTACTTACAGTCGACTGGTGCGTGGGATTTGTACCTAGAATTCTATAGGAATTCTTCTATTAATAGAATAGATGAAAAAGTATAGATTAGAATGAATATGTAAATAAAAATTCAAATATCATGGACAATCTCACTCACGGCCATCTGACACCAAACTAGGCCGGAGACTGGTATACAGATAATGATATATTCAGGTGTTTAAATAATAGCGACTAATAGTGTGGTAAAATGTTTTCCAGGCGAGATGATGGTGTCGCTAGTGTGGTACTACCGGCCGGAGCACACGCAGCACGGGCGCCAGGCGGGCGACGCGCCCGACGAGGTGTTCGCGTCGCGCCACCGGGACGCCAACTCCGTCGCCTGCATCGAGGACAAGTGCTACGTGCTCACCTTCAACGAGTACTGCCGGTCAGTACCCCTAGAGCGACTGCCCGGATAGACCACCATCCGTACATCCGAATTACCCTTATGCAGGAGCGCCCACAGCGTTTGTGGAATGGTTTCGTTCGTTCGCCGGTCAGTTCCCCCCTTTGCACACTACGATCCACTGGTGGGCCGAGTGGTAGAACGATATTGTGTTTATTTATCGATAAAGAGTCGAGCGATTTAATCAACACGACCCATTCAAAAATAGAGCTCCAGAGTTGCACTAAATTTCGTCTACTGGTTCAATGTTCAAACAAGAAAAAATGTATTCAGAATAAGAATAAGAATTAGTTTCATATTTCGGTTTTATGCGGAACTTCACGCGAATTAATTAACCATTATGATTTACCTACATTCGCTACACATTACAAAAAGATCAGACAGATCGCTGATATAACAACGGCTCTCGCATATAACACATCACGTATATAAGACGGAATGTTTGTGCAGGTATCGCAAGCGACTAAAGGCGGCAGAGGAGGGCGTGACAGTGGTGCCATCGGTGGTGCCTGCGCTGCCCGCGGCCGACGTCACGCCCGCGCTGGCGCCGAACGACGTCAAGCTGCCGCCGCACGTCTCGCCCGACCTGGTGCTCTTCTGCCGAAAGGTATACGACTTCCGCTCCAAGAAGATCCAGGTGCCTGGCAAGTGATAGAGGACGTGACACGAGTGACTTGAGCAGGTATCGCGAGCGGGTAAAGGCAGAAGAAGAAAGAAGGGTATTGGTGCCCGACCGCTTCGAGCTACCGAGCACGTCTCGTCTTCTGCCACAAGGATATACTAGTGCCCGGCAAGTGATATAGTGAGACGAGTGATGAGTGGCTCGTGACTCGATTATTCGATTGTTCGATCTCTCCCCGTAGTTTCAAACCCTCGTTAGTACAAAGAACTCGATTCCCGACGTAGATGTGTGATCTTGCGCCGTTAGTGATGCTAAGTTATATTATTTATGATATTTCGGTTGCCGGCGTTCGTTGCGTTGCTTGTATTGTGATTTGTCCTAGATGGCTCTTAGACTTTTTTTGTTCCACGATCATGAATATAAATATTTTTTATCAAAAGATGCCTTTTAAATAATATAAGTAGATGTAAGTGAATCATGATGAATATGCATAATTGTTAATACCGATATAATTTTATTTGCTTTAGGAACCCGTGTCCTATTTATTCTCACTTCTCTCGTAGATACTATTGATTTAAGTAAGTGTGATTTCACATTTAATTTAATTTGGCTATTTGAAAGGCATTTATATGGTTTAAATAAATTCTTAATTAATTTGTTACTACATATGTTCTGAAATAGACATTATGGCTAGTTTATTTGTGTAATTCAACCAACACAAAGTTGGTAATTTTTAAAGTACATATGTAATGTTCATCGTGGTTTAATCTGGAATTAGGTGGGTAGTTTAAAAAACTTAACAAAAGTATTCGTATGATGTATTATTAGTAACATCAATTGAAAAATTCGGCTTTTATACAGACTTTACTAAGAAAAGTAGGTAAATGTTTATTTACAATAATGTAAAGTTATAAATATAGTCTATTACCACAATCCCCAAACTCCATCCATAGTGGCTTTTTCATACATAGTAGATTTATGTGTAATAAAATTATAACAAACAAATTTTAGGGTGGAGTTTACACAGTAGATCCGAGGTAAATATTACCGTAATTGTCGTACTTCTTGATGTTTGATTAAGAACAACTTTCGATGTTTGTGTAAAAAGCTTGTAGCTTGACAAATTCTTGCTGTTTTTTTTTACTCTGGGTATTCCAATGTCGAGTTTTGTAACATGTATAAAACTAAAGGAATCGTATTTAGGTACTCTGCCTCCAAAGGAATTGAATCAAATCGTCGCTTTTCGGCCCGTAATGCGATAATTCAAAATAACTACACCACTATATGGTCATTTTGTTGAAATTATTTGCTCTGTAACTATTATTTTTAGAAGACTGAATTTTTTGGGAAATTTTGAACACTCCATAAATTATAATTTTTCACTGATACGAAAACATAAATACATGTTTCGATTTATGTCAACCAATATTTTACATTATTGAAAAATAACAATTGGGAACACTTAAACATATTTTAACGTAATAATTAGTGCATAGATGTAACAAAAACACTTGTGTGTTGAATAAAGAGAATGTTGTTCGACTATTATAGTGAAATCTCTTTATCATTAGAGATTAATGTCCAAGTATACAAACGCGTCGCAACCTTGGGGCACGATGGAACCTTTTTCTATAGATATCTCTTTCATTATTGAATTAACAACAATCAAATGCGTGAATGAATTGGACCATTGAATAAAGGAACTATGAAACATAAATATTTATGCTAGAATATTTATGCATAAATATTTATATACTCACGCCAGGTGGCTTAATAATTCTCTTGTTACCAAGTAGCTTCGCATTTGTGTATTTGGTCGGTAATTTTTAAGTAGTACGGAATATACAAAATAAAGAATATATTTAACGTTATACTTCCCACGTGGATGGTTGAAAAGGGCATTTATACGTTTGCAATTTGTGTAGATACTTACCTTAGTTTTTCTATTTTCTACCACTCGTGTCTTTGTACTGTTGTTCGCTACCTTTCGGTTAATGTTTTTTACGTTGTACATAATGTCGTATTTTATTTTATTTCATTAGTAATAATACTTTGAGAAAAAATTGTTATCTTTCCAGTGAGATTACCCGGTCGGATTTATGTTAAGAAATCATGTACTTTATTTGTGTTTACATTCGATTAATTAATCGATGTTGATTAATTTATATAAACTTTTTTTCTTATTTATTTACTCGAACCTCTACGTATCATCACAATCTCACTGGATGTCTATTCCAAAGCTTAAGTTTTCTATTTATACTTCCTTTCACTGCTTGATGCCAAAAAATTTGCTGCAAAATCTTTTACTCAGTACCAATGTCTAACAGTTAACATCTATTTTCTACTTGTAAGTTACGATGCCAGTGGAGTGTTTAGACATCTGATCCATATTAGACACGAGTTATTTTTTTTCTTTTCCAAATAAATTTTAGGACTCGCTCACAAATGTATTATTAGTATTACTTATCTTAAAAACAATTTTGTCAGCTAATTTAAAATTACGATACTTAGGTACATTTTTCTTAGGCTCTGGTTTTTTTTTTTTTTCGCCAAGCCATAGTTGGTCAAAATAAATATTGGTAAACTTCAAATACCGAGTACATTATGGGGAACTCATGTAGGTTTCCTCTCGATGTTTTCTTTTCACAGTTACAGCGCAAATAACATAGAAAATTCAAGTCAAGATATGGTATTGGTATTTGGGATTTGAACCCCTGACATGAGACCTCCAGAGTAAGTGGAATTGTTTTTTATCATCGCTCGCAATATTATGTACTTCGTTTCACAATCCACTGGCATTGGTACTAATTTTAAATTAATTGTAGTGTTAATGAGTAAATTCCATAATAATAACTTTGCTATAAGTGAGCTCTCCCTTGCTTGTAGTTGGACGGGATTGTTTTAATGATGTTACCTGGCAGAAAAAACAAAACTTTCTTGTAGTCAATGATGATTTATAGCATTAGGTTTAAATAAGAAAAAAAATCTTTGTTTTTATTATTTATTTGTTTCAATGGAAATTACATAGGTATATTTTTATTATTGTAACCTACATAGTTACGTTGGCTGTAATTTAATATTGATGTAAAAGTAATATATGTATTTTTATTTCAAACTTTGTTTTCTTCCTAACATCGTACACTATACTACAGGTACCTACTAAAGGTTCTACCCTTCAGAAGAAAAAGACCTGAAAATAAACTTAGACACTGAAAATAGTGTTTAGTCTATGGAAAAAAATATCACAGAAAGAATTGATTAACTTCAAGGAAAATGTAAAGATAAAGCTAGAAGGTGGAAAGATGGCAAATTCTCGCCCTATTTTCTCTGAGTGACTGAGTTTCATGAACCTACTGTGGCGCCGCTAGAAGTGACATGCTACCCACGGCTTGCATCGATAGTGCGTGATCGACCAAGTTATGTGGGTGGTTAACCGCTAAATCTCATAGGCGTTTCTGTGATTCAGAGAGCACTATTAAAATGGGGCCACCTAAGGTACAAAAAAATTTATGAGTAGCTAAGCCAAAAAAAATTACATACATACCATCATCCATCCATCCATAAGCCTTTTACGGCGGCCAATACTTCGTTTTCCGAGACGCGGTCTCCACTCGAGGACTTCTTACCCAACAGTCATCAGTCTGTCGAGCGACGTGGCCTGCCCTTTGCCACTTCAGTTCGCTTATCCGCCGAACTATGTCGGTAACCTTTGTTCGTCTACGAATTTCATCGTTGCGTATCCGGTCCCGTAGAGAGATACCGAGCATAGCTCTCTCCATGGCGCGCTGAGCAATTATGAGCTTGCGGATCAGACCGACGGTAAAAGACCACGTCTCGGATCAATCAATATCTAGGAAAATATGTCGGAAAATACATTTATTATCATTTCACAAGATTAGTTGTTCATATTATCATTCATATGTTCTAAAATTAAGATTCGATTAACGATTGGTGTGTTGAGTCAAGTTTCAAAATCGCAAAGTGCTAGTGATTGTTATGTGGCCCTGCTGTAGGCAGATCTCCGCATTCAGGACTAAAGGATCCGTACCCACCAGTTCCTGTGGACTAACCAGAGGCCGGCCTTCTCAGAGGAACGCGAGACCCGGCGGCAAGGTTAGTCACGTCTCACTAACAATTGGCTATCTAAGTACAATAAATACCGAACATTATTCTAGTAATAATGCTTGTCTAATCTTGTTGATTAGTCTAGTAACACTCCACCAATCCGTATTGGAGCAGTCCGGTGCCCAGTAGTGGGACGTCTGTGGGTCGCAGCTAGCAAGTCTAATAATAATTATGGTTATGATGTACTGCTTCCATATCCTATATATTATGGATATAAATATAATCTTAATACGACAACTAATAACAGGCTGAATTTTCGTGAGCAGGTTCGGTTCGACGAGACGCCCAAGTTCTGTAGAGGTAGCTAATGTAGTGCACAGATATAGAACATGTCGATTTGGTGGGGTGTAGAAATTGTCTGAATAACCGCATGGTTTTTTGTTTATATTGAGGTAATTGGACGGTAAACTCCGAAAAACAATAGTCCTACAAATCGGATGGCTTGACTGGAGCGTCCTACACTCTGAATATGTTCAAATAACGAGATCATCAAATTTATTGATAACAAGCTGATTTTTTGTATGAAGCTTAATAAATATTTGTACAATCAAATGGTCACACAGTCCTACAAATGTAGTGGTACAATTTCCCAGTCCTACGACGACTGCAATTTGTAAGTCAATGTAGTTCACTTAAACCTGGGTGGATATCGACTTCCTCGTTGTATTGTAGGATGATACCAGATAATTAAAATAGTAGGTACATGGAAAAATAAAACTAATTGATTTGATACAAGCTGTTTATTTACAACTCTTGGAATAACAGTATCACGACACATTATGTGAACATTTAACACACCTTGGTAGTAGGAATCCGTATGTTATTTTTTATCAACATTAGGTGTAAAAGAAATAAATACAGCCCATCAGAGCTTTAGATTATGTACATAAAGCTAAATTACAATTACCTACAACCATACTCAAAATGTACAAAATACACAATGTGCAAATAGGACTTTTTTTTGTAATTCCAAAATTACTACATTAACAACATCCTTTTTTCGTTATGATTCAATAAAACGAAGGAACCCGTCTAGGTTCTTTTTACGCCTGCATCCAGAGCCACGTCTAGTCTTCACTTTAAAATCGTAGTCTCTTCTAGTCCTCTGTTTGCTTGTAATGTTGTAAGTACATAAGTAATGTGTTTGACTTTGGCACATTTTAAGAATGGTTTTGGTATATTTTGCGAGTTGCATTCGGCTTTAGCACATAGTGTTTGGTTCTTTGTATTTGAATGTGGTTGTCATTTTTTCCTTTTTCTACGTTATTAAATAGTATAACTTTATTAATTTTTCATTCAACAACTTTTGTGTGCGAATAATTAATCATGTCTACGTGTAAACCACTCATCAAGTACTCAATATTATTAGACACCTAAAAGTAAATATTTCTATAATACATGTTTATTGTTAACATTAATAAAAACCATACTTTGATACACACGCAATAATTTTAAAAATACATCCTAACTACTCGTACCTATATAAAAATCTCTTTCTTCAAACTCAACCACTTTTTTAATGCTAAGGGTCTCATACGCGACTGACTTACTTTGTGGTTTTGACTGATTTTGTGGTATTCGCGGGCTTCAACTCAACTTTAGAAATTCGTATGCGAAACTATTTCGTATACATATTGCATACAAGTTATTTGTAGAAGAAAAGTAAAAACATACGTAATAAAAGTGAACACTGTGTATGAAATCTATATAACACATTCTATGGGGCCGGGCGAAATTAGAATTCGAGTAGTACCTACAAACCATTCGGTAGATAAATCACGCGATTGAATCGGTCGTATGTGAATGCAAGCAAACATACAGTATGTCTGAGACCTGATTATATTTTCATAAAATATGCTTCCACTTCAGTTCAACTAGCTTAGCAAAGCACACACTTAATTTTATTAAACCCTTAGGCATATTAGGGTTGTTGTCAAATTATAAAACATTCATACTACTACTCTATCCTACCCAATCAGGGAATGAAGAGTGATGTTATATAGAAAAATAACAATTTACTTAGCATTTTCGCTGAAGATTCCTATGAAATACCTACTCGTACCTTATATTTGACAAAAAATGAGTGATATATTTCATAACATCAATATAAATATTTATTTCACTGGTAATCGCCGAGTGGTCGAAATTCGACTGAAATCCTATCATTATTGACGCTCATCGTTAGAAACAAATGCTTCATCTATGCATCAAATACTAACTTCAGACACGTATAGTATAAACTTGTCTATTTAAATGATAATATGTATTACGATTCTGTACCTTAATTCATGTCCATAATATAAACTTTTACAAAGCCTACTTTCAAGGAATACTAAGTTTTCTCTTCACGATTTATATATTTAAAAGACATTCAGTCATCGCTATTTAGCTCATCTATTTAAAAGCAAAAGAATATATGTAAGAAATGAACTGTTGACGTTCTTTGCTCTCTGTCTGTCCTTCCCCAATAGGAAGATTTGTATCTAGGTTAGATACAAATAATGCATTTATACTTCACACTCATTTTAATACTTTCTTTATAATTAAATGTGATGTGATGTGTATTAATCTTAAACATAAAAAAAATAAAATCAGAAAAGACTAAAAATTATACATTGCTTCAATACTTTTGTACAAATTTAATATTACCCAAAATTTATGTCTCAGAGCTCTTTTTCTACTATCATTTTTTATATATTTATATACAGCTATTCTTAGACAATAGCTGTATAAAATATTATAGACTATAGCACTCAGGGATAATGCACTTTTCTATGGGAAGAAATTTCTGAACCTGTTTGGTATTGCTGAGATTTGCCCCTTTCTACAAACATACAAACATTACCTATTTATAATATTATTATAGATGAATAACGTAAAAAAATGGATAGTAAAAAATTATTGTCATCCAAAGCCAAATAAAGTACATCATTACCTTATTTATATATAAATAAATCTCATTTTAATTCCCTCTAATATTTATGAATAATGGAATACAAAACATTGTTCCTAGTTTCCTTACTAGCAGTCTAGTTCCAACTAAACTTAAATACAATGAATGTGATCAGGTATAGTCAACATTGTAAGAGAACCGTCCATTTTAAATTGCCTAGTTGATTTTAAGTTTAACACAATTAATACCAGATACTGAACATATGTCATAAACATGGTCTTAGTATGATATATAACATTTTTTCTACCTAACAGTTACATACATACAGTGTTACTTTTTAACCTGTTTAATATTAAATAGTTAATTTATGACATGGTTTCTGTCAAAGTGAAATAAAAAATTTACAAACCTATTGTATGTTTCAACTTATAACACAATTTCCATTTACGAGATTAACCTGATTTACGAGTCCCCTTATAGAGTAAAAAGTCTAAACTACTCAATAAAGATAATTATGAAAAGGATAAAAATGTACCTACACAATGGTAGGCATTGCCTAGTATGAAACCGACCAGACCCTAAATTCCAAAAATCCAAAAAGCCAAATAAAAAAATTAAATGACAATTAACACAATGTAAATAAGTAATCCCACTAAACTGCATTATAAATTTAGTGGCTAACTAATTAAGATTAATACTCAAGCATACACAGTTATAAACATTATATAACATACACAGAACAGCAATATCTATAAGATTAACTTTGTAACAATATATTGTTTCTATAAATCAAGATTAAGCACACAAACCAACAGGATATTTTTACTCAGAAATTACAGCAACTGTTAGTTTTGCGAGCAGTTTTGTAAAATGCTTTACTGTGCATTGAGAGGCTGTCTGACTTTGCTACCAGATCATCTAACTTTTCCCCTCTCTCTAGCACAGCTTTTATTGTATCATGCAGAATGATTTTGGTTTCATCCAAGTCAGTCTGGATCTTTGTCAATGCATCAGCCTCTTGAGGATTTTGATACTTGGCCAGGTACTGAGGAAGCGCCGGAAAATCTACTGTACTCTCGTTAGCAGTTGCCCACATGCTAGGCGGTACTCTTGCTGTGAACTCATCCATTACTTTTGTTATAAGTGTATGCGCTACCCGGCTGGGATACTCATGGTCTGATATAAAAACCCCAGCGAGGTTATCTGACCTAACATAAACCTGTAACATATATTCACCTTCCTTTACAGACTGCCTTGAGGCCAGCTGAGTCCTTTCTACCATTGTTTTGCTTACAAATGTCATAAATTCTTGCACCGAACCTCTTTGGAAGAAGCTGAAGCTTTGTAAGTCATAAGCTGCCTTGAGAATGGTTGCACTGTTAACACCTTTGTAGAGCACAACAAGGGCGTACACCTTCACCATTGTAAATGTTACGATGTTATCTAGTCTCAGTTGAGTACTGAAATTAGTAAAACATATTAATTATTAAATTGTATTATAAATCTTCTCATAGTAAGCTTAAATTCATGTTTTACAAATAAAATAAAGCAAATAATTTTACTACTTTTATAGAACTAAACCCACTTTATGAACCAGTGTTCTGAGTTTCTGACTAGTAACATAATTTTTACGAAACCCTAAGTGAAAGCAAAATTTTGTGATACCTACGTTTGCAGTCGTAGCAGTTATATATATTTTGGTTTTTGTAAATGGTGTTGAAAAATTTATTATGACTCAAATTCAAGCTTATTTAGTTATATTACAATTGAAGATTCATGAAAATATTGTTAAAATAAACCTGAAAGATTCACGTTCCAACTACAAACTTCAAAACAAAACGTCACGTCAATCAATGTCGTCAATTCATATATCAAAATGAGACAACGGCTACAGACTCAGTAGAGGTTAGAGATATCAGTGCAGCCGTTGTGCAGCCCGAAGAGTATATTTTCTTATTTCATACGTATTCATATTTATTTTACTCGCCTTTACAGATTCACAAACATAAAATTGATCTCGAGCTTTTACAAAATACTATATAAACCTCGTAATTTACATTCGCAAATGTCGTCTGTCATATGCACACATGTTCGGTTACGCATATAATGACCGGCATAACACGATGATAATTGGATCGTTTTCAATGATTGTGAGATAAAAATACTACACTATTAGATAGAGCTACATAGCGTGCATAAACTTAAAGCGCCCCACACAAAGCCCTGCTTGCAGGGCCTGTCGTAGAGGATGTTACCACACAAAGCCCTGCAAATCGGCCCTGCAGGTTGCGTCCACAGACTAGGTAGAGATATTATATTCTGTGGAAGAGATCTTGCGTCGTTTGAGTCACGCCGTATAATTGAAAGAATTACTGATGACTCTAAGAAATGACTCTATGAACTTTTTAAGAATGACTGAGTCACAGTTTGAAGATTTATTGAAAATGGTGACACCATTAATTGAAAAAAAGAATATATTGATGAGAGATACTGTAACTTTATTATAATTATCCTATAAAATTATTGCACAAACAAAACATAGTACAACAAAATGAAAACAAATTAAGACGGCGTACGAAGAAAACCAAACATTTATTGTTGAAACGTAGAAACCACAGATTAGATATACCATATTATTAAATACTATACTTATAAATCTGTGAAATCGGCCCGACCGTACCACACATTGCCCTGCTTGCAGGGTTGGAGTGGGGAGATCGTGCGTCGGGCTGGCAGGATGACCCTGCAGCAAGCAATTAAAAGATCGGCCCTGCTTGCTTACACACACACGACACGATTGGCAGGGGCACTGCAAGCAGGGCTTTGTGTGGGGCACTTCACAGAGGCATTTTCACAGACGTCTCGTCTCTCTGTTTTTTTAATCTACAACAAAATGATTTGACAAGTTTCGAGCATGAACAATTGAAATCAAAGAGGTATTGTATTGAGATCGTTTGTTGTATGTCATTCGGTCTTTAGAATTTACTGTTTGAGCCTAATTTTCTGCAATTATGTCTAATATTAATTTGCAATGCCTCCTAGGCATCCAGTGCAATGATTTTGTTATGATAGCCGCCGACCAAACCAACAGCCACAGTATAATGGTGATGAAAGATGGTGAGTTAGCAATTTGTCGTATACATATTTTTCAACAAGTACTTCCTACCTTTTACCGGGTTTTCTTTTTAAAGAAAAATATCTAACGTATAGTTTCTAATTAATTACAGACGAAGAAAAGATCTACAAGATTTCTGATAGGTTAGTGATGGGTGTGATAGGTGATTCTGGTGACACAACTCAGTTTGCTGAATACATAGCAAAAAACATTCAACTATATAAAATGCGCAATGGGTACGAGCTTGGGCCTTCGGCTGCGGCAAATTTCACTCGTCGTAATCTTGCTGAATACCTCAGAAGTAGTGTAAGTATATAAGGCTAATTAATTTGTTGGCTCGAATAGAACACTGTTATAATGCCCTATGTTTTGTATGTCTTATCTTCAATCACAACCAGTACATTAATGAACTTTGCTATTAAAAGCAAAAAGTCTGTTTTTCTTGGGTTGTCTTATTTGGTAAACAATCTTGACACTACTTTCATTGAATTAAGTTTAAAAAAATAATAAATAGTAAACTGAAACTTTTCATTTTGTGTCATTCTTATTTTTAAATCACATATTATGAAAAAAGGCACTAATATTGGTTACTAAATAGGACAAGGTTGAAAAACAGTATATACTATTACATTTTTCAACCTTCATAACTTTACCATAAATTATAGCCTTTCTTCTATCTCCTAAATTTTCCAGTCACCTTACTTTGTGAACTTGCTGATGGGAGGCTATGATAAAGAAAATGGACCTGAACTATACTTCATGGACTATTTGGCAAGCAGTGTCAAAGTGCCCTTTGCTGCACATGGATTTGGTGGATACCTCAGCTTAAGCATTATGGATCGCTACCATAAGAAAGGCATGTTAACATTCATTACATTTTTACAATGCATTATATATTTCAATTAAATAAAATAAATATCCACTGTTACATATAACCATTCAGAGGAGAGGAGGTAGATGCACTTGCAGTAAGTGGCTTAAATATTATCAACGCATCATAGCCTGGTTTTGGTAGACACTTAGATGGGGTTATCAGTGCTTTGGAGGATACATTAAGCTGCTGGTCCAGGTTGTAAGGTGACAGTCATTGTCTGCCTTCAGGCAGCTTAAATTCTTCCAATAAATAGGTTAGTCACTAACTCCTCTGCAATATGCTCTGGGCAAATCATAGAATGCTCAGTTGAGAGAGACCTGCACCCAGCAGTGGATCACTAATGGGTTGCATTCATTGGTAGAATTTTAATGATTTATGAATAAGTAATGTTATCAACCTGTACAATTGTTATAATATGATTAAATTTTGGCAACACAGATGCAACTGAAGAGGAGGCCTATAATATACTGAAGAAATGTGTACAAGAAGTACACAGACGTTTGTTTGTGAGCCTTCCCAACTTCCAAGTAACTGTTGTCAACAGGGAGGGCATTAAAGTTCTTCCAGTGATCAATTCAGCATCATTGAAGTAATTTTTATGTGTAAGATTAAATAAAGCCTTTTTCTTATAATAAAATATTGTTTTATTTTCCCATAAAGTACTTTCTAGTAAAAAAAACTTAATATATAGTATTGCTAAGTGTAATTTATGTTTTGCTGCGCTCTGGACTGGATGCTGATGGAATGTCTTGGGTTTCTGATTGAGAATTGTTAGCATTTTCATTATCCGCCCCATTTTCACCTTCATTATCTGATTGTTCTGTAAAAAAATTACTAACTTGAATATCCCTATAAAGCTAAAGCGGGGGCCCAGACATCCATATCCTGTGTCGTTGACATGTGTACTGAGATCAAGATATGCTGTCTCAATGGGGCCAGATGGGACCTAAACATAACATAACGATAAAAAGGTAGTATAGTATAAGTGTACATCTCTGTCTACCCGTCTGAGGAAATTGAGGTGTGATATATATTATTTCATAATAATATTTAGTACCTTTTTTCTCTGCTGGCAAATCTTCCGTTCTATTCGCAACTTGAAAGTGGTATTCCAGTTCATCAAAGTCAAACACCTGATCAGTTGGCAACAGACATGGCAGGTAGGCTGGGAAGGTTGGCTTACATGCTATTACTGAAAAGTGATTGACATGAATTTAGATATAACAATAGGCTAACTTCTCAATATGAAAACTCTTCAACAAAAGTACAAAATTTAATTACTTACAAGGAAAAACTTGATTATCTTCAGTATTGAATAAATTGTGAGTTTCACTTGTCTTTGCTAGGAACTTTGTCAATGCCCGTTCAATATCCCTCTTTTGAGTGGCAGCTTTTTCTCTGATAGCTTCATATTCAGTTACAGGTTGCTTGTGGGTCTGGAAAAGAACATTGTACTCATTTTTTAAACTAATAAAATATTATAATTTAATATTAGCCTGCCCTTGATGTGGTTTTTTTATTTTTAAACGGTTTTTTTTTAGAGGTTATTTGCAGATGTTCTATAAAAGTGTCACACCTACCGGAGTCCTTATATAAGCATGGGGATCTGGTAATGGTGGTAGATGGAAGGGTATATGAGGAGCAGGCTTGGCTTTAGACCCAGCTGACAGCATGGCAGGCGTCCTTGGGGCCTGTGCCTGTTGCAATGGTTGAATTACATGCCGGTTGGGTCGAGTGGCATATTGCTCAATACCCTGCAGACTTATTCCTGAAATTTGTTAACATTTATAAACAATGACGATTAAAAATTATGAAGCTTATGTTTTTATTCAGTACCATAATAATCTGATTTTTTAATCAGATTATTTAAATGTACTTTTCAGATAAATATAAAAATGTTATTATTAGTCCAGTCCAAGGCATCCTGCACATACAATAGTTGTAGAATAGGTATTGTACAAATTATTATGATGTAAATTTTGTACTTGTTAATAAAACTGTTTCCCTTAACAATAACAACACAGGGTAATGAATATAACTAACCATAAAAATGATCTGTTCTACCCAATTTTTATAGTTCATTGAACTATTATTAACATGAACATAGGTACACATTTGTACAATAAGTAATATTACATTACTTAGGATAGGTACCAACAATTTCTTGACCTTGGCACCTACACTTTAAAATTATTTCCTAAACAGACTAAAAAAACCGACCAAGTGCGAGTCGGAGTCATGTCTGTTGTATGGGAGCCCCCCTTAAATTTTTATTTTGTCTATTTTTTTAGTATTTGTTGTTATAGCGGCAATAGAAATACATCATATGTGAATATTTCTGTCTAACTAACACGGTTCATGAGATAGAGTCTGGTAACAGATGACAGTGAAGTCTTAGTAATAGGGTCCTTTTTTACCCTTTGGGTATGGAACCCTATATAAGCTTAATACACACCCATATTGATAAGAGCCATTACAACATCTGCAAGTACTGGCTCTACACGCCCAGATAGCTCACAGTAGCCTCTAGCAGAGTTACCAAGCTCTGAGAAAACTGAAAAGATAATTATTGCATGTGATAAGTTTAGTTGCCGAGTATATGGATTTATTTAATTAAATTTTCACCATTCAAATATAATAAAGACTTACAACACTGTAGAACTTCGGTTAGTGTCTCCAGAGACATTTTATCCGTAGAATTAAACCCAGTTTCCAAAAGCACAGTCGATACCGCAATATTCAAAATCCTTCGACGAGCATCACAACTGCTTTCAACTTTTTCAGTGGTTTCTGCCATAGTCTTCAATAAATAATTAATACACAATAAATATGTATGTATGTAATAAATTATTGCACAGTAGTAAATCTTCGTTATTGTCAAATTTGATCAATTTTGATCAACCCAACGATCTTGGATCAACCACAAACAACCACACAGACACACATCAACAAACTGTCAAATTTATTTAATACGGTTACGGATACGGATTACGGAAGACAGCAGCCACAGATCCGCGGTGTGATTCGATGAAAAATGTACTCTGTGGCGATTCCCTGCGATTTCATCACAAACTAGCTAGAGAATTAAAGAGGATTCCATTATTTTTCTCCGCAAATCATTATGCAGCTTGCATCCACAGATTAGGTAGAGATATTATGTTCTGTTCTGTGGTAGAGATCTTGAGTTGTTTGAGTCACTCCAATATATTGAAAGAATTACAACCTGGATGACTCTATGAACTTTTTAGGAATTAATGAGTCACAGTTTGAAACTTTGAAAAATGAAGATTTATTGACAATGGTGACACCATTAAATGAAAAAAAGAATATATTGATGAGAGATATGTACTGTAACTAACTATCCTTTAAAATTATTGCACAAACAATACGTGGTAACTTATTATATGAAAACAAACTAAAACGGCGTACGAAGAAAAAACCAAACATTTATTGTTGAATCGTATAAACGACAGATTAGATATACTTAAACCATATTATTACTATACTTATAAATCATTGAAACAAAATCATTGAAACAAAAATTGAAACAAAATCGGTCCGACCGTGCTACACATGGCACTGCTTGCAGTGTTTGTTGGAGTACTTTGGACTTTTGGAGTGGGGAGATCGTGCGTCGGGCTGGCAGGATGACCCTGCGGCCCTGCGACAGGGTAAACAATTAAAATATCGCCCCTGCATTCATACACACAAAATACTATTGGCAGTGGCACTGCAAGCAGGGCCCTGCAAGCAGTGCTTTGAGTAGGGGCCTTTATGGCAAAGTTTTATTGATTCTTTATGTTTGGATTGTGTTTTTTTTATTGCAAATTTTAACCTCACTTATTCTTATTCCGTAAACTACACTAGTATACACATGACTTTACATTACATATCTCATACTTCTCTCTTCTCCCTTCTTTACGGGTCTCTTAGAATGAGAGGGATTAGGCATTAGTCCACCACGCTGGCCAAGTGCAGACTAATTCCCTCTCATTATATGAGGAGACCTGTGCCCAACAGTGGTACAATGAAAGGGTTGTGATGATGATGATGATCTCATACATAGCTATAAATACATCGCGCCTCAACTCAACGTCAACATTTTATAAATAGGTAAAAAATTGTCCTTGAACGTAGTATTTTAGATGATGATATCCAACTTGTCCAAGACGTGTCCGTCTATGGCGATTGGCGACCCTCTGTTAGCGCCTGGCAATCTACCATGCGCTCGGAGGTGGCTAGCGAAGCTATACTTTAGGATAGGAGGTTTTGTTTGTCGTATTTCAAAAATGCGTCGCTGCGACCCATAGACGTCCCACTGTTGGGCACGGGTCTCCTCTCAGAATGGGAGGGATTAGGCCTTAGTCCACCACGCTGGCCAAGTGCGGATTGGCAGACTTCACATACCTTCGAGAACGTTATGATGAACTCTCAGGCATGCAGGTTTCCTCACGATGTGTCCTTCACCGTTATAGCAAGTGACATTTAATTTCTTAAAACGCACATAACTTAGAAAAGTCATTGGTGCGTGCCACTGGGGTTTGAACCCGGACCGCTCGAGTGAGAGGCGAGTTCGATAGCCGCTGGGCTGTCACCGCTTCAAAAATGCATGCAGTTTGGTAATTCAGAAATATACATTAAGTAATAGTATTATGGGTATCCTGTGGGGTTATCACTTTATTATTTAATATACCCGTATAAAACCGGTGATGCGTCTTTATGGCCAATTATTACGTAGTATATCTTAATATAGTACTGCGGGTATCCTGTAGGATAACACTTTACTATTTAACATACTTATATAATTTGACAGACAAACGGTGATGCTGTATTTATTTATGAAGGCCACAAATCACGTATATTATTATTATGTTATAGAACTGCGGGTAGCCTGTGTGAATTTAATATTTATTTCGAGATCCAATATGGCGGACTCGACTCTAAACAAATATCAACATGGGTATCGTGTTTATGGTTTTCGGGTGGTCTGGCTAGAGTAACGCACGCTATTGATTTACTTTGTTATTAAATAAAATCATATCATAGCAAAATTAATAACAATATTTTGTAGCGCCCACAGCTCAATGGCTCGCGTCGATGTGATCATGTGAGTTAAGCAACGACGGCGCAGTTGTTTTATGGATGGGTGACCGCTAGTGGCAAAATTTCATGGGCGCTTCCGTGCTCATATTCGTTAAATAGAAACAATAACCCTATTCATAAATAGTATTTAGATATCTCCTGGCCCGCCAATCGAGTGTTTAATACCACATTGTAGTGATTTAAAAATACCGAAGACACATTATATATTTATTTAATTTATTGATCAACAATTATAACAATATAACAACTTAATAAACTATATTATGGCAAACATTGATTATTTTGGCACTACCAAGGCACTCATTATCTTTGTAAAGAACTCCAAACTGACCTTCTGTTAGTGCTCTAAGGTTTTCTCCAAGTAGAATTGTTAAGCCTTTTGGGTTGGTGACAACCCTACAAGCAACCAATGGTTTTGTATGTTGAAACCTGAATAAGCAATGTAACACGCTGCCATTTTGCAATTCATCTGGCTCAGTATTTATCCAATGGGGTCTTTCTGTAATGCATATATTGTTCCATAATGCTGGATGTTTTGTTCCAGCCACCTGTAACAGTTTAAATTCAGTGAACTTTTGGATTTGTTAACCACTGCTGGACACGATCAACACTGAAAGGGTTAATAAATTGATGGTTAGGGAGTAGCCTCTTGTGGGATGTTTTGTTAATCTGAATAGAGCCAAAAATCTTAATCATGAAAGCTTATTACAAAGCGTTTCTTATCTGCCTTAAGGACGTAGATAGAAAATAATTACATTATGAATAAAAATGTAACGTAACATTAATACTTTTTTTTTATTAGGATGTCTTGGTCTATGGGCGCCCACATCGTCCCGTAAAGTCCTCAAATATCACACACAAAAAATAATAACACCTATCTACTTAAAGCTATATCTGCTAATGTATACAGCATTTTAGCTTCATCCGACCTAATAATAACAATAACTTAAAATGCAATGTCGTAACGCTGCGCATCGAACACACTCCATCAATACATGCTGCACATCTTCAATCACGCAAACTTGTTCGATGGATTATGCCCCGAGCGCAGCCTTAGAGATGGCTTAGTAAAATTTCGACTAAAGTTGGTATTGTCTACCCATGAAACGTTCGGGATCTGTGGCTGGATGGTTCTATACCCAATCCCTTTCTCTTTCGAACTCAAATCAAAATATTCCTGTTTAAAATTTGGATGTAGTCAAGTGGCCTCACTAGGTGTGGAATGCCACTGTAGCTCGGACCAGAATAGTGCTACGGTAGCCCCTGCCTGTCGTAAAAGGGGACTTCTGGGGTTGCGGGCGGTGAGAGGGGGAGCTCGAACCGTCCATCTTGTGAAACCGGGAAAGACGACGCTGTTTGTGGCTGCACAGCGTTGTGTAATACGGGAAGAGCCCGTCTTGGGCGCAGCGCTGGAGGGCACCGGCGCGTTCTACAAGAGATCCCGGAGCCCTCCTGTAGCGCCGGAGTAGGCCACTGAGTGGGTTTTAGTGGGTGAAAGTCCCACATAATCCGGCGTCGCTCCCACGACGTCCGGGTACCTTTTCAAGGTTTCCCACTCGTTAAACAAAAAAAAAAAAAGGTGTGGAATGCCATTTTATGCGGCTTCCTTAGCAATAAGGTCCACCTCTTCATTTTCCCTAATATCAACATGCGATTGGAGTATGACTTGTGTCTTGTTAGCCTTTAGCATTAGGTTTGATTCTAATATTTGGAAGGCTACCGATATACCCACTTCCCTAAAAGGTACAAAGAGCTAAATGTTGTAGTGCACTTCGATCGTCGCTCAAAATCACGACATGTTCTAAATTAATTGAGTTTCCTTCCTAGACCCTAACACTCGAATTACTACTACTCGAGCTCAATTTAGATGAAAACTAAAACTCCATCCATCCATCCATCAGCCTTTTGAGGTCCACTGCTGGACATAGGCCTCTCCTAAACGACACCCATTCGACCGGTCCTGTGCCTTCTTCAGGTCGTCTGTCCACCTAGTCGAAGGGCGACCTGTTTCTTTTTCCGAGTCGTGGTCTCCATCCGAGGACTTTTCTCCCCCACGTGGCCTGCCCATTGCCACTTCAACTTACTAACTCAGCGAACTATGTCGGTGAGCTTTGTTTGCCTACGTATTTCATAAACAAAAAACTACATCATTAGATTTTTGAAAAATCTATATTTGTCCTGACAAGTATAGATCAATCGAACCCGATGATTTAAAAAAAATAATGGTTGTCTGTAAAGTCGGTTTACGGACGATAATTGTAAGTGATAACGTCAAAAGAAATATTTGAATTACGCTTTCAACTGTACTTACTGTGTAAAGTACAATAATATCGCATACATTACTGTAAAAGTACATCAGTGGCGTTGGCGATGCCTTTTTCTGAATCACGCTATCAACTGTACTGTGTAAAGTAATTACGCGCCAACGGGCCCGTCAAAATATACACAAATTTCCTTAACTTTGTTGTTTGTCATTACTTCTCATAATTTGTTCCTTATAAGCGAAACTATTGATTGGTGTATTAATACAGTAGGATTTTTTCATCAAATTCGATGGGTTCGATAGCTATAGATAAATATATATTTTTCAAAAATACAATCATGCAGTTTTGGTTTTCATCAAAATCGAGCCCAAGACTCCTTTGAGTACTTTTCGCTATTCCTCAGTTTCGGATTTAGCCATGCGTGCCCAATTGAAAAATTCAACCTATATATACATACATAATACTTATATATAATTACCACATAGATATTGTTGGTGTCTAGATCTTTTTGAAATATGAAATAGGCTTCCTTCCAGTTGCACAAGCAACACCTCTGTCCCACTGTCCACTTATGAATACCATCATGCTCACCAACTTTCTGCCCTGTGTCAATGTCAATAAATAAGCCTTTTCTTGATGGAATAAACTGAAAATAATAGTGCACTCAATATCTAAACATTAAAAAATATGTTTTCAAAACAAGGTAATGTGATGTTATTCTTACATCATCAATAAAATCTTTGAACCTTCGTTTACCAATAAAACAAATTCCAGTACTATCTTTCTTGTTAGCCACTCGAAGCAGACCTTCACTTTTAGCTATGGCTCTAACTTTTGGCTTTAAAAGATTTGCTAGTGGAAACATACATTTTCTAAGACAGAATTGTTTTACTTGTGACAGAAAAAAGGTTTGATCTTTGTGCTTATCTGATGGCTGTAAAAGTCTTACACCTGAAAATATAATTTTTTTAGAGTTGAAGATAAATGGTTAGTTACTTGTATTACTTGTATAACATATTAAATCAATTAAAATTGAATTATTGATACATAAGTGCTTCAATAAATAAGCTGCATTTCTAAATTGGGTTGGCTATAGACCTAAGGCTCTTGAACTTGAATTTGTTATTGGTGTTAATTAAGGGGTATCTTTAGTTTTAGCTTAAACTTTTAAAACCAGCGATGCCAACCGCCAAAAAAAGATGACACAATCACCTCCCCAGTTTTGTTGGGCTAGGTTCAGGTTTGCTAAGTTTATTCTTGCAAAAACTGGACCCCGTGATCTGACCCCTCCCACCCCTCTAATCAGGAGCCTTAGATCTATAGTTCTACCTCTTAATTTACTGAAACAAACCTTGATCTTCTCTATAATATTCTAAGAATGGTCCAAAAGAAGTATTAGCATAATGACCGGTAGCTATGGCATCAATGTCTAAATTGTTTCTGCAATGGTCAAAAAAGCTATCAAATTTAATATACTTATTGCACAGAATGTCAGGATTCGGAGTTAGGCCCATTTCATATTCTTTTAGTAAAACTGTGAACACGTCATTCCAGTACTCTTTTATAAAGTAAACTCTATGCAATGGTATACCCAGCTTACGGCATACAAACGAAGCATCTTCAAAATCTTTCTCATCTGAACAAGCACCAGCCTCATAGTTACTATCCCAGTTTCGCATAAAAACTCCTTCTACTTGATAACCTGAAAAATAAAATGTTAATATGTTAGAACGTACTTAATATAATTAGTAAAAATAATTACCAAACATAAATTTGACAAATAATACTTTACTTGCTCTTTTAAGAAGTAGTGCTGCAACAGCACTATCTACACCTCCAGATATACCTACAGCAACTCTTTTAAACATTTTGAAATATTTATTTCATATTATTACTGATTTGAGAGTTATTATTATCCACAGATTTATAAGTATAGTACTTTTAGTTTAGTATCCGTACACGTTTAGTATCCCTTAATAGGTTGTGGTTATATCTCATAGATTACAACCAATAATGATAAAAATCAGAAGGTTATGATTATATCCTGCTGCAATGAACGATACTTGCCACAGCAATACCTATCTTAACAAGGATTTAAATTATATTAATTTTTCATACATATATTATTTCACAATAATAACACTACTTAATTTGTACAGAAAGAAGAACAAACAACAACAGACAGACAGACAGATGACAATAAATAACAATGATGAATGATGAATATACATATGTAAGAGATATACTATACATCTCTAATTGTCACTTTGTCATTGTCACATTTTGAGTACAATATTCGTATTTTTAATTTTACGAAGCCAACTGACATTAACTAAAGTCATTTTGTAAAATAATGTTGCCATATTTAAAGTAATAGTGATGCGTTCAGTTCTCGTTCAATCAGATGAATGAACAATGTGTGTGAATAGTTAATCATTTCAAACTAATAAAGGAATATTATTTCTATTTTACAATGAAATTGTATAAAAGTGCTCTGATATAAGTTACTAGTAGTATGTAACTACAATCAGTTTTTTGATGGCATAATACAAAGCGCGGCGCGGCGACTAGTGCCAACACCGATCAACGCCGCGCGCGTCGGTCGCCATTTTATTTGTTATTCGGCTTTTAACCTCTGGTCTGATAGCACGTATGTTTTTTCTGCGCTCACGCTGTTTAGTTATTGTTTTTGTTAAGTTTTTCGTTACGTTGTGTTTGTGGTAATTGTTGTGTTTATTTGTTGCTATATTGTTTCGTACAAACGATATGGATCCTCAACCAAGCACGTCAAGCCAAAGCTTGTCCCCAAGAAAGAAGAGACCACGGATTGCTTTAAGCGTTACCGAAAAACTTATGATACAAAACGTCTACAAACACGTATTTGAGGAGAAAGCTGCTTCACTGTTACCTATTGAGGCTCCTGAAAAAAAAGAATGTGTTTCGAAAACAGCTGAAATTTTGGGAATTGGTGTGACCTCAGTTTATAGTGTATTAAAAGAATACAAAGAAAATGAACAATTTAAGTCTCCCGAGAAACGTGGACCGAAACACAGTTTCAAAGATAAATTGGACGATTTTACTTTTGCCGCTATAAGGCGAAAAGTACATAATTTTTTTTATGCAAATGAGCCACCCACCATTATAACAATGGTTAAAGCTATTCTTATAGACATTGTACGGCAGCACAAACAAGAACATTGCGATAAGTATGTTGTGGACGAGATGGCAGCGCAGCATGGGATAACTGTTTTACGTACACCCATACCACTGTGAGCTCAATCCCATTGAGTTGGTATGGGCGCTGGCTAAAGGATATGTTGCAAGAAACAACAAAACCTTCAAAATGACAGAAGTTAAAAAACTTTTTGAAGAAGGACTTCAACATATCACACCTGAAAAATGGAGTAGCTGCGTGTCTCATATAATTAAAGAAGAAGACAAAATGTATGGTCTCGACCACATGATCGACAATGTTTCAGACAGATTTATAATTAATGTCACTGAAAGCGATAGTGATGATTTTTTTTTCTGACGATGAATAAAAACAAATTATGTAATAAGCGATGTTTTTTTATTTTCATTACCTATATATAATTGTTATTTATTTTATACATCTATAGTTTCAACTACATGATGTATTGAAAATAGGACAGTCTTACAAGTTTCCTCGCAATGTTTTCCTTAATGTTTAAAACACTCGGTATTCAGTATAGGTAGATACTATAGGAACATAGTCGTCGAAAACCCCTTGGTATGTACAAAACACGACTAAGCTTCGAACCCCGTACCCGATATCGGCAGTTCGGCACACTAACTATTCACTAGACAATCGAGGCAATTTCATTCATTCAGGAGTTTTTTCAATCATTCACTTTGTCACAACACTATTTTTATTTCATCAAAAAGTGTCAAAAACTGACAACACAGTAAACGTCAGTTGGCTTTGTTTTTAAATAAAAATACGACTCTCTATAGCTGATCTGAAAGTCAGTCAGCTCAGCAGTTCAGCTCACAGAACAAATATGCTCACAAGGCTGTCGTCCTAGTATCTCTAGCTAGTTTGTGGTCGTCCTGTCAGTTCAGTCAGCTTTAATTTGAGCTCCGGCCTCCGCCGTACAAGCTTTTAGATAGTAATTTCATTTGATCTAATAAAAATCATAGAATAAACAAACTCGGGATCGGAACAAACAGTACACACTGAAACACTAACTAAATTAGTCATGGAACAAAAGTGTTCTGTGCAAAGCTCCGTGGCGTTGAGCTGCGATTTGGCTGCGACAAACGAATGAGCGTAGTAAGCAAATTGTCTTGATCAATTGATTCTTCAATTCTTCATTCATTGTGAAAATTCTCGTCGGAATTACCATTATGTAGAAAGAAAGATTTAAACACACTTCATAAAAAGTAGGTACCTTGGAAGATCATTTTGATTTCGTGGACAATTTTTAAACTAAAGCATTCAACAGAAACGCAAAATGGATCCACCTTTAAACTATAATGTACCTCCACCGATGTTAAACATGCCTCCTCCGAATATTATTCCAACGTCAATTCCACCTCCGTCGTTATTCAAACCACCTCCTCAGTTTCCTGCAGTGCCATCAGTTACCCCACCAGTGCTAACTACGATGCCGCCGCCGCTGCCATCATATAATTTTCCACCTCCGCAAATTCCACCTCCTGCAACTCAAATATATCCACCAGCATATCCTGACTATTCTTCCTATCGCTGTAAACAATCAATGATGATGATGAATTATCACATGAAAGAAGATGGAACTCAGCCTTGGGAGTATACTTCCAAAGAGAGACCTGCATCACCAAGCAGCTCTGAAAAAAGTTACCAGAGTACTAGAAGTTACGAAAATAATTCAGAGTATCTATCGAGACTTCACTCTAGTCACTCTAGAGAGCATAGACATAGAAAAGAATCTTCAAGATCGTCTCGTCGAAGCAGGAGTCATGAACGGGAGGAAAGGGAGAGGTATCATAAACGTAGATCAAGCCGCAGCCCAAGTAGTAGTAGTAGCCGGTATAGTAGAAGTCCTTCCAGGCATAGCAGCTCAAGACGCTATATAGACATGCAGAAGGAACGCAAAAGAGAATACTTAGATAAATTAAAAGCATACAAACTGAAACGAGAACAGCTGCAGAGATTACGGAGCCCTTCACATTTCATGGAGAGAAATAGTGAACGCAGAATAGAAATAAGAAGTCAAAGCAGTAGTAACAGCAATGAACAAACTTACCCAACACCTGAAAAACCCAGAGATTCCAGAGATCCTAGAGATTGCAGAAATAATAGAGATTCCAGGGATTCTAGAGATTCCAGAAATCCTAGAGATTCCAGAGATCCTGGAGATCCTAGAGAATCTAAAGGTCCTGGAGATTCCAGAGATCCTAGAGATTGCAGAAATAATAGAGATTCCAGGGATTCTAGAGATTCCAGAAATCCTAGAGATTCCAGAAATCCTAGAGATTCCAGAGATCCTGGAGATCCTAGAGATTCAAGAGTTCCTAGAGATTCCAGGGACCGTAGAGATTCTCGTTCTCATAGCAGAAGACCTCACGCACATAGCAGGACTCCCGCCACACCATCACTCTCAAGGCACTTATCTACTCCACAGAAACAATTGACAGATCGTGAAAAAATATTAGAAGACTACAGGTACCTAATAGCTGGATAAAACCATAATTATCTTAGAATACTTTTTTATGATTGAAGTAATTAATTAGTAATCATAATTTGCTGAGTCATAATTAATAATTTGGTAATTTATAGGAAGAATTATTGTAAGACTTCAGAGGACTTTATAAAGAAGATGGAGCAGTGGTCCAGAGAGCACAATTCTGATGATGAACAAGTGAGTTTGTTTTATAATTTTTTCCACAATTCTATATTACAATGCATAACAACAACTTATCCAAAAATCAAAATTATTTGATATAAGACACCTATATATATATACAAAACATGTATTCTTGTAAGAAAATAAAGTGTGTGCGTGTAACCTTTACGCGCGATTGAAGTAAAACTTATCAGGTACTTGATTTTTTGTTTTATTATTATTTATTGATGAAAGAGTAAAATGTTCCTGGGACTCCGCCATTTCATTTAATATTCACTATTTTATTTTATATTCTATTTAAAATTCATTAATATCACTTTCACATTTTATAAATATTTTCATTTGTTAAATAGAATAATTAGGAATATGAGCTTATTTTTTTATAATCTAGAATAATCAAATTTTAAGTCCAAAAACGAATGGTGAATTTTTTTTGCAATATCTTAAGAAATGTATTTTACACAAATTTTTAATGTTACGAGTTCTTAAATCAAGATCACGCTTGACCGATAAGCCTCTGACGTGACTTCGTGGTGAAAAATTATACCAGTAAACACCTTTACTGATATAATTTTCACCACCAAGTCAAAAAGCAAGCATGAATATATATTAATTTGACTTGACCGTTATTCGAAGCTTATTAATTTGAGATAGGCACTACGTTTCCCGCCTTTGTTATATCTGTACTCTTCTTCCGTATATCTATCTCTTTCCATCATCACACCACCTCAGGCAGAGTGGGGGATCGCGTGTTGCGAGCTCCGACAATTTTATTCTTCATTGGCGTCTAAGTTTCCCGCCGGCGCGGTGTGCTAGTGTAAACGCTGACACCATTTTCAATTTAATTTTTTATATTTTTTAATTCGTTATAATAATTTCTTTTTAAAAATAATTTCATTAAAATAATAATTTCGGATTATATTGTGCTAACTACTTACTTGTACAGTGTTGTTTAACGAAACAGCTGGAACATTTCACGTGAGTTATTTTTGACTTTATAATTCGTAACATAATTTTCTTTTTACATTTCTTCATTAAAGAAATAATGTAACAAGAGGTTTAAAGAATCATGAGTGATCTACCTACATTTATTAGTTTCTTTTCTTTTTTTTGTTGGTAATGAACTGCATGTCCGTTCCAGGTTACGAGTTCTTAAATTATGTGTTTTATTGTAATGTGTGTATACCTGGGTTGTGATCAAACTATAATATTGCATTACCAATACTAAATAACTAAAAGTAATCTACCCTCATAATTATTTTTCTTTTCTTTGACTAACGGATTACCCGTTCGTTCTTTTATTTTATTTATTTTTCCATCGAGTGATATTATTTTAGCATGGATAAAAGGGACATTTTTAAAAATTCTGAGCCAATCGCGGGGCCATCAACGTCACGCAGAGAACGTCGTAGTAGTAGCTCGAGCTCGAGCAGCAGTAACAGCAGCGACAGCTCCTGTTCTACTTCTTCGGGTTCTAGGAAATGCCGACGTGGCCAACGCAAAAAGAAAAGGGGGGGCAAACGTAGACACCTCAAATCGGATCGGAAGCTTCGCAAACTATCCAAAGAGGTACAAGAACTGCGAAAATGTTTGTCTACCCGCCATAGTCAAGCGAGTACCAATAATTATAATTTAATAGAGGACTCTTTATCAATTAGTTCGAACGTAAGTCGTAACCTTTACCAACCTGATGACTACGTCTCTAGTGTCGAGGTACCTAATGAGCATCAAATTACCCTCAATATGCAAACTAAATTAAAAGAACCTTCGATGCCCAAGACTTCTGAATCTTATTTGAAACTCTTATGTGATCTTCAACATTTGGACGATAGCACCTGGAATGAAATTAGATATTCCGAAACCCAGAAGTTATACAATCACTCGCCAGGTTTTACTGATTTAGAAATTAATGAAGAGGTTGCGATGTTTCAATCCCCTCGTAATCTTATACATGCAGACAGAGCTTTTGCAGCCCTAACACTAGGTATTATAAAGCAAAGGGATGCACTTAATAACCTGTTGAGGGATTTTATGCAGTGGGTTAGAGATGCAGAACCAAATCATGAAGCTCTTAGTTTAAAATTAGCAGAACTTATCTCTGACGGTGAGTACCAAAAAATTTCTTCAGATATGTTACAGTTGGTTTGTGGTCATCGTGCTGAGATATTACAAATGCGTCGTGATTGTGTCACTAAACAGACTAAGGATGCTTTGGTAAGGTCTACACTACGGAAGATTCCGCCGACATGTACAAACTTATTTAATGCTGAGAAATTTACGGCAGCAATAGAGAAAGCTGGTGGAGTCCGTAAGTGTTTCTGGCCTGTAAAAAAGGCGCAGGCCTCTACCTCGCAGGTAGGGGCTAGTAAGCCTAGTGTCTCCTCGCAGGAACACGCTTTAATCAATAAACCCTCGCAGGGTTTGTACGCAAGTACACATAGCTGCTGTCACGCTAGTCAGCCCTCGCAGGGTGGCTTTAACGCATACTATCAAAGACAAGGTCAGCGGCTAAATGATCGTGATACCTTTCGAGGGCGAGCTGCCACACGAAATAACTCGAAGTCCCGGAATCAGCACAAGTCCGGACAAAAACGGGCATTCACTCAACAATCAATGCAAATCAATCTCGCAATGCCACTGATCCTAAACGACGAAAATTTTGACATGAGGAATTTCAAAGCAGGCCGCCTAGCTCAATTTGTCGATCGATGGAGGCAGTTGGAAGCACCAAAGGTCATACTAAAAATAATAACCGGGTATCGCATACCCTTCAGGAAAAGGCCTCCACTCTTGTATCCAGGTTTTCACAAAAAAACTGTGGCCACACCCCATATAACCGAAATGGAGGCTGTGATCGACAAAATGAAATCGCAAGGCGTTCTGGAACGGGTTCCGCTATCACCAAGTTTCCTCTCGTCAATGTTTTTAGTTCGCAAAAGCAACGGATCTGCCCGCCCAATTTTCAATTTACGGGCACTGAACCGTTTTGTAATGACGGAAAAGTTCAAGCTTCTCAATGTTTTTCGGGTACCAGATTTTTTACAGGCAAACGACTGGCTTTGCAAAATAGACCTGTCTCAGGCATATTTTCATGTCCCGATCTCTCCCAGCCACAGGAGGTTCCTTCGCCTCATGTATCGCAAGCAGCTGTGGGAAATGACATGCTTACCATTCGGTCTCAGTACTGCGCCAAAGGTCTTTGCCACAATGACCAATTGGATAGCCCAGACGCTCAGGAAAAAGGGCATCCGAATTCTAGTATATTTGGACGACTTCCTGATAGCTCATCAAGACTCACAGGATTTGCTCGACCACACTCAAATCGTCATTCGAACTTTAGAGTGGCTAGGATGGATTGTCAATTACGAGAAATCAGTCCTGTCGCCATCGAAGAGTCTAATATACTTAGGTATTCAATGGAACCCTTGGACAAATCAAAAACAACTTCCCAAAGCGAAGCTGCCGGGTCTGTCCACCAAGATTACGCAACTTATAGACAGAAAACGCACAAACCTCGAAGAAATACAGAGCCTTGCGGGGCTATTGAATTTTGCAAGCTTTGCCGTTCCGAGAGGTCGACTCAACTATCGAGCTATACTAAGTTTTCTCAATCGATTGCTGAAATCGAACCACAGGTGGCATATCATACCTCCCGAGGTAATGAACGATTTACAATGGTGGCTCCAGAACTGCGAGCGTTCGTCACCCATTCATATGCCTCCCCCAACCAATTATCTAACTACGGATGCCTCGGACATCGCATGGGGAGCGCAATTGAACAATCAATCTCTTTCAGGGCCTTGGTTAGTCCACGAAAGACATCTTCATTGCAACCAAAAAGAAATGCTGGTAATCCTAAAGGTCTTGCAAGATCACTGTCGCCTCGTGAGCGGGAGTACAGTTTTGACACAATGCGACAACAAAACTGTGATCGCCTACCTCCGTCACGAGGGCGGGACCAAATCGGGTCCGCTTATGAATCTAACTTATCAGATTTATCAAATATTAGAGGACTATCAAATACATCTGAATATTTTTCATATACCGGGAATTTACAATGGTCACGCGGACCATTTGTCGAGACTGCGTATCGATACAGAATGGCACCTTCTAAAAGAATGTACAGACAAAGTTTTTCAGAAATTTGGCATACCAGTAATAGATCTCTTCGCTTCCAGACGAGCACATGTGGTAGCAAATTATGCAACACTGGACCTGAACGACCGGGAAGCATTATTTCACGATGCTTTCTCACGAGCCTGGACGTTCCCTCTTGCGTGGGTGTTTCCTCCACCTTGTCTAATACCCAGGGTGCTGAGTCATCTCAACAACGCACAAGGGACATTCCTACTAGTAGTACCTCGATGGGATCGAGTATTCTGGCGAGCGGACCTGAAGGCCCGAGCAGTAGCACCCCCGTACACACTGCGACGTCTCAGCGAAGTCCTGTTAGATGTCGGGACGGGTCTCCCACCACCGAGAGTACAAGAAATGACATTAGAGGTTTGGAAGTGTGGGGGTGGTCTGGGAACTTGAAGGACTGGAACGATAACCAGGTTAAACTCCTGCAAAGTTCATGGCGTGCTTCTACTCGTAAAACATATGATATTGCCTGGAAAAGATGGTTGGATTGGTCTCGTCAATATCAAATTGATTCATTCAATCCAAAAGGAGGTGAAGTAGCCAGATTTCTATCTGATTTACACCTAGTTCACAACTTATCATACAATACTATTCTCTTACATAAATCTGTTATCTCGACCCTTTGCAACTCAGATGTTGCTGGACAAATTAGTTCTCACATTTTAGTTAAGCAAATCTTGAAATCTATAGCTTTACAAAAACCAGTTCAGGCTAAGCCACCAATTTGGAATATAGATAGCTTGGCGTTATTTTTGAAAAGTTATAAAGTTGACCATAATAATATTTTCCAGGTTCAAAGACATACTGCTACTCTATTATTGCTTTGTTCAGGAAGGAGAATCCATGATTTAACATTGCTAATGATCGATAAAGATCATTGTTGTAGAATGGCTGATGCAATTGTCTTCTGGCCGGTTTTCGGTTCGAAAACAGATTCATCGGATCACAGACAGTCTGGATGGAAATTGTTAGTTAATCAAGAAAATAGAAATTTGAACCCAGTGTATTGGATCTCCAGGACAATTGATTTGCTTGATTCTCGTAGAAAGTCTGGTAGCTTACATAATTTGTTTATATCTGTAAGAGGGCCGGAGAGACCTGCTTCAAAAACTATTATCTCAGGGTGGCTAAAAACCTTGTTTAAAGAGGCAGGCATTAAAGCTTCTCCAGGGAGCATTCGGTCAGCAGTGTCGTCAAAGAATTGGGTTGATAATTTTCCTATGGAGGACATTCTATCTCGGGGAAATTGGCGAACCCAAAATACCTTTTGTAAATATTACAGGCGAACAGTCCTGCCCTCTTCCGCTACTAATAATATTAATAGTAATTCTGTTACAATGTTTTTCAATCCTATTGATTAAAATGTTTTTGTAGGACTCATCTACAAATTTATATCTTAATCAATACATTTTTAAATAATTAATTAATTAATCATACAATTTCTCCATCGTCATCATAATATTTCTATCTTCTATAGTAATACTTTTTAAGCATCCTATCACATTGGCGTCCGATTCACCCCCACCAGGCGATAACAAACAGGTCTCAAATTAATAAGCTTCGAATAACGGTCAAGTCAAATTAATAGAAGCGTTTTACCTACCAATAAAACGCATATTAATTTACTTACCTTATTCGAAGCTTATATGTTAAACTCTGCCTGGTGATTTGAGACACAATGAAGAATAAAATTGTCGGAGCTCGCAACACGCGATCCCCCACTCTGCCTGAGGTGGTGTGATGATGGAAAGAGATAGATATACGGAAGAAGAGTACAGATATAACAAAGGCGGGAAACGTAGTGCCTATCTCAAATTAATAAGCTTCGAATAAGGTAAGTAAATTAATATGCGTTTTATTGGTAGGTAAAACGCTTGTATTATAATGTTTTGTTATACATACATTTTATTTTTATTTTTCAGACTGTAAAAATGTGGTATCGCAGTTCACCAGCCGAGCTGTACTACAAAACAAATAACGATGGTGGTATTGAGCAAACAAGCAAGTTAGAGAAATTGTGTGATTTGTTTTTTACATCCCTTATTGAAAGAGGTAGAAAAGCACGGCCAGAGGTTGATGAGATGCCTCCATTGAAAGCACCAACGTTAAAAATGTGTTCACATAAGTGTGAGTAGTAATATAACTTATATCTTATATTATATTACTATACTATACAACAAGTTTTCTCAGTTTTTAGATGAGACCCAATCATTATACATATGATTGTCATTTTGTTAACAGTTTTTTTATGTAATTTTAGGTAATGAAAAGAGCTCATCTTCATCAGACAGTGATGAATGCCTTGATGAGGATGGATTGCAAGGGTATAATGATAGAATAATGTTAGAACTGCAAAGGAAACAAAGCCATCCCAGAAGACTCCATTCAGAATTATGGTAGATATTTTGATTTCATTCATTTATTATGTTTAGTATGAAAATCATAATTTTATTAGTACCATGTGATCTGTTATTATATATGTTATTAATCTTAAAAGTAACACATGACCATATTTACTGATAGATAAAATATTATTTTCCTCTGAATGTCAATAATGGATAAGGTTATATTTTAACCACTTTTATAACACAAACATTCTGGCCCAACAGAAAAGTTCAATGAAAAAGAGAGGACAAGCTTGATTGGCTAGACGTATAGGGTTCGATCCCCAGGGCAAAATATTAATGAGTCTAACTTAAATTTTGTATCTTGTAGTTTGGAATAGGCATGATGACAGTATTAAAAAAATAAAGAATAAATGGTTTTAGAGGAACAATGTTGCATTATTCCTAAAAAATGGTCAAGTTTTAATAAAAACATTGAGATTAATAAGATTTTCATTAAAATAAAAGTATAAAATACAGCAATCGGCCAAGTTAACTGAAACGCCAATCAGAGCGGATGACGTCACGGCTAGTAAAAATTCACCTGTCGCTTGGGCTTCTGTTATAAATGCCACGGCATCTTCTGTTATAATATCTAGGCGTGACGTCGAAGCGGACGCCATGGCACCTAGGAGCGTTTTCGCGCTAAATTTAAAGTAGATAGGAAAAACTGCAATAATTTGCGTTAAAACTCAATTTATTGCTATAATAATGTTTTTTTATATCTCGAAATATCTGATGTGTACCTACAATACACAAGGCAATTTCAAAATCTGTCATCATGCCTATTGTGCCTGGTGTATGGTAATA
The DNA here is from genome assembly GCA_944567765.1 of Carterocephalus palaemon. Classification (NCBI taxonomy): domain Eukaryota; kingdom Metazoa; phylum Arthropoda; class Insecta; order Lepidoptera; family Hesperiidae; genus Carterocephalus; species Carterocephalus palaemon. The sequence goes on along the minus strand of OX155651.1, from coordinate 6,290,432 downwards.
GGCTTGAGACTTAAACATAACTGTTGAAAAGTTTGTGTATCACACATCTCTGTCTTTACGTTCTATTATATACATGAGTGATGTGTCTTGCAGGAATGCAGGTATGGGACTTGTGACTTGTGAAAAATCGGTGTATTAAACACCTCACCTCTGCCTACCTCTTCGAGGGATTACAGGCGTGATATTGTGACGGTTGCAGGTTCAACAACACGGGCGAGATGAACGGCGGCCCGCTGTGCCGCTGCAGCGCGCGCGCGCGCCGCCACGGCATGCGGCACGGGGTGTACGCCGGCGAGCTCAAGTTCCCCAAGTGCGTTTCGACGCAGAACAACCTCGACAAACTCTACCATTACCAGTGAGTCTCTAGTCTCTCTCTAAGCCCATACTATACTCCGTTTTCTCAGATTAAATCCATACTAATATTATAAATTGGAAAGTGTGTTTGTTTGTTTGTTTGTCCGGCTTTCACGTCGCAACGAAGCTATTAAATGGTATGGTTTTTGTGTGTGGAGATAGTGAGGAGGGTGGAGAGTGACGTAGGCTACTTTTTACCGCGGTAAAACATCCCCATGGGAAGATATCGATGTTTTGTTATTTCCTAGATATTTAGTTCCGGATATTGTTAATAGATGGCGTAAGTACAATTTAGTTAAGTAGTTAGTATAGTGGTTAAGTAGTTAGTATCTTTTAATCGTGGAACTGTCACTATTCATACACCACAAATGTGTCATGTATGATAAACAACTCATTGTTAATTCCCTTTTACCACGCGGGCGGAGCCGCGGGCAAAAGCTAGTAGGACATATTTAGTAAAAATGAAGAACGATGGACAAACAGGGTGACACTGTGGAGAGGCCCAAGTGGTAAACGCTACAGAGGAAGACCGGTTACGAGATGGAAAGATGAAATCAGCAAAACGGCTGGGCCACGCTGGATACAAACAGCTCAAAATAGAGATAACTGGGCATCTTTAGAGGAGGCCTTCACCTGCGGAGGGGTTCCTGGAGATAAATAATAATTTCACTACGCATTTATTTTCTTCAAAATGTAAACAATTCTCACAGGAAATAATAAAGGCTTTTTCATTGCATTTCATTTCATTTAGTAAAAATGAATTATTAAAATTTAAAAAAAAAAAGCTTTTTATAACTTTTTATTTTATTTTCGTGCATTTCATCGGAACCAAATATGTGTGCCAAATTTCAGCTCGATAGCTTCAGTGGAAGTGGGTGAAATATTGATTGCAAGATTCCAGGACATACGGTACATACATGAATACATACGAGTGAAGTTAAATAAAAGCTTTTAACAACTAGTGGACGCTGGCAGCTCATGCCTAGGGAAATCATTGGGATAAAACATATCTTAGATTTTAATTGATTCAACTGTAAACATTTGATGCAAATAATAAGCATAAAAATTGACGTTCATTATGTGTATACAAATACCATTTAATGAAAATAAATGAATCAGATTCTAAACTCTTTTTATCACAGCATTACAGTGTCGCCGCCAACTAACTTCCTGATCAAAGCGCCCACGATCATAGGTCACGACGAACACGAGTTCCTGTTCTCCGGATTCTCCATGTTCTCACATTACAAGCTGGCGAAGCTGCCTAAATGCAAAGTGATAAGGTTCAATATCGAATACACAATCCTGTATGTTGAAGAACCGCCGCCGACCAACTTCTCTATCCGCGAACTGGACTTGTTTGGTAAGATTTTACTTAGTTACGCGATTACTTTTGCTGTGTTTGCAACCCTGTTCACTTATCAAGAGGTTTTTAAAACATGTTTTTTTTCAGAGGAGTATATTTTCTATGAATTACTGGAATTAGTTGATTTGGACTTGGGCAAGGCTACAGATACTACGTGTTCGCAGTTCCACTTCATGCCGCGTTTTGTCCGCTATCTCCCAGAGGGCGGGTGTGAGGTGAGAGTCATTATAATTATCAGACCTGTATCAAAACTGCCGCTAGATCCACTTAAATCCATTGATGGATCTTTTTACACTTTTATGTCCACTTTAATAATTAGTCAAGGATTTTTTTCATAATGAATTTTTTAGAACTAATGTGTCTATGAAAATCCAGTAAAGGCAAAGGCAAGAACTCACAACCGCGGTTGCGGGCCCGCAGCTTCTGTAGAATGCAGATATATGTATAGCTGACCCCGCAAACGTTGTTTTGCCATACGAAATGTCAAAGTGACGCGACGCTTTACGTCAATGAACGACGGGTAAAAATGAAAATACTAAAATCGTGTTTAAAATCATTTTCTAGCGGAGCAAATTGTGAATCTAAACCATTCTCGAATCCCCTTGAACACACACAAAAAATTTCATCAACATCTTTCCAGCCGTTTAGGAGGAGTTCACTGTCATACACGCACGTACACAAGAAATATATATATATTAAGGTGATGTAAAAAATGAAAGTACATCTCACGAAGCGTTTTACGCATTACGCAAATCACATACACTAACTAACGCAACATATTGTGTGTATGTTGCGTTAGTGAGTGCACACACTCACGCGCACACTCACGCGCTTACAGTATGTTTTGATGGTGTTTTAGGTGTTGTCCATGTGTGAAATTATGAAATACTTAGTGGACGAGAGCGGTCTGTTGATACCGCCCGACACTCTGGAGGATGTGCATAACATGGATCACTACAGCTGGCAGCAGTTCGTTGATAAAATCAAAGGTGGATCATTTTTTTTTTGTTGTGGTAGAACCAGTTATGGCTCTGCTCGTGCGGGACACCATCACCAAACATCACAAGCCAAAATTTATTTCGAGGTCAGAATTTTGCTATTGTCTGACCTGACCCTGACTGCCGTAAGAGGAAACTAAAACAGGCAAGAGTGGCATCATCATATGGAGTTTTATTGAGTATATATGAATAGAATAATACAAATAGTAGTGGTGTGACATCGTCTTAATCGTAATGATTACAAGTCATGAGAACAAGTATTTAACAGATAACTAATGGAAATAAAAAAGTTCAACATTTTAATAGTGTGCATTTTATTCTGTATAAAACATACAGAAAAATAAAAGAAATTGCTGCTTTTATCGCGGTAAAATATAATATGTATGTAGCACACATTAGATTTACGAGACACAAATTATTTTCTATTGTGTATCGGGATCTCAGATCCCGGTATACTATCGAATAATAAATCAGACTGTAGTTTAAGATTGTGTAATAAATAAAACGCATGTTTCCAGGTATGATTGTAACGTACCCAGGCAAAAAGCCCTGTTCGGTGCGTGTCGATCAGCTGGACCGTAGCCCTCCAGTTAACGACAAATCATATGACAGTAAGGAAAACAAAACTTACTTCCCCGAGATAGTCCACTTTGGTATCCGGCCTCCTCAACTGAGTTACGCAGGAAATCCCGAGTGAGTCATTAGTACTAAAATGTAATACTTAAGTGGTTTTAAAGTCTATTTTAATTCATAACTGAGAAGGTCTAAGTATACTCTACCAGGCTTGTTTATTTCGGAATGGTGGAGGGCTTAGTAGACAACCAGAGACTGAAGTAGGCCCTTCGAAGGCCTGAAACAAGGCCGGTCCGAATATTGGGAACGTCATCTTAACGTGCTTTTCCGAGCACGGATGCACTAAAGTCCTTTTGCTAGCTACGATCACACAATACCCATGTTTTATGGCATTTTCTACCAGTCAAACGCTGGTTCCAGTAATCCTCGTGTAAGAGTATGTCGTGTACATTACCTTTGTATGTATGTTAATGTACCTTATATAAGCATTTAATCTTTGATTTTCTTGCCATGCCTTAAATAATTAGAACCTAATCTTTAACATTTTAAACTTTTCTTACATAGGTATCAAAAAGCATGGCGTTACTACGTAAAGTACCGCCATCTGATAGCAAACATGGCAAAGCCGACGTTCACGGAGCGGCAGAAGCTGGTGGCCAAGGAGGCCAAGCTGCAGGAGATGCGCACGCAGAGCAAGATGAAGCGTGACGTCACCGTCGCCATCTCCTCGCAGGGGTTCCACTCCACCGGCCTCATGTGCGACGTCGTTCAAGTGAGTACAATATAGTATGACCGCCGAACATGGCGCAGGGGGCGCCAAGCTGCAGGAGATGCGCACGCAGAGCAAGATGAAGCGTGACGTCACCGTCGCCATCTCCTCGCAGGGGTTCCACTCCACCGGCCTCATGTGCGACGTCGTTCAAGTGAGTACAATATAGTATGACCGCCGAACATGGCGCAGGGGGCGCCAAGCTGCAGGAGATGCGCACGCAGAGCAAGATGAAGCGTGACGTCACCGTCGCCATCTCCTCGCAGGGGTTCCACTCCACCGGCCTCATGTGCGACGTCGTTCAAGTGAGTACAATATAGTATGACCGCCGAACATGGCGCAGGGGGCGCCAAGCTGCAGGAGATGCGCACGCAGAGCAAGATGAAGCGTGACGTCACCGTCGCCATCTCCTCGCAGGGGTTCCACTCCACCGGCCTCATGTGCGACGTCGTTCAAGTGAGTACAATATAGTATGACCGCCGAACATGGCGCAGGGGGCGCCAAGCTGCAGGAGATGCGCACGCAGAGCAAGATGAAGCGTGACGTCACCGTCGCCATCTCCTCGCAGGGGTTCCACTCCACCGGCCTCATGTGCGACGTCGTTCAAGTGAGTACAATATAGTATGACCGCCGAACATGGCGCAGGGGGCGCCAAGCTGCAGGAGATGCGCACGCAGAGCAAGATGAAGCGTGACGTCACCGTCGCCATCTCCTCGCAGGGGTTCCACTCCACCGGCCTCATGTGCGACGTCGTTCAAGTGAGTACAATATAGTATGACCGCCGAACATGGCGCAGGGGGCGCCAAGCTGCAGGAGATGCGCACGCAGAGCAAGATGAAGCGTGACGTCACCGTCGCCATCTCCTCGCAGGGGTTCCACTCCACCGGCCTCATGTGCGACGTCGTTCAAGTGAGTACAATATAGTATGACCGCCGAACATGGCGCAGGGGGCGCCAAGCTGCAGCAGATGCGCACGCAGAGCAAGATGAAGCGTGACGTCACCGTCGCCATCTCCTCGCAGGGGTTCCACTCCACCGGCCTCATGTGCGACGTCGTTCAAGTGAGTACAATATAGTATGACCGCCGAACATGGCGCAGGGGGCGCTAAGCTGCAAGAGATGCGCACGCAAAACGAGCGAGCAAGATGAAGCGTGACGTCACCCCCCTTAAATTTTTATTTTTTCTGTTATATTATTTGTTGTTATGGCGGCAACAGAAATACATCATCTGTGAAAATTTCAACTGTCTAACTATCAAGGTTCATGAGATACAGCCTGGTGACACACAGACGGACAGCGGAGCCTTAGTAATAGGGACCCGTTTTACCCTTTGGGTACGGAACCCTAAAAATAATATCTCTATTTATGTTATATAAAAAAATATTTTAATTAAAAAAATTCCCGCCACGGATCGAAGCGTCCACTTATTTATTATTACTTATTTATCGGACACATTATAATTTAAATCAAGCTGCTTTCTATTTCAGCACGCGATGTTGATTCCGGTATTGGTACGACATCTCCGCTTCCACAAATCCCTGGAGAGCCTCGAAAAGAAGATCGGCTACGTTTTCAAACAGCGGTTGCTCCTCCAGACAGCGCTGACGCACCCGTCGTACCGGGAGAACTTCGGGACTAACCCGGACCACGCGCGGAACTGCCTCACCAACTGCGGCATACGGCAGCCGGAGTACGGCGATCGCCGGATACATTACACCAGGAAGAAGGGTGAGTACAGTACTCCCAAATTAATAATGCGCATAGAAATCTTCGTCACTGTTCGGCAACGGTCGTATTCCCCGAGTGTCGGAAGACGATATGTATATAGAGTGGTTAAGTGCATTTTCTTCATGCATAATGCATTCATCACCTTTGAAAACAAAACCAAGAAGGGCTGGCAATAGCAGCTGTATATAATTCCACACAGAGAGAACACGGTGCAGTCACCACCAATATATAAAGATGACTGACGGACCTTTGACTGACCGGCGACAGCCGCCGACCGTCCCAATTGTTTTCAATTGTTTCACATGATTTGGCATATGACATTGACTCCTGTTTCTTTCGAACAAGGTGTAAAATGCAAGTGCATTGTTTAGGGCTTTCTCCGATTCAATTTCAATGATTCGGGTGTTTCCGGGAATACGACAATTAGCGAAGATTTGCATGTGCATTATTAATTTGGGAGTACTGTACGTTAATGCTTTGTTTGCCGTGCTCATTTGTACCGGGAGAACTGTGGACCACGCGCGGAACTGTCTCGTCCGTAGCCTTCGACAAAGCTTAACCACTGTTTTAAAATTGAAAAATGAATTAAAACCGACGGCTTAACGTGCCCTCCGGATCACTGGCTGGATATCTAACTGACATACATCCACACACAATGACCTGATATACGAGGGCTGGGTACGCAAAAGGAAGCCCATCATCAATAACATGAAGCGCTTAGAGCGCGCCAACCGTACAGTCAGCGACACACAACAAAGAATAGTAAAAAGTAGTTAAAAATATATAATATGTGAAATAACAAAAACGTAATAATAACAATAGAAACACAAAACAAAATAACATTAAACGAAGTAAACATTTTTAAATTTACATAGTCTTATACCTAACATTATAATTATAATGTTTGTATCTGTGCTGCAGTGTTGAAAGGCCACCACTCAGCATATGCCTCGATTCATTCCAATTAAATCGAGGGGCTGGTTTTCAGTGTGGGCCAACAGCAAGGGTGGATTGGCCAAATCATATAAGATCGCATACTCATCCATACTTCCATACTATAATATTATAAATGCGAAAGTAACTCTGTTTGTCTGTCTCGCTTTCACGCCAAAACTACTGAACCGATTTAAATGTTTGGTACACAGATAGTCAAGAGCCTGAGAAAAGACAGGCTATTTTTTAATTGGTAAAAAGTGTAGTAAATGTGAAATAAACATCTGTTATTTTTATATTTTTTTAAAATGGTACGGTACACATTACGACGTTTTTAGGGGGATATTTTTTAATTGGTAAAAAGTGTAGTAAATGTGAAATAAACATCTGTTATTTTTATATTTTTTTAAAATGGTAAGGTACATATTACGACGTTTTTAGGGGTTATTAATGGTTTAATTTATTCACAAAAATCATGCTACCTAAATTAAATGCCTTTCAGGTATCGTGACGCTAATAAACATAATGTCGAGATTCGGCAAACTGCGCGAGACAGAATCGGAGATAAAGCACAATGAGCGGCTGGAGTTCCTAGGGGACGCGGTGGTGGAGTTCCTGTCGTCCATCCACCTGTTCCGAATGTTCCCCGGCCTGGCCGAGGGCGGGCTGGCTACGTACAGGGCCTCCATTGTCCAGAATCAACATCTTGCGCAGTTGGCTAAGGTAATTACTATTTATAAAAGATTAGTTGATTCCCTAGCTATTATCCATAGACTCCGCATGGGCATGGGTCTCCACCACAGAATAGCTGTGAGAGGTCTAGAGCATACTCCACTACGCTCCTCCAATGCGGATTGGTGGGGTTAGTAGCCAACCCTGTGTCGAATGTTCTCAAGCCACCTAAAGGGTTTCGACAAGGCTAAGCTATTGTTTTTACAAATTAAATCAATCGGGACCGACGGCTTATCATGCCCTGTGTTAGGATGTATCGCTTTTTCTGTTTCTACAATTTTTAACAAAATTTGTACTGAATTTCTGTCTCGGTTGTGCCTAAGTGTCCTTGTATGAGCCAGTAGGTACCTCCGACCAAGCAGCGTCGTGAGATTTTATGCCGTCAGAAGTGGATTTTCTCCAGCGAAAGCGATCCTCTGTCATCTCTTCCTAGCAAGAAAAATATATGCCAAAGGAGATTATATTATTTGTTTCAGAACATAGACCTGGAGCAGTTTATGTTGTACGCGCACGGGTCGGACCTGTGCCGCGAGGCGGTCGTGAAGCACGCCATGGCCAACTGCTTCGAAGCGCTGATGGCCGGCCTCTTCCTCGATGGCGGCTTAGAGGTAGCATTCTTTCATCACCTTTTCATTGGCCCACTAAGCCAAAACACTCTATCGCTAAAATAGACTTATTTATCCATACTAATATTATAAATGCGAAAGCAACTCTGTCTGTCTGTCTCGCTTTCACGCCAAAACTACTGAACCGATTTAAATTAAATTTGGTACACAGATTGTCTAGAGCCTGAGGAAGGACATAGGCTACGTTTTAATTGAAAAAAAAGTGTTCTAAAGGTTTGAAAAGGGGGTTGAAAGGTTCCATGAAAGTTTTTTTCATTTTCAGAACTATTTAGAAGCATAACATTTATATTATAGGCTGTTGATTAGATAACCAGTGGACGCCCGCAGCTTCGCTCGCGTAGAATTAGACCCATTAACGACGTCTGCCCGCGTTCGGGTTGCCCACTTGACTTCAAAAACGGCAAAGTTTCATACTAACTTTGCACGCCCGTTTTAGCCCGTTAGGTGTGAATTTTCAAAAATCCTTTCTTAGTGCTCCCCTACGCTATAAAAGGAACCCCTGTGTAAAATTTCAAGTTTCTAAACCTTATAGTTTAGGCCCTGCATTGAAATGTCAGTCAGTCAGTCAGTCAGTCAGTCAGTCAGCTTCTCCATAGATTTATTTTATTACTAGTGGATGCCCGCAGCTTCGCTCGCGTGGAATTAGACATAATAATAGATTAAAAAGTAGCCTATGTCCTTCCTCAGGCTCTAGACTATCTGTGTACCAAATATCATTTAAATCGGTTCAGTAGTTTTGGCGTGAAAACGACACAGACAGACAGACAGAGTTACTTTCGCATTTATAATATTAGTATGGATTATCATTGACCACAGGTGGCAGACCGCGTGTTCGCGCTAGCGCTGTGGCACAAGGAGCCCGAGCTGGCGGAGGTGTGGAGCAAGGAGCGCGCGCACCCGCTGCAGGAGCAGGAGCCGCTCGGCGACAGGAAGTACATCAAGGTGACTGCACTAGTATACGGACCGGCGTGAAACTCTAGCTTTGACTTGAGATTTAATTACCTTCATTAAGCGTATACAAATACTATAAAATGAAAAATAAGTGAATCTGAATCTGAGGTAGCTAAGTAACATTAGTAGGGAGTTCGCCCGGGGCAGTACCACCGCCCGCCACGGTACCTAGTACCATTTCTGCCGTGTAATAATTGTTTTTAAAGCAATTGTGGTCCGGTTGGAAAGGTGTGGATTCCGGTTACACTTCTTTAGAGGCGACCATCTTAGTCCTCAAGGGTAGCAACACATCTGTGACTGACTTTAACGAGACTCCTACTAACAAGTACTAACTGGACTATTACTAACACCAACTAACAGGACTAACTATCACTAATAGTACCCAGTCCTCATACCTACTAACGAACTGACCAACTAATGTTCTAATTAACTTTCTCAACTAATTGGACTAACCATTCCAGTTTCTAATAGAGTCTTGTTCAAAGTCAGTCACAGTTGTCATGGGCGGCAGCGGATGGGTGGTGCTGCAAGCTCGTTTGCTACCCTGTATCCATAAAAAAAAAGGTTGTATACCTAAGTTTGTAATTAATCTAACACATATTAAAATTTAGCTAGTTATAAATAACATATTTATTATGTCAACCTGACCTTAATTTTTTTCTGACAGTCATTGAGCGTGTAAAATCATCTTATAGCGAAATAAAAAATATTCTTTTCATTTTTAGGACTTCGAGTTCCTACAGCGGCTCACTGTCTTCGAGGAATCCATTGGTAAGTAGGTTTCTTTGGTGGTAGAGCCTATATAAAACCTTTATACGTACTTTATATTCTTCGGGTACGTACTACGCAGGTAAGAACCATTGCTACATATAAATTTTGTTTCTGTAAGAAATGTAGTTTGCACTGTTCAAGAGTCGACCTCTAGGTTAGCAACATATCTGTAACAGGGTTAGATTTATAGATACAGTACATCAGACTACACTAATGTTCAAATGCTATTTGGTTTCGCCGCTGTTGTTACGACATTCATATGTAGAAGCTGCTTTTTAACTTTACTAGTGTTCGCCGAGTAGTCGAACAACTAAGACTAGCGAAAAATGGTAGTTCTTTTTGAATTGAGAGTTCTTTTGGTAGTGAAATGCTAACATGCAGTATACAATTTATTCTCTTCTGAGATCGAGAACTGTAACCACTTAATCGCATACTAGTGGACGCCCGCAGCTTCGCTCGTGTGGAATTATACATAAAAATAGTTTTGTTTACACCTAGTAATATTATATAGCCTATGTCATTCAGTGAAGATGCAGATTTCTAATGGTGAAAGAATTTTTGAAATCGGTCCAGTAGTTTTTGTGTGAAAACATTACAAACGAATCTTTCCTCTTTATAATATTAGTATAGAAGTAACAAGGGCTTTTGTAAAAATATACTAATATTAACAATTGAAATAACTAATGAACTTAAAAGTAAAAAAAAAAAAACCCTTGGTCCGTGGGGTCCTAACGCTATGAGGCTTTATAAGGAAATAGCAAAAAGGTTAGTCGACATCACAGGAGACCGAAGAGTTGGCAGCTACCTAGGACAGAGAATTAGTATAGCTATTCAAAGGGGGAACGCTGGCAGTATCTTTTTAAAAGCTTTTATTTAACTTCACTCGTATGTATGTATGTATGTATGTCCTGGAATCTTGCAATCAATATTTCACCCACTTCCACTGAAGCTATCGAGCTGAAATTTGGCACACATATTAGGTTCCGATGACAATGCAATAATATGGTACTGTCGAACTGATCTGATGATGGAGCCGGAAGATATTAACTGGAACTTCATGATGGAATATCGTATCATAGTCGTGTTTGCACTTGTGCTAAAGTCTTGTAATGAACTTTGACCACGATTAGGTTTCAAGGTCAAGTTATAAAAGCTTTTTAAAAAAAAATTTTTTTTACAGTATAATTTTTTTTTAGGTTTATTTTTAAGGTTTTTTTTTTTAGTATAGAAGTATAGATAAATATGTTATCTCGTGATATAGGTGTAAAGTTCAAACACATTCGTCTGCTCGCGCGCTCCTTCACCGACCGGTCCGTGGGCTTCACGCACCTGACGCTGGGCTCCAACCAGCGGCTGGAGTTCCTCGGCGACACGGTGCTGCAGCTGGTGGTCTCCGACCGCCTGTACCGCCACTTCCCCGACCACCACGAGGGCCACTTGTCGGTAGGTTGCCGTTTGATTTCCAGACTATACAGTGCTTTTTTAAATCCATATTATAATAATAATAATAGATCTTTATTTCAGGCAAAGTACCAAAGGCAGTATATTGACAGGCCCGTTGGCGCAATCGGTAGTGACCCTGTCTGTTGCGCCAAGGGTCATGGGTTCGAATCCCACTCAGGACAAATATTCGTGTGACAAACACTTGTATTTGTTCTGTGTCTGGATGTTAATATTATCTATTTAAGTATGTACCTATTTAAAAATATCTATGTATGTATATCAGTCTCTGACACCCATAACACAGGCTCGCGCCTACTTTGGGGTCAGATGGCCGTGTATGAGAATGTCCAAGATATTTATTTATTTATTTATATTAACTATATACAGTGATTGAAGAAAAAAGTTGATGATGAAAAAATTATAAAGTAAATTAGCTGACCCCGCAAACGTTGTTCTGCCATATGAAATGTCAAAGTGACGCGACGCTTCACGTCAATGAACGACCGGTGAAAATAAAAATACTAAAATAGTGTTTAAAAACATTTTCCAGTGGACCAAATTGTGAATCTAAACTATTCTAAGCCATCCTCGAATCCCCTTGAACACATACAAAAAATTTCATTAACATCTATCCAGCCGTTTAGGAGGAGTTCACTGTCATACACACGTACACAAGAAATATACATAAATATTAAGATAATAAACGCTACATGCTCACACCTTTGCGATAGTGCCTGTGTTGCGCGGATGGTAGACACACACAGAAAACATTACAATTTAACATGCCTGCGAGTACAAATATTATCCGCGAAATAGATATCTGCCCCGGCCGGGACTCTATCCCGGGACCCGCGATTTGGCGTTCAACACAGGCTTGGGTCTACCGCGGGGCACACGATTAAAGACGAACAGATTTAAAATTAGAGAGAACGTAGAGGTGTGAAAGTGTAGCGTTTATAGAAGTAACAGAGATGATCTGTTATTTATTATTTATTATTATTATTATTATGTATCTCTTTAAATTTCACGGGTCCAGATGTGGACCCGGTAATTTGGAAGGCTTGCGTGGGGACACAGGTCCAACACGTAGAGGCCCCTTCGAGACATTTTAATGAGTTGTGATGTGGCACACGTGGCGGATACCACCCTCGATCGACTGCACCATCAATTGGTACACCCGAAGGTGGGCCCCGCCAGATGTACAGGAACTATTGCAAAGGAATGGAAACTATATTGGGTCTATTGTGGTGGATTTAGAGGGACTGATACATGGGCTATGGAGAACTATGACACCTGCCATTCAGATCGTTACAAACCTAAAAAGCGGCAGGTGATGACTCGCCACTCACTGTATGGGCTACCCAAACATGCCGACACGCTGGACGGCAAAGGCGGCAACATGTTCGCGAGTGGCTCAGGGTGTAGAGAGGTGTACCGCGCTTTAAATGAGGTGGTTTTACCCACTCTACCAACTCGCGACTTACGCAAGTTTCACTTCCACCCTGCGAGCATATAGCTCTAACGCCCCACTCTGGACGGCCGGTTAAGGCAAGCCAGAGGCGAGACTCCTGCGGCCCCTCCTGGGGTCCACTCCGACCAGCCAGCAAAGGCAAGCCGGAGATGGGGAGCCTGATCGAGTCTCCGGGGAACTCGGGTCCGTGGGGTCGCTACTCCCCAACAGCTCGCCACAAGCTGCCTTATTATTATTATTATTATTATTATTATTTATTGTGATTATTTATTATTGTGAATTCCAGCTGCTCCGGTCCTCGCTGGTAAACAACCGCACGCAGTCGATGGTGTGCGACGACCTCAACATGTCAGCGTACGCGATATACAACAATCCCAAAGCGAAGCCCACTACGAAGAAACACAAGGCTGACTTACTGGAGGCTTTCCTTGGCGCGCTCTATATTGATAAGGTCGGTTTTATACATTACCAAGTTTCTATCGTCGGTCGGTTTTATACATTACCAAGTTTCTATCGTTTATTATTATCGCCGCTTCTCCGCCAGCACGAAATCGTTTTACTTGCAGAATTACTCTAACATCAAGGGATGGTTTAAGTATAATATGAATAGCTATTATCAATTGCAAGCTGCGCTAGCTATTCTTTCTTCTTTTGTGTTTTTAACGCATTAAATACTTGGTGTTTTTTAAATACACCAAGTAAGCATTGACAGACAGAAATATCAGTCAAGTAGGTTCCTCGCTATCTCTTGTTACCGTTCTAGTCGGTGATAGCTTTAAACGCACATATCTTAGTGTATATAGTTTCTACCCACTTTTATGAGCAAATGTGAGACTCTGCTATCACTAGAAAAGTCATTGGTGCAGGGGAAAGCCAAGGACGTATTGGCAGAAATTATGGACTCACGCATGCAAGTTCCTCGCGATGTTTTACGTTACATTTTGTGATATTTAATTCCTTAAAACCCACATAACCAGGAAATGTCACGTGCCACTGAGATTTGAACATGAGCTTTATTTTTGAATGGCTCGACTGCGACTCATTATCATTAAATGGACGCAATAGCGTACTATTGAGTCTAGCTCGGCACGCCATTCGAGTGTTTAATACAACTGGTTGCATTATAGTGATTAAATAATACAGTATTTTTGTTGTCTATATGACTAGTAATTTTTCGCTCGACGCACGAGGAGCGATGCAAAACTAAAGCTCCCGGAACTCTTTTGCAAGAGACAGATTCGCTGCGACCCATAGACGTCCCACTGTTGGGCACGGGTCTCCTCTCAGAATGGGAGGAATTAGGCCTTAGTTCACCACGCTGGCCAAGTGCGGATTGGCAGACTTCACATACCTTCGAGAACGTTATGATGAACTCTCAGGCATGCAGGTTTCCTCACGATGTGTCCTTCACCGTTATAGCAAGTGACATTTAATTTCTTAAAACGCACATAACTTAGAAAAGTCATTGGGGCGTGCCACTGGGATTTGAACCCGGACCGCTCGAGTGAGAGGCGAGTTCGATAGCCGCTGGGCTGTCACCGCAAGAGACAGATTAGTCGACGGATATCACTGCGTTTGGTGTTGCCAGAACCTGGAGTACTGCCAGGCGTTCTGCAACGCGTGCCTGTTCCCGCGCCTGCAAGAGTTCATCATGAACCAGGACTGGAACGACCCCAAGTCCAAGCTTCAACAGTGCTGCCTTACGCTGCGCTCCATGGAGGGCGGAGAGCCCGACATACCGCTCTACAAGTATGATACTTTAGTTATTTGTCGCTAGAAAATTCACTGACTCTTACGAATCTCCCTTGGGACTCAATATAGGTACGTAAGTCTGACTAGAAATATACTAGGTGTGGCCATGTTGCAGAATTTGATATGAACTAATTTCTTGCCCTGGTAATCTGAAGAAAAAAAAACGGCTGGCAAACCAATCAGCGCTTATGACTGAGAACTAGCTCGCCCCGCGCCAGACGAAAGTTTTAAATTCGAATTTTTATTTTCGAATCCGAAAGGTTACCTACGAATTTCGTTCAGGGCGCCGATTTTTGAATTTCACCGAAACGACTTGAGATATTCGTATGCGAAACATTTTCGTATGCGAATTTCATATTGAGTTAATTGTAGGCTTACGAAAAATAAATTAAATTGTGTGGTTTTATGAAACCACGGTAAAAGTGAAACTTTTTTTCACATTAAAGACATTTAACTAAAATTTTTTGAAATAATATTCCAGTAAGGAGGGTATAAAAATCGCTTTATCAATCTTAATTTTATACTTGGAAGTTGGAAAATTGCAATGATAGTGGGAAATAAAATAACAAGCGTCACTACACTATTAGCAGTTCGAAATATATGTATCTAAATTTCAACAAATTCTGTTAAGGACGTTTGGTCGAATGGTCCAATGTTTGTTAAAAACAATCTTCTACGCCGCGAGTCGCGGTTCGATCCCCAGGTCTCAACAAAAATAAAATTTTAGTTTAGATTCAATTTTAAAATTTAACGCGACGTGCGTCACGCGACATTCGACAGACAAGCCAAAATTTTCAGAACGATGTAATAAAAGTTTCACTTTAAAATGAAACTTGAAACATTGCGAATGCATCTTGCGTTTCAGGGTGATCGAGTGTCTGGGCCCGACGAATACGCGCGTGTACACGGTGGGCGTGTACTTCCGCGGGCGGCGGCTGGCGGCGGCGCGCGGCCACTCCATCCAGGAGGCCGAGATGAACGCTGCCGAAGACGCGCTCAGTTGCGCGCACGGTACGCATTGTGTGCTCTAGGGTGATCGAGTGCCTGATCTCGATGAACACGCGCGTGTACACGGTGGGCGTGTACTTCCGCGGGCGGCGGCTGGCGGCGGCGCGCGGCCACTCCATCCAGGAGGCCGAGATGAACGCTGCCGAAGACGCGCTCAGTTGCGCGCACGGTACGCATTGTGTGCTCTAGGGTGATCGAGTGCCTGATCTCGATGAACACGCGCGTGTACACGGTGGGCGTGTACTTCCGCGGGCGGCGGCTGGCGGCGGCGCGCGGCCACTCCATCCAGGAGGCCGAGATGAACGCTGCCGAAGACGCGCTCAGTTGCGCGCACGGTACGCATTGTGTGCTCTAGGGTGATCGAGTGCCTGATCTCGATGAACACGCGCGTGTACACGGTGGGCGTGTACTTCCGCGGGCGGCGGCTGGCGGCGGCGCGCGGCCACTCCATCCAGGAGGCCGAGATGAACGCTGCCGAAGACGCGCTCAGTTGCGCGCACGGTACGCATTGTGTGCTCTAGGGTGATCGAGTGCCTGATCTCGATGAACACGCGCGTGTACACGGTGGGCGTGTACTTCCGCGGGCGGCGGCTGGCGGCGGCGCGCGGCCACTCCATCCAGGAGGCCGAGATGAACGCTGCCGAAGACGCGCTCAGTTGCGCGCACGGTACGCATTGTGTGCTCTAGGGTGATCGAGTGCCTGATCTCGATGAACACGCGCGTGTACACAGTGGGCGTGTACTTCCGCGGGCGGCGGCTGGCGGCGGCGCGCGGCCACTCCATCCAGGAGGCCGAGATGAACGCTGCCGAAGACGCGCTCAGTTGCGCGCACGGTACGCATTGTGTGCTCTAGGGTGATCGAGTGCCTGATCTCGATGAACACGCGCGTGTACACGGTGGGCGTGTACTTCCGCGGGCGGCGGCTGGCGGCGGCGCGCGGCCACTCCATCCAGGAGGCCGAGATGAACGCTGCCGAAGACGCGCTCAGTTGCGCGCACGGTACGCATTGTGTGCTCTAGGGTGATCGAGTGCCTGATCTCGATGAACACGCGCGTGTACACGGTGGGCGTGTACTTCCGCGGGCGGCGGCTGGCGGCGGCGCGCGGCCACTCCATCCAGGAGGCCGAGATGAACGCTGCCGAAGACGCGCTCAGTTGCGCGCACGGTACGCATTGTGTGCTCTAGGGTGATCGAGTGCCTGATCTCGATGAACACGCGCGTGTACACGGTGGGCGTGTACTTCCGCGGGCGGCGGCTGGCGGCGGCGCGCGGCCACTCCATCCAGGAGGCCGAGATGAACGCTGCCGAAGACGCGCTCAGTTGCGCGCACGGTACGCATTGTGTGCTCTAGGGTGATCGAGTGCCTGATCTCGATGAACACGCGCGTGTACACAGTGGGCGTGTACTTCCGCGGGCGGCGGCTGGCGGCGGCGCGCGGCCACTCCATCCAGGAGGCCGAGATGAACGCTGCCGAAGACGCGCTCAGTTGCGCGCACGGTACGCATTGTGTGCTCTAGGGTGATCGAGTGCCTGATCTCGATGAACACGCGCGTGTACACGGTGGGCGTGTACTTCCGCGGGCGGCGGCTGGCGGCGGCGCGCGGCCACTCCATCCAGGAGGCCGAGATGAACGCGGCCGAAGACGCGCTCAGTTGCGCGCACGGTACGCATTGTGTGCTCTAGGGTGATCGAGTGCCCGATCTCGATGAACACGCGCGTGTACACGGTGGGCGTGTACTTCCGCGGGCGGCGGCTGGCGGCGGCGCGCGGCCACTCCATCCAGGAGGCCGAGATGAACGCTGCCGAAGACGCGCTCAGTTGCGCGCACGGTACGCATTGTGTGCTCTAGGGTGATCGAGTGCCTGATCTCGATGAACACGCGCGTGTACACGGTGGGCGTGTACTTCCGCGGGCGGCGGCTGGCGGCGGCGCGCGGCCACTCCATCCAGGAGGCCGAGATGAACGCTGCCGAAGACGCGCTCAGTTGCGCGCACGGTACGCATTGTGTGCTCTAGGGTGATCGAGTGCCTGATCTCGATGAACACGCGCGTGTACACGGTGGGCGTGTACTTCCGCGGGCGGCGGCTGGCGGCGGCGCGCGGCCACTCCATCCAGGAGGCCGAGATGAACGCGGCCGAAGACGCGCTCAGTTGCGCGCACGGTACGCATTGTGTGCTCTAGGGTGATCGAGTGCCTGATCTCGATGAACACGCGCGTGTACACGGTGGGCGTGTACTTCCGCGGGCGGCGGCTGGCGGCGGCGCGCGGCCACTCCATCCAGGAGGCCGAGATGAACGCTGCCGAAGACGCGCTCAGTTGCGCGCACGGTACGCATTGTGTGCTCTAGGGTGATCGAGTGCCTGATCTCGATGAACACGCGCGTGTACACGGTGGGCGTGTACTTCCGCGGGCGGCGGCTGGCGGCGGCGCGCGGCCACTCCATCCAGGAGGCCGAGATGAACGCTGCCGAAGACGCGCTCAGTTGCGCGCACGGTACGCATTGTGTGCTCTAGGGTGATCGAGTGCCTGATCTCGATGAACACGCGCGTGTACACGGTGGGCGTGTACTTCCGCGGGCGGCGGCTGGTTTGTAGATGGGTGACCGCTAGTGGCACGCTAGGGGCACGTTAAGCCGTCGGTCCCGGTTGTTTTAAATGGTAAAAACAACCCGTACCTACCCAACAGTGGGACGTGTATGGTGGGTGGGGTACGGCGGCAGGCAGGGTGAAATTAGGCTTTTACTATAGTAGTCTTGAATGAAAATTACATCTTGGTAACTGCTGCAAATCAACGGCTGCGATTATTGGAACTTGATTCATATGAAATGTCTAATTAATATAGTCCGTACGTATCACACGTCAATGCAATGATAGGTGATAGAGCCATTTCGTTCTTTTCGTTTCACTTTTCTGAGGCCACCATCTCCTCAAGGGTAGTATAGACTAGTGTGACAGAGAGAGAGAATTAACTTAAATTTTTTATTCATATTTCCACTATCACTGTTACAATTCATAAAAATTAACTAAATGCTAATCATCGTTTGTAACGCTCTCTTCTCACTTTCTATCCTCGTCTTACTATCGAATAGCCACCAGAAAATTCACTTCAAAAAAGCGATCAAAATAAAAATTACTTTAAATTTTGCAATTAATTTCCAGAACTGTTTCCTCAACTGGATCACCAGAAACGCGTTATAGCTAAGAGTTTGCGCCGAAAGCGGAACAAGGTGCTCGGCAAGCAACCCGCGACAGCTTCAGACAAGCGACGCGACAGCGACGACAAGGTTCCTAAGGCCTACCGACTCGACAAGAAGGAAGTCGAGAATAGCTCCGACTCGGAAGTCGAGAAGTCGGACAGCGAAGCTCACGTGACACCCAAGTCGGAGGAGGACTCGGGCCTATCGAGTGACGCGGAGGCCTACCCGAGTGAGAAGCTAGAGAAAATCGAAGTGAGCAGTTTGCTAAGTGATATGCAGAAATTGAAGGAGGACTTTATAAAGCGAAACAAATATGATAAGTTGAAGGAGAAATGTCATAAGTCGGATTCGGATTCGGATTAGCATTAATTCTTTATTAACTGGAAGTCTGCAAATACTTTATTAATTGTGTGTTGGTTACTGCGTGTGGTACACATTCCGTTAATCTACCATCCAGTCTATTCGCGCGTTAGTTTGTGCATAATGTTCGACAAAGTCCCAAACCTAATAAATAATACGACCTAATATCTCGACCTAAGGAAGGACAATAGCTCTGACTGGGCTCAAATAGTTGTAGGGCTGGAAATATTACGTCACGCCTGTATACCCCCGAAGAGATAGGCAGAGGTGTATACACCCACTTTTCAATAGTTTATGTAACGTTCGTCAATGTATTTTTATTAGTTAAGTTTAGGTCATGTAATAAGTAGTGAGCCTATTGCCACATACCGGGCACAAACCCAGACTCCGTTTTGCTACCGGGCATTTCAAGTTAGAAAAACCCAATATTTGTTGCCCGACTAACCTAACCTAACCCAGGACCTCTAGATTAAAAGTCGCGATTACAAAAACTAGACCAACGAAGCAGTAAGACTTCATAAAATTGCTACAATAGATATTTAGGTCGCTGTGGTTTGTGGGCTTTACGGCCCACACCATTCCTTTAAATAAGACTTCATAATACAATAATGAAACATTTAACTAAGCTTTGAATACTCTCAAGTCAAATATCTCGTTCCGTAGTTAGAAGGAAACCATTGTAGTATATATTGTAACGTTGTTCAAGGTGTATTTTTTATTCACGGTTGTTATTATTCATTGACTTTATTGTGACTTGTGACATGCTTCATGCATTTTAAATTGTTGCATAGAATCATAACTGTATTTTTTCCAATGTATGTAGTTTAACATATAATGAATGCCTGAATACTGGAATAATATTTATGTGCAATTTCAAAATAGTCAGTTTTTTAATAAATGTTGAAAGCAAACAGTTTTTTACATACAACCTCGTAATAAATAGTACAGAGATGGCAAGCAAACCAATACATTCGTTCGTACTCAGTGGTGGAATGCAACTATTTCTTTCACTTTCCACTATGAACGTAAGTAGAATACATATTTAAGGTATTGAAAAAAATATTAAGAATGAAATTTCTTTTAATTTTGAAGAATTTAACGAAATAATCAATAAATCACATATAGATGGATTTTTAATTTTTAGCGAGTTTTTTCAATACCGCCTATACTGAGGTATGGTTACTTCAAAACTATTAGTTTAAATTGTAGTGATATAATCGAAGAAATAAAACAAAAGAGCGTTTGTTATAGATCTTTTTATTTTTTCACTTTTTATACGAACTGTAACTGGTCACCGTCGTCTATGGAAATGCGTAACCATAGATCAGAGGCATCACAGGTGAGTTGCTGGTATTAAGGGACAGCTTTCACAGCTTTGACTGTACAGCACTCCATGTAGCTTATTCTCGACCCTTATAAGTTTTTGGTTTAATGAAATTAACGTAAAAATTTGGTTATTTTTACACACATGACAGCACGTTTGTTGCCACGCGCTGCCTGCGGAGTAAATTATAAGTATTAAACTTATTTGTATAATACTGACTAAACTTCTGACTGATTTTAATTAAGCTGTCGGTTACGTATGTACCGTCGAGTTCACGTTCTGGCCGATACCAAAAGGGGATGTTCCAATGTACATACTGTCATACGTAAACCATTATATTAGCATATTTTAATTTATTTCTCAGCAACAGATCATTAAGCTATTTTTAAGTGTGTATTTTTCTCTATTTTTTGGTGGTATGTACACGGGCATGCCCAAAGTGGAACATCCATATCCATACTAATATGATAAATGTGAAAGTGTGTTTGTTTGTTTGTCCGGCTTTCACGTCGCAAAGAAGCTATTATATGGTATGGTTTTTGTGTGTGGAGATAGTGAGGAGGGTGGAGAGTGACGTAGGCTACTTTTTACCGCGGTAAAACATCCCCATAGGAAGATATCGTTGTTTTGTTATTTGCTAGATATTTAGTTCCGGATGTTGTTAATAGATGGCTTTAGTAAAATTAATTTGCAAGTTCTTATCTTAGTATCTTTTAATCGTGGAACTGTCACTATTCATCCACCACAAATGTGTCATGTATGACAACTCATTGTTAATTCCCTTTGACCACGCGGGCCGAGCCGCGGGTAAAAGCTAGTCTCCTTTATATATCAGAGCGGTTCAACGTGTCATGTTCAACACAGCACCAAGCAGCATAGCGTGAAGGCGCCGGGCGCGCGCAGCGAGAGCCACTGCTTCTGGTTGGGCACGTACATCTCCGCCGGCATCAGCTGCTCGCCCGCCTCGCTCTCTGCAACCGATACCAAATATATGTATTTGGTCTCTCTGCAACCGATACCAAATATATGTATTTGGTCTCTCTGCAACCGATACCAAATATATGTAAGCTCTAAGTCACGATAGACTATCTACCTGGTCATCGGCTTAAGGAAGAACTTACAATATTCTTATCGTATTAGTATGGATACCAAATATATGTATTTGGTCAGGCTCACTACTTATTACATGACCTAAACTTAACTAATAAAAATATATGTATTTGGTATACATACTAATACGATAAGAATATTGTAAGTTCTTCCTTAAGCCGATGACCAGGTAGATAGTCTATCGTGACTTAGAGGTTAGCTTAGTGGTAGGTAATTATTGTAAATTAGCCATAAGGCAGGTTAGGCACCTGTGTAGGATTAGCTATTCATTCAAGGATAAATAGCTCATCCTTTGCTTTATATTAATCAGTTTAGAATAGCATTATATCTCTTTAAGTAGTTTGTAGTTACCTAGACTTTCGTTAAGCGTGTGTAATTGAATTTGAATTTTGAATTTGAATTTGAACATCTAACATTAAATAAGTATAAAAACTGTGAAATTGAACACAAGTGCAGTGATATGCATGTATCAGCTCTAGGAGCTGCTAGTGCATTAATAAATAATAATAATACTAGCTCGTGCGATTTATGACATTTGATCATTATGTAGCTTGTCCCGGTCTCAGTATTACCTAATTTGTACCTGTTTGAAAATCATAGAATTTTCTCGGCCCAATTTTGTTGGTGCAATTTTAAAGATTATGTACTGTAAATACCGTCTTTCCGTATTTTCGCAGACTGCATTGTAGATTCCTGCATGGATATCAGGTCGCCCGGAGCGTGGAGTAATAGTCTGCCCACGCCTTCGCAGCGTCTGAAAATATCAAACAATCGCGCTATATATTTCAACACTTATTATTTATAATGACTTGAAAGTTATTTTATGAATTAACTATTCCCAAATTTAAGTGAGCAGCAATAATGTAAATATATTTCCGTAAAATTGTATATACTGTTAGATCTATCCATCTCGCGAGATCTTCTGTCGGTAGATTGTGAACCGTAACATACTGTTAAATTATCAACTGTTTCGGACAGTTGTCCCTGATTGGTCTTGCGAAGGGTCATTCTGTACCCATAGAGGAATCAAACTCAGGTGTTAATAAAATAAAATAAATAATTAGAGTTCACGTCTAGCATCAGTTCGTGTTAAATAAGTCGGACTCGTCAGTCACAGATGTCGACGGAACCCCGCTCCGCGAAACATATCGCGCACAACACATATATACACACACATATAAATATGACGTTTGTATCTCGTATGAGTAAACGTATGGATCACGTGATTACACATCGAACGCATATTTTTAATAGAGGTTATAGCATTGGTTTTTGTTTTGTTAGAACTCTTTCGTCAATAAGAAACTTTTCCGAATAACTGGTTTCTAAAACATGATGTAAAAATATCTATAGGTACACACCCTTTCTTTTCAGTCTTCAATTCGGGTACATGTAACAATTAAATAGTAGTACCTGAGTACTTCATTGTTGAGCATTTGTTTCCTTGCAGCGCAGGCTAGCGGCTTGCACTCGCCCAGCCAGACTCGCACCTCGTTGAAATCCGCAAGGAGTTGTGCCGCAGCGTCTTTTCTGCAAATTACAGCCCATATAACCATGCTGATTAGGTTTTTTCATTGGATATAAACCCAAAAATTAATCAAGATAAAACGGCGATCACGTATTATTTTGATACAAACGATGCGTGTCACTTTTTTCGTCGGCCCTGCCCAAGTCCCGCCTAAAATGTGATGTCACACTACAGTAATTTGCAAGGTGAAACACTCGTTTTAGTTGTAATCAAACCTATCGATAACGTAATGAACCGATACTTGGTAAAGTACTTACTAAGTTACTTTACCAAGTTTGGCAGGCGGTGGTACTACCCCGGGCGAACTCTAAATTAAACCAAACAGGCTTAATTCAAAACCTATTCGGGTCGATATAGGCTCTACCACCGAAATCCAATCATGAAGCTAATATCTTCATATCGAACTTTAAGAACTTCCCTCTAGTATGTGCTACATATTCACGGAATAATGAAAACAACTTACGTAAATTTTACTTTGGCCACGTATATGTGGTGCAGCCAAGATTCGCACATTATTCTTAGCACAGTGTTCAGCGTTGTTACGTCTCCTGTCGCTTTTATTACTGGCAGCAACATCTTATCTGTAAGAATTTACAACAAATATGACATAAAGAAGTCGATATTACTGTATGCTATACATAATAAGCGGTGACAGCCCATTGGCTGTCAAACTCGCCTCTCACTTGAGCGGTCCGGGTTCAACCCCAGAGCGGCACGCCCCAGTGACAGTTATGTGCGATTTAAGAAATTAAATGTCACTTGCTATATAACGGTGAAGGACACGTCGAGAGGAAACCTGCATGCCTGAGAGTTCTTTATAATTTTCTCGAAGGCATGTGAAGTTTGCCAAGTGGACTTAGTGGACTAAGGCCTAATCCCTCCCATTCTGAGAGGAGACCCGTGCCCATCAGTGGGATAAAGAAAGGGTTATGATGATACAGTACATTGCGGACCGCGCCGTCGCATGGCCATACCTAGGAATTCGTGCACGTAGACGGAGTGGTCGGAGCAAGGCGGGCTGGCCACGCGGCGCCACTCGGCGCTGCTGGGGAATATCATCGTGAGGTGCGCCAGGCTGGTCGTAGCGCACACTGACGACAGCACTGTTGCGATGTCTTCCGACGCCTCCTGCTCGAATAACGACATATTACGTCAGATATATTATCCCTTCGTCATATCATCATAGTAATACGGCGCCGAGTGCGCTCGTTACTTATGTGCGTTGTCACGCATGCATTGACAGACGGCCGAAGATTTTTCCTGATTTTTGTTTTGTCTAGGTAACATATCTATACCTATATATAAAAGGAGAAGCTGACTGATTGACTGACTGACATATCAACGCAGGGCCTAAACTATAAGGGTTAGAAACTTGAAATTTTGCACAGGGGTTCCTTTTATAACGTAGGGGATCACTAAGAAAGGATTTTTGAAAATTCATCCCCTAAGGGGGTAAAACGGGGGTGCAAAGTTAGTATGAAACTTTGCCGTTTTTGAAGTCAAGTGGGCAACCCGAACGCGGGCAGACGTCGGTAATGGGTCTAATTCTACGCGAGCAAAGCTGCGGGCGTCCACTAGTTTTTAATATACAGGCGAAATTTTGTTGAGCCTGAGCTTTAAAGATATTACATATGAAGTAAACTACGTGTATAAAAGAATCAACAATTTAAAATATAAAAACTAATGAACCTAAGTATAAAAATTTGTCACACAACATACAGAAAAGATAAAAATATAATAATATCTAAATCCCACGTCAACACAAAGTTAACGGGTGTTTAGAATGTTTCTATTTGTCTTTTTTTTTTGACTGAATTTACCTTTAATTTCTGAATGTTGACTTTTACTTCTGATACAAGTTTTTCTCTCATTTTTGCGCACACATTCTCGTGGACTCCAATTTTTCCTGAAAGAAAAATCCTTCCTATTACAGAAATAGGTAAATACTATAAAATCATTAAAAAAAATTGTAATAAACTGCTGCTCAAATAATTTATTTAGAGTGTTAATTTTTGGAGGCTGTTCAGGCGCCAACGAAAATCTTGTATATATTTTGACGGGCCCGTTGGCGCAATCGGTAGTGACCCTGTCTGTTGCGCCAGGGGTTGTGGGTTCGAATCCCACTCGGGATAAATATTCGTGTGACGAACACTTGTATTTGTTCTGTGTCTGGATGTTAATATTATCTATAAATAAATATGTATTTAAAAATATCTATGTATGTATATATCAGTCTCTGACACCCATAACACAGGCTCGCGCCTACTTTGGGGTCAGATGGCCGTGTGTGAGAATGTCCAAGATATTTATTATTATTATTATATAGAATTAATCTACATAGTCTTATTTTTATTTAAAATAGCTTGTATTATTTTATACAAACGCCTACCGTGTCTTCTCAACATCACCAAGGGTTAACTGGTAGATTAAACAAATAAAAATAAAACCTACCTGATTCTATGGTTGTGGTGTGGTCAGCGAACCTCAAGTTCATCAGCTGTTCCATGCAAGCCTGCATGTCGTTGTGGGCTATGCGGAAGAAATCGTCCATTTCCCATTGGTTGACTAGCCTCCGGGTCTGCGCCAAGCACCATAGTCTGTACGTGTGAATCGAGTGGTCTGAAAATGTTATTAAGTACGTGATATGTATTTATATAATCAGTCGGTATTACCTACAACCGTAGGTACCTAAGTACCTACTCATGCTTAATGATATCAATAACAATACATCGAAGAAAGTATGCCGCTAACTTTTTTTGTGGGGAAATCCTCATGGATATCCTTGCCGTGGGGCCACGGGGGATTATGTCGGACTCCTATCGACTATCCCAACCACTGCCAACTTTGACAGCCATCGAGCGTACAGAGGTCACTGTTAGTTTTAATCGAATATTCTATTACATAAGTGTTAGGAGACTGAGCCATTAGGCCATGGACGTTTCAAAATTTGATTTATGTCTAAGCACTAACCAAGTCTATGTAGGATCGGGATCTGTTCAACGATGGGTAAGTCCTCAAGCGGCGCGCCCAGGATGTAGTCCCAGGTCACCTCGCACTGATTGTTCAGCGTCACCAGCTGCTGCAGCATCAGCGCGAAGTTGGCGCCGGACTCCGTACACTGCGGAATTATTACAATAATGACAAAAGGAATTGGTAAATTAGGAAACTGTTCTATACTGCCACCACGATGGGAGAATAATGTTTACAAACAAACGATCCACCAGCCATCCATTCGTTGCCCGACAACCGAACAGGCATGTGCCTTGCCTGCCTGCTGTATAGTGTTAAATAAATATAAATAATATAAATTATAGTCTAGTAATTATATAGTCTATCGCGTTGGTCAAATGAGGATAGACAGACTTTACATGCCTTCGAAATATTGAGTGAGAACTCTCAGGCTTGCAGGTTTCCTCACGATGTGTCCTTCATTGTTATAGCAAGTGAGATTTAATTTCTTAAATAGCACATAACTTAAGTCATTGGTGCGTGCCGCTGGGGTTTGAACGCGGACCGCTCGAGTGAGAGGCGAGTTCGATAGCCACTGGGTTGTCACCGCTCTTCATAATGTTCTCGAAGGCATGTGAAGTCGGCCACTTCGCCTCATCGAAGTCTCACTTGGCCAGCGTGGTGGACTAAGGCCTAATCCCTATCACATTCTGAGAGGAGACCCGTGCCTAACAGCTGGACAAAGAAAAGGTTGTGATGATGATGATGATGATGAGATTAGCGACAGTACGTGCTACCACGGACTATATTAAGGTACATAATATTTCAGTTTGGGGAAATATATGCGTGACTTTATGACAAATATTTTAATAGTTCATACCTCAGTTACGTAGACCGATAAATCGGGGAGAACTTTTGACGATGTTGGTTTCAAGTTTGTCGTTAGCGTCGCTCTGAAAATATTACAGATTACACTTTTGTCACCTGTTACGTGCCTGTTACACTATGCAGGTTTGTGAGCTATCATTTTTAACTTTTTTTTTAAATTTTTAGAAACTAGGAACTAATAGAAAGAATATGTATTTATTTAGCATTGTTAATACATATTACCCAAACTGCTTGTCCCACGAAGTGGTTGTCACATGGCAGCCCAACGCATCGGCCAGTAGTCTTAATGCGGATAGAACTAATTCTGGCGTATCTTAGAATTAAAAAAAACATCACATTAAAAAGTTACGTGTTGGTTAAAGTGTAAAGATTCAAGACTTCATTGATTTCATCAGGTACTCACTATTATCGTTAAACGTGTGAAAAAGCCATTCGCGAAGATTTTGACTGGTATTCGGTGATCTACAGTGTGAAATAATAGGATGATTAAAATTTTGCTATCGAGGATTTATTTGTTTATTCAAGGTCATTAATATATGTATTCTACATGTCTTCTACTAAAACTTATATGATTGATTCATTTGAAGTTTGCGTGTAAAACAATTCACAACAAATAATCAACAATAAGTAATGATTTTTTTTTTAATCAATATTTCACCCACATCCATTGAAGCTATCGAGCTGAAATTTGGCACACATATTTGGTTCCGATGACAATGCACGAAAATAAAATAAAAATAAAAAAAGGTATTTTTAAAAACAAATTTTTAACGGTACAATTATTATGAAACAAAACACACGTCCCCTTTTCGTAATTATTTTACGGCCAAAGCTAAAGTCCATCAATAGTGTTCGCTTAACTTACTCGAGTTTACCTTATAGCTAAGGGAAAAGAGGACCACCATAGAACGATATGCTCTAAGCAGCCGCCGACTTCACCCCACAGAATGTTCTGATAGTATTCAGTCACTTTGTGTGCAGCTTTCTTACTGGCTTGAAGGCATCCTAAAACATAATATACTCAAGTGTTATATCGTACGTTTGTTATCGTCATAGTAAAATAACTTAACATTACCTGACTTGAGTTTTCTGACGCCATTTTGCCCTAACATTTTGGGTGCCATGTTTGCGACTGTGTCCAGTAGAATCTCTATATAAATTTCTTCACTTTGAAGAATGCCGTTGACATTCTCTGAAACGTGGATTTTATATAGGTAGTTATTTTAAAATATATACATCAGCAATTCGATGCTTATATAACTGAGAAACAAGATTAATTGATATACTTAATTCATGTTTCATTTGTTATACCAGCGTATAATTGTAACTAACCCTCGCTATTAAAAAGATTGTCCAAAACACATTCATTGGTCAGGAGCGATGTGTACGGTATTTCTGAGTCGGAGTTCTGTTGGTTCAACATTTCGTTGAGTTTCTTATGTCCGTTCTTTCCTTCTATGAGACTCTGTGCTTGCTTCATCTTCGCTTTCTTGGTGTCAACGAACGCTTCGCGCCGTTCTATCTGAGTTGCCTGTCGGGACACTGACGACGTCGGTGGGGTAATATGTTTGGTTAACGTGCTGGAATATAAACTTGTAGTGTAGGTAATATGTATGCTCAGTCTAACTTAGCTGTTTTATATGGTAAACAATGTTGTCGCTACGTTTTATTGAAATTTTAATAGAGAACGGGTCAGAAAAACAGAAGCAAATACATACCGACACCTAATTAGTTACTTTTACCTTTTACGGTAAATAAATTATTTGCTATGACTTTGAGGATCCATAGTGAGAAGAGGGCCACGGTTTGAAGCTAATTGCGTTTACAATACTAATTTTTCCTGCATGGTGAATATTGAACATAACAAACATCACGGTTGTATTTCCCCTAACGGGTAGGGAGAGGTGTGTTTTCAATTTTCACCAATTATGTTTAGATCCCATGTAACAGATTGTGACCCATTGCGATAGATTTGGCACAAACTCCAAGCTGCTACCGGGAATTTCAAGATAGAGAAACCCAATAGAACGATTGAATACAGGACCTGTAGCTTAGCAGTCGCGTTTGCTACCATTAGAACAATGAGGCAGTCAAAGTCAGAGTCAAATAATTTATTTCGCTAGGAGGTGATTGGGCACGCTTAACGAAGGTCTAGGTAACTACTAAATACTAAAAGAAAAGGAGATATTATGCTATTCTAAATTGATTAACACAGTCAACCAATACTAGTACATAAAATAGAATAGAATAAACTGTTATTGGACAGAAATATTACAGCATGTTTAACAATTTTTTTTACAAGTAATAGAAGTTTTATTAGTAATTAACCTATGAATATACATAATTGAAAGAAAATTCTGGGAAGGAACCCAACTTGGCCAATGACTTTATTTAAAAAAAAAATTGTAATAATAAAAGTTGAGTTTCTACATCAAAACAAGGCTTTTCGATGTGAATGTTTCTGCTCTATTGACTTCTATAAAAGTAGGTATATTTGATATTAATCAATTTACTTACTGATATATTTCCAAACTTTCTGCAGTTGTTGTAGAATCATTGTCCGAAATGTCTTCTGGCTGGTACATTTTCACTAAGCAGTTTATCAAACGATGACAATTGATTTCCGACCGACTTTTTGAGAGAATCTGTGAAAGTTAATAAAAGGATTATTATTTTTTCAGTTAAGTATTTAATATTAATATAATGAACTGTTTTCATTTGATTTATCTTCTAATAAAATGCAGAAATAAGAATCAAAGAATACCTGTACAATTTTAGTAAGAGTGAGGACCTTAGATTCGCTGATTGTAGTTGGATAAGTATTGCTGCAGATATTGAATTTTGCTGTAAATGTTTTACAGCTCAAACCGACCAAGTTGTTGTAAATGGCAACTAGGCTAAAATAAAATTTAAATATTGTAAAAAAACAATAACGGCTGACTAGAGTTTCGCTAAAAAAATATTGAATCACCACATAGTCCGAGGTGTAGGTAATATGTGTGTGTGTGTACATTTTTGTATATCATTCGCACCTGAATACATCTTTCTTATTGTACCTTAATCAAGCAGGCAATAAAATCGTAGTGGTCATAGACATAGACTTACCTCAAACAAGTCTCGATCATTTTCCTGGAATCTTCGCGATGGAGACAGGTCGTCAGTATAGTGACTATTAAACTATTTATTGATTGCAACAAAATAAATCGTCTGCTACAAAGAATATCAAAAATATGATCGTGTTTGCTTAACACTAATCCATTGTCCTTCTTCAATCTCGCTAACTTTGGATTCAATTTGTAGAAAGTTTTGACTAACTTCGATAAATATCCTATAATTTGATCTAATACCTGAGGAATTAAGTGTAAAATAAATATCAAACTTAGGATGTGAGTAGTAGGAAAGTTTAAAGCTAGTAAGTGACCTTAGTGGCAGTGGTTCTTGAGCACGTCTGTTCTTCGGAAGGCACCATAAGTTTTTCTGGCTAAGAAATGTTTTCTATCGTAGTTTTAATCTAGCTGTAACCATATCCAACTCATTTATACCAACGTATTATACGTTACAAGCTAGCGCGCGGACGCACCTCTTAATAGTATTTTTGTTTTTTTTCGAATGTAGGTACTTTTGCTGTAGTACGGTCATAAAAACCTTTACGGCGTCGCCGAATAGGCCTTACCAGTAAAAATGTCTTGCGTGAATGGTTAACATCACAAAATTTATTCTATCAACAACTCTAGCTTCCTGGATCCATGGCAAAGTACATTACCTACGTCATTCTAGTAGAAGTACCTAGGTACCTACTATCTAAACAATGTGATTTACTTTTTAAATGTTTGCTTAAGTTGAATAAATATTCTATAGGCTTTGCGACATTATTCGATCAGTAAAAAATGAATTTAAATGTTTGTATTTACAATGAGGGTCGATTTATTCACACCTGTATATTTACTAACTCCATGATGTAGCTCCGATTTGACAGAGAGTGTGGGTTGGTTTTCCCGGAGGAACCACTCCACTTATAGTCCGCTTCAGTCAACACTTTTGTTATGGCATAACAAACCATTTCCATTTCTCTACAATGGTCGAACAATTCCTCTTCCTCCGAAGTTTCTTCGCTGATCCACTTTTTGCTGGTAACTTTGGCCGCTGACATTGCGGGATTTTTTAGAGTTTAACGAAAACAAACAAAAAGTATACCTATACTCTGAACGTGTTAGCTGTGTGGTATCATTGTGGCGACTGAGCAGGCACTGCATAGTATTTGTACGGACAAGATCGATGTGTGGGGACGTCCGTGCCAGGTGTCGGTACGCCGCGGCTCGCGTCTAAGCACTTGTAGGACAACTTGCGAATCGCTATCATTAAAGCTTTATGGCAGTTCAACCTCGACCTTGGTCTGTCGATTATGAAATAACACTTGGTGGGGTTAATGAATTTCATAATTATGCCCTGTTCGATATCTTTAATTTACCTACTTAGTACACTGGAGATTAATAGTTACATCTTTAGATATGTACATTTAACTAACAACTATTAATTTAAGTTTGATTAATATGTATCACAATTCCAAGTATGATGTAGCGAAAGCTAGGTGGTAGAGCCTAAGTATAGGGAACCAAATAGGTTTTATATGAAACCTAATTGGTTCCATATAGAGTTTTCCCGGGGCAGTACCTACCACCGCCCGCCACAGTACCGTGTGTAATAATTGTTTTTAAAGCAATTATGGTCCTGTTGGAAAGGTGTGGTTTCCGGTTACACTTTTTAGATCTTAGTCCTCAAGGGTAGCAACCCATCTGTGACTGACTTAGAACGAGACTCCTACTAACAAGTACTAACTTGACTATTACTAACACCAACTAATAGGACTAACTATCACTAACAGTCTACAGTCCTCATACCTACTAACGAACTGACCAACTCATGTTCTAATTAACTCTCTCAACTAATTAGCCTAACCATCCCAGTCCCTGAGACTTTTTCAAAGTCAGTCACAGTTGTCATGGGCGGCAGCGGATGGGTGGTTTGCTATCTTGTTTCCATTAAAAAAAATTATAAAAGAATTCCAGGCTAAATGCCCACTTGGCGTATTTATATAGGTATATACTGCAACCTCACCTTTCTTCCTCCAAAGCTGTAACCCATAGCAGAGTATATCAGGACTTAGCGTCCCAATGCAGGTCTCTTTTTATAACTGAGAAAGCCTTGAGCCTGTTCTCGTTCAGGATAGTGCCCAACCCGACTGTCGAAACTTTTTAGGCTGCCTAAATTAACAATTTAATTTATTTATCTCTCAATCGGAGGGCATGCGTGAAAAGTCCGTATCGCTGTTAAGTTTGAAAAGAAAAATATGTTGAATTTCTATGGGCGAAGTTACGGGAACCAGTTTCTAAAGATAGTTCGGAAAATGAAATATAAGAACCTCGTTTTAGCAGTAACGGTTAGCGTTTCGAAGGGTCAAGGCAAGCTCAAGGCAACTAGCGCAAAATTACTTCACTGACCTCATTCGGAAAAAAGTAATTTCACTGATATCTAAGGTTCCATATCCTTTTAAGAACCCTTTTAAAATTAATTAATTAACTGAGTAATATGGTTATAAACTTACTTTCTGATTTGCTTCGATCAGTACATTATTGATCGAAGCTGATTTGAATTTAAAAAAAAACACATTTTATTGTACAAGTATTTATTTCACCGAACAATAAAAGAATAAATAACCATACCTATTATATAAACAAAATATTTTGCTAATTGTTCAATCAATACCTATTGCAAAAGCGACATTTAGGAAGAGCATATCACAGTAAAAAATTTATTATTATCCTTTTAACGGCCATCAAACAACTTAAGTACCTATGACAAACAAAATGACGTCATTATTTTTAATTTAAACCAATATTATTTAATCGGTCAAGTGTATGTTAGCCCGCAGATAGGGTTCCGTTTAATTGTTGAGGTGAATTTTAACTTTATATTCCTAATATTAATTAATTAAATTAATATTTCCTAATATTAAATTATATAATATTTCCTATACTTTTGTTGGGAAATATTACACATTTCTAGGAGCCTCTCGAGCTTAGCCGCGGACAGACGGATGCACATGAGACTATAGTAACTTTTATAAGCTTCTTATTATTTCTAATTGTTTTTATGATTCACATCAGAAGAGAATTAGTAAACGTATAGTGTTCGATACTTTTAAACAATGTAAAATTTATTATATGTACATATTAAATTTTGCAAATCATTACATCTTTTCAGATACATATTATCTTTACGTAAACCATGAAACAAATAAATAAGCATATAAAATAAATACCTACTGAGTATTTCGTCGTAATCAAAAATAGACATGCTTGGCGTAAAACTGGGTTTTAAATTAATAGTTTAAAAAAAACTAGAAAAACACGCTTTTATAAATGCACGTCAAAACCAAAAATAAATTATGGATCGTTGAAGTTGTCTCTATTTCTGGCCTGAAGTGTAAACTATGTGCTTTTAATTATAATAATATGTATTTGATTGTAAAAGCGTGGGGCGCTGGAACAGGAAAGACTTTTTGTATAATTTGCTAGAAATCAAGATATTAGTAACGCGATATTCATCATTATAATGAATAGAATATCTAAGGGAATGCTAGGCGTGCTGTAACTCCAGTTACTGGAGCGCCAATCTGTGTAACCTGCTTCCCGTAACATCGCTTAACTTGATTTCTCAGCAAGTTATACAAAAACTCTTTCCTGTTCCAGCGCCCCACGCTTTTACAATCAAGTATTATAATTAAAAGCACATAGTTTACACTTCAGGCCAGAAAAAGAGACAACTTCAACGATCCATAATTTATTTTTGGTATTTACGTGCATTTATAAAAGCGTGTTTTTCTAGTTTTTTTTTAAACTATTAATTTATTTTATATTTTTAATCTTTGAAAACGAAATATTTTTAACACATTTATTTTAAGTAGGCGAATGAGCCCGCATCCTCTCCATCTCCGCCAGAGCGTCTGTATTTCATGGTGTTTTATCTGTCAGCTTAGAACAATTTAGCTCTTCAATCTGGAGACCACTAAGTGATTTTACTTTACTTAGGGCCACATACGCCTGTCCACCATATTATTGTATTGTCATCAGAACTACATACAGCTGCCAATTTTCATTACGCTACGATCCTTGGAAGATGGTTAAATTAGCTATCTAAGATTCCATTATATAGAAGTTAATATTTTTCGGCTCCATAATCAAATCAGTTCGACAGTACCATATTATTGTATTGTCATCAGAACTACATACAGCTGCCAATTTTGATTACACTACGATCCTTGGAAGATGGTTAAATTAGCTATCTTAGATTCCATTATACTATAGTAGTTAGTATCTTCCGGCTCCATCATCAGATCAGTTCGACAGTACCATATTATTGTATTGTCATCAGAACTACATAACAGCTGCCAATTTTCATTACGCTATGATTCTTGGAAGATGGTTAAATTAGCTATCTTAGATTCCATTACATAGTTACATACAGGTCGACCTAATAAAAGCATATTAAAATAAAATCGTGTTAAAAAGAAAAAGTTTTGATCAAAACCTACCCAAAATATGTGTTTTAACTCACCTCGTTAAAACTTTAAATATTATTTACATTTTGACAAAACCTCGAATACACATTGAAAATAATGTTGGCAATAAGCCATTTAATGGCCATCATAAGATTAAAGCGTAACCATATTACCTGTACAATTTCTAAATCAATATACGCAATAACACGTATATGATATGGTATACTTC
This sequence comes from Carterocephalus palaemon, assembly GCA_944567765.1. NCBI lineage: Eukaryota > Metazoa > Arthropoda > Insecta > Lepidoptera > Hesperiidae > Carterocephalus > Carterocephalus palaemon. Next base: position 6,255,816 of record OX155651.1, on the reverse strand, counting down.
AAGAAACATAGTATGTTACATTACATGTACATAAGCTTCGTGTTCGAATAACATTATAGAAATGTAATTTTTATAAGTAATTTAAAGGGTACTTATTACAACATTGTGAACCCCGTGAAGTTGTCGGGTTGATTAACATTTACCTAATTATTGTAACTAAAACTAGTTAAGTATATAAACCTGTGAAAGACAAGACCAATAAACCAAACCAATTCACAATTTCACCCAGGTATGGTATGAAATTAGTACTATAACAAATTAAAACCAGATGTAGTACCTAAAAATTTCATCTGATATTTCATTATGTATTTTATTTTAAAACTGCAGAATCGCCATGAACGCGGGCATTGACGCACATGCACATTGTCTGTGTATTATTTAAGGGGTGTTTTGATAGATAAATAAAATAAAATAAAATACAGATCTGCGGAGCGAAGCTTTGTTGTCATACATTTGACATGCTGCTTCCGCTATTTATATCGACAAATGATATGTGCGCATATGCGGAAACGTACCTTAAAAAATCCCTTGGCTCTATACACACAAGAACGTGCGTGTCTATACACAATGTAATATCCAATTTTTAAATAAAACAACTATACCTACTCTATTCTTGAGGCAACTGTATTCGTGTCACTTGGTCATGTATTGCAATAAGACAATATATAAGCTAATAGGTAAATCCATAAAACATAAATTAACTTTATCATCTACTGTGATATAAATCTACACACTTACGTGCATTTGTATTAACTGTGATAAGCCGCACATATTTCACAGAATACAATAATGTGTATTTAAACCTTTCGTTTTGTGTCAACAAGATGAAATATTGGAACGTTTTTATTTGCATAGATAGCACTTTGTCACGAATCCCAGCAAAGATAAATAAAAGCTTACCATAACTGTCTCGTAGGCTTGAAGTTTTTATTGATCCTAAGTTGTACATACTTTTTAAGATTCTGCCGGGAAATTGCGTAAGTTTCCTTCAGATAGATCATCCAATGTTTTGTATTTTGTTCTGTGGTATGGTTTCGATGTAAGTTGGAATAAATCACCGGTCACGGTCTTCATTGAATTGACAGTCTTAAAAAATACGAATTTGCGCTAACAATCGTAACTCCATTTATAAAAACTTTTACGCAATATCCTAGCTGGTTTATCCAAAAATTTATGATCACTATGATTTAAAAAGCAATTTTTGACCCACCATGAAATTTTATTGGAACACCTATTTTTCCTAATATGAGTACCTAGGTAACTACCTAATATACAGTAGTAATTTTAATTTCATTGGAAATAATAATAACTTAGTCCTACTTAATACTTTCATGACCAATTTCAAAACATGTACTTAATATATACTTCTATTTCATGGAACATAGGATTAAACTCTTTCGGTCCAACATGATTTATGATATGCAATATTTTTTTTAATAACAGACTTGTCGAGCGTTGTCAGTGCTTAAATTATTATCAATCGTACATGTTAAAATCACAAGAATGTTAAGTTTTATGTAATATGTAAATGAATGGAAGAAATGTTACAAAAACATGATGACAACGAGAACATAAAACATATATATACCTAAATAATATAGCCCTGTTAGTAACAATAAACACTGTAACAAATAAAACAATTTTCCGCATGAACAATGTCACATATCCGACGATATCCCTGTCTGCCCAACGCTTGGAATTATAGCTTAGTGCTAATGTCAAACTTAACAAATGTATTGTATAGCTCCGTTGCATTTTGAAGCTCAGTATTTACATCAAACAATTATCTAACAAGTGAACACACTTCTCGGCACTTTTTAAGCCAATATTCGCCGGCGGAGGCATCAATCTGGCATATCTATGCTAGTCACAGGCACAACTGGTTTCATCGTTTCATTCTTCTTTTGGTTTTTATGTGATTTCTTACTGTCTTTCGCCTTTTTGTGGGTGTCATCGTCCCTATAAGGCTCCGGGTGCACCGGGGGCTCAGCGGAAACCCCGCTCGTTCTTCTGTTCACGTTATTATTATACGCAATATTCGCATACTCTTGCAGTAGCGGAAACACTGACAATAGAAATTGGCAAAAGTCTTTTCGAATACCAAACCACCCTAAAAATAAAACCGGTGTTAATCATTTTGTCATGAAAATGTCGCATAATTTTGTTTTGAGCAGTCTAACAATTATTATTAACATATAACACTTTAGAACTACAATAGTTAAGACAGTTTTACTGTGCACTGAATCCAAAGCAATACAACAAAGAATAGCATTTAAGGGTGCAAAATAAAAAAGGTACTCCTTGAACGCCTTGAATTCTCGCGAAATGTCGTCTCATTTTCGCAGGGATTAGGACATAATTTATTAGTCAGATTTTAAAAAAAAAAATTTACTTATTCAGTTTCATACTTCGGTCACGGAAGAAAAAATAGATTCAGTACTTCATACTTCATTCATGTTCAAATGCTCTGTTCAAACGCTCTACAGAAATTAACGTGACATCCATATTGTTAGCCGCTTTCGACAGAAGCCGCTTTTTACTTGAATAAAAGGTGGTATAGAATATATGTGTATAGAATCTTCAATTATTTTATATATGAAAGATATATAGATTACGCCATTTGAACATCATTGACTCGTTTAAATTCAAGAGTAAGTATATGTATAAGCTAGCAAGATATTATGTGAAAAATAACATAACACTCGACCTCCTAGTACCGAACGATGCAATTTAAGAAAGACTACTCGTTAGGATATGCCTACCTACAAACAGAATGTTCGTGCGAACGTGGCGCACGACCGTATAGCATCTTGCATACATACGTACAGCGTCATTACTTGTCATTTATTCTGCATACATCTTCGTTATACCAGTCAACCAGTCACAATACAGTCTTATTTATTTCTACGAGCCCTACAATAAATACAATAGCTCTTAACACATAAGTTACTGCAAACAAAGTACGTAAATAATAAAACGTCACTGTTTAAGTTTGTTTAGAAATCAATACCAATCTTAATATATATATTTCTTGTGTACGTGTGTATGACAGTTAACTCCTCCTAAACGGCTGGATAGATGTTGATGAATTTTTTTGTGTGTGTTCAAGGGGATTCGAGAATGGTTTAGATTCACAATTTGCTACACTGGAAAATGTTTTTAAACACGATTTTAGTATTTTTATTTTTAACCGTAGTTCATTGACGTGAAGCATCGCGTCACATTGACATTTTCATATGGCAGAACAACGTTTGCGGGGGCAGCTAGTTACAATATGTGTATATTTACTTTGTAGTCTCCTCTTTAGGTACAAAGTGCCCTTATTATATACTATAAAACAAACTTTAACCTTTATCACATATGTACGTACGTATGTACATTAAAAAGTAATAAATAATATGTATAAGTAATAAATGCAAGTAAATCTTTTTTATTTTACACCCTTGGTATGTGAAATACGAGTATATAAAGTGAATACTCACACTTATTGCCGCCTTTGGAGCTAAAAGACATTATGATGAGTGTAACGTAACTCACGAACAGGGGACTAACCACCACCATATACGACAGTGACAGGCCGTCATCCAACTTATTAGTCAACAGAACCTGAAAAACAAATTGAATTAAATATTGGTGGATTTGTAAATGGGACAAGGTTACTTTCTAAAACACAAATTTTGGCACTAAAATGAAATTTGGAGGAGATAGCTGGAGATAGAACGCATGGGAGGTATCAATGCTGGGGTATAATACGGCTGGCGAATCAATCAGGGCTTACGACTGACAACCCTCTCGCCCCGCGCAAGACGATACCTTAAAATTCGACTTTTCACATTCTAAGTCAGAGCTACACTTTCGTGCCGACACCTTGTATCAAGAGGCTTGCGAAGCGGTCATACAACCTCATATTTCGTGGTGACATTTCTGTCAATTCATATTTAGTACGCCTTCAGTTCACCCTACCTAAGGTTTTAATGTTTCCGTAAACACGTCACACTGTTCACTAATAAGGGCAACCAATAAATTAAAAAAGTGCAGATCCTGAGCCATTAAATTTTCTTGAATTAGTTTACATTGTACGCTTATTGAAATATTATTATACATACTTAATATCATTATCATCAACCTACATGTACATATATGTTGTAGATGATATTATTATATGTTATATATAATTTGTCTGGATTATTGTACACCATGAAAAACGCTATGCATAACATATTCGTTTCATATGAAATGAGCTTATGCTGATTAATAACATTATTATATGAGCAATGAAGAAAGCGGTTACCTGAAACACAAGTATAGGCACTACAGTGAAGGTATACGCCAGGGCCGAGTTAAAGCTTGTCCGTCGCTGTTGAATGTTGACTTCGGGCGTCCGCAGGAGGATGCCGGCGAATATTATGCTGTACAACACACCTAGAATATAACGTACTGATTGTTATAGTTTGATAAATTTACTGACTAAGATTAATTTACTAATAGAGGGATATAAAAGCGAAATAATTTGATTACCTTTATTATATTTATTATATTAACGAAATGTAGGTTTCTAGGTTACAGGCTAATGACAGGGATGCAAATGATTTATGCGCCACACGAGCGCGTTATTTTATATTATGGTACTTGTATTGTATTGTATGGTGGGCTCCGGTTTCCGCAATTGGCTCTTTATAAAGAGCCGTTTTGCGTTCAATGCCGGCTAGTTGTCTATTATGGTACTTATTGGCTGAACGATAATTGTCACAAACACAGTAGGTAGGTAGGTTGAGAGTTAAAAATGATTTGGTATGAGACCAAATTATCTTAAATAATTTTCCGTCGTTCTCATTCGCAAACTCAAAGTTGCGGAGACAGCTATTCAGTATTCCAAAACGTGACATGGATCGAATAATTAGTAAATTGAAGGGACGATGGACCACTTCGCTCAAGGAAATCAAGGAGGCGGGAAACCGTTGGATTCAAAGAGGATGGGATCGGATGTAGTTGCATTGATTCAAGGAGGCGGGAAACCGTTGGATTCAAAGAGCATGGGATTGGGTGAAGTTGCATTGATTCAAGGAGGCGGGAAACCGTTGGATTCAAAGAGCATGGGATCGGGAGAAGTTGCATTGATCAGAGGAGGCATGGCATGTACCAACCAAGAACACAGCTGGACATGAAAAAGCAGATGGATGGGTGGATGGATATTTCTAAATGCTCTATTGAGACATAGAATAAGATAAAGGAGCAGTCAATGGCTGCAGTAATATCCAAGTGGCAATGAATTTTACCCATGGATTTAAAACCCAAGGATGAGTATTTTATAAAATGAAAATAAATGTAATAATCTTTTCTTTATTTGACTAAAAGTAGGCCAATAACATGGTTTAGAGAAAATGAGTGTTTAAGAATTGCCACTGAAAAAAGTAGCTGCAATGTATAAAATAGTCATAATAATAATTAATAAAATCAACTCACCTACAAGGCTGAGACACATTAGTATCCAAAGTGGCACAAAAACTACTTCCCATGACCAGTTTATGAAGTCATCCAGTTTCAGGGCCAAGAAAATAAACTGCAGTATATTGACTGCACAGAACAATTCCAGCTAAAAATAATAAACAATCAGATAGGCTTATAATTAATACTGTATTCCTACTTATATTAATACTAGTGGACGCCCGCAGCTTCGCTCGCGTAGAATTAGACCCATTAACGACGTCTACCCCTCTAACGACTTCAAAAACGGCAAAGTTTCATACTAACTTTGCACCCCCGTTTTACCCCCTTAGGGGGTGAATTTTCAAAAATCCTTTCTTAGTGCTCCCCTACGTTATAAAAGGAACCCCTGTGCAAAATTTCAAGTTTCTAGCCCTTATGGTTTAGGCCCTGCGTTGATATGTCAGTCAGTCAGTCAGTCACCTTCTCCTTTTATATTAACATGCTTTTATTAGGTCCACTTGTATGTAACTCACAATGTAAGGGAATCTTAGAGAGCTAATTTAACCATTTTCCAAGGATCGTAGCGTAATGAAAATTGGCAGCTGTATGTACTTCTGAGACACATTCAATAATATGGTACTGTCGAGCTGATCTGATGATGGAGCCGGAAGATATTAGCTACTTTAAAGTGGAATCTAAGAGAGCTAATTTAACCATCTTCCAAGGATCGTAGCGTAATGAAAATTGGCAGCTGTATGTAGTTCTGATGACAATACAATAATATGGTACTGTCGAACTGATCTGATGATGGAACCGGAAGATATTAACTGGAACTTCATGATGGAATATCGTATCATAGTCGTGTTTGCACTTGTGGTAAGGTCTTGTAATGAACTTTGACCACGATTAGGTTTCAAGGTCTGATGATGAAGCCGGAAGATAGGCACTGGCATTCCATGATGGAATATCGTATCATAGTCGTGTTTGCACTTGTGGTAAAGTCTTGTAATGAACTTTCACCACGATTAGGTTTCAAGGTCTCATGACTTCTTTTTTAGTTGGATTTATTATAAAAGCGTGTTTTTTTTTTTTAAACTATTAATTTATATATAAATATGGATGGGAAAATGTGTTTATTGGTTTATCCTTCTTCTCCTCTTCAACCCAATGATAGATCAATGTAATTTTTAGATAGATATAGCGAATGATCTGAAGAGTGACATGGGCTGTTGCCCATGTCACTCTTCGGATCATTCGCTAGCTACTTTTGTTAAGTAGCTATAAAGTATATTCTGGAAAATGACATGTTCCTGTGAAATGGACAAAATACTCTAGTATAATTGGGTATTTAACCAATTTTAAACTAATAATTGATCGATAAAATCGGAATCTTCATATTCCAATAGGCAGAACTGTGGTTGGTAGTCTTTAGTGTAGTTTGTCGTCGAAAAAGGCAATCCCTTTTATATTTTAAAAACGATACCTTAATGATTGAGACAGTAATGAACGATTCACGCAGGCTTAGCTGCGGGGGAAACTAGAATTTCTATAAAACTGTAAATTATGTATTTGCTGAAATACAAAGAAAATTCATACATATCACTATATTGATTTCAATGTTTATAGTATGTATAATACTCACTTCATAGCTACGGTCATGTTTCACACACCAAATGCAGATTGCAATGGAGACTATACTTATAAAGATTAAAGGTATAAAGACTAGTATCCAAACATGGCGTCCTGTCATCAACTGATCGCAGACAAGCAGTTCAAACATTAGAAGAATTAAATGAATGGCAAGACTTATCAACATTGCCTTGTAGTGGATGTATGCTTCACCTTCTAACCTGTAAAGAAAACGACATACAGTCGTCTGTGTGTTAAGACATTATCAAGCATAGTGTTGATTCGATGTGATCGAATCAGTTAAACAACAACGGGTGCGGTCGATTTGTGGATGGGTGACCAGTGACAACATTTCATGGACGCTACCGTGCTTCGGAGGGTAAGTTAAGCAGTCAGTCCCAGTTGTTTTCAATGGTGGAAACAATTGTTAAGCCTTGTCAAAGAACTTTGGGTGGCTTGAAACTGGGTTGGCCACTAACCCCTTCACCAATCCGCATTGGAGCAGCTTGGTATGCTCTAGACCTCCCACAGCTGTCTGTAGGGAAGACACAGTGCCAGGCAGTGGGACATCTATGGGCCGCAGCTAAGGCACATAAGATAAATAAGTAACAGCTACACACTCACACCCCCTAGACTCTAGACTGACTATCTGTGTTGTGACTGTGAGTGAGACACACACAGAAAACATCACAGTTTGAAATACATGACCCAAGTACAGATATTTATCTGCAAAATAATTATCCTGGCCATGGCAAATTTTTATCTTCAAGATAAATTTCTGCTGTGGCCAGGATTCAAACCCAGGAGACCTAGGTTCAGCAGTCAGGGTCATTCACCACCATTCCATAGTCGTCAAAATTACAAAATTAATAGCATTTCTCATGGGTAGCCATAACAAGGTCACTTGATTTATTAGTTTCTTAAATCCAATAAGAGTTCATAGTATAATCATAATGTTCATTATACACTTAGAAAAATCTATGGAAATAATAATAATGATTATCAAAAACTGCAAGTATCAACTGCACGCAGATGACTTGCAGGTGTATATTTCCTGCCCACTCACATGATATCCAAGACACAGTGGATAAAGTAAATGGGGACCTAAAAAGAATACAAACGTGGTGCGATTGAAGTTAATTTGTCCTTAACCGATATTAGTCAAGAATTTTAATCATGGGGTTAAAAAAAAGATCAGCAGCATTGACGAGCACAGCGTTCATATAAAGATCGGAGACGAAATCATCGAACAAGTAAACGAGGCTCGCAATCTAGGACTATTAGTGGGCGACCCACTGCGAAAATCACATTTAAAATACAACTAGGAATTGCTTCTATAGTATGTAAATCAATCATTACTCATGAAATGACAAGTCTGATTCTGACCTGAAGTGAGGATACTGCCACCAGACATAAGTGCCAACTGTAGCACCGAGTACCACAAGGAATTTCCATATCCATATTGGCGTAAACACTGCCCAGTACGACCAGCTGATACTATCATCTAGCTTTAATGCTAGAAGAGCCGAGAATATCAGCAAACAAGTGTGTACCACGAACTTACTGAAAAACAAATCACTTTTTAATACGTACATCCTATTTAAATAAGGGTTTTAAAGGTCATTTATACAAACAATGTGTTACATTACCTAGGATTGAAATCCTGAAATAATGTCTGTAAATTCATTTCAATTTCACACATTCACATAATAAATATTTTAAAAACATCTCAACCCAAGTCCCAAATTTATTTTGAGTTTGATTCACAAACTAGATATACTTAGGTTTGATTGAGTTAGTTTTATTTATGCTACTAATAAATATAGTAATCTGTGGATTGAGTAAGGTTTTGTGAGTGAGACTCACAGACACAGAACACTAGACTTGCATAAGTTGAGTTAAGACCACAGATGTAGTACTATATTTATAAATCTGTGCCACAAATTAGTATATTAGTAGCTGGCTAGTTATGACACTAGACAGATACACAATACAGTCAAGTCACTCACAGATTAGCAGTAATAGCAGACAGAGTAGCCTTGTGTTTTCATAAATGGAGTTTTTTTTTCTTATGTACTTTTGCTGTATGGTCATAAAGACTTTTACGGCATCACTGAATAGGGTGGTAAGCTTCAAAGAGCTTAAACTAAAAGGAATAACTCCTTCAAGTGTGTGGGTGCGATTTAGTAGGTGGTAGAGCCACCATGACAATGTGTGGTAGACAAATAGGTTTTATATGAAATCTAATTGGTTCGCTGATATAGAGGTTGGTTGACATAGAGTTCGCCCGGGGAAGTACCACCGCCCGCCAAGGTACATAGTACCATTTCTGCCGTGTAGTAATTGTTTTTAAAGCAATTATGTTCCGGTCGGAAAGGTGTGGTTTCCGGTTACACTTCTATAAAGGCGACCATCTTAGTCCTCAAGGGTAGACACCACAAACTAATAAGGGATACTACGTATTAGATGACCCACTTCCCTACATTCAAACTAGCCATTATGGAATGTCAAGAATAGACTTTGACAGTTCTTTTTTTTTTAAAATTACTAATGGGAATATACAGGGAAAGGAGCAGTATTTAACAGCCAATTTGTACGAAGCACCTTAGCCTATATTGTTTTATGGTTTATTCCCAGTATTCCTACTAATTGGTAGGAATACTTGGCATACACCTAGTTTATTCATTAAAGAAATTTTTAAATAAAACAAACATTCAATATTTTTATTATTTTTAATTTCTTCTTGTCATACTTTTTTAATGATTTTGTTGCATTTGTTGCAAAACTATATTTTGTAACGATTTTCATGCGCCAAATCTGAAATGAAAAGGATAGGTTTATGGATGAAATAAAAAGTCATGCATGTTACATCACAGGTAAAAAACTTAAGAAGGGTTTTTCTTAAGTTTTTCAGCGACCCGCCAGAAACAACCAGAACCAGCTAACATAGCACGGTCAATCATGGGGAACAGCAAACCTTACATGAAAGTATTTTTAATCCAAAAGTAATATTGCTGATAATGCTGATTCCATTGTATTTATTTTTTTCTAAACTAAACACATAATAAATAAATTGCTGATGTCTTGCTGATGTAAGTATTACTACTGAAATGATAAAACAACTTGAGTACCACTCTGTACACTAAAGTAAAAAAATGACTAGCTACAATATTGTTTCCCCGCTTGCTATGTTCCCAAAACTGGTTTGGTGTCAAGTCCTGTTGAAAATAGTTCCATCGTAATGAGTTCAGCTTTGTGATTTATGTATTGAGTTGAAAGGACTCGGCACATAAATCGTGATGTTCACAATCTCTATTTAGTCAGCATAAGCCTTACTATTCAAAAGATATTAGTACTATAACTTACCGGCAGACTTCTAGTATGAATGGTGTTCATGTAGTTCCTTTTTGGAATAGCAGTGCTCAGTATATGTCCACTGAAAAAAAAAATGAATATAATTATAATAGAATTTGTTTATACGCGCTGATGAGGGATCTGCAACTTAGGTATTTTTATGTCTACTTTAGACAAAAATATTTTTTTTAAATTATCTTTTATAGTCTAATCAGATTATATGCAGGGTAGCGTAAGGTAGATAGGTAATTTCAGAGTTGCATATTTTGACATTTTTCATGCATATTTCTAACTTATTATCATATTTGCATGCTTAATTCAAGATTTTTAATGTTGCATATAATCGGGTCTCTACTATTTAATTACTGACCAAATGAAGTAGGTATGATACAGATATCGTTTTGGTTTTCACTTAATTAAAACATATCAAACGAGACTCCTACTAACAAGTACTAACTGGACTATTACTACCAGCAACTAACAGGACTAACTATCACTAACAGTCCCCAGTCCTCTTACATAATAACGAAGTGACCAACTAATGTTCATATTAACTTCTCTCAACTAATTGGACTAACCTTCCCATTCCCTAATTGAGTCTTGTTCAAAGTCAGTCACAGTTGTCATGGGCGGCAGTGGATGGGTTCAAAAAAAATTCAAGGGTCTGGCCCTGGGGCAGGCTTAGGTCAGCGCTGCGTTTGTAACTATAGAAGGGAATTGATTGATGAAGAATGGAGTTACGATCGCTATGGCCTATAGGCGGTCACTCACATGTACGCACATATGCGAACCCACACGTATAGGACGACCTTCGCGAATGCTTAAGCGAAGTTTTCGATTTCGATGCATTTGAGGTTTGCCAAGCTGTGTCGGTTTTTTGTCAAACATCAAAGCGCGCGAACCATCGCGTAGTCTCCCACACATGCGTGGTGTGACCAGTTGTAAAAAAAAAGAAAAGCTATTATTTCATAGTACTCTGACGTATGTGTAGCAGTTATTATTGGTTAACTTGGCTTTGTTAAAGCGCCCCACACAAAGCCCTGCTTGCAGGGCCCCTGCCAATCGTATCGTGTGTGAGCTTGCAGGGCCGATTTTTTAATTGCTTACCTGCCAGCCCGACGCACGATCTCCCTACTCCAACCCTGCAAGCAGGGCAATGTGTGGTACGGTCGGGCCGATTTCACAGATTTATAAGTATAGTATTTAATAATATGGTGTATATCCAATCTGTGGTTTCTACTTTTCAACAATGAATGTTTGGTTTTCTTCGTACGCCGTCATAATTTGTTTTCATTTTGTTGTACTATGTATTGTTTGTGCAATAATTTTAAAGGATAGTTATGATAAAGTTACAGTATCTCTCATCAATATATTCTTTTTTTCAATTAATGGTGTCACCATTGTCAATAAATCTTCAAACTGTGACTTATTCATTCTTATAAAGTTCATAAAGGCAGGCAATATTGGCAGGGGCACTGCAAGCAGGGCTTTGTGTGGGGCCCTTGAAGTACATCCTCCTAGTGAGTATATTTATTCTGTGGAAGTCATAATGTACGTACCTAGAGCAACGTGCACAGAGTACAATAAAGTAAGGTATCAAATGTTTTGATGTTGTCACTTGTCATCCGGTCGTTGCTCGTTGTCAAAAAATCTTGCTTGAACTTTACACGTTACGTTACACTGTACGCTGTTTAATTTGCAAAATTTGCCAAACAATGCCATTGCTATTGGCCAACTAAACCTTACTTATTATCAACAGGCATGCAAAGAAGGTACTGACTATAAATTTCTCTGTTATTACCTACTGTGGAAACATTATCAGTATTTTAAATTTATTTTTTCAAATTTCATTAGGTAGAGTAACAAAAAATAATGGCATCGCCATCTCCGAAATCTCCAGAACAGAGCGAAAAAAACAAGCAATATGACCGGCAATTGAGGTTGTGGGGTGATCACGGACAAACAGCACTTGAAGGAGCTCATATCTGCATCATTAATGCGAACGCTTTGGGAACCGAGATCTTAAAATCAATAGTTCTTCCTGGTGTTGGCGCTATAACCATCGTTGATGATGCAATAGTGAGTGACGAAGATATCGGAAGTAACTTTTTCTTAGAAACTACAAGTAAGGGCTTAAATAGAGGTTCTGAAGCACTACGACTTTTATTGGAACTCAATCCTGCGGTGCAAGGTCATGCTGTTCAAGAACCACCTGATCAGATTTTACAAGAAAATCCAGACTTTTTCAAAACATTCTCTGTTGTAATAGCAAGTTCATTAGGAGAGAAAACTATTAAAGACTTGGCACAACATCTCTGGGACATTAAAGTGCCATTTATCTTATGTAGGTCTGTGGGTTTTCTTGGATCATTCAGAATACAACTTAATGATCATGCAATTATTGAAACTCATCCTGAAAATGAACAGATTGACCTCCGTTTAGATGTACCTTTTCAAGCTCTTTTAGAGTATTTGAATAGTATTAATCTTGATGCCATAGATTTTAAGGACTATGGTCATATACCTTGGATAGTCATACTTTACAAAGCTGTCATGAAATGGCAAAGTAGCAATGCAAATAGCTGGCCGATGAGCAGGAAGGAGAAAGCTGAAGTTAAAGCGATAATACAAGATCTTATAAGAAAAGATGAAAATGGTATTCCTATCAATGAAGAGAACTTTGCGGAAACTGTCCGTGCTGTTAACACCGCATTAACACCAACATTTTTACCTGTTAAAATTCAAGAATTGATATATAGTAGCTCTGCCACCAACCTAACCAAAGAGAGTGCACCATTTTGGATCATGTGTTCGGCCTTGAGGGCATTTGTAGAAACAGAAGGTAAAGGAAAGCTGCCTGTGAAAGGAGTTATCCCAGATATGACTGCTTCGACTGAGCATTACATTAAGCTTCAAAATCTGTATAGAACACAGGCAGCAAATGATGCAGAAATAGTGTATAGAAAAGTACAACAAATTGTAGCTCAGCTGCATTGTGACAGCATAAGTGAAACAGATGTCAAATTGTTCTGTAGGCATGCGCACGACTTGCATTTGGTAAAAGGGTCAAACATAAACACGGAATATCCCCCTAGCAGTTCTGTAGCATCCTATATTGCGAGGTTCTTGGAAGAACCAGATGTTATGATGGTGCATTATATATTATTAAGGGCAGCTGAAATTTTTAAATCTGAGCACTGCAGGGCGCCAGGTGAATGGGAGCCCGAAAGTGATATAGCAATCCTAAAATCATGTGTTTCAAAACTACTCAGTGATATATCATGTTCACCTTTCCCTAAAGATGATCATGTACATGAAATGTGTAGGTATGGTGGGGTGGAGCTTCACAGTATGTCAGCATTTATGGGAGGATGTATTGCACATGAAGCAATCAAAATTGTTACAAAGCAATACAAACCTGTTAACAATACTTTTATATGTAATGGGGCTTCAACCAACAGTGCAACCTTCACTTTCTAAACCAGCTATATTCTGCATTTATCTCAATAAATAGTGATGTTTTGCGAGTCAAATGTTTTAATCCTATTTCCTACTATTCTCAAAATACAAGTTATCCTATGATTACATTGCTTTTAATTGCCAATTTGAATTAAAATATGCCATAAATGCTTGCTTGTCACACCATCAATAAATAAAAAATTACATTGAGGCCAAAAAACTGGTCAAATCTCAATTATAGCAGCAACCATTCTTGCAAATGGAGTGTATTAACAGTGGTTGATAATGATGAGCCTGTGGTGTGATGGTGAGAGATGTCGTTTTGTGGGTCATATGCAACAACAACCTTTATTATTGTTTACATTAATACATTTAATAACAGGCATGGTTTGAAAGAAATAGTATTAACAATAATGCAACTTATATTCTTCAAAGTTGTGTATTTGCAGTTGGGGGTATTAACCATTTATAATCTTAAATTCAAAATATAAAAGTAATTGCAGAAAAATCCATTAACAATTTTTAACACATAAATAAGAAAAATTAAACATATCACATGATCAAAAAAAATTTAAACAAACTATACATTTGGCTAAAATCCACATGGCAGGCTCATAGGTTACACCATTTAATAATAGTAGGGTTCACTTTCAATACATGTATATGGCTGAGACTACAAAGTTCTCAGGAGAATGTAACACAACATTGAGAATATCTCATTTGTTACCTACATTTCACCTTAGCCACAACTTCAATCGTAACGCATCTACACCATTGAGATAATATCGAAACAAGCGTTTGTCCCGCACAAAGCCAAGGTTTTCATAGAGCTTCAGTGCTGGCTTGTTGGTGATCTCCGTCTCTAACACTACTTCTGCAGCACTATCCTCTATCATCACCTGAAAAATAAAAACACAGTAAAATTAACTGCTACATGTGCTACATAAGATTGTATTAAAAAGATCTATTATTGCAAATAAAACATTACCATTATAATTTATACTACTTTTAACCTCAGTTTCACCTGTACATTAATCTCTATTTGAACGATATTCCAGGGCAAGATTCACTATCTAGCTTAACTCTATGCCAGTAAAACTGGATTTACTTATATAAAATGTAGCCTTTTTACACATAATCCACACCTAGTATTATTACAAAAATCACATGGATGTGTTGTATTGTGAGGTCTGAAAGATGAAAATCCACTAACTTCTAACAAATTCCATATTTTAATTAAATTCCTCCACCAATCCGCATTACAGCAGCGTGGTGGAGTATGCTCTAGACCTCCCGCAGAAGTGTCTGTGGGGGAGACTCATGCCCAGCAGTGGGACGTCTATAGGTCGCAGCAAAAACTAGCAAATAAACCATGACATTTTTTAATATAACATGAGTACTTAAGATATATGATATCATATAAATTCGGGTTTTGATTAATTAAAAATCACCTGAATTGCTTTTTGGACAAGTCTTGATCCAATTTTCCTTTTTCTATAATTTTCGTCCACTGCTAACATAGCAATGTAGCCTCTCTTTACAACATTGCGATGCATATCTAATTTACAAACAATGGCACCAATACACTTTCCGGCATCTGTCGCTAAGAAGCACAGCTTAGGCCAATTGTGAATAAAATATCTATATGTATAGATGGAGTAGGGCTCCGACAGATCCTTTTGTATTAGTCTCATAATTTCAGGCATTTGCAGCTCTGACTCGTATGATAAAATTTTGATGTCATCCTCTTCATCTTGCTTAACCAATTCCTTCTCATGTCTGTCTGTTTTATCTCCTGTGCTCTCTGCACTTTTATCTTCAACATACTGCACCCAGCTTACTCCATGTGAGTCGTTTGCGCAACCTTTCCTCTCGTTCTCGTTCTCACCCTCCCTACACTGTACACTATTTACATCTTCAGCGTCTACACTCGGGGCAGCGAACTGTTCACCCCTATTCTCACTTTCGACCAAATGAACACCAGTTCCATTAGTTAGGTTGCTATTATTTGTGTTAATTTGAAGAGTATTAACTAAGGACTCGCTTAACTTTTCGCTTGCTATATATATCTCGTCAGTCGTTTTCGGAGGATCTTTGGCCTTTTTATTATTTTTGTTTTTTGTGCTCGTGCTTTTCTGATTGCACTTGACATTCAGTACATTATCATCTGAGACTTGATCCATAATAACGTTATTCTATCTATTCTATGTACACATTCAAAAGATCATAAGCTCATATGCTTAGCACAAAAGCTTTTGCGATTATACAAACATTTTCTTGTCAAAATCGTAGAAGGGTATCACCGACATCTTGGTCTAAAAGTAATACTTTGATTCGTTATTGAAGATGACTTGACAGAAATTACTTTAATTCTTAGGTTAGAATTAAATTTAATCCAAAATTTATTAATTTTATACGGGACATAAGAAAATATTTCAAGAAAATAGGAAAATCTACAATAAGTCCAACTTCATACTTCATGCACTACACAATCACATTACAAAAAAAGAATGTTGCCATTACTTGCCATGCCATGCCACAGGGAAATTAGGAAAAGCATGGCGCAAGGGCAGGAGAGGTATTATAGATAAATAATAATTAAATGGCCGAAATAATTATCATTATGGACTGTGGGTGCATTAACTTTTTAAATGAATGCATCGACAGTTATCGATTAAGCATGAAACTTCGCTTTACGCAATAGGAATTTCCAAAGGAACAGTTTCATGTTCTGTACCAGAGAAAACTAATTTCTTTGAACGCATCTTTGTAATGAAAAGATGACACTTTGATTAAGCCGGTCGCTCACATGCGTGCAAAAGTATCTCTACCTAGTCTGTGCGTGCAAATAGGCGAACCATCCGGTTAATTGAGTAAATGTTTTCATGAGATGAATTTATTAATATGCTACGTAATACGTATTTCACTTGTCAAACAACTTGCATTCGGCAATTGACGAATTATCAGAAGATCGATGAAAATAATGTCAATGTCAAACTATGCTATTAATAGGTACATATTTGATCCATTCTATGATTGAATAACAGAATCAATTTTCAGTTTATGGATGGTCCTTCTATTCGGGCAATTGCTCCAGGGGTGAACCCCGTCGGTGACATCCCCAATGTTGGGCGTGGGAGACGGTGTGTCGTCGCGCACACGTGTCGCGCGCGCGGAACTGCAGCCGTTAGTCGCTGTTTCCCCCCTGATGGTCGGGGGGAAGAAGGTCCAACAGCTCTCTAGGGAGCGGTCGGCCTTCAGACGGACGCGCGACATAGCGCCCCGCACCTGTGATTGCTCGCAGGGCGAGGTTTTGCTGGGCCTGAAGACGCTTGCGCTTCGAGGCCGCCGCTAGAGCCGTACCATGCCGGCGCCGCGTACGTCAGCCATCACTGGCAAGGGCGACTCCAACAGCTTGTACAGCAGGCCCACGTGCCATACACGGTCGAACGCCTTCTCTATATCGAGAAAGACGCCAACCGTGTGCCGCCCGCAGTTAGCCTCGAAGGCCAAGTGGTGGAGCACCGTTGTCAACTGTAGTGTTGTCGAGTGACCGGCCCGATACCCAAACTGCTCATCCGTCAGTGGGAGGAATGGCCGAATGCGAGACAGAGCCAGTCTCTCGAACAACCTAGCCACTAGCCAGTGTGGACAGCAACGTAATGGGACGGTAGTTAACCGGGTAACGATAAATACCTTTACGGCGTCACTGAATAAGAAGGTAGGTTCACTACTGCTGGACTAGAGAGTCTTATTTGTGGTCGATTTATTTCAAGTACATCCTTGGCCACAATGAAAATTGATCAAGTCAGTTATAATATGTATGTAAATGGTATAAGTTTATAGTATATTATTATAGTAAAATTATAATAGTATACTATAAATATATATATTGATTAAAATTATTTATACTGACTTGATCAAATTTCATAGAATCATCAATAACTCTTAAATTAATTTGTATTCAATTTGAATTTCGATGTGTAGGATTGTGAAGCTTTAACTTTAAAGCTAAAAACCTGACATCGTAGTTATTTTTATGGTTACGTTGGATATAATTAAAATTGTGTATTGACATATAATCAAAAGCATAAATAAATAATAAAAGCATTCTTAAACGAGATGTTTACGAATACTCTTACTCTTACTAACTATTTCTATTGTAGTCCATGCTATTATTAACTGGACTATTGTTATCACCAATTAACAGGTCTAATTATCACTAACAGTCCCTGCTCCAGTCCCCATGCCCATTAACGAAATGACCAATTAATGTTTTTGTTAATTCTATCTGCCAACTGGACTAACCATCCTAGTCCCTAGTAAAGTTTTGTTCAAGGTCACAGTTATTTGTTCTGTGGTCGCAGTTATCATGGGCCGCAGCGGATTGGCGGTTCTGCAAACTCGTTTGCTATCTTATATCTTATATCCATAAGATATGATATAATTAATTGATTTATTTTTTTCGAAAATGTGTTTCGAAAATGTTTTAAAAATATCACAAAATGTAAAAATACTCGTTTAATGGTAATTTACACCAGAGGCTTTTGATTGCAATTGACAGGCTACCCTACATACCCCCTACCCACGACTATATAAAGACTTATGTGAAATTGGTATATTAAAAGTCTATCTTAGTTATTATATTTGATATTGGCACAAAGTAATTAACTAGTATACCTACTATGGTATTGGTTTGTACTATAGCAGGTATGTTATTATACTTAAAGAGGATTACGCGCCGCTGACGTCATGGAGGGAAACAATATGACCCAGCAGGTAGAGCTCTTGCTCTATGCTGTATACATGTAGACGTACTCGACTCGATCGAATCTCGCTCACTCGGCACTCGAGTCGAGTAGTCAGCAGCACGAGAGTACAGAGTTCAGTACCCGGTTGACACCCGGTGAGGCGGCGGCGGCGTGTTGTCTCTCTGGAAAACGATACGCGCACGCCGCCTCTGCGCGATTTTCTATTAATTTTAATTGTAAATATATTTTGTACCCATACAATTGTGGTGGATTTTTAACCTCGTATTGTGTTCGTACGTGTTTGCTAAAACAGTTACCATTTTTGTGTTTATGGAACATGAACCCGATGCAATATACCTTTGATACATTTTTAATTCATTTAAGCAGACATCAATACCTTGTATTACATTTAACCAAATGTTTATTGGTATTTATTGAGTGACGTTGGTGATTAATAGACTTATTGTA
This sequence comes from Carterocephalus palaemon, assembly GCA_944567765.1. NCBI lineage: Eukaryota > Metazoa > Arthropoda > Insecta > Lepidoptera > Hesperiidae > Carterocephalus > Carterocephalus palaemon. The sequence goes on along the minus strand of OX155651.1, from coordinate 6,236,728 downwards.
TGTTTGGATGTCGTTGGATGTTGGTGCGTTTAGTTGACAATGGATAGTGTTACGACTGAATAGTATTCAATTGAGAGTATTAATCTGCTAGATAAAATCTATGAATCGGTGAGGTTTTGAAGACTTAATGTCGATTCTCAAGATTTCGAGAGCAGCAATGGCGGATCGCGATCGTCCTGCGAAAACCCCCATCAGGGTGGGCTTTTATGACATAGAGCGGACCATCGGCAAGGGTAACTTTGCCGTTGTTAAATTAGCACGACATCGAATAACGAAGACTGAGGTAAGAACTTCAGACGTACCTACCTACTACCTTAAATAAGATATCATATTATGTATTTTAATAGTACCTCATATACATAAATACATACATAACACCATATAATTTCCAATACATATGAATCAAAAAAGATTGTTTATTTATAATTAAACTGTATATCTTCAGAAAAAAAAACCTTCCTTAAACAAAATTACCAACGTTCAAGCTTTTCATTACATATAAGGCTCGAAGGACTAAGGGTATTCACACTAAGGGTATTCACATTCTCCGTAGAGTGGGTAGAGATCTATGCTAATTTTATGTGCTTACAAAATTTACTACGAAAGTATTCCAGCAGATTCTATAAAATTACGACGGTCAAATTGTCAAGTAGATAGTCAAACAATGTAGCAAATGTTTTCAAATCTAGGTTTTTATTTCATTTTATGGTGGTGCAATATTAGTGTGGCCAGACGAGAACAATATTCGCATTCCCAGTCGGGGTTGATTCGGGAGGTCATTTACTTACACAAAAATGTCATCGAAATGTATTAAGGCGACTCCAAGTCAATGACATTGCTTTCTCGCGTCAACTCTTCATGTCCTTTCACCATTTCTTTCCATCAACATACGAATTATGGTAGGTATGTAAGTACTCCGCTTCCTAAACCGAGTCATTGATCTTCTATGACCTCGATATTCAAATATGGATTTAAATGACGCAAATTGAGCACTACTCAAAGTTATGTGTTAAAGCTGGCAATTGGAAATGTTAACCAGATCTAATGTTTGGTCTTCCGACTCCGTAGCGAGTATCGCTTGTCCGTCATTTTGTCAAAATCACAACACAACGTTCGTCATGTCACTATTCAAGTCTAATAGCGATACCCTCTTATTAAAAAAATACACAAATTGGTTAAAACAAGTCTATTGTATATGTACCCATATTACCCACCTACGTCTGCTTGCACAAGGAAAACTGTTCCCTGTGATGATTTCATATGCTAATATCATGGGTCAAAGTAGTGTGTCGTTATCATGGTATGTGGGTTGTTACGCGTAGAAGGTAAATTAAAGTGATATTTGTAGAGGTAAATGAACTTTTTAAATTTAGAGACAAATCATGCATTCTTACGTTTATTCAAAGGTAATATCTATTATCCTTAAACTAATATAATGGAAAAGTGTGTTTGTTGGTTTGCTGGCTTGGTGGATTGTCTTTCTTCTCGGGCTCAACGGAATGACGGATCAATGTGATTTTTTGCATAGATTCACGCGCATATTTTCAGCGTGATTTTTTATCTCGGGAAAACCTGTGTTAGGCGCCACGCTAAAGGCCACCGGCGCGTTCTAAAAGAGATCCCGGAGCCCCCCTGTAGTGCCGAGGTAGGCTCGGTGGGGTGGGGTTATTGTGGCTGAGAGTTCCTCATAACCCGCGGGTTTTTTGAGATTTCCACCCACTAAAACCCCCTCTATGGCCTTCCTAAGCGCTTCTGGAGGGCTCCGGGATTCCTGTAAAAACGCACAGGTCCAACGACACACGGGCACAGCCCATGGCTCGTCTCAGAGTAGACGTCCAAAGACGTCGACACCCATCTACAACGTCGTTCAACAACACGTGTTCTTTCCCGGGGTCACCGGATGGACGGTTCGAGCTCCCATTCTTGCCATCCGTGACCACAGAAACCCCTTAAAAGTCGCCTCTCACGACAGGCAGAGGATACTGTAGTACTATTTTGGTCCCGAGCTACAGGGATATTTATAATTTTTTTTAACATATGTAACTATGTACTTATATTATTATTTTATTAGAAAGCTAATGAAAAACTCAGGTAGAATGTCGAGTCGAAGGCAAAAAACCTGAAATTTTCACTAAAATTTCCGGGATATAGGTACATGCTAATATTTTCTCTGTAGAAAATACTAAAATATTGTTGTAATCCTATGTTTATTATTTTGCTGAAGTACATAGTAGCTTAGGTAATAATATAATGGTACTGATCTTAAAATCTATATAATAAAAATGAATCGCAAAATGTGTTGGTAAGCGCATAACTCAACAACGCCTGGACCAATTTGGACAATTCTTTTTTTAAAATGTTCGTTGAAGTTCAAGGATGGTTTTTACGGCGAGAAAAAATTGAAAATTCATCCCCTAAGGGGGTAAAACGGGGGTGCAAAGTTAGTATGAAGCTTTGCCGTTTTTGAAGTTAGTGAATGTAACGCGAGCGAAGCTGCGGGCGTCCACTAGTAAATTATAAACAATGTCAAAACATGTGTCATAATGTAGTAATTAATTGTAGATTTTTTATATTTTTTTAATAGATTATTTAAACTATTTTCTTTAACTCTCATTAAATAAATAATAATTCTGAGTAAATTTTGTAAAGTATTCTGTGCTCGTCAACCGAATACCGTCTCAATCAGGCATCACTGAAAATCAGCGTTGCGACTTCATCGTCGCAGCATATGCTGAGTGATGACCTTTTTAGGACAGGGATATGCGGCATTTCTTAGTTATTATTATAAGTTTTGATATTTTTTGTAAGTTTTGATTGCTGTATATTTACTGTTTTATATAAAGTTTTCTATTCTATTCTATTCTATTCTATTCTATTCTATTCTATTCTACTACTAGAAGGTACCTACTACACTACTACCTCACTTTGCACTCGGTGAGCAAAAATAAAGAAAAGTTAGGTTTTTTTTGTTGTTATTTTATATATATTTTATGTGTTACAAATTTTGAAATGTTGATATGATATGTATACGTTTATTTGGCAGGTTTTAAGTATTGCTGTAGAAATATTGACTACATATTAATTTATTTTTCACTATACGGGATTTGTACTACGCATAACTAATGAATGTCATTACCTTTTTTATCTACCGCCGCGCCAGTTCACAGAGCTAAAAACGACAAAACTACTCATCCAAGACATACACAGTAACACAACACAAGATGTAACAAAAATGCATACAAGTACGAGGACCCTCATAAGTCGCGCGCCAGTCGTAGTCTGTCGTAGGATAATATGCATTTTTGTACGTGCCAGGGATTTTTACGAATAGATCCTAGCAATGAGACTAATAGGGGACCATTGACAGTATTTGGAAATATTACTTCGGGGTAGCTGCAAATTTATAATAGAACTCTGTTCTTCGGTTGATAAGTTTATAATAGCCGCAGGTGCTATAGAGCCCAGGCGATTAGTTGCGAGTGTACCGCACAAGTGGGTCGTTGGCCGAATACCGGCGTCTTTGTGAATGACTCACGGCTGCGTTTTACATGGACGACTACACTTTCATTTAGCTACTTCGTATAGGGATCTTATGTTTAGAATAGATTGCTGCATACATGTTTGTATAATAAGCTAACAGTGGTCAGGTTACATGGAATACGTATTAAATTTGATGTATTTACACAATTTCATCTTAATGCAATGTATGTGGTTTAATCACAGGGAATTATACAAATAAGGTGTTAATAATAACGTGGCCAAACTCATGTATAATTGGTAATTTGATTTAGTATCACCATAAGATTGATTTAAGAATCAGAAAATAATCCTAGTCTTAAACCTGCATAATCAATATTATACCTAATCATGATACACAATGCAAACTGGTAAAGATCTACCTATTCACGGAATTACGGAATGCGTAGCACGTTTGTTTAGAAAGCCAGAGATGATGCATAACAGAAAGTCACACGAGGACGCACGGTCCGCTGAATGAATGCACAGTGAGAGAGTGCACGCCGAAATAAAAAAAGTTAAGAACGGACATCATCGGCCTTCATGCTGTGCGTGGAGATTGGTGTTGCCCAACAGTAAATAGTATAACTACCTACTGTAATATAGTATCCTGCAGTAGGTATACTATTACAGGTATGTACGACGTACAACCTATACTTGCCTAGTTGACGTTACGCCGTAATAAAAACCGTACAATACTTGAAATTAATAGTAATAAAATAAAAAAATATAATAAAAATAAAGGTGTGTCAAAACTTCAGAAATACAAGTTTATTAACCTATTCAAGCAAGCTAATACGTGAACAGAAATAATTTGCGAAAAGAGTATGTAGGTCTCCTAATTTGTTATATTTAATATGTTTTTAGGAAGATTATTGAATGATTCGTAATAAAGAACGTGAACTAGTCTACTTTATTTCCGATTATAATTTCATAGAATATAGATACTCACGAATCATTCTGTAATAAAATAAATAGGTTTTACCATTTATAGATTCTGCTGAGTCTCCTGCTAGTCGTTCGGGAAAATTTTACCATAAGTGCTTAATGAGAGCATCTGCGAAATATTTCGAGGAACATAACCATCAATCAACGCTTCAGCAGAGTTGGTTGGTTGAGTTGAGGTCGGCGCGAGCGCTGCCGCGTCCAGAAATACCGCGCCATCGACCTTGCCTCCGAATGCACGCATCTTGTTTTTATTATTTTACATTTTCCCCCCAACCATTTACGCCAAGGTGACGGCCAGCCCGTTGTTTTTCCACGTCGCATAGATAAATATTTTACTTGTTTTCCATCTGGTGACAATGAAAATCCAACCACAGACTGATAACATCACATGCAATCTGTATTTATACAAATCCAAAAATGTATTTGGGATTTTAACGATAAAAGTATAGAACTAAAATGCAACGATACGTTAACGTCCTTAGTTAAGTAGTAACGTTATCATAATTGTAAAAAAATATTTTCAAAAACAGTTTCAGTTTCAAGTCTCACTTTTTCACGTCTACAATTCATGGGCAACAGTACCTACATAGGACAACGCTTACTTTTGACTAGGTACTAGTACTTGTACTTTAAGTATTCTGTGGTACTAGGTAGAACGTGGTACGAAACTAGGTACAATATATTATTTACCGTCTGTAACTTATAATGTACCTATCTACATAATATTACTCACAGCTACATATACAGTAGGTTTAGTAGATAAGTTATATTGCGAAACGATGGCGACGACGCCACGCGCCGATTGTCGCAACTGCAGACGGCTCAATGAATTCAATCCGTGTAAAGAAAGTGTGCATGCCTGTGATGCGTAACGAGCACATTCTCGACATAGAAGTTTAGCGAATATTTCGCCAGGAAATAGTTTCGTATGGGCCGCGCTCCGTTTACACTGCGGCGCTTGAAAAATGTTCGCTTGACGCAAATGCGTTATCTATTTTGGAGTTCTGCGTCAGTAGCTCGGTCTTATCTGTGTTCTGCAGTCTGGCGGTCACCCTCGGTCGTGTCTTCTCTGTTTTATTCGGCAGACTTTCGCTGGTTGTAAACATAAACGACCCAAGCCAACGTTGTGATATCTCGTATGCCTTTTGAAGCACCTGCGTTTTTGCCGTTCTCGGTTAGTTACGTCTCCCCAGTCGCGTGACGTTAATCTATCAAGCACCTAATAGTATCAACTGCTCTTTAGCCAAATGTCGCGAGTCGCGATGAAGTAAATATCGAAGATATATTTTACAAACTAACATTCTCAAATATTCCCTTAGTCGAAGGGGATCGTTGCTTAGTCGAACGGAATAGAACACAACAACAAGCAGCGTGTGTTTTAAAACAAGAGTCAGCCCTTTTTTCAGTCTGAGCACAGAATAATAGTACAAGTCTGAGTGACAGCGTTAACAAGCTATTCAAAGGTCAAAGGTCTCGTTCAAAACTCTACGTGCTTCCTTAGTCAGTGGACCTTTTCATTTAAAAGTTTCACATTTCACATTTCAAGATATATTTTTTCAAAGTACTTATCTAGTTTTACTTTGTGCAAAATCGTGCAAGGAAGGAAGATATAAGAAATAGAAAAAGCCGATATTTAAATCTAATCTTCTTGCTGATAAGTGAGAGAGATTGAGTTGAGATTACTTGAGATAGAAAAATAAGCAAGTTTAATTTAGTAAAGTATCATTAGGACGATTCAAATATGTATCACTCTCATCTCAAAACCCCAACATAAGTAAAAGAAGAATTAAATATACCACGGGGTATATTTAACACGGGGTATAGTACCACCACCAGGGGTCGTGGGTTCCAATCCCTCTTAGGACAAATATTCGTGTGACGAACACTTTGTTCTGTGTCTGGATGTTAATATTATCTATTTAAGTATGTATTTAAAAATATCTATGTATGTATATAAGTCTCTGACACCCATATTATTACAGGCTCGCGCCTACTTTGGGGTCAGATGGCCGTGTGTATGTCCAGATATTTATTATTATTATTTATTATTAATATTTTAATCAAATTGTCATCTAAACAATAATAAAACTCTAGCGATCTTAGTCTTTCTGATCTAGGATACGATTTATTCCGAAAAGTAAGGAGGTTTTCCTGGAATACAAGATGAAAGTTTGTATGGAATTTTCGTCAAATACTACCTGATTCATTTGAAATTTTCAGCAAAGGTTGAATACGAGGTCCGTTTTCTGTAAGTTGCGATAAATTAAAAAAAAAACTGTACTCTGTAGTTTTTAAGTATTCAAGACATGCTCCTGGAGTCCACTAGTCGTTAATCTATTTATCTAGCTAGTAGGTAATCAAAGAAGTTGGTTATAATTGGTTAGTAATAGATTATTACAACTTGGAATTATATGATAATGGAATTACTTGATATGATATGATATGGCATATCTGCTTCTTTTGAAACTACCTAAGTATACAAAATCTTGATCGGAACGGACATGTTTTTATTCTCAACTTCATTACGTCAAAAGTTTAATTCTATATATTATTTATATAGATAATAACAATAATTTATTATATCGTATCGGGAAGGGAAATTCAGATACCGAGGGACTAAAATCTGACATATTTTAAAGCATAAAGCTACTTGTCAATCAACAATCGGTTATATAATTATGTAGTACCTACATATAATTTTTCTGATAAACACTAGTATACCTACTACAGTATTATACAAATAATTTCAGAAATTATATTTATATCACATATTTTTTTTTGGCATAAGCATTAAGATACCCTCCTGGACTCTCTTAAATTTCAATCTATTCGTCCAATAATCCCGCCCTCGACTGTACCTAATAACTACGAATGAAGTACAAGTGTTATTGAAACGGAGCTCAGATATAAATACCAAAGTATATGATGAAGATGCTTGAGAAAAAGTTCTGTCTATAAATTGTGATACAAAAATGTTTCATTGTAAAGTATGTTTCAATTTCAGTCTGCCTAAGTGTTTTAAGTTCTCGTTTCTTTTAATTTAAGTTAAAATTCTTCGCTCAGATCTTTTAAAAGGCTGACGTGAAAGAGATATTCTTAAGTGGTAACTCGCCTTGAAGTCGTTTTTTACAAGCGCTTTACTCGCCATTTTCACAAAAATATAAAAACAAGAACCACAGAAGTGACAAGAACATTATAGAATGTTGTATTTGTCATTGATACGAACGTACTACTTAAAGATATGACGGTACGTAGTAAAATACCTGCTGCTGAATGTTTACACTATGTTATGCTAAGTCGTCTATGGCTAGATGTGAGGCCTTGCCGTGTGGACAAAGCAATTTTTTGATGTTTGCATCAAAAAATAGCTTGCATATTACTATAAAAAATTGTTTTTATACTGTTTCAAAATAATTCTATTCAAATTTAAGACGAAGTACTATCAGTTAAGCGGTGACAGCCTAGTGGCTATCGAACTCGCCTCTCACTCGAGCGGTCCGGGTTCAAACCCCAGTGGCACGCACCAATGACTTTTCTAAGTTATGTGCGATTTAAGCAATTAAATGTCACTTGCTATAACGGTGAAGGACACATCGTAAGGAAACCTGCATGCCTGAGAGTTCATCATAACGTTCTCGAAGGTATGCGAAGTCTGCCAATCCGCACTTGGCCAGCGTGGTGGACTAAGGCCTAATCCCTCCCATTCTGAGAGGAGACCCGAGCCCAACAGTGGGACAAAGAAAGGTTTGTGATGATGACTATCAGTTATCAGTCCTCTTATCGGAGAACGAAAATGTTTGGAAGGTATATGAACAGGGCACGAAACTACGAGTCCATCGCTAAAGCAGACTATAACCATACCCAGGTTGTAGTCTCCGTGATGATGGGAGAAAAGGGCATTTATATCCATCCTTCTTACTCGTTCTTACTCCTTTACCTTCTCCCTTCTGTCTTTATATTGATCGTCGTCTGGACTTGTTGATCGCCACGATATCAACTGAGCTACGCTTTAGAGCTCTACTTGTATGTATAACTAATACATGCCTGCAGCTTCGCTTGTGTGGAATTAGACGTAACAGAAGTTTAGTTTATATTTTCCATATGAACGTTATTACCCGGGTAAAAAGTCCTTTCGGGCTGATAAATATCTAAACATCAGAACAAACGTTCAGAGAACATCGAAGAGAGAAGAAAATAATCCAATCCAGTTTCATCCTTCGTTCCATGAGAACTTCAATATTCCTAGATGTTAATCAGAGTTATTAATACCCACTGCTTATGCAGCAACAAACAAACGATAGGTTTATATAGGTAAAACACCATTTTAATTCGCATTTTCTTAGTTTGCAATATGTATTGTTTTGCCTTGGACCTTCAACAAATTTTCTACAGGTGCGTCAATTGAGTTTACTTTATTTATCGTTGCCTTTTGGTTTATCACAATTAACAGATAAGCATTGACGCAAATGTCTGTGCATTGTGTAAACACAGTATACACTCGTCTATAATCTAAGACACTCGTAATAAGCCCACACGTGATATGCTTATTCTTTAAGATATGAGTTTGACCTAATACGAGTATAAGTTGTCTTGCTTGCAACAAAAATTAACGTAAATATTTTATTAAACCTGTGATTTGTATTGAGATCTTATATTTATGTACCATTAATTTATATACCTAATATGTAAAATCTTAAGAGTAGATTCTGAGGGATTCTGAGGGAGTAATATATGGATGACAATGTGATTTGATTGTTGTAGTTAGCCACATTTCATTATTTTAAATGAGTGCGTATCTACTTAATTTTTCATTAACTATTATACTCTGCCATTATCGTTTAGGCTTAGTCAACTGAACCTTGTCAGAAAGGTCCTCGAATGGAGACCATGACTCAGGAAACGAGGCATTAGCTCTCTCCAACTTGATGGACTGATGACCTGAAGAAGTCAGCTGATAACCACTGAATTCAAAAGGCACAGGATCGGGAGGAGTGGCACCGGTTAAGAGAGGCGTATGTCCAGCATTGGACTTTAAAATGCTGATGAATGGATGGATGGAACTGAATCTTAATTAGGTATTGCGTTAATATATTTGTACATACCTACCTATCGCATGCGTTCATAGTATGAAGAAATTAGCACATACAGACATGAGATGTTGGTATATATTACTTTAAAGTCACGACTTACTACCGTAAGACTTATCAGCCATTTGCTAATAAACTGAGACAGCTTTAACACAAATATCATTACGTACGTGCGTCATACGTACACTATGACATTTTTTCCGGATATAAACGCATACTGTACCTAATTAGTTATCAGGTTTCAGATAAAGAGGCGAGGCTTTGCAATGTTTTTCGTCTCACAGATTAATCGTTTAATTTATGTAAAATGTGTTCTATCTTGATGTCATTAGAAAATGTTTCCTTTTCATTAAATTACACGGCAAACAATAGTAAGGGTAAATGGTCATGATGGGTGCACGGCCAACACCTCTGCACATAATAATATGAATCACATTATTTACATAGTTAAATAAGTATTTGGTAGGAGCAAGGAGTAAGCATCTACATAGACAAATCACGAAATGGACATAAGATACATTTCAGCTCTTATTTTTATATTATCGTCTCACGTCTCACAAAAGACAAGCTAGAAAATATTTCAAATCCAGCTTTTCGCCTTTTTGTTGTGTGGTTCTGAGATTTTCCTTTTTTATTGGCCACAAAAGCTTCGACGCCAAAAGCGGCAAGTGCTTAAATGTAGTGCTTTAGATAAGTTCTATTTAACGCATTTTTATACTGATATCTGAAATATTTCCTCCAAAATAGGGTAAAGTAACTATACCCAAGTAAGCTAGTTGCATAGGGTTATATTGTACAATGTTTGCATTATAAGTAGGTCCATAGTATTTAAGGTATTTACTTATAAAATATTTAAGTTTGAATGTTATCGACGGTCTTCAAGACGTCTTTAATTAATAAAGCGTTATCTATGTATTTTATTATTGAGTAGTTTATTTTATTATTGAAGTGCGAGTATGCTCAATATGTTTTAAAGGGAACAACGTACATTATTGATCGAAGGGAATAACGGATCTTATGTAGCTAGGTAGATTACGTATAGTATGTTTCCGTAGGTGTTAAAACTAAAACTGAATAAATAAATCAATATCTAACAAAAAATGACGAGACGCGGCGATGTTAACTCAATGATACTTTATTTAAATGCGATTGTTATACGCATTGGTTATACGAGTATGTATAACACGGGACCGTGTAGTAGAGTATACAGTGTGGTAGAGTATACATACCTATATAACGTTACTTTTATATTCTTTGTATGCTGTGGGGGCTGTGGCAAGGATGATGTCATCTCGAAGAGACACCACTTCTGCGGTTAAGTACCAACTTATTTGCAATTTTTACTGTTTGGCGTTGACTTTGCTGCATTGACTTACATTTTGGCGATTTCAAAACATTTATAATTTTAATTCTTGAATGATTTATAATTTAAGTGAGGTGAAATCTGACTGAGAGATGGCTGGATAGATTATTTTAAAGACTTACAAGTAAAATCATCTCTCTTGCACCAATCTAGGTAGCTCTTTTGAATTAAATAGTAGGTATGTTACATAACACTCTTAAATACATATTTATGATATTTAAAATACTACTTAATAATATATTGACAGTATAATAAAATCGCGTATAGAAAATTTTTCGTGTCAAAAACACAGGCATGAAATTCAAAGCTCTCTAGGCCTACCCCGTCCGTAGCTACAACCGCGCCCTCCCGTCAGGCGCTTCAGTCGGTTCAATAACACCGGGTTATTGACCTAATGACAGGTACTTGTATTAAAAAATACGCATCACGAATTTTGCTTTACTACTCGTGCGCTATATAAGCCACACTACAAAGAAGTTTGTTCTGAACCATGACATCATACGGATAATCATTTGTATCGTTTCAAATGAAAAGCCTCTGAGGCACATGTTATAAGCAACATACGAGAAACTACTAGTAGCGGTATTTAGAAAAGATATTAATTTTCCACGCTATTGTACTTCGAGCATCGAGTGACATAAATGTTCATTTAGGTCACCGTGCTATGCTACACCTATGTCATTGTTGCAGCTACTTAGCTACTTTCGTTTCATTTTGTACTTTGTTGATGATTCTTTGTCAAGTTTTTGAACTAGATTTGTAGTCCGTGCTACTAATTCTAAAGCCTTTTGATTATTTTTCCTTCGATATTTATTTTTGGCGGCATAATACAATATTTTCAAAACTTTTAATTTGTAAAATAAATAGTGTTCATAACTTTAATACAATAAATAAATATAAATTAGTTGTAGGTACCTAGATCTAATCTTGGATTAAGTAAAATATCAAAAGCTTCTATGGGGAACTGAGTTCGCTTCAACAATAAAATACTTGAAAATATTACTTGTCTCAGAAAATGAATTTGATACAGGTATTACATTATTAAATTGTCAATTTTGAAATTAGTAACTACATAGCAAGTTTCTTGCTGCGTTCTTCTCGGTAGCATCAACTTGTGAACCGGCGGTAGATAAATATAGTAAAAGAGGTTCTAAATACCATATTTTATAATGAAAATAAATGAATCTAAATCTGAATAATAACATTAAACATTTTGATATAATTAGCAAAATACTTAAATTATTGAAAAGTACTTAGTTCCTTTATTGATTTATTGGAAATTGACATACGTGTGTTCGATAAATTGATACCTACTTGAAAACAATTAGGAACACAACAAACATCGAGGACTTTTCTTCCCCACTTCGAACGTCCTTCGAACGGCGTGGCCATTGCCACTTTATCTTGCTAACCCTGCGAATTATGTCGGTGAGCTTTGTTGGTCTACAGATTTGATCAATACGAGCATAGCCCGTTTCATAGCGCTTGGAGTAACTGAGCTTTTGGAATAGGCTAATAAAGGACCATGTCTCGGACCCGTAAGTCATTTCCTGAACGCTCTGAACATTCCAGAATTCACCCAAAGTGAATTCTGTGAACGTTTTACTTAAGTACTTGAATTTTGTGAACATTTTACTTAAGTATAAGCATCCCACAAACTATTACATTACAAAGATGGACGATGGACAAAAATGTATGGAACCTGGTACAGGCACCAATCGAAATGTATGATACACCGTTGGAAAGGCCTTTTAGTGTAGGTAGAATAACAATAACCAAGGCGCCAGTCCCAGTTTGCTGTCTGATCGGAGTAATCACTCTATCTGTATGTATGAACTATAGTTTTATTTGTATTTAATAATACATAAAAAAAGTATTGTATAAGAAATAAATAAAATGATAATTAAAATTCAATGTTTTATTTAACCACATCACCACAAGTCACAACCCTTTCTTTATCCCACTGTTGAGCACGGGTCTCCTTTCAGAATGCGAGGGATTAGGCCTTAGTCCACCACGCTGGCCAAGTGCAAATTGGAAATAGGATATTTTCAAGCATAAAATCAAGCGCAAAAGTAATCACAATCGGTTAAAGTAAACTGGAGATATAAATCTTTATCTATTTGGAGCTAAAAATCCAGTATCTTCTGAAGCGTATATTTAAAAACGGACAGCTATTTCGGACATGCCGTCACAGTATTTTTTTATACACTTGAGAAGAGCTATCCGATGGTGCGTGATTCATCTTGATTGGACATGGGTACCAAAATGGCCATCCTCCTTTGTATACAAACTTGTGATAAAAATGATATGGATATCTTTACAAATACATATTATGAGAATTTGAAATGTTACGTGGAAAATGGAAAATTTTATTAATATTTCAGTCGTAAACGTGAAAGCGCCGAGCTTTTGAAAGCACATCGCGAAACTTTTGTATGATAGGTTCTCAAGTAGATACTATTTTAAAATGGATTTTTCATTTTATTCTATTTAAGTTGAATATACACAACTTAGTAGCGTCCATAGCCCAATGGCTCGCGTCGATTCGATGTGATCGAAAGAGTTATGGAACGACGGGCGCGGTCGGTTTGTGGATGGGTGACCGCTAATGGCAAAAAATTTCAAGGACGCTACCGTGCTTCAGAGGGCACGTAAAGCCGTCGGTCCCGGTTGTTTTAAATGCTGAAAACAGTCGTTAAGCCTTGTCGAAGACCTTCGGGTGGCTTGACAACATTCGACACTGAGTTGGCCACTAACCCCTCCACCAATCCGCATTGGAGCAGCGTGGTGGAGTATGCTCTAGACCTCCCGCAGTAGTGTCTGTGGGGGAGACCCGTGCCCAGCAGTGGGACGCAGCGAAGTCGTATATTTATAAAAAAGAATGCGAGGTTTATTGAAGATGCCATTGTGTATGGAGAGGATATGGTCAAATATTCGCCGTGCACAACAAGGGCCGTGGCCCAGGGCAAGCTCTCGCTTTAGAACCGTTCGATTCCTAGCACATCGTTCTTTTCAATTCAATTTGTTGACGTTGAAAATATTTTTTTTTTACTTTACAGCCAGAAAAACTAGTAATGAATAGATATTTTACACTTTTTTATTATTTGTTTTGATAGCTGCCTCTACAAGATAGTTTCCTCATGTTCAAATATCTAAGAACAGAATCAGAATACTGGTTTACTTTCTAATGATGCCACGATGACTATGCAATGGGATATCAACACAGATACAATTTGCGGAATGTTTATTAGATACAGGTAAAATATAGTTTCTTTGGCAGAAAAATATGTTTAATATGTTATGACTTAGGAACCTACGTCTCGGATGGACAAAGAAAAAAATACATTATTTTTTATGAGGTTTTACGTCCAGTATTCTTCGGTAATTGGAATGCGTTTGAAGTTGAGTTCTTAACTATAAAGATTTATATCGAAAAAAGGTAATGGTATGGCTTTAAACATGTTATTATTCTGTAAGAAGCATGGTGAACTTATGTTATTCGTTAATTACCTTTGTAAAATTTGGTAACAGAAAGCCTTAATTACAAAAACAGTATCTAGGTGATGATGTTTAATTAAAACATTTGATTGATTGGATGATGATTGCTAGGAATTTATACACAAATGAATTTACTAAGTAGGTACCTACTAAGGTTTAAGTGACGTAAGGATATGCGTGGTGATGTTATCAGAATGAGGTCAATGTCAGGACTGCTGACCGTCAGTTCGATTCATATTTCTGTAAATATACGCATGTTCCGTTTAATCGGAGTTGCTTCGTTTTCAAATTTAAATGGAGCATTAATCATTAAATAACTTATTTGGTTGAGTTAATTTCATATTTTAAATGAACTAATAGGTGCGTGTTTGCCCCCATTGGGTATCCCGCACCACTATGAATTAAATTTTTTACAAATTATGTAGCATCATTTATTTACCTATTTATTAAAATACATTAATGTTTCACAAAAAAAAAGATGTTAATGGGCGGACATAATGCTTATTGGCGACGTAGTATCCAAATGTTTGCCTTCTAGGCTTACATGCATTTTCGAATATATATAATGACTGGACTACTTCTACATCCGTTAAAATGCCTTTCTTTCCTATGAAACCTTTTTATTGAGTCGGCGGAGAGGTCGCCCAATCACGTCAATTGGCTCAAACGGCCGCAACTGACGCTCGCTTGACGTCAGCACCTCTTTGTCTGTATGGAAACAGCAAATCACCGAATAACAGTACAGTTCCGCCGCGTCGTCCCATTAAAAATGCACGTCCGATTCCGCGTGACCTAAGCGACCTTGGTACATACATGTAAATATATTTTTGTATGTTAACGTGGTTAATGCCATAAGCTAAGATTTGTAATTAATTACAATTGTCACGAGTCGATCATAAGGCGCAAGAATTGACGTAAGTATTTGCAAAAAAGAACGGAGATAAGCAGAATAGTTACATGTCAGATTGAAGAAACACGTTACAACACTAACGATATTATTACATATTTGTTTTAAATGATATGATCATATTTTAGTCTTGTTTATATCGCCTCTACTACTCATTTAATACCCAATTAATTTAAACAGAGACAATAAGATGTGCAACTTCCACGACTAATTATTGTCGCGCAATGATATGTTTATTCTACTCAATGCTCGTGCATATGCGTGTTTTAAAAATGATCCTTAACATCTTTGAATAATTATTAATTCACACCAATTAATTATTAATTCATTTAAAATGAATAATATACATTAAACAAACATTACAGAACATATCAACCTTATTCGTATACAATTGACGGTCTGTAAATAGGTCTAACATGCTGTTCTGCGAAATTCAACAGTCGGGCAATGGAACAAATGAGGACCAGTGGCCCTGGTCCCATGCCAGTAGCCCTTCAAACAGGGTCATATCAATTAGGTACCTAATATCAGCTAAGTGTTTATTAAACATAACAATACATATATTTGTCTTTGTTACAGGTAGCAATTAAGATAATAGATAAATCACAATTAGATGCCAGCAATCTTCAGAAAGTCTACAGAGAAGTGGATATAATGAAGAGGCTGGACCATCCTCATATAATTAAGCTTTATCAGGTGAGTTGGAATTAGTGGTTATAATTTACAAAATTATTTGAAGCAGGCATTGTAAATTGAAGTAAAATAGTAAATTTGGAAATATTCAATTATTATAAGAATAACTTGTTTGTCTGTCGTTCTTAGAAAAAAATTCAACAACCCAAAGAAATTGACAAAAAACATTTTTTTTTTGCAATAACCGATTAAAGTCTTGTTTGTCTTGTAAGAAAGACTTCAACAACTGAATCAGCACCAGTTTAAGAAATATGAAGCTCTTTATGTACCAAATAATCTCTCTTACTTTTCTCCTGTACTCAAATAAAATGATAAAGTTATACAAACAAATCGTTAATTTCTTAATACCTACACAGTATAAATGTAATAGGTTCATAATTTTATCTAATAAATATTCTGTACAATGTGTTCTGCATCACTATAATGTGTATTATAATGATGCAGAACATAATTGTACAGAAAAATAGATAGATAGCAGTGTAAAATAGATAGATACGAGTTCAAATAATGATCAGAAAGTTTAACTAAAGGTAATAAAATTTTTACACTGTCGTGCAAATCCACTGACTAACTGTAACTGAGCTGAGACGGTCTGGAATCTCTCGCTAAGAAACTCTTGTATCATTTGTGTCAATGTGTGTGTGTGTTGTGTTGTGCAAATAACTGTTGACGCAAGTATGATATTTATTTACTGACAGTTCCATTATTCTTTAATCTTATAATTAAGCCTGCGCGTCAGAATAATGACCGTGGTTGAATTAGTATCATAATATTATGGGTATGAATTATGGCTTGTTACGGATTTACGTCACAGCAAGTTAGAGATACGAAAAAATTAGTACGCTAGTCAATTAAGTCCATCCAGTACAGGTTTTAGTCGTTAATCACTACCTACATTGTGAGACTCTCTCACTAAACATGACGTTACTGAGGTAGGTATCTCACTGGGATTTGCAAATCCCATACATTTAACATACGAGTAGCAATTTTTTTGATTGCTAGTTTTTGAAATAGCATTTAGGTGGTCCCAATTTCCTTAACCGTGCTATTCAGTTAGAGGCGAACATGACTAACCTAAATGTTGAAAGTTTTTGGTCGCTTGAACGCCTCGAATGCCTTCGATCACGATTTAATGAAGGTTTTAATGAAGTCCAATGAAATTTTTCATAGTAGGTATTAGACTGGTACACTTAACGCCTTCTCTTCATAGGATTAAATTAGGACAGATTGATTATATAATTATCAATAAAGATTCGTCTTCAGTAACAAAGATATTAGGAACTAAAGAAAAACCATGTATTCTTTAGAATCCGGCTATGGATTGTATCGATTGGAAAGATCTAGTGTACTGATTTAAAAAAAATTGCGAGTGATTTCGTCACTTTATCGGGTAATCAATCAGTAATTTGGTGCGTACAATCTGCCGATTAATGAAACCGCCTGCGGACATTTACTGATCGTTATTGACCGTGTTGATAGAAATCTGCGGCGTTCGTTAGTTTAGCCCTTCCTCTATGGTTAGCGAAGCAGAGTTCAGCGAATACATACCGAAATGCGACATGTCGATATAAAATACGCGACCTCTAGGCATGACTTGAATAATTATAATTGTGTCCAAGAGCGTGTTAGTAGGTATACTTACTTACATCAAATGTGATGCACATTGTAACAAATGCTGCTTACTCGTAACGATAAGTTATCTTATTAAAGTTATCTATATCTATATTCTATCTATATGTCTATCGATCTATTATCTTATTAAAAATCGAAACCTTCTTTTACAAAGTATTCGAATTGTTGCTGTCGTCAGTCGGCAGATTACAATCAGGTTTGGATTTATTTCTATACCTTACGATAAGTAGGTACTTACATACAATTATTTTCCACTTTTTAAAATGTAGGTGTATGGAACCACCTTGAATTTTTTACCAAAATCTAACTGCCTGCGCCTCGCTCGAATAAATAATTTAAGTTGTTGAACCGTCAAAAATGGAACAACATTACATTTACCGTTATCTTGGCCACGAGTTAAGCTATGTGTCAGATATTAAATGTGACGTGAAATCACTATGGAACGTGACAGAGTACAGTAGGTATAATTTTCGCTCTATTCAGTACGGCAAATGTGAACTTAATATGACACTTGATACACTTATCAAGGACTGATGACAGTGTAATAATTAATAATAACTAATTAATTTAAAAATATTAAAAAAAAAAAGATTTTTATAACTTTATTTTATTTTATTTTCGTACATTGTCATCGGAGCCTAATATGTGTGCCGTAGATATCTGAAAATGAATACGAATTTATTTTATTTTTTAACATCAGAGTTTGGATGGTAGAAGGTATCCCAATCAACGAGTAATTTTCGAGTATTTTGAAAAAATACATAAAGAAAAACAGAAAATGTGTTACAAAATTTATTGATATTTAAATTAATTATGACGATCGCAATTTATTTTATTATTTATTTTACGCTTTAGTGTAGACTACAGTGGGCGGACTTAATGCCTGAAGGCATTGTCTACCAGTCAACCCTTGAGATGGTGAGAGGTAGCGGTAGGCGTTTATGAATATTAAACGACAAATCAAATTTAAAAAAAGTATTATTTAAATGATAATAATATGCAATAAATATAACACATATGATTATTATACTTTTATAATAGGTAAGGTACATACATACAAACATAAATATATTATAATACACGTTAAACACAGGTGAAACTAGTCAGTGGCTATATTCCAGATAGCACATACATACGGACCAGTTTTTTTAAATTATCCCTGCTAGAAGATCTCCTAATTTCTTCAGGCAAGGCGTTCCAGAGCAGAATTGCCTGAATAGTAAAGGAATAGTGGAAAACCCCGCTTTTATGCGGAAGAGTAGTGATAGTAAGTTTGGAAGAAGAGCGAAGAGTTCTATCATGACTGTCATGAATACTGGAAGTTTTCCTTAAGGTAAGGAGGACAGATTGGATCGTTCAAGATCTAATAAAGAAGGGTTAAAATCTTTTGTGTTGCAGTTCTTTTGTGAAACATGTGTGAAGCTTACATAGCGCGTATGAAACGGAGTTGGCCGGTTTTTATTAATTTTGTAACAAAAAGTGACGCTAGATTGTTTGTTTTCTCCTTCCATTATAAACAAGGCCGTTGCAGTTATTAAATAGTCAAGCTGTTGCAACACCCAATTGTTTACAGTTTCCTCTTCCATTTCCGTTAATTACGAGGCGTGAAAAGTAGGTACTCGAGGATTGTATTCAGGGTAATAGCGCATTATCACTTGTTTTAGTTATACAACGCTTATTGTTCGATATTACAATTATCTGTTATGATTTTATGAGAAATGGTTAAAAAACACGTGATTCATAAAGGTATTGAACGTACGAGTTTATTAACAGCACTTTAACTATCAATGAGTTGTACGGATGTATCGTTAGTTGCTATTGCTCTATTAGCTTATTTAAATATAGCATTAATTATAACATAACAAATCAGTAGGACATCCCTGTCTGACAATAACCACGAAGATAACAAGTTTTGTAATTCGAGAATGTTGTCACGTTAAATATGTTGTTTTGCCCTTTGCACTGACTGAAATGATAATATAATTTGAGAGTTCATTTGAGTACAATACAATAAGATCTACAAACTCAATGAAGTGAAGAAGAAGAACAGAGTTATCATTGTAAAAAGGTGTTGCTGAAATTTCCGGATGCATCCACCGCATCACCCATCATTTGCTATAATACCTATATCCATAAAAATGTACAGATTTACAATCTGTCTTCAGTCAGACAAGAAACTATTTGGTACTGAATTTTGGACAGTCACATAAAAGGCAGGCAATTTGTCCCTATTACATGACTAACTGATGTTTTGCTAGAGTTCGCAAACTAGTGTTAACTACTGGTGCGGTCCCTTTGTGGATTGGTGTAGTATTGGCCGTGCTCTACAACGCTTAAATTGCGGAATCGATTTCTATAACTTTCTATCGAAGGTTCCGTAAAAGGCAAAACTACATTATTTAAAAAAGTATAGGTACTATATCGAAGCTGTTTAACAAAAAATAATCCATTTCGATAGGATCAGCGTTCAAGCACACAAATTCTACTCCTTTACAACATTAAGATAAGACGATGAACCCTGTCATATATTTTCACATTTTGAGGTTTAGGCTACGAGTAAGATTATTTATAAAAATATCTTCTCATGTTGCCCTGACGCGGTCACACGGTGGTACCTCGTATTTAGTTTTTATATTCAGTCTTGTAGTCTTCGGATGATGCGATCAAAAATATACGAGAAAAATATTCGGTCAAAATCACTAAATGACCTTTGATTTAGAATACGAGTAGGTACCTATTCTTATTCACAATTCACTGATTCTTGAAATTTTTAGTTAGATAAATGTTAACAGCGATCAAGAAGCTGAAAATAGTCAAATTTCCTGCAGAAGGATTGAGATTTCCAGGCGATAAGTGAGTTCACTGAAATAGGTCACACTCTTTGGTCACACTGAACAAAGCAATTCCTTCAGACGCAACAATGGCCGATACATAATGCGGTTTCGTAATTCAGTCAGTACTGCATCAATGGATTGAATAACTACTATTAAAAGCTTGAATGAGCAAATCGAAGGTCCATTGTATACAAACATTTCTGTCACCGATAAAGGTGCGCCGCGCCGCACACGCCGTCGCGCCGCGCCGTTGCGATAATTTGCGTTTTATTTGAACCTTCTTTTAAATATGTGTTTTTGCAGGTTTTTCAAATCTAGAACCCGCAATTATAGAAGTCCACGCTTCTAATCATATTGTGATGGTATTTTTTTCAAAATGTTGACTACGAGTAGAGTGAAGTTCAACGGGCGCAACGGCCGTAGACTAGGTCTCACTGCCATTTTATGTTGACTCACAAATAAACGTAAACAAGCAACGTAATAAGTAAATTCAAATAAAACGCGTTTAAAAAGCACAGATGTTATTAGCTAATAGCTAAGATGGGAGTAAATTGCTGGCGGTTCTACAAAAATATGGATGTAGAGACGCTAGTAAAATAGCACACAGAAATTAAATGTGGTTAATTCATTTGTGGTCTAAACGTATCTATTACTTAAAATATTTTCGATGTAATAAAAGTTTCACTTTAATAATAGCTGTTCACGTTACTTCTTAAAAGTGTCTTCAAAAGCGGAAATCAGAAAGGTGTACTGCAGGGTAGGTGCTCTAATAAAAAATAAAATATTTCACCCCGAAGATATAATTCTTAAATTAAATAAACTAAGTTAAACTTATTGTTATATTATTATTATTATTATAATATATATATGTATATTATAGGTACTATCATTCCAATAGTTTCAGATAGGTTAGTTTTTCTGCAGTTTCGTATATAAGAGCATGATTCACGCGAGTTATTATTGTCTGTTTTTAAAACAGCGTGGCTGTAAAGTTCACGGGCACGGCTTGGAAGAAGTTTGCACTACTCCAGTACGTGTCTTCTCATAACTTATACGCTGCTTTTTCTTGAAGATGCACTCACTTTAAAACCATCAAGAATAATAAGTACAAGGGTCTTTGAATAAATTAACGCAAAACGCGGATTGCACTTTACGCTAAACGCGGATTGGTAGGTATGTTCTGTGCTTAATAATTCCTTGTCTAAAGATCAATTCTATTCAGTAGCCACGATTACCAAGACGCTAGCTTAGGTCATGACTCGTGATAGTTTTCTAACTTATGATTTTCCCTACCGTGCTCTGACATGAAGGATAATTATGTTCTCTAAAACTCCAAATTATTTCTATTTCGAAAATACGTGTACTAATGTAATGATACCTACTTAGTTTTGTTTTGAAGATAATATATTATATAACAGCGGCCCGCAGACTGACTAGGTACTAACTAATTGATACAAGAATTCTCATTATGCGGGATCGGCCTCAACATATTTAATATTCACTTCATTTACATAACAATACCTAAACAAGTTACATAAGTGAGTAAATATTTTAGTGATATAAATTGTAATTGCACATTTACTGTCTAATATATAAATTTAATTAAGTATATAATAGATGTAGTTAAAAATACTAAATGTGGTAGTTTACCAACTTTTTTTTTGATGATTAAGAAACAGATTAATAGAGCATGGCATTAATTGGGGGGTAAGGGATTCGCTTGATTGAAGAAATACAATTTCCGTGTCCCGTTTGTCCAATTTTAAACGGATACTGCAGTTGGCGTCGCAGATGATAGACGAACGGACGAACTCGTGGCTAATTTAAATGTGGAGGTCTAGCAGTGTATGTAGACGTAGATAGGTAGGACAGATGATCAGCTTATTTCCCTCGACGACTACATAAAAAATAAAATTTTAGTATTACAATGATTGACATATTAATGATAAGGCAATAGGAATTATATCTTCTAGGAAACTGGGTAGAATTATTGATTCATAATATTAACTTTGAGACAAGCTTTGAGATATCTAGGTAATTGTTGCAATCTAATCGTTATTTAACTAAGTATCTTCATACTTATGTATTTAATAACTTTTTTTGTTTTCAGGTCATGGAGACGAAAAACATGATCTACATAGTGTCTGAATATGCAAGCAAGGGAGAAATTTTTGGTAAGTTCTTCTCATTCGTATTTGCAATGATATCTAGAAAAATACTTAATAATATTTTCACTAACATAATAGTGATTCTTGGTGTGATAAAGAGATTAAGAGAATTATAGGAAGAAAATGCGCCTGGTCCAAGGGCCATTTCGCATCAACTCGATCGACTGGCGAAAATACGAATTTTTAAATCACTACAGTATAACAAGTTGTATGAAACACTCGATTGGTGGGCCAATAGATACAATACCGTCCTACTTATAGTACGGTGTTGTTTCTATTTAACTAATATGAGTCGCAGTCGAGAGACTAAGTCACGCGAGCGGTTCAAAAATAGACCCTCAATCAAACTCAAATCAAGTTTATCAGAAAAGCCACAAACTTATTAGTTTAAATTAATATTAGGATCGATGACATTTATCAAATAAAATTATTGAAGGGACATTATCAAAATGCATACGCCTTTCATAATTTCCTTTAAATACCTTTGATACCGCTTAATTATTGGGAGATACGACACCTAATTACACACGGACCTACAACATGCCTATCGAAAGTAGGTCGTGTCATAATATTGAGTTACGTTACACTCTAATAATAACTGCACGCTATAACAGGAATCTGATTAGAAGGCACTGACTAAAGATAATAAATTAATTCTTAAGCGGTCTGGATTAAAAAGGCAAGATTGTAAATAATGGTTTTATGTTCTGTGGCATTTATGAATATGAAAATGATGACCTGATTGTCTCCGGTTTAGCTGCGCCTGCGCCTGTCATCTTAAAATACACTTTTCCTTACAATTTTTTTTACCCTTAAATTGGGCATAGATAAAAAAAAGCCTATGGCCTTGGCTAGGATTAACTAAAGGTAATTTTAGTAAACTAAATATAGGTCAATTACATGATCTACCGAGTGCCTAAATGCATGTCACAAACACATAAAACAATACGTCCATCTTATTCATAATCTTACTGTATGTACAGATTTTAATGAACTTATTTAATGGATGTTAATTAACTGCACTGCAATGGTTTTTAACAAGAATATCAAACGATGATTTAGTAATTCTTTGACTCTTTTTAACTGTTTTTGTTTTTATAATCACTAGTATGAGTTTATTGTACATAGTTCATATTTCACAGCCAATATTCCTGGCGGAATGTTTTAAAAAGGTAATTAATTGTCTGCCTGTAGCACGCCGACGTCGCCGACCCTTGTTATAGCAATGTTTTTATTCGTATGACAATGTCTCTTGTTATATTTTAGGCTTGCGTGCTATCTATACCTTTTCGTTGACCTTTTTGTACATGTCGTCCATTTTAAACTTTACAAGTAGGCCAGGCTAGGTATTTAGGATATGACAATTATTTATTTATTTTCATGTTATTTATTTATTTATTCAACTTTATTGACACCTCTAAAGAGATATACCTACAATGGGCGGACTTAATGCCTTATGGCATTTTTCACCACCCAAACCAAAAATATAAATTATACATACGAGTACATGTTACAAATGAAACAGTTTCTGACATATATACTTTTTGTTTTTTCCAACCTATTAAAAATATTCTTACAATCTTACCAGCGCAGCGAAAACATCACCTATATAGCTACTTATTTTAAACATACATACTTAACAAAAATACTTACAACTAAATTTATTTGCCGTTGCACTAACTAATATGTATTATGATGACTAGCTGAAAAGAAATTTTTATCTACCTAAAAACGTGGCGGTATTCAGCGGTATTAAAGGCACATAACCTCGAAGTCGATTAAGGACGTCCATGAATTATTTGTGGGTCTCTTTGTCTATGACGTAAGCGGGCTTGCAGTGACGTCACTGGGCCCGCGTCCGCCGGGAGGTTCGAGGGGATGGAGGGGAGCAATTTTGCCCACAGCTGACTAGGTAGATACGACTGAAAACCGATTGGCGTACCATCCTCCTTTACGAGAATATTTTTTAGGTACCAGCTGGCTGTAAATCTGCAACATTGCGCCAAGAATATAAGCTCTACATACAGCTCTTTTGTCCACGGGCCCAAATCTTATTTTATAATAAAGCTTAGATACCTTATTTCGTACATACAATACTAAAATAAAAATAATATTCATTTTTTAATAATATAATTACTTACATTGTTATTTATTTATTTAGTGGTAATGGTAAATCACTGGTAATAAAGTGGTTAAATTCTGACTAAGAACATTGTTTTTATTTTATGCCATCAAAAATAACCCAAAATTGCGTTTAAATTTAACTTTTTCATTTCAATTAGTAATCACCCTTGGTCCGCGGGGCGTCGTTAGAATTCGCAATGAAGTTTCCCGCACTCCAACGAACTTGGATGTTTTCGCCTAAACTTTTAAATCTGTGATTTGATCCAATTATTATTTTAATTTCGAACGAAAACTTTTTATTCACATCGCAATATTTCATAAGCAAAACATGAAAATTGAATCCAGGGTGTAAACTATGCAGAAGTCAGCACACTTCTTTGCATTTTACTTAAAAAAAATCTCATCTAGATATTATGTACAACAAACGCGCAGCGGTTTGTAAAGGTATTAAGTGCCTTGTGGAAAAGTCACTTTTAAATTACAACTTCTAAATGTGATTGAGGAGCCCCGTCCACAGAACTCATGTCATCCACGTAATATTTACGTTTCATAATTTTCTTACGTACTAAGACCCTTTATTCTTCCTCTATACTAAGACTAATACAACTTGTTCTCTAACGCAACTGAATGTCATTCCCGAGTCAGAAATTAATGAATCGGAAAGAAGTTACCCGAAAGTTTTCGCTCACAAATGTCAAGACCCAAATTGTTGGCAGCTTCTTTTTATTTCTCGCTTGGTCTCGTGGCATTTGTGACCGATATAGGAGATGTCTATGACCGGGACGATTTTGCCTATAAAATATTTTGAGAAAAATAAAGTACTTAACCTAAACCTAGCTGGAATTTTACAGTGAATCTCCGAAACCCACTCTACAAAATAAATATCCTGCGGCTCAATCGAACAGTTATTTACATAAGCTGCGAGCAAATATGAGCGAGTCAATAGTGTTTCGGTAAATCACTTACTAACGACACTCTTTACTCCTGTTTCCTTTGCTTGTCGGCAGCGTATACTAGTCAATATTCAATCACAGGTCATTGGTCGAACATAACCATGTTACCTCTAATTATTCAGACAGAAGGGTATATATAAAACATAAAGGTACATAGTATCCTTAATGAACTAACATTAACATTTTTGTAGGTGGTAGAGCCTATAGGGAACCAAATAGGTTTTATATGTAGGTACAACCGCCCGTCACGGTACCTAGTACAATTTATAACGTGTAATAATTGATTTTAAAGCAATTGTGGTCCGGCTGGAAAGGTGGATTCCGGTTACAATTCTTTACAGGCGACTATCTTGGTCATTAAGGGTAGCAACACATCTAAGTAAGAAAGAAAATTAATTAACACTCTCAACTAACTGGACTAATCATCCCAGTTCCTGATTGAGTCTTGTTTAAAGTCAGTTACAGTTGTCATGGGCGGCAGCGGATGTGCTGCAAGCTCGTTTGCTATCTTGAATTTAAATCAATCAAGTATCAAAACTTAAGTATTTTGACGTAAGCTAGAGCTACACCTACTCTACCTACGTATGTCGACACCAACATTAAACGCAATCAAGTGCTGTTTACATCACATTTATTATTAGATCGGAATTTTGTTAGCAGGTGCAACCAAATATTTCACGTTTTCTATGTAGGTAGGTAAGTACTATTTCGTATAATCAATATAATTGGTCCAAGTTACAAGTACAACATTTTGATATTGTTCACATTATAGAAATCATTATAGTTTGATTAATGTGTTTATAGTGCTTAATTTACTAGAACAAAGAATATAATATTATACAGATTACAGTGGTCTGAGTTGAGTGGAGTATGAAATGGATTAAAATGAAAGCGGTCCGGGTTGAAACCCAAGCCAATGTCTTTTCTATGTTATGTGCGATTTAAGCAATTAAATGTCACTTGCTGCAACGGTGGCGGACACATCGTGAGGAAACCTGCATGCCTGAGAGTTCTTCATAATATTCTCGAAGGCATGTGAAGTCTGCCAATCCGCACTTGGACAGCGTGGTGGACTCAGAGGAGACCAGTGCCCAACAGTAGGACATAGAAGGATTATGGTGGTGTTGGTTAAGTGTAAGTTAAGTTGATACGAGTATCATTATCAAAAACATATTTGCTATTATATAGGTAATTATTTATTTGGAGTTATTGGCTCGAGCTTATTTAGCTCCGGGCACTTCGACCATACCTGATCGTTTGTATTATTACCTATTTGTTATAATAGCGTTAATAAAGTTCAAAAGCAAAAAAAAATTGATATTATGCGCTTTAAAAATTCGGTAGTCGAGGTATAAAACCACCCTGGCGGGATATCTCGTTGTATTCAGCTAGTAAAAACAAGACAAGGAAATGAGCAGAGCGCGGGTGGCACTGTGATAGTAGAAAGCGATGAGTCGAGTGAAGCATAATAAGAGACATCCACGTAAGAAGCGACGAAGACTACCTCGGTTACATAATGAAAATTTTCATTATTACATTTTATTTTCATACCTTTTCAGACTTACATTTGCTTTATACTTACATGGTAGTAGGTATCTGTGACCTAAAAAATAACGATACGATACGAATGAATAGATAATCTTAAAAATTCCACCTTTTAGAAGACTACGCATTATGTTGTGTGTAATATTTTTATTAAATTATTTATTAAACAAAACATTTCTCCTGGGTAAATATATATCAATGGAATTTTCAAGAGTGCATGTCACAAATGTTTGTATATCACGGTAAAAAACATTTTCATTGTTTCAGATTATATCGCAAGGTATGGTCGAATGGCAGAACAGGCGGCTCGACGGAAATTCTGGCAAATTCTTTCAGCGGTAGAATATTGCCATGAGAGGCGGATCGTTCACAGAGACTTGAAGGTAAAATGATGATGATAATAAAATTAATTTATGGCGTACCTACTATCCTTGTTACATAATTTTATATTAAAAAAATCTTAATAGTTACCAACCAAAAGTAAAAATTCATTGGTTAGTCATCACCACTAATTAGTACTTTGTAGATACTTTTATGGGCTCCCGACAGTTCGTGATTTTGCAGACGGACGCGGATTCGTGCGCGCCGTGGTAAGATAAAATTAAATGTTGTCTATACCTAATAGTGCAGGCAAGCTCGTAGCCGTGCGTCCGTCCGGCGTCATCGGCCGTCCGTGATAATCTGCAGAATCGCGGACCGTTGGTAGCCGCCATAAGCTGGTTTATGTTATGGTGGCATTACTACACTAATATTCAGACGATATTATTTTTGCGAGGCAAACGAAAATCTTAGGGTTGTTTTTTTGGAAAAACTTTTTCCCTAATTAATGGATAAAACATTGCAACTCGACTTCATAGTCAAATCGACTGTTATGCTTGTTTCAAAACTGCGGTGGATACGTCACGTCGGACCTTGTCGTTATCATTCAATAACATGATTGTTAACTAAGCCTTGCCGAAGGTTTTAAGTCTCTGATATTCGACTATCAAAGTGTGACAGATATTCAATTCATCATATCTTGGCCAGCCTGTAGTAATTCATTTAGTAACGGGTACTTTTAAGGCCAACGAGTTAAGCTTTATAATTATTAGATTTTATAACCCTTTTTTTTTTTTAATACTTGGTGGTAACAAATCAACATAACACAAGATCACATATCATGTCTGTATTTCCCCGAAGGGATAGGAAGAGGTGTGTTGCGTAATAGGTATACCCACTATTCACCAGTTATGTATGAGTCCTATGTAATAGGTGGTGAGCCTGCCATACACTGGACACTCCTGGCTTTTTAAAAGCTTTTATTTAACTTCACTCGTATGTATCTATGAATTTATGTCCTGGAATCTTGCAATCAATATTTCACCCACTTCCACTGAATAGCGAACTGAAATTTGGCACTCATATTAGATTCCGATGACAATGCACAAAAATAAAATTAAAAAAAGCTTTTCTTTTTAATATTTTTTAATTAATTATGTGATATTCTTTGTTTGACCAAACATTTCTCATTTAGGCAGAAAACTTACTGTTGGATGCAAACATGAACATCAAGATAGCGGATTTTGGGTTCAGCAACTACTACGCGACGGGGGAACTGCTCGCGACTTGGTGCGGCTCCCCGCCTTATGCTGCCCCCGAGGTCTTCGAAGGGAAGAGATACACTGGGCCTGAGATAGACATATGGGTACGTTTATTACTCTCGCTTAGTCTGTACAGGTATTTTGTCAGTTCAAAGTCCAAAGGGGCTCTTTTCGGTGGCACGCGACAAAATGCAGATCAGCTACATGTCAAAACAATGCAATAGCTACAGTAGCAACAGTTGCCCGTCCATCAGCAGACGTTGACAGTCGTCGGCAGTCGGCAACGTGCTGGTCGTGCATAAAAAGTCTTAAGACGATCCATATTATGATCATTTCAATGTAACTTTATTTTACTCTACTGATTCAGGCTGTTATGAGGAATTTGAAGTAAGTACTATTTAATTGCTTAAAACGCACATAGCTCTTAAAGTCCAGATATAAGGTGGATAAGTGAATAGAATGCGAACATAATTAGCGATTAAGCGAATATAATTTCGAGTAAGATGAAAATATAATCGCTAAAAAACGAGTATCGTGCGACCATGCATGTATATATTTTTCAAACCTTATGCCATTAGGTCTTTCAAATTTAGGTCGTATTTTTAATAGGTAGGTTTAGGTATAATAATCTTTTTTCAAAGTCGACACAGTTTTGATCATAACATTCTAAGCAAGTAAATCAAATTTTACCTTAACGACGACTAATGATCATTTTAAATACCTATATTGCAGGTAAGCTTTACTCTCAGAATATGAGAATACTATATTCTGATGCTATACTATATTATTATTATATTATTATGTGAAAATATGAATTCGATGCTATAAATATTTCCGAACAAAAATAACTTCTAAATGGAGGAATTGCAATAATAAGGTTAAGGTCCTCGGCTGGTTTGCGACGAAAATAGTAAATATTTAATAAGAACTTATATCTGCGTAATGCCTACACTCCGTCCTTGTAATAATATTTATTAAATCTGAATTTTCTGAGTGTGATGAACTGTATGACGCAAGTTCACTGCGTCCGTACGGGCAGCAGTGTGCAAAATAAATTATTTTTTATGGTTTTCATGCTGCAGGAAAATCTTGATTTGTTCGAATAAATGATGTTGATGAAATTACATAGATTCTGAAATGGACATACATAATATGTATTACGTTTTAAATTATGTATAAGTATTTTTAAGGGCTTTCGTGTCGCTGGCCAGATAGAGTTCTTCCAGATTATCAGTTTTGTGAGAAAAACTTAATAACCTATTATCATCCAAATGATTGCTTGAATAATATGGTAATATGTCCATTTAGCAGCCTTAAGGGCTAGACACATAAATAACCTAATCGGCACTGACTGGGTTGTTTGTCTCTGTGTGTGTTATAAACATCAACTGCAATCACTAACTCGCACTGAAGCACACAAAAAATCCGTGTAAAAATCCTCTTTTACAATTTTATTTTTGTAAATTTTATTCTTACTAAAAAAGTTTTCATTCTGCTTTGCAGAGCCTCGGGGTGGTGCTTTACGTGCTAGTTTGCGGTGCACTCCCATTCGACGGTTCCACGCTTCAGTCGTTAAGGGATCGGGTGCTATCTGGGAGATTTCGAATACCATACTTCATGAGCGAAGGTAAGATTGTTTATAAATCGATTTACTATGTTAACTGGCATGCATAATATCGCAAATTTCATGGACGCTACCGTGCTTCGGAGGGCACGTAAAGCCGTCGGGCCCGGTTGTTTTCAATGGTGGAAACAGTCGTTAAACCTTGTCGAAGACCTTCGGGTGGCTTGAGAATATTCGACACTGGGTTGGCCACTAACCCTCCAGACAAACATTAGGTATTTTTTAACTTTTCAAAACATCCAAGGATTACCTAACTGACTGAAACTTAACTACCAACCGGTAGACCAAAACAAATTATGTAAATTCATTCTCATCAAACCAAGTCGAGCAAGTGTTAATTGAGAAAACTCGTCAAAAGAGGTGGATTTCCTTTATATAAAAGTTATTCGAGATTAAATGCGGGTCGTTCTGATGAGACATTTCTGACTTCTATCGAACTTTTCCCTTCAATTACGAGTAAGTAGAAGTTTCACAGTTTTTCTTGACTTGCTCTTTAATTATCCGTTCACTGAAACTGACCGAAGCTGCCTATTTGCCGTTTTCTTGAACTATCTACAGCAAATAATTACTGAGATAGTATTTAGTGCTATGTTAGTAGGTATCGAGCTTGAACAAAGGTATTTCGTTCTGGGCGGCGACGCGGCGGTGGTTTCAGTATGTCAGTAGGACGAGCGTGACGCTAACACTCATTCGCTACTTTTTTACGTATTCAAATCCTTTCCCGTTCCCAAAGTAATTTTCAATATTATCTGGATTGACCCCTGATCGCGTATTAAATACTATATTGATGCAAATCGAATTGATTTCGACTTGTTTTTGCTTATCAAGCTTATTCTAGAACCGTTTTGATTTTGCAATCGAATTAACTTTTATTATTTTTTCTTGACGACATTGATATGAGTGAGTACGGTACAGTTTCGATCACGGAAGGTTTTGAGTCATCGAATATTGCAATAATATTTTTAGCAGGGATGTATGTAAAAACCTAATATGGTTTTGATATTAAGTTCACCATTATGATAATGTCGAAAAATGTCTATAAAAGCAATACTTACGTAGGTTTGGTATATTTAAAAAGGTTGGAAAATTAAAGTTTTACCTAAATAGGTAGGTAGGTACTTTGTTACCTAAAACAAATAGAAATATGTAGTATCGGTGTAGGTCAAGATACCAAGGTGAGACTTGGCTAGGTACTGATAATAGAAGTAATGAATCGATAAGCCACCTGCGTCATAGGCTCAGTCCATCAATAATCCGTTAATACGCTGTTAACTGGGCCAGTTTATGACTGGAAATCTTCACAAAAAGAATATAGTTATCACTTATTACATAGGTACGTATCTATTTATGTGTTAAACTTGCACTCTTAATTTAATACTTGCTATCTGCTATACAGCTATGTATATTGCTTCTTGGTATCTAACACAATAACAAATTACATAACTAAAAAAAGTAATCTACCTGACTGCAAAACAGATGATATAAACACAAAGTAGATAATATAAGTAGAAAAATTTTAATAAAATAAAATGAATTTGTAATTATTTTTAAATACATATTCAACGATATCGCTCTTGATAGGTACTTGGACGATTTTCTTTTGTTTTCATTTTGACGATATGGCGTCTGGTTAGCGGTGTTGCGAATCTTGGTTTCTGTCATGTCTAGCGACACTCGCAAGGTTAAGACGAATCGTTTGACGTAAGAATCATTAAAATAGTGTTTGGTCTCTAGAATGCCATAGAGATATAAACATACATATGTTTTTAATACAATTACCACAGAATAATAGTACAAGTACAATTACGTACAATCCGCGACTCGCAGTCGGGTCATATTTTAGTGACACAGTAAAGTTGTTCGTGATACTGATACAGTACAGCTAGTCTATTTACAATTTTATTTCATACTCTAGTTCTAGTCGGGTAAATCCCTTTCGAATAGTATTCGATATCTGAGACGTTACTTTTGACTGATGACACGATTAATTATGTACCTGTAGTAGACATATAAGGATATCCGGTGCATGAGGTTTTTTATTACCCAACGGGCACCTTGATGGCGATGACGTTTGCTCCAGAAATAGTGTAGGTCTATTGACGCCTAATACGTCGGCGGTGGCGAGGGTTTGACGCAAGCCATGTTAATGACTTTATTCAACATAGGCAACATAGCTATCATCGATTGCTCGAAGTATCTAAAATGTTATTTCTTATAACAGAGTAATAATAGATACTTACCTACTTATAGCATATAGCTAGCAATTCTAACTTTGGCCATGACTATGAAAGTAACTTCTGTCTTCATCCTTACCTATTTATTATTATCTTTAGTGTTTACCCGAATAAAGTGACATTTATAAACGTCAAAGCGTGGACGATTATTAGCACATAATAATAAATCTATGATTACCACAGAATATAATACTCTCATCATTAGATTCTCTACACTTAATCAGAAATGTTATCCAATCTATTTGTAGATTTTATATACAACATAGCTGAGTTTCTATTTTAGAACCATACTAAGCATATTAACACGCAGTCGCTTGATTGTAACACTGAACCTTTTGTGCAAATTTAAAATTAATCTGTCAACCAAGGTCAGACTTTCGTACCGTAACCACAGAGAACCTTTTTATTTTTCGGGAATTAAAGTAGCCTTTAATTCAACCCGGAGTGTAAGTTATAACTTCACCAAGTAACATCCAAATCCGTAGACGGGTTTTTACGTTATGCCCGTACAAACAGACAGACAGACAATATTTGCCAAAAAATATTTGAGTTCTAGCTCGTTATTATTCCCTTGTATCGATTATTCAAAAATATATGATATGTACTATTTACAGAGAAATATTAAATATGTGTATGTACTTACAGAAAATGTTCCTCTTTACATTTACCACAGAATTCTTATGCTTTTACTAAAGTAAAGTATCTATAGATTAATATACCTAGTACGCCTACCAATTTTTTTCACGAGGATGGCTGTTTTAAAAAGCTCGTATTTTATTCAATAGAGCTACGAGTACCTACCAGGCCGGCAGGCGTAGCGTTGTTGGTCCCTCGAGTCAGAGACGCAAGGCCCGAAGACCTTGCGTAAGTTGCGTAACCAACTTATCTGACGATGAATAATAAGAAATTAAGAATGAAGTACGAAAAGCCGATAGTATCGTACGATTGCAATGTGTACTAGGTACGAGTAGGTGTAGATACCTACTATTCAATGGCAGTGAGAAATGTGGCTGTGTCTGTAGTAAGTACTAGATTATGTATAATACTTTACTACAAAATAATGATAAGTACCTACCTAGCTAAATGGTATGTTCTTCATTTTGTGTATCGAATTTGAGTAGGTACCTAGAGGACAAAATGAATTGAAAGCATAAAATAAAGGTAGGTAAGCTTTTGTAGCAGATTTATCTAAATTTCTTGGAGTTTGTGAGGAGACCTTACAATTGAGATGGTTATGATAATTTTCGTATTCCATTCATTTGATTTGAGTTACAAAATAAAGTAATATTTAAAAATGTTTAGGTAATTGGTTTAATACTATTTTATCTGTAGGTCGTGCTCATAACCTTGTCGTGTGGTGTAGTATGCTCTCACCCTCCCTCAACTGTTACTGTGGGAGGAAGGTTCCTTCCCACAGTCACAGTCATACAAAAAAATTACTATTATTTCTGACATTTTAGTTTTGAAGTCGGTTTTTTGGTATTTGAATTATTTTGCCCTTGAAAAACACTAACGATACCTATTACAATTAGTGAGACGTTTCACCAAAACTGTGAGGAAATGAAATTTCCGATAGTTTACTACGTACAAATATTCCATAGGTACCTTATTTTTATTTATGAGCCGTGGCCGTGGTTATTAAACTTTTTGCACCGGATATTTCTTTTTATCTAGCGGGTTACCATGAATAATTCAAATTTCTAATAGAATGTTCGTGTCTTGGAAATTTTGATCGTGTCATTGAAGTTTTGAATGGCTGAATTAGACAATTGCTGCGACCCATAGACGTCCCACTGCTGGGCACGGGTCTCCCCCACAGACACTGCTGCCGGCGGTCTAGAGCATACTCCACCACGCTGCTCCAATGCGGATTGGTGGAGGATTAGGCAGATTAGGAGAATTAGGCAATACCTTCATTTCCTTTAAACATATATACAAGATACAGATGTCGACAGAACCACGTTTCCTAACCTGAACTTAACCTAACATAACATAAATACGAGTCGTATGTCCCCCTAAATGTCGAAGAATAAAAGAAGTTAAGAGAACTCAAGCACGGTATGAACTCAAATATGTATTTACCCCACTGCCCTTACTAGTAGTAATTATCTATTATACCTATTAGTTCTCTGTCACCTATTAGGTGGATAATGATGGGTAAATGGTGTTTGAGTTTTTAAGTTTTGATTAGTTTTATTTACAGAAATGAATTAGGATAGAACGGTGAACGGTGAAATTATCGATAGATTTGATTACAACTAAAAACCGAGTGTTTCACTTCACTAATTCACACACACGTGACGTCACATAGTAGGCCGGACTTGGGCAGGGTTGGCGAAAAAAGTGACACGTATCGTTTATTTCAAAATAATACGTGATGGCCGTTCTATCTTGATTAATTTCTGTGGTTTTAATATTTTCTCCACGCAGTCAGGAATTTTTAAACACGTATGTACTACTATCACGAATATTTATATATACATCAAATGAAGCGTGATTCACGACGTCAAAAGTGGCTATAAATAAGACAGACGTAGCGGTTTTCGTCGTAAACGACTGAAACCGCCCAAAATGGCGAACTGCGGCCATAATTAATATTACGCACGCACTGTCGCCGTGCCAATGCCGATGAATGGTCGAACCACAGATTCAGATTGTAGCTGAACTGATTCTGATACAGGGGGCTTATAAAAAATGTATTTTCTTTCAATGACGCGTCACATCGTCGGGTGACCTTGGCTGCGTTGATGTCAATTCACAATAGGACTTTTGTTAGGATAAAGCATAAAATATCATTAAACTAATAGGTAATACCAGACTAATATGCATATAGGTAGGTATCTAATTATTCAGCAATAATACGGACCTATTAGAGTAGCATCACAGAATTATTTTTAGTCAATTCAATATGACAGTCTATTGCAATGTCTCTGATAAATTCGAAGCTTAAAATTTTAACGGGTTACTAAACTGCTATCGTTTTACATTCGATAGACTCTCATCTAATGTTAGTATCGAATGTCAAATGATATCAGTACCTAAAATAATGGGACACTTCAATTACGGAAGATCAATACAGCATGATTTCTTTATAAATGTCTTATTGCTCTGATATTCTGCATTACTGATAATTACTGATTAATCACTGGTTGTCAATGGTGGGATGGTGGGATTGAGTGACGCGACGCGCTCCAGGCGTCCGCGTCCCCGGCCGCGCTCTCCATCGTAAAACTGCACCAAGTTCACGGAGAGAACATGGCCGCCACTGGGGGCGCCCACCCATCTTTCCACCGTTTCATTAAATAACACCCGCACATTTTTCACACGATTACGTCAATGGTCAGATCGAACACGCGATATTTGCGTCGGAACACCTATTTATAGAATCTCCTGGCAAATCTTGACTATTCATTGGTTTTATTTTAGAAGAAGTGAAGGAAGGTAAATAAAATAGTATGAAATTACGTGTCATGGACGATGCGCGGCGTGTTGTTTGCGGCAAAGTTCGAGATTTAGACGCGCAGTCTATTTCCGAATATTTAAAATCGAGTTCGTCAGTCGATCGAAGCTATGTTTTGTTAAAGCTAAGTAAAGATCGAGTGATGAAGATTAAATATTATTTACTTAAGATTATTTTCGGAGGAAAGGGTTTATTTATTCCGGCCGAGCTCACGTCACTCGCTCTCTCTCGGCACATGAAAGCAATTATTTAATTTTAGTTTTGAGTGTTATTTTATGACTAAATTATATACAGTTAGCCCAAATCAATGAATAATTAATTTTGCGATTAGGTACTTAGAAAATTTTGGTTGTTGCAACTCCAAGTCCTCAGAATCATAACTTTGCGTGCCTATAAATAGGTACTTAATAAGTGCATATAATGCCCGATATTACTTTAGGGTTTTGCCGAACAAACCACAAACCTACGTATGCCAAATGCCAATATATCTAAGAACTACCTACTAATAGCTTTTTACTGCTTTGATTTACCTCATCATGTAGCAACGTAAGTGATGATTCTGTCGTCAGGCCGTCACACAACCTTACTTATACTAACTGCTCTAAGTGGATCTTAAATCACTCTAATAGCTTCCCATTTAATTTCAATCAATGATCAATAAAATTTGTGTAAGCATGCATTAATTGCATGAAACAATGATCTTATTGATGACACAAAACTTTTAATTATGGTAATCGCTCCTAATTCTAAGAGTTTAGCTATAATATAAACATTAAGATACTAGTGGACGCCCGCAGCTTCAAATGCGTGGACTAGATATAACAAAAATTTCGTCAATAGCTCCTCACCTTCTCAAGGAAATAACCGTAAAAACTTCTACCCATTGATACGACAAATTTACATTCACCGATTATCTACGAGTTTAAGTACTTAGGTAGGATAAGAAATCCATTATATGTACCGTCAACCTACTCTTTCGCGGTAGTTACATACACGTTATAGTAAACCTCTTTCTACCTTTACCTATGTTAGTATTAGTAGGCATAAGTAATATATACCTACTATCGCAGGAATTTTAGTGACAAATCGCATCCCATACTTGCTCCAGAACAGTCCCGAAACTCCCAAAATATCAGACAAGTAAGAACGTATATCAGGACTCAGGGTACCTTCTGAATTGAATTTGAAACGTATATAAAAATATGTCTGATACCTAAGTACGTATACGTACGTACAACAAGCCTTTCAGTGTAGAAAACGCAAAGCATTTGCTTACGTCTGGTCCTGTTTTAGCTACGGAAACAGCGTCTTTGTATAACTGTATTCGAGCCGTCTGTGTACAATGGTAAAGCGTCATTTCCGTCGAGTGAGTCGCGTGCCCTGACCTTTCAGTGGGGTTAAACCTCCCCTGCTAACGTGACGTCAAAACTTGCTGGAGTTTTAAACATACTGCGATACTACTTACCTATAATGTAGGTACACACGTCTGCGTAAGTCTTAATGGAACAGGAAAATTTTAATGATTTTACTACATATTTTCGTAAAATGTAGGATCGTGACTAAAAGCAATACATATTTTAATTTTGAATGAAATTGTGGGGTGAATAAGTATATAGTTTTATTTACGTACTACAAGCTCTTAACAAGCTTTTATTACTTAGGTAGTAATACGTAATCAAAATTAAATAGGTATACTTACTTGTACCCAAATATGTATAGGCATATATGTATAGATGTATCTAATCTAATTGCAAAATTTTGTGTGTATCCCGCTTTCTGTTAGCAGACGAATCTAGAGCCCAGCCCAGCGCAAAATCAGGTCATGCTTACCACATACCTAGGTAAAAATGCATTTTCATCGGCATTTGACATGGGGTGGGCGACGCATTGGCGACATCAATGTGTTGCTCCTGATTGTAGGCGACATGTAAATTTAAACTACATAGTTGGAAATAGTAGGTTCCAATCATATTCAACTTAAAGATTTGAAACAGCGATTGGTCCGTTGACGCAATCGGTAGTGCCTTCTGCGACGGGGGTCGTGGGTTCGAATCCCTCTCAGGACAAACATTTGTGACGAACACTTGTGTTTGTTTAATAGTTAAAATACAGCCATACTATTTCTATCTTTACAGACTGCGAATCGCTTATTCGCAAGATGCTGGTGCTTGAACCAATGAAGAGATACACGATAGAACAGATAAAGAAACACCGGTGGATGTCGGTGGAGCCGTATGTGGTGTCGGTGATAGCCACAGACCCCGCGAGGAGCCCGGCCCACGCACCGTCACACCACACCCATGAACCAAACGAGCAGGTGCTTAGACTGATGCAGAGCTTAGGCATAGATCCCGTCAAAACGAAAGAGGTAAGGATTGTACTGGAGATTTGAGACTACATTTCATAGAATCTGAAAAGAATTTATTAGAATAAGAATATGAGAAGAACAGTATGCAACGAAAAACTTACACACATAGCTAACTATTCGATCGTTGATTGTAAAACGACATCAATAATTAAAAACAGTAGATGCAATGGAATGCAATAAATAATTGCAAGTAAAATAAATTAATTTCCATTCACAGAGCCTCCGATCAAACAGTTACGACCACCATGCAGCCATCTACCTCCTTCTGTTAGAAAGGCTGCGTGCTCGGGCAGCTGGCTCTACCACAGCGTCTGCCACCGACATTTCTCGAAGGCCGACGCGACGATCTTCATCAGTCGTCGATCAGACTCTTTCGAGAGAAGTTCACGATCCTCGACGAGAACATCATAATAGGTAAATATTAACTTCGTTATCATTCAGCATTTATAACTCTGTAAACGTTTTCTAAATATATCGCAATTTAAAGTCAGTGCGGCGTAGTGTGAGATACTTTTAAAAATAACTGTTATTTTATTTCAGATTACTGCATGCAGGCGATCCTCAATCGCGGGATTTTAATAGAGTAAACCCTAGTATAACTGCTACAGTGGCTTCGGCTGACACCTCCTCATCTGAAACGCAACGGTTGCTTTCCCTAGCGGGAGTCAATATGACTGAACAACGACTACTGCAGAGAAATTCTGACCCATCGGATTCGCATCGAAGTTTTCTAGTAAGCAGTCTAGATGCGTCAAGTCGGAGTCACGAATCAGAATCTACGAGGCTGCTCTCTTTGAGAAATGTTGATGTATCACAATCAAATCAAAGGTTAGGTTCAAAGTTAAATGATGGCGCCGTCCCCACTCATAGACTACTCACTTCCACATTCGAACAACAACAAAACTTACTAAAACAGTCCAGCGAAGACTGCCGGCGGTTACTTCAACAGTCAACAACGGTGGCGAGTGTTGCTACAGAGATGAATAAGAATGTAAATGATGGAACGAGACTTTTAACGTCATCAAGTTTTGACTCAAAATGTACGATAGATGGCGGACGAAGTTCAGCGGCGGCAGAACACACTGCTCTAGCAAATTTTATGCAAAACTCAGCCTCAGCTACAAACTTCAATCTGGAAATGAAACTTCCGAGTTCTACTACGTTTACGATGTGTTCAGAGGCAGCGAAACTTATGAATACTTTGCAGCAGTCACCTTTGCCTTTAAAGGGAACTGTTAATCTGAGCACTAGTCCCATACCATCTCAGTTTGCAGAAACGAAACTCAGTAGTGTATTAGAACAACCTAAACCTCTAGAGTCCAGTAGGCTTGTTTCTCAAGCTCAACAGCAGGATCTTGCCCGCCTTCAAACAGGCACCCCACCATTTAAAGACTATATGAATCATCATTTACCGGCGTATTCCTATTTACAGAATGCTGTTTTGCCTTCCATATCAACTGAAAATAACTATTCCATTCCTTCGGCCACAGGAGATTTATTTCCGAGCACCCTGTATAGGCCGGATAGTAAATTCTCATTAAACAGATACACGACAAACCAGACGTTCACCCCTGTTATACCAGGAACCACAGAAGCAGCAAAATTTCAACAACAGTATTCATCGTCAACCGACGAAGGCTGTGAGACAGATATGGAAGACGTTCCGAACATCCAAGGCGGAGTCCAAAACAGGCTTAGCTCTTACGCAAGCTCAAGTTCTAGTAGTGGCGTAGTGACTTTTTTTAACAATAAAAGCCTTAGTCAAAATCTTAGCTGCGACTCGTCACAAAGTAACTTTTCTACGTTCGAAAGCATCGATTACCAACTGTCGGATTGCTCGAGCGAGTTGGCTAGCAGTTTGCCGAGTTGCACGTCGAATGAAGAGAAAGCTGCCTATGAGAATAGTTCTCTCGTAAATACTAGTCCAATGCATCCTTGTGTGTACATATCTTCATATAATAGTAAGACGCCCGGTACTGGGTTCATCGCAAGGCACAACCCTCTCAACTATCAATCGACAAGTAAAAATTGTACTCGAGCTATTACAAGAAGTCCTGTGGATTTTCGAGAAGGGCGCCGAGCGAGCGATGGTTTGGTAGCGCAACAGGTAGCGCAAACAAATGATGCTCAAAAGAATAATAGCCTGGCGTTCAACAGTCAGAGGCTAAATGAAAATTGTAAAGCAAAGGGAGTTTTAGAATTGCACTTAGTTCAAAAAGAGGCTCAAATATTAAAAACGCAATACCAATCTTCGATTCCAGTTGAAGAAATGACTCAAAGACAAATTCAGCATAATCAGTTCGCGGCTACCTTCACGCCGCATTTCTTGGATACTAAAAATCCCACTCCGAAACGGATAAGTCTTCCGGAGACGTTTAATTATTCTAGTACGTCCCCCCCAATGCCAGCTAGTCCGAAAATTGTTGCACAGCTCCAAGAAGCCTCTGACTTACAGCATGGGGCATCTGTATCCCAAGCCAGTAAACCGCCTCTTCAACAGCAGCTAATGCAACATAGATTGTTCCAACAGAAACGTCAACTTTTACAAAAACAAATGACCCCTCCAAATTTGCCCCCACACGATCTGGGGCCTCTCCATAGCCTACAAGTCGGTGGACTCAGTAGGCGACAAATGCTTAGGCAACAGAGTTACAAAATTGCTCAGCAACAGCAAATATTACCACCCCTACCATTGACAGAGACCGAGAATAGAGACTTGTTAGCATTTCAAGCTATAGTCGAGGATCCTAATCATTCAGTTAAGCACAAACCCGAAGATAATTCAGAAGAAGCGCTAAAATTTGCATACCAAGGATCAATGGAAATAAGCATTATGAATAAGGATAGATTAGGTAATGAGAATTGGTCGAACTTGCCGTCCAGTTTACAATCAGCTTGCCAAATTACTGAGTTGGCTGCCCGTCGCGAAACGAGAGAAGCGGAAGCAGAAACAGGAAATAATTCTGTACTGGAGGCTCCCGTTTGGCCTGGGCAGTGGAACCCCAGTCTGTTCCAGCCTCAAACTTGTTTCCAGGTATTCCAACAAATCAACTAAGTAGATTTCCACGTAAAATTTAGCTGTAGATTAAGTAGTGTCAATGGTTTGCACGTTATCTAGAAGCGTAAGTTCACAGGAGTAAATAAACTATCTTCTCTTGTAATGTGTTTCCCGGAAAACCATCGATCTCCATTACAGAATTTGATTGAACGTATACACTTGAAACTATATGCAGTCTCTCCTCGATAGATATATGTATATCATGGAATAGATCCGATGTAATATCCTTCGAGCATAATGCTTATTTGACCATTATCCAGGCGAATTTCAATCCATAACTTTTATACGTCGATACAGTTAAAGCAAAACTGTTTTTTGAGCAACTTTAACCTAAGTGTTACTTGAAAATATTTTAATTTTAATAGTCCCAGGAAACAAAAAATTGTTTTATTTTTAAATAAAGCTGAATAGAATAACTAATAACTGCTGAGTAGAATTCTCCACTGCCAATATGGTTAAATTAAAATATTTCTCTTTAGAATGCATGACAATAAATAGTGCTTTAAAAATGTTCAAGTCACTGTAAATCACCATTTTGTTCAGTTATTATTTATTATCAGTAACTGCTGTTACCAAAACCTATTATAAATACCAATGACAAGATATAATCACTTATTAACCAATTAATTCAATAATATTTAAAAGTGAATTTACTTTCTTTTTATACATAATATATCGATAGTATTCATTCCTGATGTTCAAATTTTTTTTTTTTATAAATAAAGAACTAGCGGGAAGAATTCCATTTCCACTTTTATTGTTGTTGCTGGATATTCATTTGTGTTCTCTTCATAAAGATGTAATTAATACATTGCATTTTAAATGTACTGAAAACATCA
Source organism: Carterocephalus palaemon (assembly GCA_944567765.1). Classification (NCBI taxonomy): domain Eukaryota; kingdom Metazoa; phylum Arthropoda; class Insecta; order Lepidoptera; family Hesperiidae; genus Carterocephalus; species Carterocephalus palaemon. The sequence continues at coordinate 6,194,294 of OX155651.1, read as the reverse complement.
CTTAAAATGTTCCTACATATTTATTCACGCGTTATTTCATATTTAGTTAATATTTAGAGTAATGTTAAGTATCTATTTATTATCAATATTTATAAGTCAATGTATAAAAATTTGTTTTCTTTGTAAGTCTGTGTACCTACAGGTTTTTGTTATTATTTGCAAATAATTATAGTTATATCGTATGTAAGATGTGATAGCTTTACTTAGAAAGCAAATATTATTTAAAATACAAGTAAATGTATAAGTTTATACTATTTTCTTGTTTTATTTTGACACCTTTATTTTTGCAACCAGCTTTTCGTAGACAACACTGCTGCATGCACGTTTAAGTTATACATACAATATTCAAAGTCAAATTAGCACGAGTACAATAAATTAGTGCAATTATCATATAAAACATCTTGTTACCGAGCATTAACTTTAGTTACTTTAGACTAGTGTAAAACTAGTTTAGAAACAAGAGTAGTAGAAAAGTTTATTTAATTTAAGAAAAAGAATATTAATTAATCGAATGACGCTTTATAAAATAAAGTTACCCGTTAAAATCTAGGTAAGTAAATCTAGAGTTGAGAGAGTTGATGTAGTAAATCTAGAGTTCATGTATATTTTACGTAGGCACTCCTGTTATGTTTTTTTGAAGTTTCGTCCAAAAAAACGTACGTCTAGGTTGGTAGCTACTCTAGCCACCTACCAATTTTTTTTTTTTAAATAAAATAGAGTTAGAGAGAAATGTTAAGATTTAGCAAGTATCTACCTACAATGCTCTTTCTGTTTATTTTACGTCCCTTGCGTTTCCGTGTAGGTAGGTAATAATTTGTAGTTGTACTTAAGATTAAAGTATTCAGGATCTCCCGTAACAATGGTTGATTAACTATAATTAACTGATAGTTCCAAACTGAGATTTCAAAATTATCTTCATATAGGTATCATTGTAGCGTCCATGGCCCAATGTCTCGGGTCGATTCAATGTGATCCAAAGAGTTAAGCAACGACGGGCGCGGTCGGTTTGTGGATGGGTGACCGCTAGTGGCAAAATTTCATGGACGCTACCGTGCTTCGGATGGCACGTAAAGCCGTCGGTCCCGATTGTTTTCAATGTTGGAAACAGTCGTTAAGCCTTGTCGAAGACCCAACCCAGTGTCGAATGGCTTGAGAACATTCGACACTGGGTTGGCCACTAACCCCTCCACCAATCCGCATTGGAGCAGCGTGGTGGAGTATGCTCTAGATCTCCCGCAGCAGTGTCTGTGGGGGAGACCCGTGCCCAGCAGTGGGACGTCTATGGGTCGCAGCGAGGTATCATTATATTAATTATTCAACGTGAAGCAAAAACTTTCGACCCCTTTTTAAGTACATATAGGAAGTTTGGCACAGTTTAAGTTGATATGGAGAAAGCTAACATAATATATAAATATATGCATTAAATTAATAAAATAAAACATTACACACACACACTACCATTGGTTTCGTACACAACATAGTTAATAGTTCGTTATCTGGATACGGTGGCATTTTATTTGTGAGATGTCACTTTGAACTTTGGTTTAGATTAACTCTAATATAATGATTATAGAGATACTTGTACTTTAATATCGTTCAAACCTTAAAATTATAAAATGAATTAATGTCGAATTTCGACCACTAGTTACACATTTATATGGTTATAATATAGGTACACACTATCTTCCTCTACCTGAAGTTTAAAAAGATATTTATGAATGTCAATATCAATTTGCAAACTATTTCTTTTCAGACAACCTGGCAAGGCCACAGTCTACCCCCGACCACGAATATGTTGCCTCTTAGTGAAAGCCCGATTCTCGAGTTGACGGAGCAAATGGAATCTATATAGGAAGCTAGAAAGTTTAATATGTTGTAGGTATTTTTAATTTTTTACTGAACGTCTTTTGAAAATTATTCCACCCAGGCAGATAAGTACGCCTACGCACTAAGGTTTTCTTGTTGGATATAATACCTGCAGGTGCAGATACTTTATCTTATATATATAGATACGAGTAGATCTTTTGATAGGTTCCCTGTTGTGTCGATAGACCGACGCCACAGCAAATAACAATAATAGACAATATAACAATAAAGACAACGATTTTACACATTCCATATTCATATTGATTGAAGTTTTAATGAGTTTTTGATACTTATTTCATGTCGTATATATAGCAAGTAAGTACTTATCTATTGCGTAAATTGCGTAATGCCTACCAAAGTTGTTTTTAACGTTTAGTACCTACACCTATGCAGGCACTATATAATGCCAACACACAAACTTAATACAATTTAATAATGTAACTTTTATAATTTTCTTTTTATATTAGAAATGGGAAAAAAATCGGCAATAAATTAGATAATATCACTTCATGGGCAAATTATCTATATTTTATCATATATATACCTAAATAAGTACTATTTTATTATGTTTAGTTAAGTTTCCATAGAGTTATGATATGTTTTCGCAAATAAATGAAGAGTCAGCTGCTGAAGTGAAGGTAAGTGTTTACACGTGTCGATTTACTGAACTGCCATTTAAATTAAAAATGTTAATATTCCATTACATATAATATATGTATATATATCACTAAAAAATCCGCGTACATTTAATAAATCTTGAAAAAAAATATCAGGCGACAATCGATATAGATTTCGAAAATATATTTTTTATATTTACTGTCTGCCTGTATGTCGATCTGCATGTCTTTCTATCTGTCTGTCTGTCCCTATTTGCGCGATCACAAACCTCCAAACCGATTTTAATGAAACTTGGTACAAACATAAACTGCATCCCTGTGACGCATCATTTTTATAATTTCATCTACTACACAGCTCGAAAAGTAGACGTTCTCTTGGAATACATGATGAAAGTAAGAAAAATATCTAGATAATTTTAATTTTTCAATAGGCGTTCTTGGGTAAACCAGGGGTATATTCCTGAATTTAAGAAGAATACATCATTATTTCCAATACAATGTTCTCCAATACAAATTCAGTGCTTTTGTATATTCAATCCACAAAGGGTTGAAAATTGGGAGGAAAGTTATTACTAAAAAGTGAAGTCAAGTACTTAATTATTGTTTAAACATAACGTGATAACCTGTTGACGCATATTGCCCAACTTAATATTATTTTGAGTTATCATTGTGGGCGTTCCCGGAAAATAATAGGGTCCCATTGGATACGGAATGGAAGTTTGTTTGAATATTTCATAAATTTCAATAGAATTGCTTCATATTCGCAACAAATATTTACAATATATGAATATGAGTGAATAACGATATATGATAATGTTTACCTCTTTTATCTGTTCTGTGGTTTACTCTAATTCCACACGAGCGAAGCTGCGGGCGTCCACTAGTAGATATAAGTATAATTGATTATACACCCAGAAAAGTGATTGCAAAATTAATTATTAATTGGAAAATTAACTTCGACACTGTTTTACTCTTAAATAGAAAACCAATTTTGTAGGGCGAATGTAGGTAGGTACCTACCCTAGTAGATGAAACTGATTGATAGGTAAATTTGCTGAAGATGCAGTTTCCTAAAATTGTTAAAACTAAAAGTCTTATGGTGATAAACAATGCGACAATATAAATATAGGATTTAATAATAATTAATTGTTACAAGCAAGTTACAAGTAACAAAATTAGGTATGATCTGTTAATAATGTAGAGTTGAAATCACAACTTTTCAAAATAAGTAGCTAAAACTAAGGTTAAAACTTAAGTTTTCAGGCGTAGGTATGTAACAAATCCTTATGGTTTAATTGCTAATCAATTAAAAAAGAGTAGCCTATAATATACAAATGTACATAATATTTCTCGGTCTGCTCTTTCAAAACTTTACTTGTTTATTGGGAATGTATTTAAGATTATTTTGCTATCGTGACAGTAGGTACCTGTAGGCGAATTTCAATAAATATCGATACCTTTTTAAATTAATATCGTTGATTATAAGACTGAATTCAGTGTCAATTCAGCTCAGTGCTAGACCATTACGAGTCGTTACCAGTCGTAAAAATCGTTACCAAACCATACCTACACCCCGAAATAAGGAATGTTTCTGTAGAAAATACGATTGTAGTGGATTAGAGCGACGTAAAAATTGTGAGTAGGCTACATATGAGCTATTGTTATTACCTAGTCTAACATATAGACATATCAATATTAGAAATAATACACATAATGTGGCTCAAACTGTAAAAAAAAGAGCTGTGAATATATAGGTACCTACATGTTTCATAACTTAATTGTGTTTTAATGATATTTGAGAGTTTTTAACCATCAATTAGATTCACAGCAGAATAGGTTTCTAGTTTTCCTTAAAATAACATGAAAAAATTAGCAATTAAACGATCATGTCAAGAACCAATTTTTTTCTACTTTAATTGCCATAATATCTCCTAGTCTTTTTAGACTAGATAACTAGTCTTAAGCGCTGTAGAGCACCGGAGACCTTGTTGTAAAGTTTAATGTGTTGTTACTTGTACTATTATTCTATGGTGTTATGTAAAGATTATTAGTAAGTATTTAACAATTACATGCATCAATCTTCAGTAGGTGTTTACGTAGGTACTGATTTTTTTACATAACGTTAGGTAAAAATAATACCGGAAGTTGTGAAAAATTGAATAACAATAAAAGGAATTATGTAATTTTCATGTTTTAAAACTCATGATGCATTTGTAGCAGTATTTGTCATAAAAACAAAAGGAAACACGTGATTAATTTTAATCATTATAAATAAATTGATGAACAATTAAAATACCTTTTCTCTGTCTACTCATTTAACTAAGACTATTAAGTAGGTACATATTGTTTGTTAAAGGTGAACGAAGCTTTATCAAACCGTAACAATAAATTACATACGTAAGAGTTATTAGGTACATACAATTTCATATAGTAGGTTCCAATAAAATAATTTAGCCAATTATTGTAGAATAGGTGTTTGGAAGCTTTTACACAAAATAAATATTGCCACTGTTTTGTAAATTATAATCCGTCATTTTCAAGCAAACTTCATGTTATTCGCAATTATTTTTAGAATACTTAGTTACGTAAATAGCAAAATTTATTACTTACTTATTACCTCTAATTTAATCAAAGTAGAATACCATACACCTTATGAAACTATGAACTTACTTACTCAATATCGTTTTATATACTGGAAAGAGGCTGAGTACAGGCAGGCTATTAGGTTTGATAAGTACTTCATTGTTAATTTTTACACAAAGTAAACCTTAAACTTAAACTCGCCATCGCTCGAACTACGCGACCGGATGCACAACAATGATTATATTATCATTGATGCACAAGATATCAGTGTAGTGGCATTTTTGCAACGAAAATGCTGGTGCTTTCCGTTTTTTTTTTGCTAGGGCGACTATAATGTATTACCACAGGTATTACTTAATGTCTTAATTTTATTACCTATGTATTGTTGTAGTTATTAGCGAAAAAAATAATATTCTATTATATTTATATTCTATATAGGTTCATTCACATGAACACATATCAAAATTGGGATAAAAATCAACCAAATCAATGGTGACATCTCATACGCGCGAACAACTATAAATACAATAGTAAATACCTAGATTTAATAAAGTAGATATGTACTACTACTATATTAAATTGTTGAAACTTATTGAAGAAGACATTAAACTACATTTTTCTACATCAACGTACTACAGTAGGCACTTGATTTCTCTTGAAATGAAATCTTGGTCTCATGCGACAATGTCCATAATGTAAACATTACCGTGTCGGTATCGGTAGACCACTTAAGTAGATAGAACTCTGCAACAACCGACTTAGCTATGTATGAATCGTTATTTTTAAGTGCGAATAGGTACTACGAATCACAATATAATCCATTACCTACAAATTCTACCTTTGAAAATAAGCCTAGTCTCATCTCCATAAATTTAATAAAATTACTAACACTACTCGTCTGTCTGTATCTGTACTGAGCTTACCTAGCGTACTACATAAATTAGATAAATTGAAAATGTATGCAAGGTTCTTGTACCATTTGATTTTGTTCGTTTACAAAGTTCTCTATTGTTTGGGTACTCATCGCCGATTTTTAACTGTCTAAGGTACAAGCAAACAATAAAATTACTCTCGAAACTAATGTTTTTTATTCAATCACAACTGACATCATCTTAGTTGTAAGGCAAGACGATTTACTTTACCGGTTTACCGGCCCAGCGAACTTGTACACCAACATATCCAGTATACATAATAATATGTTATGTATATATACCAAGAGTAAATGTATACATATATGTACCTAATGTATATTCATTAATCTGAAATAAAGGTTTATTAGCTAGAATATCAAACCAGCATGCGGCGCCAGTCACCCTTCCTCAGCCGCGTCTAAATTGTGTGCGTATACACAGGAAGAGTGGTGACGGCTCAGTGGCTCGCCTCTCTCTCGAGGGGGCCGGGTTCAAACCAAAGTGGCACGCACAAATGACTTTTTTAAGTGATGTGCGATTTAAGAAATTAAATGTCACCTGCTATAACGGTGAAGGACACATCGTGAGGAAACCTGCGAGTTCATCATAATGTGAGTCTGCCAATCCGCACTTGGCCAGCGTGGTGGACTAAAGCCTATGGCTTCGTCGTCCACAATCACCGCTTTCATTTGATTTTTCTTGCTCTTCCTGTTCTATACATCTAATAAAAGTTAATAAAACTAACAAGCCCGAGTGTGCACATTGAGAAAGATTCCGAAAATATTTTTTCAAATTAATTTTGTGTCAATCTGTCCCTATGTGCATGATGGAAACAAAAACTACCAAACCGATTTTAATGAATCTAGGTACAAACATGCACTAAGTCCCTGAGACGGATTAAGGATAGGTACTATTAATCCCGAAAAGTATAGAGGTCCTTCTGGAATACAGAATGAAAGGAATGAATGTTTGTAGGGAATGTTGTCAATCATAATATTTAATTTAAAATTTAAGCAAAGTTTGTCTATTTAAATTGATTTAATAAGTGTTTGTCCCTTTTGCTTATTTTTAAGATAAATTTTAAAACATCAAGTAGATGTAAGTAGTCATTTTTAATTGTAGGTACCTACACGAAATAATTTTGTAAATTTTAATTGTAACGGGTAAAGGCACGTATTGACACTAAGTAAAAAATCGAGTCCGCCATCTTGGATCCCGAAATAGATGGTATGTTCGTAATCAGCTCCCCCGAAAACCATAATCACGATAGGTACCCATAGATACATTATAGACGTATCTTACGTAAAAAATCGAGTTCATATTGGATCCCGAAATAAATGTCATATTCATAATCGGCACCCCCGAAAATCACGAACACGATATCCATATTGATCTTATTTAAAAAGTCCGCCATTTTACCAAATACTTTTTCATCCAAATCGATGTACTAATTTGGGCGTGAAAACAGGCCAGACCGACATAATTATTCAAAATATGTCTGATATCGGCTGGTTGGGTGCTTGTCCTACAGACTGTCAGATAAGCATTCTGCCCTATCGACGTCGTCGAATGCCGGCGGTAAGTTCTGTCGTGTTAGTAGAAATAAGTCTCTGATCGAAGTGATTTTGCCAACTGCCAGTGTAGTCGGGAAATGTCGCCCAATAATTTATCCTAAGAGTTACTTTTGATTTTTTTTATGGATACGAGATAGCAAACGAGCTTGCAGCACCACCCATCCGCTGCCGCCCATGACAACTGACTTTGAACAAGACTCAATTATGGACTGAGATGATTAGTCCAATTCGTTAGGAAAGTTAAGTAAAACATTAGTTGGTCAGTTCGTTAGTAGGTATGAGGACTGGGGACTGTTAGTGATAGTTAGTCCTGTTAGTTGGTGTTAGCAATAGTCCAGTTAGTACTTGTTAGTAGGAGTCTCGTTTTAAGTCAGTCACAGATGTGTTGCTACCCTTGAGGACTAAGATGGTCGCCTCTAAAGAAGTGTAACCGGAAACCACACCTTTCCAACCGGACCATAATTGCTTTAAAAACAATTACTACACGGCAGAAATGGTACTAAGTACCGTGACGGGCGGTGGTGCTGCCCCGGGCGAACTCTATAAGGAACCAATTAGCTTTCATATGAAACCTATTTGGTTCCCTATAGGCTCTACCACCTACATAATCTCACTCATGCGTTCCTTGACCCTTCGTTAAAAAGATAGTTTAGATTTCAGTTATTGTCTGCGATACGAGTCGTATTTACGTCTTGCGGCGTTATGGTCTGTTATAAGAGTTTTGATATAGTCTGGAAGCTCGAAGCGGCGAGCATTCGCAACTTTGATTTCTTGCGATGAGTACATAGTGGCAGTCTGGATATGGGTGGTAACGGAATGTATAGATATCATATCGTCGCCTGTAGTCAGGACGAGTCGGAAGAATCTAATGATTTGGCGAGCTTTTTCCAGTCAATTGTTGGTTTCGGCCGTGTGGTTAGTCTAGTTCGTGGAGACCCTTTATTTTACGTATATTTAGAGAGATGTTTCGAAGAATTAAATAATTATCAGTTCAGCCATTAGTTCCGCCATGTCTTCTCTTCTGTCATTGTGACATTTGTGCCTAAGGCGGTCACTCACATGTGCGCACATACGTGAACCCACATGTGTAGGACGACCTTCGCGAATGCTTATGCGAAGTTTTCGATGCATTTGAGACTTTCCAAGCTGTGTCGGTTTTTTGTCAAACATCAAAGCGCGCGAACCTTGGCGTAGTCTCCCACACATTCGTGGTGTGACCAGTTGAAAAAAAGAAAGAAAAGCTATTATTTCATAGTACTCTGACGCATGTGTAGCAGTTAATATTGGATAACTTGGCTTTGTTATGTTGCGCACACGATTGCAAAGGTGACGGATGTGCTAATTTATCGTAGTTTGTGACGTCTAATACTATCATCTTGTATTGAAAATGGATTGGAATAACGATAACATATTGGAATTTATTGAATTATTGCAAAGTGAACCCTCTATTTTGGACTAAATAGTGAATGGTACCTGGAATAGAATAATTAATAACAAAATCGCCACACTGGACATTCGTGAACTCATTTGCGAACCCATTTACATATGAATTCCTGACCGTCCTTCACAATCGTGCAAACATTCGTACAAATGACAAACGTTTGCACATATGTGAGATGTGAGTGACCGCGGTAAGTGTATATCTATTCTGTGCATTTGTGACTGACAGTCCATAGATTAAAGTATATACTAGTATGACACAGTGCTGCCATTTTAGCGCTTTCGGCGCTAGATCTAGCGCTTTTTTGATGAGCCTAGCGCAGAACTAAAAATTTTAGCGCCTAGCGGATAATTTAGCGCTTTTTGATTTCTATAATGTCAACACGTTTAAAAAGTGTTTTACCGACATATTTTACAATTTTATTCAAAAATATATGATTTTTTATTTTCTGACATGGCTACACTTACTTACCTGCTCAAGGTGAATTCCCTCTAGTTCATTTTCATTTGAGCCGAATTTCGACTTGACTTGGTTTTATTCATTCCGGCAATGGCATTCTCTCCGAGTGGTTTGGCTTATACGAGATTAAAATTTGTTATGTTATTGTTATGAGGTATAATTAGATAAATATTCCGTTCTCTGAACAATTAAAGTTAAAGTGGCATCCGTTAACTTATCGTGTCAACCAGTTGTGTGAATTTTGTATATTAGAAGACTGTTTAGTTTAGAAGATGGAAGTACATTAGTTAAACAAACTGTGTATAAGCAAAGATCTAAAGTTGAGTGGGAAAAAATACCGGAATTTAAACTGTGGCTGAAACCTGTGTCTGGGAACGACACAAAAGCTATGTGTACATTTTGCAAAAAGGAGTTTCTTGCAAAATTAAGCGAAGATAGTTATTATTTTTTCATCTCGCGTTTTTATTTTTTACCATTAACGTTTAAATTTAGCGCGAAATCTAGCGCTTTTAAATACGCTGAATTTATAAAAATCTAGCGCTTTTTGAATCGCTGTTAGCGCTGAATGGGTATTTTGATCTGGCAGCACTGGTATGACAGCACTGTATGACAGTCTCATTTAAGGTAGCAGTCAGTAACAGTAACTTTTGAGGTTATCTCTAAGTTAAAAAATCTGCAATTCAATTTTCCATATAAAAAAAGCCTGGATTTTCTATTTAACTCTGCTTTAACATACTACGTTTATAGTTTTAATTGTCCTACGTGCAGTTCCTAGCTTAAAGTAAGTTTACTCTAATCACACAGACAATAAGATAATGGTACATAATTTGCCTCTATTCAAATCGATATATAATTTTTTTCGAAAATTCGAGCCTTTAATGGTACACACACAAGACATGTTTTCTAGAAGTATTGGATGAACTGTTCCAACTATACGCTTTTAACTATCGGGTATAAAATTCAGTTTCACTTATCTCTGGGATTTTGAGCCTATAAATTACCGTGTCTCATTACTGCATGCTTATTGTTTTAGGCGTTAAAGATGTCATTTCCTGATAAAGCTCAAAGAAAAACATGTTGGGATGCTAGAGACCGGTACTGGGAATGTTTAGATGATGAAAACATTAAAGACAGTTCGCTAATACCCAAAGTATGTGCTCCGCTTAGGCGTGCATTTGAACAGTCATGCCCACCCAAATGGGTCACTCATTTTGATAGAAAACGGGATTTCAATGTATTCAAAGAAAAAATGCAAAAAGAGGGCTTTGAACCTATAAAAGATAAATAATGTAAATGTATTGAAAAGGAAAATTAGTCTTAATTTCTGTATATAAATATGTATGTACTTAGTAAATCTTTTTAGTTAACAATTTGTAATTTTATTTGGCTAACCCTTAGAAAGAAAGAGATATCTGAACCTATTTTAAGGTAAATAATGATTTTATTGTTCTACTCAACACATTGATTGGTTATTAAGGAATGTGTTTGTTTTGCAGACCCTTACAATATGAATAGCTTAAGTGAAATGATAAAGATCAATGTCAAAACATCAGAATTAAAATTGGAAGATATACAGGTATTTAAATGGCTAATTTAGTCTCTCATCTCATCATCACAACCCTTTTTTTTTGTCTCACTGTTGGGCACGGGTCTCCTCTCACAATGGGAGGGATGAGGCCTTAGTCCACCACGCTGGTCAAGTGCGGATTGGCAGACCTCACATGCCTTCGAGAACATTATGATGAACTCTCAGGCATGCAGGTTTCCTCACGATGTGTCCTTCACTGTTATAGCAAGTGACATTTAATTTCTTAAATTTCTTCATCTCTCATCTAATGTTGTCTAATATTATCAAGCATTGTTTATATGTACATAATACAAATACATGACATAATAATATTATGTAGAAAATAAATAAAAAAACGTAAAAATAGGTATAATCATATGTATGTATGTGCCACTATTAATTAAATGATTTTGAATAAAGATTTAAACCAATGACCTGCCCAACATTGAACAGATTATGTACAGTGTCTGTTTGACATAGGTCAATGTCTTTATTCAGTGTTTTTTTTAAATGGGTTGATAATTATTTGGAAGCACTTTAGAATATGCAACACCACAGATCGGCTATGTACTTCTTTCACTGCTAGAACTCGTTAAAAGACGTCCACTCACAAAATTTCGCAGCGCGGAGACGCGCGGTTCATGAGAAAAAAATTATTAAAGTTTCCATACAATTTCGTAAATAAACACGAATAATAAATGCCATGACACTAACTCACAGAATAGATATACACCAAGGAGCACTAACTTCCACAGATGTTGTTTTCTTTTTTCGAGTGGCCTTTTACTGTGTGGTCACGCCGACCTTTACAGCGTCACTAAACAGGGTGAGCTTCAAAAGCTCAAACAGATGTGGGGATACTATATCTTATTTCATATTTTAATTTCGATTAACAAAATTCATAATTTGAATGTATTGTTTTTTTTCGTTTTTTTCGATAGACGTAACTCTGTAGTTTGTACTCGATAGTGGATAAAAAATCACCTAAACACAAATATCAGAAGCCTGTCACAGATGTCGACGGAACTCCGCTGGGCGGGGTTCCTTTTTTTTTTAAATTATAAAAAACCCAACCTGAACCTAACCTAATCTAACATAATTTCGTATCAGACAAGTCGGACTCTGTCACAAATGTCGACGGAACCCCGCAAGCGGGGTTCCTTTTTTTGCGTAAATAATCATAGACAAAACCTGAACCTAACCTAACAAAATTTGGAGTTAATTGTGTCGTTTTTTCTTGGCAGGGGGCTTCGCCCCCCGAGCCCCCCTTTTTTTTCCGGGGGCCTACGTCCCCCCGTTCCCCCCACTTACTATCTATCAAGATTAGAAATTATTTATTTAGATTAAATTGAGGATAAATGGATGGATTATAAAACACTTATGTTACATATAAAAAATACCTTTATTAAAATTTATACAAATATTTTACAGCGTTGATTAATTCTTCGAATTCATCCCCATACTTTTTTCTTATATATTTTGTTCTCCATAAATATTCTACCAGCCAATCTTTCGATTACACACAACTTCATATTGTCATTTTTCAAACAAGATATAAATTTAGTTATACAAAAAAATGAAACTAGCATAATTAAGCCCGACATTTTTTAAACCAGATTTAAAACTAAAACAAAATTTTTTATCATAAATTTATGGCATAAAAAAAAATTTGGTTTTAGTTAAAAAAAAAGTGATATGAAACGCATCCCAGTGACAACCACAGAGTAATCGATCTATATACTATAATATTGTGATGGCGCGTAGTAATCGTGTACGAACGAATTTATATAGAAAATTTAATAATTTTTTTCTCCTAAACGGCGCGTCTCCGCGCTGAGATATTTTGTGAATGGACGTCTCTTAACGAGTTCTAGCTGTGAAAGAAGTACATATCCGATCTGTGGTGTTGCATATTCTAAAGCTGAGCCAATTATTTTAAATTACAAAACAATTTCCACCAGTTTGAGAATCCTAAAATGAAAAGTCTATTTTGTTTGAGATCAGGGCTATCTCTGATCAACGGGTTATCCAATATTTACAACAGACCCTGTATAAATATTTAAAGTAGCATCATAAATTAATTAAGCCATTATTTTTATTAATATGTGAAAGATGAAAATGGTTTCATTGTGTTGTCTTAAGAGATAGACATATTTTATATTATTGCTGACATTATTATAGACCTTTTTAAGATATACAATTCTATAGTTCATTATTTTGACCTTGTAAGGTTTAGTCAGCATTATTTAAGGGCCAAAATATGGTTTTATGACACTTACAAATTGTTGAAATTCTTGGCTTTTCTGTATTTAATTAATTCATTTAGATTGCAACCATCCAATTGAAGTCCAGGGTTTCACTGCTGAAAATTATCTTTTATCTCAAGTCAGTTCAATATTTTAGAAATTCAGAAAATAATTATGATTGACTTTTTAAAATTATTTTTATGTTTTACTTTTCAGGAGGTGTTAAATAAAATAAAACAATCAGGAGAAACTATGCAATGCGCTGAAGAATTTAGAAAATACTGTCATGCAACACTAAGTACCCTTTGGAGTCATTTGGAAATAGGATTAACAGTATTTGATGATCAACTACTGTGCTCAACTTGTTTCTATACAGTATTGACTTATTCCAATGAAAAACATTATTATCTAGAACAAGTTCTAGAACTCATTGATAATGAACTATGTTTAAAGGGGAAAGGGGTGCAAAGCAAAACTATGTACAATACAATTTCCCTGATATATGGTTTATTTCAATCTTCAATCCTTTTACATCACTCGGAGGATTCAACCATTGCAGCTATTATGGAAAAAATATTTACTTTACTTACTATAATGGCATATGAATATTCACAATATACATTTATAACATTCAAAATAATGACATTCTTTAAAAAAACAAAAGGTTCATATTATCAGGGAATTATATTTAACAACAAGAATAACTTGAAACTTCTACATGTCATCAATCACAATTGGGAGAACCCTATTACTGGAGTAAGGAATTTAAATAAAATAATCTTTCATAACATGTTAATTTTTGTTGATGACAGAGACAAAGACATGTATGAATATATTAAAAAATACATAAATAAATTTTACTGGAACAAAGCTAAGTATTTAATGTTTGCTGAGATTATTGAATTGCATCAAGGTAACATTCAAGTTCTAATAAACGAGTATGGAATGATTGAAGGCTTGATATACAGTTTAGAAAAAGCTGGATTAGTGTCAGCAGGGACTGATATGTATTTTAGTATTGTGAATAAGCTGAACACTGATGATGAGTGGTGTAACATATTTTTGAGCTATATTAAAGAGATTATTAAAAGGTCATCTATAAAACCCATGGAGAATTTCTGTAACTATTGGTGTCTGAATACTTTAAAGAAGTTTCCATCATTAACAAAAACACTTTTTGAAAATATTGAAACAATGATAAGTGCTAAGCATGCTTTATATAGCTGTTTGAGTATCATGCAACAAAGTAACAGATTAAAATTGCTAGAAAAATATATTGCATGTCACCACATTGAAGAAATTATTTTACGAACTATAGAACACAGTGATGCCCGCATCAGAATGATTTCATTTGATATTGCATGTGGTGTACCTAGCAAACGTTTACCAGAACAGAAAGATTACAATTTGATATTAGAATATCTGGAAAATAATGTAAATTCTGACTGCTCTGTACTAAGAATTAATATGATTAAAAGTTTTCAAAACTTTTTAATACAGTTGCACATTAAATTTGTTAACAATCAGATTACTAAGGATTTGAATGTTGAAGGTTTCTTAAGTTTTTGTAAAAACCTACAATTATTTATTATCAAGTCACTGAATTTCAATGGCAACTACCAAAGGAAAATTGCCACAATCTTGGTAATTAAAGCTATGCTTGACATATTCAAGGAAATACCTAGAAAACAAAAGAAAGGAACTAATCAGACTCAAGAGCCAATATTATGCTTTTTAATTAACAGGGATCAATGGATAATGTCTGAAAAACAATTTATTTTAAAACTTATAAGTTTGTTGAAAGATCCTTCAGATGATATCAGGGAGCAAGCCATGAACATCTTGTTATATCATTACCCTGATCAATTATGCAAGGATGAACTTATATCTTATTTAACCAAAGAAGCAAAGTTATGTTTGAAGAGCAGATTCTTCTATCAAATCACATGTGGTCAGACTATTTTCAAATTAGTTGTAAAATTATTATTCACAAAACATTTCATTGACAGTCAGTTTAAAACGGTTGAGGATATCTTTATGTTTGCTTATGATATAGTCAAATCTGAGCATGAGTCGAAAATGGATATTGTTAAATCAATTGATGATGGCAAGCAACTGCATTCCTATCTCAGCATTTTGTATATTGTATTTGAAGTTTGTATAGAAAAATCACACAGACTGAGTATTTCAATGAATGTAATCAGTTCATTAATAGATGTCTTGAAAAGTGTTGCCAATCAGTTTGCTTGGGACCAAGAAACTTCAGTTAGTTCAGATTTTTCCAAAATGAGTGAAATGGTTGAAGATATGATAACTAACTCAGAGCATAAAATACGTCATCAGAATAGTGATACAAATATATCGGGACTGCATCAAATTGTTCTAAATTGCTTGTGGTTAAATGTCAAGGTAAAGTACTTTTTAAGACAAATTAAAATGGTTTATTTCAATACTAGTATGTACCAAATAATGTTATTAAACTACGTAATCTATTAATAGCTTCTAGTACCTATTAAATACTTATGATTTGTATCTTGCAGGCCTCATGTGAACTTTCTTCAATTTTAATAAGGTATTACCAAGATGATTCCCATGCAGACATTTGTGAACAATGTCTCATAACCATTTGCCATGTTCTGGAAACTTCTAGACACAAAGGTGCTATAGAAACAGGGGGCGCGGCTCTTGGTAATTAATATTCATGTCCGGTATATATTATTTTACATTTGAAAAAAATTCTGCCGCTGGTGAAATTCGACCTTCCCATTAGTACTGGGAATGCTCTTTTTTTCTTGGTAAAATAAAAAATAAACAATAAGTAAGAAAAATATCACTAATACTCTGGTGTTTCCAAATGGGAAAATCCCTTGTGTTCATAATATCTCGATTATAAATTAAAGCTTAACATTTTACTTACAGGCAAAGCAATACAACAAATGACATTGGCACCTGTTGGATCTAAGATTTCAACAATACCAATGTTGCTTTTGCAGAATAAATTCCGTCAACTTTTATCAGAGACGAGCACTATGGCTTCCGTGACGCGACGAGGGGCTGGCCTTTCTATTATGATACATCGGATTGTCAGTAATGACATGAAAAAAGCAAAGGTATGTAAACTAACATAATAATATCATATTATTAATATGTGAAGCAAAAACTTAGGACCACTTTTTTACGAAAGTTACGTAAGTGTATGAAAGGCACAGTTAGTTTTATGTGTTGTAGCAATGCGGAAAGCAATTTTTAAGTAATATGTATTAGAAATACATTAAATTAATAAAATAAAACATTACACACTTTACCATTTGTTTGGCAAACATATTTAATACTAGGTTACCTGGTTACGATGGCATGTTATTTGTCACTTGGTTTGGAATAAGCCTATGATTATAGTCATAGTATAAAGACTACCAGCGACTCTTTATTCTATGTTATAGTCTTGATAACATTCAAACTTTAAATGAAAGTAAAATAACAATTATGGTCACACAACACTCAGTGACCACTATTTTATACAATAAGTAATCTTAGAACAAAAGTATATTTGAGTTGTATAAACGAATTACCTGTTATGTTTACAGCCACTATTTCATTACTTCATTCAAGCACTATTGGATACCTGCGAAAAGCTACCTGAGTCTTGCATTACTGACATAGAGGATGATACAAGCAATGAAAGAGATTTACCAAAAGCAATCTATATACATTTCCTCACTAAAATTGTGATAGACAGTAGCTTAGCTTCAGATGTAATGTATTACTCAGCTCAGCTAGCTGAATTGGCTTTTAATAATCTGTCAAGTTCCTGTTGGCAAATAAGGTACAGTGCACTACTGGTATATGAATGAATATTATTGTATTTTCTTTTGGTATATTATGTTTCCAAAATAGATTAATAGAGTGTGTATATAATATAACATAACTATACTATGATAAAATTCAAGAGGCAAACTCTGGGTTAACATATAGTATACTTTAAAAAAATTGCAATATAATATGTTCCCATTGATTTCAACTACCTTTGTTATTGATTCCAGTCAGGTTATAAGAATTTGAATTTTTTTCAGAAATGCTGCACTCCAATTATATGGTTCATTAATTCCTAAACTTATTGGTCAAAAGAAGAATTCTGGTGTAAGTGATGAAGTAATGGCAACTGTAGCAGTTGATGAATTTCGCACACACTCTCCAAAACTATGGGATTATATAGAGACACAGTTAAAATTCACCACTAAAACATGCAAAGATGTGATGCATCACAACAATCTAGTGCCTACATTGAGTGTACTGGCAAACTTAGCCCCATTTTACAGTTTTGCAAGTGCAGCAGAATATAACAAAGAGTTACTATCAAGCCTCATATCTTTACTTGGGAGCCCAATATATGTTGTAAGGCGCTTAACATCAAAGTGCATTCTAAATCTATTTCCCTTGGAAAAAAATTATGATGTTCTCCTGAGTATTACATGTGAAACTGAGAACTGTTTACATGGAACTTTAATGCTGTTATATGAATTTGTCAAGCAATGCAATACAAAGGAGTTAACAGAAAAAGCTGCTACCCTTCAGGACAAATATTATAATATCCTGATTAAAAGAAAATTTTCATTTATATGCAAAGAAAGATTTGAGCATACATTTCCTGAATGTCTTAACCTGACAGAATTAATGTTAAAAGAAACATTATCAGAAATTAATCAAACTAGTACTGCTCCAGGTTTATTCCTCTGGGCAAATTTTCGCATACAGCACTCTTTGGAAAATATTTCGTGGGAGCGTGTACCAAATGTTGTTAAAGTAATTGCTGACTGCAGTGATTTTAAAACTTATTGTGAAACACTATGTCGAAGAATACGAGGCGACAGATCTATTCCAGAAGATATATTATTAGAACTTTGCAGCATTTTATTGTCATTGGGGTTCAAAAAACGTTGTACAACAATATGGAAAACATTATATGAAATTTCACTGCAAGTGCACACACAATCTCTTAGTGGTCATATTGAGACATCATTACTGTACAAACATTTGGTAGATAATAAAGTATCTTTTAGAATGAGGCACGTTATTGCATTTGCAGCAAGAGTTTTTAAAAATGATAAAGAGCTATCAATATTGTCAGATATTATATTAAGTTTGTGTAACCCTGAAAATGCAGCTGTAGAAATGAGACTTACAGCTGCAATAGCCAATAATGAAATTGCATGTAGCTTCACAAAATTATCAGATTACGCAAAACTTAATACAATAAAGGCTGCAGTTATGTTTCTCCAAGATGAGGAGGAAGACGTTAGAAATTTGAGTGTGCAATTCTATAGGCAAGTAATTGGAGATGAAATAGCCACACATCCTTATATTTGTATGAAGAAAATGTTAAACAGCAGCTTTCTACATAAAGTGCTTAGCAATGCACAATCTGGAATACTATCAATTTGTATTGATCTAGAGAGTTTACTGAAATCTCTGTGCATTAAAAATGACGATGAATATAATCCTTTCGCAAGTGATTCCAAGAATATATATATGGAGCCAGACGTACTATCACAGCTACTTGGAGAGTTGAAGATTTTTATTACTGAATAAATAAGTAAATATTGAATTGCAGAATTGATTTACCTGTACTACGCACATAAAACCATTCACATTATTCATATTTTTATTGATTTTAGTGTTATTTTTCCATTATTTAACATTTCAATTTTCTATTTTCTATTCTAAAGATTTATTGTTTACTAGTGGACGCCCGCAGCTTCGCTTGCGTAAAATTAGGCCCATTAACGACGTCTGCCCACGTTTGGGTTACCCACTTGACTTCAGAAACGGCAAAGTTTCATACTAACTGCACCCCCGTTTTACCCCCTTAGGGGATGAATTTTCATAAATCCTTTCTTAGCGCTCCGCTACGTTATAATAGGAACCCCTGCTCAAAATTTCAAGTTTAGAAACTTGAAATTTATAGTTTAGGCCCTGCGTTGATATGTCAGTCAGTCAGTCAGCTCAGCTTCTCCTTTTATATATATTGATTTCTTAAGTTCTTTCCAAAGAGGTAAAGGATAGCTAAATAATATTCCAATTAAATAAATAATTTACTAATGTATACTTATTCATCATAATAATATTTTTGTGGAGTTGAGGTGTCATCTATTTGTATGGATACTATGTGTCTTCCAGGAACCATTACCAAACCCAATACCCTTGGGTCTTCCACTTCCCCATCACTATTTTTAAGGTACTCAGAGCAGGCTCCTATAAAGTAAACATTGTACTAGGTTAATTTACCACACCAATCTTACACAAAGTGGTAGTATAACTTTAGATATGTAATTTTTTTTATCTTTCTATGAAATAAGCCAGTAAGTGTAAAGGAATTGTGGTTTTCCTTTTCATATTGAATGTATCACTGTATCAGAGACTGCAAACAGAATTATTTCTGGCTATAAATTTCTTATTTTAATATTATTCTGTCGCTGACTCAACTCATGATTATCTTTATCAGGTTCACAGGTTCAGTTCTACACGATTTTTTTCTATGGTATCCATGGCTAAGCTAGGGGGTCAGCACAACCCTTTTCAGTCCATTTTAACGTTCACTCAAATATAAAAAAGCGGGTTGTGAACTTTGATAATCATGTGACATTAATGTTTGATGCTGGGCCGGATTTAGGGGAGGGCAAACGGGGCTACAGCCCCGGGCCTCCACAAAAGAGGGGGCCCCAGAATAGACTTCGGAAAAAAAAAGTTTTATATTCCGACTAGTAAACAAATTTTCTTTTGTCTCTTGGGCCTCCACTACTTTGTTGCCCGAGGCCTCCACACCTCTATGGCTCCCCAAATGTTAAGACTTACCTAATATTACATTTGCATCTCTGTCTGTGCAAAGGAATACTCCAATCAATACTCTCCCATCAGTCATTTCAACCCTAAAATTCATATTCAACCATTTTCGTAACTTTATCTTGCCATCTAATTCATCATTAATCTGAAAGTACATATTGAGAATACAGTTAATCGTGGTTACAAAAATAGTCTCTTCTTATAATGAAGTAATAAAATAGAGTTCTGACTTGTAGGTATATAGAACATGTTTACTTACATTCTCATCTTGTGTCTGAACTTGAATCGAAGATTCAGTACTCATTTTTAAAAACCCGTTATCTGAATTACCAGGAATATAGGATTTTGTCTATTTGTGCCGTTCAGCGTATTTTTATATCAGCATTGATAAAGGTATATTGTATTTCTCTAATATTAAATCTATGATTGTATTTTAATTTTATCAATTCTTCGGATATATGTATAACAGAAATACAACGCAATCAAAGCAAAGTACCACAAGATATCACAACCAAAATTAATTTACGACAGTCGCGAGTCGCGAGGTTATATAAAATGTACTCTGTGGTCGCGAGCGAGAACAACAGTAAAAAAAAAGATATAAAATGTAATGTACTGATTATATCAGTGTTGCCAGTGGCAGATAGTCAAATGTAACATGAGACAGCTCAAAAAGTAACATTTTCACGAGAAAAGTAACATTTCCTTATTTTATGAGGAAAACGACACTATACTATAATAAGACACTTTATTACACAAAAATTAAAAAAGTTCGGTACCCTCCCATTAGGTAGCAGTTAAGATTCGAAAGAAATTTAACAAGTTTTGATCGGTAATCCTAGAAAAAACCGGCCAAGTGCGAGTCGGACTCGGGCACCAAGAGTTCCGTACTATCTAACTACAAAAGAAATGATTTTTTTGCCAGATATTTGTTGACAGAGCCTTAAATTTTTATTATTATAGCGTACAACAGAAATGCATCATTTGTGAAAATTTCAAATGTCTAACTATCACGGTTCATTAGATATAGCCTGGTAACAGACGGACAGACGGTCAAACGGACAGCGTACCTAGTCCCTAGTCTTAGTAATGGGGTCCCGTTTTACCCCTTGGGTACAGAACCCTAATATCATTAATAATGTGTAAGAGGATGTAAGATTTAGAAATACACGCGAGTGAGTGAATATGAGATACGACGAAGTGACAGTTACTGACAGATTTTCACCCGGTCGTGCGTCTGCTGTCAATTTCTGTCAGGTCACAAAATCAAGCGAACAAAAACCAATGACAAAAACCAAAAACTATATTGGATGCGTTCCGTTTCAAGATTATTGATTATTTACTGGTACAATATTTAAATATTTTAATAAGTCCTAAAAGTAACGTAAAAGTTACATTTTGAGTCGTGTTACATGGAAGTAACGCGAGAGGGTCAAAAGTAACGTAAAATGTAACAAAAGTTACATTCTGGCAGCGCTGACTATAATATACTCTGTGATGTACTCTGTGGTAAAAAGTAGTAGTAGTAGTAAACACCACAGGTAAAACAAACACAGACAGACAAACAAATGTAGAAATCAAATGTTTCAATTTTTTAACTGTTTTTAACCGACTTCAAAAAAGGTCTTTTGAGCCCAATGGATTAGCTGTCACCAACCACAGAGTAATATTTTATAAAAGAAATTTTTTTCAAAAATCTAATCTTGCCTACTCTTGAAAACAATATCATGAATTGATTTGATTGAAATCTGAATTAAAATCGTAACGAGTTTGCTACTCAATAGTACTAAATGAAATCTTGTTCATATCAATAAATCACCATTGATTCGAAGTTGCAGTGGGGACCCCATATCTGTCGACTGGCAGATAGACTAAGTTCTGCAGCTTACGCGGTTAAAAGGATACGCTGTTTAGCGGATGTCGATACCGCTAGATTGGTCTATTTCAGTTACTTTCACAGTGTAATGTCCTATGGCATTTTACTCTGGGGTAATGCAGCGGATGCTAATATTATTTTTATTCTGCAGAAAAGGGCTATCCGTTCCATATATAAAATGAAAAGTAGAGACTCCCTTAGAGAAAAATTTAAGGAAATAAACATCCTAACCCTTGCATCGCAGTACATCTATGAGAACATTATGTATATTCGTAAAAATAGGCATCAGTTTGTAAGTCGTAGTGACCTAAATGCCTTACGCAATGTAACATTATGGAACGGCCACAAATTAGCGTATCCTAAATGCCGGCTTAATAAGAAGAGTCGTTCCTTCATAGGAATGTCTATTCTAATATTCAATAAAGTTCCGGCTGCGGTTCAGTCTCTGCCTTTACACAGGTTTAAAAAACCATCAAACAAACATTATGTCAAAAAGCTTATAATATTCAGGAGTATTTGGATGATAAGAAGGCATGGGACTGAATTAAACTCTGACAGGCTATCACTATGCTTTTGTATTAATTATACTAAATATTGTAAGCAGGTGATTCTTGGCATACACGATGGGCTGTCTCGTGTCTGTCCTGAACATGTCATGGTCATACTGTACATTTTCTGTACAAATTAACTTGAATTTTAAAAGAGTACCGAGAGTTTTTTCCTCCGGCTTTTTTCTCTCTCGGCCTACACTAGGGCATAGGATAAGAATATTGTAAATTCTTCCTAAAGCCGATGACCAGATAGATAGTCTATCGTGACTTAGAGCTTAGCTTAGTGGTAGGTAATTATTGTAAATTAGCCTTAAGCACCTGTGTAAGATTAGCTATTCATTCAAGGATCAATAGCTCATCCTTTACTTTATATTAATCAGTTTAGAATAGCATTATATCTCTTCTGTTTAAGTAGTTTGTTTGTTCTAGACTTTCGATAAGCGTGTATAATCACCTCATGGCGAAATAAATTATTTGACTTTGACTTTGACTTTGACATCAATATCATTCAATATCATCTATATATATAAAAGGAGAAGGTGACTGACTGACTGACTGACTGACATATCAACGCAGGGCCTAAACTATAAGGGCTAGAAACTTGAAATTTTGCACAGGGGTTCCTTTTATAATGTAGGGGAGCACTAAGAAAGGATTTCTGAAAATTCACCCCCTAAGGGGGTAAAACGGGGATGCAAAGTTAGTATGAAACTTTGCCGTTTTTGAAGTCTTTAGACGGGTAGACGTCGTTAATGGGTCTAATTCTACGCGAGCGAAGCTGCGGGCGTCCACTAGTCTTCTTATAAAAGAAAATAAATTCATAAACCTTTCTTTGTCCCTATCTTCATTGTTCTTTATTCCGAAAATCCGCTATTAATTTTTTTCCGAATCCAAATAACTAAACTTTACTTTCACTTTTATAAAGTCGAAACCAACTTTATATTCTGGCAGCCAAAGAGTATTGTAATAAACATAAGCACCAAGTTTTACTGGCAGCCCTATGTGACAGAAAAGTTGATTGAAGGAAGAAAAACATGAAGGAACTTGTGTATGCACAAAACTGGCGTATATATTGCACAAAACGCATAAAACGTGCGAGTCCATCAATTTCCCATAGTTAAGAAAAAAAAACTACTACCATAATCTGTGTAGCTAGCTACTAATATATAATCTGTGTAGTGTGTACCACAGAGATTTGCTACCACAGCTAGCAAATATGTACACACTTTGATAAATGTGTGTACATATTTGCTAGCTATTTTGTGCATATTTTACGTAGTATCTCTATCTCTAGATAATTTGAATTAATTTGTTTGTTTAATTGTTTGACACAGTTACGTAGTATCCCTTATTAGTTTGTGGACA
Source organism: Carterocephalus palaemon (assembly GCA_944567765.1). NCBI lineage: Eukaryota > Metazoa > Arthropoda > Insecta > Lepidoptera > Hesperiidae > Carterocephalus > Carterocephalus palaemon. The sequence goes on along the minus strand of OX155651.1, from coordinate 6,170,401 downwards.
CAGTTGACATATTTGTTCTGTGCAGTTGACAGCGTAGTACTATACTTAAAAATCTGTGGTTGACAGCTGCACTGCACACAGTACGTAGTACAGTTGTAAACACTGAGCAAGTAATCACACACACTTATAATTAAAGTTTTACGTAATGTAATTTTCTTTGATGTGTATAATTTTAATAAAAATGAAGTTATTTATTTGCAACAATGAAGCGTAAACTAAACAGCGACCATGATATGGCAGCAATAAAAGATGATATATTTATGAATATATTTAAATATTACAAATCAAATAGCCCAAAACCTTCTTACGAAACTGTTATATCAATTGAGCGTGGCACTTGTGTGGATGAGGTAAAGTTTTAATTTATAGGCACTAAGCACAATACACGAGCTGATTGCAGAAAAAGGAGCCCATCACCTTAATAGTCAAAATTTTTAACATCTTGTATTCCAAAGACTGTTACATTTTATCCATTTATCTATCAGCCTGTTATGGTACACTACCTTCTTGGTCTACTTCACTCCATCTGACTGAATCATTATTTGTAATGACATTATTTATTAAACTACTATTGCTTTTAGTCGCTAGACTAATCGCAATTAATGTTAAAAGCTAGTTTATGTTAAAAGCTAGTTGATATTTAAAAATGCTCTTTCAGGTGGAGCATAAGGACCTCAGCAAAGAAAATGATGCAAGATGTGAATTACTTGGTTTGCACAAATTGTCAGAATGGAGACAGTACTTATTCAAGAGGCACCCTGGCCTGATTTTAATAAGGAACCCTTTTACAAGTTTGGGTCACAGATATTGGATCAGGCGATGTCTTGAAGAGTATCCTAAAAAGCCTAATAAACGTAATATTGACATAGAAGTAAATCTTGATGACTGGTGGCAAGAATGCTTCAAAGATGGACAGGTGAACAGAAAACTGCAAAAGAAATTAAGATGGACAACATTGGGATATCATCATGACTGGGATAGTAAAGTAAAATGTTAATATTCATCTTTTACATATTCCAATCATTTTTCTCTTTTATTCTCTGTAGTCTCCAACTTATCTGAGAATTCAGAAGCAATTCACAATAGTACTGAGTTATTATTATAAATTGTTCAGAATTGTAATTTTGTTGAGTATGGCATTGGCTCACCACCTGGTTTGGGCCTGGGTGTATAATATCAAGAAACACAAAACAACACAGACCCTAACTGAACATAACAAGAAGTAAGACGTATTGCATTTTTTTGCAATTCATCTACTTTTGCCCACCTTTGTAGAAATACAGGTATGAAGTTATGTTCACATAAAAAAGTACCTATATTAAGGATAAAACTAAATTTATTTTATTTATATATTTCTTATAGTCTCCATCATGTTATTTATATATATGAATTGGATAATTTAATATAAAGTGGTGCCTCCTTTGTTGTTCAAAACTTGTTGGCACCAATTACTCATTGAATCAATGTGTCTGTTTATGTTATCCGGGGGAAATGGCAGGTCAGGGCATCACCCTTATGTTTTCTATTGCCAAGTAATCACTGGTCCACGAAGCTGTATGGGAATGCATATTGTCATGCATTAACGTGAAATCAGTGTCAAGGGTTTGTGCAAATGGACAGACATTAGAAATAAGAATCAGAAATAAGAACAGACAAAAGAATCCTTGATGTAATTTTCAGCATTCATGTTTCCATTTACAAAAACGAGCTTAATTCATCTGCTCTTCATTGTTCTATATACCCGTCAATTATGGTATTGATATTGTTGAGCCGCTGTATGGATGAACTTCCTGAACGCATCTCAGTCGTTCAGTATTTTCAGGGGGACGGTAAACTCTTACCCTTCTTGTATCATGCTTAAACCCAAATCGAGACTCATCACAAAATAAAATTTTATCCCATTGCTCCCGGGTTCCCTACACCTTTAATTTCGACGAGCGCAATTCCCGTGACGTATAGGCTCATAGATAGGCCGTACGAAGCCTTGAAGCCTGATCTTTGTAGGATTAAACCTATCTCTCGCGTTATTTTGGTTTTAACAGAAACTCACTCAGTTCACTCTGTTAAAACCAAAATGCCGGGATACCTGAGATTGATTTCTTCCCGCTTGCAACATCACTATACTGCATTTCATCTGCTGTCATATGACGTCGCTCCATGACGTAAAAAGTGTTTCACAATCACAACTAAATGTTGTCGTAAACACGAAAAAAATAAGGCGGCTACTCTGAAAACCAGCAGCCGCGGTTCTCTCAGTACCACGGCACAGGCTGAGAGTATTCCCATTTTGTCTCTATATTTTTCTTTTGTTCATTTATTTCTTATCATGTACCCTTGGGACAAAATAAAGATTTTCTTTCTTTCTTTCTTTCTAACCTTCAAAAATTATTGTTAAAATTATAAAATCAAGACTAAATGACACATACATTCGAACAAATGCATTCTTTAAAAAAAACAGTCGATGTTTTTATTTTTTACTTTCACCCAGTATGTTATCTGGAACAAAAAAGTCACCCTATCTAGAAAATTTTCAGAAGTAGTTCGGTTATATCGCAATACCTTTTTTTTTTGTTTAACGAGTTAAGCAACGACGGCCGCGGTCGGTTTGTGGATGGGTGACCGCTAGTGGCAAAAATTTCATGGACGCTGCCGTGCTTCGGAGGGCACGTAAAGCCGTCGGTCCCGGTTGTTTTCAATGCTGGAAACAGTCATTAAGTCATTAAGCCTTGTGGAAGACCTTCGGGTGGCTTGAGAACATTCGACACTGGGTTGGCCACTAACCCCTCCACCAATCTGCATTGGAGCAGCGTGGTGAAGTTTGCTCTAGACCTCCCGCAGCAGTGTCTGTGGGGGAGACTTGTACCCAGCAGTGGGACGTCAATGGGTCGCAGCGAACGAGTGGGAAGCCTTGAAAAGGTACCCGAACGTCGTGGTTATATGGGACTTTCATCCACTAAAACCCGCTCGTTAGCCTACTCCTGCGCTACACGATGGCTCCGGGATCTCTTGTAAAACGCGCAGGTCCCCTCCGGCGCTGCGCCCAAGACGGACTCATGTTTACACAACGCTGTAAAGCCACAAACAGCGTTGTCTTTCCCGGGGTCACATGATGGACGATTCGAGCTCCCACTCTCACCGCCCGCAACCCCAGAAGTCCCCTTTTAGTCGCCTTTTACGACAGGCAGGGACTACCGTAGCATTATTCTGGTCCCGAGCTACAGGGACGACCTACACATCAATATTTACAACGCTTACGTATATTTTTATTTGTTTCACCGCTCACAATATATATTATCTTTTAATAACGATTAGTTAGAATTAATCTTAAACTACACGTTGAATCAAAATCCGCTTGAGTCAAAATTGTAGCTCAAACTACTACAGGTTCTACTGTAATATTGAATTTTCAGGTTTACAGTGAAGAAAACAGATCACCATTTCCTGCAGATCTGGCAGAGCTTTGTGATGTGGTGGCTCTGTACCTTGACCACAGTAGGTTTAGTGCGGAAGCTGCTATAGTCAACTACTACCACATGGGTTCCACTCTGTCGGCTCACACCGATCACTCTGAGGTCAATTTGGAAGCACCATTGCTCTCATTTAGGTGTGGTATGTTTGAGTAAGTTTCTTAGGGGCCCCATATACGGTACGATTGATCTCTGTACGATCGATCTGACGGAAATCGTAAACGATCGATCGTCACAAAAATGCCAAGCAAAATATTAAGTAAATCGTTAACGATCTTGACATACACTATCAATTCGTCTTTCCGTACGTCTGAAACGACGGATCGTACAGATCAATTGTACCGTGTATGGTACCCTTTAGTGAGAATAAAAGTAACGCTTATTAAATATACATTATTTCATCTGTAATACAACCGAAGTAACTGCTCAGCAGTTACTTTTCTGGATATTGAATCATTTTTAACAAAACTCAAAAATGTATAATAGTTATTGACGTTGTAGCGTCGTATAAATCGATAAACGCTGACTGCACGCACGAAAAATAGTCACGTTCTGCCTGAGCCGAGCGTGCATGCGAGAGCGCGGAACAAGCGATAGACAGGCACGATCGGCCTAAGCGTTCGGCTTGTGACGCATCCATCTCTCTTCCACTCCATCGGCAGATGCGTCTGAGTAGAATAGAGACAGTCATCCGTTTACTTTCTGACTTTACTGACAACCAATATTTTTTTATTTTCAGTTTTGGCCAGTCTGCAATTTTTCTACTTGGTGGACATGAAAAATCTGTCAAACCTTCAGCCATTCTCCTGGAGAGTGGTGATATTGTGGTTATGTCTAAAGAGGCTAGGCTTTGCTATCATGCTGTACCAAAAATACTCCCTGCAATATCACAGCCATGGAATGATGATAATTTAAAATTGGTATCAAACAACAATGCCTGTTTTAAATACCTCTGTAATAAGGCTCACATACAAGCATCGCAAATAAATATGAATGCAGACTTAAAAGAATGGAGCAACTTCAGAAGATATACAGAGGAGTCGAGGGTGAACATTAATGTGAGGCAAGTGCTTAATGAAAATCAGACTAGTTTAACTGATGCAATATTTAATGACAGTTGATGTTATAAAAGAATTTTATTATTTCACTGAATTTTTATTTAGTTTATTCTGTTCCTTGTATCTAAAAAACTCTTGGTCGGTTTTGCAAGCAGTGGTTGTTTTGTTATCACTGTAAGATAGAAATTTATTATAATATCATTTACAGGCAAGGTGTGGATTTTGCACTTATCTTAGTCTTCAAGGGTAGGGGCGCATCTGTGACCAACTTTGAAAGACTCTTTTGAACTTATTTATATTCTTCTTATTTTGTTAGGATTGGCAGTGGATAGCATGTGCTGCATACTCATTTGCTATTTCCATTTGATAAAAATATCTAAATTAATAGGTACATAATTGGCTTTAGAAGAGACCATGGTAATTCATGACTATTTATGTAATACTAGTAGACGCCCGCAACCTCGCTTGCGTGGAATTAGACATTCACTAACTACAAAAACGGCAAAGTTTCATACTAACTTTGCACCCCCGTTTTACCCCCTTAGGGGGTGAATTTTCAAAAATCCTCTCTTAGTACTCCCCTACGTTATAAAAGGTACCCCTGTGCAAAATTTCAAGTTTCTAACCCTTAAAGTTTAGGCCCTGCGTTGATATGTCAGTCAGTAAGTCAGTCAGTCAGTCAGTCAGCTTCTCCTTTTATATATATAGACTAGTGGACGCCCGCAGCTTCGCTCGCGTAGAATTAGACCCATTAATGACGTCTACCCGTCTAACGACTTCAAAAACGGCAAATTTTCATACTAACTGCACCCCCGTTTTACCCCCTTAGGGGGTGAATTTTCAAAAATCCTTTCTTAGTGCTCCCCTACGTTATAAAAGGAACCCCTGTGCAAAATTTCAAGTTTCTAGCCCTTATAGTTTAGGCCCTGCGTTGATATGTCAGTCAGTCAGTCAGTCAGTCAGTCACCTTCTCCTTTTATATATATAGATTGAATAACATAGACAAGCCTTAAATTTCATATCCTAGTAGGTCCATGTCATTGTTAATACAGTTGCTTTGTGTTGTTTAACAATACATCTTTTTAATCTATTCATAAACAGATTAAAAATATTACCAAGTTCATTTGGTTTCTTGATAAAACTGTGAATGCTGTCTTGATGATGATCACACAAACCCGAAAAACACTCCGTAAAATATTCTGTGGTATATTTGTAATCATTCGCCTTTTTATTAGACAGTTTTTTGTAACTTTGTCGAAAGCAGTAATTATTATTTAGTTTACGTCCCCCTAGATCAAACATATTGTAATTTTGAAACGAAATTCAAGTATATAATTTTGTAGCTACCAAAGAAAAGACTAGACTACTGTACTCATATAATTTGCAAAGAATGTTGGGACCTTTTTACAATTTTGAAATTAAATTACCAATATCTTGACATTCTTGATGATGGCCTATCTTGACATCTTTGGTTTTTTACTGTATTTTTTTAAAATAAACTAGCTGACCCGGCAAACGTTGTTAACACAATAGAAGTAGTAGTAAAAAAACGTAGAGAGAGTATTCCATTGAACACCTATATTGTCTATCTGTGGTTTGTTTGTGATTGTCTGTGTGCTTTGATTGATCTATCTCTGAGTATTTCCATATCATGACATTGACACTTTGACGGAGTACTTTGAATTTGATAATTTGATTGAATTGTTAAATTGTTATCTACATAAACCATCATTGGCATTCGTTCGCGGTATTTTAGTTTTAAGTTTAGTTGTAAAAATAATAAAAACTAAAAAGGGAATTACGAGTACGTGAACAATACTGTACAATCTTAATAAATTGTGTGATCTGTGATACAATCCAGACGTTGTTGAACCTAAAGAGCACAAAATGTTCCCTTCGGGTAATACATCAACACCCACAACAGGTAACAGTTTTTTCATTTTGTTTCAGAACAAGGAAAGCATAGTAATTTTCATGGAAATTATTGACATATTATTAGTTATCTGGTGTTCTATATTTTGATACATTGCAAGTAATTTCACATAATTAGTGGTTGTTGCTAAACATTTGTTTATTTTTCTTAGAAGTGTTTAACCTCAAAAATATATGTTTTGTTTTATTTTGATTTTTGTGTAGGTACGTTACTTCATGCCTCTGTGACTACTTAACATAGATTCAATTTGATATTATTGATATAGATAGGTCACGTATTTAGTATCTACAAAAAGATCACAACCAACAACACTGATCCCACATCATAAGGGCAAGAGTGGCTTTTCTGTTCTCACAACTAGCCTGCTTTCAAAGTACTCAAACCCAGATCTAGTGTGGATTGGTGGAGAAAAAAAAGCTTTTATTAGCATAAAAGATTTTTTGACTTAGAACTTGAGCAACTGATTACAACTCATTATATATATATTTTTTGATTAGAAACTATTCATAATAGATTTTTCGTAACAGTCTATTATGAAGAATGTGAAGACGCCAATTGGTAGTGAAAAATCTTCATATCATATAATATTTTCTGTTTTTTAATGTTTTAATTCCAGGATCCTTATTTGGTGGAGGTGATGGTGCAAAGCCTTTTCAAGCAGCTGCAACCCCTTCTGGGCAAGGTAAATTAAATAATGGCTCCTGAAATGACTTCCTAGCCTTTCACACTGCTGGGCATACTGCACAGGCCTCCCTTAAGGCTGCCAGTATGCTGTTTTGGTTGTCTCTACTTGAGGACTTTTGATAACCATCATAGGTTGTCAGTGCTATGAGAAATGTTACCTTACAGCTTGCTCTACAAGCCAGTTGGTAATGTTTGTTCATATACAATGATGTTCAAATGATTTCTTCATTATGAATTTGTCACAGTGAAATATAGAGCACACAGCTCTGTAATGTTGAATGTCTTTTAACTTGTGAATGCGACTGAGGATAAAGGATCACATATTAGGGGTTAAACTTAGAAAAGCTTCCTGGAAAGATTTTTTTTCCATTAATTTTTTTTTCGAAGTCACTGAAAAAAAATTTTTTTTTCACAAAATGGTAGTCAATTGAGGCAAAGTCCGACGAGTAAGGGGGATGACGGATGGTTTCTAACTGCAGGTCTTGTAGTGTTAAAACTGTTTCTCGAGCAGTGTGAGGTGAGGTCTTGCATTATCATGGAGCAATTACGGTGGAGTTCGATTCATTTTCAAAATCTGCCAGCGTACCCCTTTTGGTACAATCTACATACAAGCCACTTCATTTCATCTCTATCAATTCTTGCGACTTAATGCGTCAACATGCGACATACGCAATCCAGGGATATTTTCCTATTTTAACCCCTATTAAATACTAAATAAGTTATATCAGTAAAATTTAAAATTAGTTTGAATGCTTTAATTATTAACATCTTTACAGTTAATTGTTGTTGTTCTTCTTGTTTTCAGATAACAAACAGAATGTGTTTGGTTCACAAGCATTTGGAAGCTTTAAATTTGGTGCTAAGACATCTACGCCAGCAGCATCCAACTTATGTAAGTTTTGATCTGATAGTCAGTTTGCATAAACATTTTTCATAGATGGACAATGAAACCAGATGCAAAATTATATCAAATCCACAGAAAATCTGTCACTTTAACAATGCCTATCTGAAGAGTTAAGTGCAGAACGAGACCAGGGCGGCTTAACATTACTTAACTCAATCTATCAGTTTATGACGTATTAACATGCTTGACCTTGAACACTTAATTTCCAGATATAGCACCTAATTCTAACAAAACTTATGCCTTTAACATTGAATCGATTGTTAATACTGTTCTGATTTCAGTCTCCCCGGCTTCATCAGGCACGTCATTTTCAACTGCCAAGCCGGCATTCGACTTTGCATCACCTCCCAACCAAACCGTTGGCAGCCCAGGCTTTGGGGCGCCTCAGCAGGTATTGTGAAAGTACCTATTCTGGTACACACTATCGCCGTGGCGAAACCTGGACTCTTTTGTTGTCGTTAGTTTTTTTTGATGGATTAATATCTATGACAAATTTTGAACAAAACTCATAAAGGGAATGAGAATGGTTAGTCTTAGCAGATATTGTCAATATTAACAATTGGTCAGTTTGTTAGTACATGTATGAAGATTAAAGAAGCGGACTTTAAGTAACAATTAGTGCTAGTTATTTAGTACATGACAACTGCAGACTATAAGACTCATAAGAAGTCATCAAAGTCGGTGAAAAATGCTCTACTAATAGACCACTGCATCTCCCGCACAACGTCTTAGGGAGAAGGGACTGGCTGAAAACCAGCGCTTCCAAGGATTTCGGTCCCAAAGAAGCGAACAGCTGAGCCAGCTCCCATTGCCTCAGATGCTTTTCAATTATAATTTTTTTTTTCTTTTCTTGTAAAAAATTGTTTGTAAAATAGTTAAAATTTGATTTTTGATGGCAATAAATAGATTTTATTATTATTATTATTAATATGATCGTCTCTACAAGTGTAACTGTAAACCACAACATTTGCACATCATACACAAATACTATGTGTTTTATGAAGACGTAGTATTGATTACGAGTATAGCTACAAATGTTACTATTTCTTACATAATATTTGTGAAACGTTATCGTTACAGCAGCAACAGCAACCACAGAATCTGTCGTTTGGGGCTACTCAACAGCCCCAACAACAGCAGACACAACAACAACAGCCGGCGCCTGCGTTCGGAACTGCAGCACAAAGTAAATGTGAAACATTGATTTACCACCACCGTAGATATAGCACTTCATACAAAACCGTGCTTGAAATATTACTCCTTATTGACATTTAGATTTGTACGTAGCGACGTAATTGTTAGATACGAATGACAACCAAAATTCTGTTAATGTATTTAACAAATTCAATTCAGTCACTGCAGGCGGGATTCGAACCCACGACCTCCGTTAGTACTGTATTTCATTGTTTTCAGCCACCTCGTCGTTCTCATTCGGCAAGCCGGCCGGAACTACTTCAGCTTTCTCCTTCGCCACGCCCACTTCCAGTTTCCCTGCACCAGCACAACAGGCTGCTGTGAGTTTTATAAGTATTAGTTCAGAATATGTATTTAGTAAATGAGTGGAATTTGATGCTAGCTCATGATATTGCACTCATGTTCATCTGCTGTTCGACTGGAACGGCTTAACGACTTATGCGGGGAGACAACAGTAACTGTGTTTTATAACACATTTGCTCGTAAAGGGTCTCTTATTACACCAATTTCAATATCGTAATGTATCTCATTACAGCACTTGTGCGGTAATGTAATGTAAAAAGCACTTGTGCTGTAATGTAATGATTTCTTTTTAAAAAGGTCACGGTTTATCAAGATGGTCCGTCTAAAACGAACGATACTTTTTTCAATCTTAGCAAAGAGTTTTTATGTCAGAAAAGTGGTCAACATCTTATGAATAAAATTAACTTTGGGAGATAAAATATAAAAAATAAACAATTAATTCTTTAATTTAATTAATTTTGAAACAATTAATTCTTTAATTAAATTACAATAATTTATCTGTATCAAAAACAAAAAAAATATTAATTTACTTTATTAGTAATACTGGCTGTTTTTGTGTCTTTGCCTTAAAAAAAAGTGCTGATGCGCGCGCATCGTTTTGTGAACAAACAAGTAAAAATTATTCCGCGCGCTTTTTCTTTTCGTTGCATTGTTTTTATTTGAAAATGTCATCAAGTAATGATGAATTTATTAATTTATTTCCTCGCAAATATGTTATAAAACGTCGTATGACACACGTGCGCTTTGATAATTACAGCCTCTGCTTTCTTGTAGCCCTCGCCTACGGCTCGGGCTAGCAATATCGCCTCGGCTGTAATTTTCAACTTACCGCACTTGTATCATAATGTACTATAATACAACAGTAATTTTCCACGTACCAAACCACTTTGAGCCTGGGGACAAAAGCTACATACCAATAGTAAACTAAACACCGATCTTTGAGCAAGGCTTCGGTGGGAGCTTTGATTGAACTGTCTGCGAGCTGCTTACAGAAATATATCGGTTTATAATGTCTCTCTTGAGTCGGGCAAAAAGTGCTTCACCAATAGTTATGTGTGCAAAAATCCATTTTGAAATACTGGCTTCTATTCGCAGCTTCGCTCGCTTAAATAAAAAAAATAAACAATTATGGAAGCAGTAAGCCCAGTCCATTTAAGGAAAGTATATCATAAAGTCGCCACCAAGTTTCAGAATTAGTGTTAGCTACATCTGTTGACGCTGTACTTAATACCATTCCAATAAACATGCAAGTCATCCCAAGGGAAAATATTTCAGGGATGAAAAGTATTCTGTGTTACGAATTTTGCCAGTTTTGTAGTTTTTGCGTGATTGAGTTACAAACATCCAAACACACCTAGAAATATGAAATTGTGACAGTAAATTCTCTTCATAAGATCAGTAAGAAACGATTTTTAGAAATTCTAAGTCTAACTCCTTTAAATTTTCAGGCAACAACATCTTCGGCCCCGCAAAGTACGCAGTCGTTCTTCTCACCAACAGCTACGACTAGCGCGTCCGCGGCACCGGCCTTCGGGCAAGGCTTCGGTGGTGGCTTTGGATTTGCTGCGAGCAGTGTTGGTATGTCGAATAGATATGTAATAAAATTTAGAAAACATGCCCAATCTATCCTGACTCAGTCACACCTAACCCATTATGAGCTTGGGCTCAAAAGCTACATTCGAAGCTACTCGTTGAATGTGAGTGTTTTTCAACAGATTTAAATTATGCAGGTACTAGTGGACGCCCAGCAGCTTCGCTCGCGTGGAATTAGACAATAGTTTCGTTTACGCCTAGTAATATTTATAGCCTATGTCACTCAGTGAAGATGCAGCTTTCTAATGGTAAAAGAATTTTTGAAATCGGTCCAGTAGTTTTGGCAGCGCACGCAGATGGTAGATTTTTTCTTACTTACTTGATACCTACTTATCGTTATATTTTGGACAATTCACACAATATCTTAATAAATTGTAGCCTATGTGTTATTCTGATGTATAAGCTATATTATTGTAACGTTTCATTAAAATCCATACAGTACTTTTTACGTGAAAGAGTAATACACATCCATCCATACTTACAAACTTTTTCCCGTTTATAATATTAGTAGAATTGTACGAAAATTACCGGTTTTGTACATTCTAAAAAAACTGGCTAACAAATGTTACTTATGTGGGGTTCCTACATTCCTAGCAATGTAGGTTTAGCTGAGAAATAAGTAATTGAGAAATAAGATTTGAATTATGATAATAACAAAAAAAATTAAAGCAATTCTAAATTTTAATAATTCAATTCTAAATTCTAGCTTCAACGCTAACTTCATCCTTGGCATCAACCACGCCGGCCCCAACAAGCCTGTCCATCTCAACCCCAGCCTTGAGTACTACTTCGGCACCCGCAACGGGCTTCAGCTTCGGACAATCAACTGTCAGCTTTGTCCCGGCACAGGCCACGACAACAACAACAGCTCAACAGTCGCAACCCACTGGACTGTCGACTACAACATCAGGATTTAGCTTTGCACCAAAAGGAACTTTGAACTTTGGAACAACACAAGCAAGCGCAACCACTCCATCGTTGGCACCAGCATCCCAACCTACCCCCAGCCTGGGGTCGACAACATCTCAACCCGTTCAGAGCTTGGGAACAACAACGGCTCAACCCTCACTGAGCCTGGGGACAGCTCCAACATCTCAAACTACGTTAAGTTTGGGTACAAATACGGGTTTGTCAACGGGGTTGAGTTTCAGTAAGCCAACAATCACTGCCGTATCTAGCGCTGGTGAGTACATTATATTAAATGCAGCTTTTAAAAGTTCATATTTGTTTAATATGCTTGAACTGAAGTTTGTAAAGCCCTTAGAAGATAAGTAATTAGAGTCGTTGAAAATTTTAACATTTAGGAATTGCAAAAGACTTTCGTAAAATATTGAACATCGTATGATTACTAAAAAATTAGTACGTATTTTTTATTTTTTTAGGATCTAGCTGGATGCATTTAAATATGTTTCTCTTAATTTTTTAAATGACACCTGTCATTTTTTCATATTAGAAATTAATACATGTAAACCTAAATTTATTTTGAAAATACTCAAAATTCAAACTCTTAAGGTTCATTTTAATTATTTAAATTTTATTAGGAATATAAATAAATATAACTATTCAAATTTCAATGCTACTTGCATCACTTCATGCCAGATATAATTAATCAATATTTTGTTAACCTACTTACGATTGGACATGCTTTATTCCTAAGGGGATGTGTTAATTAAGCTTCCAACTAAACAACTAAGCAGACGAACTTTTACTAATAAAACTAATTTTCATTAACACAACATAACTGCCACTAAAAGTCTGTCTGCCCTTCCCATAGTCCTAACGTTCCTAATAGTACAAACTAACCGACAGGATTCCTGTTAACTCCCTATAATCTGGTCTAACACTATAAATCTTAATTGGGGTTTTCACAGATGTCATAGGTAGCAAGAGAAATCAGATGGCTGTGTAAATAAAATATTTAAATTCCAGCTCCAAGTACGGCTGCGACGGGTCTGAGTTTTGGTGCCAAACCCGCTGCCACCAGTGCAATGGTTTCTCTCACAACTACCACCACGTGAGTTCATACACATTTCAAAACTATGCCAAATTACACAATCCGCACTATTTAAAAAATTAAGCACGAAGTTATACCTTCATGTATAAATATAGAAACCTAAATCACCAAAGACTAACGAAATTATTTCCAAGAAAATAAACTGTATTCAGTAATGCCGTAATTCCTGGTTGATTTCAATTGTAAATCAATCTTTGGCTTGAACACTGGTTACTAACCGTATCAAATCCGTATTTGAGCAGAGAAGTACAGTATTCTCTTGACTTCCCTCAGCAGTGGTTACTTGAGAGACCCGTGCCCAACAGTGGGGGACGGGGTTGTAGCGGATGTTCATCTTGAGAACATACCTCTCTTGTCACACCTCGTATATCAGTGGCTTACCATCGCTGCGACCCATAGACGTCCCACTGCTGGGCACGGGTCTCCCCCACAGACGCAGCTGCGGGAGGTCTAGAGCATACTCCACCACGCTGCTCCAATGCGGATTGGTGGAGGGGTTAGTGGCCAACCCAGTGTCGAATGTTCTCAAGCCACCCGAAGGTCTTCGACAAGGCTTAACGACTGTTTCCAACATTGAAAACAACCGGGACCGACGGCTTTACGTGCCCTCCGAAGCACGGTAGCGTCCATGAAATTTTTGCCACTAGCGGTCACCCATCCACAAACCGACCGGGCCCGTCGTTGCTTAACTCTTTCGATCACATTGAATCGAACCGAGCCATTGGGCTATGGACGCTACATCAGTGGCTTACCATAATGTTATTCATTTATTAATTTGTATCTATAATTTCAGTACTACAGCAGCGGCGCCGCCGCAAGCAATAGCCTCGCTCACATACGCCCAGTTGGAAGAGAACATCAACAAGTGGACACAGAAGTTGGAAGAGCAAGAGAAGACTTTCATCAACCAGGCCACGCAGCTGAACGCCTGGGATAGACTCGTCATCGCTAACGGGGAGAAGGTTCGTTGTTATGCTAACTTGACTAACGCTGGATTTCAATAACCTATCTACGGATAGATTTGGCTATGGGAGATTGAAATTTGACACATTTTATATGGAACTTATGTCAAATTTCTAGTAGATAGGTTATTGAAATCCAGCGTTAATCTTAAATTACCTCTCTGAACCTTGTTCAAAGTTTGTCAGATACGCATGTCATGCATTGGCAGTATCTGACATTTGTAGACTATGAAAAACCGTTTAAATCCAATAAAACTGTCTCTGTATTGAATTGCCTGTAGCAGTGCAAAATATCATGACATGTCATATACACGCATGACAATGGATGGGTGGCACTGCATGCTTGTTTACTATTTCTATAAAAAGGATTTTAATGCGGTTTTCACCAATAGACAGAGTAATTCATGAGAAACGTTTAGATGGTTTACAAGATTTGTTAAGGTTTTTGTAAATTTGTTAAAATATGACTATTTTTGTTGAAAAAATCGAACAATGTCAAGCCGCCTAAGAGCTATGTACAGCAGTGTCTGATTGATGGATGTGCTGTTATAGACAAGAATAGATAGGTTAGACCACAATGCTATGTAAGATCAGTTCTTCCCTTAAGCTATATTTAACGCGGGCGAAGTCGCGGGCAGCAGCTAGTTTTGGATATATATGGCTACGAACATAGTTGCGTCAACACGTCGAAGTAAATAGCAGTCGACTTGGCACCACTGTAGACACTGCGAAACAGACCAGTTTTATTTGGCTTAAGCAAGAACATATTTATTATGCTCGTCAGATGGGCTCCAATTACTAATGTTTTGTCACTTAACGGTAAATAATAAAACATGTTTGAATTTTGAATTGAATTCAACTAAAGAGTAATGTTTTCCATTACAGATAGTGGAACTCAACGACGCAGTCCAAACGGTGAAGAATGAACAGGAGAGCTTGGAGCACGAGATAGGCTTCGTGTTGGCGCAGCAGAAGGAGTTGGAGGAGTTGCTGGCTCCCATGGAGAAGCAGTTGCTGGAAGACCCCGGAGACAGGCTGAGAGACCCGGAGAGGGAGCATATGTGAGTAGCACTTCGGGTGGAAATAAATAAATAAATAAATAAATAAATATCTTGGACATTCTCACACACGGCCAACTGACCCCAAAGTAGGCAGGAGCCTGTGTTATGGGTGTCAGAGACTGATATACATACATAGATATTTTTAAATACATACTTAAATAGATAATTAACATCCAGACACAGAACAAATACAAGTGTTCGTCACACGAATATTTGTCCTGAGTGGGATTCGAACCCACGACCTTTGACGCAATAGACAGGGTCACTACCGATTGCGCCAACGGGCCTGTCAACGGGAAGAACAAACAAATGATAATTTAACCGTCCCTGCTACTTTAGTCCACATAACATATTGTTTGATGGTGGCGAGATCTGATACACATAAAAAATCTTCATAGTCTTAAGTTTGATAATTCTTTATATCTAATAGTCACTATTTCATTTAAAGGTACTTCCTAGCTGAAAACTTGGATAGGCAAATGAGACAGATGTCAGAAGACTTAAAAGAGGTAATTGAACACCTCAACGAAACCAACCGGAGTCAAGACAGCAATGATCCTGTAAGTAAATATAACATAACATTACGCCTGTATTTTTCCAAAGGGCTAACCCACAATTCATTAGTTATAGGTCCCACGTAATAGGTAGTCTCTCAGGTATGGAGGTTTCCTCATGATGTTATCCTTGACTGTTATATTAGGTAAATTTCTTAATATGTACATAACTTTGAAGTGTCATTGATACGTGCAGCTTGGATTTCATGGAGATGTAAGGATCATTTTTGAATCCAATCAAGGATCTTTCTTACCCATCGGGTCGGTACTGCGAGTGACGAGCAGCCTCTGTTGGTAAGTCGCTGAGCTATGTCGTCAACCATCGTTCGTGTATGGATTTTATCATTACGAATCTTGACTAATAGTGAAATACCGAACCCGGGGCAGTACCACCACCCGCCACGGTACCTAGTACCATTTCTGCCGTGTAATAATTGTTTTTAAAGCAATTGTGGTCCGGTTGGAAAGGTGTGGAATCCGGTTACACTTCTTTAGTGGCCATCTTAGTCCTCAAGGGTAGCAACACATCTGTGACTGACTTAGAACGAGACTCCTACTAACAAGTACTAACTGGACTATTACTAACACCAACTAACAGGACTAACTATCACTAACAGTCCCCAGTCCTCATACCTACTAACGAACTGACCAACTAATGTTCTAATTAACTCTTTCAACTAATTGGAATAACCATCCCAGTCCCTAATTGAGTCTTGTTCAAAGTCAGTCATAGTTGTCATGGGCGGTAGCGGATGGGTGGTGCTGCAAGCTCGTTTGCTATCTTTTATACATAAAAAAAAACTCAAATCAAAAATTAAAATTTAGAGAAAGTAGTTTACTAATGTATTTTTCTTTCAGATTGTACAAATCGGTCGCATTCTGAATGCACACATGTCTTCGATGCAATGGATAGACAACTCCATCGCGCAGATATCGACCAAACTGGACCAGCTGAAAGCAACTCACGACACCCTCAGGAGAGACAACGAAAGATCCTTCCAGAAGACATACAACTAGTAGTGAACTTTAGTTCTCTATAGTAATATCTAGTACAGCGGGCAGTACAGTGTAGCTGTGACTTTGAATGCGCAGAAGTTGAATTTTATTGTATCGTTTTTCAATGGGCGAGAAATTGTCAATCGTAAGCACTGATTGGCTTTGTATGTCCCCCGCATTCCATACCCCATGCTCAGATATCCCCTACGAATTTCGTTCGTTACACTTTCGTGCTGCTCGCTGTAAAGGCCCTTCACTCAGTACATTTCCCTATAGAGGAAATATCACTTCAGTCAGTACTTTTCCCTTATGGGGAGGAAATTTGTTCAGTAAACAATTTGATTACAATTGAACTACCTTTTTTTAGCTGTTGCGCCGGATTATTGTTACAGTTATAGTGTGGTCTTGTTAATGGCTATAATTAATAAGAAAATAAATAATTTGATAATTTTTATTAGTACTTTATAGGCTGACTCCTGCAGCCTAAAAGAAAAATAAAGTTTGAAAATGTAAGAAATGAGGATTAAATGTTTTCTATAATAGCCTGTCTTTTATTACCTCTGACACGGTCAATTCTGACGATCCGTCGTTCCCAACGGCTTCTCGATGTGTCGCGTTCAAGCAGCGACGTAGACCCATCCGTCCAACTCAGTAATTAAACGTAACCCCATCGAGTTGTTTCGGTTTAAATTACGAAATGCGCTCAGCTTATATGATGTACTTAACAAACACATTTTGGACTTGTGAGGAAGAATTGAATTAATATAATAATAATAGTCTTTATTAGGTAAAATCCCATAGTTAGAAATATATTCTCCTGGTTATACTCAATTTACATCATTACAACAATTACACAACTTAAACTGTTTTTTTTTCACTGTTTATTTATCAATAGTAAAAACTTTTTTAATTTTTTTTTATAATAAACAACTCCAATCTCGGGACGACAATCAAATATGTTCCCGTCTTGTTTGAGGTGCATTAATTCTCGGGGTACAAGAAACGGCGGGGGGAATATCCTTTATGCCAGTGGGTAGTACCTAACAGCACAAGCTAAATGCATTGTAGATCGACGCTTCGTGATCGCTCAGGGGGCTCGCTTACGACTAATTAGTCGATAGCGAATGTCAATCCCATACATTTGTTAATCTATTCTACTAGCGTTTTTGCCACTTGTCTAGGCCCCCAGGTCTAGTTTTGCATAGTTTGCTACTACTCGGGCGGTCGTGGACGCAAAAGGATCGATCGCGGGAGTTCCCATCGTGGCAAAAATAATTTCCGTTCAACTCTGAAGCAGATGCTATTCCGGAGCTCGCCGGTACCAGCATAATCAATCTGCGTGACTGTTGAACCTCTCGAGAAAATGGTATATGACAGTGGTATATGAATCGGTGATGACAGATGAACATTTGAAGACACGAAGATTCCATTTTTACAATCGCTGGGCGAGGTATAATATATTTGGTCTGGGTTGCGCAATGGGATAGAGAATTCTAAAATCTCAGAGCAGCTCGGTGATTTAAACCTTCCCTGAGGTACCGCAAAGCTGGAGAAAAACAGTCCAATCAAATTGTGAACTTCTTTCAGAGATGTTTTTCGGGTCGTTAGAACTTGAGATCCATGCCTTTTCTGCTCGCAATTTTCTGCGTCTTAGGGGTCCCAAGCTATTCCGAGAAATGTAATGTGATTTTGGGGTACAAGTACAGACTTTTTGTAATTTACTTCTAATCTCAGAAAAACCAGTGTTTCCAACAGCAGATTCACCTGCTGAATTAATTTCCACGGATCCTGATGTGCCAGCAAGTAATCGTCTAGGTAGACTATCAGTCTCAGGCCTTTTTCTAGGAGGATTTGAGCAGTCCCAATTCGTAAGGCTCGCGAAACGGAAGACATGTCCTACCTACCCAGTACGTATTTTTAAGTAGGTACGTAGTAGGTACCTATTTATAACCGTTTAAGACCAAGTAACTAGCCAACTTCAGCCAGCTGAAACATTCACACGGTGCTGATACTGGTCTTGATGTGGTGATATCACACAGTGGCAAAAACGTTTTGCCTGGTCAGGGCCTCTGACTTATAGCACGTATACATAAGGTTTTTTGGTGAAAAATGTCTGTTTTGATGTGTTACTATTATACACGACTCACGACCAATAGATAAAATATAATCTGTGCTCACGACTTTTGCTGTTCTGACTCACATTGATGACATCAATTTTTGTCGCTTCTTTTTCTATCACAGAGTACATTTTTGTGATAAGGAAATGATAAATTAAATGTGCATTTTATTAATGAAAAAAAAAAGTGCCTCTGACGCACTTGAGCTCATGAAGCCTATTATTAACAAAAAATTAAATAAAATGTCAAGTCAATCCAACAATCAATTTCAGTTTTGCAAATTGCCGTGAGACAGAATATTTATCAATTTGAATTTCTAGGCTTTGCCCTACACATACATATATAGATGGGACAGGTCCCAAAGGGTAGCCAGATAAATGCGGCCGTCCAATTAAATACAATCCCTCCATCCTACCATCCATCACGTTATTGATTGGGATACTGTTCAAAAGTTAATTCAGTATTTGGGGATACAAGAAAGCCTTGGTAACTTTTCTGGAAATTAAAATATAGAATTCTCATTGTTAACGAGGCTGTTTTAAAGTCAATATCCCGGATTCATTGCCTTAATGCAGTTTCAAAATTAACATGATTGGTATGGTGTTCTATTTACCTAAGCTTTATTTTAAAGTTTATATCTACAATATGTAGATATATTGAAACGAAGATTTTTCAACTTCATCTATGCAAAAATAACTTTCATCTTTTATTCGGTCGAGGAGGAGAATAATCGATTAAAATTCGAGTGATTATAACAGGTTTTTGTCAATTACACGGGAACCGTGCAATTTTCCAGCATGAAAAGCCTATGTTACCTACTCGTCATGCTTTATACCACATCTATGCAACAAACTACATCGATCCATCATTCTGTTGAGGAAGAGAAGAAGAACAAACCAATTAACACACTTTCCCATTTTTATATATTAGTGAGGAGAAATCCTTACTAATTTGCCGGAATGTTCACGGTTACGTGCCATTGACAAATATCTGTAGGTACTATTCCTTCGATTTTTAATCGATAATTTTGTTGAAGTTAGGAATGACAAATTCTTCTTGTACTCAACGAAATGTTTGGTAAAGCTAATGTTTATCCCGGTAAATTGTATGGCTCCCGTGTCAAAACACTGGCAAATGATCATTCGATTTTTAATGGATAATAAACTATTATTATCATATCTCTCTTATTGGCCGAACTTTGCGTGAAGCTAGATTTTGATAAATGGTAACCTTTGCTATAGTTTGCCGATGATGACTTTATACATACTAGAAAACTATAACGATTACGTTGATATAATTGTAATAACAGCACAAATTTTTTTTTAAGGATAAAAGATAGCAAATGAGCTTGCAGCACCACCCATCCGCTGCCGCCCATGAAAACTGTGACTGACTTTGAACAAGACTCAATTAGGGACTGGGATGGTTAGTCCAATTAGTTAGTAGGTATGAGGACTGGGGACTGTTAGTGATTTTATTTATTTATTTATTTAATAGACACAAACTTAAATCTAACATTACAGCCTGAACCAATTCGTTAGATAAGTACATAATTTTTTATAATATAATCCAATGTCAAAACAGTAATACTAATAATAATTCAATAAATAATTCGTCAATAAATAGTCAATAATAAAATATTCATAAAATTACAAGTACATACATAATTAATTCTATACAATGTCAAATAAAATTAAATGTCATGATTCATTATGTCAAATTACCGGTGATGTCAACAATTAAATAGTTGTTGATAGTTAGTCCTGTTAGTTGGTGTTAGTAATAGTCCAGTTAGTACTTGTTAGTAATAGTCCAGTTAGTACTTGTTAGTAGGAGTATCGTTGTAAGTCAGTCACAGATGTGTTGCTACCCTTGAGGACTAAGATGGTCGCCTCTAAAGAAGTGTAACCGTAAACCACACCTTTCCAAACGGAGCATAATTGCTTTAGTCAAAGTCAAAGTCAAATAATTTATTTCGCCATGAGGTGATTATACACGCTTAACCAAAGTCTAGAACAAACAAACTACTTAAACAGAAGAGATATAATGCTATTCTAAACTGATTAATATAAAGTAAAGGATGAGCTATTGATCCTTGAATGAATAGCTAATCCTACACAGGTTTAAAAACAATTATTACACGGCAGAAATGGTACTAGGTTCCGTGGCAGGCTACTGCCCCGGGCGAACTCTATATGGAACCAATAAGGTTTCATATAAAACCTATTTGGTTCCCTATAGGCTCTAAACTTATTATTGAGATTAGAAAAAATATCAGAGGGTCATGACCCCCTGGATCTGCCTTTGGTAACATCTATCCGCTGCCGTCCATGACAAATGTGGGTAACACTTGCCATTGAAGCTTGTAATTATGGACTAGTATTTTATTTAGGATTAGGTTTAGTCTAATTAACAGAGAGAGAAGGGTAGTTCGTTAGAAACCTTCCCTATGGCGACTGGACCGGGGACTGTTAGTGACAGTCAGTCCGGTTAGTAATAATGCAATAAGTAAAATACTAGTAAGAGTCTCGTTCTAAGACTGTCTCAAAAGCGTTGCTACTTAAAGTAATAGTATCTACAATTAGTTCTATATTAAAAGTATTTACTAGATGAATAATATTTAGAAACGCATACAGTACAGCTACATAGCTATAGCCATTGATATATAGTATATTTAACTCAGTGGCTATAGCTAGACTGGACGCGTACTCTTGTACCACACCTTATTATGTTTGTTGGCCACTCGACATCGACGCTGCGCGAAACTCGTCTAAAACGCTGTACAGAATTCTGCGGGATCAGCTGGTCGTATGCACGTAGTTTAGCAATTATAAACCTCGATTTTGGTGGTTATAGCCGCGGCTTTGCCACTTATGCGGCTCAAATTTTAATTGGAACCAATTTTTGAGAGATCAATGTCTGTATGGGTTAGGGCACCTCTACTAGATGAGAGTACTTTCATCTCGTTATGCGCTTTTTCACGCACTTTTGACTGATCAATAACGGTACAGTATTGCATCCTGAGTTTGATTTGAATTTCATAAAATAATAATTCTCAAAAACATGCAGTTTCATCTTTTTATGAACTAGTTGAGTGGTCTTTAATATGGTAGGTACCAACCTGCCTGTAAACGGCACATTTATTTATTTTACTGCTACATACGTGTGATAGGTACAGTCGTTATAACTTAATAGGGAATGATTGGAATCCTTGGTACGAGACATAGGACGTTGGATCCGTAGTTTTTTCCGGATAACCTTACTGTAAGATATATTACTTAAGTAGTCTTCTTCAGAAGGAAATTCTAAAATAAATGTCGATTCTTTACTCGTGAGAGCCTATAAGTTGTTGCAATGAAATTAATGCGAACCGCGTTAGCGTATTTTAGAGCCCAAGTCGAGCCCAATGTAAATCGATTCAGCGAAACTCGTTTCAGTAGTAGGTACGTTACCGTATCACAACTAGGTAAAGGGGACTCCGCTGGAGGCTACTGGGGCTTTGCAGTGGCGTGTGGCTATGAATATGGAACCGTGGTTGTCGCTTCGAGCCTTAATATGCATGAACTGCTAACTTATTAATTCAACACAACTAAAGCGCACGAACATGGGAATACTCCGTCGATATTCGCGCTCAATTCACTTTTAACAGTTGCCTATCGACGAGAACAGTCTATCCAACAAAGCTCCACTTCATCAATTTAGGATGAAAACCTTTGCAACATCACAGGTATCACTGGGGGCGGATGGTTGCGAAAAAAGTTACGCTTCACATTTTCCAGAGCCCTCTGTTTGAAACAATATTGTTGTATTCTTTTTGCTACGTTCGAGAATGTTTTTGTAGTTATTCGGCCTTTATATTACAATTGCAATATTTTTCGATTTACTGTCTGTATACATACATTGTCTGACATAATTGTATGTAGATATGAGATTTTTCCTTCAAAAATTCTATGGTAACAACTTTTGGGAACATCATGTTAGGTGGGTATCTGTGAAACGTATTAATATTACTTATTATTACGTTCCACACGCCACAACTACTAGGTGTAGTTATGATATATTGTTGGTAATTTTGACATTACCAACTAGGTACATAATTAGATATAAAGCTGTCATTTAAATTAAAAGCCATTTAATTTGCGTCACCATTACCCCTAAAATTAGCATTTGAAGTAGGCAGTTTTTAATTATGGTGAAAGCATGTGTAAAAAGATCAACAAAAATTAAGTACAGAGTATGAGTGAAAATGTTACTGCTAAAAATGTACATACCTAATTACCAAAACCAAGCATGGCTATAATATCATGTTGAACCTTCTACTTCGAACATTTGGTGGAGGTAGTATCTAGCTAGAGTGTACGTTTTATACGGGGTCGCCCGCGAGAACACCAGACTCGGTTTGGTGGGAAGTAATTTTTGCGTTTCGGATGGAAAAACGTCTTCATAATGCTTTTTAGGGTTCCTTTCCTCATAGGTAAATTTTAAACCCTTATAGTAACCGGTCTGTCAGTTTAACTGCTATGGCCCTTTTTCTCAGGAGCGCATAAATGTATCAAGTTGAAATTTTTGCAGATGTGAAAAAAAGCTTCTAAGACAATGCATTACAGTAGATTATGGCGCACATTTAGAAGCTTGCAATGGAATCAAAAGACATGGGATACTCTCTTCCCCGTTGACCTTGAATCACGAAAACAAAGCAAGCAAGTTTTGTAAATGCTTTTAATTTGCAATATTTGTTAATTTGTTTTGTATGGTTGGAACTAAAATCTCGAAAACTAAATTTGGACTACGTGTACTTCCATATATCTTTCGGTCTTAGAATACAGTGAGATTAAGGTGGGCTTTAGACTAACACTTAACTTAAAAAAGCTATTAAAGCACACTTTTTATCTTGGTTTCCCGAGGCCATTGTTGCCGTTGCTTAATCGATCTAGTAAATTCGAATTAATGTGTAGCGAGGTACTTAAGAGATAACTACAATTGTTAGTCTTGCCCCATATGTAAATCTTACCCCACCTTACTATATTGTATTTTTGAATGAAAAAGTAAAATTCATAAAGTACTTAACAACAGAATCCAACAAAGGTTAAGTTATGTATTTACCAACTTGGTTTAAAATACCTTTTTTACTTATGTATGTACTCATAAATACATAAGTGCTTTATAATGGCATGCGAAGAATCCGCAGTGGTCATTGGGTATATTTTATCCATCGCCTTAACAATTGCAGAGAGCTGTCACCGGCGGGTGGTATCACAAAGTTTAAATGAAATCTCGAGGCCACGGCTGCGTAATTACAAACAACTCGTCGTAAGGTCGGCGCCGTCAACCGTGTAATGGACTTTTCAAGTATTCGTAACGTGAAAACTTTCACTTCAGGCGACTTAAACGTTCACGACAATATGCTTAACGATGTTTTTAACTACTTCTCTTCATTTCTCGACTATTGCAGGTTGGATTAATTATTCACTCGGTGGCGCGGAAATGTGCCTGTCAGTACCCGAAAAATATGTGTATTAAAAAGTAAGTAGATACCTACATATTTTTCAGATATAAGTTTTTTTATCGTTTTTATCCCATGCAAAGAAAAAAATTATGTTACGCCTTTATTTCCACAAAGGGGTAAGCAGAGGTGTGTAGTATACCCAGTTTTCACCAGTTATTTTTAGGTCTCATGTATTAATTTACCACATGTTTACTAAAATAATGAAATACCTGTTCCAGTATTATTGTATTTAGTTTATGTATTCATAATAATATTACACACATGTTTATGTATATATTGTATTATTATATATTACCTACATAGGTATATATATTTTAGTATGCCCGTGAAATTCTCGTATATTTCGATTATTATGTCTTTTTACAACAACATTAAAAAATATTTTCAAAAGGATTCTTCATGTTCTAAGGGATTCTTTCAGCGCTAACAGCTCAAATATTTTACGTCTAGGTACGAAAATACTTGCCTTTCTGGCCGTTCACCCCTTGTTCATAATTTGAATAATATTCCTTAATTGAAATCTTAGAGTAGATAGGAATTTTAATGAGATGTTTCAGGTTTTCTTTTCGCGAATCATTGCGGCAAGAGTGCGTTTTATTGTTTCTCCGCTATTAAGAGGGTCAAAGGAAAATACAATTGCAACGTAACGAAATGAGAGGGATAGAAGGAGCTTTGTGCAATCAGCGCGATTCATTCCAATCTCAGCGCCTGGACAGATTCTTTGAACGAGGGTAATTGTAATAACAGATTACTCAACCGTGGTAGATAGTGGTAGTATGCAGAAGGATATTTAGGCAAATTGGTTTTATGACAAAATCCTAGTGATCACAGGGAGCCGGGTAGTCTAAATTATATAGCTAGAGGACGCCTGCAGCTTCGCTCGCGTGGACTTACACTTCGGAAAGGTAGTTATATGGTTAAAAATATCTGCGTTCATTTAACTTATCGAAGTAAAACTTCTTTACGCACGCTTGACTTGGGGAGTAAGCTGGTGAATGCGTGACGAGAGCGTTACGAAAAGTGTGATCGGGCGAGGCGAACGGAAGTTTAGCAGGAGATATAAGTTAGTGAAGATAGAGGGAAGAGAGTTAAGTTTCGTATCTTACTGTGGTGGGAGCACACATTTTCTTTCTTTCTTCCTCTCATAGCCAGTGCAAGAAACATATTATTATACATATCTCTGTGAAAAATCTATTCATATGTAACATATAATAATTTATCAATGAAAACTGATAATAAATTTAAATATATGTAGAAATTTAATACATGTTTATGTATAAACATGTATGTATTATATAATAAACAAACTATAATTAAGTGTTTGAATGCTCCTTTGAAATTTTGAAAAAATATTCTTTTTACAGAAAATGTTCCCCTTCAGTTTTATTATAGTAGATATAGATATTATAGATGCTAGTCCAAACAAACAAATTTCCAATAAATGTGCGAAGTATCCGGGATAAAAGGTAACCTATGTGCTAACCTAGATTATTATCTATCTTTGTGCCAAGTTTCATCCAAATTCGTGGTAGTTTTTGCGTGATTTGGTAACTACATCCAAATTTACAAACTTATATAAAACAAAGTCGTGATACATAGTTACGATACTTATAATATAAATGAAGAATGGCTGGACGGATATGATCTTAGATTTGATAGAATTGTCTGCCTTCCGAAAAGCAGAATAGCTATTAAAACATCTAAAATGTGAATGTACAAAAAAATTATGAACAAAAATAAACTTTTCATATATTTAGTATAGGACGTTTTGTAGATAAAATCTCGAGAATGGATTGACCCATGATGTTTTGATTTGTCGAATTTGTCTACACCTCGAATAGTACAGCAAGTATTACAAAATCGGAACCAACCATTTGTTCAATATTTCCGGGATAGTTGTTAATTTATTTCAGAGGTTACTAACCTCTGAAATATAGCATTCTATAAAATAAATGACTATTTAAACGATAAAAACCCTTGGTGCTAAGTATTTCCAGCTCCACTGTAACCTGTACTGCTCCACTGATGTACCTGTATCAAATTATTAAATTGAATTAATTAGTAACTACCGAGTTTCTTGACTAGTTCTTCTCGGTAGCATCAACTTTGTGGGTGGCAAATATTTTTTTTAATGACTAATGACGTTCATTAAGCGTATACAAATATCATAGAGTGAAAAATAAATGAATCTGAATCTATAGTACCTTATTGCACTACCGATTTCATATAATAATATGCCGCGTAGCTGTTGGGAAATCCACCCTAATAAGCTTGGAACAAAGTTGTTAATATATGTTTCCGTTTCCAATTGCCCTTACACTTAAGTAGAGTTCAATTAGAAAGGTATCAGTCATGTAAGAAGGAAAGCAAAGTGTAACGAGCCACGAAATGCCGAGAATGATTGGTCGAAAATGAACATTGTATAGGGTTTCCGAAATTTTACGTGTACTCTATATACGTAATCTCCTGGTAATTTCCTTTGTGTAGTTGTTTGTAGCATCAGGAAATGCCCTCATTTTTGGAGCGGCTTTACTCTGATATAAGTCGGATGTCCGCAAAAAAGAAAATCAACATGAGCTTCATTTCCTCCTCACGTCCGGAGTGCCTGTCTTTTGTGAGTTGTTTTAATGTTCTTTTTGGTAAAGTTACATCTCAAATTCACAGGATGACTAGGTATGTTTCAGTCTTATATAAAGCATTCACACCTACAACGCGCTGCGCTGCTTCAAAGTTGCCACTGATTTTTGTTCTGCGGCCAAGTCATTCAATTTTATTTAAAAATATTTAAATAATAATTTATTTTAGTTAATAATTATATTAATATTGCGCTGCGTTGAATAAAGATATGTGTTGATGGCTGATAGGATAGGTGTCACTTTTGGAAAATAAATTATTGCTAGAGAATATTACCTACATTGGCGACGAGGATGGGATAGTGAGGAATTCTCAGAAATTATAAGAAATGTATAACCGCTTCTTGTAGGAATAATTTATAAATATAGTAATCATAATTTAAAAAAATATGTGTGCCCGACTGTGATAAATGAGATTTAGAGTAGACCGACGCCGTGCCGTCAAACTGCCCTGACTGTTTTGCTGACCTATTATCGAGTCATCAAATTAGGTTACAATGGCTATCTGGAACAATAAAATACGCAGAGCAATAAATAAACCCTTCAGATGCAGTTAACTCGGTATAAAATCACCCTGAATGATCTACGTATAAAAAGTTAAAATGTTAATTCACAGCGCTCTCGGCGAATATAAATTTTCGTGAAATGCGAATTTCAGAAATTGTATGCCGTTTTCAGATATTCAAGATAATATGCACACAATTTGCTGGTAGCTTTCCTGTGTTTCGTCTGCAGGTCCCTTGTTGCGTAGTAATTGAGCGATGTTGACGGTAATGAGAGGCGGTTATTGGCATAGTAAACTTATCGTGTCAGCGCTTCCATTTTCTATGAAATACGAATCTGCCTTAATAATGACAATTTTTCAATGTAATTTTCGTATATACCTTTCGTCTCGTACGTTATTTAAGTCAACGAATAACATTTTATTTAGTTACGAAAGATACGGGCGTCCTTGGTTGAAATTTGATATTGCGACACATTCATTTACTTGCTATCCTCTTTGTGGAAATTACTGGACAAAATCTACCCAGTGTCACACAAAAAGAAGAGATACAAATAAGAATTGCGATACAAAGCCAACGAATTCATAAAACTGACGAAGGTAACACGGAAACACTAGTCATATACATAACATAATATCAACCAATATCAACGACCGAAAACGTATTTGCTGTAAGCTTCAAAATACGAAATTTTCTCGAAAGCCAAAATCCATACTAATATTATACATGCGAAAGTAACTCTGTCTGTCTGTCTCGCTTTCACGCCAAAACTACTGAACCGATTTAAATGAAATTTGGTACACAGATAGTCTAGAGTCTGAGAAAGGAAGGACATAGGCTACTTTTTTAATTGCAAAAAAGGGTTGAAAAGAGGTTATGTGTAGAAAACAAAGAAATCTTCACAGTATTTTTATTTAACTTCACTCCATATATTATAACCAATCAATATTTCCCACTTCCACTGAAGCTATCGAGCTGAAATTCGGCACGAAAATAAAAATAAAGTTATAAAAAGCTTTTTAAAAAAAAACTGTTTAAATTTGCTAAATGCTATTTTGTATAGAGTTGAAGTTCTGCTGTAAAATAAAATGTTCTTTGATCTCGGTGTTATGGTACGACGCTGGTGTGTTACGTAGGCGGCGCCCGCGGCATTTACTTTAACTTTAATGAGAATCGTATGATTCAGATGGCTGCTTAATTTAAGAGTTAGCGTCGAAATAGCTTCGCTCGTGTCTTTAGTGTTTTGTTAGGTGTCACTTTTATTGCGCAACTAACATCTTTGGTACTTTATTTGCCTATGTCGTCATTTGTACAATAAAATGGACCGGATTGAACCTTTATACATATTTACTGTTTAGGCTTTGCCATAAACTAATCGATACCGATATTAGGTTACAAGTTCTTGACCAATAATAATAGTTTTGGGCACAATACAAGCGCCAATCTAACGAGACAGTCCCCAAACGCACTATATATGTATATCTTGTACTCTATATCATATCAATAGCTAGTATTTGTATATACACTCCTCCCTCGACAGTGAAAGTTGTGAGGAGAATCGTAAATATATCGAGGGTGTGAAGCAGTCATCAGGCAGGCGTGGACTAACGAAGTGGGGAGTTCGTGAAACGTGACGATAATTTGGTCCCGTGGGAGGCCTTTGTGCAATCAGTGCGGTTTCTTCGGACTCCGAATATCGACTACATCATTTTTTATTTTCTGATAGTTACGTGAACGATTCTCAACTTTTTTCTTCGTCTATATACGAGCTTGACACTACCGACGATTTATGTCCCGATTCTCCAGTGGCAACATTGACGGCTTCGTTGTTTTTCGTAAATGATCGAACGTTCTATACGTTACTATACGGTATACAATATACACTGTAGAAAATGTCTTGAAGATTCAAAATATATTTGAATATGAAAATTTATTTCGTTACGTATTCAAAAATAAAATTTTCATATATTTTATAATCCTCGTGTTACCGTAAATAAATACGTATGCTTATATTCAACGATTTTTAATACAGTCAAACCTGGATAAGTGAGAACTGGATAAGTGAGAAAACTCTATAAGTGAGAGTAATAGCCAGAACCCGTCATTTTAAGCTCCCAAAACCTCTATTAGCGAGAAACAAAAACCTCTATAAGAGAGAGTCGTTTTTCCCTGATGGACCTCTGTAAGTGAGACTGCTACTTATCTATACCTCTATAAGCGACGGTCGAGTTATTATTTAGGAGGAACTATAGCTACAATAAGCGGTGACAGCCCAGTGGCTATCGAACTCGCCTCTCACTCGAGCGGTCCGGGTTCAAACCCCAGTGGCACGCACCAATGACTTTTCTAAGTTATGTGCGATTTAAGAAATTAAATGTCACTAGCTACAACGGTGAAGGACACATCGTGAGGAAACCTGTATGCCTGAGAGTTCTTCATAATGTTCTCGAAGGCATGTGAAGTCTGCCAATCCGCACTTGGCCAGCGTGGTGGACTAAGGCCTAATCCCTCCCATTCTGAGAGGAGACCCGTGCCCAACAGTGGGACGTCTATGGGTCGCAGCGATAGCTACTATAAAAATACATACATACATAAAAGATACACACATACAGTAACAAATGACAAAACAAATTACAAATTTAACATCTGCTATTTTATGACTCATTCTTAACTTTCGTGGAACTTCCTACCATGTTTCTAAGTGTGAATAAGTTCTAAATAAAATAAAATTATATTGTTATTGCTGCGTACCTCTTTAAGAGAGAAACGCTACCCATGTACCTGCATTAGCGAGAAACTCGGGTTAGTGAGAAACCTCTATAAGCGAGAATGAGATTGTGCTCCCTTGAACTCTCGCTTACCCAGGTTTGACTGTATAGAGTTTTCATAAATCTTACGGAAATTTGACCTAAGTATCTCTGCGACCCATAGACGTCTTTGGGAGTTCTAGAGCATACCTACTCCACCACGCTGCCCCAATGCGGTTTGGTGAAAGGGTGAGTGGCCAACCCAGTGTCGAATGTTCTCAAGCCACCCGAAGGTCTTCGACAAGGCTTAACGACTGTTTCCACCAATGAAAAATACCGGGACCGACGGCTTTACGTGCCCTACGAAGCACGGTAGCATCCATGAAATTTTGCCACTAGTGGTCACCCATCCACAAACCGACCGCTTCCGTCGTTACTTAACTCTTTCGAAATCGACGCAAACCATTGGGCTATGGACGCTACGCTGACATAAGTATGTACTTTGTTAATTACAAAATAAATAGCTTTGGTATAAATAAAACCAATCAAGAGCTATAAACAGCTCTTAAATCAACAGATTAACATAATAGGTTTGCCGGCCAGTACGTTATAAAACGTCGTACATATTGACAATAAAATAAATCTAGAAGTTAAAAGCTGCATAATTCGTCAGGCGATCGCTCCAGCTTTGACTTGGACGTTCAGCTCTTTAAAGGAACAATGGTCCACTATACAATCCAACACTATTAATAATGTTGTCGTGTAATGGAAATACGACTTCTAGTGGGCTGAAAAAAAATAAGTGCCTCTAACGATCAACATTTCCAATTGATTCCTTGCATTAAGGTAAGCTAAGGTTACCATGTTCTATTGCGGATTGAACACAGTTTTATAATAGGTAGAATCTGCAATCCCATTGTTCTTGTTATTAAATATTTAAAATAAAATTCACAAATAATAAATATATTTATAGTATATTTGTAAATATCTGAATCCTACCAGAATTTTCAGTTTATAACTCTGTTTTATAATCACACTTATTTAGTGTTGTGTTATAATATTGAATATATTATTGATAAATATATTACTGAACGATTCGTGAGTGTCGATATTCATAGTTGAAGTTACCGGCGTACACTTATATGATTACATAATATGAACTTTTCTGTTCTACACACACTACCCACATTTAGGGTAAATAAAGTTTCAATATGTAACTTTATAGTTCAGATAAAATGGAATATCCAACCAAATCAAAAGTGATGGCAAAACTATCTAGGATAGAGCCAATCTGTTAGAGAGCCGTATTGTCCTGCCGTGCTCTCAGTCACTTCCAAGTACAAAATAATAAGCCGTATAATTAGGATTTATGGGTCTTTTACTAAGAATAAATGGCTAGTGAATCGTTGAAAGTACATTCAGTGACCAAGTAATATTGCTACTCAGAAATATCTAGATACCGCTAGATGTATTGATATTTAAAAAAAAAATTAATTTCCTTTATCCACGTAATACTGTACTAGTATAAAGTAATATTATTATGTAGTATAAAGTAATAGTAAATATGCGTATTGTATATTGAAAGTTCTGCGGTCCTGGCCGCTCATAAATGTTTGAATTTGGAATGGTATATTTTTTAAACGATATTATAAGAAACTTGATTTTTTGTTAAGGTGGCGAGAAGTCTGGAGGGATGCACCTCATTTGAGCACCATAGGGCGGGCACGCAGAATTTGATCGTGTTCGTGCTTCTCTCCATGATTAAATTCGTGAAGGTGATTGCAGTTGAGGGCCGCTCAACTGCAATCACTGAGGAAAATGTGGCACCTATGGCACCATGACAATGCTTTGGTGCACACCGCGAACAAGACAAAGTCTTTTTTGACATTTACGGGACCGGAAGAGGCCGTGATAATACTCACCAATGGTCCTCATGTTTTAAAAAATGGTTTGATTGAATGAAAAGTGTTTAAAATGTGATGGAGAATAATTCTAAAAGTAATAAATATATTACTTTACATGTAAAATTGTTTCAATAATGAGTTACGCTAAACTTTTAGTGTACCCCACGTAATAAAAGGACTTTAGTAAATCAATGTAGTCTGGTAGAGCGGTGTGGCGGGACTTCTTGCTATCAATTAGACACGTAGAAGATTTATATCGCAATCTATCTTGCAGCTTGCATTACAGGCGGAGAAAATGGTTTTCCAAAGATTTCTAAAACTAAATAAGAGCTAATTTTTTTTAAAAGTACATAGTAGTATAGTTTTTATAGACTGCTGTTATTTTATGGTAGCTATAATTATTTCATTAACTAAAATAAATATTTCATGTAAGTAGGATGGTACGTATGTATTATATATCTAGCTATCTAGTTATCTACGAGTATTATAAACTATCTAATCCTATAATTATAGAGTACCTATCGAACTTTTACCGTAAGCCTAGTACGATATCAACCGATTTAAGCAACGTTGGACGAGGTCAGTTTATGGTCAAGCAAAATGGCGGATCAGACAGAGAAAGCGATTCAGAAACAGGCCACCGTCTTCCTCAACCGGAAGGGTGTGATGAAGAAGAAGGATATGCAGCACTCCAAGAATGTTGGACTCGGGTTCAAGACTCCCCGTGAGGCTATTGAAGGCACCTACATTGACAAGAAGTGTCCATTCACTGGCAATGTGTCAATCCGTGGGCGTATCCTCACCGGAGTGGTGCAGAAGATGAAAATGCAGAGAACCATTGTCATCAGGCGAGACTACGTGCATTACCTCCCAAAATACAACCGTTT
Organism: Carterocephalus palaemon; assembly: GCA_944567765.1. NCBI lineage: Eukaryota > Metazoa > Arthropoda > Insecta > Lepidoptera > Hesperiidae > Carterocephalus > Carterocephalus palaemon. The sequence continues at coordinate 6,137,381 of OX155651.1, read as the reverse complement.
TGAGAAACGTCACAGGAACATGTCTGTTCACTTATCGCCTTGCTTCAGGGATGTGGAGCAGGGAGACATCATGACTATTGCCGAGTGCAGACCTCTCTCCAAGACAGTCAGATTCAACGTGCTGAAGGTTTCCAAGGGCAAGGGTTCAAAGAAATCCTTCAAGAAGTTTTAAATTTAGGTATGGATGGGTGATCGCTGGTGACATATTTCATTTCCGTGCTTTAGGCTCTGCGCAAACGGGCCACCGACCACAGCCACCGGTGGCCAGCGATAGCCACTTAACATAAACTTTTTCATATTTTGTATAGACGCGCCGCACACGTGTAGCCGGTGGCGGCCACTCGCTACAGTACTCGCGGTAGCGCGCGACAGCCACCGGTGGCTGTGGTCGGTGGCCCGTTTGCGCAGAGCCTTAGAGATGTTCACCAGTTGGCCACGGTTATTTTCAATGGTAAAATGAAGACTTTCGGTTAGTTTGAGAACATTCGACATTAGGTGGCCAATAACGACTTCGCATTTGAGTACGTGGTGGAGTTTATAGACCTTTAGAGACATAAGAGACTTTAGACCTGCCTTAGGGCCATCTATGGATGTAGTCGCTTAGCTCTTAGCTTTATTATTACTTGCGTTGAAGGCGTTCCCTTTCTAGCCGTGTACTTGAAAGGATAAGTGATAGGTGCAAATAACTATTGAATGTGAGAGATTATATAGAGATGATATAAATTAATACAACAAGTGTTTCGAACATCCTTGGGTAGTGGTGTAATTTCCGCTGAAAATGGTTGTAGTCATAGATGGATATTGTAGCTACTTACAGTAGACATCTGTAAGGTTTTATTGGGGCAAACTCAAGAAAGGCACTTCCGATTTCCGAGTAACAACAATGGCGGTGATTTGTCGTCTGTCGATGTTCATCGTTCTTTTGCCAAATGCGTTGCTCGTAGAGTGGTTTTTGAATACGAAAATCGCAGTTCAGCCAAACCGTTTGGAGAAGTGAAATTTTTTCAGATTACATTTAAACACCCAATGGAATGTCGTACGTTGTGTGTTTTGTGTGGTGGGTAATAATCTTTAGATATGTTATTTTCTTAGAATATAGAACCAACGTTAGGTAAAGAACAATTGAAGTCTTGACTTCAACTTCTACATTGACATAATATTTTATAGAACATTAATTTATCACTGACATATCTCTTATTACTATGACATAACAATAAGAAATCTACTCGTAAACTTAAATTATGATTTGTATATTTGGAAATGGTAGAAAATTTAATACATATAATAATTTAAACACCTATGTAACCAATCCACATTTATGCAAATAAATACTTCTATTTCTATTTCATAATGAAGTCCTGTCTCCAAATACCTGTGGAAAAGAGCACTTCGGAGTAGACACATATTGTCCTGAATATTTTAGTAATGACATCTTTTATTCGACGCAAGAAAATCTTTGAATTATAAAGGAAAGTGGACACATTCGGCAGACGGGGACATCTGGCGACATGAGCAGACATCTACGTTTATATATAAGAACATTTTTATTTTGTTTGATTCAACACTATTATTCTATTGTTGATGTAATAAAAAAATTACAAATTTGCGATTATACATATATTTTACGAAGGTGTCTATTGTAGTATTATCGAACGAGGTTAGCCGACATTTATTTATTTATTTATTCCATTTTATTATCTTACTAGTGGACGCCCGCAGCTTCGCTCGCGTTACACATTCACTAACTTCAAAAATGGCAAAGCTTCATACTAACTTTGCACCCCCGTTTTACCCCCTTAGGGGATGAATTTCAAATTTTTCTCGCCGTAAAAACCATCCTTGAACTTCAACGAACATTAAAAAAAAAGGATTGGCCAAATTGGTCCAGGCGTTGTTGAGTTATGCGCTTACCAACACATTTTGCGATTCATTTTTATTATATAGACTAGTGGACGCCCGCAGCTTCGCTCGCGTTACGCTTCATACTAACTTTGCACCCCCGTTTTACCCCCTTAGGGGATGAATTTTCAAATTTTTCTCGCCGTAAAAACCATCCTTGAACTTCAAGGAACATTTAAAAAAAAGAATTGGCCAAATTGGTCCAGGCGTTGTTGAGTTATGCGCTTACCAACACATTTTGCGATTCATTTTTATTATATAGATTAGATGTTATGCTGTACTGTGCACACGTCGGTAGTAGGTATTAAGTAGACCCAATTCGTAGTCCAATAGCTGCTTTAAAGAGGTCGCGAAAGATCAATCAATCATCAAAAATATCAAAGATATTTTTATGTAACCCACCTATGAAACCTCGTATCATAAACTGCTAATACGATAGCCAAAAAGCTAACATCAAAACTTCTTGTAGCAATAACAAAAATAATGAATAGATTCAACGCAAGCAAATTAGTCCATGCGTGGGTTAATACCCATGTTCACTCGCGTGTACTGAATTGTTATTGGTACAATTTGCGCGAACACGCAGCGGTGTAAGAGTGCCCGCTAGAGGGCGCGAGCGGCAAATCTGTTGTAACACTGGCTTAACAGCCCAAGCGCAGGCACTACCCAAGTCATAAGAACAAAACCGTTTTTATGTCATGAACATAAAATATTACTGGAGACGACGACTCCATTCGGGACGATGAGGAACGGAGAGCACAAACCTCCCTTTGACTTGAAGAAGACGGTCAGAAGCCGTTGGGATCCATAAGACTGATGAACGGATCCTATTATTTAGGTATGATTTGATTTAAGGAAAATACATTTTTATATCTTACATACTACGGATACGGTACGATACGTAAACGTAAGTTATTGTTTTTGAAATATTATGTAGTACTACTTACCTTTCCCTGCGGCGTAAAATCGTTCTACGTGCGGAATTACCTATACGATCCATGTTTTAAAATATAATAAGTATAGCCCTTAACAACAAGGCCTTTATTACCACAATTTATTTAGTTCTTGTCGTTGGTCCAGTGGTCGCAAGCGCGACTGCTAATCTGTCCTTGATTTGATCTCCCGGTCGGACAGCAATTATTGGATTTTTCTACCTTGAAATGCCAGGTAACAGCTCGGGAGTCTGAATTCGTGCCTCGTGTATGGCAATAGGCTCACCACTATTACATGGGACTCAAACATGTGTGGTGAAAAGTGGGTGTACTACACACCTCGGCCTATCTACTCTTTCGGGGAAACAAAGGCGTGATTCTCGTCGAAGTATTCACCATACAATTTCAAACACTTCATTCATTCGGTCAAACCATTTTTGAAAATTGGTCTAAGTATGTATTCCACGTGCTGGTTGAAATCCTTAACGGCGTCTTCCGGTCCTTATCAAATCTGTATTCTTTATCATATCGCCAATATGGGTCACTAGCTCTACCTTTTTGTTACATCACTAAAAACGAGTCTGTTTTTTTTCTGGGGTGAGTTAATTAGGAATCCGCTGCAACAAAGTTTTTTAACATTTAATGTTGATTTCACATTTATTGAATTTTTCTGAATACCAAACCGCCAAATGTCCTTGATTCTCCTCACAGTAGCCACATTTTCCTCAGTGATCGCAGTTGAGGGTCGACCTTCACGAATTTCATCATGGAGAGAAACACGAACACGATCAAATTCTGTACAAACGACTTACGGTGCTCAAATGAGGTGCTTCTCTCCCAAAAGCATTTTGAAGACAAGCAGTGCAGGGGGCTAGACAAGTGGCAAAACGCTAGTAGAGTAGAAATAGAATAGATTAGCAAATGTATGGGTTTGACATTCGCTTACGACTAATTAGTCGATAGCGAATGTCAATCCCTCCCATACATTTGTTAATCTATTCTACTAGCGTTTTTGCCACTTGTCTAGGCCCCCAGTCTATCTGCGAAGTCAGTGAACTTTTGAAATCATAAAAAATTATCGCCCTAAAATCATTTTACGTTAATTATATTTTTGCTACGGACGGCGAACTTAAACTTGCAAAAAAAACCAATGTAGGTATTGGTTTTTTTTACACGCGATTTTTAAAAAATTGGGTTAGATTTTGTTATAACAAATTTAATGAAATTATATTCGAAATTCAAACATTTATGAGCGGCCAGGAGCGCAGAACTTTATTTTAATTTGCTAAATATAGCATTTGTCAAAATAGTCAGTACCTCGCTCGTGACTTAAACCACAGGAAAGCACTCTGCGCTGCTAGTGGACAGAATAGGTACGTCCACTAAAATAACATTCCACTTCAACAACTAAACTTTCCTGACATGTCTGAACTATTGTAAAGCAATTCTTATGCCACCACAATACTTGCTAAGTACCTACCGGTAGGAGAATACGAAAGAATGGCGTCTACCATAATTTAATTTATTTTAATTTAATTTTAGTTGGTTTATTTTGCACGAAAGCAATATGTAAGTATTTATAAAGTGCAAGGATACGCGTGCACACTTCTATGCGTAGAACCAATATAATGTTTAAGGTACGTTTTCGCAAATGCGATTGAAGCTGGCATTTCAATTGACTTATAAATTACAGTGAAATTGGCATGTCAAATTTATGAAACAGCAACACTTCGCTGTGCCAATCTGTATGTATCAAAAACGCAGCTAACTCTAATCCAGAATTGAACTCAAGATAGGGACCCCGATTAATGTCTAGAGCGCTTTGATGGGTCAATAATTGATGGGTCAAGTCTAGACATAATAGGCCATTATTTAATCCCCGTCAAACAAGAACCAATTATACACATATTCGGCTCTTTGCCGTAGTGTGTGTATGTGTATGTGCACAACGATTTTATTGTCCCACTAATGGGTCTCCTCTCGGAATGGTCCACCCATTCCGAGAGGAGACCGTTTGGCAGACTTTATATGCATTTGAGCACATTATGGAGAAATCTCAGGCATGCAGGTTTCCTCACGATGTTTCCCTACCGAGAACTAAGGTTAGTAGTCATAGACATTGATGGATAAACGTGAAGATCCCTTCGCCGCATTGAATGAAAGTACAGCATTTTTAGCGTGTGCACGGAGTGGAAGTCAGGGTCGGGGCTATTTTAACCCCGTATCGCAGTGAACTTGTAAAAACGTTCTACAAAACAATTATCAAGTTCAAATTTTAGTCACCTCTCAAACTACTCGACTTTCTCATAAATAAGATCATGTCGTTGGGTGTTGAAACTCGTGTGTGACAAACACCAGGTAACAATATTGCGGAATCCTTGCAATTTCACGCCGAACGCGCATAGAATTTGCGAGCAATCTCTTGAAGCCGTTCCTCGGTCCAGACTTGCTCTTCAGAGAAAACTCGCTACACCGAGCGCCCTATCTTCGGATTTGTGAATGAACGATACAAAGCCCACCTGAAAGGAGTTTCTACAAGCTTGAAATAGGGATTTTCTTCGACGATATTGTTGCTTATACTGCGGCTTTATGTTGAGGTGAACCTATTTTAATATCCCTCTGAAAAATATTAAGGTATAGTAATAGGAATGAAAGAAGATTACAATCTATTCTCGTTAAAAATTACTCGGTCTTATTCTCGGCAGTTAAGTAATGTTTTTCATGAAATACATAATTTTTTACATTTAATTTAGTAGAAGCAAATGAGAAGTGTGTAGCCGCCCTGTGGAGCTAATACCGTGCAATTAAAGTCTATTCTAGTGTTGAATTATTTACCGATGTGGGCCATTAGTTAGCTAAACCTACGCTAATACGACGAGATCTTATCGCTGGAAGCTGCAAGCAATTCCGCAGTATTAAAGCAATCCGTACTAACTCGTATACATAAGCGTACGTTTATATTTTGTTGGAATTTAGTACAATTTCTATTTTTCCTTCTCTTTTTTTGGACGTACGTTTTTTTTAGACGTACGTTTATTTCTTAATACCAACCAAATCAAATGTATGTATACAGGTACATTTTTGTGAGTAAATCAATGTTAGGAAATAACATAAATATCAATACAGCCTGATTCAAGAATAATATAAACATGATAGGAGAATTACTTAAAAATATTTGCGCTGAAGTCATTTCAAGTCAAATCTTACCAATTACTACCTAGGAACTTACGTTATATACAAATTACAAACAAATGACCTACATACTGAATAAAAATATTAGGTACCTATTGCATGTACCTGTACCTACATACCTACTAAATAGGTTCGTTTCGTAAATGGGAAACCAAACTATTCAGTGAAGCAGTGTCATCTAAGACAAAGTTCGTAATGTGTCGCGACCATGTGTCCGTACACATAACTAAGTCAGTAACAGTTAGTACTTGGGTAACTTAGGCGGATTCTGAACAACTAAATAAGACGTAAAATCTACCAAAAGTGCCGCCCAAGGAGCCGTTCCAACCCTCGGCGTTCCCGACTTTGAAACAACTTTAACGATAGTTTTTTTTACTTTTCTGTTTTGAGGTGGTTTTCTTGTTGTAGTAATAGCGGTTTTATGCTTATAGGTGTTCAGCGCGATAAAAAGTTGGATGATATTGCTGCTCACACATTGTCGTACTTATATCTGATGTTTGTTTTATTGTGTTTCGGTTCAGTATACAGTGCCATTTCCTCAAATATATGAAGCGTATTTATTTTAACTGTAACTTTATTTAAATGAGGACAAATTTTTGTATATAAGATTACTTATTATTTACTGGTAGAAAATTCATTATAATCGTTGTGATGTCAATCAATACATTTTTTTATTTTAAAACTGTGAGTGTTGGCAAAAATTTTAAGTCTATCAGAGTCAATTGTCGAGCTAGAAAGTTCCTTCATTCATCGTCTGTCGCGTTCTCTGCAACAGGAGAATGAAATTTATGAAAGCGCTTAAAACGCTGACATCGCTTCCCATTGTTGGCCTGTGATTTTATAGCGCTTTGCTTTTCTGCAAGCTGCAAAGGATATAATAATTCATAATACATGTTTATGTTTGCTATTAACTTTTATTTTTGCATAAAGAAAGGAAAGTTACAGAGAGAATACATTGGAATTGATAAGAGTTTAAAAATATTCCCAAATATGCGCTCAAATGTGCAGAAAATTTATTCCTGATGATACCCATGTTTTTCCAGTGCGCATCCGTAAAGGGGAAAGTGTGTTTGGTGTTTGGAGTGTGAAACGGAATGGTGGATTGACGTGATTTTTTTGCATATATGTTGACCTGCCATATACGGGTACCTGGAGAGTGACATAGACTACTTTATATCCCGGAAATATGGAAGATTTATAGTCTCCATTATTGGATGTGGGGGTGTTCGCAGTGTCGGTCAATCACTAGAGACAACCTAAAAAGGCCATATTATTATTCGAATTAGACTGTAAAGAAAGGCGATCCGACTCCATATAAATCTGATCCAAAAATAAAACGGTAGTAGAAGAATCACTGACACTATCATTGACTATGCTACATATCTAATGCACTATGTGCATGATTGTTGATAAAGGTATACCTTTAAACTCGTAGTTATAGCCTTTTGCCCTAAACTCACCCAAACAAATCACCAATACGATGACGAACTTCTTTGTATAATTCGTACGCGCCAATCTAGCGGAAAGATTTGGGGTACTTTTGAATTTCCGAGTAAGGAAGAAAATATCTTCTTAAACCTACAAATTCCCAGTAAGCAACTAATCCTGTGGACAATGATTCGCGTCCGGACCTCCTAAGAGTTTCCTCATAACTTAAAATGAGATCATAACATCGCAAATCTCTAGAGGCTCCAAGAATAACAAAAGAAAATGTTCAAAATTACTAAGGCCGAGTAATTTTCGGGGCGAGCTACGGAGAATGGTTCCTACGGGATCCGGGAGGACCCTCGCTATTATGTTGCGGTTTTATTAGCTTGTTACGTTTTTACACCGGCACATCATGTTTAAGGTCTGAACTGATGAAAAACAACACGTGTGTGTTATTAATATTAAATCTTAATCACTTACTTACCTACGAGTAATTGCTTTGTTTATTGACATTTGTGTAGTGTAATTTATTTATAATTCCTTTTTCGTATTTAAGATCTCTAAAAGAACTTTCCAGCTGCAAATGCTGAGATCCTATTAACAATAAACACCATTTAAACACTACTTTTACATGCAAAATATAAATAAATATATTAGAACTACAAATTCGGTAATTAGGATGCCAATGACAACACTAAACACAGAAAGCTTAATTTAATATTGTTACGTAAAATTATATACCTAATGTACCTATACAACTGATATAATACCTAACAGCAGTATCGTAGTATTGGTCGTTCAGTCGCAGCAAACTTTTAGTACACATATAAATGTTATAGCTACAAGCAATCAAGAGGAGAGCTTTTTAAGAATTAAAAAGTGGCATTTGTGGTTCCTTTCGAGGCGAGGCCCGGCTAAGGCTACTAGGTTGCTATTTATGTGAGTGCTTCCGAATTATCTGCTGTAATTTCTTAAAAGTAAACCGTGAAGTTAATGATTGGTACAAAGGGCAGACGTAATTTTTCATAATTAATAGGTTTATAACGTAATTTAAGGTATGTAACTTAGCACTAATAATACAATAAATAATATAATATAATAATAATCACGCCTTTAATACCTAGAAGAAAGGCAAAGGATTAGGTACCTCTGGCTATCTTCTTCTACTTTTCACCAGTTATTTTTAGGTCCCATGTAGTGAGTATATTACCATACAACGGGCACAAATCCAGATTCCGAGCTGCTACCGGGCATTTCAAGTTAGAAAAATCCGATATTTGTTACTCGACCCGGGAATCGAAACCAGACCTCTAGCTTAACGGCCGCGCTTGCGATCACTACAAAGTTAAAATAATAAGTTAATTATGTACTTCTAATCGTGAAAAATTAAAAAGGATAATTACCTATTAAACAAAAACATATGATTCGCTTTTTTTTACCTACATTATTTTAATTAAAAAAATAACTGTGTTCGATAAATTATAATACGTATTTTGTCCATAGATTTGAAGTAAATTTGGTTAGACACACAGTATGTTATTAAGTACCCAAAACCCGTAGTAATTCATTCATTCAAGAGTGATTAATTCCGGTATTTCGGAGTAGCAAGGATGTGACGTATATAAATACTAGCCAATAGCCATGTCAAACTGTGCCGTTTAGAGCTCTTCTGAGAATCGGCTCGTTGTTCCGCGCCGTGGCATGCAAGAGATACGTACGTAACTGACGTATTAACGACCAATTTCGCACAAACCTGATGATTTATTAGGTATCGGTACTACTATTGATTTGACTGTGTGTCATATATACTTATAACATGTTAAATAATTGGATACCTGGATACAATGGCTGGATACAATTTTGTCTAATGGCAATTTGAGCATTGATGTGGATTACCTCTAATTTATAGAATTATTATAAAATTAAATAGTCTTGACAACAAAAACCTTAATAACGGTCAAACTAACAATTTAAAAATGATTACGCCGAGTGGTTTCCATAGAGGAAAAATTACTCGTTAACATTCCATGTCCATTTCTTACAATTCACGATATTTGTTTCATAGATGGTATTATTATGGTGTACGTAAATTAGTTCCCTGGTCATATTATGTAACAGATTGAGACTTGATTTGTGTCCGTTACTGACTCTATAAAGTGCGACTCTTCATTTAGTCGGTTAACCATCTTAATAAACCGCATTAAAGCGCGATTCCATTGCCAGTTCGTGATACGCAATTTTATACTTTATCACTATGACTTTAATACGGTTCTTACAATGAACGGAAGTCGAGAGCCCCTTAACGGGCGCTCTCATCCACGGACTTTATGGTCAACCCTATTTCAAATTCAAACATAACAGGCTTAGACCCTAACTGGAGTGGCAACAGCTTTACACTGTATTTGGTAACGAATTAATGCACCTTACATGACAACGCTTATAAATAGTATGCTTTTGGCCCTCGTTTGGTATTCCTATCCTAAATAAGGTTCTTGTTGTAGAATAACAAATGCCTGACGTTTCTTAACAACCCTAACACCTTACATTTCCTATTTCCATTGCTAAAGCCCTGCTAAGGTCCTGAGACAGGTAGATTTACATTTTATGGAATAAATTGCGCGGCTAGATCTTGAGACATCAATTTGTAGGACATAAAGGTTATCTCAGAGGTATATCTAATTCATGCTATCTGAACGTAATATGGATCCTAAGTTCCTTCCTTCTATGTATAATGTATCTAAACACGTGACTTGTAACTCTCATTTGTTACAGTGTTCCTAATATCTACTTTGTGCTGCTGCTGCCGGGCATTTCAAGTTAGTAGAAATAATTGTTGCCATCCCCGAGGATCGAACCAAGGACCTCTAGCTTACCAATCTCACGACCACTTAGATCTCTAAACTAACTAGGCAGAATTTATTTTGATAATTTGTTTGTCTCCTAAAGGCTTACAAAATAGGTTCTTGGTAGGTAGGTAAATAGGTAGGTTTATTTTTAGAGTATGTAATGTATGTATACCTACTAAGCTTGGATAAGATGGATGGATGGACATTTATCCCGTTAATACGTCTTCTATTTGAACTTCAATGGGTAGAGTCTTTCCGGTTGAGAAGGAGAATAACTATAAACGTATCATTTTTTCTGTATAATCCACGTAAGCGAGGCTGCGGGCGTGAACTTATAAATTAACAATTAAATAACGTGTCGTACAACCAAAATAAACGGGCACGTTAGTTACAAATAAAGTTAAAGTAAAGATGGAAAGACTAGGGACTTAGAACCTAATACCTAGAAAATATAAGAAAAGAAAGCTTACAAGAAAAGTAACGCAAAGAAAAATAAACCAGTGTTTCAAACACGTTTAAGGTACTCGCTAATGCCTGCAACTTTGCTATCCTTCTTAAGGTCTTTAATTTGTACTAATTTGTGACTAACACTGACGACGTACTTAATTAGCACTTCAGGATATTTCCATGTCGTGCATAGATTAATTATTTAAGGTAGTTGCAACACAGAAGAATATTTGGCCTACTATTCTATCCTTTTATTTTGTAAACTAGTGGACGCCCGCAGCTTCGCTCGCGTAGAATTAGACCCATTAACGACGTCTGCCCGCGTTCGGGTTGCCCACTTGACTTCAAAAACGGCAAAGTTTCATTCTAACTTTGCACCCCCGTTTTACCCCCTTAGGGGGTGAATTTTCTAAAATCCTTTCTTAGTGCTCCCCTACGTTATAAAAGAAACCCCTGTGCAAAATTTCAAGTTTCTAGCCCTTATAGTTTAGGCCCTGCGTTGATATGTCAGTCAGTCAGTCAGTCAGTCAGTCAGTCAGTCAGTCAGTCACCTTCTCCTTTTATATATATAGATTTATTAAATTCTTACAGTTCTGCGCAGTATAACCTAAGATGCCTACAAAAAAATCTGGAATTAACTGGACGGTGTTTCGTTTTTATATTGCGAGATTGTGTTTTATCGTTGCCTATAATGTTCACCTCAAAAATCACGGATAGCGCATAGTGTACTTTATAATGTTAACATTTATATATGTATATAATTCATTTATATTATCAAATTATTATAGGTTTCCTCATTATATCTTTATGTTAATTTAGTTAGACTATGGCCCAACCCCTTCTATTCTGAGGGGTTACCCGAGCCCAACAGTGGGACATAGCAAGGGTAGGTATAGTAATTAAAAAAAATGTAATCTCAACATATTCAAAAATTTCAGCTATGAGTAACTATTATATTGCAAATATTTTCACACCCGGAACAAGTTTGGGTTGTGATGCGCAGAATGCAACAACTAAAACACTTTAAAAAGCACTTCGACTGGTGTATGTAAGGAATGAATGAAAGAAAGGAAAGCCAACTAGACAAGTCACAAAGAACTCATACAGGGACACTTTATGAAGGAAACGAAAACTTATATTGTCATCAGACTTCCGTGAAGTACATTGCTAATGTTTATTTCCGCTTTTCCCCAAAGTTCAATGTAACATCGGGAGGAAAATTGGATCTGTTTGAGATTTTTTTGTAGCTCCATACCGCGCTTATTACGTTCACCAGTGTACCCGCGACTAACAAGAGATTTTTGTAAACACGTGTGTAAGAGATATTTTTACTTAATGTCCATAAGTACAGAGTCAAAAAATTTAAAACACACGACGTAGTTCAACGTTGCCCGTATATGAATTACAGCCGTGTTTACATTCTTGATTAATTAAAATGCTAAGCTTTGGATGTAAGTGAAGTTGCGACATCCGAAATAGGAAAATAGGTCGAGAACCTTATTCAGTTGGCCGCAGTAATTTATTCCTGGAGATTCAGAATCCCTCTGCACAAACACGGGTAATTTAATGACACATCTAGGAGATGAATGAATTTAATTGCTCGGTGAAAAATTCAATGGTTCAGATTTTTAAATTTATTCCAACCTTACTTTCACAGTTTTTCGGCGTCAACGTCTGCTTATTATGTTTATTCTTCTGTAGAAGAATGTCCTCAGCACAACAGTGCGTAAGTATAAGAGCTGGAGCATGAACAACTCTCTCTCTCTCTTCAGCCCACACTAGTCCACTGCTGAACATAGGCCTCTCCCACGGCACGCCACTGAGCCCCGTTTTCGGCTCTTCGCGTCCATTTGCTTCCCGCCGCCTTGCGATCGTCACGCCACCTAGCAGGAGGTGCAGCCGTTTGCTCCAATGGTTGTCCTGTGGCAGATGTGGCCAGCCCATTTCCACTTAATGTTGCTAGCTTTAAGAGTTATGCCGGTGCCCCGACCACCGTGAGTGTCCACGTCTCAGCTCCGTAGGTAAGACGCACTGGTTGAAGACCTTGACTCTTCAGGTGTTGCGGTATAGGTGACGAAGCTTCCCAAATGTTGCTCAGCCCAAATGAATCCTTCTATCGGATTTATTCTCAGAAAATTGTTACTAGCTCCTTGGTAACTGGTTTTGCTCCGGGTTTAATCAGTTCGCCTGCAATTCTGTCCTCACCAGAGGCTTTTCCGTTTTTAAGCTGTTCGAGGGCCAATACAACATCCTCATAACTAACTTTAGGAAGCTTGTCTGTGTAGTGGCGTCAACGTGGCTCTGGGATCTTCGTCTTGGGGCTTAGTATCTTCGTCTTCGGGCTTAGTATATATTTTTACATACATCTTTATTCAAGGTTATCGTCTAGCCTTCGACGAAATCGCTGAGAACTACTACGAGTATTTACAAGAGTAAACAGGAATTGCGAGGAGTTAATTCAATTAAATGAAGTTGTGAAATGGATCATGCAAGCGCCATTATAAGACGGAATGTGGTTATTACAGCAAATTAATTTGCAAATGGCGGAACTTGAGCGGAGCGGGGTCATCCACCCCTGTCAATTACAGCAGGCAAACATCAATGCATTCCGGCATTCTTGTTTGAGGGTAATAGATTGTGTGTAATTATTGGCACAGGAGACGTGCTTAGGAGGTGGAGATGATGATCCAGTATCGGCATGATATTACTCTGGTAAAGTACATACTACATACATATACGGTGTCACCGAGTACATTACCACTTGTGTACATTTACACCGTGTAAACTTCCCACATGTCATAGCTTCAAAATGAGAGAGAATCAACTTCAGAAGTCACTTTTTTTCGTCCACGACACGACACTTCAATACAAAGATAGGGGAGATGTAGGCAATGGGAGTCAGTTGGCAATGGTGATCACCTCAAAATAACAAAAACCAAACGCGATCAGGCGATGCTAATATACCTATACGCTAGCATTACGGCATTCCTGTACGCAGCCGGAAACTGGCTCAGTTCGCGCGACGGGCTTGAGAATAGTAGGTGTTTGAAGCTTTCGCGCCATTTTCATGTAAGTTTTCGAGTTGATAAATAAGAAGGTAAGTCACAATATAACAAATATTTAATTCTGTTTTTTTAATATGTAATAATCGTAGGATTCTAGCATGCAATTCAGCAGCTATATTGTTATTATAAATTAAAATTTTTCGTCAGGAATTATTTTTCCGTCTCTTTGCCCGTGTAGGTAATCGGAGTCAGGTGATCCCGATTACCTACATAGTGATCCCCACTTCTCACATTACCTCACCTCGATAAAACAGTATTATTGTTTGTTTGTAGATGCCGAAAGATAGTTCTAGAAAGACTAATAAAGCTAACTGGACTATATACCACTAACGGTTTTAACATCTACCCTTGGGGTAGAAGTTCAAAGACACCCTAGTTGAAAATGAAAATAAAAGGAAGGCAAAACAATTTTGAAAAACAAAGGAAAAGGAGTAAGAAATAAGAGCAAGCTACAGAAGGGTAAGAAGAAAATTCTGCAGCACTCCAATTATACTTGAAGAGTCATGCCAAGATGACGATAATGACGATGCAGAAGATGCAAGTAACTTGTGTCTTGTATTTGGTGAATCCGGACTAGACAATGAAAAATGGTACTGGTTCATTTCTTGTGGGCTCTGGGCTCATGCCGAATGTATTGGATGGGACTCTGCGGACAATTATGAGTGCGATATGTGTTGATCACCATTGCCCACATGCTGATCACCATTGCCAACCGATGTTGGCAATGGTGATCGAACTTAATTTTTTTTAAATGTCTTATTATACCAAAATTAATAAATCAAAGTGATGAAAGTTGATCTCAATTGATAGCTAAGAAAGTAAAGTTTGTAATAAGAACAGAATAATAAATAGTTGATTAATAGATTGCTTTATTTTTTCATTCTCGCTTAGGTGATCCCCATTACCTACATCTCCCCTAATCTTCTAAAGTCTTTGCGCAATCAAACTAGTATAACTCGAAAATGAAAACAAAAGTTATATCTCAACCTCAACTCCCTGCCTATTGGAATATTTTATTTTAACTTTCTTTTTCAACAAGCTTCTATTCAAGAAACGGATAAAGCTGTAGAGGAATGCATTTCGAGTAGGGTGTGAGGTCAATGAGGGGTAGGGGAGATCTACGCCCTTACAACTGTCAATTCGAGTTATACACCCTACGTCAACTAGGGTTAAGAAGTTATCGCCGCGGCTCAATACCAAAAGCAATAAAAGACTTGGCGTTCGCTGCCGATTTTATTTCGCAGGAACGATAAAGTTGATGTGTTGAAATGTTACGAGTATTGATGCTTGGAGGAATCGGTTCTCGGTGATACGAGTTAAAAATTTTACCTGATGAGACGATCTTCTAATGTGTTATATGAATGAATGAAAGAATGAATTAAACAAACATCTGTTAGATGTAGTCTAGACCATTGTTTTGTCCAGATGTTTAAGAAAGTGTTTTTTACTGTGTACTTGCATAAGATACTTATATTAGGTTTTCATATTCTTAATTAGATATTGCACTAACATTCTAGAATTAATGGGTTATTAGTTATTGATAGAACGTAATGTGTAGATAATCCTCATCGCTAATTACCATATAATCCGATATCATTCACGTCATTAATCCTGCATGGGGATTATTTCGTGTAAATCAGGAATCAACCCTCGATTTCACTGATTATAACGTGTACTTATGTATTTCATACATTTAATCACTTTTTAAAATATCCAAACATATGTGTATGTATATAATTAATTTATCCCTGTTAAACTTGTTGACTTCATCTTTGGTCCAGTCTTAGTTGCGACTGTTCGTGCTTAGCTGGAGGTCCTGGGCTCGATTCCCGGGGCCAACAAAGATTATTGTTTTTTTTCTAGCTTGAAACTCGTTTTTGCTGTATGGACATGACAATGTATCCCTGTAAGCTGTACGTGTACGCTGGTGAAAAGTATATAACTGAAAAGTTATGTTTAAATACCATAATAATTAATTCGGTATTTGGGGGAAATGCAGGCGTGATACGTAACTTTGTTTATAAAGGCAAATCAAGAACAGCAGCAATTAATATAATACAAGGCTTAGGCTAAACTTGATTGCTTCCATGTAACTTTAATGAACTCTACACACTAAGGTAGTGCGATAATAAATATAACAATATTCATTATCGTCATAGTTATAGTTACCCTAAATAGTTTCCGGTACAGCGAAGGCAGCATATCTCTGCGCATATTAATCTTAGGTGTGGTAAATAAAGTCCTTGTTAAGCATTTGTGCCACTTAAAGCTATGCATTTAAAAGCGAAAATTATTTTGTATGGCCAATTATTGTATGTCCAATTAAGTAAAAAGCGGTGATAGTCTAGTGGCTATCGAATTCAACACTTACTCGACTGGTTCTGGATGACTTATTTAAATGATGTGCGATTTAAGAAATTAAATTGAAAAAAAATATTTGTGTTAATCTTTTTGGAGTTGTGTGTTTGATCCTATTTCGGAACCGATTTTTGGGGTATTTCATGTTGATATGAAATAGTGAAATATACCTACGCTAAATACTTGCCATAATACGTAAATAATGCCTAATAATACGTGGATAAAATAAATTATTTCTATTCCTTACTGTTCAGATTTGACCTCGGTTCTTTGATATTTTAATATACCAACTTAGTTTTTAAATATCGCTTGTTACCAATCCCCTCAGGTTCCCTCTATTTTTTTCCTTTCAGAGTTTTTTCTGTTTAGCATTGGTCATTTAAAAAAACTATTTAATTATTCAAAACAGTATAGTCGTTGTAAGAATTAAGTTTTTAGAGAAACGAGCATGCAATGCCAGCAACACATATCCACTGCCGCCTATACAATTGCCTTTGAGGAATAAGATGGTCGGTAACCGGAAAACATGCCATTCAATTGTTGAAAAACAATAAAATTATTACATGGTAGAATACAACCTTTGTTGGTAGATAGTGGTAATGCCCCGAAAAAATTCTTTTAGAAGCTTTTAGGTTCTACCACGTAAACGGTTTTTATACACACGTTGTCGCCTTTTTATGTATTTTATTGCAGAGTGGAGGCTTACCCTTACAGAATACGTAGTGTTAGTGTGCACACAGCATTTTATTATTTATTTGCGACTGCGGGCGTCAAACTCGGCGAGTGGTTAATATTTCACACTGCCGACGTTAAGTCGACTGAGATTTATGGGTATAGCCTCTGTTCGACAATTAACTATATAGTTGGGATCACGGCTCCGCTTGCCCGGAATTTTCGTAGGACCCTGGGGTAATTGATGTCGTCGTATTCAGGCGTTTATTGAAAATTTTGGGCAATTGTTTACTGAAAAAAAGGGCGTAACACTGCAAATTTTTCACGTAAAAAATATCACAAACGCTTAGGTTTATTCATATGAATTATTTTAATGGTTAACTTAAATTTAAGTAATGTTATGCACCCACACATTAATAATGCCTTTATTGCACCCAAAATATATTAAATCATAATGAAACGGAAGAGGAACTTATTTTGTACATTTTATTTTTTTTAGAAATTTCAATGACATAGTGCTACTTTTTATCTTTATTGGGTGTAATTGGGTAGAGTTAGTCATGTAATGATAAAGAGGAGAATAATAATAAATAAATAATATCTTGGATATTCTCACACACGGCCATCTGACCCCAAAGTAAGCGCGAGCTGTAATATTGGTGTCAGAGACTGATATACATACATAGATATTTTTAAATACATACTTAAATAATATTAACATCCAGACACAGAACAAAAAAGTGTTCACACGAATTGGTCCTGAGTGGGATTCGAACCCACGACCCCTGCGCAATAGGCAGGGTCACTACCGATAGGTAGAAACAATAAACCAAGCTAGCGCAATGTTATACTCCACGCGACAGAAGCTGCGAGCGTCCTCAAGTGTGTATAAATAATGTTTTAGATAGTAGTGTTTGAAATATGTATGCTAATGTTTTTTTTTAAATTCTACATACTTAAATAATTTCTCTGCTCTGTGTTTTAATACGTAGAGTTAGGGTCAGGTGAATCTGTGTATCATTATATTGTGTATTATTGTGTGGTAAGGGTCTGTCCACGACTGCGTTTTCATTTTCGTGAACGACTTTTAAATCGATTTTGTGGTTTTCACGGGATTTTGTCTATCACGGTTAGTTAAACAAGGGAAACCCAATTTTTCCAAACATCCGTTTACTTAGCATTTAGAACATAAATTGTACATACAATAAATTTATCCTTATATTATTTCGTATGTTGAGTCGGTGCTAAAATCGGTCAAAAAGTTGAGATACGAGAATCGCAAAGTTGCAACTCGTAGCATAGGTAATAGATGCTGGCGAATAAAACAACAAGTTTAATATTTATGTTAGTACCTACCTTATATACAGTTAGTTTAAACATATAATAAAATAGTAGGTAGTTTGGTTACGCTAATTCGAATTAACCTAGAAAACGAGTGTGTCAATTATTCCTCATACCTCGTAAAAGCTTAACACATTTGCTTAACCCATAGTCTTATTATACACACTACTCTTTAATATTCTAATAATAATATCCCAATTCTTTTAAAAGCATTAATCCAGACTTACTCTAACCTGAAGCTCAGCAGCTTATCACGTCAGGCAATCACAAATTATAAGTTTGCCGTGCGTAAGGCTTGGGGGCGTTGGGGTGCTAGGCCATCAATCAAGGAATTAGGCGCCTAATCTCATTTGTCCGACTACACCCCTCCTTCCTCGGACGGAGTAACGGCGTGAGCGCATTGCAAGCTCTATGCTAATAGCAAAGTGGGTAAGCTTAATGTAAGACTATTTGATAACTCGGCTGGCCTAACGGGTAGGTACTTACCTAAATAAATACACACATACGATTATATACACTAAACTGTTTGCCGACGACACAGAAGCCAACACAATTTAACATCCTAGACCCGATGGCAAAGGTCAATGAATACCTTGTGTCTCAATGTTTGAATTCTGTCCATTATTTCACAACATATATCTATGATTCTGTCACGTCACATTACGAGTACTTACTTGCTGTCTGATGTGAGCTCTACAGGCAAATATAAAAGCTGATGGACAAACAAAAAACTGCACTATTATGCCAGTGTATGGAGGGTTACAGAATAGCTTTAAAGATATAATTAAAATCTAGTTAGAATTCGACAAAGTTAACGTTTATAAATTAGTACTTTCATAGTCCCATCAGTGTAAACCAGAACCAAATACAGGTTCCACCATCTCATCTAGTGTTTTAAATACAACATGGCAGTTTGTTTTGGAATAGTAAAGTATTTATAACCTTCCAAAACTAAATTTTCTAATGAAATATTTAATATTCACCAAAACAAAAGTCTATCAAGGTAAACATTGTTTCGTGAATTCCAAACAAGACTCTGAAGGAGCTCAAGAGAATTTTCTTATATCACCCGTAAAAGGAACGCTTAGTCATTCGTCACTCTATTTAATTCGGCTCGAGTGATGGTCTTGAAGAGATCGCCCTTACAATTTGGTCAATTATATTATCTTGATATTTTTTGTCTGCGGCTCAAGTATAAATAAATTTGATTTGCATTTTGTAAGGTGTATACTGTAAGTTCTGTAGGATGAACCATTTTTCTACAGCGATTTATCGTGTAGTCATTGTTACTGTTAGAAAGGCACTCGTAGACATCTTTTTAACCGACTGCTCGTCGCAGTATTCTATTTATCATTTATGTATGTTTGTTACTTCTCTTCTTCTCTATGAAGTCAGCAAGCATGTGGCCTCGGTGGTTCCGGCGTCCAAACCCAAAGGGCTTTCCTTATGCTCGTCACCATTTTGCCGGCCTAGCCTTGCATTGAAGTCCCCCATCAAAACTATGAAATGAGTCTTTGAGGCCCTATGGACGTCCTCATACAATACCTCAACCATCTGGGTGTGTGGATGTCGGCGCGTAGAGGACCTTCAATGAATACCGTTTGGATATTCTGAGTGTGAGGTACGCTACCTTTTCCGACACACTGCCGATGTCCACGTTGACGAGGGACTTGTGCACGAGAAACCCGACACCAGTCAGTCAGTAAAAAGAATACGAAATAACATTAATTACCGATTATTTAATTTTAATATGTACCTACCTACAACATAAACTTGACTAAATGATATTTAATTATTAAAATAGTATATTATTTTCTTGAGTTTGTGCGGATCTACGTTCGTTTGTTTGAAAGGAAAACAAAGTTTCCCGCTGCTAACTTATCACTGGAACCACCACCACGTCTGACGAGTGCATGAGTGATATATGGTTGTGGCTATGAAGCGATTCATATGTTCAGTTTTTACGGAACGTCCAGCCAATGATGGATAGCAGTGACATTGACCCAAATCCAGTGGATTTGTCCAGGGAAGCGTATCGACTCACGACTGGGGCGGTACCGTGAAAACAATATCTTTATGTCGTTGATACACGCGATTTCGGCGAAGGCTTCCGAATACTTTAAGATTGTATTGTAATTTAAAGAAAAAGCTCTTTTATCTATACATTCTTATATTATAAGATTTTCACAACTGATTTAACTTTATCTGATAAGTATGACGAAGATGATATCTCTGGATTCAATTTATAGCTGGGCAACATACTTTGTGTGCTTGCAACAAAACAGACGGGTAACCAACTTAGGCTTACATCATACCATCCATAAGGAGGATTCTCCTCTTCACACTTTACATCCGGATCATGAAGGACATAGTTACAACCCATAGACCTCCCACTGTTGGGCACAGGTTTACCCCACATATAAAGCTGCTGGAGACCCTACTCCACCACGCATTATTGTAGGATAATATTATAGAGGCTAACCCAGTGTCGAATGTTTTTTGGCCACCTTTAGGTCCGTATACTCGTTAATACTCGTAAATCGATTTTGTTATACAAATAAATTCTATTTAAAATTGAAGGCTCACATTTTAGGAATTGTAGTGCGAGGTCCACTAAACTTATATATATGTATATTACTTCTTATATTATTATTACTACAGTTATGCGAGGTTCACTGTTAACTTAACAACGACATAAATTGCCTCACTTTATTCATGGCCCCTCCTCAAGCATGAAACAATAAACTTCAGGGGTTCTAGGTCATAAATATCGCATTACTTTAAGTCAGGCTAGTAAACGTTTCACGACATCACTCACCCGATACAGAAAAGTATAGTTAAAGGGCGTATAATGTTGAAGCCGTATTATAGCATTATAAAATAAACACAACACGTACTATAATGTATTGTGGCAAACGTATAACTACCACGATTGAATTAATGATACATATCACGTGTAATAAATATCCATTATCTTCCGCATCCATCCACCCATCCGTCCATCAACCTTTCGAGGTCCACATATACTACATACATACATATTACAGGAATGAAAATGTAATAGTTTAATTATGTATTTATATACATATGTATGTTTATATGTAGGTATGTATAATACGTATTTTGTGTGTAAGTTTCTTCCATGTATGTATTGTTTTTAATTTCTCGTTAAAAGTTTATTATGCCTACCTCAATTTTTCTACTATGTCACCAAGAGTTGACTTGTAAAAAATGCAGATGTAGATAATGTAGATAATGCAATAAAGGTTTAATAAATAAAATTAAATATCTTCCACATTGATCTCCTAAACTCAAACATCTCTCAAGGTGACTCAAAACAATCGCTTCACAACTCTGAACAGACATGTGTGGAGAAGCCTGCAGTATCAAACATTACTTTTTCTACTAGACATGAAAGCTCATTATAATCACAAGCCGCGTTCTACGTGTACATTGGCCGAAAGCCGGCAGCTTGAAATTTGATTGCAAGCAAATCTCGACCTTATTTTTCTACCCTTAGCTGCATAATGAACTGAAGTGGAGTTGGGAGTAGCTCGGAACTTCATTAAGACGCCATGGTTTGCTTGTCGGTCAAAGTTAGGCTCTCAGACACGCTCGAGCACCTCTTCGTAGTTGGGGATGTTCGTTCTCCGCAAGATATCAAAATGTTCCCGTAAGATGTTTTATCCCGATCTGACTTAGTGGGTTAGCCATATAATCCGGCTTCATTATTACTCGCAACTCTTCTTGAGTGGACGGTGGGACCAAACTATAACGTTATGAAAGACAGATCTTTTGAAATTCGAGGTGAGGGCAAATGAGGGTAACTTTATTGGATTCAAATCATAAATGGCTAGGGATAATTGTGATAAAAATGTCTTTAGTTATAAAGGTTCGTTGAAGAAAGGAAGACTCACATTTCATCACAAAGGATCACACAAATGTGGTGATGATTTTTGTTTGCCTATTGTCAAATACCTTACTTTATAAGAGTGTTTGTTTGATAAAAGTTATCTTAATAATATATATTTCGTGTACGTGTGTATGACAGTGAACTCCTCCTAAACAGCTGGATAGATGTTGATGAAATTTTTTGTGTGTGTTCAAGGGGATTCGAGGATGGTTTAGATTCACAATTTGGTCCAATGGAAAATGTTTTTAAACACTATTTTAGTATTTTTATTTTTAACCGTGCGTCGTTCATTGACGTGAAGTGTCGCGTCACTTGGCATTTCATATGGAAGAACAACGTTTGCGGGGTCAGGTAGTATATATGTATTTTACACGTTAATGATTGAATGATCGCAATAGCGTCATAATCTCAAGAAGAAGCGAGGGGCAAAAACCGTAAATTGCTTCCTTACTTACTTAATGAATAAAGGAGAAATAATTTCCGCATAGTTGCGAGAAAGAGGAGCGTCGAACTTCAAATTAAGATTCTTGGAGTTCCGCGCCAAGGGAATAAGATTAATGAAGGGCAGGCACCTGAGAACCGACCTTTCTAACGACAGTGGGTCAGGGAGTTGAAGATAATAAGCGACAATTCACTAAACGATCATCCTTAATAGTTTCTATCTTTAAATACCTATTCAGTCAAAACAGTTAGAAAATATATAGTTCTACATTTTGCTTAGTTCTGGAGTTTAAGGTACGTCTTGAAATTGTATTCATACACTGTAAGGATTAACCAAAAAAAACGGGGATCTGCATGAGAATTGTCAAATCTGCACTTGACAGCTGAAATCTCATCCTGGAAAAACACGCCAGAGCTGAGTAGGGTCGATGACAACATTTATCATTAAAATAAATAATACAGGACGAGTTTTATGGTAGTTTAGTTAGCAATTTTACTATGCAGATAGGTGTTAAATCAAAAAGTAAAATTTCACAAAATGTTTCATGCATCTGCATATTCGTTAAAACAAAACAAACATGTTGAATCGAGTCTCACTTCCGCGCTTTTAAACTTTATAATTCACTTTGAAAGTTCTAAATTCAGCTTTGCAAAGTTCACCTGTAGCGTACGAGCTTTTCATAGCAGACTATCTATACAGATGCATTAGTGCGTTAATAAGACAATGTGTAAGTGTTTCGAACAATGGGAATAATAATAGAGAATGAGAAAATAGCTCGTTGACTGCCAGTAGTCTGAATATCACAATGCGCGCCGCAACAATGGTGAATCCATTTCTTAGGCATAGACTAACGGACTAAATGAAACAAAACCCCTTTGGAAAATGAAACAAAAAATGTTTGCAAATTGAAAACGAATGGACCTATTTTAATAACACCAGGGAAAGGTATGAGTTATTTCCATGTCGTTGCTAGGTCGCAACTGTTGGTGTCTGTAATTGAGAGGGGAGCGTTCTCGAAATGCATTGTACTGCAGCGTGCACATGACATCGATCTACGGTTTACTGCTTCCGATAAAAGAGAACACAGGTCTTTGAATTAAACTTTTAGGGTCAAGATAATATCGCTATTGTGAATTGTACGGCATATAACATACTGTGAACTTTGTTATTCATACGTGAGAAGAATGTAGGTTATGTTAAGATAATATGCAGGGGTTTCGAGAAATAATTATCAGGGCGTTGCTGGCCAACCGCGAGGCACGGCCGTCTCCCTTAAAGACAAATCTGAGGGTCTAAAGCATACTCCAACACGCTGCTCCAATGCGAATTGATGGAGTGGTTAGTGGCCAATCCTGTGTCGATTGTTCTCAAGCTACCCGAAGGCCTTCGACAAGGCTTAACGACTGTTTTCACTATTGGAAACAACCGGGACCGACGGCTTAATGTACCCTCCGAAGCACGGTAGTTAGCTCATGAAATTTTGTCACTAACGGTCACCCACCACAAACCGACCACGCCCGTCGTTGCTTAACTATGTCGATCACATTGAATCGACGCGAGCCATTAGGCTATGCACGCTACAGCCGTTACAAACGCGAGATGCTTTGCATCAATATGGAGATCTCTCAGGATTTTTCCACGGTAGTTTCCTAAACACAATTAGGGCTTAAGTCACAAGACTATCATCATAAAGTCTATGCGTATGTTTTTATACCACCGTAATATAGAGAGAGTGGATACCAAAAGGCTCATGGATGGATAAATATGGAAAAAAAATCAATACTATGCGGGAAAAATTAGAGGGAATGACTAGTTGTGTTTAAAAACGTAAAAAAAAGTTTTTGGTCGTTGGACTTTGCTTTGGCACATTTTTTATGATTTTTGCACGTCACTCGTAAGGTTTATGCCTTTATGGAGGAATTATTACTGAAACACTGGACGATTTATAGCTTCAATCACGTTTGCTGGTGTTGGGTTACAACACTGTAGATTATCGGCATAGTTTGAATAAAGTATAAAGTGAGACTGCTCTCCACAGTTTTTTGAGTAAATTTCCTGTAATGTGATCGTCGAAGATGATATTTTAATGGATGGTATAACCTATATATGAGTTATTATAATCACAGAGGAAAGATACTGGGATAAATAATAGGAAAATTGAACATAGACATATATTCTATTTAGAGTTCGCCAGCGTTTGTAGTACTACCGCCAACCAAGTACCAAGTACAATTTTTGTAGCAAGTACCTACTTCTAGGTACTTGGTAGGTACTCATTGACTTCCAATTGTTGATTTCCACCACAGCTTCAGCTGCGTGAGGTCTAAAGCATACCATGCAGCTCCAATGCGGATTGGTGGAGGGGTTATTGGAGAGATCCGTGCCCAATAGTGGGATGTCTATGGGCTGTGGCATACCTACTTAAACTTAACACTTAAACTTAAACACGATCGACTTGAGACAAGACACTAATTGTGAATGCCCGGCGTTGACACTGCGGCATTTGCAATCGACACCCAGTCGTAGACAAATTGCCGTTTATATGTAGTAGTTGCAGTATGCTGTTACCCAGTTACCTAATTTATTGACTAGTCCTGGGCAATGGAACTATACTAGCTCTGTGATAATTGTGAATCCTTAGTTATACCAATTGACAGGCAATGCTACACGAGCGCTCCCTGCTTCGAAGAGAACACTATTCGATCATATTACAGTAATAGGTGTGTCTCGTAAATACCATCCTGAAAGGAAACATTGTGCGAGCACGATCTGTTTCGTTACATTACTTTGTTTTAGCAACACACATTTTATAGAGAGGAAATACTCGTACGTACAAAGTTTAAGGAATATCGGGCGCACTGGCCTCGAAACAAGGGATGCTCAAAGACGATACGCTCTCAACATCTCATTTCATGAGAAAAACAAGACAATGCTTTTAAGCGATTCGGCTAATGCGGGAGGGTCCGCGGTCCATATTTTACAAAAAGAGGCGCGCGCGCCTTCACCCCATGCGTTTCTTTCGGGGTTTACTAGAAATAATGTCTAAACTCTAAATAACTTTGCGGCATGCGTTTGAGCTTACGAAAAAGCTGAGCGAATTGGCTGCCCAAAAGCTATCGTATGATAAATAAAGTAAAAAGAGAAAGTACTTATTACTGAAATATTAGGAGGATATACAATACATCATCAAATCACACCACTGAAATGCATAATACAATACCTACACTTTGAGAGGTGAATAACTCACCAGAGAATTCACCATAATTCACCCTCACAATAAAATTGGTTACATTTGGCATAAGTAATAACAATTATTATTTAACTAGGGGATGCCCGCAGCTTCGCTCGCGTGGGTTTAGACATTCACTAACTACAAAAACGGAAAAGTTTCATACTAACTTTGCCCCCCGTTTTACCCCATTAGGGAGTGACTTTTCAAAAATCCTTTCTTAGTGCTCCCCTACGTTATAAAAGGAACCCCTGTGCAATATTTCAAGTTTCTAACCCTTATAGATATGTTTCTTGCACTGCGTTGATATGTCAGTCAGTCAGTCAGTCAGTCAGTGAGTCAGTCAGCTTCTCCTTTTATATATATATATAGATTAATCAGCATTTAATAGCAGCTGATAGCTGTATAACATGACTGGAATTTCGAGAAAGGCTTGTTTGTTTTCGTAAAGGCATATTTGCTTTCTATATAAAAGCTAATTTAAACTGAAAAGAATGTCGGAATATATAAATTCAACTTATTTTAGTTTCCAAACATGTATCAATCGAGTGTATCACATGAAATACTATTCAGTTATCGACAAAATCGTAAGGAAAAATCAAAGTGCCATCTAGTAAAAATCATTGAATAGTTTGATGGTTGAAAATACTTTCTTCGGTTTTTATGCATTTTATTAGACTAACTAACTTACTATTTACTATCATTTTTTATCAATCAGTTGATAGGTTTTTATTTTCACGTGAGGACTGTATAGAATCCGTGCAAACCTTACTGAAGTCATAATTCCGTTTTTTTAACATTTCTAGGGCGAAAATTAGTAAATGCTGAATTTGTTTTGGAGAAAATAATATCTTTATCTAATTATGATCAAATACTAAACGAAAACACATATGATTATTCCAAACGCGCGTTTTGTAAAATTGAAAATATTGACATTATTTCATGTTTTTTTTCTTTTATTTACATTATACAAAAAAACTGGTAAACACGTATTCTTTTAATTTTTGTAAAGAATGTTTGTTGCAAATTTGAAATGAAATGGTTGAGATTTAAAAAAATATCCATACAAACTTTCGATCTATATCCCATGGGAACCTCTTTATTTTCTGAAAATTTAAATAGCCTATATGTTAACCAGGACTATAAGTAATAACTTTACGAAGTAACATCCTAATCCATCCACGGGTTTTCTTGTGATGCCCGGACAGACAGACAGACAGACAGACAATATTTCCAAAAATCACATTTCTGAGTTCTAAAGCGTTATTATGATGCCCCTGAATTGAAATTTTGAAAAAAAATTCAATGTACAGAAAAAGTTGCTCTTCAGATTTATTATAGTATTGTTAGCAACTACCCTCATTAAGTGGTCAACTACTGACAACTACTCGACCGTACCTATATAAAGCCAAACGCAGCCAACAACGACACACTCTCTGCTCAGCCGTCGAACGGTAAGGTTGTCGGTACATACGCTATGTGCCGGTACCTAACGCTACTTTGCTGTAAGTACGTTCCATCTTTTGGTGTAGGTGATGCCGAATCTGGTACTTATTTGAAGCTGTGTTCTTTTTATTTGTTTTTCAAGTGGCTAAAATCAGAAGTTTGATAAAATCAGAAGTTTGATAAAATCAGAAGTGAGGATAAAGAACGCATTTGTCCACTATTGATGGAAAACTAAATAACAAAGCCGTTTCTTACGAATTACTAAGTACTGTGTTTGTGTTGTGTTAATTGTGTAGCCTGTGAAGTGCTTGTTTCCGCAAATTTGAGACCGTGCCCACGAAAAACGTGAAGCAAGTGCGCCAACTACTTGGTCTCGCGGGATTTGACTTATTTGCTCACAATTATTACCTTGATACCTACGCAAACAGCCGTTGGTTTCAAATAAGTATGCCACGAGAAGAGCTAGTTGAAACGCCGCCTCGCTCTGGGGCTAGACGTAGCCGTCGTAGCCGTCACAGTGAATTTCGACAAGACCATAGGCGTGGTTCACGATCGCCACGCGTTCGCGCCGTGTTATAACTCATTCAAAGTCACGTTATAGTAGAAATCGTTCGTGTTCGCGTTGTGACAGACTCACTCGCGTTAGTGTAACGACATAACTGGTTCACGAGCACATCGCAGTCGCTCGCGTTATTAATCACGGTCAGGTTAGGCCGAGTCGGCACAAAATTGAAGTACAACTTATTCTCAGTCCGCTGGGAAGCTCGACCGCTTCATACCGCGTAACTAAAGTGTTACCAAGCTATGATGATATGAGTTTAAGCCGATATGAGTTTATACTGCTTAGTGGTGCACGTGGTAAAACAACATAGGCCGCAGCTTAATACAGGTGCCTTGCATTGCACCGCATTCTTTGAAAGTGAGTTTACGGTTCTGCTAATGTTTCAGAAAATGTTTCCATTGCGCACGTAACGCAAAAGTGAGCTCTGCAGACGTGTGCCTGACGCGTATGGGACATGCCCCGTGGAAATGTTCCTGACGCGTATGGGCCGTGCCCTGCAGACGTGTCCTTGACGCGTGTGGGCCCTGCTTGCGGACGCTGCCCACGCGTATGATCTGCTGTTGGAGGGGGCTTTTGCTCCATGGACGCGTACCGCGTATACGCCGCGGGTGCTGCTCGCAAGGCGTGTGCTATCTACGCCGCGGGTACTACCCGGAGCGCGTGTGCTGTCTGCGCGCCACGGGTGCTGCCCGGAGCGCGTGTGCTGTCTGCGCGCCACGGGTGCTGCCCGGAGCGCGTGTGCTATTTGCGCGCCACGGGTGCTGCCCAGAGGGCGTGTGCTATGTCTGCGCCGCGGGTGCTGCCCGGAGCGCGTGTGCTGTCTGCCTTGCGTATGCTGCCTATGCGTATGACCTGCGCATCGTTCTTCGAGGGCGAGTCTCGGCAGTGGTATGCTTAATAGTGGAGCCTATGCCATTACTGCCGCCAGCAGATATGCTTAATAGTGGAGCCTATGTCTGTCGAATAACGATCTAGTGGTATGCTTAATAGCGGAGCCTCTGCCATTACTGCCGCCAGCAGATATGCTTAATAGGGGAGCCTATGTCTGTTGAATAACGATCTAGTGGTATGCTTAATAGTGGAGTCTATGCCATTACTGTCGCCAGCAGATATGCTTAATAGTGGAGCCTATGTCTGTTGAGTAACGATCTAGTGGTATGCTTAATGGTGGAGCCTATGCCGATGATTTATTACAAGTAAGCTTACTAGTGGAGCCCCTACTCAGTGTAAAATTTATTTTAAAATCGAGTCGACTCGTCTACGTATGTGCACATTATGTCTTATTTGTTTGCGATTTATAAAAGAATCGTAAATAAATAAATGTTCAAGTTATTATTTTAGGCTTGTCTGTAGTGAAGACAAGATAACATGGGCTTGTCTCGACAAGATAACGTGGGCTTGTCACAACATCTATCCTTTTTAATTGTTGCATTGCAGTGCGTTTGATGGTAGTCCGGAATGCTATCATTCGCGATGCCTTGTATTTTATTGTTGTCCATATGTTGTGTATATTTGTGTTATGTCATCCATGAGACTTGAAGCAGGCGCTGGTTGTCCTGGTGAACTTGTACAAATTCAAAGTATTACAATAGAGAGCCTATAGGTGCTTCTGCTTGTCCTACTGGTACTGCGAATACGGACGAGACCATGGAATAGACGGGACCAATGCGGCGATAAAACTCTCGCCGTATCTGTGCTCCTGAAGAGGTGCCAGGTGCAGCCGAGGACGGCGCACTGTCAGGAGAGGCCGTGTTAGCAACTACCCTCATTAAGTGGTCAACTACTGACAACTACTCGACCGTACCTATATAAAGCCAAACGCAGCCAACAACATAACACACTCTGCTCAGCCGTCGAACTGTAAGGTAGTCGGTATCTACGCTATATGTCGGTACCTAACGTTACTATGCTGTAAGTACGTTCCATCTTTTGGTGTAGGTGATGCCGAATCTGGTACTTATTTGAACCTGTGTTCTTTTTATTTGTTTTTCAAGTGGCTAAAATCAGAAGTTTTGATAAAAGTATAGATATTCATTGCGGTAGAGTTTTAAAGGTATTAGGGTAAGAGTAAAAGCAGTTTGTGCGTGTGGCAGGTGATAAAAACCTGGATCATGTATAAAATAATAGTACATTATTTGTATATCTGTAGCTGGTAATTCTTCTGTTCCTGCCCGTCAAGGATACAGGAGGTCCTGATTGAGTCAATAATTTATATTTAGGTCGTTTCAAAATGCGTTTTACAATCAAATTACCCATTTTCAAATGCCGTTCTCAATCAGTGATCGAGTTGGTAAATTTTCTCGTTAATAATTTGCATGTTTATCGACATTCTTGTAGGGCCTATGTAAATTCACGCGTACAAGGCGCATGATTTATATCGTAATAAATGTCGTGAATCACTAGGCGTCGTGACTGCACGTAATTGCTTCGCCAATCGAATTAATTTCTTCGTCAGTACTTTATGGTGTAGTTTTTGTAATTGATTCCTTTGGCAGATCAATAACTCTGAGAGCGCTTTTATATGAGCTATATTTTTGAAAGTTTATTACCGTAGTCGCGCTTCATATTTGTTTTGCACTCATTAGTGTGGAGTATTAACACAGTCGTGAGTGTATTTGGTTGGGTGAGCAATTTTAGAGCCTTGGAATCAGATTCGTAAATAGAAAATTTTCTGCCTTAGATATATTTATAATGGCTGTATGATTGGATATTTGTTTTAGTTTTTATTCTGAGCAGCGTGGTTGTGATGATCATGATTTTGGTTTGGTTATTATATATTATTACGTTAAGTAGCAACCCACATACGTCTCACTGCTGAGCACGGGTCTCCCTACAGACAATTCTCCGGCAGGTCTAGAGTATTCTCCACCACGCTGCTCCAATGCGGATTAGAGGGGTTAGTGGCCAACCCAGAGTCGAATGTTCTCAAGCTACCCGAAGGTCATCGACGCGTAGCCCAAGGGCTCGTGTCGATTCAATGTGATCGACAGAGTTAAGCAATGACGGGCCCAGTCGTTTTGTGGATGGTGATATATTATTACGTAAATGTTGTTAATTGTTCAATTTTAAAAGTTAACGTAGTGTCACTATTTGATTGGGAATAATGCCTTCTATTTGCTTTACCCAGAGTTTTTATATTTAGTTTTATAGATACCCATCCGCTGTCATTGTTAACTATGGCCCTTTTCTTCTGTAATCTGAGGTATCTGAGGGTACGAGAATGTCTTTTACGGCCGAACCGCTACGCGACACCTACAGCCATTCTCAGATCTCGCTATGCACATTCAAAAACAATTGAATGTCCAATAGAATTGTCCGTACGTAAAACGTACGTTGTTATTAGCTGAATTCCATAATACATTTATATTTACCAAAAAGCAAATCTCTGTTCTTTTACTCAGAACCTTTATGGTAATAAAAGGTAATGATGGTTGTGTATCGTTTCGCCGGATGGCTGAAACTCGGAGGGAAAGTAATTCTGCCACAGTTTGTAAAGCTTTGTTGATAACAAAACGTAAGAAAGAGAAAAACTGAATGTCCTGAACTGTTGTGGAATATATTCATCATCAACGATAAAATGATATTTATAGGCTAACTAACGATAGTAAATTGTAAAAGATTTTATATGGTATTTACTAATGAGTGCTAGGAAAAAACCAAAATCAAATAATAAAACGAAAAACAATTAAACAGGTGGCTCTAAACGTACCTACTCCTCTCACTGTAGAAACTATCTAAGTCAAAATGATAAACCGAGTACTTTAAGGTTAAGGTACCGTGGGTATTAGCGTTCTGCACAATCTACTTTAATAATCTGTGATTTAATTTCAGACGCAGAGTAATTTTGTGGAAAATCCCTAGCTAGATCCCTCGGTAAAGGATTGTCTCACACTGTAGTCGTAGCCGATTTCTTGGATTTCACCTTAAATGCAAAGCATACATTTCCCTCGTGATTTTCTCTGACCATATATTTCATACATTCGAATTGAGGTCTTTAAATAAAAATGTTACATTAACTTAATTTGTTATGATATAATTATATTCTACAGCGTCTGTGATTCTACCGTATTAAATACCTGCGGGTTATATTAAGGTACTCACACACCATTGATACGTCGATACTGTTGATACGCGCATTTTTATGTAGGTTTTCTTCACGATGTTTTATCATTAAACCATTATAGGTGTGCGGGTAATTTGAACACGGGATGGAAACATGAAATGAAATACTTTTTCATGTCAGATACTACTACTTACTTAGATACTTTTTCATGTTCATGTTCAGATATTTTTCTACATTCTCGTCCTATCTGTGTTCTAGTACTTCCTAATTTTCTGTGTGCAAGTTTCAGGCACAGTTTTCAGGTGACTTTACAATTTGTTACTCATGGATTTCAGGCGCGTTTGCCTTCACGTGTGATCGACGAAGGGATCCGGTACCCTTTTCTGTCCGCTTTGCCCGCTTCCATAACTGAATTACAGGCTTACACGTTATCTGCAAAACGATCGGGCTGAGCTGAAAAAAGCTAGGTTAAGCCAATGGTTCCGTATTTTTAATATTCAAAGACGCCATAAAGGTATGTACATACTAGACTAAACTTTGGGATTGTAAAGAATATAATTGAATCCTAGACTCGCAGCACCTCGCAATGCCTAAAAATACTTGATATAAAATAATACCCACCTATTCCAGAGAAGTGTAATGCGATGAAAATCCAGTCCTTAATCTAGTTTTTGGAACAATAGTTGCGAAAGTAAAATTGTCTGTCAGAAACCGTGTTATGTTGATAGATATTGTGTTTATCTGTGACAAAAAAATATGCCATCAATGACAATGAACTGACTGATTGTATTGGATTGTAATGTGCTGTATAAAAATAAAATTTGATAATTTCTACTTTCCGAATAAACAATGTTAGTTAGCAATGCTTACAACAGGTAGATCGTGTAACCTAGAGTGCGTAAAGGACAAAAGGGAGGGTGATGTACTAGAATTCGTAGGTCCTGTCAAAATAGTTCTTGTTGACCAGCCACCGAATATATACAGGCGGAGAATATGGGGGGCCGCGTTTATAGTGGTCGCTCAAATGATGATGGGAGCCACCACCATGACATTACTTTTCTACGCATTTACATATAAAACCAATTTCCTAGTTGCTTTACACGTTTTCGTTTGCACTGTTGGGGTAAGCATTTAACTATTTATTTTCATGTGTATGGTATAGTAAAGAATCTTCCAAAGGGCCAAATCTTTTTTTGCTATTGGTGATGTCTCTTTCTACTTGCAGAATTGCAGATCCTTTTTCAGATTCCTTCTCATTCTCAGCTTTAAAATTCTTTTTACTACTATTACTACTATTACACATACTATTAATTATGTGCAGATATTGTTTTGTACTGTTGATCTTTTTTTATGAATGTAAGATAGCAAAAGAGCCTTCAGCACCACCCGTTAGCAGAGAGAGTTAATAAGAACATTAGTTGGTCAGTTCGCACTTGGCCAGCAGACCAGTTTTTGAAATTTGTGTTACTACTGTCTGAGGTAGATACCAGATTATATATTCTGAGGGGAGACAATTATTCATAGGATGTGATAATGAATGCGTATTTCTGAGAAGAGGCCCCAAATTTATACCAATAATGGAACATTGAAAGGATTGTAGTGGCGCTGACGGTGGTGATTTGATAACTGATATATTTTTGCAGTACCAATTATGCATGCCATCGGCTATACTAAGTCTCAACAAGCAGAACGGGTCTGCAGCTCCCATGAGGGTAGGGGACCGGCAGTATGAACACGTGTTTCTCCAATTCTTCGGATTAGCACTAGCTATTGGTTCTACGATCACGTTGGTCCTAGGCGGAAACTTGTTTAGGAACTTCACGCTACATTCTTTCGTTGGTATATAATATTTTTTTACATAACCTACTCGTATTGCTAACATTACTTTCTGGCCTGTTGCATTCGTGTGGTATCTATGTCGTTTATATAAAATACACAATAATTAATTTTTCATATTGTCTTGTCGTAATGTAAATTAAAGCCTTTAGAACCTATAGTCGTAAAGTAAATGTATAAAATAGAATGTCAAAGCCAAAATTAATTTGTTGAGCCCAGTTGAGCCAACCTTAATTAAAGGGAATTTTTTACCAAGCAAATGGGTGACTTGAATTCACTTAGCACTAAGCAGCTGTGGCAGTCCTCCACGAATCGGTAGATTGAAGTTAAAACTGCCAGTTACGGTAACTAGCTTAGTGGTAGGTATACACGATTATGGCTCAAATTCCAGCGGCGCTTGTGATTTAAGGAACTATTGTCACTTGCAGTAACCGTTCAGTAGTAGTTTATTTCTATAGATGATTAGATGTTATTAAGATCTTTTTATTAACAGGAATGGTAGCTGGACTTCTTGCTATTACGACTGTCGCCGCAGGACTGTTTTTATTTGAATACTTTGCAAAACCAGACATCCAG
The DNA here is from genome assembly GCA_944567765.1 of Carterocephalus palaemon. Classification (NCBI taxonomy): domain Eukaryota; kingdom Metazoa; phylum Arthropoda; class Insecta; order Lepidoptera; family Hesperiidae; genus Carterocephalus; species Carterocephalus palaemon. The sequence continues at coordinate 6,103,134 of OX155651.1, read as the reverse complement.
GAGATGTTTGGGAGGTTTTCCAAATATATGAGCAGCATTCACAGACTTCTCGGGCTCTTAACATTTATGATGTCATCGTTTTGCTTTATTTCGGGTATATTAAAGCCACGGTTTGAAGAATGGGTCCCCGTTCCTCAAATGTTACCAATTTTAATTTTCTTTTGCATGTTTTATACAGTAATAGTATTGTATCGACCAATACGGAAAGTTTTGAAAGAAGTGTTCTGAATTATATCGTTTGGCATTATGTAAATTTATGTTTTGATGTTCACAAATCAAAGTAGTTGTAACACTATGAAAATAAATATATTTATGATAAGTACCTACTTATAATAAATTGGCTTTGGTACTTTACCATGATGTTTAATTATATTTTGTTCGCCCCACAAGTTCTAGTCGGCTTTTATGTAGCCAAAACTAAATATAACGAAATGAGTAATACTGACTACATTAAATTAGTGAATTCATAACGAAATATCCCGATCCATTATCAAACTACCGAAATAATAACGATTAAGATCAACTTTAGTCTACTTTAACGAAGACCTTGAAACCTTCAAAGTTTGCCGAGCTTTCATCGTAATAGGCCGGATTTTAGAAGTTTATAATATGACGCAAACGTCTTTTTGAAAGCGTACCATCATGGCTGTCACAATGTTTTGAGTAGCCGGCGACATTGGGCGACATTTATCTAAATTTGATAGAAAATAAAGTGCCTTTTTCTGGGGTTATGCCGTTAGTTAATGCTGGGGTTTCATATTTTGTACAATGTGACGAAAATTCAATCTAAAACTGTAAAAATTGATATTATGCTATGGTGAAGTAGTGAGAATGACAACTAAAAATGAAATTGCTAAGCAGAATGATGATAAATTGGCTATTAAAACAGAGTCCATTTTATCCGAAAGGAAGGCAAAGAAAGAGCGGCTAAGACCACTCAGGATCCTGATAGTAGAGCCGAAGGGCAAGTATTGCAGGACGGTGTGGTGTGCCATTGGGATAGGATTTACCCATTTCTTATTAGGAGGAACTGTTATGGCGATGTTTTTATATTCCATATATAAAGGAGACGCTCATATTAGCCTTTGCACTATTGCTGTGAGTACAAATCTACCCCTTTAGTGTAAGCGTGTCTAAATTGTGTTTTGAGTAAAATCAATCAGGGTTGCTAGTGGCAAAATTTCATGGACGCTTTCGAGCTCAGGACGACAAAGCTGTCGATCCCGGTATTTTAAAATGTAAAATCTTGTCGAAACCATCGGGTTGCTTGAACATTCAACATTCGAAACTGGGTTGGCCACTAACCACCAGTCAATCTGCGTTAGTGCAGCGCGTAGAGCCTGATCTAGAGCCGCAGCTCTGGCTGTGGGAGAGGAGAGAGCCATGCACCACAATGATACCTAGTGATATTACTACTCAAGTCATAATGTCAATAAGCCACAATAACCTACAAATACAATGTCAATGTCAACAAACAATTTGATGTCGAATAAGAATGTCAACATATCTATATGGCTTTGCCTTAAATGCTGTTAATTCACAATACCTGATAACTTCAAACAATGTACACAATAATTGTAGATCCCGGAGGGCAATACTGGCAAATAGTTTTTTGTTACATTTTAATTGGTGTTGTACAGTTGTTTGTAGGATCTTTTTTAGCCAGTATACTAATATTCTCGTTACAAACGAATTTTAAGGATGTTCATATTATTCTGTGCAGCTTTGGAGTAAGTTTATTGTACTGTATTATGTATAATGAATCGGGAGTTACACTTACCATAATATGACAAAGGAAATGAAAGTGCTAACCCACAGACAGACACGTTCTGAAATAAACCTAGCTTAGTAATGGGTCATTGGTCCTTGAGGAACAGCGTCCAACTATGGGACTAAGAATGGTTGTGGTGGTAGTGGTGGCGGGCCTAGGTGACGCCTTAGAGCGGCTTCCTACAGCCTTATTATCACGGACGGCTTATGACGGCCCGGCAGACACACCGATATAATACGTATCATCCCGTACACGTACGGTTACAGACGACATACTAGTATCATCCAACGTTTAGTCGTGCGCACAAATCCGCATCCGCCCACAAAATCACGCACCGTGGGAATATGGGAAGCCGGCCTTAGATAGCAGCTATATAGCTTACGGAATCCTGTTATTTCTAGTACCACTTCTTCTCAGCTGAAGCCATCCTGAGTCTTAATTACGCGAATGGCTGGTCGTCCCCGCTGCGGTTGCGACACAGGCGGTTCGCGCACGTGTTTCTGCAAATGTGCGCTCTCACCTGCGCCATCACTGGGACCGTCCTGATCACTGTCGACAAGGGTGTGTCTGACTCCGTTCACGGAATAACTGGTAGGTAATTGCTCATCACTGAGAATAGCGATGACAGCAGTCCAACTCACCTCTCACTTGAGGCCTGGGTTAAAATTCAAGCGGCACGCGTTTCTTTTTAGATTTATCTTAGTTATGATGATGATTAAATGTCACTTGATATAACGATTGGCCAGCGTTGTGGTATAAATATGGCCTAACCCTTCCCATTCCGAAGGGAGACTCGAGCCTAACAATGGGACAAAAAATAATTGTTGAGGGTGTGGGTAGGGTGAGTGGCAGTGAGGCGCATCATTGGATCGCATCATCAGACTGGGTTTAATAAGACAAAACTAATGTTTATGCCGAAATGAATTTTCGGACCTCAATGTGTATGTCTGTTGCGCCCACGATTGGGTCCATAAAAACGGTACTCCATATGATATTCTTAAACGTATTTAATTCTAACGTCGTTTTTTGATATTTAACCTATTCATTCTTCCCTTAACATCTTTATAAATCGCCATGGTAGGAATTTGCTTTAAATTATATCCAAGTCAACATGCTAGTATTTACTTTAAATAAATACCTATGTCCAAGAACGAAAGGAATCCAAACTATTATAGTTAGCTAACGATTTGGATAAGTTACTCCAAAACCAGAACATGAAAACCAATTTCAGATTTTACCCGAGTGCTTCTGAAAAGGGGTAACTTTCAATAGTAGTTTGGTGTATATTCGAAAAACTGTATTCAAATTGATATGTTGCATACGGGAGTCATTGTTGGATTTTGGCCACGGCCATTTTACACACTTGCGCCGTTATTGGTGCCGTCGATAATAATTACGGACGGGATATCGGTTGTCGCTCATGGAGTAATCGTAGTGAATTCAACGGTAAAAATGTATATACATTCAATAATAAATATCTTGGACATTAAATAAATAGATAAGTCTATATTGACGCTTTGGATCCATGTGTGGTGGTCTGGTAGATCTGTCTGTCTATCGGACTGTCTGTGATGCGCGATGGAATCAAAAACTACATAACCGATTTTAATGAAACTTGGTGCAAACATGCACTGCATCCCTGAGAAAGATCAATTATACTATTCCTCCCGAAAAGTAAAGAGGTTCTCCTTTTTAGGGAGGAATTAAAAATGGGAGGAAGGTATTAACTGAAGTGAGATCAAATAGTAATTTATTGACATGAAAACCTTATAACGGATTTTGACCAACTTAATACCTATATTTTGATAATACCTACCTATATTTTGACAGGTGGTACAACATTGTAGGCGTTTCTGGAAAATAAAGTGGAAATGGAGGCATATTTTATTTAAGACAAACTTTTTTAGCTTGATAGAAATAAGATTGATAATAGGTATGCAGATTTGCTTGCTAACGTTGTGTTACAATATTGTTATCTGTTTCAGGTATAATCACGACTGCACTGGCTGGTTTAACTTTTTTATTCGGGCCTTGTGCTTTATTCGGAGGTCGTTATTTACAGATTCTTCACACGAGCTGCGGAATACCAACATTCCTTATGTCTTCTGTGTGTATTTGTTTCGGCGTGTTCAGTTCCGCTTTCAAAAGCTGGGCGGGAGACTCTGTGGCAACAATTTTGGTAATATTTGTAGTTTTCTACACCAGTTTCATCGTTATTACGTGTTTTATGAAATGTGTTACAAGAATATAGATTTTTTTGAATACAATTTTTTTGTATCTACCTACTCGTTTTTTTCTTAAAAGTAAAATTTACAAACCTAATTTCAAATTATACATATCGACAAGTCAATTATTTTAGTATATATATTTTATTCTTACGTTACATATAACTAATCTAAGGTCTTATTCTTAAAAATATCCTATTACATAATAATATTTATAACGTGAATTAGTTAAAATGCTCATTAGCCTTATAAACTTTCTATTACTTTCATTATTCATAATGACCTCCCTAAACGAGCTTATAACGCTCTATTAAAGCTTCTATGTTTTTATGAATAATACCGTTATTTTGTAATACCTATAGTAAAACAAGAGTAAAACATACAACGCCTCTTTATTGCAAATAAAATGATTATGATTAAGATTGAAAATTATTGACGGAATAGATAACTAAGGGAAATAACCAATATTACGTCTGTGCGAATTACTAATTCCTAATATACAATATTTATCAGTATCTGGAAAATGTGTGTATAAACCGTAAATGATCATAATATAATATATGTATAGGTAATCAAGTGAATGATCTAATGCACCTCTGTAATACTGATTTCCCACTGACTAAGAGTACGTAACCCTGAAAGGTTAAGGCCATAAAACATTGTGATGAGACAAACACAGATATTTAATATTATCTCAGGATTTTCATATTGCTATTGTATTATTAAATACATATTTACATTCTAGTTTAAAATGATGTCTAAAGTATGTCAAGCAAAGCAAGCAACTGTAACCAGTAACTAATAATAATAACCTATGAAAAAATAAACATGTGTAATGAATATGAACACTCTTCTGTTATTTTTCTTCGAACGCCTAAAGGGAACGGGCCATACTCTGTGGTCCTCCATCTATGATTAGGACCAATCAGAGCGCGGCATCTGTTTTGCCGCGCAATTTTGTATCGAGAGCGTGAGATTTCGCGGGAAGAGAGACTGAACGGAGTTAGTGCGGACAAAGGTTTTTTATTATTTTGTAATTTGTTGTTGTAAAAGTAAATTATTTTGTTAAGGAATAAAAACTTTTCTTACACATGTTATTATTTTAAAATTTAATATATATATTTAACACACAGTTACTCTTATTATACCCAAGTACTAAGCGGATATTTTGTAAGAATTATTTATTGAGAATTTAGCTCGATTAAAAATAAATCTAAATGTCTATGCGAGCATGTCCCCCGCCTGGTATATACATATTACTATCTGACTACATGATACTAATTTCTGATCTAATTTATTATGAGCCTATAAACATTATATATGATAACGTGACTGTCCTGTCAGCAGAGCTGTAATTCTATCCTATACCTATAACATTTAATTTTGTGATAAAAGCAGTTGGTGTCATTCAGCTGGAGTCATCCAGTTAATGAGATTATTTATTTTTTAAGTAAGTAAAGAGAGAGGTTGAAGAAAATAACACAATCAGGTAGGTAGCTACATTAGGTTACTATACTCTAAAATATTAATATTTTATGACTTTGCAGTTGGTTTTTGTTCAAGTTTTTTTCTGTACACTGATTTTATTATTATTTATGTCTTTGAAGTTACATGAAGTCCTTGGATCTAATCATTGTAAGATTTTTACTATCGAAGTATAAGAGATATTATTAAAGATAAAAATCAGAATTGGAAATAAAATATCGCATTCATCAACTGCAATGAATATTTATGAAAAGACGAATGGTCGGTAGATCGTATGTGAACGACCGAGTTAAGCAACGAAGGGCGCGGTTGGCTTCTTGGCACGTTAGGCCGTTGGTCCCGGTTGTTTTCAATGTTAAAAAACAATAATTAAGCCTTGTCAAAGACCTTTGGATGTCTTAAGAACATTCAACACTAAGCCAACCCACATTGGGATGGCCACTAACTCCTCCAGCAATCCGCATTGGAACAGCGAGGTGGAATATGCTCTAGACCTCCCGTAGCTGTATCTATGGATATATATATATACGAGATCCATGCCCAACAATGGCACGCCACTGGGTTGTAGGCGTTGTAGCTAGGAGTAAACCCTTAAAGATACGTAGATAATTATGATTTTGGACATGACGTGTGTGTTTCATGTATGGTTTTATAATCGAGATAAGCTAAGTGTTAAATAGTTAATCAATATTAAATAACTAATGCGTGTGTCTTTTTACTGATAAATGTGTCATGTCATGTCCACGGTCTTATCGTTATTGGCTAAGCTGTTATTTTATCATCGATAAGCAAACTCCAACGATTATAAACTAACGAAAGATATTTTACTCATACTATTTCCTAAACTTTCTTAAAACTAAGTGTTATTTAATTTTTTAGTACTTGGTTTGCGGAATGGCGTCACCCCATCTTTGAAGAGTACCTAATCTTGTAAGATTGTGATGTGTATACAGATTGTGATGAATATACTATAGTTACAGTTTGCGGCACGGAAGTCTAGCTCTGACCTTGACCTTGATGCGCAGGAGTCGAAATTTAAGGTTTCGGGCGAACAGGTTGTCAATCGTAAGCGCTGATTGGTTGGATTCCAGCCGTATTTTGTCCCCCGCATTGATACCCCCTGAGCAGCTATTTATTTATCTTTATTGAACCACATACAAAAGTACAGGGTACAAATGGCGAGCTTAATACATAAAGCATTCTCTACCAGCCAACCATTGGGCTAACCACATAGTCACGAACAGTGGTTTAGCTATCTCTTCTGAATTTCGTTCAGAGCTACACTCTTGTACCGACACTTATAATACAAATGTTCATCAAAGTTTGAAAGTGCAATAAAAAAATATAGTAAAACTAACGAAGCCGGCCCGCGAGCTAGGGTTAGTCTTCACAGCTATTAGGCATTAAAGTGGCAGAGGCAGCAATATACATACATAATGTCTCTGCGCCACCGATACTGGAACCAGTATTATAAATTTAAACATAACAGGAGGCTGGTCAAAGGTCCGCAAACTTGTGCAGTCAGAGACACATTTATCAAACGCTACAAGCGTACATTTCAGACATTAGCAAAAGCAACAATACTCTATTTCTGAATGTGCGTATCGAGTGCTATTACTCTTTTCCCAAGTTTCCTTTATACGTTAAGATGCCATAAAGATAGGCAGACGCGTTCCTACACCAAGTAGTTATCTATTGTGATCGGTTACCTGTTCTACGAACGAGTTTATGGCCCATGTATGTGTTTGCGAACATCTCAATAGATCTTTTACAATGACTTTGTTTCGCGTATAAAGATAACGACACCTGAGTGACTACTATGCTTGCAAGCTTAACCCGCGGCTCCGTCTGCGTTAAATTGTTTTCCGTGATGAATTATGGGATATTTTAAAATATTAAAAGTATAGCCTTTTTTGACGGCAAGCTACACCAAAGATTACCACTAATCAAAATATAGTTTCAACCGGAATTTAGCCGATTAAAATCTGTGATATCGATCAATCGATTAAATATATTTTTATGAACTGGACAAGGACTAGGTAAGGGGCTCTATCTATGCACATCGATCTATCATTCTGTTGAGGAGGAAAAGGACGAACCATATACACTCTTTCCCATTTATTAATTAGGTACCTACGTGCGGAAAATAAAACATATTGATTTACATTTTAATATATTATTGTACTATATTGGGTTATGGTAGAAATGCAGTTGTTTTCGATAGCTTTCTCTTATTTGAATTCAAACCAAAATCGCCGTTTTTATAATGTTTTTGACGTCTGTAATTGTTAAAAGAAACATTGTACGTTGTCTTATGTTCTCTTATATGATTAGCTATAAAATGGAAATTTTAAATGGTTGTCGATCAATAAATAAAACTAGGATATATAAAAGGTAGTGGCGATTCTGGATTCATTTTTTATATAAGTAAATGCGTTACTCTCATGAAATTTAATAGTGCTTAAGCTCTCGGATGCATGCAAGACAAATGATGGCGGTCGTGTTGTTGGTTTAAATAGTGAGCCCGAGTTAGAATTTAATTCGTTGGGTGCAGTTGCATAATAAATAAAGAAATATATAACCGCTTTTGTTATTTACGAATAGCTTACCACACCAAGTGTTTCACATGAATAAATAGTTAAACTGACTGTCTTTGAAATGCACTTACGTTTAAATCCTCAGAATACAGAGTTAGTATAAACCTTATGAAGGTGAAAATCTACAGTTTGACTATTCACAAAAACAATGTATGTGCACTTATTTTAATCCGAGACGTAGATTTTAACTTTATTCAGCTTTTTTCGAAAAAAAGGTAGGTTATTATTAAAAGCTTTTATTTAACTTCACTCGTATGTATCTATGTATGTCCTGGAATCTTGCAATCAATATTTCACCCACTTCCATTGAAGCTATCGAGCTGAAATTTGGCACACATATTTGGTTCCGATGACAATGCACGAAAATAAAAAAAAGTCATAAAAAGCTTTTTTTTTAAAACAAATTTTTAACGGTATAATTTATTTAATTATGTATTAATATAAAAAGCGATACAAAGAATATATATAAAATTATCATTGTGACCATAAATTTACTACCTTAATATTTCATCTTCTCAGTTGTGAGGCATATTATGTTTCATAATGAGATTCTCGTAGAGTTTTTGATACGTTATGATTCAATAAAATTTAACAATTTCATCATTTCATTTCTTCATGACATTGATAGATTTGTTGAAGAAAGTAATGATCGGGTTGAAGATAACAATAAGTGTGAAAATACAAGTAAACGCGATAAGGGTAGTAGTATATGCATCTGTAGCCCACATTCTGAAAAAGCCTTTGTCAAAGCCATAGCATAGTGAGACAGAGGCCGTGGCAAAGGCTACGATCCCAAAACAGATGTGTGTGAGTTTGGACAGATTTCCGGGAAGCCACCGACGCCACTCGAACGCGTAGAGGGAGGTCAAGCCGTTGACAAGACTCACTACTGTGAAAACTAGAGCCACTAATCCTGAAATTGAATAAATGCACACACCATATAAAACCTTATCACAAATATTGAACAGATATTTCTCTCATTATTACCTTGCATTATTTTTATTACCCCTTACCCCATGAAATTATGTAGGGCGAATGCAATTTTCACATACCTACACAAATTATTCTACCTGCTGCTCATCTGTGAGCAGAGATTTAATTTAAATATTACATCAAATGTATTATAATTTTTGCATTCATGCATTAGTTCAAAGTTGAAGAGATTGATTAAAAATTTTCTATTAGCGGCTATAATAAACCATTTGCAATTATTTTCCTTACCAAATTGTCCATGGAGAGTGTTCCAGTGATTACTCTTGTCTATTATCTTAACAAAACTGCCAACAATAGCTAGAGCAGAACCAGCTACTTGTAAAACAGTGTGAGCTCGACGCTTGTCTCTAAGTGTGAGAAAGGTCGACCACCCATTATCTGGCGATAGGCTTAAGATAGCAACAGCCATAAGTAGTTGATACTGAAAATTGCCAATATAAAGTAGGTATTATTTAAAAATATAAATTATTTCAACAGAAATTTCTGTTAAATTAAAAAAAAATTGGTACTCACTCCTATCACACACAGTACAATGTGCATCGGCGTTGGGCCTAAGGGTAGACCATTTGATAGTGCGAAGAGTAGTGAAATTCCCACAGTAAGTCCAATAAGCAAGTATGCAATCAAATTTAGCGTATTCGTAAATATTTTTAGCACGTATTTTCCTTGAGACATCTGAACCGCTGAAGCACTATTTGTTTCCTTATTATTTTCCTGCATGGGTACAACTACAGGATTGAAAGGGGGATCAACGACATTTGGAGGCATTTTAAAAACTTATTTGTGAAGCGATTCGCTTTGCTACTGAGTACTTATTTAAACCGGGTTCTATTTGAAATGCGGATAAGAACTTTGTCGAAGATATTTATACTGAACGTAAGAGCCAGTATTCGTCACCAATAGGTTTATCTGTATTGATTAGAGAGATGTAGGTAGTAAACTTTGCCGTAGCCGTAGGTATTACAGATTATTTTGAAATGTAATAGATAAAACTGCTAAAATATATATACATTTTACAATTTACCTATATCAAGTACCATACCTTCTTCAGTTTTAACGCTAAAACCACAGAGGAATGGTATATTCATATTTCATTATAGTGTGTGAAAAATTTCATGTTATTGATGAGTAAAGTATATTTTTAATGACTTTGGAGTAAAAAAACTGAATTGGAAAAATATGCAGACTATGTTTCTAGTCAACAATTTTTATTTTCAAAACTTAATAAAATAATGTTGTGGTATAAGTATTATCCCAAATGCCAAAATTATAACATAGTTTATTTATTTGTAAGATCAATGTGAAATTATTGATATATTTGTGTAAATAAATCCAACGAACTGTGGAGTTATTCTTATTGACATAAAATAACTGAGATTCTGAGCATTGGGCCAAATAAAGTATCGTTAGATACAATTTGAACTATAAACTGATCAAAATAAGCGTGACAACTTAGAAAAGAAGGTAATGAAAGGGTTGATAATACATATAAAGGTAAAGATAGCAGTAAAGACAATAACAACTATAGTGAATTCTTCGGTTGCCCATATTTTAAAACTACGTTTGTCGAAACCGTAGCAGAGTGAAACAGTGGCCATGACGAATGCGACGATACCAAAGCAAATGTGTGTCAGTTTGGACAAGTTGCCTGGGAGACATTTGCGCCACTCGTAGGCGTAGATTGATGTGAGGCCATTGACAAGGGAGACTACAGTGAACACCATTGCCACCAATGCTGAAAATCAAATTAATCTTTGTTACTATCGCATTACTTTTTTAGAAACAAACGAATTTTAATACACAACGGTGTTCTGACTCAATTGGTTGGTAAAAATTTCTTTAGTTAGCCATCAAATTATAGGGAAAAAAGTCTTGTCCCTGTTGATGGCTGATTGTAAAGTAATAATAATGAAATATTTTTTGGAATAAATGAAAAGTTTTCACTTTTCATTTATTCCTTTTTCCACTTTTAAATAAAGTCTAATACGATAAGGGAAAAGATTTACTTACCAAATTTTCCATGCAGAGTGTTAAAATTGACATTTTTGGCCAACATCATAATAAAACTGCCCGCGATAGCAAGCGCAGAGCCCGCGACCTGCAGGACCGTGTGGATGCGTCGCTTATCCCTGAGTGAAATGCCTGCAGAAAACCCACTTTCCGAAGTAAGGCTAAGTATGGCTACTGCCATTAGTAACTGGTACTGAAAAATGAAACAAATTGAAGATGTGAGACCGGTAATCTTTGACATCAATAAGTTGATGTTTTTTTAATGTGATAATCAAAAAGTATATTTTTGTTTTATGATCTAAATTACTGATTGAACTTATCCTGGTCAGTACAAAGCAATGAAAACTATCATAAATGATAATAAGTATTTTAAGCTATAAATATGCATAGGTACAGGAAAGTAACCAAATATTGAATAGTATCCCTAATATGGAATTTTGTCGTATGTCCTACTGCAGGTTAAACACGACTAAGTTGATTTTCGTAATCAATCCTTATTGCAAGAACGCTTTAAAAATTAGTAGTACATGAATAAATAAACATTTATTAATGTACATTATTTTAATGGTGAAACGTGTTAAATCTTTTTTTAAGAGATAATAGTAAGCAGTTTAACAAAATATGGATTAAACACTAACTACTCATGAAATCTTAGGTACGCATCATGGACGCTTAATATTCCGCGGTGTACAAAATATATTTGCATGCGAAACACTAGATTTGTATTTGTATTTTCGGGATCCGAACCCGAGAACTACGGTTTAGTAGTCAGGGAAGCTCAATATTTTATGTGTAAGACATACGCAATCGAAATAATATAGGTAAGTAAAATTATAAATAGTAAAATTATCATGTTAGCTGTTTAAATACATTAAAATAATACATATACTAAATCAGGTGTTTATAACATTTTAAGTATAAAACTTACCCCCAGGACACACAAAACTATGTGCGTGTTTGTAACATTTAAGTCAGTCCCGTTTCTAAAAGAGAAAATTATACAGATACCCACTACAACTCCAATAAGAATATATGCAAGCAAATTTAATGAGGCTTGTGTCAATTGAAGTATGTATTTCCCTGTGGTCTCCTCAGTAGGAGCTGATGGTCTGATTCCACCTTTACTCATATCAGACGCACTCTCAACGTTATAAACCGGGGCCGAATTTGGAGGCATTTCAAATTAAGTTATTGTTACTACTATGTTATTTAATATGTTACTATGAACGTAACAATTTGGATTTAAACACTTTGCAAATTGTTAGTGGTCTGAGTAAAGAGCACGATAAACTGACAATGGGAAGATACAGAAGGCAAAGATTTTATTTATATCATCCTGTAATAATCGACTTATCTTTTACGATAAAAGATAATTATAGTCTCGTCCGAGATAATTAAATGCGTGAGTTCAAACTGATTTGTGCGTACCAGAATAATCTCAGTGATTTTTAATCTACATTGACGTATTGAGATTGGAATAAATATGTGATAATGTTTTTAGACCGGTCGGTAGTGTACTGACTAGCGTTGAGTTAAGCAACGACAGGCGCTTTCGGTATAGCGTGGCAAATCATGGGGCTATCGTGCTTCGGAAGACACGAAGTTAAGCCGTCGCTGAAGGTTGAAATCAATGGTGAAAACAATCGTTAAGCCTTGTCGAAGAAGAAAATCGTTCAGGTGGCATAAAACATTCGACACCTGGAGTTAGTGGCGAACCTGGCCACTAACCTATTCACCAATCTGCATTGGAGTAGCGTGGTGGAGTATGTTCTAGATTTCCCGTAGATTTGTTTATGGGGAGTCCCGTGACCAGCAGTGGGACATCGATGAGTTGCAGCTTAGTGTTTTTTATGTACATAAATTTACTTTGTTATTGTTATGTTTAAATATTTTTCCTTGACGAACTGATTTAAATTGTGTAATGCTTAATGTATGGCAATTTTATGATGTGAATTACACAACAAATTAACAAACACACACCCCTCACAAATCTCACATTAACATGAAACATGGATTGCTGGTACATTTAGAGGACTAACTCGTAGATAAGCCGGGTGAGTAAGTAGTAGGTTTAATGAAAGACTGTAATTAATTTTGAAACATATAATTATGTTCTGGGTTAATACCTATCACAAATGCTACATAAGTTAATGCTATTTCCTATACTTACTTCTCTCCTGCACCAGTTTATTCTATTTGTACTCGCAGTAATATCATTAAATATCTACAGGTTTAATTCTGATATAGGTTTTGAATATGGATTTATATAACGCCAAATATTCAGAAGAATATAAGGATAATGCCACTGAGATTCTGAGAATTGGGCATTAGTAATATCATATTATAATATTATATTTGATGGATACATTTTAGATTATAAATATGATAACGCTAAACAAATAATCACTTTTACCTACATGTTTCCTATTCCTTTCCCGAATTAGTCAGCTTAGTAAAGAAGGTGTAGATAGGGTTAAGAACAATGATCAAGGTCATAATGCCTGTGAATATAATCACTGTTGCAGTGAACTCATGGGTGCTCCAGTTCCTGAAGCTGTTCTTGTGGAAGCCATAGGCTAGGGAGACATTGGCAAAGACGAACGCTAGGACGCCGAATAGAATATGTGTTAACTTAGACAACTGGCTTGGTAGGCATTTGCGCAATTCGTAGGCGTAGAGCGAAGTCAGGCCGTTGAAGAGGCAGGCAATGCTGAAGGCCTTCGCCACCAGAGCTGCAAATGAAATTTCACCGTGTTTTAATTAGCAAATTCAAAAATCGAAAGTAACAATAAAATGACAAGCACCTAATAGCAGCTACAACTTGTAGATGAATTTTGGGCATAGTTCTCCCCCACAGACTCTACTGCGGGAGGTCTAGAGCATACTCCACCACGCTGCTCCAATGCGGATTGGTGGAGGGGTTAGTACCCATCGGTGTCGAATAATTTCAAGCCACTCGAACGTCTTCGACTAGGCTAAGCGATTGTTTGAATGCAATTTTGCCACTAGCAGTCACCCATCATGCGGGATCATCATAGCGGTCGATCACGTACGAACGATGCGATCCGATGGGCTTTAAGCGCTACAATACATAGCAAAAACCTAGAATTCTGTAATTTACTATATGTCATATGTATGTACATATAGTAAATTACAGAATTCAGAAAATGTGTGGCCGCTAAGCACTAAATTAACATAGGTACGTGCCTACGACTATGCTTATAGGCTTCCACCAAATCGAGGCCTCTATAATCTAGAATATTATAAAGAACTCTCTAGTTTGCAGGTTTCCTCGCGATGTTTACCTTTAGTTACTCTTTTATAAGGTGACATTTATTTAGCAACTTACTCTTGACCAATCTAATGTAATTTAAGCACAGCTTACACTAAGAATTTTAAGAAAATATTATGGGCTATTATCGGTAAAGGTCATAAGTGTGTTGTACTTACAAGTTTTTCCATGAATAGTGTTGAAATTATTGGCTCTAGGCTTTGCAAGAGTCATGATGAAGCTGCCAGCGATTGCCAACGCGGAGCCGGCAATCATAAGGAAGGTGTGAATGCGACGCCTGTCCCTGAGCGAGATTCTAGAGTGAAATCCGCTCTCTGGCGTAAGAACAAGGAAGGCTGCACCCATCAGAAGCTGATACTAAAAGCGAAAGAAAGACAAAGTTTAATCTCAGCAATAAGAATAATACAATATATATAATAAATATTTGTTTCTTTTATACATAACAAGCTATTGCCCGCTACTTCGCCCCCGATAAAAATAGCTTACAGCATTCGGTTATTATGTAGCTTGTGGTCTACCTATTATTTGTATAGGACTAGGACTTTAAATCCCATGACACTCCGTAGATAGTCTTCTTCAAGACATTAGGCCATCTCGCAAATCGAAAGGCTCTAAGTAGGTACCTAAACCGAATAGGACAGGGTGTAATATACTCTGACAGGGTAAAAAAGATATCAGGGCCCGTGGCACACTGGTGAGACTCCACCGATGTTGTCGTATAGACACACACGCCACGCTTATCACTTATCATCAGTTCGCCACAATGCTGTGCTGTGGTCTATAACTATAAAAATGAACTCTGATTTTAAAAATTCTGCGGTGGCTATGAATGTATGTGCGTACTACTATTACATTCATCAGTCACACAGGGACACACAACGCTGAACATAGACCTCTCCGGTATACCTTGTCTGTCTTTGCTGTCTTCACCTTCAGTTCATCGGTCCTTTTTGAAGTAAGACACAACAAAAGTGTAAATCGAGTTCGCATTCAAGTTGCCCGTAAACACAGGTAACTTATTAGAAGGTCTCAGGTTTTTCCATTCACCATTATTTGTGAGGTCTAAGTCTATAGAAATGTTTACGGAAACTTAACAGGGCTTGGAACGTATTTAATACTAGTGGACGCCCGCAGCTTCGCTCGCGTGGAATTTGACCCATTAACGACGTCTGCCCGCGTTCGGGTTGCCCACTTGACTTCAAAAATGACAAAGTTTCATACTAACTTTGCACCCCCGTTTTACCCCCTTAGGAGGTGAATTTTCAAAAATCCTTTCTTAGTGCTCCCCTGCGTTATAAAAGGAACCCCTGTGCAAAATTTCAAGTTTCTAACCCTTATAGTTTAGGCCCTGCGTTGATATGTCAGTCAGTCAGTCAGTCAGTCAGTCAGTCAGTCAGTCAGCTTCAAATTCAAATTCAAATAATTTATTTCGCTATGAGGTGATTACACACGCTTAACGAAAGTCTAGGTAACTACAAACTACTTAAAGAGATACTCGTATAATGCTATTCTAAATTGATTAATATAAAGCAAAGGATGAGCTATTTATCCTTGAATGAATAGCTAATCCTACACGGGTGCCTAACCTGCCTTATGGCTAATTTACAATAATTACCTACCACTAAGCTAAGCTCTAAGCTTCTCCTTTTATATATATAGATAGCCAGCGTCCATAGCATAGACTCGCATCGATTCAATGTGATCGAAAGAGCCCGAAACGACGGGCGCCGTCGGTTTGTGGATGGGTGACCGCTAGTGGCAAAATTTCATGGACGCTACCGTGCTTCGGAGGGCTCGTAAAGCCGTCGGTCCCGGTTGTTTTCAATGCCGAAAACAGTCTTTAAGCCTTGTTGAAGACCTTCGGGTGGCTTGAGAACATTCGACACTGGGTTGGCCTCTAACCTCGCCACCATTCCGCATTGGAGCAGCATGGTGGAGTATGCTCTAGACCTCCCGCAGCATGTCTGTGGGGGAGGCCCGTGCCCAGCAGTGGGACGTCTAAGGGTCGCAGCGAATAGGTAGTAAAAAAACGATACTACTTACCCCAAGAACGCATAGAATGATGTGGGTGTTGACCGGATTGAGGGGTAAACCAAACCTCACTGCGAAAACCATATTAATGGCCACTATGAAGCCAATTAATATGTATGCAACTAGGTTTGCCGTGCCATGAGCAAGTAGAAATATGTATTTTCCTGTTGACACTTCAGATGAAGGAGAAATTTCACTTCCAACCTTACTTCTGTCACCAATATTCTCAATGTTGCCGATGGTAACTGAATCATTAGCATTAGGTGCCATTTTATAAAATTGGTCGTAGACACAATAAGTAATTATACGTAATTATAAGTAATAGATGTTGGTATTTTCCTTACAAGGAGTTCAAATTGAATGAGCAGGTTATAACAACCCTTTTTATTTATAATACAACACAATCAATACTTATCTGATAAGGGATTACTCTAATTTTTCTGGTGCAAATTAAGATTGTACTGGACTTATCACTGTGATTTCCAAATTATTTTGATTAGAAACTGGGGAATGTCTTAATGAGTGCGGAAAACCCCGATACTTTCCAAGCATATTCTTTGATGCAATCTGCGCAGTTTGAAATTGATTTCGGTTCATGGTAGCATGTATTATTACCTCTTATATGAACGAGTTCTACATTAATAACAAGTAATTATATTGTTGATTTTTGTGGCTATATACCTACGCGAGGTTAGTTTTCACGTGAAGATAAGTGGTAAATTAAACTTAACTGACCCCTTTGTCGCTCTTGTATCTTCTAATAATTTCTAAGGCATTCCTCCTAAATGGTTACGCTTCTCCATTATCTATTTTTATTACCATTTATTGCACAGAAAAACACAACAAAAACATAAAAAGGATGCTAGGCCTGATTGTCCCATCCAGAGGAACTGGGTGGAAGTCGCTCTGGGGTTGAGGAAATAGGTACAGACGACTATCGGTTAATAAATTATGTAATTACAAACAATACTAACTTAGTTCACAAGCTTTTTCAGTAACTAAGTGTTGCTAACACTAATATGGATTGTAATCTGAAATAAAAAAAATATAATTATTTACATAAAATTGTAAAATCACTTATATCCTACGTATTATTTTCTTGGTCTATTATGATATTTATCAACTGACAAATACAGTAATTAATTTGCACATCGCCTCATCCTTCAATTAGTAATACAATCCAACTAAATGTATTTTGAGTCAGGTTCGACGGGCCAGTTCAAATGTTGGCCGGTGTGGTTTGCATGTTTAAGGCTAACCGTTTTGCCCATAACTAATCCAGTTAAGCCTCTTAGTAGAGGCTGGTTTCAATACAAGAGCAGTAGCGGATAAATCTGAGAGCCGATAAGTAAGGTCATCCTCTTTGATTTGACCTCAAAAAGTTCTCTTCTAATATTAGTAGGTACCTTCCGGTTCCGGCTGACACAAGTGCTCACTGGACATGGCTGTTTCAGTGTACCTGTACGAGGCAACATCGCAGTTCCCTCACTGTAATGGCAACCGGGACGCTAAAGGAGTGCCCCGCAAGGGAGACCGCTCGGCGCGTCGTGGTGGCGTGAATAGAAAGTGATCTATCCCTGCCAGAAGTAGCCGCGGCTATGATGACGGAGACTTAAGCCTAAAGAGACAGCAGAACGGGAAAGGGAGAGAGCCAATTCCGCTTGCAGATGGCGAGGCGGCGGTAATCAACGCCCCGGTGGGTCCCGCCCATTGCCCTGGCTACATGGATGTTACTGTTGCAGATTGGTCTGGATGGGAGCTCAGACCTCTCTTCACAGCGATTCACAGATTGTGACAGTATGTGCGAGCCGCAGACTGCCATGCCTTTGTCGCGAGGCATGGAGGCTTTAGGTCCAAGCGAGGAGCCATTTTGGCTTCGCCAAGGGAGTCATCGGTGCGTACCGCAGTGAAAAAAAAGGTACTTACTTAGATCATATTACTACTACACTTTGTGCTACTACTATTATGAACTGTGATGTTTGAATGTCACACACATTATCTCAATTCAAATCAAAACTCAATTGTATGTGAAAAATCTCATCACTAGCACCAAAAACATGTTTGAAATTGAGATAGCTATTAATGTTGGCGTATGTTCTAATAAAAAAATGTTACAGGAATGTTAATAAAAAAATCTGTCAATTACGAGTCGGACATGCATACGCAGGGTTCCGTACCGTACGAACAAATAAATAATTTTGCAAGCACATGCACATTATTGCACATAGCAAGTTTCTCCCCTGAGTGCATCTTCAACCTTGAGTGCATGAGTTCTATTCCGAGCATATGCTCGGAATAGAATATTATAATAATATAATATTATAATATTATAATTATTTTTTTAAATTGAGTTATTTAATTTTTTTATTGTTTTACAGCGAAGTCTTTCACCCTTTGGTTTTGGAACCGAACTAAACGTTCTGTACATAATATGTACAGTATTGTGTGCATTGACCCTTATGGTTAACCCCTAATAATAATTATTAAATAAAAACTTTATTGTCACTTCACAAAAGTAAAATGTACAAAGGGCGATCTTAATGTCTGATGGCATTCTCTATACTTCTGGATGATGTAGAAAAAATGTGGTAAAAATATAAATAAATTTGTTACGTACGTTAAAAAAAATTGCGCCCGCTGTAATAATACATTACACAATATGCAATGTAATATATAAGTCAATGTGAGGGATACCTGAATGTCTCAGAATTCTGAATAGGTAACGTTCTTGAACATAACAGTATGTCCTGTAACCAATATTATAATACCTCTAGGTGGAAAAATATTGTCCTCGTTTATATTTCGTCCATTCAGGGCTGCACACAACCCTGACAACGACTGTATTTAATTACAACGCCATTATATTATAATAGCGGGCTAAAATACCTTTTCACGTCAGATAGTTACAAATTGGGTCCATCGGAAACGGTAAACAGGTGTGGGCAGCGGAACACCATTTGTCCGATGGGGGTAAACTTCACCTCGTAACCCTAAAATCTAATTGGATTTGATTCCATTAGCGAACTCCAAATGGGACCCTTTAATTGTGCTGACCAACGACGGTTCATTGTGGGCCCGACCGTTTTTGAGGTACAAGGGTTAAAATATTCCGAAATGGAAACATTAGGTAAGAGATCATTACGTCCTTCTAATGAGATAACAAGGTGACACAGCCTATGAAGTATTCTTTCCTACAGTTGGTCATCGGACACGTCTAGACAAAGCAATTTTACGAGGTTTGCGGCGAGAAGGGTAGTTGTACCCAAATAAATTGGAGTTCGCTTAGCTGCACCGAATTACCAAACCAACGACAACCATCGTACCAATCGTACCCAACACTCGTTCTGTACTAGCAGGTCAAGTGTAACATTTGAGTGACATATTTAAGTAAAGTTATACAAGTCAGTCTCTGTAAACGCAATCCAATTTAGGTATCTTTGTAAACGTACATCACTTCTCTTTGCCATTCTATTCCGAAATGTACGTCCTCTTGACTGTTTTGCGATGAGAATCTATAACTATTAAATCCAAGTTGATCCTGTGCTTTTGTATCATTTACTGCCTTAACCATTCAAGTAATAAATATGGAAATTTAAAAATTACATCTCTGCGGAAATTACAGCGTTTTTTAGATTTAATATTTCTACCACTGTAGTTCCGCGGTGGTGAGGTATAGAGTTCACATACTCGTTTGGCACCGAAAATATTTCATCATCAGAAAACTGTTAATATTCTAAATGTTACATTTTTAATATTCAATTAGCGGTTACTACAAAATTTCTCATACTCAGCAGAAACTTGCCCACCGATACGCTTTTTGTAATGATGAGTATGTGAAAAATAGAAGGAAATATAAGTGAATAACCCCGCAAGCTAACGAAGTTTACCTGTTTGGAAATCCAACAAAGTTCATTCTTCTCCATGAATTTTCGAACTTATCACGTATCTTACAATGTGTGGTTTTCGATCAAACTTTTCCGTTTCGTTCCGACGCCGAGTTGAGTTGAGTACCGAGTTTAATCTGTACACGCATGTTGAAACTCTGTTATCCCTTCCAAGCATAATGTATTCTGTATGATCTATCGTGAAAACGATGAGCAATCATTATTCACATTTTCAAGAATTTCTTCGAGAAAGTTCTACGAAAACTTTCTTTGAATGTACAGTTACTTGGGTGAAAATGAAATTCACATTAGTAAAAACAAATAGTGTCATTACTGAATGCGAGTGATTACTTCTTAGTCCCAGGGGTTCGATTTTTGAAACTTCGTATACGAAAATCGCCAATGCGTCTACGAATTTAATGTTGTATAAAAAATTTGTTTGAAGTGTTTAGTTGTAAATAAGGTATATTTTTAATTCAGCTATGCATGAAAAGCCATTAACATTCCTAGAAACCAATCTAAAAATTCAATAATAGATATTTGTTTTGTTAACGCAGCAAGAACGAATTTCATCTGATGGTGACTCCCCTAGGCACTCAAGTTTACATTATACTTGTCCAAGCGCGAAATTGATCTTTTAGTTAGGGGGACCCTTAACTTAACGAAAATATAAATTGCCACGTGACTCTATTGACAGTTCAACCGACATACGAATAAATGGTTTCGGTGGACATGAGCCTTTCAGTGATTCGGAGGGCACGTTAGGCCGTCGGGGCCGGCTATTTTCAATTGTAACACAATCGTCAAGCCTTGCTGAAGACCTAGGGTTGGCTTAGGAACACTTATCTGTCCACCAATCCAGCAGCGCTTTGTGAAGTGTTCGTTCTTCAATATAATACTAGAGACCCGTGACAAAAAGCCGTCCCACTTTGGGCTTTGCTGTGCTTCTGGAGGTATATCTGTTGATCAGCAAAATGCGCCTAGGCCAGGTTTTGAGCCCAATACATAAAGCAAATTTGAGTTTCCTACCCATTGAGAGTAGACAGGTCCATCATAAATTGTTCTATATATATATTGTTTTATACAGTATACTAGCTGACCCTGCAAACGTTGTTCTGCCATATGAAATGACAAAGGGACGCGACAGTACATGTAAATGACTTCACGTCACGACGAACGTATTTTTATTTTTAACCGAACGACGGTTAAAAATAAAAATACTAAAATAGTGTTTAAAAAACATTTTCCAGTGGACCAAATTGTGAATCTAAACCATTCTCGAAACCCCTTGAACACACACAAAAAAATTCATCAACACCTATCCATTTGTTTGGGAGGAGTTCACTATTTTTATTTTACACACGTTATGTTACACACTATATTTTACACACGTATAAAATAAATATATAGGTACATACATATATTAAGATGTATAAGTATTTCATATATAATTTTGTACCTTTCTCCTCGCAAATTAAAACAACCAGAAAGCCGAGAGAGAGAGATAACGAAAATTCGAATTGTTTCTTGTTGATCGAATTAAGTAGGTACGAAAATCACGTTCATTAATTTAAATGTGTGCTTTTTGTCTTTCACCATATTAACTTCGGTAAGAGGGCAAAGGAATTTGTGTATCTAAAGATTCCCAACTTGAAAATACCAGAAGGGATCTTGTATGGAGGGTAAAATGTTTTCTCGGCCTAAGTGAAGGTGTGGGGGAGCGTATCAATGTTACGAGTGTGGACTGGATGTGGCTTTTAAAATAGTTGTAAATGTCTATCTATGAACTTCTTATAAATAATTTCTATAATACGATCTATCAAAATTGGTTCAGCCGTTTGAGCCTGAGGAAGTACCGAACATACAAACATACACACTTTAGTCTTTATAATATAAATGTGATGCAATATTAGGTTGTCAGATTAAGTTTTACTTTACCTTATCGTAATTCTAACTTATTGTTTGTTGTAATAATATGTTGCATGTACATTTTACTATGGCATACAGCATTCATTCCTATCAAATGTGTCGCAAAAGGAATTATTATTATTATTATTGCATTATTATACGAGTAAGTAGTTCTTTATTATTTCAATTATTTATTTGGAATGCAACTCAACTGCAACTATTACTAGTTTCATATAAGTACATAAGTAAGTAATGAGTGAGCGCATTCCATCACTGTCTTCTTAATTGACTTATTGTGGGGTAAGACTAACACTTGGGGTAAGACTAACACTTTATATACTCCATCACCTCACTATATAAGTTCTTTTTTTGCAATTGTGTGCTCAATATAAATTAGTATAAAAGTAAACATAGAAAATATATATATATCACAATCTCTTCTAGTGCAATATATGCAGCATCTATGTTTTGCTCAAATCGTAGCACGAGTGGGACGTAATCAAGGATTAATTTTCTACTTGGATTATTTTCAATCCACCTTCGCATGTGGGCTTTGGGTGCGTCTTCAATTTAAAGGCCTCCATTCGCTGATAATTTCGAGCCGACCCGATTTTCGGATTGTATGTATTATTCAATGGAAATTATGAATTTTCATTCACTAGTTTAAGTGGAAATCATGCTTAATGAATTAACTAGGGGTTAAAGTTGAGAAGATTACTTACAAAATTCACTTAAGCAAGTGGATACGGTCCGCTAAGAAGGATCATACTCATAGACTGACGAGATAATCGCTCTCACAGTGTTTAAGAAGACACTATTTTTTAAAGAACATGTAAGGACAAGCATGGCATACATAATAGATTATTTAATTATTTGGGCTCCTTAAACACAAATTGGTATAAATAGCTAAAACAATTTTGGAATTGGTATGAAGCAGCATATCTTATCAATGTTTATCATTGGGTACATAACTATGAATGTGAAATGTTCAGTACCAATTGAATAAATATTTAAGTACCTACCTACTAGGATTCTTTTCTAATAAACATTCATTGTGTTCACACGTGGCGGGAAAAGTAAAAAAATGTTAAAAATCTTCTCATCCATAATCGTGAAATAAGGCTTCCATGGTATTAATATTATAAGATTTATGGCGATGATCATAAAATAAAATACAATTTCATATTTCACTTCACCGTACCTCCACAAGTGAATCAAGAAAATCTACATATCAAATGAGTATAAGGCTTTACGAGTATTTCAATGGACATATATTACGCGGTGACCTTATTGCGTTCAAGAAATAAGATGTTGATACTTGGCATTCTTTTAATAAATCGGCGTAAAAATTATTTATACGTACTTAGCTATTTTTTGTTCATTTTAGAATTTATCAAAGCTATAATATACATGAGACCTAAAGATAACTGAAGACATGTAAGTACACACCTCTGGGAAATACAATCTGATATTTACTTGTCTCATATTCGATAATACATATCAACATTTTATTTTTTAACGGTGCAAAATGCAATTACGCCTCTCAACCAACCTTGTAAAACACAGATGGGTATGTGGGGCTCGCCAATATCGGAATAACCACAAAAAACCAGCGAAGCCCTCAGCGTTGATATGAAACTCAGATCGCCTCTAAAATTATGGACCGTATAGTCATGGTATAAAGAGTCTTCGCTCCGCTCTACCCTTTATACTATATACCCTTTATACTATTATATAGTTGTGTCATTGCAATAGTGGAACTAATAATACAATATATAGCTAGTTTTAAGCTCATCTTGAATCACAGTCTATATATAACTACAAAATTGATATACAGTGAGTGTTGGATAGGATAATAATGAAAGAAACGAATTGTATATTCACGAAGTGTAGCCAGTGCTAACATAAATGGTTGTCACCGTATACGGGGCAGAGATGGGGGACCGACAATTAGGTGTCAAATTGATTAAAATACTATTCTTAACCCTGTTGGTAATGCACTTTAAATAATATTCACGCAACTAACTTAAAAATGGATACATAGTTTACTTGAGTAAAACGATAATTTGAGTTATTTTTTTTGTAGTGAATTGAAGTTATTTTTAATAAAACACATTTGAAGTAATGCATGAGTACGCTTGGATAAATCTTACTGATTGAGATGTAATCTAATGATTAATTGTGTGTAGGTAATGTAAGATTATATTAATATACATAGACATTTTTAAGTCTTAAGTTTTTAATAAAACTATAGGTAAATGATGGCAAAGTATATCTACAGATTACGGGTTCTTATCCAAGTACTTATTCATACATACTTGTAAGAATAAGTACGTATTGTAAGTAATTGAATAGTAAGTAAAGAATAAATACCGACAGTAGGTACGTATTGTAAGTAATGTCGGTATTTATTCTTTAAAAAAATATGATATTTTCACTACTGACTTTATTATTATACTTTGAGTAATTTATACCTTATTATTTGCTTTCTTTGCTATAGGTATTGTGTGTTGGATATAGTTTGCAAATTGATATTATATTCAGGCCGAACTACTGACCTGCACAAAGGCCGCACTGAAAATTTGTTATTTGTTGAGTTTGTATATGTAAACTCATCTTTGTAAAAATGTTAAATGACAAATAAATATCATTCTATTAATTCTATTCTAAACGGGTAAAGTTGCGCTTTATTATAGTACTTACTTTTAACTTAATCATTATAATTGCACGGTAATAGCTATAATAATAGCTACTGGAAATTAAATTTTAATGCCTGTCGCAATAATTCGCGTCCTAATAAACTGGAATGGGGCTCTATTGTAATATAGCAGAAATTGTACGGAATAATGGTATCATAAACTAAGTGTCTATTAAATTTTGCTAGAATGAGCGCCTTGATAGTGCTGTTAGCGCGTTCGGCTAAGGCGCGGTCCTCATCTGTGTAACAATATTTATTTATACCGAAGACACAATATCTGAAACATTCTCAATAATATTAAGAATCTTTCAGAACCAATCAATGTTAAAATAATATTTAAATTAAACATTTTTATCACGAGTGTGATTGAGCCGCCTTCCACTGTCAGCTTTGGGAGCATGGAAATAAGTATGCACTTCTATCCATCTATTGCTACCAGGAATAATTGACGAACCCGAATAGGACTGTCGAAAACCAAAAATATATTTTGTTATGACTGAGCAATTAGTATGTTGCTACTACTAAGGTGATATAATCTATACCGACGAGTGGCTACCCCTAAGATTTTACTTTTAAGTTTATATATAAATTTATGCAATTTAACATAGCAGTAACAGCATACATGTAGAATTGACTTAAGTGACGTACGTTTACTAATAAGCAGTTAATTATAAACTGAAAACTTGCAAAGAGCGTGAAAGCTATAGAAAATTAAGCATAAAATTAGTTAAGCCCAAGTTATATTCTCAAATATGCGCTATAACATACATGCAAGAAGTACCTATGCCTAATGCTGCTACTTAATCTTAATACGTGAGTAGGTTATTATATAGTTTAACTGTCGATTGGACTATTTCTAAATATTTAGTATCTCAATGTTTGTGTACGTTTGTGTGTGATTACGATTTCAAATCAAGTCAACAAGTAAACAACTGTTTAATAATAATATCTTGATTATATAGGTTACTCAATTGTGTTTATTTGAACTGTATTAATATAGCTTATTGTTATGTTAATCGACTAGTAACCATGATCATTATAATGCCTGCAAATATAGATAGGAAAAGCTACACCTTATTTATGTACTTGTTATTGCAATGAGGGTAACGTCGTCGAACAATTCTTCCAGATCTAGCAGACTTTCTTTCAGATTCATGAAACTGCGACATATTCAAGCTGCATGAATCACCACAACCCTTTCTTTGTGCCACTTTTGGGCACGGGTCTCCTCTCAGAATGGGAGGGATAAGGTCTTAGTCTACCATGCTGGCTAAGTGCGGATTGGCAGACTTCACATGGCTTCGAGAACATTACGAAGAACTCTTAGGTATGCAGGTGATTATTAATGCCAAGCAAGAAATACAAGCCGCGGCTCATGCGCGTTCAATTAAAATGTTTCCTGTACCGCATATTCAATGGAACACATCAGATTCGTCGCTCCGGATGTCCGGATAGCATTTCCGGAACGACTGTTACAGGCTTGCTGGTTCGATCGATGTTACCTACGCCAAGCTGCCGTGGCGTAGGCAGTGAATCGGTAATCTGAAATTTTTACCGACTGCTTCAGAGATGGAGGTTCTCGATTCGACTGTATGTTTTTATTGCTACGGTATTACTCCGCCGATTAATGGATAGTTTTGAGTTTTATATGAGACCACTTCTGAAGTATGGAGTAAGAAGTATGTATATATATGTTCTACTAAAATAACCAAAAAATAATCAGTCTATCCATAACTGGTAGAGTAGGTAATCGCAAAGCTTTTTAATACTTTTTTTTTATTTTCATGCATTGTCATCGGAACCAAATATGTGTGCCAAATTTCAGCTCGATAGCTTCAGTGGAAGTGGGTGAAATATTGATTGCAAGATTCCAGGACATACTTACATACATACGAGTGAAGTTAAATAAAAGCTTTTAATAAAAAAATCAGTTAAAAGGCTCCAAAAATAAAAAATAAAAATTTCATAATTTTTTATTTATTTTTATTAGTTCAAGCTACTGATTTCAGAGCGCTTCGCTTATATCAAACTAGCTTTTGCCCGCGGCTCCGCCCGCGTGGTCAAAGGGAATTAACAATGAGTTGTTTATCATACATGACATATTTGTGGTGGATGAATAGTGACAGTTCCACAATTAAAAGATACTAACTACTTAACCACTATACTAACTACTTCTAAATTGTTCTAACGCCATCTATTAACAATATCCGGAACTAAATATCTAGCAAAT
This sequence comes from Carterocephalus palaemon, assembly GCA_944567765.1. Taxonomy (NCBI): domain Eukaryota; kingdom Metazoa; phylum Arthropoda; class Insecta; order Lepidoptera; family Hesperiidae; genus Carterocephalus; species Carterocephalus palaemon. Next base: position 6,076,010 of record OX155651.1, on the reverse strand, counting down.
AACAAAACATCGATATCTTCCCATGGGGATGTTTTACCGCGGTAAAAAGTAGCCTACGTCACTCTCCACCCTCCTCACTATCTCCACACACACCATATAACCATACCATATAATAGCTTCGTTGCGACGTGAAAGCCGGACAAACAAACAAACAAACAAATAAATAAATAAACAAACACACTTTCACATTTATAATATTAGTATGGATGTTAACGTATCGAAATGGAAAATTGATTGGAGCCAACGACTCGCGGTGGATTTCCGGAAAGAATTTCCGGAACAACTGTTATAGGGTCCTGGTGCAGCGTACTGCACTAACAGGACCTCGTGTACTTTAATACACGAGGTCCTGTTAGTGCAGTATACCTTTATATACCTTTTTAGGCTTAGCACAAACAAAAATACTTATGGATGATTTATTTGTGTTATTTTATGCACGATTTTACTAGCTTGGTATGAAGGTGTGTATTAGGTATGCAGGTATCTATCTATCTATGTATGTACGTACATATGTAACGGAATCTTTGAAGGTGATTTTCGCCCAATTGAAAACGTCGGATTATTTGAAACTTTGAACACAAACTATTTCAAGGTCCAATGACAAGGTAATAATTAACCTACGCGTTTTTTTTTTTTTTTAATTATGTTGTGTTGTGCAATTAAACAAGTGTTGTGAAAAGTAAGTGTATATATAACTTATGATCTCGAGACATGAAACACTGATCTAATAGGTATCTTATCCATAATTAACACAGGTATCGCTTCTAACCGTAACATTGTGATCACATCCCTGTCCCTACCCGCTACAAAATTGGAGTATTATGGAATATTAAGCAAGGTTCGCAGTACTCGCTGGGTTTCCGTTCCGAGGGTAGCCTCCGCTGCCGATTAGACTACATTATTAACACGATAATTGAGTAATTGGATTAACCCACTCTTGGTCTGCGGTTTTCTCCTATGGGATAGTAAGGGAGATAATATAACAGGTTTAGAACACCAGCACCACGTGTATCGAGGTTATAATATAAAGATTATTCATAATAAATCAATGGTTATGCCACAGCGGTGACCACCCAGTGGCAACTCGCCTCTCACTCAAGGGGTCCGGGTTTAAATCCAAGTGATACGGACCAACGACTTTTCTAAGTTATGTGCGATTTAAGAAATTAAATGTCACCTGCTGTAAGGGTGCAGGAAACATCGTGAGGAAACTGGCTTGCCTGATAGTTCTCCATAATGTTCTCGAAGGCATCTGTCTGCAATTTGTCCTTGGCCGGCATGGTGGGCTAAGGCCCTCCCCTCTCAATCCGAGAGGAGACCCGTGTCCAGCAGTGGGACATAGAAAGGGTGGTGGTAGTCGTATGCCGCAGCTTAAGTGCACTACATGCCTGCAACCAACAGACACAACACACAAGCACACACCAGGCCTTCTCGCACTACTGAGAAGGGTTTTACGTTTGGGAAACCTTTCAATGGTTCCCGGACGGACTTGTGAATTCGTCAACCATTTTTGCATTTATTTTATTTAAATACCTATGTAGTATTTCTTGATTAGACTATCAATATCATCGTTCAGTTTAGAAACCCATTATACTATTCTATCTCCACAGCTCCGTAACTCTTGGACATATTGCAATACGGGTGCCTCCCAAGCGAATATGACTTGCAAATGGAACGTCTGAAACATTGAATTGGGATCGTCCGAGCAATCGCTATAAAGATGGCGTTAGACTTCCGATATTTCAGTTAATAGACGTATTCGCAAACTCATGTGTGAAACTATATTGAAATAAACAATTTGGTTTGGACTAAATATTCTGCTTTTTAGCTCTACGGCAAAGAACCTACCTACTAGGAATAATTGCAAAACATTAATACAATAATCTTAATACAAGGACTATTTAACTTAGTTATAATATATATATATATATATATATATATATATTAATAATGTCAATCACAAAAAAACAAGTAAGAGAGTAACTAGTAAGTATAGGTACCTACTATGTACCGATTCAATAAACAAAAGTATTTTATGAATGTGTACTATACAATCTAAGAATAGTATGAAAGAGAAAACAATATTTTATTAATTTACTGAAAGTTGCTCCTTGCTCAAAATCATAATGAATTTTACAATTTGATTTAGTTATACGTTAATCAAAAAATACATACAAAACGTTTCCAAGGCAATGGAAAAAATCTCTTCGTCCTCGCCGTCTCTAAACTTTACAAAACTTTGAATTTTACAATTTGATTTAGTTATACGTTAATCAAAAAATACATACAAAACGTTTCCAAGGCAATGGAAAAAATCTCTTCGTCCTCGCCGTCTCTAAACTTTATTATGGAATTATAACTTTCCAGCCAACAAACAGTTGGTACTAACTCTTAGCTCAGCGCCGCGCTGGTCAGACGGCAACTTTACAAATAATTCGGAGTTTGGTCGAAAAATATTTTGTGTCGTCGAAAATTATTGAATAGTGTGGAAATATTTTACTTGGCTTCGCTCCTATGTTTTTGATTGTCTGCTTCGAACGTTTAAATTTATCGGTCGATAATAAAATATTTATTAAGGTAAAACTATGATATATAATTGTCACAAAATAACTCGTTACCAATATGGCAACAGTGATTCGTAGCGAAGAAAATGTTGCGAGTTCATTTATTAATTTCTTATGCCCTTTACTCTCCGTACCATTTCTACACAGATATGTATTATATCATAGTGATATGACACATATAAGCATTGAAGGTAAGTCACAGGAAATGCCCTTTGTATTTGATACAAAAAGTGTATTAAATGCTAATTTATTACATTCGACCCTCAGAAAGGAAGACGTAAAGAGCAAATAGAAATTGTTGATGTTAATTAATTTTGCTACCTTTGGTTGATTTAATTAATAGTTCACTTCGATACCCAAATAACAATAGATACTAAAGCCTCGATTACAACGTTATTCAAGATTTCTAATCCTTCAAAGCTCCGTATTGTAAATAAGTCACCTGACATTCTAAGGACAGACGCTCTGTTGGTAACTAAGTTAGAGAACTCCGTCTAACTAATTTGTAATTGTAGAATGTGCTACTAACTGTGATATGTATTTCTATATACTAAAATAGGCCGAGAATCGACTTAAATGACGACGCCGCTGTATGGGTTTGAAAATTAAACATTACGCCTCTAATTTTCACTGAAAAATTCAATGTTACATTATTATTCGAATTAAAATAAATATATACACACCGGCATATTTAGCGGAACATCGACTTTGGACCGCGGACCAATGGAGTAAGGTATTGTTTAGTGATGAGTGCAGAATTCTCTTAAATGAAATTGACGGCAGGCAAAGAATATACAGACTCAAAGGAGACCGATACATTCAGACAAATTTTGAAACTACAGTTACATACGGTGGTGGATCAATAATGGTTTGGGCGGGCATTTGTTTGGGAGCTCGCACAGACTTGGTGGTGATTGACAGAGGGAGTCTGACTGCAGACCGCTATATCAGAGAAGTTTTAGAAGAAAATATCGTACCGTTTGCCCCATATATCGGTGACGATTTTTTTTATTGCAGGATAATGCTCGGCCGCATACCGCTTGGTTAACTCAAGCTTATCTTAATGATATGAATATCACTGTTATGGAGTGGCCGGCGAGATCACCGGATATGAACCCAATAGAGCACGTTTGGGACTTGCTGAAAAGAAAAGTTAAGTCCAGAATTCCAGCTCCTGCCAACGTGGGTGAACTGCGAATCGCCGTAGTTGAGGAATGGCGGAGACTATCCCAGGAGACCATCGATAACATCATTCTCAGTATGCCTAGACGGGTAGAAACTTTAATAAGAGCATGTGGAGGAAATACGCGATATATACACAATTTTTCTAATTTAATTAATTGTTATTTTAATATTAATTTTCACTTTTCCCAGTTACATGAAAAGTTCAAAAATGTACAATTTTTCACAAATAGCCTCTACTCGCAAAATCTGTTCTTAATGTGATCTCATTTTAAGTAAAACAAATGAAACTTTAAATAACAAAAGAAGTGTAGTAAGTAGATTTTAAAATAAAACCGTATTTTTTTAATTATGGACCTTTTTTTTGTGTTCCGCTAAATATGCCGGTGTGTATATAATCCGATAAAGAAAACAAAATTTCAATCCTTATGATTTTACAAATGCAAATGCTTCGAGAAAGGTAGAAGTACATAGTAATGTGCGCATTATTTGTACATTTTTGCACTTTAATAGGGATCACTTTATTTAAAATCTACCTATGAATATGTCACACCCAACCTAAGCTTGCTATGGGAGCTGGTCAACATTTTATAAGTAGTTATCTTAAAATGATGCATAATAAGGACTGAATAATAATACACTGTCTGTTAACAGTTAATAATATATAAATTTCGATCATCATATATGATGCTATTAAATTCCAGCCGTCAGCCGTCAGATTCAATTATATTAATTCAAATCTAAATATTTCGCAGATAAATTAATGACCATTCGTTACAATGTGAAAAAATTGTGATACCGATGAATAAAGAAGATAAGAACGTGTTTCATAAGGGGCTATAAGATAGTTCCGTAGGTATCAATGTGCTGTTCAATCATTTACCTTTATTTTGACTGCTTCGGAACGCGTTGGTTAATGACCCTATTTCTGACGAGCACTGAGTCTTGACTATAATTCTCCGGTAGGCAAGTTTACCAGAGTCTCAGGGATATGTGGTTAAATTTACAGAACGCGCAATACAGTGGATTTTAGTGCGAATGTGTGAATAGGTGAGTCAAACTTTTAAAATATTTGTTGAAATACAACATGAAAATTGGCAAACGAAGGCACAAAATCCATCTTCCTAACTAGAATTATTAATTTTAATGAAACATTGAATGAAAGAAAGAAAACTTGGCAGATTAATAAAGCATACGGAATCCTAAAGAGCAGACAATGCCCACTCATCTCTGAATCAGCTGTCATTGATGGACGGCGTAGATTCATTGATTTTTCTAACATTTCAAACAATGCGGCTCGTATCATTAATCTCCAGACTACCGGTAACGGGACAATGATAGCTAACTACATACTGATGCTATCTGGTTAGATGGAACTAATCGATTCCGCAAGTTGACTTTCATTAAAACTATTGGGTCAGTGCGATGAGCGATAAATGGCCGCTTCTTGTTAGTCCTAACATGTTTCAAGTCAAGAGATTCAGGTGTGAATCCGTCTATAGGAATTAGACGTCGCGCTTTTTACCTAATATTAAAGTTTCAAAGGGCCAACGACAAATTAATAAATGAAATTTCTGTATCTCTGAATAGGCAGTAAAAGTAAAAATAAATGTTTTCTTATAGGCATAGTTGCACAATTTTTTTGATGTTTATTTTGGATGAATGAACACTTTTTTATCTGCCTAGTCAAGTTATAAATTTGTCTAGATTGATACACGAGTATAAACGAGACACGAGTCCAACGAGAGAAATAAATTGAAGTATTTTGTAACTAATTCGAAAAAAAAAATCTCAATCTTTATAAGGAGCCTTTTCTGTACATTGAATATTTTTTGAAATTTTTGACTAAATTGAAGAGAAGATTGTTGTTCCAGATATAATCTAAAAAAGAATTATTCGGGTTAACCGGGTAGGTTAAACCGGTTTCACTGGGTAGAGTTTGTCCAGTAATGCTTATGAGGAGAATAGGTAGCAAAAATAAACCAAGCAATGTTTAACTTCACGCGAGCCGAGTCGCATTATTACACTTGTACCTAATTATCTTATCAACTGAGGATATCTGATAGATATGAAAAAATAATCTTGCAGAAAAAATTTGTATTTAAAATTAATGTAACAGCTCGCTGCGAGGTGTTACATTAGGTATTTATTCATCGTTTATTCTAAAAAGTTTTTATTCTTCGTTTATTCATATAAAGTCTGACTTCTAAATGGTTGAGAAGTCAGGTACTTAATACTATACTTAAACATATAATACCATTCTTAAACATTTATTACTTAGTTCATCTCAAAGTCAAAGTCAAATAATTTATTTCGCTATGAGGTGATTACACACGCTTAACGAAAGTCTAGTTAACTACAAACTACTTAAAGAGAAGAGATATAATGCTATTCTAAACTGATTAATATAAAGAATCAACTAGTCTAGTCTAGTAGAATCAACTAAAAATCTTTAACTAGTAGCAAAATCCGGCAAAGTCGACTAGCTTCATCTGGGAAGGCATCTTATTGACGTACAAACTAATGTCGTCGTGGCACCATAGCTTTTGTTATGGTAATACATTGATAAATATGTTACCTAATAGTTAAAACTAACATAGTTTCACCGCTATCGGACGCTATAGTTTACGGATAATGTTGTCTGCAATGATAAATTTGTAAATGGTTAAAAGATAATTTAAATATTCCTTAATTATACTGTATCTTAATTATTTTTGCGCATGCCTGAGATAAGGGCAATCTACAAAATACCGAAATTTTATGACTTATGTTGGTATATATACACATATTTTATACTCGATTCGATTATTTTTATTTTATTAAGTGGCCAAGTGCCATGGAATGGAATGGTAGTGGTGAATTTTTTTAAGATGTTTTCTTTTTCTCGTCTATCCCAATGGTCTGTGGTGTCGTTAAAAATGAAAGACAGGACTTTCAAACATTTTGTGAGAATTATTAATTATATAGTATATTTGATTTAGGGTTCTGTTTGTGAATATTCAATTGCTAGTTGGGAGAGTCAAGTGTTCCACCAGCCAGTTGCAGAAAATTCTCGGCATTAGTACCTACCTATATATTAAAGTTATTAGAGTTTAAATAAAAACTATCGCAGCAAAGTTTTGTACAAATCCCATTGAAAATTACTTGAATAAAGTTGTTGGTTACATAAAACAGGTAGTAAATATAAATTTACGAACCACGTACGAACTGGCAAGCGTCATCATCATTAATGGATGTTTTAACCACCATCATTCCAAGTCAGCATATCCGATGTGCAACCATGAAACCCGACACTGCGCGTGACCCGACACATACTTGGCTGTTTTTTTACTAAGCTCTCGTAAATAGCAAAATATTTAAGTTTGTCTTTTGTCATAGATATTTGTTTTGAAAAGAATTAGTAGAGCCAATCGATCTGATCAGCTAAAGAGGTTTGAATTACGTTTAGAAAAATTAACTACCATATCTACCTCAGATATATTCAATTATTTCGATTCGCCTTTTATCAATGTCATTAGTCCTCAACAGTTGTAATATACAAGGCAATTATACGAACAATGCTGCGACCGGTTTCGCATTTCGAAGATATACACTCATGATACGAGTATGTCTTGGCTTAGTCGGAATGGTCGTACAGAATCCCAATGCTATTGCAGGTATGCCCACAGACAGGACTCACGATCTGAAGCCATTCCGCGATATTAGTGTATCGCTAGGTTATATGTAACCTAATTGACTAAAGTTATCACAGTTAGCAGTGTTATAATTATTAAAGTGTAGTAAAGTGTGTTAGACCTTGCAACCTTGTGACCATCGGTTCACTTCATGATACACTTCATGTGATCATTCGCTGCGATCCATAAACGTCCCACTGCTGGGCATGGGTCTCCCCCACAGACGCAGCTGCGGGAGGTCTAGAGCATACTCCACCACGCTGCTCCAATGCGGATTGGTGGAGGGGTTAGTGGTCAACCCAGTGTCGAATGTTCTCAATCCACCCGAAGGTCTTCGACAAGGCTTAACGACTGTTTTTACCATTGAAAACGACCGGGACCGACGGCATTACGTGCCCTCTTTGCCACTAGCGGTCACCCACCTACAAACCGACTGCGCCCGTCGTTCCTTAACTCTTTAGATCGTATTGCATCGACACGAGCCATAGGGCTATGGAAGATGATGAGGTGATCATTAATCTATTTAAATAATAATATTACAAGTATTTCGGTAAAGCTGTGTCGTTGATTTGTACAGCGTATCTTCATATTCAATAAATTTTTTACGCATTTGTGATAATGAAAAGCCATTATTTTATGGATTAAATCTGTCAGATATAATTAATTAATTCATTTAAAAATTGACATGACAGTGGTATAACCCGGAGTAAATCAGCGTTTCAAATATTGTAATCAATAATACCTAATCCATAAGACGACAAACCTTTGGCATCCGAAAAACGGTTTGTATGCATATCATGCAATGAATATTTAGTAAAATAATTCAATTTGATTCGGCTGGGTGCATAGTATTCTAATTTAAATTTAATTGTGGCTGAACCAAATTCATTAATAATTTTCAGGCCAAATGGCACGTGTCTGCCAATAAATTTATCGCGAATTTAACAAATTAATTTACATGTGATTCAATCGTGTAGGGACTTCTGTATGTAAAGGCATTAGTGATTTATTAAGCGAGTATAAGTAATAATAAGGCACTAGTGCCTTATTATACTACAATTTTCTCAAATAGTACAAGTTGATCTGCGATAAAATTACTTCTTTCTGAGATTCAAACGCAGACCCACACCGCTGGGCATATAATTATTCATATACATGAACTTATAATTTTAGCATAACAATGGTATGTATGTATTACTAGTGGACGCCCGCAGCTTCGCTAATGTGTAATTAGACATTCACAAACTTCAAAAACGGCAATGTTTCATTCTAACTTTGCACCCCCGTTTTACCTCCTTAGGGGGTGAATTTTCAAAAGTCAGTTCAGTAGCTTCTCCTTTTATATATATAGATAACATGATACACGCTGACTGGAATTAGGAATGACTGAATGGAAATTAACGATTGAATACCTATATAAGTAAAATATTGCTTCAGTACCCATACAAGATAAACGTTTGTTTGGGTTTAGCATGAAATGTTTAAGGGAAACTTGGATTCTACAAACAAAACACCCCTTAATTTCTTTCAGCTACTAATTAGTACTCGAAACATACAGTAACACAGTTAATTACATTTTGGACAGACAAGTTACAGCTAAACTAAATTGGATAGTGGGTGTTTGTAGTGATGTCCCAGCACAGCGATGACAGCCTAGTACATCGGTGACAGCCCAGGTTATCGAACTTGCTTCTCTCTCATGGGGTGGACTATGAACTAACCTCTGTCCGAAAGGAGATCCGAGTCCAACAGTAATAATAGTATTAGGAAATAAAATAGGGTGGGTGCTTGAAGTGTTGACTTTTAATAATTTGGCAATACAGACAAGGCTCTGTTGGTTAAGCGTTTCAACCCAGCAAAGGATCCGTAACAATTACCTACTCGAAGCTCAACGAGTCTTTGCTATTTGAGAAAAAAACTGCATCAAAAGGAAAAAAGTTCCTTTGAGCTTCTCTAGTTGTTACTTGGTAGTTGGAAGGATTTAGTACTGAAACGCCAAGTACCATTCCATAAATTCACTTAAACAACACAACACACATTATAGAACTGTTTTGATAATCTTTTGGGTGATTTTGAATTAATACTACTGTTTACTGATATGTATTATTCACTGTTATGTATTACTTCTCAGTTTTCACTTAATATAAATATGACAAAACATACCTACCAAAAAATTATACTGGTTAAACGAGAGGTCGAATACCGAGTGTCTTAACGCTTAAGTTACCGTAATTTTGAGACTCATTGTATTCGCAATGTTTTTTTTAATTTATATTTATGTAGTTTTTATATTCAGTTATTATCAGTAGCGTCTGGGAGCACTTGGATATTTCTAAAACTTCCATTGCTTCGCCCGTGACTGCGACATATGGGTGTAAGCAATCGCTTTGGCCGGTCGTTAATCTATCAGTAGGAGTACGATTGCCTGCTGTCATGCGGAAGCACATCTTTGATCTCGACCCTAATCAATTGGTATCGATGAATCGTTCTATCGCTGGTCCACTCACTCGAATCGCAATCGCATTTACCTAGGCGCGTGTCTTATTCGAGTATGAACTGTTAAGTTTTTTAATAGATTTTAAGGCTTAAGTAGGTATGTCTGATATAGTAATAGCACGGACTACATTACTTTGGTCTTTACCCTATGGTAATCTATACTAATATTATAAAGAGGAAAGATTTGATTGTTTGTTTGTTTGTTTGCATCGAATAGGCTTCAAAACTACTGAACCGATTTGAAAAATTCTTTCACTGTTGGAAAGCTACACTATCCCCGGGTGACATAGGCTAAATTTTATTTTGGAAAAAAATAGGGTTCCGTAAGATATTTGGGTTTTTCGGACACAAGGTGTAAAAAATCAACGAGAAAAGTTACTTATTTTGCTTACGCTGCCTAAACTATAAAAGATAGGACCATAAAATGTTCTAATTAATTGTAGATCTTATAAATATCTATAAAAAAGTCCGCGACACACTATACCTATCTATGTCGAGTGAGGCACAACAACCATTTTTTTATCTTGAATTTTTTTTGGACTACATTTACAGTTTATGTAGATAATATTTGATCTTTGAATTATTAAAATTGGACGTTTGGTTTTGAAGTGTCTGTCTGTCTGTCTGTCTGTTTCGCTTTCACGCCAAAACTACTGAACCGATTTAAATGAAATTTGGTACACAGTATAGAGCCTGACAAAGGACATAGACACTTTTTAATTGGAAAAAAGTGTTGTAATGGGTTGAAAAGGGAGATGAAAGGTTGTATGAAAGTATTGTCATTTTCAGAACTAGAAGCATAAAACTTAAATTTTAGGCTGTTGATAAGGTGTAATCCTTACTAATCCTATCTTACTAATATTATAAAGGGGAAAGTTTGTAAGTATGTATGTATGTATGGATGGATGTGTGTTACTTTTTCACGTAAAAAGTACTGAATGGATTTTAATGAAACCTTACAATAATATAGCTTATACATCAGAATAACACACAGGCTAAAATTTATAAAGATATTGTGTGAATTGTCCAAAATATGACGATAAGTGTCAAGTAGGTAAGGAAAAAAGGTAGGAAAAAATCTACCATCTGCGAGCTATTCTGGCGTGCGCTGCCAAAACTACTGGACCGATTTAAAAAATTCTTTCACCATTAGAAAGCTGCATCTTCACTGAGTGACATAGGCTATATAATATTACTAGGCGTAAACGAAACTATTGGTATAATCTATATATATGTAAAATAAAGTCGTGTTAAATTTTTATTTTTTTAGTAACCTGACGCAAATAGGGTTTATGTGTCTGTATTATAATTTTGATTTTTATATAAAATACCCGTGCGAAGCCGGGGCGGACCACTAGTAGAGTATATAACAGAACAACAAAGTATAAGTTTAAGTAGGTATGTTGTAATTTTTCAACAATCTTGGTCCAGTGTAACTCTTGTAAGGCCAGTAAGACTCTCTTCTGTCTAGCTTCGAAGGTTTCTTTCAACATATCCGACTATTTCTTACTTCTTGTTTATTAACTTAAACAAAATTTGAATTGATTCCAAATCCAGGAATAGTTTTCTCCGATAATAATAAATGTTTTTCCGATAAAAATAAGTTGATGCTCATACTCCGTCGGCGTTGACGAAAGAACAAAAGCCGCCAATATTGGTGATACGCGATACTCGTACCTGTAAAGAATGAATCTGATAACATTTTGGGAATCACGACTCACATAAATAATTTTGATACAAAAATCGGAGCCAACTAGTGTAAATAACACGAAATACGTATTCGTGTTATTGGGCGGATTAAACTGAGACAAATAAATGATAATATAATAACGTTGGAATATAAAGTATCGATTGTAGCACGCCTTGGGACTATCAGAGCATCGGCTTACAAATTAACAATAAATATTCATGTGGCAAACTGTTACGCACCGGTCGAGAACCAGAATGAACCTTTGTCGATGCAGCCATGCATCATACTTTCAGATTTTATAAATTATCGCGTGAAAATAATAAAACAGCTGGTCAAAAGGTTACATTGACTAGGTATCTAAATTAAATTGAATATATTAATATGACTTGTATAAGATTAGAATAATAGACTTCAATGAACTGTTAAAGAGGATTTTACCTCGCCTTGAAGGGTAGTTTTAATATATCATACTAGTGGTCCGCCCCGGCTTCGCACGGGTATTTTATATAAAAATCAAAGTTATAATACAGACACATAAACCCTATTTGCGTCAGGTTACTAAAAAAATAAAAATTTAACACGACTTTATTTTACATATATATAGATTATACCAATAGTTTCGTTTACGCCTAGTAATATTATATAGCCTATGTCACTCAGTGAAGATGCAGCTTTCTAATGGTGAAAGAATTTTTTAAATCGGTCCAGTAGTTTTGGCAGCGCACGCCAGAATAGCTCGCAGATGGTAGATTTTTTCCTACCTTTTTTCCTTACCTACTTGACACTTATCGTCATATTTTGGACAATTCACACAATATCTTTATAAATTTTAGCCTGTGTGTTATTCTGATGTATAAGCTATATTATTGTAAAGTTTCATTAAAATCCATTCAGTACTTTTTACGTGAAAAAGTAACACACATCCATCCATACATACATACATACTTACAAACTTTCCCCTTTATAATATTAGTAGGATAGGATTAGTAAGGATTACACCTTATCAACAGCCTAAAATTTAAGTTTTATGCTTCTAGTTCTGAAAATGACAATACTTTCATACAACCTTTCATCTCCCTTTTCAACCCATTACAACACTTTTTTCCAATTAAAAAGTGTCTATGTCCTTTGTCAGGCTCTATACTGTGTACCAAATTTCATTTAAATCGGTTCAGTAGTTTTGGCGTGAAAGCGAAACAGACAGACAGACAGACAGACACTTCAAAACCAAACGTCCAATTTTAATAGTTCAAAGATCAAATATTATCTACATAAACTGTAAATGTAGTCCAAAAAAAATTCAAGATAAAAAAATGGTTGTTGTGCCTCACTCGACATAGATAGGTATAGTGTGTCGCGGACTTTTTTATAGATATTTATAAGATCTACAATTAATTAGAACATTTTATGGTCCTATCTTTTATAGTTTAGGCAGCGTAAGCAAAATAAGTAACTTTTCTCGTTGATTTTTTACACCTTGTGTCCGAAAAACCCAAATATCTTACGGAACCCTATTTTTTTCCAAAATAAAATTTAGCCTATGTCACCCGGGGATAGTGTAGCTTTCCAACAGTGAAAGAATTTTTCAAATCGGTTCAGTAGTTTTGAAGCCTATTCGATGCAAACAAACAAACAAACAATCAAATCTTTCCTCTTTATAATATTAGTATAGATAAGTGTATAATATAAAAAAACGGGTATGCTTTAGACCACACGACTAAAGTAAAACATTTTATTTAAAAAAAAAAGTATTTCTCTCTCTGTGTCTTATATGCCCCTATATCCTGTGCTGGAATGTCGTTGTAGCGTCCATAGCCCAATGGCTCGCATCGATTCAATGTGATCGCCAGTGTTAAGCAACGACGTTGGTCTGTGGATGGGTGACCGCAGTGGCAAAATTTCATGGGCGCTACCGTGCTTCGGAGGGCACGTTAAGCCGTCGGTCCCGGTTGTTTTAATCATTTTCAATCATATTTTCAAGTCATACATATTATTTTTGTAAAAAATAAATCTGTACTATTTTTTTTGTTGATATTTGTAATTTCAATCTGTTCATTATTTACCCAGTCTTACTTATTGATTTCTTGTAAGGTCCACAATCATAAGAGTCTTACTGTATGTTGCGCTAACATGGTCAGCCTAATAAAACAGGCCAGCACGATGTTTCAGAGCCACTCTTTCGGCTCGCGTTTTAAGTGAGATTATACCTTCCTGATTACACAAAGCGGATCTCTATTACTTGAATGATTTCAAGATATCCACGGAACAGAGAGAGAAGATATCGACACTTTCAGAAATAAATATCACTTAATATGTATAAAAGGATTATTATATTAATTATTATTATTATATTATTATTATCTTGTCCACCAGACTCATTTCTGTCTCAGGTGACAGGAGAGTTGGCAGCTTTTTCGCTCAAAAAATTAGCCTATACAGCGGGGCTATGCTGCCAGCAGCGTTCTGGGTACAATGCCACAAGCTGTGTTTTTGGATGACATATTTATTTAGTGATCAATTCTTTTTAAAATTAAATATTTGTTTGATTACTTTTAGTATAATAATTTAATTAATGACATTGTAAATAGATTTTTTTGAATAAAATAGTAGGATTGGAAATAATTTCCCTATGAATAAGGGTTGAGATGATGTGAGATGTTTTTGTAACTACGAGTAAATTCTCGACCATCATCGAGTGATTGTATAAATCATGGTAAAGTAAATGGTAAAAAAAATCTGAGACTTCCTTAGACTTCCGGAGTAAGCCTTCCGAGATAGCCAAATAAATACTATCATGAAAATAAAATCAATAGTCTTGAAAATTATTTATTAACAGCAAATTCGTAATGTTGAGCCTGAGGCTCTCCGATATTTTTTGTAAAGTTTACAGACGGTTGAATGAAAATTTTAAAATATGAGTTTTAGTTATTTCTAGCTAAATGTTTTTTTGTGAATAATCAACCTACCGTTTACACATAAATTGACCGCCAAAAGTTAGGAATGGTAACACTATTTAGGTAAAATAGGTTTAGAAATTGGAATAAATTTTAACACTTCAATTTTGTTAATTTTAAAAGAACGCAAATTCTCCTCTGAAAGTTAATTACTACGAGATAGCGGTGTATGCTTCGCTCGAGTTAAATATTTAGTGGAAACGAGTTCGAAAGGGCAGGGGTATCTGACCGGTGATAGATGTACCGCGTCGTCTGAATGATTCTGTGTCGTCGACTCTTAGTTAAAGGATCATTGTTGTCCAAAGATTGATGATAGGCTAATCGTCGCTTGATAAAGGCCGGTGCCCTGTCCGTCCGCTGCTGGTTCTAATGAATAGATTCAATCTAACACAACCTTAAGAGGATTACACGGGAAAAGAGATGTTTTAGAATGTGTACCGAGTGTGTCTAACGGATTTAGGAGCCTTAACCCGGCTTCATTTATAATGCTCTGAGAGATAATTAAACAATCTGAATCAAAAACATTACATGAATAAATAAGACTTTCTATGCATGACTGCTCCTACCTTTTTACTGACTTTAAAAGAAATATTTACAAAAACGAGTCATTGAACGGGTAGTACCTACTGAATTACAACCACATTTGTGTTACTATTACACTATTACGTATTAGTTAGTTGAAAGCAAATATGTGGTGTAAACGTAACTAATGTTATGTTTAATTCCACGCGACTGAAGCTGCGGGCGTGCACTAGTTTTGTAATATATTTATAAGGTCACAATATCTCTGCACCTCGCTGGAATGCGATGCCCCTCTCGCTCTCCCTCTTCACCTTCCCGCGCTCGCCTGTTCGCGTCAGTACGGTTTGTATCTTCGTTTTATTTAACAGTTTGGTTATTTTCGTGTTATCATTATTTTGGTTTTGGACATTAGTTATTTTTTATTTTATATTAAATGTTTTTTATATTTTTAAGTTTACACATTTATTGTTATTTTTGGACATTTATTGTTAAGTTTGAACTATTTTTGATACTATTGTTTTTCGAAGTTTAATTAGCTCGATTCTATTCCCTTCACCATTGTGAAGCAATAAATTTGATCCAATAAGTGCAAAGATTTTGCAGTGCAAGCGAAGCTGCGGGCATCCACTAGTAATTAATATAAAGCAACAAAACATGTATTCACTTATACCTACTCATGCATGCATAAATCTCACCTTTGTTATTTGATGGGATAGTGTATGGGCCCCATTACATTTAAACTTTGGCCGCTCTTACAAAATGCCTACAGATACTGAAAGGATCTACAAACAGTTAAATTGGACATGGGCAAATAAACAAATCATAACAAGGTCTCCAAGGATGCGGCGAATTCATAAAGTCCTTTGTGATTTATTTGAGTTGTACGTAGATTACACCCACTGTTAACCAATGTGTATGTAGTAGTAAGTAGATATGTACGGAATCTTTTATTCGAACACATAGTGCGGCCCCTTTACCGTCAACTATTCGAATTGAATCATGTATTTTGTTCTATGCCTTCATGTGTTTCTACGGCAGAATAAATGGTTTTATTATTATTTTACAAACTTTGAATGCTATATTTATTTATATCTAATCAACAGCCTTTAATATAAGTTTTATGCTTCTAGTTCTGAAAATGACAAAACTTTCATAGAACCTTTCAACCCCCTTTTCAACCCCTTACAACACTTTTTTCCAAATAAAAAGTAGCCTATGTCCTTTCTCAGGCTCTAGACTATCTGTGTATCAAATTTCATATAAATCGGTTCAGTAGTTTTGGCGTGAAAGCTTAACAGACAGACAGATAGACAGACAGAGTTACTTTCGCATTTATAATATTAGTATGGATAAATAAAATAGCTAGTAAATAATTATATGGTTATTGTTATATGGGTATATTTTTATTTCAAATGTTTCTGATTTTATTTTCGTTCACACAGTACTTATCATAAATATGGTAATGTTTATGGTTTATTTATTACCTACTATAGATACCTACTACGATAATATGGCGCGCCCCTCCAAAATTCAAATCGTTTGAAAGTATGTATTACAGTATTTACAAAGAGATACAATTAACGAGTACGGATTACACAAAAACTAAGAATTTTTATTGTGTTCAAATACATTAGGCAATTTTGTTAATGAACGATGCCATCCACTGTGTTTGTGAACACTGTCAACCATGATCAATTAAATTAAAAAGAAACTTGTTTCTAATCGTTTCAGTTAATTTATTTTTAAAATATTTTTTCCGTTTACGCAGTCGAGTTTTTTTTAGTTTGTTTACTTATCTAATATATTCTCAAAATGTATTTTGATTATCTGTAATAATTTTATAAAGATATAATATTAGTATAGATTTTTAAACGGTTTCAACAATTAGAGTCTCATTCTTCAGCATCCTCTGTAACACTACAATTATGTACCTAAATCTACTTCATGCTATCAGGCGATATAGTCATATGAATTAATAAAAAGGTAGGTACAAGCCGCGAAATCCTTATGGGAATACATTTTTTAATGAGTAAGAGTTATAAGAGTACCATTGCAGATGGATGATTCAAAATATGTAACTAGTACTCAATTTGTATGCAAGAATTAATTTAGGAACAACCAGCATTGTAACTTGGTAATCGTCGTCATCAGCCATTTGTGATACAATATAAAGGCAGTAGACAAAAGCGATAGAATTATTTCAATCGGAAATTATTCCATGTTTCGTAAATTAAACGTTCATCGAATATTAATTTTGACTGTAGATGGGATCGCTTACTGATATTAAGTATTGAATCCACTTGTACACGCAAAGTTCAAAGTATGTTTGTAGATATTTCTGTGATAAATTCAACATTCAAATCAAATCAAAAAAATATCATCATTTGTTGAAATAAGACTATCATATAGTTAATTTTAAGCATATAGTTAATTTGAAGTATCAAGAAATAATTACTACTTTGTTATAAGTGGAAAAATTCAGAATATACGTTAATAACATATTAAAGTTTGTTTGTAAATGTCGAAAAGTGATTAATCCACTTCGTGTCGAGTATAGACACAGCCTGCAGTTCGTTTTCTGATGATGGCAACGTACCCTTTAATGGATGTCCATTAATTTGGCGTGCTTAGTGGTTGGATAATTTGGCAGAGGGTTCTCCCAGGCCTGATCACCGATAGATATTATGTGGCTGATGGATAGTTACAACTAAATCTGCATTCAGAATAATCAAAGAATTCGTTTCATGAAAAACTTTAATTTTTTCTCATTCATTTGTACACTTATTTAACGCCATTGAATCCAGCCACCAAACATTATGTCGTAAACCAATTTTTTAAACAAATATCTTAATTGACCTGAAAATTTTTCTGAGTTTTAATTTTTGGAATAATTATGAATACTTACTATAATTACGAAACATTTTCTATTTCTATACTTCCAATTTACACACAATAATTTTTATTATAATGTCTTGCATTTTGTATAGTTTGAATTTAAATTAAATATTTTGCATCGCAAACGGCTGAGTTTATCCCATTAGTAGGTATTTGAAGAACTTTGTCGGCATAGGGGATGCAAATTCCATCATTGTGGGTAGTTGTCGTTATGGATGTACAGGGGTTGACAATGAGGGGTCTCAACGGTCAATTTTGGACGTAACCCCTTTGATGTGTCAGCAGAGGGTTACTTCACAGTCAAAATAATGTAACTAGAATATATCTATAAAGATTATCTAGTTAGAATTTGTTCCTATGTTGTTGTATCTTTTAATTATTGTACAATTAAAAAATAAAGTTTTTGTTTAAATTAAGTGATCCAATTTCTTGCCTGCGTTAGATTCACGACGTACTTACGATAATATAAGCACGGACTATATTATCTTCTTCTATGATAGCATACGTTTGTTATCGAATATAGTTCGAGTGTGCTGACTTGCACGTTGCAGAAACAATTATGGCTACGTTCCATGCTAAAAAATATTAGGAGCTAAGTATTTCTTTGTCTTATGTCATAATGACCTTGGATCCGTGAATATTAGACATTGTGCAATATTTGACATTACGCAATTATTATAATATGACCATTAGAAGTCGATAAGTTCTCAACGACGAGTGTGCTTTAGACCACACGACTAAAGTAAAACTTCTTCAGCTCCATCTATCTGTACATTTATATATGTATAATACATATATTTTCTACAAATTATCGGTTTTCATTAACAAATTAATATTTAATAAAACCGTGTAAAAAAGTAATCGCTCTGATCTCGTTCATGTAAACTAATTTACCCTGTTTAATTAAGAAATATTTAAGAAGCGACATTTTTTTCATCTAAAGATTGCAAAATTGCGAACAAAAAAGGGTTACATACTGCCGGTATTCGGGACATGTGCTATTAACATACCGGCAATCAGATAAAGAGTTTTGTGAAAATTTAGTGGATGGTGTGTAATTACAGCTGGTCGATACGATCGCGACGACACGCCTCCGCCAGCTAATGTATCGTTCTCGAACGTTCTTTATATCGCCGCACATCGATCATATTATGGGCGATTGATACCGATTAGGCGAAATTTAATTTTAAAACATTGCTTGGAGAGTGCTCGCAAAGATAAAGGTTGATTATTCTTTGCAGAAGACTTTTTCTTACAGATGACCTAGATACACGTATTCATAATTTAAATAAATATAAAAGAGCTTATTTTAGTTTTTATCACAGTGTGAAACACACAAAAACACCTAGTGAGCTCAGTATTGACATTACATTGTCTAATTTAAAAAATATGATTAGGTCACACTAATATTAAAAAAAATTACAGAGGAAATTATTTACGAACAATGGAAAAATGTGACCCAACTAAAACTGAATTTTACTGACAAGAAATCTGCAGAAATTTTGGGTACTGAGTTCTATTTGCTTTCACATCACCTTGCATAAACTGCTTAATATCTGTATATATAAAAGGAGAAGCTGACTGACTGACTGACATATCAACGCAGGGCCTAAACTATAAGGGTTAGAAACATGAAATTTTGCACAGGGGTTCCTTTTATAACGTAGGGAGCACTAAGAAAGGATTTTTGAAAATTCACCCCCTAAGGGGGTAAAACGGGGGTGCAAAGTTAGTATGAAACTGCTGTTTTTGAAGTCAACTGGGCAACCCGAACGCGGGCAGACGTGGTTAATGGGTCCAATTCAACGCGAGCGAAGCTGCGGGCGTCAACTAGTTAATAATAAAGGGTCCTCATAATTCATTACTCATTCTATTACTTGTTCTTATTATTCACTCTATGACACTACCTACATACCTTTCATTCGTTATGTTCCTACTTAATCAATCAAATGATTATCCTATGCTAATCATAGGATAATCATTTGATACGCACGCCTTGATTCCCTAAAGGGTTGAGGAAATGTACTTGAACTTTACTTTAAAATAAGTCATGCTCAGAAAGTCATATTGTGTGTGACTCCCATCAGTTTGATGGGATCATTTACTTCTCAGAACCAATGTAAAGTGTGACACAAACGCGTCAGCGATTCATTCGACGGAATACCCGCGCTCAAGCCCCGACCTTGTTGTCCCGACATTTTAATTGAACTCGGGTTAATTTCGGCTATTAAAAAGCTCCGGTGGATTATTTTTTGTTTGTCTTATCGAATCAACGTCTCGGCCACTTGTTGCCACTTCCCACGCGAACGATCTGCATATATTTGCAGCTCTTTCATTCTCGCACTTAGCATAAAACAAGCCCGACACCGAGTCATTATGCAGTCTCGGATTTCGAGGCACTGCCGCATAAATTTACTTCATTATCAAAATATCATGAATGAATCAAACCGAGCATGAAACGGATTTAACCAGTTTAGGGGTCATTAACGCACGCAACGCACAGTAAGTGTCTACGCCGTGTTCGAATCTTGTAATCCTTTAAGTTAACTCGAAAACAACACGTTTAAATTAAGGTGCATGTTTAATGCACCTTGAGCGCTGATAGCTTGTGGGCTTGTCGATCGTTACTTATTGACAAAGTTAAGCCAGCTCTGTTAATTTTATTACAGCATTTGTGCTTCAGAGAGCACGTCTAACAAATGGTATCTACCAGTTGGTATGCTCATTTTTATGCGCTTCTTATAAAAAAGTTGAAAAACGTATTATTTTTTGACTTCGATGTTATATTTGTACTGATGAAATAATTCGATCATTGACAGGTGAAAACGTAAATTGATCTAGAACCTGATAATAAGTGGACCACCACACCACCTATGGACACAACTAAAAATATCAATCTAACTTTTTCCAGAAGCTTGTCCAAGGTATAGCTGGCTCTAAAGTAGAGCCATGTGTTAGTTACTAGTTTGTTCAAAGAATAGCTCGATAATGTATGTGGTAGATACCTGTTTAAAATGTTCATCAACTTTAATTTTTATTTTAGAAATAAAACGGTAGGACATTGATAATGATGCCTACAGCATCCATAGATAAAAGATTTCACATATAGATATCGTTTTTGAGTGCTAACCTGTAAGATCACACGTACATTGATAAAGTTTAGTTCATGTAGATTATTTTTGATATGATAAGGATTTTGTGACCCGGATAGAACAAAAGGAATTCATTGTTAGCAACCTATTGAATGTTACCAACTGGTCAACTTATCATTCAATAGACTGGCTGT
Organism: Carterocephalus palaemon; assembly: GCA_944567765.1. Lineage (NCBI taxonomy): Eukaryota > Metazoa > Arthropoda > Insecta > Lepidoptera > Hesperiidae > Carterocephalus > Carterocephalus palaemon. Next base: position 6,054,747 of record OX155651.1, on the reverse strand, counting down.
ATTCACTGTCAGAAAAATCACTATCAGTATGAGCACCGAGGTACCTATACAATGAATAAGTACAAGAGAGCAGAATACACGTAATGTATAATGTTGTAAGGGGTGATATCTTGATTAGACATCGATGTTCTTCTTTAATGCGTTCCCACTTTATTTATTCGATTTAAACTGTGAATTGAGTGAGTTAGTAGGATTGAAACTGCAATGCACGCTGGATATAACTATGTAGCTATTGCTATGACCTACTTCTAAGCTACTGCCAATTGTTTCACACTAAATGTAATGTGCTAATTTTGTGTACAATTGAGTATTTTATATTTGTATCTTTTAAAAAAAAGTATTTTTTTTAAGTTAGTTTAATTAGGTACTTCAGACGTTTTGGGTCTTCAAGAGGGCAAAAATAACTTATCCAATTATAAAATTTCCTAATTAGATAAGAATTTTAAATTGGATAAGATCAAGAGCAAAGATTTCTAAATACAAACTTATAAAACGACATTTTGCAGTTTAAGCCTTACTCTTACCAGAAAAATGCAATAAATAATATCAAAAGTTAAGTTCAATATTTGAAGTATTATAACAATTTTCAACCCTCCCTTTACTCAGGTATATGAAACGCAATATGTCAAGACTTCCTTGAAAATTGCGAGGTAGGTGTCAACATTTTCTTATTCAGCGCAACACGGTTTTCAGGAGTGATATATGGCGAAAAAGGTTTATTGGCTACTAGAAGCGTGCAGACTCCTTAACCTATTAAGTGTATAGTTCTTAGGACTCAGGAAAATTCTTTGTTGCTTATAATATAGCTTACAAAATATCACCACGCTGCTCCAGTGCATATTGATGGAGGGGTCTGTAATCAACCCGATAATCTGAAGACTTCAGGCCGCTCAAAGGCCTTCGTCTGTGCTTAACATGACTATCTAGGTTTGTGGAGCTCGAAACGTCCATACAGTGACCCTGGAAAATACGACATTGTATGGCTACATAAGGTTATGTAGGGCAACCCTTACGACGATACGACGACCCATACGACTTGGCGTCTGATGCAGTGTAGTCTGTGAAGTTTACAGCACTTGCAGCGCGCAACGCCATGAGGCGCCACTCTGGCGCCTGTGCATTCTAAAAGAGATTCTGGAGTCCTCAAAAGCCGAGGTAGGCCACCGGTCGGTGAAATCCCCTCGTACGAGTAATTCCTTTAGCCTTTTAAATTGTCCCACCAAAAACAGGTAAGTACTTACTAGTAAAATGCTACAACTTTTAAATCAATGTTTTTAACCATTTAAAGTTACCGCAACGCGGATTTAAAAAATACTTAATACGTCATGTCTAAATTTCAAGACGTAGAATGTTTCAACGGTTCGTTTCCGCGCTGCGACAGTTGTGTCTCGCAACAGATTTATAGTGCTTTCGGGCGACGGTTATTGCACCAAATAGCTTGCCCCCGTTTCTACTGAGAAGGTGAATTGTAATTGAAACAACTTAAAATAGGAGAATAGAAACTCTTTATTTTGTCTCATATTCAACTTTATGTTTTAGACAACAAATATAAGAATTGAAGACAAAATGGACTACGCTCAGCCGTACCATTCTACAGCGAGTACCACGACTGCCGGTTTTCAGCGTAGTCCTCATTTTTGGCGTCGTGTACATCACTAGTGATAGAGATGTCCACTTTATTTTTCTAGGCGAAAAATAATACAAACAAAATAAAACAGGCATCAAATAAAAAGGCAAATGAGAAATAATTAAAAAATATTAACAGACTAATATGACATACTATCTTTGTGTACTTTGAAAATCAGCGCGTCTGGTTTATGACCATTGCCATGATAATTGTTCTGAGTGTAGACCCTGCTGTATAATAGTAATGAGTTTTATACCTCATTTTTTCTTAATAATTATGTAAATAATATTTAATAAGTATGTAATAATTTTTGATTTTATAACTTTTTCTTCGTTATATATGTCTTGGAAAACTAATATAATGATATGTCACTATTTTACAAATTTACTGGGCGACTCGACTAACGAGTGTTTTTGATAACTGATGTCATCCTTGGAAGATTTTGGGTTATAAATTAGTACAGGGTTTGTTACATTATGACTGTATTAATATGTACATAGGTACATAGCAGGCATTACATTTACATAGGTAGGTATAGACCTACCTACCGTGCATTACTAAGCTGCCACCCATAGACGTCCCAGTGCTGGGCACGGGTCTCCTCCATAGACAAATCTGCGGGAGGTATAGAGCATACTCTAACTCGTTGTTCCAATGCGTATTGGCGGAGGGGTTAGTGGCCAACCCAGTGTCGAATGTTCTCAAGCCACCCGAAGGTCTTCGACAAGGCTTAGTAATTATTTTCACCATTGAAAACAACCGGGACCTGCGGGTAAACGTATTACTACCACTCACGAATTCATTACAATTAGATATTTAAACGTTGAGTATATCATTGTCTTATCCATCTTTGAAAATATTGTAGATATCACAATCAGAATGTTCGATACCAAGCCTTATCTAAAATATCTACACAACGCAGATTAAGTAATTACGATTATAAAAATACGAAAATCACTATAGATTGGCACAAATTAGTATCGGCTATTCACATACATTTTCATATAGACTCATAATAATATTGCATTGATCACAGTACTAGAAATCATGTTATTTCTGAGACACACTTAACTTTGGTATTCACGATTCCAACACCAAAATACAGATTAAAATAACAATTTAAAATGTTTGGCACCTAGCTTCCTGTAATTTTTTAAATACATATATTATCAAACGACTTGCAAGACGAGCCTTAAAATGTCTATAGAAATAGAAAATAACATGCTGCCAGATTGCTTTAAAGTAGCATCTTGATATGGAAATGGATGTGAAGTTTTGAGTTTTGGTTTCTTTGTAGACCAGTGGTGGTGATGAAACTTTGAAGAAACGTATAACTTAATATCAAGAGAATTAGTAGCTGTAAGTAGTTAGTCTCTGTGTAATTTACGCGTGGCACTTAACGAATCTTTGTTTAAGCAGTCGCGTTAATTATTCATTTATGCAAATTGAGTAAATATTCATTGCAAATGTAAAGCTTGTTTTCGTCGGGTTGAAAGGCATTTAGAATATGTCGCTTAGCAGACACTCATTGTGAATATTTCACACTACGATTCCAGTAAACTTACAATTACTTTTGTGTTTTCTAAAATCATATTCTATTGTCTTTGGTTCCATTATTATGGACTTAACCTGCCTTCTGATCTATTAGAGTTAGCTTGCAGTATACCTGCATACCTGCTATACTGTATACCTGCTATAGTTAAATGGCCATAGAAAACAAATATTATAACCCTGTAATTACCTCAACGAGGTTAGAAGTCACAAAGTGCAGTCTGATTTCTGAATCGAATTGGTATCATATTGTTGTATTAAAAAGTCGCTCCACGTAGGTTCCTTCTTTAAATCAATTGGCATAAGGAATCGGAACCTGTCTTCTGTAATTTAGGCGATCGGCGATCCTAGTGCTATTATATAATTGTAGTCCATCAGAGCCACACCTAAGCCATCGGTCTAAGTTGTTAGTGTAAAATAACATTTATTAAGCCTTCTGACGGTCTAGAAACTTCCGACAGTTGGTTGGCCACTAAGCCTCTCACCAATCCAAGCTTGGTAGAGCACGAGCCAAGCTCTAGTTGTGAGAAGTGACCTTTTCCTTGCATCTCTACGCCAATAGGATACATCTTGCACCATATGTTTGTATAAATGAACTGTGGAGTGCTGCTTTATCTATTTATTACTGTTTAGGGTCCTCCTGCCTAGGTTTAGGTGCCTCCAATTTTCCCTATTGGCAAGACCGTGGGCTAGGGGCCAATGAAAGTATCGAACATTGCTATTGAAAGCGCAAATGTAATATACTATAACATATAACTTTAGGCTCAAAATGGAAATTAAATTTTACAAATTATAAAGTTTGTAGACACGAGCGACGGTGTAACAGGTGCTCCTTGTAAATAGTATCCGTAGAGGGTGCTACGGTGCAGTTATGACGTCATTAGCACGTCACCTCACTGTAAGTTGGAGATATTACAGCAATTGGACTACCGCCCGCTGTGGAGCAAATGCAAAGGTTCCAAAGCGGAGTTAGCGTGCGTCGCGCATAGACACCGAATATATAAACTGGCATTTGTGTAATTCGGTATGAGTTTACTGTTAATTTGTACGTTATGTTTCCAAAAGCTTTGTGATACACTTTGATCTTTTTGATACAAGCTGAGAAGCAACACAATTTAACATTAACAAAACAGCGTTGATACTTGCATAAGGTATACACTTTATATCTTTGGGTTTGATCGAACTGAATCTCTGAATCTTATACATACCTATATACCTACTGCGAATTTTAAATTTTACATAACTTTGATTTAGTCCCGATGACGATACAATTTTATACTAAGCATTACCTGTCCTTGCCCTGACTCCAGGCGAAAAACTTTTAAACGGTTCATTACAGAAATTATATTTTCTATTTAGAGTTTAGGTTTTTCTTGAGAGCGCCCTAGTTAGAAAATGTTTTCTTTTTTTAAATGTTTTACAAAGAAACAAAAAAAAACTATTTTATTTTATTCGCACTTTTCACAATATTGGGGAAGCACATTCGTCTCGTCTTTGTACAGAGACTGACGGTGGTTACGGTGGCGCATTTTCGGTGCGCTGATGATGTAGTAATATATTCGTCTATATCTATGCATTCAGATTCAGCCATGGATCGAGCTTTTTAGATATTAATTTTTCCTTGCACGTAAGACCTGAATGAACTGATGAATACCCATTTAAAATATTGGTACCTATGCGTTCGTTATACTGGTTATTCACATCTGGAGGTACTTCGCATCGCGCGAGTAGTGGCGAGTTACGAACATTAATGAGAATAGTTGGGAGTCCCCAGACAATGGGTTCATAAATCGCGGGATCGTATCGTCCAACAAACTAAAATAATCCACTGGAAATGTACGCGCCGAATAAATAAGCGCAAAATTGTCCTTAATCAAAGAAATGTTGCGCACTTTTATTTTTATTACATTTAGCATAATGATTGTTACATTACAAATTGGTACAACGCTTTAGTGTTCTGGTTAATTTAAATTAAGATTACTTAAGATATCTTATTAACTATGATTGCTCAGTTGAATGGTTTTTTGTCATTTTCACGACTAAACTTTTAACTACACTGTGCCCAATATTTGGTTTCGTCACCAATCTACTTGTGTTTTTTTATAGTGTGCAAAATGTTTACCGCGGCTGCTTTTGCAGACTTATCTGGCGCGCACCCTACATTAGTAATGGGAACAACATTAGTTCCGCGTATTTATTTTCATAGCAGATAATGAATGCGCGGCTTTACCAAAACGTACATTATGAGCCGAGAGAACATACGTTTAATAGCTTGCATTCGAGATACAAGACTAAGCCCAGTGTAGTAGGAATAGTTTCAGGTTTACCGTGCTGCTGACTAGACATTAATTATTTTTAATGAACATTGGAACAAATACCTACTCATAACTAGCGTACTTAGTGTAATCTCACAAAACTGTCGATAGGTTAAGAGACATGTACATAATTAACTTAATGCACATTCGTGTGCACACCGATAAAACGAAAGTTTTCTAATTATATTACATTCTTATTACTTCTTATATTAACCCTAAGTTCGGGAGTTTTGTTATACTTAAAGCCGCAGCTTGTGGTGTAGCTCAAGATATTATCAACTGATCAATAGTTAGAGAACTTTAGAGTTAAGTTTTAGGTTTTGATACTCACATAGGTCATAAGTAATTTTGTATACTTAATTAGAATTAGTCGTTCGTTGTTAATCGAATAAAGGATTATTATAGTTATTACTAATAATAGTGTTCTGCCGACCTCAGCGGTAGTTGGATGGTGGATTCCGTTTATTATCATTTCATAATACACAAACTTTCCGACAATCGGGTTTGCCACTGACCCCTCAGATAATTCACAGTGGAGCAACGTGGTGAAGTATTGAGCATACTTGAAGGAAGAGACTCATGCCTGTAAGGGACGATAATGGTTCGCAGCCAGTATCTACAGTACATGCACAAAACATTGCATGAATCTCGTATGCATGTGTTAACTAAAATGGAAAGCACGTTCAATATCAAAATAGCTTAACCTATTTACTCACATAGATAGTAGATCCCGGCGTGATGTGATCCCGACATAAATTCCCTAAGTAAAGACAAATGACTGGACCTTTTTTTCGTTACAACGTCCTCGTCTACGGTACCAAATCCCTACGAGCGGACCGTTTAATGGCATGATTATAATATATTCACCTTAATCCGCCACGTTAAAAGCTTTATAAACCGTTTTGTACTGCTATTAAGTTATTAAATTATTAAAGTATAAAATCAAAAAGGATATTCTTTTCATGTATTATTCAGTTGAAGCGCTCATGGATAGGATGCTCAGTTAAGGCACAGTAAATAATATAATAATATGAAGTACAAGTTAAGGAACGTGACGGTGATGCTGGACAATAAACCTCCCTTTCTTTTTCTCATTAGGTACCTTAGTCCACCACGCTGGCTAAGTATGGATTGGCATTCTTCACTTGGCCTTCGAGAACTTTATTGGGAACTGTAAGGTTTCGACACTATGTTTTCCTTCACAGTTACAGCAGATTACATTGAATTTCTTAAAACGCATATTTAACCCAGACCTCATCGACACAGACTTCACCATCACGTAGTGAAAAAAATAATAAGTACGCCTACTAAGCCCGCATGGAGGTCCCATTTAGCTATCAGTTTCTACTCTTACGCTCCTTTCACACGGCAGCCAGTTTTTTGCAGGGTCCCGTTTTCTGCAGGATCCCCGTTTGCTGGCGAATGTGTTTCTTGGTCTTATAGTCGGCCACCAGCAGACTAAATAATCTTTGCGCTTAGAAAGAATAGTAGCATTATACATCATCATCATCAATATCATCACAACCCTTTTTTGTCCCACTATTGGGGATTAGGACTTAGTCTACCACGCTGGCCAAGTGCGCATTGGCAGACTTCACTTAATTTCTTAAATCGCACATAACTTAGAAAGTCATTGGTGCGTGCCGTGGGGTTTGAACCCGGACCGCTCGAGTGAGAGGCGAGTTAGCACTGTACAAGCATTCTAAATTAGGACGTGTCCAGCAGTGTAGTCTAATTAATTCCTGGTTTGTAATTTGGTACATTGGCGATTTTGTAAAAAATTAAGAAAATAATAATTACTATCGGTCTCATGCCAATAACTAATGATTAATTAGCACAGCTTGATAATGGGTTATAATCGTATATGTCGAAAATCTCCCCCTATTACACGCATGTATACCTATCTCGTAGCAGGGAGGAGTGCTATAAGCCTCTGTATACTCTTTCCAGGAAATACGAGCGAGATGTTTTGTGTGTATGTATAATATTTGCTGAGCCAAAACACTAGATCAGTACGCAATGGTGTTTACTCTTCTCAGTCATATTATGGGTCAAAGATAAACAACGGATAGAATAAGGCAGTATAATACTTACATATTGTAATAATTTAAAAGGCACGACCCCTATTCAGTTAGCGCGAGGTAAAATATGTAATCAATGTCATAATCGTAAATCACAATATAGGAGATTGGAAGGCTTGCGTGCGTGCGCTGAGGAGATCAACATCGAAAATGGATAATGCAGTGTGCGCGAACTGAGTTCATCAATAAAATGCTCGTATAACGGGCCCATATCTCAAACAAAATTGAAAGTAGCAACCATTTTGTAATGTACGTTGACTATTGACTGCTTATTATATCGGATGCTCTTACAGTAACGAATAGGTACTCATCAAATTATATTCCTAAAAGTCAAGCTAAAATTTATTTTCGCCTTAGCTGATCCACTGTTGGGCACGGTCTTCCAAAGCCACAGTTGAGGCCTAGCTAGAGCATCTTCCACTAGGCTGCTCCAATGCGGGTAGTTGGAGTATTCTCCAATTATTTACCTCCCATTATTTCTTACAATATCCTTATATCTTTACGCGGGCGTCAGCTAGTGTCTTATATAATTGAAAAGTTCAATCTGTTGCAATTTTTGTGTGTATTAATTTATATAGGTCAACTCTTAACTTTAAACCATAAATAACAGAGGTGTATTGTCTCTACAATGATAAACAACACTCCTCTGAGTGTGTTGTTGTGCATACACATATCTACGGAGTATAGTAAGGTGCTTAATGGGGCATACGTATTTTATAAAATAGCAAAATAGCCAAACTCGAACGAATACCTACAGTGGTATTTTGTCACATTGTTCGCAGTGAATTTAATCCACTCAAATAAATTCCTCTCTACAAACATTTTGAGTGTACTGAACAACATACGGCCCTTCACATTATAAGGAGCCTCGTGAGGACAATTTAATACATGTCTTTGTTCAGTTTCGATTTTACGTCAAATCGAAAAAATATCTAAAATTAAGATTTAGAATGTTGATATCTTTTCGTTGCGATATTATGCCGAATTTCTCTAGAAAATCTATTTGGAAAGAGATCAAGTTCTCTCGAAAATTAGATGATAAATCTACATAAAATAATTTAAAATTTTGTTCATTACCTGGGTATTGATTCCTGTTGAAATTTTAGTTCAACATGTCAGCGATCAACTACGTAGTGTCCATAGCCCAGTGGCTTTCGTCGATTCAATGTGATCGACAGAGTTAAGCAACGACGGGCGCGGTCGGATGGGTAATCGCTAGTGGCAAAATTTCATGGGCGCTATCGTGCTTTGGAGGGCACGTTAAGCCGTCGGTCACGGTTGTTTTCAATGGTGAAAACAGACGTTAAGACTAGTCGAAGCGCTTCGGATGGCTTGAGAACATTCGACACTGGGTTGGCCACATTGGAGCAGCGTGGTGGCATGTTTGTCTGTGGGGGAGATCCGAGCCTATGGTTGCAACAAGCGAACAATAGATGGGACTAAAATATTTGTTCACTTGATAAACCCAATAATTTCAAAAGCAAGCGTTTACGTTGATGATTAAGGATTTATAATAATATGTCTTTTAATCCCCGTAAATAACGCTGTTCAAATGTGAATCAATTCCAGTCATGTGAGTTTCTCTCAACAAATATTTCCTGTGCGACATACGTCTCGCATGGATTGTTCGTTGTAACGAAAGGTAGACGGGAGTACCCCTGAGGACAACATAAACAGCTTAAGTACTTTCACTCACTTCCTTTGTATGCAAAATTGAATTTATATGCGATTTTCTCACACGTTGTTTTAGATTTGTCGTTGAATTTGTTCCTAGCGAAGATTCTGCTTTGTGGGTTTGAACGGAATTGATTTTGTTTATTAACAAAGTAGGTATCATCCAACAATCAGCTTAGTCCAAACGTTTTGGAGGGGATCGAATCATTGTCAATGTTTATTCGATGTTTTGAAATATTGTATAATCCTATAAGGCCGTAGAAACATAGAAACATTATAAAAACTTAGCCCATCTTTTGTTTGAGATAGGACCCTATTTTTTGGACATATTTGTGAATGCGACAAGTAATGGTTATCCATCCGTATTATCGGACATAGAGTAATTTTTTGAAGGAAATGTTGTCAATGGCGTGTGAAGTCTGCCAATGCAATGCATGCCAATCTGAGAGACCAGTACATAGTTGTGTATCTATTAGATATTTATTACAAAATGGAGATGTTTCATAGCTATGAAACAAGCTAGTAATATTATTTACTATACGAATATTCTATATGAATATTGTATGAAGCTGTAATACTATTGACGCGTTATATTACATACCCCAGCGAATTACTGACATGAAAATCTCATTTATCGAGTAAAGCAATAAGCTAAGAGATTAAAATTAAGTCTGAGTAGCGTAACCTACATACGCTACTCAGTCGAGGACTGAGAAGCAAAGCTTTCGTGCTGCAAAATTCCAATAGCACTGCTTAATTGCCCTTTTGTGATGTTGTGTAACTACGTGTGTATTTTTTATGGATACAACATAGCAAACGAGCAAGCAGTAGGTACTCAATTGCTTTTCATTTTATCTATGACTTATTTTAAAATTATATTAAAATTAAACACTACTACACTACATAAGTTTCTTTATATTGGGACACGAAAGCATCTACGTAAATGTTTCACTAAAAATTTTTAGAGCGCTCAAAATCTATTTCTAACTAGGAAGTTTAGTGTTTATGATTTAAGTAGCTTGCTTACTATACGAGTATAAGCAGCATAATAAGGTGTGAAAATTTTAAGAGTTGTTGCTCGATGTTGCCTAGATCGAGCAACATCAATTCTTTCACAGGAAATTGCTACAGCGGATGGATACGTTTCCAACGTGTCGTCGAACATTCTCGAAAAGATTCCGATCATCTCCAATCGAAGATTCGAAGATTTCCGATAAATTAGTTTTCCTTGCCTAACGAGAAACCATTTACTTCGATATTTGTATTTACCAACTTGTATGTTATTATTGTATGATACCCAAACCTATACCTAGAGAAGTATAAAATCCTATTTTTGACATAAGGTTTTTTAAAGACAAAATTAAACAATGTAATAAATACACTTGAAAAACTCTCAGATACTGTAATGATAAATGTAAATGATTATATTTTTTTTGAGAGTAATCTATACGGCAAGTAAATTTCCTTGATAATACTGAAATCGTTCGATGAAGTCCAACCAATGTCCAGACAATTTGATAGCGGGCCTAGAGCAGACCAGTAAACTCGCTCTCTTTACACTATTTTTTTAAATTTAGAAAATCACGTGGACGAAGTCGCGAGCAAAAGCCTTTTACTAGGCCTAGAATTGATGTGATGTAATTCGTTAGAAAATTTCGCAGACAACTGGCGTTAACGGATAGTATTAACTGCTCATTTACTATGTCTAGTTTAGATGTGGTGCTTATGGCATACCTATATGAGAGTTCTAGCATTTCACTGTACAATGAATTATATATAAAGTTACTTAGTTTAAATGTGAATGATAGACACCCTCCGAGATACTGAAAGCGGAGACATTACCATATGTTGGGATTGAAGTTAGATGAAAATGTGCTTAATTAATTCGAGAGCTGCGTAAATCCGATATTGAATAGCGATCTCAAATAGCTTCTCTGCCTTCACAAATAAAGTGCCTTGTACTAGTTTTAGCTTTTGCAATATCGCGTAGTAGCGATTTAATTTGAAATATTGTTTTCAAATAAAGTTCTTAACAAAATTTGAACGAAATCAAAATTTAGTACCGAACTTGCTCAATTGTTTAAATTCTAGTAGCTACCAACTGATCGCGTAGGTATCTGCATTAAAATATAAAATGTACTCCTGCATGCTTCAGAGTTCTCCATAACTCTCTCGAAGGCATGTGATGTTTACATCGCCAGCGTGGCCTCCTCCCATTCCAAGAACGGTACCCAACAGACTGACTATTAAGGGATGTGGTGGTGTTGGAAGGGATTGGTGCATTTAATAGTCATTACAATCCGACTCTGTGGCGCGGTGGTGAGATCCTAACTGCCAACGGGAGGTCCCAGGTTCGAATCCCGGGCAGGTATTTATTTCGCAGAATAAATATATGTACTCGAGTCATGGACGTGAAATTGTGTTGTCTTCTTTGTGTGTCCGCCACCCGTAACACAGGCGTGTGAGTGTGAAAAAAAAATCGCTTGCATACGTGGAAGTGTAGTAGCGTATTTTTAATTTTGTTCGGGTATTGAATTGAATTGTAATAGCATATCTATTTGTAATCAAAATTGTTGCAGTTCAATACAGGTGTTAGTCACACGAATGTTCCTGAATAGGACTCGAACCCAGGTAGACCCAAGACAGGGTCACGACCGATTGCGCCAACGGGCCAGATAAAAGTCATGTTTTGTATAAGTTTCTAAAATGTTATCTGCATAATGCATACTGAAATTACGGTTCGAGTTTTGCGTGCATAGATCAACATAGACGCTTGTGGGTCCTTTGCAACTTAAAAGGTATTTCGCAAGGAGCGAGAGTATGCAGATGTTAATGAAATTATTTCTGGGAAAGTAAGATCTGCGGCGGGTGCAACGCCCTCAGTGCAATTTGCATTTTGAATACTAATGACGAGCCACACTCGGCGACAACACTATATAATAAACTCTATAGAATAATAATAAAACGCCGTAAAATGTAATTACTGATACGAAAAGCTGTTAACATTTACGAGATTTGCATAAAGACACTGCTACCGGAGGCTTCCACGATATCATCGTACAGTTTAATGTTTTGGGCGCTCTGGTATCTTCAACACCAAATCATAACACTGGTTTCATTAAACGGTAGCGGAATTACTGAGTATACTCTCTAAGACTCACTCATACGGTCAGACATGCTGTCCTGTTGGTGATATGTGTGCCGGGTCTGGGTACCTAGGTAGATATCTATGTATCTAGGCTGACCAGGCCTAATTTCTAAATCGCTGCAAATACAGTTGCAATTTAGTGGCGCTTGCGGTAGAAAGATTGGAGAATACAACAACCGGAGGGCTGGCAGGTTTTTAGCTCAAAAAATTAGCTTAGTAGTACAGCGAGGCAACGCTGCCAGTGTTCTGGGCCATATGCCACATGGCATTTTATAACAATTTTAGTTTTAATTTACTTAATGTTTCCCTAGAATGCCATACAAGAAGATACAATTTGATAAAATTTTAATCCATTGAATCTTGGCATGATTAATTTAACATTTAACCTTCTCAGAATACAGAACCGACTGTGACCACGTTATCGTCGTGGAATTTCGTAAGAACCAATCAATAAAAAGGCTCCAGGCAACGTGTGCCCAGTTGTAAAACAAACAAGCTGTTCATCTAATTTGCGCCTCAATGAAGTACAAATCACAGCCATCCCACTCCCGTCCTGTCTAACCAGTATAGCATTTGCATGAAAATTTCATTACGCGCGAAGCGCCCTCACATATTGACAACGTCACAAAATTCTCGAACATTCCACATACAAAAAAGTTGGAGGATGGCAATGGGCTCAGCTTTGTTGAACGAGGAGCGTTGGGATGGGACGCAGCGTTAAGGAGTGCTTTTATTAAATTTTCCCGCATCGCCTGACTAATGTTGTCCAGCTGACGCGTATCCGATAGAATTGCTTTCACTTTTTCATCCGCTCGTTGAGTTTATACGGCTGTTAAAATACATTTAAAGGGTTTTCATACAGATTAAGTTTTGTTTTATGTACATATTTCGTTTAGCGGTGTTGGTAGCAACAAAGGTGTTCGTATAGTTCCATTTACATTAATTCCTTTAATAGCAAAATCACTTTTGGGGCATATAAGAAGAAAGGAGGTAAGATATAATTATTGCAAGGAAAGTTGCGTCATATTTCTTATACCTTATTTTGTTTTACGAGACCGAGTTACTTCAAATGGTCCCAGACATCATGGGGACGACGTTTGGTTAAATAGGTGTTTTAATTTTAAAACTAAAATCCACTCGATGTCCTTGGTGCTTGCATGTGGAGGACTTTATGATTTCTGTTGCAAAAAACCGGTGCCCTCCAGCGTTTTTCCCATGACAAGCTCGTGTCATTACCCATCTGGAACATGATCACTGGACGGTCACATTCACTTAGTAGTATATATTAGGTAACTTCAAATATGTATACTTTAAGAAGTGAAACACGAATCTTTCAATTAATACAAGCAATTTATCGAATCCAATGAACAGCGAGTGAAATCGGGTGACTAAAAACCGGCTAGCGTAATTTAAGCATCTACAATAGCGAATCGTTTGTTCTTGTTCACATTAATTAAGAATGTTCGTTTTGCGAGCCCTACAACCGATCGAGACTTCGGAGCACTTCGCGCGTCGATTCCACGAAATTCATTAATTAATTTAAACATTCATCCTTAATTATCGAACTCTTCAATTTAACTCCCCTTTCATTTTGTTGCTACTTTCATACAGATATTGGTTTATGTGGCTCCTGTATTTACTGACCGAAGTTTCGGCGCTTTAACTATATTTGCCTTGCTAATTGCTTATTTGGGACTTACTGGTGAGCAAATATACCATTACTCAATTACCATTACCCAGGTGCCAGTGTTATAATTCTATTGTTTTCATTTTCAAATGTAACAGTTTAATAAAATTATATGGTTTACATAATATTTAATTCTTTAGTACTATTTTTCTTACCTTTTTGGGCGTAATCTTCGCTTAGGAAGCTTACTACATACTTGTAGATAGCACTCCGCAGTGGGATTTGAACCCACGACCTCGATTTATCATATACACATCTAAGTTTTTAATTTGAATTTGATTGAAAACACAAGATAGTGTAAAATATCACATTTAAATGAGTTAACAGTTCGCTGCGACCCATAGACGTCCCACTGCTGGGCACGGTCTCCCCCACAGATACTGCTGCGGGAGGTCTAGAGCATACTCCACCACGCTGCTCCAATGCGGTTTGGTGGAGAGTTAACAGATAGAAGTTACTAACTAACATAATGAGCCCTTATTAAAACTGACACAGTACTGCGTACTACACTCGTTCTATGCTGTCGGCGTAAGCGTAATAGACTAGCAACGATGAAAGTTACTTGATTGGATTTGGCGAAGGCTTTTCCTCGCCTTTTGCAGTTTTTGCTACGAGTGACGAGCGTCTGCAAATAAAAAATCTTTGTGAATTCTGAAGGGACCGAGAAATAACGTTTTTAAAACTGGTAACTCTAACAGCTATAAAATATACATTAGAAATTAATTTCGTTTCGCTCCAAAAGTTTTAGATACGAAATTCGGAATTATGTTTAAAGAATTAGATTTTTCACTATTAATTGTAACGATATAGGAGACATCAAAAAAACTGTAAATTTCTCTCTCCATAATGCCAATGCCAATGTTCGGCATTGGCATTGTGCAACTTTGCAAGCGTAGTGGCCTTGCCCCTTCCTTTCCGAATGGATACATGTGCCCAGGAATAATATTAAAAGTGTTGTGGTGATGGTTATACATAGATAGTAACCCAATGCTGGGGAATCACGTTTTCCTCGTTTCTTATTTTGTTTTAAAAAAATACCAACCAACTTCTTTTGTTGAAACAAACAGTATCCTGGACCAGGTAATCCAGACATATTTTGTAGTTAAACCAGAACTAATAAACACATATCTTTAATATCGTTAGAATTGGAGGCGTCACATCATCGCTGAGGGTACCGCTGGGTTTTAGTAGGTATTCCGGCATGCCGGCGACAGAACCAGGCAGGATGCATATTATTTTTGTCGCTGGTAATTGCCTTAATCGGCTAACTAGCGGTGACAGCCCAGTGGCTATCGAACTCGCCTCTCACTCGAGCGGTCCGGGCTCAAACCCCAGCGGCACGCACCAATGACTTTTCTTAGTTATGTGTAATTTAAGAAACTAAAAATCACTGGCTATAACAGTGAAGGACACATCGTGAGGAAACCTGCATGCCTGAGAGTTCTTCATAATCTTCTCGATAGCATGTGAAGTCTGCCAATCCGCACTTGGCTAGCGAGGTGGAGTAAGGCCTAATCCCTTCCATTCTGAGAGGAGACCCGTGCTCAACCACTATTGGCACGGGTCTCCTCTCAGAATGGAAGGGCATCATCATCATCATTACGATTATGAATTATGATGATTATGAATTGCCTTAATCAAGGGCTTTTCAAGGTTTTAATAGCCTAAGGATAAAGTACACCTATTATCACTATTATCATATCTTTGATAAAATACATTAAAGGATTAATTACCTCATTCTAAGTTTAAAGAAACTACATAGTGCTTAGAAATATCTTAGTAAGTATGTACTTACTAATAAGTACACACTCACAGATCATCTGCCTATTACTCACTATAATAAACCCAATATCTAAATCTCAATCGGACTCTTTAAACATATTCACAGGCGCACTCACTGGACAGGTGTTTACAGACAAGTGAATTCAACGCTAGTACAAATGGAACTTATACTAATTAATTGTATTCATTACCCGTGCAATAGTTAGTGCTCATTCAATTACCGGAGCTTAGGTTATTGATCTCGACGCCGGTAAGTCGCTTAGTGCTTGCCTACTGCTAACATTTCGCCTACCTATCTATACAATACATTGGTACTTGGATAATTTACCGTGAGCCTATAGGTATCTGTCTCTGTATGGAAGCTTTAATTTTGACAAATAAAGCTAGGCATTATGTTCATGTTCCGACAAATGTTTGCTTACATCTAATACCTACGAGTGAACGCCCGTTGATTGAAAACAATTATAATGAGTTCACAAGGAGTTAACATTATTAAACTGACTTCTCACATTCACAGCCTTTATCTTCATTTATTTTTTTAAACATAAGCCCGATTCCTGACTACACCCAGCTGCATAATAATAATAAATAATAATAAAAGCCATTTGATCATCTGTGACAATAGTTACAAACAAATTATTACATTAAAGAAAAGAAAAATACCTGGCAATGACCTTATAATATAAATATGTATTGAATGTCATTAGAATTACGAGTACGTTGGTTATATTAAAACTAAAAAATTTATGTGATAGTATGGCCTTCACCCAGCTGCATAACTGTATTCTTAATGTTATAAAATTGAAAATTTTGAAATTTATCTTCATTTTTAAACAACCAGAATTCTGATTATAACTAGATTAGCTAGCAAAATCAAGATAATAAAAATAACAATAACATTAACTATGGACAAGAAGCGTGTGCTATACCGGCCGCTACGGAGGGATGCAAAAGAGGAGCGTCGTCTGTGGAGTGCCACAAGGGTCAGTGTTAGGGCCTCTGCTGTGGAACCTGGCCGGTAAGGCTTTGCGGATACTGCTTCCACCTGGAGTTAGTTTGGTATATTACGCAGATGATACTCAGATGCTTTGGGAGGGAGAGAACCTCAACCGATAACAACTGGGAGAGTCCAGGGTTGCTCTCATTACTGCGGGGATTCGTGGCCTAGGTTTAGAAGTTGCGCCGCACAAGATCGAGGGGCTTGGGATCCAAAGCCTTCGATCGAGCTGGGGCTAGTGCTGGACAACCGCTGGAACTTTGACGAGCATTTCAACCGTCTCGTCCCCCGGATTCATAAGGTAGCAGGAGCAATGCACAGATTGTTACCGAATTGGAACGAAATGGGCACAAAGAAAATCAGCAGTCATGGTTCTAAATCGACATCTTTCCCAGCTTGGAGGCTTGGCTTAAAAGCGACGCATCGCGTACCAACAGTTCGTTTCGCATGTAAGTATTACCCCTTTTCAAAATAATATTTTTTTCATAAATCATTTGGATGGATATATTAGAAAATATCACAGTTATAAAAGACAGTAAAATCTTATAAAAATAATAAAATCAGATGCTTTGTAAGCTTATAGAGCATAACATTGTACCTGTATTTTCCTTAAGTGTGTTTCCCTAATTTCTTATTTCTACAATAATGTTTCCATCTATTCATCCTACCTTCGTTCACTCCTGCACATACTAGTAGGTCTCTATATATTTAGGTCCCTTTTTGGGCATATTAGCTTAAACAGGGCACAATTCGCAGGAGACATAGCTCTACCAGATTGTTGTATTGTGATCACACCTGAAGATTGAACATAAGCCAGAATCCTGCAATTGAACATAAGCATGCTATGCCTGCAAAACTGGCTTGATAGTTAACTTCCAGAATGTTTTGTAATAAAAATATAACATCTATGTATTATTAACTTGCATTTCAGTCGATTGTTGCACTAAGAGTCCACAATAGCTCTCCATTAAAAGTATAAATTCAATCAATAAGATTTTAGTGAAGCGTTTTTCGCAGTCGTCCGCACTACCCATAAACGAAAACTGTCAGCGATCGCCATTGAAATCGGTCCCCTTTAATTTTGATGCCAATAAATTTCGTAATCCGCCAACGGAATTTATATCAGCCATTTAATGTCAACAAATAAAAGAGAAGAGACGCCACGAAGGGTTTTGCTACCTTTCTTAATGTCGCTGCGCTCATTTTACATACAAAGGCGATGCGTCAATGATCATCGGTTACTAAGACTTATTACAATATTAAACCTATATTTAGGTACCTACGTCGTCGCCTACGTGAGCCTTTGTATACCGTGTCAATATGCAAATAAATCGTGATTGAACTTCCGAATTATAATTAGAAAGCTGCATGTACACAGTTAACATAATGTACGTGTAAATAAAGGGTATTTATAATAAGGCTTTGTTTATCTAAGTCCTTGTATCTGGTTATGACACCAAGTACCTACCAGCACCAGGTACTTTTGTAGGTACTATTATATTTGTATAATGCTTTTGTTAATTACTCTCTCCTTACAAATATATAAATGAAAAAGTATGTATGTTGGTTTGTCGTTCTTCTCCGCCTTAACGGCATAATGGATCGACATGATTTTATGCATAAATGTACTCGTATGCCTGGGGTGTAATGTGGGTTACTTTTTATCCCGGATAATGGCATTTCCTTGAAATGGTAAAATAATTACTATTAATCGTTCGATTTTTAATCGATAATAAACTATCTATCGATTTTTAATCGATTGATGGATCTCGGAATATGATTTGATTGATGATTGGATATAACTGTGGGTAAATCTAGATTTTATTAGTAGTAATCTTTGGCGTAGCTTGCCGTTGATAAAGGCTATTTATATTTTGAAACATCATTGGTAATTCTGCACGTAATATGATTTGAAGCGGGCGGAGTCGCGGGGATAGCTAGTACAGTATAATCGTTATCCCTCGGCCCCCATTATAATTATCGTAGCGGTATTGAATCTAAAGAAGCGTTGCATGTGACGGTCCTAGCTGCCGGAGCCGCCAAGGCCACGTGCTTACGAATTACAGTAATTGTGTAAAATAATGCCTACCTAATTCGAATTTGTCTGCTTTTGTCACATCACTAATGTTTTTGATTGTTGATACGTCATATTCTTCGATCAGAGACAGCATAACAGAGTTTACCTCTCTTACGCTACCATTGCAGCAGCGCTTGAGCTTGGCTTGAGTTCAGATTTTTCAAGTCTTAAATCTGCTTAAAAAAAAATCTTACCTAATAATATTGTTATTGTATAGTACTTTGTATTTTTTATCTGTTATCGACAGTAGGTATCCATCTGTTGCCTGAACTAATACCATTCTACCTTCTCGTATCTATCGGGAGCTCAAACGAAATGTTTGAATCGGAGCATCTTGAAAATAACCATGGTTTTTCAATGGAAACGCCAAATGGCGTTTAGATTGAGCGCATGGTGAAATCGCAGCGCATTGTCATCGAGAATTGCTGTCGACTGAAAGGCTTTGGATATTGCGTTGAGATGAGTTGAGCAGTTGAATGCCGAGTGATGAGAATACCAGCCGGATACCAAATAAAGTGTTTGATATTGGCAAAATGCTTAATAGGAACCTTCCTGCTGACAAATCATTTCCTACTATTTCTAGGTTGATACTTACTGAGCCTTGATAACCTTAAACTTATAAATAAGGATGTACCCATATCTGATAATGTTTTTTTTTAAATATATAGGCAGTTTGAGTCTTCTAGACGAGCCTATGTTAACCAAAGTCGTCTTCAATGTCTTCAATGTGTAGTTGGTATTATTTTTCTTGATTCTAAATGTGCGAATCCATTTACCTCGGAGAGTCCGTTTTTTATTTATTTATTTAAAAGAAAAATTCACTGTTTTAAAATTCAGATGTATGTAATCGTTCAGCGTTCAGCGCGCTATGCAGAAAGCTATACTCGGTGATCGCTACGGGGTCGAATTCATGACTGTAAAATGGTAAAATCCGTAAAACAACAAATACATATAAGTAAACTGAAACAGCAATTGGAAAATTCGCCGAGTGGAGACTCGACTTGATAAACATAGGGCTTCATCTGATCTAATGGATCGCTGTATTCAGTGGACACGTGGTGGGGTATAGTGGCGCCTACTGGAGAAAGCTTATTTACGTCCAGCAGTACTACTTTTAAAAGCGAAAACATGCCAACAAAATAAACAACATCAGAGGAATTGATAACGTATGAGTATATATAGAGAAATTGATTAAACATGAACGGATGTTGAGCCGCATTTTAACTAAATGTTTTTAACTCGTTGAACCATTAAAAATACACATAGCTAAATCATTGTGCGTGACGGTGAATATTATCGGTCGAAAACAGAGTGTTTGAATGGCGAGGTATACATCGCCTCACCTGTTTCAGCCGTGGATCGGTTTGTGCATTGCGATCCATGTGAGTACTGTTAATAAAAATAGTACGTAGGTATACGAGTTTATATAACAAACCCTCATATTACAGAACTGTTAACAAACCTAAGTTTTACTTATATTATGTAAGTACTTATTAATTGGTTTTGGTGCTAGGAGCATTCTGACTGGTCATTGTAATGGTACCTACAGATTTATGTACTACAATTAGATGAAATAATGTGCGTAATAATATTTATAGTTGTATAATTTACTGTGTATTTGATTTTTATGTACTTTATTGTACATGAAAATGTGTTTTAATTATATCATCATTTACAAATAAAATTAAATATATTTATTCTTAAAAAGTTCGTACTAACTGATGAATGAAGTCATTGATATACATATATATTACCACTGAAGTGCACGGAAGATATACCTTGATAGCGAGGTACTTAACACTGATGGTAAAAACTATACTGAATCCTGATATGAGTTTTTATTGTCGATACACATAGAATGAAATAATATTTGATCCAAACGTTGTTGTTTGAACGTATTCCATGCACTCGCAGAAAAAAATAACATACTTTAAAAAAACATTTTTGTACTTTGGTACAAGTAAATGTAAAATTCGCATTTATCAGATTTTGATTGATAGGTACCTACGCAAACTATCAGAATCAGTATTGACTGTTTAGTATGTACTAAACGCATGTACATTTCTACATCTAACATGTGCAAGGATAATCCATCCGATGGATGGATCAGATTGCCTGGCACATAGGTAGGGGAGCGGGGGGCAGGTTGTTACAATTTTTAGATAATTGTCAATATGACAAAAACTATCAAATAATTTATAAATTTGATTGCTTTTATCGTTAGTATGTCTATTCAGCTATTAAAATATGATTGAAAAGTTATTAAAATGTATGTATTTTTTTACGGTAGATAAATAAACAAAATTATCAATGATAAATGATTTTTATTATTATTTCATAACGTTATAAAACAAGAGATCACTTTGGACAGTCTTCTAACATTTATGAGTAATTATTATATCTATAACAGTAATATTTTTAGTAGTGTCAGGTATTGGATTTGTTGCTGTTTCGATTCCCTGTATACTGTAGTTAAACATTCTATATCTTGCGATGTAACGGGATTTGGAGAAGGTAAACAGTAATATTTTTAGTAGTGTCAGGTATTGGATTTGTTGCTGTTTGGATTCCCTGTATGATTTCAGTCGAGCTTATGTTCAGTTGAGGTGCCGAATCTAACAACGTTAGTTTAACGTTGGTTCTGTTGAACGACGTTGCTCTACTCAAAGATGTAGCTTCTGGTGTTCGTAGAGATAATTAGTTGAGGATTTCTATCCATAAAACTTTTAAACCAGTCCGGCCCAGCCATATTACTTTTAAGCCAGCTAGGGGAAATATTTTTAAAAACGAGTTTTACAGCACATTGGTAAGCTAGTTTTCGGACTTCTGTTGGTAGTAAATAAAAATATATTTCCGAACTTTTGAGTATATAAGAAGCTAACAATGTTCTGTTTATTGTGAGAATACCAATCTACGTGCAATACAAGGTACCTATGGTATTTTTTTGGGGTAGGTTGTTAAATGTAACAACTTACCCCAAAAAATTGTAACTACCTGCCCCATGGCACGTTTTTTAATATAAATTGATGTCACCATTAATGGATATCGATAGTAGAAAAAAGCTATATTGCAAATTAAAGGTAGATATATTATGAACGTTCAAGGCTAAAAATTTTGAGAAAATAAACAATATAGACATCAGGAATCAAAAATTTCGTAAAGGATTTTTTTACTTTCTTGGTTGAAATCGAGACACATGCTCACAACCTAGCAGCTTGGCGCTTGAGCGGTCGCTGATCATTTTTATGTAATGCACGATGTTATAAGAAAACAAATGAGTCCAATTATGTCCACCAAAGAGTTTAACATCCCGGTTAAAAAGGCGTGTAACTTCTTACCCCTGTAACAAAGTGCCCCCCGCTCCCCTACCTATTTGTTTTAACGTACCAGCTAGTACGCCGGTCAGATAAATCTGAACTAATTTATCAGAAACAACGCGCATCTCTTGTGTGGTTTCGCTCCGCTCATTCGACTGTGTCGGTTCCCGAATGTGGATGGATGCATCACCATCATTTATTATATAATTGGATTGTGTGGCTATGTTACGTTATTGCTTTCACTACAGATAATTTTCAAAAATCAGTTAATTTGGCTCTTATTATTGGGTATGAGTTTTTGTGGTAAGAGTAGGAATCGGTAGGAAACTCTTTAATCTGTAGTGCATTATTATTATAAGTTTAGGCATTACGGTGTATTCAAGCTTATCACAAATTTGATTATTTTGAAAAGACAATTGCAGAAAACTAACATATTAGTTAAGATCACTGGTATAAGAGTAGAGGAAATAATATTCGACTTACGTAATTCGTACAAACAAGTAGGTACGTGTTTAATACTGACTGGGAAGAAAACATTTTGTTCATACCAGAATTTCGCAAGCTCGATGTTTAAGCCCTTAAAAAGTTAACAGCTTTAAAACTGTACCTTAAGGTAGGTACTGCGCTCCGATACTTTTCAAGCTTACGAGCGCAGATCGTACTCGTAAAACGGGAAACAGACTCGGCCGAGTATTTTATACTGAAAACATGCGAGTTGCTAATGCGCTTTGAGCAAACAGTAGGTTGCTTACGTTGCTTACATCTCACTATACAAGAGTGCTACAGCTTATTTATGTATGGATCTTTTGGCTAATGAATGGCTTCCATGCAGGACACAAATCTCTCCTTAAGTACCGATGAAGCCTGGAGAGTTTCACCACTGGCTGTAACCCATTCTATTTTAAGGCTCGATTCTCTTATCACGACTGAAAAGGCCTAAAGAGTACCACGCTACTCCAGTGCGAGGAGAGGTTTGTGGCCAACTTGATTTTCGGGATTATCTCCGTCAATACGTTTCAATTGACTCTGTCCGGGCGGTAACATTATGATTATGCTTGCTTATATGCCATTTAATACGAGTAGTATAGTAGTATTATTTTGCTCATAATATTGTACTCGACAGTGTGAGCAGAGGCTGTGACGTCGAGGCGTGTAAGATAACGATCTACGAACTTTCCGCCCCGTCACTTTTAATATCTCGATCGCACTCGTAATTTTTAACAATATGAAGATATTGCATATTTTAATGTACGCTTACTTGCTTTTTGAAACATTCTTAGGACAAGTAAAAAGTAGTAAGCGTTTCATTAAAGTAAGGCTATAGATTTTATATGCTGGTTTGTATTTTAGAATCTAAATTATGTAAATGAAAAGAAATCTATGTTGTCAGTTAAGGACAAATTCTAATTCTAAAAAGCAAATTAAACTGATATGAGCTGATGGATTCAGGTTCGACCCCTGATCTTGGCAAACGTTGATGTGGATGATAATATAAGGCTATGGGGAGTAAACAATAAGTTTCATTTAGTTATCCTTACGTGTTACGTGGGGATTTCTATCCTAGTGCGAAGGTAATATAAAGCGTTTAAGTATTTAACAACATTCTTACCTATTTTTTTATTTTCAATTTATTGTATAAGAGATAAAATGCTGAGGTACAATATAAGAGAAAAGCAGTACGCTGCGATTTTTATTCAAACATAAGCTACGCCATGGGCGATGCCCCGATATTGTTTACAAAGCATAAAGAAGAGAAATGAAGACTAGTGGAGCCCAAGCTTACGCTAGCAAGCCTGCGGTCGATATGAGGTCCAAGTAACAAAAGACCAGCAGGAATATTCTCGTAGTTAATTTTTTTTTAATTTTGCTACTAGCGGTCGCCTGTCTTCAAACCGAACGCCCCTCAAATTATAGCAGTAATTTGTAGTACCTTTAAAATTTCAAGCACTGCAGCATCACACTTGGCAGCAAAAAAGTAAAAAAGATCATAGAAAAATCCTTCGAAAATTGGATTTAACTGGTATAGTTCAGATGAAATTTTCACAAAGTACGTGTATCATAAAGCCTACATCATGGCAAATAATAATAACAATCAGTAAATGTATTCTCACAAAATAAAAAAATAAAAAAATCACTTTGTACTACTCCTTTTGTTTGTATTTTGTGATTTTTATTAAAAAAGGATAGGAACATTTTTTTTTTCTTACAAATAATTATATTGACTGACCATAGATATATCTGTATTAATATAGCAATTTTATTTTCACAATCTTGGTTAACTTTATTTTTTTACAAGTTCACTTTCT
This sequence comes from Carterocephalus palaemon, assembly GCA_944567765.1. Classification (NCBI taxonomy): domain Eukaryota; kingdom Metazoa; phylum Arthropoda; class Insecta; order Lepidoptera; family Hesperiidae; genus Carterocephalus; species Carterocephalus palaemon. The sequence goes on along the minus strand of OX155651.1, from coordinate 6,030,185 downwards.
CTAATGACGTTCAAACGTCATTCGTTCAAAACCCTACGTGCGCGAGTCTGACTCGCATTTGACCGATTTTTTTTTCTTCTATTATTATGTAAGACCCGCGGAGGTGTGAGTGTGTAAGCGTTTATCGACATATTTCACATTGTAAATGGTTACAATCAATAAGAGAAGGTAGCAAATTATTCTTCTTTAATATTTGTCTAAGAAAAATATGTATATATGTCACAGGAAAATAACAAGAACCGCAAGTTTATAAATTTCCTAGGAAATTTTAGGAAATTTATAAACCTTCGTAGGATTCTAAACGAGAGATAAATTGTATTATTTTACGTCCACATTTTCGCAAATTGATAAACTTACCGAACTGACGCGTAAAATAATAAATAAGCAACATTTGTTGACGAACTGAAATTTACCACAGAGCTACGAAATTTTTATAGTGGCGATGACCAAAATAGTAAGAATTACTACTTACATAAACTTTTAAGTTTCAATTTCCTTAAATAAATAATTTCTAATCTTGTCAGATAGTAAGCGGGGGGAACGGGGGGCCGAAGGCCCCCCGGAAAGAAAAGGGGGGCCGAAGGCCCCCCGGAAAGAAAAGGGGGGCTCGGGGGGCGAAGCCCCCTGCCAAGAAAAAACGACACAATTAACTCCAAATTTTGTTAGGTTAGGTTCAGGTTTTGTCTATGATTATTTACGCAAAAAAAGGAACCCCGCTTGCGGGGTTCCGTCGACATTTATGACAGAGTCCGACTTGTCTCACAAGAAATAAAATTCCTATTATTATTATACAATTTGTTTTATTTAATTCCTTCAATCAAAGCAAAAGTAATTTAATTTTTCATTACTATTTAAGTACCTACTGTTTTGTAATCGAAACTGATAAAGTTACAGTTTGGCAAGTCTGATTGTACCTAAGTCTATGAACACAAGCATTGCCACTGTCAACATTGACCAATCAGAGAGCAGTGCGTTATTTGCCTTATTTTAAAGAAGCGTAAAATTAAAAGCTCTTTTGTGATTGGTCAAACCGTTTAGAATCTTACGGATTGATATCCGTTAGTTTATAAATTTACCAAGAGACGTCGCAAATTGATAAATTTGCGAAAATGTGGGCGTAAAATAATACAATTTATCTCTCGTTTAGAATCCTACGAAGGTTTATAAATTTCCTAGGAAATTTATAAACTTGCGGATCTTGTTATCTTCCGGTGACATATACACATATAGGTACTAGCTGACCCCGCAAACGTTACAAGAAATATATATACATATTAATATATACATATATTATACCTTGCATTAAAAAACAAAAAATATTATACCGTAGCTTGTGAATTAGGCTATCTATCAGTATTTGCATTGGACGCGTGCGGCGGGACGTTTGCTATCCGGGAAACCTTCGGCGGGCATTGAGTATCCTCGAGTGGTCTGTTCGAAGGCCCGAATTACGTACAAGGAAACCAATGTACTTCAATGAGACAATACTAAAATATTATAATATAAATTTACCGGCTATAGTATCAGATTGCATTTTACCGCTTTTAACATAATGCTTGATTGCTTAACAAATCCACTTTGAATCTGTCAAACTTCATACGTCATCGAGAACATTGTGGGGAGTGTGAAGTTCTTCAGGTTCTCTCTCTTCAGTTGAACTTTCAGATGAGATTTTTGACAGTTGGAATTGTTAAATTAACTTTTTTTTGAGTATTATCCATATCCATCCATACTAATATTATAAATGCGAAAGTAATTCTGTCTGTCTGTCTGTGTCGCTTTCACGCCAACACTACTGAACCGATTTAAATGTTTGATACACAGATAGTCTAGAGCCTGAGAAAGGACATAGGCTACTTTTTATTTGGAAAAAAGTGTTGTAAGGGGTTGAAAAGGGGGTTGAAAGGTTGTATGAAAGTTTTGTCATTTTCAGAACTAGAAGCATAAAATTTATATCATAGGCTGTTGATTAGATATAAATAAATATGGCATTCAAAGTTTGTAAAAATTGTATAAGGGTGTACAATAAACATATATTATTATGTCTAATTCCACGCGAGCGAAGCTGCGGGCGTCCACTAGTTAAGATAATAAAGCGTAAGTTTGTTATTTAAGTCTTAAAGTCTCAGTCTTCTAATTAAAAATTTTTAATCCACACCAGAAGGTACATCAGGTGTGGATTAAAATTTAAAGTCGTGTTTCAATTTATAAAAGACTAGTGGTCCGCCCCGGCTTCGCACGGGTATTTTATATAAAAATCAAAATTATAATACACGCACATAAACCCTATTTGCGTCAGGTTACTAAAAAAATAAAAATTTAACACGACTTTATTTTACATATACAGATTATAACAATAGTTTCGTTTACGCCTAGTAATATTATATAGCCTATGTCACTCAGTGAAGATGCAGCTTTCTAATGGTGAAAGAATTTTTGAAATCGGTCCAGTAGTTTTGGCAGCGCACGCCAGAACAGCTCGCAGATGGTAGATTTTTTCCTACTTACCTACTTGACACTTATCGTCATATTTTGGACAATTCACACAATATCTTTATAAATTTTAGCCTGTGTGTTATTCTGATGTATAAGCTATATTATTGTAAAGTTTCATTAAAATCCATTCAGTACTTTTTACCTGAAAAAGTAACACACATCCATCCATACATCCATACATACTTACAAACTTTCCCCTTTATAATATTAGTAGGATAGGATTAGTAAGGATTATACCTTATCAACAGCCTAAAATTTAAGTTTTATGCTTCTAGTTTTGAAAATGACAATACTTTCATACAACCTTTCATCTCCCTTTTCAACCCATTACAACACTTTTTTCCAATTAAAAAGTGTCTATGTCCTTTGTCAGGCTCTAGACTGTGTACCAAATTTCATTTAAATCGGTTCAGTAGTTTTGTCGTGAAAGCGAAACAGACCGACAGACAGACAGACAGACAGACAGACACTTTAAAACCAAACGTCTAATTTTAATCATTCAAAGACCAAATATTATCTACATAAACTGTAAATGTAGTCCAAAAAAAAATTCAAGATAAAAAAATGGTTGTTGTGCCTCACTCGACATAGATAGGTATAGTGTGTCGCGGACTTTTTTAATAGATATTTATAAGATCTACAATTAATTAGAACATTTTATGGTTCTATCTTTTATAGTTTAGGCAGCGTACGCAAAATAAGTAACTTTTCTGGTTGATTTTTTACACCTTGTGTCCGAAAAACCCAAATATCTTACGGAACCCTATTTTTTCCGAAATAAAATTTAGCCTATGTCACCCGGGGATAGTGTAGCTTTCCAACAGTGAAAGAATTTTTCAAATCGGTTCAGTAGTTTTGAAGCCTATTCGATTCAAACAAACAATCAAATCTTTCCTCTTTATATATTAGTATAGATATACAATAGTTTCGTTTACACCTAGTAATATTATATAGCCTATGTCACTCAGTGAAGATGCAGCTTTCTAATGGTGAAAGAATTTTTGAAATCGGTCCAGTAGTTTTGGCAGCGCACGCCAGAATAGCTCGAAGATGGTAGATTTTTTCCTACTTACCTACTTGACACTTATCGTCATATTTTGGACAATTCACACAATATCTTTATAAATTTTAGCCTGTATGTTATTCTGATGTATAAGCTATAGTCAAAGTCAAAGTCAAAGTCAAATAATTTATTTCGCTATGAGGTGATTAGACACGCTTAACGAAAGTCTAGGTACCTAACTAAAAACTACTTAAACTACTAACTGATCTATATAAGGCAAAGGATTAGCTATTGATTATTGAATGAATAGCTAATCCTACACAGGTGTCTTACTTGCCTTAAGATAAATTTACAATAATTACCTACCACTAAGCTAAGCTCTAAGTCACGATAGACTATCTATATGGTCATCGGCTTTAGGAAGAATTTACAATATTCTTATCCTATGCCCTAGTGTAGGCCGAGAGAGAAAAAAGCCGGAGGAAAAAACTCTCGGTACTCTTTTAAAATTCAAATTAATTTTTACAGAAAAATGCACAGTATGACCATGACATGATTAAGTCAGACACGAGACAGCCAATCGTGTATGCCAAGAATCACCCCATATGCCACCTGCTTACAATTTTTAGTATAATTAATACAGAAGCATAGTGATAGCCTGTCAGAGTTTAATACAGTCCCATGCCTTTATATCATCCAAATACTCCTGAATATTATAATAAGCTTTTCGACATAATGTTTGTTTGATGGTTTTTTTAAACCTTTGTAAAGGCAGAGACTGAACCGCAGCCGGGACTTTATTGAATATTAGAATAGACATTCCTATGAAGGAACGACTTTTCTTACTAAGCCGGCATTTAGGAAACGCTAATTTGTGGCCGTTCCTTAGTGTTACATTGCGTAAGGCATTTAGGTCACTACGACTTACAAACTGATGCCTATTTTTACGAATATACATAATATTCTCATAGATGTACTGCGATGCAAGGGTTAGGATGTTTATTTCCTTAAATTTTTCTCTAAGGGAGTCTCTACTTTTCATTTTGTATATATAACGGATAGCCCTCTTCTGCAAAATAAAAATAATATTAGCATCAGCTGCATTACCCCAGAGTAAAATGCCATAGGACATTACACTGTGAAAGTAACTAAAATATACCAATCTAGCGGTATCGACATCCGCCAAACAGCGTATCCTTTTAACCGCGTAAGCTGCAGAACTTAGTCTATCCGCCAGTCGACAGATATGGGGTCCCCACTGCAACTTCGCATCAATGGTGATTCCAAGGAAAACAGTCGAGCTAACTAAGTTCAGTTTTTCACCATTTAGTTCCGGTTGCTTATCTACTTGTTTCACATTAGGTGCTGAAAATTTTATGCAATTGGTTTTATTGCTATTTAAGAGTAGGTTATTAACGCTAAACCAATGCACAACTTCAGAGAGAGCATTGTTTACATCGTCATAGTTAGTTTGTTGCCTGTTTAATTTGAAAATTAATGAGGTGTCATCTGCAAACAATACAATCTCGTTATTATTCTCTACCATATAAGGTAGATCGTTAATATATATTAAAAACAGGAACGGACCCAGAATCGATCCTTGTGGGACCCCCATCTGTACTAAAGACCCAGACGATCTTGTACCGCTTACTTCGACTTTCTGAGTTCTTTCGCTGAGATAAGAAATCAGAAGATTCAGCGCGGTATTTTTAATGCCATAGTGATTGAGTTTCCTGATTAAGGTTTCATGCTGTACACAATCAAATGCCTTGGACAAATCACAGAATATGCCCAGAGCATCCAATGAATTCTCCCAAGCATTGACAATATCAGTAAATAATTCAACTCCCGCATCAGTTGTTGAACGGCCTTTTGTGAAGCCAAACTGTTTGTTATGTAGGAGTTTATTACTTGTAAAGTAGCTAAGAAGTTGCTGGAGAATTATTTTCTCAAATATCTTACTACAAGCCGGTAAAATGGAAATCGGCCTAAAGTTAGTTGGATCTGTGCTATTTCCGGACTTGAATAAAGGTATTACTTTGCTTTGCTTCATTAGGTCAGGAAACTCTCCACTTTTAATACAGTTGTTAAATATTAAAGCTAGGTGGGGTGCTATTACATCTATAATTGTACTTATAAGTTTAACCGATATACCCCAAAGATCTGTGGTGTTCTTAATTTCTAATGATTTAAACATTTTGATAATTTCATTGGCGTCTGTGGGTCGGAAAGAAAAAATACTCTTGCATGCATTTACATTTTTCTTGAGCAACGATTCGGCGACGTCGGGAGAAGACCTCAGTGATTTAGTGGTTAAAACTGGAACATCAGCAAAGTACTTTTCAAATGCTGATGCTATCTGTTTATCGGTTTTAATATAAGAATTGTCAATGAAAAGCTCACTGACACCATCGCGTTTTCTGACTCTTCCAGTTTCCGCATTAATAATATTCCAAGTCATTTTAATTTTATTACAGCTATTTCTAATCTTGTTTCTTATGTGAATCGACTTGGCCGTGGAACATACTACCTTAAATATTTTAGAGTAATTTCTTACATAGTCGCTAAAGGCTTTACTTGTATTATATGACTTCTCATGTAAAAGGTCATATAACTTTTGCCTACTTCTAAAGATTCCCGTAGTCGCCCAATCATTGAACGATTTACAATTCTTTGGAGAGATTTTTTTTGCAGTAAATACAGATTTATAGGCGTTATTTATATGAAAACATAATAAACTATATTGCTCATTTACAGTTTCATTCAATGGTATTGTAATCCGGTCCGTAATCATGTTTCTAAACCTCTCCATTCGTTTTTTAGTCACAGGAACGACCACACTGCTCTTACTAACCTGTTTATCCTTATTATACTTAAAAGAAACCAACTGACCACTGTGATCAGAACTGAGTTTATGGATAATACCCGAGTAGACAGGTGTTCCATCTGTGAAAATGTTATCAATACATGTTGCTGTGGTATCTGTTATTCGAGTTGGTTCTAAGAACTGGTTAATAAGATTATTACATTTGAATAAAGATAGAAATTTAACACTTAAAGATGTATTGTCCAATAAATTAATATTAAAATCTCCACACACTATTATGTCCTTGTCTTTTTTTCCTGATACTTTTAATAATAATTGTTCCAAAACTAATTCAAATTCTTCATAACATGCACTAGGTGGTCTATAGATACTTACTATAATACAATGCGTTAACTCTACACAGGCTATCTCTATAGTTCGTTCAATGGAAAGGCTCACAATGTCTTTACGGACCTTAAATGTCAGGTCCTTTTTTAAAATGATTAAAGAGCCACCGTGTATCGCTGTCTTCCTACTGAACGAACTCGCAACTTGGTGCTTGGCAAAATTGAAAACAATTTGGCAATCTTTCAGCCAATGCTCTGTAATGCAAATTACATCAATATTATAATTTCCTAAAAAAAGTTCTAACTCGTGTTCTTTGCCTAGTAAGCCTTGCATGTTTTGATGCACCAAGTTTAAACAATTTTTATCTTTTAATACTAAGCTTGACAGGTGGTTGTTACTACATAAATGATCGCGAGAGACCGATGCCTCTGTTGTCGTATTTTTTAATTTAAATTGCTTTGGGTAGCGCCCAAACTTGTCATAAGATTTGTAGTAGTACTACATGTATTACTACATAATGTCAGTATATTATGCTGCTCAATAGAAGCAGTGGTCAAATTACATAAATAATTTTTTATGTCAAATTGTAAATAATAAGATAGCAATTTTGCTAACTGTGTAAAAAATATATTTGATAGATGCAATCTATCATGTCTAGTCAAAAAAAAGTCATTTTTAAATATACTATTAATATCAATTAAATTAAATAAAATGTCAGTATTATTAAGACATGTCACATTATTATTTCCTATATTATTATAAAGCAGTAGATTTAATTTATTTCTTATTCTATTCTCATGGTAGTCACCCTTAATATATGGTAGTGTGAACATGATAATTTGCTTTACCTTAAGGGCTTGTAATTTTTCTAAATAATATGCCAGCTGGCGTTGCTTAACGTTGCCCCTACTACCAAAGAGCAATATTAAGACTGTGGTGGGGTCATATGTACAGTTTAGTACCTTATCCATTATTTCTCTTACAGTAGCACCTGGCATACAATAGTTGCAGATTGGGTATCCTGTCAGATGATATAATTTTGTACCCATATTTTTACCTAACTCGTCACTATACATTAATACATTGTGTTTGGGTATAGACTTAGGGACTACGGAGCTGACATCAGTTTTCTGTTTTATTACACATGAAGGCTTTGTATGAACTATGTTAGAGCGTTGACATTCTTGATGGTGTACAAGAGATTCGAAGCGCTCCTCATTGTATTTGGAAAGCTGAAGGAGTTCATCCAAGGCCGATTCATAATCACTGATTTCCCTTCGGGCAGAATTGTATTTTTCTGTCAACTCGCTAAGCGAACAACTTAGGTTACTAATTTTTAAATTTAATGTGCTGATTTCAGCTTCATATGTTTGCCTAATTGATTCAAGGTCTAAATTCGACTTTTGACATTCCTGCACCACTTTCTTATATTTTTTACATAAATACCCATGATTTTTTATCACATTGTCCTTTTTAACTAATTTCCTAGTCTTCTTAATGAAGTTTTGCAACTTAACATATTTTTTAAGTTTATTTCTGCTACTGAGGCTGACCCTCGCTGGCGTTACACACGCTGTTGAGTCGTCGGCGGTTAAGTCAATGGTAACAGGTTGGCTTGACGCTGAAGAGGTGCCAGGTGCATTCATTAATTCCATATATAAACTTTGCGTACATTGTGATGAGGTCTTTGATGCCTCTTGTTCGAATTGTTCGACGCGCTCCAGGGCACTCGCGAGTTGTGAACGGAGCAGGGCTATTGTTTTTAAATTACTATCATATTCAGTACAGCACTGGTCAAAGTCCCTCGACTGCCGTTTGAGACGGTCCCGTTCTTCTCGAGTCTCCTGGAGCTGCGCATGTAGCTCAACCATATCATTTTTGATTGAACTGTTTTTCTTAATAATTTCTATAATTTCTAATTCACTATCTTCCCTCTCTTTTACCAATTGCTGGCACTGCTTCTTGTACACGCTAAGCTCTTGGAGCGCGACCTGGAGTTGGCTTTCCAGCTGACGAGCCGTAGTGCTGCGTGTGTTCATTGTTGTTACCTACAGAACAGGTGAAATATGTGAGCAGCTTAACTTGACTATTTACCACAAACAAATTTCCTGTGTGAATTTATTGTGTACCTGTATTGTACCTTATTTAGGTACTATATGACCTACACTTAATGTACAAATGTAAAGAATTAATCAGGTCAGCTAGATTATAGGACAATTTACACTAACTAGTAACTAGATACCAAGATATTACTTGTAACAGTTTGGTGGTAACAAACAGCAGGTTAACCACGTTATATTGTGCAGTGTTTAGTGTTTTAAATGTGTCTGTGGCTATTTATTTGTCTTCAATTTTACTTCCACTGTTCGTCAAGTAAAAAGAGTCAAAAGGCACCAATGTGTGATTATGAACGTTTCTCACACTTGTGAGACAGTGTAAAGTAACAATGGACTGTAATAATTAGTGTATGTGTAGTATTTAATCAAGTAAGCAATACTCCCCAGGTTTACGCCGATGAAAATCCAATTAATTATTGCGAAGAATTTAAACTTGACAGTTACAAAATGGTTACAACGAATAGTCGTCGTTGTCGGTATACAATTAAGTATTTCACCACATATATCCTTGTTTCTTGGCACTTTAATTGATGTCTCAAGGAAGTAGGTAACACATTTAAAGCAAAATTATAGTAATTTACACGTTAATATTAAAATTATTTAATTAAATTCAGCACAGCTGATTTTGTGACGTCTTTGCGCCAGTGTTGCCACTCCTAATTTTCAATATTATTGTAAAGTTTCATTAAAATCCATTCAGTACTTTTTACGTGAAAAAGTAACACACATCCATACATACATATACATACATACATACTTACAAACTTTCCCCTTTATAATATTAGTAGGATAGGATTAGTAAGGATTATACCTTATCAACAGCCTAAAATTTAAGTTTTAGGCTTCTAGTTCTGAAAATGACAATACTTTCATACAACCTTTCATCTCCCTTTTCAACCCATTACAACACTTTTTTCCAATTAAAAAGTGTCTATGTCCTTTGTCAGGCTCTAGAGTCTAGAGTCTAGAGTCTAGACTGTGTAGTACCAAATTTAATTTAAATCGGTTCAGCAGTTTTAGACCAAATATTATCTACATAAACTTTAAATGTAGTCCAAAGAAAATTCAAGATAAAAAAATGGTTGTTGTGCCTCACTCGACATAGATAGGTATAGTGTGTCGCGGACTTTTTTATAGATATTTATAAGATCTACAATTAATCAGAACATTTTATGGTTCTATCTTTTATAGTTTAGGCAGCGTACGCAAAATAAGTAACTTTTCTGGTTGATTTTTTACACCTTGTGTCCGAAAAACCCAAATATCTTACGGAACCCTATTTTTTTCCAAAATAAAATTTAGCCTATGTCACCCGGGGATAGTGTAGCTTTCCAACAGTGAAAGAATTTTTCAAATCGGTTCAGTAGTTTTGAAGCCTATTCGATGCAAACAAACAAACAAACAAACAAACAAACAAATAAACAATCAAATCTTTCCTCTTTATAATATTAGTACAGATAAAAGATAAAAGATAAAAGATAAAAGATAAAAGAAGACGGTGAAATAACACTATGCTGCCACAACAATTTCTTTTAAAAATTTGTCACTACTATTATGTTTTAAACTTCGCCAAATCCAATCTCACGTTTGACCTAGTTGTATGATTTGGCCAGTAATTTATAGCTATTTTATCACTGAAGTTGCAAGTAAAACCAGTTTCTGGCAGCCAGTAAGATTGAATGGATTGAAGATAAGTTTTAAAATAGGTGCATTAAAAATACAAGATATTTTCTTGCCCTACTATTAACTTATTTTTAGACATCTACTAGCATACATTTTTATCTGTACATATTATTTGTTTGTAAACTATCAAACAAATAATATGTACGGTATAAGTAAGTAAGTAAGATGAAGTTTGTAAACTATCAGCGGTGACAACCCAGTGGCTATCGAACTCGCGTCTCACTCGAGCGAGCCATTGGCTATGGACGCTACATATAGATAGCCTATATGAATAGATAGCCTATATGTATAGATAGCCTATATGTACTATTCCTCATAAATGTGGCTACATAGTACAACGATAATATAATATTTTAAATCCGACCGGTACTCCCAGATATAAGCCCGTTTAAACAAACAAAAAAAAACAGAAAAACTAATAAAACACAAAATAAATTTATATATAGATATATACCCGATAATAAATAAATAAATCATTGTATGGTGTGATCTCACGCATTAAAATAAATCTATATATATAAAAGGAGAAGGTGACTGACTGACTGACTGACTGACTGACTGACTGACTGACATATCAACGCAGGGCCTAAACTATAAGGGCTAGAAACTTGAAATTTTGCACAGGGGTTCCTTTTATAATGTAGGGGAGCACTAAGAAAGGATTTCTGAAAATTCACCCCCTAAGGGGGTAAAACGGGGGTGCAAAGTTAGTATGAAACTTTGCCGTTTTTGAAGTCTTTAGACGGGTAGACGTCGTTAATGGGTCTAATTCTACGCGAGCGAAGCTGCGGGCGTCCACTAGTCTATCAATAAAATAACTTATGGATCTGAATAGCGTTTCAAAAAAAAAATTTACCAACAATACCTACCTCACTCCCGTCAGTCACGAGACACTTCTTTTATATGTGTTTAAAGAAATACCTATTCCGTTTTAGTTTGTAAATAAAACATCTTCCGTATGCTATTAGGCATAAACTTGTATGTGCAAAGTTTTCATGCGTATAAGATTGAATCTACTGAGTCGGGACAAAAACCAGACATAGCCAGAATGTCAAAGCTGACCTACTAAGAAAACTAGCAGAATCAATGTTCAACGTCTTGTCCTAGTACACTCGTAACTGGAAAATATTACAATCGGTTACGGTCCACAGCCAAGAAAGCTAAAACAACTGGTTTATCTCAAACAAATTTTTACTTAGCTTTTCTTGGCATCGTTTCCGAAATAACTTACACAGACAAGTGCAGAAATAATGACAGCGAATAGCAGGCCCAATTTTCAGGATTCACTTTTGAACATTTGATACAACACATGGAGTGAATAAATTACATACGTTTGTTAAGCTTATGTACATGTTGTGCCAAAATTATTTTTCATCCAAAAACGCACAGAGCGTTAGGCCTGTGCACCTAAGCAAATAAAATATTGTTATTTAATGGCAAGTATTTCACGGCGCAAAGCTTTTAATTCCTAAATAAAATATTTATGTGAATATACAGGTCAAAATTTATTTTTAAACTTTGTCGTTGTTCAGTCTACTGGGTCTACTATAATATTTGCATGCGGGTCAACAGGCGTTATCACAGATCCGGTGCCACATAGTGCCATATTGTGGCACTGATAGAGAAAAGTGTAATACGTGCTAAGTAGAATAAATACTGTGTTATGCACGTAACACGTAAATATTTATTCATTTTAACTCGTAGTTTACAGTGTTACGAACAATTTTTAATTCAATTAAACTGCCATGCATTGTCATTTACTAATTTATGGCAGTTTAATTGAATTAAAAATAGTTCGTAACACTGTAAAATATCTTCCTTATTTCATTATTTTTAAAATGCAAAATCATTCATAACGTAGTTTTATACGGAGACGCCATTTAGTAACAAGAAAATTTTCAAAAATACACCATATTGTTATCATCAAAATGATGTCATTAAAACTCTTTATCGCATTATTATCTCAACTTAAATAACAAGTAACAAAAGTTGTTATTCTTTGCATACAAAGAACGTTGTTCTTCTTTAAATAATATTTCGGTTTATCATTTAAAAGTTTTAAGACTCGTTTCTCGTTACGAAAGAATGTAGGAGGGGAGGACATCAAAGTGAATTAGTGAGTGTTGTCTGAAGGCGTCCGCTTATTCGCTGTATTTGATGTTACCTCACCTGCAGGTCTGGAGCTATTACTGACTTTTTTCTTATTTAGGATGGATATTTAGTTATTCATTCCTCATTAATTATTTTTCCTCCTAATTTATCATAACGTGATGAGGAATGAATAACCTGCAAATCTGGGATTTCTTCGTAATGTTGAGTCTGCCAACCCGCAGATAGCCAGTATGCTGGACTAAGGCTTAACCATTCTTATTAGTAGTTATAATGAAGTTGATTATATTTCTAAATTTTTAACCTATTTATTGGCATAGTTTTACAAATACGAATACTTACATTGTTATGTACACCTTAAACAAACATTAAAATTACAGAACAAGCACCACTACATAAGTGGTAGCCAAAAACCGGTCTCAAGTTTTAGTAGGTACTATTAAAATACTATTTTTGTTATGCGAATTTTACGCGGACGACGTCGCAGGCACACCTTGTATAAGATAAATCCAACAACATTTTAACCTACGGGAACCTGTAGAACTTTTGATACATTATTTTCATGTAGCGCTTAAGGGTGAGTTGGGTCGAGGGAAGACATCAAAGTAAATTAGCAAATGTTTTCTAAAGGAGCACCAACTTGTTTGGTGCTTTGAAGTCTTTTGCGTAACCTACCTCCAGTTTGCATCTCAATTGGTTTGTATTTTATTGTAGTTTTAGTAATTAAACATATAATTTTAAAACTTTTTTACTGTCACATTCTTGTTTGGGTGGCATTTTGAAACTCAAATTTCGAGCACTTCCCGATTAGCTATCCGGCTGAAAGTCTCAGGGTAGCTCACAACTCTATGACAATTTATTCTAAATGTATAGTCGTCAAAGTTATAATAAAATAATAGTAGTAAAAACATAGTATCAACAATCATGTATTTTGTAATAAAAACAATCAATTACTATATCCAATTTGGATGTTCTTTGTTCTTCTTGAACTTGGTTTTTATAATTAATTCTAATACCCTTTGCAGGTCACTAAAACTAAATTTGTAAACAAGTTGCTTTGACAATGAACTATACAGGGTGTCCCAGAATGAATGGATAATCCTTGAGCCCCGCACAGAACAGCTCTCCAGCGCTTAGAAAAAAATATCAAAAAAAAAAAAATCCAAGTGATACCCAAAATATGATTTTTTTTAGAAAACCATACGTTATTTTAGCTTCACTTCACATTAATTTACACAACTGCCTCAAATTAATGATATTCTTGGCGTTTTTGGTGTCATTTTATTCCTGATAGACTATACTACTAGAAATACATCAAATAATATAAGTATCTGTGATACTTTTTTTATAAAAAAAATAAGAACTTGAATTTTTAACATGAAATTTGATACCAAAATAATTTTGACATAGTTTGAGAGTGTTTCATGTAAAAAAAAAGTATGAAAACGTAAGTGTCCAGCTATTTTAAAAACATGCGCAGTTAATACAGATTAAATAATGGTATAATACATCATTTTATCTAATACTACTACGAAGTTATTGCTATTGAGATGCAAAACGAGTAAATACGACTAAAATTAAAAAGTTAATGTCTTAATACATTTTAATAATAATAAAACATTTCAGGTGTCGCTGCGACCCATAGACGTCCCACTGCTGGGCACGGGTCTCCCCCACAGACACTGCTGCTGCGGGAGGTCCAGAGCATACTCCACCACGCTGATCCAATGCGGATTGGTGGAGGGGTTAGTGGCCAACCCAGTGTCGAATGTTCTCAAGCCACCCGAAGGTCTTCGACAAGGCTTAACGACTGTTTCCAGCATTGAAAACAACCGGGACCGACGGCTTTACGTGCCCTCCGAAGCACGGTAGCGTCCGTGAAATTTTGCCACTTTGTTGCTTGTTGCCAAATTTTGGGGAACACTTGGTTTTTTTTTTTTTGATATTTTTTTCTAAGCGCTGGAGAGCTGTTCTGTGCGGGGCTCAAGGATTATCCATTCATTCTGGGACACCCTGTATATAGTTATAACAGAATATCGCTTTCTACACACAACATCGCACATATTACAATCGTTGTTTCTTGCACTACAAATACTACAATACTCATTTGCGTTGTTCTTACTGGTACAGACAGCTCCAAATGAGACTGTCTGAGGGCGTGTTACACTGCTACACTCCTTTACTAGATAGTTAATAATATGCAAGCTAATGTGGCACTCAATTTAGGTTTTCCTATAGATTTGCAATACATTATTTTGCTGTAAGCCAGTGTGATCCGTTAAAATTGGGCGTCCAATCAGTTTTTTTTTTTCAAAACTAGACTAGAGAAATAGTTTGATAAATGTTAATATAATTAATTAATTGGTAAATTTTGGTCCGTTATGTCCCACTGGCTGCAGGACACTTATAAACATCTCACTGTAGGTACCACTTACCAGTACGCTGCTCCAGTGCAGATTGCCGAAGTGGTTAATGGTATATCCGATTGACGGAAACTTTGAGGCTATCCGATGGTCACTGATATTATTATGTCTTAACGACTAGTGTCTTCCGATAACAACAGAAAGGGACGCACGACAGTTTGATGTGCCCTCCAAGGCATGAGAATGCTCGATAAATTTACCACTAGCAGGATTGCTAACAAGAACTAGCAATTATAAATTTCCGCCACCACAACCCTTTTTTGATTTTCTCTCGTTATGGAAGGGCTAAGGCGCGTTAATCTACCGCGTTGGCCAAGTGCGGATTATCAGACTGCAAATGCCTTTCAGAACCTAATAACTCTCAGGCATGCAGGTTTTCTCACTGTTTTCACCTGTTACAGCAGGTGTACATTTAATTGCTTATATAGCACATAGCTTAGAAAAGTTATTGGTTCGTGCCGCTTGGCTTTGAAATTGAACCTGATCAGCTTAACAAATACAAAGCTTATTTTGGCTTAACGTATGGCTAAACGCTATAGATTGCTTGACAATGTAGAGCCGTGCGATCACGAGTGCTAAGTGCCCAAATATGAACTGATTCACCATAAAAATCCAATCTGTAACTTAAAAACACTAGAATTCAACATTCTAAAACATGTAGAACCAGATAGTGGAACCGTTAATTTATCAAAGCGTTCATTTAACGAAGATAGGTATTTGAATGTTCCCGCACATTTCAATTTATCCGCCGGTCAAGCTTTTACAATGCTTAAAGGCATTTATGCACTATCCTTCCCAATTTTTTATCTTCTATTACTACCTTTTTAAGGATGGTGTAAGACTAAGATATGGGACCATACTAAAACTTTTAAATATCTCTTAGGTAAGGTACACATGTCTATTTTAATTAACAATTATGACGGTTGTTTAACCAACAATGGTGATATATCGTGGTACTTTCAGAGCACCATAAATATACCTTTTTTGGTACACTTCATTTATTGAAGTTTAGGTCACAGGGCTAGGTAGAGTGTGCATAAGACGCTCAATACTTATTAAGCTTTCAGCAATATTGCTTTATGAAAGGCCGTTATATGCTTTCATAACACAGATTGAAAACGATACAAAGCGACCACAAGAATGCTTTGTGGTCCAATTTTATTTTTGCCTGGATTTATTTATGCCCGAACTCCGCAAAGTTTAGAGTTTCTTGTTGATCAAACAACAGACATGTTCGGACAAGCTGAGGAGGGGTGAGGTATTAAAATTAGTTCTGCGGTTGCGTCAAGAAAACCTTTGTAAATTTGTTCAGAAGATTTCTTGGAATTTAGCTAAACAAAATAGAAATTTTTGAACTTTCAAAAGTACCTAGGTAATATAATTGGATGTTTCATTTTAATTGGCTTTTACAAAGTTAGTATTCATCACTTAGCTAAAGAAAAAATATTTATTTAATCAAGCGATACATTCTATTTATTACTTTGTAAAAAAAAATCGTCACCAGCAGTGACGAATGAAACATTACCCACTGAAGTACATTAGAATAAAACTTTAATACTAAGTATTACAGTCAGTGAGATCCACTCATTATGCTTCAGGTTGTCTTAGTTAATGCGCTGTAAAACACATAATTACAAAGGATCTCTTGTGGACTAAAGGCCTCAGTATGCAAATGTATGCTTCGTATGCCAGTTACGCCAGCCATTCGCATTGTCTAGCATCCCAGCCATGGCTCAATTACGTTCGGCGAGACCAATTAACATTTTTTATTCCCCGTTACATCATTATTGGGATTAAAAGGTAAAGGTGAGGACACAAGTCGACTTTGTTAAGGCCGGCAATTTGAAAAAAAAACGTTATTTGGTTGAATGCTTGCTATTGTGATTATCACTTTAAAATACTTATCGTAAATAAATAAAAGTAAATACAACATAACATAACACTGTATCAATTTTAAAAGTGGCATATAAATATTTAATTACAGTTAATTATTATTGAAGCCATACTCATGATACATACTAACTTCGTATCTCACATTTTAAGATCAAGTTGCTATACAGTGGTTCAAGCCTGATGTACTCTCATTTGCAAACATTGCATAGATGATATGTCTCCGCTTGAACAAACCGATGTATTATTGTATTTTTAAAATTTTATTCTATGGTTAAGCTCATCGAAGCCCAAGCTACGCCTTGAACTGATAAAATAACTTCGGTTAATACACTTGTTCTCTGATAAACGAAAGTCGCTGTCGTTGATGAAACATACTTATACATATATCAGCCGTTTAAGAAATTAATTAGTAACTTTATTATTAAAATTAAAAAAATTAAAAAAATTAGTAAAATTAGTGCTGTATGCTGTTTAACTATTAACTAATTAGTTATAGTATATAAAACGGTTTCTACGAAAAGTGCTTATTGCCAGTTTTGTGTTAATTTTATAAGGTAAAACATTATTACATGTTCAACGTCAACTTAGTTCAAGATAACATTGAAACTTAAGTGATATGTTGTGTTGTGTTATTCATTTTCGTGAGACAAATTATTAGTTGACTAGTGGACGCCCGCAGCTTCGCTCGCGTGGAATTAGACATTCACTTACTTCAAAAACGGCAAAGTTTCATACTAAATTTGCACCCCCGTTTTACCCCCCTACGGGGTGAATTTTTAAAAATCCTTTCTTAGTGCTCCCCTACGTTATAAAAGGAACACCTGTGCAAAATTTCAAGTTTCTAACCCTTATAGTTTAGGCCCTGCGTTGATATGTCAGTCAGTCAGTCAGTCAGTCAGTCAGTCAGTCAGTCAGTCAGTCAGTCAGTCAGTCAGTCAGTCACCTTCTCCTTTTATATATATAGATAAAAACTAGTCAGCTATTACTACTACTATTTCAATCATTGATACCCATACATTGGTAACTGTTAAACTGCAGAATTTATCTAATGCCAGAGCACGAAAATATTCAACTGACCAGTGCAAATGTTAAAATTAAACGTTTACAAACAATCCGATAAGGTTGATTGGTTTAATACCTGTGATTATTGATGTCGTGACACACCGTGATCTCTCGTATAATTACGTGTTAATCAGGATCGTAAACCACGTTGTCAGTATTATATTAGATTGGCCTATATTAAAGCCCTATTAGGGTAACGTTTACGGGTGGAATTATACTTGGTTCTCAAATGTATATCTAAGGCGTATTTGAATTTTTGTGTCATCACTTTAATTAATATCTATTATACATATATATATTTATTTTCAAACATATATTAATATACTTTGTTAACAAAAGACTCAATCAAATATTTGGTTAATTTTTTTGGAATAATTGAGAAATACATATGTATATGAAAAATGGTAAATGCGCAGTCTTAGGACTCTGGGTGGGTAACATTGCGCACTAGGATCGCTAAAACTGCGGGGAACAGGAGCTATTATGTAATTCTAAATTAACTAGAGCCCAATTAATACTAAATTAAACGACTGAAGTTAGCTACAGATGTCGTTCATGTTTAGTTATATTATTACCAGCTGACCCGGCAAACGTTGTTTTGCCATGTATCTATATTATTAAAAATAAAAATCGCGATGGAAAAATAGGGGTTGATCGTAGAGGGTTGAAAATTCAGGGTTGTATGTATTTTCTAATGTTGTAAGTATCATAAAAAAATACAAAAATAAAAATTTGTCTAAAAATTAAAAAAAAAATTTTTGGGATGGACTACCCTTAACATTTAGGGGGATGAAAAATAGATGTTAGTCGATTCTCAGACCTACTGAATACGCATATAAAATTTGGTAAAAATCGGTAAAGCCATTTCGGAGGAGTACTGCAACAAACATTGTGACACGGAAATTTTATATATAAGATTAGCATTGCGCAGTCTTAATTCTCTTCTTTTTTCCTTAGTCTGAGTACCCTGCGCAATCTTAGGTGACCCTTAATTGTACTGTTAAGTATTTTGTGACCCTGCCTATATGGAACCTCTAAAGGGATTATTAGTCTTAGTAACTAATGCGAAAAATGAAATACCCAAGGCTCCTCCTCCTCCTCATGAGCAAATCGATTTAAGTTCATCACATAATTATAAATAATATTTGTTAGATTTTTGTAATTTAAATATTATGTAAAGTAGGTAACTATAAAAAGAAATTTTTCATACGAAATCTTGCAAAACATTTTTTTATTCGTATTGTATAGGCGTAGATTTATAATTGTTTTTGAACACTCGCCGACAAAGATAAGTGTGCGCTAGTATACATGGAAACTCAAGAGCGAATAAGTCAATGACAACATAAAAGCGCAAACAGTCCGTACCAAGACTATAGAATGGGTCCATAGCACGTAAATGTACAGTCACATGCATAATTCACGTAAGCTTTACAACAATACAAATTTATTGGTGCTTTTATCTCGAATTTATGAGTTGATACTAAATATTAGTGCCACAGTGTTTCTGTACGAAACTTCTTTGTATTATGAAATTTATCGGCGCATTTAAGTATGTAAATGCTTGTAGTTGGAGCCGCCGCCAGCTCACCTGGACGTCAAATGTTCAATTCAAATAAATGAAACAGTAGTACTAAAGCGACGGGATGAAGAATAAATCAAGTAGTAAAAAGAATTAAGGGTTTTTACGACACAAGATGTAGGTATACATTGGCGAATGTAGATATATTGTGAGTATTATAACCATCAAGTTTTTTTGTTCTATAACTATATTGTTGTTGTTGTTTGGTTAATAGACATCACAACAAACATAAAGCTGATCTTAAATAAATTGTTTTAATTATTTAATTAGGTAAATGTTCCACTTAGCAGGCGGTGTCTGCTTTCGAGCTTCTTTTTAGTTTTGTTCAGACTTCCCTCTGCACTAGGTAGGTACTTATCTTAGAATTGCTTTAGAATTAAAAAATGTAAAACCCCGTAGGAAACTGCTGTACATAGGGCAGGTAGCGCAGATATATCAGGGTTTAAGAATTCAATAACTGTAAGGGCCCAGGTTCAAATCCGAGTTATTGAATTCGCGTCGCTTACTTGATTGACTGACTGCTGCCATATGACTGCTGCTACATGATTCATATTCATTAAAAATACCTTATACGAATGAATAGTTTGCATGCATTTTACCAAATTTATAAAACTAAAATAGGTACTAAACCTAAAATAATTAAAATTATAAAAAAATCTTGTTAATCAGTAAAATATATTTCAATATTTCTTTTGTGCAATCCAGTTTTCTTCGCAGCACAATAGGTGACACAACTATATATTATATAAAAGTAAGTAGGCAATAATATCACAGACATCCTCTTGAACTTCACATCACGTTCATTTATAAAGTAATTAAATAACATTTGACCTTTTTAATGAGTCAAGTTTCAAGAAAATACAGAGAGATAAGTACCTCTTTTAGCAACGCAAATATTTAGCTACGAAGAACCCTTAAAAGTTTTTAAGTGACAAAAAAGGATTTATAAATACACAGCCATGATGTACCTACATACATATCTCGTGATACCTACACAAGAATCCGAAATATTTTAAATACAATATGTACTGTAAGTACAAATGTATTGCTAATAGCAACATAATTCACGCTTTCACATCCAATGTTTTTCACCCAAAACTTTCATAATAAACTTTTCGCCGTATGAAATACAGCAGCCATATATTCTAGCCGCGAGTGTTACAGCCAAGTTATGCTTATGCTATTATGTTAACGTTAAAATATATTCAATATAGGTCAGATGAAACACTCATTAATTACGCTGTGGATGTCATAATGGCGATTAAATTACACGGATGAGTTGAACGCGTCGCATGGTGTCTCGTAAATACGTCAGCGGTACCCGCAATGGTGCCGTGCCTTCTGCAAAGGACGTTCGTTGGAACGTAGGAACACAGCCTAGCATAAATATACTACATACTTGTTTCGTCTTTATACACACTTCTGTTTTGATTCTATAATTTATCCTACTGTTTCTTTTTTCTGTAGTTTTTCGTTTTTTTCTAGTGCCGTCTTTTAAAGAAAATCGGTGATCATTAGGATGAATTTAATTCGTTGCCGCGACTGAACTAGTAAGGCAATTTTTATGCACAATTTGCTTGTAATGTAGCAAATACATGCAGGGTTTGTAAGGCGGTTGTCCTGCGGCGTCCAATACTATGTATTCCCGTATCTTAACCCTAACGATAATAATGATCCTATAATTAATTTGACATTATGTAGTTCACAAGGTTTTTATTTTGATGATAATACCACAGCCTAATACATTATTTAAATAGTTTTGAATTATTTACTTGCTACCACCCAATCATCTATCTATCAGCCTTTGGTTCAATGCTGGTTACACAGTCCCATATTTGACATCAAAGTGCTTTTCCAAGTACAGCCAAATGAATCTGTGCTATATTTTGCCGATGATAATAGTGGTGTGTATCACATCAGTCCAACTAGCCGAATATTGAGCAGTCTCCGCTGTTGTTTGGAGAATAGATACCTACATTTAGTACTTGTAACAATGAGACTGAGTATTGCATGAACTTGCTAGCTATTTTCAATATACATATTATGGTATGGAAAAATCGAATCATTCCTGTTCACTTTTTCCACAGATTTAGATTGTTATTATCATTAACATAAAAAGTACTACTACTAGTAGTAGTCCAGGTCAGTAGTTTCACATTATGCCTGCATGAAAAGAAGGATGAGATTTTTTAAGAATAATTGAATGTAATAAGTAGGTACATAAAAATATAAATAAATGACATAAAAAATAGTATTCGTGATAAAAAATAAGCCTTTCCGTGTATGGGTTATACTCAAGTCTCCCCAATATTTATCGATTAGCTGTAAAAACTTTATGTGACTATCGTTTGTATACAAGGACGGTATAACATCACGTTGTTTACTGCTGACTCGAGCCTATAGTTTAATAACTTTACAACGTATCAGGGAAGTTTGGTGAAACATTTATGATCCGGTCGTCGGGAAATGTATCTATTTGTATAGAAAGTTATGGCACGGTTTTCCGCAACCAATAAACGTCAGTGACGTAACATTGTAGGGTAGTTAAGTTTGTTAACCGTAAATACAACGTGCTAATGCGTTTCTGAACTAACATAAATAAAGTAATAAATAAAGTGGGGTGTAGGCCTCCATCCTTAATTGAATTTACGATTGAAAATTAAAAATCGAATACTAAATCATTAGCATGTAACATCACACAGCTTTGAGTGTATAATCGCACACCCAAGACACTCAACCAGGTTTTCGTATGTTGCGTTAAATAACCCGTATAGGTTGTGAGGAATAGAAATAAATTGAAAATTCATTAATCTAATCCAGATTAAAATTTTTGTTGAGCACTATTTTCTATCAAATAAACATATATTGTCCCAGCTGAAATTCAAGATAAGGAAATGTTAAAGCATGATGTAGTGGTCTATCAAGGATGATCAAGTAAGTACTCGTATCTGGCAGATACTTAGATTGACAGTGAACTATATTGAGGTGCTGACTTGACGATTCAGTCAGAGCTTACTCCGCATCCAAAGATGCCGGTCATATGTATATAAATACATGCTTCTTAACCATTTCAGCTATATAAACCCATTTACGGTTACTAAGTGAATATCTTCCAATACAGCTTTTGCCCTGAAACTTTCCGGCGCTTTTGTGAAATTCCACCAGGTGGAATGATTGCCTGAAAGATATAAGCTACGAGCGAGTTTTCTCTTAATGATTTCGTAGTACTTTACCCCTTATGAATACGACTATTGGGTTATGTATCGATGAATATTTTACTAAATTAAAATAAATTTAATCAAATTTATGTTAGTGTTGGAGCAACTCTTGGATGCTTTCTTAAAATTTAATGTAATTGTGTTTTCTTTTTAAAAGCTTTTATTTAACTTCACTCGTATGTATCTATGTACGTATGTATGTATGTCCTGGAATCTTGCAATCAATATTTCACCCACTTCCACTGAATCTATCGCGCTGAAATTTAGCACACATTTGGTTCCGATGACAATGCACGAAAATAAAAAATAAAGTTATAAAAAGCTTTTTTTTTTTAAATTTTTATTAATAATTATTTAAGTAGAAAATCATGTTTAATTATGAAAGGTAGCAAGAATTACAGAACTTTATTCATCAAACCGTCATTTATCTGTCTATGTTTTTGTGTAATGGAACAGTTTAGGCTATGAATTCAATAGACGAACCGTAAATACCAAATGTATCTGTTTATTAACACGCCGTCGTTCTTAAAACACACTCCATACATTAATTAGTACTTGGACCACTTGTGGTCCAGTGTACGGCGGTCCTTTGATTCAAGCGTCGCCCGCGGGTTGTCATCAACCGTTAACCTAAACGTTCGCAACCGTCAGAACACTAGAAGCTTTGTTAATTTCATAGCGGTTGCGTTTTGTCCTTGGGCAATATCCGTCAGAAAATAATTTAACAAACCTGACGAAAGTAAAAGCTAGATTAATCTCTTTGAACGAAAACCTTTTTTGGTCTCACAAGTTTCAATATGATTTCTAATTTTATTTTTGTGATGTAATTAAGAAGACTTATCCATAATTGATGAGTTAGTTATATAAACTGCAATATATCTCTTTCGATATCAAGATATATATCAAGATATCTCTTTTTTGAATAGGTAGGAGTAGTAGATAGTATTAGAAATGAATTTAATCGAAACTTGGTTGGTTTCATCTTTTTTGTAGCTGTAAACTTGGATTATTTATTTATTTATTAACAGTCAGCATTTTACTTAGAAAACGTTAATGTGAAATAATATTATACATGGGTAAATATTATAAGTTATACATTTGTAAGTTATATTAGGTAGGTACTTATTATTATTTAATTATATTCTAATGGAGGCAACCATGAGAATTTTTAGGAAGTTAAGTATAAATAAAGTCAATATCAGCAATTTATGTTCGTTCGTCATGTAAAAAACTTACAAATTTCAATCTTTAGAATGTATTGTCGCAGACACAGAAATTCGGAGTAAGTATAAGCGTTTTTCGTTTCAACAGTACTTGGAAATGGCAATAGGATTGGCAAGGGACCGTTTCTTAAACTAAAAAGTATTGGTAAATTGGGCGAATAAACCGGAATTTTACGTTAAAATGCCGGAAAAGCAGTGGAGAGACTCAAGAGAAAGCGACTCATTTGATGATTGCAATTGTCCTCTGTCCTAGGGTTAGCAGGGCTAAACCAAAAAGAAAATATTTTCCTAACTGTTCATTTTTTTTAAAATTTAATTATCTATAAATACCTGTTCTTGAACATGATCATCCAGTAGGTATCCATGGTTAGAAAATTTGTTTATTTTGACTGGACCATAGCGTATGGCATATCTACCAATAAGATGGTTCTAAGAAACCGAAAAGATGACCGATTTATGGCAGTTGTTTTAACATCAAACTTAATAATGCTATGTGTTTAATATTCTCTAATTTAATGAAAATATTCTGTCATGGTTGTTAGGGGTGAGAGCGGCTAGAATCTAGATGCTGCATGCTTGTTTTGCTATCTATCATCAAAATCATAAAAAACCATAAATCTCTGATATACCCATAAAAATGAAAAAAAAAAAAACCATAATTTAAAACAACTCAAGTGCCTATACTGATTTAATCAAACGTCGAAAACTTATTCTCGTAACTAAATGTTTTTTTATACCTTTTATTTAAATAAACATAAGTTTCCAGCCCTGCTCGATACCAGATAGTACTTTATTGCTCGCTTCATTAAGCAAAAAGTATGCTGATGTTACGATTGAGGAAAACAACCGTTCACTTAATTAGCTTAAGTAATTGCTAGTATCACAAACCATAATTTTTCCCCTTTGAATTTAATCCCTTTATTGGTCTGAATAATACATGAAAGGTTTTACTTCGCTGATATTTATGTACTGTATGATATTCTTTTATTTTGTTTTACATTTACAGATAAGTCCTTCAATATTAAGATTATGTACCTATATTATAAATAGTAAACTTAATACAGTAATAAGATTTATGATAGGTTTAATCGAGCTGTCATAAATTGTCTATTAATTAAGATATTGTTATAAGATACCTACTTACTTTATAAATTAGTTATCATATCTGCACTATGTTCAAGTGTGGTAAGGGTGGAAAGTAAGGCAGTTCACCACGTTAACTGGAAATATGATTGGTGTTATAAAAATAACGCTTTTGACTGATCTGACTGACTGACAGCAATTCGAAAGAACTAACTAACGAAACTGGTTACTCGCGTAGGTACCTATATACTATTTTCAGGCAAATTTTAATGTTAACACATACAAATGTTAGTCTGTGTTACATTTATGTTATACAACCTCTGTTTTCTGAAACAATTCGTGCAGAACTGACGCGGAACAATCTCGATTCTCGATAAAGTTTTGTAACGAAAAAGTGTAGCAACCTTGTGCCAAAATAACTTTTAACGACCCCAACCGATCTTTGAATCTACCAGGCCATATTTTTTATTTACCAATTTAATACATAGCACGAACTACATTACTTTCCTATATGACTTTAGCTTTTATAGGGTACCTACCTACCTATTGCAGTGCCCAGTAAGTATTCAGGAGCTGGTCTAATCCATTAAGCAATATTCCTTTGTGTTGCAATAACGTACAGTTGGCCTGACATATTCTGGTGAACCGTACGATAATAACCAATGAGACGGCTTGATACGGGGATATCTGCATATGGAGTTGACCGCCAATGTTGAGGCGTCCAAATGAAACGGCGATTACAATTAAACAAATTGGTTTATTAGGGAGCCGAGATGCGTGCTCTCGCCGTCGCTTTAGGAAACGCACGCATCTCGGCTCCCTAATAAACCAATTTGTTTAATTGTAATCGCCGTTTCATTTGGACGCCTCAACATTTGGCGACCGTGACAGGACGTGCAAAGTACATCGTTCAGACAAATTAAAACAAACACTATTAATACCTGTAATTTTTATTGGTTCAATTTTCTGAGTGGCCAGCCCTAACCTTCTTTTCAGGTTTTCAGTAACAAAGCTGGACTGACTTCCCGTATCGAGAAGTCCCCGTATCAGGTGAGTCACTTGTGTTTGTTCATTTACTATTTTAATCACTGCAGTACATAACAGAACCTGGCTTACAGCGACAGCAGATAACGAAACAGGAGATGGTTGTTCGCCAGTGGAAGTTGTAGGAACAGGTAAGTCTATTTCATTATTATTGTTAGTATTTGAAATTAAATTTATATGTAATGGTCCGCCCTGGCTTCGCACGGGTATTTTATATAAAAATCAAAATAATAATACACACACATAAACCCTATTTGCGTCAGGTTACTAAAAAAATAAAAATTTAACACGACTTTATTTTACATATATAGATTATAACAATAGTTTCGTTTACCTCTAGTAATATTATATAGCCTATGTCACTCAGTTAAGATGCAGCTTTCTAATGGTGAAAGAATTTTTGAAATCGGTCCAGTAGTTTTGGCAGCGCACGCCAGAATAGCTCGCAGATGGTAGATTTTTTCCTACTTACCTACTTGACACTTATCTTATAAATTTTAGCGTGTGTGTTATTCTGATGTATAAGCTATATTATTGTAAAGTTTCATTAAAATCCATTCAGTACTTTTTACGTGAAAAAGTAACACACATCCATCCATACATACATACATACTTACAAACTTTCCCCTTTTTAATATTAGTAGGATAGGATTAGTAAGGATTATACCTTATCAACAGCCTAAAATTTAAGTTTTATGCTTCTATTTCTGAAAATGACAATACTTTCATACAACCTTTCATCTCCCTTTTCAACCCATTACAACACTTTTTTCCAATTAAAAAGTGTCTATGTCCTTTGTCAGGCTCTAGACTGTGTACCAAATTCATTCATTCATTCATTCATTTAAATCGGTTCAGTAGTTTTGGCGTGAAAGCGAAACAGACAGACAGACAGACAGACACTTCAAAACCAAACGTCCAATTTTAATCAAAGACCAAATATTATCTACATAAACTGTAAATGTAGTCCAAAAAAAATTTAAGATAAAAAAATGGTTGTTGTGCCTCACTCGACATAGATAGGTATAATGTGTCGCGGACTTTTTTATAGATATTTATAAGATCTACAATTAATTAGAACATTTTATGGTTCTATCTTTTATAGTTTAGGCAGCGTACGCAAAATAAGTAACTTTTCTGGTTGATTTTTTACACCTTGTGTCCGAAAAACCCAAATATCTTACGGAACCCTATTTTTTTCCAAAATAAAATTTAGCCTATGTCACCCGGGGATAGTGTAGCTTTCCAACAGTGAAAGAATTTTTCAAATCGGTTCAGTAGTTTTGAAGCCTATTCGATGCAAACAAACAAACAAACAATCAAATCTTTCCTCTTTATAATATTAGTATAGATATAGATAACGTATTGTGTTTTTGTTTACAGATTCTACATGAAGTCTTAACACGGCAGCGTACTGCTCTATGACCCTCGCGCAAGCAGTTTGAACATAATTTTAACCTAGCAGTTTCATTAATTCTATTTTGTACATTCAACGCCTTAAATTTAGTACACTCATGAATACGATGTCCCTGCACACCACACAATAAACACAAATATTCACTTAAGCCCTCAACTGAAGACACGAACGAGCCACTCCTCTCAACTTGCTTATTATTACTTAATTTAAAATTGTTATATGAGGTTTTATTCGACCAATTGTTATGTTGAGTATGTTTCATATTAGACTGTGGTTTGTTGTTTTTGTGTGAGACATCACCAACCGATGTAGTTTCTAAAACGTCCGCTCGACTTCGCAGAAAATTATAAAAATCGTTTAATGAGGGGGAATCGGATAAATTGTTCCTATGCTCTTCCCATTTTCTATTGGAGACTGTATCCAATTTCGCAGTTATCATAAAAATAAGTATGGAGTCCCAATGATCAGTCGGTTGACCTAGAGTGTTGAGCGCTCTTAAGTTCTTGGAGACATTGTCTACCATGTTTCTCAAGCCCCTATAAGATTCTTGGTTTAGTGCCTGAAGATTAAATAATGCCTTAAGATGGTTATTAATTAAAATTTTCTTATTATCGTACCTATTACACAATAATTCCCACGCTATAAAATAATTATTTGAAGTAAATTCTAATGATTTAATTACCTCAATAGCCCCACCTTCCAGTGAGGATCTCAGATAATGGAACTTATTAATATCCGGTATGGATTGGTTTGAATGTATCAACGATTGAAAGGTATCCCTGTATTCAAGCCATTTTAAGTATGAGCCATCAAACGTTGGCAATTTAATAGTTGGCAATTTTACAGAATTGAACCCCTGACATTCTGAATGAGAACTCTTATGACTACACGCTTCGTTACCAATCTCTTTTCCAACCTTATTATGCCTATCTAATATATCTTCCATTGTTGACATGCCGGAAATGAATTTAGCTTCAATGGATTCTCTTAAAATTATTTGTTCATCCACGTCGGATTCCTTACATAAACATTCAATAGATGTCTGTATATCATCAAATCTCCGATACAATTCTTGGCAGTTATCGAACCGCCGACTTAATTCTCTAATACTGATATTATCCAAAGAATCCTTCAGATTACTAACCTTTGTTATGTATTCGCACGTAATTGTTAAACGACCTTTAATACTAGATCGCTTCCTAATCAATTCACTTAATTCCACGTTAATATCTTCCTTTTCCGTGGTCGGCATATTTACGTGACAATATTCAGATTATCAAACACAAACAATGAAATAGGTAGTTTTAAAATAAAAATAAATGTGCATCAAACCAAGCCCGAGTGATAAAGATGGTCGCTCCGCCCGCAACAGCTGATCAGCCGCCGCGTCGACCTGAGCCGGCGTACCGTTAGCCCCGGTGACGTAAGCGCAAGCGCGTTCAAAGCGCGAAGCGGGAACCGCCTGAAATTGTTTAGGCCAATCTTTAAGCAGTATGCTAGTGTAGGTGCTTATCACTCAGAATTAAATAGACGAGTGTTATTTTTTTTTTTGGAAGAAAAAGATTGAGAAAACAATTAAATAATAGATGAGGGTGCAACTTTATGAAACGCCAGCAGATTTTAAATATAACAAATATTTACAGACAGCAGTTGAACTGTTTATAAAATTGCAGAAATGTATTAAATTGAAGAAAACTTAATAATTATTGAGAAGGTGCAAATATGAAAAAATCAGCGGATTTTAAATGCAACACTATTTAAATAGACAGCTCCTTAGGTAGTATTTATAACCATTTAAATTAAATAATAAGAAATAATAGTGTTCAACTGTCGGTTGAAACATGGAATTTAAATTTTCCGTTATGAAATTTAAAAAAATCACTTGAAATACACAGTTTACAAGTAAGAAACACTGTAGCCGCGATTATTAAAATGGATAATCGACTATAATTACTCAAATAAAGCAAAGGGGAAATAGGAAAAAACAAAGAAAGGATTGAGCTTACTCCCCTAGGACTAAACCTCCAGACGCGATGCCCGCCAAGCCTGGTGTGTCTTCGTCAGGGTTGAAGTAGCCTCCTAGTTTTCTCCAGCTCCTTGAGAATATCTCTTTTTTGAATAGGTAGGAGTAGTAGATAGTATTAGAAATGAATTTGATCGAAACTTGGTTGGTTTCATCAATTTTTGTAGCTGTAAACTTGGATTATTTATTTATTTATTAACAGTCAGCATTTTACTTAGAAAACGTTAATGTGAAATAATATTATACATGGGTAAATATTATAAGCTATACATTTGTAAGTTATATTAGGTAGGTACTTATTATTATTTAATTATATTCTAATGGAGGCAACCATGAGAATTTTTAGGAAATTAAGTATAAATAAAGTCAATATCAGCAATTTATGTTCGTTCGTCATGTAAAAAACTTACAAATTTCAATCTTTAGAATGTATTGTCGCAGACACGGAAATTCGGAGTAAGTATAAGCGTTTTTCGTTTCAACAGTACTTGGAAATTGAAATAGGATTGGCAAGGGACCGTTTCTTAAACTAAAAAGTATTGGTTAATTGGGCGAATAAACCGGAATTTTACGTTAAAATGCCGGAAAAGCAGTGGAGAGACTCAAGAGAAAGCGACTCATTTGATGATTGCAATTGTCCTCTGTCCTAGGGTTAGCAGGGCTAAACCAAAAAGAAAATATTTTCCTAACTGTTCATTTTTTTTTAAATTTAATTATCTATAAATACCTGTTCTTGAACATGATCATCCAGTAGGTATCCATGGTTAGACAATTTGTTTATTTTGACAGGACCATAGTGTATGGCATATCTACCAATAAGATGGTTCTAAGAAACCGAAAAGATGACCGATTTATGGCAGTTGTTTTAACATCAAACTTAATAATGCTATGTGTTTAATATTCTCTAATTTAATGAAAATATTCTGTCATGGTTGTTAGGGGTGAGAGCGGCTAGAATCTAGATGCTGCATGCTTGTTTTGCTATCTATCATCAAAATCATAAAAAACCATAAATCTCTGATATACCCATAAAAATAAAAAAAATACCATAATTTAAAACAACTCAAGTGCCTATACTGATTTAATCAAACGTCGAAAACTTTATCTCGTAACTAAATGTTTTTTTATACCTTTTATTTAAATAAACATAAGTTTCCAGCCCTGCTCGATACCAGATAGTACTTTATTGCTCGCTTCATTAAGCAAAAAGTATGCTGATGTTACGATTGAGGAAAACAACCGTTCACTTAATTAGCTTAAGTAATTGCTAGTATCACAAACCATAATTTTTCCCCTTTGAATTTAATCCCTTTATTGGTCTGAATAATACATGAAAAGTTTTACTTCGCTGATATTTATGTACTGTATGATATTCTTTTATTTTGTTTTACATTTACAGATAAGTCCTTCAATATTAAGATTATGTACCTATATTATAAATAGTAAACTTAATACAGTAATAAGATTTATGATAGGTTCAATCGAGCTGTCATAAATTGTCTATTAATTAAGATATTGTTATAAGATACCTACTTACTTTATAAATTAGTTATCATATCTGCACTATGTTCAAGTGTGGTAAGGGTGGAAAGTAAGGCAGTTCACCACGTTAACTGGAAATATGATTGGTGTTATAAAAATAACGCTTTTGACTGATCTGACTGACTGACAGCAAATCGAAAGAACTAACTAACGAAACTGGTTACTCGCGTAGGTACCTATATACTATTTTCAGGCAAATTTTAATGTTAACACATACAAATGTTAGTCTGTGTTACATTTATGTTATACAACCTCTGTTTTCTGAAACAATTCGTGCAGAACTGACGCGGAACAATCTCGATTCTCGATAAAGTTTTGTAACGAAAAAGTGTAGCAACCTTGTGCCAAAATAACTTTTAACGATCCCAACCGATCTTTGAATCTACCAGGCCATAGCATTCAGGAGCTGGTCTAATCCATTAAGCAATATTCCTTTGTGTTGCAATAACGTACAGTTGGCCTGACATATTCTGGTGAACCGTACGATAATAACCAATGAGACGGCTTGATACGGGGATATCTGCATATGGAGTTGACCGCCCTTTTAATTGGCTCCAGTACAGTAGCCATCCAGGCCCGGGTTTCATCACAATTGAGAACCGTCTAACACTCAAACAGACACACTCCAGAACTCATCACGGTGATAGCCCAGTAACTCAAACACGGGCTGTTATTTTTTGACGAGCCCGTTGGCGCAATCGGTAGTGACCCTACCTGTTACGCCAGGGGTCGTGGCTTTCGTTCTGTGTTATTAGTACTATTACTAGTATTTATTATCTATTTAATACATAATTAAATAGATAATAAATATTATCTATTTAATTATGTATTTAAAAACCTATGTATCTATATCAGTCTCTGACACCCATAGTACAGGCTCGAACCTGGTTTGGGGGCAGAAATAGCGGAAAATCCATTCAATTTGCCATTGGTAAGTTATATTACGGTGAGTTCAAATGACCAAACCACTGTTGGGCTTAGGATTCACTCCGCTGGAATTAGAACCTTTTGCTCACACCAAATGGATTTTGTAATGATGCAATTTAAAAAGGGTCATATTGCGTTACCATGTACTGTAATACTGTATGGCTATCTACAAATGGAGAAATCTATATTAGTTTATTATAGATCTAGCATTTGTGACATTTGCTTTGTGTGATATCCAATCGTAATGAACATTGGTGTTTGTATAGTGTGGTAATTAGGCTAATGACGGCCATTTCTAGGTTACTAATGATGAGGTTGGATTGACTTACAATCTAATATGGGATGAGCAGCGGTTTGGTAATACTTATATTGAAGATACATTATATGAATAATAAAGTATGTAAATTACGTTTTTATGAGAATATTCTAATTAATTTCTCCTTTATTACCCCCGTACAGCAGACAACTACAGCAATTTCGTTGATAAACATACCATGCGCTCGGGTAATTTTGACATAGCATGTTTCCTCTACTCTCTGTAGGCAAAATATTTGTTCATTAGGCCTTGATTTTTATAAGGTAACTAGAGTAAGCATACACGTACATTTGAAGCATTGGTAATGGGCAGTAAAACACGCTTTCGTGCCTTATAGAGTACGCTTTAACCTAATCAGCAGTGGAAAATCGTGGTACACCCGGCAGTAAAAAAAAAACCCGTTAAAATTACGGGTAGTGCTATTTCAAATTCAAATAATTTATTGGGCTGGGATTTTTTTATTAATTTTTTTTAAATCGCTTTTACACTCTTTTAGTAATCAGTATTTTATTAATTTTCATCTTGAATTAGGTTTAGTATTTATTTGTTTATAGATGTTTTATAATAATTGTTAAAACTTTAATAACGAGACATACCATCATATTGAGTGTGAAAAAACATGAAGATATCGTCACTGTGAACGAATGTTATTTTTCTAAAAATATTTTAGAACAGTAAGAAGTGAATTTGTTAATTAACGTAGCTTTCTGAGAAGGTCAACAAAAACTGTTTGATCAGGGTAAGCCAACATCGTTGAAAGTTCGTGACAAGGGTCCGATTCAATGATCTCAAGTGCTTTTAATTTCTGATGGAGTCCGTCCATTGTTTTATTACGTAAATAATTCAGCTTTAAAAGACACTTGGCGTTCATTTTGCTGTATTATTACGAAGCTGGATCAACCCTTTTACTGGCCGATTTGGCCTTTTACTGGCTGATTATTGGCGGGGTTTCACTTGATTTTGCCTCTGAAGTCTTATCCAGTAATATAACAATCGTTCGTTCTCACTCTTTATTTATTTATTTATTTATTTATCTTTATTGAACTACATACAAAAGGTACAGGGTACAAATGGCGAGCTTCATGCATAAAGGAAAAGCTCTTGCCTACTATTTATGTAAGTCATACATTAGAGTTAAACAAAATTGCACAAGCGAACCTCTGTGAATATGACTAACCCATTGATCATACAATCTGCAATGTACATACGAGCGCTGTGGACTGATAAAGCTACATTCAGAACACAGCACCAACGAAACAACCAGAAGCCACGTATAGTCTGTCATTATATATAGTCTGTCATTGAATGTCGCGCACTGATCCAAAAACTGTGCAGACAGCCGTCACCGGCCACACTTGGTATACGCGTAATGTTGCGAGGTCAAAACCTTTTTACCCATTTAAGGGAAAATTATAACAGTTAAATCGTTATGTGAATTATAAGGAAACAAACTTAACTTATGAAACAAAATTGGTATTTTTTGGTTGTTACTAATGATCAATAAAATTGACTACAAGGTTGTGTAAAGACACAATCCTGTGAGAGTATTACAGTGTGGGTATTCAATGTACATTGAATTAATCTTTAAAAATAAAAACAGGGTGATCGATAACAATTCCTATATAACTATAAAACTATATAATAATAAACTTAACTTTACCGTGTCAGAAATTGAAAACGCAATACTGAATATGAATCAGGACCTCAGTCGCATTAGTGATTGGGCTAAATCTTTCGGTCTACTCATTAATCCTAGGAAAACCCAGGCTATAATCATTGGTTCTAAATATTTTCAAGATGCGTTGAAACATAAATCAGTACCGGCACTAGAACTTGATAAAACTACGATCCCCTACTCCGAGACCGTAAGGAACCTAGGAATTGTTCTGGACGTTAACCTATCCTGGAGGGCTCACGTTAGTGAAGTAAGCCGCAGGGTCTATTTTGCAATTCACTCTCTCAGATGTCTTCAAGGCTTCCTACCATTTAAGACAAAAATATCCCTCTGTCAATCCCTTATCCTTCCATTAATAGACTACGCCGATGTTTGCTATTTAGATGCCACAGAGGAGCTTCTTAACAAACTTGAGCGCTTGCAAAACTTATGTATTCGTTTCATCTTTGGTTTACGGAAATATGACCGTGTCTCTCAATTTCGCAAGGATCTCAAGTGGCTCCCAATCCGCTATCGCAGGAATACTCGCATTCTATGTCTACTATTTAAGGTCCTGAAACAACCTTGTTCTCCTTCATACCTTCGAAATCGCTTTAGATCGGGGCGTCCCTCGAATGCACCTTGCAGGACACATCTTAGAACTCTTCTTAGTTGTCCTAGACATAAAACGACTTTCTACGGCAAATCATTCACCGTTCATTCTGTTATATTGTGGAATTCTCTACCACCAAGCATTCGGCAATCAACAACACTTCGCATTTTTTTTTTTTTTATAAATATCTTGGACATTATCACACACGGCCGTCTGACCCCAAAGTAGGCGCGAGCCTGTGTTATGGGTGTCAGAGACTGATATACATACATAGATATTTTTAAATACATACATAAATAGATAATATTGACATCCAGACACAGAACAAATACAAGTGTTCGTCACACGAATATTTGTCCTGAGTGGGATTCGAACCCACGACCCCTGGCGCAACAGACAGGGTCACTACCGATTGCGCCAACGGGCCCGCCAAAAAGCCGTCAAAAAGCCGTTTTAAAAGGAAAGTCAAAGAGCACTACTTTTCTTTAGCATCTTAACTTATATATTTATAATCGATAACTTTATTTTTATATGTAATAATATATATTTATATATTAATTTATATATTAGTATATATATTTACATTATTTATGTATTTTATATTATATATATTTATTCAATTCATTATAGGTATGTTTGCTTATTTATTTATTAGGTATATTATATTGTTGTAATATATTTAATAATTTAAAAATATTTTCTATTTTTATTATTTGGTTTTAGTTTTAGTAAATTTAACTTTATTTTTCATTTTGTACACACTGGATTTGTTCTTTAAATCCCCTCTCCACTCTTGGGTCTACTGGAAGAGATTTCTATTAGAAATAAATGGAACCCTTGTACTAAATTTTATTTCTTTTTGTTGTTTTTTTTTTTACATAGTGTGTGTACATAAATAAATAAATAAAATAAATAATTCCAAAATTTTTATTAAGCCCTTTGATTTCTTGGAGCAAATTAAGCTTACGAGCAGGGAAAATAAAAATCATTATACTGACAATAGTAACAAATAAGACGTAATGAATAATTTATTCAATAATTAAATAATAAAATATTGAAATGCGCACCTTGTACCTACATGAAATGATTTTCCATAATTTTTTTCTTTGCGACAAACATAACATAATGCTTTTATTACCTTGGAATGTAGGTATTTATGTACCTATGTATGAAACGGAATCTTTGAACGTGATACTCGCCCACTTCAAATCGTCGGATAAATTTGAAATCATGGACAATTATAAAGGACCTGAAAATGTAATAATTAACTAATGTAAGAAAAGTTTTTATTCCTTTACAAAATTATTTACTTTTAAAACAACAAATTACAAAATAATAAAACACCCTTGTCCGCACTAGCACTGTTCAGCCTCCTTCCCGCGAACCTTTCGCTCTCGATACAAAAATGCGCGGCAAAACAGATGCCGCGCTCTGATTGGTCCTAATAATAGATGGAGGACCACAGAGTATGGCCCGTTCCCTTTATGCGTTCGAAGAAAAAATAAGAGAAGAGTGTTCATATTCATTACACTTACTAGTCGGCCTATTTCCGACTTTAATCATCGTGAGTAAGCCGGTAATTTCAACTATGAATTTACTTAATTTTAACTAATGACTACATATAGACAATAGTGTACCATATAATACGATTTAAAAGCAGGGAACTGTTTTCACAAACGGTTCCCGGAGCAGAAAACTCACTTGGTTTATAAAAATCCCCCACGAGCTTTAGAAACCGATTGAAAGTTAATTGAAATACGCTACACGCTTGTAACCGTAAAAATAGACCACATCTTTTCATTTGTTTTAAATGCATGCGAGCTTCCATTCGTATCGCCTGACCTCATGTGGCTCGTCTAATGGATTAGAAATCATAAATCTTTTATGGACTGGACAACCGGTGGTTTCGATACGGAGGAAGGTAACTTTTCATACTGGAAAAGTATCTTATCGCATCAAAACATTTTTGTGTTGATGACTGAAGTTTTTAGTTGTTGGGAATTACATCCGATAAAATTCACCCACCTGTTTCTGAAGTGTTCACCAGGATGTTTAGTTAAGTTGAGATGTTACCATCGCCTTTTCATTCATTCGTCATTTAATTTCTAAAATCGCATATTATTTAGAAAAGTCATTGGTGCGTGGCGCTTGAATTGAACCTGGACCGCTCTTGTGAAAAGCGAGTTCGATAGCCACTGCGCTGTCACCTCTTTTTTATTACGCATTAGGTACCCACTTAATAATCCTCAATTAGGTACTTCAGTATCTATAGCCAAACTCCTTTCATTTTATACGTCAGTCAAAGCTATCCACGGACACGCCACGTAATACCAAAATTGCTTAATTTCCTGTCTCGACTTTCAACTCCGTTCAGCGTCTTAATGAAAACTTTACACAACTTTATTTACCTTTCTATTTTTTTTCTTCTATTTCTATTCTGTGAATGTACCTATATCATTTTTAGAAAATTCTCATCGTAATTATAATTCCCATTGAACAGTTTTGTATGTCTTATTCCCTTTATGAGTTGTCGCATAAATAATTTTAAACTAATGGTTAACAAACAATTTGGTTGTTTGTTTTGAAATAAGATGATAAATAGGTACTGCAATCCCGTACCGTTCATTATACAAATAAGTAAAGTAAGTATATATACCTATAGGATAGGTACGGAAATTGATATAATGACTACTGATGTACCATTATATCTAACCATATTGGGCAAATTCCAAAAATTGCTTAAATGAAGGTATTTAATACATTATATCTCGGAGTATTTATTAATCTAAATGTTGAATGTCCTAAAAAGTGGGTAAAAATTTAAATTGAAATAGAAAAAGCTTATCCAACTTTATCTAGATCTAGACTTGAACTAGATTTAAGTGAAACCACTCAGTTACCTAGGCTAAGCCGATTGAATGTAAAAAAACAATTTCTCCATTTGGTTTGCGTTCTATTCAATTACCAAAGGATGTTTATTCTATGCATATTTTTTTAAATATATGTAAATTGTCGTTAATGTCAAAAAACGTTAATTATTAGGTACTCTATTAAATTATCAGTACATTTTAATTTACATATGTTGTTGTTTCTTCCTATAGTTTATCCTAATTGATAAATTACATAATTGTTATTAATTTCTTCGTCATCAAAGCTTTAGATATCTGTTAATATTTACTGATTGCTTTTTAACTACCATTCTTCGTTTTCAAAAAACTGCATTCCGACTAGTAAAAAAATATATTTTACAAAGGAATAGGTACCTATTTATTTTGTGATAATTATTAAACTTGACTACTCTTGTGCTACGAAATTTGTTTTCAATGTTAATTGGATATATGGTCACAGTTAATTGGTAATTCCTTTCTTCAACATCATCATCACAGTAACACAATCATAATTGTAGCTCTGAGTGTCCGATCAAATAACGAGAAGGTTCTTCGTCCGCTGGGCGATATGTAATTTATATTCAAGCTTAACCAATACTTGTGTTTTGTATGTTAAACTTACTCTAACCTATCTACGTTGTTAGCGTAGTGTGCCTAAACGGTTCCTAACGATCGATAATGCAGTGTGCATCGTGTTGCAGCCAAACACGTAGGTATAGCGATTGCACACAAACGGACTAGTGGAATATTAACAAACAAACATTCTACATTTTAACACGCTATTTGTTGGGTTTTTGCCGTCATTTAATTTGATTGCCGCGCGTCGCGTCCCGTGCAAATAATCTACATATATTTGCAATTTGAAATTCTGCCTACCGTTGAATTAAAATTATTTATTGCGCTACATTGAAAACTTGAACTGGTTTAATATAAACATTTTTCTAATCCGACGTTCTTATACATGCAAACATTTTCTTTTGAAGCTAACCATATACCAAGAACACCATTGGATAATATTTCAGTTCGTGGAGATAACAGTTGAGCTCTCCCAGCGCACTCAAGAAGTCTGAGGTTTAAAATGCAGTCATCAAAATATTCATATTTTTTTGATATCAAAAATGATCATAAATGTCTTTAAACAGTTTATTTACCTGTACAGAAATGAGATAACAGAAAGGGAAAACACAATACATTATGTTTTTTATCTATTTATGGTTTTTGTTTGCTTGATTAAAGGATTTTCTAATCGCAAGATCAAAAATGTCCATAATGCTTTTTTCGGTCAGCCTTTTTCTATCTATAGTTTACCATAAATATGATTAATATGTTATTTAATAACTTAACTTGCACTCAAGCGTTACCTTATAATAAATACTTATGACAATCAAATTTGACTCCTACGCGATTTCATTGCATTATAGCTCATGTAAGTAGCTCGTAAAAAAATTACGATCTCCATATAACCATAGAATGGAGAAGTCATAACATTAAAATGTTATATTTATTGCCACGCATTGTTTCTAATATGGTATTTATATGCGGCATATCGATTACTTGGTCATTATTTCACACTATTTATAAGCACGTCATTTTTATTATGGCTTTTATAATACATTCAGCGATAAATTTAGAGTTTATTAAGGTTCCTACCTTAAGCAAAGACTTAGAATATATTTATAGAGTGGAGTTATAAGTAGAGTGGTTGGTATACATGAGTATCTTCAAAAAAGCTGCAATAGAGCATAACAGGGTCAGCGACGCATTGGTGACCCCTCTAGTATTGCTCGTTCATTGGCTACAGTGACCACTTGCCACTAGACGCGCCGTCGTCTTGATGGGACGGTTAGATATTTAAAAAAAAAATCACAACTAGCACTGTCCCACATCTAACTCGGAGTCAATGGTGGACAGTGTTACCGACCTCGAAGTTCTACCAGTCAGACTAATTAGAACTCATGCAAATTTACTGTTGAATAGTAAAATAACTAATTATTAAAAATATATTTTTTAAAAAGAAAAGCTTTTTATAACTTTTTTTTTCGTGCATTGTCATCGGAACCTAATTTGTGTGCCAAATTTCAGCTCGATAGCTTCAGTGGAAGTGGGTGAATTATTGTTTGCAAGATTCCACGACATACATACATACATAGATACATACGAGGGAAGTTAAGTTAAATAAAATAAAAGGATTAATTACCTAAGGCAAGCCATTAAATATGAATTATAATTATGAAATTAGGTGATGTTTACTAATTTTATGTTAAGATGTTTATCATGGGGACGTTAGTTTAGTTCAGTGAAAAGGTAGTTATATCCTGTTCTACTGGTCACAGACGTATCGCAAATATCAAACAACATATTCAAGATGTTCTCGTATTCACTTTCTCTCCGGGACACGTGAAACTTACAATTTTGTATGCTTATTAATATTGATTATGTACGTATAATATTATTAAAATAATATATTCAGTTATTTAAAAAAATCTTTTGTGTACCTAATATATTAATTTCTATTTGCACTGAATATCCGTAAAACTGCCATGCCATCTACCACATAATTCTTATTATCGCTCTGGGTTGTCTGTCTGTCCAGTGGACATTGGCATTAAGTCCGCTTTTAGTGGAACCTGCCTTACAATAAAGCTGAAAATAAATAAAATTAAACACTGATTCACCTGTACACAAGTGGCAGTGGTAAATGTACATCGTTTGTTTATTATTTTCTAAGTAAGATTGTTAGTTTCCTTTTTATAACGTGGTTTTCCCTCAAAAGGCTGATAAACCTACGTTCCAATTAAGAGTAAAAAACCAGGACGTGTAAAAAGTGCACCTCCACACGGTAAGCTGTAACCGAAACAGTGTTTGGCGAGGCTCACTAGCCTTGCTCCTAAAATGGTTGGATATTCGCCAACTAAACTAAGCTCAACTTTCATATAATTTTAGTTTAGTTGTGAAACAAATCACGAATTCCGTAGGCAAGCTCAGATTGCGTTGACTGAAAGAGAGTTCGTGTAGTTTTATTTAAAAAAAAATGCTGGTCGCTTCAATTCAGTGCCTCAATACACACATTTAATTTAATCAAACCGATTATATTGTGTCACAAGCGGTGACAGCTGTGGCTATCGAACTCGCCTCTCACTCGTGCGTTCATAATGGATATTAATATCGTTCAAACACAAGCGGCACGCACCAATGACTTTTCTAAATTATGTGCGATTAAGAAATTAAAATTCACTTGCTGTAACTTTGAAGGACACATCGTAAGGAAACCTGCATGCTTGAGAGTTCTTCATAATGTTCTCGAAGGCATGTGAAATCTGCCAATCCGCACTTGGCCAGCGTGGACTAAGGCCTAACCCTCCAATTGAGGGTTAGGCCTTAGCCTAACCACCTCCTCAATGAGAGGAGACCCGTGCCCAACAATGGGCCAAGGAAAGGGTTGTGGGGTTGTACGTGATCGACCAAGCTAAGCAATCCGCATTGGAACAGCGTCGTGGAGTGCTCTAGACCTCCCTCAGCTGAGGTTTTGGGATATCCGGGCCTAGGATTGGGATTATGGATAGTACCTAGCTACTAAGTGAAAAAACATGCGTATGTTATAGGTACTTACGTAAATATTTTGGATTAAGTGGGTTTCTATGTAGCCATGCGTGTCTATAGACAAGCTCTAGTCGTTCTCCAATAATGTTTGGTTAACGTCTCGAAAAGATTCACAGCGCGTCTGAAATACGAAATCTGAGAGTAAAAATACATATTACGTATTCTATGCTCATCTCTCTAACAGGTATTTCTTTGAAATCATATATGCATCTCGTTTTCGCCTTACCTAAATATACCTATTTCTTTCACTTCTAAAGCTTTGTTGTTAGCTGAGAAAAACCTAGTAAAATAATTAAATTTTTAATATTCACTACTACATCCATCACCATCAGTGTTCATTAAAAATAAATTGTAATATATTATCGACTAAAAATTCAAGCTTTGAATTGAGAACGCCATCCGTTTTATGTAATTTTAAAAGTTTTTGCATGGGTGCCCGCGGGTAGCAGAGTTTGCAATTTACATTTTGATCGTCGCTGCAGAATACTGTCCTTGTTCTAACAAACAAAGGTTATTTTCCCTTGAGTCTTGAAAGTAACCATTTGGCTTGGTACTACCTTGTAATACCGGAGTCGGTGTTGTGAGTAGGCTTATTTTCATCTAGTTGCTACCATTTTGTCTCTAACCATGTTATTTCAACGTTTTAACAAGAAAATTCAATTTTCTTTAAAGCTCGTGAAGTTTAATAATACTTACCAAGAGAAAATATTTTGTTATTTTAGTGACTACCAAGAGTTATACCAAGTTCACTATAATAGAGGCTGGTCATGTGCGGATTGGCATGATCGACATTTTCACGTACATACTCTACTTTATAAACTTTGTGGTAAGATTCAAATTAGTGAAATACGAGTAATAAGTTCTTTTGGTATGGTCGTGCAAACATATTATCAATGAATTAATTGCAGGTAATTGAATTTTAATCTTAACTATTATGATTGCGCGTACCTACAGTGAGCACACCAATGAATTCGGACGTTATATGATACAAAAATAAATAAAATTATATGGTCACGGAAAACATTTTAAATTCTGAGAGTTCTTTATAACATTATTGATGGTGTGAAGTAAGTTTACTAATCTGCACTTGATCATCGTGGTAGAATATCGCCGTATCCCTCCAATGCCGAGAAGAGACCCTTATGATATTCGTAATTGTTTACGATATACTCGTATTACACCGATCTTCTCGGCCTGACTTCTAGCATATCTATTTCCTAGCTGCAACCCATCAGGATTCTCTCGGACGTCCGCTTGTCAATTCAATACGGCTCACATGCAAATTTCTGTCGAATTGTTGACTGTCGTCTGTATCGGCAAATAATCGGCAAACGACTGCCCATTGTACTATTAGCATACGATTCTCGCTCAAAAAATCGCATTCCAATAACGTATTGATGACACAGATACAAAAATACGTTACCGTGTGCAAATAATGGATTGTGGAATAGAATTATTTGTATTACAAAATGATATTGAATTAAAAAAAATCTATCTCACTGCATGCTGCGTGACGCATTATTGCGTCAGATCCGTGATACAATAATGCGCCATAACCGTTTGATCCGTAAAAAATTTACCCTCATGCGCCTAAAGAAGTTTCACTTCAAAAATTATTAAACACAAACAAATCAATGAAATTATTGTCAATAAGAATAATATTGTGTCACCAAAGACCAATGGATATTAATAATATACCTACTTAGCATCTTACATCCATGAAAGTTCCAAAAATTCTGGGGCTACAGGCGACCAGGCTCTGTTCCTCATGTATACCTATCACAAGTATTTTATTTTACATTATAAATTAAAGTTACCTTTAAAAAATATATAAATTTTCGGCGATTAGAGTACCTAGAGACTTTATGTCCAGCTGATATTACATAGATAGATAGACTTTCATGATAGGCTTGTCGACCAGGCTCATTTCCTTCTCAGGTGGCCGGTCGTTATATTTTACCCAAAAATAAGTTGTATACCTACCCACAAGCAGGGCAATACTGCCAGCGTACTGGGCACTAAATTATGGGCAATTGAATACAGACGAATTAAATCGAATAACTTGCCTGTTAAAGATTCTTCACTTCACATCGTTTACTTTGTTTTAAGGCTATTCGATTATTATTTTATTGTCCCATAGAGTATCCACAAATGTATTGTAACACTCGTTGCAAAATCTTTAAAATTCGTTTAAATTTGTAAATCTTCCTTCCATTTCCTTTACTAGTTCAAATTTTACTTTATTTATATGTTTTTTTAAGTATTAAGTTTTGACTTTTCATTTATATTAAAAATATTATTGTCTACAACACAATGTGTCACCTTAACCCAAAATGTATCACTATAACCCGAACTATGCAACAAAAAACGGACGCACTGAACTTAGGAACTTAGGCCCTTTATCTACCAGATCTGGGACTTAGACATAATACCTTCCGGTATACTT
Organism: Carterocephalus palaemon; assembly: GCA_944567765.1. NCBI lineage: Eukaryota > Metazoa > Arthropoda > Insecta > Lepidoptera > Hesperiidae > Carterocephalus > Carterocephalus palaemon. Next base: position 5,986,672 of record OX155651.1, on the reverse strand, counting down.
AATTATAAGCCCCAAGTTCGTAACGGGGTTGTAATCCTTCTAATCAAAATAGCGTATACATATACGCCGTAGTATTATGCACAACTTAAGCCCTGGCATGCTTGTTGGCGACACGTATTCTCTTATGAAAAGGATCACAAGATCCAATCTGGTCCAAGTTATAAGAAAATATGGGTTTCTTGGATACGTTTTCAGTCATGAAGCTATAATTTTTATTATCATCACGTGAGTCTAAAAGGGTGATGGCGCTAGTAACATAACATCAGTATTTTCTCTAACTAGCTACGGTACTGCTTACTATAAATTGGAAAACGCCAATTATTTGTAATAAGTTTGCGAACGTTAATACCTTTATAATGTTTTGTTGAAGCATGTGGGTAAATTTTTTACGGATCAAACGGTTATGACTATGACGCATTATTGTATCACGGATCTGACGCAATAAAGCGTCACGCAGCAGGCAGTGAGATAAATATTTTTTTTTTGGGGATTAAAGGATCTGGTATTTACAACCTTTATGTCAAGTCATGCGAACGTCGCACACTCGCACAGTACAAGTCAAATCCCAAGCTCCACCACAGACTAAATACGAGTAAAATACAGATACAAAATCCAAAACCAAAGATATACGACAGACTAAATAAGATAAAAAACAGATAAAAGATCGCTAAACGGAATCGTCATTTAGAGATACCGTGCGATGCGAACATAAAACAAGTAAGGCCCGATTTCACCAACATTGTAATTACACTAGAGTAGCTATCCCAGTATAACTGTACTCTGTCGATTTATTCGATGGTTAACTTCAATTTCGTTTCACCACGGTAATCTAGAGATATCTTAATCTCGTATAGTTACTCTATGCCGTTGAACGAATGAATTGAATGTATGTGTAATGTACCCAAGTAAAATAGACAGTTTGGCTCATACTTGCACAATAGCGCTGTGTATTCTTATAATTGTTCGGATAATACGTTAACTTGACAATTGAGTTGACACTTGACAGTGATCCCGCCCCGTCCCGTGCGCGGCCACAGAGTACATTTTATATAACTGAAATAGAGTCCGCGCTCAAGGCTTGTGCATGGCCCATGAATGTGACGCCATCTGTTTTTTAATTTGGAAAACTTCATGCATTTTTCTGCACCTTGGCACCTTTAATTTAAATTTTCTTTTAATGTTTCAATTAGAATAGAATTAGTTAGCTCTTAATTCATTAAGATCAAATACAATATGCCATCTTTTAGAGCATTAGTAACTAATCCCATTTTATAAAAATAAGAAGACTGTAATTTTATACGATAATTTATTGTTTAATTTATAATGCTACAGTAACACAAAGCGTAGGTAAAAACACCAATGTTTACAAAGAATTAAAAAAGGCCCTGAAATTGTCAGAGAACACAACATTCATTCATGTTTAAAATTTCTTTGGCTGCATTCGAAGCCTCTGGTATAGGATACTTCTCCATCCTGTACAAGATATGAAGTCAATTTTCAATACTAATTATTGTTTATTTAGTACTTATTGTTTTGTTTTATAAATCTGACTTGATGTTACCAGATCAAAATATATAAAATAAATGGAAAACCATTGGTAACACTGAATTGAAAAACGTCATTACTTGTGTAGATTAGTACCATCTTTTGTTTAATTTTAGAATGAAAATCAGTATAACATAACAATATTTAATATCATGTCGCAGCAAACAAAGTCTACGTGTTTGTATACATCCTAAAGGAGATGTTTCAAATCCGGCCCAGTATATGTACAGTACCTCGAAAAATCGAGAAAAATCCGTGAAATTTGGGAAAAATACAGATAAATTGCTTAAATGCATACTTTTCTTGTAATAATTTTATACTTATCAATTATTTTTATCGAGTTTCAACATGGCGTCCCGCCAATTTAGGTTACTCTGTGGTAAAAAAAAAGTCAGTAAACCATAGATCGACCATTGATCATAGATCGTGAACCGTCTAGTGTCACTTCAATTCACAAACTAATAAGGGATACTACGTACTTCAATTGCTTTCGTTGCCGATCGTGGTTTGATGTTCCGTTCGTTTGAATTTCTTGAGTTATTTTGAACAACCTGGCTTTCGGTTTTTGGATTTTTGTTTACATAAGTAAAAACATATCAGCTGTGTATTTGATAGTTGAATCAAAACATCGCTAATTACATTGGTAATTAGCTAACTTAGCTTACTTAGTTAATATTCCGACGATTGAATATTCTGTACTTATTTAAAAACTTAAATAATATAAAAATCTTTAGAGGGAAAAATAAAATAGGTATGTACTCGTTCTCAGTGTTACATACAATCCATTTGAATCATAGACAATTATGACAAATAAACGTCATGCAAATGTCAAACTTCAATCAAATCTGTCAACACGATAGCTTACCGCCATGACGGATTAATGTTTTGTGTTGCAATTTCAAGTGTACATTTTTGTGCTTTACATTCAAACTAAGCCAATTTAAAGTAATTGGATAGTTGAAAACTGTTTTAATTGTGTTTCTCCATTTTTTAGTATGGTGTACATAGACGTGGCCGGAGCTCCATACATCCCTGAAACATCTCCTTTGATTGATTTTCCAAATATCTATTGTCTATGCTTCCGAGTAGGTTTTTTTTTAACTGCAAACACCCTGTGCGCGGCTTTTTAGAATTTAAAGAGTATAAATAAAGTTTGGTTTTGTTGTGTTTTGGAACTTTTGAACTAGTTTTATTCCGTGTAAACAGATATATAAAATTGTTTTATACAAATCGTTGATTATAAACAATGGCAAATGAAAAGAGAAAGCGATCTGTTAATTGGATGGCATCATAAAAGTCATTGCTGGTTGATCTCGTTACTGAGCATTTTCATGTGATAGAAAATAAAAGGACGCATGGAGTATCAATAAAGCAAAAGCTTGGAGAATGGATAACAATTTCAAGCAAATATAATTCGCAGACAATGCTTTCTCATCGTACTGCCGATAATTTGAAAGCCCAGTGGGAAAACTTATAGAAAACTACAAAAAAGAAGCATCTTATAAAAGGATGCAATTAATTCAAACAGGTATTTTTCTTTGTTTCCTGATAATTTTTACAACTTTTTATATATTCCTGTAATCATATTATATTAAAAAAATATATCATAAAAATTAAAAGTTGTGATGAAATTAAAACAATGTGATTTTTTCAGGTGGTGGACCTCCAAGGTCAGTGATTGAAGACCAACCACAACAGAAAATACTCTGCCTTATAACGCCATGTTCTGTGGGCTTGCATAATCCTTAGAACAGTATTAAAAAGAGTGGTGTTATATGTTGTTACAGTCACAGATACCGTTGCTGGCCCTGAGGTACAAAATAAATATTCAACTGATTCTTGCCCCTTCTGCTGTACATGTCATTGAAGATTGTTTATTGGTACATACCAATATATAGATAATAAATAATTTGTTGGTTAAATTTACACTTTTCAGCAAGTATCAACAGATATTTGTCCACCTAATATTGTATGTTTGCTTTTAGAATGAAAACATAGTTCCAGTTGTGTTGGTTCCAACATAATAGTTGGAGCAAATCATCTTTTATCTGTAGTACATCCTAAAATAATGTTATTATGGTTGGAAAAATAGTACAGCATTTATCTTGTTTCAGGATTGGGGTGATTACACTCCCAAAAATTTAAAAACGCCCATTTCCAAGCTGTTACAATGTAGTACAGAAGGAAAAAGGCCTACTGCAGGAGAACAGCTTGAATGTATGTCTAAAAGACGGCCACATCTCTCTACTTCTTCACTAGAAAAGTTAAATGAAATAAAAGGGAACGCTCTCACAACTCAAATGGAGCATGCAGCTAAAGAAAGAGAAGAAGCTAAGAATTATTATTTGACATTCAAATGGATATTCAGAGCGAAATTTTGAAACAGGAATAAATTAAAACCAGATTATTACTTTTGGAGTTTATTTATAGCGAATTAAAAAAAATATTAATAATTAATTCAGTTGTTTTATTACAATAAGCTTCGAAAATAGTCATTAATGATGGCATATCGCGTTACGCTGGGCCTTATTCCTGGTATGTTGCTGGAAACCGTAGTCCTTGTGCAGAGATGCTATTGCTGTACTGACTTGGTGGATAATTCGGTGTGATGTTGGTGCACTCATTCCGCCATAGTCACCAATGCTCATTTGGGTGTTGTTTGTTGCATAGAACCTTAATGTAGCCAATAATTGGCTGACAGGCGATATTGACCTATTTCTGAAACAAACAAACAAGGGGTAAAATTAGGCTGATATTTATTAGATATTGGGAACTAATATTTATAAGAAATGGGATACAACATACATAGGTACATAATACGTGTTTGTGTGTGTGATTTACACAGCAAGAAAGCAAGTTCTTAAAATACTTAAATATGTGTTAAATACCTAATCAATGGATATAATTTAGAACACTCACCTGTCTGTTGGATACTCCAAATGATGCTCGATTTTTGCCAGTAAATTCAATGCTGCCTTCTTTGATAGACGAAATCTTAACACGAAATCGTGGTCGTCATAGTCTTCAAAATAATAAGCACCACCGTGGGCGAGGAAATAAATAATCATCAGTTATAGATAACGCTGTTGTGACACTATTAATCTACGATTAGCAGCTTACTCGGCCGAAATCGGCGGTGTATGATTTTACTCTTGTAGGTATAGAGATTTTATCCCTAGGTTAAATGTTGGTGAAACGTAAAATGGGCTAACTCGCGAGTAAATAACAACTTATTCCGGGCATAAGATTTACACGACGTTGGTGAAATCGGCCCTAAGTGTATATGGCAATAAAGGAAAATTAAATTGAAATTAAAACTTAGAAAGACTAAAGAAGTTTCATTTCTGACATGTGTACTTTGTACGCACGAATTTTTTTTTACTTCGCATAGATGTTGTTATTACGATTAATTAATTCTCGTGTGCGTTGATTCTCTTGATCATGATTCTCAGTGAAACTATGGTGCTAATTTTCGGAGAGGCCATTTTGAGTTAGTTTAGTTGATAAATTATATATATTTAATATTTAGCATAGCATAAACAATTGTATTTCTAGTAAATATACCATTCCAATATTAATTACTTATAAAAAAAATTAGTGAAAGAAAAATCTGTGATGGGCCAAATTCGGGCTGTTGAGATCCTTGAGGTTAGATCAATAATTTTGAAGTGAATTAAAACAACGTGTATTCAGTGCAGAAAATGGTCAATGGAAAATGTATAACGCCAGGTAAAGCCAGTACCTACAATCTATCATTTAATTGACGGGTATAGGTCAGTACAAGATTGCTCTAATATATACAGTGGGTGTAGAGCACTTTAATTATATAATCTAACTAGTGGACGCCCGCAGCTTCGCTCGCGTGGAATTAGACAACAATAGTTTCGTTTACACCTTTTTTATTAACCAAAGCGACCATTAACGACGTCTGCCCGCGTTCGGGTTGCCCACTTGTCGACTACGTACGTCCCGCCCCCCTACCTTATGCAGCACCGCTGTACATCCGTGCGCGCGCAGTCCGCTAGACCTTAACTCTGAGTAGGATATCGCCAATAATAATTAATAGAAACTAATAACCTATATACAAAATTTCATTGAAATAATGTAGGAAAAATACGAAAAACTTTTATACCTACAATCTTAGCACGCCCTTTTACACACACCCACTTTTACCCCCTTAAGGGATGATTTTCGAAACTTTCAATGAAAAACCTTCAAAGGTACTGAATTTCATTTGAATAAAAACAGCAAAGTTTTATACTAACTTTGCACCCCCGTTTTACCCTCTTAGGGGGTGAATTTTCAGAAATCCTTTCTTAGTGCTCCCCTACGTTATAAAAGGAACCCCTGCGCAAAATTTTAAGTTTCTAACCCTTATAGTTTAGGCCCTGCGTTGATATGTCAGTCAGCTTCTCCTTTTATATATATATATAGATTAATTTTACTATATAAGACATATAATCTATAATAACTTAGTCTAGATGTAGGCCTAGTTAATCTGCATCAATATATCACATATGTATACACTTGTAAAGGACACTAATACTCGGGCCAGCGTTCAAAGTTTTGGTAGGTACCTAAGGGTATAGACAAAGAGATAATGAGTAATTAATTGCTAGGACAAAACCAAACGTGAGGCTTGTAACTTTACTGATATCTTGTTTTAATTAGGAACGAATACCAAATTTAATATAAATATTAAGGTTAACTAGCATTAAATAGGCTCGCCCAGTTTACGATGCTTGTGTATGTGCGTATTTTACGACATACAAAGTTAACTAAAACGCCGAAAGTTTCCTCTTATTGTACACATAAATTCGAGAAATACGAGGAAATATTGTTCCTAAAATTGTTTGTTTACGAGTATCGTATAGTATATTTAAACGAGAAATGTTAGACCGTTTTATTGGGTTGCTTTGACTGCTATACAACCTGGCACTATGGCTAAGTTTTTAAGTAGTCTGTAGGCCTGGGCTATGTATTGCGAAGCACTGGATCCATACGGAGATCCCGTAGCATGGGGTCGCTTGTAGCATGTGGTGTAGTGAGTGAGTTATGCAGGTATTTACTATAAACTAGGAGAAAGAAAATCCCTTTACGAAAAAAATATTTCAGGCTAAGTTTTGTACTTAATAAAAAATATTCCTTTTTAGTATGTACTGCAGTTGTAAAATTTCACAATATGCAAGCAAAGTTGCGTTTCAAAGCATGTTCGTTATAAATTAAATCGGATTATTTCCCGACACATTTTGCGTTATCCCAGCTCTAACTCCGGTTATCCTCGACGACACTCAAAACAAACAAAAGTCTGATAAATGTAGCTATTAATCTTCCAAGCGCTCCAGAGTTCATCCTTGTGAGATACGCACTGAAACAATTATAAAAATGTAGACTAGCAAATTACACTTACGCAGTCAGTAGTACCTATTGCTATTCAAGACAAGATGGACGCATCATAAAGACTTACAGTCGGCGGTATTCAGCGGGCTTATTAATCGTCCGATATAAACAAAAAAAGCTGCCTCGTATCTTGAAAAATTTCACGGAATATATGCTTCATCTGATTGCTCGGCCCTTACAGTATAACGTTACTCAATAGCTTATTCAACGTTGATAGCTGCGACTGATCTTGGTTTGGAACTGACTTAGACAATAGCGATATAATAACAGAAAATTTTCATCGTATACTCAAGTTCTAGCAGACTGTCTTATCGCCCTTTCACGGTTATGATATTTTTTCTGTTTATTGCACTCAGAACTTTCTTTATATAGATTTCCTTCAAGCACACCTTGCGCGTGATAGTAAATCAGGAAGTAATAGTGCTTTAATATATTTTTAAAATGTAAAATAAATAAGTTAATAGCTTTGAGTAGCAAGCCTGTATTTGATTTTCTCCAGTCTGACGTTACCATCCCAAAGCTTACATAACAAGGTGACCTGTTAAACTTTGTAAAAAAATTTGTTAAACGCCCTCTTAGTAACTCTCAACATTGCACAACTCCCCGTAGTAGTGACAACACAATCAACAAATACTATTGAGCGATTAAAAGCAAACACTAGGAAGCAAAAATAAGGTTCTCTAACCTTGCATTTTCCTTTCCATATCTTGTATAATTTGTTCAAGTAAAAAAAAACACTACGAGACCCAATCAGAAATGATGAAATGAAATGTAAACGAACAAAGCTCACCTACCTAGTTCGTAGAGTTAGTAAGTTGAAGTGGCGATGGGCAGGCCACTCCGTTGAAGGACTGATAACCGGTGGACAACAAAAGTCCTCAAATGGAGACCACGACTCCGAAAAAAGACTACGTGTACCCGACCGTAGTCTTTTTTCGACAAGGTGGACAGAAGAATCTGAAGAAGATGGCGGGAAACCGCTGGATTCAGAAGGTACAAGACCGGTCTGTGTGGTGTCGTTTAGGAGAGGACCTCCAGCAGTGGACCTCAAAAGGCTGATGGATGGATGAACACAACCATATTTTTTATTTTTAAATATTTCCGTACTTTTTTAATCACATTCGATCGCGGACCTGTGCCACCCCTAATCATACTCGCATGGAAAAATACGTTTTATCTTCATCTTGGTCCATGTCGCATCATCCCCACAAAAATAGTATAAAGGTGCGGGTCATTTTAGGGGAGCGAGTAATGAATGGCAACAAGTGGACTGTAACTCTGAAATATTATTATCATATTCCGGCCTTTTTCCCTTACCTGTTTTGTTTTTGTTATTTTTTCGTTCCTGTACGTAACGAGTATCCTGTTTCGCGGTTAATTTGAATGCGTGTTTTTGTTACTGAAATTTGCTTTGGATTTTTGTCATTTCCTTTTCGCTGCGACATTTCACTGCTCGTTCAAGTATATGGCTCTATTTTTCTAACCGTACCGCGGCTTTTCTTATTAATATGAAAGCATTTCCTGGTAGAAAATAGTCACAATATTTATAAAATAGTAGTATGCTAAATTTGTAGAGTAGCTTCCTAGCCCAATGGCTCGCGTTTATTTAATTTGATCGACAGAGTTAAGCAACGACGGGTGCAGTCGGGTTGTGGATTGGTCACAGCTGGTGGCAAAATTTCATGGGCACTACCGTGTTTCAGAGGGCATATTACGCTGTCAGTCCCGGTTATTTTCAATGTTGAAAACAATCGTTAAGCCTTGTCGAAACCTTGGGGTGGCTTGAGAACACTTGAAACTGGGTTGGCCACCACTAAATCCTCCATCAGCCCGCATTGAAGCAGCGTGGTGGAGTATGCTCTAGACCTCCCGCAAATTTGTCTGTGGGGGAGACCCGTGTCCAGCTGTGGGACGTCTATGAGTTGCAGCTTATGCCAAATTTGAATAACAATTTATTTATTTTTCTTAAATTTATACATCGAGTTTGTCCGTCTCTATAAATGAGACCGAGTTAGCGAACGGGTATGTACCCTACACATTCCCTGCCACCTTTTGCCAGTCAACCTTTATCAGTCAGTGTAATTTAAAAATTGTGTACTACCTGATTATAAATAATGGAGTAAAACAATGTTTATTTATATATATTTAATAATATTACCGATATTAATATAATTATAAGTGAAAATATAACACATAATATAGATGTAAAAAAATTGGGAGTTAATCTTTGCACAATATATTATAATGGCTTTTTTATTTCCACTCTACTAACGTCATCAGAATACGTTTCTCAAAACACAATCTTCCTCCGATAAGGTCAGAATATCAGTCGTTCGCTCTAAATGCAAATATTACCGCACCCTGGAGAGGTGTTATAGCTACGGTTTTGAGGTAAAAAGGACGAAAACAGCGCTAAATGGCAAGAAAGCTTTTTTTATGCTGACGGAATTGGGTAGTTAAAGATAAAGAATGTATAGACCTTGCTATTAGATAAGCTTCGCCAATGTACTGAGTTTATATAAAATTGGATACATACCAGGTTATCTTTGTAATAGATTTTTATGTATTTTTAAATAACGTAATACTGGAAGATTATTTTTGTTGTCTTGAAATTGAAGTGTGCTTTTGTTATCATCCCTTTTATCGTGCAATCTTCATCAGCTGCAGCGAATGCCACGGGGGGTCGCAGGATACTATTTCCGTTATAGGAAGTAGCGGCTCTTGGGAAATGTCGCTCTGAATAGAAAGCATTGAATACTGAAGTGATTTTAGAATATTATGAAGCGTACCCATTTTGGAGAATATATTATGTAGTTAAAAATGTAAAATGATTATCAATATATTTTAATATTGACGCTAATATAATATTTTATATAAATAACTAGCTTTTACCCGTGGCTCCGCCCGCGTGGTCAAAGGGATTTAACAATGAGTTGTTTAACATACACGACACATTTGTGGTGGATGAATAGTGACAGTTCCACAATTAAATGATACTTAGAGGAACCTGAGGTAATGCTGACCGCAGATGAAATGTACGTAAACTGACTTACTGGAGCAAATAAAAAAACATCGATATCTTCAAATGGGGATGTTTTACCGAGGTAAAAAGTAGCCTACGTCACTCTCCACCCTCCTCACTATGACCACACACAAAACCATACCATTTAATAGCTTCGTTGCGACGTGAAAGCCGGACAAACAAACAAATAAACAAACAAATAAACAAACAAACACACTTTCACATTTATAATATTAGTATGGATTAGTTTTCCTATTAATGATTCTGTGTATTCATACCTAAACTGTGAAAATAAATAAATTATGATAAGTTTCTTCTAATTTTAGCAGCAAGAAGTGTCATTTACCTACTACTAGGCATAAATAGCTACAGTTGTTTAAAATTCAAAAATAAATATCTACTAATCTAATTAAGATTAGTAGATATTTATTTTTACCAAAGGCAGAACGATAAACTTTCTGACTGACGAGAAAACAACAAACGAAAATGTGAGAAAACTTGTCTTGCAAATATTTTGCTCCAAGTTGATGATAAAATAACTATTCGAATACTATTGAAAACATTTTTTTAGTTTGTTGCAGCAGTTCCAGCTTACTAACAGTATGGTTTGTAGGCGAGGTGGCTGAGCTCAATCATTATTTCGGACCCTCTTGCGTTATAAATAGCACTATGTAGCTACAATTTACAAAGAGAAATGGTGTTCTCTAACATTTGGACAGAACAAAGCGAGTTCATTTCGCCTAACCCGAGGAATCGGACTGATAAAGTACATGAAGATGTAGTGTAATTGCTCCTTTTGCGCCCAAGCTGTATCGTGACTTCTGATAATAGTCTCATATATAATATTAATACCCGATGAAGTGAGATAAGGAGGGCAGCGAGAGATGCCTATAAACGTTGCTTATTTGTGTCCTCACTTCGATAGATGAAAATCTTTGTTGCCTCAAACCACTCGTTTCACTGAACAGATACAACAATGAAAAGACGAAATGAATAGTTTCGTATCAAAAATACAATAGCAGTGAAGATGTTGCTTATATTCAGCTTAAAACCGACTAAACCGAGAACCAAATATTTCACTGGCGAGGCATCTAGAGCTAGACAATTCTTTTCAAGAGTCATCCTGTTGACTTTATCTAGATCGTTGAGGGCGACCCAGTGAATAGCGGTCGAGTGAATATTGTCAAAGCGTGGCCACCGTGATGTCACTCCTACGGATCCTGCGGAAGAACAGCGCTGGTTGTTCTTGAACCTCCAGCATATGCTGAGTAGCATTCTTTTCGTTTTAGTCGCTGCGACCCATAGACGTCCCACTGCTGGGCACGGGTCTCCCCCACAGACTATGCTGCGGGAGGTTTAGAGCATATTCCACCACGCTGCTCTAATGCGGATTGGTGGAGGGGTTAGTGGCCAACCCAGTGTCAAATGTTCTCAAGGCACCCGAAGGGCTTCGCCAAGGCTTAACGACTGTTTCCACCATTGAAAACAACCGGGACCGACGGCTTTACGTGCCCTCCGAAGAACGGTAGCGTCCATGAAATTTTGCCACTAGCAGTCACTCATCAACAAACCGACCGCGCCCGTCGTTGCTTAACTCTTTCGATCACATTGAATCGACGCGAACCATTGGGCTATGGACGCTACATCGTTTTAGTACTATGTTACCTACTATGTTATTAGTTTTAACTGTGTTGAAAAATTATGTAGTAGGTACCTATATAAAATTGTAACTTATGTACTAACGAATAAAGTTATTTCTTTCTTCTTTCTTTCTTTCATAAAATTGATTCAAGAGTTTCAATGTCTCGAGACACTTTTAATAAATAATATAAATAGGTTAACAGGGTTCTTGTAACAATCAAAGACTGCAAAATAAGATTGACCTCACTCAGCAACTATTAAAATTTCACTTGCTTGCTTAGAGACTCATTAATTTCTTATGTTTAGTTTTAATTATTATAGAGGTATCAAATCATCAAAAGTTCGTGGAAATAAAACACACATGCAACTATCATAGCTTGACTGACAACGTCCTTATAAATGATCTAAAATCTAGAATCTACTTGTCGTTGATTCTAGATCAATGAATGACTTTTACCTGCCATAGTAAAAATAAAAATTTATGTTTTTCATTTCTAGAGCCATTTACCCATTTAGAAGTGCACCTAGTATTGACAAGTGACCTCAAACGGGTCGCTAATGTTTGCTTTTCCTAGGTTTAGATAGATTGCCTCGTGTACTGGTAATGGTGCCGGCGCTGGGCCCCTTTAAATTGAAACAGGGAGGATGTTTTCGCCCGTCCGTTCGACAGAAACAGGCACCGCAGCGGCTTTTACTAATCAGTCGGACTTCTCACTACATATGTGTAGTTCCAAAAAAATATCAGTGTTTTGAAATTAAATACTTATTGTAAACTATGAGCACAACTACAGTTACATACCTACTTAGGGAAAACGCTCAAAATAAAGAAAATGAAGTGTTTACTATACAGTGTATCTTTTTTAAAATGGGTCCGAAATCAAAAGCCATAGCACATACCAACCACAGAGAACTTAATTTAGGAAAAAATTACACAAAATTTTTTAAAAGTACTCGTATCTATTACATAAATTCCAACTATAACAGATCGACCTATATTCAAATAAGAAGTACTACCTGAGTACCAGATCGTTTCTTCTTCTCTTCAGTTAAAAAGCGTAACGATTGGCATAACGATAAAGAAGCCATGAAAGTAATAGATCCGCCTTGCGTATATCTTCACGAGAAAAGCATACCGATTGGCATAACGATAAAGAAGCAATGGCAGTAATAGATAAGCCTTGCGTATATCTTCTTGCGTATAAGCAGATTTTCGACATAATTGAATTGAATTAACTGAAAGAGATTAACAAACAAATGATTTTATTCATATACAAAAGACAAACTCAATTCGCTACTACATAACAGTAAATAAAGTTAGGCGTGGATTCTTCCAACTTCAAACAGAAATACGGTGGTATTTCAAACTGCTCGTTAATTGTTATGAGTCGTTGTGCTATCCACTCTAAGAGTTCAAACAAAAATTTTATATTCAGCTTTAGGTACTAATTATTCTAATAGCCACAGACTACAATAGAATTGTCATGACAAAGCGAAACTAACGATGCGTCAATTAATTAATTTCTTTGATGTATAATGAAATCAATTATCGTAAAGCTCGGTATTTGTTAACTTTGAATAGGCTTTGAAAGTGCATAATGACGGATGTTCCCTCAGGAGCTCATTAGATAGCCCCACGGGACCAGGCCCGGCCAACAGGCATTTCAATCCGAATGAACTAGCAAGTGACTCGTTAAAAACTGAAAACTAACGACCAGAACGTTCTACATATTACATACTTTACAGATATGTCTAAATAGACTATTTAGTTCTACGTTCTAATAGCATGGTTAGTTGTAAAATTATTTGCTTTTTTGCCAAAGCATAAGATACAGAACACAAAACATAAAGCCCAAGTTTTATGTACAACAAACATTTATTTATCTACGAAATAAGGGACAAACAGGTGTTGGTCAAACTTTGCCCCGGCCTGTGATAGTACTCGTATCACCTAGTGCGACACAGCTCTGAAAGAAGCTCATTTACTAACACAGTCTTGGACTGTTCTAAGAAACATGTGGAGTGGTTCAGAATTTGATTTGTTTATTTTGTAGTTTTTACCGAATCAATTCAACCAAGCCGCATTGGAGCAGCGTGGTGGAGTATGCTCTAACCTCCCGAAGCTGTGTCTGTGACCCGTGCCCAGGAGTGGGTGTATGGGTCGCAGCTACTGAAACAAATAAACATAAACAGGCATTCAAATGGACATAAGAGATCCTATAACTATGAGTCGTGTGACTTACACAGGTGACCTTGCTACAAGTTTTAAGTCGTTTAAAGCTCTTCAATTTAACATTTTTAAAACTACATAATAGTTTGACCTTAGATGAAAACTAAAGAATGACCCTCTGTTTTGCCTCTCCGTAGCAAAGTCAATCTTGTTTTGTAAATATGTTGGCTTTCAAACTTCACTGCAATATTCATTAGAAAGCGTATTTGAATGAGGTTGCAAATGTTTCGGCTTTGAATATCGTCAAAGACGTCTAAATCAGGCCTTCAGAAGGCAAGTCAAGATAAATAACCTTCCACGGAATCTATTGTAGGGAAAAGAGTTATATTTTCATCGAGAATATTCTCTGTTCTGATATAATATGAAAATTTTTATTTCTGAAAAAATGACTTTATGTATAACTAACTTTTTACCCGATTAAAATCGACCAACCAGAGCGGGTATTGTTCAATCAAAAATAATTGTAAGGTTTCTTTTATCCATACTAATATTATAAATGCGAAAGTAACTCTGTCTGTCTGTCTTTCTGTCTCGCTTTCACAAAGCCAAAACCACTATGGAGCTAAAGTTAACGCGTTAAGAAGAATCTATTATTATGTTTAATTCCACGCGAGCGAAGCTTCGGGCGTCCACTAGTCCTATATAAATTAACAGTTAAGGATATTATAACGATTTAAGTTAAACAACTATCACGCTAATTTTCCTTCTTAAATAGTTTGTTTTTCATTCGGGCTTTTAGTTTTCCTTTTTAAATAATACAATATGTTTTATAATAAATCCCTGAAAATCTCGTCAAATCATTCAGTTTTTAAAATGATATAACCACATCACTTTATAAAATACCAATAAAACAAGAATCAGAAAGCTCAACTTGGCCACATATTTACTAACGTTAATGGATTTCATAGTCAAAGTACAGAAGGATTTATGAGGGGACTGTTATCAAGGGAACTTTATTATGCATAACAGCTCCCTCAATGTGCTCGCCTCAACAACGGATAGGTAGCAACTATTGTTGTAAGAAAATTATTCTGATAGATTCGCTTACAACCCACTGAAAGTTTCCCAAGGGTATTGGTAATGTAGATTGGTTAATTTACATAAAATACCATACAAGCAAGCGTGTATTTCCCTAATGGGGTAGGCAGAGGAGTGAAATACATTCTGTGTTGGCCAGCAATGTTTAGGTCTCATGAAAAGGTGGTGAGCCTTATGCTATAGACCTGACACTAAACCAAACTCCGGGCTACTAGTACTTGACGGAATTCCTAGTGAGAAGAAGAGAGAGTATTTTGAATTTCCTCTGGGGCTTGTCCGTAATTCGTAAGGTCATATTGATATCCATTAGACCGGGTTTCTTGGAAATGGAAAAATTCGATAAAAATATCATGATAAGAAAAATTACGAGAGCGTTTTAGGAAAGCTACTTAGGCCGAGGTTATTAGAATAAATTAATTCCCTTGCGAGCTTATATTAATTCGATGTAACGACGTCTTTATGAGCTGCGAGTCAAAATAGGACGAGTGTACGAAGAATAAATCTGTCAGGAAAGTTAACGCCCGGTCACAAATTGTAATTTACCGCCACGCACGTTGCACACGCAGTCAAACAACCGCGCGATACACACTGTTAGTTTGATGACTATATTAAGTTTATTATAAACTTTTTATTTTAAAAGTTTATTATAAACCCGCGACTTTACCCGCTTCTTCACGCGGGTACAGTCGCGGGCAAGTAACTGAAAGTATTTTCAGAATCGGTTCATTATACATCTACCCATTAGCCTTTTGAGGTTCACTGCTGCTAGGCCTCTCCTAAACGACACCACTCCGATCGGTCCTGTGCCATCTGAAACTACCGGTTTCCCGCCGTCGTCGGTCCATTATAGTTTCTCACATTAGTACCTACCTAATTCTTAATATTCACTTACAAACACTGCCTTTTTGTATTATTAGCAGTATAGATAAAGGTTTTTGCCCATCTCTGAACCTACGTAAAAAAAGATGTAAACATGAAAGTTGTCCTATTCTGTATCCTCTTATGAAATTTTAAACAATCATAAGTGTTTCAAAAATTAACATATTCACACCTGATATCTTACCATCGTTAAGATTCCCATTCTTCTGTGAAATGTAACTTAGAATACAGAAATAGATAGTTAAAATTTTAATACAGACGGCGATAGAGATAGTATAGTACTCGTAGAATACGGCCACCTTTTAACCAAAAAAATATATAAAATATATTGTTACGCAGAGTTCAAAATTTCTTAGTAATTTTTCATGTTTTTTTTACATCCCCTACCACATTGAGTCCATTTAACATCATCTTCATATTCAAATAGATTCCAAACAAATCCAATATTTACGATATTAGATTTTTTTATGACTTTGAATCATACCAAACAGTAATAAGGTCATAACAACACAACATTTTTTAACGCTCGTGTGTTCAATCAGTTAGTTGCTGTCGATAATTTCTAATGCGCTTATTATGCTGACTCCATTGTGTTGGTCTGAATCTGAAACAGGCCCTAAATTATAATGTTCACAGCTTCATAAATTAACGCATAACTGTCAGCGTTAGTTAGGAGATATTTCAATCGAGCACATTCTCAACATGTAATTACTTCGAGGTAGTATCAATTGCAAACTGCATTTAAATTTTATGGGGCGATTTTTTACCGACACGGAGAAATAAAGTAATAAAGGTTACTCCTTATTTCGGGAAAATGGTTATTTATCGATCGATTTTTAATCGACTGATCGTTAAAATCTAAATCTTGATTATATTCTGACAGTGGAAATGCGGGGAAAAGCAGAAAAAAAATCTGAAATAATCGCTCGATTTTATTTCATAACTGACTGTCGAATAATATTTAATCGATTGAGAACTTTATCGAATTATGATCCGATTTAGGATGTTTCAGGAACTATGCATTGTGTACGTGATTTTATTCTTTACTGATAAATTAATTGCTTTAAAGTCAAAGTCAAAATATTTTGGGTAAATTGGGCATACTTAACGAAAGTCTAGGTACATAACTACAGAGTACTAAATTACTTCTCATCATACAAATATGTCTGAAAAAGGAATTTAAATGGCTCTTATAATAATTTAATACTAAATATACCACCACAAGATAAATTAATACATACAATAAGAAAGAAGACAGAAATAAGTATTATAACCCATAGGTTATAAGCTATGTTATAATACTTAATATTATATATAGTACTTGTAGTACTTGTATTAGTATATAAGTACTAGTTTTCTTACAACACTAAACAATCAGCTGTTATCACTGTTTTAATACGTACAAGAGCAGTTCGGGTACGAATTGGTTTGGACGCCGAAAGACCAGACAATAGTTTGTCAAGTTCAATATTTAACTTGGTCCGTGCATTTACGAAGTTCGGAGGCACTGTCCGGTGCCGGTGTCCTGTGTGCTTGGCGCTGCGGTTACCTCCGTGTTGTTCTAGGTTTCGCCGGAACATGTGAGGCCAGAATCGATATGTAGTGATAAGTATACGAATTGATCATGATCATCAAATACCGATTAAAATGATAATTTTAAGAGCATTATATAGTTTATTCTCAGAACTCAAACAGAGTTTTCGGAAGTCTGGTGGCCAGTCTGGTGGCCATATATATAAAAGGAGAAGGTGACTGACTGACTGACTGACTGACTGACTGACTGACTGACTGACTGACTGACTGACATATCAACGCAGGGCCTAAACTATAAGGGCTAGAAACTTGAAATTTTGCACAGGGGTTCCTTTTATAACGTAGGGGAGCACTAACAAAGGATTTTTGAAAATTCACCCCCTAAGGGGGTAAAACGGAGGTGCAAAGTTAGTATAAAACTTTGCCGTTTTTGATGTTATTCGAATGAAATTCAGTACCTATGAAGGTTTTTTATTGAGTTTCGAAAATCATCTCTTAAGGGGGGTGCAAAGTTAGTAGGTATAAAAGTTTTGCGTATATACCTACATTATTTCAATGAAATTTTGTATTTAGGTTATGTTACGTCTAATTCCACGCGAGCTAAGCTGCGGGCGTCCACTAGTCTGAGATATGAAGACTGGCCTAAAAGAAACTTTAAAGGATAGCGGCATAGACCTCTTGCATTGGGAGAAGAATACAACGAAAGGACAGGATGGAAAAGAGAATTCACGATAAAGTCAAAAGGTGATGACGCTTCACATGTGTAATATGTACGTGTTTGTGCCTTATATGGTACGAGTATATCAGGCAATTGCCGTCTGTGGTAATCAGAGACTGATCGGTACAATAAGGTTTGACACAAGCCATTATATTATTTCAGAAATCTTGATATTAGAGATGATATTGGTCCAACCAGGTTGAGTGATGACTTGAGGAAGTCAGAGCCGCCGGATTCACAGCACCGAAAGGAGATGTGCCGATAATGGGAGTTATTATATATTATGGCTGACTGATAGATGGATGGATGATCAAATCCTTCTCAGCTGGGAGCATACCTTAACATGAAATGGAAATCAAATTGCAGGCAGGCATAAGGATTTTAATGGTTTACCACAAGAAAATTTCTATGAGGATACTATATAGGTGAAAAAAAAATGAAGTATTTGCGTACTTCTTTACTTTTTGTATTTACTTTTAGTATTTTACTTTTTGTACAAATATGCGGCGGTCAAGTGTTAAACTTGTGAAGCATTGTGGTATATCGTTCCTCATGGACTGATGACGATGCGATTATAGCATAGGCACATTGCACCTATATTTTCAAGAATGTTCCTATGCTTTACCTGGGCCATCTGCGCACTGTTGAATAGCTCGTTTATATGCTAAATGCGCCGTTAGTTCACACGTGCGCTCCGTATCGCACTGGGTGACTCTAACGGGCTTACTGAAAGCAGTTACTTGCTACACCTGAAATATATATAATTATTATTATTACTATGGTAAGAATAAAAAGCAGCGGATCTACAATAGCGGTCAAAATATAGGTAGTAGCAAATTTCATAGAAAAATTAACTTGACCAACTTTTTCGGCCAAATTCAGAACAGAATATACTGGGCCTTAATAAATGGATATAAAAATGACGACGGACTTAGTACGTAAATATTTTTACTCGTTGCATAGATGTAGGTAACATTGTGTTGTTTTCATAGGTAATTATACAGTGCAAGGGTGTGAGTGTATAAGCGAATAATACTATTGCTTCGGTGGGAATATAGAAAAATTCTTTAAATTAGAATGTTAACATGCTATAAAATCCTTAGAAGTTTCCATGGCCGATATAAAATTTATCCGGTCTATGTGAATAAGAAAATGAATCTCAAGATTCTGAGGAAATTAACTTGGGTGAGGATTAAAATTTTTCATCAAACCAACCTAATTAACTTCGTAATTAAACTTTGCAAATGGCGCTTTCGGGTAAGTAATAAAACGATTCACGGTGTGTTGATTAAATTAACAAAATGTGGCATAATAAAGGTAAGGATGTAATAAAAGACAAGTTTCAACATATTTAAGTAAGTATCCGTTTAAAATTTTTACCTGATGTGTGCACAACAATCGATACTCAAATACTTTTGGTGCTCATTCTGAGATGAAACAATCAATTTTTACAGTAATATTGTATCGTATCATACACATATGCATGGAGCATTCACAGAATGAAAACATCCATGCATTTAATCTTTTTTTAATTTAATTAATTAATTACACATAATTAGATTAATAAATTATACATAATTAGACCGTTAGCGGGAAACCGCTGGATTCAGAGGGCGCAGGATCGGGAGGAATGGTGTCGATTGAGGAGGCCTATGTCTAGCAGTGGACCCCAAAGGGCTGATGGATGGATGATGATGGATGAATTAGATCGTAGGTATGGCACGCTCGTACAGAGAGCATCGACAGCAGTAGGGCTGGCCTCCTGCCACCATACCATTCTCACAGACAGTGAGAAGGAACCTCCACGTAACAGGTGTGATTTTGTGAAAATTTTAATTAAAAATAATATTACAAGTATGTAAGTGTTTATTGCCTCGTTGGTGTTGCAAGCGCGACTACGAGAGTTGGACAACAACTAGTGCGTTTCTTTTACTTGAAATGTCCGGTAGCTATTCGAAGTCTGTATTTGTTCCCGGTGTGGAATAGGCTCACCATATTTTTTTTTTCTCGAAGGGAAATCTTCGACATATCCTTGACCACTCTGGGGGAAGAAGCCGGGGTATGTGAGATTTCTACTCACTAAAACCTTCGGCAGCACATGTAGGGAGTCTCCGGGTCTCCGGAACGCACCGGTGCCTCCCTTGCGCAGCCTGCTCCCTGAGCCTTACCTCATCCTCATTACCTACATAATTATAACCTATATATAAGATGTAAAATGGGAGAAACACCTCTGCCTACCCCTTTGGGGAAATACAGACGTTTTTTACGTTAAATGAATCAGAATATCTTGGATGGTATTTTATACGTCACGATTCGAAAATATCGAAATAGGCTCTTCCACTTTAACAGCTGTAAAACAAGGTAAACTACAGCAGGTATAATAAAATCATCTAAATTAGGCTTTTTAATGAACACGGCGATATTCCTTTACTTTCCTTTCTTTCATAACGCTTCTACACAAAAGCTTTGTTGGAAATGAATACAAAAATCGGGCACGGGAAAAGACCCTTCAAAACAAGCATTGTTAAATCTTTTGAAGTCCCAACTTTTCGCCATTTTGTACGATTTAAGTGTGGAACTTAAATGAAGTGGAAAAGTTGACCGCGCGACCACCGTTCCACGAGAACATTTAAAATCTTATATCTTCTCTATCCATTTTTGAAATAAATTGGGCGGGAAGCGCTGGTTTTTTAATGAGGGTCTGGCGTTTGAAGTTAGATTGGTAAGGAAGAAGGTAGTTGGGGGCAACGTTATTGAAAGATACAACTGTGCAAAATTTAAATCGCCTGGGTCTTGTCGAGTTAACTTCTGAGTGTCTAAGCCGGTGTAAATACCAAGCTGCCTGATAGATATTCATTGAAGTTGATGATTATAAATAAGAACGCACAACTCATATTGCTATACCTCCGTAACATCCATATCCATACTAATATTATAAATGTGAAAGTGTGTTTGTTTATTTATTTATTTGTTTGTTTGTTTGTTTGTCCGGCTTTCACGTCGCAACGAAGCTATTAAATGGTATGGTTTTTGTGTGTGGAGATAGTGAGGAGGGTGGAGAGTGACGTAGGCTACTTTTTACCCCGGTAAAACATCCCCATGGGAATATATCGATGTTTTGTTATTTGCTAGATATTTAGTTCCGGTTGTTGTTAATAGATGGCGTTAGTAAAATTCATTTGCAAGTTCTGAATCACGCTAACAAATGATACATGTAAATTAATTAAGTCATAAGCAACTAATAAATTGAATTGAATTTTGAATTCGCGCTGGATAAATTGTTGTTTTGGTTTAAAA
Organism: Carterocephalus palaemon; assembly: GCA_944567765.1. Classification (NCBI taxonomy): domain Eukaryota; kingdom Metazoa; phylum Arthropoda; class Insecta; order Lepidoptera; family Hesperiidae; genus Carterocephalus; species Carterocephalus palaemon. Next base: position 5,965,372 of record OX155651.1, on the reverse strand, counting down.
TTAATATGGTAAAGGACATACGCTTTGATTTTGGTTTTGGTTCGCTTATTGAATTGGTTTTGTCGACTGTTGTTGTTTTGGCTTAAAATAATAATAATATAAGTCGTCTACTCTATGGAACTCTCAGAAAAAAATCTGTCTCACAACAAATATGAGGGTTTATCTGTACAATGACATGAATGCAGGAAACTATGCTGAAACACTCTTGAAAATTGGAGATGGGCGTTTCTGGAGACTGATGCCGAGGGCTGTGTGACACTAACGGAAAATTTTTGTAACTTAATACAGAGTAATTCAGAACTGATTGCAAGTGTTTACCCAGGTTTACAAAACAATATATATGAAGATCAATATCTATGTCAAAGGGGGATTCTAGCACCTAAAAACGATATTGTAAACAAATAAATTCACACATATTGAGTGAAGTAGCAGGAGATACGACATAATATTTATCAATAGACACAGTAATGGACACAGAACAGACTGGTGTACCACAGATGTGTCATGTATGATAAAAAAGTCATTGTTAATTCCCTTTGACCACGCGGGCGGAGCCGCGGGCAAAAGCTAGTTCGTAATATTTGTAACTGACACAGGCAGGTGCCTCTAAATTTCTACATATGCAAAGAATCATTGCAAGAATAAAGATTATATTCGCGGTATTTATACTTTACTGATTACTCCTTCCAAATTTGATCCTTTCAGGAGGACAAATGCTTAGTTGCACATTGCAAACACAACTTGTCTCGTTTGCTTTAATGTATTTTCTCCGATTAATAAATCGTGAATAAATCACATAAACAACATTTATATAATATGCGTGTACCAACCTTAACATAATTTTCTTATAAAAAATATTGTAATGTAAAATATCTCTACTCAGTGCTAACTGAGAATTAGGTCAGTCGGCGTGCATTTTGCGACAGTGTCATATTAAGTATGAACTTTGTTGACAAGGGTTTGTAGGTCACTTTAAAGCTCTTATTAACAGAGTAGTTACTAAACTATTCGATACACCTATGCAATGCTGCTGAGAGCTGAGTTGTGGTGTTATCCTTATTGGAGTTATTATGTGGGGTGTAAAATACCGTTCCTCTTATCTATTCACCAATTTTGAATAATCATAAATCCGGTGCTTGTCACACTCGCACACGTAAGATTCCGTACCACCGAGCTGTTCTGTTTTTACTCTTTGGGTACGGAACATTTAAAAACTACGCAATGTATGTACAAAATGACTTATAACGGGACCAAAGATTATTTGTCTTAATTTTAAAAGAGATAGCTTAGGTACCACAGAAAACAATTACAAACAAGTATAATAATTAATTCAAACTGCTAAATAACTTTTCGCAAAGTCGGCAGGTAAGTGGCTGCCTTTCCTTGAGACACGCTCTAGTTCTCATTTAAATTTATGCGTAATTACGCTTGAGCTTAGTCTTTAATCCATTATTTCAAGTTTTTATTGCTATTTGTGGTATTGAAATGACAATCAAGCTATGAATAACAAAAATAATATTTGAACCTGCTATTCCATTTATATCCCTATAGCTTTAAGCAACTACATTACTACTTACTTCTTAATTCATTTTACGTAATTAAATTTTTTATACACTTAGGTATCGTACTTCATGCATAGAAAATACAAAATACTCGTCTAATATTATCACACGTGGTTCAGGGTAACATGATACATTTTTCACTCAATCTTGTTTTCAATCAGGTTCGGTATATCAATTTTATTCTTCTCCCTAAAAGCTTTGTTTTAACACGTAGTGCATTCTACACCTTGGCAGAATTTATGAGAACAAGTTCACGCCCTCTCGGGCAAAGTAATGCGTTTAGGTGCGTTTATATTCATACAGTTTATTCGTTAAATTTCATCCCCTGGGCCATCACCGCTAATACCGTAATTCTATTAAATTCTAATTATAAAATATGGGCTCTCATTACCAACTAGAATTACACAAGCGTGGTCACTACTGCTACAACCGTATTTTTTAAGGGATAGGTTTTTTCACATGAGAAAACAGTTGAAAATTGGGTGTGGACACACCTCTGCCTTCGGGGAAAACCAGGTGTGGTTTTATTTTATGGGCTTATAATACAAACACAAGTGTCTCAGGGAAAGTTCAAGATAGAGCACATCAATAATAGGCACACTATTAAGTTATATATCTGGCTGGAAGTAACTTATGTATACTGTTGGGCTGAAGGCATTAACGTACACGCATAAAATACAAATTTATAAAAGTAATTTGGAGCTGTATGTGATTTCAAGGAAATTCATTCAACAAATCATAATGCAAGCCATAGTCTCCTATCTTGATTCTCAGTTATTGAGTTCGAATCACCTCTGAATGAAGAATTTCATCGATTTTGGCTGGGATTTGGGGAGTAGATCGGTGGAATTTGTTCAAAATAATACTCGTCTAAAAGGTGTAAACCATTTTCTCTATTTTATGTGTCTAAATTATTCCTACCATTACAATTATAAATAATTTTTTTTAAATTTTAACTAATGCATAAAGGTATAAATGTAACTCACGCAACTTAACTGAATACTTTGACAAATGCCTGTCAATGTTTAGTCAACTATTATATCTAGTCATTACCTAGGTTCTAACCTACATCTATATAGTTACTAAACTAAAAAAGATAGGGAAAAATGTATATTCCCGCACCCAGTCTTCCAAAAACTATTATCGCATATAAGAGTACTCGTAGCTTTCCTGTGAGATTTAGTGCGGTCACTACGGCTTAAATATTCGGGTAATAGTCTAAGAATTTATTATTAAAGTAATAAATTCTTAGAAAGTCCGAATGAAATAGTGCAATGTATTTAACTAATACTAGTAGGGGAGCCCAAGAGGGGATTTTGCGGGATACTCAAGCGCGTAAGTTTAATATACAGTGGGATACCTTGTACCCGGTTAAGTACCTCCACCAAATATGAGCCCCATATATAAATGGGGCCGTCAAGGATAAAGGATCAGATTAGTAAAAAAAAAAAATTTGTCATCAGAAATTCTTGAGCGCGTTAGATTAAGGTAGGGTGAGTTAATTACATGCTAAAAAGTGTATATTCCACTAATCTTACAATTTGAGAGTAACGTAAAGAAAGGGGAGGGCTACAACTTTGTAGCCCATATTCCACTAATCTTACAATTTGAGAGTAGTTCCCCTTTCTTTACGTTACTCTCAAATTGTAAGATTAGTGGAATATACACTTTTTAGCATGTAATTAACTCACCCTACCTTAATCTAACGCGCTCAAGAATTTCTGATGACAATTTTTTTTTTTTTACTAATCTGATCCTTTATCCTTGACGGCCCCATTTATATATGGGGCTCATATTTGGTGGAGGTACTTAACCGGGTACAAGGTATCCCACTGTATATTAAACTTACGCGCTTGAGTATCCCGCAAAATCCCCTCTTGGGCTCCCCTACTATACGGTGAGTGGAGTCAAAACTAAGATTTGGTTTGGTATTTCCTATTTATCATTCACTGTTCCTATAATTTAATTAAAAATAATTTTTTCTTATTTACAAACTATTTGCCATGTGCATGGCACTGACAAACACTAAAATTTAATAAGACAGAAAGGTGTTATTTAAAATAAGCGTCTTGTCGTTGGAAAAAGAACTAAAATGTAAAACTATGAACTACCAACAATAAAAGTATTAGAAACAATTTTAAAGCCTGTAAAATAGAAAATACTGTCTTCAATTAAAAGTTAATAAATGGTAGACTTCAAATATTCCAATTTAAAACTCAGCCGCGATCCAGTGGCATTTTAAATGTTGAATTCTTGTGAGGAGCACTTCAATTTGTAACTGACTGTGGCAGACTAAGTTGCGAGCTGCCGGGTCGCGACTCCGCCCCCTAGTTTCATACAAATTGATATTTACGGTAATAGCACGAGTTTTTCAGCGAGAAGGCAAAGTTAGAGGATAACAGGCTCAGTTGGATACGGTTCGGAATCCAAATGGGCAAAACGTTGGGCAAAGATGTGAAAAACTGATCTACAATTTTCCAAGAGAGGAATTATTCAAGATCAATTTAATGTTTCACGAGTTAGCCTTCGTTGTGCGGCTTTCTAAAGAACCGAGGCTCGTCTCGCTGTGAAAATTACATTTACAATGTACGGGAATAGGTTTCAACTGAAATACCTAGTTGCCTCGGTGTGCCTGAAAATTTTATAGGGTCGTTCGTGAATCTTTCTAAAATTGTAGTGCTTGTATAGTATTGATGAAACTCCTACAAAATCAAAGAAAATACTCAGTAAATTTGTGACGAACACTAAGTTAAAATTCCCATCGTTGGCTGGGTATCTTCTCCTTATTTAAAGAGTTAGACCACGCTGACTATTACAGTTACAATTCACGGTTTCTTCATGCAATGCAAATATAGGTATTGCTATATATTACTATTTATTAACTAAATTCCAAATAACTTGGAAAAGTTAAAGTTCAGATAAAACAATGCTCATTTCAAGAGGTTTTGTGTTATACAGATAATAACTGACCACTGGTCTTGCCCCATTTGTCTAACTCCACCTCACTATATAAAAATATCTCTATCACTTATACTTATGCGAGAATTTCTAACATGTGTTTCCAATACAACTTACGAGATCAATGTGGTAAGCATATAAATATCGGCCGAAGGTACAGTCGATCCAATAAATTATGTGGCGGACCGCAGTGGGTCGCGCACGAGACTGCTGTTGAATCCAACGGGAACCAATTAGTCGCACTCGACAATATTTATTTGCGGTTTCCCCAAACAAGTGATCCCCTGACACTTCAGTCGTATCCGAACTGGATTCGTGACTCAACTTTTTATTTGTAGGAAGGGTAGGTCACTGGGATTAGCGACATTGGGATTGTGACTTGCGACGTATTTACCAATTTTAAATTTGGAGCGCGTTTCAATTAAATAAGAAATACAGTATAGTTTAATAGGCAAATTAAACAGAGATTTCTTCGAAGTTTTTCCTTTACCGTAAACTTTGTTTAATAAAAATATATGGAAGAGATTAGTGAAAGTTTCTGTCTCGAAATGTTAAAGTTATAACTAGATGAATTAGTGATCACCCTACACTAGGAACAAATAGCTCGTTCACCGCTCAAACGTGATACAATCAATAAAGATGCCACCAGTTTCTGTAACGCTTAATTTTGTAATTTTGAGAAACCTAAAAACATTTACCTGCAAATCATTGCAACGAGGTATACAACTTGCGTGTAAGGCCAGTATTATACAATGATCAAACGAACTTCTAAGTGAAGTTCGATCGATATAATATGAGTGGTTTCATTTGAAGATATAAATTAATTATGTAGTACTTGTACTTACAAGGCAACACTCGCACTATTTTAAAAGTATCTAACTTATCATTTTTTGAAATGGTAACTCTCTCTACTCATCTGACATCGGCCATCTTCCTACCTGTCATGTCATTCTTTCAAAGCAACCTACGATGTCAATTCTCTCGAGGTACATAACACAAAACTGGGGTCTTGGGTGGGTAGGGTGATTTATATCTTCAAATGAAACCACTCATATTATATCGATCGAACTTCACTTAGAAGTTCGTTTGATCATTATAATATTTCGTGGTTTCATTTTCGATATAAATTAATTATGTAGATGTTCAGAGATTTAGTTTTGTGTTAATGAGTTGTGTGCTATGACAATAGAAACACAATAAATAATAAACGAGAGAGAACTTAATCATAGATATATTTAATCAATCATCTTCTAAATACATATAATTTATTGTATATACTTTAATTAAGAAAGAATTTATATATTAGAACAATGATAATATAATAAATTTGCGTGAAGCAAACTGACTTATATGATTTGAGTCAACAATAGGCTTATAATAGAATTTAGTGGAGGATTTGGAAGGCTGTCCAACCTTCCTGCGGTCGCTCACGCTCACACCCGCCGCGCGCGCCGATGGCTGCGTGGCGGGCGCTGCGAGCGCCGTACACCGCCACGTCGACGCCGCTCGCAACTAACGCTTTTAGATTAAAGAGTAATCTGCCTAGTTATTGTCTCTGCTGTCACGCTTCACAGTGATTATGATGCAATCAATAATATCAGACCTTAAGTCTTTTGTGATATTTATATTATTATAATGACAACAGTATAATGTAGACAGCTGAGTGTTGTTGCCGGACATCTGACAATGATTTTCGGCAAAGTATAGCAAAAACAAAAATGGTTGAGCTCTGCCTACTCTAGAATTTTTAATTATGTCTGTTATGCTAATTAAGCGTTGTTCATTTATTTTTACGTTATTGATCTTTAGCAGTGAAAACATTTGCTATGAGCGGTTCAGCCATTAACGCGACTAGTTTTTATTATTATTGTTTTATTGGTAATTGTTTCTCAGCTTTTTTGTACATAATTAAACCGATAATTAATTATTATTATTCTTTAATTTTTCAAAATTTTATCTATAATGAGGGATCCATTTGGGAACATGATTTAATATTAGTTGAGAATCCCAGGTATTTGAGTATTTAATTGTTAATTATATGATAATTAAATAATTTATTTGAAAAATTGGAGTATTTAGGTAGGAACCTACGGAAGGTCTCAGCTTAAATACCTACTCCTTTGAGAATTAGTTTCACGCAATCATCTGAAGCTAAATCGTTCCTAATTAAGAAGCAAAGATAAGGCTAACCGATGATTATTAAGGGTCCCATAGGGTGCGCCTTTTGCAAAACGTTCGGTTAAAAAACTATTTTTTACTACGTGTATTAAAGAGGATTCGAAAAAGTGGAAATTATTTTTCTCACAGTACTCCCACCATCATCATAGCCTGTAACAAACGCCATATTGACGTAATGTGGCATCGGACAGTGAAGCAAAAATCAGTGAGGGCGGCAGGGCGCGCCTCGGTGAAGGAACGCGTGCCGGAGAGCACCGCTGCTCCCATAATAAGCGTCTGGCAACTGATGTTGTTGTCTGGAATGCGACAACACTATATAGATTTAATAAATTATAGATTTATTACACTTTTTATTTATTTATTTATTTTTTATTAGATTAGATTAGGTAATTCAGACACGGCTCTAACGAAACAGGTCATTTACTTGTAGGGACCAAGCTTGACATGGAAAAAACGACAATACCGGTAGTTTCGTCCTGAATAATTTTCTGAACGCATTTTAGCAACAGGCAGAATGGTGGAATGGCGTAGGTAAAATAATCTTGGCTTCCAGTTTTCTGTGAATACATCCAAGCTTTAGCATCCGGGTCCTGTTTCTCGGATAGGTTTTAGTGGCGCTTGGCATTGGTGCGAAATGCGAATGAATCAATTTCTAGTTGACCAAAAAAAAATTTTTTAACGGCAGTGATTTATAGTCCCCATTCTGCGTCAGACAGAATCGATCTTTCGCAATTGTTCGTCGGTTTCGACGTTATCATTGGTATTTATGTATGAAGCAAAGAGCTACAGATTTCTTGATTCACACCAGGGCCAAATGTCACGAGAAAGCCCTTTCCAAATGAGGTAATTAACATTAAAATTAAATGAAATAATAACCGCCTAAATGGTTTATATAGGTTATCGCCGTGGTGTTATCTACACGGAGTTAAATAGATTATTCAGTACTATCCCTCGCAAAACATATATGCACATATATGCAGCTAATAATTCTATATAGTTATGTGAAAATCAAGTTTGCTATTTCTCCAGGCTCTGTTAACGCGTGTCTTATACAGAATGCACCCCAGCCGGTACAACATGTGTCAGTGGATATTTCAAATGAATATTTGAGGTTCTTTAATGGTTTATTCAATTGCAAATGTTACGGTTCCACCAGTTTAAGTACCTAAGGTTTAAATTTTGTTTTAATGTTGAAAATAAATATTTTTGACGCTCTAATAAATTAGTATATATACAACCATATCTCACGGCTGGGCATGCTGACATCAATGCTCTTAAGAGATGTGAATACTCTCTAATAGTGACAATAGGTAATTTAGAAAATTTATGTATCAATTTGAAAATCTTATTTCGTTTTTCCACAGGCAATGAGTGTCACGGACGCGTAGTCATATATACAAGGTGTCCCAAAATTCAACGATAATCCTGAACCAGAGGATGGACCTGCTAATGACTACTCCAGGAAAAAAAAGAAAAAAAAATTATCTCGATTTTTTTTCAAGTTACTTAATAAAATGGAAATTCTTAAAAAATTGACACCCCTCATGATATTTTTAACTACCATGACCGCAATTTTTGAGATATTTCTGATATTTTTTTTGTATCCGTGACCTAAGTAGTACTGCTATCTACCACAAATCTTAAAATTCCTATAATGTCTGTAGTTTTCACACAATAAACAATTGAAATCATTGTTTTCCCTAAAATGTTTGATCAAATTTACTTTCAGTCCACTTTCACTCATTGTGGTGTAAAAAAAAAGTATGGACACTACTATGGCAAGTTTTTTTAAAAGTTGACGCAACTAATCAAGATTCTAAAATGGTATAATACTCTTGGAAAACTGGTCACAAAAAAAAAGTGCAATATTTCTAAACAAGAACCAAATTTCATAAATTGTACATGTTGATGGTTATCATGTGCCCAAAATATGATTTTTGTTGTAAATTTCTTGGATTTAAATGGGAAATGTGCGTAATCATGTTAGTCAGAGGTAGATGTAGATGTCGTTATTAAATAACAATAGGGCAGGTAGAGAAGTTGCTGTTCTCAGCAGTCAGTACGCTCTGCTTCTTTCTTTACTGTACACCGTTATGTATTCAATTGACGTGTGAATCAAGTAATCTGCAAATTGAACTGACTTTGCATTATTTTTGACTGTATAACTTTAACTGGGCCCTTTGAGTTACAAGGAAACTTAGATGGAAATAATTATTTGAACTTTTTACTAAATAACTTACCAGACTTATTAGAAGACGTGCCTTTAAGTGATTTACAAAACATGTGGTTTTAAAATGATGGTCGCCCAGCTCACTATGCCCGTCCTGTGCGAGACTACATAAACCAAGAGTAGGTATCCAGGGCGTTGGATCGGGCGACTTGGTCCTATCTTATGACCACCACCCCTTTCACCCGATCTAAACCCCCAAGACTTCTTCTAATGTGGTTGTCTCAAAGACAGTATCTACTCAAACATTTTTCACCACCAAAAATCCTATTTTGGGCACATAGTAAAAGTTATTACTAATCGACAAGAACAATTTTTGAAATATGGTTCTTGTTTAGAAATATTATACTTTTTTTTTGTGACTACTTTTCCAAGAGTATTATACCATTTTGGAATCTTGATTAGTTGCGTCAACTTTTTAAAAAACTTGCCATAGTGGTGTCTATACTTTTTTTTTAAACCACAGTGAATGAAAGTGGACAGAAAGTAAATTTGACCAAAATTTTTAGGGAAAACAATGATTTTAATTGTTTATCGTGTGAAAACTACACACATTATAGGAATTTTAAGATTTGTGGTAGATAGCAGTACTACTTAGGTCACGGATACAAAAAAAATATCAGAAATATCTCAAAAATTGCGGTCATGGTAGTTAAAAATATCACGAGGGGTGTCAATTTTCTAAGAATTTCTATTTTATTAAGTAACTTGAAAAAAAATCGAGATAATTTTTTTTTCTTTTTTTTCCTGGAGTAGTCATTAGCAGGTCCATCCTCTGGTTCAGGATTATCGTTGAATTTTGGGACACCTTGTACATATATATAAATGCTAAAAATTTACATATCTTTTGAGGCATTTTTTTTTTTTTTTTAATTATTAACAAGTCCCAAGCACTCAAATAACGTTATGGTTTCCTTTAAATTACGAACCCATTAATCATAATTACAACCCAAACCAATAAAATCATATAAGTAACAAATCAAATAGAATCCACGACCTCGTAAATGAGTTATGGCCTCTTTAATCATTGTTAGTAAAACACCTTGGTGCGATTGAGAATCCATATGGAAGGGTCCTAATTTCCATTGCTATTAATTTGCTTCAACTTAGCAAAATGTATTGAAATCGAAGGTACTTACAAAAATCTTTATAAACAAGAATAAGAAGGTAGGATTCCTTCAAGTCTATAGTTGCCATTAATCAGTTCTGACTGACTGACTGACTTAACCTGCAAATAATTTTGTAATCTTCCATTATGAAATGCATTTTAGGTATAAATCTGTTTAGCTTTTTAAGATTTAAGATAAACCTCTTACCACCATTAGGCTTTGGTGCTAGAAATGTATTTAAAATAAACTATTTGCTTGATGGCTCGACTTGCACTATTGCACCTAATTTATTGAGGTTTTTAATATTTAGTGACATGTCACAATGCTCATTTGCTGGCCATGTTATATGATGTTCGTATGAACATCATAAAAATAATAATAATATAAATTGTATAATTTAAATGACTTAGATAAAAATGGAATAGATATTCCGTTAAGGGACCAAACGAGAATCTTTGCATTATTTGTAACATGTACATGTACATGTAACTGCCTCGCCCCCCCTGCCCGTCAGGCAACGAGGGGCCCCAGACGAATTTTCCTGATCTGTTGATGTGCTTGCATATAGGTTGAGCCACCTGAGGGCATGGGCCATTGGGGCAGACAGATGATGTAATCTTCTTAATCTGCAATCCCTTTCTCAATTGTTCTGGCTGTTTTTATTTGTTCTGGTAAAGCACTGACGAACAGGGTTTCATCCTGTACACTATCACTAATAATATTGAGAAACGGCTTAGCCTAATGTGGCAATATAATTTTAATCCTGTATAAGGTTATTATTTGTGATGTAAATCACACAGAATACATCACCCATCACATAGAATTTTTATTAGCTCAGACTTATTGTCAGTAGTTAATAGTGACGTCAACACCCTACTACTAGTAGTTATTCCAATACCCAGTTGTTATTGAGAGTTCTCGACTTTTTGTCACAGAATCTCAGCAACTGTAGTCTCCATGTTGAGCTTAGGGCCTCGGAGTAGTGTACAGTTAGCTGGTATCAGGTAATGTTTTAAAATACTTTCTTTAGAAGTGGTGGCCAGGGTAAGACTATTATAATCTCGATTCACAAGTAAACCCTGTATCGGTTGCATCACCTCGGGCAGATGCTATATCAGGGTCTAATGCTTATATCAGGGTCTAATGTAGTTAAGACCTGTGAGTCGACCGAAATCTGCTCGGTTGGCTCGAACGAAATAGTTGGATGTTCCACTATCGGTTCACTATCTTGTTGGATAGTCGTTAAAGTCTCCAGCGGGACTCCTTTATGATATTTCATATCCGTTAATGGGTTAAAAACATACCCAGCTTCAGTTTCGCATCCTGAAATTCGACACTAATTATTAATACCGAATTATGAAAAAATCACAATGGTTCTAATTTCGAATCCATCGCCGTTTGCGCCGTGTTTATCAAAATCTTTGGCGAGAAGTATTTGCCGCGTTCTAATTAGAATCTTTGGCAAACTACCGCAACAAGTCTTTCATTTTGAACAGTCCTTGAAGGGTAGGTCGGTATCGGTCGAATCATATTTCTTATGCTTAGATTAGTAATTAATCTAAGTTCTTATGAATATACATACCAGCAAAGCTACTCGATTCGGAATCTTCTAAACATCGCCGCTTAAAGCGGTATTTTTCGTTTAAAAGTTCTATCTTTTTCATATAATAATCCATTTTATGTTGTAATTTTTATTAAATGATTTTTAATATTCAAACTTAATACGGACAAAGTTTTATTCGGATGAGAAAACGTGCACTGGTTGCCTCGCACAGAACAAGAATGACATGACAGGTAGGAAGATGGCCGATGTCAGATGAGTAGAGAGAGTTACCATTTCAAAAAATGATAAGTTAGATACTTTTAAAATAGTGCGAGTGTTGCCTTGTAAGTACAAGTACTGCATAATTAATTTATATCGAAAATGAAACCACGAAATATTATATTTCCTGCGCCTCTTAATTAAGTACATTTTTTTCATCGTAAGGCGTCAAAAGTTTGCGTGAATGTCACAGATGTGTTTTTCACAAGCGCGACTCAGGCCGACACTATTTCATTAAGCTGTACAGTCAGCTGCGTAATCAACGCCAGAATAATTGTGTTACGTGAATATTTCTTGCCGTGTGTTTCTGTCGTCGGTTATTGTGTTCCACCACACTGCTTGAATCCAATCCAGTGTCGAATGTTTTCAAGCCACCCGAAGGTCATAGCTTGGCAATTGTTTTATAATATTTATATGATGTTATTTATTTAACACCAACATAATGTAGGTACACAATTGAAATTAATAACTATTCTTTTACTTAACACCTTCTATGTGCCATTACAGTTACAGGTGCAGACAACATTCAACCAAAACAGAGAAAGTAAGCTTTGAGTAAGTATAACTAAATTCAAAACCTAATTTGAATAAAAATAAAATTAATACATATTAGAAGTAGAAGAAATTGGTCAAGAGATAGACTATGTATATAATTCACTATAATACTAGGTACACTTTGGTGGCTATGATATAATAAAGATAATATACTGAAATACAAATAAAAAATAGTACATACGAGTACATTATATAAATATCAGTTGGGCGTGATATTTTTAATCTTTATGAATCGAATTGGAACCAACGGTTTAACAATTCGAACCACGGAAGTGCCCATGAAACTTTGCCAATAGCGGCAAACATACCGACCACGGCGGACGTTGCTTCACTTCGTTAATGTTAATCCCCTACGATGGACGCAAGCCATATGGCTATGAACACTTCATATTGCTTGAATTAAGGCGCTACCTAAACCTCTGTGACTCTTTTTACTCTTTGCCCTTTACTCGGTGAGCTAGTAACCGATGTCACTAAACGTGGGCGGTTCACACGCAACACGCAACCTGCCCCGATCCTACATAATAACACAATGATTGATCGTTGTTAACACTTACTTCATCACATGTGAAAATACCACGCGAACAGAAACAGTAATAAAAGGGCTAGGCTTGATTTTTAATTGCGTGATTTTTAACAGCTCTTGCTAGTAGTATTAATATTGTATACCTATGAGACTTAATCCTAAGCGTTTAATGGATTTCTCAAGTCTCGCCCGGAAGGTGTAGTTAACCGCTATTGGAAAAAAAAATGAGCGCTCCCGTGCACCGGTTTTTTTTTACTTTAGAGTATTGAAAAAAATAATTAGTAAACTTCATCATATTTCCGTGACCGCAATTATTTCAAATACACGTTTATATTATTTTTACTTGCTAGAAGAAAATCGCAAAATAAGGTCTAAATGTGTCTCAGCAGAATTACTTAACTCTTATAATATTTGAAAACGAAGTACCATAAAACTTGACGTACTTATGTTGTATGCCAAATAAAGTTAATTTGAAATAAAATTTTGTAATACTTTTTGTAATAATAATGTTTATGTTATTACTTAATTTTTAATTATTTAATTTCGCACTTTTAGCAAATGCTACAAGTTCAATTACGCCAACAATGCTCTGTCTCTATTATGTAGTCGCGAATAGACTGTAATCGCTGAGGCTGACTGCTTTATGGAAGTGTACAGGATCGCTCCGTGCCGCGAAAATCATTTACACTTGAAATTTCTATTACTTACCAACTTTAATAGTCAGTAGAGATAGTTTTGTTTTATTATTAGAGATAAGTTGAGTTTGTAGTCACATTATGTTAGATTTATTTTATTTAATTATTACTACGCTGCTGAGGGGTGCGGAGGGGGAGCTCCACCGATCGCCCTTAACTCCGCCTATTCCTAATTATTTTAGTCTTACATTGCCTTAAACACGATAATTAGCTATATTTACATACATATTACAATCTATTTGCTTTGCTACGTGCAGATTAACAGACTCCAGATGCCTTCATCATTAGCGGTGACAGCCCAGTGGCTATCGAACTCGCCTCTCACTCGAGCGGTCCGGGTTCAAACTCCAGCGGCACGCACTATTGACTACTACGCACTAAGTTATGTGCGATTTAAGAAATTAAATGTCACTTGCTGTTACGGTGAAGGACACATCGTGAGGAAACCTGCATGCCTGAGAGTTCTTCTAATGTTCTCGAAGGCATGTGAAGTCTGCCAATCCGCACTTGGCCTGCGTGCTGAACTAAGGCCTAATCCCTCCCGTTCTGAGAGAGGAGACCCGAGCCCAACAGTGGGACAAAGAAAAGGTGGTAATGATGATGATGATGATGATATGCCTTCAAGAACATAATGCTAATAGAACTCTCAATATAAAATATATGTTTAAATATATTCTCTTCATATTGTTCTTCAGCATTAAAGCAGGTAATATTTAATTGCCACGGTAGTAATGCGCTAGCGATCCCGTGGCGTCTCTTATCAACGCTGAGGGTGCCGCTGGGTTTTAGTGGGTATTCTGATATCAGCGAGTCCCACATACCCACCTGTCCGAAAGGTTATGGGTGGGATGCGTAATTGCATTTACCAGCGAAAAAAAAAAGTAATATTTAATTCATTTCAATGCACATTATTTCGAAAAGTTATTGGTGGGTGCCACTTGCATTTGAACCGAGCTGTAAACGCCGAATTGGAGCTATTTATACTTACTTTTACCGTCGAAAATTAACCTTGCCTTTGGACGTTGTCGCAAGAGCTAATAACATAACATCACTTTATTTACGCTTCGTCTATTTTGTTTTACCCTTATTTAACTTTAGCTATCGAAGGCTCTTTGAGTTAACGAAGTTATCGCGGAAGGTTGATGGAACGTTCGTTGTTTGTAACTGGTAACGTCAAGAATTTTCATTCAAAAACATGTTACCTACAGTACAATAAAGGTTTCAATTTTGTACTCTAATTATTTCATTACACATACATTTGTTCTAAGAAAAATGGTAATTACTGAACTACTTTCCTCCAATGTAAAATCGAGTAAAATCCCTCACGGGCTCTTTTGTGATATTTGGGGCGCCCTAAAATATTCAGCAAAACAATCCCTTTTTAAATTTATTTTCATTTAAAATCCACAGAGAATACAATATCAAGATGGATTAATGTTATTAAAGTATTTGCTGTAAATACTAACTATAAACAGTGAAATAAACTACTTGTGACCACTTGGATTTTATCTCACTGCTTGTAGTAGTAAAGTAAGTAGGTAGTAGTTGTAAATAGTTGGTAAGTAGTTGTTGCAGTATAAAATTAAAAAAATAAACCCCAGGTAGTAAATAAGAGTTTATTTCACTGCTTCACAATAAGAAAAACTTATTTAAATGTAAATAAATAATAAAAGACCTTCGGGTGGCTTGAGAACATTCGACACTGGGTTGGCCACTAACCTCTCCATGTTGGAGGAGCGTGGTGGAGTATACTCTAGACCTGCCGCAGCATAGACCCGTGCCCAGCAGTGGGACGTTTATGGGTCGCAGCGAGCGAAATGTTAAAATACAGGGCAGTGGAACATAATTTAGCCTGGGACATCGAATTGGCGCAACATTAAATGTATTGGCTCATTAATTTGATGACTGCTGATGGTCGTTACTTATGCCACCATTTTAACAATACGGTGTCCGATTACGTAACCGGAGCTTAACCGTTAGTTATTTAAGGCATTTTTTATCAAAAATTAAATTTACGTATTAAAGTGAGTTTTACTTGTTATTACTTTTTTTATTAATTTTAAGCTGCATAAGTTAATATAATCTTGTTGTTGTAGCGGTGAAGGAAATCGTCGTGAGGAAACCTTCATGCCAGAGAGTTCTCCATAATGTTCTCAAAAGCAAGTGATGTCTGCCAATCCACACTTGTCCAGCATGGTGAACTAAGGCCTGACCCCTCCCATTCCGAGAGAAGACGGACAAAGAAAGGATTACGCTGGATTGCCACTATGCCTTAAGTTCGCCCTTTGTTATTATCTACAAAACAAAATAATAAAATAATAATATTTTTAGTGAGTTGAAGTTTCCAATATCTTTCTCAAGTACCAATTTTGTTTCACCATTTAGTTCTTAGAATTCACTCACAAAAATCTATTCATGCGGTCAGTACTAGATACAAGATACTTAACTAGTAATAGTGATTACTAGTAATAGTGATTCACACACTAAACATCAAAAACTATTATTACCTATAGCCAATCACGGCCAATCGATAGTGTTATAGTCACTCAAGTTATATACGTAATGATTTGATTTGATTACTTACAATTACTTTGGCAACCCTTTAGTTCTAAAGGCAAACCACAAAATGGGCCAGCAAACTTGGTTACAAAATGACGCACAAATTGGTTAGTGAGGCTAATGAATGAGCCAATACATTCAGCGTGACACTAGAATCGGCCGGTTGATTTATACCCGGCAACGTCTATATTGGCATAAATTGTTGATTAAAACCTCAAAGTTATGCCACTTACAATAATATTAAACCGCATCGAATTATACGATTAATTTGTCGTGGATATGACTATGAGTTTACGTTCGTTTAATTTGCGATGTATTTTCAAACGCATTTAACCCTAATTGTAACATGTCTGACAGGAAATTTAATTTAATTTATCAAAGCACAATTTTATGTTAACTGTTTTTACTAGAGATAAGACAGATACGGCAAAAAAGAGACTGCTGCAGACAAGCGGTCTACTGGAGAAGGTTTTCGACAAGGTATAACGACTGTTATTTTGGCAAACCTTAGTAAAATACATGGGATGTCAAATCGATCGCTCGCCGCGTACATATGCTACCCATATTGGAGAACGTTTTCCGACAGGGGCGCATCGCGCAGGCGATCGGTATAACATTCCGAGTTGCCATGTGCTATATCCGCCCCAGGCTTACCTACTTACGTGTCACCTTGGTGACCTGGCCCGGCAAATGATCACCGGAGTAGAAGGATTACAAAATTTTAGACATCTTCATACATTAGGGTTTCCGTATTACGCCTTCGTTGTTGTTTAAATAGTCTCTTCACCCCTACTTTCGGCACCAGAACCTTTTGATTTTCCTAGAGTTTTCCAAATTTTCCCCAAAAATTATTACTTTTTCCCCCACCGTTCCCTCAATTTTCGGCCAATTTCCAAATTTCTTCAACGGTTCGATAAGTCTCGGCGAACTGCATCCGGGGAGCCCAAATTTGTGAGAGTGTGTCGAAATGAGTGACGTCGTGTGGAAATAAAAAAAATCCTTTACAGGTTTTACCATCCATCTAAAGAGAACATAATAATTATCTTGTATCTTTTACATGCGAGCTTCCAGTTACAAACATATTCTGTCGTTATCTCATGGCAGCAATAACAGTTTTACTACTAAACTCAGGATTTCCAATGCCGTCGGCATGTTCGAAGGTTCTCAAAACATCGATTTACATATCTCATCGTTATCTTATTTTACTTGCTGTAGACCTTCATATTTCGATCTATGAACGACTTTAGTTCGACAGAGGAAACCAATCGTTGGCTATTAGACCACTGATAACACCCACGACCTAACTTTGTACAGTTATAATCAACGTTTCTGGTTTAATCGGCCTTATATTTTATGATCAAAGCTCTATTCAGGTTAAGCTTTGTAATTTTATCTTCATTTCATAACTATTTTTTTATATTTATTTCATAATATTACGAATCGTACATCGTATTAATAAACATACTTGTACATATTAGGTCATACGGATTTGGATGTTCTGAGTAGGTATTTTCGCAGACCTTGAAGCCTTTTTAAGTTCATACGAAAGTGCCTTAAATAAGCTGTACAATCTGAACATATAGAATGACAAGTTGTCTATGATTATGACCACTATGATTATACACTGTATGTATCACTTGTAAAGTCCCATAAGAAAGGCGCAAGTGTGACGTTTATAAAATCTTTCTTGAATGTTTGTCCCCTACCTATATTAAAATCTTATGATGGTTGTATTTCATCTACTCACGCCCTCAGCGGTGGTGTAATTCAAAGTCTTGCTAACTTATTTACAATGTATTCAAGATACCTACTCCGTAATAAAAAAGGCAAAAGAGAAGAAAAGTAGAATTATTGAGATTGAGAAATGAAATGAATACGGGCTTGAGGCATTTCGTCGCCGATGAATAATTTATTTGGCACGGCGTTCGCACAAAATTACTTGCCATCCTATTCGAAAGAGTATGCCGCCACGCACTGTAGCGAGGCGACCGCGTGTTATTATGTAGACATTAGTTTACCTGTTTATTTGTTTAACATCGAAAGGGTTCACATCATTTTATGAACAGATAATTCTGTTATCACACTGGTTAATTTATCTATACTTCTATACTAATATTATAAAGAGGAAACATTTGTTTGTAATGTTTTCACATAAAAACTACTGGACCGATTTCAAAAATTCTTTCACAATTAGAAAGCTGCATCTTCACTTAGTGATATAGGGCTATATAATATTAACAGGTGAAAACGAAACTATTGTTATGTCTAATTCCACGCGAGCGAATCTGCGGACGTCCACTAGTTCTTAATAAAAACATACTTACTGATAAATTTCCTTTAATAACACAACAATCAAAAAAGTTAAATAATGATTCTGAGAAAATTAAGAATTATAAGCTTACTTTTACAATTTTTACAAATTTATTACAGCTTTACTTTACTAGTCAAGTCGCTGTCAACCTTTTTGTTATCAACCATAGCTGTTTGGGTGACTGCTACTGGAAAAGTTATTAAGTCATTTATTTATTTATTTATATAACGTTTATCAACTGTATTATTATAATATACACGTTTAGGCATATTGGAAGCTTTTGAGTAACCCATGTGACTTCCAGCTACCGGGTTGACCACTACACCCTCCACTGGAGCACCACTATGTTCGAGACTTTACTCGCTTGATGGCAACAATTTAGAAAATTTCTCCGTTGTGTCAAAACTGTGCAACTTAACTCGTAAACATGTAAAATTAACCATAATAAGAAAATGAGGTTGAGGTTGGCGCTATACGGCCGCCAACTTGCTCCTAAGGGATACGAAGAAAGCTACAGAACCCTTCTCGCAAGTTTATCAATAAAGTGAGCGTAAATCATCAAAAAGTCTTATTTATACCATACAAAGTGTTTCGACAAACATTAAGGTAACATACGGCCCCGTTGTCGGTGCCGTTCCTTAGCCTGTAATGTTTCATAGAAAATTATCAACGTAAAGTTTTAAGGAATGACATAAGACGAATTTAATACGACTTTTTTCACAGGTGAGTGTGGAATCATCATCATCAATTCAGTATTGGAACCCGTTTAAGACCTAATACTTTTCTGGAAAGATCTTCGAGATTGACGGTTTCCATTCCTCATTATTAATTCAGGATAAACGGAGGTTCGATTTTGTAAAGCACTTAGACTGTGAGTGACAGCCACTCAAAACGATTCTGTTTTTTGTGGAGAGTCTTTTAATTTTGCCGTTCTGACTGAAATATAAATTACTTTAGGATATTCATATTATTTTAAGAAAAATGCCTTTTGGGAAGGATCTGATAAATCCATTTTGTAATAAGTAAAAGTGCCTACTGAAATTCTTACATAAAATTAATTGAAATCTTGGATTACGATTGATTGATTGATATTTTTTTTAAATATCGTTTTCATTTGCTATTTATATTGCTAAATAATTATCCGTTAAGAATGGTATGGTCTCCAATTACACTTTAGCATGGCAGCTGTGACTGACTCAAAACTTACTGATTTTTAGTAACTGGTGGCCATCGAGACTAATTGTAACTTACAGTTACACCTATTCCTCATACCAATCAGCTAGCTGAGCAACTAATGTCCCTAGCAACATCCCTAAGTACTAACTAAGTGGACCTACACACACCTAGATGGATAGGAATGTTTCAGGTATTAGAAAGTCAACGTATGTGACTTATAAAATGTAACGATATCATAAACTTTTAAGTGGGGTAGTTTATGATATGTAACAATTACTGGGACGTAAAGTAATAAAAGTTTCTTAAGAGAGCGAACGTGATGACGTTACTGATAAGTTACCTACGTGTGACGAATGGACAAAGACGTAAGGGGTCGTTCAATAAAGATACGTACACGCCCTCCTGGGTTCAAGTGGATTCGAGAAATGTTACTCGTATATCACTTTAGGAAATTAACTTTCAACAACGTTTTATTGTTGTTTTGTATCTTGTATTGTATGTATAAAGAGAAATTGTTCAGAATCATGAGCGGTAAAAACCTTTGTAAAACAAGGTTCCTATTATTTATATTTTAATGAAAGCAATACCTAGGATATTCGCATGTTTTTATTTAAAATATTATCTTCAGAGCAAATATTGGACCACTTAGACTTTCAGTTAGACCTTTAATATTCAAGGGATAAGCAAGCAAGAGGGTCTTTTTAAGAAATTTACGTAAGAACGTGACAGGAATGTTCAGGCGAAGAATTTACAAATATTATGTACCACTTCACCTCTAGGACTTCACTTTCCCCGATCTTAGCTATTTAGGGTCGCTTTTATGCGGCTTTATGATATTTGACTTCATTATGATTAAACCCAACGTTTTTTAAACACTTTCAATTTATTTTGTTTCAATTTTATATAATATTGTATTGTATTGATGACCAATCTTGTGTCTATAACCATACTGCTGGCGCGGACTTACCGTGATATGGTTCTTAGGTATGACCATAAAGGTATTACCAGGGGTAGGAAGTGTCCAAGTGCAAAGTGAAAAGTCGTTATGCAAATGCATAACGACTTTTCACTTTGCACTTGATCAGCATGATTGATTATCATATTGGCTCCGTTTCTCTTTCTAAGACACTACATATGCTGAGACGAGTTAGACTAGGTATAATTATATTTTTTCATAATACCATTTATATGTATTTGAAATTGAATTGAAAATACTGCCTACGTAACACTAGGTGAAATACCTACACTAACTTCAAAGATGCAGAGAGGAAGTTCATTATGAAAGCTCATTTCACATAAGCGGCTGAAATCAGCATACCGCACGCCGCTCCTACAATCCCATCGGCTGCGGTTTTGTCATTATGACAACGCTAATATTTGCATACGACCGCAACGATCGATCGTCATACCGGCTTTGTTGCATGTTCATACGTAACTACTAGTGTTATTATAATAGCTCCTATTCTCTTGCTTCCTGTGGACTGCCAGTGACATTATGATAGTAACAAATATTTTCATCTAGAGCAGTTTATTCTTACGATTCTTCTTTGCAGATAGAGTAAAAATTGTTTTAATTTCTTGAATGTACCAATCATTTATAACTCACAGCAGGGAATGGGTCTCTGAACATAAAATCTTAAAGAATCTTACATTTAGCTTAAAGGGTATTACGATACCTAGATACCTACGCTATTCCATTGGCAATATGAGTCGCTTCGAAAATCGTGCTATATTTTGAGCTATTATTATTAATATTTTTTTATTTTACTTTTTGATGTGTATTTATGAGGTTTATTATGCTGATGAAATGAATAAAAATAACGAAACGAAGTATTTTCTTTTCTTTTTTTTTTGCCCGGTGAATGGCAATAGGCTCAACACTATTAGACACATAGAGGGACCTAAACATAACTAGTGAAAAGTGGACATATCTCTGACTACCCCTTCGGGACTAACAGGCGTATAAGGAATTATATGATGTCAGTTTGTAAAATCATGACAAAAATGTTACTAGGTACGTCTCTTAAATAAATAAAAAATCTTCTCTTTTTTATTCTTCCAATGGAATGCTGCAATTGTGTCTTATGAAATAAGAGGAAAATCTAAGCAGTTATCTACACGGCTTTTAAAGGGAAGCTTAAGTTGGGGGTGACGGAGGGTGGCGACCAATTATTTTTATTTTTCTCACATGCGACCATTCGATTGTAAAAATAAAAATTAATAGTTTAAAAAAACTAAAAAAACACACTTTTATAAAAAATCCAACTAAAAAAGAAGTCATGAGACCTTGAAACCTAATCGTGGTCAAAGTTCATTACAAGACTTTACCACAAGTGCAAACACGATTATGATACGATATTCCATCACGGAATGCCAGTGCCAATCTTCCGGCTTCATCATCAGACCTTGAAACCTAATCGTGGTCAAAGTTCATTACAAGACCTTACCACAAGTGCAAACACGACTATGATACCTTATTCCATCATGAAGTTCCAGTTAATATCTTCCGGCTCCATCATCAGATCAGCTCGACAGTACCATATTATTGAATGTGTCTCAGAAGTACATACAGCTGCCAATTTTCATTACGCTACGATCCTTGGAAGATGGTTAAATTAGCTCTCAAAGATTCCACTTTAAAGTAGCTAATATCTTCCGGCTCCATCATCAGATCAGCTCGACAGTACCATATTATTGAATACGTTTCAGAAGTACATACAGCTGCCAATTTTCATTACGCTACGATCCTTGGAAGATGGACAAATTAGCTCTCAAAGATTCCACTTTAAAGTAGCTAATATCTTCCGGCTCCATCATCAGATCAGCTCGACAGTACCATATTATTGAATACGTTTTAGAAGTACATACAGCTGCCAATTTTCATTACGCTACGATCCTTGGAAGATGGTTAAATTAGCTCTCAAAGATTCCCTTACATTGTGAGTTACATACAAGTGGACCTAATAAAAGTATGTTAATAATTGTAAGCTTCTGTTTCGTTCAGAGTTAAAGTAAACGATATGAACGATGTTTTTGTCGAGATTCCGAGTATGTATTTAAACAGGTACGAAAGAAATGGTTACAAATGTACTGATAGTATTATTTTGCTATTTGCATAAGTTATTTTGTTTCCTATATGAGTAAGCTACTAATAAAAATATACTGGGCAATATTTTACAAAAAAAAAAACATAATTCTGCCTCATTTATTCTCCAT
Organism: Carterocephalus palaemon; assembly: GCA_944567765.1. Taxonomy (NCBI): domain Eukaryota; kingdom Metazoa; phylum Arthropoda; class Insecta; order Lepidoptera; family Hesperiidae; genus Carterocephalus; species Carterocephalus palaemon. The sequence goes on along the minus strand of OX155651.1, from coordinate 5,942,478 downwards.
CAAAATCACAAATCAAACTACAGCGGAATGAACCTAATCTTATAACTTGTCTCCAGACAAGAAACGACACTTATCTACGTCGGCTTCCAAACTAAATGACACTCCCGACATTGCATTTTCCGCCGTCAAACCTAAAATGAATTTCCACAAGAAAAATTGTTCCAATCCGTATAATAAAGTAATCGGCGGCGAGTGCTCTTCTGAGGTGCTAGTTAACGCCTCCGGGAGGGTTAAGTGAGGATAATTTCCTTTTGCGTGCCCACTCCTAATGACGGGGCTGCTGAGGGGGTCACGCTACGCTTTGAAGGAGGGCCTCAAGGTTTCTTATGCCGAGGGATTTCGGTAATATTTACTCGCAGATATAAATGCAATAATAAACGCTGACACTGTCATAAAATCACTAAAATTAGTTTTTTTACTATGCCGATATTTTACCCCTGTTTGTATTTTGTATCAATAAATAATTTAAATTATGAGGAGACAATTCATTGTTGGAAAAAACGAATATTTAACTAATTGAAAAAGAGAGGTAGTCGCTTGACGCAGGTAAGTTTTTTTACGTAGGTTAGTATCGGTATTGTAAACTTTGATTCAAGAAAGCCTATGTCAGAGAATATAAAAATCAAATGAAGAATACTTCATATGTGTGTTGCTTGCTGGTTAACTGAAAAAAATAATTTATTTTCAGGAGAAATCAATTCCTGCAGCGATGAACTGGGGCAAGTTTTAATCAAGGCAAATATCTCGCACGGGACTGCGTGTGGACACTACCTAATAGTATTTAGACAAGGATAATGAAACCTTGTAGTAAGACTGGATTGCGAACTTGCTGCTAAATCAGTCAATATTAATAATCCGCCTCAGACTAAGCTTATTTAGTCGGTGTGGTGGGACAAACGTTCTGTTGGTAATGCAAAAACAATATTGTGAAGTTATATTTCTTAATATTTTAATATGCTTCTGTTATATTACGGATATAAAAATGATAATAGTTATTTAAATATTATTATATTAAAATGTTATCATATTCTAAATTAGTGTAATTTTTTTTACCTCTGGCCTTTAAATAAAAATACTGCCTACGGAATTTAATTGAAACGAAAGGGTTATTCACAGGGCTGATATAATATGAAGATGGTTTTTAATTATTTTTTTATATATTTACTTCAATTTTTAAATTAAGGAGATCTGTTCAAGCCGTTCTTACTTTATTAATATACTCGTATTAGTCAGATATTTATTTTTGTTCTAAACTCAATATAGAGTTTGAGCGACATAATAAGACAAGAGATTGGGTAATAAATCAAAGTTTTTTGAAGCGACCAATAGCCCTGGGATCCAGTCTTAGAAATAATGTTACTGAAAATTTTGAGGGTTAGGATAAATTCAAACCTACTTATTAGTAGGTACCTACGTAGTTTTAGTTTTAGTTATCTAATCAGGCCAGGCCCATGTCCAGCAGTGAACCAGTAACGGCTGATGTGATAGGTTACTCTAAACTGCAACATAGGCGCACTATAAGGATTACCATAGATATTATCCTTAAACTAAGGCATGAGTGCCCTGCTGCATATTACCACAGAATATATTACTGCAAAGTATTAACCTAGAAAAATATACAAGCACCAAATTAAAAATTAATTCATTAATTCCTATAGAATTAATATTTATGCCGCAAATTAAAGAAGTGGAAGAATTTCGTTTATTTTGTGCGAATACGCCAAATTCGGATCCGTGTAGCGTAGGTAAGTTCCTTTTTCAGGGATTAATTAAATTCAGAATAAGCTACTCTTTAACGATCATTTACTCTTAGTATGCTTCCTTTTTAAAGTTCATACTACAATATATTTTGTAATATTTTCTATAATACTGCATTTGTTATTTTTAATACAATTATATTAAATTTTTGCATATTCCAATCGATAGATCTTTATTACATTCTCTCTCTTATTTGATCTCTACTTGTGTTAAAGTTACTTACACTATTTTTCCTAACAAACTATGATTTTTGCGTACATTAATACATACATACATAGATAATACGAGTATATATATACATCATACATGTTCTAAAAAAATTTAACTTATATAATTATAACTTTATAACTTAAGTAACTATTATTTTTACGATATAACATGAAAACCTGTTGAAGGATTTTTACCAACTTAATAGCTTTATTTTGTGTTAACATTGTAAGCGTTCCCGAAAATAATGAGATTCCCTTGGGATGATTGGGATTGACGATGGAAGTTTCTTTGAATATTTCTAAAATTTCTATATAATTGCTTTTTGTTTGCAACAAATGTTATCCGTAGGAATGAAGTTCGAAGTACAGAATTCGTTTTTAGTAGGGTGGAAACAAGGTATAAACGAAACTTTTGTTGTCTAATTCCATGCGAGCGAAGCTGAGGGCGTTCACTCGTCATTAATAATGGGCCAAAAGTCACAGACATAGCTCTTAAAGCTAGCAAGCTGAAGTAGCCACATCTGCCGGAGGCTCGACAATAGTTGGTGTAAACGGCAGCTCGTGTGGCACTGCAAATAGGCAAACCTAGTGTGCGGTCACCTCATGTTAGGTGGAGCGACGATCTGTGCACAGCGGCAGGGAGCAAGTGGATGGGAAGAGCCGATGCCTATTTCCAACGGTGGACTCATTTGGGCTGAAGAGAGAGAGAAAGATGTTACGTCATGTTTGTTTGTAGTTATCAAATAATGTTTTTCTCAAGTTAGATGACAGCTTTACAGTTATGATGTGAATAAATCACTGTGGCGAAAAGCAAAACGAAACGAGTGAAAATTTAATTTTAATTAATTCTGGCGAAAGTCCCCGTGGCTACAGCTGTAGGTAAATTAAGTAAGCTGAAAAAACTTGTTTAATTTTGGGCGGACGCGGCGAAACCCACATCCGCATTAAACACAACCCGTGGAGTAAGGTACGTTTAAATTTTTAGTGTTACAGTAAAAATTAAATTCACAAGGCCGGGCGCTTTTCTCTTATAATAGGTACATAAAGTGTTTTCACATTTGTATCGACAAGCGTGGATGTGATACAAATTGATAAGAATGATTATAGGAATAATTCTTTTGCGAATTCCGTGATAACTGCCGAACGTTTTTTTCTTGACTCATGCCATGCATACACTGAGAGAGCATTTTAATAAAATTTTCTCGAGAGGTGCAAATGGTACGGTAATGGTAGTCAAAATAAGCATGTGTTTATCTATTTTTTAACTATTCATACATGCACGACGCTAATCTTGCCAAAATTGTATAATGGTAGGCATGTTTATAGGCATGCTAAATGCTATTTTCCCAGTAAATACGTCCACTTAGAAGTTATGGGCATTACCAAGAAATTAATAAATACTCTTCTTGCCTAAATAAGACTTACATAACATAAGATGTAAGAATTTCAGTGTAAATTTTGTTAAAAAGTACGATCATGTAGTAATAGGTGTAGTTTATTGCTAGTATGAACGGATGGATTAAAGTTGACCCATGATTAAACTTTACCAAGATTTAAATACATATATTGGTTTAAAGTAAAAGACAATCTCACATTAATTAACCGTATATCTGCGCTTTGATTAAGAGTGCAACAGCGGAACGGGCGCGGGTCAACTTTAATTGGCTTTGATGCGCGATACGCTGCAGTAGTGGATACGACATGTGGATACGTTTTGTTCTTGCGTAATCACTACATTGCTTTTAAAATCCTTAGTTCAGCAGTAAGCAGTTTTAATGCTCTCCATTCACCATCACAAGCCTTTCTTTGCCCTACTGTTACGCTCGCGTAGGGCTTACGCCATAGTCCACCATGCTACCCAATTGGTATTGGCAGTATTTACGATGCTATCCTTCACCGTTACAGCAAGTGACATTTTATTTCTTAAATCGCACATAACGTTGTCAAGAAGTCTTTGCTGCGTGCCGTTTGGGTTGGTACATCAAAATTTTCCCATTTCGTGACGAGTTAATTGTAGATGTAGGTACAATTAAAATGAATTTTCTTCTTCTATTTCTTCAACTCTGCAATCAAAGATGTCGCATAAATTCGGGATAAGACAAAACTAGGTAACGTCTTCAATAAGGTATCTATCTTATTGCGGAAAACCCACTCATACACAATAATTTTCAATAAGATCTCACCTGACCTTTGAACACAGTGAAGTTACGAGGTTTGAACCCCAAACCAAAAATAAAAATCTCAAAATATCCCAATCTATTGATTTTCTCAGGCTAGAACACGGACATAGAACGCTTTACGGAGTAACATAGGCTAATATTGCGTATTCTAACAGTTCTTTACTAAAAAAATAGTCCACCATTTCAAAAATGTACAAAGTGTCTCACTTTTATTACCTAATACAGCGTGTTATGTCACCAACATACATTTTTATTGGCCTTTAACATTTCACACCACAGTATCGCCGTTGTTTTTCTTTTAATACCTCCTACGGGAAATTTGCCCTCCATTCGGGAAGCTTTTAAGCTATTGTGGTCCATAACAATATTGTTGGGTACAAAACATGTTGCTAAACTTTTTATGTGCGTACATAATTCAACTGTACGCATAACTGAAAATATTTGTGTTCCCTGTAAATTTAACGGGGTCCTGAACGTATTTTCGGATAGTGACGAATTTTTCAAATCACTAAGTAGTAGGTAATCGCTTGAAAAATAACTGTAATAAAAATCCATATTTAGTATGACGAGATTCATAAACAAGGTCCATTGCCTTTTGGTATTTAAATGAAACGACATAGTTAGTGATTACAAAGATGCAATGAAATCTTATGTATTTCTAGTAGATTTTTGTAAATTTTACGCATAAAACAATAATTCTCACATGAAACTGTTTCTACATAATATATTTAGTACATGATAAGTTTGTTTTAGATTTCATTAAGGCCTTTTTGATTTTTGTTACTAATTTAATAAAATGAAGACTAAGATTTTTTAATTTTTAGTCAAACAATTTGAATATCAAAAATACAGCAAATTAAAAATACTAGAACTGTTTACATATATTCTTTTTTTTTTATATTTCAGTGTACGATGTATACATATACATGTATAAATCAAGAAACAATAATAATGTGGAAAAATAAGGACTGTTTCAAGCTGGTGAATGATTTTTTAATTTTCCGCTGTGCATCCCTTAACATGTATTTTATGTAACACACACGTTCACGGCAAGCAGTGTAAGTTTATCACGATTAAAAAATCAAATGTACTATATTCTAGAGCAAGACTTGCATTATACTGCGGGTTATAATGATTGTAGGATACCAGTGCCGTCGAGTAATTTGGATGAAGAAGTCCAGTTGTACCTTAGAATTCTGTTCAAAGGCCACATATACGTTTCTAAACTTAACGGTGGTTGTCTTTTGTTTATAACCTTATAACTGAAAAGCATTTGTTTGAAATAAAACATTGTTTTTAAAAACAGGCTTTAAAGATCAAAACTGAAAATGAATTTAAAGCAATTTTAGTTTATCCTTTTGACTTCCAGACGTTCCGGTGAGAAGAGCAAGGTGTTTCGAAATCCTCTTGAGATTAAATTCGGTAGTGCCGAGCTAACTGCACCAAATACTCGTTAAAGTAATTGCCGGGAGTCCGAAGTATGAGTCTTCTGTATTTTACTGAGGATTGCTCTTGGAATTGAATATTGTAGTTACCATTGCTTTTACTAAAGATCAGTTCACATTAGCAAAGCAAAATAATAATCCTAAAATAAAGTTTTTTGTACAGAATTAAAACCCAAACTTTTACGTTACAGAAAACAAAATGAAATGGAACAATATGAATAGAATTCTAAAACAATTTGACCTCTTCTTTATATTGGTATAATATTCAAATCATATATAGTTCTAAACATCCCAACTGCTCCTTGAACACGGCACATGCAGATAACGAGTCCCTGTTTTCTTTTTGTATTCTCAACACGGTAAGACTGCAGTCTAAGAAAGCAAAAGGTGAACTACATAGACTAAAAAAGAACATCCACAGCTGCTCATTAGAAGGTTTGCTCTAGACTCGCCAACAAAACGTAAAAAAGTCATCCTCTGTGCACTGTAAAAAATATCTTGTCAGAGGAACAAATTATTAAAGCAATCTGAGGTTAGATCTAGCTGGCGTCTGCCCTTTAATTAAAGAATAAGTAGATTAAGTCGCCCTCCTGTTCTCTTCATGTTCTTGTCTTTTACCTATGGGGTTCATCAGCTAAAAGAACAATTTAAAACCCTTTTAGCATATCAAATAGCTCTTTTGTAGCGCTAAGTGAAGTGCTGTACTTAACAAGAAACTATGGAGAAATTACTATTGAGTTTCTTGATTCATTATTTTCAAAAAGGGGGTTGGTAGATTGAAATGCAATTAATATGTACTTAAATACTATAAACATGTACATTATATGATTATCAATTTGATTTGTTATTAAATATATTATGTACAGTGGCTGAATTTGGCCAGCAACTCATTTATGAGGGTCTGGGTTCTAATCCCATCGGGTGGTTTTCTATAAAACCTTTCTAGAGGCGATCATTTCAGTTCTCAAGGCTGTATCTGTGTGTATCTGTATCTGTATGTCTGTGACAGACCAAGACACTAAGTTACTAACAATTATTAACTGGTATACCTACTTATACCAACTAACAGGACTAACTGGCATCACAATGCCTGACACCTAGAGTTCTCATACCCTCTTAAAAGTCAACTAATAACTTATAACTATAACTAGTACCTACTTAATACAAAATTACACTGTACAACAAGCAGCCTATGACGTTATAGAAGCATGCAATGCACCTACAGCCCAAAATCCAATATGAGCGAATTTGCCGCAATGTCACTATGCGTTGCATGTTGGGTGATTGCCATTGCAATTTATGAAATTGGTTTTGTGAATATACTAAACATCTATATATATAAAAGAAAGTCGTGTTAGTTACACCACTTATAACTCAAGAACGGCAGAACAGATTTGGCTGAAAATTGGTAGGGAGGTAGCTTAGAGCCAGGAGACGGACATAGGATACTTTTTATCCCGTTCGACAGCGTTCCCGTGTGACTTGACATGAAACGTCAGTCACTATAAAACGTGGTATAACAAAAAAGAATCAGACTCGGAATAACAAAACGCAAATGACAGCTATGTAATTGACGTATAATGACAGCTATGTAATCTACTATATAAAAATAAGTCGGGTTTTCCTTCCTGACGCTATAACTCCAGAACGCACGAACCGATTTCCACGGTTTTGCATTCGTTGGAAAGGTCTCGGGCTCGGTGAGGTTTATAGCAAAGAAAATTCAGGAAAAATTTCAACAGAAAAGCGGGAAAAATCTTTTTTCACATACAGCGCCATCTCTGATACATAGCATGTACTACAAACCAATATTTTAAGTAGATGGCGCCGGTGCGTGATAGGTAGTGGTAGGGGTAGATGTAGGGGTAGTAGTAGTGGTAGGGGTAGTGTTAGTGGTAGGTGTAGTGGTAGGGGTAGTGGTAGTGGTAGGGGTAGTGGTAGTGGTATTGGTAATGGTAGTGGTAGGGGTAGGGGTAGTGGTAGAGGTAGGGGTAGTGGTAGGGGTAGTGGTAGGGGTAGTGGTAGGTGTAGTGTTAGTGGTAGGGGTAGGGGTAGGGGTATTGGTAATGGTAGGGGTAGGGGTAGTGGTAGAGGTAGGGGTAGTGGTAGGAGTAGTGGTAGGGGTAGGGTTAGTGGTAGGGGTAGTGGTAGTAGTAGGTGTAGTGGTATTGGTAGTGGTAGTTGTAGTCCACACACTTACATTAAGTTCTCCCAAAATATTCAGTAAAAATTATTTATATGGCAAAACAACGTTTGCCGGGTCAGCTAGTTTACAATAAAAACGTGATGATGTATGACACAGTTTATTCTGCCTGCATATTATCGGTAAAACGAAAATAAGGTTAAATACAAAAGTGAATACAAACCCGTGGACCGTGGAAAATGAGAAGGTGGACCACGACCAATGCCTGAAACAATCAAGGTATGATTAAATTCTGTTCTATGATTTGTTATCCCTTGGGTTATTTAAGTATTGGATTTAATCCTTTGGTATGAAATTCTGCATTTGAGCACACAAAATTCATCTTACTGTGAAGGTACTTAAAGTTCGAATTACAATACCCCAAGCGAGATTGACAAGCCGCTGTCGCTGCTCGATCGTTGCGTGATCGTAATCGCAATTTGTGTCAGCATCCGCACACAGGCATTGTACCCCACACTTACAATGAGCGCAATTCACTGTTTTGTAACTAATGCAGGTTGCACATCCACTGCTGTTTCGTTTGCTCCAAATTTGAATTCGAATAAGCAAACTATTTGGAACGTTAAAATCAGAGCTCTTTGTCACCGTTTTATAACATACTAGTGGACGCCCGCAGCTTCGCTCGCGTGGAATTAGACGTAACATAACCTAAATACAAAATTTCATTGAAGTAATGTAGGTATATACGAAAAACTTTTATACCTACTAACATTGCACCCCCCTTTTACCCCCCCTTAAGAGATGATTTTCGAAACTCAATAAAAAACCTTCATAGGTAGGTACTGAGTTTCATTCGATTAACATCACAAACGGCAAAGTTTCATATTAGTTTTGCACCCCCGTTTTACCCCCTTAGGGGGTGAATTTTCAAAAATCCTTTCTTAGTGCTCCCCTACGTTATAAAAGGAACCCCTGTGCAAAATTTCAAGTTTCTAGCCCTTATAGTTTAGGCCCTGCGTTGATATGTCAGTCAGTCAGTCAGTCAGTCAGTCACCTTCTCCTTTTATATATATAGATAGATATTAATAAACATGGAATGTGTCAAGTTGGGGAGATCTTCACTGGCTTGCTGTAGGTTAAAATCGCTGGCCAGGATAAATTTGGTAGATAAATATTATTGAGACAGACTAGTATTGGACGTTATATTATGATGTATACTCTGTGCAAGTTGTCAGCGTGTTATCAAAATATCGTACTCGTTTAATTTAAATGTTAGTAGTTTATCTACTATATAAAAATAAGTCGGGTTTTCCTTCCTGACGCTATAACTCCAGAACGCACGAACCGATTTCCACGGTTTTGCATTCGTTGGAAAGGTCTCGGGCTCCGTGAGGTTTATAGCAAAGAAAATTCAGGAAAAATTTCAACAGAAAAGCGGGAAAATCTTTTTTCAGGTAGTGGTAGGGGTAGTGTTAGTGGTAGGGGTAGTGGTAGTGGTAGGGGTAGTGGTATTGGTAGTGGTATTGGTAGTCCACACACTTACATGAAGTTCTCCCAAAATATTTAGTAAAAATTATTTATATGGCAAAACAACGTTTGCCGGGTCAGCTAGTTATATGTAATTACATTATTTTAAGGACTTTGCGGAAACGGTTACGGTAATCACGAACAATTTTTATCATTACTTACTAGAACTATTTATGAGAAAATAGTCGAATATATGATGAGAATGCACACTGCGACAACGTCGAATATTCGTGCCGAAACGTAAGCGAGGATCTGCAGGCAGCCATTGCAGCCAATTGCGCAAAATTCTGAGCCTCCATCCATGTTTTTGTACGTAACATATCATTGATTGCAGTCACGTAGCAGTAACGAAGCGATTGAGTAACGCCCCCGCAGCGATGGAAGACGTGTAACAGGGTTATGAACCCTCGCACCAAATATCTGAACAGCATGGATGTTTGTTTATATTGAAATACTAGTAAGCTCATCGGCTTTTAAGTGTATGCTTTTCACCAAATCGGATGTGTCTCGGCACGCCGCCATAAAATACAGGTGACAGCACATTATAGAAGGCAAAGCGTAAGAAGAAACTGGGGTTCACATACTTTTTTCAAGACGCTTCATTGCTTCAAATGCAATTAAAAAACCTACAACATTAGTCGTGGAAATCAACGTAAGCAAACTTGCATGACTAATAACTATTTCAACTGTTTCATAACAAAGCCACGAAGTCGATTTTCAATACGTTTCTTCCGTAGGTTTCTTCTGAATTCGGTTTGTTTTTCAGATAGAAGAAAAAAGAAAAGTGACGCACCATGCGCTGTGGATTAAATAAGTTTGGTCGAGCGATGTGAGAAGCATACTGGGGTGAGAATCCCCGTTTCACGTACACATTGCAATGTTGGGGGTCTGTCACTCAAATGCTACTTTATTGGTACGTGCCTGCAATGTACAATCAATGTCATAATATTAGTGTGATTCTGTGGAAATTTAAAAAATCCAAGGATTTCACATTTTTATAGTTTAAGTGTCGAACAAAGTTATTTATAATATACGGGTTTAGTATGGAAAATGAGTTCATTCAATGCGTGTTGTTATTGAAATCGGTATTATTTATGGTTATGGTGGTCTATGGTATTTTAGTGCAGTCTAAAACTGAACTATGGCCAGGACTGAAGTAACAGTTCATAAAGATTTAATAAATTATTCTCTGGCAAGATAACTTTTCAGGTGCTAAAAGTTATTTCAAACTTCGAAATCAGCTGAAACTATACTCGTATATCTCCTTTCCCCCGCGTACGCGATGCACTTCCTAGTTGCATTCCGCTTCACGAAACAATAGTCAATAACAAAGTTAAATTCTTACTACTTTTCTTCACGAAACTGCAAAATGTTAAATGATTTTAATTTCAACGGGTATTTGTTTCAGGTTATAATTTTCTGTTACAAATTGTCAAAAACATCTAATGGTCATATATCGTATCGTTGCCCTATATATAGAAGAGACTCAGACTTATTTAAATCAAATATATAATAATACTAGTGGACGCCCGCAGCTTCGCTAGCGTAGAATTAGACCCATTAACGACGTCTACCCGTCTAACGACTTCAAAAACGGCAATGTTTCATACTAACTTTGCACCCCCGTTTTACCCCCTTAGGGGGTGAATTTTCAAAAATCCTTTCTTAGTGCTCCCCTACGTTATAAAAGGAACCCCTGTGCAAAATTTCAAGTTTCTAGCCCTTATAGTTTAGGCCCTGCGTTGATATGTCAGTCAGTCAGTCAGTCAGTCAGTCAGTCAGTCAGTCAGTCAGTCAGTCAATCACCTTCTCCTTTTATATATATAGATAATATATATAATAATCAAAATATGCAAGAACAATTTGACAACATACATTTTTCCAGCTGAAATCTTTTTGAGATCTTAAACCCCTTTGTTAGTTTTAAACTAAAATGTTTATTAAAACAAAAACTAAATAATGCGGTGAGCTACTACAAGGACTACATATTTATTATTATTATGAATAATTACACAAAGGACAATAAGTAGGTAACAATGAATGATACTCCTATATTCGCCGCACACACACATAAGCGGACATGTAATGCTGCAAGCAGAACGATATTCTCGCTAAATGTCGGGATAATTCACCTTACGATTTCGCCTACTCGATTGGCTGAAATTAGTCATTCTTTTTGTTATATTATTGAGATAGCAAACGGGCATGCAACAGCACTCATTTGCTGCGGCCCATGATTCAATGTGAATTGAACCTAAGTCGAGATCTAAAACGAATTTATAAACAAAAATCAATAGCCATTTACATAATGCGATGCCACGGTAGATTTCATGCATAAACGCTAGCAACTCTTTAATCGAACTATCAATGAATAATTTTGATATATGAATTTTGTTATTTATGCGATACATCAATAAAGCTTGCTTTTTTGATGAGTTGTGACAAAGTTTCCCTGCACAAACTGTCATATTCCTGTTTTTCCGAGAGCTGCACTACCAACTGACTCAGACCACTGGCGCACGGCTGTAGTTTGGAGCAGTTTCTTGCTGCAATTGAATTGATTTAATTTCGCGCGTGTACTTTGTTGCTATTTGAAGTTATTCTAAGGTCTATATTGTAGTATTTCAACTTGGTGTACCTTTTTTCAACGCATCAGTTTCTTCATCTTACTTCAAGATTCGAAGGAAGATATCTGATACGGAGTGTTTTTCAGAACTTCCGGGACCTGCTGAACGGTCTATTGCTGACTGCTTCGTGCGTGGCTTGTGTGCTGGTTGCACGCCCGCACCTGACCGCCCTGCCGTCTGCCGCTCGGCTCGAGAGAGCGAGTTGCGGTGTCGCTGCATGCGCGGCCGTGCATCGGAGCCCTTCACGTCGGTGTTTGTGCTTGGAATTAAGTGACTTATTACTATATAATCTAATTCTTCAGTGTAACCACCGAGCGGGTAATATTATATATCCTCCTTATTTAAAATTCTTTTATTTACTTTACTTTTAACTTCTCTTTTCTTATAACACTAATCTATATCTAAGTGCCTATGGACCTTTGCCTTAATAAAATTATGGTTAATTATTAATAATATATTATGATCTAACAACGGTGTTAATTAGTGTGAAACAGTAAATTAGAATGATAAAAAAATATTAATAAAAATGAAATGAATCACTATTTAACTATAACAGATAGCTATATAGGTACTTTACTATGTGCCCTTATAGTTATAACAAATGGAAATCCACAAACGCAAGGGTCAGGTCATTCAGATGACAATAATAGATATAATACCTTTTAATTATTTGATGCAAATGATAATGTATGCTATGTTAGTAAATCTATAGAGACAAGCCGGAATTGGGCTAAATCCCAGTTTGCTTAAGCCGACTTGCATTTCCAACAAACTCGGATGCTTTAGGCATGCTTTGTTTAGTAAGGATTGCATTTAAATGACAATGACATCAAAACACAATTGGGTGCAACCAATTAGTTAAGCACTTGAGGATTGAGAAGGTATACTATGACCAGTATTGGTCCAAGGGGGCCAAGATTAATGGCCAACCTAATGTGAGAAAATCTTACAATTCCTGAATGCATTCGTGGGTTAACGACGACTTTCGAGTTAAGCGTGTCACACATTACGCAGATGCGGTAATATTTTATCTGCGTATAAAAACTTACCTGATCTGAAAGTATCACACACTTCGCAGATACGATAATATAACTGGCTTCACTTGTTTTTGGTGCGGATCATATTATACAGTATGATCAATTCTGATACAAATGCCATTAATATGGCAATGATTTCGCGTTTATTGTTCTTTTTTTTATTGAATACAAGATACAAAACGAGCTTGCAGCACCACCCATCCGCTGCCGCCCATGACAACTGTGACTGACTTTGAACAACACTCAATTAGGGACTGGGATGGTTAGTCCAATTAGTTGAGAGAGTTAATTAGAACATTAGTTGGTCAGTTCGTTAGTAGGTATGAGGACTGGGGACTGTTAGTAATAGTTAGTCCTGTTAGTTGGTGTTCGTAATAGTCCAGTTAATACTTGTTAGTAGGAGTCTCGTTCTAAGTTAGTCACAGATGTATTGCTACCCTTGAGGACTAAGATGTTGGCCTCTAAATAAGTGTAACCGGAAACCACACCTTTCCAACCGGATCATAATTGCTTTAAAAACAATTATTACACGGTAGAAATGGTACTAGGTACCGTGGCGGGCGGTGGTACTGCCCCGGGCGAATTCTATATGGAACCAGTTAGGTTTCATATAAAACCTCTTTGGTTCCCTATAGGCTCTACCACCTACAATTCTAGATCAACCTCCGTCTGCAAAACAACCTGTATAAAATCTGTTGCATCGGCAGATGTTATCTGTCCATCTTTTGATATATGTCGGTGCCTACAGATGCTTGACGGTAAAATATAAGTGATCTGCGTAGTGTGTGTTGCTCCTTGAGTTTAGTATAGAGACCGATATGGACAGATATGCGCTCAGATACAGATATCTTACCGCATCTGCGTAGTGTGTGACACGCTTTAACATTGCGATTTAGAGAGTAAAAATTTTCTTAATTCTATTTGCAGGAATCGGCGTGCGACAAAAAGTTGTTTTAAAAACGTTTCGTTTTAAAGTTTACGTAGAAACGATAAAACTTACAAAATCTGCAGCATGATTGTGAAAACCATACAAATTCGTTATTTGCAGTGAAACTGGTGCACTCGCGTGCCAAGGATCACGAATATAATGTAGTGTAGAAGCGAGTATTATGACTTTCGTGTTAGTCAAAGCAATTCAAAGTTTAATCAGAGTTTCTCGAAACTTAAATAACTATATACTGCGTAAGCCGTAACCCTATCCGACTAAAAAAGCAAAACAGTACCTCATTACAAGTCACCCCCGTTAGCGGCCTACTGTGGTGCACGTGACTTTTCACAATTAAGAAAACCAGGAGCATGGAGGGGCTAGTGGCAATTTTACTGTCAGCAGTTTTAAGTGTTCTGCTGCTCCAGTGTGGAGGGGCTAGTGGCAATTTTACTGTCAGCAGTTTTAAGGCCGCCTGGAATCCGGTGATATGACTTAATGTAGGTATATGATAATAACTGGGACTGACGTCTTCACGTGCACGAAGCAAGAATCAAGAAATGTTTGCCACTTATGGCAACGCTCCAACTCAATCGATTGATAATGTCTCAAGCTGCGTGATCAACAGCTTTCTCAAGGTTGTGCGGAGATTTAAAACAAGCTTTATATTTTTCAGTATAACAATAAAATCACACGAATGTGCAGCTTCACCCAAACCTTGCTAATAGTGTTTTATGCAAGCTAAGGCCCGGCTCATGTTTTTAAGAGACCTTCAGGTTTTAGTGGCAACAGTGACCACTTACCAACGAGTAGGTCTATAATTTATTCGTTGGTTAAAATCTGAATAAAATATTAGTCATACACGATAGGTACCTGTGATTATTAGAACAACTATATTCTCGACACTATTATCCATGTTATATCCAGTTTACTGGATGTATGGCGCATAATACATCTATCAGTAAGCCAATGAGATAGGACGTGAGTGTAAATAACTTGAGGTCTTAAGGTTGCTTTGGCATTAATTGAATGGATACTAGGAACTGATAGCTTATATTGAATAGTTGCCATAGAGTCACTATGGCATGTGGGTCAGTGAACCTGTTAGACGATTTGTTTGTCCCGGATCCATCAAACGCAACTTAGCAATTCCTAGAGCTACAAGACCTATTTGGGGTACTTTTAGGAAGCCGGGATATTTGAAGAGACACTAGGTATAAGATTTTCATTACTGAAAGTAATATACCGAATCGAAATAAAAACTATAATATGTTATGTTATTGTGTTCGCATAGTCATTTATTAATAGAAAAGTGGTTTCGTAGTCACAACGGCGTGACATTCCATCATTGAATCTGTGGTATAACTTAGCGTTTACGCGACCATTTGCTTCTGTTTAATGCCGCGTGTAATTAAACTTCCCAGTTTCATATCTTTTCATAATACCCTACTGTCCTCTTATGTTCAGAAATTTAGGTATTTACTAACTCACATTTTAAATCTAAAGCAAAAAAACATTAACAAAGAACAATTTAAAATTAATTAACATTCTTTTGGAAAATGTGTCAACTTTTTTTTATGGATAAAAGATAGCAAACGAGCTTGCAGCACCACCCATCCGCTGCCGCCCATGACAACTGTGACTGACTTTGAACAAGACTCAATTAGGGACTGGGATGGTTAGTCCAATTAGTTGAGAGCATTAGTTGGTCAGTTCGTTGGTAGGTATGAGGACTGGGGACTGTTAGTGATAGTTAGTCCTGTTAGTTGGTGTTAGTAATAGTCCAGTTAGTACTTGTTAGTAGGAGTCTCGTTCTAAGTCAGTCACAGATGTGTTGCTACCCTTGACGACTAAGATGGTCGCCTCTAAAGAAGTGTAACCGGAAACTTGGTAACAACAAAAATTGGTCAGGCTTAAACAGCCTGAAGAAGGAACAAGCATAAAAAACAATCACTCCTAATACAAATACACACACTCGCAAACTTTCGCCTTTATAATATTAGTGTGATACACACATAGCGACCCTACCCTTAGAAGGCTACCTGATTGGGCTGATTAACTGAAAAACATGTTTGTGTATTAAATTTTGGCCCACCTTGGAACTATGAAAAATGTTCATCTTTTAAGAAGTTTCTTTGACCATAGGAGTTTACTTACTATTTTGATTAACAAAAATTTTACTAAAACGATTGGATTGCACGCCCATTTAAATTTATTAGATTGTGATTTATAACGCCTTCTTTCAATGTACGTAAAAGTTTTTTTTTTGCTTAAATGCACTGAATTCTGAAAGTAGGTAAGTAAAGTAACTTACTAGAACTTATAAAATTATTTTTGCTTTTGATAACCTGATTTTTAACAAATCCTTTAACTTTCCGCTATTTAAAAATATTCACACAGGAGATAAGTCGCAGGCATCAGAATGTTTGAATAATCTTTTATTCGACATTTTTACTAAATTAAAAATTATGCACCTGATATTCAATATACATTTATAGATTCTGATGTTTTAAATAACCTCGAGAATAGAGAAAACTTCTAGAGCTAAGCGTAAGCGTATCTGTTGAACGTCCATTTAGTAAATTAGTACTTTTGTGAGTGTATAGCTTGCAGTTGACAACAACACAGAAGTGCAATGCTAATTTCGTTCCCAGCATAAATGTTGATTTATTTACAATGTAAGGTATTTAGTAAACAACTGAGCAATATCTCAGCGCGTGCACGGTCGTCACACGCTACGTCAGACTTGCGGTGGCCGTGCGACGGACGCTGCATCGCTTCAGCGTACTATCATAACAGGCTTAATTTACGAGGAAGGAGCGGGATTCCTTAGCTTGATTTGTTTAAACAAATATACGGGATGTTTGAGATGAGGACTATGTGCGACGACCATGTCTGTGCAAGGGGCTCTGATCGCTGGTACAGTTAGTTAGTATTAGCCACTAATTGAAATGTTTGTTTGTTGTATGTTGGTTTGTAATATGATCATTTCTATGGCGTAGAGGTTTTTAGTGAAAGTTAGAAATTGATTTTACTATAAAGAACTGTATTTCGAACTATATTGTTGTAGTAATTAGCGAAAATAAATAAAAATTGAATTGAATTGAACTACGTAATTTATTTAACTTAAAAAAAAGACTTTCGTCGAATATATTGTCGCCCATTCATACAAAGTGCAATATTATTGAAGAGTTCTTCAGAGACGCGACGACGACGAGACGAGACTGAGGCGAGAGATGCGAGGTTTATATCTCAAAAGCACTTGGCAATATGATATTCGTTTGTCCGGTGGTCCATATATTTTCATAGTTCATATAATATAAAGGACTAACCTTCTTAGTACTATTAGACATGTAGATCTTACTTAAACGATGCAGCGAAGGTGATATCTAAATAAAATGCTACAAATTCCAATTGACCGCGAAATAAAAATCCTCCAGTCTGAATATATTATTTCACTATTTTAATGAGAATGTTGAATCTAACGTAATTTTTTCTTATACATAACTTGTAATCGTTTATTTCTAACTACTTATTAGTACTAACATTAGTATTATAGTACTAACGTCACTTATGCAGCAGAACAGTTTTATGAAATTGTATCAGTTGGTACGATTCATTAAGCACCAAATCGCTTTGCGCTTACGTTTTGTTCAGCAACCACCCTAAATGTGAGGGCGTGAGCACACAGCACAATGTATCACCAGATTAATACGTGTGCAGCAACCGAGATATATGTGTTGCCATATAAACCAATGTGCTTATGTGTGCGGTTTCATGGATTTGTGCTGATGGCGGTTGGTAGTAGAGTCCCATCTATGCAATAGCACTACTATGTTATAATATAAATAGAGACTGCCTGCCTGTAAGTCTCAGATCGACGCACCTTCTTATGTGTTTAAGTATTAGATAAAGAGAAAAATACTTACATTAACAGCGTGATTAATTAGCCAATGGAGTTGACGAATGCACCGTGATTTTTCAACGGTTATTTTTTTTAAATAGACAATCGCTCTCGGGTCTTGGGAAATAAATGCAATATGGCGAATACTAATGATGGGATTATAGTCATATAATTGTCAATTAATATTACAGAAATCAAATCATTAAATTTACTGAATGATGCCTCAATGTGTTGGATCTATTCCTAGACCAAGTAAGCTTTCCAAATGAACCTGATTTCATTGAAAGAATTTATTGATATAGGTACAACAAGCTACATAATTTACTCCTGTGGTATATTAATATAGTAAGATCGATATCTAAATGTAACAACAACTAAACAGTTCACTTACTTAATTGACCAGAAGGCTGGTTCAAAACAATATGCGATGATAAACATGTTATATGCAAATTCATATTATTTTAGATATCAACATGAAGTAAGTTTTAAAAAATTGCTTAACAAATCTTACCGTGAGCAAGCCTGGCGGGATGTGACCGAAATTTGAATTTCATTCAAATTTTAAAAGGGGCAATTCGTTTTTTATCTGCTGACTCGATAATTGTCCGTGATAATTGGATTTTAGTCATAAAAATGTAAAAATGCACGGTTTCTGTCGCCCTTTGGTGAAGTTTCCAGGGGTGTGGGATTATTTATATGCAAATGCTCTGGCGTAGAAATGCCACGCACGGCTAAGGTGCACCTGTCCAATTATAAGAACAACATTTTCCCCTGTGCATTTTCATAGGATTTTCTGCATGAAAATTGCTTTAAACTTGACTACATTTTGAGTTGGCCCCTCCGAAAATATTAAGCTCTCGGTAAAAACATGAATATACCATATATATTAACATGGTAATCCAACGTATTCATGTCTGTTGCACAAATACGAGAAAACCACGTGTGTGTATTTAGTTTTCGTAGCCAGCGGTGGGACCTTATATAATATCATTAATATTAATTTCAAGAACAAGAAAAATAATTCGATTTCGACGAGAGATGTAGGATTCAAATTCACACATACTCTGTTAAACTATTCTAAATATATCGCATTCTCATTTTATAAGCATTTGCTTAGTTGTGTCTTGGTGTGTTGTATCTCGGTGAAAGGTCGACAAACAACAATCATTCAATATCGAGAACCTTCGATCCTAGCTAGAAAAACATCGAGTACATTCATACCTGCTTGAGAGTTTTGCATTATTGTTACCTAATCCGCACTTATCCAGCGTTATAGTCGTCCAACTGCTGGGCACGGGTCTCCCCCACAAACACAGCTGCGGGAGGTCTAGAGCATACTCCAACACGCGTTATATTTCAGCCTAATGAGACATTTTATTTCATGTGGTTGTATTCATAGGCTTCGACAAGGTGGACGACCTGAAGAAGACGGCGGGAAACGGCTGGATTCAGAAGGCACAGTCAGACTGGCCAGAGTGGTAACGTTTAAGAGAGGGCGTTTATGTCCAGCAGTGGACCTAAATAGGCTGATGAATGGATGGATGTCAATGAATGTCAGTATCAATTACACTATAACGTAAAAAATACTATCATGACACTGTGTCATGATGACACTGTGTCATGATAGTCATTTTTTATGTGCTCAGTAGTTAGATCAATAGCAAGTTCTGATGTTAATATACGATATTTTTTTAAATTTCAATCTAACAAGAATCCTACAGCAGTATTTTTATAGGTTAACTTCTACTTCTCTTTCAGTTGCTAATATTAAAACAACAATGGGAAAAGAAACGGAACAGGTAGATCTGACGGTTTTGTCAGATACGAACAATTTCACAGTTATTTTCAGCCTTCAAAAGGTAACTGCCACAGTAGTGTAGTAGTTTCCGCGAGCAAACGTTACACCCCGAACAAACATATTCGTGTGCGACGGATAATTGTGAATCTGCATAAGCGTCATCACAGGACAGCTTTCACATTTGAAGCTAGTGTTGCCATAATGTCGGTGTTTTACGTTTTATTTTATTATTTTCTTTGTTACATACATAAATGTATATCTAAACAAGTTTACGAATTACCAATACAAGTAAAAGAGGAAAGAATAATACTCATTAGGCTGTGTTAGTGTTCGTATAACCGCATTCATTAGACTGTTATCTGAGATGGATGCTGAGAGTGCCTGGGTTTGATACAGAGACAGGATATATAAGGCGCATGTGATGTTCATGGCACCCGCGGAAGGAGTTTTAGTAGGTACGAGTATATTATTAAGTTGAAAGTATTTTAACTATCAGAGGTCTACATGAGAGCTGCTGCTGAGAACGCTCATATAATCCCTTATTAATAAGAAATCTCCCTAATCCATATGAAATTAACCAATAGCCAATTTTTTGCCAATTTCTTTCTAATTCTGAAGTGAGTTTGAATAAATAAGACAAAAAATTATAGCTAAACTAGGTATTTTTATCTAAGATAAAAGAAAGCGTAATTCTCAACAGGGCTTATTAGTAAATTTTTTTGTTTATCCCACCTTTACTTTCCAAACGTGGCATCACCGTGCAGGATCTGGCAACACCATTTGGAGCCCACCTAACCATTATCCGAAGTTCCATTTGTGTTGATGTTTCTTGAACCAAGCATTAGTATTCATGGAAGTCACTCGATTGAGAAGAGAGTTTTCGCGCGACCGACTGATCGACATAGAAATGGACTACGCTGAGTGCTATTTCCTCTTCACTTTTTTCCCCTAACAGCTTAATGGCATCGTAAATAGTAGTAGATAATAAATTTAGACCTGTATTTGAGAAAGCTTTCGTTGCGTAAGTTATAAGGAAATAAATTTTTTTTGATTGACAACAAGTAAAGCGAATTATTGTCCCATTGACTTTTTAAAAGTCAATGTATTTTCCAGTTAAATATAACAGTTACTGAAACAAGCACTTGTCTTTTAAACTTTTTTATAAGGATATAAGTACTAACGGCATGTACCTACTCATCTGCTGGCAGAGCAGGACTATACACGGGCAGGGACTGCTAGTAACAGTTAGTTAGTATAGTAATAGTCCAGTTAATAAATGTAAGTAAGTTAGTCACATGTATTCCTTGGGTTTAAAATAGTTACCCTTTACAATCCACCTGAGACCCCAATTGTTGTACATGAACACAATTGCTTTAAATACAAGTAAGGTACGAGTAATGCTAGTATATTTATTTATGCATTTAAAGTTCAAAGAACTAACTAAATTTTGTATGTAAATGCAACAGACACGATAAACAAATTGCTGAACTCTTGTATGCAGATATTCGATTGTTGTAGGTGCGTGCATGAATTTAAAATGATTCACATTAATCTCTCCACATCGCGCTATACTTTGAGAGGCGTAGAATTATTCACGGCAAACAGGTTCAGAATATGCGATAGCATCATTATATCTAGCGCAGTTCGAGACTAACATACCTGCGGCATCGTTTTGTCATAATGCACACTTTCATAAATTCCGATGTATTAGCGGTATATTAAATAATGTTACTATGCTGTGTAACAATTGTTTTTACAGCAACTGTGTTCCGGCTTGAAAGGTGTGGTTTCCTTCTGAAGGCGTTCAGTCTGTTAGTCCTGAAGGGTAGCAATACCTGTGACCGACTTGGAACCAGGCGCTTACTGACAATGACTAACTGGACTAATACAGACAACAACTAGCAGGTCCATCACTGACACCCCAGTCCCGACTTCAGTCCTCATATCTCCTAACAAACTGGCCAACTAATGTTCTTATTAACACTCTCTGTGGTTAACATCTCACTCGATATTTGAGTCTTTATTTTCTTTCCCTACCGAAGCACGGTAGCGTCCATAAAATTTTGCCAATAGCAGTCCCCATCCACAAACCGACCGCGACCGTCGTTGCTTAACTCTTTCGATCACATTGAATCGACGCTAGGCTATGTGCCTATCTAGAACAACTTATTTTTTAAATCCGTCTGGTTCTTCCAGATATTAACGCCTTTAAAAATTACGGCCATACTTATCTCGTAACTACACGTAAACGTATATAAAAATAAGTATAAGTAAAGAAAGCATTTCAAAACAAGCAGAAAAGCAAAATCTCATAGCGGAGACCGTAGAACGTGCGAGAACTCGCAAGTAAGACAAATTTCCATCGACTTGATTAAAGTCGTCGGTCTTGCTGCGAGGGATGCAGTTTGTCTGCGACTAGCAAATATTATCCGTATTTCGATTATTAACTTAAGATTAACTTTGATGGACTTGCTTCAAAACACGTCGTTAATGATAATATTAAATTCAGCTAATCAGTTTTAGATTTAAATAAATTGAATTTACAAGATTTGATGCATGCCTAAGTTTTTCATAATGATCAATTTATGTTTTTTTTTAACTTTCTCAGCTAACTAGACTAACCATCCCAGTCCATATTCAAGTAGTACATAAAACGATCGTTAGAAAGTAGACACGATCTGAAGTCAGTCACAGTTGTCATGGGCGGCAGCGGATGGGTCTTCAGGTTCGTCGCTATCTTATATCCATAAAAAATGCTTTCGAAGGCGAGTGAATTCTGAAAATACGCCCAACGTGGTGCAGTGTGGTTTAGGCCAAGTGCTCACTAAAATCTATGTTTATCTGGTGCTCAGGCAGTCTTGCAATGCAAAGTAAATCGTAATGTTAAATATTAGTCAGTATGTCAGTACCTAATATTCATACCTCAAACCACTCAAACACATAATATAGCACGTTTGACGTGCATAAAAATAACACAAAAAAATATTTATACAATCGAGCACCATATTGGGGGAGTAAGAATTTTCATGAGCCATGTATCATAAATTCCACAGCACAATATCATCAACTTTTTCGCAAGTCCTGTAAATCATTCTTATTTCGTTTACAACTACAACAAACCTTTCCGGCATGTCCTATCGGTATGGACAACTTTTTATTCGGCTCTCCCATAATTCAAGATAAGATGTCAAAGTTTTTCATTGCTGAAACATCCGAACGAGTAATATTAGTTTATGTTTGGATAATATTTTTTGAGTAAAAAGAGAACAATATAAATGCAGTTACCTATTTCGATAATATGCACTTATTGTAGTTCTGCCTCCTTTTTTTGATTTTTTATTTGATTGGATTTTTGTTAATTGATTGATTTTTGCAACAAGTCTATGGCGATAGGAAATAATACTGTACTTATAAGAATGTGGCAATAGTCTCACAAGGCATCTACCAGTCGGTGTAAAATGGATGTACATAGTTATATTATTTTACAAGATACCCCACTCTATCATGGCATACTATAAGGAAGTATAGTAGTGATGTTATATTTTATTATGAAATCGTAGAGTACCTAAACCAGAATAAAATATAGAAATTGTTTTTGAATGAGAAATGCAAACTACAAGGGAAACTATACTTTTTATTAGAGCACCATTAGCCGACACACAATTTAATTGGATGGACATTTAATAATTTTGGTTTTGTAACTCTGTTTTGACCATCACCAATAAGGACAACAACCTGAATCAACTTTGAATTACACCTACATAATAACTGGAGTTGCAAGGAATTGTACTCGTATAACAAGATTGACATGATTTATGTAATTCTTCATGAAAATAGCAATTATGTATGTATGTACCTATGTATGTAGGTACTATACGGAATCTTTGAACGTGATTTTCAAAACGTCGGATTAATTTCAAACTTTGACATTGATTAATTTGAAAACCGATGGCTATGGAATAATAAACAAAAAAAAGCAAAAGCGTTTTTAGTTTTCTTAGACATTTTCATTTTTTATTTTCTTCATTATTAAAAGCTTTTACTTAACTTCACTCGTATGTATTCATGTATGTCCTGGAATCTTGCAATCAATATTTCACCCACTTCCACTGAAGCTATCGAGCTGACATTTGGCACACATATTAGGTTCCGATGACAATGCAATAATATGGTACTGTCAAACTGATCTGATGATGGAGCCGGAAGATATTAACTGGAACTTCATGATGGAATATCGTATCATAGTCGTGTTTGCACTTGTGGTAAAGTCTTGTAATGAACTTTGACCAAGATTAGGTTTCAAGGTCAAGTTATAAAAGCTTTTTAAAAAAAATTTTTTTTTACAGTACCTATAGTTATTTTGCATTTTAGTTTTGTAATTTGTCGCATGTCATTGTCGTTTGTGCATATTATTCTTCTGATATTCATCTGCAAAATAATCCTTTTAAAACAAAATTAAAGAAAGACATTTTATTATATCACATTATTTTGACATATCCTCAGCAAAGTTGTAGGTAACAAAAGTGAGTAGCGAAATTCGAAATTTTATATAGGCCATAAAAGCGAAGGTTACATAGCGTTGCCGGATCCGCTTAACTTGGTTTTATATGTGGCCCTAGCTAATGAAAGCAACCTCCCATGTTTTATTACCCACTTAACGACGACGGCTGGTTTTAGACCAGCACATCTTAGCCGAAAGTAAGGCAGGTTGTTCTAAAGGATGTGTAGGATTTATGGCATTATATTAAAAAAAATACCGACGTAATGGCATTACACAACTGATGTTGAAAACGCTGCTATGACATGCCATGTGATGACATGTGTTTTTTCGATATATCAGCAGAATTGTGTCTAAGGCGGCTGATCATTGTGTCTACAGGGTTTATTGTAAATAAATCTTATTCATTTGACAGTTTTTAATGTATATGTACTTCTATTTTGTTATTACTCGTATTACTTTGGCAGCAGCTTGAACCAAACACAGTCACGAAGTAACATTTGCAAGAGTAAACTGGCAAAAAACGCTATTCAGCATTATGTAGTTGTAGTAGGTATGTTTACATATCTATATATATATAAAAGGAGAAGCTGAGTGAGTGACTGACTGACTGACTGACATATCAACGCAGGGCCTAAACTAAGGGTTAGAAAGTTGAAATTTTGCACAGGGGTTCCTTTTATAACGTAGGGGAGCCCTAAGAAAGGATTTTTGAAAATGCATAAGGGGGTAAAACGGGGGTGCAAAGTTACTATGAAACTTTGCCGTTTTTGAAGTCAAGGGGGCAACCCGAACGCGGGCAGACGTCGTTAATGGGTCTAATTCTACGCGAGCGAAGCTGCGGGCTTCCACTAGTATATAATAAAACTATAGCGACTCCGCGTGTGGTGTCTGTGCGTCGTCCGCGTGTAACAGAGTTACTTCTTAAATACTGTTTAGTCACAAATATTTTGCGATCCATTTGCTCTCCTCAATACATCATCAAAGGAGACTGGCGGTTTTCGGCCTGAAGACCTACAGGAATAACACTTATGCATAAAAATACAGTATTTTTTTCTGGTTTAGAATGTCGTATTAGCATTTTTGTAGAACTTGTCTGGCTTGAGAAAACATTTTTTTTATATTTTGTAAATCGATATATTTTGTTAATCGATTTATGTATACATAAACACTTTTCCCCCAGTTATTTTCCACAATAAAACTGTCTTCATCGTATGCACTGATCAATTTATTAATTTACCGTCTCAATATTACAGCTACGAACCGAGAAAAATGCATTTTTAGTAATCTTGAAAATGTGTGGATCGATAGGATGAAGATAGGTCGATCAATCTTATCGATGCGTTTATGTCATATCGTGTCTGTGGTTTCGTTTGACATGTTATGCGGTCAGTCATCAGCACAGAGTACTTATAAATAACTGAAATAGAGTCCGCGCTCAAGGCTTGTGCATGGCCCATGAATGTGACGCCATCTGTTTTTTAATTTGGAAAACTTCATGCATTTTTCTGCACCTTGGCACCTTTAATTTAAATTTTCTTTTAATGTTTCAATTAGAATAGAATTAGTTAGCTCTTAATTCATTAAGATCAAATACAATATGCCATCTTTTAGAGCATTAGTAACTAATCCTATTTTATAAAAATAAGAAGACTGTAATTTTATACGTTATTTTATTGTTTAATTTATGTTGCTACAGTAACACAAAGCGTAGGTAAAACACCAATGTTTACAAAGAATTAAAAAAGGCCCTGAAATTGTCAGAGAACACAACATTCATTCATGTTTAAAATTTCTTTGGCTGCATTCGAAGCCTCTGGTATAGGATACTTCTCCATCCTGTACAAGATATGAAGTCACTTTTGAAGCAGCACTACTTATAAATAATTTAAGCAGTCTTCATTCACCTGAGGAAAATTATGAACCTGACTCGACTCATGCACAGGATTCAAATCATTCTTCATTCTTCTCAAACTGTTCTTCAATTTAAGTGATGAACAGAAGTCCAGTTATGCTTCGGAACTAGATTTTGACGACATCGATATTAATAAGTATTACATATTATTATTCGTAAATAGACGTACATGCGGGGCTTCGGAATCCTATTTATCACGTCGTGAGGTGGAAAAATCGTAAAAAGCAGTGAAAATGCATTTATTTACAATTAATATTATTGAAATTAATGACACATTTGACATGTGACATTTGAATTTTCATTTTAAATTTAACTAAATGGCGTTTGTACAGTCCATTCCTACAATTCAACGACAGTAATTATGGAATATCAATATTTAAATTACAATATTTAAAATTGCTGGACCCATTTTCTGAACTTAATATTACTAATTATGGTTTATTTAGTACATAATGTTTTGTTTTATAAATCTGACTTGATGTTACCAGATCAAAATATATAAAATAAATGGACAACCATTGGTAACACTGAATTGAAAAACGTCATTACTTGTGTAGATTAGTACCATCTTTTGTCTAATTTTAGAATGAAAATCAGTATAACCTGACAATATTTAATATCATGTCGCAGCAAACAAAGTCTACGTGTTTCTATACATCCTAAATTTGATTGGTTTTCCAAATATCTATTGTCTATGCTTCCGAGTAGGTTTTTTTTAACTGCAAACACCCTGGTCATCAGTGCGTGACAGCGAGCGAAATAAATAATTCATTGTTGTTATTGCTACTTCTTGGATATTTTAATGTGCTCTCTTTCCCGTGTTTTTTTTTGTTTTACTTTGGCTTTTGAATTTCGGACTGTGGATTCTGCATAAACATTGACCTGGCGAGTTTGATTGGACCTTGATATTCTTAACAATTTAGATTTCTACATAATGGAACGCAAGCGTTGTGCTAATTGCACTATATCTTTAATACGATTAAGGAGGCATGCGCTGTCGCACCCGGAAAATAAAGATATATTGCCTTTATTAAGGCAATGGCATCCTAATCGATGGGTAAGTGTTCTATGTATTAGACAATACTCAATATTATACCTATCATACAGCAAGATGTGACAATGTCCTGTGTCAATGTTTTCAAAAATCGATCGACCTGAAAACTAACGCTTCTATGCTATGCTATTTATTAAAAGCATATTAAACTAAATAAATGAATTATTATTTACAGATTGATACTGCAGATCACATCTGCCATAATTGTTGGCTATTGATGAGCCCTAATTTACAATCTCCTGTTTTTGGGCATCATAAAGTATGTGTGAATTGTGGTCGATCACTACATAAAGTTCGCTGCCATATGCTGACACAAACTTCTGTGCGGGAAAGACATATTTTTAATGTTATTTCAGAATGGATTTTACCAAATCGAGTAAATATAATTAATTCAACAGCATTGTTTAATCTAACTGATATTTTAACTGTTTTATAGTGTTTTCATGGTTTTTTTTCCTTTCAAGGTTCAGAGCAATAGCCAAATATGTCATCCTTGTTGGATGAGAGCAGATAAACATCACTATTCTGCCCCATTAACCTCACAAGCGACGGCTTCAACCATTGAGCAAGAAGTTGATGGTGAGGCCGCCGTGTTACCACCCCAACCCAATGAAGAAACCTTAAGACCTATCAAATAAAACAAGCTCATTCATATTATGGTGAGCACATAAGGGCTAATGGTCGGTACGTTATAGAAGTGTGCCGTGAGGTAGAAAACCTACCTTTACGCCTCAACGAAAATGAATGGTTATTGAGAGGCAAAATCTAAAGCAGGCATGTTAGTCGAAAAATATATTTTATATACATTTTAATCAATAATGACTTCTCAGGAAGGGAAGCCATTAAACAATACTATTGTAATTGTATATCAGGGAGGCCTACAGTAGGTTGTTGTCCACATACTATGTCTATTATATGGTACTTGGGTTGGGCAAGGTGGCAAGGAATAATATTATACCTGCGGCACCTTTCTTGGATGAAATATTATTGTGTTATGATAGTGAATAAAATATACGTATCTGTTAAAGAAAGCATTTTCATTTGACACCTCCAACCTGAGTTAAATATCCACCAACACACCGTATAAGGAGCCAGATTTTACGGACAGGTTTTATAGTACTACCTGCCATGGTACCTGGTCTACCATAACCATTCTACAGTGTAATAATTTTTTAAAGCTAACTAATGTTCTTATGATATAACTCTGCAGACTGGACTAACCAATACCCTATTCCTAACCCCTATTCTAAGACTGAACTTTTTCAAAGTCTGTCACAGTTGTCATGGGCGACGCGGATAGGCAGACACATAAAATGATGTAATTAAATGTGTCTATGATGAGTTTAACTAAATTGAGTAGGTATTACTACATTACATTACATACATACTAACACAGTTAAGTTAACCATTTCTTTCGTAGACCTAACCTCTATTGTCAAATTGACACTGTCAATGTCGTGTCAACGTTAACTGTCAAATGTTAACTTTAAATATTAATTATGTAAAACTGACAAGTTCTTTGAAGAAATTACAAGTAAATATTCGTTTCTATTGACCTACGCTATCAAAAAACATTAAAAGTATCCATGTAGGTGACCAGGCCGAACTCTCCTAGGAAAACCGCCAGTCTCCTTTTAAAATAATAGCATGAAACAAAATGAACAGCATGAAATAACTAAAATATTTAATGAAATATTCATCTAACACTATCAAATTCGCTAAACGCCAACAATCATCTCTAGCATTTAATAACTCTGCTAGGATCACTTTGTAAAATATCTGCAATGTATTGTTATGTAAATACGTTGCACGAAGTCTGAATTTAAAAAATCAACGCTCTTAGAACTGGGTACAATCTTCAGGTCATACACCTCTGACTTTATGTAACCGCTAGCTTTAAAGTATAGCTCTTTTCGCTTAAACATGTAACTTTACATTTTAGATTAGAAATAGTCTTGAAACCAACGAAAGTTTTATATCCTCTTTTACATTTTATAATTAAAAAAGTACTCATTTATAAGTTTATTATCTAGTTCTTAGTAGGTACTAATGCAAATTTGACTCTTATTGTGTACTATGGTAGACTCGTTATTAAAGTTTCACACTTTAGGACAATAAGATGCAAAACAAAGTCAAAGATGATTAGCAATAAGAAAAGATCAGCTGCTGAAACCAGAGAGAGGGTCTTAGGTTAAAACATGTAATTTTAATAAAAATCACATTTGCACACCATGCATGGCCTACAAAACTCATTTTAAAATCTGCACTATAAATCTTTTGGAAATTTCGTTATTATATTAGTTCAAATGCAAATTATTCTGTTTTATTGGATCTTTAAACATTGATTTTATATTTAAATATTGTTGTACGAAATAGCTTATAATACTGTGCATAATATCGAAGAGAAATAAATGGTTTAAGTAGGTACCTAATACAAAGATGCTAAACTCGTTCCTCAAAACATTGTTACAATCCGCGTTGTTTCGCAACATCGATCTGTAATCGCGAGTTCCGTCGAACTGTTTGTTGTTATCTTTGTACAAACTTGCAAATTACACAGCAGCGAGATATGTATTACTTTAAAGCATAATAAAGTTGCATTTATAGCGCTCACAGCCTCAAACACATCTTGAGTTCTCTCGAGGCTCTCAATTGATGGTAAGCTGAGAAAATTCCACAGTGGTCGGGAACGAGTACTGCCAGAGTGGAAAAAATAAAAATAAAACCACTATGATACTACCACAGCGTAGTATAGTAGGTAATAAGTATTCTTTCATACAGTAAGCCATCGGACACATCTAGCTACAGCAATTGTGCGAGCTTTGCGGAGCGATTTATGTGGTAGCTGTACCGATCTACCAAACACTCCTCAGGTACTTAGCTAGTCGAGTGTCACATTTGAGCGATGTACCAACAAATATGGAACATATTAATATGTCCCTGCGACAATCCTGATATGTCCCTGAGACTTTAAAAGCCATGGTCCACTGTAACTTGTAGGTTCAATGTGGCACTACTCGGTAGCACTTTGTTGCGATACAAATTATTTTAGTCATGTCTTAAAAAGTATCTTCAGTTTGGTGAATGCTCCAGGCCAAAAGGCCAGGATGCGGAAAGTTCGAGATGTACACAATGATCCATAATAACTACAACTATCTGCTACATAATTTATATTGTGGTTTGAATACATAGGTAATGAACATTGCTGCGAATTACTTAATTATTAAATTTTGTGGTGTACGTGTTCATTCGTTTTGAATAATCTTTATAAAGAGATGGTAATACTATAAGGATAACAAGGTAATAATTTAGTTAAGGTATACCTCATATTAGGGAAAGTGTTATACGTTCAACTGAAGATTTTTGGTTTTATCAATGTACATACACTTTTTTACCGCTTTGAAACAGCGTGGTGGAGTACGAAGGTACAAGGCCTCCTTCAGCAATGGCTGTAAGAGATTTCCGTACCGAGTAGTCGGACGCTTACGCTTCGTAGCTATATAAAAATGATCATAAAAAATGTGCCATTCAAGAAAGTGTTATAAGTTAGCAACAGAACAAAACTTTCGTCATTGTAACCCAAATACGGTGAAATTTGGGTGGTAATTAAAAAAAAAAAACAATCAAAATCACGCATGTATTTCCCCGAACGGGTAGACAGAGGTGTGTATACACTCACTCTTCAACAATTATGTTTGGGTCCCAAATCATAGGTGGTGAGCCTATTGCTATACCTAAGCTGCAACCCATAGCGTTCCACTACTGGGCACGGGTCTCCCCCACTGACAAAATCTGCAGAAGGTCTAGAGCATACTCCACCACGCTGCTCCAATGCGGATTGGTATACTCCACCAATCCGTATTGGAGCAGCGTTGGCCACTAACCCCTCCGGGTTAGTGGCTAACGCAGTGCCATATACTGGGCACAAATCTAGACTCCGAGCTGCAACCGGGCATTTCAAGTTAGAAAAACTCAATAGTTGTTGCCCGACCCGGGATCGAACCCAGGACCTCTAGCTTAGCAGTAGTGGTTACGACCACTAAACCAACGATACAATTTTAAATATTATGTTATTTAATTGGTTCATTACATTTTATTTTGTTTATACTCACCTCTATTTCGCATTTCCACCAATGACTAGTAGAGAATGCTACATGGCAGTTATCCCGCCTCTAAATTTTTTTACAATAAAGTGTACCTGAATGAATTAAAAGTGAAGTTAATTTATTAATTTTAAAGTTAATTTTATGAAGTTTAAACAGCAAGCTAATATTTAATTACTAGAAGGTTCGGTGGAGCTCGTCTTATCTACTGCAAAACTTTGGTTCAATATTTGTCTTCCCCCACCGTATTACAATTACGTCCACGAATAGTTAATATTACCTGCTTGCGTACTCACCCACAGAAAGTTTGCTTGTTTTAATAACATCGAATTACTACGGGAATCCCGTTAAGAGACATCAAAGCTTTGATTCAGTTACTTGCTGTTGGTAACATGTTAGTTAAATTGCCGTAGAAAATCAGTAGAAAACTATTTTTTACCCGACTGCACGAGATTTATGTTTAACTAATGGACGCCCGCAGCTTCGCTCGCGTGGAATTAGACATTCACTAACTTCAAAAACGGCGAAGTTTCATACTAATTTTGCACCCCCGTTTTACCCCCTTACTGGGTGAATTTTCAAAAATCCTTTCTTAGTGCTCCCCTACGTTATAAAAGGAACCCCTGAGCAATATTTCAAGTGTCTAACCTTTATAGTTTAGGCCCTGCGTTGATATGTCAGTCAGTCAGCTTCTCCTTTTATATAGATAAATCGTACGTATGTATGTATGTGCCTCTGTAGCCTAAACGGCTCGATAAATTTTAGCTTTAGAAAGGGTGAGAGTGATGCTGGGTACCTATATCAAAAGTCTTGAAAATATGTTTTTCTCAAAACCTATCGAGTGAGGCAGAGTGAGGTATCAAATAAAGAGATTTCATCAAGTGCATGTAAAATTTTTAAATTTATTTACTACTCTCTTTGTTTGAGTTTATTTTATCAAGCAGGGAGTTTGCTAGGTTAGCACCAACAAATGTAAAAAAGTTATTTACTATGTTTAGTGAGTCTTGGGGACCACTACCTAGGTCTAGTAATGCATCTGATGATGATGATTTTTTTCGTTTTATCTATATATATAAAAGGAGAAGGTGACTGACTGACTGACTGACTGACTGACTGACTGACTGACTGACATATCAACGCAGGGCCTAAACTATAAGGGCTAGAAACTTGAAATTTTGCACAGGGGTTCGTTTTATAACGTAGGGGAGCACTAAGAAAGGATTTTTGAAAATCACCCCCTAAGGGGGTAAAACGGGGGTGCAAAGTGCAAACTTTGGCGTTTTTGAAGTTAGTGAATGTCTAATTCCACGCGAGCGAAGCTGCGGGGCGTCCACTAGTGTTACATAATTCTTTTACAGTTTTCCAAGTTTCACTTTACTCTGTTTTCCTGCAGTTTATTTTTTTATTACTCTTATTAGTGATTTGTGTTTGTGTGTGTGGCAGGTCACGTCTTTGGAAGGACTGATAACCGGTGGGGAAGAAAAACCTTCGAATGGATACCAGCACTCGGAAAACGGAGTACAAGGTGAACAGATGACCTGAAAAAGACGGCGGGAAACCGTTGGATTCAGAAGGCACAGGACCGATCGGAGTGGTGTTGTTTAGGAGAGGCCTATGTCCAGCAGTGGAGGGAGACCACTAAAATTCATAAATCTATGACTAAAATAGATACTCTCATTCAAATTTAAAAACTAGTTTCACGTTTACAAACATCTTTGGAAACGTGAAAATTGCTTTTAAATTTGAATATACCTGGCAAGAGCAAGAGTATCAGAAGCGAATTAATTAGTCAATCAGGTCGAAGACTTGCGATCTACAGCCTGAATTTTAATGCGATCAGGCAAGAGTAAACCGTTAAGCGTTTTGGAATATTAAGATACAAATATATTAAAAGTACAGAGATACCTACTAAGAGAAGAATAAACAGAATAATTAAATGGTATTTTCAGACATTCAGCGTTGAATATAATCATTTCAATCCTAGTTTTACATCTCATCAATATAACATAGGTAGGTACATTATGATGATAAGATTTTTTTTTTTAATTTCGATGATTCCCTTAAAAATTGCGAAACTTGAACGTTAAATGATAAATATAAATATAATCTTGGACATACTCACATACGGCCATCTGACCCCAAAGTAGACGCGAGCTTGTAACATGGGTGTCAGAGACTGATACACATACATAGATATATTAAATACATACTTAGATAATATTATTAACATCCAGACACAGAACAAATTTAATACAAGTGTTCGTCACACGAATATTTGTCCTGTGTGGCATTCGAACTCACGAACCCTGGCACAACTGACAGGGTCACTACCGATTGCGCCAACGGGCCTTTCAAATGAATGCGTATTATTATCACTTTAATACTCTATTGTGTATTGGACACTAACTACAACTTAACTAAATACAATAACCAAACTACAACATGAATTAACCTAAGATTAAAAGGTTCTTTACACTAGGTTCATATAGATACTAAAATATTCTCTGAACTTTTCACACAGCTTAACCCGAGGGTCAAAGGTTCAAGTAATGGTCAAAAGACCTCTATTACATGGTTCTCATAAAAATATTTATCTGGAATCCCGATAACTGGGTAGTGGAGTTTACATTAGGGTGTCGGCACACAGTGCAGTCGCCATACAGGCATACGGTGAGCTATAACCGTAAAATTTTATCGTTTTCGACGCTGAAATGATACACGAAACAATCTAAATTATAGCAGCGTGTCTCTGGCAGCCGGCCAGCTCTGTTTTGCTAATGACAGGCTTCACGATTTGTGTTCTCATCACCAGTCAGTAAGCCTACTTAATATTATAGGTAGTATCCGAGTAATATCATTGTGTTGGATCCGAAATAAGCCCGACGTGTGATATGGTCATGATGTAATACACAATACGTTGTTGTGTGATGAATAGTTTCATGTTTAGCGTACTCTTCTCATTGGCTTGAAAGTCATCTTGCTACGCGGAAAACTTTTGTTGTTATGATAAGTAGGTATATTATGATTATTATAATAAAATCTGGTACGCTACCACATTTAGAGTGATAGTTTAAAATGTTGAATACCTCTGACAAGCGGAAATTTAAACTAAAACAGGTAAAAATTTAATTAGCTCCTATTTCTCCTTCTCCTCCAAAAGAACTTTCTCGTAGATTACATACAAACTCAAAAAGCCCAAGCCAAAGTGCGTAAGGCTTCGTTTCTCCTTACTTTTCCATTTGCATTAACCGATATTTTCGAGAAACATCTTAATGTAGCAACTTTTGCATGAAAACGAACATTAGTGCCCCAATATCATCCTTCGATATCACAACGGGTTGATATATTGCCTGAAATATTCAAAGACAGCTACTTTATCACTTATAGCTTGAGAAGAATACTTTATAGGAATTTAGGAAAATCTGTTTTCTGACCAAATATTGAATTAAAGGAGAAATTACACTAGCCTTTAATTTCTTTCTTTACATTTGTAACTAACTAGATTTTGCCTACGACTTCGTCGTATGCGTGAATTTCGAGATTGAAGAAAATAGCAGATCTTACTCTAAAATATAACATTATTTCGAAATTAAAAAGAGACAGTCTGTCAAATCAGCTGGTTAAGATTTGGATTAGACTTGATTTTGTTAAAAGCTTTGAAAAATAAAACATTAAAAACATCCCTTATGAACTATTATATTTTCGGTGAATATTTAGAATGATATCAAGTAAAGGCACTGAAACAATAAACATGCAAATATCCCTAGAGAACATAGGATGAAAAGTATTTCATATATTATCCACTCGAATATCAAGTTTCATTTTTATCTGTTTGTTTTGCGCGATTGAGCAAAATTAATTTACCCCCTTTATTTTAATCACATGGTCATATGATTATTGATTCTACCAAGCTCTCGATGTCTTCATTTAAAAAAAAAAACATGAATCAAAACAAAAATGGACGTTTTTAATATCAGTAATAACAGTTCATCATCGTACTTCCGAAATGGCTATCCCTAGGGTAGCAAGCAAATATACACTGCAAGCTTTTAAATCTGTACCGATGATTAACCCCCAAGTCGCTATTAAAAATAGATAAAACAAAAACAAAATATTGTCGGGGCGAGGGCCGCTGGGGCGGACGTGATTCCAACGCCAGCAAATAGCTCAATTCAATTATTACATTTAGAATTCTGCACAATGTGGTTACTTTAAAAATTAACGTGCATGGTACGTACATCTGTCGGATTAATACTTAACTGAATTAACTATTTATCATTATATATCAACCTCCAGAGATCTGCTTCTGAGCATTGTCCTTAACTAAAAATTTAAGAGTTAGCCGTAGTCTGTTGGGAAAGCTTTGCAGCAAAAGAAATTTGCCAAAATTAAATTAAAGTTAATTAAGGTGTTGCTGACAAAATTTTCTGTACAACTTTATTTTGAGTTTATTATTAAGAAAAATTATCAACTTATGATTTCAAGAATACCATTTCGCCTTTTACTGTATTTAATTATCGGTCACCGCTACACATAAGTACATTCATTATATACAAATAGAAACAAAAATGCATTTTGGATTAAGCTCGGCATTTATTGTGGTTCAATAAAGTTTAAATAAATAAAAAGTTGTTATATTTTTAAGCACCTATTTCATTTTTTATTTTTATTAAAATAAAAAGTAAAATGTAGTAGGTATGTAGCATTATCGAAGAAAGATAAAATAAAAATTCTGTCGGGATAGGGTCCCTAAGGCCCACACGCGCTGACGCCGGCTCGGTAGCTATTCAATTACCACTCCGAATTCTGCACATTCGGGAGATATACTAATAAAAATATGACGTTAGAGTATTACGGTACCTGGTTGCTTAAGTTTATTTATTTCACCGGCGGCAGCATAATTAATTTGTCGCACGTTAAGCGTTGAGTTGTTTGTAGGATGTACCAAAAATTAATTACAAATTAGTAATATTTGAACTGAACAATATCTAATGAATAACCATACAGAATACTTACCAAATAATTGGAACATTAGAATAAGCCTAATCAGATATTAAAAATGTTGCCGTCCCTTTAAAGTAGGTAGTTATTCCTGGGAAACTTTTCACCCATGTGGAAAATTGAGTTCAGTAAAGTGATCACTTCATGAACACGTATTTTAAAAGCTTTTATTTAACTTCACTCGTATGTATGTATGTCCTGGAATCTTGCAATCAATATTTCACCCACTTCCACTGAAGCTATCGAGCTGAAATTTGGCACAAATATTAGGTTCCGATGACTATGCAATAATATGGTACTGTCGAACTGATCTGTTGATGGAGCCGGAAGATATTAACTGGAACTTCATGATGGAATATCGTATCATAGTCGTGTTTGCACTTGTGGTAAAGTCTTGTTACCACAAGTGCAAACACCACCAAACCACGATTAGGTTTCAAGGTCAAGTTATAAAAGCTTTTTAAAAAAAATTTTTTTTTACAGTATAATTATTTTAATACAGACGGCAAATGATCAAGCAGCACCCCAGCCGCCTATGACAGACTTTGATCAAGTATCAAATGTGTTTCGATCAAAGTCGGTAACAAAGCGTGGACTAAGCCCGCCACTAGAATAATTTGACCGCGAACTACGCGTATCCAGCCTGAACACACGCTTTGAAAATAATATTAATAAGGCAGAAATGGTACCTGGTATCTTGGCTGGCCGTGGTACTGCCCCGACAAAGTCAATAAAACCTACACCTATATGTTTCCTATAAGACTATGAGGTAAAAACCGGTACCTACCAAATAGGTTACCTTCGTAAATCGTAAAAAAATAGTGTAAGCAATTTCGCTAAAATTAGAATCTATGTTTCGCATTTAGACGCAAAATAACAACAGGTCCACCAATTTGTTCAGATTTACGAGTAGTGAGCCACTTTCAGTGCGCGTATAACATAATATAATTATTTATCGATGACGTAGGTATCTTACTTATCGATATTTTTTACACTTCAAATTATATCGTTGTATGAACTCACCCACCTAAATAAGTAGTAGGTACTACTACAAAAAGAAAGGTTAAATTAGTTTTTCTTGTGAAGACTATAGTATATAGTAGGTATATTGAAAGGGGCGGTATCCCCAATCCCCGCGTGTACTGCCGACGCTAGCTTGTCTGCAATTCAATTACGCGTATGGATATGGACGGACTCTGCACATATCTGTGGTACCTGAAATAGAGGGTTAAAATTTTATTTCAAGTTTAAATTTCATTTCCCGTTTTCTTATTTTGCTACAGTTTTCTTCCGTTGGCTAGGTTATCTATTTTAAGTATTATTTTATGAGTACTATCAGTTTTCAACCTGACTATTCAAGAAAAAGATACCTAATATATTTAGATCTCAAAAAAAATTCAGCACAATTATGTATTCTTCAAAACTAATTCCGAAATGGCGATAGCCATCAACGAAGTTAGTTGAATTGAGTTAGCAGTTGGACGCTAGTAAATTAAGTGTTAGTCGCTGGAGAAATAAGAATACAAGAGCTAATGAATGATACACCGATTCATCAATGTTGTGTCACTAAAAATATCACTACTTACGAGTATTAAAAAAAACGGCATAGTCATGCGCATGAAATACTATCGTATTTGGCAGCTTGTGCTCAAAATGCAGAATTAATATTGCATTTTGCAATCTGGAAATGTATCCGTGGCAGCTGGCATGACATGCACTGACCGATTTGATATGCACCCTTCCTGAGACGGGTGTCACACACACGAATTGTAAATCTATTTGTTCCGTATATTATATCCGTTATTTAGTTATTATAAATGTGGTTGTGAGAAATTGATGGTTTTAAATATGTGCATCAGAGGGTACTTTAAGCCGTCGGTCCCGATTGGTATCGTTATTGGTCCATTATTGGACGGGATCCCTCTCAGAAGGAGAACGAGCAAAGCAGTGTTATTGAGAATAAATATTATAAATGTATGCAAGTTTCCTTTCGATCGTATGAGGTGGCGAGTTTTCGAGTTGAAGTCAGCTTTTAATCTCTGTATCAATCAACACTGTGTTTTTATGGCGGCTAAGTTCAAAGATAGAAGTAAATGCATATACACAGCATAGCGCAAAGGCATATTATATTACACTTGGTAGTGAATTGTAGTATATGTTTGAACTGTTTTTTTTTTAGATAAACAAAAAATATATTTATTTGCATGCTAAAATGACCCAAAACTATAATTTTAACATTCATTTTAAAATACACCTCTGTACAAAAATTTATAAAAAACATTTCGAGTCATCAGCATTTGCGAAGTAAACGCGAATGGGACTACTAACTATACAATCCAGAGCAATGGCTGACTCGATTGGAGTGGAAAATAATGAAATAAAATCGTTATACCAATTGCATTAATAGATACAACTGCATAAAAATCAGCCAATTATTCAAATATAGGAGTGCCGTGAACCGAAGAATGTATCGATGAATATTTATTGTTTTGGACGAAGTTAAAAGAGAGAAAATGGAGTACTTTTCAGTGCTTACGTAAGTACTTACAGAAAGTGTGTTGGTACTTTATGTTTTTGTAGCTTTTTGTCGATCTGGTTTTGTTTGACGAACTTACATTAATTTTATCTGTAGTACCGTCAATAGCCCACTGGCTCGGGTCGATTCAATGTGATCGAAAGTGCGCGGTCGTTTTGTAGATGGGTGACCGCTAGTGGCTAAATTCATGGACGCTACCGTGCTTTAAAGTGCACGTTAAGTCGTCGGTCCCAGTTTATAATTGTGGAAACAGTCGCTATGCCATTTCGAAGACCATCAGGTGACTTAAGAACATTCGACACTGGGTTGGCCACTAACCCCTCCACCAATCCGCATTAGAGCAGCGTCGTGGAGTGGAGTGGAGCTACTCTACACCTCCCGCAGATGTGTCTGTAGGGGACCCGTGCCCAGCAGTAGCTGGCCATCTTAGATATTTTTTTAAATAGGGGTAGGTACTTCCTGTTGGTTAACATTTTTTTTTTTTTATAGTATAGGACGGACAAACAGACATACGGGCCACCTGATGGTAAGTGGTCACCGTCGTCTATGGACACGTGCGACACCAGGGGTATCACAGGTGCGTTGCCTGCCTTGAAGTAAGTGTTTCACACTCTTTTTGAAGCGCTCCATGTCGTAGCTCGAAGGGAAAACCTCAGTCGGAAGCTCATTCCACACAAGACCAGTTCGCCGTAAAAAAGACCGCGAGATTTTATCGTTGCAATACATTTGCTTCGTTGTTATTTTTATAAAAGTTGTTTAATAAAACATTTTCACCACCCGATTTTATTACAGTTACCAGTGGGTAGGTCTACCATATTGATTAACTTAAGATTCGCAGAAAATGACTGCCTTCCACTCTGGGTATTGGGATGCTAACCCGGACAGGGAGATAAAATTATAGTTTTTCTTGCGAAGTACCTTACCTTCCTACCTTGGCCAAGTAATTTAAATTTCAGTAGAAAATAAGGTCACAGTTACATAAGACGAGCACTTGGCTTTTGTGACTGAATGCTGGTTAAGATTGAATTTTATGCTCCGAGTTGAGATTTGAAAGTCTATTCATGTAAGTTTCTCTAAGGAAGCGTGATTACAGATTTATATAATTACAAAACTTGACCTATATTTTAGGAAATGTTGGTGCTTTTATAACATCTGAATAATGAAGAATAAGGTATCAAAAATAACCACTTTATATCAAAATACTTTATAATTGTAAAATACAGTTTAAGTTATGAGTAGTATGATGTGGCTTACATTAAAATAAATTGTGTTCGGATAAACAAGCTTATGAATCACATACAAATTTATTTGAAAGATAAATATTTTAGATCCGAGGTAAAATGCGAGCATAGCAACTTTTAATTGTTTATTTTTCTCAACATTTACCTTACATTTCTGCCTGTCCCTTCTCGGAAACATAAGTTTGATGTTATGTTAGTTTGTTGTTTCATGGAACTGAAATAAAAATCATACAGAAAATTTGATACGTCACACAAACTTAAGTAACAAGGGAACACCTAAATCCATTGCGGGAAAAAAATCCAGGTCTTGAACGAGTACCTACTACACAAGTTCAGGTATACTTTCAGTGAAAGAATATCCCATGAAAGTGTTTACTGAACAAACCAAAGCTATCGTACATCAGCGGAGGCAGAGAAAAAGTTACGTAAAGTAGACCAGTTATAGCAATCACGATCACAAGACCACCGCACCATTAATATGATTAAGGATCTGGAAATTCATTGTAACATGAACAGATAATATGAGCCGGCAGATTTAAGGATGTTTAGTTTGGTCCTATTCAAATTCAACTGCCTTGCTGGTTTAGTAGTCGCAAGTGTGACAGCGAATTGGAGGTCCTGGATTCGATTCAGTTCGGGTTATTATTGTGTATTTCTAACTTGGAATTCTCGGTAGTAGCAGAGTTTGATATTGTGCATGGTATATGGAAATAGGCTACCTACATACAACATAACTGAAAATACAGACTAGTTCTGTTACGACTAGGTATGTCATGTAATGTTTAAATTGTTACGAATGTGATACAATTTAAACATTTAGTAATATTTAGTAAACTGTGGGTGAGTGCTTTGATTAGAACCCGGACCTTTCGAGTGCAGGTGCATCTCAACAGTATCAATAGCTCAATAATAGGAGAGCTGCTTGTGTCGTTGAATTTTGTAACAAATGAGCTTCTGTCGAAGTACTTGTTTTTCTGTACCTGAAAATTTTCAATGCAAAACGTTACCTATTAAAGTTGGCAGCAATAATTCGTACGGTTTTAATGAAAATTTGTAAAAAAAATTAGTAGTCGTTTAAAATTTCGGCACAAATTACTTCATATTTTCCGGTACCTCTTCTGCGTTCATTGGAGTTTTCGTCAACGTTTAATGCTCTGGTGCTGAATATAATATCCTAATTATTAATGGTTTCGTAGTGCGCAGGGCAAGGCTTCGTTAGTTCAATATAAATGTAAATGTATTACATGATGCTCTGTGTAAAGTGATTGCTCTGAAAGTCTTGTAGGTATTTCATCTTTAACGTTTTTGAAAACTGAATTAATTTTTTACCCAGCTAAATACTTAATTTTTTGCTGATTCTTATTTCAGTAATAAATAATGTTTTCGTACTTAGATTCCCATTCAAATTGACAATTCCCTGGAAAAACGGTTTTTGTTTGTGAGTTGACATACCAATTTATTGAGTTCTCATAGTAAAATAAAAATTATACTGTGTGTGTGTGTCACGTTCTTGGTTTACGAAACATCTACTGCAGACGTATCAAACTTAACTGTTTCTAATGATAATGGGAGCTTTCAGTGACTGTAACCCGCATTAATTTAACTTTACCTTAACGTAATGGCGTCGGTTTCACTAATTGCACGTTAGAATAATTATATTGTGCCACGCGCTACGCGAATATTCGTTTAAATGGATTTAACGCATTAATATTGGGCAGAGCGTCTCGTGCGTCTAATTGTATTTGCCGAAACTAATGTCGCCTCCTGGCGTTTAAAGACAGATTATCAGAAAGCGAAGGAAATAACTTGAGTAATCGTTGTTACCTACTTTTACAGTTCGTTGGTCGCCTAGTCGATTTGACTGAACCTTAAATATTTTATTGGTTATACGGCAAAATAATGTCTGAGAGATTTTTTACAACAGAATATCTACTAGTACCATAGATTTATCATTACTCTACTAGTACACAGTTCTCTGTAGTAGGTGCATTATTGCAGAGTAGGGCGGGTCTTTCACTAAAAACACTACCAACAATTAGCTTAATTCAGCAGGCACTAAATTTAAATTAAAAACACAATGATTTACGTATCCGAAATGAAACTTTCGTGTACAATTAAAAATAAAACAAGGAAATGGTTTCAAAATTTAATTCACGTAATGACTATGCAATATATTTTTGTGGTTTACTTTGTGTTGACAGTTACAATACCGCAAAATTCGAGTTATACTTTTGTACCGTCTGTGGCTTGTGGTTTGCTATGCGGATATGTTTATACGGCTGTTGTTCATTAAATCAGGAATTTTTATGAAAGTATGCATAGCTCTAACATTTAGGTACCTACATGTTACAATGTGGTTACAATGATATAAATAATATTTTTGTTCCCATGATTATTTATTTATTTACCCGCTACAGGCTTACAATTCAAATTACATACTTTACACTAAGTTATGTAAATTTACTTATTTTATTAATAGTTATAGTAAAAATCAAAAATTAGTAAATTATTATTTATTTATTTATTTGTTTTTCTCTCCCCACACAGTATTATCTACTCATTGTACCTACTATTAATCCTCCTATAACCCCTCTTATTCCGAGAGGAGATCTGTGCCCAACAGTGACACAAAGAAAGGGCTGTGGTTGTGGTGGTGGGATAGTAAATAATAAAACTATTATGTAACTTACATAAACTTTCAGGTACAGCCTCAAAGACAGCGACAAAATAGCGGCTTTGTAGCTAATATATTGCAATCTTGCGTGACGTCGTTCAAACCAGCTGTCGTCATTACTTGTTTCGCCGCCCGTATAGTATTCGACAGTTAATCAAAATTTTCACAGCATGCAAGTTGCCAAGTAAAGTTGTTTTGTTAAATAAATAAGTATTTAA
The DNA here is from genome assembly GCA_944567765.1 of Carterocephalus palaemon. NCBI lineage: Eukaryota > Metazoa > Arthropoda > Insecta > Lepidoptera > Hesperiidae > Carterocephalus > Carterocephalus palaemon. The sequence goes on along the minus strand of OX155651.1, from coordinate 5,899,685 downwards.
ATGTATTCCACTATGTTTATTAGCTATTTCTAAAAGCTTTTATTTAATTTGCAATGCTTGTTAGTTGCATGTTCGTGTTATTTCTTTTTTAAAGCGGTTAGTGGGAAAATGAGGATAATGAAACTTCTTATTGAATATTATTACTATAGATACAAATAAAATCATAACCACAACAAACCAGAGAAAATGGCGTCTTCAGAGCCTATATATTGCTTTCTCGCGTGACGTCGTTACGGCCAGCTGTTGCCAGTTGCCTGCTTGTTTTTGCCGCCAGTGTTTCGCCCGACAATACAAAATTCCCTACTTTATCATTAAAGTTATTCTCGAAACAAGACATTTTTATACATCATTGCGTCGTTACTGAGTTGAACAGTGAGAAATAATACCGAGCTAATGCTTTGTGTTTTGTTATTAATATTGTTATTTATTTCGTATAATTAACACAACAATCAGGCAAAAACATAGTAGCGGCTACTGATCTCTCCCCACTACTGCTGGTTTTGCTACAGGCCGCCATCTTGTTCCTGCATCCCTGGTGACTCTTAATCGATTTATCGAACAAAAGGTTAGCTTTCCAAAGTCTCTTTCAGTAAATATAAAGTCTGTACCCAAGAACCGCTGCAGGTAAGTAATATTAAAGTTTGACTACTGCTTGGGTTCTCAAGGCAGGTATAAAATTGTAGAAAATCTTTAGTCCAAGGACCATGGTCCATTCCATTCCTGACAATGTGTTTGAGAGAGGAATTATTTCAATCTTGGTGTCTGTATCGTCGTTTCCTCAATAGCCAAATCTTGGAAAAATTCCAACTACCTTTTGTTTGGAATGAAACGCGAGCTAACATTTTGTAGAATTCGATATTTTGCTCCTCGAACTTGCTTTGTCTTGGTTTTAATAGTTTTTCTTTCTTAAAATATTATTTTTGTCCTAAATAGGTGGATGCCTTGAAATTGAAAAAAATATGTTTTCTATTACCTAATTTAGGTACTTGTTACTATTACAATGTCGATCTTTCGAAAAATATTAACTAAATAATACATTTATCAGGATTTTCAAGCAGAATCAATATTTTATTTCATAATTATGTAATGATATCAAAGATCGTGATCCCAATTTTGTTACGGTAATTTTGTTACGGTCATATTAAGACAGGTGATGAATAATTATTTTCACTTACTGTTGCACTATATCATGATTTTATTTATTAACTAATAAATAAAATTGTAAAGTTGTCATAATATGAATGAAACCAAAACTAACTTGGTCACCCAAGTGATGGTGGTGTGGTAGCCATGGAGTAGGAAAGGCAAAGAATTTCTAAAATTGCATGTTTGTTTAAAAATATAATTGTGTATGATCACCACTTTAATAGCGGTCTTTGCCTCGCTCGTATCCTTGCTTTGGCAAGGGTAAAATAGGCCTCACGAGAAAATTACGAAACAAAGGCAGCCGGCATTGCATACATTATATAAAAACCCACACCATCTTGCTGGCTCGTTTTATAGAGCCTACAAGAAGATATTTAAAGGTTGTAACTTTGACGTATCACTCAACATTATGGATCCCAAATCATAATAAATTGAGTGGAGGTCGAGGATAAATGAGATTGACAAGGGTCTTTAGCACTGCTTCGGGCTATGAACATCAGTTTGTACTGGATATGAATCCGGTTTTGTTGAAATGGGTTGCAACGTTTCGGGTAATTACTCGATTTTTTAAAGGTTACTTATGTTTTATTTATCAGTTCTAATATTTCAATATTTTCTATGCTTTTCGAAAGTTTTACTGTTAAAATTTAGTAGGTCAAATATTGTTTTTGACAGTATATATATTATGGCTACGAGTAGATCTATTACTGAGGGGCCGTGGTTCTACACAGGAAAGCAGTTGTGGGATGGAGCTGTGCTAAACCCCACACTCTTGTATATGCAAGTAGCTTATGGGCTACGTCTATAACTACTTCTATCAATGCACTAAGTTCAAACGAATCAACGTTGTGGATATAGGGATCCCAACGCAAAGCGAGTATCAATTGCACCATAAAAGTGCATGTGATTCTCAAAGGTTTTTAAGCCGTTTATGAAAGGTATGTCTACACTGTCAATAAATCAGTTTTATCAAACTGCGTTGTTGCTATAAGCTTAAAAACGCTTCCAGTTTCTGAAGCATTATCCTTACATTTACATCCTTATGACATTTTAATTAACTGTCCTACAGAGATTAGCAACGTAATGTAAATGATCTATTCTGAGAAATTCTCTTGTCTTTTTCTATAAAGATAGTCACATCGGAATGTAAACAATTTTATTACTACATCCGTGATTAGGTACTGATCTTTTTTTTATCGCGGAAATTTGAGAACTGATTTTATTTTAATCAGCATCCAGCTGAACCATAGAAAAGGAAAATGAACTGTCTTTATTTTCTGCTAAAAGTTTTACTAACTCATACAGATATTTCTATATTTAGTAATAGTGCAATACTATGCCCGTTACTTCGTTTGCATGGGTTAGAACTATAAACGAAAGATTCGTTTATAGCACTGTCCTTGTTGAAGTGAATACAAACACTTTCAAATTCTTTTGAAAGCATAGGTTTTCCATTCCGTCCATCTCGTTATAAACACCCGAACATTGGAGCGATTCATAGAACCTCCAAAACGTAAAGACGTTCGCAAAACTCCTCCCGGCATTCTGAAAAGAAAAACGCTTATCAGAACATTATTCAGACGGCGGTGTGAAGATGCATTTCTTCTCGTGTGATGACGCTCTTATCGCGGCCTAAATCTCTTCTGTACTGAATTGAGCGACATTCCTACGGGCATAACGAATATTGTGAGTAATGTTAGACCCATGCAAAGACGTTGCAGATTATAATCTCTAATCCAGACGTATTTACTTGTACTTTTACTAGGTATGTAATTGAAAATATACTAATTGCCTTGATTTTTCATTCGCCACCTAATTCCTAAGTGAATATTTGCATGACGGTAATAGAGTCCATCAACGGTTATGGGTTTTTATTATATGAAAATAGTATGTGATCATTATTATCCGATTTGGAGCAGCGTGGTGGAGTATGCTCTAGACCTCCCGTAGCTTTGTCTGTGGGGGAGACCCGTCCCCAAATGTGGGTCTATGGGTTGTAGCTATGCGATTATGCAGCAGTTGTAGTCACTTTAGTGAACCACGGGCCACGAGTTACTTGCTTTGGGGGAGCACTGAGACGTAATGTCAATGTTAATTATTCCATTAATATGTGTAGGTGTAGGTATATGAATTGGGCTGTGAAGATAATCAGCTAATTATTACTCTCAGGTTTTCTTACTTTATCGCAATTCAATTTTTAATTATATAATGGTTCATTCGTCCATTGATTGGTGTGGCTTTTGATCTTCTGAAAGAAAAGGCTTCCCTATAAAAGGAACCTCAAATGATCTGATAAACTTAGTTAAAGATTACTACAGAGGTTCTATTTATAACGAAATGATAAGTGTATCAAAAATGTATGCATTAAAGAAAACATTATTTAATTATTAAGTAAAATCTTAACTACAATAGTAATTTAATCAACAAATAAGGTAATTTGGGTCAGAATTTTAAGATTGGAGGCAAACCTTATATTTTAAAATCTAATGTTTAATCATGGACTACTTAAGGCATTTAAAAAAGTTAATGCAAACGTATACAATAAAAGTATTGTATTACAATAAAATTACAATCTCAAAAACACACACACCAAGCGGGAACGGTGATATCAGTCAAAACCTTTGCATATTCAGCCGTCTAGTATGGTGTTAAATAGTAAAGATAACTTGAAACATTACTGCCCGCATTTAGGTTGGTCGATTTTTCCTTCGCTCCTACTACTAAGTGAATATTTGCATGACGGTAATGAACTCCTTGTACGCGGAATGGTCTATAAAAAGTAACCGACTTCTTGTCTTAGACTGCTTTAATTAAAAACATTTTATCGCGTCGGCCTTTGATACTTATATTGGATTCAAAAGTTAATTAAAATTTTAGGTTAACTACGCAGTTTAGATTACGTTTTCGCACTGAGGTAATGTTTTGTTAAGCTTATTTTCAGGCTTGATTATGTTCGAGTTTATTGCTATTTTTATGGTGTAATTTCTTTTTACGCCTAATTTGGAGTAACTCTATAATGAATACACGACGTAACTATTCATCAATATTTAGATAGGTAGTATAAGTACAAATAGGTGAAAAATAATAATGGTAGGTATGACAAATTGATAATAATAATATGTCATACCTACCATGTAACGTTACTGTAATTTTACAATACATATTATAACCCTGGCTCTTTATTCAATTATGATGAAAAATAAGATAAACTTTAGAATAGCTGAAACGATAGGCAACAAAAAAGCTAACGAAAATTGAAAACAAAAATGCAAAATTTATAACTGCAGTGATTATAATTACATATTATTATTATCTACAAAGGCAGAACGTTCGAGATACGAGTACCTAATATTCAAACGCCTAATACATTGTATTCGAACCAAGCTGTATAAACTTGAGCTTCATAAACTATAACAATTCCCTACGCTAGACAGGGTTACAAGTACTAGATCCAGGACAAATTTCGCCACGCAGTACACCGCAGTAAGCCACAAGCGAAAGCTTATTAATCATTGCTCGCTCTCTGGCACCGCGTGCGCAATATATTATCCACATGATTACTGTTTACATACGCTTTGAACATGTAGGAAAGTCCTGATTTTATGGACATTCTGAATAACATAAGGCTGTATTGATTGAAGTAAATAACTGCTTCGTTAGTCTAGAACATAACATAGTCACAAGCGTTACTGTTTAGCTAGGTCTTGGTGAGGTCTTGGGTTCGATCCCCAGGTTGGTAATGTAAAATGTTGTTGTGTTACTAGAATTTCCACTAGTAGGTCCGAGTTTGTGCAAGGTATATAAAGGTAATATTATTATAATGGGGTTAACTGGTGAAAAAAAAGTGGGTGTAATAAAAACGACGCCTACCACTTCGGGGAAATACAGGCGTGAAATTATGTTACTTACTTTAAAACATAATGAATTGTTCATTATAAGAAACTAGGCCTTATTACAAAAACAATGATGGAATAATAAACTAATATACTATAGAAAGTGCTCTTTAAATTGATCCCTTTTTTATACAATAAAAGCAACTAAAACTAAACTGAATTAAACTCTAACTTCAGATATTAATCTACCTATGGGCACTGTAGCCAGGGTTGACTTCAAACCTCATCACAATCACTACATTATTAAATTATTATATTTGGAAAATTATTTAAGAAATTAAATGTCACTTGCTGTAACGGTGAAGGACACATCGTGAGGAAACCTGCATGCTTGAGAGTTCTTCTAATGTTCTCGAAGGCATGTGAAGTCTGCCAATCCGCACTTGGCTAGCGTGGTGGACTAAGGCCTAATCCCTCTCGTTCTGAGAGGAGACCCGTGCCCAACAGTGGGACAAAGAAAGGGTTGTGATGATGAATTGGAAAATGCAAAAAGAAAAAAATTGTAGGTAATTTGTAAAAGTTATGAAAAAATAACTATAGAATTGAACTACAAAACTTTTTACTGAACTTTGTACTAGATTTACTTATGTCCCCATTTTTTGGTTACAAGCTTGGCAGCTCTACATTATGATAGTAAGGAACCGAACAGTTGGCGTTAATAGTCGCCCTTACCCCAGGGAAATGCACTTTGATAATGGGAACTGTAATTTTTGTTACAACAATGGCGACCGGTCATTCAAACAAGATATAAGTGCATAAGTTGTAAAACTATTTGAATAAATTAAATGCTATTTGAATAATAAATTCCGACGAGGTATCCATTACGTACTTATTTAATTTTAACGACTGATTATCTTCCGTCTAAATTTAAAAGCACTTAATTAAAAAGCAATAAATTTTACTCTTATAATAATTATGAAATATATCGTCAGACTTAAATAGTTCTAATGTTATGTTATTAACATTAGAACTATAAATATCTAAAAATAGAAAACAGTTTCAAAATAGCAATAAATTTTTGTACAAAATAATATGAGTGTGCCTAAATTGGGGTGGTGTGTGGGAGAATTACATTGATTTTTAAATACATACTTATAAAGATAAATATAAATAATTTACATCTAGACGTAGAATAAACACAAGTTTTCGTCATACAGATGTTTGTCCTGAGTGGGATTCGAACCCACGATCCCTGGCGTAACAGGCAGGGTTACTATCGATCGCCAATGGGCCAGTCAAAAATAAGTTATTAAAGTTAGTTCGTTTCATGGTACAAAATTTAAACTTCAATTGATCAAACACTCATTCAGTACCTACTTACCTATTGTTCGATGATATCGGTTTTCTACAAAAAAAAATTAATATCAGGTGAAGAACTCTGAGAATGAATAGCATCATACTCGCTTATCTATAATTATATGGTAGTACCATCAGATAAGCCCCAAAGTGCATGTAGTTAATGCGTTTTGTTACTGACAACACACATGCATGCGTTATGTTTGCCCATTCCAGATTATCAACCGCGTAATAATAGACCAAGCATTTGTTTGCTGTTTGAAAATGAAATTGAATTTCAATTATTATTTCATAACAAATACCTACCGTGTGTACAGATATTAATATAACAATGTAATTTTATTATATTATATAACGCGTATCAATTATTCCCCGGATCAGTGTTAGTGTTTTTGCCAGCCAAGAATGGGGTTTAAGATCTTAATTAAATAAATAAATAATAAATATCTTGGACATTCTCACACACGGCCATCTGACCCCAAAGTAGGCGCGAGCCTGTGTTATGGGTGTCAGAGACTGATATACATACATAGATATTTTTAAATACATACTTAAATAGATAATATTGACATCCAGACACAGAACAAATACAAGTGTTCGTCACACGAATATTTGTCCTGAGTGGGATTCGAACCCACGACCTTTGGCGCAACAGACAGGGTCACTACCGATTGCGCCAATGGGCCTGTCATTGCAACGCAGAGAGGCTTAAAGTATACTCAGAGTCGGCATCGTTGCATGTAACCATGATGGGTCACAAGTACTACACTGTAGGCCGCGACCAGTGTGGCTTAACATAATCGATCGGTGGATAATTAATCGAGCCGAGCATTCACCAACATGTGTGCCATATTTGTGCATAAGTTGCGGTAACCAGTATCTTATCTTAATAGCATAATATATTAAGGATATACATACCTGACTTTTCCAAAGTAATTATTGCAACGAAGTTCTTTAGAAGCATGCAGGAGTTTATAGTTACAGACACTGACTTGATTCAACAAACTTCGTAGGTAGATAACACTCGAGCTCACGTTACGTTTCAGGAACTTTTTTCCTCACATCCAGTTTTCTATATCTCAAGTCAAATAATCTTAATTATCACAGTCCATCATTGGTCCACTACTGAACGCCCGTATTTTCTCAAAATGTGATGAATCAGGCCGTAGTAAAGCAGGCTAGCCAACTTTGCAGCTTTCTTCAAAATGTTTTCCTACAACTACACAATGTCCGTTAGTTTTGATTTAAATATGTCAATGCATAAAATAATATTTGCTTACGATGACTCAAAACAGATTAATAAATAACAGTGCCTTTCCAACCAGCAGATCATTTATCAGAAGCCATTTTAATGAACTTTAATCCAATTCATGAAATTAAATTTTGTATCACTGCGAGGATAAAATCAAACAATCGTCATGAAGAAGCAAAGCGTATCATAAATGCATGCACAGCAATTTGTGAGCATTGTTCTGAATGAAACGCGTATTAATTGTTGCCAAAATTAATCGGCGCATGTTCTGACAAACAATTTTCGCGATTTAACAACAGACACAATACGCAATACATTTTGCAGATTATTATATTTGTTACTGAAGTTAGTTAGGAAATCTAGATCAATTATGTGGTAGGTAGGTACTAAATACTAAATAGACCATGTACTAACTAAAATATTTGGACATTGGTCATATAAAAATACTAAAATCGTGTTTAAAAAACATTTTCCAATTGACCAAATTGTGAATCTAAACCATTCTCGAATCCTCTTGAACACACAAAAAATTTCATCAACATCTAAGCAGCCGTTTATGAGGAGTTCAGTGACATACACACGTACGAGTACACAAGAAATATAATATCTATATAAAGAAAAGATATGGATAACAGAAACTTGTAAACAAGACAATACTATTGGGTATATAAGCACACAAGCGTTAGCAATAGCCTAAGGCTAGAATCTTCTTTTCTGATTCCGAGCAAATAAATCTCCCGAACAAAGGCTGTTAAACCTTTCATTTCCATCAAAGGAGCACGTTTAGACCAATGAAAGATTAGGATTGCCTAATACGCAGTACTTGAAAGTACCTACCTTAACCTACTATATTTACTATTATTTTATATTTGTATATTTAAATGTATTTTATGTATCTATGCATTGATTTATTTATCTGTATTACCTACATGTTTATGTTTATTTAGTATGTGTGTGTATGTGTGTTAGTATGTTTAGTAGTGGGGGCCCTTTTAAAAAGAAATATTTACAGATTTTATTTTTATAAATAATTTTCATTAATTTCTTACATAACGCTGTCTTGTTTTTCTCACAATCTGCAGGTTGACTGGCGGAGAATGCCATTTAGTCCGTCTGGACTTTAAATTTTTTGTAAAGTGTCCCCCTGCGACCCATAGACGTCCCACTGCTGGGCACGGGTTTGTAAAGTGTACCGTACCATAAGTTTTTTTTTTGACGTGATAACGTCTTTTAAATCGATGAACGCCAAAAAAGTGTGACGTCACCTCCCAAACCGTCAAACGTACCGCAAACCGTACCGTCAAGTATTACCACAGAATAATAGTCCAAGTATTACGCCAAGCGTACCTATACCTACATTCAATTTTAGTCTGTAACCCATAGCACTAGAGCGAATAATCGGATACACTACTTAATTATAGTAGGTACATGAAAATTACATTTGTAGCTTAAATACATTCACATTTACGTACCTATTCTACATACAATAGCGTTATTCAGAATTAAATTTTGTAGCGCCATCTAGTGAATCAGTTCAGTAGTAACAATCGAGGAACTGTTACCACAGTAGGTACAGTTGATCGCGTGATTAAGAAAAAGGCATAGCGCCATCTAGTTTAATTTTTGTGAATCAATGCTACCATTTATAATAACAATATTTCTTATGACGTTATCACGTAAAATTATCGTCCGTAAACCGACTTTACACAACCATCATTATTGATAGTTAGCTGAGAGAGTTAATTAGAACATTAGTTGGTCAGTTCAGTCAGTTCGTTTGTGGGTATGAGGACTGGGGTCTGTTAGTGATAGTTAGTCCTGTTAGTTGGTGTAAGCAATAGTCCAGTTAGTAATTATTAGTAGGAGTCTGGTTCCAAGTCAGTTTAAATAAATAATACCATGCAGCCACAAACCATTTCTTTGTCTCATTGTTGGGATAGGGATTTGAATGATAGTCCACCACGATGACCAAATGCGGTTTTGCAGACTTTGCATGCCTTCTAAAATATTATGGAAAATCTTCAAAATTTTTCACATTCTTAACAAAATGTAAAGCACTATTCATTAGTAGCCTCCAGGAAAATATATGTAGTTAGTGTTTCCGCGCTCCATGTTTTTCTTGTTGAGATTGTCGCATTTTCCGCAACTTAATGTATAGCAGACCTTCTTCGTAAACCGAAAAAACGGCAGCCATTATTTTCAGTCATAATAACATACGAAGACATAATAAAAATGAACAATGGAAGATTAAAAATATTATTTACTTTGATAAAATGGTATTATATTTTTTGTTTGGAAAGAATGCGGCAGTCATGTTTATCCTAATGTATGTTGTGTATGTGTGTAATTACCTCTACAGTTACTGTCAAGTATTCTGTTTAAGAAATAATTATACCTACCTAATATATAAACATATAATAGGACTATAAATATTATTTCAATTAGATACAGCGTTCACAAAAGGCGTTCGCCACAGACAGCTTACATTGTTATTCGCAAACGTGCCCTCGGCACGCGCCTACTTTGTCACTATCCATCCACATACCGACCGCGCCCGTCGTTGCTTAATTCGGTTGATTATGTGAAGTAAAACGCTACGCTACGAGCGCTGAAAATACCTACTGAAAACCAAACAGCAAATAAGTCGCACAAAACTTTTCAACACGTGTTCACGGGGTGGCACATGACCAATGGCACGGCGCGGTTGTTTGTCCCTCTGCAAAGTTGGATTCAGATCCTTGATTTTAACAGTCAAACAGTGCCGATGTTTGCGCAAACAAAATATGCAAAGTAGGTGCGGGCGCAAGCGATACGGGCCTTGCTTATTATGTGAGAGCACGCCGATGTGTCCAACCACCCTTGTCCTACATCCAGGGGCTAATAAAAATGCGAAAAAAGGAGTCAAATTATCAATTATAATTAGCTGCCTACTGCGCGGTACAATTTCAACAGGATAACTCACCGCCTTTTAGTATCGGGGTTATTGCGTCGCAATTTTATAACCGTGATAATATTAACGGAGGTCTTATTCGTTTAGAAGGGTCATTTTTTTTTAAATAAAAGTAGCAATTTGACAAATAAGAGTGCTCATGTTACAATGAATATGTTTTCTTTGTTAAGATGTTGTATTGTTCGTTGATGATTGCAAGCTTGGACAATTTAGTCCAGATGCGTAAATCCAACATTGAGAAAGAGGTTACTCGTAGAATCCAACTCGGCTGGGCAGCGTTCGTGAAATTAAGACATCCAAGATGCCTCAGTGCCTGAAGACGAAAGTTTTGGGCCAATGAGTTTTGTCAGTGATGACATACGGATTGTAGACGTGGTCCTTTACCGTCGGCCTCTTACACAAGCTCAAAGTCACTCAACGCGCTATGGAGAGAGCTATGTTCGGTATTTCGATTAAAGACCGAATCAGGAATGATAATATCCGTAGAGGAACAAAGCTCACCGATATACTCGTAGTTCGCAGAGTCAGTATGTTGAAGTGGCAATGGGCAGGCCACGTCGTTAGAAGGACTGATAACCTGTGGGGAAGAAAAGTCCTTGAATAGAGACCACGACTCGGAAAATGGAGTACAGGCCGCCCTTGGACAAGGTGGACAGAGGACCTGAAAAAGACGGCGGGAAACCGCTGGATTCAGAAAGCACAGGAAGACCGGTCGGAGTGATGTTGTTCAGGAGAGGCCTGTGTCCAGCAGTGGACCTCAAAAGGCTGATGGATAGATGGATGGATTTCAAACTTGCATGAGCGATTCCTTTACTTTTAGACCAGTCGAAGTTCATCACGGACAATGGAAATTAAGTTACTTAGAAATTCGACTTTTACACGACGTCTTCGTATTCTAGACGTACCTACATTGCTACTATAATTATAAAAACATTCATGGGCGTCTCTTGTTATATGTGGATGCTCATCACCCTTCCGACCGACCCAGTTTCAATTAAACGGAAAATGAGACTTTCTTTTTCTAGAAACCTCATTATGGTAACTAAAGGGCCCGCTACTGAAGAAATTTAGTACGAAATAATCTATACTAATATTATAAAGCTGAAGAGTTTGTTTGTTTGTTTGTTTGTTTGAACGCGCTAATCTCAGGAACTACTGGTTCGAATTGAAAAATTCTTTTTGTGTTGAATAGACCATTTATCGAGGAAGGCTTTAGGCTATATAGCATCACGCTGCAACTATTAGGAGCGAAGAAATAATGGAAAATGTGAAAAAAAACGGGGATAATTATTCATCCTTGAGGGCTTCCGTTGCGTGCGCTGCGAAAACGGTTCAAGATACCAAAAATATATGTATGAAAGAATTATTTCTCTTGAAATGATCTAAAAAAATGTCCACGACAGTATATGTCTATCTTTTAAGATTAACTCACTAGAACCGTTTTTATGGTAGGTAATCAAATTTGGTCGAAATTAATGCATTTGGTAAGAGTTGTATCAACGTAATAATATTAATTTTTAATAATTTCCTACGGTAGTGATAGGGGTAGTGGTAGTGGTAGTGATAGTGGTAGTAGTAATCCACACACTTACATTAAGTTCTCCCAAAGTATTCACTAAAAATTATCTATATGGCAAAACAACGTTTGCTGGGTCAGCTAGTGTCTTGATATGCGGGACAACGTGAAATTTTAAGCGGATCACCTGCTTTTTAATCGGTACTTAGTTGTGACAAAGTAATAAGCTTGGTCAATTTGCATTATAATTTCTTCTTCTTTTTTATGTGAGTACTTATTACGAATATTTCACTATGTGAACCAAATTAAGATTGAAACACCCAAGATTCAATAAGTAGTTACATCTTGAAATTGTTAAATAAGTAGATACTACTCTGATGTAAGTGTAAACACAAATCACATCTTAGATATTCTACATATATTTAGTACCAGATTAGCAACATAAAAACATTTCCTCGCTGGTACAAGCAATCATATTTAATATCGATAATTTACTGTGAATAAAACATACATATTATTATTAAAATAATCTTTAGGTACAAAATCATGGTGAAACAATAAAACAAGTATACACTGACTCATAACATTTAAGGTTGTCACCGCTAGAGATAATGAAGGTATAGTTTCACGACATCACGCCAACTTGACACAGTCTAAAATAACCTACAAAATTTCAGACAAAGGACTAGTTGTACGGCACCCTTGTACACGTACCTTGCTACTACGATTATGTTGATTTATTTGTAACCGACTGTTGTTAGTGTCAAGATAATCAGCTATAAATTGTTTTCAAAATTAACAGTGCATTTTGAATTTATCTAATCAACTTTAGGTTGATGATTACAAATTTTAACTGAAATTAAAATTTGTAAAGTGATAAAAAATTTTTTGCATCTTACTCGTATGTACCTACCTACCTAACTTTTAGACTTAACAGTTATTTGGTTGGCCTCAACGCAGCAAAGTTTTTTAGATTGAATAATCCAGATGGTACATACTCGTACATAACTCTAAGCAGTTACATCTATAAATATTATATTCTATACAAACATAATAATGTAGGAGATATCTTTTGTTTTTTTGTTTGTTTAAACGCGGCTAATCTCTGAGAGAATCAGACCGTTTTATGCATTGATATAACTCAGTGGTTTTATGTGTTGAATGAAGTGTCAATACGAATAACTGGTCTTTTTTAATAAAAGCTTTTATTTAACTTCACTCGTATGTATGTATGTATTCATTCATTCATGTATGTTCTGGAATCTTGCAATCAATTTTTCACCCACTTCCACTGAAGCTTTCGAGCTGAAATTTGGCACACATATTAGGTTCCGATGACAATGCATGAAACAGTTTTTATTTTATAAAAGTTATAAAAGCTTTTTAAAAAAAATTTTTTTTGAGTAAAATTTTTTGACATGTATTCAACAATGCCAGAGTTTTAACTAAGATGGTAAATTAGGCGACTGAAGTCTTAGATATTTGCGCGAAAAGGTAAACTGGCTCTTAAACCTCGTCTTACTGCTTCATCATAGGTTGTTTTACAAAAATATAGATTTTTACTTAATCAAACTAAAAGTCCGCTAAAGCATATACCTAACTCTTTTACACAAATCACTAATTAGGTATTTAATGAAGAAAAATTAAGCAAATTTAACAGTGATTTACGCGTTGTTTTTCTGTTGTAGGTATCTCATATTAATCCTTACGAATGAAAGTTACTTCATCATCAGAAAAAAAATATGAAGATTAACTAAGCTTGGATTAGATGGATGGAGGGATGGCCTTTTATCCCGTTAATACCTCTTTTAATTGATCTTCAAAGGGTAGAGTTTTAACGCTTATTTCCTTTAGAAGGCCATGCAAGCGAAACAGCGGGCGTCCACTAGTTTATTATTTACATTTACACTTTAAAATATAAGAATCTCTTATAAAGAAGAAGATCTTGGAATTATTATTATTGCATCTAAACAGTCGAGTAAAATAAGCTGTCGATAAATTTATGATCTTCAAATATTAGCTAGTACCGCAATATCATAATAATGCATGAAGCGTTATATCCGCAAAAAGTACATTGGTCTCAAGGTGTTAGGTAAGCAAACATTTTTTTGCAACCTCCCAGTAAAGTCTTCCTGAGCTTAACCAAAAGCAGCTGTTCAAACGCGCCCCAGTTTACTCAATGTTATCTACGAGTGATTCACAACTTAACACCTCAAGTGTTTTTCTACCGGATGATGCCATGATTTATAGTTAGTAAGACGATATTCAAAACTGACGCCTATCTCCCCTAAGTGCGATTTATATAACAACAAGATGGTGAGATATTTCAATAAATCACAAATGCGTTTCGGATTTCAAAGTGTCTTGGCGTATCACCCCTAGGTTAGTTTTTTGTGAAGGGACCGAAACTAAGGGCTGAGTAAGGAATTTTAATCTGGAAGGCTCATTTTTAATCACGTCTCGTATTTAAGGGTCTGGTCAGTAACAACGCGTTATACTACCTTATACACTTTACAATATAAGTAAACTACCTTATACACTTTACAAAGTAAATTGAATGCACTATTTAAATAATATTGTATTAAAATAATCACTTATGCATGCATATGATGCAGCTTTCTAATGTTGAAATCGGTCCTGTACTTTTTGTGTGGAAACATTACAAACATTATGTTTCCTCTTTTTTAATATTAGTATTTTTCAATATTTTAATAGACAGTACTAATTAGGTGGGTTGGGAACTATCCCAACCTACAATTTACTAAAATTGTAAATATAAGTCCAGTGAATAAAAAGTATTGCGTAAGTTAACTAAAACAAAGTAGAATTTATTCTTTATTTTATTATAGTTTTGTACCTAATTTGCTATATACAGGGTTATTGGTAATTCGACGTATTCCCGTTAGGAGGTGATAGGGGTGACTATTTGTGATAATTTTAACCCCCATATGCATAATGCAAAAGTGAACCATTTTCGAGTTATCAAGCTTTTCAGCTTTTTTCAAAATATGTCAGAAATGCAACATCAAAAATTTATAAAAAAAAAAGTATAAATTAAAATCTATTTTTTTCTTCTGATTTATAAAAACGACTAAACAATGGTTATGTATCAACATTAAAACTACAATTATCGGTCCAACTTTAAAAATGCGAGACGATTAACGATATTACTTCAATATTTTTTGAGATTTTTGTCCACTAAAATGCCTTAAAAACAAAAAAAACTTATATCAAACTTGGCTTGCAGATTATTTTAAAAACATAACCGTTTTCTTAGCTTTCTAACAAGGCATAACAACTATGAACTTATTTAAACAAAACTGAGAAAAACCGATCACAAAGGAACCAGGCGGAAATTTGTATTCGAACTAAACTTAAGGTCGTTCTTTAAAATTTCAAAAAAGTAATTCAAAACAATGCCCAATGTAAATAAAACAAAAAATATAAATATAAAATTAAATTTAGAACCAGTAAAAGTTTAGTAATAATAACAATTATTAATAAGTAACAATTAAGACATTTTGTAATTTAGCCTAATTAAAGTTCTTGCTCGAAGGGACTTCCCCTATTGCGTACGCTGTCTCATTCTTTTTCTGAGGTGTAACTTAACTACCGAAGTGTTCAAATTATTCCGAATCACATTTGCAGGACATCCGTCTTGCTAGTATATCATGTTTTGCCTTATAGGCAACGTCTTCGAGCATTTCATTTGTTAAAAAAATTCGTAAGCGAGCAAAATTGGTTCATCGATAAATTCTTGCACATATTGCACATAGTGAAACATAATTGAACATTATTATACATAATTATTAATAGGAACTAATGCTACTACTATGTTTTTATAAATTATGTTATTATTAAGTAATTTTTTTTTATATTTGTTAATTATCTACGCTAACGCATTAGGGTAACCTGTCAAGTTAGTCGTAAGTTTTATTAAATAAATAAATAATAACGCAGAATAATTTGACTACTTCGGTAGTTAAATTACACCTCAGAAAAATAATGAGACTTTGCGTACGCAATACTTGGGGACTTGCGTTGCAACGGCCCTTCGAGCAAGAACTTTAATTAGGCTAAATTACAAAATGTCTTAATTGTTACTTAATATTAATTGTTATTATTACTAAACTTTTACTGGCTCTAAATTTAATTTTATATTTATATTTTTTGTTTTATTTACATTGGGCATTGCTTTTAATTACTTTTTTTGAAATTTTAAAGAACGACCTTAAGTTTAGTTCGAATACAAATTTCCGCCTGCTTCCTTTGTGATCGGTTTTTCTCAGTTATTTTAAAATAAGTTCATAGTTGTTATGCCTGGTTGGAAAGCTAAGAAAACGTTTATGTTTTTAAAATAATCTGCAAGCCAAGTTTGATATAATTTTTTTTTGTTTTTAAGGCATTTTAGTGGACAAAAATCTCAAAAAATATTGAAGTAATATGGTTAATCGTCTCGCATTTCTAAAGTTGGACAGATAATTGTAGTTTTAATGTTGATAAATAACCATTGTTTAATCGTTTTTATAAATCAGAAGAAAAAAAAAGATTTTAATTGATACTTTTTTTTTTATAAATTTTTGATGTTGCATTTCTGACCTATTTTGAAAAAAGCTGAAAAGCTTGATAACTCGAAAATGGTTCACTTTTGCATAATGCATATGGGGGTTAAAATTATCACAAATAGTCACCCCTATCACCTCCTAACGGGAATACGTCGAATTACCAATAACCCTGTATATGAATGTTTAAATGAATTTACGTGAGTAAAAGTTCAATAATTATTAGTATGAGCTCCTTTCGTTCGCTGACAAGTTATTTAAGTATACTAAGTGTGCCGACGAAGCAACGAATTATAACAGCACAGTGTTACATCCCTAATCACTTGTCGAACACTGCTTAGTGTGGAACAACTCGGTTAAACAAGTGGAACGACATAGGCCCGAGTAATCCGCGTACTTCGGTGTTATTAAAAACCAAAAGCTATATGCGAGCACGTTTTATATGAAACCGGGGTTAGAGTCGGCGGCGCAATGAAAAAAGAGCATAGAGAATTTCAATAGCGACAGAACACGGCGTGTTTGCGAATGGGATTAATATTTTTTTCCAAAGATTTTTTTCGTCTATTATGATTGGATTCTAGAACGATGTTTATTTTTGGATTTTCCGAAATAAATTAAGCACAAGTTCTGTGATTCAGTTTAATTAAGGCGGCTTGGAGAGGTATTCAATAGTCGATTCAATTTTGATTTTGTTATTGACTAACGAATTTTAAGTTCCGAAATGCACCAACTTATTTTTAAAAAAGACTAAAATTTGTGATTGATATGTTTGCATACTAATAGCTACAATAGATCTCTTTAGGTCGTAGAGGCTTGTGGGCATAACTGCCCACACCCCCGTCCTATAAATAAATAAATAAATAAATAAATAAATATCTTGGACATTCTCACACACGGCCATCTGACCCCAAAGTAGGCGCGAGCCTGTGTTATGGGTGTCAGAGACTGATATACATACATAGATATTTTTAAATACATACTTAAATAGATAATATTGACATCCAGACACAGAACAAATACAAGTGTTCGTCACACGAATATTTGTCCTGAGTGGGATTCGAACCCACGACCTTTGGCGCAACAGACAGGGTCACTACCGATTGCGCCAACGGGCCTGTCCCATAATACTAATAGAAAAGTAAAATAATATTAACAATTTTAAATTGGTCGAAACCGCGACTGTTTATCTAAAATTTCTATCTTGAAATGCCCGGTAGTAGCTCGGAGTCAGGATTTGTTCCCGGTCTATGGCAATAGGCTCACTACCATGGATGATACTACATGGGACTTAAAAATAACTGGTGCAAAATGGGTGTAAACACATCTCTGCCTACCCCTTCGGGGAAATACAGGCGTGATGTTATATCATGTTACTCGCAAAAGGAAAAGCTGATTGACACAGCTAAGCATAATTAGTTGAAGCTGCCCAGGGCTGCCACGCAATTTAATGATTTTGGTTTTCTTAATAAGTAAAACATAAAATATTAAATATACAAATATTCATAATTATTTTATAGATGTGTATGAGGGTGCTGACAGTAGACAGTTGGGAATAAAATCATAATAATACAAAAACCATTTATATCTCGAGGCGAGCCAAGTTAGCAAACAAGTTAAGGCTGGATTCTGACGGAGCTTGCTTACGTGTTCAAGAGTACATTGTTGAAGAATTAGACTGTGGGTGAAGATTGATAAACGATAGCGGCCGTGGGCGGTGGGAGGTCAACTCTGACGTGCCTCTTTCTGCAATTCTCGCTGACTTGTAGGGAATAGGTTTAGATGGTAGAGCCTATATATAACCTTAGGCTATGTATTATTTATTTATCTTTATTGAACCACATACAAAAGGTACAGGGTACAAGGCGACTACTACTACCAGCCAACCATTGGGCTAGCCAGATAATATGAATGGCGGTATAATTTAAGCAAACATAAATAACATATTATATTGATTATATATTAACATACATAAAAAATCATACACAATATTACACATACACATACAAACATACATACATAAATGTATACATAATTCAATATAAGCACGCTGGCCTGAGATGTATTATTACTGTGGAACAAAGTTCCAGTTGGAAAGATGTGGTTTTGGTTACACTTTTCTAGAGGCGACCGACTTATTTCTCCAGTAACCTACTTTGAACTAGACTTTTATGAGTCTTGTTCAGGGTCTGTCGCAGTTTTCATGGGCGGCAGCAGATGGGCGGTGGTGCATGCTCGTTTGTTATCAAATTTATTGTTAATACTCAAAATATGCCCTATCATATTTAGAATCATATTACTCTTATCTCTCTTATTAGTGGACGTTTGAACTACCAGATAAATTGTGGAGTTACATATCTAAATCTAGTCACAACAGAGTTGTAAATCAAATATCTAAAGACAATTAAGCGCTTTTGTATGTTAAAGTTTTCTTAAATGAAAACCCTTTTTTGTGTCGCCGTGTAACGTTGTACATACCTACTTATAAATTCAAAGAGTCGTCTAAGTATGTAAATTTTAAATTTCGGGTTGGGACTTGGGACATTAATATCCTCTGGAATTTGAAGTGAAGTGGGTACAGTATCGCCAGAACAATAGTTTTCCGTTGACACCCTTTGGAAGCGGAAGTTTAAATGATCTATCTGAGTTAGCTCCAGGCGCCAGCAACAAAACCTTGTTTAAACATTTGTCTTGCTCATAGATAACTCAGTATTGCCACCTATCTCAACATTATTATGGTGTTAAGTCGTAGACGGAAATCTGCATTAATGTCGCCTGAGTTCATATTTTATTACCTGAACTTCCTTTGCGTGGCCTAAGTTTTACTATCCTGCTTAGAATTCTTAGCAAAATTACCTGCAAGGAGCTAAATGCTACTGTAATACCTTACCTTACGCTACTGGGCTTATTCTGTAGTTAGTAACAAACCTCTATAATTATAATTTTTCAGTAATCTTACTTTCGCCATAGTTAGTAGGTACTAACGTAAAAGAACAAAGCATTAAATACGTGTAAAGGTCAGTACCTATATACACGTAAGTACTTGTTCTGCTAGGCTAGTTAAGTCTGCCAAACAAATTTTGGCCAATGCCCGATGAGAACTAGATGCAAAATACTTAATTGAGGTCAGTTGTGTTATAATAATGGATTCCTTTTTAACAATCCACTTAGTTTGACTAAGTAAAAATGTAATCTATTTAAAAAAGCTGCAACCCATAGACGTCCCACTGTTGGGCTCGGGTCTCCCCCACAGACAAATCTGCGGGAGATTCAGAGCGTAATCCACCCCGCTGATCCAGTGCGGATTGTGGAGGGGTTAGTGAATAACCCAGTGTCGATTGTACTCAAGCCACCCGAAGGTCTTCGACAAGGTTTAACGATTGTTTTCACCATTGAAACCAACCAACCATTGAAACCAACCGGGACTGACGGCTTAATGTGCCCTCCAAAGCACCCATGAAATTTTGCCCCTAGCGGGCCTACCTACCCATTCACAAACCGACCGCGCCTGTCGTTGCTTAACTATGTAGATCACATTGAATCGACGCGAGTCATTGGGCTATGGATAATACAATAATAGTAGGTAAGTAGTACCTAATCTATTTATTTATTCTTTATTATACCAAAAAATAAGTGTACCTACAAAATGCAGACTTAATGCTAAAAGCATTATCTACCAGTTTACCTTTGGGCAAGCAGATATCGGCGAAGGCAGAAGAAAGGTAGAATTAAATATGAAGGAATTAATAAAAAAAAATTGTAAGTAGTAAAAATAAAATAACTGTTATTAAATAGAAAAAACTGTTTATTTATATAAATTTTGTTTTAAGTTTATTTATGGCCTAGCACAGCTAAGGATGTTGCAATATTTTATATGTATAAAAAAAATAGACAAACAGAAATTGGAGTGGTCAGCTCACTGTCGCCATGGTCACGTGCGACATCAGGGGCATCACATATGCGTTGCCGGCCTTGAAGGACGCATTTTATATTCTTTTGAAGCGCTCAACCTCTGAACGATATGTTAATATTGATAATGTATAGTGTACTCGTATAGCACAGGTTAACAAATATGAAGTGCATAGGTAATAATTAAGTGTAAACAATAAAAAAAATCTGTCCACTCCCATGATTATTTTCTTCTACGTGCATAGCATATAGAATTTGCGATTTGCACATCAAATCGCTCATGAACTAGCGAATGCTGAATACGAAATTCGAAAATTAAAAATCCCCACGTCTCTCCACCGTGACTGTGCAGCGCATCGTGGATGTAATGAATACCTGTCAAGCGCGCGTGTGGGCGATCCACGGGCCTATGTCGAAGGCAAACATTTACCCTTCGTTCAACAGTAATTGTTTAAAATTGAGCCTAACTGTGTGGGCCTCGCCTGTTGCCCGTCCATCCACTCGACTCTTGCTTTGTTTAATATCCGCGATAAGCACCACTAAATGATCTCGAGTAAGACATCCAAGATATGCGCTCGCTCTGCTAGGCTTCAAGTCCATTTGTCTTTGGCTTTTAGATTAGATGAGCATTGTAGGTGAATTTCTAACAATTTATGTACAAAGTATAGTGATAATACCATACTTAATAGTTTTTATTTCAATTAGAATAACGTGTCTGTTTGTCCGTCTATATTATAAACAAAAAAATTAAATTAATTATGTACGTATATTTGACATAGACACAAGGATTTCCTTTTGTAATCATTATTGATTGTTTAAGAAATAAATTTTCCAAAAACTATCCCTATACATTGCTAATTTCTACAAATTACATACTGCCTCTTGTGGTAACGAGACTAGGTAAATTCAAAATCACTAAAACACCCATTCTATTTTCCCAAAAAAAACTTAACAGTTACAGGTTTCAAGCAAATCGCAAATCGACTTGTTTCAGACTAAAATCTTTAGAAGTATTACAATATGATATTCAACCTTCGTGTATTGAGACTGAAATTCTGTTCCAATTTAATCCTCAACCTTGTGAATTAATATTTGAATTGCAGTAGGTAGTCTAGGTAGCTATTGAAAACTTTCTCTGTTCCACAACGGTTATATTCCTAGCTCAGTACATTTTATATACCTACTAACGGTAATAATAAGTTTTGATCAAATATAATATATAATCATAAATTCTATATGAAGGAACTATAAAATGACTTGATTAAATTAGATATTATTTGGAACTTTGTCTTTTTCATCATATCAGCACAACCATAAAAAACCAGTAAGGTCCACCTTTACCTAATCGTGCTATTATAATTTTACAGCAATCATTCGATAGATGGAAGCGTACCATAGGTAATAATTTAATCAGCCAATACACTTATGAAGGTCATAAATTCCTAAATAAAGATATCGCCATCATAATGAATTCACTGGGACGTTGTAAATTAAAACGCCGAACCTGCTAATTCAGCTCTCGGAGTCCGTATAAAATAATAGGCGTTCTAGCCTAATTCGCTACTAAATTAGGGTATTTGCGAGTAGTGCACGGCTGTCCATTGACGTAAGCGAGCTGATTTATCGATGGCTGTTAACGGATAATAACGTTGTCGATAAACCATGGAATGGGTTTAATCTAAATTTTGAAGTTCCAAACGAATTGATTGCCTTCAGTGAACACGATGGATGGAATACTAATCATGTTTTGGTTGATTTACTACTCAGTTACTAGCCTATATGTGCGAGCTATTTTTGTAAATTTTCAAGCATGATTACTTGTAAGCTTGTTGCATGTGGTGTGATTCTTGGCATACACGATTAGCTGTCTCGTGTGTGTCCTGATCATGACATTTTTATGTACAAAGGAATTTTAATTTTAAAAGAATAAGCACCGAAAGATTATCCTCCGGCTTTTTAGGGTTCCGTACACAAAGGGTAAAACCGGACCCTATTACCACGGACTAATTACTAAGACTTCGCTGTCTGTCTCTCCGTCCGCCTGTTAGACAGTTGTCACAGATGATGTATTTCTGCTGCCGCTGTAACAAAAATACTAAAAATATAAAAAAATTAAATTTAAGCGGGGCTCCCATACAACAGACAAGATTTTTTTGCCGTTTGTATCGATAATGGCACGGAACCCTTTGTGCGCGAGTCCGACTCGCACTTGGCCGGTTTCTTTTAGTAGTTAGTAGTTGCCTAGACTTTCGTTAAGTGTGCCCAATCACCACATAGTGAAATAAATAATTTGACTGACTTATTTTTCTTTTTTTCCACAATTTTGATATACCTAGTATTTTTTTTTAAATTTCTAACAATGAATTCATCTACATGGAAAATAATCCAAATCGAATGGAAACTCTGAATTTGATTTACAAGTATATCGAATGAATCGTTTATTCTCTTAGTAATTATCAATTTTTCTCCGAAATAGTTCGTTTCGTTTTTTTCGAATATCATGTCGTAAGATAGACGTTGTTATTAAATGTACCTACTGTAATTATTTTATTGTTCTGCCAATTACAATTATTAATTAACATTATAATATCTAGATTTTTGAACCATCGGAGCTAAACACGACAGCGTGGTTAAACTAAAAATACTTTTGGTCGAACAAAAAACACAGCAACACGATCGAGGGTTGGAATCACAAAAGATTATTGTTCGTACCACGTCGAACGTATCGTACGGAACGTCGATGAACATGAACTTTATTAGCTCGTTCTATTACAGAAAATGTTTTCTGAACTTCGTATATACAATATACCTACGAAGCAAAATATTTCATGGAATGAGGTTTTGGTTTCGGACCAGCGGTAGGATATTACGTATAGTATAAGCGTATTTAAGAAGCGTAAAATACATTTTTTTTTATATTCCTATATCTAAAACCAAAATTCTATTGAAATTTAACTCATCTGTAAGCAATCACTGAATAAGTTATATTTTTGTCCATAAGAACAGAATTTAAGGTGCGTGGAACCAGATTGGCATTAAGCGAGACACAATTAATTTTCTATTGTTTTAGTGAATACGACTTTTAAATAATTAATTGATATATTTTGACGTTTTCCTTTTAATTTATTAACCGTTTTTAAATCCTCCGTACATAATATGAAACTGGTATTGGTATAAATAGCGACACTTACATTTTTTGTTTCTTTTAGATGCTTTTTTTTTTCTTTTCTTTTTTGGTAAGTAAAATCGCCAATCGCCGATCCAGCGTTGCCAAATTAATATAATTAATTAAAAAACGCTAGATGGAACGATTTTACTTACCAAAAAAGAAAAAGTAACATCAAATCGATTTTCTTGTATTTTGAAACTATGTACGTCATCACACAGAAGCTCATATAAATAACTTGCAAATTTACAAAAACTATCTTTGATAATGGAAAACGGAATGCTTCAACCGTAGACTTGTTGTAAAGTTACCTACTATGCTGCATATGTGGTTCTGAATGCAAACAGACAACGACAGATGGTTGCGGATCATACATCATGCGTTTCTAATTATTGTTGCGGCCAGTCTGAATCAATTTAGTGAGGCTCTCAGCTGGATTTACTACTCATTTCTATAATAAAATTAATTACAGCTTTGCTTGTTAATGGTACATGTGGTTTTCTTATGATATTCATAAAGTGTCACCGAATTGTTTTATTCCCATTGTATTAAAGGCACTTGTTTGTCTAACAGTTAGAAGATCATAATATGTGATTGTGAAAATGAAAATTGCTATGCTCTATATTATTCTCTTACAAAGTTGTGTTGTTCAAAGTGTAAAATTAAAACATTAGGCAGACAAGGAAGTAATAACTCGCTTACCTGTTTGGGATAAGACAGTTCGGTTTATACGAAGCGACTAAGTAAATTGTTGCGGTACAAATTTGCTACGCTTATTAAATAACGTGCGTAGTATTTACCTCGGCTGGAGTAATTTGGCCGAGTAAATAGTCTAGCGGTCACAATTTGCCCCGGCGATGGCTCACGGCCTTGCTTGAACTTTGCTAACATTGTTATATTGCCCCTGCGTCCCCCGAGGCACCCGATGTCCCTACATCTGTCGGATAAGACCACCTATAAAACTGTACCACAGTTTACAATCCACAGTTTCATTTTATAGATATGATACAATAAATCCCGTCCACGTCCGTCCGTCTTCCATTTCATTGTTCGGTAAAGTCAGCGCTGAACGTCCTGAACGATTGGCATTAAAAACCTGACGCTTCACTTTCTCGATAGCCATTGTTTCAGCTTTCTTCATTCCAATGGCATTTTATATTTTGATATCGAACACGAAACGTATTGTGATTGTATCGTGGATGTCTGTATCACGAAATAAGAAAATGGCCGTGTCTGTAGATTGGCCGGGATTTCTCAATTTATCTTTGCAGGTGCTTTTTTCCCAGCAAAAAAATATTTTGCTATCATTTAGCTCTCGGGCGGGCGATCTCCCTCGGGAATGCAGCAAGTCGTCTTAATAGACTTAGAGACGTACTGTAGACTGCATCCCTCGAGGCGAACGTGTCCTCGCCGTCCCCTACACTAAACCTACCCTAAAAATTAGATTAGCTTCTTTTGTGGAACGTGTATTGTCTACAACATAAAAGAATTGTCTAAACTTTTTGGCCGTAAGACTTTCTTCTATTTATTTCCAGACCCTGTTTGTTCTAAACTTAGAATAAATGTATATCTTTGTTCAGGGCTAACACGACGTGTAATTTTTTATGTGTAATATGATAACAATAATTGGTGATAATAAAATATATAGGTATAAGTTATATATAATTTATATATAGCCATATTAAGTTAAGTCGTCTATGATATCAATGGACTAATTTATACAGTTCAATCTAAACATTAATAATTGCTTAATTCAGTTTATGCAAATTAATGTACAAATTCTTGAAACGTACACTATAATTTAATAATAATATTATGTATGTCAATTAATACAGATCTCGTATTCCGTGTTTATTGAAATGAAGTGGATGTTGCTCGTAATTTACATTAAAAGCTGACGTAATTTCATACAACAATCTAATTGTATATTACTCATATCAAATCTATAAATTAAGGAGGATGACGTAACATTTTTGTGTCCTTGCAAAAAGTTTTCCAAATTCATATTTCGTTTTCTACCTAACTTATTATATATTTTATACTTATTTTCTACCTTAGTAGGTACTCCATTATTACTACTAGTAAGTACTTCCCAGATTTATTTATTTAGTGTTCCATTTCCCGTCTTAGTGGGCTACATATTGACGGTCATTCTGGTGATCATAATAATTGACTAAAGTTAATTTTACATAAATATTTCACATGACAAGCTTCACCTTACAGCAAAGAAATGTTGCACGTTAAAAAAGTATAAAAATCCACGTTCCACAGTTAAATAGGATTTATAAGTGTGCAATCATGATCACCGATATGCGGGTTTCTTGTACCCATTACTGCAAATCAGCACGTGTTCACGACATAAATATTCACATTATTACGTAGTCAGCTTCGGCCCCAATGCTTCTAATCTTTTATTCGTAGTTTTTTTCTATCTCCCGTTGTGCATTTAGATATAAAGGGGATTTAGGGCGTAACATATCGACAGAAAGCGGTAGGGTGACGTGCACATTGCCTACTGTTTGCTATTATTTGCTATAATGTGGGTGAAATTTAGCTCGTTCGACTTCTCTGTCGGTAATTGTTCCGTTCCCTTTATTGCAAACGCTTTTATTTATAGCGTCGTGGGGTCCGCATCGAAATCCCAGATTATTTGGCTAACAAATTATATCGAATCTGTTGAGAATAGGACGAGCCTGTCAATAAATCAACCGTCGGATTTATTGATGAAAGGCGACAAATTTATGAGATGAAATGAATTTTGCTGCCCGCTATTGTGTTTGCGGTGGAGTGGAATAATAAAAAAGAATAACATGACGTAATTTAATAACAGAAGCATTTGATAAAGTATCGAAAATATAAATGTCGTATTTAAAAGATCGTGTAGTTAGTAAGGCGCGCCACCGATATTTACTTTGTGGTGTAGTACTGAAAAAAACTAATTCGTTCCATTACCTTGTAGTAACACAATAGAATGATAGGTATGTATTATATAATTATACTGTAGTAGTAATGCCAAGTCTCCGTTTATTAACAGTTTTACTCAATATTTCAGTCCACAGAATCCACCAACTAAGTATGGATTGGTGGACTAATTAGTACCTACTAACGGACTTGACCATAAAGTTATTGAGGTTTTTGTAATATTCTTATTTAAAAAAAAAATTGAATTAAATAACTTTATTTTTAGGTTAAAACTTAACTAAGTCCTACATTATTCTACCTAGTACGGTAGATTTTCCTCGCACCTACAGCATTATAATTATTTTATCGTGAGGCACTTGAATGGATGGTCGAAATAGACTTTCCCCATACTTCCTGCTGCGTAATGCGAGTGGAAGCCTACCAGGTAGGCGAAGCTACAGTGATTAATGAACTGGTGCGATAACAAAATACCTCAGTGACACAATTCTTGTGTGCATTTTGTTATCCACTCGGACTGTGATCGTTGTGATAAAAATTGATACGGATGTTTGGCTCCGTTTTCCATTTTTTATAATTTTTATATTCTAAATGCAATTCAGCTAATAAGGATTGTAAAGACAGATGACAATGAAATAATTAAAAAAAAAACTATGTTTTTGTTCAGTAATCTACTAAAGCGTGTTTTTTAGTTAGTTTTTTTAAACGATGTTTTAAGAGTATGTAATGTAGATGTATATACTAAGCTTTGATTAGATCGAAGGATGGATAGACTTTTATCTAGTTAATACCTCTTTTGTTTAAACTTCAATGGGTAGAGTTTATCCGGATATTTCCTTGAGAAGGATAGGAACTTTATACGAAACTTTCGTTATATCCACGCAAGCCAAGCGTCTACTAGTATCCATAAAAATATCTTGGTTAGAAAAATTAGATTTTATAGTTTTGATAATTTTACCACTAGAAACTAGTACCGTTCAGCTTCAAACGAATAGCATTAATCCCAGTAATACAATGAAGTTCATAGTGTTAAATCTAATTGAGAACAAAGTTAGGCAATTAAGCCGCATTCGTACGCCATTTGACTGAAATTTTGGCAGAATTGCACTACTACTGACCCTTAAATGTAACACAGTTTGGTATCATTTCAAATCTAAATGTAATTTTCTGGTTTATGAAAACTAATTGTAATATATAGGGTAGGTACATTTTTGTGAAATTGTAATAAAAAGCTCACCACGATGGTAATTTAAGTAAGCATACCTATCAACGATACACTAAACGATCTTTTGAAAATACATGGAAATCTCTCGAGCAGGTAATATAAATCACAAGACACAAACACAGAAAAATTATAATTACAATTAATAGCCATTAAATTTAGTTAACGAAAATGGTTTAGCTGTCTGTCAATAGGTATTCATTAGGTTAAATTAAAGTTTTTCTTAAACAAAAGTCAAACTTTAACTCCAACCGTTTGCTTTATTATTCAAAATAGATCAAGAGCTAGTGAGTAAAATTTTAAAATTTCACATTCAGAATGAAATTTCAAATTTCTACTGATGCAGGCAGAGGTCGTTTTTGCGTAAATTTATTCAAGTTTCGGACGAATCTGTATTTTTTCGGGATAGTTAGGAATTTGCATGCGTTTTCCAACGAGGTCGCTCTGGGACAAATTTCGACTACGCTTTTTAAGCTGCTTTAAAAACTTTATGTATGTATGAAGGCACAAAAGCATCTGCTGACCTAAAAACAACAAAAATTTTATGAAAAAATGGGCTTAAACAGGTATTGATTTTTTAATAACAGGTACTAAATATTCCCCTCACCCAATTAATGTAAGTATTGATAAGCTATTATTGGCTACAACCCATAGATATCTCACTATTGGGTGCGGGTCTCCCTTATAGCCATAGCTGCGGGAGATCTAGAGCATACTCCACCACGCTGCTTCAATACGGATTGGTGGAGGGCCAATCAAAAATTCAATATCGGATCAAATGTTTCAGAGACCTTACCAATAACCACCTTAACCTAATTTTTATCTCCTTGTAATATATGTTAATATCAATACATTTCCTAAGTATAGAGGGTTTGAGTTGATTGTTTATATGTTAATTGAGTTATAAGGAAATATTTGTAATTTGTTGTACCTGTTTTTATTTATGTTTTAGAAAAAGATTATTGATTTAATCTTTGTGTGAACATGTAATCCCATATGTAGCCAATGTTATCATTTTCCATTAGTCATAGGTCTTGAGCATTGCACTGACGTTGGAGTTGTGAAATGTAAGTAATGTCGTATCATAATGTCTTATTTATGTCGGAGTAAGCTTCGCTCCATTGTCTGTCGGCGACATGAATTGTGACATGTCATTAGAAACATGTCCATAAGACATTGCTTTAGATTGATGCTGAATTCTTTGCGTTACGAACAGTTGTGACCGTACTGTTATTAAGTCAAAATTTCTCCATATAATTTAGTTCACGTATCTTCTTTTGTTATTTTAATTTTATCTTCTTTTGAGTTATAGTTTTCTTGGAACACGCAAGGAGTAAAACATCATTTATTGTAAGTAACATTAAGATTACTTGGGTGTTGGTGATACGAAGCAAAAAGAATGAAAACGAACATTTTATCTCGGAGATGTCAACAAAATAGGTGATAAGATTTAGATAAGTTCGTAAATGTGCTACGTAATTATTGAAAAAGCAAGCAAGTAGGTGTAGGCTTGTAGCTCTTTGAGTTGTCATATAATCCAGTATAGATTAATAAAAACAATTCAGCGGAACCACCTCATAATAGAACTGTTCTAAATCATCTTCATACTTACTCATTTCATTTTATGTTTCTCGTCCATATTCCTGCGGACGCTCCATTGCACGACAAAATTACAGCTCAGACTGACTATTTGTCAGTTTGCTTTATAATGCAAATATGTCGTAAAGTCAATTTCAGACAGCAGACATACAAATTTAGATTGCACAATTAAATGTAACATGTCAACGATAATTCCTTTGAATCATGGACGTGTTGCAAGTAATTTGTCATAACGGGAATTTGACATAAATTGATACGATACAGTATCGCTCATGTGGATTGTAAACGGTGTACCTACTCAGGTTATTTTACTGTGAAGTATTAAATTTAAAATGACGATTAAATTTATATTTATTTTATTGTTAGCTTAGTCCGCCAAAAAAACAAAAACAAAATTAAACATGCAAGATACAGAGTATGATTTGTTGTTATCCAGCATATCATTTACAGTGTAATCAAGTTAAGAATGTGGCGATTAACTCGCACTCTATTATTAGGTGCCATAAACTGAACGCACTCTGTCTGGTATATCAATGGTCAATGTCAATATAAACGTCAGTCTAAAAATGCCAATAAATAATGGACTGCTTCGCTCCAAAAATGAATATAGTTGTTTTCTTTGAGAAACCCTGATACTCCTGAGAATAGTCTGCAGATTCATGTCAACAGTTCTCGCCACAGTCTCCGGCACGAGTGGGATCAACACCCCCACATTGGTGACTACCGACTTGTCGTGAATAACAAGAAACATTGCTGAATACGGTGCGCCGTGTTTGGACCTTTCTACTGCTGGAGACCGCTGTGGTACCTATCTGCGAAGGCCTGGAAGACCCTGCAGTGAAGTTTGGCAAGAGATTGTGCTAGTGTTGTGCTGTGAATTGTGTCAACTTGTGCGTAACACCTACTTCTCGGCGTGCAAAGTATACGTGTTTGAACGCGTTTTGAACGTGCTGACGGCTTAGTAGCTGGCGTGGACAGTGCATAGTGTGACGCTCCCCTCTGCACATTTCAATTATAATGGAAAATATGGAGGAGACATTGAAGAAAATGAGCCAACAAAACGCAGCATTGCAGAGTCAGGTGACTGAATTATTAAATACTTTAAAACCTCTTAAAGAAGAAAATGATAACTTAAAATTTTTTTTTTTATGGATACAGGATAGCAAACGAGCTTGCAGCACCACCCATCCGCTGCCGCCCATGACAACTGTGACTGACTTTGAACAAGACTCAATTAGGGACTGGGATGGTTAGTCCAATTAGTTGAGAAAGTTAATTAGAACATTAGTTGGTCAGTTCGTTAGTAGGTATGAGGACTAGGGACTGTTAGTGATAGTTAGTCCTGTTAGTTGGTGTTAGTAATAGTCCAGTTAGTACTTGTTAGTAGGAGTCTCGTTCTAAGTCAGTCACAGATGTGTTGCTACCCTTGAGGACTAAGATGGTCGCCTCTAAAGAAGTGTAACCGGAATCCACACCTTTCCAACCGGGCCACAATTGCTTTAAAAACAATTATTACACGGCAGAAATGGTACTAGGTACCGTGGCGGGCGGTGGTACTGCCCCGGGCGAACTCTACATGGAACCAATTAGCTTTCATATAAAACCTATTTGGTTCCCTATAGGCTCTACCACCTACAACTACCACTTAAAATGTTCTAATGTATCTAGGGTCTGTGCAAAACTTCCCCCGTTTTGGGCTGACCGGCCCGCTATCTGGTTTGCACAGGTGGAGGCACAGTTCTCTATCTCTGGTATTAAGTCGGACCAAACTAAGTATGATTATGTGGTGGCTAGGCTGGACACTCATCATATTGCTGAGGTGGAGGATATTATAACCCGACCCCCGGGGGAGGACAAATATGAGCGTCTTAAGGCAGAGCTTATTCGTCGCACATCTTCATCTGAGGAACAAAGGGTAAGGCAGCTTGTTAGTGACGAGGAACTCGGAGAGAGAAAACCCTCTCAGTTCCTTCGCCACCTTCGGCATCTGGCTGGCAGTGCCCTGAGTGATGAGAATATTTTAAGACAATTATGGATGCGTCGACTACCGCAAAATTTACAGGCAATTTTAGCAGCCCAGTCCGAGCTCCCTTTAGATAAAGTTGCTGAGCTAGCTGACAAGATTATCGAAATCCCTGGGGTGACTCCCATCCCCTGCCAGCAGTCATCGGTGGCTGCTGCTTCTACTAATGGACTCGAAGCGGTTATGAAGCGTCTGGATGACCTGTCCAACCAAGTCGCAGAGCTGCGACTGAAACAAGGTACATTTAGACGAAGGAGCAGGAGTCGTGGTAAGAGTCACGACCGTTCTGATGGGTTATGTCGCTTACATAAGAAATATGGTGACAAGGCATACAACTGCTACAAGCCTTGTTCTTGGGCTTCGATGCCGGAAAACAAGAAGGGCGATCAGTAGAGGCGGCCTCCGATTGCCTTCCCATTGTTAGCCGCCGATTATTTATTACCGAGCAGGTAACTAAACGGCGTTTTCTCGTGGATACGGGCTCTGATATTTGTTGTTTCCCTCGCGTTTGGATATCCAAACGCATGCAAGATACTGATTATTTTCTTAATGCAGCTAATGGTAGTCAGATTAAAACGTTTGGCTCCATCAACTTACGCTTGAATTTAGGGTTGCGTAGGGAATTTACTTGGACCTTTATAGTAGCTGATGTGGGTTCCGCAATAATAGGCGCTGATTTTTTAGCGTACTATAATTTATTACCGGACTGCGCTGGAAAGCGCCTCCTGGATGGGAAAACTGGATTGTCATGTAAAGCTGACATAGCTTCAGTCGAGCAAGCAAGCGTTAAAACTGTGGATTTTAAAAATTCAAACTTACCGTTTTCTAATGTCCTGTCAGAGTTCCCCAGCGTTGTACGCCCTCCCGGAGCTCCCAGAGTTATCAAGCACTCCACGGTTCACCACATCTTGACAACCGAAGGTCCACCGGTCTCATGCCGCCCGCGTCGCCTCGCTCCTCATAAACTCGCCGCAGCGAAGAAGGAGTTCGAGGATATGATGCAGTCTGGTACGACGAGACCATCTAACAGTTCCTGGTCGTCACCTCTCCACATGACCCCCAAAAAGGACTCGACCTGGCGTCCGTGCGGCGATTACCGTGCACTTAACCAACGGACTATTCCTGACCGTTATCCAGTGCGGCACATTGGAGATTTTTCGCATCGCTTAGCGGGATGCACAGTCTTCAGTGTACTGGACCTCGTCAAAGCGTACCATCAAATCCCTGTAGCTTCAAACGACGTTTGCAAAACGGCAATTATAACGCCTTTTGGACTATTTGAGTTCCCATTTATGACGTTTGGCTTGCGCAACGCAAGCCAAACCTTTCAGCGCTTTATGGATGAGGTGCTACAGGGCTTGGACTGTTGTTTTCCTTATATAGATGACATTCTCGTGTACTCGCGCGACGCGGAACAGCACGCTGAACATCTGCGCGCCATTTTCAAGCGTTTGGATGATTATGGCGTTGTCCTTAATCCGTCGAAATGCGTCATTGGTGTCAGCGAGGTGAAATTTTTGGGTTACGAAATCAGTGCGGAGGGCACGCGACCTCCATCTGAGCGCATCCAAGCCCTGAAGGAATTCAGCCCCCCCAAAACCGTTCAAGGTCTTCGACGCTTCCTGGGGATGATCAATTACTATCGGCGGTTTCTTCCTCACGCAGCTGAACTTCAAGCCCCGCTTGTTAACATCATCGTAGAGATAGATGGGAAAGGTGCCAAGCCTGTTCCGTGGACTCCAGAATTGTTGCAGGCTTTTGAGGCGTGCAAGGAGAGCTTGTCCTCAGCGACCTTGCTAGCTCATCCGATATGCGATGCTCCGCTTGGCTTATTCACAGATGCGTCGAGCACGCACGTAGGCGCCTGTTTGCAGCAACGTCTGGAAGATTCCTGGCAGCCGTTAGGTTTCTTTAGCAAGAAGCTGAGCGCTCGGAAGTCACAGTGGCCGGCGTACTACAGGGAACTGCTGGCAGTGTATGAAGGTGTGCAACATTTCAGGCATATCCTGGAAGCCCAACACGCCACCATCTACACCGACCACAAGCCGCTCCTGTATGCCTTCAAGCAGCGCCGTGAAAAACTTCCGCCAGCGCAGTTGAACCAACTAACGTTCATCAGCCAGTTTACAACCGATGTTGAATACATAAAAGGAGTGGACAATGTGGTAGCTGACTCCCTCTCTCGCATCGAGACGATTTCCCTTGAGGAGGACTACACAGCCCTAGCGAGTTCTCAACAATTAGATGACGAGCTACGTGAACTACGTTCCAGTACATCTCTGCAACTCGAGCAGGTCCCTATACTAGGTACCGACCAGAGCATTACATGTGACATGTCCACGGGGAAACCACGTCCGTACGTCACACCGCCATTTCGTCGGGCAATCTTCAACAAGCTGCATAATTTAAGTCACCCCGGTGCGCGATCAACCGCACGTTTGGTGTCGGAACGATTTGTGTGGCCGTACATGAAGAAGGATTGCCATGCCTGGTCGCGCTCCTGTATTCCTTGTCAGAAGAGCAAGGTAACCAGGCACACTGTTACGCCCTCAGGGCATTTCAGCAGTCCTTCAGCCCGGCTAAGACATGTCCACATCGACATTATTGGTCCATTGCCTGCGTGTAAAGGATACTCCTATTGTTTGACTGCTATCGACCGTTTCACACGCTGGCCGGAGGTTTGGCCGATGGTTGGCATTACAGCTGAGGAAGTAGCGAATACCTTCTTACGCGGTTGGATTTCCCGTTTTGGTGTGCCTAGTACCGTTACTACGGATCAGGGACGGCAATTTGAGTCCGAGTTATTTAACCGACTCCTCCAACACTGTGCGACGAAAAGGACGCGAACTACCAGTTATCATCCATGTGCCAATGGCATGATAGAGCGAGTTCATCGCCAACTAAAGGCGGCGTTGACATGCCATGACACATCATGGCTCAATGCCTTGCCTCTTGTGTTGCTGGGCATGCGTGCGGCTTTAAAAGAAGATGTGGGTTCATCATGCGCGGAACTTTTATACGGTGAGCCTCTTCGCTTACCTGGCGAGTTGATTGAACCGTCACCATCGGCAGGTCGTGTAGAAGATGTTAAGGATTTCGTTGTCCAGCTGCGAAAGAAAATGACCCAGCTGAGACCCATACCGGCGTCGCATCACGCTCGTTCATCGACATTCCTCTTCAAAAACATGGCAACAGCTACTCACGCCTTGCTCCGTGATGACTCCGTCCGGCGCCCGCTCACTCCTCCTTACAATGGCCCATACCTTATCCTGGCCAGGAGAGATAAGACTATCGTGCTCAATATTAACGGTAAGAAAGTAGAGGTCAGCATGGATAGAGTTAAGCCAGCGCATGTAGAATCGCCATTGTCACCAGCTTCATCAGTTGCTCCGTCCTCTGAACCAATACCCACGCCTCATCAATGTCTTCCGACTTCACCACTACCACTTAGTCGACCGGTGGGAGCTGTGCCTTCACCACCAAAATATACCACTAGGTCAGGTCGACAAGTTCGTTTTGCAAAGCCCTTGGATTTGTAGCTATGGTTTTGGTTGTCACAATTAATTATTATTTTTTTTGTAACCTGTGTTGTTGATTAGTCAGTAATGTTTAGTCATTTAATCTGTTTAACTACTTGGGTTGTTATGCTCACATAATATTTAAGTTGTGATGGTTTAATCTACTAACCTATTGTTATTTTTTTTCTCAACCATATGGATATTTTTATTATATATTTATATATTGGTTCGTTTACAGCCAGTACAAATATTGATTTGCTTATGTGTGGTTTAACATGTTTAAATATGGTTTGGTATGTGTAATTGGTTTGTTCTACTAACCTGTATAACTTTTGTTTGTTTTATTGTATTAACTAACTAATATTTGTTTGCACGGTTACACTGTTTAACTATTTGTTACATTACTTGCATTAATGTAATTTGTTGCATTAATGTTCATTTAACTATTTGTTGCATTACTTGCACTAATGTTCATTTAAAAATTTGTTGCATTAATGTTCATTTAACAATTTGTTGCATTAATGATTCATTTAACTATTTGTTGTACTGACATTTGTTTAGCTATTTGAGGACAGAGGTTTTACTGATAGTTGTTCAAAAACTTGTTTAGTTCATAGACCTAGAGACTAATCATATTGTGATTTTCTTTATGTTTGTTTCTTAGTTTTTATGGTAGTTTTTGTTCTCCCTAGGGGGGTGGTGTGGCGATTAACTCGCACTCTATTATTAGGTGCCATAAACTGAACGCACTCTGTCTGGTATATCAATGGTCAATGTCAATATAAACGTCAGTCTAAAAATGCCAATAAATAATGGACTGCTTCGCTCCAAAAATGAATATAGTTGTTTTCTTTGAGAAACCCTGATACTCCTGAGAATAGTCTGCAGATTCATGTCAACAGTTCTCGCCACAGTCTCCGGCACGAGTGGGATCAACACCCCCACAAGAATTAGTTTCAGTGCCATCTGTTGACGTTATGCCAGACAGCATTCCAATAAACGTGCAAAGCATCCCAAAGGAGCATATTTCCGGAATGAAAACTATCTTAAATACCTATGTGCCAAGTTTCATCTAAATCTGTTGTGTAGTTTTTTGTATGATTGATTAACAAATATCTAAATATCCAAACATCCAAATGTCCAAACGTTCAAAGTTACTAACTTTCAATTTAAATATTAGTAGAAATAATTGATATAGACTTGTAATAGTATACAGTGAAAAATCCGGCAATAAGCTATCTAAATATATGAGTAAGCACATTTAATAATGTGGCAGTAATGAAGAATATCACTACCTAATGAAGTTGAAAAAATGTTGTGGCACAGCATTGAACTACTATGTTAGTACATTATATGTGGCAAAGTAGCCATTTACTACTGTATTAGTATCTATGCTCATCATAAAGAATGACTGATTGAGTTTCCATATATTAAAATAAATCACGTTTAAGAATACCTTAGCATATCTCTAATAATCCCATAAAATTGAAAGATTATTATTCAATTGTATTTTAACCAAACAACATTACACACATAGAACAAGGAACCAGTTTTATTGATTATTTTTATTAAATACGAGTTCTTTTAACTTCTTGTTTTGTTGATATAGACATCGTATTACAATGCTTATTAGAGTTTATGTTTTAAATGATGATACATACATACAGTAATTACATATATAGCGTTCCTCTATCTATTTCAGTATACTTACGGTAGTTAAATTCTTAAAACCCTTTCACAGCATTCTTTTTATGGGCTGCGGATGACTGGGAGCATCTGTGGTAGATTTATTTCAATTTCCTTTACATTTCGAACTTCCTTTACTTTGGCTATAAATTTCGGTGTTAAAAAGTTAACACCCTTCTTTTTCGGGAACATTGTCCTGAAATACGATGCGGAAACAACACTTTTGTTTGAACCGAAATATTTTTGTACTTTGATGGTGTTCTACATCTTTAGTCCTTGAAACGATGACCTGTCCCAAATTTTGTTGAATGATACATCTATATAAATTTATCAACAGCCATTTAATATACTCGTAGATCTAAAAGAAACTTTTTAGAGCAAGATCGTTTGACAAATACATTTCGGTCCCAAATGTGCGCGAGCGCAGTTGTCGACAGAGATGATGCCATTCGTTTGAAACATGTGGCACCAATTAAAGTTCTTTTACTGAGAGGATAATAAAGATAAGACGTGAATAATGATCTGTGGAGAGCATTTTACGAATGACTGCCACTTGAACAAGTGACAATGTTGGTGGCTCTAAAAATAAGTTAAAAATTTGTGTGTACTACACATGTTACTCTACCTTTTTTTATTCAATTCAGTATGCGATTAGTTAATAGATTTAAAAAAAACACAAACAATAAATAAATAAAATCACTCTTGTATCTCCTCCAAGGGGTAGGCATGTAGGGTTAGGTAGATAAGAAATAAGCAAGTGTTCCTTTGTACACCTGTTTCTATTTTTTGTTTTGATCATTTATATTTTGTGTAATTGTGTACCTAAATATTAAAATAAATAAATCGGTGTGTAGCACACCACCACCAGTTATGTTTTGTCCAGTTATTTTTAGGTCTCATGTAATAGACCGTGAGCCTATTGCCATACACCAGACACAAATCCATCCGAGCTGCTACGGGGAATTTGAAGTTAGAAAAATCCAATAGATGTGGATCGACCCGGGGATCGAACCCAGGTCCTCTAGCTTAGCAGTCGCGCTTGTAAGTACAAATTTGACGAACGTAGAAACGAAAATTGTTATTTCAGCAAATTATTTATTTTGTCCGATATCTGAGGTAGTAAAATAAATGCACAAAATGTGTACCGTTAATGTTGCTGGTAATTAACGTTTATTTGGATATAATTTAAACTAATCGCTTGATATTTATTTCGGTTAGACCTTTAATAATATCGAGGATAGAATCACTCTCGTAAAATTATCAAGAAATGCTATCAGAAGAAATCATGTCAAGTGGGAACAATCAAACCACAATTTATAGATAAATATCGTCTATACGTAGTAAGTAGGTACGTATTAAACAAATTGTATCTTTGCTCATACAATCGTTCAATACGTATCTTATTATACTACAAAACATTGTTTCTCATTGATGTCGGCAAAACAAATGTACCGAATGACATTATTGTTCGTGTGGTGTGGTTTTTGATCATTGTGGGTATTTACGAGTGTAAATACGCGGAGTATTCTCAACTCGACTTAATGTGAGCATTCAAATTTCTTGATTAAGTACAATAGCAAATGCTAATCGAAGTCTTATTACCGCGGTGCTAATTTAGCCCAAAGAGAAAGCCGTAAAAATCCTCGTAAAAAGTTCCCTTTGCATTGAATTCCTTCATAAAACTGAGGTTAAATGAGGTCAAGGTAGGGACTAAAACGTTGAGCTTCCGAGTTCTGTGGTTTATACTGCAGCCTTTATGTCCGCATTAACAACAAATGTATATGCTAAGTATATTTTTACTGTTTGTACAAAGGTACAATAAATCAAAAGAGAGAAATTATGCCAACAGCAGATGGCTTATCTACGAGTACTATACCGCCGTGGAAGAAATACCGCCATGGTTAATGTTTCGCATACCTATTACAGAATTAAAATATCAAAAAACTGACTTGAAAATTTAAAAGTCAGAAATAATAATAATTCATTTGTGGACACAAGTCCCTCCCACAGTCACAGTTGAGGGTGGTCGAGAGCGTATTCCACCACACTGCTCCAATGCGGATTCCTTTACTGACGTTACTTTCCGGCAGGCCGGCAAGTTATTTCATATCAACGTGAAAGTTGACCTGACTTCCAACACACAAAAAGAATCATCAAAATCGGTTAATAAACGAAGAAGTTATCGCTGTAAACAAATTTTAAAAAAAGTTAACTGTGCAGCTTCGTTATGTACTCGTAGTTATTGGATGAATATATCGTGTTTTGTAAGAGTTTCTGCGCTGGCTGAGACTTGGTTTGGAGACTGGCTTGCTCAGCAAGTAGCTAGTAGCTAGGAAGGGCTTGCAAGCATGAATGAAATATTATTTGCAAACAGCTAAAGACTACGATTTTAATACTACGAGTACGTTGTTGCTGCTATTCTTTTAAGTATAAGCCAATTTTATTTCACCAGCTGGTAAGCTAGCCGTGGCCAATGTACTGGCCAATGTATCTTTATGCGAGATATAAATATCTCTTCTCATACATAAGCAAATAGGTAAGTAGGTACATTCTCCTGGGGAAGCCTCAGTTTAGAAATCATGTACGATACAATATGGGATAGGTACGTAATTTTCATCTTACAGCTTGCAGTGACACCCTAAACATTTTCATTTAAGGCAGGTGATCCTGCCAAATATTCGACATTATTCTGCAACATTGTTCAATCAAGCGCTGACATCGCTCAATAGATGTTTCATCAATTTTACTCAGTAAATCGTTCAATCTTGTATAAAATTCATGGGGTGTAGCTCTGAGGCGAATGATAAATAAGTCAGAGGCTTGCCCGAATATTCTCATTTACTACGTGACTTGTTTTGTGAAAGTATTCTCGATATGAGTATAGCGATAGATGGCAGCACTTGAACGATATCATCTCTAATATCATAAAATTTTTAAAGATAAATGTATTTTAAATATTATTATGAGTAAAGGAGTTTTGTGTAGGTAGAAATAAATGTGAAATTTCAATAACATATTCGCATTGGAATGATCATAGGTGACCTCCTTTTCATTTTGAATTAGACCCGATGATTACCAGAATGTCAGAATATGACAGTTTATATTTGTGAAAATGTTAAACTATTTCCTTCTTCAGTTCAGTCAAAAATATGTTGACTTTATAGAACCGGTTTCACCATTAGATATCCTAAATTACCTATCATTGGTAATTACCATCATATTTAAGTGATTGAAATCATTATTTTAATTTTTTTGTTTTAAAGTACTATGGTATTGCTGTCTGCAACGAAAGCGCTGGGGAAAGCGACGTTATGGTTCAAGCTCAATCAATCCAACTGAAAGCCATTTTTCAATGCAATTTTAAAGACACTTACGCACGATACGAAACCTTTAGTTAATATTTTTATTCTTATAAAAAAAACTCTTCATCCTAACTCTTGTTAAATACGAATAGCTGCATTATAAATATCTAATAGAAAATAAACATAGAAATAACACAATCGGAAATTATGATTTAATTTATATAAGTAGGTACTATAAGTTAATAAATAAAATAAAGTATTATAACAAAGAACAAACTAACTTATAGTTTGTTCTTCTTTCATGCAGCAACAGGAAAAAGCATAATGACAACAGACCCGCAAACATTTAGCCTACCTAAAGATTAACAGTTATTCATTACTATAAATGTAATTGTATTACACCTAGTGTTACACTTTTGTTTTCCTTTTTTTTTTCTTATGGCACGTATTTGTGCAAATCATAGATTTATTACTCTATACAAATAATATTCCCTCTCCGACACCACAATAGAAATGTTCTGGTTTAAAAATTCATTTATATATATCTTAAGTGTTGCTTGTATTTAGTACTTACAAAATACTGTTTAATCTGTCAAAATACTGTGATATAATAGCAATACTAGGCAATTACAATATTTTGAAAATAATGACAATTTTATGCCATTTTTTTAAATTACTAAAGTAATTTATTAGTTTTTGGATGTCGTTATGGATGGTTTGATATATTTTAAGCGGTCATGGAAAGTGTGAAAGATACTCTTAGTATAGGCGGATGACAGCGGAGGAGGACGATGACTGGCGAAAATGTAGGAAGCTCCATCTGGGAATATTATTTGGAAGTGATTTTAACTATCTACGGTTACTAAGCTGGCTTATTTTTACTAATTAAAAATATCGAGATGAGAGTTTTAAAATGATTTTCGACTTGGGTGTATTTGCAGCAGTTTTATACTTTTTTTATTGATAAACAATCAGAAGGGCTATGGAAAAGTATATAAGTAGGTATATAGTTAGTGTTTTTTATTCATAGCCTATTAAATAATCAGACAGTTTACGGAAATGTTCTGATAGAAGGTATGTGGTCACCGTCGCCTATTGACACGGGGAAAAACAGAAGTCACAAATGCATAGCCGACCTTTAA
The DNA here is from genome assembly GCA_944567765.1 of Carterocephalus palaemon. Classification (NCBI taxonomy): domain Eukaryota; kingdom Metazoa; phylum Arthropoda; class Insecta; order Lepidoptera; family Hesperiidae; genus Carterocephalus; species Carterocephalus palaemon. Next base: position 5,858,587 of record OX155651.1, on the reverse strand, counting down.
AGAAAACTCTGTACAGCCCTTTGTTTTTTCTGTATAGATGCTCATTTGCTATCATTTTATCCATAAAAAAGTTTACGTTAAATAACTGGTATGCTAAACTGGCAATCGCTGTTGTCGTCCTTTCAACGGGAACACCGTTCAGAAATAGATATAGTAGACCGTGTAATACAATTTAATTATTTTAAAAACATGTGAAAAATCAACAAGCTTGTACCTCGCAGATCAAAATGCATTCAAAATCTATATCCTAAACTTAACAATGTACATATACATAATTTTAGGTAAGTCAGACATAATATTTCTGTTTAGTTACAGATTGTGGCTTCAACCACTTAGTCTTAGCGACAGGTGCATGCAAATGTCCTTATCGATCTCAGTAGGGCAAGTTCGATTAGCACGTTGGTACCGGCCGGTGATAGTTGACCCAGCTTCCAGTTAAACTTAATTGCCAAGGACCGTTTCGAACACGTTCTATTTGGTGTTTGGACGCAAATCTGCGGCTAGACAGAGATTTGCTTATTAAGTAGTAGTGTTCATTTATTTTATTTTTATTTTTAAAGCTCTACCTTATTAGGTTATTGCTCAGTATATGTTGATGCTCATATTCTTATGATTTTTATTTTTATTTTATGTTGGTAAATATTTCATGTTTGGTGCTTTTTTTAATAATAAGGGATTCGCGCAATCTCAGTGGTTAGAATTCGGATTAAAATTCAGGCGAATTGAAAATATTTTTTTATTTGAGTGTATGGCGTAAAAATATTACTAAGGAATCCTGAATGCTGAATGTTTTGGTTATCTCCAACTCAAAGACCACTGTTGGGTACGGGTCTCACCCACAGACAGACTCCAGCTCGCTGATCTATTGTCTTCAACAATCCTTAATGATTTTTTTACCATTGAAAATAGCCGGGACTGGACCATTGAAGCACGATAGTGTCTATGAAATTTGACCACTAGCGGTCACCCGACCGCGCCAGTCGTTGCTTAACTCGGTAGATTACCAAACGATTAACGCGAGCCATTTCTATACTACGCTACGAACGCTACAAAGTCTTGTATAATTTTCTTAAATGCATAAATGCTGTGTCAATTCGAATTGTATTTCTGTGGCTATAGCACCTTCATAAAAAGATGGCCATCCTCGTATTCGAATTATTAGTATTTACTTTATTATGTTTCACGAATTTAATCGAAGTGATTGACAAGTTGTAGCAACGCCTACTCTAAAGTCTTCCACGTAATTTTTAGATCAGGTATGTTTTATTTTAAATAATTTTTTAATATTGTAACACTGACGGCAGCCCCACTCCAAACCATCCATCTGTCATGGCCGCGTTCAGTGTCTCGTTCCTGATTTCTCTCATTCAGCGTTTACGTGCTCAAGTCTTCACACGCCTTAGGGAGAAAGTTAAAAATAATTTATTACAAGTTTTTTATATAGCCCTCGTGGGTTTTTATATTATTATAACTATATAACTATCCGGTTATGTTGTTCGCGGATGTCGCAGATATTCCATACTTATACAAGTATGATGACGATAAACCCCTGGCGGGTCCATGCTGCCCTTTTGGGTATTTATTTATAAACCTCTTTGGTTTTGCCATGCTGCCCTTTTGGGTATTTATATAAACCTTTGGTTGTGTTGTCTGCATATGTCGCAGATGTGCCATACTTGTACAAGTATGAGTACGATGAACCCATGACGGATTCATCCCGGCCGGGCCCGGGCTCTGTGCTGCCAGCGGTCGCGTCCCCAGGGACGGCTAGCCTCACGCGAGCCGGAGGAGGCCCTGGCGGGTGTCGAGGAGGCCGCAGCGGAGCAGCCAGCGCCAGCCCCTGCTGACCCACCAGAGGCCACGCCCAAAGGCGTTGAAAATTTGCTATACTGAAGGTACTGAAATTTAAAATTAATTTGGTCACTGCGACTCATAAGGATGTCGCCACTCGCTGGCAATCTATACTTAAAAAGGGTAAACCCTTTTAATCGATAAACCAAAGGTTTTTCAAGGATAAAATTTTATCCGAGTACACATTACCCAAAAATTGTTTTTTGCCGCCACCAAACCTTGACCCAGAGGCCAAGGTGCCTCTTTGTTGATATTTAAACAAATGGGGATTGCTTTAGCCGTTTTAGTGCACGCCGATTCATTTATACTCGGAATAAAAATGCCTGTCGCCTTTGCGATGCTCATTTTACGAAACTAATACTAGATATGCCTTAATCACATCCGTTCTAAGTCCTAGTCTTAAATCCTAGAGATATCATAGAAAAATATAACAGAAAATAAGAAATGTTAAATCTACCCACAGTCGGACTAACTCTTTTGCAATTTAAACTCCAAAATCCTTACATCGAAAGCCGTAGGCCAACAACCACGATGTAGGGCGCTATCAGCCAGCAGCGATGCTGTCGACTTTAACAGCGGGCCTGCGCCAGCCGAACAGGACTGTCCACCGCCAGGAGCCGTCGCCGCCGGAGCCGTCGCCGCTGGAGCCGTCGCCGCTGGAGCCGTCGCCGCCGCAGCTAAACTGCGCCGACTCTGTCGCAGGTAGCTGACTACGAGGTATGATGACTTACGATATGCTGGCAGACTTCGGATTTTATATCAATAATCCAGTAATACTGGATGGGATATAAGGTTATGAAATACCATTTTCCACTAATACCTACTCTTTTACAAACCTTATTTTGAAGTGTTTACTATAAATCAAAGCAAGAAGCAATTGTTTACCATAATGCTTTAGATCGCTTGTTAAAAATGGGTTCATATCAAGCGCATTTATAGTAGGTCTTAACCGAATGGTGATATACGATTCATATTAAATATTTAATCTAATATTTAATTTATTGTAGTAGATCACTTGAAAATGGAAAATTATTGGCTTCAAAATTATCTATATATATAAAAGAAAGTCGTGTTAGTTACACCACTTATAACTCAAGAACGGCAGAACAGATTTGGCTGAAAATTGGTAGGGAGGTAGCTTAGAGCCAGGAGACGGACATAGGATACTTTTTATCCCGTTCGACAGCGTTCCCGTGTGACTTGACATGAAACGTCAGTCACTATAAAACGTGGTATAACAAAAAAGAATCAGACTCGGAATAACAAAACGCAAATGACAGCTATGTAATTGACGTATAATGACAGCTATGTAATCTACTATATAAAAATAAGTCGGGTTTTCCTTCCTGACGCTATAACTCCAGAACGCACGAACCGATTTCCACGGTTTTGCATTCGTTGGAAAGGTCTCGGGCTCGGTGAGGTTTATAGCAAAGAAAATTCAGGAAAAATTTCAACAGAAAAGCGGGAAAAATCTTTTTTCACATACAGCGCCATCTCTGATAAATAGCATGTACTACAAACCAATATTTTAAGTAGATGGCGCCGGTGCGTGATAGGTAGTGGTAGGGGTAGATGTAGGGGTAGTGGTAGTGGTAGGGGTAGTGTTAGTGGTAGGTGTAGTGGTAGGGGTAGTGGTAGTGGTAGGGGTAGTGGTAGGGGTAGTGGTAGTGGTAATGGTAATGGTAGTGGTAGGGGTAGGGGTAGTGGTAGAGGTAGGGGTAGTGGTAGGGGTAGTGGTAGGGGTAGTGGTAGGGGTAGTGGTAGGGGTAGTGGTAGGTGTAGTGTTAGTGGTAGGGGTAGGGGTAGGGGTAGTGGTATTGGTAATGGTAGGGGTAGTGGTAGAGGTAGGGGTAGTGGTAGGAGTAGTGGTAGGGGTAGTGGTAGGGGTAGTGGTAGGGGTAGTGTTAGTGGTAGGGGTAGTGGTAGTAGTAGGTGTAGTGGTATTGGTAGTGGTAGTTGTAGTCCACACACTTACATTAAGTTCTCCCAAAATATTCAGTAAAAATTATTTATATGGCAAAACAACGTTTGCCGGGTCAGCTAGTTAATAATAATTTACTTTATGGCTTCGATATACTTTAGACTGCTATGTTATATATTTTTAACTGTTCATACATTTTATACTACTATATAAATACCTGAGATTCAAGTATCTATAACGGTATATATATATATATATATATATATATATATAACGGTATCCTCGATCCATTCGTTAACATCCGGAATGTGTGACGCAAATCAGTAATGGAATATACACATAATTAATTTATTGTTTTTTGTATAATATAACCTCTGTTTTAAACAGTGATGACATATTCAATAGATCTCTTTAGCAATTTATTAGAATGTCTGATTTATCGCTTAAATTCTAGAAGTCTCGGATTTATAATTAACTTAAATTCGAAAAAAGTTACTTGCAACCAAGATTAATTTCTGGGTTTCATGTATATAATTAAAAACATAAAGCATCATTCGTACTTAATCATCTCATGAACAAAAACATTCAATATTTCAAAAATGTCAATTGAGAGACGGTGTTATTATACTGTATACAGTAATCATATACAGTATTATTAGTTATACACCAAATCGTTGGAATACCATATTTATTTTGTTACTCAGCAATCCAATTGAATTCTTATAAATAAATCATTTTTATTACAAAAACTTTGCACACTGATATTTTAGTAGAGATTAAATAACTGCCGTCTTTTTTGTATACCCTAACTGTAATTTGTTGTTGTAACATGTTCTTTATCGGTGTACAAATAAAGAGTGTTTGTATTTTATTGTATTGATAACATAATGTTAGTCAAATTCGCTGTTATGATTTTCAAAATAAATTTTGATGCGTCAATAAATGGACGTGGTTCATTCTCGAATGACAAACAATATTTTAGTTATTGAAAGAATAAGGAAAAATCACTACACATTAATGAATTGGAACTAAAGGCAGTTTAGTGTTTGCAAACAATTTTTATAAGTGTGATCACACATTATTACGATTGGTTAACGTTACATACAAATTTAATGATATTATTACGACTTTACAGCTTAATGTATAAATCGAATGGGGTCGCTACAGTACCCTCATTTTAATAAGTAGTTAATATTTTTCGAGAGATAAGTATGGCAATGAATACAAATGTCACAAAATATATTTGCATCATATATACGAGTAGAAATCGAGGCCGATTGTATAATTCTTAAAAAGTTTGAAAATATAGTGGAACACACAACACAGTTTTTGCATTCCTGATATAACTAACACGCGCAGACCACAGCACTTAATGTTCTTAATGTTAAAGTTCTACATAATGTTCTTACATGTCCCGGATGCGTCCTGCATCCTGGAGCCTCCGCTGTTGGTGCATTCCGTTTAAAATGAGAAGATTTGACAAAGCTTCTGCTTTAGTTTTAAGAATGTTGCAAGAACTGATACACGATAAAGCTTGTGATAGTATGTACCATACTGGGCATCTCAACCCATGTTTTCTATCATTATCATTATCATTATGGGTCTAATTAATATCTTTCTCCAGACTGCCCCATAAACTTCACAAATTGCCTAGTGGTGCCGCGAGTTATAATAATATGGTACACTTATATAAATAAAAAGGCTCAGATTCCCTTGGTTTTTATTTGGTGTACTTAATTACAAACATTATGGATTTGTAAAATCTTGACTTTAGTAAACATGTCTATAGTTATATGAGGTTATTATTCTCTAATTAACAATATTAAAAAAAAAAATATTACTTTCAATATTCTTCTTCTTCTTTTGTTGCTATGTCCTAACGGACGTCAGCGACCATCTTTTGTGTTTCGCTTCGGTTTTTCGCCATCTTAGCCAGTATTGCTGCTTTCAATATTAACTTGCACAAATTTGATTTAACTTAAATCTTCAAACTAGCTAAACTATAATTACAAAATTAAACAAAAATAAAGTTTCACTTGGAACACTATTATGAAAACATTAGCTTTGTTTGCGTTAGTCGCAGCGCATCGGATACATAGGTAAAAATAGCAGGAATTTTCCAGCTATTTTACTTACCTTGAATCACTTAACAATTAAATTAGATAAGTTTGTTACAATTATTGTCGGTAATCGTCATTAATAAAAACGTCAAACATCCATATGAAATTATTAAAACGTAGATACAATTTATGACATAAACATAACCTCCAAACCAAATACATAGGTACCAACCTCTTTTGAAACTTCCATATTTTGTTGTACGTCCGGTGCCTAAAGAGAGACCTTTATTAGTACCACAAGTATCTTATGCAATACTAATAAACGTTTTATAAGTGTTAAACAACTTTTTATTAGATTATCAGCATAGAATAGTTTTAATGAAAATAGACCTTTATTATTGCCACAAATACCTTACGTACTACTAACAATCGTTTTATATACATACTCCATATTATTATATGTTACTTTATTATTAGCATAAAGATTAAATCAATGTACCTACATATTAAAGAAATTTCTTAACAGTGGTTATAGACACAACACCCGACATGCTGCAGTTCGTATCTGGTTCTCAGTATCGATAGCATTCGAAACACTGCAGACTGGAGTGATTCCTCTTGTATATTTGCTAAATTATTGTAACATAGATACGTATTGTAAACCATTCGAAATAATTTGCAATTGATTCTGTCTGCAGGAAATGATCTATAATAATGAGAAAACTCAGTTAATTAACTACATTACATTATTTTATATTTTTGTAGTAAAAATTTTTAACATAAATCAAAAACAAAATTGGTCAATTTACACTAGTGTTAGTTACATCACTTTTGTATTATATTACTACCAAAAAAAAAAAAAAAAAGGACAAACTACCTACCTTTTGTTAACTTTGTTAATAAAGTTACATACCACAAGGTATTATATTTCTTTATAAGATAGGTTTCATATTTCTGAAATCTGTCTCTAAACAGCTACAACTTGTCAATCACTTCGATTAAATTCGTGAAACATAATTTACAATCAAACGAGCATAGTGATGTTCGATTGTAATTATGTGAACGATTTAATCGAAGTGATTAATAATCTCCCTCCCTTATACATAATGCATTATGTAACCCACCCATGAAATATGAAACAAACATATTATGATCTAAACTAAATGAGAGAAATCAGGAACGAGACACTGAACGCGGCCATGACAGATGGATGGTTTGGAGTGGGGCTGCCGTCAGTGTTACAATATTAAAAAATTATTTAAAATAATGATACCTGATCTAAAAATTACGTGGAAGACTTTAGAGTAGGCGTTGCTACAACTTGTCAATCACTTCGATTAAATCGTTCACATAATTACAATCGAACATTACTATGCTCGTTTGATTGTAAATTATCAAAATACTAGTTATCAGGATACTTTAATGATACAATTCACAAAAACATAAAACAGTAGAAAATTAAATAGTAGAGATTTTAATTATACAAATTAACGTAACTGATTCCTACGTTTATTTAGGTAGGTACATTTCAATGAAATGAAAATTACGTAATCAATTAATTACGTAATTTTCACCAATACCGTACACCAACACTGGTAGGCTAACCTGAATTTTATTCCAATTAATCTAACAAATAACTAAGTTTAATTTAATTTTTAATTATTTTATATGTAAATTATGTATGGCAGTTAGCCGAGGGATTACTTGGCATCGAACATTATCTGAGCGTCCCGGAAATGCCCGCTCCCGGAAATGGCACACTGCGCTGGCATCAAAGCTTGATCGTATTCGACTTGCACCAAAACGAAATTTAACTTTTCTGCTGCCCGGTAAAATATTTCTGAAGAGAAAAGTACAGGTCTACAATATTTTTTTAATGTTAAAAGCTCTATGAAACTAATGAACATCCATGAAATGACAATTGATTAAATTTAGTTGAAGTGTTCTTTGTTTCTTTTTAGGACTAATCTCTGGAGCTACCAATCAGATAAAATGTTTACAATTGTTACAATTCAATGTTGTAAAAATATTGATATCATAACACCTATCTCTTAATATAAATACATAAGTCACAATAACCTATTTTAGGTATACAGTAACCTATTAAATAGGTTTGAGGTTCGAACATTGAATCTTAAAAATAAGAAGCCCAAGCTATAACCACTGATTATGGTATATTACCGTGATATTTAACGGCAATATCTACTATTAATGACCGTAAACAGGTTCAATCATCAGGAAGCAAGCTTGAATTAAGCAATTTAAGCAATTAGGCACTCAAATTAATTTTGAACATTGAAGATTCCATCTTCAAGTCACGGAAACTTAATAATCATCAATGCGAACGTTGGCCTTAAGTCAACCAGTTCCTCCTACGTTAAGAATTAAACCATAATAAATATTGTATGGTTAAGCACAGCATTTTTCTTTTCATATCGATAATCATTCAACGTCAACTGTAATGAGGGAGGAAAGGACAAAATACGTACCTATATCAGACAAAATTATTCACTCACGCCCATCGACTTACGAATTCGCATTTCGATTGATGCGTTATCGTTACCGTGAAAACGTTTTAAAAACGCACTTAGGGGCCACATCATTATACGAATTACGTTATACGTGGAGTTCGAATTTTATTTGACTTTACCAAGTTTTCGAACTTATTTATTGACATTATAATAATAAATAAGAATAAATATCTCGGACATTCTCACAAACGGCCATCTGACCCCAATGTAGGCGTGAGCCTGTGATATGGGTGTCAGAGACTGATATACATACATAGATAATTTTAAATACATACTTAAATAGATAATAATAACATCCAGACACAGAACAAATACAAGTGTTTGTCACACGAATATTTGTTCAGAGTGGGATTTGAACCCCTGGCACATCAGACAGGGTTACTACCGATTGCGCCAACGGGCCTGTCATTTATTGTAAATACGCTACACATTACGCTACACACAATAGTAGCGTCCATAGCCCAATGGCTCGGGTCGATTCAATGTGATCCAAAGAGTTAAGCAACGACGGGCGCGGTCGGTTTGTGGATGGGTGACCGCTAGTGGCAAAATTTCATGGACGCTACCGTGCTTCGGAGGGCACGTAAAGCCGTCGGTCCCGGTTGTCGTTAAGCCTTGTCGAAGACCTTCGGGTGGCTTGAGAACATTCGACACTGGGTTGGCCACTAACCCCTCCACCAATCCGCATTGGAGCAGCGTGGTGGAGTATGCTCTAGACCTCCTGCAGCTGCGTCTGTGGGGGAGACCCGTGCCCAGCAGTGGGACGTCTATGGGTCGCAGCGACGCTACACATTCCACTTACAATTTTGTTACTTTACTTGATGCGGGACAAGAATAGTGTATGTCTGCAATTACCGGAACACGAATCATTTCGAGTCCCTGTAGGGACATGAGGAGCCTGTTCAGGCGCTGCGCTGGAGAACACTGGTGCGTACAGATCAGAGTACGTATCAGAGATCCTGGAGTCCTCTCCAAGCGCTTAGAAAGGCCAGCGTGGAGGTTTGAATGGACACAAGTTATGTAAACCCGTTGTTTCCCACTATACCCGATTTATACTCTTACTATTTTTAACTATCTATTTCACAGAATATTTTTCTTTCGATTTGGACAGTAAAATGTTAATTCATATTTTACGGGCTGAAATTATAATTCAAAATTGTTTAACACACTCATGCATTTGGCAAATAATTTCACGAGTCATAAAATTGCTTATATATAAACTGAGTATAAATTACTTCGCCATACAGCTTAAATAAATTGAACATTTACTTAATGTTTTAGTGAAAAGCAGTTTAGAATAAAATTGTCAATATCCTCTTTTAAACAATTTAAAACAAGATCTTTCAAAACACCTATCCATCTATCCATAATAAAGTATTAAATTAAACTGATACACGTCTTAGTTATAACTATACCTAATATACTTACCTACTTACCTAACGGTTCTCGGAATCTCTAAAGAATACATAATTGGTATCTCTTATTTAACTAACGGTTGACTTAATTTTTAAGATAATCTTAATATGGTTTTTAATATCGTTCCAATAAAACGAATAATTCCGGTTGGTCGTGGCCTGTGGCTCAACTTGATTCCTATTATTACGTGCTTCTGAAATTGATTTTTATCATATTATTTTAGATATAATAACGTATAGCCAGATAACATCCATTCAATTGCATCCCATCGCATCCAATACACTATTAGCATACATGTTGCATGTTGTTAATTTCAACTATTTTTTTTATAGTAACATATAAAATATTGTAGATAAAAATTAAAGGTTGTAAAAAAATAAGATCCTACGTATCGTAAGATATGAAATATGGATAAGGGGGAAAATATTCCTATCGAGTTAACTCAACGTCCAAGGTAAAAAGATTATTGCATAATACAAAGTTCAACCGAAAAAGTTAGGTCGCTGTCGAAGCGAGGATAATCTGACGTTTCGATCGTCGACCGAGACGAAACCAGACGTTTCAACCAAAATTTACGAGCCAACTTTTGCACATTACTTTTCTTATCTTCCACTTTGTAATATGCCGTAATCTATGCTCTCGTAGGAACTCACGTTGACTGGCATAAGAATTTCTAGAAACTACTTGCGTTAGGTAGAATTATATTACAGTACCAATTAGTGCTACTATGTATTCATGGGCGATCTGATAAGATAATGCTAGGACAAGGATTCAGCAGCCGTATGATTCCTGTTTAAAGGCTTGTAGAACGCGCACTCCGTGGGTGGCTTACGCTCAGTCGGCTTATCGCACACCGTTCTTAATGACAGCTATTCGGTAATGGGCGACTAACGCAAGGAGGTACTTTTATGATAATTAGTTCGATCCAGTATTTATTCGACAGGCTTTATGCGCCGCCCTTTCATCTTGCTCCTTATTTATTAGTATTGCCCCTGCTTCGAATCGGGTTCGCTTCAAGCTAATTAGGCTTAATCGGAAGGCTTTTAGGTCACGATTGTTGTAATGATTTTGAATAATTACGCCTCAATATATTCTGGCAAGTTTGTGAAGGAATACACTTTAAATCTGTTCTGAATTGCGGCGTGACCAATAAAAACGATAACGGACTGAGTGGAAATAAAGATAGAAAGTTAAGTTATATCAATTTGTTTAATGAGCTCGCGACTACCGAAAATGTAGCATGTATGTCGTCATTAGAGGTAATTGAGGCAATTTTTCACACATTTTTTCAAGCGAGACCGTGTATACCTACTTAGAGCATAATTCATTTCCTTCGGCATGCAAGTAAAAAAATGATTGATGCTGGATGTACAAGTTTTTACCGAAATTGCGACATGGTTTTATGGAGTTATTAAATATTACCGGTACATTGGTGGCCTAACAAAAAGTCGATAGACGTCTTTTTTATTTTAGACCATCGACAAAAAATTAAATGAGTAATTGTTCGCTGCAGACTAATAATAGATAGTGTTTTGATACGGAGGCATGAATAGAATAATAATATATCTTTTACACGAGGAATAAGCAATCTTTGTATCTCCTTATTTTAAAAATTGAAGTGAAATATTTAGGTATGTACACAAAATATATATGTATATTTAATAACCAAGTTATACTTAATACAAATATTTTACCTTTTGCTCCAAGTCACTCTACTGGAATAATTTTCACATGCTCTCAATGAACAATAGTCTCCAATATAGCACTAAAATGTCACATTTTCAATTATACATTCACTTTCACATCTATGAAGCTACAAAAATTAAAATAAGCAAACTTTTAAGTTCGTTGCGTGTCCAATCATAGCGAAATAATTCAAATAAATTATTTGACTTTGACTTTGATTGAAAAGTTTTGACATTGGTTGACGTTTGAGCAGCGTGGGGTTGCCATGTCTTACGACTAGATTTATCCAGTAATTTTTCAAATAAATAGTATAGAACTTTTAAATCCAAGATAAACTATGTGTCCAATATGTACCATTAACCAGATTTTAAAACTTCTGAATACATTTACTAACAAATCTAAATGGGTACTTAGAATCTTATCATGTCTAGTACGGGTAAATGAAAATATATTTATGTTAAACCATTTAGATTGTGTTATTCGGGTTATTTTAAAATAAAAACGCAAATTACATCAAGATAAGTTACATTTATTGTCCTTGTTGTGTACCAACAAACTGCCCATCATTTTTAAATTTTACCCTAAAAATAGACAGCGCATTACACTCTGGCAAACAATCAAGGCTTCTAACAAAAGTTTTCGGTCATTAGTTATGATTTTTCCCGATACAGTCTATCTTTGTTGTTCTGTGTACGTTAGACAGAGATGTATATGCTGTTCCTATGCCTATATGTATATAGACTGCGAACCCGGGCTTCGTAGCTTGGGGTTTGCGCTAGCTAGTTTATTGGTTGCGCGCGATTGCGCGACGCATCGCGAGTCGCGCGGTTTATAGGTGACTAGTGGTCCGCCCCGGGTTCGCACGGGTATTTTATGTAAAAATCAAAATTATAATACACACACATAAACCCTATTTGCGTCAGGTTACTAAAAAAATAAAAATTTAACACGACTTTATTTTACTTAAATAGATTATAACAATAGTTTCGTTTACGCCTAGTAATATTATATAGCCTATGTCACTCAGTGAAGATGCAGCTTTCTAATGGTGAAAGAATTTTTGAAATCGGTCCAGTAGTTTTGGCAGCGCACGCCAGAATAGCTCGCAGATGGTAGATTTTTTCCTACTTACCTACTTGACACTTATCGTCATATTTTGGACAATTCACACAATATCTTTATAAATTTGAGCCTGTGTGTTATTCTGATGTATAAGCTATATATTATTGTAAAGTTTCATTAAAATCCATTCAGTACTTTTTACGTGAAAAAGTAACACACATCCATCCATACATACATACATACATACTTACAAACTTTCCCCTTTATAATATTAGTAGGATAGGATTAGTAAGGATTATACCTTATCAACAGCCTAAAATTTAAGTTTTATGCTTCTAGTTCTGAAAATGACAATACTTTCATACAACCTTTCATCTCCCTTTTCAACCCATTACAACACTTTTTTCCAATTAAAAAGTGTCTATGTCCTTTGTCAGGCTCTAGAGTCTAGAGTCTAGACTGTGTACCAAAGGACATTGACCAGCGCCCATACAAAGTTCGCCTACGAACCAACAGTCATAAAACATACTATAACGGATTCAAAATAGATCCTTTATACTATTGAAAGTAGATTTAAACAACGGACACTTCTGAGAATTTATTTATTACCAAAAATATTATTGATTTTGAGGTTATATTCTGAATGACATCGCTGTTCGATCAGTCGGTAGTGAATAGTTAGGCCGGGTTCCCACTACGCCGGACTGGCAGATTTGCCGGAAGCCGGACACCGGACAGAGATGTTCACATTATACCGGATCCCACAAGAAAATCGAACAATCAAGTTCAGTTGAATTTAGACCTGTGCGCACAATGGATGACGCGAGGTGAGTACGGGCGGGGCGCAAGCTCGTTCACTTTACTCCGGTCCGGTGGTTTTACCGGCACTTCACAGTGACAAAACGCTCGGTAAAAACACCGAGCTTGGTATTTTTGCCGGATCCGGCATAATGTGAACAGCTTCCTAAGAATTGTACAGTCACTATCTTTTCCGGCAGTTTTACTGGTCCGGCATAGTGGGAATCGAGCCTTAGAGAATATTGTGTGAATGTGAATGATGACATTGACAATGAGCGATTCCGTCTGTCAATCAATACTTTGATACAAAATGCCCGATGCTGCCCTGTCAAGTTAGCTGTCTCTGCTTTTAGAGCTGCGCACAGCGCGGCAGCGCTTTAATTTGCTTCGGCAAGTTTTTATTACCTACGGATCAAGCGCTGCAGCGATGACTGAATATTTTTCGGAGAACAGGGAAATCGGCGTGAAGCGAATTAAGTGTTCATTTATTTATATTTTAATAATCTGAAGTGTCCGTTGAATTCTAGCATATGGAATAACGGGCATTAAATAAGGTAAGAATTACTGTATATATTAGATGTCTGCAAATTCTTAGGCGAAAAACGACAATGTCCTTTCATTTAGATCGGTTCAGTACTTTTGGCGTAAAAGTGAAACAGACAGACAGACAGACAGACATTTCAAAACCAAACGTCCAATTTTAATCATTCAAAGACCAAATATTTATTATCTACATAAACTGTAAATGTAGTCCAAAAAAAATTCAAGATAAAAAAATGGTTGTTGTACCTCACTCGACATAGGTATAGTGTGTCGCGGACTTTTTTATAGATATTTATAAGATCTACAATTAATTAGAACATTTTATGGTTCTATCTTTTATAGTTTAGGCAGCGTACGCAAAATAAGTAACTTTTCTGGTTGATTTTTTACACCCTGTGTCCGAAAAACCCAAATATCTTACGGAACCCTATTTTTTTCCAAAATAAAATTTAGCCTATGTCACCCGGGGATAGTGTAGCTTTCCAATAGTGAAAGAATTTTTCAAATCGGTTCAGTAGTTTTGAAGCCTATTCGATGCAAACAAACAAACAAACAATCAAATCTTTCCTCTTTATAATATTAGTATAGAAGTATAGATGAATGATTGATGTAATTCTGTTGCCTTTAGTGACGTTACTAAGTGGGTTTGGTGTTAGGCAGTCGTGGGTTTTTTTGATTCTATGGTGGCCCCGCCACAGTGTGGTGATAGCTGGCGTATCCCTAGAGATATCATGCAATCTATGATGCGTGCCCACCCACGTTATGTCAACGATTATAAATATGCTGAACGCATTGCTAACGTCGATATTATCAAAGCTGTTTTTTAAGAGATTTATTGAGATTCTTCCTACTTTCTCCATAGGATACTTTTGATGTTCCTATTATACGTGCACTAATAACGTAACTTAGCCCTATGAGAAAATAGAGAGGGAGACATATTAAAGTCCCTTCATTATGTTGATACATATTTGAGAAAATTAAAAGCCTGTTTTATTATATCAAGAGACTTTAGAAAATTCATAGCTATACTAAAAAATAATCCGACCGCCTTTTCATACTTGCGACCTTCTTGATCTTTGCTGCTAGTATTTATCTCAGAGCACATACAAGCGAACTAAAGCATACCATCAAAGTAATTTGGTAATGAAATGCGGTATGAAACTAAAGTCCTGGACTTTACTCGAAGATAGTGTATGTAAGTAAGATGGTTGAAGGCGTTGAAGTCGTCATATTAATTATATTCCTAGGAATATGATTATATGAAGCGGTTCACAACTATCTTACTACACTTTCATGGGCGATAAGTGCTTCGGAGGGCACGTTAAGCCGCCGGTCCCGGTGGTTTTCATCAATGAAAACAATCGTTCGAAGTCTTCGTGTCAAAGACATTCGGGTGGTTTGAGAACATTCGACACTGGGTTGCCCACAACCCCCCCAATAATTCGCATTGGATCCCGTGCCAAACAGTGGGATGCCTATGGGAGTAAAAGTCAAAAAGACCATGTGGTCTAAATATAACTATCTCAAATATTTGAATACTTAGGTACAATTAATCTAGATTGTATGTCACTACTATCCTATCGTATCTTGTGTGGATTTTGGTAAACGCTAAGTAAATGTCATCCACTGCAACGGCTTATGCAGAAATTGGTCTATACATACATAAAGCTCGTGCCCGTATACACATAAGGTTTAAACTCCTTTGAACTGGGTGTAAATGGGTATCCTTGTAGGATGTTGTCTTACTTCCGAGCGGTCAGCTGCGAGAGATGGCTAATTAAGAACGTAACCTCAGCCTAGTGGCCTGAAGGCTTGCTAAATTCAAACTAAGTGCGCTCTAGAGCTAGTCCGTTGAGACAGATTTACTTTAAGAATACTTAATAGCATTAAAACTTAGTTAAACCTCAAACTACTTCTTATAGTTTTACATGCGGTATAAAAGAAAATGGTTATTGTAGATAATTGAGAGAAAAAAAAGGTGCAGACTGCCCCATTTGTTCAGTGATCCCAAGCGTGACTTTAAAGCTAGAGGGGTTTCTAAAATCCTTATCCTGGGTTCCTTAAATTCATAGTAGTTAGTATTTTTAAATTCTCAAGCTTCTGTGTTTAAAATTCTATAAATACCTATTCTGATTTTGGTGATTCATGATAATATAGAAATACTGTCACTATAAAATTGTGGTGTAAATTGTGTAAGTGAATATTTATGATATAGCTAAACTTATTATAATAGTGTTTATGTAAATAAATAGCAAACAAAACACATAATAACCAAAAATCATCATTTATTCAACACGTCTGAACGATGCAAATAATTTTCAGAATAGTTAGTATATAATTGAGAATAATGCAAAGTACGTTCAAAATTGGCACACAATAGAAGCCAATATGGCGTGGTCGGCGCATTAATCTTCCCGGCTTGTGGAACATCGGTCCTCAACCTTTGTTCAATATAAAGGATCTTCACTGCATGATAGAATAGAAAATAGAATAGAATCCAAAAAAATCTATAAAAGAAAGTCACACATTTTCTTTTGCAAAGGTATCTAATATATCTATTGTCACAGGTAAATGAATTGCATATAAAAAGATAAAATTATGCGGCTGCGCCCGCATCAAATCGTTTTCCTGTTCAATATCTGAAACCATGCCATTTTCCTGTAGTATAAGTGCCTACTCTCCAGGCCGTATACTATGTACCTAAATCGATGCAAAAAATCACATCGATCCATAATTCTGTTGAGGAGAATAAGGTTAAACCAACATACCAAGCACTCTTTCCCATTTAGATATTAGTAAGGATTCATCATCATCATCACAACCCTGGGCACGGGTCTCCTCTCAGAATGGGTTGGGACTAGGCCTTAGTCCACCACGCTGGCCAAATGCGGATTGGCAGACTTTACATGCCTACGAGAACATAATGAAGAACTCTCAAGCATCCAGGTTTTCTGAGTTTTTACTAGAAAATATTTCATCATTTTCAACTTTGATCAATTAAAGTAAAATCTAATTTACTTGCACCATTATTCTTTTTAGTTAAGCTGATATAACAAGTCATTTCAATCGCGATTCCAATTATTTTAGTCGTTATAAGTTTTCCCTAGTACAATAAAAACGTCGGTAGTCTACAACCGCTGCCTGCAACGGGAAATGGAGCATTGTTTTTCTGACTTTCCGATAACAACACATGGGTTTAGATTTTATTTTATTGTGAGACACCCGCGTGTATCATTGAAGTTTACGATGCATATCCCAGTTTATTTCGTGAAGACGCACGCGGCTCGTTCCTATATATTTTATTGAAATAAATTCTGAGTTTACGGGATATGGTAGGTACTATCCCAGAACAATCACTTTCACTTCATACAGCGTAGATAAACCTTTAACTTAACCATGCAAAATGTAAATTTTACGAGTAGATACATTAATTATCACTATCTACTGTGTTTAAATAAAAAATACGTCACCTATAAAGCATTTTTGCAAAACTCTTTTTTTTTATCAAGCACCCGTAACAAACAATACAGGCAAGTTGTTCAAGCATCATTTATTTAAGTATTTAACTTTTTATTACACCATAGATGGTTTATTGATTATTTATTTATTATTTATTATTTATTTAATAAAACTTACGACTAACTTGACAGGTTACCCTAATGCGTTAGCGTAGAAATTAACAAATATAAAATTTTTTTACTTAATAATAACATAATTTATAAAAACATAGTAATAGCATAAGTTCCAATTAACAATTATTTATAATGATTGATATGATTAACACCATATTACTTTAAAAGTATTTATAAATGTGTCACCTAGATGGAGTTTGTTTTATGTAATAAATAAAGTATGTATTGTATTAGAAACCTCATCAGAGTCAAAGCACATAAAACAATTATCTGGTAGGTAAGTCATCGTGTGAACGTATTAAATCAAAGCCAATGACCATAAAAGGTAAAATTAACTATCAAAAAGCTGATGCAACCAAAACTGCGAACCTTACTATAACATGCTGATTCAGCAACCAATAAATTCTCCCTCGAAATGTACGTGCGTGCGCGGCGCTGGCACAATAATAAATAAATTTTATGTGTGCTTCGCATATACTTTTGTTTCAACATGTATTTGTACTACCTAGTTCCAGTTGCATTTTGTCCCTGTTTTATTTATTTTGTGAGAACAACTTGCGTGTTTCGTCACATTTGGTAGCAACGCTTTATATGAACCTGTCAGTTTATCTATACTCTATATCTATATTTATCTGTATCTATTTTACTATATATAAAAATGGATCGTTGTTCGTTGTCTCGCTAAAACTCGAAAACTACCGAACTGATTTGAATACTTTGTGGTTTGCTTTGTTCGTTTCATTTAAGGGAATGTGTAAGAGCTAAAATAATAGAGATAATCTAAAAATTAATAATATATTATAACGGTAATTTTGTATGAAAAATCGTATTATTTTGAATAGATGGCGTTCTACTAAGCGAATAAGTGCTAAGTAATACTGTGATCCGAGTACTGGCTTTAGTTTTTTTTATTTCCAATACTTTAAATTTATATTCATAAAATAAGAATGCCAAGGAGAAGACGCGGTGACATAGGTCGTCGAAGTCAGTCAAATGTGCAACGAGCTACCTCACGTGCTAAACGCACTCGTAGCTCATGGAGCGACAGAGAGTGAGAATATTCGTGTTGGTACTATGTCCGAATTGCGTTTGAGAGTGAATGAAATAGGAGTGGATAGGCCTGAGATTAAGAAACTCTTTAATCTGAGGGATTGGCTTAGAATGCAGAATGTTGCATATCAAACACAACAACAGCGAGCACGACATAACAACATGAGTGATGGAATAAATTACTTCAACAATGTACATACATTATAATATGTATTCGTTACTGCTTCAACAATAATTACAGGAATTTAGTTAGTTCATCATATCATTATCAGTTTCCGCCAGAAAATAGCTATCTAATTTTCGGTAGAAACGTTTACTTACATAATAGTTATCAATAAGAAAACAATTTAAGAGTTTTTTGCTAGAGCTTTCCTGCTCTTGATTTGCCACTATTTTTTTATTTTCCCGTTACATTACTACCTACTAGGAATTTACGTTTTTAGCAAGACCTATAAGTACTTTGGAAATTCAGGAGAATGCAGGTACTGGACACTATTTAATTTTGAAATTTGAACACATCCCTTTTTCTTTGACTCTTATCACGGTTAGCTAGGTGCGCCTAGGGAGGGAGCGGCACGGTTCTGTAAAAGTAAGTGCCCTTTCTTTGAATATTGCATTTGACGTCTGCGAGTTTGGCTTATCAGAACCGTTGGGGAGAACGGTTGATCTTGCCTGAGGTAAATTACGTTCACTAGAGGAAAACTCAAAAGGAATACCTACCTGACATTTGCTTGCATAGATAAAATTCTAAGGAGAAAATATAAGCTGTATTATATAAGTTATATTTAAGGCTGATAAATATTATTTATACATAAATTACAGGATAACAACTTTAAAATGTTATTTTTTATGTATTCTTGTAAAAAATATTGCATACTTTTATTCATAAATGGAATATTACAAATAGTTCGCTTAAACTTCTTTTATTCGGAACTGTTCAAATAATATAATGAGATATAGTTACATAAATTAATAATATTTGAGATATGAATAATGAGAGATTAATAATATAATAAGAAATAGTTACCTAAAATTTTGATTAGAGTTTAAGTGGTTCCAAAGGGTTCATAAGTAATAAATGATGCCTTAATAAATACAAATAGTCATTAAAAATTATGAAACGGGAATGACCTCGAAATATTTAATATTTTAAAGTGAAACGAGCCCTTAGTGAGTATTTATGGGCCGTTGCTTTAGATTTACAATGTTTCACGCAGTTTTACATTACAACTCTATATTCAACCTGCAACAGACAAAGGGAAGGATGAAATGAAATTTTCAAGGAGGAATTGGCAAATAAATAATTCATTATGAACGAGGCGAAGGTTCCTAGTAGGTACTGCACGTAAACATATTTTAGCCCATATCGTAAACCACAACTAATGACAGCAGTCGTAAAATTTTATGTCTTGTACCAAGTCGCACTGTATTACAATTACAAATGATTACAAATTTTCATTTTCAAGTGTCATAACACGAAGTACATAAGTATGTACATATATGCTGACAATGTTCGAGGTGCATTTTATATTCTTGTTATGTATTCATCGTGAGTTAAGGATGCAAATGGAATGAATTTGTAATTTCTATTGATACGTAGCCCTTTGGTAAATCCAACAGATTCCATTACCTAAGCTTTCCGTATGGTGCCTATTCCTAATATTATGTTATATTTAAAGTTAAATATGTATTATTTTATATGTTAGTAAAATGTTTCTAAAAGCTAGGGTTTGTAAAAGGCGACGATAGGAAGCAATTCTCATTACTTCTTTGAATTACCATTCTAGGTGGATATTAAAGATATGTTATTGGGGGTCATTGATTTATAAAAACGTGGTTGATATCGTCGCACTTCGTCAATGCGATTTAAAAACTGCAAATGTAGTAAGCAACTTAGTCCCTCGTTTTTACAAACTAAAGTATACAAAGCCAATGTTAATTGATAGCTATATGTGCCTTAATCAGTAATATCATAATGACAAAATAACATAATTATACTTATGAGTAAAAGTACGAGTACATTACATAACATATACCATTCTAAATCATAACCCTCAATCCTAATACAACTTGTCGGGTAAAAAGTTATTAACTCCTCTAAATCAAACTCCTAAAACATAATACCTAGGTAAAGAATAATGACTCGCCATTGTACTGCAATGTTACCAAAACTAGAGTGAGTAAAACTGCTGTAATTACAGTAAATGAGGCGAATCGTTCCATGTTAAGTGGTTCAAGCACTCACAGCGCTTTACTTAAGCTGTATATTCAAATACTTTTATCCCACTCACGGTAGTCACGGTACACTAATGCACTTTTTCGTTGAGGTAGCCGGTAATAACCGCCATTAGCTGTTTCGATCCAAGATGCTGGAACAGCGGCACTCAAACTTTTTTGCTTTCGATTAAGATTACATTGCGACTTATACAATAAAAATTTAGTATTAAATTAAATTGATGATTATTATAGGACGATTAAAATGAGACGAGAAATAGCTTTTTAAAAATTTTTGAATACAATGAATAGATTTTTTTATAAATTTTAAACTTATATTATTAATCTTCAAACGTAGTAAAAATATAAGGTATGCATATGAACTTGAACGGTGTTTGAAGGCGTTCAAGAATAAAGAAAACTAATCATTAAGTAGATAAGGAATGGTATCAAATATATACTGCTTTAAATTAGATGCAACAAACTCGTGCAGTAGTATACCTACTGTTTGCTCAGCACATTAGACAATTATTGAATTTGTACTTAGCAAGTTGAATATCGCTGTATTCGATTAGTGCTGGGAACTGTTGATAAAGATATACATCGTTTAAATGCGCCATTGTCTTTTAGATGTAGCTATGTGGAACATTCGACTACTGAATGAATAATAATCATTGGAATTCAGAAGCTATTTATGGAACGGTAGGACTACCTACTAATCTTAATAAAGATTACGTTGACTTAAAAGAAAGTATGAGCAGTTATAAAGGTCGACAGATCGACTATTATCTTTGATTTACATACGTAGATGTTACAGTAATGTAAGTGAATAGATATTTGAAAACCTATTTATTCGTTCAAGTGAAAGCATTATTATTATAAGTCTTCAGTATTATCAATACTTCATATAAAACCAAGCGTTAAAATATTCATCAAAAGTGATACTTGATGATCCAATGAAGATCAAAACAAATAATGGAAGGCAGATAAACAAACTTTCTCATATGAATGAATCGGTTAAGTAAAATATTGTTGCAACAGCGACATAAGTTTAACACTCAATGTAAGCATCAGGTTCTTCGAATCAAAACCATCAACTGGGTAATAGAGTTTACAGAGTACTGAGCAAATAAAATAACAAACGGCCGTATTGATGCTACACGCTATAGTATACGATCGCAGTCGTTTTTAGGTTTGCCATGGAACTTCATTTCCGTAGGACAGTAAGAAAAGTTCAGTTGAGATAGCGAGTGATAAGAAGTGATCAAAATACTAGACTATCTGTAAATTAACTAACTACGAGTATGAAGTCACTATCGATGCATATGAAACCTAGGAATACAAAAGAGATCGCAAATTACCTTTGTGGGATGCCACTACCACCGACTAAATTATTTAGTGTATTTGAATTATAATATTTTTTTTAAAACGTGCATATTTAAGAAATTATAAGATACGACATGTTAGGTAAATTACATTGTGGAACAAATTTGTAATCCAAAACTTTATGATCTTTTACTTTAGTTTTAGTTCATCATTATACATTATGGACTTTATTAAATGAATAATAATGTAGTAGTACTAGAATCCATACAGTAATAATAAAATAAACTTATGTTAATTAAAATTCATTGTGATTAAACTTAAGTCCTACATTTAAATAATCTGCTGGTGGGTCTAGCCGCTCAGATGCAGTATCCGCTTTATTCTTTCTTTACACTTCAATGCTTAACTCCGCGCCGAGTGTTTACGACACCTGGTATCGAATGTATTTATACTGAATACATAGCCACAGATTAACTTACTTGTATTACTAACTATTATGAAACCTTTTCTTTGCTTCCTTTTTTATTTGTTTCACATCTTATCACTAAGATAAATCCTTCATTTAATTATTTCAAACAGGGATGATACACGGAGGCGCTTATACGATGTTTACTATCTGCTTACTGACCAAGACTGGCTTGGCACTTGGCTTGTCACTGTTAAGTTATATTACTTTCCAAATGCTTTAGTTTCTATCTTATCTTAATATATATATTTCTTGTGTACGTGTGTATGACAGTGAACTCCTCCTGAAACAGCTGGATAGATGTTGATGAAATTTTTTGTATGTGTTCAAGGGGATTCGAGAATGGTTTAGATTCACAATTTTTGGTCCACTGGAAAATTATTTTTAAACACTATTTTAGTATTTTTATTTTTAACCGTCGTTCATTGACGTGAAGCGTCGCGTCACTTTGACATTTCATACGGCAGAACAACGTTTGCGGGGTCAGCTAGTATATTATGTAAAATATTGGTAGGAACATAAATATTAAACCAGATCATTATTATCATTCATCTTCAAACGGATCTTTTTCGATTTGTAACTGGAACCTAAAAATCGATATTATTTATTATTGATAAAAAACAGGAACGGCTGAGCTAAATGACATTAATTAATTACGTGGATTTAAGGTCTGATTGAAAACTGGCAAAATAATTTGAATTCATAAAAGGTTTTTATCTATAATGACCATTAATCGCTTACTTACCGACCGCACCCCGGACTGCCCAGAGTTCACACATTCATACGGACCAATACTTATACCTTACGATAACGTTACAATATATACCTACCTACTTATCCACGACATATATGGTTTATCTGTCGATTCCTGAGCCGATGTCAGCTAACATAAAAAGTTCTTCTAAAACTACGATTACAGTCCATGACAAAGTGTTTAATTTCTGTTCTGGATAGTAATCATCTTAAAAATGAAAAATTATTGCATTTAGTCTTATAAAGTACCTACGTGTTTCAAAATGTATGGAAAAGATAAAAATTGTTAAAAATCAATTAAAAAAATATTGTTTTCTATATTTTTATTTTCCTGAGGGTGAACATAATGAAATAACTTAAGACGCATAAGTCTCTCATCAAAACGATTAACTTTTAATCTATTTCATAACATTTTAAATCAATAGGGAAATCGTTCGTCATCGTCACCCATCGTTGCGGTCGAATCGTAAACACTAAACGTAGATCACTAGGTAGCGGCTACCAAGTGATTTGTCAGTGTCTCTCCTAATTTATTCACCTTTGCCGGCTTCGCGTTTTTACCAACACACTGAATAACTTTTATACTATTAACCTTATAATCAACATTTGTGTAGTTTGATTTCATGAATAAGTATAGACTGGGAAAAGTTATAAGTATTTGTACGTTCAGTTTGTTTTAAGAACCTATTAACATTTAGAAGTGGTATAAAAATTGCCACGACGCTTAATCCCTTCAAGTAACATTCGGCACTCGGCAGTCATCAACACATCACCACTAAATAAATAAACATCTTGACCTATTCTCAGTAGGTACATCTGCATTCAGAATAATATGAAATTAGTAAAATTTTCTCCACCGATCTGATATTCAATTATTAATTCCGATATTATATTTTTAAAAATGATCTAATCTATATATCTAATATATAAACCTATCTGCTTACGCATCCTAAGAAAATTTATGGAAGTGCTAAACGGATTATCGGCATAGTAATTTCCATTACTTGAGATTAACTATCTGCCGACGTTACTATTAAGATAAGGCTTACTCGGAATAATGTGTGTTAAGGATTAACATACTAATACTCGCATAATGCGCAGGCATACTAAACCTTCGATAGAGCCTAGACTTTATGATATGCCAGTAATCGTCTGGAAGAGGTCACTATCTAGCTAGAGTGATCCTACTGGATCAATAACTAGATGACAGTGACCTGTCCAGTCCTATTCGTAAAGTTAATACACAAGCAATAACTTATCATGTTTATTAAGTCTATACTCATAACGTAACCAGCCGCGGCAATAACAAAAATAATTAATATCATGGGCAACCTCACAGACAGCCATCTGATTCCAAACTAGGCAGAGCCTTTACTATGGGTATCAGAGACATAGACATACATACACATACATTTTTAAACACATATTTATATAGATATTAACATACAGACACAGAAAAAACACAAGTGATCGTCACGCGTATTTTTGTCCTGAGTAGGATTCGAACCCACGACCCCTGGCGCAGAAGGCAGGGTCACTACCGATTACGCCAACGGGCCAGTCGTATAATTTCTTGAAAACAAGAAATGATTAGGTAGGTATTAAAATAAGTACTGTTTGCAGTAAACAGAAAAGAAAACTAGGTACCAATAAATACTGAAGAGACAATTATATTTTTATCGTTTACTTCGCGGAGCTCGTAATATTTCTTATACAAGTTTCATACTTTTAAAGTTATATGATAACAAAGTGTTGTCTCGAGTTATGTTGTTTTGTTTGATTCTACCGACTCGTAAGAAAACTATAACACCTGAATGAGCTTTTGTGGCAGATCTTGTCTTTTGTTCAGAACAGTTGTTTATTTATTTGAAACTAGTGGACGCCCGCAGCTTCGCTCGCGTTACACATTCACTAACTTCAAAAACGGCAAAGCTTCATACTAACTTTGCACCCCGTTTTACCCCCCCCGTTTTTACCCTTAGGGATAAATTTTCAAATTTTTCTCGCCGTAAAAACCATCCTTGAACTTCAACGAACATTTAAAAAAAAGAATTGGCCAAATTGGTCCAGGCGTTGTTATGTTATGCGCTTACCAACACATTTTGCGATTCATTTTTATAATATAGATTGCTGCTGTAAATAATTTTTATTCATCAACTGTTTGACTATTTCAACTTCAGAAATGTCATGAAATAATTGAGGGTAAAGAAAATATAGTATAACACCTACAAGTAATCATTAAGTAGATTTAGATTAGCTTATTCTTAAAAACGCTGAAATGTTTTTTATCATAATTCTCTCTTTTGTATATTTATGTCTATCTAAAGTTAATTAATAACAATTAATTAACTTTTTCTCCTATCAAATAGTGCTTAAAATAGTGTGTAAAAACTTACGAGTGAGCACATATAGAAGGGACTTTCATCGAAACGCGTTCCGCATTGGCTTAGCTTCTAGTGCGATATGGTAAAACCTGCCTTAAGCCTTGTCCACCGCTTAAATGGACGTATGTAGGTCTTGTTATCTGCCGTCAGTCCTCGTGATACGTGGCTTGTATAAGCATTTTCTCTAGTGCATCATGGAATGACTCTTATTATAATTTATAAAACTATAGTAAATAAATTTGAATGTTCCACACTTAGATAGTTATATGTCTAGATAGACTGTCGCGCAGCAATCGCGCCAAAAAATATAGTCCTAATTGTTTGGTACTAAATGCTTTCCCTGCGTTCAGTCTCATTCCCGCTGTCATTACATACGCTCGAGTTGCTACGCTAATTTGTTTTGTTTAAAATGACGGTTTATGTGATAAAAGTGCGCCGAAATTTTAAGGTCGATAACATATAACTAATCTAAGGTTCCACACAAAAGTATGCATAATTTAATAATATTATCTAATTCACACAAAGATTTACATCAGATCAGACTTTATACAAGGTAGATTACATTCTATTGGTTTTAACGTAATGTAACTATATAGCTTAACTAAAACTTTTATGTACTAATTGTGTTTAGCGTCCATAGCCCGATGACGCAGGTCCATTCAATGTGATCGACAAAGTTAAGAAACTAAGAAACGACGGGCGCGGGTAACCGCTAGTGGCAAAATAACATGGGCGCTACCGTTTTTTGGAGGGCACGTTATGCCGTCGGTCCCGGTTGATTTTAATGGTGAAAACAATCGTTTAGCCTTGTCGATGATCTTTGGGGGGCTTAAGAACATTCTAACGCCTCCATCAATCCGAATTGGAGCAGCGTGGTGGAGTATGCTCTAGACCTCCCGCAGTTTTGACTGTGAGGGAGACCGTTTCGAGGAGAAGGACTTCTATGGGTTGCAGCTTAGCAGCTTAGCTTAAAGTGTTTATATTTTTTCCAAAATCTTGGTCAAGAATTCATAAGGTTAATTTTATTTTGGTCCTGTCAAGGATAAGGGCGCGTGTAAATCGATTGAAACTTAAGCTTAAATTGTAACTTTTGTTCTTTTTGTAATTCTTAGATACATATCGTTGGCCAGAAGCAAATTTGATACGTTCGATATAGAGGGTAACTATTTTAAAATATTACAGCTTGACAACTCACGCACCGCGGCACCGTGACAAATTACGATCATCCATCAATCAAAAACTTACTGAGTCAGAAAATAGTTTCATTTTATCGTTGAGTCACCACACCATATCACCTAACTAACAATGTTTTAACCCCTGTGCAGTCACCGACGAAACATGTCACGACAATTGTCAACGAAGGCGTCACGCGAAATTTGAATACAATTTATCGGCGCCTGCCTGTCCTTTCGAAATACTAATTGTCCCGAGTTTTTGTCAAGAAAGGTGACAAGGTGACAATGGGTACAGAACGAACGATACCTTTTTGTTTTCGTCGTGGTTTATGCAACATTATATTTTTTGGGAGGAGCGATTATTGATTCAACAGATATCAATACCTCAGACACTTTGATGATACCAAAATACGTCGGTTTATTTTGAATATAAAATCAGAGCAAAGTTTATCAGACAGTTGGAAACTGTTTTCAGTTTTTAACTTAACTATTCAGACATAGGTCCTTAGTCTCTTATTATTACTAGAGCACACCTACAGCCTCGCTTGCTATTATAGAGACATTGACACAGTTTCGTTTAAATTTTCTACATATTTTAATCATAGACATTACTGGAGAATTACAACTCAGAGAGACCTAAGGGAACTTCCCTGTTAAAGGAAGTTCACACACCGTTAACCCAAGTAAAATTGCATCTACAAATGTCAATGTTTTGACAATCATTACTTCTCTTCACTTTAACCAGAACTATCATCAACAACCAGACGCCATATTGTCAAAATGAAAACAAATAATAAAATTGACTATGTATATCAAGTGGGATATCAATGAATAGAATATATTTAAAAATATGAAATGAATAAATTTAAAAATCATTTTAAGGTTACTTTTATATTTTTTAATTTCCGTATCAATTAACTCCATGTTAAAAACATAACTATCTAAATACATCCAGAAGCGAGCCTCTTTTGATACAAAATATAGAAAAATTTATTAACACGTATTGGCTTAATTTCAATAAAAAACGTGTAACGTGTATACAAATCGTTTGAGGTTAATATGCCATATAAATTTACGTACCGTATTCCAAGGGAACCTCTTTATTTTCCAGGATTTATAGTCTATTAAACTTATCAACAAATTCGTAATTCAAAATATTCTTCGAGCACTAACAGGTTAAAACGATCCTGGTTCAAACAGTAGGTACCTACCTATCATAATATCTACAACATAGTAAAACTAAATTTATTTTTGTTTGATCAGGTGAGATGTATAAATTATGATTTTTTCTAACTCAAACAAAACAAAATAACTCACATACTTACCTACTCGAAAAAATATAGATGAACGTGCTATCGATAAATTTTAATATAGGTAGGTACTTGTTGGACCGCTTTTGAAAGTAGACAATTTTAATTTATAGATATGCTCGTGAGGATCCTATATTTTTTATGAGTGTCATAGTTATGAAAAGATAAACTGTTTCTATTCAATAAATATACTTAAATAATTTTGTTTTATACAGGTTTAGAAGTATCATTACAGTCCCATGTTGATTTTGTGATTAAACTTTCCCTTTTTCTAAGTCCATGATTGCTTTAAAGAATTTTAATTGTTGAGCATGTTTTGTCCAGGGTTTCATATCATGAAACGTCTACAATTGATATATAAGGTACTAGTGGACGCCCGCAGCTTCGCCCGCGTGGAATTAGACATTCACTAACTTCAAAAATGGCAAAGTTTCATACTAAATTTGCACCCCCGTTTTACCCCCCTAGGGGGTGAATTTTCAACAATCCTTTCTTAGTGCTCCCCTACGTTATAAAAGGACACCCCTGTGCAAAATTTCAAGTTTCTAACCCTTATAGTTTAGGCCCTGCGTTGATATGTCAGTCAGTCAGTCAGTCAGTCAGTCAGTCAGTCAGTCAGTCAGTCAGTCAGTCAGTCACCTTCTCCTTTTATATATATAGATTACTGCTTAGAAAGACTGTGGGTGTTTGTGAATATCGAAACTGTTTCGTCAACAGGTCTCAAATTTCAAGTATGGAACAGATATTTTTAACATGTCTCTCAAAGTACAATATTAATATAATCGCTTTCTGATTCTATCACCTACAAGCAACGTTTTTAGTCCGACTGTGTAAGGGCATTATTATTTAGATTATTATCTCAAGTATTAACTATAACTTATCGATCAATTAACCTCGGTCTACAGTTTTCATATTCATATTTCAAGCATTTATTCAATAAAGTAACCCTAAAATAAATCTATTTATATACTCTCTCTCTATCTATCTATATATTCAAAATTACTAAAACAAGCATATTTCTCATCGGTTCATTCTCATCATTCATATTCAGCCATATCATAACGTCATTTGGCGTTTAAGACTGTTTAGAATGTGATGAATTTTTAACCTGATGTAATTCAAGTTAAAACGTCAGTTTTTTGATAAATTAAAAAATACGTGTGTATGCCTTGGTTTTTCATTTGCTTTGTTATAATATAATAATACGATAATAATAATATAGCTAGCTATAATTAATATGCGTTAGTAGATATATTTTTACCATGCTAATTATTATCAATTATTTCAGTAGCAACTAATAAATAAATAGATAAATATGCTAATACTGTGTGGGAGCGCTCCAACAAACACCCAGGTGTTCTCATGATGAGTGGAACGGCATCCCGCGATCTGCGCCACCATTACTTTGGATTATGACATAAATATTTATTAGCTCAATAAATACACGGAGAAATACTCACCCGGTCAGGAATTATCCCCAACTTTATACCTAGCGGCCCAATAAAGGTTATGGCCTCTGCATGCAAATGTTTAGGTGTTAGGAAGAATAAATTCGTATAGAAGTCCATTAAGCGCAAACATTTTTCAAAGTTTATTGGGAACTATGTTGCATTTGTGGCCTTGCAGCGTTAATTCCTTAAATTATAAGGTTAACCCTTGAAGCTTCAATGGTGGTGGATTTTATGTTACGACGCCACTCAGCTCATGTCTAACACATGCAAATCTATGGCTAAACGGACTACATACACCAATAAAGCACCTAGTGTGGAGAGCTTGCAACAAAATATGTTTGCATTTTGAAGTAAATAAGCATCTAATAGGTACCTACCTCTACTACCTATCTTCTGTTGCATAATAAATGTGACCTCTTTTTAACGAAATGATTTATTGTTTTGTCGTTTTGGGCCAACTATGGCGTCGCCCAAGCTACGTAAGGAAGCCTGTATCACACCGGTAAGTGCCGCCATTTTTCATATTTTCATCGCTATTTCAATATAATATATCAGGTGCTCTATGAAGCTTGTGTTGGCATTATCTTTTTATATGGTTGACGTACAGTCTCAATGACATAAAATTTAACTCATTTGCCGGGATAAACAGATCAAAAAAAATAATGAAGCTAACTAAGAAATTAACATTTAGTTAATTTACTAACAACCAGCAATATTTAAACCATTCACAGAAATGACTCTTCTTAAATCAATAAAGTGACTTTAAGATCCCAACCGGTATAATAATAGGTATATGCCTCTACTGTGTAAACAAAATGTATTTTGTGTAATAAACTATTTTTTCATATTTTTTTTCATTTTCATAAGAATAAAACAAAATTTCAAATAGCGCATTCGATTACATCATTCAACAAACACTCATTAATCCAACTTAGACACTAGATACCTAATAATAATAATAACATAGCGGCAAAGATTAATCGTTCAGACGCACCTAATAGAATATTCTGTTACACACGCAACCTGCGAGTTATTATAAAATTGAAGGACGGTGTGATAAATTAGCCTTATCCGTCACGATTGGTCACGGAAGTCGCTCGCCGACGGTCGTCTTAGGGCCCTCACACACTTACATTATGACTGGCCATCAGATACCTTTGTATTCGCGACCTATGAGCGTAATCAAATCTGTTTCAGTGTTAAGTGACTCTCGCTGGCCACCGGTGGCTGTGGTCGGTGGCCCGTTTGCGCAGAGCCTAAAGTAGAGCGGAGCGACTTCTTTATATTATGACTAAAGCAACACACATTACCAACTCATATACAATCATCTTTATTCCCTTTTCATCCTTCCAATATTTTATTTTGTTATTAAACGATCAGAATCATTAATTTTAAGACACCTTACTCAAACATCACGATCATGGATGAACCAATCTATTTAATATTCTTTATGAATGTATGCATGACTTCATCTAATAAGGATGAAGTGAAATGTGACAAATAGGCCTATCTATCACGTTTGGCCACGGTTATCTTGTTTATGGTAGAAACCCCGCCGTTTTGATAGAAGTCATTTAGCTTTTTTCAACTTTTTAGATCCAAAATATTGTAAATTCGAGTAGTTGGTGGGATGGATACGAATAATACTCGTATATACGAATGTATATGTATAATGACATCGAAATAATTGACAGTAAAGCTGCTTCACACATCTTGTAATTTTTCCCGATTATCGTCGTCTTTTGAATAAAAATTACTTCGCCAGGCTGTGTTGTAGACTTTAAAAAATAACAATACTGTACAATAGGAAATGTAAAATTCATACTCTAAACACGATGTGACGTATTGTTTGTTATCTCTGAAATCTTATCGGTAACGGACGCAACACCTTTACAATAAATAGTGCCCTTATGTAGGGTTACTTACAATACTGAGTCATTATGTTTCACCATGTGACGTGGAAGCGTAAATATAAAAGCGAATACAGAAACAAGAAGTTTATTATGACAAATGTTATTGTTTAATATCAGTTAGGTACATAAAAATAATAAGTAGTAGTTGTTGATATATTAAAAGTTTGATTTAAAATGTACATAGGTACATATTTAAAACTTTTTCTTTTTTTCAAAATTTATAGAACTGATCTACCTGATGCCCTTATATTGTTGGTGATAAAGAGCGTGTTAAAATGATATACCAAAGATCATATTTTTTTGTATTTCTTTGTGTGGCTGTTATAGGGGATCACTTGTTTGTTGTTTTATAGGTACAGTTAAACACATTACCAAATAAAGCTACATTAAAATTACTTAATATTTTAATATCGCACTTTGTATTTACGCAGCCCGGAAGTGCGCCCCGATATCCCCATTCTGTGCACCGGGTACAACAAGGCAAGGGTTAGTTGTAGATAATAATTATTATAAATAAGTAGTGTTAGCAAGCGGTAAAACTACATAGTTGAAGAATAAAAAACATTTCGTATTGTATCTCAAGCTTGGTAAAATTTACAGGCAATAAATTTTTTTAAACGTCTATTTAACACATACCGTGCAAGTGCGACATGGTGAATGGATTAGCTATTACGTGCCCTCCGAAACACAGAAACGGTTAATGTAGTGGGATATGCTTTTGAGGCAATAATAACTAAAACCGTGGGATGGCTTAAATAACTTTTTACATTGTTTGTTTTCATACCTTTAGAATTAAAATCAAATGTTCTCATATGACAAATTCTGGTTATGAATAGCCAAATTAGTTCTATAATATTAACGATACGATGATAGCTGGATGATACAAATTTAGATGTGTTTTTCCATAAAAATAAAAGTTATTAAGTGTGGGTATCATAAAAAGGTGTATTATATACGAAACATTTGATTCGATGACAGATCTTTACGTATTTATATTTTTAAAACTAACTGCTAATATCGTTACTCACCCGAAAACGCATAACCATACCTTAAAGAATTTAAAAATGTGAAAAAAACGTTGAATAGGACAGTAAAGAGATTTATAGCCGTCCCAATGAGTGGAAATAGAATACTGTAGGTATTTGAAATGGATTCTATGCTCGTTAAGAAATATTTATACGCATGGATTTAGTTTCTTTTTATAGGCAAGCTAACTTTTCAAATAATAAAATAAGAGGGAAGTATTGTTACAACTTTCATATTATTATCTAAGAATTGTAACATGAACTGAGTGTTTTTGATAGATGCCTATCAAAAACACTTTACTGATATTGGTTGTATAAAATTTTCAAAAATGTGACGAGTTTAATAAGCACTCTAGAAAAACTATAGATACAAATTCAAGACTTTACTCTGAGTAGTGAACTTTTTAATTACGATTTTTTTAAAAACAAAGAAAGCATTCAAAAGCCTCGCAAATGAGTGTGTGTGCAACTCCATATTGTATAATATCGAGGTTTAAACAGAAAAAGATCACCGAAATTTCTACCATAGGAGAGCTGAGCATATGCCGCTATAATGGCTTCCTGTTTCCTCAAACCCCTGCACAATGTTGCTTCCAGGCGAAAATTATGAACGATTCATACAAAAAATTTGCTTACTCTCAAAAAATTACGCGTATTTTTGCTTAAAAGCGACTTGTATCCTTTCAGAAAATTCATCATGAAATACGAGCATAACACTCCCAATGTATAAACGGCTTACATTGTCATGACCTTAAAATATACAACAGTTAATGGAATGGCATAAATTATTATTGTAATTTGGTCAATAAAGAGTTTTACTATAAGTAGGTACCTACGCAAAAAAATATTGTACTATTATTACATTTACACACAGCATTTACATTACTAACAGATCTTAATATTTTGAAAAGTAACAAGTATGTATTGTTATTGAAATTAGTTATTAAAAAATAAAAATATAGTAAAATCAGTAGTCGGTGTATGCGCTGGTTCGGTGATAAGACCGGCGGGGAATTGGCTCTGGATTTAAAGGAAAACCAAAGGAACTCACCGAGATCTGGACGCGTAGACCGCCTGGCGTAGTCGCACTGTATTTTTCGTGCCTTGCTTTATAATGTATTTTAATTTAAGTGGCCACTTTTCAATGTTAACAAACACTCTTCAACTTGTACTTTTAATTGCAAATTAATATTATTTAAACTGCCGATTATTCGATGGACTCGCGTGGTAAAAAAAGGTCTTGTTCGCACAGCACTCCGTCAACGACCAATGTGTCGTTCTTCTCGAATTCTCCACCAGCCGTCTTGTCAGCCACGCACCAATCGCGTGCCTCGGCGAGGGTGTGAGGGAGATAGAAGACA
The DNA here is from genome assembly GCA_944567765.1 of Carterocephalus palaemon. Classification (NCBI taxonomy): domain Eukaryota; kingdom Metazoa; phylum Arthropoda; class Insecta; order Lepidoptera; family Hesperiidae; genus Carterocephalus; species Carterocephalus palaemon. The sequence goes on along the minus strand of OX155651.1, from coordinate 5,824,656 downwards.
CAACGAGGGAAATGGGTATAGGCGTGCCTTCTTATCACCCGCGCAATTTTAAACGAGATATAATTATACTGGGCCGTTTCGCTGTGGTTAATTTGGCCAAGACATGCCCCCCAGCTTGACAGAACCCAGTTCTATCAAAAAACAAATAATTCAATTTAAATAAGAATTGTTAATGATATTGATATTAAATATTAATGTATTTAGTAAATAAGTATGCTATTTAAACAAATAATAATAAATTAATAGATAGATAAATATTAAGTGGACTGTATAGATATAATTATTGTGTGGGTAGTGGATACAGTTTAACGACAGGTCGACGATACACGCCAGACTTTGTACGTACATCAGCTACCCTAACTACCCCGTCTTTACCGGGAAATACTTTATCGATTATTCCCAAAGGCCAATCTAAAGGAAAACTATTGTCCGAACCAATCAATACAATAGTACCTTCTTTAATCTGAGAAGTATTCTTTAACCATTTACTACGAGTTTGTAAAGTATTCAAGTATTCCAACGTCCAACGCCTCCAGAATGACTGCATAAGGCTATCAACGAGACGCTTTCTGTCGATAATACTGACATCTCCAGCTACGGTTTCCGAAGGAAATGCCTTTAATGGCGTTAAAGTTAAAAAATGTGCAGGAGTCAATGCTAATGGCTCCGATGGATCCGAACTCAACACAGAAAGTGGACGTGAGTTAAGTACCGCTTCTATCTGAGTTAGGAGTGTATTCATCTCCTCTACGGTAAGTAACTGATTACCAACTACCTTACGAAGGTGGGTTTTAACGCTCCTAATATTTCCTTCCCAGATTCCTCCAAAATGGGGGGAAGAGGGGGGATTAGTTCGCCATTCAATCGAGTTACTTGATAACTCTAACGCAAATTTGTCAGAATAATTTTTTGACGTTGTTAATTTATAGATTTCGTCAAGATATGACTTGGCTCCGATAAAGTTGGTACCGCAGTCTGTATATATGAATTTAATTGGACCACGCCGTGAAATGAATCGTTTAAAACAATTTAAAAATGATTCCGTGCTCAAGTCGCTAGAAAGCTCTATGTGCGTCGCCTTAGTAACGAGGCACACGAATAAGCAGATATACGCTTTCTGGCTTCGTACACCACGTCTACGATAAGGAATGACACGCAATGGTCCCGCATAGTCTATCCCAGTGTGGAAGAATGCCTTTGCTTCGTGCACTCTCGATGAAGGTAAATCTGCCATAATTGGAAATTCGTTTTTGGGTCTCGATTTAAAACATATATTACACATTTGCACTCGTTTACGGACGATATTACGTGCAGACAAAATCCAAAATCTTTGACGCAACAGAGACATCAACAACTGAGGTCCAGTATGTAAGTACTTCAGATGATAGTAATCAATTATTAAATTAACGATATGATCTCGCGGGGGTAGTAATATCGGATGTTGACTATCATAGGGTAAGTCGGCGTTACTCAAACGACCGCCTACTCTAAATATACCCTCATGAACAAAGGCCTTTAATTTTTGAAAGGATGGGGGTAACGGTTTATTTGCTTCGTATTTATCAAATTCATTATGAAAATAGAAACGTTGCAAATTTTTAATTATTATTAACTCTGCGATTTCTAAATGTGCAGTTTCAAATTTATCAGGTAATTTCTTGATAAATCGTAAAATGTATACCACGGCTCTAATCAATTTTGTCCAAGAAGACATTCTAAGCGCAAGTGAATATAGAAGAGGTGGTTCAATGTTTTCTACGGTAACTAGCACCGACGACTTCTTTTCCGGCACGTCCGTAATAGTCGCTGGATCATAGTCGCCGATCGGCCACTGCGAGATTGGCAGTCGAGCAAACCGAGGACCCTGAAACCATAGTGAGTGGTCGCTCAGTTGCGCGGGTGTCAGCCCACGAGACAAACAATCGGCAGGGTTTTCCTTACCAGCAATAAAATGAAAATGATTGGGAGGAAGTATCTCCTGAATTTTGGCAACCCTATTTGCTACGAAAGTCTGCCATCGCGATGACGGCGCGTGGATCCAAGCTAATGCTACCATACTGTCCGTGAATGCGAACACATTATTAATTTGAACACGCTCTGAATAGGTATCTATAACTATTCGCATTAATTTTGCTAGAATTAAATTTCCACAGAGTTCTAATCGGGCCAGAGAAACGCTACGAATTGGAGCAGTTCTCGATTTGGCACAGATCAAATTAATTACAAATTTATTTTCATTAGGAAAATAAACGTGTAGGTATACTACGCCACCATACGCCCTTTCAGAAGCGTCAGCGAATCCCAAAACGGTAACTATACTGTCGGGTTTGAATCCTACATGACGAGGTATTTTAATATTTTGTAATACGGGCAGTTCATTTACTATTTGCTGCCATAGTGAAATTATATTTTCTGGTGGCTTCTCGTCCCAGTCGATGCGGTTCGTCCACAAAAACTGAATGATCAATTTCGCCAGTAAAGTGACTGGTGCTACGAATCCCATCAGGTCCCATAATCGAGCAATCGTAGATAGGATATTCCGTTTCGTGCACTCGCAATTTCGTACATTCACTATGAACGTAAAAACATCCTCAGCGGGTGGTAACCAACGAAGACCTAATATTTTAAGCGAGTCGACGGGGCCGAATTCTATGTCCGATGAAACGCGAGCGAATTCCGGGATACTCTCCATAACCGCGGACGAGTTGCTTGAAAATTTAACCATCTCAAACCCCCCAGCATGGCACAACCCTATCATTTGCCGCGACAGCTCGATTCCCTCGGACGTAGATACGCACGAGGTGGCGAGGTCGTCCATATAGATGTCGCGCCGGACCACTGGCGCAGCGACTGGGAACCGCGAGCCTTCGTCGGTTACCAACTGACGGACCGTACGAATGGCCAGGTATGGGCTAGAGCACTGGCCGAACGGGACTCGCGTTATCTGGAGCAATCTCAGCGGCTGACTGCAGTCTTCGCGGTATAGAATAATTTGGAAACGCCTATCCTCTGGTTTCACCAATATTTGTAAATACATTTGACGAATATCGGCACTAATCGCTACTGAGAACAATCTAAAATTTAAAATTATATTAAAAAGGTCGTTTTGTAAATTGGGGCCAACGTGTAATAAGTCATTAAGTGACAACCCTGATGTACTACGCATACTTGCATCTAACACGAGTCGCAACTTAGTAGTGTTTTTATCAGGCCGCAAAACGATATGCCCCGGAATGACATAATGAGAGCCTAACTCCACGTTATTGTCGACTGGTACTAAGTAGCCCTTTTCTAAATACTCGGCGATCAGTTTATGATATTCAACACTAATCGGAATATTAGAAGACAATTTACGCTCCAAAGACAAATACCTACGCGTGGCCGCCTGTAAAGAGTCACCTAATTTTGAAGTATCGTCCTTAAAGGGCAGCGCAACGATGTAACGACCGCTGTGATCACGCGTGGTGGTCTCCTGGTAAAATCTTTCGCATTCCTGTTCATCCGGAGTAAGTACGTTTGCTGTAGGAACACTTTCTAATTCGAAAAACTGACAGACAGATTTTTCTAAAGAATGATTGCATTCGGTTGCGCAATATGTGTGCACGTCATTATCCGGGCCCGTAATTGGGGCCTGGCCGTAAATAATGAAACCAAATAACGTTTCAATAGCGACGGGTTCGTCCATATTCCGAGCGATAATTTTTGGTCGAATAATACGGGCGAATAGATCCGATCCAACTAATAAATCGATGTCGCTAGGTTCCGCATATGAAATATCCGCTAGTGGAATTTTATTTAAATATTCCAAGCGATTAGTATTTATTTTAGCAGACGGTAACTCGCTCGTTATACGGCGCGTCACTAATGGTTGTATTGTAAACGAAATTTTATCGTCTAATCTTGAACGTAATGTTACACGAGTACAGCCTTCTATTGGGTTCGTAACATCACCTACTCCGCAGACATACTTGGTCGGCGAAGGGAGCAGTTGCAAACCTAATTTTTTGCAACAATTTAAAGTAATCAAGTCCCTTTGAGATGCACTATCGACTAAAATACGAACTACGTGAATATTTCCCGTGCAATCAATCACGTTACACTGCGCGGTACCAAGCAGTATCGTATGGCCTACAGCGGGCGAGCACGCAATGGATGTGTCAGCCTCGCTAGTGTCGCTCGGTCGTACCGAAGTAGCACACAAAGAAATCGACTGAGTACGCGGTGGCGCACCGCAGCCGCTCGCTTCCGAGCGAGCAGCCGGTGACGTCACGGCCACGGCAGCAGGTCGCGAGATCGCCCGCGCCGTATGCGCAGTGCCCGTGCCGCGTGGACCCGGGTTCGAATCCGAGCTAAAATGTAGCAATGTACTATGACTACGAGAGCATTTGGCACACGTAGACTTCGTAGTACACTGCCGAACTGTGTGGTCTTTACTGAGACAATTGACACAGCCTTTGTTTGATTTAATAAAATCAAAACGTTCCGTGGGCGACAAAGAATTAAATTTATTACAATACCGCAACTGAAAATGGTCAGTATTACCACAGCATAAGCACTTCTGTTCATTAATTACAAAGGTTTTACTATTTGTTTTATTATTATTTGGACGGGAAGCTGGGGCGGAAATACCCTTTGATTGCACCTTATTTGACTGCTTAGTCCCAGCAATATTAGTGGCACGTTGTAATATATGTGATTGGTTCCTAACGAATTCGATAAACTGCGAACATGACGGAAGTTTTGTACTATCGCTACCGTAATGTATTTCAAACGCTTTGAGAATATTCAAACCGACTTTTTTCGAACCAATATGAATAAACATAAAGTCCACTAAGCTATCCAACTTTAATTGCTGTAACGAGCTAACCAAAGAAGAATATTTGTCGATAAAATTATCTAAACTTTGCGGGCAGTCATCATAAACTGAGGGTAAGTTCAACAATTTGTCGAAATACGACGCCGCTAATCCGCGTTTGTCATTATATTTTTGTACTAAAGTCTGCCATAACACTGAGTAATTTTCAGCGGTAGGCATGAATCCCTGACAAATAGTTTGTGCTTTCCCTGTCAATTTACCCATTAAATATTGTATTTTTTCACTGTCCGTTAATATTTTGTTTTCATGAACAGCTGATTTGAAGGTTTCATAGAAGATAGGCCAACTTTCTAAATCGCCGTTAAAAGATATTAATTCAAGCCGCGGTAGTTTCGGGCCTGACCTATGAGACTCCAATTTGGTCTCACAGGTATCGTGCGTATTTGTATTATGACGCGACGACATTAATTGTGAGTGCTTGAACTTGACCCGAGAATACAAATCTTCAAAGGATAGCATGGCAGCGTAATCGGGCTCACCAGCATAATCTTCTGAAGCTATCATTAATTCATTACGTTCGTCCAATGTACGTACAAAGTCCGATCGAGTAATGTCGATCGTACTCGCGTTAGACAAAAATGTGTCTATAGTATCCGCGGTACTTATCTTTGCCATACTATCGAAAACCGTTTGCATTCTAGCAAAGTACGTGTTAATTTTAACCTGCAAGAGTTGCAATTTGCGTTCGAACATTCTATCTTGTTTATCTTGTTTAGGCATGATATAAAGTTAATATATATGCACTTAAATATATAAATACAAATAAAATGTTAATAATTACGCTGAAACGGCCAAGTATTTTAAATGTAGGTACGTAAAAATATGGCGGCCGGTAAAGGACGCTATTAATATTTTTACTAATCCGCGGCCGAAGTGACCAAAAAAAATGTATGCGCTGGTTCGGTGATAAGACCGGCGGGGAATTGGCTCTGGATTTAAAGGAAAACCAAAGGAACTCACCGAGATCTGGACGCGTAGACCGCCTGGCGTAGTCGCACTGTATTTTTCGTGCCTTGCTTTATAATGTATTTTAATTTAAGTGGCCACTTTTCAATGTTAACAAACACTCTTCAACTTGTACTTTTAATTGCAAATTAATATTATTTAAACTGCCGATTATTCGATGGACTCGCGTGGTAAAAAAAGGTCTTGTTCGCACAGCACTCCGTCAACGACCAATGTGTCGTTCTTCTCGAATTCTCCACCAGCCGTCTTGTCAGCCACGCACCAATCGCGTGCCTCGGCGAGGGTGTGAGGGAGATAGAAGACACAACGAGGGAAATGGGTATAGGCGTGCCTTCTTATCACCCGCGCAATTTTAAACGAGATATAATTATACTGGGCCGTTTCGCTGTGGTTAATTTGGCCAAGACAGTCGGTTTTGAATTTGATTCTGTCACGTCGGAATAAGCGCCTTTTTTGCTTTTCCAAAATTAATAACTGATCTTATAATAATAACGTAGGTATATACAGAAAATAAATTCATATTACAAGAGTGGCATTATTAAATACTCAAGTTGACCGAAACAATAATTAAATGAAATAACATAGTAAGGTTAGGATACCTACTGGGTGAAAATAGAAAATGTTAGAAGGAAATATGCAGTAAAAACATAGTATACCTACTGTTAAAAATTTCAATAGGTTATTGTTACAGTAAATTAATTGTAGGGGAAAATTACATAATCACTAATAACGGGGCATTCAGAGTTAAAAATGAAAAGTAGCACAATAAATTAAATTTCATTTATTTTTATTATATTGAACTAAATGAAAAACAAATATTTTTCAGTCTAAAAACTAAATAATATATATACCTACCTACTGTGCGGTTTTTACACACAAACAGACAAACTGGTACAGAAAAACTAGTTATTAATTATGTATTTAACCGTTAATTGCAATTTTCATCTTATGCCTTTCATTCACTAAGAGTATTTATTATATTTGGTTATGGTGAGACAAGTCCTTTGCGCTGTAATTTATGAAGTCATCAGATTTGCAGTAAATCACGAGAAATTAAATTTGAACAAAGCTTCGCGGACCAAATTTCCCTGTGGAATTTTTAATTTCCTTCCCAAGACGTCTACCTAATTTCGAATTATACGGCAAAAGTTGAAAATCATTTGGTGAGTTGAATTTTCTTCATATTGAATTACATAATAAGGTTAGTAACTTATTAAAAACACGAAAGAGCAAAACAAACTGATGATATATCTCGAATTAAAACGTTGTGTGGTGGCATATTGCCTCGTTGGTCTAATAGACGTAACCGCGACTGCTAAGCTAGACGTATTGGGTTCGATCCCCGAGTTGGGCAACAAACTATAGGTTTTTCTTACTTGAAATATCCTGAATTCGATCGACGGCGTCTGAATTTGTGACTAAACATAATTGATGAAACGTGGGATACACACTTCTACCCTTCGGGGAAATACAGGCGTGATGTTATGTTATTTATTAGTAATATTAATTTCATTAATTCAGTGATTAACATCGTTGCTTAAGTGTTATTCACACTTTTATATTTCAATTCTTAGATGGAATTAGGTATTATGCATCTGAAACTATCATTTTAATCTTATAAGTGTTAAAAAATAAGCTATGACCTAAGTAGGTACCATTTTGCCCAGCTTGTCAATTTTGCAAGAAATTACCTACGCGAAATGAATATAAATTTGCTAGCGGAGGAGGTTTACCTGTCCGAAGATAAAAATGTGTTAACTCGAAAGTCAAAATTGAGCAGTCCGTGCATCCGTCCGTCCGTAGCATCTATGCCGAAATCCAACTGAGCGATCGTACGTAACGTATGGCCGACATCCGTTCCATCGCAGCGGGGATTTTGTTACTCGTAGGGGGTCATCGTGGAAGCACGTTCCGAACATTCTTTCCGAAATAACACCCCGTCGCATGTGTTCCGGGCTATAGCCAATTAATCACTTCACACTTACGACTTGGAACAAAATTTCCAACTAATAGGATAATTTTTCTCAACGCCCGAGCTTTGGCAAGCGTCACAACTGAACTAATAAATAAAACGAAAAACTCGCCATCACAATATAGTCCAATGGAAGGGGTTTCATTAGACCATATTGTCGAGAACATATCCCTCTTGGAATGAGAAGGGGAAAGCCTTAGTTTATAGTCAAGTGCGGATCGGCAAACTTTACATGCCTTCGAGAGGCTATCTTATGTTGTTAGTTTTAACCTTTGCAGAAGAAACTTAAATTATTTAAAAGTATTGACATAAGATTTACCGAAAAATACTGTAAGTAATTACAATATTTTAGTCCATAGTATAAAAAGAGTACGGTAGATAGTTCTATTTGTTGTATATCACACTATTATAATTATGGTTGCTTAATACATTTATGTATGTCCTATTATTGTCGCTTTTTTATCGCCTGGTGACAGTGTGAAAGTAGCTTAAAACAAGCTCTGCCCCAGGCTAGTTCGGCAGAGCTCACAAATCGCTAAAATGAACAGGGCTATACACGAATTGTCAGTAGAACAACAGTAACAAATGGGACGCTTTTAAGCGCGCTGACGCCTCACTCTGTATGTGTAACGAAACGATGCACGTAGTGCCACCTTTTTATATGTAAATTTCTATGCACAGCAGCCATAGTATGAATCTAAATTGCTGTGTATTTCGTATGTTATTAAGGTATAATAATTTACTGTCTTTGCATCAACATCAACTGCTAACTTTATACTCAAGGCATTGTTATTTACAACTACTTATATCCAACTTCTTTAGAAATAGACAAAAACTTAACTTTATAATTTTGACTAAGACGAATTTATTCTAACATACTAGTATACATTATGTAACCTTGTTGAATGATTTTGATACAAACTTAAATAAGCCTGTAATATAAAGTAAGTATGTATATATCTATATAATTAATTTTAATATGACATCTGGAGCAAACCTGGACGCAGCTAATAAATACTTTATGCATCTAATAAAATTTAGATTCATTTGTCGTGACTCAACTACACAGATTAGCAGAACGGTTTATACTAATTTTGCAAGGCATGAAATTCCGTGAAAAGCTTGTGATTGTTGTTAAAAAATACCAACGTGACTGCACAGGCCCGAGTCACTAAGTGAAACTATAACGTATTACTTTGTGTGAGTCGCTAACGATTGAGCCGGTTGCCAGTTTCAAATAAATCGTAAGCTATGAACGCCACTGCAAATTTGTATTGCTTAAAATATGTTTCCATAAATTGTTGTAGAGTGTGGCGTTAGAGAGCAAGTTAAGCGGTTAGGTTTTGCTTTACGAGAATGTACACGTGTAGATTTGTTATAATGGACTGAAGCATTCCTAATCGACCAGCGTCTTTCGTTGCAGATCGTCAAATTTGGTGATGAGAAAATTTATGTGTTTATTGCCATTAGCGTAGCTAGAATATGAGTTTCCGATTCACTATTTATATCTTCTTTTTATCATTTCGAATCACGCTGTCCAAGTGAAGATAGCCAGTTTTTATTTAGAATCATTTATAAATTGGTATTCGTACATCAATTCAATCAGTAGGAGTTTCACTAATTTTAAATAAATTTACCTATGTAGGTACTAACACAGTATACCTAATGTGGTACCAGCTTGTGTGATAATGTTATCGCTTGCAATTACATGATTATTAATGACATGATAATTACGTAACGTAGGAGGGTTTGACAAGCCGCTATAACGTTACCTACAGTGACATTGAACAACAATATTAACCTGTGCTTAGTGCTTGACTATATTGTTAAATATTGCCTAGTTCAGATTGGAATGTAATAAGTAATTGGAATTATTATAAAAAAGACAGGAAGCCGGCAGACATAGATTGCCTTTGATCAAAAACAAAAAGCAAAAACGTCATCATCGCAAATAATGAAGGCGAGCGGCGTCCAGTAATCAATTCGAGCAACCGGATCCCGGAGCAATAGCGGTGACAGCCCAGCGGCTATCGAACTCGCCTCTCATTCGAGCGGTCCGGGTTCAAACCCCAGTGGCACGCACCAATGACTTTTCTAAGTTATGTGCGTTTTAAGAAATTAAATGTCACTTGCTATAACGGTGAAGGACACATCGTGAGGAAACCTGCATGCCTGAGAGTTCATCATAACGTTCTCGAAGGTATGTGAAGTCTGCCAATCCGCACTTGGCCAGCGTGGTGGACTAAGGCCTAATCCCTCCCATTCTGAGAGGAGACCGGTGCCCAACAGTGGGACGTCTATGGGTCGCAGCGAACCGGATCCCACTCTATTATTACAAGTAAAAAAGAACTATATCGAAGAACTATATCGAAATGACACTAAAAACTACCACATAATGCTTTTTGAGGACGAAAAATGACAAAAAGTTGCATTTCCAAAGCACCTTATCGCACGGCGGCTAAAACGAACAAGGTAGAGTGATTGCTACCATAAAGATAACAATAATTAGGCGTAATGACCGCGTCCTCTGTGAGCCCGGCTCGTTTTTTTAAGTGCAGTGGGCGGCACGGACCAGTGATCGGGAGATAGTGCGTCCATCAAATCATATGATAATCGGACGTGGTTAATTCCATTACCAATAATAAATGCACGCATTAAATTAGATCCGTCGGATGAGTCGACGGAACGCTGCGGCGCAATCGCTTCCATCACTCGGATTATGATATGAATAATTTATCAGAAAAAAATAACGATTATAATTGTTTTGAACTTCGAACGTCAAGAGCGATGTGTCGCTGAACGTAAGATTGTATATGTGATTATGTCCGCATTCTGAAATAAAATCATTATGACGGCGAGGGCGCAAAGCGTCGCTCGCATTAGGTCGAACAATGAATATAATATTAAAAGCGTGACGCAAAAAATCCAGCTAATCCACTTAGTTTTATGATCTTATCTCGAAAACGTTCGTAAAGACTATGCGCTGGAGCTCATGAGACCATTTCGAAGGAAATGAGCTCAGTATCAAAACGAAACATCGAATTGGTACAAAAGTTAACAATCAACGTTCTTTGAAATATGAAATGAAAAACAAGAAAAAATATGAAGAAATGAAAAAAATAAGGTAATAATAAACTAAGATTGAGACAGTAATGTTCTGAAGAGTGAGACCAGTAGGTACGAGGAATAAGTAGATACAAAGCGAAAATCGTAATTACCTTCAAAGTTTAATAACTCAACAGTCGATCTTTAATCTAGACTAAAATGCACTACATTTTAATTACTGTCTCCATAATGAAAAGAGCGTGATTGCCTTGAGTGTGTCCTTTAGAACGGTTGTTGGCGTTGTTGCTCCGCCACAATCGGACGCCTACAGGCTGCCACAGAGAAAGTTGCATTGTTAGCAGCTGTCGCCTTCTGCTGGTCATATTTCATAGAAAATTCTGTTTTGCGCGTAAATAACACTAGCTCACATACACTATAGGTACACCTTGTTGTTTTATTCTAATAAGGAACGAAACGAAACGCCGATATGCATCAGTCAAACAATGGTATTTTCAAATCGACCGACAAATATTTTAAATAAAAACAAGTTTTAAAACGAGTGTACAAACGTTGGTTCCAGATTTTAATTAAACTGAAATAGGTTTTTATGCATTCATTTGTATTTCGGACGATTCAACGGGACATTGAATTATTTTTTGTGACTCAGTTTTCGGTATATTGTATGTGAACTGACAGGTAAGCAGGTCTAGTCGCTCGACTATAGACACCCTGAAGGACTTAAAAATAATGAGAAGACGTCATCCTGGTAGTATCACTTGATGTAAAAAATGCGTTCAACAGCCTTGATTGATTACATATTTTCATACAATACACACCACATAATAATAATGTTATGCCGGCGGGCCCAGTGTTTTTTAGTTGTAAAAACATGTAATATATTCAAATTCAAATTCAAATAATTTATTTCGCTATGAGGTGATTACACACGCTTAACGAAAGTCTAGGTAACTACAAACAACTTAAAGAGATATAATGCTATACTCCTGAATATTATAATAAGCTTTTTGACATAATGTTTGTTTGATGGTTTTTTTAAACCTGTGTAAAGGCAGAGACTGAACCGCAGCCGGGACTTTATTGAATATTAGAATAGACATTCCTATGAAGGAACGACTTTTCTTACTAAGCCGGCATTTAGGAAACGCTAATTTGTGGCCGTTCCTTAGTGTTACATTGCGTAAGGCATTTAGGTCACTACGACTTACAAACTGATGCCTATTTTTACGAATATACATAAGATTCTCATAGATGTACTGCGATGCAAGGGTTAGGATGTTTATTTCCTTAATCTGTATATACATCTATCTGTCAACATTTGCCTTGATAAATTAATATATTGATCATATTTATGACATGTATGTATACTATAATAACAAGGTTGGTTATTTGTACCAATTTGTACATGAAACTGAAAAAAAAAGAAAGAAAAACGTTTTAATTTCAATTTGATTGCAAAACACAAGTTAGTGTAACATTTCATATTTAAATGAGTTGTGAATGAGAAGTCTGAATAAATAAAAAAGTATATACTATATTTCATGCATTTGTGTAATTATTAATTTACCTTAACAGCATAATTTACTTAAAAATTAAAAAAAACACAAGTGAGAAGTATTAAATCTGAAGCTTGCCACCAATTAAGTGAGATCGGTTAACTAGATACAAAAACGTCTTACCGCTGACAAATTTGATTAATAACATCTGTAACGTAATTAATAAACTGTCTGCCAGTTGTTTTGTTGATGAGTCCGGCGGAAATTATCAACTTTGTTCATAGTAAAGCGATCCCGAGTTAGACGCTGAGTCACCATGATACTGTAGATGGGATTTTAAGAAGTCAGTTACCCACTAATGAAGTACTTTATGGCGGGCCAATCGTTTTAATGTCGTAATTGACACTGACGTATTGATATACGATCGACTGACACGTTTATTTTATCATTGTTAATCAGGGTGCTTGATGATGTGCTGTTTGGACAGCTTTAAGTAGCTTACAAAGGCAGTAACGCACTGAATCAAATAAAGTAATTGTTGCAAATTTTATCAGTTTTTCTGTCATTCCTTATTTTTAACTTCCCACGCAACAAGAGGGCTGTTATAGATAAAGGAACGTGTATGTTCTGAAGGATGGCAATTTATAGGTAGTTATAACGACTTTAATATTATAGATGAATCGAAGAATGATGTACAAAAACTGAATTTTTACTTTTTTGTCATGCCCCAGTAGCATTTTCAAGTATCTACTTATTTCTATGTAAGTGATATAGCGTTGTAACTGACAGAATGACAGCAAAGGCATATTAATATAATAATATGTTTATCTACCTATCAGTTATCACCCTTTGGGTACGGTACCCTAAAGATATCTAGTAATTCATAAGAATTAGAAGTATAAAATACCTATTATTTCTCTACTTCTAATTCTCAAATACCTTTCATTTATAAAATTAGGGAAATAAAATAATGCAATACAAAAAAAATTGAAATACAATGAAGTGTGTTGTATAAATTACATTAATTATTTACACTAAACAATGTTATGTTATGTACAATTTACGCTAAATAACTTGCTTAATGAAGATGGCGCTGTGATACCTACACTTTTACTAACGAGTAGAAGTTAGATACAAACCTTTAGTATCGTGTAAACTAAACGAATTTAAACTGTTCTAACAAAGCACGAAAGAACATCTGCTGCAAGTTGCCAATTCGAAGTTAGTTTCCAGCTTAAGTTCACCATACATGAGACGATATGTCGTGACAATCCGTCGTTAAAAATTTAACAAAATAATATAAAAATTACTTAATATTGCTTACTGAATAATAGTCCCTACTCTTTCCATATACGAACACAGATCTGGAGGTAGTATAACCCTGTATTCCTAGATACGGTTTGCCCGGTGTAGTTCAACCAACCATTTCTACTGTGTAAAAATTATTGTTATAGCAATTTTGTTCCTGTGTGGTTACCATTTGTAAAGGTTTCAATGGTAGCTGTGTCCGACTAGAACGGGAAATTCACAGTTTTACTAACAATTACGAGGTATTAATGACTTGCACACACGAAAGTCCATCTTCATTGACCGTTCGACCGTCACGACAAAACGTCCCGCATGATTGGAAATAAAGCTTAGAAGTTTCTTTTGTACGGCATTAAACCGCAGTTCTTGTTATAATTAATGAACCTCCGCGAGTCATCAGAGAGGCTAATTAAAGAGAGACGGTCCGGAATACTCCGGAACAAAGTCTGGCGACAGGTGTGCCCGGTAGATAAGGGGGAAGACACATTGCCGTCTCGAAGAAAGGCTAATCCCTAAGTCTTATTTATATATCAGTTTATGTTGAGTGCGAAACGAGATGTTGGTGTTGTGCGTCGGAATGAGTTTTGCTATGCCTACTTTATTAAATTATGTTGCCAAATAAACGTATTTCGCAACAAATAATCTGTGGGTTCCTAAACGCTGTGTACGACAACCCGGGTAATATATGACTTTATATGCCTGTTGTAAGTTAAGTGTAGTACTAACCAAGTCTCGGGTTCAATTCGCAGTAGGTAGTATGTAGTAGTTTTGTATTTCAATTTGAGTTTCGGAGGTATTACAACTTCCTTCACCTCTCTGTGCGAGCTAATTCCAAAAGAAGTATCCAAAAGAGTATTTGACAACCCCATACTAATAATGGGTTCAGACCAGAAACTACTAGGATCTAGGAAGATTTATTTATTATATTGCTAATTAGGATTTTGACATCTCATTCAAGAGGGTCCATGTCCAAATCATAGTGGTGCCACTGTGATTACGGCACCAATAACTTCCTGTGCCCAACAATGATACGATGAATGGGTTGGACCAATACAATATTATATATATTCCTAATAGTATGCTACGCTAAAAATCTTACCTTAGGTACCTACACGTACTACGTACATAACTTGTATTTATAATTTATTTTGTATGTGACAAGAAAAATTCTTCCTCATCTTCTCTGATATTTTTGTAATTACCGCGCTCACTTTTCACACAAAATGTCAACCCGTGGGAACTAGAGTCTGCTACTGGCACAACCAAGCAGTTGGGTGTAAAGATAAAAATAATTACCCTATTTATTGCGTCGTAAACCACGATAAACATTTCGCTCTATGAGCTTTCGTAGGGCATCCTCCATTGTAAGTACCCGTGTGAATTAGGTCCTAACCCAATGTTATCTAAGCAATAAATGAGCCATGTAGTAATTATTATTTTCATATTATAATTTAAGAGTTTATTAACGTTACTTAATTTCTTTGAATAGGTATACTTTTATTTGTTGGATTGTTATTTTTTTTTCGAGTTAAAACACAGAACAACCATAACCTCAACGGCTTCCCACTATTAGGTAGTGGCTTAGCGATTGTTATACAATTGAAAACAACCGAGGCTGATGGCTTATCGTGCTCTCAAAAGCACGGAAGCGCCCATTAAATTTGGCAGCAGCGGTCACCCATATGACCGTGTCCGACGTTGCTTAACACGGTAGATCGCGTACATTTTATGCGAGCCAAGTTGTACTTATAAAAAAGTATAAGTACAAGGGTTTAATTACGATTTTGAGGCAATAAGATGTTTTGTTTTAAGAATAACATCTTTTTTCTTTGTAAAATAACTTGGTATAGGTACGTGTGATAGTAAACCACAGAAAAGTAGTTATACTTAAGCTTAGAAGAATGTAATAAACATTTTAGTAAAATATACTACACTACACTACATTTACACTATATTTAATTTTATAATTTTTAATAGGTACAAACGTTTTTTATTTCCAAATGATCTTTTTACTATCAGAACTCCTAATACAGGAAATAGATCAATCATCAGAATCAGAAACGAATATCGATGATTGTGTAGTCCAGTAGTCTCTCATTATTCTTCACAAAGAACCCATGGTTACCTTTCTTCATAACCAGTTCATATCCAGTCTCCATAATTATGATTCCATATAACAATATCTTTGTAAACCATTATACTCTGCCATTATCGACTCCCGACTTCCACCTTTCTCCTCTTTACATAACATGGCTTGAACCCGCCACCTTATTTAAACTATACTCGGTATCTACACCCTCAATGCTGCGCGAACATTGTATATCACAATGTTCATCATCAAACCAAATAGACAAATCTAAGGAAAGATTTTTTTAGAATAAAAAAAAATATTTTAAAATCAGTTTGACGACTGTCTAAGTCTGCATAGGAAAAATAAACATCATTTGAGGCAAGGTTGTGGCATTGCGCATTGCCAATATTGTATACATAATATATGTATATCGATATTAATTAGTTTTTCTCGCCATGTTCCGTGATTGATCACAAAGGCATAGAATTTTGATTTGGAATTGAAAATTTCTTGAGTGTGGCTGAAGTTATCAGGACTTGGCTAACACTGCTAAAGATTCCATCAGTTGCAAATTTTACAGAAAATTAGGTCAAAATGTCTCGGTCTCGCTCTTCCTAGATGTGCAAAGCAATAAATAAAGGTAAATTCGTCTTAAAAGCTAAACACCTAACAAATTCCAAAGCCAGGAATTACGGCTACAAGAATCGAAAATCCGCTAAAAGAAATTAATCGCGATAACAAAACAAATGAGACTACGTAACAGGGACGTAATTAGAACACAAAGTGTTGTTCTTTAAATTAACTTCGCTTACTGAAATGTCTTACTCTCTGCTCCAAACGAGTTTTTAGAGCAATTGCTTCATTTGCCGCTAGTAAAACATCATCATCATCACAACCCTTTCTTTGTCCCACTGTTCCTCCTCTCCGAAGTCGAAATTATAATATAAGTCACAGAATTATAAGTTTAAAAATGAAGTACAATAAAAGATCATCAGCATTCTTTTGCGAGTTCATTTTTCGATATTCAGTTATAGGTACTGTTACTATATGTGCTCGCTCTTTGATATAATATGTATCTACTTAGCTAGTAGATATGAAACAGATAGGTTATTCAAATTAATATTTGATTTCTGGCAACGTTACTTCATTTGTTGTTATTTACTCGTCGACAATGAAGCAAGGCATTAATGTAAGCGAGCAAACAAGGTTTGTTGCGATCCTTTAAGTCAGCACTTAATTTATGGCCAATTAACCTGGTGTTAAGTGAAATAAAGTGACACTCAGATATCCCGGTGGCGACTACTTCGAAAGCACTGGTGACCATTTTAAACTACGTAAGTAGGGGCTAATAGGAATTACAGTTTTACTCTTACACTACGGTATCTTATATTCCAGTTACGCAGATGTACGGATATTGCATTTCTGAGTGATTTCTTGAGAATAAAGCGTTAACAGCGCTGTAGCTATCGATCTTGGCCTTTCACTTGAAGGGATCTAAGTCCAACTTGACTTTTATACGAGTTTTCCGAAATAAAATGTCGCCTGCTGTAAGGACAGCGAAAAATGACGTGAGGATGACTGCGTGTTTGAGGGTTCTCCATAATATTTTCAAAGACATGTGATGTCTGCCAATCCATTGTTAGCCCATTCGACCATGGCTTACCTCTTCAATTCCAAGAGGAGACCCATGCACAGCAGTGGTACAAAGAAAGGGTTGTGGTGGTGGTGTTGGAGATTAGTTATGATGATGAACATGTATTATTGAGATTATGATGATTTTATAATTAGTTATACTCACTTAATTTAGGGTTGATTTCATAAGCTCTATTTGTGTGCAATCCGATTCAAACTCTAAAAATAAATTATAACAAAATTGTTGGTTTTACTCGTACATTATGTTTCAAATAATAAACACACTTAACATTCCTACCTTTTTTAATAAATTAGAGCATCAAAGATAAGGCTTAACATAAGGTTCACATATTTATGTAAATTAAATAAACGCAAACAGTTTATATCACTGCTAGAAAATCTGGCTACAAAAACATTGTCCCTAACAACATCCATTCCAATATAGGGTCCAATGTAAATCCACTTTATGTTCGCTGGTAGCCGGCATACGGCTGACCTTAGCCTCCCACGCATCTTCGAAGACGCCTTGTTACTACAAACAAGTGGCCTTTCTAGAGATCTATTTTAAATAGAAAATGGGATGACCAAGTTGATTCTCGTTTTATCTCCAACCATTAGCGACGGTAAATAACGTGAAACACAACAGTAAATTTATAGGTACGTTGAATTCTTAAGTTCTTCAAATAAAATTCGGTGACAATTATTGCTGCTCTCCCATAATGCAGCCTTTAGGATTGTTTTTCCATTCACTCTTGAGTATGTAGAATATCCGATGGCGTAAAATCGTAAAATAAAATATGTAAAACTTGAGACGACATTCTAATTGCTTAATTCGGATATCCAGTTACGTAGTTGAAAATTATATCAGATAAATGGAATGGCGACAGTATCATCTACACGCCTTCCATATTCGTTACATAGTGTTAACAATCCCTATCTGATACAGATATGTGGATAGATTGAAGATCGGATAACGTCGATCAACACGTCGGATTAGTTGGGTATTAATTAACGGGCTATGAGAATCTATAACGACTCTTGAGGGCTTGGGAGGTTTTCGAGTGTAAAATACAACTAGTTTTTTGCTTGGTGTCTCATGCTTTGGATGATTTCGTTGTTGTTAATACATATACCTATCGATTTTTTTATTTAGGTATAGATTTAAGATAGCAAACGAGCTTGCAGCACCACCCATCCACTGTCGTCCATCACAACTGTGACTGACTTTGAACACGACTAATAGGAACTAGGTTGGTTAGTCCAGTTATCAGAGAGAGTTAATAAGAACATTACATGGTCAGTTCGTTAGTGGGCACGAGGATTGGCGCAGGGACTGTTAGTCATAGTTAGACCTGTTAATTGTTGTTAGTAATAATTAATCTAATCCTCCACATAGTACTTGAGAATGACGCGTTTGTTGTAAGTAAGTATATCTAAGGGCCGATTTCACCAACGTCGTGTAAATCTTATGCCCGGAATAAGTTGTTATTTACTCGCGAGTTAGCCCATTTTAAGTTTCACCAACATTTAACCTAGGGATAAAATCTCTATACTAGAGTAAAATGATACACCGCCGACTTCGGCCGAGTAAGCTGCTAATCGTAGATTAATAGTGTCACAACAGCATTATCTATATCTGATGATTATTTATTTCCCCGCCCACGGTGGTTTAAGGAAAGGGCTAATTATTTTGAAGACTATGACGACCACGATTTCGTGTTAAGATTTCGTCTATCAAAGAAGGCAGCATTGAATTTACTGGCAAAAATCGAGCATCATTTGGAGTATCCAACAGACAGGTGAGTGTTCTAAATTATATCCATTGATTAGGTATTTAACACATAATTATTGGCTACATTAAGGTTCTATGCAACAAACAACACCCAAATGAGCATTGGTGACTTTGGCGGAATAAGTGCACCAACATCACACTGAATTATCCACCAAGTCAGTACAGCAATAGCATCTCTGCACAAGGACTACGGTTTCCAGCAACATACCAGGAAATAAACATACCAGGAATAAGGCCCAGCGTAACGCGAGATGCTATCATTAATGACTATTTTCGAAGCTTATTGTAATAAAACAACTGAATTAATTATTAATATTTTTTTTAATTCGCTATAAATAATCTGTTTTTTAACTGTGTTAAATTTATTCCTGTTTCAAAATTTCGCTCTGAATATCCATTTGAATGTCAAATAATTCTTAGCTTCTTCTCTTTCTTTAGCTGCATGCTCCATTTGAGTTGTGAGAGCGTTCCCTTTTATTTCATTTAACTTTTCTAGTGAAGAAGTAGAGAGCTGTGGCCGTCTTTTGGACATTCATTCAAGCCGTTCTCCTGCAGTAGGCCTTTTCCCTTCTGTACTACATTGTAACAGCTTGGAAATGGGCGTTTTTAAATTTTTGGGAGTGTAATCACCCCAATCCTGAAGCAAGATAAATGCTCTACTATTTTTCCAACCATAATAACATTATTTTAGGATGTACTACAGTTAAAAGATGATTTGCTCCAACTATTATGTTGGAACCAACACAACTGGAACTATGTTTTCATTCTAAAAGCAAACATACAATATTAGGTGACAAATATCTGTTGATATTTTCTGAAAAGTGTAAATTTAACCAACAAATTATTTATTATCTATGTAGATATTGGTATGTACCAATAAACAATCTTCAATGACATGTACAGCAGAAGGGGCAAGAATCAGTTGAATATTTATTTTGTACCTCAGGGCCAGCAACTGTACTGTCCTGTACCTGTCTGTGACTGTAATAACATATAACACCACTCTTTTTAATACTGTTCTAAGGATTATGCAAGCCCACAGAACATGGCGTTATAAGGCAGAGTATTTTCTGTTGTGGTGGGTCTTCAATCACTGACCTTGGAGGTCCACCACCTGAAAAAATCACATTGTTTTAATTTCATCACAACTTTAAATTTTTACGATATATTTTTTTAATATAATATGATTACAGGAATATATAAAAAGTTGTAAAAATTATAAAGAAAAATACCTGTTTGAATTAATTGCATCCTTCTAAAAGATGCTTCTTTTTTGTAGTTTTCTATAAGTTTTCCCACTGGGCTTTCAAATTATCGGCAGTACGATGAGAAAGCATTGTCTGCGAATTATATTTGCTTGAAATTGTTATCCATTCTCCAAGCTTTTGCTTCATTGATACTCCATCCGTCCTTTTATTTTCTATCACATGAAAATGCTCAGTAACGAGATCAACCAGCAATGACTTTTATGATGCCATCCAAATAACAGATCGCTTTCGCTTTTCATTTGCCATTGTTTATAATCAACGATTTGTATAAAACAATTTTATATATCTGTTTACACGGAATAAAACTAGTTCAAAAGTTCCAAAACACAACAAAAAAACCAAACTGTAAGTAAACTGTTTGAATTTTAAAAAGCCGCGCACGGGATCACTCACTGTCAATTCAATTGTCAAGTTAACGTATTATCCGAACAAATAAAAGAATACACAGCGCTATTGTGCAAGTATGAGCCAAACTGTCTATTTTACTTGGGTACATTACACATACATTCAATTCATTAGGCGGTTTTCCATTACCCGGCCCGGCACCGGCCCGGCACCGGCATGGCCGTCCACCGGCACCCGCACCGGGGCTTCGTTTTTCCACTGCGCCGGTTGTCGATGCCGGTGAGTGGTACAGTACTGTCACGGACTTCAGCACGACGACACGTAACACGCTGTTTTTACAAAATGATATCGTCAAGCCGTCGACTATATTTGTTATATCTTTTACATCTACGACGTCGACACCGACGAAGAGACGTCAAATTTTGGATTCATCCAATACTAAAAGTCAGATACCTAGAAGGAACATAATATTATCTTTATATGAAAAGTTGAAAATGGACCCCAAAAAATTTCGCTCCTCGTTCCCTACCCGCCCCGCGCATTCTTACACGCACACGGCTTACAACACACATGCAGTTTTGCCGGGCCGGCACGACTGGGAAGCTTGCTGCCCCGGCGACGGCGACGGCGCCGGCGGGACTCAACGCCGGGCCGGCGACGGTGCCGGTAGGTGTAAAAGCAAGCCATTTCTATACGTTTTTGCTTCCCCGGCACCGGCACGGCGCCGGCGCCGGCGTCGGTGCCGGTGCCGGGCCGGGTAACGGAAAACCGCCCATTCGTTCAACGGCATAGAGTAACTATGCGAGATTAAGATATCTCTAGATTACCGTGGTGAAACGAAATTGAAAACCATCGAAATAATATATAATATTAAGATATTCTGTTAAGGAGCTTATTTGACACTGTACCATCTACCAACTACCAACAGACTGCAATAAAGAATTTGAATTCGAATAAATCGACAGAGTACAGTTATACTGGGATAGCTACTCTAGTGTAATTTCAATGTTGGTGAAATCGGGCCTAAATAACTTAACCAAGCATGCGTCATCTTATGGTCATAAATGATATTTGTTTTTGTTTTCTTACAATGTAAGATGGTGGACCCTTGATAGAACCTATGGGTGTAGGTTCTATTTATGGTTCACACGGGTAGGTACTCTCTCTATTACTATTGTAATCTTGTTCAATGTCAGTCACATTTGTCATGGGCAGCATCGGACGGGTGGTGATGCAAGCTCCTTTGCTATTTTATTTCCATAAAAAACAAAATGTATAAACGTCAACAGGAATTGAAAAAAAAAAAACTACAAAGAAAAGCTACAGCCAGAGCTATATTCACTTAAAAAGAAATAGGTATTACTATTAATTGAATTTATGTGTGAGATTGTATGGAAATGCAATAAATTATTTGAACAAACCGACACAAACATTCACTATCTATACATATTACATTATACATTTGCTAGTCGAATTATACAGTATACAGTATAATTCGACTAGCAAATGTGAACTGACGGCAGCCGGCAGTAGCAATTTGTAAAGCGCATGTTCGTTTGCAACTTTCTTAACTTTTAAAAGTAGTGAAAAGTGAACAGACATACCTACTTACTCTACTTAGTCTCAGTTATTAAAAAACTGCGCTTAACTATCTTAAGTTTTTTTCATAATGCTTGGCTTTGTTTAGACTGCGAGTCGTTTCGTCTCAGCTGCTACTTCGTTATTATATGTTTGGACAGTATTATGCTTACGTAAGCGGTGACAGCCCAGTGGCTATCGAACTCGCCTCTCACTCGAGCGGTCCGGGTTCAAACCCAAGCTACACGCACCAATGACTTTTCTAACGATTTAAGAAATTAAATTACACTTGCTGTAACGGTGAAGGACACATCGTGAGGAAACCTGCATGCCTGAGAGTTTATCACAATGTTCTCGAAGGCATATGAAGTCTGCCAATCCGCACTTGGCCAGCGTGGTGGACTAAGGCCTAATCCCTCCCATTCTAAGAGGGGACCCGTGCTAAACAGTGGGACAAAGATGTTGTGATGATTATGATACTTACGTAAAAGCGAAAACATTACATCTAGTCTTAGTAAGTATGGTAAACTTCGGTCCTTAAAGTGGCGGGGAATCAAAAAACCCAGGACTGCCTAACACCAAACCCACTTCCACTTAGTAACGTCATTATAGGCAACAGAATTACATCAATCATTCATCACCTATAAACCGCGCGACTCGCGTTGCGTCGCGCAATCGCGCGCAACCAATAAACTAGCTAGCGCAAACCCGAATAAAGAATAAAGAAATGGCATAGGAACAGCATATACATCTCTGTCTAACGTACACAGAACGACAAAGATAGACTCTATCGGGAAAAATCATAAATAGTGACCGAAAACTTTTGGTAGAAGCCCTGATTGTTTGCCAGAGTGTAATGCGTTGTCTATTTTTAGGATTTTTAAAAATGATGGGCAGTTTGTTGGTACACAACAAGGACATTAAATGTAATTTATCTTGATGTAATTTGCGTTTTTATTTTAAAATAACCCGAATAACACAATCTAAATGGTTTAACATAAATGTATTTTCATTTACCCGTACTAGACATGATAAGATTCTAAGTACCCATTTAGATAGGGCTGCCATCCGTCCGGGTTTCCCCGGATTTGTCATAGTTTGGAGGGCGTCCGGGGAGCGTCCGGGCGGGGTTTTAATTTTAGTCCGGGTGAAACCCGGACTAAAATAAATGTCCGGGTTTTCGATCAGATCCCAGATAATTTATGTAGGTACCTAAATAAAAACTATGGGTTAGGTTTAAGCATGGCATGTGTTCGCAAATACATAAATCGACGGTCCCTACGTACATAAGGTCAAGTCAAAAACCGAGGTTTTCAGGAGAGCGTAATTTGTGTTCAACACGCCCTAGAAATAATTCTATGACAAATAATAAATATTTTCTTTCTACAATATTTTAACAATTTTAAGAGCTTTATAATGCTATTTACACATATTTTATTTTTTTACGTTTTCTTGTAAAAACTGATAGATGACCGTTTCTACGCCGATAATAAAATAGAAGTATGTCAGTCATGTCTATGTTACCTTTTTATACGCAGGAAACAAAAAAACAGTGTCTGATATAGAATTTAAATAAAATGTTTTATGAAAATGTAGGATTATGTTACTATTTTTAAATCAATACGTTAAACATCCTGAAATCGTCACCCATGGATATAAAAAGTACTTCAATGACGACATATCACTTTATACGTGGTTTTAGTCATTCGGGGTAGGACTATTCTTGTAATGTAAATAAAGACAAGTCTTTTAAAATTATCAGGTTTGTGTTTTATTAAATAAACAAGGTTTATAATTTATAAATTCAACATTATTTATTATTAAAAAACAATCTTCTTAGCATCTAAATAATAGGTACATACCTATAGACTCACTGAAGTAGGAACTAAACATAAAAAATCACTAGTTCTTTTAAAACTAAAGAAAATATTCTTAATTGTACGAAAAAATAAAAAGTTAAACATATTTTCATTTAATTTTATTAACTGAATAACTAATATTGGGTTTGTTTATCTTTTATTTAATACCTAAGGGAAAAAAATAAAGCAAAATTACTCAATTGACGTCACAAGAACGATTAAACATATTATTTCATGCAAAAGAGGCTTAAAATTAAAGTTGTTTTTTTATCTTGTAAGTGGTTGAAAAAAGTATTGAAATGTCCGGGCCGAAAGCTCCAAAATCCGGGGAACTTACGCCTCCGGTCCTGGGGGGCAGGTTTTAGAGATGGCAGCCCTACATTTAGATTTGTTAGTAAATTATGTATTCAGAAGTTTTCAAATCTGGTTAGTGGTACATATTGGACACATAGTTTATCTTGGATTTAAAAGTTCTATAATATTTATTTGAAAAACTAGCTTTTGCCCGCGGCTCCGCCCGCGTGGTCAAAGGGAATTAACAATGAGTTGTTTATCATACATGACACATTTGTGGTGGATGAATAGTGACAGTTCCACGATTAAAAGACACTAACTACTTAACCACTATACTAACTACTTAACTAAATTGTACTAACGCCATCTATTAACAATATCCGGAACTAAATATCTAGCAAATAACAAAACATCGATATCTTCCCATGGGGATGTTTTACCGCGGTAAAAAGTAGCCTACGTCACTCTCCACCCACCTCACTATCTCCACACATAAAAACCATACCATATAATAGCTTCGTTGCGACGTGAAAGCCGGACAAACAAACAAACAAACAAATAAATAAACAAACACACTTTCACATTTATAATATTAGTATGGATTACGGGATAAATCTAGTCGTAAGACATGGCAACCCCACGCTGCTCAAACGTCAACCAATGTCAAAACTTTTCAATCAAAGTCAAAGTCAAATAATTTATTTGAATAATTTCGCTATGATTGGACACGCAACGAACTTACAGTTTGCATAATTTAATTTTTGTAGCTTCATAGATGTGAAAGTGAACGTATAATTGAAAATGTGACATTTTAGTGCTATATTGGAGACTATTGTTCATTGAGAGTATGTGAAAATTATTCCAGTAGAGTGACTTGGAGCAAAAGGTAAAATATTTGTATTATGTTTATGTTTGCATCCAAGTTAGCTCAATATGTATTGGTGGTTTCAGTGTAACAATGTTTGAAGTTTGTTATGATGTCATAATAGCTGTAGAGTGAAAGAGTAATTATAAATTATTCGTATTTTTATTTTGTTTTAAATATTCGTCACCTGTTACGCCATCTGTGTTTCTTTAAATGTACCACTAACTAGAATGGTATAAACGCAGTCGATATTCGAACATATAGTATTTTTCACTAGATGTCGCTATTGTATGGAACAGAGTTCATTCATGTGAAATGTTTCGGTTATGAGTTATGATGGTGAGTGGACTGTCTCATTCCAAGATTTCCAAGAGAAGGTGAAGAGACCCGTGCCCAGTGTGGACAGATATTTTGTATACTCAGGTCATGGATCTTAAAGTTTTGTGAATATGTATTCTCGGTATCTGCAGCTCGTACCTAATCGTAATGTTGGGACAACATTAAAAAAAATGCGGATAAGTACTCATGGGCAAGTCATAACTGGGCATACTCACCCATGGAAGCATGGCGCCGCCACTGGGTCCTTATGATGTTTTGTGTTTAGTAATAACGAATAACCTTTGCGTAACGATTGCTTTCAAGTAATGAATTCTATCTGTTACGGGTTCCATAGTAATTACATTAACGTCCATTAATATCCGAGTACATTTTTTTTATTGTAAACCCACAATTCTACTCTGGAGTCGAATCCAGGATACAGTCACCAACGCACCGCCAAGTAGGTATTCGAACACATAGATACTTTACGAACATAAGTGCCTACTATTATGTAGGATTAGATAAGTCGTATTATGTACGATTTATAGTCTTTACCCAAAGCGTCGTCGGTTATGTTTCGCCGAAGGGAATTTAGTCAAGACTGCAGGCGATGCTGTTAAGTTAGAGCAAGATAGATAGTAGATACCTAATAAAGTTTCTTTAAGATTTGCTCCATATTACAGGATATAGCCTAATGTAGTAAAATAATTATATAGCAGATGCTTACAGGTCTCTCTTGGGGTAAGATTGGTCCAGGTCCTGAGAGACGACTA
Source organism: Carterocephalus palaemon (assembly GCA_944567765.1). Taxonomy (NCBI): domain Eukaryota; kingdom Metazoa; phylum Arthropoda; class Insecta; order Lepidoptera; family Hesperiidae; genus Carterocephalus; species Carterocephalus palaemon. The sequence goes on along the minus strand of OX155651.1, from coordinate 5,798,180 downwards.
ATTTGTACTAAAATTACAAGCTTTTCATTATGTTCTGATTCTAACCACAATTTGCCAGCGTAGTGTACTAATAATACGATAATAATAATAATAAATATCGTGCACATTCCTCACATACGGCCATTTTACCCCAAACTAGGCGTGAGCCTGTACTATGGGTGTTAGAGACAAATACAATACAAATACAAAAATCTTTATTTTCTTAATGTAAAATACATTGTTTAGAGTTGGATCCCTATCCTCCATTTTAGCTTACACTGTGTTATGGAGGGATAGTGCCTTCCCCTATCTTTCCAGTATCAAAGGAAAACAAAAGAAAAATAATAAAAAAAAAAAAAACAATAATAAAAACAATAGAAACAGACTACTTAACTTAAGATAAGATTTTTTTTTTTTTTTTTCCTTATTCTTTTTCCTTAACAGAACAAACTAAGTTACATAAATATATGTACGCACATGCCTTAACCTTAACTAACCTTATAATATTTTTAAATTACTTAGAACAAACTTAATTAATTGATTATTATGTATATAAGATTATAAATATTATGCAAAGAAATTTTAGTTTGACAATTTCCAATTTCTTTGGAGTTTTCTATCAGAGTGTATGATTATGAGTGTCAGTGTTTGTGTAGTGTTGGAGCTTTTTATTTTTATTGTGTTATTATTGGACCGTTATTATTAGTTTTTCGGTGTCTTCATAATTAAGGCTATATAAAAACTCGGTTGATATACTTGTCAGCTTCCGTAGTGTTAAGTTTCTTATATTGAGGATTTTGCAAAAGTGTCCATACAATTTTGGGGATAAAAAGTTATAGTATCTTTTTGCAAAAGCACTATTGCATCTTGGGATTGGAATCTTTTGTATCCTTTTACGTGTTATAGGTAGGGTAGGGGCAGTTTTCCTGTGGTATCTTAATAGGCACCTAAGGACATACAGTTTTCTTACTGTCAGTATCTTGCACTTTGAATAGAGGTCAGTCGTAGAGCTGTGGAAGGGCACTCCTACAATTACTTTAAGGAGTGCCCGCTGGGCGCGCTCGACTTCTATCATGTGGGTCTTAGCTGCTCCCCCCCATGAGCTAATGCAGTATCCAATGATGCATTCTCCCAGGGCTTTATAAGTATTAATGAGTAGCTTGAAATTCGTTACTGGGCGTAGATTTTTGAACACATATATGAGTTTACGTATTCTCCTTGACACTATCTGTATATGGGGATGCCATGATAATCTATGATCTATTAACACACCGAGGTATTTAATAGTATCAACTCCATCCAAAGCTTGACAATCACTGTACGTGTTTGCAGTCAAGCAAGTACAAGAAGAATTGTGAGCAAAAATTTTGAAGTCACGTGGGAGTTTGTTTGCATTGGTTTTTTTAAAACATATGTATTTGGTCTTCGATAAATTCAAGGAAAGCAGGTTTTGTTCCAACCATGATACTACTTTTCTCAGTCCTTCTTCTGCCAACTGCTGGGTTTGTTCCCACGTGGAACCATGGAATAAGAGAACAGTGTCGTCTGCATACATTAGTATATCTGCGTTCTTCAGTTTAATGTTACAGAGCTCATTAATGTACACTAAGAATAGAGTAGGCCCTAACGTACTTCCCTGTGGAACGCCATAGTTGCAGGTGGCACTTCTACTCTTGTGTCCACTGACACTAACATGTTGTGAGCGATTTGTAAGATAGTCTGCAAACCAATCGTAAATATTCCCTCTCACACCAACACCCTCCAGACGTGCCAAAAGGATAGGAATGGAAACTGTATCGAAAGCCTTCTGGAGATCCAAAAATACTCCAATACACTTCTTTCCCTCGTCAACATATTTCGTAACAAGGGATGTTAAGTGAAGAACGGCATCTTCAGTTGAAACACGACTTCGAAATCCGAACTGGTTACTGGCTAGCAAACTATGCTTCTCCAGATAAGATATAAGTCTCTTATTCACTATCCTCTCAACTACCTTAGAAAGTGTTGGCAAGAGAGAGATAGGTCTGTAGTTAGAGGGTAGACGATTGTCTCCCGCTTTGTATATTGGACATACCAAAGCCGTTTTTAGTGCCGAAGGAAATGTACCATTCGTGAAGCATAGGTTGCATAGATAGGCTATTGGTCCAGATAGTTCTATAGAGCATGTTTTTAGTAGAGTCGTAGTTATTTGATCCCAGCCTGGTGCGCTATTGGTCCTTAAGTTTGAAATAGTGTTATTAACTTCATTAGAATCAGTCAAAAACATTGAAAAAGAATGACATGGCTGCTGGTCGAGGCAATTCAGTACGGAAGCAAGTTCAGTATCTGTTTTATTTAATTTATCTAAAGTTATGGCTGCTAGTTTCGTTCCAATGGTTGTAAAGTATTCATTTACTTGATTGAGAGAATTTTCATGGGTATCCGCAATTGTTAATAATGGATTAGTGTCTACTTTAATTTGCTTGTAATTTGTGATATCTTTTATAATTTTCCAAGTCTCTTTCATGTTTCCATGACATTGCTCTAGTTTTAATTTATAATAATTGTGTTTTAGGGTCTTGATGAGGTGGTTACAGGTATTTCTATATTTAATGAATTTGTTTTTTATAATAGAGTCTTCTGGGCATGCTTTATGCTGTTTCTGCAAGTGATTTCTACGTCTAATACAAGCGACTACACTTATAGTGATCCAGGGCTTAATAGGCTTTAACTTGTTAGGAATACATTTTTTAATGGTATTAACCTGCACGACATTTTTTATAGTAGAAATTAGGCAGTTGGCAGCTTGATTAACATCATTTATTTTGTAATAATCATTCCAGGAGTGTATTGATAATGTTTCTCTGATTGCATTAATATTAGTAAATGTTCTGTATTTACTGTGCAATGGTTGTGTCCGAGTTGGTTCATTGCAGCCTAGATAAAGTAAAATAGGCGAATGGTCTGTTAGTTCATTAAAAACTATGGTCCTCCACGTACTTTTAGTCTTTATCATAAAATGGTCAATGCACGATGAAGCTCTAGTTGGTAGATTAATGCCTTGGATCATGCCATGCGATGAAATTAAGTTCAGATACTCTGTCGTATGACCAGTTACATTCGGACCAGCTATGGTGTTAATATTAATGTCACCCGTGAATACGATATTCTCCTTGTATTTTACGTTTAAAAGTATGGTATCTAATGAATTAAGAAAGTTAGTTGGATTATTGAAAGATGGTGGGCGATATGAACATATTACAGAGTACCTGTCATCTATTTCTAACACCAAACAGTTGCCTTCTGATATCATTGGTTCCATAGCAGTAGCTGATAGATTTGTACGAACATAAACCACAACACCGTCATTTTGGTTTAAAGACCGTTTGGTATAAAACATATTATAGTTACAAATAGGTGGAGGGTCATATTTTCCAGTCCAGCACTCTGTTAAAACAATAACATCAATGGGTATATTAAAGTTACTTAAAAAAGCAAGAAATAGGTCAATGTTTTTGTTAATGCTTCTAATATTAAGTGTTATCACTGTGAGGTTCTTGTAACCATGACTATATTTTAAAAAATTGTAGCAGTTTGCTGGATCATCCAGGAACCTGCAATCAACAGAGTCATTGTTGTCTACATCCTGCAGAACATAATTATTTACTAAATCAAACATTTTCAATTAGGTTGTGGTTGCTTAATATTAAAAAAACTAAATTAAAAAATAAAAAAACAATTAAAAATAATAAAATAGGTAAAAACTGAGAATCTAATATTACAAAGAGTCGCCACTATTCTTAAGGATGGTGGTTGTAAAATTATAATTTAAAACACAAATTACTACTTGATGGTAATTGCTTTTTATAATAGTGTAGTGAACAGGTTTCTGATATAATAGTTACTATAAGGAGAACTAAAGAAGGAGTATTTGTGTTCCATGTAAGTAGTAATAGTGGTGTAAGAGTTACATTAATGATATTAAGTAGGTAGGTATTGTAGGAAAATAACAAGTGATGGTTGTACTGAAGTGGGAACCGATCTTCTATAGTGTCGTACTCGTACTTGTAGATTTCAGCTTGTCTAGGTCACTCTCAGAAGATATGCGTATTGGAGGTTCACCCTCTGTTTTGCGCAAGTAAATTTTCCGAAAAGATGTCCAGCAGAAGAGGTACCCCGAGCTTTTGGCAAATTGTCTACAAAGGTAAAAGAGGTTGCGTTCCTTATTGGTCAGATTTTCTGAAATGTATATTTGTTTATTTACACCGCCAATATGTAGATTAGACGTGGATAGCCGTTCTTTCGGGTGATCTTTATTGTATTTTTTATAGGAGCTTAAAATTTTTTCTTTCACGAAGACAGTAGTAAACTCAGCTATGATAGGTTTAACAATAGATTTGGTGTTTATACGATAAACGTCCTTTACTTCTGTAGTTTGCACGTTAACGTTAAGAGCCTGTGCAGTACTTGTCACGATTTTGATTAAATCTGATTTAGTTTCCTTGTCTCCGGTTGGGATGTTCCTTACCTCTATACTAGTGTTTCTGGAGTTACGTTGCACAGTTTCTAAAGTATTTTCTAAATGTTGAATGTAGCTCTTATCTTTCTTTAATTCTCCTTCAAGATAGCTGATTCTTTGTAAAGCCTCATCATATTTAGTTGACATGAAATCTAGTGAAGCTTTGACGTCATTAATTGAGTTTAGAATTGAGTCATACTTGGCGTCTTGACTCTTTTGCATAGAAGATAATAAGTCCATTAACTCCGCCTTACTTATATCATCGGTATCTCCACGCTTACGCTTAGGTACATTTCTTGAGGCCTCTCTAAGTGTAGAGATATTTGTGTCCGAATGTGAGTGTTGAAGAGACTGAGCAAAAGCCGATGGCAATGGAGATAAGTCTCTCGGAGGTGTGCGTTTTAACGGCATGCTATATGTTAAGCAAATAAAAGCGGTATGGAAAGAATATGCACCTTCTCCGATTTATTCAATATACCAAGCGTGCAAGTTATTTTATCAGCCAGTCCTTGGACTATAATTCATATCATTCATATCAATCACCAACAAGCGTTCTTAAATATATATATTTTATTTCCTTTTTTTTTTTTTTTTTTGCCTCAAGCTCCTGTACTATAAGGCGGGGATGACCACCAGTAATGAGTAGTTATTAGCTGCACCTTATCAGTTGCGTAGCAATCAATCAAAATGGAAGAGTATCTAGGAGGCGTGGCCTGATTCCTAATTGGCTAATTAGTTCCAATGCAAGATGGCGTTCTTATTTAATCGCACATTCGAGGTAATGATACTAATGACGCATTACCAGATACCTTTCTTTAAAGTACCAGGGCAGCAGCAGTTGCGCGACTAGCCTTGCGCCATTGGATGATTATAAATAAAGGCGTGCATTATCGCATCTTGCGTGGTGGTGGGCTATGTGTACTCACGCGCACAACAGAACTATTCTTGATCCCGTAGCAACTCTGAGCACTTTATGCAATCCTAATATATTTCACTCTATTAAAACTGTGTAAATCAATTGTTTTATTTATTTTTTAATTAAATTAAGAGCTTGTACATGAACACGTCTATCTACTTGTGCGTCCGGGGAGGGAAGGGGTAACATAAGTGCCTACTATTATGTAGGATTAGATAAGTCGTATTATGTACGATTTATAGTCTTTACCCAAAGCGTCGTCGGTTATGTTTCGCCGAAGGGAATTTAGTCAAGACTGCAGGCGATGCTGTTAAGTTAGAGCAAGATAGATAGTAGATACCTAATAAAGTTTCTTTAAGATTTGCTCCATATTACAGGATATAGCCTAATGTAGTAAAATAATTATATAGCAGATGCTTACAGGTCTCTCTTGGGGTAAGATTGGTCCAGGTCCTGAGAGACGACTAATTTGTACTAAAATTACAAGCTTTTCATTATGTTCTGATTCTAACCACAATTTGCCAGCGTAGTGTACTAATAATACGATAATAATAATAATAAATATCGTGCACATTCCTCACATACGGCCATTTTACCCCAAACTAGGCGTGAGCCTGTACTATGGGTGTTAGAGACTGATATACATATATGTGCACAGACCGTTTTTAAATATATACTTAAATAGATACATATAATAACATCCAGATACAGAATAAGTATAAGTGTTCGTCACACGAATGTTTGTACTGAGTGGCATTCGAACCTTCGACCCCTGAAGTGATAGGCAGAGTTACAACCGATTGGGCCAACGGGCCCTCTCTCGTTCGGAAAAATACCCGTCTTGCAAAGCACTACATTCTTATTAGTAGGCTAGTAGTTTGGGCGCTAACTAGCGCAACTTAGGTTTATACAAGTTAACACTACAATACACACAATACCAACTTTTGATATTCGTTAAGACATATTGTATAAAAAAACGTCATCTTACTAAAAAGGTACGACATCATTTTTTGATAAAATGACGTCCTTGTCGTCGTGATTAAAGATAACTACTAATAAATATTTTGTAACGAGAACGTAAAAAATATACCTATCTCAAATTTTGAGTCCCATTGCGCAACTCCTGTTTCTATCTTTACTGAACACGTCCGCGCCCAAATGCTATAAATAATTTGTAGTATTTCCTTAAATCAAAATACGTGCCCCCATAAATTAAAATATGCCATAATGAGCCCACGGTTTTATAAGCTTATCTGTTCACAAAACGATGCTTCGGAGCATAAATAAAGAACCTCTCAACCTGATTACATTGACCCCGGGCGAAGCAAACAATTATTTTCATTATGATTTATAATGTTTACTTTTAATACGGTTGCATGTGTTTTAGTTATTCTAGTTGCATGCTCATTTGGATTAAGGTTACTACTTTCTTAATCTTTATGAAAAATATTTCCCTGGTAAATCCGCTGTACTTATAGTAAAACCAATAAAAACGAGGAATTGTGACGGAAAAGCTTATACATATTGTGAAAATATGAAAGGTAATTATTTACGTTCTTCGTACCTCATTGCAACATAGCATATGTCACCCATTGAAATAATAAGATAATACCTATCACACTTGTAAAGGTGCGTGTCAGTAAAGCACAAGGCGTTGCAACTTGTATTTATTACACATTTTGCTGTAGTTTTTTATAATAATAGGATCTAAATTACATGTTAGGTTAGCGATAAGTTTTCAAGATTAATTTGTAAGGTATCTTCTACCTACCTAGATAAATACACGTTTAGTTAAGAGTACAAAGCAGTGCGCATTAAGTACCGTGGGAGGTCCGTGGCTACTGCGGAAGCCGGTGGTGGCAGGGAGCCGGTCTAGTTCCTCAGCCATCAGATATGTTGAAGATGTATCAGATTATGGTTAAATGAATAATGTCAAATATTTCAAGAAATAAAAAAAATGTACTAAATTTGTATTAAGTTGAGCACTAATTTCGACACTAAATACAGCAATACAAAACAATTTTGAACGATTTAGAAAATTAGTCACGATATTTGTAATACCGTGAGTTACAACTAGTGATTCAGTTCTACACTCTCTTCAAGAGTTAAGAGGATATCACAAGCGAACAAGTCGACACTTTTTCCATACAAACGTAGTCCCCTGTTTCCTCCTAGGATAAAGAAGTTACAGAAGAGAAAAAAATACCATACGATTTATACGTACCTCTGCCATGACTGTACGTTTTGTTTTTTTTTCATAATTTGATTAATAGAAGAGAAAAAAAATCTTTTAAAATCAAAAAAATCGACTTTTTTTACATACATTTTCAAACATCAAGCAAACTGGTAATTACTAACATATCCCAAAAAAGCAACGTACGGGCATAGCTTAGACCCTGTTCTACATTTTAACTGAAAGAAATATTGAAATCGGTCTAGATTTCGAGGAGGAAACAGGGGATTACGAAAGGACGATTTTCTTAATTTTACGTAGGTAAAATCAGTTCGAGACTGCACTTCTCTCTATCGCACGCTAAGGGGCTCAGCGCGACGGCAATATTTTTGGTAAAAACCTATTCTTCAAAAGTGACGGTCGACTGATATCCTCTTAATTGCTGTAAAGCATTTAAAATTGCACTGCTTGCGGCTGTTCACTGAACAGAATATTTTACACTAGTGGACGCCCGCAGCTTCGCTCGCGTGGAATTAGACATTCACTAACATCAAAAACGGCAAAGTTTCATCCTAAATTTGCACCCCCATTTTACCCCCTTAGGGGTTGAATTTTCAAAAATCCTTTCTCAGTGCTCCCCTATGTTATAAAAGGAACCCCTGTGCAAAAGTTCAAGTTTCTAACCCTTATAGTTTAGGCACTGCGTTGATATTATTATGTCAGTCAGTCAGTCAGTCAGTCAGTCAGTCAGTCAGTCATCTTCTCCTTTTATATATATAGATTAGGTATGCATTTTTAGATATTTTGCGTAGTCTTGGTTCAGTGTAAAAATGTTATCTATACTAATATTATAAAGAGGAAAGATTTGATTGTTTGTTTGTTTGTTTGCATCGAATAGGCTTCAAAACTACTGAACCGATTTGAAAAATTCTTTCACTGTTGGAAAGCTACACTATCCCCGGGTGACATAGGCTACATTTTATTTTGGAAAAAAATAGGGTTCCGTAAGATATTTGGGTTTTTCGGACACAAGGTGTAAAAAATCAACCAGAAAAGTTACTTATTTTGCGTACGCTGCCTAAACTATAAAAGATAGAACCATAAAATGTTCTAATTAATTGTAGATCTTATAAATATCTATAAAAAAGTCCGCGACACACTATACCTATCTATGTCGAGTGAGGCACAACAACAATTTTTTTATCTTGAATTTTTTTTGGACTACATTTTCAGTTTATGTAGATAATATTTGGTCTTTGAATGATTAAAATTGGACGTTTGGTTTTGAAGTGTCTGTCTGTCTGTCTGTTTCGCTTTCACGCCAAAACTACTGAACCGATTTAAATGAAATTTGGTACACAGTCTAGAGCCTGACAAAGGACATAGACACTTTTTAATTGGAAAAAAGTGTTTTAATGGGTTGAAAAGGGAGATGAAAGGTTGTATGAAAGTACTGTCATTTTCAGAACTAGAAGCATAAAACTTAAATTTTAGGCTGTTGATAAGGTATAATCCTTACTAATCCTATCCTACTAATATTATAAAGGGGAAAGTTTGTAAGTATGTATGTATGTATGGATGGATGTGTGTTACTTTTTTTTACGTAAAAAGTACTGAATGGATTTTAATGAAACTTTACAATAATATAGCTTATACATTAGAATAACACACAGGCTAAAATTTATAAAGATATTGTGTGAATTGTCCAAAATATGACGATAAGTGTCAAGTAGGTAAGTAGGAAAAAATCTACCATCTGCGAGCTATTCTGGCGTGCGCTGCCAAAACTACTGGACCGATTTCAAAAATTCTTTCACCATTAGAAAGCTGCATCTTCACTGAGTGACATAGGCTATATAATATTACTAGGCGTAAACGAAACTATTGTTATAATCTATAATATATGTAAAATAAAGTCGTGTTAAATTTTTATTTTTTTAGTAACCTGACGCAAATAGGGTTTATGTGTGTGTATTATAATTTTGATTTTTATATAAAATACCCGTGCGAAGCCGGGGCGGACCTCTAGTTTACTATAAAGAACGAAATCATCCGATGGAATTTTGCACCCACGAACAGTGTACCTACTAGAATTTCGTAGCCACTCGCCAATGGCTCGCGTCGATCGTATGTAATCGATTTCATACTAATTAAATTACACCAATTGATTGGGTGGTACGTAAACTAAAAGTGTACGTTTACTTGATCACAATAGTTAATAAATAATTTTAAATGGCAAATATTATATTCTTTGAAAATATTTTAAACAGATCACCTAATTGACAGTTAAGTTAATTAATTTATAGTGGATTAGCATTACATTGTTTAATTCGTGACCCTATCACGTTCGTTCATATCAACCTTGAGTGACCCTAAACAAGGAAAGCTACTTAGTTAATATTTGACAGTTTCAGATTGGGTGAATTTAAACACGCGATGAATGAAGCATTCACTTTGCCCCTGGCATATCTCGGGTAAGCCCACGGGCAAGTCGTCCCTAAACTAACCTTAACGTTGACTAAAATAATAAGCCTAGGTATAAGTTTGACTAAAACGCTATGGCATAAAAGTACATTGACCACAGGAATAAAAAGAATGTTAAAATGGCGTAACTTAAAAATCATTGAAATTTTAGGTTATAAAAATTAATTATTCGATTTTACATAAAACTAAAACGCACTGAATTTATTTGTCTCTTGTGAAAACCTAACCCTATTAATCTGCCTCACGTATCCGTCTGACAGTCTTATGACTCTTGAACGGAAATACATACATAGGTAAATACCTGATTATTTTACAGAATGCGTTACGCTGATATCGCTATCACAACAAATAATAAAAAAAAAATACCAATTTCCTTCTTAAAAAATCTTAAAAATGGATTTTTTATGTCTTATTTCAATTTTGTGTTTTTGACGAACAGCTACAATATAAATCTTTACTTTCTACTGTTTTGTTAAACAAATAACAATTTCATTTAATGACAACTATAATACATCATAGGAAAAGGTTTGCGACCCCTGATCCGACGAACAAAATGTTAACGAACTTTTATGCCATAGCGTTTTGAACGAACTTATAGGCGTAGATATTTACTAAGAAATATGAAAATTCATCACTGGAATAACTGAGCATAATATTATGTATTTATTCTATATTTATTATGAACCATCAAAACCATACTCAATACCGGATTGGTAAATAAAATTGCGGCCATATTCCTATATACAAGAAAATTTAATAAAATTGTAATCACAATAGTGGCTGGGCAAATGGTGGCTGGGTTACTAACCAAAATCAAGCATACAATATAACTTGGGGTTACGCTTGTTGGACGATCAAAGGGTCCACTAGATACGACAGGATTAGCCTTTTGTCACAATGGATGAAATGAATAAAGGGAATGCCCGAGTAATTAAAAAACCAATTTACGAGACACACTGCGATTGTAATAGAAACAGAACTACAACAAGGGTTGGAAAGGTTCCATTTACATTACGAATTTTGAAATGGCCCATTATCAGGCAGTAATTTTTACGTCAAGCGCGAATGAAATGTGCTTATTAGATGCATATTACAGCTCTGTTCATTAGACCAAATAAATAATCTAAATACTACCTAACTAGAAATTATTCAAGTAAAACTTCTTTACGCACGCTTCACGTGGGGAGTAAGCTGGTGAATGCGTGACGAGAGAGTTACGAAAAGTGTGATCGGAACAACCCTTTATATAATAATAATGAAATCCTTAAAAGTATATTCGGGTATGAAACTAAACACAGCAAGCAATTGAAATAAAATTAATGGGTAAGTAATCAAAGATACTTATAATTTAACTAATTAATAAATAAAGCTTAATTAAGGGTAAGGAATGGCTGTCAATGTCCTATTAGCACCAAGACGAGATATAATCGCGTCGAGACAATAAGTATCGACGGGGCGCCTTGTCGCTGTTAGCTCGCCTCAGCTGGGCGCCGTTCTTGTAAACTAGACAAATTGACAAAAATATGACTGTTCTCAACAAACAAGCACATTTTGCGTAATAGAATTGCCAGTTCACAACGACAAGATTAGAACGCAACGCCATTTTGTATGCAAATTTGCATTCACTCTATCAATTAGATAAATTGACTCAATACATTTAAATGGAAAAGGTAGGCACAAGTACATATTTATGATTTACCGCTGAATTCAGTAAGCAAGTTTGACTGTTTGAATTCAATTTTTGTTCCAATCAACTGGTTCATTTGTTACGAAATATTTTGTAATGAAAGCAAGATAGTGATTACGTTTAGGGTTAAGCTAACAAATTGAAACTACCTGTGTTCAAAACCTCACTTTATGTCAGGTATGGGCGAGGTTGATGAGACCTGTTTATCAGATTCAGATTCACATTTATTTATATCTCATTATATGGGATCTGTATACCTACGCTAAATGAACGTCATTACATTTACATTTTTTATGTACCGCCGGTTCAGAAAGTTGATCCTACCACAGTTCCCCATAAATTATTTAAATACTTTACTAAAGGTAGACTTAATTTCTCTTGTAAATCAATCAAATCATTGTATTTTCATAAATATATTGACATGGTACAGTTAAATGGTACAGTTTGCTGAACAATACAGAAATGAGGGCAACCCACTGAAGTTTAGAGTCAATGGTAATCCCTGGGAAAACTGTATGGTCCACAAATTGCTGTGTTTTGTTGTTATCTATTGCAGGATTTTTTACATTAAGCAAAACAAATCAAACATTTTTTTTTGGATTGAGTACTACAAGATTGATCGCATCAAACCGGTTATTAATTATATTTAGTATTTTATTTAGGTCTTCATTGACTTCTGAATTGCGTTTAACTTTATATGTATACTAGGGGATGCCCGCAGCTTCGCTCGCGTGGGTTTAGACATTCACTAACTTCAAAAACGGCAAAGTTTCATACTAACTTTGCCGCCTGTTTTACCCCATTAGGGGGTGAATTTTCAAAAATCCTTTCTTAGTGCTCCCCTACGTTATAAAAGGAACCCCTGTGCAAAATTTCAAGTTTCTAACCCTTATAGATATGTTTCTTGCCCTGCGTTGATATGTCAGTCAGTCAGTCAGTCAGTCAGTCAGTCAGTCAGTCAGTCAGTCAGTCAGTCAGTCAGTCAGTCAGTCAGTCAGTCAGTCAGTCAGTCAGTCAGTCAGTCAGTCAGTCAGTCAGTCATTCAGTGAGTCAGTCATAACTTGCCAGACTTATTAGAAGACGTGCCTTTAAGTGATTTACAAAACATGTGGTTTTAAAATGATGGTCGCCCAGCTCACTATGCCCGTCCTGTGCGAGACTACTTAAACCAAGAGTATCCAGGGCGTTGGATCGGGCGACTTGGTCCTATCTTATGACTACCCCTTTCACCCGATCTAAACCCCCAACACTTCTTCTATTGGGGTTGTCTCAAAGACAGAATCTACTCAAACATTTTTCACCACCAAAAAACCTATTTTGGGCACAAAGTAAAAGTTATTACTAATCGACAAGAACAATTTTTGAAATATGGTTCTTGTTTACAAATATTATACTTTTTTTTTGTGACTAGTTTTCCAAGAGTATTATACTATTTTGGAATCTTGATTAGTTGCGTCAACTTTTAAAAGAACTTGCCATAGTAGTGTCCATACTTTTTTTTTACACCACAATGAGTGAAAGTGGACTGAAAGTAAATTTGATCAAAATTTTTTGGGAAAACAATGATTTTAATTGTTTATTGTGTGAAAACTACAGACATAGGAATTTTAAGATTTGTGGTAGATAGCAGTACTACTTAGGTCACGGATACAATAAAAATATCAGAAATATCTCAAAAATTGTGGTCATGGTAGTTAAAAATATCATGAGGGGTGTAAATTTTCTAAGAATTTCCTTTTTATTATGTAATTTGAAAAAAAAACGAGATATTTTTTTTTTCTTTTTTTTCCTGGAGTAGTCATTAGCAGGGCCATCCGCTGGTTCAGGATTATCGTTGAATTTTGGGACACCTTGTATATAGATTAATCAGCATTTAATAGCAGCTGATAGTTGTATAACATGACTGGAATTTCGAGAAAGGCTTGTTTGTTTTGGTAAAGGCATATTTGCTTTCTATATAAAAGCTAATTTAAACTGAAAAGAATGTCGGAATATATAAATTCAACTTATTTTAGTTTCCAAACATGTATCAATCAAGTGTATCACATGAAATACTATTCAGTTATCGACAAAATTGTAAGGAAAAATCAAAGTGCCATCTAGTAAAAATCAGTGAATAGTATGGTTGAAAATACTTTCTTCGGTTTTTATGCATTTTATTAGACTAACTAACTAATTAATTAAACTCACTATCATTTTTTATCAATCAGTTGATAGGTTTTCATTTTCACGTGAGGACTGTACAGAATCCGTGCAAATCTTACTGAAGTCATAATTCCGTTTTTTTAACATTTCTAGGGCGAAAATTAGTAAATGCTGAATTTGTTTTGGTGAAAATGATATCATCATCTAATTATGATCAAATACTATACGAAAACACATATGATTATTCCAAACTCGCGTTTTGTAAAATTGAAAATATTGACATTATTTCATGTTTTTTTTCTTTTATTTACATTATACAAAAAAACTGGTAAACACGTATTCTTTTAATTTTTGTAAAGCATGTTTGTTGCAAATTTGAAATGAAATGGTTGAGATTTAAAAAAATATCCATACAAACTTTCGATCTATATCCCATGGGAACCTCTTTATTTTCTGAAAATTTAAATAGCCTATATGTTAACCAGGACTATAAATAATAACTTTACGAAGTAACATCCTAATCCATCCACGGGTTTTCTTGTGATGCCCGGACAGACAGACAGACAGACAGACAGACAGACAGACAATATTTTCAAAAATCACATTTCTGAGTTCTAAAGCGTTATTATAATGCCCCTGAATTGAAATTTTGAAAAAAAATTCAATGTACAGAAAAAGTTGCTCTTCAGATTTATTATAGTTCTAGTGGTCCGCCCCGGCTTCGCACGGGTATTTTATATAAAAATCAAAACTATTATACACACACATAAACCCTATTTGCGTCAGGTTACTAAAAAAATAAAAATTTAACACGACTTTATTTTACATATATAGATTATAACAATAGTTTCGTTTACGCCTAGTAATATTATATAGCCTATGTCACTCAGTGAAGATGCAGCTTTCTAATGGTGAAAGAATTTTTGAAATCGGTCCAGTAGTCACGCCAGAATAGCTCGCAGATGGTAGATTTTTTCCTACTTACCTACTTGACACCGTCATATTTTGGACAATTCACACAATATCTTTATAAATTTTAGCCTGTGTGTTATTCTGATGTATAAGCTATATTTTTGTAAAGTTTCATTAAAATCCATTCAGTACTTTTTACGTGAAAAAGTAACACACATCCATCCATACATACTCGTACATACATACTTACAAACTTTCCCCTTTATAATATTAGTAGGATAGGATTAGTAAGGATTATACCTTATTATCCCCAGTGGCACGCACCAATGACTTTTCTAAGTTATGTGCGATTTAAGAAATTAAATGTCACTTGCTATAACGGTGAAGGAAACATCGTGAGGAAACCTGCATGCCTGAGAGTTCATCATAACGTTCTCGAAGGTATGTGAAGTCTGCCAATCCGCACTTGGCCAGCGTGGTGGACTAATGCCTAATCCCTCCCATTCTGAGAGGAGACCCGTGCCCAACAGTGGGACGTCTATGGGTCGCAACGAATACCTTATCAACAGCCTAAAATTTAAGTTTTATGCTTCTAGTTCTGAAAATGCCAATACTTTCATACAACCTTTCATCTCCCTTTTCAACCCATTACACCACTTTTTTCCAATTAAAAAGTGTCTATGTCCTTTGTCAGGCTCTAGACTGTGTACCAAATTTCATTTAAATCGGTTCAGTAATTTTGGCGTGAAAGCGAAACAGACAGACAGACAGACACTTCAAAACCAAACGTCCAATTTTAATCATTCAAAGATCATCATTATTATCTACATAAACTGTAAATGTAGTCCAAAAAAAATTCAAGATAAAAAAATGGTTGTTGTGCCTCACTCGACATAGATAGGTATAGTGTGTCGCGGACTTTTTTATAGATATTTATAAGATCTACAATTAATTAGAACATTTTATGGTTCTATATTTTATAGTTTAGGCAGCGTACGCAAAATAAGTAACTTTTCTGGTTGATTTTTTACACCTTGTGTCCGAAAAACCCAAATATCTTACGGAACCCTATTTTTTTCCAAAATAAAATTTAGCCTATATCACCCGGGGATAGTGTAGCTTTCCAACAGTGAAAGAATTTTTCAAATCGGTTCAGTAGTTTTGAAGCCTATTCGATGCAAACAAACAAACAAACAATCAAATCTTTCCTCTTTATAATATTAGTATAGATAGATAAGTGATCTCGATTTAAATTAGTATCGCATTGTGACTAGAATAAAATTGATCCCCGAGGCGATGGAATCAATATCGCGTCAATACCACAAAGTAGATATTAGGTACAGAGATTAAGCTTCTTAAGAACATGCAAAATTGTTACCTATTTTGGTAGGGTTGTCACAACAGGTTAAGAGAAATTAAAGAAATCATTTGTTAAATAGTTTTATTATTCAGAATATAAAAAGAATACTACAATAAGAACCAATACAGAATAGAAAATAGAAAATAACATACTTTACAAATTTCTTACTCTAATAATTTTATTTTTATAATTTTTATTTTTTAATATTTTATTACCTACAGATAACAAACAGGACAACGCAGCACAATCAGTGCTTGAAAAACACAAATAAACAGATGCTATCTGGTAGCATATTCTTAAAACCCCTCAACATTAAGGATGTAAATAATATTATCTCGTCGTTAAATAACACCAGCGCAGAAGGTATAGATGAAGTATCTACGAAAATTATTAAAGCTGCTAAAGACGAACTAGCACCTATACTAGTACATCTGATAAATTCATCATTCGAAAATGGATGGTTTCCAACACCGCTTAAACTTTCCATAGTCAAGCCACTACATAAAAAAGGCAGCAAAGAAGATCCAAGTAACTACCGTCCTATAACCCTTATACCAATTCTGTCAAAGATCTTTGAGAAGGCAATGAATCTTAGATTGATAGAATACTTTAAAAAGTTTAACATCCTAAAACACGAACAGTATGGATTCCAAAAGCATAAATCCACTACTAACGCATGTTACAGCTTAATAAGCACAATTGTAGATTTGGTCGATAGTCACCATTTGCCAGTCGTCGTATTCTTTGACATGAGCAAAGCATTCGACTTTGTTTCACATACCTTACTGCTGCAAAAACTAGACAATTATGGAATTCGAGGACCGGCACATAAATGGTTACAAAGTTATTTAAGTGATCGCAAGCAATGTGTCGATATACAGCATGTCAACAAAAATGCTGAAATAATAACACATAGATCCATATTCAAGACAAACAAATATGGCGTACCGCAGGGCAGTGTGCTTGGACCACTGTTATTCCTATTATACATTAACGACCTCCCTGACATTATTACAGACAAATGTATTCTATTCGCGGATGACATCTCAATTATAATGAACAATAACATTGAATCGGACATAAATATTACCATTGACAAAGTTATAAACTGGCTGAACAATAATAATCTGAATGTAAACATAAACAAAACCAATTTTATCCAATTCCGTAATAGGAATAAAAAAATTCAAAAAGTAAAGCTGCAATATAATAAACAATACATAAATGAAGCAGAAAAAGTCAACTTTTTAGGTATTTTAATTGACAATAGATGCACCTGGAAGGCTCACGTAGATAAAGTATGCAGCAAAACAAACAGATTTATCTATGTTCTAAACCAATTACGTAAGAGAGCTTCATCTAATACTGTAATAACAGCATATCATGCATATGTAGGATCTGCCCTTAGATACGGGCTCATAATATGGGGAAATTCAAGCGAAATTAACAGGGCATTTCTTGCACAGAAAAATGTGTTCGGGCTATCAGAGGGATGACTTGTACAGACTCATGTAAACCCTTATTCAAAACCTTAGGAATCCTGACACTACCTTGCATGTACATCTTCGAACTTGTATTATATGTCAAGCTAAATCCCACGCTATTTAAAAAAGCAAGTGATATATATGAACGGAATACCAGAAACCCAAATAGGCTAGTATACGGAAAATGCCCAAACACAGAGCATTTAAAAAAAAACTGCAAAGGTATGTGCATTCAAGTATATAATGCAATACCACAAGACATCACAAGTCTCCCGGAAAGGCCTCTCAGAAAAAGACTTAAACATTGGTTACTAGAAAAATCATACTATTCAGTAAAAGAACTTTTGAGAGACAAAAACTGACTTATAGTTATGAAATTATGACATCATTTTGAATGTATTATTTGAATCTTTATTGTGGAAAGTGACTGTAATTGTATCATTCTCTTAGATAAAATCGAATTGCATTGTATGACATGAATGTAATAATAATATTTTAAATTTTTTTCTTAATTAATTAATGACAGATACTATTAACTTATTAACTTGACATCTATGTATATTTGCATGCCACAGAGTGGTTAAAATTGATGGAATTTGTTAAATTTAAGAACTTTACTGTACCAATTTTAGTGCAAATAAATGAATTTGAATTTGAATTTGAATTTGAATTTGAATTTGAATTTGAATTTGAATTATTTATTTTTATGGTATGGAAAATTCTAAATCTAATATATAGTTTTTTCAAGTAATGTATCAGGAAACACTCACATGGCATATCAAATCCTAGCTGCAGCGTCAGGTTATAATCTATCATATTATTGTACTGTCACCGAAGTTACGCAGGAAAAATTTCAGTTCAATAAGACATCTGGATGTGGTTCAAATCTCACTTGCAATACTTAAATTTAAAACACATAGTACGTACCAACCCACCCACATACCTACAAATGCTTAGTAAAAGCTTGTAATAATAATAAAAAGGTAAAAACACACCGTGTAGTACACATTTCTTATTAAAAAAAGGATAATTCCGTAAAATAAAGGTACTTACTTGAAAAAGTAATAATCAAATATTTACTTACCTATTGCACTCCTTGGGATAGTTAAAGTGTGGTTAAAGTATGATATATTTTTATTTTTTCTAGCATTATTCATACACACAGTACAATATACAACCAATTATTAATACCACGTTTTTATATTAGACCAGCTGACCCGGCAAACGTTGTTTTGCCATATAAATAATTTTTAGTTGATCGTAGAGGGTTGAAAATTCAGGGTTGTATGTATTTTCTAATGTTGTATCATAAAAAAATACAAAAATAAAAATTTGTCTAAAAATAAAAATAAAAAAATTAGGGATGGACTACCCTTAACATTTAGGGGGATGAAAAATAGATGTTAGTTGATTCTCAGACCTACTGAATACGCATATAAAATTTGGTAAAAATCGGTAAAGCCGTTTCGGAGGAGTACTGCAACAAACATTGTGACACGGAAATTTTATATATAAGACTAGCTGACCCGGCAAACGTTGTTTTGCCATATAAATAATTTTTACTGAATATTTTGGGAGAACTTCATGTAAGTGTGTGGACTACAACTACCCCTACCAATACCCCTACCACTACCACTATTACAACCACTACCCCTACCACTACCCCTACCACTACCCCTACCACTACCACTACGACTACCATTACTTATAATCGAAAACGTTCAATAAAAGTAGGAAATTATTAAAAATAAAAATCGCGATGGAAAAATAGGGGTTGATCGTAGAGGGTTGAAAATTCAGGGTTGTATGTATTTTCTAATGCTGTATCATAAAAAAAAAATTATCTAAAAATTAAAAAAAAAAATTTGGGGTGGACTACCCTTAACATTTAGGGGGATGAAAAATAGATGTTAGTCGATTCTCAGACCTACTGAATACGCATATAAAATTTGGTAAAAATTGGTAAGGCCGTTTCGGAGGAGTACTGCAACAAACAACACATTGTGACATGGAAATTTTATATATTAGATTTATATCTATATCTTTATCTTATATCCATACTAATATTATAAATGCGAAAGTGTGTTTGTTTGTTTGTTTATTTGTTTGTTTGTCCGGCTTTCACGTCGCAAGGAAGCTATTATGTATATGGTATTGTTTTTGTGTGTCGACATAGTGAGGAGGGTGGAGAGTGACGTAGGCTACTTTTTACCGCGGTAAAACATCCCCATGGGAAGATATCGATGTTTTGTTATTTGATAGATATTTAGTTCCGAATGTTATTAATAGATGGCGTTAGTAAAATTCATTTTCAAGTTCTGAATCACGTATATGATACACAAGTCATTGTTAATTCCCTTTGACCACGCGGGCGTAGCCCCGGGTAAAAGCTAGTCTATTATATTAGAGTATATATATTTATACTTATACTTATACTTATACTTATACTTATACTTGTACTTGTACTTGTACTTGTACCTGTACTTGTCCTTGTCCTTGTCCTTGTACTTGTACTTGTACTTGTCCTTGTCCTTGTACTTGTACTTGTACTTGTACTTGTCCTTGTCCTTGTCCTTGTCCTTGTCCTTGTCCTTGTCCTTGTACTTGTCCTTGTCCTTGTCCTTGTCCTTGTCCTTGTACTTGTACTTGTACTTGTCCTTGTCCTTGTCCTTGTCCTTGTACTTGTACTTGTCCTTGTACTTGTACTTGTACTTGTACTTGTCCTTGTCCTTGTCCTTGTCCTTGTCCTTGTCCTTGTCCTTGTACTTGTCCTTGTCCTTGTCCTTGTCCTTGTCCTTGTACTTGTACTTGTCCTTGTCCTTGTCCTTGTACTTGTCCTTGTACTTGTACTTGTCCTTGTACTTGTACTTGTACTTGTACTTGTACTTGTACTTGTCCTTGTCCTTGTCCTTGTCCTTGTCCTTGTCCTTGTCCTTGTCCTTGTCCTTGTCCTTGTCCTTGTACTTGTCCTTGTCCTTGTCCTTGTCCTTGTCCTTGTCCTTGTCCTTGTCCTTGTCCTTGTCCTTGTCCTTGTCCTTGTCCTTGTCCTTGTCCTTGTCCTTGTCCTTGTCCTTGTCCTTGTCCTTGTACTTGTACTTGTACTTGTACTTGTACTTGTACTTGTCCTTGTCCTTGTACTTGTACTTGTACTTGTACTTGTACTTGTACTTGTACTTATACTTATACATACTTATATTTATTTTTATATTTATATCTAGTGGACGTCCGCAGCTTCGCTCGCGTTACACATTCACTAACTTCAAAAACGGCAAAGCTTCATACTAACTTTGCACCCCCGTTTTACCCCCTTAGGGGATGAATTTTCAAATTTTTCTCGCCGTAAAAACCATCCTTGAACTTCAACGAACATTTAAAAAAAAGAATTGGCCAAATTGGTCCAGGCGTTGTTGAGTTATGCGCTTACCAACACATTTTGCGATTCATTTTTATTATATAGATATTCAAACTTGCAACTAACAAAACCAACAATGTGCGTAGCGATTACCCTGCGATTTTCAACTTGATGTGACAGCGTCAACCGGTTTTTTCCAGTCTCGCCGCGTACGCGACAAGCGGCCAGTGGCCACACATAGATGTCCCGCGTGCTTGTAGGAGTGCAACCGATTTGCACGTTCCTATGAAGCTTAATCTCTGTACCTAATATCTACTTTGTGTCAATACCGTCGCTCAGCGTCCCGCGCCCCAAGCCTATCATTGTGGAAGGTAATTAGTTTTTGTCACTTCACATTGACAAACCCTGTTCTGAACCCGCCAAGGTACGATAGCGGACCCTGCCACTTACGTCGCCAAACCGGCTCTTATCAATGTGAATATTATTTCAAACGCCCCTGTGGGCTTTCGAACCCCAAATCCAGTTTGTTATGAATGAAATTACAGAAATCGAATAAGGTAAACACAACTGAGAGCCAACAAAAGGTTGTACGAAAAAAAGCTAAATTGAATTCAAATTGGTTTCGTCGAGTATTAGGGATAGCCAGGGGAGCTTCACGAGACGAGTTTGAGCATGTAGCCGTGGTGATAATTTAAAGTAGCTTTTTTGTTGCAAAGCGACAGGCCGTTGGGCGAGATAAAATTTACAAAGGTGATTGAATCAAAATAGAGACACAATGAAACAGCCGTGCTGGGGTTCGTTTGATGCAAAAGAAGAACAAACAAATGTTAATTCATTCTGTTACACTCTGAAAAGAGATGGATGGGTTAATAAAAGGTATCAGGGTGAAATAATAATGTGTTAATAAGCTTTAAATTGTAGTTAAACTTTCTTTGAGTTTTGATCATTGAGTCTGATTCTGTAGCGCTGGTCAATGACCACATTTGTGGTTCCCAATATATTAATTGGAAATAAGTATAGTACATAGCATTAATCAATATCAAATCAGATTTAATTTAATGTAATCAATGTAAAAATGTAGCAAATTTATTTTAACGTTATCTACTGTATTGTACCTATTAGTCTCTCTTACGAGTAACTATCGAATCTACTCGTATCATATTTTAAGTTTATAATTGCGATCAAACCAGACCAGTTTTATGATAGGTACTCCAGAAAAAGCATTTTCATGAATAATAAATATAACTCCCATTCAATCTTACATATAAATCTTATATCTAATTTATTTCATATAAAGAGAATTGTTATACGACACATTATGTCGTTATTTTAGTGACGATTCCTTTTAGGGTCAACGAATTCGACGCAACATTCATTTGCCGGCTCTGCAAAGGTAATACCAAGAAGCTCCTTAGTGTAATTTGTATTGAAAGTAGGTTTTCTGCGCTCGACTGCATGTGTTATTTTTCTCTGCACTGCACCTTTCAAACATTCTAGTTCTGTTCAACTGTTATTAACTTGGGAATAAGTAGACATATTTTATATCAAGAATGCTGAGTTTACTTACGTTTAGGTTACATAAAATTACATATATGCATGTGTCAAATACTAAAAAGTGTAGAAAACTATAAAGATATTATAAAAGTATAATATCAGTTATCAGAAAAGTATGTATTAAGTATATTTAAATGGAATTACTGTCAAATAGGTAATTATGTAAACAATGTCAGGATGCATAATAAAACGATTGTCAGGATGTATGTTCATTTAAGTTGATTTAAGATGAAAACTACAATCATTACTTAATTGTAGGTGTTAAAGGAAAACTATGATAATATAAGTCTATTATCACAAGAGAATAAGTATTCTCTTGTCTTTTGTTATTCCAGACCAATTAGTATCGTATTAATGAAATATGCAGAATTCAGTTTACGATTCATTTATTATTATTTCTTTATCTACCGCCGGTTCACAAGGTTGATGCTACCGAGAAGAACACGGCAAGAAACTCGGTAGTAACTCTTTTCAATATAAATTACAATATTTCCATTTGGTCAAGCATAATAACATTAAGGACTTTAACAACAAAATGGTCAAACGAATATACTTAACTTTTACAGTGAAGTATCCTCTAGGCAAGTAGGAACTTGCCTTTACACTAAATTACGGAACTACAGCATCTGCTTTCAGTGTGACGTTCGGAACCAAAAAGATGCCGATGGATCACAGCCAGCCCTTTTATATCGAATGGCAATGTATCTACCATATTAATTTACGCTACAAACAATACTTACAATACTTGCAAAATTAATACATTAATATCTAAGAAATTGTGGCTATGACATCTTATTTAATTACATTGTTTTATTGGTATTTAATAAACCACATAGTTACAGAATAACTTCCGTGAAACATTTGTCAACACCAGAAAAGGGTCAAATGACATTTCTAATATATATCGTTAAATAATACTTACAATACTTGCAAAATGATTGTAAGCATTATTAAATTAAATACATTAACATCTAAGAAATTGCGACTATGAAATCTTATTTAATTACATTGATATTTAATAAACGACATACAAAACAACTTCCGTGAAACACTTGTTATCGCCATAAAAGGGTCAAATGACATTTCTAATTTGTATCTACTTCAAAGATAAAACATTAGAATAACCTATTCTGTAAACATAAGCTTATTAGGATATTTATCAGCTATTTGATTTTTGTTACATTGATTGTAATAAAATACCATACTTAGACAACCTGTCAATTTATTTCCGACATACTTAAAATAGTCAAATAGCATTCCCAATTTGTATTAACTATGAGCCTCGATCAATAATCCTATTGATCGAAGGCTGCAAAGTAAAAACATTTAAATTATTAATTTTATAACCATCAGTAAATCCATTCAATTTCTTTGAGTTTGATTGAAGCTATTACTGTTTATTAGATAAACAGTAATGCTTCTTTAAACACACATAAAAAACCTATACTGTCACGGCCAGACTGACAAGTACTTCGTCCCGAAGTACCTAGCTTCGTAAGAATATTATATTACTAAAACAATATTATTCGCTGCTACAGATCTACAGATTAGATTAAAAACTTCAGATTTAAAACTAATACAATATTTCATTGTTACCGTCCTACTTCTCAACTTTAAGTGGACACGCCATAACAACGGCCAGTGCGTTGTTTCCATCCAGCCACCCACACCTGCTGTACATGAAGTAAACTGGACACAAGGCAACTGACTATAGCAGTCTTTTTCTGTTTTTCTTTGTCAAATTCAAGTCAGGGTTTTTTTTTTTTTTTTGTCAAGTCGGACAATATTTACCTTATACATAACTAGTTACAACTAATACAATTTTCATTGTTACCGTCCTAGTGGACACGCCATAACAACGGCCAGTGCGTTGTTTCCATCCAGCCACCCTCACCTGCTGTACATGAAGTAAACTGGACACAAGGCAACTGACTATAGCAGTCTTTTTCTGTTTTTCTTTGTCAAAGTCAAGTCAGGGGTTTTTTTTTTTTTTTTTCTGTCAAGTCGGACAATATTTACCTTATACATAACTAGTTACAACTAATACAATTTTCATTGTTACCGTCCTAGTGGACACGCCATAACAACGGCCAGTGCGTTGTTTCCATCCAGCCACCCATCACCTGCTGTACATGAAGTAAACTGGACACAAGGCAACTGACTATAGCAGTCTTTTTCTGTTTTTCTTTGTCAAAGTCAAGTCAGGGGTTTTTTTTTTTTTTTTGTCAAGTCGGACAATATTTACCTTATACATAACTAGTTACAACTAATACAATTTTCATTGTTACCGTCCTAGTGGACACGCCATAACAACGGCCAGTGCGTTGTTTCCATCCAGCCACCCATCACCTGCTGTACATGAAGTAAACTGGACACAAGGCAACTGACTATAGCAGTCTTTTTCTGTTTTTCTTTGTCAGTCAAGTCAGGGGTTTTTTTTTTTTTTTTTTTCTGTCAAGTCGGACAATATTTACCTTATACATAACTAGTTACAACTAATACAATTTTCATTGTTACCGTCCTAGTGGACACGCCATAACAACGGCCAGTGCGTTGTTTCCATCCAGCCACCCATCACCTGCTGTACATGAAGTAAACTGGACACAAGGCAACTGACTATAGCAGTCTTTTTCTGTTTTTCTTTGTCAGTCAAGTCAGGGGTTTTTTTTTTTTTTTTTCTGTCAAGTCGGACAATATTTACCTTATAACTAGCTTTTCTTACAACTAATACAATTTTCATTGTTACCGTCCTAGTGGACACGCCATAACAATGGCCAGTGCGTTGTCTCCATCCAGCCACCCACACCTGCTGTACATGCAGTAAACCGGACACAAGGCCACTGACTACAGCAGTTTTTTTTCTTTGTCAAAGTCGTCAGGGTTTTTTTTTTTTTTTTTTCAGTCAAGTCGGACAATATTTACCTTATACATAACTAGTTACATCTAATACAATTTTCATTGTTACCGTCCTAGTGGACACGCCATAACAACGGCCAGCGCGTTGTTTCCATCCAGCCACCCACACCTGCTGTACATGCAGCAAACTGGACACAAGGCAACTGACTACAGCAGTTTGTTTTTCTTTCATGTCAAAGTCAATGTCAAGTTATTTATTTCCAAGTTATATACTTTGTAAGTAATAATATTTCATTGTTACCGGCCCGCCCCTCAAATTAAGCGGACTCCATAACAATGGCCAACTCATTATTTCCATCCAGTCCCACACACCCGCTGCACAGGAGGCAGACTGGACCAATGCAACTGTCTTCAGCAGTTCTTTCATAGTAAGATCAAAGTCGAAGTCAGGTTATTTCACAGTCAAGTCATACAATTTTTCACTTCGACGGTGGAAAGGCACACTGTACCAACCGCCACTTTAGGCGATATCGAGTTATATATACCGTTGGAATCGGGAGAATTTATTCTTTCGAATGGTCCTGGTTTCAGCTCGATCTGACGACTTTTATGGTCGTTAATACACCAGTGATTTTGAAGTTTTCCATATATTTTTGTGTATTAACTGTATAGTAAATAGTGGATTTTGTCATTAAAACACATCTTAACTAAAATTTTTACCTTATGCTACTTTGCCTTACTTGACTTTACCTAAATTTAAATGATAAAACAATTTACTAAATTATAATATTATCCTTTTTGTCATTGATACATTATAGCCAACTCGGCTTTTCTTCATCAATAGAATTAAAACATTTTACTCCGATTTTAAATGTTAGTCATTGTAAGTTAATACATTTTACTCTACTCTAAAATGCTATTATTTCCAAGATAATACATTTTACCCATCCAAAATAAGGTAACATTAATGCGTTGAGTAGTTTTTCCTTTCTTTCTAGAACCAATTTTAATACAATAAAACAAAGGACACGTTTATCTTTCCATACAACTTGGGCCATGAGATGTACCTCGGATACAAAAATTGATTTTTGGAGAAAAAAAATGCGTTATTTTATTAAAAAAACTAAATTAGATTTTTTTTACTGCATTTGTACCACCATTAACTTTTAAAAGATAATTTATGTATTGCAACACTGCAAGTCATGGCAATCTAATTCAATCTATCATAACATTGCGTTTCGGTTGTTACTAAATCTGCAATTACTCTATACCCATATATAAAATATATAATAAGCGCATTGTATTAATAATCACACAGAATCATAGTATCCTATATTGATTTAAATATTCTATTAATTACCATTAAAGGCTAATTTTTTCTTGAAATCGTTTTTAAACTAGTAATAATTTGTAAATTGAATACAGGTTAATAGACCTATAATGTTAGACTGACGTCTGTCACTAAAACTGAAGTTGGCAAATGACATAAACAGTGCAGAGTAGTTACTACGTAGTATCTCTTATTAGTTTGTGGTTACTACTATATGAAGTTTTGTGGTACGAAATGTTGTATTTTTTATTATCTTATTACAAGCTAACTATAAGGATTCTAAAAATAATTGATCGACCATTAGTTTTAGTATATTGTAAGGAATTTTTACCAATACTTTGTACCTCGGCACATCGTTTGGCCCAAAATTGTTTTGTTTTTGTTGTTTGTGTGTTGTTTTTTTTTTTTTTTTAATATATAAAATCTGCATTTAAACTGACTGTACTAGTTTTATTTTTGGCATTAAACTACTTTACTGCGATTTTTCAATAAGTTCTCCATTAATTAATTAACAATATTATGTAGCACGAACATTAACATTGCAAGTGCGATAATTGTTTTTCCTTTCGTGGAGATATTTATCAAAGGTCTTAGAATAGATTCCGGTTGGAAAAATTAAAAAAATTGTTAATTTTCATTTTGTTATTAATAATTTACTAAGGTGAAAAATTATAAAAGCTTTATTAAACATTGAAATTTTTTTTTTTTTTTTAATAATATTATTAAATATAACTTTTTTTAATATTTTTTTTTTTTAATAATATTATTAATTTTTTTACTAATTTTTTTTTTTTTTTTAAATCTAAAAAAAACAGTCGTTAAGTTGTAGACTACTACAACTTAACGATTTGTAGTATTTAAAAAAAAGTATTTTATTTTAATTTTAAGTTCAAGACTGTGATTTCTATTAAGTATGTGATACTTTATTCAAAGACCTATTAATTAATGTTCCTATAGTATAATATTAAGGTCGCTAATATGCCAGTGAACACTTATACCTTAGAGCTGACTAAGGTAAATTTTAATGTTGCTTATAGTTTATGTTTGATAAAAGTTCACAATATTGTCATGCTATTTAAAGTTTTTGCTTATTTTGTAAAGATTATTTTAAAAAGACTTTAATTTCCTATTTATAATAAAGTTATTGTTTTTAAACGTCACTATGAAAGTTTAATTCAGTTTTTTTTTTGTAATTTAATAATTATAATTTTAGTAAAACTTTTACCTTTATTTTTAATTTTTTTTTTTTTTACAATTATCAGGATTCTGTTAAGTTTTCGAAAGTTTAGTTTGTGGCTTAAATTACACTTAAGTGTATGGTTAAGCCACTTGGCCCTCTTTGTTCGAATACAATGATGTCTGTTCAGCTGTTTTTCTAGGTTCGCATAGATATCAAAAAGTTACATAAAAGTGTTTACCTCTGTCTGATCATGATTGGATTTGTTTTTAAGTCATTTTACTCGATAGCAATATCATATTTATTTGGATATAAAACAATTTACTTCAAAATATTTAAATTATATTTGGGATATACACTGCTTGAAATTTTTTTTTTTTTTTGGATAAAATATATGGATAACTAATTTTACCTATCTGAGATTTTGTGGTATTTTGTATTAACTCCATAAATTAATACAAATATTAAACATACGGGTTTTTTTATTACATGTATCCATTTGTAATAAGTTTTACTACTTATTCACTTTAATTTCATAGAGATATCTTCAATACTTTAAAAGTTATGAATTTTTTTTTTTTTTAAAACTTTAATCGTCTCTCCTGAACATTTTACCAAATGGCGGATAATACACCCCGCCCCTCCATCATCGACTTATAACTAGGTATGACTAACACAATATTATTTATCGTTACTGTTCAGAGACATCTCAACACAAAACATTGACATGTTGTCCACAACTCGCTTGGCCAATCTGACTTTTAATTTGTGGTTACTTACTGCGATTTAAAAATTTTATACCTACAGGAGATTTTAAAATTGACATAATAATATACGTAAGATGTAGGTAAGCATCTTACAATTAACACTTTTTTTTTTTTTTTTGCATAAATAAAACTGTCTTACTATGCAGTGAGCCTTTGCCTTTGAGTTCCAACTCACGGAGGTAGCTGCTAGAAGTTGGAGCAGTCAGCATTCAAGTTACCGTGTCGCTGCTCCGACTCCAACTCTCTGCACAAGCAGCTCGCTGCCACCAACATTAAGACTTTATGGTGGTGCCGTACTTCTTGTACTGCTCTCTCCGTTGGTCAAGTTCTTCTCTAGTAGTCGGATCAAATCTGAAACTTGTACAAAAATGCATTAGTGTGAGCAAAACAGGTATTTATCCACCACTTCTGATGTCAAATACTAAAAAGTGTAGAAAACTATAAAGATATTATAAAAGTATAATATCAGTTATCAGAAAAGTATGTATTAAGTATATTTAAATGGAATTACTGTCAAATAGGTAATTATGTAAACAATGTCAGGATGCATAATAAAACGATTGTCAGGATGTATGTTCATTTAAGTTGATTTAAGATGAAAACTACAATCATTACTTAATTGTAGGTGTTAAAGGAAAACTATGATAATATAAGTCTATTATCACAAGAGAATAAGTATTCTCTTGTCTTTTGTTATTCCAGACCAATTAGTATCGTATTAATGAAATATGCAGAATTCAGTTTACGATTCATTTATTATTATTTCTTTATCTACCGCCGGTTCACAAGGTTGATGCTACCGAGAAGAACACGGCAAGAAACTCGGTAGTAACTCTTTTCAATATAAATTACAATATTTCCATTTGGTCAAGCATAATAACATTAAGGACTTTAACAACAAAATGGTCAAACGAATATACTTAACTTTTACAGTGAAGTATCCTCTAGGCAAGTAGGAACTTGCCTTTACACTAAATTACGGAACTACAGCATCTGCTTTCAGTGTGACGTTCGGAACCAAAAAGATGCCGATGGATCACAGCCAGCCCTTTTATATCGAATGGCAATGTATCTACCATATTAATTTACGCTACAAACAATACTTACAATACTTGCAAAATTAATACATTAATATCTAAGAAATTGTGGCTATGACATCTTATTTAATTACATTGTTTTATTGGTATTTAATAAACCACATAGTTACAGAATAACTTCCGTGAAACATTTGTCAACACCAGAAAAGGGTCAAATGACATTTCTAATATATATCGTTAAATAATACTTACAATACTTGCAAAATGATTGTAAGCATTATTAAATTAAATACATTAACATCTAAGAAATTGCGACTATGAAATCTTATTTAATTACATTGATATTTAATAAACGACATACAAAACAACTTCCGTGAAACACTTGTTATCGCCATAAAAGGGTCAAATGACATTTCTAATTTGTATCTACTTCAAAGATAAAACATTAGAATAACCTATTCTGTAAACATAAGCTTATTAGGATATTTATCAGCTATTTGATTTTTGTTACATTGATTGTAATAAAATACCATACTTAGACAACCTGTCAATTTATTTCCGACATACTTAAAATAGTCAAATAGCATTCCCAATTTGTATTAACTATGAGCCTCGATCAATAATCCTATTGATCGAAGGCTGCAAAGTAAAAACATTTAAATTATTAATTTTATAACCATCAGTAAATCCATTCAATTTCTTTGAGTTTGATTGAAGCTATTACTGTTTATTAGATAAACAGTAATGCTTCTTTAAACACACATAAAAAACCTATACTGTCACATGCAACTTAAAAATAAAATGCATTTAAAACTGATCAAGATTAAGAAGGTGATGATGAAGATTAATGATTAATGAAGATGATCAAGATATTATGTTGTCTTGGCATGTTTAATTGATTTTTATATTTATAAATCTAATATTTCAATAGTATTTATTACCTTAATGAAGAGAAATAATATAAAATTTTGCGTATGCTTACAGGCTCTTTTGAATAGTTTATGACGCAAATTCGCACCGAAGTCGGCGGGATCGCAGTACGCAAGACAATGGCTGACTCGTATTATTGAATGTAACAAATTGAAACGGTAGCTTATCGCTTTAATGTCATTGTACTTAGTCACTTGATTCAGAATAGATTTGTGTTATGGCCACCAAGGAAATCTGTTACCAGCAATCATTAGATTAGGGATGTTTCGGCGTTTGTCATTATTTATAATAATATTAAGATTAACACATAATATTAAGATCTGAAATGATTAATACAGCCTTTCACTTTCAAAAAGTGTTTGACTGATAGCTCTTTAAAATAGATAAACAAGTAAATTGTATTTAATAAAATACATAGTTAATATCAAAAAATACTACTAAACTATATTCTAATTTAGTTTTTCTTAATACTTAGGAAATTACCCAATTTCTAATATTACAATTTTTACGACACTCTTTGCCAGAAAGTATCCTTCGTATATGAAGCTCATAAAAACGTAGCGATGTAAAATTGGAAACATTAAATAAAATAAAACTGTTTCACTCAAAAGATCGACGGTCCGACTGGCAGCCAAAGATCAACAGGTATGCAAATAGGTTAAAAATGTTATTCCAAAGCTACGATACACTAGCGTGAATAGCGTTAAAATATAATCCGATCAGCAAAGAGTGAGAGCGGGATATTTCTTTGATGTTATGTTGATTAATGTCTAACACTGTACGCAAGATAAATTTTGTTGGAGACAAATTACAGCAAAAACTTGACCCCAGTTAGATTAGGCTGTACGCACACTGTTTTTCGTATGAAAGTAGATATCCATTTGGATACATTTACCATGTTATACCGCACCGGTATAGCCGGCAATTAGATAGGTGACTAATGGCAATAATATTTTATGACGACGAAAGAAATCATTTTGAACAGAATGTCTGTCAATCCTAATCCAGGGAAAAGAATACTGCCTTACTTTGCTGCAAAATGATCGGTGATTGGTCGTTAAGGATGATTTCTAGAACTAAGCAAGGAGAGTAAGTTTTAAATATCGAGGTATCCATCGAAATAATATACATATATATAAATGGACATAAAGTTCCAAATGGACGCCTTGCCAGGTAGAAAGCGTTGAGGTTAACCGCGCAAAACGATTTGACTTTGTTGCCTCCAGCTTATTTCATAACGGTTTGTTGAATTGAATTTTGTGGTTATTTATTTAACAGCAGGTCGGGGTGGGATCCGATACATTTTGTTTGAAACGCGGCGTCCAAGGCGTCTGTTACAAATAGATTTTTCGACCGCAAACGTAAATGTTCTGGAGAATTTAAAACGAAATATCGATACATAAGCCTTGGCGGCGTTTCATAAATTTCGTATGCAGGTATGAGCAGTACGATTTTTATTTCAAATATTGATGATAGTAATATAATCTTTTGTATTATTGGTAGAGAGAAACAGTAATTACATTGTGCATTGTGTAACCAAATTGTCTAATAGTGTTACTAATGACAATGTTAATTCCATATAACGCCTGAGTGATCAGATTTACTCAGAACACATATTATTATAGTACATTATAGTAATTAATATAGATAAAATTGATTGACAAATCCATTCGTCATCAATACAAAAAATGATACATAATTATTATGTTTGTGTTGAAATTAATGGTAACAGCGGATATGTAGGTACTAAAATTAAATTAATGTTATTTGCATGACTAGCCGCTAAGTCTGATTTTAGTGTACCTAACAGTATCATCAAAGTTCATTGGGTATACTTTAAACACGATGCTTTATTTTTATGATTATTTTGTAGCAAACGAGTATGCAGCACCACCCATCTTTTGACATCCAAGACTACTGTGACGGACCTGAAGAAGTTCCGTTGTTTAAAGTATGTCACACATGAGTTGCTACAAACAGCTAAACTAATAAACACTTATTGGTATAAGTCTCAAAAATAAGTAAGAATCTTGCGTGATCTTTGCGAAACATGCAATAACTGAAGAGCAAACGAAGAAGATTCAAGTTAATAAGAAAATACAGAAACACGCTTTTAACTTTACTGAATGAAATCAATAAGTGAAGCCCTTATTTAGAATTAAAAATATAAAGGTAGTCAGACACTCGTATTGCATGAGATTAGCAGACGGAGGCAATGTTTTCAGCGTCGTAAATAAATTCTATCGCTTTTATAGCCGATTCGAGAGCTAAAAGATCGTTAGAATGGGGAATCCATTAACGTAATCATTCCGGATCAAATAATGTCATACAAACATGCAAAAGTGAGTCGACTGCTAACTATAAAGTATAGAAATTACGATAAATTTATTGGATGATAGGCTACACCCATCTTCAGTTTTAAATACAAACCTTTAACTAAGGGTTAAGGGTTAAGAATAACACATACTCTAACTCATTGCTTGATTGACGGATTTGTTGTGGTTGTCCTATGCCCAGTACTGGACTTCCATAAGCAAATGGACGGATGGATAGATACTATATTTACACTTGAAGGACTCGGGACTCAAATATATTTAAGCTGTGTAATTAATACTAGCATATACTAAATAAAATAAACTCTTATATTTTTAAAATAGACTCAATCGCACTTTTATATCATAAAACATCATAAAATAAGCAACCTTCCTTATTTCCTTTGTATACCATGCTTAATAAAATTATCGTGTACATATTTAATAAAATTAAGTAATTGATTAATATTTTATATATATCTAACCACCCATCGGAATTTGATATTAAAATAGAAATACCAATATTCTTACAGAAGGCAACATTTCTCCTTTCGTTTATTTTCCATGCATATTTAATTTGCTATTAACGTTGCAGATAAACATAACATTAGCTCGGTCCGTGTGATAAAGGTAATGGATGATTTATGATATTTGAAAAGCGCTTACACGTCTGAGCTGGAGGAGTGTAATTATGACGCTTATGTTATAAATGAGGCTGCTAAGATCTGTTTTATCAACGGTTTTAAAGCTAGCATGTAATTTTTATATTGCCTACTTGTACGCATAATTGGTGCTGCAATTAATTTCGATGTTTTAATGGCTATAGTTTTTATATTAAACTAAGCAAGTATAACTTATTTAACCAAATACATTTTAGTGCTTAGTCAATTAACTTTGAAAACCGTTAGGTATTTGTGTATGAGATGTCTTTAAAGATAGGGAGACACTGGAGAATCTAGTGAAGGTCTACTCTTACCTGCATAATCAAATATACTATGTGTCTGATGCGGTTTTCACTAGTAGGTACCTACTGTTAACAGGTACGACTTTATAGACGATCTCCTCGATTATACTTAGTCGTTAGGCCTTATCAGATGTTCTTGCTTAAATTAAAATTATTGGATCGCCTCTAATAATTTTTCACTATGGTTGCCTAAACCATTTATGCACTGAGAGAGGCCCGGACTATAATAGTGATAGGTTGTGATGAAGATATTTTATTACGATGGGTAAGATCGTAAGATTATTGATTGTTGTATAATTTAAAATATTGCTTATTTTATTGTGTCGGGACTGTTCACAAAGTAATATATTCATAATAGTATAGTTTAGCGATCGATTTGCTAACTGACCACTGCAGAATGCCCGCCGCAGTGGTGGATTATGTCCGTGACGTCACGTACAGCGCATCGGTTTTCTGTAAATGACGTGGGTGTGTTTGAAATGATATTTGATTCTGTTATAACCATGCGAACTTCGAATCATTTTGTTTTTTGTCGTTTGTATTTAAAATTATTTGTCTAAATTAATGCCATAGATTTTAACATCGGTTCCTTTCGCAGGTTTTTGATAACGTTCTTGATTCTATTTTTATATAATTATATTCTGTTGATGCTTTTATTATATTTCAGGTGCTTATTAAATCTCTCTGCTAACTGAACTACCCATCCTAGTTAGTCTTGTTCAAAATCAGTCGCAATTATCATGGGCGGCAGCTTATGGTTTGGTGCTGCAAGCTCGTTTGATTTCATATATGTACGTACATTGTAAAAAAAAACCGAACCCAGGTTAGCTTAGCAGTCATGTTTGCGACGAATATACAAAAATATATTACGATTGACGACTTCGTGACGCGGTGAGTGAACCTGAATTCCGAACCACGGGTATCGGGTTCGAATCCCGGGGAAAATATTTATTTCGCTTATAAATAGGTTTTCTGTGCGTCTGCCACCTGCAACACAGGACTACTGTGTAGCTTTTAGTTGAATATTTATTTATTAATGTTTATCAAATATACCTATCAATATCATACCTATTAAGATGGCTATTATTAAGAGGTTTTATTTATTATGAGGGGTATTATTAAGGGTTTTATGAAACATCCTTTATATCCATAGACAAGGTTTTAACTGATTTATGTAAACAAACTGTCACATTAATTTAGAACACTGCCAATATAAATTACGAAACTTTCTGGGGAATTTCTTTTTTAATTTTGTGGCTTTATCTAAACATACATCCATACAATCACACATCAAAAATCGATTCAAACGCTCAAATACAAGGAAAATTATGATAGCACCCCGTAAAACGTGTTTTGTTTAGTAAACGTAGAATATCGTAGTCAGGCTTCAGTCTATAAATAATTTACATAACTTAGTAACACTACCTTATCATATTCCTGACATCGGAAAGTTGTCTTGCAAGATAATTATGTCATCATTTTGTACGCTTATTGCATTTGCAGGTTCATAACTTGATAATAATAATATATTTAACTGTAAATCTTGAGCAAGGAATCTAATTAGATGTCGAAGACAGGTTTTCATATTAAAGCTGAGGCTGTAATACATACTTTGTTAAAGATGTCTGCCTTGTAGAATAAGAATAAAAATGGGTATTGGCAGTAAACCGAAATGATCGATTAAAAAATTAATTCATTTTCGCCAAATTACAGGTATTTTCTTCAATAAGTATAATAATAATATAATTTATATTATTTGCATTCAAATATTCAAGTTTTATCACCTTTTAAATGTCTATTGTTGAACCTTCGCTCCACCTTGCCAGACCAGCTCGCCTCTCCCTCGTGGAGTCCAGGTTTTGAACCAAGCGGCACATGCCAATGACTTTTCTATGTAATGAGCGATTTAAGAAATTAAATGAGTCCTGCTCTAACAGTACAGAAAATCATCGTGAGGAAACCTGAAACCTCCGTAATGTTCTTGGAGCCATGTAAACTCTGCCATTCCGCACTTGACCAGAGAGGTTGACTATGGCTTAACTTCTCCTATTCCGAGAGGAGCCCAACGTAGGACGATGAATAGGTATGGTGGTAGAGATATTTTATTACCTGCAGTAGTGGACCATTAGAGTCCAATCCGATATCATCAGATGAAAACGACTAAATGCTTCTGACAGTAGGACATGAACACTTACCCAGCATAAGTATTAATTTCTAGAATCAGTTACATTGTAATTTGTAAGTATCGTCACAATTCAGTTTTAGTGCTTACTTGTATTCCAGTATTTTGTGTTCGCCTTTTTTAAGCTTTTAGTAAAGCAATTGCAAAGCTTTTAACGTAATTTTGCTTAAATGCAATGACATACTTTTTGAGTGTTCTACCACAAAACTTCTTTTACGCAGGTTTGTCAGTTTTGAAATTTTAAAATAAAATAAGCTCTCATTTGAATTATAAATTAAACTTTAAGTTTAATTTCATTCACTGATAAATAACGTCAATATGAAGATTCTAAAACTTTGATAGACTACCAGGCTGCAACATATTAGATGGCCACTGAAAGTATACAAGTACCTAATCGTATCTAAAACTGCTACTGAAACAATGCAAATTCGGCATAGTGAAGGGAAGTTCGTGAATAAACGATCTATTGAACTACTTCGTCCGACAAGAAAACGACTTCTCCCTGAATTTTGTCCATGATAAATCAGTTAATTAAAGATAATGATTAGGTAATAGATACCTACTCGGCCATCCCTGTAGCTTGGGACCAGAATAGTGCTACGGTAGCCCCATCGCTACTCACAAGAACCTACTATTACACCTACCTACTACATTACATTACAATACTACATTATATCTAGAAAACTTTACTTTTAATTTAAAGATATTTTGTTTCGATATATTATTGTTAATTAATTTTTTAAAACATAAATTCCATATTGTACACATGTCTGTAAAGATATGCACGCCACTGCGTTCAGAAATTGAATTTCCACAATGGTTGATACTAAATCCCATAGAAAGAAGGTAAAACAAGTTTCTGTAAATAAAAAAAAAATCTAAAAACATTCTCACGTTGCCAACCCTATTTGAAAGTGACGAACTCTGAAATATCGCTACTTAGCGTGTGCAAACGGCAATTTAACTGCACTAGATATCTAGGACAAGTCACAAACACGAAAGAGCTATAAATACTGTACATGCACGAGCAACTTTATTGCTGAACAACTTGGCTCCAACTCAGTACCCTCTACAGAGGCTACTGATTTCACCAGGCAACCCATTTGGTTTGATGGTTAAGACAACCCGTGGGCGGAAGTTGTAGGGCCTCTTTATAGTCCCTTCCAACGTTTTATGTACCTTGTTTTTATTGTTTACTTATATCTATCAGTCTAGACCGAATGAATTAACATTTTTAATTGGTAATTTAAGTGTCTATTACTGCGCTGTGTAGACTATCATGCATTTTTAGTGATCAATCAATTGATATTTAGCAATTCGAATACGACAACATTGACTTACTTTATAGACATAAATATAACTATTTCTTTTTCGCTAGGATAGCTGCTTCCTGCTAGGATAATATGTAGTGTTTAATGTTAGTATCAAAAATACTCATAATCAGGACCCAAACTGAGCACGGTTCTAGGAATCTGGTACCGAGTATGATAAAGATATTTCTGCAAGGTAAAATTATTGGGATTTGGAACCTCTTTCAAACGCCTCTCCCCAAAAATAGTAAGTCGGTTTTTACTCGACTAAAATATTTTTAAAATTTTTACATAACATTTAGGTATTTAAAATATTTTTTTATTTTTTATTTCCGAAGCTTTAACGCATTTTGCTTATGGCCGGTTTCTGAAGTCTTCAGTTATATTATCAACAGCTATTGAATCAATAAAGTTAAACGTAAGATATATGTCGGATAACTGTCACTGGGTTTCTGAACACGCGAAGAGCCTTCCATTAACTATGAATCCGATAACGAGTACCTTAAACTGCCACTAGATGGGTCTCTTCAAAAGATCAAGTTTAAAATAGATGTTCATTGTAGTTTGTACCCTAGGAATAGTCTTATTTGTAAGAAATATTTTTTCCATAGTCAATAAGTAGTAACACCTTGTTTTATTTACCAAATATTGTAATTTGGTATTTATTAGCATCTGTGAATCATAGTCAAATGTGAACAATATCTACAATTCTAATGTATAAAACCGAAATTGTCAGTCACTTTTGACAAAGTCAAAAGTCAAAGTAAAATAATTTATTTCGATATTTCGATGTCCATAATAGAACTCGTATTGATCTATTGTTATGTCCTACGAATAACTGTAAAATGTTTCACCGGGATTTCTAGACTAAAATTCAATACTATTTAACACGTACTTATGCAATAATACCTTAAAAGTTTTTGTAATTTGTCATTAAAACGTCAAATAAAGTTAACGAACCGGTAAACGGCCATATTTCGTCAGTTAAGTTAATCTAACTATAAACGGAGTTTATCTTACATTGGGTTGTTCAGAAACACAATTTGAAAAGTTATCGAACCGATACTAATGAATAGATAAACTGCCGTCAAATGGACCTCAGAAACCGGGCATTAGAAATTCAAAAGAAAATTTAATTGAATTTCAATTACCTATGTGTTATTTAAGAGGAACTATGAGTAAAATCTGATATTTCACCCAACTTCAGGAGAGCTAACATGAGTGTCGCTACTGACTGAGGGCAAGTTAGTAATGCATTTTAGTGGTTGTTCGTAAAAGCCAAATGTCCATCGACATTTCCGTCATTAAAGTGCCCGCATCGGTCAACCGCATAAGGGCTACCAATGTCCATGTAATGTTGAGTAAAATTTTGTGGTCAGGTCATGCCTACATCTATCGCTCAAAATATTTTACTATACCGTGGTCTGCCTACAGAGAGGTCCTGGAATTGGTACCTGTCAGGGTATATCTGTGTTTCGTGGCCTTCTGCCTCGTTATGTATTGTCTAATGTGTGTGAATGAGTGTTTATGTTAGAAAATGTTTTTAATATCAGGACTCAGATGTAATTTGATGTGAATGGTTATTGATTGTTAAATGTCAGAACTGAACATCTCATATAACGCATTATAAATCACTTGTAGACGCCCGCTGCTTCACTTGCGTGGATTAGAAATAACGAAAGTTTCGTTTATAGTTCCTGTCCTTGTCAAGAAAATATCTGGATAATCTAACCATAGAAGTTAAAATAGAAGAGATATTAACGGGATAAAAGTCCACCCATCCGTCCATCTAATCCAAGCTTAATTCACATAGTTACATAAACATTACATACCTACTCTAATAACAGCATCGCTTAAAAAAACT
Organism: Carterocephalus palaemon; assembly: GCA_944567765.1. Classification (NCBI taxonomy): domain Eukaryota; kingdom Metazoa; phylum Arthropoda; class Insecta; order Lepidoptera; family Hesperiidae; genus Carterocephalus; species Carterocephalus palaemon. The sequence goes on along the minus strand of OX155651.1, from coordinate 5,758,907 downwards.
AAAAACAGGCTTTTGTAGACAACCAGATTACTAATCTATTTATAGATAGATTGAGTAAAGATCTGTATTTTTGTAGAACATTGTAATAACATAAAATATGACGAACATTAAATTAAGACGGCGCACGCAGTTCAAGGATTTTTAGGAGCGCTTGCCTTTCCGACTTGCTTAATAATAATCCATACTTCCATACTAATATTATAAATGTGAAAGTGTGTTTGTTTGTTTGTCCGGCTTTCACGTCGCAACAAAGCTATTATATGGTATGGTTTTTCTGTGTGGAGATAGTGAGGAGAGTGGAGAGTGACGTAGGCTACTTTTTACCGCGGTAAAACATCCTCATGGGAAGATATCGATGTTTTGTTATTTGCTAGATATTTAGTTCCGGATGTTGTTAATAGATGGCGTTGTCATGTATGATAAACAACTCATTGTTAATTCCCTTTGACCACGCGGGCGGAGCCGCGGGTAAAAGCTAGTATATTAATATTTAGGGCAAGTAAAGCCTTCTACTTCTAGATAACCTATACTATTTCTCATAGATGTAACTACTACAAAAACATTTTTTTTAAATGGGTCTGAAACATCCAGAGATTAGTGCGTTTAAACAAACAAAAAATCTCTCCCGCTTTATAATATTAGTACCTATAGATTTTAAAATATTTACCACAGAATAGTAAATAATTCTGTAGTAAATATTTTATATAGATACCCGCATAAGTTTTCATGATAGAACAAAGACTAGACAGTGAGTTTAACGCCTCATTTATTGGAATATTGTGAAAATAGAAATAAACGAAGAGGAAAATTGAATGCTGCAGTACCTACTTTTTCACTTGTGCTTTTTCATGCTAACACTCCAGTGGATAGTCTTACATTGCATTCGCTGGCTCTCTCAGGTGTTTCATTCATAAATGATTATGGTCTCCCCTAGGAACGAAAGGAGCGTTCTAAAGTTGATATCGGAATATAACGTGCGTTATATTGCACACTATTGACTATGATAATTTTTTGGACCAAAACACAAATATGTGAATACTATGATAATCGATATAATTACTTAGTAAAGGCCCTTATGTCGGAATGTCATTTCTCACAGCACCGCCTGCTTGCGGGTTAACCACAATAGCCTTGATGTTAGCAATAACAATAATATGTGACGTATGTGGTTACGTCACATACATACGGACTATAAAGTGGCCTGAATAGGACTATGCTAAACGTTATATAAATCACTTGACAAGTATAATCCCTGTTTTCTATGCCAAAATTGCCTTGCTTTACTGCCAAACTGTAATAATTTTCGTCCTTATTATTTTCATACATTGAATCGGGTACCCATTTCACTGTTATTGCACTTATCCCAGATACTGTTGAATCATATTGAAATGTGTCCTATTTTCCATTTTGTTGTTATTTACCTACTTACTTTGAAGATAAAAGATGGACTTTTATCATTTAACAGGAAGATAAATAAAAGAAGATAAAAACCGTGAAGATTTAGATTTTCTCATTGGAACGTAGTTACCTATATTAATGTACTGAAATAAAATTGACGTTACAGTAAATATATAATTTTAATTAGTAATTGGGACATGACCACCGTCCTGGTATGGACATATTTACGTGATTCTTGTGACTATTAATTATAAAAATACAAATAAAAGTGTACCTACCCAACTATAAAATAAGCGCAGTATATAAGTGATGGAAATTTTTACGTGGAACGATAAGATTTATACTTAGTTGAAGTTGCCGGCTTACTCAGGCGTGATTCAAGTCGGAAAAAATCTTAATAGACTCACTTAAGATTTCGATTTTAAAACTAACTATCGTAGAATGTTAGTTAAAAACAGAATAATTAATAAACGCGCTGTTAGCAAGCGTATACAATGAATATTATTTAAGCAACTCCATAGTACCGCATAGAGATATTTACCGTGAACATTGAAAAGGCTGTGATTAGAAAGCATACAACATATTCACCGTCTATAGGTTGCCGAGCACTCGAATAGGAATGTCAGTATCGTACTACGGGCACGGGTAAAACTAAAGCGGTGATTTAAAAATCGTTCCCCCTAGCAAGCCTTTCATATTCCTTTGAAATTCACGATATTATCATGTACAATTGAACATTTGGAAGCTTAGATTTTACTTTTGGTGAAAGCATATTATACCGATTTCGTACTTATGTACTCCTTCACCGATTATATTTTTATTATAATAGTTGAAACAATCAAGCAGCCTTAACTCATTTTATATTTTATGCTTTTTGGAGCATTATTGTGATATTTATTATTTTGAATTTTATAGTAGTAAGAATATAAAGCAATAACCGTCAATTCGTAGCCGGCCCAAAAGTGTAGCTACGAGTAATTTATAAAATCATTATGACGTTATGTCATTTATAAGACAAGTCACTATAACTTACAATCAGAACCATTAATAAATAAATATTCCGTTTTTCACCCTTTGGGTACAAAACCTGAAAATCAGGTAGAAAGTACAGCAGCAGAAGTGAATTTGACAGTGTATATTACGGGTCTATACCCGTTGGTAATCTCATGTTCACTGAAGAATCTGTACATAAAGCTATAGGTATATACGAACTGATTCTTCCTTGAAAATATTGAATTCAAAGATAATAAAGATATTTTATCTTATGAATTGAAATCAATAAAATGGAACTGCATATTTTACAAGACACAAGCAGCTACCAAGTTGGCTGACAACGGTGCTCAGTGCCGCGGGTCAGAAACTAATAACATAAATAAAGCGACTCGTTATATCAACTGCTTGTAGTATCAAGCGTCTTACGCACTTTACATTATTTTGCACTACGTAGTGCCAGCGGTAGAAACTACAGATACTTTATTTCCATGTTGTATAAGAAGACACAAAGTGACACGTTTAAAGATCACATTTTACAAGAATTTAAAATAAGTCTTTGGAGGCTGGCTTCTGCTGGACAAAGGCCCCTCCTAAAACCGTTCTCAATTTTAAGGACTACAAAAAAGTCTAATCCCTGGTACCAAAAAAGTCTAATTCCAGCTGACATCAGAGTGCCGGCACATTAAAAAAAAGCTGCAATCACACATCTCGGGCCAACGTGCTTAATATTTTGATTACCAATTATTACCACTCGACTTGATGGCTGAGATAGCTGTTATGCACGTCGAAAAACTAAGTTGTATAATAATGAAATTTTAATATACTAATCGTTCAAGCATAACCGTTTAGTATGTTATCAAACGAAAACACACCAGTGTTCTACTATTAAACTATTATGTACATTGAATTTAGGCGAAAACCAAAATGGATCATGCGTAAGCCGCTTAACGTCGCTCTGTAACAGTCGGTCTACTGTCAATATCTATGTTTATTCAGTCATTTCCATACGAAATTGCAGTCATAACGATAGATCCTTTATCTCCTTTATTACAAAGACCCGACAGATCCATAGTTTCTAGATAAAATTTGCATCTGTTATAATTACCTGATATTATTATCAAATTTAATTTAATAGAAAGCGCGGATAGGTCAGTGATTAGTAATGGTCCTTCGACTATTAAATAGACGGGATCCAATCCTAAAGTCAACTGAGAAATAAATAAATAGATATCCTCAGAAAATTTCGTGTGAAGATGAAACAAAAATTAACAAAAATTTTGCTTTTCAACCTTTATATTTAAGGCATGTGAATTCTGTCATTCCACACCTGGCCACCGGCCAGTCCCTCAATATTTACACTCAGAGACGAGCCCCAAGTTCGGAAGTGAACCACTGATGAAAAGTGATGACTCTTCAATTTATATTCATTTCAAATATTTGTGTATTATTTATGTGGCCCCTGAACCGTTTAAAGTAACATAATGTCACAATAACAGCATACTCAGATTAAGTTATGGTACTATAATAGCCAGAAGAGTATCCCTAAAGTTGACCTTTTGAAAAATACCCATGATCCCATGACATACAATAATATTTCCATTTAAGGCTGGGTTACCCTATATTTACTATATTTTAAACCAATTTTACATACTGTAAATAATGTTTTCTGGCCCAAAAAAAAAAATATAACAAAGCCAAGGATACTATCTAAACGCAACTACCATTGAAAACATAATGCGTTTAGTTTTTCTCGATAAAAAAAATATCTGAACTTACGTCTTTTACAATCTTTTTTCCAGTTTTATTTGGGACATAATACTTAGATTATAATAAAAATGGTACTATTAAATCAAGCGTGCTTTTTTAAAGCGATTTCTACCATTACTTTTGTAAATTTATATATATTATTTATACAAATCGAGATATTTATAATATGATATGTGGCAGGCGCGGCGTGACTCACGTCAGTAGCCCGCCAGGCGTTCTAGAGGTAGGACCTGTGCACGAATTTACAGAAAAAATATAGACAATTCATCATAATGTCAAAATGACAACATTTGTAAAATTGTACCTATGACACAGTATAAGCACATAACAGTATGACAACTAGCAGAATTATGTTTTATTTTGAATATCTAGGTGGTAGAACCTGTATAAGTTGTGATTGTTGTTGTTTTCAAATTCAAATTCAAATAATTTATTTCGCTATGAGGTGATTACACACGCTTAACGAAAGTCTAGGTAACTACAAACTACTTAAAGAGAAGGGATATAATGCTATTCTAAACTGATTAAAATAAAGCAAAGATTGATCCTTGAATGAATAGCTACTCCTACATAGGTGCTTAACCTGCCTTATGGCTAATTTACAATAATTACCTACCACTAAGCTAAGCTCTAAGTCACGATAGACTATCTATCTGGTCATCGGCTTTAGGAAGAATTTACAATATTCTTATCCTATGCCCTAGTGTAGGCCGAGAGAGAAAAAAGCTGGAGGAAAAAACTCTCGGTACTCTTTTAAAATTCAAATTAATTTGTACAGAAAAATGTACAGTATGACCATGACATGATCAGGACAGACACGAGACAGCCAATCGTGTATGCCAAGAATCACCACATATGCCACCTGCTTACAATATTTAGTATAATTAATACAAGGAAAAGCATAGTGATAGCCTATCAGAGTTTAATTCAGTCCCATGCCTTCTTATCATCCAAATACTCCTGAATACCATAATAAGTTTTTCGACATAATGTTTGTTTGATGGTTTTTTTAAATCTGTGTAAAGGCAGAGACTGAACCGCAGCCGGGACTTTGTTGAATATTAGAATAGACATTCCTATGAAGGAACGACTTTTCTTACTAAGCCGGCATTTAGGAAACGCTAATTTGTGGCCGTTCCTTAGTGTTACATTGCGCAAGGCATTTAGGTCACTACGACTTACAAACTGATGCCTATTTTCACGAATATACATAATGTTCTCATAGATGTACTGCGATGCAAGGGTTAGGATGTTTATTTCCTTAAATTTTTTTTTTAGGGAGTCTCTACTTTTCTTTTTGTGTATAGAACGGATAGCCCTTTTCTGCAAAATAAATATAATATTAGCATCCGCTGCATTACCCCAGAGTAAAATGCCATAGGACATTACACTGTGATAAACTGAAAGATTGGTCTATCTAGCGGTATCGACATCCGCTAAACAGCGTATCCTTTTAACCGCGTAAGCTGCAGAACTTAGTCTATCCGCCAGTCGACAGATATGGGGTCCCCACTTTGAATTTTTGAAAAGCTAGGTGGTATAACCTGTATACGGTGCGCTTGCTGCTTGAATATCTAGGTGGTAGGACCTGTATATGGTGCGCTAGCTGCTTGTTTTAAATAGCTAGGTGGTACAACCTATTTACGGTGCGCTTGCCGTTTTATTTTGAATATCTAGGTGGTTGTATATAATAAATAATAAAAATAACAATAACAATAACTTCATCTATATATATATATATATAAAAGGAGAAGGTGACTGACTGACTGACTGACTGACTGACTGACTGATTGACTGACTGACTGACTGACTGACTGACTGACTGACTGACTGACTGACATATCGACGCAGGGCCTAAACTATAAGGGCTAGAAACTTGAAATTTTGCACAGGGGTTCCTTTTATAACGTAGGGGAGCACTAAGAAAGGATTTTTGAAAATTCACCCCCTAAGGGGGTAGAACGGGGGTTCAAAGTTAGTATGAAACTTTGCCGTTTTTGAAGTCGTTAGACGGGTAGACGTCGTTAATGGGTCTAATTCTACGCGAGCGAAGCTGCGGGGCGTCCACTAGTAACTTATATATCCAATAACTTCGTTCCATCCTGGTGTCCCTTGGCACCTCTCAAGTTTCTTTTTAATTACTTTTGTAATAAATAAATTATTAATTTATTTTCTGACGATTGCGACATTCTATAATATTCAATGACAAGGTTATATTGACATGTGCTGATCTAACCTTCAATTTTCTACTCTCAATTATTCTATTTAACAAATGAAAATATGTATTTATAAAATGTGAAAGTGATATTAATGAATTTTAAATAGAATATAAAATGAAATAGTGAATATTAAATGAAATGGCAGAGTCCCAGGAACATTTTACTCTTTCATCAATAAATAATAATAAAAGAAAAAATTAAGTACCTGATAAGTTTTACTTCAATCGCGCGTAAAAGGTTACACGCACACACTTTTTTTCATTTTTAAATTTATTATTGGCGTGATAACGTCTTATAAATGGATGAACACCGGCTGCACGCACGAAAATGTGTCACGTTCCGCCTGAGCCTGAGCGTGCAAGCGAGAGCACGGAACAAGCGATAGAGAGGCACGTTTGGCCCAAACGTTCGCTTGTGACCATTTATCTCTCTTCTCTCGTGATGTCAGAGCTAGCAGTTCGAATAGTTCTGCTACTGGAACGCCGCCACGCGAGCTTCTTTGAGAACTTCTACAATAAGCTCCGCCGTATCATGTAGTGTGTAGTGTGTAATTTATCGAAAAAATGAATATTCAATTAACTTCATTTTTATTATACAAAATAATGATAATTCAGTGATAATAATTCAATTCAATTCATCAAAGTATGCAATTTTTTATCAATGTTTCTTTATGACGTTATCACATAAAACTATCGTCCGTTAACCGACTTTACAGACAACCAATTTATAAGCTTTAAAACTTACATAAAGTATATTTTTTATATGTATAAATAATACTCGTATATCCTTTTATAATTATTAAATTATAATGATAAAAATAATAAAATTATGTTAACTTCATACTAATAAATATACTTATTTACCAACTACTACAAAAAATAATTCAAATCTGTAATAGTAGTACAGTGCTCCTACTGCAAACCATTTCTATGCTGTGGCCGGTCACCGGGTTCATGCGAGTTCACTTTCTCGGAGCGTTTGCGATGTTTGATAGGCCCGAACTGGGGATGCGCTAAATGCCTACTGCGTGAGTATAAGAGGGCCTTAACATCTTATTAACATATTTATACGGACCTTACATTATTACGATTTGTATCAGGGCATGGAGGCATTATAAAATAAAGTACGGAATAGATAATTACTCGTATGTAACCATGAACTTAACTCCATAAATTAACAAATAACTAATGTAATGACTAGCTCTCAATAAGAATAAAAATATATATTTTATGGTAACGTATAAATTTGTCAAAAAATATATTCGAAACTCATTGAAATGCTATCTTTTCGATCATATTCAGAGATTCAAATCCCTGAACAAGTCTAATTATATCTCTTATATTCATTCCTTTGTATCATTAAATTGAAGCACTCTAAAGCAACCTGCGTGCCTTATTTCATTAGCATCTCCAACAAAAGGAAACAGTTGTGTCTTTCCCACTAAATTACCTCATGTGACACGAATACCCTTCCATTTGATTCTATGATTTACTGCAATGCGCTACATGGCGTCCACCCATTACCATTATCATTTGCTCCAAAATGGAACAGATCTGATCCGATTTAGAGGCCCGTTTCGCCCCAATAACATTAAACACAAAGAAACAGCAGGGTGTATCAATGTCACCCTTTTATCTTCTTTTATGAGCATAAGCAATTCAAAATAAATCGGTTAAAAATGTATCCGAAATTATGTTTAGTTTTCATTTGAGATATTTTTATTGCTCGTAGGATTTAGCGTCATTCGAGTATTTATTTAAATGGTTAAGATACTTGCTGATTCACGGAATACGATCGTCTACAAGAATTGCTCAAGGTATTTACAGCTTCATTTACACTGTTATACAAATTATTGATTGTAAGTAACTAATTAGTTATTTACAACCATATCTAGTTATTCTTGCTATAATCTTGCACCTATTTCAAAACAAAATCATTTGAAACAAAATCATATTGAGTTGATTTTTTATTTAGATGTATCTATTGAGTTTTATTATACCATAGCGGTTGCCATAAAATTTAATCATCAATTATTATTTTAACAAAGTTGTTATGCCTTATAATTGTTGAAATCCTTTACCTTTTTTTGGTTTGTATTTTTACTTCCATTTATGAATGAAATGAGTAGATTTATTACAGAACGAAATACAACAATCAATTTTAGTTCGTGCCAGGTAATATTTATAAGATTTTATATAAAAATTAATCATCAAGATATCATGAGTTCCGACTACGCAATTAAAACTAAACCTATCGGTGATGCTTTACAACAATCATTTCATCAATTAGAAGAGTAATTGTATCGTATAAGCTTAGCACAGTTCGTGAAATGTCGGGGCGTGAGCAGAAACAAACAATAATTAAATATTCTATTGGTTAGAACTGAGCAGACGGGGCGATCACAATCATTGAACAGTTTACCTTTGTTTTATTGGGTCTGTTTATAGATGCTCTAATGAAGAATATTTGTTACCTTATTCAAATAAAATGTTCTGGAATTAGTAACTATTTTTATCGCATTTATATTTTACAAAGTAAAACTTCTTTCGACAGGCACAACTTTAAAAAAGAATATAGAAATAGAAATAGAAATAGAAAAAACTTTATTTCACATTTACAGCAGAGTACAAACACACAACAATAAGGTATAAAATTATCAAGTACATATAAGGTTACTGCAGTAGTAATGTGAAATCCGTGACGCACTCAGCTTTGCTACGGCATTAATGCCGCAACGCTGGTTTTCAGTGCGCCCGGTTCGTGCATATATACAGTGGCATTACCAGCGAACGAAGAATGACAGGCATTGAGCAGTAACTGCTGGACTAGTAGATTGAATCGTATGAAGACTGAACATAGATGTAAGATTTTCTGCAGACACGAGTATTTTAACTTGAGTTTATTGTTTATTGAGTAAACTATTATTGAGTACCTAACTAAATTGAGTAATTAACTTTTATTGAGTAAACCAAATTTTACATGTCCGTGAATGATAATAAAAACCTGTTTACTTCTTTAATCCACATCTGTAAGGTTGTTTGTTTTTTTTTTTAATTATTTTACTCTTACATGTACCTATGTTGACCTTTATTTTTATATTAGTGATAACCTTTTTAATTTTTTTGACATTATTGCCATTACAATAGTTTTTAAATAAATTTATTTTTTTATTTTTGTTTTAATGCTGGTAATTATAATAGTTTTTATGGTAAAGTAATTAGTAATGAGATACTAGTGAAACTTATTTCTGTATAAATTTTATTTACTCTTTAGGCTACTTACATTTTTGCATGCCTGGAAAGGTACATGAGGACAAAACTGTCACTGTATTTTCTATCATCTTGAGAACTATTTTCTTGCAAAGCAAAATAAATAAATAAAAAATAAATTTCTTGCAATGTCTGCTACGTCTGCTGTATTCTCAATTTAATATCCATACAATTACATTCCTTATTTAGTACCTACCTACATTATCTATATCACAACTTGATTCATATGGTTAGGATCCCCATAAAACATCGAGTTAAGAAGCCGAGAGAAACATTAACAAGACAATCAATCGTTTGATCAAGTATAATTTTATTACCGCTGTGATAAGTATCAAGTGAATTAATACAATGCTGTTTTTGTCAGTACGTTGAGACTACACGTAGCATCTGTTTACAGGAAAGCCCAAAGTATCTCTGTCTGTCTGTCAAGGCATCACTTAAAATCCCATGGACAGATTTGATTGTAACTTAAATGAAGGAATGAATAAATGAATAAAAGTTTATTTGGATTTAAAATATTGCAATAAGTACAAAGTAATATTAAACAAAATAAAAAGTAAAACATATTGTATGATGCAAACCAAAAAAGCGAAACAAAACTTTAAATAATAAAGAATATAAAATAAAGTAATAGAATACTAACCATATGAATAGTGTAACCACATATAAGAGAACAAACTTAAAATAAGTGAAACCTGACTAAAATAATAAAAAATTAAATTTGTATGTAAGTACTGCAGTATAAGTCTAAATGGGAACCTCGCTCAGCAATATAGCGGCCGTATAACCGCTAAACTATTAAGTATTCTGTGCCGCTACGCTGATTTTCAGCGAGGTCCTCTGGGCAATTTGGACAGTTATTCAGTGTGAAAGCTGTTGTACTTATATAGATCTGTTCCATTCCAGAATATTTTTCATGAAATATGATCAAACACTAAAATATCATAGACATAGACAGACAAGTTACCAGAAATTCGAGAGCGCAGGATTGGGCAGCGGTAAATTAAATGTTCAAAATATAATTTGTGCTGATAACATTTCTTGAACAAAATTTAGACAGGACAATATTTATTATTACTTGGATTATGGATTAGATGTGTAGTAACTGTGACAGTATCAATTTTTCCACGAAATAATAGATAATAAAAGCAATATAATGTCACTCCAGTCGTGGTACACTAAACACGACTACAAAGGTCGTGGGTTGCGATAGTATATCGTGGCAAATACAGAGCTCCATAGTCGAGACGTATAAATATTCCACTTTAATGATGTGGACGGTCTTAATTCCTTTGTTCATTGTTCGTTGTCATTATAATAATATGGGTTCGTAATATAATAATATTTCATGGGGATTATTTATTTTTTACCCCACATGCAATATCCGGCCAATTCTGATGCAAGTAAGCTAATAAAGCAAAAAGTTTGCGACACAACACGCGTAGTGAGTACTAATTATTTGTGCATTTCACTTCTAAACAAATAATAAATGGAAATTTATACCGTGCCTGCTGCTAATACAAGTATGTGCAACTAAATCTTAATTAATTTCCAGCTTACATTAGTTACCTTCATATTAAATTATTAAGTGACCCCCCTTATTCATAAAAAGATACTTAACCTATTATAGTGTTATGTCACTTTCTCTTAAATTCTGAATTTTGATCGACTGAACTGCGGTAGAAGCTAGATTTAGTACGATTATGAATAGTGAATTAATGTGTATTTTGCCGTTGATAAAGAATAACCTTATAATAATTATTATGGTACAGGTATTTTTGCACGGAAATGATAATTACGACGCGGGCGGAGCATTGCGGAAAGCTGAGGTAAGTTAATCAATTTCATTATTATTTTTTGTTTATTTAAGTATTTTTTGTTATCTTAATTTTCAGATTCTATTAACCGCAAAAGTTTATTCTATTAAAGTTTATTCTATAGTTTATTCTATTTCTATTATCAAAGAGAATTTAATAGTAAAATTAAATATAAATATGTTTTCTTTTTAAGGGAAATATTACTTATATTAAGTATATTAAAATAACGAAATGAACGAACGAAATATTAACTATAGAATAATAATATTATAATACTAAGATATCTGAAAATTATTTAATTTTTAAATATTGTAGCATCTAAAATTACGTAGCCCCAAGAGATAGGAGGGTCCGATTGAAATTTTGAAATTCAAATTACTTCGAGACTAACTTTAGAAAACAATCGCGTCTTCTAGCAGAATGGAACATTGTATACAAAAGACCTTTTTTAATTTATTCCTATTTGTGAGTGTGAATGAATACTAATATTAATGTAGATAGTGTAAGAAGCATTTTCACAATTCAATAAGTATTAAACTTATTGAATTGTGAAAATGTAGATAGTAAAAACATTATAATTATGACTCGTTGCAAATATTTTTATTGCAGCGAAAATTTGCCGCCACAAATTTTATGAATGTAATTAGCTCTAATGAAAACATAATAGCTGCAACCCATAAATGTCCCACTGTTGGGCATGAGTTTCCCCACAGACAGGTCTGCGGGAGGTCTAGAGAATACTCGACCACGGTGCTCCAATGCAGATTGGTGGAGGGGTTATTGGCCAACCCAGTGTCGAATGTTCGCAAACCAAAATATGTACATATATTATTACTACTGGATATGTGACTCAAAATACCACGGTGCGTCCTTTAAGCTTACTAACTGGTGCTCGCGAATGAATTCGCGTTCATTAAAGTTTTGAAAATTCGAAACGCGGTGTTTTCGTATTTTTTAAATTTTAATGAACTATTTTAAATATTTAAAAAAAAAGCTTTTTATAACTTTTTATTTTTATTTTATTTTCGTGCATTGTCATCGGAACCTAATATGTGTGCCAAATTTCAGCTCGATGGCTTCAGTGGAAGTGGGTGAAATATTGATTGCAAGATTCCAGGAAATACATACATATATGTATACATACATAGATACATACGAGTGAAGTTAAATAAAAGCTTATAGAAAGGGATATTACAAGCAAAAATAGTTTTTCAACCAGTAGTTCTAGATGTAGGCATATTTCTCTGAATGAAAAATAAAGCTTAGTGAACTGAACTCGGCAGTTAGTTTAATTCGCTTAACTTAATGGTTCCATACGCAACCGGTACTGGCCTTGAAAAGAAGATCCTAAGAGATGTTTAACAATTATGCAAGGCTTGGGGCTCGGATGCAGAAACTTGATCAATAACCACTTATTAAGATATCGCGGTCACATCGACCATTACGCAACGGAGGAGGATGGCCGAGTAATTTCTTACCGGGTAATACCGGGCCGCAGAATCACCGTGACAGTCATCAATAATTTTACCGTTCCCTTCAGCTTTCGAGAACGCCGATAATCGATTAATGCAATCTAAACGTGTGAAGGGTTCAGATTTATTATGAGACTTTATCTCGCGTTAGTTGTTAGGTGCGATACAAGCTCGTTCAATCAGGGTTCGAGCAAGATTAATCTGCGCGACAACGACCGCTACGTAATTTTTGGATATTACATACTTAATTTGGCGCTAAATATTTTTAGCTTATGTATTTTTTTTTAGTCTTTGTTATTGTTATCTACATGATCATTTTCCACTTTTATTTGTTGGCTGTGTTGGTCGTATGGTCACAAGCGCGACTGTTAATAAAAACTCTTGTGTGTTTCTTTCTTTCGAATTGTCTTGACTTGTGCCGGTGTATGGCAACAGGCTCACCACAAATTAACCTAAATCACACCACATAGGACCACCAGGACCAAAAACACCAGTTATGTTGAAAACTTTGTGTCCAATATAACAATAAGTACATTACATACCTATTAAAATTCAAAATTAGTAACCTATTTAACAGTAGATGTGGCAACTAAAGATATATTTTTGTCACATTAGTAAAACTAGAGAGTAGCCAAATCAATTAGTAGGTAGGTTATTAAATTTTAGCTGCTGCATATCACGGCTGCAGGCTGTAGGAGCGCGGATACGGCATATTATATCTGACCCAGATATTTATCCTACTAACTAATTTAACACTAGTTCACACTTTTTTATGTAGGCACTCCACGTAGATGGATGCATCAGCAGATGACATCAGCTGATGCGGCTGCGAACGTGAAGATGGGTGATTTTGCCTTTTTGCTCTCCTGTGGTAGGTATTTAACGTCCGCAGATGCGTCTGCCACGAATCCGTGGTCCACACGTCCACGCACGGCGTCAGACGGCGTCAACCTCTGAGATACGTCTCCTGACGCATCGATGCTAGCGCAGTCGTAAATGAGAGTGCACGTGTTCTTCACACAAGCCTTCAGTTAATTCTTTTTCCTTCAATAAATGCTTAGTATGACGAATGAGGAACTATTTAAGTTCCTTGAGTTATATCAATCAGAAAACTGCTTGTGGAACCCAAAAATAAGTACCACAACTTTTTTTTGCAAAAAAATCTGCGTGATGCGTGTTGCATTCATCGATATCGAATTGACACAGACATTTTTAATCCATGATAATCCATCTGCTGATGCGTTCGCTGACGTCTGCCGACGTCCGCTGACGCATCCGTCTACGTGTAGAGATAGAGCATCTTAATGGTTTTTTTTGTATCTAGTTACATTAAGGATTAGTGGACTTCACGCAAGCCTGAGGCACCTAGGGTAAGAGTGGGTGATTGACAAATAGCTTCGCACGGTTGCTCTACATTACACCGTAATAAAATATCTGAAACATCAATCACTCCAAAATTAAACTATACTTAGGTAACAATTTCATAGTTGACATGTTGCGTGCTCGCTCCCGTCTGACGGCGGTCAATTTACATCAAATTACATCCAGTGTCATTAACAGAATTCCACTTTTATTCACGTACAAAACTCAACTCATCCTTATTGCAGCGTATTAAGGATGAAAATAAAAATGACTCGTCGTTACAGAAGGGTATTCGAGTTATAAGCTAAAAACTGACGCAAAAACCAGGTCCCACGAAAATGGACGCCACAGATGACATTGAGGTGACTTTAATGACAATTTAATAGCATCGCCGACTGCTGTAAGAGGGAACGTGTAATCAGAGGAAATGATAACATCCCATTCTATGGACACTTCTTGCTCTGAGTGGCAATTATCAAGGGAACATAATATAGGATAAGATATAAGATATTAAATTCACGAAAAATAAATAAGAGAGTGATGATTTTAGTGCAGTACATGCATTTTTAGTTATTGTATGCGCCTATGCGCATCCCAGCACAGCGGAGCGGACAATTGCCGGACGATATTTACAGGCGCACATGACGTGTCGCGTTTATTACTCTAGCGATATTAATTAGTCTTTTGTCACGCCTACACCACAACGGTTCAAATTGTATCTTGCATCAATATATCAGTTATTTTTGAGTTCGAGTCTTTGATTTGGATTCCATTGGGCTCCCAAAAGAAAATATCAGCGCGGAAGAGGAAATAACGGGACTTTGCCGTGATCACCGCCCAGCAGTGTAGCATCGAAAGCGTCACCTGGCAGCATTATTTCACAAGTTAAGTGCCCTGATTATCCATCCTTACTTCCTTAACATCACTAAATCCATCCATCCATCCATTTTCTACAAAATAATCCATCAAATTCATAAATTCAATTGTGCAAATCAAGTTATAATTTTTTTTGTGAGATATCTACCTACATTTTGTTATTTCTAAAAAATTTAATTTATTTTTGCAATTTCCGACTAGATTTGTAAGGTAAATTATTAAAACACGTAAATAACAATAAAATCAAATAGAAACAGTTGTTTAGCGCCAGGTTTTACGCGATATTTAGCAGTTTTCGGCCGACTAATTCCAGGTTGGCGGGAACGCCGATTGACCTTCGACCTTCTGCCGACCGGGGCGACTTTGCTGGTCTGCAGCCGGCTGCCAGCGGCTCATCGTGTGCCGGGTATCACCGTGGATTGGCGTGAGACGGAATATTTATTTATTTTATCACCTTCCAAACGTTTAGAATTGTTCTGTGATTTATTTTACTATATTTACACTTAAAATCAAATATTTACAAAAACGAATACTATACTTATTTACAATTTTAAAATGTCTTTGAACGATAACATAACAGATTCTAAATTAACAATGAGTTCTACAATGAAAGATTTACTGACAAAACGTAGTTCTTTAAAAGGACAAATCACAAAGTTTAAAAATTATATAAGCAAAATCACAGAGCAATCTACACTATCACCTGTTGAGTTTACCGAGTTAACTTTAAAACTTACCCGGTTCGAGTATTTATCTACAAAATTTGATAACTTGCAATCTCAGATAGAACTTTTATATTATGTGTATACTAGCTTTTACCCGCGGCTCCGCCCGCGTGGTCAAAGGGAATTAACAATGAGTTGTTTATCATACATAGATAAGAACTTGAAAATGAATTTTACTAACGCCATCTATTAACAACATCCGGAACTGAATATCTAGCAAATAATAAAACATCGATATCTTCCCATGGGGATGTTTTACCGCGGTAAGAAGTAGCCTACGTCACTCTCCACCCTCCTCACTATCTCCACACACAAAAACCATACCATATAATAGCTTCGTTGCGACGTGAAAGCCGGACATACAAACAAACAAACACACTTTCACATTTATAATATTATAGTATATACATAGTATATATAGTATGGAGTACCTATGGATAGTATATAGTATAGTGTGTATCCTATTAATATTATAAACGGGAAAGTTTGTAAGTATGGATGGATGGATGTGTGTTACTCTTTCACGTAAAAAGTACTGAATGGATTTTAATGAAACTTTACATTAATATAGCTTATACATCAGAATAACACATAGGCTACAATTTATAAAGATATTGTGTGAATTGTCCAAAATATGACGATAATTAGTGTCAAGTAAGTAGGAAAAAATGCGAGCTATTCTGGCGTGCGCTGCCAAAATCGCTAGAGTACCTAATCATAATGCGCATGTGAATATTTTGTGAATGTGAATGATGACAATGAGCGATTCCGTCTATCAATCAATACTTTGATACAAAATGGATGCCCGATGCTAACCTGTCAAATTAGCTGTCTCTGCTTTTAGTGCAGCGCTCAGCGCTTTAATTTGCTTTGGCAAGTTTTTACTACCTATGGATCAAGCACTGAAGCGATATCTTTGAATATTTTTCGGAGAACAGGGAAATCGGCGTGAAGCGAAAGAAGTTTCCATTTATAAATTATTTAATAATCTGAAGTGTCCGTTAAATTCTAGCATATGGAATAATGGGCAATAAATAAGCTAAGAATTACTGTATATATTTAGACGTCTGCAAATTCTTAGGCGAAAAACGACAATGTCCTTTGTGGAGCTAAAGTTAACGCATTAAGAAGAATCTATTAAGATGTCTAATTTCACGCGAGCGAAGCTGCGGGCATCCACTAGTTGTCTATATTTTTAATCGTCACTTAAACGATCATTGTAACAATACACTCTTTTCTAATTTGTTTTATGTTTATGATGGATTAGTGACCGCTAGTGGCAAAATTTCATGGGCGCTACCGTGCTTCGGAGGGCACGTTAAGCAGTCGGTCCCTCTTGTTTACAATAGTGAAAACAATCGTTAAGCCTTGTTGAAGACCTTCGGGTGGCTTGAGAACATTCGACACTGGGTTAGCCACCAACCGGAGTGGTTGGTGGCTAATCCACATTGGAGCAGCGTGGTGGAGTATTCTCTAGACCTCCCACAGATTAGTCTGTGGGAGAGACCCTTGCCCAGCTGTAGCACTTCTATTGGTTGCAGCTTAGCTATAAAAATAAACTAAAGACCAGATTGCCAGGAAGTAAGAGGAACTTATAAACCGCAAACCAAAATACATTAGTTAGAGTAATAACATTAAAATGCTATCTTCCGAGCAACGTGTAATTGAACCCTGGTATTATGTTACGCCACATTTGCAGGACTCATTTAGGATAATACATATTTTTGTCTCGAAAATTCTTCCAAGGGATTCCGGCATAGATACTTTACGTTTATATTCACTCCGAGTCTTCTGAGCACGCGATATCTCTTTAGTATGCAGGAATAGCAACCACATTTATTAGTCTCAAAAATTTCAAGAAATTTCCAGAAATTTCCACTTCCCGAATCTCTCAAAGTTTCAAAGCAAAATGTCGAAGCATTGGTCGCATTTAAAAGTTAGGTGGGTCTGTAGGTATCTAATGTTTAAAACATTAATACATAGCCGATATTGCTTTTGATAAAGCGGTTTAAACGAATCTAAAATTTAAAGTGCGATCGAATACTAATGCTTCAAAGTTTTGTTTGTTGTGCGGCCATAAATATTTAGTCGAACAGCTGGAGCGTGAATATATTCGAAGATGTAAACTACCTTATTTTTAAATTTAATCTTTGCTATATCTATATAATAAAAATGAATCGGAAAATGTGTTGGTAAGCGCATAACTCAACAACGCATGGACAGATTTGGACAATTCTTTTTTTAAAACTTTCGTTGAAGTTCAAGGATGGTTTTTACGGCGAGAAAAATTTGAAAATTCATCCCCTAAGGGGGTAAAACGGGGGTGCAAAGTTAGTATGAAGCGTAACGCGAGCGAAGCTGCGGGCGTCCACTAGTTTTCAAATAAACGTAGGTATTACTTTTGTTCTTATATTCTAAAGAATAATATTTAAACGTCTATATTTATGCCTTTTTAAAATAAGATATATGAATATATATATCTTAATATACTAATATTTCTAGTGTACGTGTGTATGACAGTAAACTCCTGCGAAACAGCTGGATAGATGTTGATGGAATTTTTTGTGTGTGTTCAAGGGAATTCGAGAATGGTTTAGATTAACAATTTGGTCCACTGGAAAATGTTTTTTAAACACTATTTTAGTATTTTTATTTTTAACCGTCGTTCATTGACGTGAAGCGTCGCGTCACTGACATTTCATATGGCAGAACAACGTGTGCGGGGTCAGCTAGTCTAATATATAATAATAATACTAGTGGACGCCCGCAGCTTCGCTCGCGTGGAATTAGACATAGGTAGTCAAATAATTTGCAATAAAATTATATTGCGTTTTGTAAGCTATCCTATCTTTCAAGTTGGATCAATCTGCACACGGTGTGCAAGTTTAATTTAAAACTACTTAAAGTTTAGGAGTCCATCGCGGACAAACAACGTGACACGTGATTTATATAATATATATTAAGAAGATATAATGCTGATAATACTAAATTAATTTTTCCTTAATTTTTTTTTTAGTACCTTAATTTTTATATTTTAGGTATCTTCTCTCTAATTTTGTATAAACGTATTTGTATTTAATAGGATTTAAACAATGTATTTTTCAAAATAAGAAATTGTCGATCTTCGTGAATATTAAGGTATAAGTAGGTACCTACATGAGACACGTTATATTGCACTTATTGAAATCTACTTATGAATGTAAGAACTATTCCTTTTCTTTTTCTTTTTTCTCAAAGATGAATTAATCGATTGAATACAATGTTTCGATAGGCGTGTAAACTGAAAAAAATATTGTTCGTGTTGAATCAAAACATATTTTATTATTCATGTTCGTGTTGCATTGTTCTATGATGACCTACAAGTTTTTTGACTTGTCGACATAGCGGCCGGTGATTCGTAAGAGAAACACAAAATGCTTATTCTTGTCACCAAATTAAATTTAAAAAAAATGTACTTTCGTATGATGATGAGCGACGGAGTGTTGTTTCGTGTTAGTCTGTATGAACCAAGGAAAAAGAAAAAAAAAACTTAACTGAATTTTCGCTAATATTTACGACCCAAAAATATCAATTATTAGGTATGCTTAGCTATTTATTTCGAAGTCTTAGCAAGGATAACGATTTATTACTATTATTACTGCAGTAAATGATCACAATGATAATTATAAATAATATAGATTAACACCGGATATAGGTATTTAAAGACTAAATTTCGTATTAATGACTCGATTTATTCTCAAAATATATTAATTCATAGAAAAATCACTTACCAATATATTTTAGTCAATACATTTAATTTTGTTAGTATGTACACCCCCTAATGCTTTATACAGACGGCGATCTTGTAAAATTGAAAAGAATGCGATGAGCTTATTATGAAATGCGATACTTGACCATTTACAGGCAGATATCTCGTCAGCCATCCGCTGATGTTAATACCACTTTTTTGTAGTTCTTCTGATACTACATAATTGGATCATATATTCCACGTGACATCGGAGTTGTCTTGTTTTTGTACTGCATAAAAAGATCACAAATCACCTTGAGCTTACGTTACTTGATTTTTTACTAAAAAATCATTAATATTATACGTTTTGAGAGCTACACTTATCAATTTAAAATTATTAAGTTTACACTAGATTAGGCTCACTAACTTTTATGAAAAAAAAAAGGGATTTGGATAAGCAAGGACTCTTTGGTTAGAATTACATTTATATTGTAAATGTTTATGATATCTCATAATCTTATATTCTCTCTCTCTGTTTCTAAAAATATGGTTGGGTACTCAGACCATTTTGTTGGTCTGAGGTTGGGTATAAATAATAATATAATTCTGTATTAAATTAGTTTTTAATAAATATACTTTTTATTTATTTACAAAGAGAAATGTAATGATAATTTTTATAGTAATGTGTGATTATTTTCCGCCTTAGTTTGAATGGTAGAATTAATTTACTTTCACATATCCCTGCCACTGTTATGCTGGATAGTAAAAACATAAAACATGTCGTTGAGTGCTTTATTACGATTCAATTCAATAACTTTGTTCTGAAGCAATCCAAGGTTCACTTGATTGATGACGAAAAAACTTGCTTGCATTTGGCTTGCATTGTACTCGTATGTCTACATACCTATCGTTTGCATTGGAAATTCTTTATAAGTATTTATTCAAATGTTTAATATAATACAAAAATGCTTTATTGTACTACTTGTACTTGTTTGTGTTATTCATTTTCATAGTCGCTTGATCAGATTTGTTCACAAAATTGGTGAAGTGAAAATACCATTGTAATATTACTAATTTCTTTGGTTTAGTTGCAAGCGCGTTTAAAACTACACTGCAAGTGTAACACTCGTCTTAACAAGGAACGCGCGAGATTTCCTGAACAATCGTTCTCCGCCACAGTTTCTGCAGAATTACTCGCAGCCACACGTCTCTACCTTTTATAACAATTTTAGCCGATAATGCGAAATATACGTGCCTTTCGCCGTCTCAGCCCTACGTGAGTGGGACTTTATTGCCACTTATTCCTCTCGAATGAAGCCAAATTATAATCTTAATGTCGAAATATTCCTCTTTGATTCTTATTGCGAAAACAATACCCAGCAGCCGTTCGCCGTTTCTATTGTGTGAGCGTTATGCGTGTAATATCTGTGAGATTTTACGCTCATTGTGCGAATGTGAAGTGGATTAATCTGAATGGGTTATGCTGATAACGATTGATTTGAATTTTCTTGTTTATTCCATGAACATTCTACTTTCGTTTAGTTGCGAAATGTGAATAAAATAATTAGTATACCGTTAATTTTTTTTTAAAAGAGCTTTTTATAACTTGTGTGCCAAATTTCAGCTCGATAGCTTCAGTGAATGTGGGTGAAATACTGATTGCGAGATTCCAGGACATACATACCTACATACGAGTGAAGTTAAATAAAAGCTTTTATAAGTACAGTACATAAGGTAGCATATTGTTATTGGATGTATTTTATAAGGGTCAAGTTGATTTCGTGCCTCCGTTGAATGTTACTTTTTTCGAAATTGTTTTCGCAGCATTTCTTGTATCGAAGTTTCCTTATTGGTAGTGACGAATAAAGTTACTACAACTGCCACCTACAAGTACCTAATAATAATCAGCTGTTCAGCATTTGTAATTAAGTACCTACTTGCCTAGATCCTGGAACCTAGCTCAATAGGGGAAACAAATATACTTTTACCCTGTATCAATTAACTATCATTCGTCAACATTTCATAACTTTCATATGACCACATATGTAAATATTTTACAGACATATCTACATAAATATTTACGATTTGGGTATTCAATCAGTCTACAGTCAATCTGCGACTTAAACTGGCCTTGAAATATTTCAATTTATTCGACTCAAGATTGACTCCTCTACTCCGACATTCAGAAGCGTCGATCGTGCGATAAATCAATGATAAATGATGAGCGCGATAAGTAATCTTCAAAGAACCACCACAGTCGTTCGGTAAATATCATATTTCAAACATAATAATATCGGTTGCAAGTCTATTTCGTTTATAGATGTTTCTAGCTTCTTCCGCTTACCTATCTTGATATTTTATGTTTGGGCTCAAATTGATTCTGTTTGGTACCCTCCCCTAAGCTAAACCGAAAGTCGTCGTCGGCAGGCATATGTTTATACAAAGGTATAAACATATGCCTGATGAGCTGGATCGTCTAACATCCAAAACAGACCAACAAAATATCTGATTTCTGATTTATAATATAAACACGTAATTTATTTTTTTAATATAGGCAGATGGATATCCGCTAGTGGTAAAAGTTCGCGAGCGCTTCTAAGCTTTGCAGAGCACGTTCAGCCGTCGGTCTTGGTTGTTATCATAAGATAACAATTGGGTTGGTCACTAACCTCACCACTAGTCGAGGTGGAATAGGATACAGACCTTCTGATTTGTGACAAGAAATCAGTTGCAGCTATGGTAGGTACCATTATGTATTCCCATATTCATTATAAATAAATAATAAATAAATATCATGGACATTCTCACACACGGCCATCTGACTCTAAACTAGGCAGAGCCTGTACTATGGGTGTCAGAGACTGATATACATACATAGATAGTTTTAAATAAATAATTAAAAAGATACTATTATCATCCAGACACAGAAAAAACACAAGTGTTAGTCACAAGAATGATGAAGAAAGAATGTTTGTCCTGAGTGGGATTCGAACCTGCCGCCAGAGGTCGTCTCTGGCGTAACAGGCAGGGCCACTACCGATTGCGCTAGCAGGCCCGTCGGCCATTATTAAATAAGTATAGGAATTAATACGAATCAATACAATAATCTAACGTTTCAATAAATAAACTAAATTGAAATAAAATGAAAAATGAAAATGAAAAAATAGTTTATTACACAAAATACGATACAATTTTGCTTACACAGTAGAAGTAGAGGAATTCTATGGCAGAATTTGCTACGGCAAAGTTAATCCATTTATACAGTACCTTAGCCGGTAGCCTTAATAACTTATCGCCTTAAAACAATACCTAGTAATTATATTCGCATATGATGTTTTAAACAGCTCCAGGTTTTAAATATTATTTCATATTTTAAAGAATATTATAAATATTATTTTATACGAAGGGTTTGAGTCTGTCTTGAACTTGGTAGGCTTTTTAGGTCTATATAACCATGTACATACATGAAACGTAGATATGTTATTTTCTGATTTTCTATAACACATTTGCAACTAAGTAGGACAGATAATTAACAAAGACACATAAACAAAAAAACCTTTAAAAAAAAGCTAAATATTGTTTATTCATTGATAGTAAAAACGTGGGTGTTTTTATAGCCTATAATTAAAACCTGTAGCACTGGGTCCTCATACCAGCATACATTTCGCTATGTTCAATGGAATTTTTACTCATATCTTTAACTCTTTATGATAACGTTCGTCATAATGTGCATTTATAATGTGTGTTAAGAAAAAACGGAATTAATGAACCCTTTGTCCTTCTGTCAATTTATAACTGAATTCGAACGCTATTTGTAAGTAAGGACAATATAGAACTAATTATTGGCAATAATAGATGGCAAAACTGAAAAGATCTGTAACGATCATACATATCACATAAATAAAACATCACCCACAATCCTTTTGTGTACAACTATTTGCCTTGGGTCTCCTCTCGGAATGGGAGGGGCCATAGAAAGTCTAGGCCATAGTCCACCACGCTGGCCAAGTATGGATTGGCAGACTACACATGCGTTCGAGAACAGGAGATAAACTTTACCGGGTAGTACCAACCCGGTAAAGTTTACCTAGTTTCATTTTACCTTCTTATTTATTTTTACCTACATAAAAGGAGGATTATCGTTTTAAAACTTACTTACTAAAAAAATAATATTTCTTTTGCCATCTGTAATTGAAATGTATAGTACCTATAACATAAATTATACAAAGAAGCGTTGAAGTTTTTGAAGGACATTTTGCAAACTTTGAATGTCTACTGTTGTCGGTATTCTATCAAGCATCTCAAATACTTAAAACTTTTAAGAACTTGGTTTTAATTTAAATCGCCTGTTCTTACCACCTGCTGTAGGTATCCTGGTGTCATTGTCTAACAATACTTATTATTAGGTATTTATAATCCTTATTATTATTAGTAAAGGGTAACGAGGTAGATAACCGCATGAGCCGTTTTATTTTAACAAAAACCCAAAGTAACTTCGTGACTTAGATTTGTTCTGAGGTCTGTATAATATTTCTCCTGATGAACAATTTAATAGTAAGTTGCAGTCCAAATACAGCGAACGTGGTTATAACCGCTCCTTAAGCAGTAATGGACTCGTTTGCTAAACGTGAGCGCACCCACCCACACTTTGCCATCTGCTGAAATTACGGATTTGGATGTTTTACAATCAAGTCCATTAATGGCAAAACCTATTCCATACCAAATCGACAAAATGAGGCAAACATTAGATTTTGCAACTTAAAGGATTAAATAATCCGGAGTTTCATAGGGTTGTCAGTTTTTCAAAATACAGAAAATGGTTTTTTTGTATGTCTGACATAGGGTCAGTTCTTAGAGAACTGACCCTATGATGTCAGTATTACTGATTTGGTATTCAATCTCTAGTACCTACCTACTTACTATAATTAAATTTGCTATTATTTTAAATACATACTCACTTAAAAATATGCATTAGGTTTTTCACATGCATGCAGTGATTTATTTTATTTGTATCACTAGAATAGATTTGTGTTACACACAGTTTATGTGATTCAATTAGAAGCTTAGTATATTTAGAGTCAGGTTCGCTTAGACCTAACGCCACTTGTTCATTCAGCATTGAAGACTATTCGGTAAACATCGTAAACATCTGCCGACTTAATTACAAATAGAAAATAATTATAATACACTAAAAATTGCGGTTTAGTAAAACGCCAAAAGAGCATTTTTATGTTGCATCCAACCGCTAAAGGCGCTGCTGGTATTAATTTTTACACGTTCATTAGCGTTTATCGATTGACAACTCGTATTAGATGTTCTATGTTGTTTGACATACGCTATAACCGAAATCAAACACTGTAAAGTTGAAATGAAATGAAATGAAATTTATTTGCTCATAATTAAAAAAAACACAACACAACATTGGTAACACACATTTTCGTACATGAACAAAATGGGTCCGCACTCAGCATAATTGTCATGAACACCATGACGCTGATTTTCAGTGCGGCCCGTGGAAGGTAGATAGGAGGACAGCACCATTTTATCTTAAATTATATTAAATATACATTTATACATTTATTTAAATAAAGTGGCTTTTAATTTTTAAATCTGTTTATTTACAGCCCATCGAAGCCTTGCCATCGTATTGTAAATTATTGCGAATTTTAAAACGATAAAATAAAATGGTCGTGGATACTTCCATTAAGCGCAGGGTGTAAAAAGCGGGCAGCAATTAAAATTAGTCAAACGGCACAACAGGAAAGCTTTATTAGCCTCTAACATCGTAAAGTCAACCGATTTATGCTAAAACATAAAACGCGCGACTGAATTGTTGCTACGATGATGTCATTCGCCGCTTCTGATTTAAATTAGGTTTTTAAGTAGATACTTTTTATACTTTTAATGATATTAAGTCGATGTACGACATTTTGTATTAATACGTAAGTAAAATTTTTGTGCTAGTTAATTATAATTAATACTATATTTTCCTTTCCACCATTCCTTACTTTACTTACAAAGGTAGTGGTCCGTGCCGATTGGATTTGAATCCAGACCCCTTCGAATGGAACCGTATTCAAAAGTCACTGGGCTGTCGTGGTGACGTGATATGATAAATAACAAAAAAAAAGTGTGTGTGTACTTATGTACACGCGTTAGAAGTTATACTTCTTTGGCGTAACAAGATCTTTTCAAAAATTTAATCTTTCGCCTTATTCTACGTTTGTAGAAAAAACGACACAAGATAACAATAGAAAAAAGGTATTTAATACATTGAAAGTTTTATTATAACGCATTATTTAAATATCACAAAAAAATTATTTCTACATTGACAGCACCTGAGTAGCATACTTTGACAATTGAAAGTGTACACTGTCAAACCATTTTTTTGATAATGTTGACTATAGCTAACTTCATGGTGTCGGTTTTTTGTGACGGTGTGCGCGCGCATCGTAAAAATTTACTCTCATCATTTTTCCCTAACGCACCAAAAGAAGTATAACTTCAAAAACAATCTTGATTAATTCTACCAAACCACAAGTAGTACTCGAACTTTTAGATATTTATGTTTCTACACTATACATAATGCAATTATATACCTACTAGTAGGTTTGTACCTACTAGTAGGTATATAATGCTGCTAATGTTTTGTACGAAATGCCGTAAGCCTCAAGTTCGAGATGTTATTGTTAGTATAAAACATATTGGAAACGCCACAACTTGATTCAAAGGTAAATTATTATTATTGCTAAATCATTGTGATTGTAAATTGAATATCGGATCGTAATGGCAGTGCTTCGTCGATTTCTTATTACTAGGGGTTAAGAGAATATTATGGTCGTAAAAGGATGAGCGGCTTAAACTTTGTTATGTCGTTGCTAATCATGGAGATATTTAGTTAAGTATTTGATATAATTCGTAACAAGATAGCATGGTATGTCGCGTGATTGTACTTCCATAATTTCCGCTGTCTCACACAAATATTAACGTGACGAAAAATTAATACTCATAATTTTACCAAAAAGGGATCTTGATGAATCTTGTATTGTTTTAGAACTAGAATTTCTTATTATGAAAGCACTGGGTTAAGGAATCCAAGAGGCTTCATCCAACCCAGTTAAATCCTTAGGCCCCTTTTATCTCAACCTTCAATACTTAAACTTCTAACACACAAAACTTATTCCATAAAGGACAGACCGAACATTCTATCCAAGAAGTTTCACGCATCGATTACAATCCAATTTCAAGCTCACCGAATACCTGCCAGCGGTCTTTTGTCGCCTCGTCATGTGCATGGACGCTATCCCACCTATATTTTAGAGTGAAAATAAAAGTGTGCTCTAAAAAACTTTTTTAAGCAAATAGGAAAACGCAACAAGGGTACGCTAGGAGGGCCTACGGTAAAAACTAGCAATCGTGATTCTCTCTTTACCCTGTGCCGCGGTCCTGAGAGTAGTAACTATTTTGTTACATTTTGTACATGTTGTTAATATGTTCTATCATCTATTTTGTGTTTTGTTATTGTAAAGATTTAAGTCAAAATAAGGAGTTTATTTTTTTATTTGCTTTTTCTTGGATCGCATAGCTCAAATCAATTACCAACCGAGTGATGAATCTGCACCCGTCTTGTATTGCAATAAGACCTTTAAAAGTCACGAATAGTAGGACGTTTAAAGGTCTTATTGCAATACAAGAGAGAGACTAGAGTCTGCTCTGCTAAAAGGGGTAAGGAGAATACACGTCTTCCAGAATAATTCTTCATAACAACAGGAGACGATAACTGTTATTTAAAAACCTCAACATCAGTCTCATCTTGACATTTACTCAACTTTAGGTGCCCTCAGCATGGAAGCGCTCAAGTAATTTTGCCACGAGCGATAGCTACCGGTCATTCACCAACTGCTGTCCAAGAGTCAGGGCTTAATACAAATGTTATCAATCGGTTGATACGTTGGTAAATCAACACCATGGTAGATAGTATTTAGGTATAATTACCCATCTTGTAGCTTGTAGAACGGAAATGGTAAGAGAGTCCCCGCTGGTTCATGCCTTGGCTTTGCTCAATGGTATCCTGGCCACAGACTCCAGTTTAGAAGTATTTTGGTCTTCGTTACTGTATTTTGCAGAGCTGCCAGTAGATATTTAGAAGATGTCACTTACGAGTACAAAGTAAGTTCTGTTCATTAGTGAACGCACTAAGCAAGTCCTGTAATGTTTGCTTTGTATTATGAATAAATAAATATCATAATACCATAGAGGAAGGACAAAGTCCGTGGTAATTATTTGTTAGATATTTAATAAAGCAGTTAATTTAGACTGTTACTACTCTGTACGTAGTTAATTTAACGTAAAGCTACTGAGCAAGCCCGAGGCACTGGTAAACCAATACCAGCTCACGAGTAATTCCACATTTTATTCAATTATAGATAATTGGAGCAAATTGCAGAACAGTAGTGGCGGCTTTCCTTCGATCTAGATCTGATTAACTCGACTTTTGTATCGAGATTTTTAATGACTTTGTTTATCAGGATTCAATTAGGATTTCACATAATTGGCGAGTCCTGGACAAAGTCACACGCCAATCAAGTTGATAAGCAAGTCAAATTCAGTTAATCCTATCGAAGTGATGCATTATGTATAGGTGTCGTACACAATTCCACTGCGCAGTACCCTACTACATATTGATGTTGTAATAAGGAATGGCCTATCTAAGCGTAACTTTTTTTTCTCCTAGAGTACCTACACTTGTAGTTTTGTCTTTCATTAAAACATTAAAACTCAAAATGTACTCTTATTATTACTATTAGGACTTTTACTTTTAATTTTTGTGAAATAAAGTACTTTCATACACACCATCATTATAAATTAGTGAAATGCAACTAACCGGGTTTTAAAAATTTGCAGATAATCAATGCATAATTAGTCTGCTTCATTGCTGTAGTGATCGTAAAAGCAGCTTCTAAGCTAGAGGTCCTAGGTTCGATACCCGGGTTGGGCAATACCTATTAAATATTTCTGTGTTGAAAACTTGTTGTCAGTCTGAATTTTGGCCGGTGCATGGCAATACGCTCACCATCTATTTTTACACGGGATCTAAAATAGGAAAAAGAAGGTGTACCTACCTACTACACCAAACCTCTGCCTATCCATTCGGTGAAATAGAAGTGTGATGTTATGATAAGTTCTGAAAGTTCTGAAAGTTCTGAAAGAAGAGGGAGAGAGAGTATGTTTGTAGAAAATTAAGACGACGAAACCTGGCCTATGGAAGCCTCATCCCAGCCAAGAGGAGAGATGTGCCCAATGACCACAGTGAAAACTATGTTTTCTAAAAATACACATAATGCGGCATTTTCTAAAAATACATCTATTGATAGTGGATGTAGATTCAGAGAAAGCTTGTTGTGTTAAGTGTCTGATGCCTAACAAATAACAGATGAGCGACCATGGGCGGATATTTCCATTAACATTTCACGTAGCAAAAACTGTTGAGTAACAAATACATAATCAATTACCATTAGTTTTATGCCCAAGATGGAAAACTGATAGGCGCATAACTAAATTGTAGGTCTAAAGGAGTTTTTACACTGTAGTGCAAATATTTCTGTTATTTTTTTTGTAATAGGGATAAATTTTAAAACTCACACGTAAAATTTGGCATACCTTTCAAGAGGGTCCAAGTTAGACCCCCAATAATTTTAATATTCTAAGAACGAGTTATGTGCGATTTTAGTCATTTCAATTAAATGTCAACTGCTGTATCGTCGAAGAACGACATCGTGACGAAACAAACATGCCTTTTTTATTTAATGTTCCATAAGGCAGTCGCAAAACCCGCACTTGTTGCTGTAAAAGCCCTGCCCATTTCGAGAGGAGACTGGTGTCGAACAGTGGAATAAAATGTGTGTGGTGGTGACCAACCTGCATTTTTAGATTTAATTATCTGTGGATTGGCGCGCAATTCGAAATTCAAATAAATTTTATTCGAAAGCAAATTATTAATCAAAAGAAAATTATTTTAATTACAAATTCAGTCTTTTTTTTAGATAGTGTTTTGTTTTTGATAAATTGTGATTGTTTTTGGCGCCTTGGATAGAATGAAAATTCGTACATTTTTTGGATTCTTAAAACGTGCGAGCTCACACTTCACGACAGACCAACGCAAAGCTACAAGAATTACAGCTGGAAGATCTCCATCACCCACTGTACTCGTAAAATTATACTGTTAAAAATATTTTTTTGAAAAAGATTTTAATTATAACTTTATTTTTTATTTTCATGCATTGTCATCGGAACCAAATATATGTGCCGAATTTTTAGCTCGATAGCTTCAGTGGAAGTGGGTGAAATATTGATTGCAAGATTCCAGCACATACATACATACATACCTACATAGATACATACGAGTGAAGTTAAATAAAAGCTTTTAAAAAGCCATGAGGCGTTTTTAAATCTTATTAAAATGACGATCAAATATAGAACATTTGTATAGGAATACAATATAAACGTTGCAATCTTAATACATGTAATCCCTATTTACATGTATTACTACTGTACAAAACTTAACGCAACCGCTACCGCGATCTTAGCCCAACAGGTGGCTTGATCGGTCACTAATTACGACGGTTACAAACAACCGGTTATAATAATTAGTGATGGGCGTAGAAGGCGGGGCGACTCGTCCCGCGTGTTTAAGGCGTGGTCGTTTTTTGGCGATAGCAATTCATGTTTAATTTAACACGCGATCGAGTGTCGCGAGTGCGTGCCTCAACTTTTTAGGGGCCGAATTGACATGGCTTTAAAATTTCTTCGCGGCTTTGCACCGGTACTTTTGGGTTAAATGATGATCGGATATTGGACGAATCTTGAGCCAGTGTAATACTTGCATATACTTTTCATATATTTGAAAGCTACACTTCGTAAATTCATAAGTTCACAAGAAAGTATTCAATCATACTTAATTACTTCTGTTCACTGATCGCATTGTTATGCCCAATCCTTGCCCAAACCTTGAT
The DNA here is from genome assembly GCA_944567765.1 of Carterocephalus palaemon. Taxonomy (NCBI): domain Eukaryota; kingdom Metazoa; phylum Arthropoda; class Insecta; order Lepidoptera; family Hesperiidae; genus Carterocephalus; species Carterocephalus palaemon. The sequence goes on along the minus strand of OX155651.1, from coordinate 5,728,270 downwards.
CATGAGTTATCTTTTTTACCTTATTATTAATATATTATAGTCAGCCATAGTTTTTTTATTATTTTGACTTGGTGTCTGGAATTGTGAATGGAAATACACATAACTGCTGAAAAGTGGATGGTATACGAAATTCTTCCTACCCCTCGGGGAAATACAGGCGTACAAGTAATGTTACGAATATTACACATACATATACAAGTTTTAATCAGCGCAGTCCTCCGAACACAACTAAATAGTCCGTCTACAATCTACATGGAAGATTTTGTTTATGCAAATTGAATTATCATAAGTACACTCTTAATACGTAGTTTTATCAAAAAAATGTAGGCGGTATCAGCTCCAAGCCGTAAAGCTCAATAGGCATGATGACAGTATTAAAAAAATAAAGAATAAATGGTTTTAACGGCACAAGTATGTTGAATAATTCCTAAAAAACAGTCAAGTTTCAATAAAAACATTGAGATTAATAAGATTTTCATTAAAATAAACGTATAAAATACAGCAATCGGCCATGTTGACTGAAACGCCAATCAGAGCGGATGACGTCATGGTTAAGTAAAAATTCACCGGCCGCTTGGGCTCCTCATATAAATACCACAGCATCTTCTGTTAAAACATCTAACGTGACGTCGATGTGGACGCCATGACACCTATGAGCGTTTTCGCGCTAAATTCAAAGTAGATAGGAAAAACTGCAATAATTACCGAATAATTACCGTTAAAACTCAATTTATTGCTGAAATAATGTCTTTTTCGTAATACTAAATGTGTACCTACATTACAGAATGCAATTTCAAAATCATCATGCCTATTAGCTTGCGCTGCGCGTGCGCACTTCATGCTTGGCCATCGCGCGTGACCGACATTAGTTGCTGCCAACCACCGTCTAGCTCTATTTTGCTTTGTTTACTTTTAATTTTTTAATGGTTATAAGATGGCAAATGATACCTGTTATTTTTATTTCACTTAGCAGAGGGTATTAATACTACATATTATAGTTCATCAGTTTCGAAGTTCGTTAGTAGTGAATGTTAATAGTTTAGACATTATTAATAAGAGTCACGTTAGTCACAGACGCCTTGTACCCTTTAAGACTATGATGGTCGCAATACTGGCGTTATAGTTTCCTACAATTAAGTTACCAAATATTATTATTTAATAGTTTTAGATTTTAGTTATTCAATGAGTTATTGTATGCATGTATTTTAATTTAGATAAAAGGCTATTTTATTTTATTTATTTAATAAGGAATTGATACAAGTATTTATACCACAAGCAAGGTACAACCACAGAATAATGATCTCTCCTATATCATTACTCTGTGGTTGTACCTTGATCAAATGCTTGCGCCCCTGGTATTCAAAGTTCACAAGCTTTTAAGATGGATCAAAGATTGATCTATACCTCGATATAATATAAAAATAATAAATGGTTTCGTCTAAATTAATACTTCTCTTTAGTCTGGATATGGTATTTTTTTTCTTTGAAAAGCATTAATCAATCAGTTTTTATGTTAATGCTGGTTATAGACCTCTTCTTCAAATGCTACTTCGATCGGTCCAACTCAGACAATATTTAGCGCGCTTAAATTTATTTCCCCCCCTCCACAAATCCGCATTGGAGCAGCGTGGTGGAGTATGCTCTAGACCTCCCGCAGCTGCGTCTGTGGGGGAGACCCGTGCCCAACAGTGGGGCGTCTATGGGTCGCAGCGCAGCGTTAGTTGTACAACAATCTGCTCTCATACTTCCAATTTGTCACCATCAGAGGTACATTTCACAGTATCAGTCTTATATAAGACCAGCATATAGACAGCGCCAACTCTAATCTACTTCAGCGCAGACACTCTGTAAATTGTAAAAATATGCATTCCGGTTCAAAATCACTCTTAAAATTTGTATATGACTGAATGTCCTTATACAAAAGTATCAAATAGTATGAGATCCTGAACAAAATCAAACAAAGTGAGTAAACCCACGTCGGCAGACAACAGAGGTAACATCCTAATTGACTTGCAGCTCCCGCCTTGGACTTTTTGTAACGACCACCTTTCGTGGTGACGCCGTGAGTTTATTGCCTACGTGATAAGTTCTTTGATGGCTCTTAAGCGAGATGCAGCGTGCACGGTATGTACCTAGACATTGCCCTATGAATGAACAATGCTGAAGGTATTCTTCGGATTGGAATTTTTGTGTGTCGTTTTTACATTTACAGAATCAAACGATTTGGCTGGATTGGGCCGAATTATTTGTTATCCTATTTGCACTAATTAGAACATAGGACGTCCCACATTTTGAAAAATGCTTCTCATGTTTAGCCAGTCATTTTCTTAGTCGCAATGTCTATGGAGACCCGGCTAGCAAAATTAAATACGCTTGTTATATCTGGTTGGAGTTAACAATTAAGGAAAGGCTTTGTAAGATTGCTAGTTATAGGAAATTATTGATATTCTGTAGACAAAACCGCCAGTTCTTGGAGATATATGAAGTTCAATAAATTTTTGTACATTTCATATTATCTTTTACTTGGCGAAGAAGGAGAATTAATTCTAGCGCAGCAACTGTCCAATCAGCAACACAACCTGTTGCCTTTACTATAAACAAAATGTAGCCGCCTTGCACTGAACTATTTATTGGAACTACCAATACTCGAAACTAAGTTAGTAATTTCTAATTCGAATATCAAAGATGGAAATAATTTCAGAGTCAGGTATATCTTAAATAATAATATTCTATCAAACTTTGTGGGCGTAATAGATATTTGCCAATTCGAATGGATTAAGGTGTCGTTACATAGATTAGATTCAATAACCTTCCAACAACTTCAAAGTAATATTGTAGGTATACTACAATACACAGTTGATTAAACTTCATGGCTCCGGTGTTCTAGACATAATAATTTACTTGTAAATTGTCTGCAGCACATTGTCTGCCAATCCACTCAGCCAGCTCAGTGGCCTCATCTCTTATCCCTCTCAATCTGTTTCTCACTTATGGGTCAATGGAAGATAATGATAAGTACATATTTAATAGCAAGTGAACGTTGGGGACACCCATCGTTCAACGTATTTGCAATAAAATTGTGTGTTCGCAGCCTCAACACAAGTTATGTTCCGCGAGTAGTGCTTACTATCAATTCTGTAATGCTAGTCGCTGCGCCTAGCCTTATAAATAATAGCAAATTTAGGTAATTATTCCATAAAAATATTCATTAGGAATATACTTATATGAATAAAAATATTAATATACATAAAATGTATGATTTTTTACTTGGTCAAAACGCTACATTCTACATAAATAATAAAAAGTGATAAAGGTTGCGTTCTAAATAGTGCTAGAAACATTTCAGTTATAAACCAGTTGCGAGTTTATGTAGCAGGACAATTTTTTGCAAGTCTTAATAGTATCATGGTCACGATTTGTTGCACGCGAATTAAAGTACAATCGCAGCCTGAGTAGACACTTACCGTCATAATTCTGAGACAGATTTTAAACATCAGTAGATGACGGTACCTACATCATCACCACCAATTGACAATATTTCAAAATTTCTAACACGTGAATCTAAAAATACAGTTTATTTATTTTTGCACCCTGAGTTCGAAAATATTTATTTCAGATTTGCTTTGCCACTATTTTTAACGTTTTAGACGTCAGTGATTAAAAAGTTAATTGACACAATGTCATTCTACGAACAGATTAGAGACAAGCAAGTCACATCCAAAGAGTTATGGTTACATAGGCAATAAGCTCAGCCGTACCAATGATGTCATTTCGAGTTTAGACTTTATAGAATGTGATGATTTTTAAATACTGAAGTTATTATTTAAAAAGTTATTATTTGAGAAAATAAAAGTTATTATTATTACGTTAAGAGTGTTTGCATTGAACGTTGTATTTTTTTATATTATGTTCAGTTTTTATAATTATTATGTCTTATTTTATCTTCTAATTTAAAACTTCAAATAATTTTAATGTCGACAAAATGACGGCTTTTTAGTTTTAGTTTTTAAATTTTGAGCATTTTATTTTATTTTTGCCTATACATATTTCTTAAAAGCACTTTAGCTCCCGACTAGCTATCCATATCAATATAGTTTATTGTATGTAGTTATACTTAATGTTATTTATAGCCGAAGTGCTTTAAATATATTTGGAACAAAGCATTAGCAACGGTAGTAGAATACCTGTTACAGGAAAAAAACACTTCGGAAATTGAAAAACCTTGCATAATGAAATGAATGTTGATTTTAAAATTTACCTTTGTCATAACTGATACTTACTGTTTTTTTAGTGTAAAAACCATTATGAAGAAATACCTATAGAAGGCGGTAGAGTTGAGTCGTGAAAATTTGACCAGTCTTAAGCGCGGTGGTGAGTGACCCTGACTGCCAAACTACGGGTGCTACCGTGGCAGTTATTTAATTCAGGCAGTTATATAATAAGTGTTTATCCTGTGTGTCTCCACCACATCACAGGCTTAGGCCTACTGCGGGAATGTGAGTGTGTTAGCGAAATATAACTAAACACATATACGAAACGCCGACTTATAAAACACGCTTTTATTAGGTTGGTATATACTCATATGTATAGGTACTATGTCTGTAATGGAATCTTTGAACGCGACTTTCACCCCCTTCAAAACGTTGGAATATTTGAAACTGCACACTTATCAATGACCGACGACAATGCAAATTAAAATTGTTTATCCCATTATCTTGACCAGGATCTTCTGGATAAGCGATTTTCGGTTATCGACAAAAGCGTGTCTTCGTTTTTTTTTTTTAATTATAAATTATTCTGAATTCAAAGCAATATATCTCGCTGCGACCCATAGACGTCCCACTGTTGGGCACGGGTCTCCTCTCAGAATGGGAGGGATTAGGCCTTAGTCCACCACGCTGGCCAACTGCGGATTGGCAGACTTCACATACCTTCGAGAACGTTATGATGAACTCTCAGGCATGCAGGTTTCCTCACGATGTGTCCTTCACCGTTATAGCAAGTGACATTTAATTTCTTCTTAAAACGCACATAACTTAGAAAAGTCATTGGTGCGTGCCACTGGGGTTTGAACCCGGACCGCTCGAGTGAGAGGCGAGTTCGATAGCCGCTGGGCTGTCACTGAATATATCTACTGCATAAATAAAGCAAGATTAATTTGAAGCACATCGTGCGTTATGATCCTTTTACATAGTTAATTGTGGCCCGGCTAGATCGTAGGACGTGTTCCCCGAGGGAGCGCGTTGTCGGATCAGCTAAACACTACCTTGTCAGCGCAGCGCCGACTAATATTTGTTTTCAGCGCAATTGCTGTAATTGCTTGTCTTGTGATACTGATGTTGTGCGAGTTAGAATAAAGCTCTGGTTATCATAACCACTAAATGTAAGTAGGTAAAATTATACTTGATAAGCTAACATTGAATAAATCCACTGTGATGTCATTGTGCTTTGATCTTATATAGAAGCTTAGCGAAAGAATGTGTTTTTGCACTAAGAGACTTTGGTAATGATATGCTATGCGTAAGTAGGTAAGGACCTGTCAAAGCTACAGATTTTTTTTTAATTTACCTACTTAGTCTTTTTGATATTTTGATAAGCCTTAATCATAAAGGCTGGTCGTAATGCCACTTGGCATACTGTGATATTATCTAAACGTATTATAGTTTTCTGTTAAATGTTGTTGAAGTAACAAATCTACCTTTTTGATAACTTATTCCACGATGATTAATACTTACATAACTCTGTCCCCATACATGTTACTTAGCCTGTTTAAGTATTGTGGCATCTAATGGTGTATACTTCCTTGGTGGCATGTTTAATTATTCATGTCTTTTTTACTTTACATTTTAAGGAATGGTGCTAATTCATACTTACATTATAAAAGTGTAGGTACATTTGTACTCGGAGATGATTCTATACTGCTTAGAAACTTCAAACCGTATGCATGTTCCGAGTAAAGTACCTGTAACATTCAATACCAAGACTCGGTAATCGGTAGGTATCGGGGTTAGACCATCCTACTATAATCCTCCTTTCTTTTTACTAGATATCGCATACGCCGATCCATTGTAGTTATTTAGCGTGACTAGTGATGTAGTGGTCCAGCTAGTCTAGCTCGTCTGGCTAGCAGATTCCCCAAGGGGGCGCAGGCAATTGGCGGCTGTCAGCTCGAGCGGCTAAACACAGGCTAGCCGGCTCAGAGCTAGCCAATATTTGTCTTCAACGTAATTGCTGTAATTGCTTGCCTTGAGATACTAATATGAGGTTAGGACTACGGATTAATTACATGTAACTTAGTACAACAAAAGCAATTTGGTGAAAACGAGCTTAGACTTAGAGCCTTACTTGAATTAAGTAACGGACGGACAATTGGACATAGATAATTCTAATTAAATAGTACTCTAAATATTTGAAAAACCAGTAGACATTATTTTAATATGCGTGGAATTTGATACACTGTCCGTCTGGACATGCTACTACTATGTCACAACTTAGAAGGTACTGAAACTACACTACTGCGGATGAGCAGAATAATTACATCACATAACACAGAATAGTAACTCAAGAATTTTTCCACTATTGTTTTTCCGTCCATCCGCCATTTTCCTTACGTAGGTACCTACATCTAAACAATCTACTAGGTACTCATTTTAGTATTGTATTGGAAATCTTACACTTATCTTCTACTATGGCAACCATCTTCAAGGAAAGCTTCTGTGACAGTTTGTTCAGGGTCTAACACAGGTGTCTTGCTCATTTGCTCTTTTTCATTCATGAAAATTGTCAGTGATAGGTTGTGTAGCGACGATTTCATCTAAAACCTATCTAGCTGTATGCTCTATTAAAGAACATTTATTAAAGACTATAGGCCTTAATAAATGCTCAATCGCCAACGCAGATAAGACCTATCGAGGCTCTTGAAATGTCCACCTGCCAGTGGCTGTAGCGGTAATTGCGGAACGTAAATTTCCGACAGCCAATCCCAGTTCGTAGATGACGGGAGATTACGTCAGATCGCATCTAAAGCTAGCAATGTTTCTGTTCATTATTTGTTAACCTATACATACCCACCCAAACTAAAGCTAAGTGTCCCAATTGCAGTTTAAGTGTAGGTACGTAGGTATTTATTTCCGATAATCTCATCTTGTTATGCAAGCTGTAGATGAGTATTGCATTGCTTATTTATCTATTATATGTTTTATTTGGCAAACACCTTTGCTTTCAATAATTCAGTTAGAAGTTTCTTTGGCTGCAACCCATAGATGTCCCACTGTTGGACACGGGTCTCCCCCACAGACACAGCTGCGGGAGGTCTAGAGTTTACTCCACAATGCTGCTCCAATGCGCTATGGTGGAGTGCAGTTTTCTTATGAGTAAGTAAAATAACCAAATAATCAAATTAAAGTTAATCTTCACTATTTGTAGACGTTATGTAAAAGGGTTGGTGCTACTGGAAACATTTCTTGTGGATGGAAGCGCCATTCTTTGGGGTGCACGTAAGCCGTCGTCGGTCCCAGTTGTCTTCAATTGTAAAACAATCTATACTAATAATGGATAATTTTTGTATGATGTATGTATGATAGGTACTCGTATGTATGTACAGATAGGTTAATTAATTCGTAGTTAATATTTTAGTACGTAAGTACTCAATATAATTATGTAACATAGGTAATTATATGGACTTGGCAATCTTTAATTGATATCGAGTCCCGAAAATATTCGCAATAAAACTAGTAATAAATTAAATACAAACTCAACTGAACAGGGGTCTGTGATTTACCAATGTATTTTGCTCAGCTTCGAAAAGGGAATTGAACACACGTTAACACGAAAGGCCATCCTATACATTCACCCCGCACCTGCAATTTAGATAAAATTGACGTAAAATATATAGATTGCGAGTATCTTTGTCTTATCTTCGGCGGGGAGTTGTTAATCGACGGGTAATCCTGTCCGCTGCTTCTAGAATGTTCCCCAACTATCTTATGGCAATCAGACGTGTATTTTACGATATTGATATCGGAAGGTTTCACCATGTCTTTTATGGCTTGTTCCACTTTCTAGTCTTGAAAGGGCCGGCGGTTGACTTTACAGCAATAATTGCGAATCCCAAGAAGATATGAGTGTAACGTTGTACTTAAAATATATCAAATTACTTTAACTGTACCTATACTCATATAAAGATTATGAGAACTGTTACAATGTTGTAAGTCAAACAAATAAATATAGTACTTATATAACAAAAACATAACCAGCAGATGATTAATTATGAAATGAGAAGTCAAAAGTGTAATGTCCAAATTTAAGAAAATATAGCCAAGGCTCTTGGAATAAGTAATGTGCACAAGTTCAGTGATAAATCTTAAAAGAATGCTTTGGCCGCTCCCTAAAGGATACTTGTGGAAGCATTCGCCTTCTATTTTCCCGGTTATTTATGAGCCTATGCTTTATACTAGAACCACGGCACAAGAATAAACACCAAACAGAATGAAAACTTCGTTCTAATGCCGTGCGGCGAGAACACTACTCGTATTACACGCACAGCTATGTGTGCGTTATCTGTCACCAACTTACGGCCGCCTGGGTACAAACCGGTTTAAACCAGCTCGGTGGGCGGACAAGTGGTGCAGGTGTAACAGCGGCGACGATACTCATTGCCAACTCTCGATTCGCACTTGTCAATTTTTATTAATTTCAATAACCGAGGGACAGCCCTATGAAAGTAGTTATTAATTTTATTGTCTCTTATGAAGCTTTCATTCTGTTTAGTATTTGTTCTAGTGACCGCGGGCCACGATACAATGGTTAACTAAAATAAATTGCTCCATCTATCCATAATCATAGGTTTCGAAAGCATACTAACTTTTGGTAATGAGAATTAATGAGAAATGTGGAAGCTGACGATAAGGACATTATCTAAAGTGCCTTTTTATATAAAATCATGATCTGGCTCGAAATGTAACGTCATGGAAACAAAAACGCTTATCTAATCTATGACTTGATTTACGTAAGTTGTGAGTGTATAGAAAACTGACTATAAAGCTACCTACCCACGAAACTTATTGACTTAATTACCAAAATGTTATTTTTAAATTTTTATGACAATTTTGTACGTACTATAATATTTACAGTGTGGTTTACATTTCCACACTTGACCAGTAGGTATAGTTCTGACCGACCCTTCGGGGAAGTAAAGGCGTGATGTTATATTTTTTAATAAATTATAAATAAATAAATAAATATCATGGACATTCTCACACACGGCCATCTGACCCCAAATTAGGCGCGAGCCTGTACTATGAGTGTCAGAGACTGATATACATACATATATATTTTTTAAATACATACTTAGATAATATTAACATCCAGACACAGAACAAACACAAGTGTTCGTCACACGAATGTTTGTCCTGAGTGGGATTCGAACCCACGACCCCAGGCGTAACAGGGTCACTAGCGATTGCGCTAACGGGCCCGTTATCTTAATATATATTTCTTGTGTACGTGTGTATGACAGTGAACTCCTCCTAAAAGGCTGGATAGATGTTGATGAAATTTTTTGTGTGTGTTGAAGGGGATTCTAAAATGGTTTAGATTCACAATTTGCTCCACTGGAAAATGATTTTTAAACACGATTTTAATATTTTAATTTTTACCCGTCGTTCATTGACGTGAAGCGTCGCGTAACTTTGACATTTCATATGGCAGAACAACGTTTGCAGGGTCAGCTAGTATATTATAATGTTATGTTTAATTAAACCTTTGTTCCTCAATTGCGATCAAGTATCAAGCACAGATAAAGCATCTGCATGCCGAATAGCTGCTCATAATCGTCACATCGTTGGTGGCTCTCAACTCTCAACATGGCGATTAGCTTAATGGATTTCTCATTTTAATGAAAGCTAAAGTTCGTAATTGCTATTTAAAAGATAGGACCGAGTTTACTCCCATTTTATCTTCTTTGAAGATGCCGCCTTTTTATTGGATTTGGGGAGAAACAACATTGTTACGGGACCAGGTAGCTGCCCAATTGTATGAAGGTATCTTTTTAAAACCAGCTATTTTAAGCATTATGATTATATAACTACACACAAAAAGTTATAAATTTTAAGTCGGAAGTTTAACCTTAGCTCACTTAGCTCACATCGCACAATTAAGTAAAATAAACGAATACTATGTGTTTTTAAGAAATAAAAAATACATCCAAACTGTTGAATATACCTGCCTATCAGAAAAAAACAACCTACCTAGGTTCTATAATAATTCTATATTAATACGTTCATTTCAGACGCTATATCCATCCATAGATTGTTATTTTGTTAGTAATTAGTTTGTTAGTTAATTTTTTTGTCACATCAATGATGGGGGATATGATTATGAGAAAGACTTTTTAAGCAGCATGCAATGTTTGTTAGTTGGTTTGAGTCAAGTTTCATGATTGTCAGGGTTTAAATCCGCTTTAATTGGTATAAAGTTAAAAAGTATTCCAGACCAGGCTATGGTAAACCGCTAGTTTCCATAAAGTATTTAAGCTGGTGTAGTTGAGCGCGCAGCAATAATTAAAAAAGGGTTCCTAAGGGTCGCGTGACGCACAAATCTTTTTGTTTGATCAGGCGTTTGTTGACAACAAATTCGTTGACGTTAATCCCCTCACAATGGTACCGTTTTATCCTGTACAGGCAAATGACAGCCCCATCTATGGGGCCTTATAGAATCTGAGTTAATATTGATTGAAGGATATTCTTGGAAATATCGCTCTCACTGAAGACTCACGTTCACGTTAATCCTTCGAAATAAAATTGGAGTTTACAACACAAATAAACAATGAGATAATCTCACTACAATATATAATATACTTAGCAGAGTTTGAAATTGAAACCCATTGATTAAGAGATTAAAATCAAGATCAGATAATATGGGATTGGTTCGGTGTTACATATGAAGAAATCCTGAATAAAATTAATATTAGCCCATCTCCCTTGATATTAGTGCTGACCTTGATCCCTTGAGCCCAGCTGCTAAGTGGAGGTAATGTAGTCCGTGATGGTGCTATAATATCAACAATAGTAGATATATTCTGCGCACCCACTTCAGTACTTCCTATAATGGGCGAACAGTATATAACAAAACTATACATAAAACAACCATCTGGATAACTGGTTATGATTTGTAGTTTTTTTCATGTTTTGTAATGGACCACTAATGGCGACAGATGACTATCCATCCACTATTATTATAGGTATAGATATTGATAAAATATAAACCATAAAACCAGACGTCGAAATTTTTTTAATTTAACTGTATTAAATATATACCCAAGTGTCAGAATTCATTCGAAAGGTATTGTTTCAGGTCGACCCAAATTGTACGAATATTTCGTTTATCCCCTTTGAGAAGATCACTACGGTGTGCAAGGAAAAAAGACCTCGCTCTATACGTATCTAATGAGAGACAGTCGTTATTGAAAATGAAACATAATATTTTGTACAACCACTGACCAAGGTCAAAGAGAATACAAACTATGATTTGGCAGACATATTTATTTATAATTGTTAAGATTCAGCTTCAATTATAGCAATATTTATTTACAACTCGAGTGAAGGTACAAAAATAATCACAAACAATAAATAAGTTTAACTAAGTTTCTAACTTGCACTACTCTGGATTTGGTCACGAAAAAAACCAAAATACATTTGTTTAAACCAAACTATTTTGGCCTTTTTATGTTTTGAACTACGAGATGAACTTAAGTTATTTAAGTACATTGTTTAAAGCTAACATCAACTTTAAACAAACTACTATATCGTGATGAATAACATTTAGAAAGTATGGTTAATCTCACGGATAAGGGTCTCGCAATTTTAACACATAATTAAATTGAAATAACGTTATATCCACTCATAACATTATTAATATTACCTTTGACGCTTCCAGAAAAATATAATTCCTCTTTCATGTTTTTACAATAAATGTTTTAAATATTTACAAATACGTACACGTATTTTATTGCTGGAGACGTAATTATAGAGTTTCTAGAACGATTAAAAGTTAGAGTAAAATATACCTAACAACTATTTTAACTAAACAATGATAAGGACTAGTTGAAAAAACAGTTTAATAGTACCAATTACGTTATAAATTAAGATTTAGTTCCAATAAGAGCAACGTAATAATATTGACTAACTGCTTTTCCCAGACTGGTTAAATAGAACCAGTATGTTCAATAGAACCAGTATGCTCCAAAACAAGATTCCATAATTTTAAACATCATGTTTTACATTTTGCAACATTTACACTTGTTACATGAAGCATCATTACCTTGCATTTATAATCCCGCAACCTAGTACGTATGTACAATGTAAAATAGTAACTAAAACTTGCGGTTTCTTGATTTGTACCTAACGTATATACAGCTAATTTCTGGTGTTTACCTTACTGTTTTTCATAAATACATTTAATAAGTACAGTTTTCAATTTACAATTCACCTACATCTACTCGTAAATACAAAAAATTCGTAAACATAGTTATTAATTTTAATATAGATTGCATTTACAGTGTCTTTTTTAGAGTTCATATCAATAGAGATACGTAAATCACAAAAACGTAAGAAACAAAAATGTTTTCACTCAAACCGTTTTCACTATATTTTTCGTCTCTTGCACAACTAATATTTAAATTGTATCACATTAAAATCCATCCTTTCATACTATTGATGAAAAGAACGTTTTTTCGGCGAAAAGCTCGCCCGATACTTTAGGAACTGAGGGTGCGGTCTTTCATCGACAGCAAATCAAAGCTGTGACGTCACACAACCACATCTCGTGACGCGTTATCATTGGTTTGAGTTTGAGGAGCAAGAACTGGTTGGAAACAGTGAGTAGCTGGTGTGAAATCTTCAACTAGTTTTCGTTTTAGGACCGAGGAAGATCCTACATAGACGTTGGTGCCAGGAAATGTCCCTCGCCTTCTCCGCCTCCATAAAATGGCAGCAAGCACTGCCAAACCGAATGCGACCATGGCTGACAAACAGCCTAAGAATAGTTCTGAGTCCGGAGCTCGTTCCGGTACTCGCTCGCCTCGCATCGAACTTACCAACACCGACATAAGACGATCACCTTCGCTGACTTCTACGTCTTGTACGCTCTCAGTAGACACCCGTTGCGCACGGCTCGTATCTATTGTCATTGTCTCAGATTTCTCGTTATCTACGCCTGGAGTACGCGACACGAGCTCCACTTGAATATGATAAATCGTGTCCGGCCAAAGTGACAGGGTGACGCGCGTTGAATCCGTGAACAAATTTCCCTTTAAGCCTCCTCCATCAACTTCCCACGTCACTAGGTACACGCCACGCGTAATTCTCGGTTCCCAAGCGATTTCTCCGATGACAAGAACTTTTTGATGAATGAGCGATATCTCTTTCAATGTCCATTTATGTTCGTCGTGATTCGAAGTGTTGGTGTCGTGGGCTACCCAAGTTTCATCAGGGCTGTAGATGGTGACGAGGCCTTGTGGGTCGACAACGAGAACTCTGAGCAGCGCTCCTTCGTTATTGAATGGAACTCGAGTTGCTAATGCTTGGGTTTGGATGATTTGTCGCCAAGGGCCGTCGACAGCGCGACGCATCACGACATAGACGAGAGGTGCTGGTCGGGAAGCCGCGCGCGGGGCGGGGGGTGGCCAGCGAGCGAGTGCGCCGCTCACGCGCATCACGCCCTCGCCTTTAGTGTGTATTACAGGTTGAGTTTGAGAAGCTCTGGCTGCTTCCGTGTGGAACTCACACGCCACTTTGCATCCGGGAAACTGCAAAGAAATTTCACTGTGAGTTTTGTAATCGGAGCAACTTACTTACAACTTAAGTTTACGTTTAAGTTAAGGAACTATTTTAAGTATGTACGTCAACTTACGCAAATATCTTTCTCATCGCAGACTGCTCCCCACACCTGGTAGTTCGATTGTAGAAGCTCACAGTTCTCCCAACACTGCAACAACAAATGTTTACTTAATCGTTGTTTGTCGCCTCCATTCCAGCTGGTTAAATAAACGATCGTTAAAACGAGCAACAAATATAAATATGTTTTTGGAGCGCTTTGATTTATTGCTTAGCGGGCCATTACTACAAATGAATTATACGTTGACACAAACAAATTTATATCTCTAATATTCATCTGAGATAGAACGAATACACACTCGTAGAAAGAGCTTTATTTGTCAAATTATGCTCCAGTATCGGATGGTGCTGGTGAGTCGCGTGGAGTTACACTCGTTTGTCATTACTTTGGGAATTGGGGCACGCTCGTTACGGGTCAAAATAACTAGATCGATCATCATATTTTCAAATTTAATTATAAAAACATTGGCAGTTGTAAAATACAGCATAAGTGTTTTGTAAGCTATTGTTTCAATGAGAACAGTGAGACAAGTACAATCTATAATTTAATCTATGTTGACATTTCAGAAATAATTCAGTAAAAGGAGATTCTATCCAATAAATAATTTCAAAAGACGTGAGTTGTTGAGGCAACTTCCAATTAGCAACAATAAATTGCCACATCTAGCCAAATTTCCTTAAGATCACCGTCTCAAATGCAGCATTTGTCATTGGAAACACTCATTAGTTGGAGCTGACGTTAACTTGACGCCCACTCTCGCTTCAGTAAGCTTTAATAATTATAAGAACCGACGAACCACGGTTATTAATTACTGGTATTGACAAAACGTTCTGTCGCCCGGGTTTCGCGGGCCGTTTGAAGTGGAAATACTATTGATTTTAGCGAGTTGTTTCACCGGTCCTTTAGAAGTTTCACACTTCTGTGTTAAGTTTAGTTACAAGTTAGTTAGTTTTGCAAACCAATAATCCTCTGACTTTAGAAAGATTTAACTGCTAAACCTGGCCTCGCTGAATACTAAGTGCAAAGTTCTTAAATATTTTAGCACTAAAGTAAAATCCTTGGACTCTAATTCAAAACAATTAAGGAAGGCTTTGCGGAATCGTGCGAGCAGTAAAATTAACGAAATACTTTCTTGAGTGCAGTTGGACGTGCAATTACAACGTCTTAAAATTAAATCGAAATAGATAAAGTCGATTTTACGAGCACTCAACCTGTTCTCCTCTTGTAAACTATATGAAGTAAATAATCAATGGGAATATAATCATTATTGTTTTTTTATTTACTTGAAATTCGCAGTACCTACATGGGAATCTTGTTCCCGGTATATTGCTATAGCAACATGGAACCTAATCGTAACTGATGAAATGTGGGTGTATATACCTACAACTCTGCATACGCCTTCAGGGATATACAAGCGTGATGTTATGCATTGTGGTGCGATTTTGAACTAGTGAAGCCATGCAATGCAACCAAAAACACTGTCTTATACTCGTAGGCTATACAGTAGACGCTATACATACAATCTATTAAGTAATGAAACGTTCCAATTAACTAGAGGATTACTTCCATCAAGATCGCGCTAAACTACATAATTTCACTATTATTCGTAATAGCCAGCGTTCTTTCACGCAGGAGGTTTGGAGGAATGTAATGTTGGTGGAGTAAGAGTATTTGCAAACGGAATTATTTTGCTGTAGGTATGTACTCCATTATCTTGCACAACATAACATAAGATCACAGTTGTAAGCAACAGGTGTTGCCCGACTCGGGAAAAGAACCCAGGACTGCTAGCTTAGCAGTCGTGGTTACGACAACTAGACCAACGAGGCAGTCATTAGCTGAAATCACTAACAGGACAATGTTTGCATGTAGTAAGATACTGCATGGCCGCATAGCATGCGCCAAGATCCTGCAATACATTAATTCAAAGGTGCGATATATTTTACGAGATTACGATTAACAAGCCTTCACGAGACTACGAATTAATTGATAAGTTGGATATCCACTAAACTTTAACTTATATAATAGATTATTTTAGTAATTTCCACCTTCTATATCCTCTAACAAGCACTTCATTTAAGAGTTAATTTAAGCATTAATGTTTTCAGTTTACAAGCTCTTAGAAGGTAATAGACACCACCATTAAATAGCCGTTAGGCAGTCTAGAATTTAACGACATCTAGTGAGGATCCATACCTTGATTTTCGATTTGTGATCTTTAGGGAATGAAATAATGCATGAAAAGGTTGTCTGACCAATGGTATTGTGCAAACTAAAATATGATTTACTCAAGTTTTGTAGTATGAGCGGCAAATTCCCACTCATTAATTCTCTATTGCTAACAAAATTTATACAGATTTAGTCCATATTTATGGTTTTGATCATAATTTTATTGTTAATTAAGTATGTAGGTATTGGAGGTTGTTTGATATTGGATGGATGGTGGAGGTTGGTTGATATTGGTCATGTGATATGGTAGTTTTTTAATGGCTTGTTTTTAGTTGATATTCTAAGCGATACTGAAGAGTAATATAAATAAACAGGAACTATTTGAACTTGTCAAAACACGTACAGAAGTAAGTTTTATAACATATACGAGTATGCAATTATGCATTGCATTTCATTGGGATTCTAAAGCCCACATTGGTTTATATTTATTGCTCGGTTTGGTAGATGACCGTAATAGGCAATTCTTACCCTTTCATACAAGTCTCTCAAACGATATTAAAAAATTAATTAATCAAACGTTGAATATGACGTATTTTGAGTATTGAGCTCATTACTTTGTTTAGACGCTAGATTACCTTGACTTTTATTTTACTATATCTTTGATGAACTACCACCTAAAATCTTAAAAATGGTAGCGATGGTCTCATTATATCTTCTTGACCGATACTCGCTGTTTACACCAATTAGTTACTTACAGTGTGAGTCAACCTGTTATGGGTATTCGTAGGTAGGAGTTGAGAAATGAGCTTTGAGCTAAACGTGACGCAACTGAGAGCAAGTGCAATTAAGAGGAAAGCAGTATAAAAAGCGTGTCACAGAAATGTAATTTCTGATTAGTCTGTGTAGCTTTGTTCTTTGGTACGTTTTGTAGACCAAGTAGCCTTGAGAAATTTTGCAGCACGTAGTTATTAAGGTACGTACCAATTATACCAAGGAGTATTTCAAACCATTATTTTATCTGTTCTGTATCTATTTGTATTGTGTTTTTGAAAGTGGTAGTAGGTACCATGGTAAGTTTTTTTTATAAAGTTACTGAAAACTGATTGGTACCTATTATTATTAGTCTTCTTCTTACATAGTAGGTACATAATGATAAAAGATGTGTCCTTCAGTCTCTACTTCGACCTTGAGGTACCTTGTGGTACTTTCAGGTACCTTGAGCTACCTAACTTTTATTTTTCATATTATCTTACATTACATGCAGTATTTCAATTGTATGGATCATTTTCAAATTTAAAATGATTTAACTAAATTATGAAGTACGTACTACTTTTAGATACCTTTACTAATGTAGTCCGTGCTATTACCAATTATTACTAATAACCTAATACAAGTATTAGGGGAAAAAACGAGTAGCGAAACAGACTAACGATAGTTTTGATGATGATATCTTACCATAAAACAATCTGGACCCTGCAAGCATGATGATTCCCCGCCGGCCCGTTGCGTTGCGAACTGCGAACAAAACTAAACGTCAGTCAACGTAATCCAATTCATAAGCAAACATACTGGCAACAACAACAAACAGGTCTGGGATGTTCTTTTATTTTAAAACTGCACAAATCGCATAGTTGTACTGTAAAGCCACGCGTAGTGTGCGTGGAACTAGAAATTTTTTAAGGTACGTTTCCCCAAATGCGATCGGAGCGGGCTTGTCATTTTATATAAACAGCGAAAGCGGCATGTCAGATGCTTCCCTCCGCAAATCTGCATCTATCAAAACCTTCAATCATGTGCATGCACCTTGCCCAAGTGACGCGCCGGTGAACTCAGACTTCCAAACTTCAGGGTTCGAATATCAGCAACAAAATAATTTTCGCAGATAAAAAAGCGTGATTGAAAAGAGTGATTTGTGATAATGGTCTTTGATGTTCTATTTTTTACGTTTACGTACAGCGCTACAGGGAATTCTGGTACGGATGGGAGTGTAATATCATTTGTTTTTAATTATTGTTCATATTTCATTGATTTTCCGCCATTTATGAGAGGGATATCAGATGTGCCACAGGTGCACGAAGGTCAGATCGAAAGAAAGTCTTTACCACTTGGTGCATTTTTGTGATTGTAGATTATTGCTCAATAATAATGCTTGTCAGATTATTACGGAGCAGCCCCTCGTAACAGTCATAGCAGTTGAGTCGTTAAGTTTATTATCATAACAACTACACTTAGTCTTGCAATTTATGTCAGTAACCCCTTTTCTTTTAGTGCCATTCCGAAGTAATTGTTATAATCATTGCAATATTCTGGTAATTAATAATATGGTACGAGAATAAAAGGAATTCCGAATCCTAAAACTGTAAAAGGAATCTAACTTTACACTAAAACAGCACACGCGCTTGAAACTTCGCTTCCTGTTCCTTCGTAATTTTCAGGTTTATTTCCTACGGATGGAAACAGACAGAATTTCCATGTGGCAGTGCGTACTTAGTCCCACAGTCGAGGATCAGCAAAGTTCGGGAGGGGTTGGGGTCAAAAATTGTAAGAGCTCTTGCAATTATGTGAGTCTCTATTACCAGGAACATTAGAGCCCCGAATTCATTAATCAAATTAAATAGTCATAGTTTTTGACTTATTGTGCATATTTTAGGTTGTTTTTATCATTCACGCACTTGCTCAAACTCACGTACCTACTCTAGGAGATCTGGAAAATTATTTAATTTACAAAAATTCATATTATATCAAAATCAATTTACAAGAATATCAAATCGTTACAGGGAACGTATTGAAAAGTGAATGATCTCATAAAGAACAGTTAGGAAGGCGTCATTGACACTTATTGAATTGCTTCAATGTTTTGCATGCTCCAAGCAATACACAACAGATGCATTCAACCTCTGCCATTGACTGTCAAAGCAAAAACACTTAAAGGTTCGATTATGTTTTCTGTTTCCTATTTTATGCATACTTAAAATGAGTTCTTTGTTAAAGAAAATAAAGGATTGTTTTTTCAATGAGGTGTTTTGATAATAGGTGTATGACGACGACACATCAATTTGCTTCATAACAAACTGACCACATGGTATTCTAGGTCGTTCTGCAATGTATGTGTCGGAATACCCTTCTAAGAACGTTAAAACAAAATGTATCCTTTACGGTAAACGGCAACTATTTCAGGGAGCTTTAATAGAGTCCCTTCAAGAATTTAAGGTTTTACTACAGAAACGTTTAATAGTTCGTGAAAAAGGGTAGTTTATACAACGCCACACAAATTCCATTTTTATTCAGGTCCACTATGACCCTTGTTAGTGGAGACATAAATTCATAGAAGTTTAGTTTTATATACACCATATTACAAAATCACTCAAAAATGTGTCATTAAAAATATTTTATTGCATATTAATTATCATGGAAGGTTCAAATAATTAAATAATATAATGTTTGCATACTTTATTCTTTAGATAAAAATTCATATTTCCAGTTTAGAATTAGGGTACCTATGGTGAGTCACGTTACCTATTAACGTTATCGTTTTTATTAGCTTGAGGCCAAAATCAACCACCTTTACGTTAATTATGTATTCAAACGATGCTGCTTTTCTCAGAAAGAACAGATAGGATGTTAGATGTAAAATAAAATTGTAATAAACAAATCAAATGAATATTATAAACCCTTAATAGTTTAATTTGTAATCTATGGGTAAGATTAAATAAATAACCCTGACCACCAACAGTACCAACGTTTGCTTTCCAAAATTTAACGACTTCGAAACTCGACACGTCAAAGCAAAATGTTAAATTCACTTTCAAAAGGGACTCTTTTATGGCACCAGAAGTTAAGATTCCATTTAAGTTACGTAGCTCCATTACTGCAAATAAAAACGGTAGCTTGGAACATGAACTTTCAAATTTGAAAAAAACAATAAAAATAATATCACTTTAGAACACACGTTTTTAACCACACTCGTATTTAATTATTCCTTGGACTACATTACGTTATCTAAGCGCTTGGAGTGGGTTTACGGTTGAAAAAACGAGAGAAATAAGAAGTTAAATGTTCGATTTTAAAAGCAACTTTAATGTATTTGATAAGAGTGACAGCCGTCTGCCAACCGTCAGGCCTTGGTCGTTTTAATTGCCGATACAAAGGGCGAGCCCGCCGGGGGTAGGAGCCCAAATATGTCAACGGTTTCCGAGTGATGAAGAGCTTGAGTGATGTCATCTTGTTTTGCTCTTGTTTTATTTTAAGAACTCTTTAAGTTATTTGTTGAAGTGATTCGTCAGTAATTAAAAAAAACTAATTTTAATAACTTTTTATTCCACAGACGTTAAAGCAATTAAAGGATAAAATATGTTTATTTGTATGTATGTTTGTTATTGTTATAATAATATGATTATTTAATAAAATGTTAGTAAAATTAAAAAAGTTATGTTATATTTATTAAGAAACCATTGTTTACAGACATGATCAGTATTGAAATAGTAATCTCAATACGACGTTTACGACACAACATTATTCAAAAAGCATATGAATACTTAGATAACATTAATAGTAATTTTCCATTATTTTATGTACCTATAATAATATAAAGAATGGCTTACATATTACCTATATTCATCATACATTATTTCCTATGTGACTAAAGTAACATCGAAACGAATAGCAAAGAAAATAAAACTGCTTGATAGGTACGAGTAGGTCACTATCATTGCGGTTAATGATGCCAATCTCTGGCAGAGGCCATCAAACGACTCCGACCGTCCACCCGTTATTAGATATAATCATCGTAATTTTTCACACAATTTATTTTTTTGGATCACGATACAACGCAACAGAAGTGTTATTTCACGTCAGCTAATGATAACAAAAAATGTGGTCGAGAGTTCTTCTACGCATGTTACTCCGACACGGAAAACGCTAGTGTATTTATCTACTAGATAATACCATGTTTGCTTTCGAGGGTCAATTGAGAGACTTTAATACGTCATATAGATTTCACTTGTAAAACCGATAACATTTTCTTTAAAAAAGATTTTTGATTTTCGGCTAATCAACTTTCACCTCATCGACTAGACCGTCAAAAAATGTTAAGCAATTCAATTATTGAAAGCATTGTATCGCACGACTCGGTCGACTTGAAGTATGAAAGTTAAACAAAACAAAACGGGTGAATATACTTCGGCAACTGCAAAGGGAAGTGAGTGAATAATGAATGACGGTGATTGAAATCTGCTTTTTGAGTGGCCGCGTATTTGTTTTAGATGCCGCCGCAGATTACCCTTTTGTTAATCAAACAACGCTTATTGAATAATATTTAATTAATCTTTAGTATTTGACTTCGAACGCTGTTGTAGAAAGCTCGAAAGAAAAATTACTCCACACGATCGAAAGCTAGTTATGAATATTCCATTGAATTATGTAACAGACAACAAAGATATTCGATGCATTTGAAAGAGAAAACTATGTCTGCTTACCATTGAAGTCATTAAACAAAGTCGTCTATTAACGATAATAGAAAAGAACCAAGAATGAAAACAATTTTTTACGCTCGTAAGCTAACACTTGGGGTTTTTAAAACCATTACATAATCGTTCATAAGTCAAGCCTTGGGCTCTCGAGCAGGATCTAATCGATCGATGAGCACACACACATAGTCTTCACAATCAATCCATCAGCGTTTATGTAACGCGTAACTACCGATGATATTCATTTATCATTTTGTTTTGTGGGTAGCGCCCGGTCGCTCTTGGGGGTCAAATAGAGGTTTGTACAAAACAAATGCCAGCTTACGAAATATAATAAGCAAACAACATTTTTGCTACCCGCTGCGCGTTGTCTGTATTGATTAAATGTTGATAATCTGCAAGAACAAGTCTTGGATTAAAACTACTTGGAACAGTTTTGATAATACAACTCTATCAGCGAAATCAACAATAATATAATTTCCGGAAAGACAACGAATCTTATTAGAATACTAGTGGACGCCCGCAGCTTCGCTCGCGTAGAATTAGACTCATTAACGACATCTGCCCGCGTTCGGGTTGCCCACTTGACTTCAAACCGGCAAAGTTTCCTACTAACTTTGCACCCTTTCTTAGTGCTCCCCTACGTTATAAAAGGAACCCCTGTGCAAAATTTCAAGTTTCTAACCCTTATAGTTTAGGCCCTGCGTTGATATGTCAGTCAGTCAGTCAGTCAGTCAGCTTCTCCTTTATAGATATTACTAGTGGACGCCCGCAGCTTCGCTCGCGTGGAATTAGACGTAACATAACCTAAATACAAAATTTTATTGAAATAATGTACGTAATATGTAATACGAAAAACTTTTATACCTACTAACTTTGCACCCCCCTTTTACCCCCCCTTAAGAGATGATTTTCGAAGTTTAAAAAACCTTCATAGGTACTGAATTTCATTCGAATAACATCAAAAACGGCAAAGTTTCATATTAACTTTGCACCCCCGTTTTACCCCCTTAGGGGGTGAATTTTCAAAAATCCTTTCTTAGTGCTCCCCTACGTTATAAAAGGAACCCCTGTGCAAAATTTCAAGTTTCTAGCCCTTATAGTTTAGGCCCTGCGTTGATATGTCAGTCAGTCAGTCAGTCAGTCAGTCAGTCAGTCATTCAGTCACCTTCTCCTTTTATATATATAGATACCTTATAAAAATATTATATCTATATGCAACAGAGATATAAGCAAATGTAATACTTACATTAAACACATAAAAAATCTTCTTCAGAATGAACGCAAAAACAGCATGAATTATGATTTCACATAAAGATAAAATACAATCTAAGCTAGCGCGCCAAATGGCAGAGAAAAAAATGTAATTTTCTTGGGAGACCACGACCTGAGCATTGGGACAAGAAATGGGAAACGTTCCTTATATACCTTTAACGAGGGACTTGCCTCAACATAAACAGGTAAGAAATCAAAAATAGTTTTCAAAGTTTTTTAGTACATTACAGTAGCGAACGAAATATTGATATTTGGTTGCCGTCAATGTTTTATAAGTAATAATAATATTACAAACAAACCCCCTTATTCATAACAAGTTTATAAACCTTTTTTAGCTATAGTGTGTTTAGTTTTCTTCATTCAAACACAATTCAGAATGGTAGAAGGTGACAAAACACTTTACAGCTATGATAGGCTTGTTAATTTGTTATAAATGTTTCCCACATTAATTACGAACTACAAGAGAAAATGTATGAGTTATGTAACGGCGATTTTTCAAGCCGTTTATTGTCTTTGAATAAACTTAGAACATAATATCTATAGGCATTCATTTTCTCTCCTTACAGTGGGTAAAATTCATGAAAAATTATTTATAATAGTTGTATGAGTATATTTAATCCAACAAAGATAACAAGATTTGGCTAGTAGCTGAGTTTTCCGACGACATTCTAGAAAATATTCAAGATTTTGAGATTTCCATTTAAAATTAACGCTAGGATAAGTGCGAGCAAGCACATCAGGTTCTTCGGATAAAAAAATTATCCTTTGACGGTACAACCTCACTAATGTGCACACCTACACTGTCATCATACTTGTTATGAGTAACATAGTGGTAGAACAGGAGCTAGGAGCCTTTGTCCGACTAACAATACATGTTATAATGACACCGGCTTCAACTGTTATTCAAATTATAATATTCTGATTTAAATGCAAATACAGTTGGTTGTTTAGAAAATCTTGTTAAACTCAGGAAGAAGCTTAGAGTTTTTGTTGAATGTGTAACGAAGAGAATGTAAGATCATTGTATATCCGAGACGCATGTTTTTGTCATTGGTCCTATAGCTCTTGAACTATATTTTACTTATGGTACGCCGTGAAGAGTAGAATTATTTGAATATCAATAAATTGGTTAAAAATAATTTTAATTCTGAGAGGAGACCCGTGCCCAACAATGGGACAATGAATGGGTTGTCTTGATGATGAAATTGGATGAAACTATTGTAATTATTAAAAAATCATAAGAAAACCGGATACAGTATAAATTGTGACTCGGAGAATCGCCACAACGTAGAATTATACATTACTAGTGGACGCCCGCAGCTTCGCTCGCGCAGAATTAGACCTAATAACGACGTCTGCCCGCGTTCGGGTTGCCCACTTGACTTAAAAAACGGCAAAGTTTCATACTAACTTTGCACCCCCGTTTTACCCCCTTAGGGGGTGAATTTTCAAAAAGCCTTTCTTAGTGCCTTGCTACGTTATAAAAGGAACCCCTGTGCAAAATTTCAAGTTTCTAGCCCTTATAGTTTAGGCCCTGCGTTGATATGTCAGTCAGTCAGTCAGTCAGTCAGTCAGTCAGTCAGTCAGTCACCTTCTCCTTTTATATATATAGATTAGTATTAGAAATACGGACGGATAACCGGTGGAGAAGAAAATGGAGGCCACGATTCGAAAAAAGAATTACAGGTCGCCCTTCGACAAATGGCAGGAATCCGCATAGGACCGGTCAGTCTATGTCCAGCAGTGGACCTCAAAAGGCTGATGGATGGATGGAACATGGACATAGGTATGACTAATTAAGTCTTATTGTCTTGATTTATGTGCAAAAGGTGCGAAAGGTTAGGTACTATTGCTAAAAAAACGAAAGGCGAATGTATTTATCAAATCCAACTTTAACCATTTCTGCCATACGTTTCCCGCTTGTTATTTTATTCTACTGAAGGTAAACTCTATTACCGGTCCGTTTTTACAAGTAGAAATTCAATTTCAGCTCCCTCCATGTTCTTAATAAAAGTAGGTTATTGGATACGGGAGACAAAAAGCAAAATTGAGTGTAGTAGTTCGCAGATGTGAGTATGTATTTCATATCGGTTTTCATAAACCTTCCGATACAGATTGTATCGTTTGAATATAAGTAGATTTTGAACAGAAATTGAGCGAGTAGAACGTAATAGATTTTAATCTTTTTTGAAAATAGTATCTGGTTTAGATTTCGATTGTATGACGTAATTTAATTCAGGATTAATTCAATTCTATAGTAATTTGGTAATTAACATAACATCACGCCTGTATTAACCCGATGGTTAAGGCAGAGGTGTGAATACACCCACTTTTCACCAGTTATATTTAGGACCCATTTAATAATATGAGCATATTGCCACACACCAGGCATCAATCTAGACTTCGAGCTGCTACCGGGCTTTTCAAGTTAGAAAAACCCAATAGTAATTGCCCGACTCGGGAGATCGAACCCAGGAACCCAGTCGCGCTTGCGAACACTAGACCAACGATAACTCTTGTGACTAATAACAAGTTATGAAGATAAAAGCGTCTATAAGGACGTTACAAGGCTGTACAAGTGAACGTATACGCGTTTGGAATGAACGATTAATGAAAGATATGTCCCCGTTGGCAATAAAAGATGGCATCGGCATCATTAGGGCCCGACCATGATATGAATTTTTCATGAAATATTAGCTTGAGCGTAATGCTGTACACCTCTTGCTTATTGCGACTAGTTATAGCTAGGTACAATGTCCGTACGTCTTCTTATTACTACATATTTTCATCGATTCCTTTCATTATTCAATGATTTACTTTGCTTAGTTTAAAGGTAATATTCCTTTACAATATACTCATTTAAAGAATAACTAGTTAATTACAAATACTGTTTACTTATCTAATATTGCATACCTGGAAAAGTAAACAAGATTCGAAAAATAATTTGTTTAAAAAGGTTGGACTAACCTCAACAGTTTTAAGGGCAAGGTAAAAAGAAATAATCACCTTTAATATCACTCACTATAAAATGTCATTCAATATTGTTTAGAAACGTGAGCGGGAATTCATTAAAAAAATCACGAACCGTAGCAGATTGTATTCCTTTGAACCGACTTCAAACAATAGCTTTGAAATTAGCCGCATTAGACTTGCAGTAACGTACAATTAGGTAAATTACGTAAATATCTAAATAACGAACCGTTTTTGAATAGCAAACGGAGCCAAGTGTTGACCCATTTACTTATTATGGACGCATCCTGCCAATTTACTTTATTGATGTTACATTATAGCATCATTAAAGTTTTTATAGCCATTGCCTTCAACAGACCGCCTATAATTATGATTCGAGGCGATAGTCCTTAAACTATTTTTAAATTATACCCGAATGGTCTAAAAATCTACTTTTATTAAAAAGGGATAATATGTGATATGAATACTGGTTCACTTAATCGGTATCTTTTGAGCCATAAATTCAAACCAAGGCAATTTACGTGTATTATTTATTAAATAATTATTCGGACAAAAATTAACAAGAACTGAAGGCACGCTCTTTAAATGCCAATATTGATGGATATTATTTTAATCTTATATATTCTTAATTGGCACAGTTGATATTTCTCGAATTGTATGTAAACGTATCGCCTTAATGCGCTTGATAATAACGATTCCATTCTGTATTCCAAATAAGGCTAGTTTTTAAATAAAGCAGACTCGGTGTCACCCAGTTGGGCGCGAGTAAAAGGTGAATTAAATCAAGTTGGCACTACAATGACACAAAACGCACACAGACATGTACCAAATTTGATCGTGTGGGGAATAAATTAAATGTGAACACAATCACGGATTAAATTACTGCTTCATTCTGCCACCCACACGATCGCTAGCGTTGCGACACTCGCCACGCGCGACTGCCGGGCGAACCGGCAACTGCTGTGGCTCTGAGATACACGGACGCTAGACACAATCTTAATTTAATAGAAATCTATACAAGGTGACATGCAATTAAGAAGAGCACTTGTACTGCCATGCAAGAGACGTTCTGACCACTATTTAGAAACAATTACATTTTTAGATTATTAAACGTAACTATTAACCGTAAACTACTACGATGATTACCACTACGCTGCTCAAAAGGGTTTTGTTTAAAACCCAATCTTTACAAATTATATATGTAATTTGGAAGGACAAACATTAATGAAATAAAAAGCCAAAAAAAAAAATGATTTTTTGAAATATTTTATCCATGAGTCTGACAAGAGAAATACTTGTCTTAAATTATACATTTTTTGTAATATGTGATAACAAAATTTTTAACATGGATTACTCCCAACCCCAAGTCAACTCAACAAGTGTAAGAGGACTACCTATATTAAGGAGACAGCGATATAATATTGAGGCACAATGTGCGGCTTGGCGACCGCATATAAATGCGCTGAGAGCAAATAAACGGTGCTATAATTTCAAATCATACGGACAGAGAATGGGTGTGGACGGGACCCTCATTGTGTGGAAATGATGTAACCACTATTAAAAGTGTGGGCTGTATCCCTTGAATATTTCTTGCAACGAAGACGTCGTTGGGTCATATCGGTATTTTATATCTCTCTGGAGACAATAGCGTACATTTCCAGCAAGAAAACTGGATCTGAACACTAAGTGGTTATGGACTCGCATTTTAAAATTCTCGATACTTCCTACCATTGCTTCATTTACGTCGCATAAAGAGTGTAACGTATGTGATGTAATAAATAAATATCATAAATATCATGGACATTCTCTCGCACGGCCATCTAATTCTAACCTAACTAGGCGCGAGCCTGTACTATGGGTATTTTTAAACACATACGTAAATACATATTTACATCCAGACATAGAACAAACACAAGTGTTCTTACACGAATATTTGTTCCTCAGTGGTATTCGAACCCTCGACCCCTAGCGTAACAGGCATAACAGGCAGGGTCACTACCGATTGCGCCAACGGGACAGTAATGCAAGTAAATTTATTGGGATTTAGGGCTGTTCCAAATATAATCAGAAATGTGCTTTGATAGCAATTAATAACGCACGGGGTAGATGTATAGTAACAGTTTTATGGGAAACAGTCACAAAAAACAAGAACGATAAATCTGAACAGTTTATGTAAAATAAAAAGTAAATTTTATGGCATAATAATAAAAGCATTTTAAAATAAAACAGAGTGGTGTATTATTTCGATAACAGTTGTAAAGTTCCCAATTTATATGGATTATATGGACATATTATTGAAATCTGTTTTATGTTTGTATATCATTAGCTCGTAATAAATTACCCGCGGTCCAAGAAAACACTGGTAAAAAATGAACCATCATTTATTATGTTCGTTAACTTATACAACCTGCTCCCATTTATGTTGCGGTCTATTTGTAATGTCGGTGTTAATCTACTGTACAAACTAATTGAGTAAAATAAATACAAGAGAAATTATAATTCCTGAAATTATACTTTTCTAATCCACCACAATCCGGGAGCATTCATCTATTCCCTTTTACGATACAGATGTGTAAGGGATTACGAGTATTTACGAGGTACTATTTAGTGTTCTATTAGTTTCAAAGAAATTCGAACGGCTTAAATTCGTTCAGTTTCTTCTATTACGAACCAAGCAAATACAAGATTGTATTTTCAGTTTTAAAAAATCCAACGTTTCTCGTCCGTTGCTGCCATCGCTTATCGATATAACAGCTCATGAATTTCGATTAGTGTAATTTTTTTTATCCAAAACCAAATTTTCATCCATACCCATCGAACTCGAAGGACTGCTATACCCCCGTTAGGGATAATTTTATTCGGTTTCGTCTCGCTCCAACACAAAAGCTTGCCAGATACGTTTGTCTCTGTCGGGCAGACCTCGTCTGTTTTTGTAAGTCTCAGAAGTTCCGTGGACCATGCGACAGATGTGCGCATGGATGCGGCCGGTAACGAAGCGTGTTTCAATTGGGATAATCAATCAAATCTTTGATTGTTTGACCGGCGCGCAGATCTTTGGTTTCGAGCATCGTATTGAAGATTATCGAGAGGTGATCATTATACGCATGTATATTAATACCAAGCACTCAAGTGTTATCTCCAACGGGCATCTATCAATGTAATTGATATGCTTTTAATCTATAACCTTTATTGTTTCAACCTTTGCGGTTAAAATAAAATTGTGCCTTTTAAAATGAATGTTATAAAATCTCAAGGTCTTCGTTTCAGACTGTTGTCATTATTTATTTATTTAGATACATATTTCAGTTATTAATCAATAAAGCGGGGGAGGACGTAATAATCATGTTTTACAAGCGCACGTCACACTCTGCGTCCGAGATACAATCAAGACACGAAACGCAATCAAAACGGAAATGCGTAGAATGCAGTCGATACAAAGACCGTTACAAAGCGATATCGACACCAAATCGGATAGCCGCAACGCGAATATTATCCAACCAACGTGCAATTGTACGAGCAGCGAAGGCGTAAAGACGAACGAAATGGTTATGTTTTGCTATGTATCTGAT
Source organism: Carterocephalus palaemon (assembly GCA_944567765.1). Classification (NCBI taxonomy): domain Eukaryota; kingdom Metazoa; phylum Arthropoda; class Insecta; order Lepidoptera; family Hesperiidae; genus Carterocephalus; species Carterocephalus palaemon. The sequence goes on along the minus strand of OX155651.1, from coordinate 5,698,929 downwards.
TTAAGTTCTGACGCGTCGTTTATTCTGCCCTACGCTGAGATGGGATCTATTCCCTTCTCTATGCCAATATACTTGTTGGTATATCGATTGCTTAGAAATTATTAACATGCACATCGCATAATATGCTCTTCAGAGAAATTATTTTACCTATTTATAACGCTTAATTTATAAAGCGTTAAAATTATCAATTTGCCCAAAAATTTTAAGAATCACATCAGAACAAGAATCATGAGAACATAAAAATTACGAAAGTAACTAAAAGTTACAGCAAATGGTCCGTTCTATAATTAAAACGAAACATTCTCTAGCATTGCGATAGTACACTTGTTTATTCGAACAACTGCACTACTTTATGATCTTGATCGCTTGAAACTCGGGCTAATTCAATGCGTAGACCTTATTTGTGATTTCCGCAACAAGTAACAGTGTACCCGAGTGTACTCAGTATCGATTTGAAACGTGAACAATGCCGATATCATTAGTTCGAATGTACAGTTGCACGGAACACCCGTTCGATCTCAGTCCGTAGCGTTTCCTTTGATCACAATCGACGAGATACCGTGACCCATATCAAATCAAATCATAACTCTAATATCTCACGTCAACCCACTATTCGACGCGTTTATTTTCGAAAGTAAATGTGGAGCATTTTTTACGAGTGCATTTACGAGCGGGCTTAATTTAATCGCGGCAATAATTCAAAAGTATAAAATAAGAAGAGCAATTAAAGGGTTCATAACCGAGTGAAGTAAATGGACGCATACTTACAAATATTTACGTAGGCTGGCGAGCAAACAGTAGCGTTAAAAGCAAAGACTTGCGTTTAATCCAAGACAAACAGGCTGAAAGAATTACGCGAGAGGGACACAAATATCACGTCATGTCTTTATGAGGCCCTTTCGGTCCCCTGAGGGTAAACAGGAGAACATCCCGTGTGAGGTAACGTCGTCTCCAGCATTGTACTCGTATGTAACCCGTTAAGGCGCAGCGTTATTTAATAGATGATACCTAGGTACAGCACTAACATGTAAATTACTTGCATTGGAATGAATATAAGTAAATCTTAATGATACCTATGCACATATATATTCATAATTATTACAACAAATGTTGGTTGATTCGGTATTATTACATGAAATGAATACATTATCCATACTTCCATACTAATATTATAAATGCGAAAGTAACTCTGTCCGATTTAAATGAAATTTGGTACACAGATAGTCTAGCTAGAGCCTGAGTTCAGTTGTTGAAATCAGTTATAGAATTGTATTTATATGTGTATAAGGTTTGGTCCTTACTCTATGGTATACCTAAGTTATTATATCTCATATAAATTCCTAAATATTCGTAAAATGGTATCTACGGAATAATTTTACCTACTTACCTACTGGTAAATTAGTTCGTGCTTTAATCATCAAATCTTTTTTTCTTTTTTTTTTTGATATGATGCCTGAGTAAAATTTAGTGGTTATTGTTTATACCATAAATACTAATACATAATAATAACCAATATAATAACAGCCACAATACAAGTTTTTTACTTCTTAGTGAGACTTACATGCACTATGCACCGTTAAACTTAATGGTAGGTACTTGTTACGCATAACCGTTAAAGACCGTTCTTGTGTGGAAGATAAAGTTCTTCAGTACAAGTGTTCGCCCCGCCCTAATACTTCACTCGCATGTTGTAAACCACGGTCTTAATGTGGTCTTTTATTCAAACTGAAATTAAATTACTGAAACATTTCTATATTTAAATTCAGTATATGTATATGAACAAATGTCTTGGAATATTTTTTATGAATCAAACGTAACTTTGTGTCACAAATTAAGGTGTGATTAATTTAGTGATACCGAAATAAAAGTCAAATTATACTTATCCTTTTTTTAATTGTCATATTATCCCACCCCATCAATTCTTAACAATACACAGAGGATCAGTGCCAAAATGGCTTTCGAAGCTAAGAAGTTTAGAGTTGGCAATTCACAGATTAGCTAACAAGAGTAACTGTAAACACATTGTACGAGTACCTAGTCATATTACGGTGGTAAATAATGTTTTAATTTCCAAACTTTCCTTTAACGCGCTTGGCCAGCGTGGTGGACTATGGCCTAACCCCTACCATGCCGAGACCATGCCCGAGCCCAACAGTAGGACTTTGAAAGTAGTGGTAGTTGGAGGTGGTCTTAATTTTTATTTAACGGCAACTTCCACAACAATTGCTCCAACAACATGATCTGACAAACATAAATAGCAGTCACTTTTATAGGTTAGCTTTGCCACTGAGTTGTGAATCCTCGCAGCGAGGCTGGGACGATGGGATGAGAAATTAAAAGGGAAGCGGGACAAAACATTCAATCGTTGCGACTGCCACAACTGCGCATTTCCACCACAATACACGTTGTGCAGCAGAGGTGATTGCAGTAATTAGTATCTAACTATACGATTTTCACAGGAATAATAATGATTGTTACTTAGTCATTTCAAAAGCACTTACACTTGCTCGAACAAATATGATTTAAATCTGTCAGACTTATCAGACCATCCCTGTGATTCAGAATATTCACTTATGTATACATTGATTGACATAGTGTTGTCGAGTGTTAATTTTTGGCAAGTTCATGAGTGTTCCGTGCTGCAGATAGTACGTAGTGCATTGTAAAACAAAACTGTAGGTACTGTATTTTAATTTTCTAAAACACCGCGAAAAACAAAACAATCATAAAGTTAGTTCCGAAAAAGAGGAACCAGTCATAAACAAGTCAAGTAGTTTATCTGAAAAATACAATACATCATAATATATTCCTAGAAAAAGAGTATGTTGTACCACGGACTACACACGTACCTACTAATCTTCTATATTATAAAAATGAATCGCAAAATGTGTTGGTAAGCGCATAACTCAACAACGCCTGGACCAATTTGGCCAATTCTTTTTTTTAAATGTTCGTTGAAGTTCAAGGATGGTTTTTACGGCGAGAAAAATTTGAAAATTCATCCCCTAAGGGGGTAAAACGGGGGTGCAAAGTTAGTATGAAGCTTTGCCGTTTATGAAGTTAGTGAATGTGTAACGCGAGCGAAGCTGCGGGCGTCCACTAGTGCTCAATATACACCGACTAGCATACATATTTAACATCTCCCCGCCGGCGATAACCTTCTTATCTTCTAGACCAGAATAGGTTTCGTATTGTCGGGAACCAGTCAACTTGTAAGAACTTAATTTATAGCCAATTAAGTTAGTGTTAAGCTAAACAAACTGACAGGAAGATAGCATACTCTGTAGTCTGTAAGCCGGGAAACTGGACTAGAACAACTTGAAACGCTACCACTCGATCTCCATAAATATTCCAGCATGTCCTCTTGGTAATATTCCTGATGACAACTACACTCGTGTTTGATTTACAGCAAGGTGTGCCATAGAAATTATAGCAGCGGCTGCTCTTGCCCCTTATTATTGCTTATTGAAACGACTACCAAACGAGGATTAATAAGGATTTATGTTTAGTGAAACAGAATAAATACTATTGATGTATCAATAGCGCTATTTCAAGATAAGGCGCAGCTGAATACAATTACGCTACTTCACGATTCACTTGTCCGTCGCTTTTGTGCTGTACAATTCATTTCAAATAAATTTAACTGAGTAGCGTTCTTTTTGTATTAAAATTAAAATTGACATTGAAAGTCCTAGCCTAATATACGGCGAAACGTTTTCAAAATAATATTACTACTTTCGCGAAGTTTAAAATGTCAAAGTTCTGGAAATGGCAACTAAAAACTGAGCTGAAGAAGCCAACCAGATGCCGCAGACAGTTGGTAACAACTGGTCCCGAGTCGCTTTATAAAAAGTTAGCTTTTGAAACGCAGCTATAAATCAATGAAGAGTTCAGAGGAAGTGGAAGCGTAAGGCGGATATTTACGGTGATGCCTGCGCTGCGCGATAAATCTATTGCCCCTCTTTGTACCTTATTTTATGGACGTGCTAATCACTCCAAATGTCTACATTGATTTGTCCCGGACTTCCAGTGAATGGAACATTCTAAAAGAAAACAAATTTAAAAAGATTAATTTCTATATCGAAGCCACCTGCAAAGTACAATTGTCTTTTTTATCGTGTTTTAGACCATTACGACATTGTCATATGAACATACTCATATTCTTCCTTTACCGTTAAAATCTTAAAGACCATTCCATTGTAGACATAATTACGTAAAATAAAAATAATAAAGGGTGGGTTAACATTTTTTGTCGAAGAAAATTGTAACGCTTCGATCGGTAACCAATTTACTGAGACCACCGCCCGTACCTGAAATTGACGCTACCGCTCGCGCGGGCGTATTGTCGCGTGCGTCGGTCACGCTCGTCGACATAGTTTGTAATAGCGTCTTATTTGTGTACTTTCTAATTAAAATACTTTGTGAGTGGATATCGTGGAGGTACGACAAAAAAACGCTATTAAACTGACTTTGATGAAAATAAATTGGATTGAGCAAGAGACCTTTGACTCGCATTTAATAGATGTCAGATGTACTGATGAACGAATAACGGGGCCCGGTGACTGCCGGGAGAGGCGCATGGCTTCTAATGATGTTAAAAACAGAGGACTTTCTAACGAACTAGCTGTAAGGCAAATAGTTTAAGACTGTACTCCTTTTTAACGACTTCTGTTTGTAAGGTATTGTAGATAAAACGAACTTAATTCTTCGTAACAAGGACACCAGCAAGAAAGAGTCCCAAGATAAAGAAAATAATTGTCACAGATGTCTGTGAAATGGAAGAAAAAAATTATTCTTATAATTTTGTATAGTTTTACCTACCTACAACAGTAATTACATTTAGTTGTGGTACCTACCTATGTAAGGAATAGATAAAAAAGTTATATCTATTAATCTACGTATTCGAACCATGTTACGGGTTGTGCCAGGTTCGAAGCCGGACTAGGTTTCGCAGTTGATGTTGGTGTTTAATTAAATCATGTTGACTTTGCACTTTCCTGCAGTATTCTACTGTTATTTCTATAATATAGAGAGTTTAATGAAATAAGTACGTTAAATAATAATGGTCATTTTAAGTCTTATTAAGTTGGTTAAAAATATTTCCTACAAGGCAAGGAAGTAGGTATTTGTGATAATTACGGGTTTAAACATGCAATAGCTCATTTCATTCCAGTTCAATAGGAAACATCAAACGCGAAGAAATCTAAAATATCTTTAAAAGCGTAGGTAATCATGGCCACTTAAACAAAAAACGACTTAAGAGCTTTGAATATTACTGTAATATCGGTAGGAAGTCACGTTAACATGGCGGGCTGACTGGCCACTTACAGTAAACGTTTGGTGCAGCAAGAACAAAAAGTGCTTGAGTAAACGTTATTCTACAGTTTTTTTTTCTTTCTATACGAGCCTAGTACATACTAGGCTCGTCACCACAACCCTATCTTTGTCCCGCTTTTGGGCACGGGTTTCCTCTCAGTATAGCAGGGGTTAGTTAGTACCACAATGGCCAAGTATGCATTGGCAGACTTCACATGCCTTCGAAAACATCATAGAAAACTCACAGGCAAGCAAATTTCTTCAAGATATTGGGTTCACCGGTAGTGTTGTAGTGAGTAAATAACATTTAATAAATATCGAAACATAATTATTATTATTGGAATTAAATTAAATTATTGGAATTAAATTATTCGTATTGGGTATCATACCATGCAACACAATCCATATCACTGCTGCTGCTACAAAGTATAATAATTTCGCTTGGCTAATAGTAAAATAGTAAGTATTGAAAAGAGTAACTACTGAGTTGCCGTGTTGTTTTTGGTAGCATATTATCAACTTTGGCAAACGGTAGCAAAAAAATGTAATGACATTCATTAACCGTATACAAACACCGTATAATGAAAAATTAATGAATCTGAATCTGAATCTAGCTACTCAAGAGTACGCACACCTTCAATACAAACGGCTAAATCTAGAAGTTGAGTTTAGTTGAAGAGGAGAAATGCACAGACTATTGTCATAGTATAAAGACCGAAGCGAAGACTCTTTATATGCTATTATCGCATATAGAGCGCATAGAGCCTGTATCTTCAAAATAAATTACTTCTTACTTTTCATTTAAATGAAAACTACGGAAAGATGAAAAATGTACAATATTTAAAAAAGTTTTATATTAACATAGATTTTAAAAAAGGGAGTGCTGTAATCTTGCGTAATCTTAAACCAGAAAGCTTTGAAATAAAAGCTTCAATATCGGCAGGAAAGTCGAGTTAACATAGCGAGGGAACTAGCCACTTAGAAGCGTTTAGTACAAAAACAAAAGCGGCTACGCAAACATTGCACAGTCCTTACTATGTACTTACATTATCTAGTCGCCTACTTATCTAAGTTACGGTGCTTCAGTTGGTTCTGTAGTAGGTAGCTCTCAGAGCTGTTTGTTTTGCAATTAAATCCGAGCGAGCGGGAAAAAGGCAGGTGGAACTAAAATGATTTACTGCTGCCTACAAACAATTTTAGATTTCTCCCTTGAAGCGGAGTTTGTTTACGTTAATTTTGGAGTACGTAAGTTTTGTAGGTTAATGTCATTGAAAATAAGGATATATTTGTTTAATGTTAAGGTTTCTGGTCAATGTAATATAAAGTTGTGGTAAGACACCACAAGATACATATTTAAATATTCTTGGGTAGGTATATCACATCATTATGATTAATGAAATATTAGCACAGTTAATACTAAATCAATAAAAAAGTAACAATCTAATCTGTGGATTTAGTTAAAAAATTACAATTAAAAATATTAAAAAAAAGCTTTTTACTTTTAAAATTTTTTTTTTTAAATTTTTTTGATCTGAAGCTATCGCTTCATTCCAGGACATACATACATACGAGTGAAGTTAAAAAAAACCCTTTAAATAATGGATCTTTGTGTGTGATGTATTACCTATCTATACTTCAGGTAATTCATGTATGTATTTTAAATTTAGTTCCAGAATGAACATTTCCAAATCCTTTATGTAAACTCTACAGTATCTTACAGGAGGAAGTAAATATCGTCGTATAATTGAGCTTGGTGCGTTTAAAGGTAACACAATCCTAGCACAACTCGCTACTAACAAACTGGACTAGGATAACAAAGCAGTGACAAGACAAGATTGAGAGTCCGCAAGCGAGACGAACACGGTTGCTGCTCTCTGCGACACAAAACCAGGAAATATTTATGTAACAGCCAATAAATTCATAGCTTGGAACTGATCTTGAATCTATATCTAGCCCTTTGCATAGAAAAGCTGACTTGAAACAGTAAAACCATGTGACAAGAATATCTATTCCTGTTTTCTCATTTTAAAATATGATAATGGAATTTTGATGTCTCTGTCTGGCTTCCATTTTTTGCTGTTAGTGCAAATGCCATTTCCAAATAATTCAATACCTGTCGTTACCTTGCTTTTGATAAACTAAACAGATTCTTATTCTTAACACTAAACAAACTATATTAAGTATATTAGATTAATTTCGACTTCGATCAGCTTCGATATCAACTTCGACCAGCGATAAGAATATTCACCAAAAAAATTGGCAAATAATTAGATGGTTTCATTATTCTTAAGTAGAAAGTACTATTTACACAGTTAAATGTCTCCTAATTTTTTTTTCAATCCTTCACTTCAATCAAGATCAAAAATATTTCGATGTCCATCGTAAATATGGATGATTTTATCAGCGCATCAAAATTTAATTTTTGTATGAACAGGAAGCAACAATCAAGTTCGAAGATAAATAAATCAGTCACGACACACCTAACTTACAATTGATAATACAATAATATGAGCTTGGTAATAAATTAATTGTCTTGATATTTCGGACACCACGATCGACATTATCAGCAAAACCATCGATGTCTAAAATATCAAGCTGATTCGGTTCTGGTTACTCCATCATATTTTTATAGACCTCTGCCCTACCCAACGCTTCATCTTTTTTATCTATAACATCAGTTCAAATTACAGTGGGCATGTTTTTGTGCAACGCAGAGACTACAGACCTCCTAAGGGGCAAGTCGTTAAACTGTTTATGAGAATTTTATTACATAAGTGAACTTTATTAAATGGACTCATTTGGATTCCAGTCAGTGATACGTGAGATGTCGGGACTACTTGTGCATACGTAATCTCTAGTTACCGCACTTTATCGCCGCATGTATTGAACATGCTCCTCTTGTTTTATATGATACGTTTAATAGGTTACAAGTGGTAAAACTTAAACCTTTGTTTTAAGTAGTTCGTTAGTAATACATAGTTCGCTGATGTTTTTACTCGTTCTTCCGGAACTATAAAAAATTCTGCAGCAAAATGTCAGTTGCTTTTTCTTAGCAATTTACCAATTATTTAAGGAATTTTCTGGCATATAATATTAGGTACCAGAAATGCAAAACCACCTCGTGCAATAATTCCTGGAGTACAATCGGAGTGGGCGCTAAACACGCATGGCTTATGGTAGTGCCTTTGCCAAAGTGAACAAATAATTACGAGTACTCTCTTACCAATAGTAAATATTACATGTAAGTATAACAACATTTATTTAAGCAGCAAACGCTACTTGTGACGTCAGAGCGCAATCATTTGTCAAGTTGAGCCGACGTTGCATTGAACTCGCCGTATCTATGAGCAAGAAAGCTGGCTTAGAGCCCACTAAGAGGCACATTCGTGTCAAATGAATAACCAGATGTCGTTCAAAATAAGTAGATTAGATCAAATGCGATAGCACCTATGTACTGTCATACGGCACACAAATCGGTAGATACCTTTACCTTTTATTAGTTACTTGTTTATGTCACTGTGACATAATAGAGTAGAAAATATTCAGAAGTTCTAGTAAAAGAATTTCATGTAAGCTTTATGCATTAATTTTCATGCATTTGATTCGTTGAAATATACTTTCACCTCCAAATATAGTCAAAACTCTTATCTATCTATATTATAAAAACTAGTGCAAAATGTGTTGGTAAGCGCATAACTCAACAACGCCTGGACCAATTTGGCCAATTCTTTTTTTTAAATGTTCGTTGAAGTTCAAGGATGGTTTTTACGGCGAGAAAAATTTGAAAATTCATCCCCCAAGGGGATAAAATGGGGGTGCAAAGTTAGTATGAAGCTTTGCCGTTTTTGAAGTTAGTGAATGTGTAACGCGAGCGAAGCTGCGGGCGTCCACTAGTTTAAAATATAACTGATACTGTGTCTATAGAATGAAGACTTACCCCCTTATATACATGAAATTAATAAACCTACTAGTATAATTTACAAGTAACTAATAAAATTACTATTTATTTAAAAAAACATTTTGTTGTTAGATTATACTCGTAAATGTCGGATAGGAGATATGTAGCATCAAAATACATGTAGCATGAACGAACAGGTACGTATACTAGTTAACGTGACATTGTTATGCTGAAGACATTATGTGCAAATTATAACCTCGTTTCGACTAAACGTTTCGATGTAAGGACGATAACGAATACGTCGATGCAATGACGTCATTAAAGTTAGTAGAGTGTTAATAATAGATACACACATGAAATATGTCACAGCAAGTTACAGTAACCAATCCGGTTACTGGTCTAGCTTTAGAACCTCAGATACCTAAGTTTTAGCGAATGCTGTAACAACATTTTCTCTCAAAACATGTGAAACTCATATCTATATAATTCGTACGACCAAGCTCTTTCTTTGCCTTATTGCTAACAATGTCTCCTCTCGACCCCAAGGTATCCTCTCGAATGGAATTGAACTCACATTCTCTGAAGTGAGTGGCGAATTCGATAGCCACCAGGCTGTCACCGCTGGCAACAATTCGTAAGTTGAGACCAATTCGTGCATGTGAAATGGTTGCAGTTCGCGTCGATCTGTACAGTACAATTAACGTAGATATACAATGGTAATACCTACGATTATCATGCCTAATAATAATAAATTAACGAATATGATGGACATTCTTACACACGGCCATCTGACCTCAAACTAGAAAGAGCCAAGAGCAATGGGTGTCAGAGACAGATGTACATACACATATATGTATTTATAAATTTATACTTATACATACATGTATCATAATTAACACCCAGACAGAACAAACACAAATGTACGTCATTCGAATATTTGTCCTGAGTGGGATTCGAACCGACGACCCTGGCGCAGAAGGCAGGGTCACTACCGATTGCGCCAACGCGACAGGCCAGTCGAATTCTGCGATGAGTTTTGTTCTCATGAATAAACGGATAAACGGCTGGAACCTTCATCGCAACGACCCATAGACGTCCCACTGCTGGGCACGGGTCTCCCCCACAGACACAGCTGCGGGAGGTATAGAGCATACTCCACCACGCTGCTCCAATCCTTCTATCAGCGGTTAAATTCTCTATTTAAAATTTTCAATTAAATTCCAACCCGTAGGAATAAATCCAATATGAAAATAAGTGTGGTCGTTGAAGGTGGTATGCACGAATAAGTGCCACCCCGACTGAACTGTATACAGGAGGTAATTAAAACAATGAATATCCGTAACTAACGCCCCATTAACCATACCATTTTCTACGGACAGGGAAACAGTAACCGGGCATTCGTTTCACGTGATGTTCACCTGTTAAACTACGACTAACATGTACTGTAAAATTTAAAGTTTGTCACATTTTATGCGAGGCTAATTGTATGGAAGGTGAAGTCTTTTGTGCTGTACATGTCTACAGAACTATTTAAAATAAATGTAAAGATAAATGTTAAAGTGTTAAAGCAACACGATATACAAAGATCTTAACAACAATTAGGTATTTATAAAAAAAAATCCGTACAAGTTACAGTACAGTAGTAGGTAATTCTATGCCTTTGCAAAAAGCGGGTGTAAAATATTTTCTGCCCGTATAAAACTGAACAGCACGGACGCTTTAATCTCGATTTAAATCCGTAATTGATGTAGGCTTACATGAATAGCATGGATAATTTGTTGAAAAAAATCTGTTCTATTTCCGGGCATCAGTTTCACACTATAAATGCTTGTGAATGAACGCCTTTACTGTCGCAATGTCGTTTGGCCCGATATTCGCTGAAAAAGTCAATTAGAACTGTATAGCTGCACGCACAATGGGTTGGCAGCCGATGGTCGCGTTCCATTCGACGTTCACAATGCACAAATTATAAACAGTCCACTTGCCTCAATACACGAACTCGCATCGCTTCCTGTGCCACCCATTGTCAGTTTTCAATACAATAACTTTTATTGTAACGATCCTAGGACGTGGCTGTTAGCAATAGACGCTTTATTTGTGGGTTCGTACATTGTAACCCGGCCAATTTCAATTACTTCAATTTCCGCTCCATCGAAAGAATGCAGGAGAACGTCCGATGTTTGCTGAATGCTTTTCGGTAACGTAGAGTCACCAATTTAACGTGACAAATTTATGTCGGTTCCACAAAGGCTGGGCGGCCGCCGCGTCGTATCCGTTTAATGTGCGGTTACTAACTCACCGACTCAATGGGATGTCATCTCGGGTTAAATTACCTGCAAGAAAAAACTATATGAGTCCACATTACAAATCAATATCCTCTATGGTTTAAATAGTAGCCTCACACCTTGTGGAATGATCGGATTTTTTTGATAGATCGTTGGTCCCTAATTTAACAGCTGTTATGGACATTTTGTACTTTGACCACTATTAAAGTTAAGTACTTAAAGCTGCCGACTGACGTCTAAAAAAACAGTCACTCGTAAACAAAAAGTAACAGCAGTTATTTTCTTGCAGAATCCGTTAATCTCATGACAATGCAGAATTTTGTTGCTAAACCGTTTTGAAGTTGTAACCAATTGTTGTTTACTCAGGTCAGGTTTTTTTTTATACTATGCTTACGACTAAAATAAAAATAAAGGAAATCAACTCGGTCACAGATGGGATACTAAAAGTTTTTTTGGAATCTGTTGGAGGCCGGTTGCAAGCAACATTAAAAGTGAGAAAAATTACTGTTACTGAATCTTTCTAAGTTCGGGGGTTTCGGATCATGATCATGACAGTTTTAATTAGTTGTGATAACTAGGGCCCGAGACAAGGCTAGCCTGTTCTGACCTATTTACATTCTAGCGGTCTAATATACATACATATATCATAATCTGAGTTAAAACAATTTCATTTTTATCCAATACGAGTAGATTTAAAATAGGCACAATTGGATAGTTATAAAAAAACGTTATACTGAAACAAGACACTAAAAAATTACCCCTGCCATTTCTGACTGCGCGGCAACCGTCAAATAGGATTGTTTGCATTCGGGATGCAGGGCACCGAACGTTTCATTCAAGCCAAGATGGCGCACATCGATATCGATGCATGCGCAAACCCCATTCGTGGCACACCTCGCCCTGATGTAATTAGTATGTATGCGTCGTCTCTACTTAGGAAGTCGTTACGGTATCTTGGTACAAAGTAGCCGATTACACATAACATGTTATAGACATTAATGCTCATTCTCGACCATCATCGAGATAGAGGTCGCTGAACTCAATCTACCGTTATCTTATAGGCCGGGAGACACTGATCTTCAGGTGTGGTAGAGCAATTAATCATAATAATAAGGACACGAGTTTGTTTCTTTAAAAGATTTGCTACCGATAAGATAAAATACAATATTTACGAGCTAAGATTATCTTGTAGGTCTTCGGCTTTTGAATTAAATTTTAAATTTCGATCTACCTAGATTTACTATCAAACAGCCAGACTAGACAGTCCAATTAAGAAAATAAATGTCCTAAGGATCTAATTCAAACAGAAAAATGTAAAAATTGGCTGCAAACCTGCAACTTATTAGCGCCCAACAGCTGAATTTGTTCTCATACCTAATAGAAAAGATCTGGAGTATATCACCATGATACCAAACCGAAGATGAAAGATTTTGGTCCTCTCGAGGGCTTCCGACATGGCTTAATACAACCGGGACCAACGGCTTAACGTGCCCTCCGAAACTCGAAACGTTCAAGAAATATTTCCTCTTGCGGTCATTCACTACCAGCCGAGCCGAGTCGGCTTAACACTATTTACTCAATATTAAACGACGACAAGATTTGAATAAGTTACAGAGGCCGCCCAGACGGCGACTTAATGAAAACGTGCATCCAAAAGTCTTACTTTATTAGTATTTCAAATGTTGTCCGTTGTCACTCATGAGTCTTAACGCATCCTAAAAGCCATCGTGACGCATATTTAAATATAAACACTTAGAAATGCAGGTGAAACTGAGTTTGTTAACAGATCACGTGCACGAGCCGCGGTGATCGCGCACGCCAGCCATTGGTGTGTGTTGTGTATTGTGTATGAATGGCGAGTACGGTATTGAAATACATACTCTGATTCGAGTCAATGACATCTATTTACTAAATATGCAAGTGCCCTACATTGTACATATTATGGAATTGTAACTATGGAGGTGTACCAAACTAATGTATTAATGAACGTTCGAAATTCGATTGAATAGAATACCTACAACATAAAATATTTATGTATTTGCAATCTTAACATTTATTTACCATGTGGATAACACATTAAATTACAGAATCTTATATAATAAAAATGAATCGCAAAATGTGTTGGTAAGCGCATAACTCAACAACGCCTGGACCAATTTGGCCAATTCTTTTTTTTAAATGTTCGTTGAAGTTCAAGGATGGTTTTTACGGCGAGAAAAATTTGAAAATTCATCCCCTAAGGGGGTAAAACGGGGGTGCAAAGTTAGTATGAAGCTTTGCCGTTTTTGAAGTTAGTGAATGTGTAACGCGAGCGAAGCTGCGGGCATCCGCTAGTCTATATAATAAAAATGAATCGCAAAATGTGTTGGTAAGCGCATAACTCAACAACGCCTGGACCAATTTGGCCAATTCTTTTTTTATAATGTTCGTTGAAGTTCAAGGATGGTTTTTATGGCGAGAAAAATTTGAAAATTCATCCCCTAAGGGGGTAAAACGGGGGTGCAAAGTTAGTATGAAGCTTTGCCGTTTTTGAAGTTAGTGAATGTGTAACGCGAGCGAAGCTGCGGGCGTCCACTAGTACTTCAATAAAATCTCATCAATTGATTTGTAATTTAGCCACAGAAAACTCGAGCGCTTTAGTGCATTGGAGGGCACTTAAAGCCATAGTACCAGTTGTTTTCATATGATATTCGCTAAACCATTTCAAAGGTCTTTAGTCTTAAAACCTCTGTCAATGGAAACTTATCTTGGTGGAGATTACAGGCATTATACTCTTACCACTGTTACCCAATGTGTATTATAAATAGTAAACCTGTTCAGTTACTGAATGTGCAATTTAATAAGATCCCATCTAAAAATTTCACATTTTAATTCAAACTTGGACTAAAGCTTGCATAGTTTCAAATATTTATTCTAGACACTATTGAGCAAAAGCATGGCTGTAACGATTGTATTATGGATTGTACCTTTAACGAGAACCTTAATCAAAATACGCGCGTGAATACACATTTGAAACTTAATTAAAATAAAACAGAGCCGTAATTTACACAACGTTTTGTAAACGCCGCGCTGCGACAATAAGAAAAAAACATTACTAACTACACCCTGCACTATATCTATACTAGATATTGTACTCGTTCCGAAGTTAACGTCACATAAAGTCGTGGGCGAGGAAGACGGTATGAATAAAAACAAAATCTTTTTTTAATTTAAGGCGAACAGACAATGAGCAAACACAGCTGTAGGAATGCAAAACGAAGCTTAAATAAAGGGAGAAACCCACAGTTGTGCGACGCGAACCCGAAGCGATACGCGGTAGCCGACCGGCCGAGTAATTTATGTGGAAACAAAGTGTCAAGAATAAAAGAATTGTCATGTCACATTCGATAAATGACCCCGGGGATACAGCGTGCCACGCCAGAGGCCGACGACTCTTCGAGGGGTTTGGAATTCCGCAATGTATTCGTTTTTGGGGTTCTCGAAGTGTCGCATGAACATAATGGCTACCCTTGCATGAAGTTTCCTTAATTTGTACGAGAATATGAGAATAGTAAAAAAAATCAGGCTCATTTTCGGTAATCACAAAATAATGATTATCTAAAAACTGTTATTTAATATTTAATGCAAACAACTGTGTTAAATTGATCATTTATTGAATTATATCGTAAAAAATTTGGACAGACATCAGATACACTCACAGTACTTCCGCTGTAGATTAACCCCTAGAATAACTAACTTGTTGTGTATTGTAACGCTTTTAAGTTACTTAAAAAAATTGGGAAACAGCATTCAATTAAGTATATGATCCTCTAGAAAAGCTGATTTGCGAAGAAACCAATACTCCAGTTTTCATACTGTGAATCTAAATTTCATATTTGCATTCATACTATGAATCCTACCTATGGTCTAAATTTATCGTTGCGACGTTTAATTTCTTTTCTTATAACTGATCATAGTAAAATAAAATGCCATTCATCTTATTATTTGTAACCTGCCTCATATTTAGAAGTTATTGCTGTCCACTCCAGCTCAGTTATCATTAACCCCTACACACGACCGACCCGAAGACCTAAATCTAATCAAAGGTCAGTAAAAATATCCGAATATCAGCACTAACCAGCAAAAATACTTGCGCAGCCGAATTTCTTATTAATTCATAACCGCCTTTTAAGATTACCTATGCTGCAAACAAAGATGATATAGTCCTAACGTGCTGACCAATAAAATACTACTGTAAACCAAACAAAAACCGGCACCCTTCCAAGTACGCGACGGTACAATATCTAGTAGTTGTTCTTTATTGAGTATACAGATAAGAAAACAGAACGGATATAAGAGCTGGAATACCTCGATACTTACGACATCAGATAAACCGAGAGGTTGCTGAGAAAGGAAACGCTGCGCCGTGTATTATTGTTGCAAGTATTGTCGGCCATAAAGTTTGGCAGCAGTCCTTAATTAACAACGAAAGGATCCGAATAGGCCTATTTAAACGATTTATAAACTGCGCACTTTTGCCTCTGTTTACTCCTCTCCCAAGCAATTTAAGGAATGACTGATATTAGTAGTAGGTACTTAAATTTTTACACGAATCGAAACTCGATTGTATTCTCTATGAGTATGTTCAAAGAAACATTCAAATAACTATCCTATTTATACACAATTTCCATAACTCACCGTCCAATATGTCGACCGTTCGGGGACTAAAATTACGCTTCCCATACTACCCAATAAACATGTCAATTTGACACGATTCATGGTCGAAAACAACGATATTTAGGAGTCAATTAAGTATAAACATGTATGGACACCCTGCGTGGTTCGCGTAAAACGTGGCTAATAGCCGTTTAGATGGCAACACTTAACAGCAGGAAGCCATGTTAGAAGTGGTATTGCCCGTAGCATTCTCCACAGGAACCGCGGACCTCAAGCGCTTACGACACTTGGTCTGCTCTTGATGATTGAATTCACCACAAATTTAAAACTTTATTACCCACTCAGACGGACCCATCTCAAACTCTTAGCAAATAAATTTTGTCTTTGTTGTGCCTCGTAACATAAAAGATCGAGTTTTACAATTATAATTTTAAACGATAACGGGTTTAATTAATTTCATGGCAAATTGTAAGTAAGAAGATAATTGTGTTTATAGGTATACGTTTTTATTATATGTCGTAAAATTAAGTTACGAAATAAAAAAAACTTCTAAACAATTTAGTGTACATAATTTTGTATAGACATTTTGAATTTTTTGGTTATTTATACCAGGCGACTAATCAATGAAGTCAATGAAGACCCTTTTCTTTGATGTAACTAAATACTGTTAATAATCTGTCTCAAGCACCATCATTGACCAACATTAGTATAGTAAACACTTCTCTGAATTAGTTGACTCATTCATTACTTTAAATCTTGACGGACAGCATCGTACTAAGCCACCGCGATATAGAGTTTCACATGATATACAATTACTCGCAGTTCGTTGAAGAGATCAATAGTAACGAAAGGATAGTAATTGTAATCAGAGATATAATCGGCTATTGTGTTACCTGATATCTGTACGACTTAAGAAGCCATACAATCCGACGAAACATCCAAGTGTCGGTTTAGTTGTGAACAATACCTTCTGCAATTATGTTTGGTGTCATTCGCGAAACTATGCTTCTGAAAAGTTCTTTTGTTTATTTTCATTATAAAGTTGCGATTTGTAACATTGAGCTGCCAGTATTGTTGTTAAAATTGCTGGAGATAACAAAAGAAACTGCTGAATTTCCGTTCGGAAAATACGTAGCTATTATAAAACACCAGCGGTCACTAATCAAAATATTGGCCAGCTTTCTTCATCCTATGTTGATAGAATAGAGAAAAAATATGGCAAAATTAAACAAATTAAAATATTTTTTTATTTATTTCAAACTATGAGTCTATATTTCTGGCTAGTAAGACAGTGGTAACCTCTGTTAGAAAAACAAAACACATATACGGTGGGTGTCATAAACAAATTTTACGTAAATCGTAGTATTCCGTAGCAATGGCCGTCTGGAATTCTTGAACTGTTGATTTTTATTCTTCATGCTCAAGTTCTTGGATTTGTGAGCTGTTCATATTTGTCTGTATGTTAATTAAACATTGTTACCACTGTTTTGGTTACTTAAGAGATAACTCGCCCGGCTCTTTACCGGGTGGCAGGCGGAGTTGCGTTGGAATCGTTGGCATACACACGATTACCTGGACTCGGATTATCATCTATGCAAATACAAATGGGTTCTTTATCTTTACATAGTTTGACACTCCATTTTTTATTTATATTATGTTTATGACATGAGAAAATGTCTACTCCACTTCACTTAGACATTTTATACTTCTTCTTTGTCGTATCGCTCTTGTCAGAGCGGTCGTGGTCGTCACGGAGTATCATTAACGCTTGTTTTCCCCATATTTTTATACGCTGCGGAGACGTGGACCTTGCGTCATGTCGAAAAAAAGAAGATAGACGCTCTGGAGATGTGGTGCTGGAGGCGAATGCTCGGAATTTCGTGGACCGAATTTCGCACCAATGTCTCCATTCTTCAGGAACTCGGCATTAAAGAGCGCCTTTCTGCTCTTGTTCAAAAACGTATATTAACATTCTTTGGACACGTCTCGCGGCGAGGGAATAACTCCATAGAACGACTTGTTGTCCAAGGCAAAGTAGAAGGCACCAGGCCGCGCGGAAGGTCACCAATGCGATGGACCGACCAGGTTAAGTCGGCTGTTGGCGGTCATTTACATGAGTGTACCAGACTCACTACCAACCGAGACAAGTGGCGATTGCTCGTGAGGCGCATAACATCTGCCCGCATTTTATACTATGTATGTATTAATTATGTAGAGTAACATTTATAGCAACAGCAACTATGTTAATAATATTCAGTCGAAAGATGCCCGTATTAATAAACCAAACTTAGATCAAGATCTAAAATCAGGATTATCCAGCTTATCCAGTTAAAACAATCTTTAGTTACATTCGATATGTTTACATTTTTATATTTCCAGAAAACGTAAAGAATTAAGTCTCAATTTGTTTCAGGAAAGAATGCGAGTCGATTTCAAACAGGCACTGTAGTGATTTTTTATAACACGAATACCAATTCAGTAAAAAGTGAGACAAACGCTAGTACCACATTTACGTTGTAAGCCTTTCGTAAATATTCAATGTCACCAAAAGACGCGTCAAATCGTCAAGCGGGAGTTCCCTTCAAAGAACACATCCGAACACGTCAATTTGTTTACGAATTACGCATAAATTCGTCCCCGAAGACAAGACATCTCGTGCTGGGATCGCTGTTGCGACATTTCAATAAAATTTACGATTGTGACTTAAATGGCGTGTCCGATGAACAAAAAATGCTTCAACATGTTCCGCTTTTATTTTAGACGTATCTCGGCTTCGTTAAAATATCTCTGACGATAATAAACCTGTCCCTTCTTTGTGCAACTAAACAGCAATGAAATGGATGAATTATTGGTATAACCACGAATAATTAAATGTTTGATTAATGGCCGTAAAGCTTTATAAGCGTATCGGATATATAAAATACTAACTTGACCCAGGGGTATGTTTTGATGGCTCTATTATTGAAAATATTTATCTGGCCATTCAAATTGTTTGACTCTGTTATTAAATCAATGGAAACGTGAATTATTTTTGTAGGTAATAATTACTGCCTTCAAACGAAATATCGCTTATTATAATCTCCCATCGATACCATCATGTTTTATAACTACATGTAAACAAATATCTAGTTGTAATTAGACAATTGAATAACATAATCATAATCATAATAATCATAATATTTATTTGCCATAAAGTGGTACATTTAGATGTTACAATTAAACTTCCTCACTCTAACCACTGAGTGGTATGCAAATGTCAATAGAAATAACAGCAAAATATCAATCAATTTTCATCATCCTAAAAAATCATTAATATGATAAAAACATTTTGTCACAAGCCATTTATGTAAACTTATTTTGAACTTATTCAGTGTAAGATTTTTCAGGTTATCAGGTAATTTATTGTAAATATTTATACACATATTATAAGAATTTTTTGAATACAGAACAGTTCTGTGCCGAGAAATTTTCAATCTGTCTGGGTAACGTGTTACAAAATTACAACATTCACTCTTCTTTTTAAATAGTTCCATATGTGTCTATATCAACTATTTATTTCCTCATTCATATGCTCTTTAATTCGAATTAAGCCAGTTCGCTTTTCGCAGCGGAGTCACAATGCGCTGGCTAGAAAATTCCAGAAATAAAGCTGAGTGGCGTGGCCAAATGCACGCTACATTGATGTGTGTTATTGGCCATGACAGTCTTGTCTTCACGACAGATAGCTATTCTCCTTCTATCGATATTTTTGTACCCTCCAGACGACCAATACGTGTTTACTCAGATGAGATGAAACTTTAAAATTAGGTGTGTGATTTTCGTCCCACGATTTGAACTATTTCAAGTTTATTTAGGATAAATGGGTTGTATTATTGTTGGGCCTGATTTCGGAACTTATTTTTGTAGCTGCTTTCAAGTGTCGTGCAAATGTAGCTCTGTGTAAAATTACGTTAAAATCGTTGGTTCTGTATTCTGAGCTAAAATCAAATGGAAATGATATTTGAATAAAGTTCTTATTATATTAGGTAGTAGGTACTTAACGCATTGTGTGCATAAAATTCATAACCATTACAATTCCTGAATAGGTTCCTCCTTATTGACACACTCTTTAGTAAGCTTATGGTTTTTATTAATACATACTTAGTTAAAACTTGATAAAATAATTTTGAACACAAAATAAATTGGAAAACACGACAACACAACCACATTACATTCGTCAAACATAAAATTAAATTACAAACGTCAATCCCTATTTTTGAAAGGTATTTATATATATGTGTCAATATTTCTTAGAAACTCACTATATGCCACTATAGCGCTGGAAGTGCCACAAGATCTTGGCCATCTGTTTCTGTAACAGAACAAAGATGGCCTTGTTTTTAACCGTTTATTGAAATCGATGTTTATTTTTCAGAGCAAACCCCCGGGGGTTGATAACAAACCGGTCTTTGTATATTGTATATTGTATGAATTGAAACGTAATGAATGTGAACATAGGTAATATCGGATCTGTTAATATACTGCACAATTTAAGCAGAGATTGGAACTATTTGAAATACATTGCATACACTTCATGTATGACTATGGCTAACACCTACGTTAACGCTATCGTTGCTGGATGATGAAATCGAAAAATTTCCTCTACGATGAAAGGTTAAGAACTAACTTGATATAATTGGACAGTTTTTTAGCTCGTATTTTTGATGTGAGAAGAAAGTTTCAATATTTGCTGATTGATTATGCTTTTATTAGCATAATACATCGCTGCGACCCATAGACGTCCCACTGCTGGGCACGGGTCTCCCCCACAGACACTTCTGCGGGAGGTCTAGAGCATACTTCACCACGCTGCTCCAATGCGGATTGATGGAGGGGTTAGTGGCCAACCCAGTGTCGAATGTTCTCAAGCCACCCGAAGGTCTTCGACAAGGCTTAACGACTGTTTCCAGCATTGAAAACAACCGGGACCGACGGCTTTACGTGCCCTCCGAAGCACGGTAGCGTCCATGAAATTTTTGCCAGTAGCGGTCACCCATCCACAAACCGACCAGGCCCGTCGTTGCTTAACTCTTTCGATCACATTGAATCAAACCGAGCCATTGGGCTATGGACGCTAATACATACTTATAGTAAAATTCAAATATGAAGCAATAAGATTTTATTTTCGCAATTATTTTCAGTTCACTGAAATTGGTTATAAAATGCGAACAAATAGTGTCAAAACCTGAATTTTATTGTTCACCGCTTGTTGTTCATTTTAAATACAACACTCAGAACAGTCGGCGTTTTACATAAAAAGCGTTATAAAGATGCATATTTCATAATTTTTTTCCTCTAAAACAACGGGGTGCACAGTGTTTTTTGTATGAAGAATGCCAACTGTGCCGTTGCCCACGCGATCCCCATGATCGTTCACACTTTAAGTGGCTGTACGGTAGTGATAAACGTATACCTACACAAGTTAATATTCAAAACGTCTAGGAATGTTTTTTATATCGAACGCTCAAGTGTTTCTCACCAACACATGTGGTGTGCCGCATCATTTAAATTTGAAAGCTTATCATTTGTAACGCATAGCTTTATCATTACATTAAGAATTCATAAAATGTTCAAATTGATACTTGTGCTTATTAAAAATTATCGAATAAGCCATAGTAAATTAAAATAACGATCATTCACAACATCGACATACCTTCTTCCAACTTGTATCGACACCTCTAGGAATTTTGATCGCCGTACGCGTAGATTTTGAGCTCTAGATAAGTGACGGTCCCTCCATTAATTTCGTACAATATATATATATTTAAGATCCGAAAATTCGTTTTTTATGGTTTTCAAAAGATTAATGTGGAGATAAAGAGATTTGGGGCGACGGAGACGGCCCGGAATTTTAGGGGCACAATAAATTCTGACACCTTATTTGCTTTGTGTAAAAATAAACGCACGCGTGTTTTAAATGATTTGTGGATGTTTTTGTTTTATGGTTATCACAGGTATACGAGTATATCCTCCCTATGTATATTTTACCGTCCCTCTAGCTAGGTTGTGGTGGCGCAGGCAAATACGCTGTTAAGATTAATGGCAATATCTTAAAAATAAATACATTTTCGTTACCAATCTACTAAAATGACTCTTTCGTAATAATATTTTCTATGATTTCGTTATCATGACAAGATTACAATAATTAAAAATTTAGTAGAAAGTTGTATTATAGTAGGTACCTATATGTATTTACGAATTAATACGTGGTACGTCTTATATATCGTATATACTCGTATAGTTAAAGAAATAAGAAAATATAATTGACATTTTGCTTTTGTAAAATACCTAAATTTTCAATGTTCTGCCTTTATATTAGAAAAGGTAACAAAACAAAAACTACGTCATAACAGTTTTTGTTATTTTAAAACATCCTCCATTTCGTTGAACCGCCAGCCCAGTTAAATTTATTAATAGAGTTTTATCCCCGAATCTAGCGCCGATGCATAATAATTTTGATAGTTTTATACAACGGGATGTTCGGAACATCCCGACGAGAGCGATTAGTCGATCGGACGGCGGACTCTCGGAACAGAATTTACGGGCATTAAAACTATCTCCATTTCATCGCGCGCTCCGGGCTTCGGACTCCTTGAGGTAATTGTTCCAACTTAAACGAGTTACGAGTAATTACATTGGTATAGTTATTTCATTATAAGACTGCACGAAACGCTAGATGTATTTATTATATTGAGGACACGCGCGCGTTTATATGCGTAAACTAAGAGGATTTTTGGGTAGATTTGATGATGTAAACAGAAATGAATGAAAACAACGCTTCACTCAGTAGATCTGCAACTAGCTAGTCGAAACACATTAGTGCACACATAGACAATTTGCATGTGCATCCAACCAATTCGTGGCAATTGTGCAGATTGAAAATTAAACATCAGCTATAATAATCATAGGTAGTGCACCTACTTTGATAAAATCGAGGTAGACGTATTCAATTAATCAAAGAATAGGCACTTACCTCAGTTAAAACATTTAATACAACAATTAATTTGACATTTTATTCATTTCTTCTGTCATGGCATTATTGATAATCGTCCACCAATCTCTTGTCAGACAAGTCCTACGAAGCAGCTGCTTTTAATCGAATCCCAATTAACTACATCTCTGTTTATGAGTTTTTCCTAGTTTTAAATGTGAACTCAAAACTATAGTCTCACAAAACAACTATTAAAATTAATAGACCGATACACGATTTCATATTTACAAGACGGCCGATATGTTTATCTTTACACTCATTTATGAGGTCGTTACGTATTGTTTCCCTCGTCGCTTATGATGGGTGTTTGTCGATACAGTGATGTTTATATTATTTAAGTTATACCCAAACACAACCACATAAAGTACTTACCAGAATTGAGTTTCAATTTGTATTCAATATATCAAACTAATCTACAAACCAATATTTAAAAATCGATAAGGTGAGCCTTAATTTATTGTTAAACAAACCTGTAAATTGATAAAGGAATGCAACAAATCATTAGATAGCGTGTACCGTGATTGATCGTACGCGGCGATAAGGGAACGGGGACCATTAATTCCTTATTTACTGAATCACAACGTAGGTTTTGGAAGAAGAGAGTTACGTCAAAATTTGGACAGGGACACAATGGCTTGAGGATTAAAAGCGAAGCGATGTAGCAGTAGCTGCCGCATCATTTATCAGGACAAGCCTGCCTTTACAAGTTCGGTGCGACCGTACGACGCAGCGACGCAACCGCAAGAATATTTTATTCGAAAGCGACAAATAACAGACACCATCGTAATGTCCTTTTAAACCGCCACCGAGACGAGTGGCGATGGAGTGGTTTCAGCTATATATGAACAAAACGACAGGAAACCGCATAAATAATTACATTTTTACCAAATCATTACGATTCGTAATATAGTTTAGAAGACCTGGTGGTCAATTGTGTAAAATTTGTTCATAAATGGTTTCATCGAAACAATGAAAACAACTGTCAAACCCAATAGAAAATAGCAATTGTCTTTGTATGGGTTTGTAATTTGTTCTCATCGAATGGATGAATCCATCTAAGAACAAATTCATGCAATTAACCACCTGCTCTATACCAGTTATCACAATTTCCTAAAAAGTATTTATATATCTCGGTTTATCTACTTATTTCATCGGCCCAAAATTTCAAAGTTAGGTATCTACCTAATCAATGAGTACTGGTTGAATGTAGAAATTGAAATCAATTAATATGACGCAAATTACTGCTTTTAATGGTCAGTGGCAAGTTATAACGATTATTGGTTACCCGTTTTGCATAAATAATCATATTTCAACGGAAATCGAAAAACTTATGTATCATTATGTAATTAATGAAGGATTTGATGGCAAAATCAGAGCAATAAATAATATTCAAAGAGATTAATTCGATACAATCTCTAAAATTTTATGCCAAATGCCGGAATAACTTATTCCATAATTTCCAAAGATTTATCAGCATAATGATTAAAGGTGCAACAAATAATCCGCTGGAATCCAGTCTTGTCCAAGGCTTAGTTTAGCTGTAAGCTTTATCACCAGATTGCGTGACAAGAGCCTCTACTTCATGTTTCAAACTAACAGATGTCATGTAATTTCTGGTAACGACGTGTTTCTTTTATTGTCATTCATGAGGCTTAGAACTGTTAAATTGTTACATGAGCAACCAAAACCCAAATCCTAAAGTCGTACTCCATTTGATATATTGTTACGTTTACGTGTCTTTATCATGAACAATTATAAGAAATCGCCCAAATTAATTTCCAAGTTCCAACAAATCGCTTCACGCGCTTACTCGTACCTTCCTCTACACGTAATATTTCGTTTTGCTTCGGTTAAATTCTTTCACGGGGTCATTCGAAAGCTCATAAGTAAAGTAAGCCAATCGACTTGTTACAAACTCACGCCAAAGCCGATTGTAACATCAGCTTATTACCAGCAGACAAATAAATTCCATTGGCTTCCTTATCTACGATCTTTAAGAGAAATCCGAAACCGTAAACATGCGCGCTGAGCACACTGTGTTAACTATTCATTCGGTGTCTCTGGAGAATATATTGAACAAAAGACAGGCTCAACATCCGACTACACTATTTCTCACTACATCGGTGCGATGTAATCAGAGAAGACGACGTGTCGCGTTTATTTATGTATGAACGGGGCGCGGGCGAGGGTGGGCCAAACGCGCGAGATACAAACAGAATAATATTGATGACACTGCGCTACGAGGGGTCATGAATCATTAATCGTCCGCTCTCGTCTACGGCTCTATTACGACTGCCTTGTTGGATAAGCCACCCTTCACGAGGTGAGGCCATAATATGAGGCCCGAGACCCATGCCGCGCCTCTTACACGCGTCTTTTTCATAACTTATGCGACTCAAATATTTAAGTATCAACGCGACTACCGGCAACTGTTACATCTCCTAAAGCGTACCGGTGATATCAAATGGGATATCGTGAGTAGGTATATTTATAATTTCACTATAAAACATAACTGTTTAATTTAACTCGAGCATTTTCAATTTAGCCATACCATCGGCCTGTGAAGTTACGGTAAAAAAGGAACATAAAGTGATCGTCTTAAACACAAAAAGCGAAGGCAATTTAAGTTAATTCAGTAAGCAACAGACATGGCTACTTCCAAATGAACTCAACGTTTTGTTACGTAATCAAACGTAACAAAAACGAAAACAAATCGTGGACAAAAACGCAGGTCATTTCGGCGTGGACTTTCTCGTTTATTTTTTCTAAACGGGCCCCGGCCCGAGGACGTGCATCCGAAACCTTGAGTGGTTTTTGTTCGATTTTTCTCCGAACAAAATTTTATTCCACCTTGTGTAGCCAAACAGTGATAAAATAATAATGCCCAAATCGCAGGGGCTTCGAAAAAGGACCGTAAGAGGAGGCCCGAACGCTGCTAAAATTCTAATCGAGATTGTTATTTTGCGATCAGCCGGCCTATTCTATACCTACGGTTTATTTTTTGCACTATTTGAGGGCTTCAAGGTGAAACAGCTATTATTCCTTACTATTGCTCTTACATAATATTTGTAGTTCAAGTATTGCAGTTTCCTGAAACAAACTCGTGAAGTTCAGTTTGTCAGGCCAACTCGTCATCTAGCGAGAACACATTCGAATTCAGTCCGAGCACTTGCTTTAAATATATACAAAAACCAACATAAATTCTACTTGACAGGTCGAGCTACAATGTTAATGCATTCATAAGCCATATCTACATCTTGGCACATAAGGCAGGCACTTTTTAAAATTCATCACGCATAGTCAAATTTCGCCATTCCGAAAGTCGAGGGCGAGGCGCGCTTCAAACAAAAAATGCACTAAAAAGATATGAAAAAGATCAAAAACAGTCTAATATAATGTTTAAAAGGACTCTGTTACAATGACATACAATAGAAATAGTTTCTGGCAGAGTAAAGGCAGCATCACAATGTGCCTACTGCCGGCGTTATTGGGAATTTGTATTGTTAAACGAAGGATTACATTTAAAGATTACTTGCTGCATGTGAATAACAATGGAATTTGTATTCGAGGATGTTTGTATAAAAGGCCTAATAGCTGGCCCGGCCGCATTTGCTCCAATTCGGTTTACCTAATACATTTATACAAGGTGTCCCAAAATTCAACGATAATCCTGAACCAGAGGATGGCCCTGCTAATGACTACTCCAGGAAAAAAAAGAAAAAAAATATATCTCGATTTTTTTTCAAATTACATAATAAAAAGGAAATTCTTAGAAAATTGACACCCCTCATGATATTTTTAAGTACCATGACCACAATTTTTGAGATATTTCTGATATTTTTTTTTGTATCCGTGACCTAAGTAGTACTGCTATCTACCACAAATCTTAAAATTTGTATAATGTCTGTAGTATTCACACAATAAACAATTAAAATCATTGTTTTCCCAAAAAATTTTGATCAAATTTACTTTCAGTCCACTTTCCCTCATTGTGGTGTAAAAAAAAAGTATGGACACCACTATGGCAAGTTTTTTTAAAAGTTGACGCAACTAATCAAGATTCCAAAATGGTATAATACTCTTGGAAAACTAGTCACAAAAAAAAAGTATAATATTTCTAAACGACAGTTTCCTATGATGCCTATTCTGTAGAGAAGTTCCTAAGTGGTCATCTTCGTCATAAATATAAATTTTCGGTAAAATATTAATTTTTATTAAAAAAAAACCACTGCTGAGTCCTCAAATCTCATGTTTACATTTTTGGAGCATAATTAATTAATTTGACAAGTTTTAATATCTTCTTCTAATTCTTTAATTTATTTTAACGGTTTTATTTTAATCGACAGTGGTTACAAAGAACATAAGATGTTATTGTATAAAAGTTAATTGAACCACATAAAATATTACTTTCCGTTGTAATAAGTTGTAAATAATCAAGCGGTAAGTTTTGGTAAGTAGCAGAAGTTACGGGGAGGCTTCACAAGTTACTCTCGAGTTATTCCACTTATAGCAGCTAAAAGAAAACAAGGCATCTTTCACATGTCACGTCATAATGTTTTCTGGTTCTAGCGGATGCATGGGACCTAACTGCGGCTCATAACGTATTGTACACATGTCATGTGAATCGTCGCTGGTCCCACGCTCAGTAGTTCATACTGTGTCAGGGCTATCAGTAAAATCTTTTTTAATCAATCTATTTAACAATCATACTGTTTGCTCTGCCAGTGCCAACTGGGAAGTTGCCACGCATAAGTTGAGTCAATTCGTTAGTATGAGGACTAATTGAGGTCTATCTGTGGACTGTGAAGACTGTTAAAGACAGAAGAATTAACTGGCAGGCCAGTTAGTGCTAAGTAAAAGTTCAGTTACTAATTGTTAGTAAGAGTCCAAGTTCCAAGTCGATCACAGATGCATTACTACTCTTGAAGACAAAGATGGACGCCTCTCAAAATACAATTGCAAACAATAATTACAGGCTAGAATTGCTTACCCATAGCTCATTAGTCGCTTTATTTCACTTAAATATGTTTTTTTTTGTATTTATTTTGCTGGATTATTTTCTACCCCGCCATTAAAAAACAGTTCAATCTGCAACGTCAAGGTCCCGAAACAAGAGCATTAATTACTAAACTACAACCAAAATTCGACTGTTTTATTCTTAAAAAATAGGTTAAGTACATATTTCTCAACGTAAGCTCTTCTTTTTACCAAGTGGAAGATAGGAGGTGAAAAATAGTGGAGCTAGGAACTTGGAGCTTAGGATTAGGAGGAAGCGTTTCAATAGTTTTTTAAAACGGCTCAATCATATAAATGGTATTAATTCATTCTGAATAAGTATTCAGAATGAATTAATACCAGAATTTATTGATTTAATAAGTTAAACCAATAAGATACACACCAACACAATACAACACAACTTAAAACATGCTATGATTCAAACTAAGTATTACCTCAGTTACAGGTGTAAACAACTATCTAGGAAAACCGTTAGGTATGCATCAAATTTAGCATAAAAACAAAACTAACTCTGAAACATCTAATATTTAGCAATCCAAATAAAATTTTCTAACTAAAACAGTTCTAAGTATAGTGAAATATTAAAACAATTTTTTTTAAATTATTTTAGGTAAAAACCAAGATTGAAAAATGTTCATGTGTAACACACTAAACTTTCACATGAAATATAAACAATTCATCTCAAAATAACTATAAATAATAACAGAGTTTGCCAGACAAATTTTTTGAATTTGTTTTGAGTTTCGAGAAAACATCGACCAAGGGTAATTTTTTACTACAGTTTCAGTTCATAATGAGTTGGTGTAATTGTTATATATAAATAAATTAATGTATAATAATTGCACCCTTTAAAAGAACATACCGTATGTAATTTAACAGTATTTTTATACATAACATATTTATTTGTCTCTACATTAAAATTTGTTAAGGAGAATTGATTCTACAATATCATAACTACACAGACTATAGTAGACTAAATTACTATAAGGTATAGAATTGATAAAATCCAATGAATAATGATGCTTAATTATTTAATGTCGCATCGTATCAAATGAATAATTTCATGTTTGGTTAACAAAACCGGCGCGTTAATCTAAATGGAAGTTTCGCCGTAAATCAAAGTATGACAGGCATACAAAGCTTAAATTGGCTTACGTTATTACATAATGATTAAATGCTTGATTTAACTACGCACAACTAATCGGTGTTTCCGTTCAGATACCTTAATAGTACGAACAAAGAACCTATCCTTCCGCTCTTGAAAATAACACGTACATCCCTTCATTCCAAAAGAACCCAAAAAAAGCTAATGACGATCCGTTTGTTGTGTATCTATGCAGGTAGAAAATGACAAAAAATGGGACGTTAGCAGACGCAAAAACACGAAGCGCGATCATAGCAAATAGGCTCGTCTGATTACCAACAGATGTCGGTTTTCTAATCTGTCGATAATATCCGTGATATGGGTTCCATTGTAGGAGACATTGCCTCGTAAATTGTGTAATAGATCGCAAAATATTGATGTAGCATGCCGACCTTCAGGTAACTCAACAGGGAATAAGTACCAGTAAATTGTATTCTGAGATGATTTTTATCATCATCTCATTTTATTTTTGCCTGTTCGTGATTTATTTGTTTCATGTTCATAATACCATACCCCCCTTCACAGGTTATCCTCTGATATACTTATGTCTCCTTTAAATAATTATAGAAATATATACATATATAGTATAAAAGCGAATTATGAAAATCTTGACCATCACTTAGTCCGGAACAAAACTTGTTAATTTCGTTGACTTTACAACTGTATCTTTAGTTAATAGAATACACATTTACCATTGTCAGTCAAAATTAGTCAAAGGAGAATGATCAATTTTCGTATACGATTGTCTCAAGCGTCAAGGTCAAAATTATATAGAAATTTTTCTTTTTAATTTCGGAGCGATACAGCCTTTTTACCAATCGCCTCGCAAGAAGACTTGACGAGTTCCAGCCACCGGAGCAGGCTGGGTTTCGTGGGGACTTTGGCACCATAGACCACATTCACACAGTGAGACAGATTATACAGAAGTCAGAAGAGTATAATCAGTCACTGTGTCTGGCATTCGTGGACTATGAGAAAGCCTTTGACTCTATTGAAACTTGGTCTGTTTTGGAGTCCCTGCAGCGGTGCCAAGTCGACTGCCGATATATCGACGTGTTGAGATGCCTCTACAGCGCCGCAACTATGTCCGTCCACATCTATAATGGTCAAACAAGGCCCATCCATTTGCACAGGGGCGTGAGACAGGGGGATATTTTGTCCCCGAAACTGTTTACGAGTGCATTGGAGGATGCCTTCAAGACATTGGATTGGACGGGACGTGGGGTACGCATCGATGGCGAATACATCTCACACCTTCGATTTGCAGATGACATCGTAATTATGGCGAAATCACCGCAGGAACTGCAGGAAATGCTGACCAGCCTAAATGAGGCTTCCCGACGGGTGGGTCTAGGGATGAACTTGGAGAAAACGAAGGTTATGTTTAACTCTCAAATCATTCCTAGTCCCGTCACCGTCGAAGGCATAATTCTTGAAGTTGTCAGGGAGTATGTTTACCTCGGCCAAATTATACAGCTAGGTAAAAACAACTTCGAGAAAGAAGCCGATAGGAGGATTCAGTTGGGCTGGGCAGCGTTTGGGAAGCTTCGTCACATCTTCTCGTCGCCTATACCGCAAAGCCTGAAGACTAAAGTCTTCAATCAGTGCGTCCTACCAGTAATGACCTACGGAGCTGAAACGTGGACACTCACAGTAGGGTTGGTCCATAAGCTTAAGGTCGCTCAGCGTGCCATGGAAAGAGCTATGCTCGGTGTTTCTCTTCGGGACAAAATCCGAAACGAAATCATTCGTACGAGAACAAAAGTCACCGACATAGCTCTGAAAGCTAGCAAGCTGAAGTGGCAATGGGCGGGCCACATCTGCCGGAGGACCGACAATCGTTGGAGTAAACGACTGCTCGAGTGGAGACCGCGAATAGGCAAACGTAGTGTGGGACGACCTCCTGCTAGGTGGCGCGACGATCTGCGCAAGGCGGCGGGGAGCAAGTGGATGAGGAGAGCCGAAGATAGGGCTCAGTGGCGTACCTTGGGAGAGGCCTATGTCCAACAGTGGACTAATGTGGGCTGAAGAGAGAGAGAGAGAGACAGCCTTTGGAGCGGCTGTTTTGCATAGGAGATTCTTTTTCAAAATTATTATGACAATAAACTGTTCACAATTCATTTCCGGATTTTCAACAGTGTTAAAAGTGTTGCCATAGTCATTAGCCATGAATTAGATATAACGATTGATATCGATTTTGTATCGATTTACAATAGAAACTGTAGTAAAAAACTTGAAAATCTTGGCTGCACAAAAAACGAAATGAATAAGTAAAAAAACCAGTTTTCTCTCAAATACTCATTTACTCTTTAAAAACATTTGGTTTTTTTACAACAATTAATTTCTCATTGCAGCCGAGAAATCGTTACATGGAACTTTTTTAGAATCACAGTGTGACTAAAAAGAAAAAATAGGTAAATGAGGGCGCCACCAGTCCTGATTGGGTACCAATTTTTTTATATCGTATAAAATCACAAACATTAATCTTACTCCGAAGTAAATAGCTTAAGCATGGATGTTACGGATATCAGAATTACCGATGATATTACAAATATATAAATATAGAATTATAGATAAATAACATGGATTAAGGTCTTAAGGTCAAAAACGCAAAAAGTCAAACACTTAAAATGACAAAAAGTTAAACGCGTCAGGCAAAATTAATCGATATGCGACTTTCAATAGCTGGCAACATTTCGGTATAACAGCCGTGTGTGACGTGTCACGCGACGAACTACGAAGAGCAAATGTCATAATTGTCATAGCACTCATTGCGTCTTATTTCTCATAAGACTAGCTATCAACCTATTATGTTATGATTTGGAACTGAAATAACCCCTGTGTTTCTGAAAAAAAAATCGGTTGGAATTAATAATTTGTACATTAAATAATATCCAAAAAGTCATTTGGAATTGCCGCAACCACTAGACCGCTTCTCATACTTTCTTGATCATTCTCCTTTAAGTTAAATGTTGTCTATAATACTCAGTTGTCAAAGTTATATAAACTTTAAAAAGCCCGCATCTACCAAAAATAAACAACATATTGGTTGCACTCCCGAGGAAGATAATTTTGCCTCGTATTTAGCCTCACTTATCTTGAATTGCTTCAGCCTGCTATCAGCCAGTATAGAACTGTAATTAATATTAAAATACTCTTAGACACATATCTAGATACAAAAATAGCTTGTAACTTAATGTATTATCAAATCTTATCGAATGATAGGAGAGCTAAAGCCTACCTACGCAGTTGCAGTCACTAAAAGGTCAAATGATGGCGTTTCCACTACTATTTCAAGTTGTTGCTGTAAATTAGGTGATAAGATTGGTAGAAACAACATTTATTAAATACCTCCTGTAAATGAACAACCTTTTGTGATATTGCATCAAATAGTACAATTGTGATAGTGGATTGGCAAAGGCAAAATAACAATTTTATTATTAACATACATAACACAATCTATTTAATATTTTTGAATACATATACATAGGTACTCGTATGTTATCAAAATTTAAGTATATCATTATCTTATAGTTGGAAAACTGACAATAATTACTTAAATGTGTTACTTAATATACACTATACTGGAGGATAAGACCAACTTACATAATTATGTACCTGGATATCGATTGCTGGATGCACTTCTGAAATTTAACAGAATTCCGGAGCGTTGTACTGCCACGGTACCAATGGTACCTACTGGTACCTACTGTTTGGATTGATATACC
The DNA here is from genome assembly GCA_944567765.1 of Carterocephalus palaemon. Taxonomy (NCBI): domain Eukaryota; kingdom Metazoa; phylum Arthropoda; class Insecta; order Lepidoptera; family Hesperiidae; genus Carterocephalus; species Carterocephalus palaemon. The sequence continues at coordinate 5,665,856 of OX155651.1, read as the reverse complement.
CATATAACATATTTAAATTGTTAAAAAATATAATATCCGTGCCTTGTACTTCATAGTCTTTTAAGGATTATTTGCTAACATTCGTACTCGTAACTCCAGTTGTTTCCTAAATGGAAATACATACAACATTAATGTTTAATCATATTTATATTATAAAACATTTACCGAGCGCGCTATCATTTATATCTCAAAGCGGAGTCGAAACAAATAAGTTTATTCCAATTTAAAGAGGATAGCCGATACAAATTACATTTATGGAGGCATAGGCGATACAGATAACCAGCAGGCAACCTGTTCGGAACGGTTCAAATAAATACCATAACCAGTTTAGATAAATTCTGTCTGTAAATATAACTCGATATAAATTGTGCCTACTTATCGTTTAACAGACCCTCCATAAACATTTCGTAGTTACCTAATTGCATTTCTGCGTTTGAGCGGATTAAATATTGTTGATTGTGCAATAAATTTGATTGCTCTACCGCACCTTTCATTTATTCATGTCGGTCGGAAATGGTGATGAAATCTCGGCTTCTTGAGCGTTCGCTACTTTGTTGAAGTAGCGAGTCAAGACTTTATATTTAATCTAGTTATTTAAATAGAATAAATTGAATAGTTAATTTAAATTAAATGAAGGATCAAAGCTTAAGTTGATACGAAGTGCTGGATCGACCGTGCGGCCAGTGTCAATGTCAATACATTGACAGTGGTACACTGATATCTTGAAGATATTGGCAAACATTTTTTGAGCGTTTTCTTGAGCACGTAGACCAGACAGTATCGGTCGTTAATCTTTGTCGAATGTCCTTTGGGTGTCTTCTGTTCCTATAACTGGCCACTAACACCATTGTGTTTATTACACATGGAAAAGACTCCGTGGTGCGGTAGTGATCCGGGTTCGTAATCCGTTCAGAGCAGTTATATTTTGATTCGCAGATAAATATTTGTAGGTGTGATGGATGTGAACTTGTGATATTTTCTCTGTGTGTGTGCGCCCATTAAATTTTGCTACTACTCACCCATCCACAAACTGACCCCGCCCGTCGTTGCTTAACTCTGTTGATCACATTGCATCGACACGAGCCATTGGGCTATGGACGCTAAAGTAAAATGCACCTTAACTTTACCAAGTGATTTAATTTAATTTACATATTAGTAGATAAGAACACATGTCATGTATAGAAGTATTCTAATAATAATTATACTGCAAAAAAAATTTTTTTTTTAAAAAGCTTTTATAACTTGACCTGGAAACCTAATCGTGGTCAAAGTTCATTACAAGACTTTACCACAAGTGCAAACACGACTATGATACGATATTCCATCATGAAGTTCCAGTTAATATCTTCCGGCTCCATCATCAGATCAGTTCGACAGTACCATATTATTGCATTGTCATCGGAACCTAATATGTGTGCCAAATTTCAGCTCGATAGCTTCAGTGGAAGTGGGTGAAATATTGATTGCAAGATTCCAGGACATACATACATACGAGTGAAGTTAAATAAAAGCTTTTAAAAATAGCGTAGATTTTAATATCAAATATCAAAATGGAGCAGTGTGGCTCGAAGCTAAATTTCTTCCCCACGGTTAATAAACAAATAATAAAAAAATAAAATAATTATATGAGCGACTGACTTTACAGCCTACCATATTCAATTAATTTTATAGTAGGTAACTAGGTACATGTGCAATACTGCAATACTTATGTCAGTCAAGTGTTATAAGAAATAATGGGTTCAAGAAGAACTAAAATTAGGCCTTATTCATTGTCTTATTCATGACTTGTCGGTCCCAGGTCACTAAGACAGTAAGAGCAAATCAAAATCAAAAAAGGATGATTGTATTTTGATGGTGGCATTTGAAAACTATGGTTTTAAAAAAAAAGTTACAAAATTTTTATTATTTCTATAGAATTATTTCTGCATAGCATTTTCGATTGCTCACATTTATTACAGTGCAATCATGCTTGTAATTCTTAATATAATACTACCTTGCTACCAGCATCATATAAAATGTAGGAAACCTCTACTGCCTCCTATATTCAATGAATAAACTCCTAGTAATATGTTTTAACCTTGTGGATGGATATTAAAATTTGTAAACCCTCGTATTAACCTAACAACATAGATTTCAATTTGAACCTCATTCCATACTGGGGGAGGGTCGAAGGCAAAGTGATTGATTTAAGGGCAAACGAACAATTTGAACGGACATTAAGCTACCAATTTTGCACCTGCCTACTTAATTGATACCAAATAATTATTTTGCGTAGCATTTTCCGTCGTCCGAGACCGACTACATAAAGCTCTACAGCTCTATTTGTAGAGCTACGCAGTCGTAGCAATGCTTATTATCATTTAAAAATTAAAATAAAATATTTGCTATTTTGTCGCTTTTGTTTTTAATGTTCGTATATAATATCAACTATAAAATTGTAAAATTAATAAATCAAAAGAAACAAGGAAATCAGAAATACAATACTGACCTTTTGTAAGCATGTCGCTCGACACTGAGCCACTCGTAGGGGAGAGGATACCTCCTCTTCGGCAAGCACTCCAATCCATGATATCAAAGCGGAAAACAAGGAAAAACTATACAATAACATTTTGGCACACATTTTCTTTGGTAAACCTCGGCTTACAATCGAGTTCTAGTCAAGCTTCTTTGCTTATCATAAGCAGCACATGTATCGGATTTGTGATACGTTACGCATAATAATGTTTAAATTTTAATTATTAAGAATTAAGAGTCTAAAGTTTACTAAAACACTTCAAACATGATATTTTACCGACGAAACAAAATTTGATTATATGGCGCCAAAATCCAAGTGTCGACACTCCAGTGGCCTTAATGACATGTCTAAATGAACTCAAAATCAACAAAAGGTAAACGTTTGAACTACGAAAACGCACAAAAAATATTTTCACAACTTGAATCGTTCGCCATGAACTGTCTCGTAAGAGACGACGCTACCTCGACGGCGGTCGAATGCGGACTAACCACCCCGCCTGAAGAAGCTCCGCTCGGCTCCTCTCCCCTCTGCTCTGATGGTTAATTTTTATGCCTTTCTCGCTCCCGCACGAGGGTTTCCCTCCTCTCTGTCGCTCTCGGTGCAAGTTCTACGTTCATGGCTACTACTACGTATGCCGCTCTCTGTCCTCTCTACTAGTGCATATATTTTATTCTATCTCGTTTTATCTCGGGCGGTTGTACGTTGTTTTTCCTTGATGCAGTTTAACGGATGGGAATGTAGTGGTTATTGTTAGACAAAGACGGTGGTAGTAGAAAATTTAGGGTTGTTCAAAAGGGGTGACAAAGAATCGAGCTAATTCAGGGCTTGAGTTTTTATGGGAGCTCGGGCGGTAAAAAGTATCCCGCCTCTCTCGTTTGTTCAAGTTTATGGTTCTCGCGTCGCGAAGCCGTATTAATAATATGAATGGCTGCCGCATCAACAACAATATTCTGCTATGTTTTGAAAATGTTTTATGAATTCCCATTTGCCACATCAAATCTTAACAGTAACGACAAAAAAATCAGGCTGTCATCTCAAAAATCTTTCCAAGAGCAGATAAGAAGAAAAGAAACAAACAACACAAGCGTAGCTTTTAGATGTCGTATGTACGGCAGCCATTATCTCCAGTCAGGAAACGTATTTTTGTTGGAGGCAAAGGCCCGTTCAAAAAACCTCCTGCAAAAAGATTAAATAAGAATACACTGTACGTGACAGCGCACAAGCCTTTCTCTGTAAAGGAATTTTTCGTTTTCTTTCAGCATCTAGGTCCCTTCTATTCATCCCGTCTTTAAACTCCCAGTTCACCACCCATACTTTGTCTAGACAAGTTGGATCGCCATGATTTCACACGATGGGCGAAAATATCATCGATCCGTATCGATATTGAATGTGTCGCGTAAGACTTTTATGGATATAATAGAAAGAACATCTATCTGTTTCTTTGTGTTCCACATAGAAAATACAGGTTGGTCCAGGGTTGGCATTGGCATAATTGGCCAATGAAGTTCTTACTTGTATTTAATACATTATTATGTGACATTATTACAGGTACGGCACATTGGTGGAAAGTATGGTAATAATAATATTATGGTATATATGGTATAATAATACTCCACCACGCTGGCCAAATACAAATTGGTAGACTTCACATGCTTTCGATAACATTATGGTAGTAGAGCCTATAGGGAACCAAATAGGTTTTATATGAAACCTAATTGGTTCCATATAGAGTTGACCCGGGGCAGTACCACCGCCCGCCACGGATTTGAACCATGACTATTTCGAGTAAAAGGCCGAATCTAAGCTTTTGTTAATGCATTGTATCTATGTAATGAACCCACGACCCCTGATTGCGTCTTAAAATAATATAGATCAAAGGATAAAGTTGAACGACGACAGATTAAAATGATGCTGGCAACAAAATGCAAATTTTAAGCTTCTGGCCGAAATGCAACAGCTGCTATGAAACAACAGCTATAAAACGGTGTACAACATTTAAAATTTGATTCAAGTTCTTATCCCACTGTTGTCAGGTTTTGCTTATAGCTTAGCTTAGCTGCAACCCATAGACGTCCCACTGCTGGGCACGGGTTCTACCAACACCACGCGAGCGAAGCTGCGGGCGTTCACTAGTATATGAATATAACCCCAATAAATTGTATTCACATTATGCCTGGGGAAACGATAGTTCCCTTCAATTTCAAAACTTTCATCCCCTTTTCAACCCTTTGTATCAAGCCTTTATTTCCCCGAAAAACCCAATAGTTGTTGCCCGACCCGGGGATCGAACCCAGGACCCTTGCTTAGCAGTCGCGCTTGTGACCACTAGACCAACGAGGCAGTTAAGATCGAGTATACAACGGTATCTAAATGGAGTTTGAATAAAGATGGCAAAATACTATAGCAAAATAAGTTTTGTTATGTTTAAAATAACACTAACAGAAGCAAAACATTTTTCTTAAGTCAATGTACCTTGTTATCTAAATGAGTACCATTCAGATTGTAATAAGCAAATTTTTGCATATATAAATCACATTGTGGTTATAAACTTTAAATTTTATTTATAAAAAAACAAAGACTTAATTATGCAAATTGTTCCCACAATTTTGTCTAAGCAAGTTGCGATTAAATTATGAATTTATTATATCCCATGACAGATATCCTTAACATAAATGGTCAGTCATTACCACATCTTAATATATTAAATAATTCAGTTCTGGGTTCAAAATTGTTTTAAATAAATTGATTTAAATTTAACTATCGTGCTGGATTGTTTCCAAACTTTTTTTTATCTTTATAGCACTATTTTATAAAGTCAATTTAAATAAAACACTCTACTACTTGACACCACATTTATTTTAAATAAAATGTGTGTGTATTCGGACTTCGCAGCCAAAGGTTAAACATTTATTTGAAGCACAAGTTTGGCAGTAAAATGGAGTCAATTTTAAATTACAATTTAAAATGACTTCTTAGCACCTATATAAATTAAAAGAATACGTACGTTTATACCAGTGTTTTAATACAATTTCAAAAAAGGAGAAAAGTCATATGAATAGATAGTAGTAGATAGTAGATAGACGTAGATATTCCATAATTCTCAAGACGCGCTACCGGACGAAACATTTAAGCTATTGTCCTAAAATTGAGAGTTAGGGTACTGTCAAAGTACCAACCCACCAATATCTAAAATTTAATTGTACGGGCACCATCTAGTATTCTCTAAATCTAAGACATTTATATTTACACGAAAATAGTTAAAGTCATCCCATTCCGTCCGAGCGGATGGTTTAAAATTCCATTACTGAAGCGGAAACCCAATCTTTTTGAAATTCTAGAGATATTTTGCTGGAATGGCTTGAAAGAGAGGACATCTGTATGATTTGCAGTACATTAGTTATAGAGTAGCGTCAATAGCCCAATGGTTTGCATCGATCGTATGTGATAGACCGAGTCAAGCAACGACGGGCACGTTTATGAATGGGTGACCGATATTGGCAAAATGGTCGCTACCTTGCTTCGGAGAGTATGTAAGTCGTCGGTTTCGACCGATTTTTCTCATTGAAAACAACCCGGAAAAATCGTTTTATTAATAAGTATGAAATATCATTCACCATTACAGTTTTATCTAAGAAATCGTAAAGGTACACGATACATTAATAAGAAACCTACAAGCCATAGTGTGTTCACGATTTGCCTACCAGTTTGGAATGATGATAAATAGATCTATATGTTTTAACATATAAATATCATATTATGTACAGGAAAGGTAAATTTACAAGATTATATTATTAATTTATCATCTATACGAATGCACAAACATTCCTCGTGCCGTCCGTTCGGTGCTTACTTTAAAATTCTATTACTGGCCGGAGAGCAATCTTTCTGAAATTCTAGAGACATTCGGCTGAATAGCTCTGGATTGCGGTATGTACCACCAACTTTATATGTATGCTCCAGGGATAAGGGTATCAATTTATAGGTTGTTTGACTCTTAAATTAGTTTTGTTTTCTTACAATCATGTCATTTTTGCACTGAACACAGCAGGCCAAATACAAGGCTCTATGGGATAATAAAAAGATTGCATATAAGGTCAAATCATCATTTAAGTTTTGAAACACAAAAAATACAAAAGTACAAGCAAAAATCCCTACTTATTCACAGATATATCTACTAAAAGCATTCAATTTCTACGCTAAGTCTAGTATTTGCTCCTGGGTATCAAAGCACAAAAGAAAATTTTAATCCCAGGGATCCCGTTTCAAAATCGTCATCATAATAATGCATACTTTCGTTTATTTCCAGCGACTCAGTGCTTTTATTTTACTCATCTCGTCTGCTTTTCGATGTAGAGCCAGTAAATTTCAGAGCTTCCGACTCAACTATACCTTAATGTATAAAATTTTCATTTACTAACCTTTTGTTAATAATGAAATTTATCTAATTATAATAAATTTCATTATTTTTTATGCTGTTAAAATAATACCTTCACAAGCGTTTGTATAACAAATGCTTTTATGAAAACCACTCAATAGGGATTTAATTTTTGAGTTACATTATATATCTATAAATAAGGGATAGAGTACATTTGCTAAATGCACTTGATCTTATTTCGAATAGTAGATTGGTACACGTGAAATAGTTTGGTTTAAAATAATAATTATTTTTCTCCAAAGCAAAATATTGGTTTAAAGGAACCTCCGTATTTTTTCAACCAAACCACACAAGGTTCTTCCACCCAAGAATAGAACTACATTATACATTAAATGAAATATGGATGTCTGACAAATTTAAAACAAGATCCTACTCTTACTTTACTCTATATTTCTCGGTTTCAAAGACGAGAGAGACGGTAACACCAAAGAAAGGACAAAGTCTCTGCTTACTTAACATTTTTATGACATTGTTTTTTTAGTGGAATGAGTACTGCTACAGTTTTGGTATTCAGAGAAAGAAATGGTTATACCCATTTCTTTCTTTGATGTTTCACATTGTTTGGTATCATTCGTCAGTCTCGTTTTGCAAGAGTTTTAGGTCCTATAGCCTTCAATAGTAACGAGTAGAAAATATTCCTTTTAATTCTGGTATATATTTAATTAAAAAATACAATTAACCACTGTATTTAAAAAAACGCTATTAACCCTTAACTTGACAACGTACACTCCAATGTACACACATTTAAAAAAAATATTTCTCGTTATTTACAGTTTTTTCTTTCGTGAATGTTTCCATAAATGTTTTGCCAAATATATTAGATTTGGTAGAAAATACTTTTACTGTAGTAACATTTAATAATATATGTCAAATTCAAAATAGCCGAAAAGAAATCAGCTACACGTGTAACACGGCTAAGTTTTTATTTTATTATCAACTTTTTTCTGCGAAAATTAGCAATGTCTTGTCGTAGGTTGAAAATAAAGAGTGTATATTATTCAGTTAGTGCACTTTTGCGTAGCTAACTATATATTTATTTATGCTTTTGATTCAAATAAATGTACGTACATTGCACTGCACATTGCCAATGAAGCGGTAAAGTACATAGAGCATTATTATGGTAACCACGATGTACATTGCCAGGTTTACGTAATATTAAGTTTTGAGCTGTCTTGATGGTTTTTTCCCGATATTTTGGTTGCATTTTGGTGTAAGTGCTTGTTTTTAGCTTTATTTTTTTGTTTTGCCTACAGAACATAATCTTAGCTTTAGTCCCTACAAAAAATGTATGCTCTGACGATAGTTCCACATCCGATGAAGACACGAATGTGTATATACCGCCATCGCCAGACACTTCTGATGCACCCTCAATTGCCTCTTCCCTCGAAGCCCTTAATTTGCTCAATAGTTCGACAGACTCCAATAAAGAGGAAGTCGATATCTCTATCGGTTTACCACTAACGCGAATACTAACTGAAGTTTTTCTATCGCCAAGTAAGAGCAGGGGATGAAACAATGCGTTGTAAGTATTGCAAAGCTGGCAGAACTACTGTTTTCCTTTATAAAGTGCCGCGTACACTTGTGTTTTGTTGTGGGTAAACAAAAACGTAATTGTTTCCGTAATTTCCACTGAAAAACCTAAATTTATTATATTTTTTCTAATAAATATGTTAAAATTACAAACCAGTATTTTATTATAAACCTGGCAATGTGCATCACAATGTACAAGGTATATATTTCTGCATAATTGGCGGTGTACATTGTGATGCACATAGATTTTCTCAAAATCTAAGGACATTTAATTTTTTTTTTTATTTTTTTCATGTTATCTGATCATAAATAAGACCAAATTTATCAATGGAAACCATTTTATTTACATTTTTACTTTCCGCCAAGTTAAGGGTTAAGTATTCTGGCCAAAACACCACTGATAGAACGGAGATGTTAAATTTGCCATTGATTGAGAGGCCAATTACGAGTAAGTATATCTACTGTAGCGTCCATAGCCCAATGGCTCGCGTCGATTCAATGTGATCGAAAGAGTTAAGCAACAACGGGCGGGGTCAGTTTGTGGATGGGTGACCGCTTGTGGCAAAATTTCATGGACGCTACCGTGCTTCGGAGGGCACGTAAAGCTGTAAGTGACAACAGTTGTTATACAAGTTAAATGAAGTGGGTGTTACCTATTGGAAACTTTCTTATAGCAGCTTTATAACAGGTACCTACCTCAAATAACTTAATGCATTACACTTAGAAAAATCGTGAAGACAGTTCACTATTTATATATTTTTTGTTATCATTATAAATAAATGAATTATATTTTAATTTATTTCACTACGGTTCCCGTAAAGAAGTCAATTAAATTGTATTTACATTATTTTAAACCCAAGAACCTAACTTTTAAAAGCGCGGCCATGGCTCACTCAACTTCTAATTCTTTTAAGATATAGCGAAGTTTCTGGTCTCGGGAGGATGAGCTCACGTCTTTCGATTAGAACTTCGTTGGCTATTTGATGTAAGTATTGACAATCCAGATCGAGAAGTTACTGTATTCGATACGGATAGTTGGATTGAATTTAATTAAAACTGTTAGATGTATCACAGAAATGTGGAAAATAAACAATTGCAAGCAAATGAAATCCTGAAAATCAGCGGTTGTTGGTTTGCCACGGCCATTTGCTAAGGGCGTCCAAATTTTCATGAAATCTATTAATCTAAAATATTAATTTACATAAAATCTATTTTATGAAAATTGATTTAAACATTTCAAAATTTTAAGCGGCTACTTGAATGGATATATCAGCACTTATTTTTATAAAGTTAAGATAACAATATTCATTCCGCAAGTATCAAAACGTAACTTTATAAATTAGAAGGACTATAACCTGACGTTGTAGTAGTATACCTAGTATTACTTGGCCGGTATCTTTGGCCAACTTTAATGAAGTTTCCTTTTATTACCCCAAGTCTTAACCCCAAGGATCTTTGTGTTTATGATCCTGTTCTAACTTTAAAGAGATTCCAACGTAGCAATAGTTAATTTTTTATTAGCTGTTTCCCATTTCGCTCTTAAAACTTTAGTAGTAAGACTTTTTGACTGACGACTTTGATAAAAAGAATTTGCCTTTACGATTTTAAAACTTTAAGGCCTGCTGCCATCATATAAAAAATATTTATTTGCCGAACACCATTTACTTGTAGCTACAAACCCATTGATGACTTACTGTTGGGTATCGCGCCCATCGATCACATACGATCGACGCGAGCCATTGGGCTATGAACGCGGTCGAATATTACACAAAAGTTTTTTTATAACAATAAGTTTACCAAATATCAGATGGGATCAGTGGTCACTAGGGTACCTAAAAGAAAGTGTGAATAAGCAAGTTAGAACGGGGGTCAGCTCGGGAGCACGCATCTTTAACACCACTGCACTGCACTGCATTCCGTCCGACACACTTGACTTGAATCTTGAAAAATCCTTTGACGTCAAGAGCTCGCTTGACAGCTTTCTGTGTAAACTGTGTATCAGGCATAGAGCTCTCACAGCGCGGTATAGTAGGCGGTGTTACCCCACTGTCGTCAAGAGTCCAATTAGACGCAAAAAGGGTGCCCAGAATCGGCTCAGCCCAGTCTCGGCTTTCACTTTTGCAGTATGGGCCAGACTGTCGTTCGGTTTGCGCAACGATGGAAAACACGACCGACAAAAGTTTCTTTCGACAGCCTTTGTGAACGACCAAAAAGCCCAACTACCTGAAGGGTGTTTAATCAGTCGCTTGCCAATTTCGCGAATGCTCGCACTTTGCCTTTAACATGAACTATTTAGTGGATCTGGAGACAGCATTGAACTTCTTCCTGAGACAAGGCGTCTCTGGATCGTCGGATGCACTCCCCGACGCCCAATCTTAGAATGCATCAGCACACTGCCGACCAATGCTGGGTTGATTGTGTCCACCGATAGAAATCACAGAACTTGGAAAAAAGTATTCCATGTCTGACTATTTAGTTCATTAGAGGATGCGGTTACATTACATAAAAGATAACAATTACAATCGCTGCGACCCATAGACGTCCCACTGCTGGGCACGGGTCTCCCCCACAGATACTTCTGCGCCACTTCTACTCCACCACGCTGCTCCAATGCGGATTGGTGGAGGGGTTAGTGGCCAACCCAGTGTCGAATGTTCTCAAGCCACCCGAAGGTCTTCGACAAGGCTTGACGACTGTTCCCAGCATTGAAAACAACCGGGACCGACGGCTTTACGTGCCCTCCGAAGCACGGTAGCGTCCATGAATTTTTGCCACTAGCGGTCACCCATCCACAAACCGACCGCGCCCGTCGTTGCTTAACTCTTTCGATCACATTGAATCGAAGCGAGCCATTGGGCTATGGACGCTACATTTTTTTTTTTTTTAGAATAGGCGAATACGCGAAATACGCATCTCATTTGACTAAATAAGCAATCGAATTTACAACATAACAAGAAAATTCAAAGGAAGCAATTATCATAACAACACTACTCAATCTCTTGAGCATCGCAAAGCATGACAAAGCGACTGAATGTGCCGACATCTTTTTTTAAGAAGACTGTCCGCAGACTTACTGCGTCGGGCAAACGGGAAAATGCTATTTCCATAAATTTCACACCCTGTGACTATGCTCTATTCGAAAAAAATAAATGTGCTAGCTAGCTCATCATGATAAGTGACTATCCAAGGTCTGGCAGATGGGCTAAATGTTTAAAAATAAAACTTATCTATGGATACTAATCCATTTACTTTGTAAAATAAAAGTTTCACCAAAACACCAAACACACTCACTCGTCTCTTTCTGAATCATATGATAATAGTGAACAGGATATCAAATTGAGTAAAATTAAATAAACCAATAAATATAATTGAACCACAGATGTTTTTCAAATGAATATTCATTTAACAAACTTTCCTCCAAATAAAATATTTGTTGCTCATATACGTATCTACTAACACCAGAAAATGTTACTCGTAGCTCTCATCTATGTAGTTTTATTTTAACTTTAGGTTCTATTCTATGGGCTACTTGCATCCAAGCGGAAGCTAAAATGCATGTATCTAGCAGTATGTAAGAATAGAGGAGTCTACTGCCTCATAGTGCGTTAGCAGCCTAAGAAAACTGTCACGCAGACTTACATTACACTACGTCACGCGAAATGGGGAAATGCAATTTCCATAAATTTTACACACTATGAGCATGCTGCGTCCGAAAAGACGAACGTGACCGCGCCTGTACTCGTATGTTGCGGGCATCGTGTCTTTCTCGAAGTCGATATGATTCTTGCAAAAGGAACAGATTTATTGAAAGAAGATAACAATTCATAATGCTCCCTTCTCTCCTAAACTTCAGATTCCACACCCACTCAAGCAGAAAAGTCCGAGACAGAAACGCAACAGCTTGACATAAATATTTATTGTTACGACAGTAGTCGATCTTTTGATATTGATAAGCATGACAAAACGACGGATACAGTGTCATCGTTCTCTTAGAATATTTTCCCGCAAGTTTACATTACACAGCGTCGGACATAATGCGGAAATGCAATTTTCATAAATTTCACACATCGTGAGCATGCCCCGTCCGAAAAGATTGTACGTGACCGCGTCATTATGATGGGGGAATCCTGTCTGGGAACAGATACAATGTATGGTTATTATGGTTTGAATATATATTGTATATGAAAAACAATTAGATAAAAAAATACATGTGATAACATCCATCAAGCATAAGCAGCGCAGTATTTTGTCACTTTTGATTCACACTTCCGTAAATATGAAAGATAGTGGACGCCCGCAGCTTCGCTCGCGTAGAATTAGACCCATTAACGACGTTTACCCGTCTAACGACATCAAAAACGGCAAAGTTTCATACTAACTTTGCACCCCCGTTTTACCCCCTTAGGGGGTGAATTTTCAAAAATCCTTTCTTAGTGCTCCCCTACGTTATAAAAGGAACCCCCGTGCAAAATTTCAAGTTTCTAGCCCTTATAGTTTAGGCCCTGCGTTGATATGTCAGTCAGTCAGTCAGTCAGTCAGTTACCTTCTCCTTTTATATATATAGATGACTGCTTTATTTAAAAATTGCTAAAATATTTTTTTACTTAACATACTCGTGTTCTCTATTGATAAATAAATTATAAAAGTTGCCTCGATCATGTGTACACGAACATGCAGGCGGGATCTGTCCTCGCAGCCCCGGTAGTCACTCACCTCAGTGACCATCTCGCGGTGCGGGTCGAGGTGTCGTGTACCCAACGTCCGCCGCTATCTTACCTTGCTAGGGATTTCTCGCAATCCAATCGTAGCAACTTCGCACGATCAATCGATAGTGTTGACTGGGTCGAAATCCTAGACCGCCATACGTCGGTGGGGCATCTAGCCACATCCATTATCAACGTGATTAAGAACAAATTTGATATTTGTTTCCCTTTCAAAAGAACGGTCCGAAAACGCTCAGACTCATCATGGCTAACCCCTGATGTTCAAAATTTGAAATCTTTTTTATTTTATATTAAAAAGTTAAACAATTTATTTCCACATGACAAAAAACTTACTTGTATGTTAGATGACTGGAATATGAAATATGACATGTTAATTAAGAAAGAAAAGTCTGACTACTACGCAAAAATTATAAGTAGAAATAATTCAATAAAAGGATTGTGGTTAGTTGTAAATAAGGAACGTGGTAAGGACAACTCGCCTAGGGTCAATCTCGCGGACGTATTAATAGATGAGCGTGGCAACAAATTTAAAACAGCAAGTGAGGCCGCCAACGCTATGAATTCCAGATTCTTAAATGCAGCTGCAGAATGCGGCGCACCCAAAGCGAACGTTTCAGGTGCATTAGCCGCCTTGCGAGGAGTCCGCGAACCAGCAGACCGGTCACTTAGACTTACGCCTTTCACAGCAGAAGAGGTATATCGTATTGTTGCCACGCGGATACCCCCAAAGCTGTCGAAGTACATATACGGCCTATCGACTAGAACAATAAGAATGGCAATCTTACCGCTAGCTCCAGTGTTCGCCACACTGTATAATAGGTGCCTCAAAGAAGGGCTGTATCCGACACCCCTAAAAGTAAGTAAAGTGTCTCCTTTGTTCAAAGGCAAAGGAAAAAGGAGCAGTATTGACGGGTATCGACCAGTGTCCATCATACCAGTGATAGCGAAGATATTCGAGCACGGGCTTTGCTCCAGACTCCTTGCATTTCTGTCATCGACGCATGCGATAACTGACCGCCAATACGCATACCGCACGGGCAGATCTACGACGTCCCTGACTCGGGAGTTAATCAGTCGCGTAATGGCCGCAAGGGAACACAAAATGCAAGTTGCAGTCCTATGCTGCGACCTATCCAAAGCGTTTGATGTGGCCGACCATACTGTCGTGTCAGAGAAACTGAGATATTATGGAATTGGGGGCAGGGGCCTTAGCTTACTGACAGACCTTATGCGGGATAGATCGCAGATAGTAGACGCTGGTGACGGTAGAGAAAGATCAGACGCTCTAGGATCTGCGACGGGTGTTGCACAGGGATCCTCGATCTCCAATATCCTTTTCTCTCTCCTACTTAATGATCTGCCGAACGCCATCTCAGAAGCGGACATCCTCATGTACGCAGATGACATAGCCGCCATAGTCACAGCACCGGACGCAGACCAGTTACAAGAGAGACTGAATAAAACAACCACACACCTTGCCGGGTGGTTCACGCTAAACGGACTTGCACTAAACATAGGCAAAACACACTTCATCCGTTTTAATTTATCAGGTCGGTCAGTAACCCCACTAAAGGTGAATATTGACAGAAGTGTTATAGCGAGCGTAAAGGACACAACCTTCCTGGGTTTCCATATAGATAGCGGTCTTACTTGGTCAGGACACGTGGACAAGCTATGCGGTAAACTGGGTAGCGCCTGCTACGCGCTTGGCCGAGTGTGTCGGGTAGTGTCCACGGACGTAGCGCGTGCGTGTTACTTTGCGACCGTGCACTCGCTGCTACAGTACGGCGCTGAGCTGTGGGGTCTTTCAGCTGACTGGAAACGCGCGTTCAGAATGAAAAAACGTGCCGTTCGGACACTATCGCATGTCGCGCCTGACACTCCAGCGAGGCCGCTCGTCAAGGCACTCGAAATTTTGACATTACCATCTATAGTCATACTACAGGTAGCAATGTATGTCCGAGAAAATTTCGAGTCCTATAGGAAACTGGGCGAATCGCGTGGGGGCCACACGCGTAACTCGGGGAGGCTTGCGGCGGTGCGGTGCGCGCTGGCTAAATCTGCCAAGCTAACGCACGCACTTGGCCCTTCAATATATAACCGGCTCCCATCACACGTACACAGTTCGAGCAGTCCGCAGTCATTTAAGTTAAACCTAAAGAAATGGCTTAGCGAGCAGGCATTCTACAGTGTTGAGGAACTGACGACAAGCAAATGCTTAACAACGATGTAATTATTTTTACATAATAATTTTTATTTAAATTGTTTATTTACACTTTTTTATTTCTATTTTATATTGACATTGTGATAATTGACATTGTGTTAACTGAGTTTTTATCTAATTTTTTTAAACTTTGTTTATGTAGGTTTATTACAGAAGTAAGAAGTAAGTTACTTGTTTATCAAGTTTTGGTACATTTTCAACTAAGATTTTTGACGTGTAAAAACATATATTACCAATAAAGAACTATGACTATGACTATGACTAAAAAAAATTTTTTTAATTTATTTCGACTTGTACGTACCTACTACTACTAAATATGGTTTAATGTTGGGAATTATGTATTTTATAAATGCTTTCTATATTCAACAAAGTTAATTGTAATTAGGATACATAATAATATCATTTTTAAAAGCTTTCATTTAACTTCACTCGTATGTATGTATGTCCTGGAATCTTGCAATCAATATTTCACCCACTTCCACTGAAGCTATCGAGCTGAAATTTGGCACACATATTAGATTCCGATGACAATGCAATAATATGGTACTGTCGAACTGATCTGATGATGGAGCCGGAAGATATTAACTGGAACTTCATGATGGAATATCGTATCATAGTCGTGTTTGCACTTGTGGTAAATTCTTGTAATGAACTTTGACCACGATTAGGTTTCAAGGTCAAGTTATAAAAGCTTTTTAAAAAAAAATTTTTTTTACAGTATAATTATTCTTTTGGATTTCCGCTAAAATCTAAAACGCACTACAAAGCATTATTGGAAACAGTGTTAATAAAATATCAATAGTTTCGTGTTATAAATGTATGTATTTGCAAAGGAAAGCTTTCTTTTTTTTGAGCGCTGCTGGCACTTAATATAAAAAAAAAATTGGATTTCGGGATGTTTGAAATCTGGTACTTCTCATGTTTTCGGTAACTCGTACTTTGTTTGTTCTTGACATAAATATAATGTAGGAACACTGATGAATGGATCAAAACTGAAATTGTGTAGCAATAAGTAAAAACATTTAATGGTACTCACGATGTCTCTCAATAAATTGGGTATGATTTTTTTTTTTGTTTTTCCAAATTATTTGTGACCCAAGAAAAGCACGTTTAAAGTAGTAAATACAAAAATTATGGCCATATTACATTGTAGGGTCACTTCTCCCATGTAGCGGTTGGGTGTTATACTTAGCTAAGTATATGTTACTACGAAGGCAACGGGACGTTTGGCAGTAACAAACCAAATAAATTATAAAAAGAGATCTCGGCAGAAAGACAAGTTCTCCTTGGGACAAGTCGTAAATTTAACGGTCGAAGGAATCCTTATTTCCCTCGGTTATTCACGTGGTCGCGTTAGCGAAACTATCTCTTTGAGGTGACAGTAAATTTTTTATCACCATCCCTGTATTGTAGATTCAAAAGGTTTACATAGACGAATTTAAAAACTCTCATTTTTAGAATTACTGCTTATGATTATCGTGAGTGAGAAATGATCAGGCGATACATTAATATATACCTATCTATGGTATATAATGTAGTAGGCCTTTAACCTTACTGGCTGTGAAAGTTTAAGCCATTAAGCGGTTTTGGAAAACTTCAATAGTTCATTATTATTTAGTTCATTATACATTCGGATTACAACATGAGTTTAGAAACCGGACTAATTTGGTGTAGTATTTATCGAGTAATGACAGGATGATTCTCTTCCATGTGGTCTTACGTACTCGTATAAAACATAATATTCCAATAACCAAACCAAATATATTCACAAATTCTTTACAATAATTTACCTGTCTTTAATTTTATTATTTGCTCTCTAATAAATGTCTAGCGAACAACAGCTAACCCGAGCTCACGCGTACCAAAATATTGCCTCTTACGTAACTCTTAATTAACTTAGTATATTTCTAATTTCCCATTCGCCTGAGAAATTGCTCCATTGTACAGAATTTGTAACGTTGTAAAATTCTTCGACCCCAACAACATTCACCGGAATTATGAGTATAATTAAATTATGATATAACAGCACCTTTAATACCAATTAGTCACACGATACGTGGTTTGGGCGTAGAAGGTAATTTGAGATCATAATAGCTTTACTGTGGCTTTGGTTATACCTCCCACTCTATGCTGACCAATCACACATGTAGAGCTTCGATGGCTTCACTGATTCATCAGTCTTCTGACATTTGGTGAGATTCTACATCTAATTCAATTACTCAAATTGAAGTGACGAACCACAAAAGAAGTCAAACAAATACAATCTGATTAGGCATAGGAAATTTCTATTTATTTTTATTTTTATAACTTTGAAGTTGTTCTGACTTCAACCTGTAGGAGTCCCAACTTCTCACTGATTCAGCATGGTAATGTTTTTGTTACGAAGTTAATTACGTGTTCTCCTTCAGCGAGCCGATTTAATCACGAACTACCTTCAGTATGATAATAACATTTCGCGGGTATTTTGTCTTCGTGCATTCTTTCGGGCTGGCACTATAACTATCCTAAATAATTAATTGTTCCTTCTCATTATCATATATCCATCAAGAAAGAAGAAGCACGGTAAGAAATGGACATCCAAGTACCTACCTGTATCAACAACATGTAGTGTTCAAAAGCGAAATATCGAATAGACATACTAGTAGTCCAATAATTGAAGAAAAGCAGGTTAATACGCCAAGCAACATAATAAATACTTCCCGTTAATCAGTAGGAAATAAGGAAACAAACCAGTAGAAACGGGTGCACATTTTGCAGTAAATAGTGTGAGATTGCATGGCATGATCTAAAACAAAAGCAAAGTTAGTGGACGGGAGCTCGAGCGTGCTAATAAGCCCCTACGTCAGTTTACTCAAGGCCGGCATTATTTTTCTAAAAGATAGCATTGCAGCAGTTTTCAATATAATTGCCCCGGTTCCTTCAAGAGGCTGACAGCTCAAAGGCCACTCTTTGACGTGCTCATTGTCGGAACGCCCACGGTTTACCTTATTCAAAGATATTCACTCTTTTTATTTTAAATATTCACAACAAGTAAGACGGTAATACCCGGTAATAAGTATTTTGTGTCTCAGTGTATTTTATTTCCTGCTGCCACCATAAATACTGGATTGTCACGATGCCCACTTAAATGGCTAACTTTTGCAATTATTTCGGTAAGTATGGCACACCGATGTGCACTGATAGTTTGAAGTTTCTGTAGGATTATTATTATTTTCAAGCGTATAGCTAGATTTTTTTTTACTGAATACGTAAATTAATACTTTTTATTTTAAGTGATAAATTAAATAGTTAAATAAGCTCTAACAATCTTACTTTTTATTATGGTATGGAATAACTGTCAAAAATACGCTTACCTTACCTTTGATTATTTATAACATAAGCTCACGCCTGTGTTTCCCCAATGGGTTACGCAGAGATGCGTAGTATATTGTCACATAATTCTTCATGTCATTGTAAATAATATTCCGCATTGCAAGTATATATTTATTTATTTTATTTAAAACTTTATTGTAAACCTTAAAATGTGTTTCACTTTAGTTTTTGGTACTCTTTTAATACCTCTAACGCAGGCTGATACTTTTATCCTTTATTCATTAGATAGAGAAATCAGATGAAACAGTCTTCTGTTATTAACAGCAACCGTCGTAATAGAGTAGATATCTACTCTCTGTATTCCGTGGTTTTTGATCAATTGTTAGCTGTTATTGGCAGAAGTGGTAATTAACTTAGTACAAAACTTTTGAATAGCTTATAATGTTATGAAAATCTGATTGGAATTTACCGAGCCTTACGGATGCAATGTTATAAGTTTCCTCTACTAACGGTAACTAAATATATCTAGAGCGTGAATATAGGTATACATATATAGACAGAATCAGATAGATGGCCTCAATAGTCAGTATTATCGCCACACTTGTTATTTCTGTTTTAAATAAAATATAAATTCAGTAAACGTCGTAATTAAAATAGCATTTATCTCTCCCTATCTATCTTCAGTCCACACTAGTCCACTGCTGTACATACATTTTAGTCACTTGCGACTTAATGTGTCCAGCTTTTGAGAGTTGTGTCCTCACTAAACTAAAAGGATCATAGCATTAAGATTACATAATAACTAAGTCTTGATGAATGCTTTATTGTATTTAACATTATTTCATAAATATGCTACATCTAAGTGTTGTAGCTTTTCAGGCTGTATTCAGTTTCAGTCAATTTTCATTGTTGCATTGTATTGAGGCGAACAGGATTTATAAAAGAATCTACTCTTGGTAACATGTTTTCGGGGGTTTTTCTAACCTAGATATAAAAGCTAAAGCCAAAGACGACTTAATGTTGGGCATGGGTCTCTCCCACTGCCACAGATGCGGGAGGTTTAGAGCATACGCTCCTCCAACGTGGATTGTTGTGCCATCCAATAGTCTTCGACAAGGCTTAACGATTGATTTACATTAGCGGTCAACCACATAGTTGCTTCCGAAGTTGCTTAACTCAATGGATTATTTACGACCGACGAGAAACATTGGTCAATGAACGTTTCGTAGATATAACCGTGACCCAAACAATAGATGTCCATGCCTGGGACAGAATCATAATGGTGGATGTGTTTTTCGGCTGAAATAAACGTTAACTATACCTTGTATCTATATAATGTAGCTCACATTTTAACCTACGGATTTTATTACACAAAATTAAGGAATTCCGTAATAATTTGTTTACGAGTTTCAAATGCGGGGTTCCGTTCACCGATAGGAAACACTTCAATAGCAATAAAGATGGATGGTGGCTGTAAAATGTCGTAATTAGTGAAACTAATAGCGGTAATCGACTCCCATGCAGATAATATATTTTATACAGAAATGTTTTTTATGACTAGTAATAAAACGAACTTATTTGTGTTCGAGGATGAAAAAAATTAATAAGTACAAATAGTCGGAACTTTGATCGAGTTAGAGATATTATCGTTAGTCCACAATACATTCATGTTTCTTAAGAAATCATTTGACATGGTTCACAAAAAGAGAGCAAAAGTGAACCCATTCGTCGGAGTAACTTGATATTGCTCATTCGGTTGTTTTCTGGCTGTTTGGGTATAAGATTACAAGCAATTTATTTCAGTATGGCAATTGAATTTACGAACAGCATTCGAACTGTTTAAGGAGAGTATTTTATAGTCTACAGTATTTCGTTTTGTTCGAGTATTTTTTTGTATCAAACAACGTTTTATCTTTTTTGCTAGGTTTCCATTTATACTAATATGTAAAATGAAATATGTTTTATGCAATAAGGTTGAACTGAACGTAAACTGGAGACAACATATTGACTTGGTTTAATAATGTACCTAAGGAAAAATAAGTCGTGATTAAAATAAATTACGAGTCAGTCTGTACGACATACTTGGATTAAAATATTTTTAAGTAATTTGATGAATAGAAGGAGAGACGAATACACGCACAAATTTTTTTTCTACGAAAAATCTTGCATGCGGACTTTAAAAATAGGTAATTCCAAATTTTAGAAAATTCAAACAAAACTCTAGAAGCTATATTTTGGTCATACAAATCCATACTAATATTATAAATGTGAAAGTGTGTTTGTTTGTTTGTTTGTTTGTCCGGCTTTCACGTCGCAACGAAGCTATTATATGGTATGGTTTTTGTGTGTGGAGATAGTGAGGAGGGTGGAGAGTGACGTAGGCTACGTTTTACCGCGGTAAAACATCCCCATGGGAAGATATCGATATCGATTGCTAGATATTTAGTTCCGGGTGTTGTTAACAGATGGCATTGTTAATTCCCTTTTCCCACGGGGGCGGAGCCGCGGGTAAAAGCTAGTATTTTATATGTGGCTGAAATGATACAACGTTTTCTATTGGCCTTCCGAACTTCGATGTCCAGATCGCTATCATCGAGTAGCCTATCGACGGGGCAGTTTAACGCTGAGATTTATAGCTATGTCCTGTCTTACTACACTACATTCCAAAGTAGGTACACTGTGAGAAAAACAGTTGAGGCATTAACACTCTTGCAGCTTTACCCTCTATTCTATGTAGTATGAAGTCTAGTATGAAATTAAAATTCGCTTGAATCTTTTTATTTTATTTTTACCCAAAAACTTTTTCAGCTACAAGGTCTACTTAATATTATTTTTTTTCCTGTCATTATTCACTTCACGTGACCGTAACTATTTCTATGGACATCTACATTTTTGTGATCCAAACAGCACAATATGAATTGGCCATACGAATATGACTAAGTTGCCGCAAGTTGCGAATCCATACTTTGACGGTTTGCCACAGGTAAACATTTACCTGTGGTAAGCCCATACATTCTATTTCAATCTTGTTCAAGAACTTATAAGCAGCCACTTACTATCAAGTAAATATTTCCTATTGCCCGTAGGGACATCGATCCCGGTACAATTACGGCGCGGACGATGATCGCAATCTCTCGATAGGTTAGTTTAATGCGCAGATTTATGGCCCCGCTACCACTCTTTAATCCGTTCTTAGGGAAAAACCGACCTATTTACTTTCCCGCACTCCAGTTATAAAGCTAAATGGAAGTTTCAACGAAATTGGCGTAGTAAGTTCTCCTGCGTTTAGTTTTTACATCAATGATGTTAACGTCGTAGTCGTAAATATTTTAACCCGTACTATACACTAATCAGTGTTCTTAGTCATAATAGTCATCAATCGATCTTAAACTATGTATATTATGGCGGTGAAATGCAGGACGTCACAAAATATACTACAGCATAAATAAGGCCTTGATGAAGCCGAAATATTTTTCTGGCTACAAAAACCCACTAATAAGAACTATAAACCGCGGGAGGAAATTGTTTGCTCGTCTAGTTACATGTAATTAACATGTAAAAGCTTATCCGGTGCTATTGGACTCAGAGGCTTATACTTATTAGAGCGTTCTCTCTCGGTCGGGACGTTAATTACAGTGGGATTTGAAAATATTTTGTCTGTTTTTACGTACCAAGTAAGCTTGTGTATTTTTCATCAACTACTCGTAGTTTTTTAGAGAAATTCACTTAACTAGAAGCTGTTTTATTTTTGGCAATAACATAAAAATAATAGCAATAAGTTTTGTCAACATTTGCTTACTCATTTGTAGTTGGTAGGATAATGCTTTATGTAAATTTTAGTTCATGTTGCACTGTCCGTATAATAATTGTTAATATTTCTTGCACTGATATAATGGTAACACTAAAAAGGAAGTAGATATCAAAGGAGACGATCAATTTTGGGCCAAACGATGTACCGAGGTACAAAGTATTGGTAAAAATTCCTTACAATATACTAAAACTAATGGTCGATCAATTATTTTTAGAATCCTTATAGTTAGCTTGTAATAAAATAATAAAAAATACAACATTTCGTACCACAAAACTTCACATAGTAGTAACCACAAACTAATAAGGGATACTACGTGGTAACTACTCTGCACTGTTTATGTCATTTGCCAACTTCAGTTTTAGTGACAGACGTCAGTCACACATTATACTTTATAGGTCTATTAACATGTATTCAATTTACAAATTATTACTAGTTTAAAAACGATTTCAAGAAAAAATTAGCCTTTAATGGTAATTAATAGAATATTTAAATCAATATAGGATACTATGATTCTGTTTCCTAGGGTAGTTTATTAATACAATGCGCTTATTGTATATTTTATAAATGGGTATAGAGTAATTACAGATTTAGTAACAACCGAAACGCAATGTTATGATTGATTGAATTAGATTGCCATAACTTGCAGTGTTGCAATACATAAATTATCTTTTAAAGTTAATTTTAGGTGGTACAAATGCAGTAAAAAATCTGATTTATTTTTTTAATAAAATAACGCATTTTTTTCTGCAAAAATCAATTTTTATTCCCGAGGTACATCTCATGGCCCAAGTTGTATGGAAAGATAAACGTGTCCTTTGTAAAACTGTACCTACTTAAAAATTAGCAGCCATATTAGACAATATTTTTTTGTTAAATACAATGATAGATTCCGTACCTACCCTCAAACTCAAAGCAGTCAGTACTCATAGTGCTTTTGTACGATCATTCTAGAACCCTTAACTTTTGAAGTATAATCAAACTATGCAGCATTCCGGTTTGAAGGGTAAGAGCAAGTATAATTAACGCTATAAGAGTGCTTCTATTTCAGTCCTTAGCGTTACTGGCCACTTACCATCTTTTCACTTTGCTGTTTCATATCCTGACTGTTCTAATTACATAAATTGGCACATGATCTTCATGTTTTATTTTTACAAGCTTTTATTTAACTTCACTCGTATGTATGTATGTATGTATGTATTTAGGTATGTATTTATGTCCTCGAATCTTGCAATCAATATTCCACCCACTTCCAGTGAAGCTATCGAGCTGAAATTCAGCACACATATTTGGTTCCGATGACAATGCACGAAAATAAATAAAAAGTTGTAAAAGTTTTTAAAAAAACATTTTTTTTACAGTATTTTAAACTTATTTTATAACTACACTAGTGGAGCCCGCAGCTTCGCTCGCGTGGAATTATACATTCACTAACTTCAAAAACGGCAAAGTTTCATACTAACTTTGCACCCCCGTTTTACCCCCTTAGGGGGTGAATTTTCAATAATCCTTTCTTAGTGCTCCCCTACGTTATAAAAGGAACCCCTGTGCAAAATTTCAAGTTTCTAGCCCTTATAGATTAGGCCCTGCGTTGATATGTCAGTCAGTCAGTCAGTCAGTCAGTCAGTCAGTCACCTTTTCCTTTTATATATATAGATATACAAACTTTTTTCGCGGCTCCGCCCGCAAATAAGACGGTTTTCAGTAAGTTACTACCTCGTCGGTCTAGTGATCGCAAGCGCGACTGATAAGCTAGAGGTCCTGGTTTCGATAGATATAGATACATTGAGAGATATTTAAAATTGTAGTCCTGCCACATGTGTTATGCATATATATAGGTGTATGAATTTGACCAAAATAATTTAACCACAATAGTTTGACCAGAGATAGGAGAAAGCACCTTTTTTAAAAATTTGACTTGTTGATTATCAAAAACTGTATGTTTGGTATCAGCATGGGTTTTGATGGCTTAATAAGAAGCCAAATTCATGGCATGAAAAAATAACAGTTGCAAATCGATCAATTTCGACATGTGCTCGATCACCACCGAGCTCGGAACAACTTTGGATAGGATTCTCTTATCTATATATATCGTACAGGCAAGATTCGAACCCATTTTATTATAAAAAGCGAATCTAATATCGAAGGCTTTTTATTATAAAAATAAGAAAATAATAATAATAATAATAATATATACATAATAATAATAGTCTTTATTTTCAGGTAAAAACCCATAGTTACAAACATTATAACACATACAATAAATCACAGTAAAAAAAAAGTAAATTTAAGAAAAATTTAAAAAGAGATATAAAATTTATATAAATGCTTCCACATTCTTTTTTTGGGTTTCTTATCTAAAACGAAACCTTTATAGTTTTGGCCTGTCCGACTTTCTATCTACCATACATTGATCAACGTACGTGTCGCGAGTTGCAACACGTGCGTTTTTATTGTTTTTCCTTGTTTATCATCCACTAATGTTTTAGCGATAAAAAATCTCAAAAATTATTCGAAAAAATAAATTTGAAAAAATATATTTCAGCACATTTAACGGCTCCATACTTATATTAGGTTTTAATTGTAGTTATTATCTACTGCAACATTGCGTATCATATCCGTACACTAGCCAGCGATGAGAAGGGTGCTCCCTATGGTCCAGACGCTTAACAGCCAAAATCTTGTAGTGGTTAATCATACTGAGCAATTTGACTCGGCGTCGACAAGACCGCCGCTTGCGATCGTAAATTAGGATGAAAGGGGCTTATTTATCTTATTACGTCCCTGTTGTACTTCATAAAATATTTTGATGCTGAGTTTATTGAATTTCTTTTAAATACGTTTATCTCTACGTTCATAATTATGTCAATAAATATCGAGAAGAAGGAGAATGGTAATCAGGTGGTTACTTTTTATTTTTGTAGATCTAAAACTTTAAAATTGGATGAAATAAATGTTTATCCACAATAAAGGGAAGTAGTCTTTACTTAAGACCGATTATTTTAATTTCATATAAACAATATTTGAAGTTTTAATTAAAACAAAACAGAATTTCATCGTATTGTATTAATAAATAGGTACCTACCTAACATATCGCTTTAAAATCGTCCATGATTTATTTAACTGCTCAAAAACTGGTCATCGAAGCGACCAAATGTGAAGCGAAAAAAATGTGTTGAATTAAATTATGTATATGAAACAGGCTACGGGAGTTCATGCATAATTTATAAATAATATTATGTGTTATTAGGTTTGCGTTTAATTGTCAAATTCTTAAATCCAACGTTATTGAGGGTCCTCGTTCCTCGCTACTTCCCATGCCACTCGACGAGTGTGTGACCAGGCGCGTGCTCGTCCTGTGTCCACAAACTTCAATCAACCAAATCACACAATAAAACTAAATAATTAGTAGGTAGGATATTAGATAGTAGGTATTGGATAACTATATTATGTAAATTAATTAATTTGGAATAAATTAATACTTGTCGACCTGAAGACATAAAGCAAATAATATTAGCTGTAATTACTCAGTAATATTAGTAAGTATTGGAAATCCGAATTAGTTTTTACACAAAATTAAAATAAGTTTTACTGAAACTAAATTAACACTTGTCGTCCTGAAGAAATAAAGCAAATAATAATAGCTGTAATTAGTAAGTATTGGAAATCTGAATATGTTTTTACACAAAATTATACAGTGAAAAGATACAAAACTGTGAGTAATATCAATACTTTAGCAGAGCGTGGTTTCGATCCACGGACCTCTGGGTTATGGGCCCAGCACGCTTCCACTGCGCCACTCTGCTTATGCGTAATATTATGAAATATACATTTGTAATCGACAATGCAAGAACTGATCATTTTTATATAACAACATTATCCAAAAGGGTAAGGTATGTACTGTGTAGTGGGTAGGTACATCACTTTTCACTTTAACCTTTAGTTCCCCCAATAAATAGGTGGTCAGATGGTTATTGATGAAATTGTCATACCTTTCCATTATCTACATATTTATATTTTAATGTCACTGTCACATGTTCAAACTCTGTGCTGCATAACTAATAACTTTTCTGCATAAGCTTGCTTGCATAATTTGCCACGTCGCTAACTGTTCAGCTATTGAGATTATATTGCTTATATTTCAACTGTTTACTTTCCTATGGTGTTTTTTTATTACATGATTGTTGTTTACTTCGTCTTTGTCGGTGTGTTATTGGACGGCGTGAGGCGGTTTGTGATTTTCCTTGAATAGTAACAAAGCATTGTAGGATAGGCGGCACATTTTTGTTGGTTCAGAGTAATAACGTTTACAATGCCGAGAAATTGGATTACGTCATCATTGCTCCAGAAAAAATCGTCCATTGTCACATTATTTTTAACTACGCAAGTTTAGGACACTATTTAAATTAGTCGTCATTCTAAAATACGTATTGTTTTTCTTAATGGGTTCTTCTACTTGGCTTTGCGCAATTTCTTCAGAGACTGGTTGGAAAAATAATGATCGTTATGAATATAGTCTAATCATCTGTACCACCGAAATAAGTTACGACGGTGATCCCGTAAACAAGACTAACCCCACACTGAACTGTACTATACAGTGGGACTATACAGGGACACTCGTTTACGTGTATTCTCTCGATTCCTGAAATATATTTTTTCCGGTCTCATCTCCAAAGAGCGGCATCACGTCAGTAGATCGTCATTATTGAAATGTCTGGCCACAGACCACCCGCGACATACGGCCACACGGCAGGAAAGCTTTTTGTTCATTCCGAGTAAACCACACACGCCTATGTCGGTTTGCTTAGGAAAACACGTAAAGCTACGTGGGGGTTTTCTCGGTAGCAACATCGATTTAAAGGGTATAAATTATAATCAAAGTTTTTGAAAAAAATTATACTAAAGCAGTAAATGTGCTGCTTTAGTTCTGTATGAAAATTAATTTAACTACATAATAAAAGTGTTTTGTTGTTGTTTAGGATGTGTTCTATCTGACCAGTTTTAGACTGAACTAAACATTTTTAACATAAACATTTATTACTCAAAATTTATTAAGTACCTAATATAACGAGGCTATAGTATAGTACAGTTTATAATAAGGCGCGACATGAAAAATACAACATTACAAACAGCAATACAAACGTATTGTGTTTAGTCTTTCATTGCAGTTTAAGTCTTCTTTTAATTTTTAAAATAAAAAACTGTTTTGAATCCTATATTTTAAAAGCTTTTATTTAACTTCACTAGTACCTATGTATCTTGTATGTATGTCCTGGAATCTTGCAATAAATATTACACCCACTTCCACTGAAGCTATCGAGCTGAAATTTGGCACACATATTTGGTTCCGATGACAATGCATGAAAATAAAAAAAAAGTTTTAAAAAGCTTTTTTTAAAAAAATATTTTTTAACGGTATAATTATTGACGCTTTTAATAGAACGGAATTTAATAAATACCATATTTTATATGGTAGGTTCGGCTACAGCCGGCAGCAGTTAGTTGAAAGGAACTGTCCTGAATTGAAAGGTGAGTTTGATTCCCACTCGCAGTTCAAATTAAAATCCTAACCTAACTCCACTAACATATTATCAGATAAAAGTTGTATAACAAAATATTTATACCTCTGACGCTACATCTCGTTTATTCTTTGTGTCCGTGTGTATGCAGGATCGTTGGTGGCCGCAGACGGGAGTATTCCAAATATGTATTTCACAAATCCTTTGCAGCGACGACATCACGACACGCCTGTAACTGCGTCGTTACGACAATAGATTCCTTGTAAAGATTACTGAGGGTAAAAGTTCTTTATGCTACGGGTTCGTCAGATAATTGGTGTGTTTTTGCGGTCGTGAAAGCTTAACATCAGTTGATTGTTTATCAGAAACTGATAGAACCAACAAATTGTCTAATTCAGGTTATTAATTATTATCAAAATTTATTTCGAATATGAAAATTTTCTGTTCAGAGTGGTGTGACATACATCATAGGTACATTTTAACTTTTTGTGTTACAAGCGGCGATCGGAGTTCTTTGATCGTATGTTACAAGCCTAGTAGGATTTAGTAGACATTTTAATTTTGTATTTAATATCGTATTTTCATAATAATAATAATAAATCTAAAGGTTCAGGTTACGTGACCCATTTATAAAATCTTACAAAATATTGCACAAAACAATTTTTAAAATTCATATTAAAAGTATCACGATTACCGAAAATCTTCAAAAAAATTATAATTTAAAATTTTGTTTCTTATAACCAACTTTAAGTGTGTAATAAAAAGTGCCCTCTGCGGCTACGTGCTTTGTGACTTTACTGTCATTCTGTATTAGGTACTTGATTAGTGGAACTCAGTAAAAGGACGCCTGGTGGAAGTTTTCAATAGTCTTGTCTGGGAATAAATCAAATAACTCCACTGGATCCGCTGTCGCTGGCAAATGTGACTTCATTCATGATAGCACGCAGAGGAACATTGGAGGAATGGAGCCGACATCACTCTAATTTAGTTTTTTCTCGTATCTTTTAATTATTTTATTAAATTTTAATAGGTAAACTTTAACAGCTACCTGTTAAAGTTTTCAGTAACAAGGTTACCTACGTATTAAAATTTTACACAAACATATCTATCTAAAAAAATTAAAAATGAATATCGAATTTAATTAATATCGAAAAAAAGACATAATAGAGGTAGTAAAGAAAAAATAATAACGGAGAGTTATAAAATATTGAATTAAAAATGTGTACATATTTATTGTTAGGTAGGTTGGATCATAAGTATCCTTTGTGCGTTATTTATCGTCCTCGTTGTCACCCTCGAGCTTTTGTTGTGAATGGCTGATAAACGAAACTAAATTTATTTTGAACTAAAAACAAACTGTATCTTGCTTATTCAATATCCATCCGCTGACTATCCAACGTTTGACTTGGCCCACGTTGGTTCATTTCCCGTCTAACGTCTGTCTACCCACCCTATAAGCTTCTTGTACTTTTTTTTTGTAATATTTCATATTTCATTCTTAAGTACTACATGTTAACCTTGATAATATTAAATACTGATTTTTTTTATAATCATGACTTCGTTTATGATAAAAGTTTTGATAGAAGGTAAGGTTATGTATAAGAAAATAACAAAATATTATCATGAAGCGACTTCATAAATTTTTCAATGACGGACGCAGTCAGGTTTAATCAAAAATAGTCCTTAGCGCAAATACTGACGGACAATGCATTCATTACAGAGATACAAACGACTCCCTCCGCAGCTGTGCTAGCCGCGACTCCATCTCGCAAAATTTGCAAATGGGAAGACAAAGATAGATATTTAACGATAGATGCCATACTGTTATATGCAGCTTCTGTTATGCTTGTTGTTTTTCATTGTTCTAAGATATGTCACTTATAATCTATAGGTAGGTAGGTAGGTAGGTAGGTATAGGTAGGTCTTAAAATCATGCTTGGTCAGAGTATTCATAATCGTCGTTTGAGGGAGGCCTATGTCCAGTAGGGGACCCCAAAAGGCTGATCGGTGAATATCGTAGAGGCTGGGAAACCGAGCAAATCCTGGACGAGTAGTAGAGCGACCAAACCAAAGACAAATGGGATGCGTGGCCGCTACTGGCAAAATTTCATGAGCGCTTCCGAGCTTTTGAAGGTATATTAAGTCATACGGATAAACAGACGACCAGAGGAAGGTAGCGGTAAGCCGAGAAGTAAGGTACTTATTAATAGAATCTAAAAAATAAACTCACTTTACATTCAGAAGTACTGAAACATTTCACATGTACACAAGAATGGCCATTGACGCCAGAAAATTGCTCTGTATTCAACTCATTTGAACGATTCCATTTATCTAAGCACCTATAGTAAGCCCGCCATTCTACCCGCAGGGATTGCAGAACAAAACGATAGAAGCTAAAGATCACCGTTCGACGACCAAAATAGTGTTGGACTGTATTCAAAACTCTTTGGAATTACTATACTATTTGTTGCGCGCATCCATTCAGTAACTCACCGCGACTTGTTAATCTATTGCAAGGGTTATTACTATTATAAAGTTAATATTAGCAGAGATCATCTTTGTTTAGAATGCACTATGAGACGCTGTATTTGCTTTAGAGCTGGTTATTTCTTAAGGTAATTAAAGAATAATTCAAAATAAGAATTTCATTTTCTCCTACGTCGCCTCCACGTCACCTTTGCAAGCACGTGAAGTGAATATGAATAAGGATTTTATCTAATGGGAGAATTCCAAACTATGCTTTTGAAACAGAAATGATACCAAGATTCAGTGGACCCTCTAAAGAGCAGAGAATTATGTTGGCTCCGCTTTCAGTGTTACCAAATTTCCAAACCAAATGCTTCTGTTATCCATCGTCCAAAATTTACATCGTAAATGTTGTGACGTCATCCGTGAGTCCTAAATTCATGTTTGAATACTTTCGGTGAATGAGATCGCGCATTGAAGTGCATACCGCATAATGGAATATTGCATATGCATGTTTGGGACACCATAATGGCTCGTTTTTGGGTGTTCTATGCTTCTTTCATTTTAAATTCTTTTGCCGAATTTTTGCCTGCGGTTTTTATAGAAGCAAAACGGAATCTGTAAAGAAAATTCGGTTTAAGGTTTTCTGTTTAGTAAATCTTGGCTATAAGTGAATATTCGTAAGTTATTTGCGCTATTATAATATTTTTATTTTAATCACTACCTTACAATTATATAATTGCTAACGGTAGTGTTTCGCGGTGTTATCTATCGCGGTGTTATCTATCATATTATGATAATACGTTTTGCCGGCAATAAAAGTCTGTTAATTCTAAGATTTCTAAGTTACTTATTAAAGACGAGTCTAATAAAACATTTTAATTAAAATTATAAGAGGTACGTTTAAAATGAAAAATTAAAATTATAACCATACCACAAGCTGTGTGTTGCTCACACAGCTTTTACTGAATACTTTACTTTTACACGGATTCTTCACGCTCCTGCTTCATTAACGATAAATTTAAGAGCCCAATATGTGATTTAACAATTTGGCAAGCATTATGGTGCAATTGATTGAAGAATTATTTCGAGTGTTCTTATTTATGAAGTTCAGCTAGCCCTGCCAAATGAGCATTAATTTTTCAATTTAAGTATAGAAATAGTTTCAATGGGAATTCTGTAGCAAAATAACTATTAAATAAAATCTCAAGTTGATTACTTACTTACTAATAGTTAAGACATTTTACACTTCTTAGAGCTTATGTGGGTACACTGAAGCTGACATTAATTACTAGCAAAAGCGTACTAAAACAAAAGCTACAGCGTTCCTAATCTGATTCGCATTATTGCAGTCGCAACGCAACATTCCTGAGGATTTATTACAAAAGAGCTGTTAAGGTAACTTTGTATTGTGGGTGCTTCGGGATCTTCGGGCTGAATCTGCAAAATTAAACGTTAGAATGTTTTAAACGAAGCATGATTTATCGAGTCGGCCCCGAGTTTAAGAGCGCCTTTGATGCTTACGCGAAACATTGCTTCGTGCAAAATGGAATTCTAGTTTCACACGCAACAAATGTACTCATTATCTGATGAACTTTGCAAGGTGTACTCGATGCTATAGAATAACTGAGCATGTAGAGAGTTGCTATAATTAAAATCGAGGATAAGAGAAGAACTCCCTTTTTCTGTTTTATTATCAGGAGTTACTGAATTAAATTTTTCCGTCTCTCTTATGAAAAAAATAATGATTAACAAGAAATATTGATTTTTTTATGTTGTTCAGATTAATAAAGGTTCTACCTACCACTTCCACTACCAGGCCTGCTTTAGCCCGAATGATTTAAGCCAACATAACTAAGAGTTAGACGGTCTTGCGTAGGATCCCCTGAGGACGGATTTTGAAACCAACCCATTGCATAACATAATATTGGATTATGACTGACCTAGTCTCAGATGTATGGAGAGGCTCATGTACCGCTTAAGACATATCTTAGAATGTACCCATTTTATCCACCGTCATTGAATTCTACTGCTGGATGCAGGTCCTTATTACTTAGACCAACATCTCCTGCGTGATCTACTTTAATCAACACGATACCATGCGATATATGAATGCATCAACTCCTGGCTCCTCCTTTCTTACCTCACGTTCACGAGCCGCCAGGTAGAGCTGAGTTAGTACTGTTCTACCGAACCTGATACCGCACCGCATGAAGGATCTTAAGTTCATGACATTGCATTACATAGGTCGATAGTAACACGGGTCTCATACAACATTGTCGTAAGGGAACCTCTGTCCGCCATTACTCTAAGTCCCCTGCGTGTCGTCGCTTCGATTCCGCGATCGACATCGCACAATGGATGGGAGTTTCGCTTGAAATTTACTCCCCACTGATATCATTACCACATATTGGACGAATTTATTGCGCAATCAATGTAGCTTGTTACGTCTTCCTTTATGTAGTTAGTATATTTTATAAGGCTTACACCAAAATCAAATCGTACACTAGGGAGTAATGTGTGTCATCAATATGCATTATGGTAGGTAATGTTTGCAAATTCTAGATCGGAGGCCGTGTATAGGCAGACGTAAAAGCGAAACAGAAAGCGGTTGAGCGGATGAAGATGATCCCTGCGATCCCTGAACCGATGAAGACTGAGAAAGTGCTTGAGAAGAGCAGAACTCTATGGCAAACTGGAGATGTCTACAGGTGAAGTACCAAATTTGATCTAAAGAATAGGAGGGAGAGAGAAAGCGACAGCGTTAAAAACGTTCAATTGGTTGCAGTGAATTCAGTTTCAGTCAAAGATCTACTTTACTTACTTCTTTACTTTTTTACTATTCACTAAACTATGTTCTGATCTGGGCTAATATGGCGATTCAAAGGAACTCGGTCATCAGTGTTGTCATTCTAAGAGATGACCTGGACCCAGCAGTAATTTAATGATGAGTTCTGATGACGTTCTCTTTCGAGTCCCTTTCACTGACAAGACCCTGGGTGGCCAGCATGCCTAAAACTTCTTAATTACCGAACAAAAAAGCACCAATATCCCTAAAAATATTTTACTATAGAACCCACCAACAGAGCAAAAATTAGTGAATACGAAAGAATCTCGTATTCTAAGAGACACCTTGAAGAGAGCGGTGATTACAAAAAAGGGAGCAAATGTGTCGAGATAAGAGGAATATGCATTTTGCTTTCTTAAAGAATGTCGTGCTTCGAATTTGAAAGCAAATTGGATATAAACTCTATTGTCATATTACATATATTATGTTAAATAGCGTTTATCAAAACGTTGGATCTGAGTCTCTTTATTCAGATGTTAACCTTGTATTTCAGTTCTATTTTGTAATATTTTTCTATCTAGAAAATAAGTAGATTCGTGTATTATGAAAAGAAGAATTTGTGAATAATAACAGAGATACATACCTACTATAAAAAATGATGAATCAAAAATAGATCGACTACCTACCGATGCCAGCCAGAACCATCAAAGCACGAATTTTGTTTTCTATTCCATCCTTATTTTTAAGAAGAATATTAAGTTTTTAATATTGCATCCATTAATTTGTGAATTCCTAATTTATTTAACAGAAGCTAAATAAATTTACACAAAACAAAAAAAACGTACTTCCACAAAGTATACCCAAGTTACCGCAACTGCTCGAAGCCATCTAGAATTAGATCGGAAAGAATTTCCGAAAACATATAATGACGTTAACTTGAACACAACATGCACTTCGAATGAAAATTATGCGGAATTACGAAAATTAGCCCAAATTATCGTCGGAGATAGTTACCGCGGTCTGCCCATCGTCAGAGCATCAAGGTATGCCTCGAAGCGATTCCGTCGCGTGACAGAAGCGAAATATTAATAATTACAATAAGTAATTACAGTCCGCACAAGATGTACAAACCGCAAAAGGAATTAAAATTTTATGCTCAAATCAATCTTTTGGCTGTAGACGGAATGTGTGTTTGTTGGATCGTTATATTTTGTTTCGTAAGTCACAAAGCTTACATGAATTATGAAGAAACTGTTATTCAAAATTGATGGAGAGCCTAATAGCCAAAATATTGAAGGTGATAATTTGTCATATACCAATGACAAATAATCAAAAACTGGTTTTGAACTGTTATGTATTAAATTAAGTTACTGAACAAAACAATGTGTTGACTGTTTTACTTTTATTTATTTTAAAAAATCTCATAAGAATATCTATCAGTCTGATACCCATAGTCCATGATTTTATATATGTACATATTTAGTAATTTCAACTCATGTTGTGCGTTTCGGCAATCGGCAACTGCAAGTAATATAAGTCCATTAAAAATACGCTTTTCAACCGACATCAAAAAAGGAGAGAGTTCTCGATTCGTCTGGATTGTTTTTTATTTTTTATATTTTATCGTTGGTTTAAGTATCTATCATTGGAAGCCGACTAAGTCCATACAAGTTTTAAAGTAAATAAAGAATATTATCAGTTATTTGAAAATGTTACATGTTGCGACATTCTGATTAAGCAAGTCTAATTTCATTCTATCTACTTTCGTAAAAGCGAATAACATTATTTTAACATTTAAAAGTTAACCACTTATCGAAATTGAATTCGATTGAGCAAAGTATTCTGTATGAAGCTTGTAATGTGCAAATATGACGTATTATTATGGCACCCTAACATGCGGTAACATAAAATCTATATATATATATATGTATATAAAAGGAGAAGGTGACTGACTGACTGACTGACATATCAACACACGGCTTAAACTATATATAAGGGTTAGAAACTTGAAATATTGCACAGGGGTTCCTTTTATAACGTAGGGTAGCAATAAGAAAGGATTTTTGAAAATTCACCCTCTAAGGTGGTAAAACGGGGGTGCAAAGTTACTATGAAACTTTGCCGTTTTTGTAGTTAGTGAATGTCTAATTCCACGCGAGCAAAGCTGCGGGCGTTCACTAGTACATCATAAAAGGTGAGGTCAGCCAATCTAGGTCTTATAATTAATTGATAATGAATATCCACCACCACCACAACCCTTTCTTTGTCCCACTGTTGGGCACGGGTCTCCTCTTAGAATAGGAGGGATTAGGCCTTAGTCCACCACGCTGGCCAAGTGCGGATTAGCAAACTTCACATGCCTTCGAGAACGCTATGGAGAACTCTCAGGCATGCAGGTTTCCTCACGATGTGTCCTTCACCGTTACAGCATGTGACATTTAATTTCTTAAATCGCACATAGCTTAGAAAAGTCATTGGTGCGTGCCGAACCCGGACCGCTCGAGTGAGAGGCGAGTTCGATAGCCACTGGGCTGTTAGCACTACAAATAATGAATATAATTAATAATAATTTATTCTTCTCTGTGGTGGTGGTACTGCCTCAGATTAACTCTAAATTTGGTATAGGCTACCACCTCAAAAACATGATTTGTGAGGTGGATTGGAGTGGCCATGAGCCCTAATACGCGATATCCTCTCTGCAGGAGATTACTTATAGAAAACTTTGTAGTTAATGTACCTATGTGTAACAACTTATTGCCCGGTGGTGAGTGACCCTAACAGCCGAATCGTGGCCTCTAATCCCGGCCGGGGCAGATATTTATTTTATAGATAAATTCTTGTACTCGGGTCATTGGTGTAAGTATTATTTTCTGTGTTTTGTTGTTTCATAATATGTCTGTAGTAATACCTACTGTTTGTGTTTACATACATAACATAACAATAGGCACTTACATGTTATATTACCGGTAGGTAAGTTAATAAATATGCTATGTAAATACAGAATAATAACAGTAAGTAATAGCATATATTATGATGCACGAATTTAATGATAACCGTTGAGATAACACAAAGTCTTACAAGATTCTAAGACAAATTACATACATAACTGCTCATAAAGCAACCCACGAGCAGGAAACAGTTCACTTGTTTGAAGTCAAGACACAGCAATCGATACTAATGTATAACTTGACACAATAGAATCTAAACTTTTAAAAAGTTAACACACATTTTCAAATGTGTGGTCCTCATCTTATGTGACGAAGATTTTCTTACAAGTGCCGGCCGCGGCAGGGGATTATGAACCCGTCTCAAGTTTTGAAAGAGAAAAAGTTTAATGTAAAGATCACTGACAAATTTGTAACAGAACAATGAATCGGATATTAAAGTATCTTCTTTCATGACACGGGCGAGCGGATGGGACGGTAAGGTTGCGTGCACTGTGCGGCGTTTATGTAGTTTTCAAATTGGGATCTATCAAACCCTCGTAACTTTTAGTATGCTTATCGAGAATTTACGCACTTGAAAATTATTGCCTCTAAAAATTCGTAGAAAATTTACATTTATTTTATTTTATATTTATAGTTCATAATCATTATTCATTTACTGTTGATATAATAAATGATTTATGATTTACATATGATACATTAATTTAAGTAAATAATAATATTAAAATTCCTAGTCTTGATAATGTGAACCAGCTGAGTGTCGCTGTGAGCTGACCGCGAATCTACGCAAAAAACCCGTTCTACAGCTACGTTTCGTTCGTTCTGGCGATTCGATTTGAACTGGCGATATGATCGTGATTCAGTATTCTGCAGTAGCCTAGCCATTAATGGGTCATAGGCAAGCAAATTGCGCGACATTGACATCGACCGCGCTACGGTAGAAGGAGAATTACTTATGTGCGCTACCCTATCGACAGAGACTGGCAGCGGTTGGCGCATCGCTCATCGCTGCGCTTAATGCCCTGCTCTCACGCGATCCCAGACGGCTTGCGAACCTCTCGGTTGTGTTAAATGTATCCGTCTGCTTATATCGGGTTACCGTACCAAAGGCGTGGGCATTGACATGTCTAACTTGTTTTGTTTTGTTCACTCGACCATCGTAAAGGTTGACTTTCTACGCGCATCGACGTGACGTCGTCGCCGCCCGGTTGGATTACGTTAAAAGTTTATAGAGGATGCCTGTCACACGCCAACTCGACAACTGTCAAACCGTTACAAGTACACAACATGACTTTTACAAGTAATTGATACAGTCTCTATAATTTTAATTTTATACTCCCTCGTTAAGGCGCCTAGTGGTGCAAAATGACCTTGAGAATCGGTGCACACATTCTCACAAACGACAACAGCGCCTCTAACGGAAAACCTCAGAACTACCTTACAGAGCATACAATGACATGTCATGAGGTACTGTATTAATCGCCTGTATAACCCGCGCAGATAGAGAATAGATCTGAAAATGGCACTTAAAATACAAGCACAACACACAACACAAGCAAGGGTACTTAAAACACTGGATTGTAAAATTTGCCTTTATTAATTGTGACATTTCAGAATCAGATTATAAAAATAAAGAACAATAGGATGGGAATGGTATCAAAGGTTTTATAAACCGCTTGGTCCAGCAGTGTCCTGGTCATCTGTACCCATTACTGGTTCAATTCCCTCCATGAATTGGTTAAAATCTTCCATGGACTGGTCAATTGTAAAATTTGCCTTTATTAATTGTGACATTTCAGAATCAGATTATAAAAATAAAGAACAATAGGATGGGAATGGTATCAAAGGTTTTATAAACCGCTTGGTCCAGCAGTGTCCTGGTCATCTGTACCCATTACTGGTTCAATTCCCTCCATGAATTGGTTAAAATCTTCCATGGACTGGTCACTTTCACAGTCCTGGTCTTCAGAGTCGTCACTTTCATCTTCGGTGTTGCTGTTCAATTACATCACAAAATGTCAACGTTCGTAACAAAAACTTAACGAAAATAAATAACAATCAAATGTAACGCAAACAAAAACAACAATATCAACGAAAACAACAATTACTCGGAGTGCGTCAAGTAGCTTAGAAAGCGAATCCCGACTGATTATTTGTTTGCAGCTCGTACTTCACTGTGTGAGTATAGACAGCGATAGAGAGTGAGCGAGAACGCATGCGAGAGGACGCCATTTTCAAATCTATTCTCTATCTGCGCGGCTTATACGGGGAAGTGTTTCAGTAGATGGCGTTTATTTTAAGTAATAATTGACCTAACAAAAAATTTATAGGAAGGTACGACAACGTAATGAAATTAGATTTATGCAATTTTTTTAGTTACTTAAAATAATAACAAAAAAAAAGTCATAAAAAAATAAAGAAAAAATGGAAAAGAAAGGAAGTGTAACTGGAATTTGAACCCGAGTCTCTAGAGCGAGATTCTTACTCACTGCTAATGTCTATAATTTCCCCGTTATTGATATTATCTTTGGATTCTCTTTTCCTGTAATAAATACATATTATGACATATATAAATATTATTAGCTTTTTATTTCATTTGCATAAAATAATAACAAAAAAAAAGTCATAAAAAATAAAGAAAAAATTGAAAAAGATAGGAAGTGTAACTGGGATTTGAACCCGAGTCTCTGGAGCGAGATTCTTACTCGCCGCAAACTCCAATTACGCCATTTACAGCTATACGATTAGGGTTGAAAAACTGTGTACGTATCTATCTTTTTGTACTCTGCAGGATTGCAGAGAACAATGAAAATTAATAAATGTTTGACAAAATTTAAATCTTTACGTCATTCATGTGTGTGACGTTTGCTTTATATGAACACTTTTGATTTATTTCCCATGTTTATTTACAAAATAGGAGTCCGTTTACGCCCTTCTAACTTAAAAAAATACTTATAACGTTAAATTATTTATATAAATTAACCTAATGTAATAACCAATCAATAAAAGTAATGAAATAACGTTGGAATCTTGCAGAAATTTTGCGGCAGAAAGCGCGACACGCCCGTCTAGCAAGAGGCCTCAGCCGCGACTGTCGGTACACGGCGTTTACACACACATGCTCGCGAGTTATGTTCTAAAACACTGCGCAAATGAGAACAAGGGTTTTTTGGAAATTCTACAAAATGGATTTAAAAAGTGGTATAACTGATATATTGTATTTAT
Organism: Carterocephalus palaemon; assembly: GCA_944567765.1. Classification (NCBI taxonomy): domain Eukaryota; kingdom Metazoa; phylum Arthropoda; class Insecta; order Lepidoptera; family Hesperiidae; genus Carterocephalus; species Carterocephalus palaemon. The sequence goes on along the minus strand of OX155651.1, from coordinate 5,626,365 downwards.
TGTGATGAAAAATATATGTTAAATTGAAAAAAAAAACACGTATTTTAGAAGGGATTTGATTGTTTAGAAGATTATTTTAGAGGTATCTTCGTGATTTTTTTCTATCGAGTCAACATTAATGTATTATGTTTTGAAGGCCGTAGCAATCTAACATATATCCCCAAGAATACCATATATTTTTTTTATTTGATTCTCTGCAATGGTTCGTGTGATATCTTGTTTATAAAACTCGCGTTTAGCCTCTGTAGTCCTCTTAACTTTTACGAGTATCCTTGTTATCTGGCTTATGTTGCGGTGATATAGTTATTGTGTATTAACTTCTCGCTACTCTTAAATTACTATTATAATTTTTTGTGGAATCAAATTGAACGATGTTAGAAAGCACTTCATTTGGAGAACTTCATAGGTTTCCATAATTAATACTGGAAATCAACCAAATATGGAATAGTACCCCTCATATAGAATTTTACCCTATGTCCACCGTATCAGAGAACAACAAATAATTATACTCAAATTTTTTTTTTTTTAAAAAGCTTTTATAACTTTTTTCTTAATTTTCATGCATTGTCATCGGAAGCTAATATGTGTACCAAATTTCAGCTCGATAACTTCAGTGGAAGTGGGTGAAATATTGATTGCAAGATTCCAGGACAAACATACATACATGAATGAATGAATACATACGAGTGAAGTTAAATAAAAAAAAACTTTTAAAAAAGCTTTCTTTCTTCTTTAAATTTGTGTAAATTTGAAGTTATAGGTACAAATATTACCTGTAACTAACTAACTAAAGTATATTTAATTTTTAATTCTGACCACGCGCGACCCAGGGCTCCACGTACTCGTAAGGTGTCACTCCGTCGAAAAATAATTACAATGTGTTGGGTTTGCGTCATGCTGGGTCGACAAGGCCCTTCGAATATTAAGATGTTAGAGCCCAGTGCGCATTTAACAGCTTGTTTCTTTTTGTTAGGTAGATAATTCCTTCTGATAATCGCAACATCCCGAGATGGGACGACTCATTTAATGCCTGTCGCTTGGAATAAAGTCGACCCATTTGAATTGTTATTAATATTTGCATTCTCTTACTCGTACCACTATTTTTACTGTTGAAATGAACGTAATCTGCTTCTGATGTAGTGCCCAATAATGCTGCTTGTGTTCACGATTTATGATGTCTCAGTAAGTCTTTAAAGCATATTAATCACTGGTTATTGTGTTAGTTCCGATGCTTGAGACACATTTTGCTGTCATTGGTATTTGATCTACAATACACTTTACTAATATATAATTAGATAAATTTTAGCCCGAGAGTTACCAGAAAAAAGCTACATATTTTATACGGCAATTAAGTATGCTAGACGGGCCACCTGATGGTAAGTAGTCACCGTCGACAATGAACATAAGCAACACCTTAGGAGTCGCCAATGCATCGCCGGCTATGAAGAAGAGTTCTTTTTATGCCTTTTTGACGAGCCCCGTTTTTGCCTACCGTGAAAACCTTAGAAAAAAATAAAAATAAAATAAAAAATCCTTATACAAATATAAATTTCAAACCAATAATAAATTGGCTCTTCCACAATCACTCACGTAGACATAAATTAAAATTGAAAACCTACAAACAAAGAACTCAATTTAGTATTAAATAAATTGAAACCTATAAGATAAGATTAATAATTCACGCTTAAGAGAGACGCTTCTGAACGATACGTTCGATACTGCATGCATAAATAATGTTAATAAAAATTTCAGATGACATATAAATAATTTCTGTAGGGTAAAATAACTAAGCGACACCATCAACTTGTGTTTTGTCTCACTTAATAAAATACCTACTTACTTATTCAATAAACGTTTAGTGTGGGAACGAAATATAACCCACTTTGTTCTAAAGAACTACATCTCTTTGTCAAAGTGCATCCGTATTCTGTGAATACCAAGTAGGTTATAGTAGTGGCAGCAAGGTTAATAAATAAAACATTTTTTGTTTACAAACTATGTCTACGCTATGTTGTATTGAGAAGACTGTTTTAATTTTTTTTTTTAAATTTTATCATTTGTCTTTTTTGAACCACTTACAAAATGTACAAGGCACAAATGACGAGCTTAATGCATAAGGCATTCTCTACCAGCCAACCAAATCACAAAAAGCGGTTTCATTAATAAAAATACTTACATACCAATACTTATATACATACTTACATAAGTATCTTATGTAAGTATGATACATAAGATACTTATGATACTTACTTACTTATGATACATAAGATTATTTTAGTTTTTATATATATACTAAAAGTTACACTATATATATATTAACTTAACGTCTGAGATACAAAATATTAGGCATGGTGGTCCGTGAATCGCAACTGCAGCTTTTTCTTGAATGTGCCTTTTGATGATGACACTGTGATATCAGCTGAAAGAGCATTCCACAAGCGGAACAATGCATAGGGGGTAGAGAGTAGAGAAGATTCTGAAGAACGTAGGTGCAATTTACAAGTAGCAGATAAAAAAAATCCTTTTTTAAGAAGTCAGGAGTCAAAAGGTCAAAGAGAATAGAATATAGAAGAGAGAGATTCTGATTTGTCGACGTTCACGGATAGGAAGCCATTTAAGCTTTGAACGATAGGCAGAAATGTGGTGGATTTTCCGAAGACAGAATAAAATATAAGGAAATATCAAAACAGCATTAACTCCACGGTCTGACTGCCTCTGATATCCGCATGAAAATCATATTGGGGCCTATTGAAGTGTATAAAGTATCATAAAATTAGATAACCTTTAAAATCATTCATTATACTCCAAACTCAAAGTTCTTCATAATTTTCTCGAAGGCATGTGAAGTCTCCTAATTCACACTTGGCCAGCGTGGTGGACTAAGGCCCTCCCTCCCATTCTGAGTGGAGACCCGTGCCCAAAAGTAGAACAAAGAAAGGATTGTGACTCCAATCTCAATATATCAAGTAACAAGTATAGTTCCTTCATTAGTTCTGTTAATGTAACTTTTATTTTTATATCAATTTTAGCCAAACGAACAAGCAGACGGGCTGTTACCTGGATGGTAACTTAAAGTAACATTGCTTATAACTTATTTTTCCCTTTAAAATATCTAATTAAAGACCGGTACAGTTTGACTGAACACACACGTTGTTGTCCAAAACATGTTTAGAATAATTTGAATAATGCTCAAATTTTGTATAATAAAATAATGCACTTATTTTTGTCAGGCACAGAAGCCGAATGTTTTCCAGGGCAACAAACACAGGCGATGTACCTACAACCCCTCACGAAGACAAATGCGTCTCCATCGTAGCCACTATAAGCAGGTAAAGGACGCATTACATCTAAATTTTACAGTACGGCTTTCACAAACAAATTCCGTCTATTTCCCGGAACGTTTTCACGCCCTATTTTACTCCTACGAATTTTCGCAATTGAAAATCGACCGTAAAATCGTCAAGCTTTTGTGTCTCGGATTTTTATTACGGACTATTTCACTGTTTTCTGAATAAACGATCTACGTTCCATATTCAATTTCATACACACCGGTGCACGAGTGGCACGAGGCAGTAAAACGGATGCAGTAAAAAGTTACCATCGATATTATGTTGCACTATGTTGCAATTATAAATAATATTGTTATTACATAAATGGCAACATTACAAATAGTTTACAAAATCGCATGTTGATAGACTGAAAGTATTTATATATAACAAATAGGTACTACTAGGGCAGAACTACAAAACTGATGGACGTATTTAATTTTGTTTAACATTTAATTTTTGTATTGGTAAGTTAAGATAAAAATAGTAGTTAGTTAATAGTCTGCCTGTAAGATGTGGCGTTATCATAAAACGTAACTTAATTTAGTACCTATGATAATCGGATTATTCCTATTAAACCACATTTTAAAATAAGAACGCTTATGTCTATATTTTTTCAAAGTAATGTCCAGTCCATCCATGGCTCTCTGCTAGGTTTAGTAAATATGAATGAGTTTAGTAAATATAATGAAATAATGTGAAACTTTTCTTATTATTATAACATTGAACTTCACAGACGTTCCTTACGTAAAATACAGCAAAATGAAAAGACAGACAGACTGCAGACAATGCAGTCATTCCAAAATAAAATCATATCAAATTGGAGTACAACAAAGAGTAGAGACCAATTAACGAAGAACAAAGAAATGAATTTGGTGAAAGATGTTCTTATTCTAACAGACGCTACTTAGCTTGACGTCACTCGCGGATGTCACTGTCAGCTTTGTCATATTTTAAAAGAAAAATAAAAATTCGCGTTAATCACGTTCCGGGATCTTCTAGCCTCAATTTATTATTGAAGTTGGGCCGCAGTGAGCGGTAGATGTTCTCTGCAGGACGCCACTCTTCGTCTAAGTGATTTTATTTGTGTCCACATTCCAATGTGTATCAAATTACGCGGCCTTGCGACCAACTGGTTGATCGATCGCCCGAAGTGCTTCTAAAAGCATAATATTGCTTAAAATAATTATCTGCGTCAAAAAGAACTGTATGTTATCTGTATCTCATCTATTTAACTCAATGCTTCTTACTAATCGGTGTAATTATAAGGGGTTACGTCATAAAAATCAGCGTTGCCTGCCCAGTGGCTATCGACTCCTCTCTTATTAAAAAGTGTCTCTGGTCAAATCCAAGCGGCACGCACCAGCTAGGTTAGTTAAGTGAGATTTAAGAAATTAAATGTCACCTGTTGTTTCTGTGAGGAAACCTGCATTTCTGAGAGTTTTCCATAACGTTCTCGAAGGCATGTAAAATCTGACAATCCACACTTAGCCAGCGTCTCCCATTCCTAGAGGAGCATGGCCCTCAAGCCCTAGCAGCGGGACAAAGAAAGGTGTCTTAGAATAAAGACTACAATAGCCAGAAGACGCCATTTTGTTCCATATAAAGTTCGCACGGGGCAGCACCACCGCCCGCCATGGTACCTAGTATAATTTCTACAGTGTAGTAATTGTTTTTAAAACAATTGTGGTCGGGTTGGAAAGGTGTGGTTTCCGGTTACACTTCTTTAAAGGCGACCATCATAGTCCTCAATCAATCATCAATACTCTACTGAAGTCTTAACCACAAAACATCTCTTGTTTAAGTGCAACCCATAATGAAAATGATTCTATAACAAAATAGTTTTAGTTACAGTTTTTTGTACCACATATCAAAATCGAGCATTATATCAATGGGTATAAGGGAGATTGAATTTCCATCTTGATATTCTCTATGCAAATCTAGGAACGAAGGAGTGTAAACCTTATCTAGCCGCGTCACTGGCAGCTGCGGAATCGATTTGGAAGTTTATTCAGGGCGACGTGTGGCGTCGAGATTGCTATGTACTCTACCGGTAAATACACACATTTTCGCATTCGGACAAAAACTCGTCTTTGATTAATCATTCTTCTTTCTCTTAGCTTGTATTTCGTTCCCTTCATATGGCCCTCATGCTTCCCTTGTATTTAAATATGGATTGGTGGAGGGGTTGCTGACCACCAGTGTCGAATCTTCTCAAACCTAACGGTTACGACGGTTTTTTGACCAGACAGGATAGATTGTATCTATCAAATATATTTTTTACACAGTTAGCAAAGTTGCTATCTTATAATTTACAATTTGACATAAAAAATAATTTATGTAATTTGACCACTGCTTCTATTGAGCAGCATAATATACTGACATTATGTAGTAATACATGTAGTACTACTACACATTCTATGACAAGTTTGGGCGGTACCCAAAGCAATTTAAATTAAAAACTACGACAACAGAGGCATCGGTCTCTCGCGATCATTTATGTAGTAATAGTAATAACAACCACCTGTCGAGCTTAGTATTAAAAGATAAAAATTGTCTAAACTTGGTGCATCAAAACATGCAAGGCTTACTAGGCAAGGAACACGAGTTAGAACTTTTTTTAGGAAATTATAATATTGATGTAATTTGCATTACAGAGCATTGGCTGAAAGATTGCCAAATTGTTTTCAATTTTGATAAGCACCAAGTTGCGAGTTCGTTCAGTAGGAAGACAGCGATACACGGTGGCTCTTTAATCATTTTAAAAAAAGACCTGACATTTAAGGTCCGTAAAGATATTGTGAGCCTTTCCATTGAACGAACTATAGAGATAGCCTGTGTAGAGCTAACGCATTGTATTATAGTTAGTATCTATAGACCACCTAGTGCATGTTATGAAGAATTTGAATTAGTTTTGGAACAATTATTATTAAAAGTATCAGGAAAAAAAGACAAGGACATAATAGTGTGTGGAGATTTTAATATAAATTTATTGGACAATACATCTTTAAGTGTTAAGTTTCTATCTTTATTTAAATGTAATAATCTTATTAACCAGTTCTTAGAACCAACTCGAATAACAGATACCACAGCAACATGTATTGATAACATTTTCACAGATGGGACACCTGTCTACTCGGGTATTATCCATAAACTCAGTTCTGATCACTGTGGTCAGTTGGTTTCTTTTAAGTATAATAAGGATAAACAGGTTAGTAAGAGCAGTGTGGTCGTTCCTGTGACTGAAAAACGAATGGAGAGGTTTAGGAACATAATGAAAGACCGGATTACAATACCATCTAATGAAACTGTAAATGAGCAATATAGTTTATTATGTTTTCATATAAATAACGCCTATAAATCTGTATTTACTGCCAAAAAACTCTCTCCGAAGAATTGTAAATCGTTCAATGATTGGGCGACTACGGGAATCTTTAGAAGTAGGCAAAAGTTATATGACCTTTTACACGAGAAGTCATATAATACAAGTAAAGCCTTTAGCGACTATGTAAGAAATTACTCTAAAATATTTAAGGTAGTTTGTTCCACGGCTAAGTCAATGCACATAAGAAACAAGATTAGAAATAGCTGTAATAAAATTAAAATGACTTGGAATATTATTAATGCGGAAACTGGAAGAGTCAGAAAACGCGATGGTGTCAGTGAGCTTTTCATTGCCAATTCTTATATTAGAACCGATAAACAGATAGCATCAGCATTTGAAAAGTACTTTGCTGACGTTCCAGTTTTAACCACTAAATCGCTGGGGTCTTCTCCCGACGTCGCTGAATCGTTGCTTAAGAAAAATGTAAATGCATGCAAAGGTAATTTCTCTTTCCGACCCACAGACGCCAATGAAATTATAAAAATATTTAAATCATTAGAAATTAAGAACACCACAGATCTATGGGGTATATCGGTTAAACTTATAAGTACAATTATAGATGTAATAGCACCCCACCTAGCTTTAATATTTAACAACTGTATTATAAGTGGAGAGTTTCCTGACCTAATGAAGCAAAGCAAAGTGATACCTTTGTTCAAGTCCGGAAATAGTACAGATCCAACCAACTACAGGCCGATTTCAATTTTACCGGCTTGTAGTAAGATATTTGAGAAAGTAATTTTCAGCAACTTCTTAACTACTTTACAAGTAATAAACTCCTGCATAACAAACAGTTTGGCTTTACAAAAGGCCGTTCAACAACTGATGCGCGAGTTGAACTATTTACTAATATCATCAATGCTTGGGAGGATTCACTGGATGCACTGGGCATATTCTGTGATTTATCCAAGGCATTTGATTGTGTACAGCATGAAACCTTAATCAGGAAACTCAATCACTATGGCATTAAAAATACCGCACTGAAACTTCTGATTTCTTATCTCAGCGAAAGAACTCAGAAAGTCGAAGTAAACGGTACAAGATCGTCTGGGTCTTTAGTACAGATGGGGGGGTCCCACAAGGATCGATTCTGGGTCCATTCCTGTTTTTAATATATATTAACGATCTACCATATATGGTAGAGAATAATAACGAGATTGTATTGTTTGCGGATGACACCTCATTAATTTTCAAATTAAATAGGCAACAAACTAACTATGACGATGTGAGCAATGCTCTCTCTGAAGTGGTGCATTGGTTTAGCGTTAATAACCTACACTTGAATAGTAATAAAACCAATTGCATAAAATTTTCAGCACCTAATGTGAAACAAGTAGATAAGCAACCAGAACTAAATGGTGATAAACTGAACTTAGTTAGCTCGACTGTTTTCCTTGGAATCACCATTGATTCGAAGTTGCAGTGGGGACCCCATATCTGTCGACTGGCGGATAGACTAAGTTCTGCAGCTTACGCGGTTAAAAGGATACGCTGTTTAGCGGATGTCGATACCGCTAGATTGGTCTATTTCAGTTACTTTCACAGTGTAATGTCCTATGGCATTTTACTCTGGGGTAATGCAGCGGATGCTAATATTATTTTTATTTTGCAGAAAAGGGCTATCCGTTGTATATACAAAATGAGAAGTAGAGACTCCCTAAGAGAAAAATTTAAGGAAATAAACATCCTAACCCTTGCATCGCAGTACATCTATGAGAATTTTATGTATATTCGTAAAAATAGGCATCAGTTTGTAAGTCGTAGTGACCTAAATGCCTTACGCAATGTAACACTAAGGAACGGCCACAAATTAGCGTTTCCTAAATGCCGGCTTAGTAAGAAAAGTCGTTCCTTCATAGGAATGTCTATTCTAATATTCAATAAAGTCCCGGCTGCGGTTCAGTCTCTGCCTTTACACAGGTTTAAAAAAACCATCAAACAAACATTATGTCAAAAGCTTATTATAATATTCAGGAGTATTTGGATTATTTTTTTTTTTTGATGAACCGGGGGGTACCATCGCCCAGTTGGAGGAGACCCCCGAGACGGCTGGCGTGTCCCGTGTTCCGGCACGCCAGGTTGAATGGTGAGTGGCGCCACAAGATGAGCGCCCCACAAGATGGGCCCCGATTCCCGGGCAACCGTCGGCGGAGCAGCGGAAGTGTGCGAAAGCGTTCCCGCAGCTCCGCCGGAAGACGGCGAGGAGGAACACCGCTGGTTTTTTAAAAGGAGTATTTGGATGATAAGAAGGCATGGGACTGAATTAAACTCTGACAGGCTATCACTATGCTTTTGTATTAATTATACTAAATATTGTAAGCAGGTGGCATATGGGGTGATTCTTGGCATACACGATTGGCTGTCTCGTGTCTGTCCTAATCATATCATGGTCATACTGTACATTTTTCTGTAAAAATTAATTTGAATTTTAAAAGAGTACCGAGAGTTTTTTCCTCCGGCTTTTTTCTCTCTCGGCCTACACTAGGGCATAGGATAAGAATATTGTAAGTTCTTCCTTAAGCCGATGACCAGGTAGATAGTCTATCGTGACTTAGAGCTTAGCTTAGTGGTAGGTAATTATTGTAAATTAGCCATAAGGCAGGTTAGGCACCTGTGTAGGATTAGCTATTCATTCATGGATAAATAGCTCATCCTTTGCTTTATATTAATCAGTTTAGAATAGCATTATATCTCTTTAAGTAGTTTGTAGTTACCTAGACTTTCGTTAAGCGTGTGTAATCACCTCATAGCGAAATAAATTATTTGAATTGAATTGAATTGAATTGAACGACGACTTCAAGCACGTAAGTTCCCATAAAATTTTGCCAGTAGCCCTTCCACATACCGACTGCGACCGACGTTGTTTAACTCGGTCGATCATATACGATAGACGCGAGCCACTAGGCTGTGAGGGCTTTCCATTGGGCTATGAATGTTCCATAAGACTTAATATTTCTATCAAAACGTGTGGAAAAGTGTTAACATTGGCATAGGTACTTTTAGATACTTAACTCAAAGCTACTATAGTGGCAGGTACCAACGTTGTAGAATTAATCGCAATATACAATGTACTCCAATGTACGCCACTGGTAAACTTGTTCTGTAATTCGATTAGGTAGTTCAGACTGATCCAAATATTTGAACGCAATTTCTACTTATTAGGCTCAAGTCGTTGACTCGACGTAAAATGGATCTACGAGTAACATTGTAAGTGAATACCTAGCCTCGGAATTCAATCTAGTAAGAAATTCAATTTGAGTTCGGTGTACAGTTGCGGGTGTTTCGACATGTTGATAAATATTAAAGTTAAAACTTCTCAACTCAAATTCAAAAAGTTAAATCATAAGTGACTTTGATTACAACTAATTGCGAAAGTGTGCTAGTTTATTGGTCCTTCTTTGAAATAACAAGTTTGTATAAAATTACAAAATCCGTCAGGCAATTTGATGATTTTTAAGATGAATTTATTTCAGAACAAACAAAGATACCTTCGTCTTCGCCGTCTTTATTATTATATGTGTGTTTGATCTTCTATAGCATTCTAGAGACCAAACGCGTACGGCAATTTTGATGATTCTTAGCTTTCGAGTTCCTTCATGAGTGTAACTAAAGACATGACAGTACCTAAAATAAACATTCTTTCTTTTTTGTTTAGCAGGCGGGTTTTTTTAAATTGTTTTTTATTCAAACTGTAGTATAAGGTAATCTTATATTGCAAGATGCTGACATGATTAGTAATATAAGTGAGTCTAAATAAAGCCATAATTAAGTACAGATGATAGACATCCACTACAAACAACAAGTTATGGTTGTAAATAGCTGATATTATTATTAGTTATTTATTTCTATAAGTGAGTTATATCTATGAGTTATATCATGCATTTTCTATTATAATTTAGATGCTTTAATTTATAATAGAAAATGCATGATATAACTCATAGATATAACTCAACAACAACTATATAGGTATTTAGTTAGGAGTTGATTGTATTGAACAGCAACAAATGGATGTAAAAGCCCATTAGTATAGTTTTAGTATACATACTGAGGTTTAAAGTAGATCAGGTATTCAAATTTATAATCATCACAGGCTTTGTAAATTCAAACAAGTCGTTTGCGATGTAGAGATAGGTGCAATTTATGTGGCAGAGTCGCAGAACGGTGGTTGAGTTGAATTGGATGCGACATTCGTCGCATTTCGCGGAATCAAGACGGTTTTGGCATACAAATAGTAACTAGTAAGGGAGCAATGAATTTCTGTTGTACGGGTTAGTTGTTTAAACAGATGACCGTAGAAAAAAAATGGAAACGTACTAAAAACCTTACCAATTAATTATGTTTTGCTCATGTGTTTATTTTGGTGTACAATAAAGTGTACTTTCACCTTGTTTCTGTACTGTAAAAATAGTAAATAAATAAGTAGGTACATACTATGCTAATTTACAAATGAATCCTTCAAAAGTACCTTGATTTGTTGTTTACTTACCTAACGAATTACCAAAAAGTAAAATTCAAACTTGGTACTTTCTATTATTATCTCGTAAACTATAGATCCTATTGAGATTTAAAAAAAAATTAAACTATGAAATTTTCTTGATGATGAAGTAACTTTCATTAAATTTCGTTCTTATTTTGGATATTTTTTCTTGAATGAATACCTTATTGTGATTTATGTATAAGAGTTAGGTATATGCTATTGCGGAGTTTATTTATATTGAGTAGAGATCTATATTTTTGTAAAACATTTTAATAATCTATGACGAAGCAGTAAGACGGCGCACGCGGTTTAAGGATTTTTAGGAGCGCTTGCCCTTCCGACTTGCTTAACAAATATCAATATTTAGGGCAAGCTGAGATGTTAAACCTCGTTCTAGACAGCCTGTACTAAGTATTCCTCATTAATTAGCTATCTATTACAAAAATAATGACTGGTACTTCCAGAGATAAGCGCGTTTAAACAAATAAAAAATCTCTCCCACTATATGATATTCGTATATATTATATGTGTTTGATTTTTTCAACAAATTCAGATGTTTTTGATTCCCACATATTGTTTGTAACCTTATGTGAACAGTAGAGCGTAAGCCAGTCTCATTTTCTGATTTGAGCACATTGCAATTCAGTGAATAATCGATTCAAAAAATCAAGAATTATAAATGTTGTGGTGAAGTGTATCAAACAAGTCGACGTTAAATGATATTTAGCTAAATTAACAACGACATATGAATCCGTATGAAATGTCTAAAAATAAAGGTAAGTAATCGTGAGCACATGAGAAAAACTGACAAAGGGACATAGGTACCCGATTTTTTGGGGTTCAATTCCTTTATTTAGTTAATTATTTATTGTTTTTATGGTGTATGTGAGAATAAGCGGACGTTCAAGGTTATAAAGGATGATCCGGTCACGGCTGGCAGTTGGTTGGGTGACCGCTAGAGGCAAAATTTCTTGATTTTCTGTGCTTCGGAGGTTACGTTAGGCTATCTGTATCGGTTGTTATCGCAAGATAATAGTCGTCACGCTATATCGAGGCCTTTGGGTGGTCTAAAAACTTCCGATACTCAAGTTGGCAACTAACCTCTCAGCTGTAAGGCCGTATCAGTTTTAATAGTGTACTGCAGAGGGACGCTTAAGCGTTATAAAACCAAAACAACGACCCAGTTTTCTACTGAATTATTACGCGGAAAACATACGAAATCCTTACAAAACGCTGGTGGCCAAATGTTTCCACGAAGAATTTGTCAAAACCGACTAATTAACAAAGTTTGTCAAGAATCAAATGTAAAAAACGTTTCTAGTTAGCCAAGGAGCTCATCGGTCAAAATAAGAACTCTATCTTTTTGTCGTGCACCGATTTGTCATTGAGGATTGACGTCAGGGTACAGTTAGAGAGACCACCCAGAAATGGAACAGTGAGTGCATGGACTACTGTCATCGGTTATCGAGGATTATGTCGAGCCACTATTATAAAACGCTTAACTCTTTAGATACAGGATAAAACTTTAGTGGAGCATTATTACCTTTTTTTTAAAAATAGATAGCTGTTTGCACTATTGGTCTTATCTATTGTAACCGGTCTGAAAAAGAATTATTTATGAGTTCAAACTTTACAATTTCAAATTGTTTTTATTTCAAATTCACAGCTATCTATCGAAGGTTCAGTATAATGCGTGCGTAAGTGTCACATCTGTAAGTGTCATATCTGTAATGCTAAAAAGTGATAAATAACATCATAAGCAATATCGATTCGTATTCAATAATTCTCTTAAAAACGGAATTAACTTCCATATAGGTATGTGGTAGTTCTTAAGGTTTTAATTTCGTAAATACACGATTCTCCTAATTTAGAGACTTAATTAGGTATACGTTACAAAAAGGTCGCCGAAAATGTACCTTATAACTGTGTATAAGAACTAAGCCCAAATCTCGTACATCCAGAGCAGATGTTATCTTTACGGAGAATAATATCCCCATGAGCGATTTCCTTAATTTCGTTCCGAGTCAAGGGATCGATCCGCCTCGATCGCTAGTTAGCGATAACATTTATGGCCGACGCCGACTCGCGAATAACGAACATCTTTCTTTCTTTCGATCACGACCCGGTGCGGTGCTCGAATCTGGATGTCAATCGGATATCAGTGAACTTGTTCCACTATGTCAGGGAAGCGAGAGGGTGGAGTTTAAATGAACCAAAACAAGGAATTTCAGTTCTTTTTTATTTGAACAAATTTCACTTCATCAACATTGAAGGGAATATGATTTTATTTTCTATTTTAACAATTTTTTCTGTATCAAAATCGTAAGAAAAAAGAACAAGTAAATCTAGCTAGATTTTAACTATATAGTTTTAGTGTCAATTTAGCTCTAGAGATAAAAAAGGTTGTCAATGGCTAACCATGAGAAATACATACTAATATATGCCATCCGTTAAATGGAGTAGGAAGGGCACAACATCGAGAAGGATTTTGTTTGCAAAAAGACTAAACAAAGCCTAAAATTATTAATTTCGTCACAGCTTTTAACTCCGATTAACAGCCTCCTAAACAATCGATCCATGATCCTTTTAGGATCATCAGTTGGACAACGGTATTCCTCGGTTGATCCAGCGCCCTTTGAATTCCCGCTGTATTCTTCAGGTCATCAGTCCACCTCATCGGAGGGCTGCAAATAGACAAATAATTTGCAATAAAATAATATTGCGGCTATAAATTAAGACGTAAACTATCCTATCTTTCAAGTTGGATCAAACTGCACACGGTAATTTAAAATCGGTTATGTAGTTTAGGAGTCCATCGCGGACTAACAACGTGACACGTGATTTATATATATTAAGATAGATGTTAATACATATTCCTCCGCTTTTAAGTAACGTTGGAGTGGAGGTCTAGGGTTCGACGGATGTATGGTGAAGGGCACAGCGCCCACGTACAGACAGCCATAGATGGCGCAGGTGAGCTCCAGTAAAGGAGGGAATATCAGCGCCACATGAACTGCCCGTGTTGACGCGCCGTGTTCGTAATCGCATACAGTCGAGATACCGACCGCATGCTGTCAAGTGCATTTCGCTGCCGGATGAAATGACATGCAGTTGAGATGCTGACGACAAAATGCAGTTGCCACTGCGGTTCGTAACATGCTGCACGTAGCAATCATCTGAAGTGCTTCAACACATTTTTGATTTTAAAACTGAATGATGTAATTATGACTGTTAGCGAGCATATAATACGACAATTTATCGCTTACCGATAGTAATGCGACAAGTTACATAAGGTTGCGAACTGTTCTGCAGATAGAGTAAGGTCGCCAGTATTGTACTTGTTTGTCGATGTAAATGGGTTCTTGGCGCGATATAGCATAACGTTGTAACTTATAATAACACGAAGGCCGCGATAAATTGAACGATTGCTCGTAAAATTCCTGAATTGTGATAATAAACGTAAAGATGTACCATTCAGATTATCCTTTCTCTTTGTAACTGTTTTATTACTTGTCACTTGCAGATGACAATCCAGTTATCTGGTTTAACTGCCAGTAATTAACTGTAGGCAAATAAAATGGTGCATGAATTACTTACTAAAATATTTAAGTCGTAGGTAAGGAATGTTTCGAACATAACTAACCTTTTTTGAAATGTAAATGGTCCGAACCCCTTTTACAGTTTGACATCTTGCATGAGTACGTTTCCACAATTTATTTTCCTCAGACGTAATTTTTTTTACAAAATCACGAGCACCACCACAACTCCAAGTTCTGATCCTACGTTAGCACGGAAAAATGGTCTTAGCAAAGCATAGTAAAACCACCGGTTCTTTGCTATCCGTAAAGAAAGTACTGCCTCATTTACCCTTTTTAAATAGACCACAGAAATCAACCATCCTACCAAGTGGTTCAACCAATCAGGAAGACTGCTTTCTGCATAGGGGAGGCTTTGTTTGAAGTGTCATACGCCGACAACAAAAGATTATTTTCCAACGCCATTTTATTGTGCTGACTAAAATGCATGGCTCGTTTGAAAACGCCTGAAAACTATGCTTGGTATGCAAAGAACTTTTGAGCACTGTTTGCCATGAATGAGATTTCACAACTTTGTAAAAGTACCTAGGTAAATACTATTAAGAGCTAGCCCGTTACCAAGTTGTAAGCTTGTTATTTGTAGAAGCAAAATTGATCAGCGAAGCTACTGATTGGCTTTTAAAGGAATGTTTTAAAGGAAAGTTTGAAGTGTGTAAAGAATTGAACAGATATCAGATACGGAACGGATATCTAACGCTTTAAAACCTACATCTACTGTCAGTTAATAATATTCTGTACCATAAAATGTTTTAAGCAAAATAAATCATATTCTATTCTATTCTATTTTATTCTATATCAGTGTTAAACTGACCTGGCAGACAGTTTGACGGTAAAATACATATATACATTAACATTAATATATTCATATATACATTGACATTCGCAAAATACAGTAGGTAGAAAATATGACATAACATCACGCCTGTATTTCCTCGAAGCGTAGGCAGATGTGTGATGTACCCACTTTTCACCAGTTAGAACACATGGATATCGAATTGACGCGCGAACTGTAAAAAATATATGTATAGGTATACATACCTACATAAGTACAAGTTTATCTTTATCCATACTATACACATACCTACTTTAGTAAGGCTATTAACTTGTCAACTTTCCAAAAAAGACCAACAACATGGCAGGTACCTGTGACAATAATTAAAATACCAACCGTCAATTTTCGAGACCACCGTTGTTGTATGAATATAAAAGAACTAGTGGACGCCCGCAACGTCTTTTGCGTGTATTAGATTTAACGAAACTTTAGTTTATAGTTCCTGCCCTTCTCAAGGAAATATCCGGAAAAACTCTACCCATTGAAGTTCAAATAGAACAGGTAGAAAAAATATTCAATTTACAGAAAAAGTTCCTCTTCAGTATTATTATAGTATAGATTTGAAACACAAGAAGATAATAATAATAATTAAGACCATGCCGTTGATTGAACATTTTGGTTATTAAAATATTTACCTAATTTATTTATGTATTTCACTTGTCCAGACTTCCATAAATAAAATTTAAAACAGATTTGATACATATCTTTTATTTGGAATATCTTAGTAAAATTTAAATTTGAAATGTTCGGCATTCGACCGTCACTGGTGGTAACTCGCGGATAGCATACGACCTGCCTGTGACCACAACAAGAAACGCTACTGTTCTTTGGAATTTTTAGATAAAAATCATCCCATTTTGCATCGAATCCTGCAATTTAGCTCTGAGCTGGCAGCACTAGCCCACCCAGGCGAGTAATGAGAACAAAGCGGCCTTAAATTAGGAGCCACGATTTGTGCGTGCACGATGCACGACGCTATGCAATGATGCACCGCGGATCGCATACCTTGTTGAGATTGGTTTTTAACATGGACCATTTTCTTTGGGCGCGTGGTAGACATTGAATTATAAATATTACTAGCTGACCCCGCAAACGTTGTTCTGCCATTTCGGCCATATGAAATGTCAAATGACGCGACACTTAATGTAAATTACTTCACGTCAATGAACGACGGTTAAAATATTTGGATGTTGTTCATACAAGAATACTAAAATCGTGTTTAAAAAACATTTTCCAGTGGCCCAAATTGTGAATAGACCATTCTCGAATCCCCTTGAACACACACAAAATGGCTGGACGGATGTTGATGAATTTCATCAGCCATTCATTCGTGCAGCCGCTTAGGAGGAGTTCAGTGACATACACACCAACACAAGAAATATATATATATATATATATATTATTATAGTCCATCCGAAGAAGTGACGCGGCCACAATTAATCCAACTAGCTCTTGTTATAAAATGTACTGTCCAGTCCAGTGGCTATCTAACTCGCCTCTCCCTCGAGGGGTCTGGTCCGGTTCAAAAAATCCGCACGCACCAATGACTTTTCTGAGTTATCTCCGATTTGACATATTGAATATGTCACCTACTGTAATGCAGAAGGAAATCGTCGTGACGAAACCCGCATGCCTGAGCTTAGCCAGTGGCGGGGCCACCATAGAATCAAAAAACCCAGGACTGCCTAACACCAAACCCACTTAGTAACGTCACTAAAGGCAGAATTACATCAATCATTCATCACCAATAAACAGCGCGACTCGCGATGCGTCGCGCAATCGCGCGCAACCAATAAACTAGCTAGCGCAAACCCCAAGCTACGAAACCCGGGTTCGCAGTCTATATACATATAGGCATAGGAACAGCATATACATCTCTGTCTAACGTACACAGAACGACAAAGATAGACTCTATCGGGAAAAATCATAACTAATAATCGAAAACTTTTGGTAGAAGCCTGGATTGTTTGCCAGAGTGTAATGCGCTGTCTATTGACGTGACAACGTCTTATAATTCGATAGAGCCGGGTGCACGCACGAAAAAACATGACTCATGCGGCGTTACCTCGCTGTGAGGCGTTCCATGTAAGGCTTGAAGTGCAAGCGAGAGCGCGGAACGAGCGACAAAGAAGCACAATCGGCCTTTGCGTTCGGCAGCGTTCGACATCCGTCTCTCTCCTACTTGAGTGAGCGATGCGTCTGCGTGGACAGGTGTTATACTATAGTACATTTACATGTTTTGATCGAGTATCAAGTGCAGTGAAAAGTGAATGTGGTGTCAATTACTTATAGCAACGATAATTACAGCGATAAAGGTAATGATTCTTTTGAAAAATGCTACCATTCCATCAGTATTTTCTTAAGACGTTGTCACGTTCAACTATCGTCAGTAAACCGACTTTACAGACAACCAATTTTTTTTAGGGTAAAATTTAAATTGATGGGCAGTTTGTTGGTACACAACTAGGACAATAAATGTAATTTATCTTGATGTAATTTGCGTTTTTTTTATTTTAAAATAACCCCAAATAACACAATCGAAATGGTTTAACATAATAGTATATTTCGCTACAAGTGCGGAAAGCCTGTCATTGCAAAGAGTTCCGACAAATGTCTACCCGAGCCGAAGGCGAGGGTTGACAGTCGGAACAAGTTGCAATGACGGTTCCGCACGTGTACTGAACAACTATTTTTAATACAGTTGCGAAAAAATTAAGCAATTTAATAAAATAATAAAAACACAAACTAAACTCACAAAGAACATTTTTGGAAAATGGCGCCAACCGTAAAAGAATACAGAGTATTGCAGAGAGTTTTTTTTTGTTTTCTTCACCCATTCTGGGTAGGCAAAGGGAACTATGCCCATACAGCCAAGTCTTCAGTAGAATTTTTTTATTGACATGAAATTTAATGAGATGAAATGAAGCGAAACCTAACCTAACTCATTGAATCAAATCATTAAATCTGATATTGAAACAAATTAGTAGCTTCTTTTTAGAAATATTTGCATGAATCATAAAAACTTCTATGAATTTTTTTTTTGTAAAAACTTCGTGGTTGGTTTTTTCTTTTTAATAGACGCCACTTTTTGAGCAACTGTATTAAAAATATATTTTTAATACAGTTGCTCAAAAAGTGACGTATTACAGGGACGTATAGCGTTCGGGAAGTGAGCTATTACACACTCGTGCTTTTTCTTTACCTTTTCCGAACTCGTGCGTTCTCTTTACCAACTGTCAAAATAATGTCTAATAAAAAGAAAAAACCAACCATGAAGTAAATACTAAAAAAAAATTCATATAAGTTTTTATGATTCATGCAAATATTTCTACAAAGAAGCTACTAATTTGTTTCAATATCAGATTTAATGATTTGATTCAATGAGTTAGGTTTGTTTCATTTCATTTCATCTCATTAAATTTCATGTCAATAAAAAAATTCTAATGAAGACTTGGCTGTATGGGCATAGTTCCCTTTGCCTACCCAGAATGGGAGAAGAAAACAAAAAAAAATCTCTGCAATACTCTGTATTCTTTTACGGTTGGCGCCATTTTCCAAAAATGTTCTTTGCGAGTTTAGTTTGTGTTTTTATTATTTTATTAAATTGCTTCATTTTTTCGCAACTGTATTAAAAATAGTTGTTCAGTACACGTGCGGAACCGTCATTGCAACTTGTTCCGACTGTCAACCCTCGCCTTCGGCTCGGGTAGACATTTGTCGGAACTCTTTGCAATGACAGGCTTTCCGCACTTGTAATGAAATATACTATTTCATTTACCCGTACTAGACATGATAAGATTCTAAGTACCCATTTAGATTTGTTAGTAAATTATGTTTTCAGAAGTTTTAAAATCTGGTTAGTGGTACATATTGGACACATAGTTTATCTTGGATTTAAAAGTTCTATACTATTTAATTGAAAGAATAAGGGATAAATCTAGTCGTAAGACATGGCAACCCCACGCTGCTCAAACGTCAACCAATGTCAAAACTTTTCAATCAAAGTCAAAGTCAATTATATAATTTATTTGAATTAATACGCTATGATTGGACACGCAACGAACTTAAAAGTTTGCATAATTTAATTTTTGTAGCTTCATAGATGTGAAAGTGAACGTATAATTGAAAATGTGACATTTTAGTGCTATATTGGAGACTATTGTTCATTGAGAGCATGTGAAAATTATTCCAGTAGAGTGACTTGGCGCAGAAGGTTTGCATCCAAGTTAGCTCAATATGTATTGGTGGTTTCAGTGTAACAATGTTTGAAGTTTGTTATGATGTCATAATAGCTGTGGAGTGAAAGAGTAATTGTAAATTATTCGTATTTTTATTTTGTTTTAAATATTCGTCACCTGTTACGCCATCTGTGTTTCTTTAAATGTATCAGTTACTAGAATGGGATAAACGCAGTCGATATTCGAACTTAAAGTATTTTTCACTAGATGTCGCTATTGTATGGAACAGAGTTCATTCATGTGAAATGTTTCGGTTATGATGGTGATTATTATTTTATTATATTATTATTATCTCATTCCAAGATTTCCAAGAGAAGGTGAAGAGACCCGTGCCCAGTGTGGACAGATATTTTGTATAATCAGGTCATGGATGTTAAAGTTTTGTGAATATATTGTATTCTCGCTATCTGCAGCTCGTACCTACCTAATCGTAATGTTGGGACAACATTAAAAAAAATGCGGATAAGTACTCATGGGCAAGTCATAACTGGGCATGCTCACCCATGGAAGCATGGCGCCGCCACTGAGCTTAGTATATTTAAAGGTAAGTATGAATATATATAAGCATCTCTATGTAAGTAAGTGTGTATTTCTTATGTTAAATGTCTAACTACATATAGCATAAAAACCAACATTAATCTGTATTATGTAGGCTACTGTAACGTGTCCGTGTCATTACATTGAATAAATTAAAAAAAAAAAACTATCAGAGAAATAATAAGTATATCGATACAGATTCCGATTTTTTTTTTTCAAATTTACTGTCTTTCTATGTATCTGTCTTTCCCTATGAGCCTTAAAGAATAAAAAACTATATAATCACTTTTAATGAAACTTGTTAAAAACATACACTGCATTCTTCACTCTGAACAGCCGGATTAAATGTTTATCCCGAGAATAAAAGTAAAGAGGCACTCCTGGAATACAGGACAAATAATACAATGCAATAATAATAATAATATAAACTCTCATAATTTTTCTCAAAAATTGTCTAATGAAATTAACAGAAGAGATTTCGGGTGCGTGTTTCTCCATTTTTCTGTATTTTGTAAGATAAATAACTGGATAATTAGAATTTTTCAAAGGGCGTTACTGGGTAAATTATGGGTGTTTTTATTATAATATGGGACGAAAGTTCTAACTAAACTGAAGTCAAATAATTATTCATGAAAACCTTATAACGGATTTTGACAAACCTAATATTTATATTTTAAGTTAATATTGTAGGCGTTCCCTGACAATGACAAAATAATGAACCTTGATATATGAGATGGACATTTGTTTGAATAATTCTTAAATTTCAACAGAATTGCTTCTTATTTGCAACAAATGTTTACACAACAGAATTCGATCGGTGATGTCTTTGAGTAGAGTGGCAACTAGGTGTAAACAAAACTATAGATAAGTAATTCCACGCGAACCAAGCTGCGGCCACTAGTATTTAATAAAACGTTGTTTTCTGCTATTATCATTATACTTTAATTGGCAATTTCTAAGGATTAATACATAACGGTTAGGTAAGTCACCATATAACTTATTTCCGCTTTCATAATGTATAGGCAGGAAATTGTGCTTCAAGGGTGAGTGAACGCAAAGGATAATTTTAATACATTATAAATCTGCTATGCGCTTCCATCATCATTAGCAGTCCAAAAAACGAACCTACTGGCATCCAATTTATGGAATGATTATAAACTTATTCATATCATAATTAAATATCAATTTTATTCACAAAAACACGTTAATTATAATGTACTATTAAAAATATTAACAAGGAATTGCTAAAAATACAGTCGTTTGCAGTCACAAGATTCCTTCACTTTTTCAAGGACTTAAACCTACATAATTAGGTGGGTACTTAACATATTTTACACCAAACATATTTGAAACAGCGTTGTATGGTTTATTAGGCATCTTTACACAAATTATTATGTCATATTAAAGTTGGAAGGATATTGACAAATATCTGCCTAGTAGATATATTTAAGTGCCTATTAAGTTTAAGTGAAGCGTCCATAGCCCAATGGCTCGCATCGATTTAATATAATCGACAGAGTTACGCAACGACGGTCATGGTCGGTTTGTGGATGGGTGACTGCTAGCATGGGGTCTATCATGCATGCTGCACGATATGCTGTCGTTCCTGGTTATTTTTAATGGTTAAAACAGTCGTTAAGCCTTGTCGAAGACTTTCGGGTGGCTTCAGATCATTCTACACTAGGTTGGCCACAAACACCTCCTCCAATTCGCATTGGAGCAGCGTGGTGGAATATGGGTTGCAGCATAGCTTAGCTATATTTTTTAAGTCTTATTCATCATTAAATAAATCACCTGACCTGTACCAGACTACACGGAACTAAAATAAAACACTATCAGAATCTTTATTTACTCAAGCGTTATTCTTAGTTCGAACGTTAGTATATTCTTCTACTATTCTAGATTCGTGGCAAGATGGCTTCCAAAAGCCGTCATTATCGTTTAAGCGAGCGCATCCGTGCCAGTTGCCATCCCGCAGACAACGATTATTTTCGTCTGACATTACGAAACTTAGGGGTGGACTTTCGTCGAACAGATACCAATCGTGACTTTAATTGTACGTGGCGCTAACGCAACGTTTCATCTACGAGTGTTCGCACACTTAGCTCACATGGCGCTGTTGATTAGCGTAAATATGCGATTACGCGAAAAATTATTTAGCTTTTTCTTTTCTCATATATATTTACAGTAGGTAATTTGATTAAGTGATTAAGACATCCAAAACATTTTCGAATGTCGTCCCTCATATGTGGGTTTTGTACCATGCGATTGACCAGATCTACGAATATCTTAAAAAGGTTCAAAGACATTTTCAAGTAAAATTAAATAATTTCAAGATTTATTCATTTCATTTAAATTTTAATAGTGACATAGTACCTAATTTATTTTTACAAGTATTTAGATATACTCCTGAAAGAAAAATAATATTACTGATGGCTAGCTGATACGACTTTTCATAGCATACATAATGTTGTTCTCGGCCCTCTACCTGAACATTTTAGAGATTCCCACTGACTTCTTCAGGTCCACTTAATTTAATTAGTTATTAGTAGACAATAAGAGACTTGGAAAAATTCGTTGCATTATTAATAAATAGTTGCAAATATATCAACAATTACATAATATATGAGTTATCGAAAACGTTTACAGATAGGTAGCACTTTTAACTAACTGATCACATTAAACTCCAGTTAACTCAACCCTTTCCCCCATCGAAGATAAATAGTTAGTGGGTAAACGGAACAAAATTAATAGCAACAGTTGAACTGCCTAAAGTCACGAATGATTTAACACGGGAAGCAATTGAAAAGGGTGTGTCTAAGTGCGCTGAACGCATTATCAATTGGAAGCAAGGACACAATTGGTAATTTAATGCTTTTGGATCACTAATGCTTGTAGTATTAACTGTCTGCTATGAAATTTCAAAGTGTATAATATGTACAATTTAATTTTAATTAAATTGTCTTTTATTTTTTGTAAAATTTGTAAAAATTCATTGTTAAAATTTGTAATACGGGGCAAGACTAGTACGTTTATATAGCATTTATATTCTTATTTAATATGGCAGTTATAGAACCAACAATGATGTCGGTTACCAGTTACCAACATAGACATACATAAACATCGTATACAGAGACGTAGACCAACTTCCTGCTATAACCTGCCTTTTTTTTGGGGAGGCCACTGGTTTCTGCAATGCATTACTACCACAGAAATCAGGGAGGCCTTAATTGGAAAGATACATGTGTTACTTTACTTGTTGTAGAGCATGTGTTTGGCTATAACTATAATTACCTACAAACACTGTCTATCGTGCTCAGTGCTCACGGCGAGGCGGGGCGCGTAGTCAGTACGGCGAGAGCGGACGTGGCGCCCGCGCACGTCGTGTGTTTTCCAGCCTGTGTATAGTGTTTCAAGGAGCACATCACAAGTCTAGTGTAAAGAGGAGAACACTAAACTTGTACATTGTTTAAAAAAAATTGTATTTGTATAGTAAATTAGAATATAAATGTGTATATTATATATACATATCTCTTTGCCGACGAAGTCGCGGACGTCCGCAGTTAGTAAATAATTTTTAACACCCGCATGTAAGCCCACCCGACTTGCGTCTAATTTAGGCCAACTTGATTTCGTCGTTTTCTCATTATACTGAATGCCGGGTGGCCGTCACTTGACAAGAGGAAATTGTCCTCAGGGATAAATAAAATTTGACTCGGTTGAAATTGTCCTGCATTAATATGGTTTATTGCCGCTGTTGTCTATTTAACATTAGGATGCATGGAAAGAACGAGATTCTGAGAATTTCTCTCTGGTTTCAATGCAATGTTTTATCGTTATTATTTAGTTTAGTTTAGGTTTAGCAAACCACGAACAACTATTATTTTGAAAACTTGTTTACAATTATGAAATTTCGTACATTCATGAACTTATTCCGAATACTTCATTACTTTTTAAATCATAGTTGTATGATAAATAATTAGTTACTCAATTTATCCGTCATATATACTTCAACAATGAATTATAATAGAAAGCCGATACGTATGACATCAAAATTCCGCGTTAAAATATTATTAATCTTAAACCTCTCTATTATTTCTTATATCTCATTGAGCATTTGCTGTATGTTCATCTTGTGTTTGTATGTAGATTACATACAACTAGGACTACTACAGTAAGTAACTATGCAGGGTAACTGTTTATTTTAACTAAATACATACATATACATATAATATATTCATCGGCAACATTGAACATGATTGTCGAAACATATTTTATGAAATTGGAGCAACATTATAAATTATAATTAAAGTCAAATGCATGGTTGTGGATGGAAAGGTTTATTTAGATAAGACGAAGGTGGTGTTTAACAGCCACATGTTGTTTGTCATCAATCATCTTCAGATCATTATTTAGAAAGTAGCGACACCACAGCTCAGTGTTAACCTACCGACTATCAAATATTGATAAACATTGTATTTTTATTAAATGAGATTAGCGTAGAAATTATGTGTGGGATCTTGTTCTATAAATACCTATATTCTTTGTATTAAATGTTTCAAAATCCTAATTTTATAGTTTCAGAGTAAAGGCACTCGACTAGAACTCGTTGCCTTCCCTCTTTGTTCCCACACATAATTTCTACACCAATTTACTCAGCGATTATGTTCACTCAATATCTAATTCTCTGGGACAATGGTCGCCGCAATATCAAAGAAATAATATGTTAATTTGTCTTTGTGTGAATCTGTCAGAGCGGAAGATTATAATTATGACCTACAACTAACTTTCTTTGAAGTAGTACAAACAATGCGAGGATTATGCATTTGATAATTATTATGTACATATTAGAAGTGTTGACAGCCGAGTGGCTATCGAACTGGCACCTCACTCGCGGCACCTCACTAGCGGTCCGGGTTCAAATTCAAGCGGCACGTACCAACGATTTTTCATAGATTGATAGATGATAACTACATTAATGGTAACTCTAATTTCTTTCATGAACATGAACTCTTAAACTATTTGTATTGATAACACTAAATGTAAACAAGTGTTTCAATAACAACGAGGGGCTGCATTTATTTTGTATAAATATTACCCATAACAAACTAAATCCTTCTTAGCTGTTAGTGTTAGTAACAAAGATTGTCACAAGGGTCGTCACAGTTCCTTATCTGCCACTGCCACGGCCGCGCGCTATTCAATAAAGCCTTGGAGGAGGGTGGCATCCTAAGCATTAGTCTTACTCTGAATATACTCAAGAAACATGAAGTTGGTGACGGCAGAAAATCTGTAAAACACTAAATATAATTATTTATTTATTTATTTTGTAAATAAACTAATACAGTCCTAATTATTTAATGTAATGAATACTATGAGTAATAAAACAACAAAAAGTTTATTATATTAGACTCTTATTATATTATTTTATTCTCTTTCACCATTAGAAAGCTGCATCTTCACTGAGTGACATAGATTATATAATATTACTAGGTGTAAAAGAAACTATTGTTATGTCTAATTCCACGCGAGCGAATCTGCGGGCGTCCGTTAGTAGGTAATCTAATGAACTGTTTTGGAACGTTAAGTAGGTACTTATGAAATTTACCTTTGCCCGACCCGAGGGTCTATCCCAGGACCCCTAGCTTAGCAGTCGTATTAACGGCGACTAGACCAACGAGACTCCTTCTTTACATACTCGACCAAAAGAAAATAGGTTTAAGTACATAAAATAACTCACTTTAGGTAGGTACTATTTTCATGCATAGTGTGTTTACAATTCAATATAGATATGGGTAGATTCATGTACTCGTATGTATAATAGTTTAAACTTATGATTTCAAATTTCCAAACAAAAACATATTGGGCATGTACTAGCAATCTTAGGACCTTCCTATATTTCTTTAGACGGAGATAAAACGATTGCGATAAATGCATTTCCATCGTATACGCAGCGCTTTTGAAGGAACATTGGATTAGCGCATAATATATTCTCTGCTTGCAATCACAAGATGGAACATAAAGTATTCAATCGACAATACGAAAGACAATCCGAGCTCGTTCCGTCTTTAGTGATCGTTACATTAAGAACCCTTAATTTATTCCTTCCTTATTGATTATCATGACGAAAAAAAAGGTTTTGCTATAAGATAATGTGGGAGTGAAATATAAAAGTGTTTAAAATTCATATTAAATCACCACCACCACAACTCTTGCTTTGTCCCACTGTTGGGCCCGGGTCTCCTCTGGGTATCGGAGCCGTTAGGCTCTACTCCACTACGCTGGTCGAGTGCGGATGTGTAGACTATATTATTATATCTATTATACTCACTATTAATCATATTATTCAAATCCACAAGCTCTCGAGTGAGATGTGAGTTCGATAGCCAGTAATAACACATGCTACACGTAAGCCGTTTCTTTGTCTCATGTTAAAACTCATGTAAATTAGATCAGGTAAATGAACACAGAAAATAAATCACATGGTCTCGTATTAAGAAGCCTTTAATTAGTAGAGGTAACCGTTGGCGCAGTAGTCGCAATCGCAGCTGCAGAGGTTCTCGTTTCAATCCCCGGTTCAGTCAAAGTATTATTTCGTTTTTCTTACTGGAATTTCCCAGAACTAGTTCGGAATTCTGCCCGGTTGCAGATAACAAGGGACCTAAACATAACTAGTGAAAAGTGAATGTAGGTATCACTCACCACAGTCTACCCTTTCAGGGGAATTCAGGCGTGATGTTATGTTATGTTGAGCAGATGGTTACTGCTTATATACCTACTGGATACTTTTTTTATTTAAAAAGGTTTCATAGGATGGTACATGCACGAATACATTTGCATATTCGAATGACATTATAATACTCGGGCGATTTTTCATGAATAGATTTGCAAATGATTTGGGGACGACTTCTGCGGATTATGTATCTAGAAGTTTTACTGCCGAACTTTTTATATTAAAAGAGTTGGTACTCGTTTTTTTCTTGTCTATATTTTTAGTATGAATACGGGTGCAGCTAAGCCAAGCTATGATTCTTAGTTTAACAATTTTGATAGCAAAGCATCAAGAACACAAAGCGTACCTAAAACAATGCAATTAGTCATCGCATATATCTACTTTGCATGCAACATGCATCTAAGATGCAAAAAATATTTCGAATCATGTTGGGCGAAGGTCGATTGTGTCTGCCATCCGTATTTGTATAGTACAGAAATATACGTAGATACACAGACAAAAAGTATATCAAAAAAGAAGCTCATACTTCACTCTTGTTAAATTAAGCGCGTGTCCTGAAATTTCTCAGAAATCGTTTCATAAACATGTTGTGACGACTGGAAGTAGGCAGACAAAGTAGGTACGGAATCTTAAAAATATTTTTATGTGAAAAAACATGTTTTCTGTCTTTAATCCATCCATCCATCTGCAATGCTTGAAAGATCTGAGCTATCTAATGACGAGACATAAGCCGCCCTCGATCGCCTCTTCGCTTATTGAGTTGGAATTTTCGATTAGTCTGTGATTGATTGGAGCGACTTGTCTTCGCAGGGACTTGCATTTTATGATCCGTTCTACTTCTTAACCGGTATCATTCGTGAAGTATACGTAGATATTTTAGATGAAACACCTTATTGAGGGATATCTCAAAAATAAAGTTAAACTTTAATGTTGCTATAAAATACTTTTAAAGAGAATAATTTAAGTCAATGAAGATAGATATTCTTGTGATTACATAAATGTCCTGGATAACAATGTTATAGTAACTGCTTGTAGATTTCATATGAAATTTCAGCTCAACCAAAATATGTTTTAGCTCTTTTGTATCCCCCACATCCCGATTCATGTAACTTCACTCAAATCTTATTAAATATACATGTTTTTACAAAACTCTATATATGCGCCGACGTTGTTTTTATTAGCAATAAATATTGGGACCGCGCAAAATCACAATCTCTTCCCGTGACTGCTGTGTTATTTATTTTTCAGATAACATGAAGCTGATGAATGCGTGATGAGTCGTCGGGGAAAGTTATTTTTCTTGGCAGAGAAAGTAACTAGGTTAGCGCGATTCGGTAAAATTATTGTTTTATTAGAACACCCCGTAGCTTTATCTTTTATTGCTTAGTTATCTTTTTATGTGAATATGTGGTTTAATTATTTTATTATTTATTTATCTTTATTTTATATTTAAGGTTACGTTTTAATTAATATTTGTAAATGACAGTAGAATAGAATACTTATTTATTTAATCAATGAACTAGATTTTTCTCTCTCGTTAAAAGTTTACTACGCCTACCTCAAATTTTCTTATACCTATGTCCCCAAGAGTTGACTGGTAGAAAATGCCTAGAAAATGCATTAAGTCCGCTCATTGTAGATAGTGCAATAAAGGTTTAATAATAAAGTAAACCTACCTATGTATTAAAACATAATTTAACAAATAAATGTTTAAACCAGGTGGTTCAATATTTATGTTAACTTTTACATAAATATTATAAAGTAGTCAGTATCTGATTTTATACTTTGACAACATGAGCATGAGCATGAGAGCATGTTATCTCTATTTTGTATATGTACCTACCGAAATGTGTTTTATCTGATTAATTATGTGTACTTTATAGATATCCGCACGCACCTTAATGCAATTTGCGGTAATGCAGAAAGGCTCGACGCAAACCACTTGGACAAGTCGATTTGGTCGATCGCCATTTTAGCTAACTGATATTTCTCAATTTAGGAAATAAAATATTTTTAGATTACATAGTGAATAGTAGGTAATAGCCGAATAAAATTAGCTTGGAAATAATATAATAATGCTTTTATTAAAATTTTACCTATCTCTCTTCAGTCTACCTTTATAAGTCCACTGCTGGACATAGGCCATCTCCAAGTCGGCTTTTACTCCACTAAGCCCGATTTTTAGTACTTCCTTCCTGCCGCTATAAACAGATCGACGCGCCATCTAGCAGCAAGGAGGTCGTCCCACGCTACGTTTTCCTTAAAATTCTGTGCGTCAATAATGACATCAATCGACCGTTACCTTTCATGTTCTTACTTTATCATAAACAATAGCAGAGTTCTTTGACCTTGTGAAAGTTTTGTAAAACCTAAAATTGTTTAACGCTTTTTTTTAAGGTAAAGTAAGAAATGGATAAGACCTTCTATTAAGTACCTTATATGTTCAAATAAATAATTATTATTAACAATTGGTGCAACGATTAAGTCTTCTAACAATGGACAATGCCTTAAACAAATGAGCCCGGGGATAAAAACTTTAATTTTAATACGCAACCACTATTAGTTGGTTGTAGTAAGTGATATATGTATTAATACGACTAAATTACTCCTGCTACGATTAAATTAAAGGGGAGCTTACCTTACTGGTGATATTTGTGATATGAAATTTCATTTTCCAGGAGCTGCCAGTTTCATTTCGATTCAAGATTGGACGTGTAGGTACGTGATGCTCGTGTAACTCTTAATAACATCAAGTTCTTATTACATAGGCAGCTGCTACCTATCGATTTACTCGTGTAATTTCAATAAAATGTTGTTAGAACGTAAGCCGTTTCTTTCATATAGAATTGCTTTTTGGTGGAACTATGTTCTTATAATATTTTTAATTTCCTCCTATTGTTGCTTTAAGTGAAGGTAGGTAGGTACTGGTATGTAAATCATAAACGAATTGATAAAATTGAATTTGATAATTACCGGAAACAAAAAATAAAATTTAATAAAACTATGATGATACTTATTTATAATTCCGATAGATAAAATAGCTCATAATTTCTTATAGTGCCTTCCCAAGGTCAGGACGCCGGACGGACGCACCACTACGAACTTGCCTGCACTTTTATAGAGAACATTATTATTATCTTCCCAAGTTGAGTCTTGTGCACGAATCCGAGTGCGTCCACAAAATGACGCACCGTGGGAAGCCGCCTTTACATATTCTTCGTTTCACAAGAAAAGTATTCATCAATTCACTCATAATATTGACGATAAAATTTGCGTGAGGATTATAAAATAAAAACAAAATACCTGATCAGCTTATTATCAGATGTATCGATGGGTATCAATATCATGTATCACTTCGGCCCGGTTTCGATCGAGCTCACTCAAACCGGTTAGGTACAAAACAAGGCGCATCACTATCATTACCTCTAATTATTCAATGAACTACAACGAAGCGCTCATGGTCGTGTGGATCTAATAATTAGGTTCCACAATGTTAAACCAAACTACGCTTGGTCTGTAGTCACATGGGTTAAAGCAATAGCTTTAACAGCAATTGTAATAGCTTTCTTAGGGTCAGATGTGGTGCCATGTGGGAGAATGTCCATCATAGACTTTATTATTTATTATACTATTCAATAAACTAAGTACACATACCGGTCGCACATTTCACTTTGATTCGGTGTCGTCCAGACTTTATTTATGTGGAGGTTTTTCCACAAAAGCACGCGAGGTCAGCTTAAGAGGGAGGAAACGGCTTTGGCCTAATCTGCTGACTTTTATTTATTCAGTGAATTAATCTCAGTGCCCGAGGGTGGGGACCAGCCCTTATTTCCTGTCGCCTCGCTGTTCCCGTTCTACTCGCAAGGACTCGACGGTAGGCGAGTAATTTTAATTGCACAGTATATACCTACTTCGTCTGCATAAAGTCCGCATACAAAAAGTTCATTAAGTAATTATTTTGACTGAGTGATTGCACAAGCAAAAGGTTAAAGTGAACCATTAACTTCACTTTAGTAATACATTAGGATTTAGATTCAAGAACTCCCACATGCATTACTATGTTCTAGGAACCCTAAGTAGATATGTTAATATATCGCCGTACAAACCCTCAGTCATGCATACCCATCCATCCAGTGTCATTAATTCGAGTGGGGACCCTTTTCGAAAAAAATAAGCTTGTGTGCTCGACTCGAAATAATACAAGAATACTATTATGTATAGACGTTATTGACCAAATAAAATCTTTTTCTTACCCGCTTCTAGCTATGCTTCCATTTCTCAATTCACCATTTCATCATAACCCTTTTATTGTTAGGCCCGGGTCTTATCACGCAATAAGAGATAGGGCCATAGTCAATCACACTGCTGGACAAGTGCGAATTCGCAGGTTCGTATTACGAATTAACCCCTTATTTGTAGTGTTTAGTAAGTCCTCGTTTGAGATGAGACAGACGCCTTACCGATACCGACATTTCTCGACTGGACACGGTGATAAAAGTCGAGCTGTCATGACAAGCCCGTATTTATAGTCGTCGCACCTCTATTTAACTAGCACGGAGACAAACTTTATTGCAAGATATAATTCTGTACAACAGATATTCCAACGATTCAATAAGCTCTAACTCTTTTCCGCGTTTTTATAATCATTCAGTTATATCTGCTTTTGCGCTCACTATGATGATAAAGTTAATCTGTTTACCATTTCCTTTTTCGATTCAAATTTCATATTAATATAGTTCTTGAAGAACAGATTTCGAATAAAAATTAAAAGGTTACCAGTAGCACTCCAGTGGTTGTAAGAAATGTTCTCTGCCTAATGTCACGGAAAACTACTAATATCTCCTGCAACGACTATGGATAACATTTCTACGAAATGGATTGTAAACTGAACGAATTCTTAACCGCTGATACATTTATTATCACAGCGTTTAAAACAAGAATCGAACTGGGCTATTCCTGAAAACGTAACTTTTATAGATACTCATTTATTCCCGTCTTCCTTTGATCGTGTGTGGCCCTTCTTATGTGGATTCTGGGCTAGTTAACAAGCTATGTAATATAAATTTATTTTATATTTAAAATAGGTACCTTTTATGTTTAATTAAAGAAAGACGTGCGACGAATACCACTGTAAATAAGTAGGAAGGCTTCTTTTAAGTAATTTTATATTTTTGCAGTCGATAAAATTTCTGCGAGATGAAATCACGTTGCGTAATTCTTCTATCACTGCATAAAATGTTTTAAAATAAATTGGGACATCAAAATATTATTTTAATTCATTTTTTATGTAGGTATTGGTTATAATTAGGTATGTGTATTTGCATATTATTACCTATGTATACACTAGTGGACGCCCGCAGCTTCGCTCGCGTAGAATTAGACCCATTAACGACGTCTGCCCGCGTTCGGGTTGCCCACTTGACTTCAAAAACGGCAAAGTTTCATACTAACTTTGCACCCCCGTTTTACCCCCTTAGGGGATGAATTTCTAAAAATCCTTTCTTAGTGCTCCCCTACGTTATAAAAGGAACCCCTGTGCAAAATTCCAAGTTTCTAACCCTTATAGTTTAGACCCTGCGTTGATATATCAGTCAGTCAGTCAGTCAGTCAGTCAGTCAGTCAGTCAGTCAGTCACCTTCTCCTTTTATATATATAGATATAGTTAAAGTAAGTGTAAATATATATTTTTATTTCTATTTATACGCTTGGACTTAGAAAATGAAAAAAAAAACCAACATATGAAAAAAACATTTCCTTTAATTTACCGTTAGATTCAAAGATTCTTACCTTACAGAAAGAGTTCTTTGACAATTCATGAAAGTCGACTCAAAGTCATCCTCACATGGTTATGCTAACGGTAGGCTTTTGAAAGTTTGAATGAATAGTGGCAAGCTGCAGTAGATCTTTTAGGTCGCAGAGACTCGATCCTATACCCCATCCTCCAAATAATAATAACAATGTCATATATATTAATAGTAGTAGCGTCCATAGCCCAATGGCTCGAGTCGATTCAATGTGATCGAAAGAGTTAAGCAACGACGGGCACGGTCGGTTTGTGGATGGGTGACCGCTAGTAGCAAAAATTTCATGGACGCTACCGTGCTTCGGAGGGCACGTAAAGCCGTCGGTCCCGGTTGTTTTCAATGGTGGAAACAGTCGTTAAGCCTTGTCGAAGACCTTCGGGTGGCTTAAGAACATTCGACACTGGGTTGGCCACTAACCCCTCCACCAATCCGCATTGGAGCAGCGTGGTGGAGTATGCTCTAGACCTCCCGCAGCAGCCAGCAGTGGGACGTCTATGGGGTCGCAGCGTACATATTAATCAAAGACTAGACAGATATCTTATAAACCAATTTGCCACTACAACATCTGTCATTGACCTAGACCCGACCGAGCATGTCAGTGCTCCTTGATTAAATAATACGGTTACGATGATAGGCTACATTGATCCGAATGCTCTTTACACTCTGCAGAGCTAATGGAATAAATACCAGAGCTGTGTGGTGTGTATATCAGTATAGCTATTATCTTACTCCAGATGCCTTGGATTAGAAACCAAGCTTGTCAGGATTAGAGTTATAATATATATCCTAACTTATATATAAATGGGAATGTGTGTTTGTTAATTTGTTGTTTGTCCTTCTCCGCCTCAACGGAATGATTGATTAATCGACGTGATTTTTTGCATAACGTAGAAAGGAAACTTGTAGGGCCTGGAGAGTGACATAATATATCTATTTAATAATAATTTGCACACATTAAAATTTGCAGTAAAATAAATACAAAAAAGGTGTAGTACATGGAATCTATTTATTTCTTCTCGAAATGTTCTCCAGTAGACCCAACAAAAGACAATAGCATTAATTAAAAGGAAACCTACTGGCACGGTAGCGCCCATGAAATTTTGCGGATGGGTGATTCAAGCAATCACCAATCCGCAAACCGACCGCGCCCGTCGTTGCTTAACTCTGTCGATCACATTGAATCGACGCGAGCCTATTTCATATAAATTAATTTTAATATTTATTATGCTACGCCTTCAAGCGTAGAAGCAACAAAGACACAATTCCTCTTGATATAATTCAGGCTCGATAAAAATAGTCTGCAAATGAATATTTCATTATTTATTCGAACGAGAAAGATTTCTTTTGGAACGAAAGGCTTTCAATGATTAATGTAAAGGCGCGCTGAAATCTATTGTTTCAGTTAAGAGTCCATACCTAATTTGCATATCAAAGCTTCTCAAGGAATGTCTAATAGAAGTTTTTGCATTCGTAACGAACCGCGAGAATCAATAAGAATTAAATTAAGCGTTTTTGAGCGACTCTTGGACCCACTTTTTCAACTTACCCGCTTCAAATTTGGCAACCGAATTAATGTTTTTTCTTCCCCCGTTTGATTGCTTAATTAGAGTTCTTTACTTAAACTGCGATCTTATTTTGAATTCTGGTTCGCTACAAGGGATTTGGGAAGGTTCATTTTTTATTTTCTAACCTTTTTACTGTGCTCTTTGCGGCCTAAATTTGCGGGTCGGTTTACTAAAAACCGCTAACAGATTTTTTAAAAATTGTTGGACTATGCTTCATACAATATTATATAGCGTATTGCACGTGAAAAGTCTAATACTGCACAAAAGAAAAACACATTATAACAAAACTTAGCTACGACTACCTACTCACATACTACCTACCTTAATACCATAAAGGAAAGCCAATAAATGGGTGTTGATTTATGCCTCAAACCCGATAACGTTATCGAACCTAACAAGGCTAACATTTGGTTGAATACAATTACCATTACAATTTATTTTGCTATGCCATTTAGTATTCTGGAAGGAAGGCACTGGTTGCCGGCTGAACAATACCGATTAATCATTTGAACAATTCAGTTTCAATTACGAAGTGGGTCATTTGGCGGAGATGAATTCCCTGACTGTAACAGTTTCCAAATATGCTTTTGTAGCCAACTTAAATTTAATAAACACTGTATTATTTCATTAAGTGTACCACTCGTGCATGGATGGTAGCCAATAAAAGCATTTTTATAGCGTTTTTATTGTAATGCATACGTGAATCACTCATAATGGGCGCGGCCTGCGAAAATTTACTCTCAGAGCTCCAAAAATATGAAATTATACAGTTTTAAATGCAGTCCATAAAAGCAAATAATTCACCGCTTCGTCTCGGCGGCACGCACTTGACCGAATAACCAGCTATTAAGTACATTTAAACAACTGACCTCAATATTTTCGGTACACGCGAAAACCACGATTGCGAGTTGGCGAGGGTTATTTTGTGTAACTCAAATTTTGTGCTCTAATAAACATTAGATAGGAAAAGCTTTAAAAATTGTTGGTTGGTTTTTTAACTGAAATAATCTAAACGCAAACTGCAAACTTCTGTTAGAGTTAGGTAATAAATACAGTTAATAGATATCATATCACAGAAATATGTATTTTTGATATATTTTTATTTATTTATAGCTTTATTGAAAAATCCTGAGAAAAGATTTTACAAAAGTTACTTAATTCCCCAGGGCATTTTCTACCAGTCAACCTAGTGATTGTTAGCGCTGGTGGTAGGTGTCAAAAAAACAAAAACAAAATATATAAATGTGCTTAGATACCGATTATCTGCACTACTCCTGCGCAAATACCTAAGCCAAATTTCAAATTCTTCTTTTCTCGCAACTAACAAAAGGGAAAAACTTTTCACTTCACTACATTGTTATTAGAACTAAATGAAATTCGCCGTACATTGTCAGTCATTTTAAAGTACAACAAATAATATAATAACATAAAACCTTTATTTGAATCTCAATCCTAAGTTATTATTAAATAAAAAATGTGTGGACTGGTGTAGTTGGAAATTAGATATAGAACAATCGCCAAGCGTAGGTAAATTCTGTTTAAAACATAATGAATTCAAAAGTGTACGAGTATTACATTCAATAGTCCCAAGATACAATGTCCTTAGGTGCGGAGTGTTTCTACGTGCATTATTTATCGCGTTACATTATTAACCGCGTATCGCCGTAGATGACTATCTGTACAATACACGGCGGGCAGGTTGCACGCGCTTTCGCGATATGGATCGTGTCCACTTCCTTTCCATTTCATGTGACGGCACGGCATTTTATACACGATGTAGCACTATTTGAAATTAATGACTTCAGTATGACGATTAGACGTAGGATCTTATTGCATTTTAGTAAGGTGAATTTAATGAAATTTAAATATTACATGCTGTATCCATGCAATGTAAAAATTATGAGAAAATATTAGTCACTGGGAGGCCACTAATCCAACCAGTTTGCTCTGGAGCAGCTTGATAGATTATGCTAAGCTGTGGCTGTGGTCTCCCACAGCCCGGACCGCGTGGGCCCGTGCCCAACAGTGGTACGTCTATGTATTGACGATAAGCGCTTTGTTTTATATTTCATTTTGAAATTTTAATATAAAAATAATTAATAAATATAATATAATGTATTGTAGGGCTTTCGGTCCGACCACTGTTGAAATCAGTATTTTAATAAGGTTTAACGACTACTTATTTTGCAAAATTACAAGCTATCTGAAACCTAATTATGAGCTTTCTGGTTGAGCTTTTATACCATTTCCAAAATATTTAAAATCACTTTCTAAACAGATTAACGGAAACAATCTTTATCTAACTTAACACGCTCATACTCGTAAGTCTTTTTGTGTTTGCTATTATTTAAAAAAATATTGATTTCATCTTATAATAAACGGTATTGGATTCTCATACTATTTTAGAACGCACAATTGTTTGATTTCGTATTTACAATCAAAAACAATATGGTATGTAGTAATTATTTAAACGTTTTTAAGGTAAGGCGTAGAGATTTTTGGCATAAATATTATGTGAATTAATAAGGTGAAGTGAATAAAAATGTTTAATGTGAGATTTGACTTTGTTCAGGAAAACACAAAAAAAAATATGATATCAGTGATACTGAAATGTATCACAATAAACAATTTTTAATAAACATTGAATTTTAGTGATCGATTAACCATAAAATCATCTTGTTAAACAGTGAAGCAAATAAAAAAACCCTTTATAAAAAGACGTTGAACGAAAGTGTAATCAAAAATTGAATTTGGAAAGATTTATTTCCATTTCAGTATTCTTATCCCAGAGATAAAGATAAATAATCGAGAAATAATTTAGTGACGTTATCCTTCTTCAGTCATCTCTTATTGCTATTGAATTTTCAATTGGACTGTGATTGATCGAAAGGAATGTTCGGAGACCCAATTGATTTGAAGTAGAGCCGAAGCAAGGAAAGCTTTAGTAAATTGAGCGAAGTTCGATACAAAATAATGCGATGCGAGTCGAGACAGGAATTTTGCAATGTTCCGTATATGTCAAGAAAAATGTTTTCACGCTTTTATTGGATATTTATGGCAAATAGCATGGACACAAAAAACGGCCAGATCACAAATACTGACGGATATCATCCCAGACGAAGACAATTAGTTAGTAGACTTTGCAGTCTGACTTCTGGGACGGGGAGTGCAATCACTCAAGCCCGAACCCCGGGTCCTGACGGTATCGTCAGGCCCCGGAGCGGTGTAACGACCAGTCATGCTCTTCACTGGCCATTAAAATTCTGCATCAGTAACCGATAACTCCATTCAGGTGCAACCATTGTCATTGTTCGTAGATTAGGATCATCTGCGCTCCTGGGAAATAGGATATTTATGACCGTGGTCACAAAGCTAGGGTCAAGTGTCTCTGTGAGTGTTGGAACCCCAGGACGCAACTTGCTTAACACCATTTTATAGAGACGTCCCCAGGGATCTTTATTTAGTCCGAAGAGTGCGTCGGCGCTCAAGCAGGCTACACGCGGCTGGACGATGTTCTGATTTGCTT
The DNA here is from genome assembly GCA_944567765.1 of Carterocephalus palaemon. Taxonomy (NCBI): domain Eukaryota; kingdom Metazoa; phylum Arthropoda; class Insecta; order Lepidoptera; family Hesperiidae; genus Carterocephalus; species Carterocephalus palaemon. The sequence goes on along the minus strand of OX155651.1, from coordinate 5,588,346 downwards.
TGCTATGTCGCCATATACTTCTGGATCTTCGTCTTGAACGAACTAGACCAGCCTGCAATGTGGGCAGTGGCAACGAGTATGTCCTTATCTAGTCGCTTTTATGCCTTGTGGGAAGGACATCGATGCGGCAATGGTCGGGATCTGAGGAGTAACGTTGATGATGAAATGCCGGTGTTCGGAAAGTGTGACCAATTCTTCTGCTACTCTCCACCCCGTTACAAGGCGCTAAATCGTAGGTAACTATCTATCTAACCGCGTTGCTCAGCTATTTAATACGTCGCGAACGTTAGCCAAATGGCTAGGGACAGTTGTGTGCGACATTAACTTGGCAGGTAAGGCCCAAAATTACCATGAACACGGCTTTAGTTCATTTACAGCAGGATAGTAGGTACTTACTTTGGGGGTGCGTTGGGTTAAGTTAAGATGTAAATTACTAGATGTGATCTTATAAATACTACTTTAGATAGAATTGTTAGTTTAATAGTATTACAATATTATAACACGGTTCATTAGGTTTGAAGATTTCTGAACAAAAAATTGTTCTGCCTACGCGGCATGTGAACATCATTTTCCTGCTCATTAGCCAGTTTGAACTTAGTTGAACATAGTTATACGACTAATAACGGTTTCGTTTACAGTTCGCCTGGTGTAGTACCATTACCTGCCACGATACCTAATATAATTGTGTTCCGGCTAAATATGAGTGGTTTTCGATTAGATTCACTTATCTAGAGGCCATCATATAAGTTTTCAAAGGTAGCAACACATCTGTGACTAGATCCTGTGATTAGATCCTCTTTTCAGTTTAGTTTACAAGTTTGAAATTGGTAATTATGTATTTAAGATATTAAAAAAGTTAATCAGAGCTCCAGTTCAGCTGGAGGCAATGTAAAACAGGGTTGTAGACCATCCCAATCCCTATTTGTGTCTTGTTCAGAGTCTGTCACAGTTGGCATGGGTGGCAGCGGCCGGGTGGTGGTACATGCTCGTTTTTTACCTTTTTTTTTTTTTTAAATAAGGGTTCCTCCTACATTTCACAGTACAATTTTATTTGTACACGGGAAATGTAAAATAACAAAAACTAATAACGAAGAGTGAATAATAAATAGCGCTTCCAGAAACTGTAGCAAAATTCTATCATTGTAAATGTGGTCGTCTCGCCTCGGGACTTGTCCCAACGCCGTAATTACGAATATACACCCTACTACCGCAAATAGAAACAAAACCGCACACATTCGCATACGTAAATAGAGGGGAACACAGTTGAACTGCAGACAAATTAGGAACGGCCCTTGTTAAAGAAAAATAATAAAATGCTAAATTTTAATTACAATATTTGTTAGTAAATTTTGCACTTGTCTAACAGAGAAATAAATATAATATATTATTTTTTTTAAATCCAACTATGAGACTTTGTTATTAATACCTACCAATATACCTCTATAGGAAAATAACAAAAGAATTCAGAACCATATTTTCTCTGCTTTTAGTAAATTTATTTCGTATTTTTATGTTATACAGCTATTTACGTCTTTAAAAATTTTTGAAATTAATTACGAAAAAAGTTCCAACCAGGCCATAGGTTTTTGACTAAAATTATGGCATATTTTGACGAAAACTTATTAAATAGTCGTTAAACATGTTAAGAAAATAAGAGTAATTTTAGATTGTCACATTTTTAATATCTAGGTATCTATCTAACTACTATTTCCATCGATTTCACCACATAACGCTGGTACTTTATTTTTCGACTGAGGTTAATCTGGACTGAGAACATACACTTATTTAATCACAATAATTCCAATTAATATAATTTAAATGAGGAATACAAACCAGCCACATTATAATAACGACATTGAAAAACTTAATTCATTAAGTGCACACTTATCAATATCCTTACTTGACCTAAGAATTCCCGTGACATACAAACGCTCTTAAGGCGGTATTTAAAAAGCCTTATTCATTATACTTTCAACATTAAGACAGAAACCTCTCGGCTCGCAATGTTTGGCTAACGGTAGCGGAGCCGAGTGGCCCAAGAATCTGTAATCTGTGTCTCAATGTATAATGTAGGTAAGATGCTTTGGTTGGAATAGACGAGCATTTGTTATTGAATCTTGCAAGAATTGAATTAAAAACAAAAATTATTATGATTTTGACAAGAGTCGAATTTTTAGAATGTGTTCAGTGACCCATAAGTCTAATTCAGTTCCATGATGTGATTGTAATATTTAAATTTGTAAAATGATATAAATCTTAGACGCAAAATTTTAACAACAGAATTAGACAGGCTAATTAGCAAGATTTTTACCAAACTGTATAAAATCGAAAAAAAATCGATACTTAATCCTATAAAATAATTAGTATGAAATTCGTCAATGGTTGCTAGCCAGTGGTTGCGAGACTAGCCCAGACCAGCTTAGGTAGCGAACCTAAAGAACACTTTAGGTTGAACACTAAACTTTGAAAATGGCGGTAGTAGGTATACTACAGTTAAGACTAAATTTTACTTAAAACTACACGTATCTGAGTATAAAGCGCTCGTCTGTAGTCTCAGGAATCCCTAAATTTTAATATTTAACAGGGACTACACATTATTTATTTAAACTATAGGCACAACAAACAGGCCACAGATTTGTAAACTAACCGACCGCCGCTAACTAAACAAAATATCCGATGAACCGGCAGTAATTTGTATAGAGTATTAATAAAATATGAGATAGTTTCTGGGTGAATCAATTTTATATTATTATTATTATGAGAAATAACTTTATTGATGTGTATATATTGCTTTTATTGTAAGTATTGTTATTATTATCTATATTTCTTTTTTATTTAATTTTCGTTAAATATTTTAAATTACTTGAGTTTATAGATGTTAATAATAATAATATGTTTAAGATACATACTGATACCTTATTTTTGTAAATTTTGATAATTTTTGTGGGTATTAAATTAATAAATTCTAAGTAGGCATTATACTAATATTTGAAGATAATCAGTTAAATTGATAGATGTAAGCTGATAAGTTTTCTATCTTCAAAAGTCACTTGACCATAGCTTTTTGTTGATTGTGGTGTTTCCCATAAAAGTAAGTAAAACAGCTATAAATAAAATCATAACAAACATTTGGACAACCCTATCGAACATCAGTCACGTGCATATTTTATGATCCGAAACGGGAAGCAATAAAACTATTGCTAACAACATTTTGTTATCGTTTATCGATATTTATAATCGTTAAAGGGGAGTCGAAATTTGTATAAAAAATAACAGATAAAAAAGAATAGTTGTCGATAATTAGTAATTGAATACTTACCGTGATTCGCGAAAAAACTGTTAGGCACTTATCTGTGTATGCCTATGGTTTAAAGTACCTAATTACTTGATTATTAATACAAATAGCTTCTTTATAATTATAGACACACTATGTAATAGGTACCTATTAAATTATCACAGCCTAATAAGTATTGTATAAAATTTTGTTCGTTTTATTTTTCCAAGATACTCTCAGCAATACAATACTGCTAAAACAAAGACGAATAGAACCGAATAAAATTCAGTCGTTTCTGATTGGTTAGTAACTGAAGAATAGCAGTTCAACCCCACTGTACTTGGTATCACGTTACGGTCATGGAGCCTGAGTATCAATTAACCAAAATGGCCGCTCGTATGAGCTTACAAACTGACGTCTATCGTGTTAGTTAAATAACTATTTAAGAAACTTACGCCATTCAAATAAGGTTCATATTGGCTTGTGTTCCATTTCCACGGCATGTGAGGTGTACCTTCTTGTGGTGTTGCTAAGGTTTCATAGTTAAGCACTTAACTTAGTAGAATACCTAGGAGTAGATGCAGGCATTGAACTTATTACCTTCATTTGATTCGCTAAATATTACAACATGAATCCATCCACCAATATTATATCCATCCATTTTTGTTGTTACGAGGGAACATATACATCTTAAAAAATAAAAACGGCTCAATGTTGAAAGTTAAAAAAAAAAATACATTACAGCATTCGAGTCACTTCCGTTGAAATTTTCTAACATTTCGCGACATTGGCCCATGCGAAGGTCATCTCTGGTCTACAGTCAAAATTCAAGAAATCCATCTTATGCATAGCTACCTGACGTCTAAATATTCGTGTAATATTTTTTGTTGTTGACCCATACCAATGCCTAAGCTTGCCCAAATCTGCTGGTAGGTCACTCTCCTATTATCCTCTATCACGCGTCGCACAGCACTGACGTTATCTTCAGATGTTGCTGTTGAAACACGTCCCTCACGCAGAACGTCACTGAGATTGCTACACCCACGCTAAAACTCATTAAACCAATTGTAAACAGTGGCGCGATATGAGGCTTCATTATTAAATGCCAATCGAAGTCTATCATAGCTTTGTTGTTGATTAAGACCACAACGGAAGTCGTAATAAATCATGGACTGAAAAATTTCTCGCGTTAAATTCATTCTGAGGTGTAACAGGACTTTTGGTATTGACGCCAATTCACAAAATCAAATGACAAGTGAATGCGATATATCACATTAGCTACCTAATCAAAGAGTTCTTTAATTGAAATTTAAAAGAAGTTTTCACTGCCAATATTTCGAATTGGCCAGTTCTAAAAGCTTTCAGTGCCACCTAGGCATTCTTTATAGGTACACGCTCAGGATTGTTCCCATAATCTTCATTATACCATGAGTAAACTGTGACTGGAAATTGTTACCATACCTGCAATTTTTCGTTACGCCTTGGAACTAATAGTTAAATACTGTAATCAAATAGATGTTAGATACCAAAACCAATAAAAATCTGTGTACCTACTCGTATGCCTTCTGCTGCTTATTCCAGGTGTAGTTATGAACATTAGTCTTTTATTAGCCGCAGCCTACATATTGCTGGTATGTACGGAGCCAAATCCCAGAAAATCCGTATGCGCTTCCCGAGGCTTTGAAGTTGCCGCGTTTTGTTGAACACGTGTAATCCGGAGATTAAACACATAACATGACATACATTTTTCGAAAAAGGTAGGTCCCGGTTGTTTTCAATGGTAGAAACAATCATTAAGCCACGCGATGACTTGAGAACATTCCACACTGGGTTGGCCACTAACATATCCACCAATCCGCATTGGAGCAGCGTGGTTGAGTATGATCTAGACCTCCCGTAGCTGCGTCTGTGGCGGAGACCCGTGCCCAACAGTGGGAAGTCTGTGAGTTGCAGCTATATATGACAGACTTTTAATGAGATTCTTATGAGTCTTATTCAGGGTCTGTCACAGTTGGAGCGTCAGTATTCGGGTTGACTCATGTTTAGTTATTTCCATTCAAACAATCAAAATATAGTGGAAAGATCCATTTTACCACTTTGCTATCGTCCCCCGCTTACACATGACTCATTTTTGTGCCGTTTGAAGGCAGGAAATGTAAATAATCGTGCTCTTGTACCGAGAGGGCACGGCGTCCCCGGATTCCCTCCCCTAGCTTTGTATAGAGCACTACTTAAAAACTAATCCTGCCTAGTGCTATTAAAACAAAGTGCACTACATGCACTACTGCGCCGGGATTGGTCGTAGAGTACTCTATACAAACAACGCACATTGTTTTACAAGGCCGGCTAACCCTCCAGATGTCTTTGTGCGCTCACCACCCGCGTTTATGTAGAAAGTAAACATTTTAATGAACCCTTATTGCTGTTCAGTAGGTAGTACTTTAGTTCGGCATTTTTAAATTATGTGTTAGCAGACCTTTTTGTCTTATAATTGAACATTTTTATGGATAGCATAACACAGCAAACTCTGGTGCCTCTCATTACAACAGTGACAGACTTTCATTCATATAGGGAAATAAGACTGGCATATAAAATTTAAAGGAAAAAATATTTTTTGCAAGCATACTGTAATTGAATTAAATTATATTTGAATTGCAACAAGCATATTGACAATAAAAAAATATTACATTCTGAAGATATGTAAGTATTACATACTGGAATCCGCCAAGGTTGCTTGGTACGTGTAGATCCTTAAATATTAAGTTTGCTCTCTGCAAACATTCGTGTAGGTACAATGATGCAAAGAATAATAAATGTGAAAGCGAAGAAACAATATTTTTGTTAAGGTTCAAACTGAATCATCATTCTTGCTGGAATAAGCCAATTTCACTTCATGTACGTTTCAGAACTTCAACATGTATCCAATTAGCCTCTATAAGGTATGAACCTTCGAATCAGTAGATTCATTCTATTAAATTTGTATTTCGTATGTTCCATATAAGGCAGAAAATACAAGTAAAATTTTCGATGTAAGTAGATTATTGTAGTATCTACTTTAATGTAATTTATTTGCTTATTTTATGCCAATAATATACATATTATGATATGTATTTGCAGACGACATTGTTGATGTGACCGCATTAATTATAAACTAGATTTGAACAAAATAAATAAATAAACAAATAAACAAACAGGGCAAGCTAAATAAAACCGTTTTAAAATGCCGCCACGTCTAATAAGGGCCTTCATTTGCGTGCATGTTCTGCAGTTGCTATAATACCCTACTGGAAAGTTTTTTAGTTTAGGTCAGAACTAATGTTATGTTCAGCTCTCTGGACGTTACCCATTCACTTTTCACGGCACAAGGTTTGAAGTTGTCAGCCGTTTGTTTACCACAGCCGAATTTTCCAGACAGGTTAAAAACTAGTTCAAGAAATGAATGAATGAAAAATCCATTTAGGATTCAGTTGGGCTGGGCAGCGTTTGGAAAGCTTCTTCGCCCCGCAAAGTCTAAAAACGTCTTCACTCGTGTGTCCCTCACAGTAGAGTTGATTAACACCAAAAGCCAAGCCCACAAGAGGTCGCATGAACTGCGCCTTTAATTTTCATCCGTGCTTTTGCAATTAAATAAATTCGCCACATAATGTCAGATAATGTTATCACTACGACGTTGAGTGAGCGATCGGAAATGAGTCTTCATTAATAAACACTCATAGAGCTACTCGTAGGTAGGACTACAAAGCACGTACAGTCTTATGTTGTAAAGAAGCAATGTTGCTTGCTTTAGATCTGAGCCTGGTGCCAAAACCCACATTATGAAATCGCAATGCGTACGTTCAAGTAAGTATGGGTGGGCGTTAAAAAGTGGTAAAAAGCAATGCATGCAAATAACAATGTTTCCAGGACTACAAATGCCAGCGCCGCAGGCGGATTCTGCAGTCGGAAATTATTATTAGCTATACGTTTGCTAATTTGCCCGAATTTGCTTAATGCTCCACAATTTGCGTGAGCTCCACATTGTAAGCTTTTCGTTGGTTATTTTAGGGTACCGTGTTCTATTTATAATGAAAAGTCGGATCCGGTATGCCTAGTATAAAAATAACGATATTAAAATATCAAAAAACCGACTTGAAGTCAGAAATAATAGTATGTAATTCGTTTGTGCCTCCCACAATTGAGGGAGGTCGATAGCATACTCCATCACACTGCTCCAATACAGATTGATTCGTTTATTCAGGTAATATTTTTCAGGCAGTCAGGTCAGTCATTTTATTTCATACAATTTCATATCAACATGAAAGTTGTCTTATTGAGAATTTTTACTCAATTTTGTAATATCTAAGTGGTTCTTTTATAATTCTACCAACCTCCGGAACCTATCGTGCCGGAGAGGATCATTCTCAGTTAGGTTTAGTAGAAACACATGCGGCTGGAAACTGTTTTTAAATAACAATGTCTTGGCAACCCGCCAACGAAAAAATGAAAACCACCTGACATGGTTAATGCAGAAAAGATTCGTACTTTGGAGTCGACAAGTAAATAGCCGAGTAACCCCATTTTAAACTATATAACTAGTTTTACTTGAATTAACTTTTACGATCTTGTTTTCGTCAGCGTTGAAAAAATAATAATTGTAGCAGGTACGTGGCGTTAAAATAATAAAGTGTAAATTGCATTTACTGTTCCAATTTCATCTACATATACGAGATACGAAATTTTGGTAGATACTATAAACCTTGTGACACACAAGCAACTAAATGTTTTTTTACTATTTAATTTTTACTTAATTAGCAAGTTAAATATTCCTCCTCCTCGAACTCCATCACGCTGCTCCAATTCGGATTGGTGAAGGGGCTAGTGGTCGAATGCTCTCATGCCACCTGAAGGTCTTCGACCAGGCTTAATGATAGTTTTAACCATTAAAAACAAGCGGGACCGACGGCTGCACATGCCCTCTGAAGCACGGTAGCGCCCATGAAATTTCCCATCCATAAACCGATTGCGCGTCGTTGCTTTAACTCTGTCTATCACACTGAATCGACGCGAGCGATTGAGCTATAGACGCTTCCCATTGAGCTACGGACGCTACAAGCTACAAACTTAAGTAATTAATTTTAAAAAAATGCAAATACGTAAAGCAAACAGCGTAGAACCGTCAAATTGTATTTTAGCGCAAAGTTACTATTAAGTTAGTGCGGAGTTACGATTGTGTACGAGAAATTCCGGTTCGTGGCTTCATTCTAAAGTAATTCGAAGGTTGTGTTGGAAATTGCACCGTTGCAATTCAAATTCTACCGCTGTAACATAAAGTAAGCAGGAAATTTGTACTCTTAAAACCTACCCACACGAAACCAATACGAGTAGAGTTGGATTTTCTTGGTAACTTTAGTTTTAGCTGGCAATATCATGAAATAACTATTTCATGAAATGGTGGAACATATTATGAATTAATCCATACTACGATCTGGCCACGACATATTTAAAAATTTGATGCATATCTAACCATTCGAGCGTTAGGGCTACTAGAGCAGCTCTTTGACGGGAAGTATTAACCTCCCAGTAAGCTTCAGTAATATTGCCTATATTCGCTCGTCAATTTAACCCTTCCTATCATTTTATTGAATTTAAGATTCAAATATCTTACCGATATTGTAAACCACATCAAAGGATACGAATTAGCATGAAGGAGCACGTTTACGGGATAGTAAAGTGGTGTTAGTTGTCGACTAGTGCACCTTAGGGGCTAATTTTGCTTGCCGAGTAATGATTATGAGGCTGGCTCGGACCACAATATGCAAATGGTTTTTGCCTTCAGCTATCCGTAGACGCGAACCAACCGCTTCTGTGCAATATTCTCTTCAAATTACATGTTATCCTGCATACCATCTTTTAAATTGAACCTTGTTTAATAAAAAAAAAATAAGGGATGATGAAATCTTCGCAGTGTTTTTGGTAGTTAATATTTTGCAATTGAATCGAAGAAGAAATTAAATTGACCAACGATGTGAGATAAGGGAATAACGTTCAATAATTATTCTATAGTGTATTTTTTAAATATTGTCCGTCTGTCTGTCAGGACATCACATAAAAGGGACGGATTTATATAGATGTAACTTGGTGAAGTTATTACTCATACTGCTGTTTAAAGTTTATAGGATTACGGATAATAAAGAGTTTCCCTTGGGATATGGTAAGAAATTTTGTATGGAATTAATTTTAAACCTCATTCGATTAATTTCAAATGTTTTTAAAAGCTTTTATTTAACTTCACTCGTACCTTGTATGTATGTCCTGGAATATTGCAATCAATATTTCACCCACTTCCACTGAAGCTATCGAGCTGAAATTTGGCAGACATATTAGGTTCCGATGACAATGCAATAATATGGTACTGTCGAACTGATCTGATGATGGAGCCGGAAGATATTAACTGGAACTTCATGATGGAATATCGTATCATAGTCGTGTTTGCACTTGTGGTAAAGTCTTGTAATGAACTTTGACCACGATTAGGTTTCAAGGTCAAGTTATAAAAGCTTTTTAAAAAAAAAATTTTTTTACAGTATAATTATTCAATGTCAACCAACGTTTCCTATTATATTTAGAAGAAGAAGAACACGTAATTAAGAGAATAGGTTTTTGTTCTATGATATAATCAGACTGATAGAAGAATTAAGTTCAAGCAGAAGTGCTAACTGACGTATACAGGTTCAGGCTGAATACCAGAGATGGCAAGCAAGTCATGGCAATAAAAAAGGCTGCAGAACGTAAACGAGAAAATGACGCACTTCAGGACTCAGTTCGCAGAAGGAGACAGGGGGGTAGGTGAAGGCGCTTTGCGCACCTTCTTCCTTCATAAAAGCGGCGCGTAAAACATACGCCGAGACGTCACGGTTGGAATGCGTCAGCGATCCCGTGACGCGTCAACAGACGTTGGAGGTGGTGCTGGGTTTTAGTGGTTATTCCAAAATTGTTTGGCGAGTCCCACATACCCGATTGCGGCCAGGTGGGATGTGTAAATGCCCAGCGATAAAAAAAAGGACACAATGTCAATAATCGAGTAAGAGTTCCAGTTGTTATTAATAAACAGATAGATAAGGTAAAATAATAGCTACAACTTTATTTGTATACTAGTGGACCCCCGCAGCTTCGCTCGCGTTACACATTCACTAACTTCAAAAACGGCAAAGCTTCATACTAACTTTGCACCCCCGTTTTACCCCCTTAGGGGATGAATTTTCAAATTTTTCTCGCCGTAAAAACCATCCTTGAACTTCAACGAACATTTAAAAAAAGAATTGGCCAAATTGGTCCAGGCGTTGTTGAGTTATGCGCATACCAACACATTTTGCGATTCATTTTTATAATATAGAATAATCGAAGTGCTTATATATTACTTCGTCGAAGATTAACTGAGAGAACTTCGTTTAAGCGATTAAACCTTTGTTAATAAACGCTCAACTGGCAACTTACAAAGGAGTGACAAATAATTAGTTTATGTCTGTATTAACCCTTTGTTGCACTTAGCCCGACAAACGAAAAGCGAATAGCTATACAATTTCCAAGTTTAGTTTAAATTGAACTAATTTCAAAATATGGTGTCTTACAAGCGAACGCATCAAAGCACAAGCCCATTCTATTTTTTAAAGTAAATCAACATTTATTAAAATATCATTAAAATCCATCAAACTTGTGACAGCGACACGCATAACATAATGATTTATTTTTCTGATACGTAACAAGTCGAGTATCAAGTACAGGAACAAAATTGATTTTAGTTTATACCTGCTCATCGTTTACTCACTTCTAGTAAGACGGCTCCTCTGTACTCAGAGATCTTTCGAGTCGATGTTCATCAGGAAGTCTTTAAATTTACAGCGCCGCTTTGTTCTGTTATCGCTTCAGTAATAAATGGCGACAATTAAACATTGCCGGCGAGTTTTATGTCGCCAAACAAGTGAAACAATTTGGTAAGCACTTTCAATATTAAGAAAATAACCCATTTTATTCAATGGGCTTTGGGAGGTTGTGAAACACATTGATGTAATTATAATTCCTCTTATTTATGTATATAAGTACAAAAGTCCTTCATTATCATTTACAAAATATTCATTCGTAATCCTTAAGATTTTTGCTAAATCATGTTAATTTCCGATTGAATAAATTTGAATGCACTGTTATTGTGCGTCTATTTCAAGTATATTTTCTATTCTATACAAATTTCTCTTATCACTCCAATTGCTAAATGAATTCAAACAAAAATTATTTGTATTAGCCCTGTTTAAAATATTCAGTGTTCAGCAGTGTTTGCGCGTAATCGCATAACCAAGTACAATAGACTTCTATCTTAATTGCTGAAAATGTTATAAAATAAAACGGCAGCATTCGATAAGCACAATTACATGCAAACACCATTTTGGTCAGTTCAGGCGTGCTGATTACTGTAATTTAGTAACCATTTCACCTTTACAACTCTTGTCACGCTTTCCTTCATATAAATTGAGACATTTATGAGCTAGCTACGGTGACCTTAGGTGTAATGGATGGAATATTTTTTGTAAGCAAAATATACGTAAAATGTATAGATGTTTGAAAAATGTTGTCGTCAGGTAAATTTCTAATCCGATAGTAATCGCTCGTATTAGAAGATATGCGACGTATTTTTATGAAATAATTTAAATAATTTTTGAATAGGAAATTTATTATAAAATAAATTTAATAAAATTGTTACATTTAATATTGATAAGTACTTAATATAACATATTAAAAAATAATTCAAAAATTAAAAATAATTTTATTGAAGTCTTAATCTATCTCCACTAACGAACTGACCAACTAGTGTTCTAATTAACTCTAGTCAACTGGACCAAACATTCCAGTGCGTAGAAAATTAATCGCTCGCTACGACCCATAGACGTCCCACTGCTGGGCACGGGTCTCCCCCACAGACACAGCTGCGGGAGGTCTAGAGCATACTCCACCACGCTGCTCCAATGTGGATTGGTGGAGGGGTTAGTGGCCAACCCAGTGTCGAATGTTCTTAAGCCACCCAAAGGTCTTCGACAAGGCTTAGCGACTGTTTTCACCATTGAAAACAACCGGGACCGACGGCTTTACGTGCCCTCCGAAGCACGGTAAGGTCCATGAAATTTTGCCATTAGCGGTCACCCATCCACAAACCAACAAACAAAATGAAAACTGGGATCGCCTTATTCATCTTCCAGAAAACTTCACACTGCAGTAAAGCAGGGCAGATGCAAAGACTGTATTTGTATGTAAGCCTTTACACTAACAATTCATGTGCCGATGAAACATCCAGAAGAGAACCCATCAGGGAATTGCCACAGAGCGTGAAATTGGCAAAAAACTTCGAAATCCATCACGAATCAAATGACACTTTGAAATTGTAAAGCTAACTGAAGAACGAATTGGATGGACTGGGAAAACAATTAACGAGAACATTCGATGCGAAAAATTGGAATAATCAACGGACGCCGCGTTGAATTTCAAATATAATAAATGTAATTTTTCATGGACTTCGTTTAAAACTCTCTGTGTAACCTAGTAACACTCGTACTGTATGGATAAATGCATTAACTTACAAACATTTTACACATACAGAATTGCTAAGTATCACGAAGTTTTCATAAGAATGTTTATTTGTAGTGTATGATAACACTTTATTGCATAGCATAACTATATTCCTGGACTAATTCAAACTTTTTGTCAGTTTATAGTAACTTTCAGACTTCAAAAACTCAAACGATAAAAACCTTAACAAAGAAACGAATTCGATGCATGTTAATTTTATGTAAAATTCTAAATAAATTTATGGTAAATAATTAAATCCCTCTAATGTTACAGGAATTCACTTTCATCAGAGATTTCCCCAATGGACATAGGCAAGATCGTTTAAATAAACACGTAAAACGAGAAACAACAATCTCCTGTTGTGACACATTGCAAGGGTAATTTTTCCAGTGTTTCATTGAACATTGAAAAATAAAATACTGTCACGGAAAAGTAGCACTGGTAAAAGCACGTAATAAAATGTTTGTGAAGGCAAGAAACCTTGTCATTGTAGTAGTCTATAGTAGGTACCTACAAGACAGACGTACAAATATGGCGTCATCAAGAAGAGCGGTAGAAGCGTAGGCCTCCGTATAGTTACAATGTAATTTCATCAAGGGCGGGTATATTTTTACAGGTACCTACAACCTTTTATTTTTAAAATTTTAATCAGTAAAAAAATTATAAGTTTGCAGAATAGGCAGTAAATCCTGGGGAACTAAGATTTTGCTAATCATTAACATTATAACCCTTTACAACCGAGGAAAATAATTTGCTCCGACTCTTTTGAAATTCGCATGACTTTTTCATTGGTGCTTAAGTGTCATGTGAAAAATGAAAAAAAAAAATCCTGAAGTCTCTGGTTTCCTGAAAACTTATCCTCACGATCGTAGGGCTTAGGAGGTAGCTCGAGAAGCGAGTTTTATCTAGTTTAGGGATATTTTTTGGTATTAAATTAATTAAACAGTGTTTATAATCATCACTCTTTATTTATTATCATTTATTAATTAAACTTTAGGTATATATTAAAGAAAAAACAATCAATAGTCATAATAAAAATTTTAAAAAAATTTAAATCATATATTATTAATCTTTTTTGGCATAAAACTAAAAATCAACACAAGTATGACTTTTATTTGTGTAGGCAGATTCTACCCACATCCTCTCCTCACCTGTCCCTCTTCTTCCACTAGCCTGTCCTCTTCCTCTAGCCCGTCCTCTTCCTCTAGCTTGCTCTCTTCCCATAGCCCGCCCTCTACCTCTTGCAGTAGCCAGTCCTCTTGACCCAGTGGAGCCCCTGCTTCGCGATGGGGTAGGTGGTGGTGCCTCTTCCACTTCGGATGACTCATTTCCAGTACCAGATCCACTGTCATCTAGGTGATCTAGGGTCCTCGGCACAATTCTTCGTCTTCATCGGCAAATTCCTCGATTTCCGAGTCATCTCCATTCGCCAATAACTGGGCCACTTCGTCATCCCTGAGGGTAATCCTAAAAATTAAGAAAACACCATTTTGAACGATCATACATAGAAGAAAATCATGTTTAGGTACAAAAAATGTATGAATTTCCATTTAGGTCATACCACCTAACCTAAACGATCGTGCGACCTTGATTTTGAGTCACAATATACGCCAAAGTAAGCGTGTTAGGTTCAAATTACATACATATACGTATAAAACAACTCTTTTTTAAGTAAATCACACAAAAAAACAATAGAAATTGCATTAATTTGACAAAATATTAATTACTTACCCGGGCGAGTGCGCGCGCCAAAAAACGCAGCCATCCTTCCCTGTGGTCACGGGCTACTGGCAGGTTCAAACTTGTTCGCAAGCGGCCCACGCGCGTTTTTTACAAGTAAAGGATAGTCTCACGATCGATCGATGCCGGTTGTGTCTCGAAAAGTTGATTTCCGTACGCGCTAGAATTTTTGAAAATCAACTCTCACCATCGTATCAAGCCGGTTGTAAAGGACTATAGCACAGAAAAAGCGATAAGTATTCTTTGAATGCCAGGAAATTGAGCATAACCTGCCCATTAATATTTCAACTACTTCCTATCATGTTCCTAGCTATTAATCCGTTGACTACTGGTCATCGTAATTTGAATCTTGTTCGCTAATAAATGAAGTATGAATCAGTTACGTGATAGTTAAAATTTTGTAAATACGATTCACAAACAGTTGATTTGAGTATAACTATGTGCATAGTTGAACACTTCTCTCTCACCCCATAGTTAAACTTTGGTTCTGGGAAGAGATTTTACGCCGTGGTGAAACCTAGAGAATAAAAAATGTTTTGGCTGCTACAGGAACACTTACAGTACAGCATGTTTTCTCCTGTACAACTGTCAGAAGACTGGGAGCTAACTCCACCATGCTCTCTAGAGTTAATAGCCAACTCGGTAGCCGGAAATTTTATAAGGTGGTAGGATATAAAAGAGGAACACAGCTCCATTACTGACTCCAATATCAACTTTACGCTAACAATACCGATGGCTAGCGGATGAAGCATCGATTGGCTCGCGTCGTGGCGTCCATAGCCCAATGGCTCGCGTCGATTCAATATGTGATCTACAGATTTAAGCAACGACGGGCGCGGTCGGTTACAACTAGTGGTCGCTACCGTGCTTCGGATAGACCATTCTGGCCAAGTGATTGGCAATCTTCACAAACCTTCCAGAACAATACAAATAACTCTAAAACATGTTTATTTAATAAAGCACCTTATGCTTGCTTGCTTGCTTGCTCAAGTAGGTACGTAGAATAGTAATTACTGCAACGGAGATTTGAACCAGGATTCTTTCGTGTGAGAGCCCAAATCTCAGCACAGGGCTAACACCGCTTTTTGCGTTAGTTATTGATAATTATAATAATATATACGAAGCAATTTTAGACTAAGAAATTCATCCCGATGCCGCCATCGCCGTCCCAAGTTTGTGATTGTGTTTGCAACTTGATCGCTCAGTTTATAATTAAACTCGGGTCAAGTAGTCGACTACGTAAAGTTTTAGGTGCTAGCGATGGTCTTACTATTACTTTAATGATGTACTTTAACTGATTTACTAGTTATTAAATACAATTACTAATGCAATTAAAATGCCTTTATAATTTCAACATCATCATTGAAAAATACAATTAAGTAAATTAGTTTTTTTTGATTCGTGAATAGCAAAATGTTTTTAGATGTAACCCTACTACTAAGGCTCCACTGCCCGTCCGTCCGTGTCACCAGGTTGTATCGTGATATTTAGATAATGCATTTATGTTGATGCTATAACAAAAAATACTAAAAAACAGAAAAAATAAAAAATTAAGGGGGGCTCCCATACAATACACATGATTTTTTTTTCACTTTTTATTGCCGCACGTAGTGTTCCGTACCATTATCTGTTCGGAACACTACGTGCGCGCATCCGACTCGCACTTGACCGATTTTTTTTTGTCCTTTTACACAGAAATACTTTTTCACTAACAGAGAAATACTAAAACTGTACATGTTACTTTAAAAACAATAACATGGACATCATCAGTGTAATATCGTTAATTTAAATCAATATTGGGTTATTACCAGTAACGCTATGCAATTAATACACAACGACTGCCCAAACTTAAAATGAAATGGACATTCAAATTTCGTAATTCAATCAGAGTAATAACCATAACAGTAAAACACAATTAAAACTGCAATGTAACATGAATACCTACGTATAAAAATAATTATCACTATTGTTATAAACCTACGTTTATCTAGTTTATCATGGTTACGTAATTATCCATCTGTTCTAGAACTTTTATTTATTTTATAAAAATCGGTTTACGGACCCAAAACACCGCTTAGAGTGAAAGTTGAAGTAAATCTGAAAGGCCGCCATAAAATTATCGTGTCTCGAGCACCGGTGACAGATACGGTAACATTTTTAAAACGCTTCGGGCTTTACAAAGCAATTTGCTTGAGTAAACAATCTGTGTTTCGTTTGAATTGCAAGCATCTTGCGCTTATACAACCACAAATGAGATCGTTCTCAACGGCTCAGTAGTAAGTACCTATATAGCTTGTTATAACATAGAGTAGCAAAATTAAAGTTGAAGATGGTGGATACTTTTTCATTATGTCTTGTTCAATAACTACGTCTGTAACTATGATTAACAATGTACCTAAGTAAATATGAATTTCAAATGTAAATATTTAAGCGAGTGCCTTCGCGTATTATGTAAGCCATTAAGTAATTCACATCAAAATTAACTAAAATGTAGCCAATATAGTGTGTAAAATCTCCTTGTATCTACGTCAAGGTATGAATCCACACGAAGGGAGATCTTAAGATTGGGTGCAAAGTTCAGCGCTTCCAAAATACAAAATACTGAATATTTTTTATGCAGGCCAAAGGTTCATGACAAGGCTTATTGACTTGTTATAGGTACAATGGGTTTGCAAGAAAGTGCTTTTGTAATTTTTTGTATTAATGTTTCAAAATGTTACAATCCCCTCACAATTTGTTGTTGTTTGTTGAATATTTGTAGCCTCTTAGATGTGAAAGTGAATGTATAATTGAAAATGTGACTATTTTAGTGCTATAATAGAGACTATTGTTCTATTGAGGGAATGTGAAAAGTATTCCAGTACTGACTAAGGTAAAATATTTAATAATAGTTTGCATCCAAGTTAGCTCAATATCTATTGGTGGTGTCAGTGTAATATGGTATAACAATCTTTGAAGTTAGTTATGATGTCATAATAGCTGTATAATTGAAAATTATTCGTATAATTTCATCTTGTTATCATGTTCAGGTAATGAATATTTTGTTTGTACGTTAAAACACGTACAAACAAAATATTCATTACCTGTTACGCCATCTGTGTTTCTTTAAATGTACCAGTTACAAAAATGGTCGATATTCGAACTAATGGTATTTTTAACTAGATGTCGCTATTGAACAGAACAGAGTTCAGCTGTTTATTCATGTGAAATGTTTCGGATTAGATGGTGGAAGGTGAAAAGACCCGTGCCCAGTGTGGACAGATATTTTGTACACATGTCATGGACGTTAAGGTTTTGTGAATAGGTATATGCAGCTCGTACCTAATCGTAGTGTTGGAACAACATAAAATAGCGGTTAAGTAGGTAGGTATTCATAACTGGGTTTGCTCAACCATGGAAGCATGGCGCCGCCGCTGTTGTCGAAGGCATGTGAAGTATGCCAATCCGCACTTGGCCAGCGTGGACTAAGGCCTAATCCCTCGCATTCTGAGAGGAGACCCGTGCATAACAGTGGGATAAAGAAAGGCTAGTGGTGTGATGTTTTGTTAAGGGAGATTTATGTTTAATAATATCTCGTATCGATTGCGTGGTTCGGGTTATCCAGTCAGCAACGAGGTGTTAAGTACATGTTTATCAGAATAGATAGATTGTAGTTGATGTGTGGGTGGATGGGTAACTGATCATCCAACGCAATTAAATTGATACAAAATTTCTCCTGAAAATACGTTCAAGTCGAAACTTCTGTTCAATTTGTTCCCACATAAAAAAGTAGGTATTATAAAAGAAACGGTCTACAGATTGGGGACAAAGCATACGGGCACTGCCATATACTACTAGTAATGCAATTAGACGCTTCAGGAGCTATCCAAAAGGCAAGAAAGCTAACGAATTTTCAACTAGGCTAAGCTAACTGATACATACCAATATAGGTAACTAACAATTTGAATTCACTGGAATATTAAGGAAAATCGCTTGTGGCGTAGGTACGTGTTTTAAAAATAAAAAAAATTTGCTTCGAGTGCAATAATCTAGATTTTAGAGCCATATCGGGAACCCATTATAAGTGATTCAGGGCGTAGGTAGGTCATAAAAAGACTAGCACGTTAAAAAACTTAAAATCCAGTTGACCTACATCTCAGGCACAATGGCCGTGTTTTCGGGAGCACAATGCGTCCCCATCCTTCAAGTCCCAGTTTGTTCAGGTGCTAGGCACGTTCCAACATTTTTAGCTTCACAAATTTTTAATTTAATTTTGCTATGCAATGTTAGTAACAACTAGTAGTTTTTGGTATGCAATATTAGTAAGTAGTGGAACCACTAGGCCTCTTGTCATTTTCAAACCATCTTATTAATTATGTCCTTCCACCAATCCGCATTGGAGCAGTGTGGTCGAGTATGCTCTAGATGCAGCTGTGTCTGTGGGAGAGACCCGAGCCCAACAGTGGGACGTCTATGCGTTGTGGCTTTTTGGCTGGCTTATTATGTCCTATCTACTAAGTATCTATGTATTTACCTTGATTCTGTACAATATCTCATATAATAATAATAAGCGTCACTTCTGCAATGTTTTGCAAAAACGACTTAACTATACAGAAAATACTGCAATAATCACCCTTATGTAAACATTCAGTCACCTCTCTTTAAAAATGATTTAATTTTTCATATAAACCAAAGATTTTTAACTTACTGTAACCACATCGATGATCGGAATTAAAAAGTTACCTGGTTTCAATAATTATGTAAGAAACGTTATATTTTATAACGTACTAGTGGACGCCCGCAGGTTCGATCGCGTGGAATAACAATAGTTTCGTTTACACCTAGTAATATTATATAGCCAATGTCAAATCGGTCCAGTAGTTTTTGTGTGAAAACATTACAAAAAAATATATCCTCTTTATAATATTAGTATAGATATAGAGAGACTGATGTTACTCATATCTCCTTTAACTTATTTCTTTTAAACTTGAGCAAGAAATGATTTATTACACCTTAATTTTAAAGCGAGTAAAAACTACCTCCAGGTATGCTTGCTAGTTTCACGAGTAGTTTGCTTGTTAAGCTCACACTCTAACTACGAGATCATGAATATAAAAAGTTTACTGTCGTTCTGTTTAAATTGCATTAAGTTGTGCAACACAACGATTTTACCTTTAGTCTCTCTATTCCAGGGCACAATAGTAAAGACAGGAGCAGTGTCTGAGCACTATTTCGTATGCAGCAGGAGCATTTAATGTAGTGGAGAAAGGAACACGACGACACTCTGCACTTTAGATAAGTTGAACGTAGAAGGTACATCGATTACTTGGAGAACGAAGTTTTCGGTAAGTTTCATGTAGGGTGGCTTACAAACTACAGTGTCGTTATATCACCGCTCCGCTTGGGAAGGCCTTATTTTACTGGATTCCTTTTACAAAATCATGAAACAGATAGTTATTGGATCGCAGCATTGATTTTGTATGGATTTATGTTATTACATTTGTAATAACATAAATTCGGTACTATGAAACTTCTACAATTTATATTACTAGGACATTTATATTTTGTACACTACTTAGAAGTGTTAGAATACGCGGATTAGAGGAGAGTAACCAAATATTTATTTATTTATTTATTTATTTATTTATTTATTCATTTATTTAGTCAGCAATTTGTTAACAGTTGATAGACCAGACACAAATGCGAAATATACAAATACAGATGAGACTAAGATCTAAATCCTGGATTACACAAAATTATGAAGTTACAAAGATAATTATTTTAATTATAAAGTAACATATAACAATATGGGCTACCATTTTGTTTTTGTCTCAAAAATAAAAAAACTATTTAATAAATTACCATTTATTGACGTCAAAATAATCACACATACATTTTTAAAGAGCTCAGTAACAATCTTAGATTCTTAGTATTATTATGTATTATTAAATTGACCATTAAACAAAATATCAAAAAAGACGCTAAATATGGAACAGGTACTCAAATATGGGCTACAAATAAAACCTTATAATATCTTGTACAAAAATAACAATTATAAATATTTATCTTATAAGAGATCAAATTAGTTTGGTAAGTGGAATAAATCACATAATTTACTTACAAAAACCACGAACTCTGGCCGAGCACAGTCATTATGTGCCCAGAGCTTACACATTAAACATCTGACCCACAGTTCTTCTGTTTTCGGAAAAAAGTTCCTGACAAAACATACACGCTGCATCGGCAGTGCCAGGAGCCTCTCTTCCTATAGGGGTATCTGGTTCACTATCTGAATCAAATTGGGTATCTTCTTCACCTTCACTTTCGTCCCTGTCTTGGCTTTCTTATTTCCTATAGTTCTTTTCTTTTGCTTGGGTTTCTTATCTTTTGTTTTATTTTCTTTTTAATTTTTTTTCTTATTTGTTTCAATAAGGTCAATTTGATATGGAGACGAAGTAATAACCGAGACCACAACAGCTTTTCTACCTCTATTAGATAATTTCTGACCTTTATGGCACGGGACTTATGTCATAAGGAGATACTAGACTGCTGCGATCAATTCCGGAAGACGAAGGTTGACAGTCATATGTTGGTTCATGTCCAGTTATGTACCTTTAGAACCACATAACCAACCACCTAAAATAATAATACCTAAATATGGGCTAGCCCATATTCAGGACCATAGTCATAGCCCATATTCGAAATTCTTTACTAAAATCAACTTGATCGTGTACTTTACGAATCATATATAGCAAGCAATAAATCGACCGAAAATCATAAAAATAAACTTATATTCTGCAATAAAACACATAGTTACAGTATTTAGACCTAATTTTCATTAATTAAATAACACATTGATACGTACCGCAGAAAGTTTTTCGACAGCAGCAAGACAAGTATGGCCGACACTGGCGACAACTCGTGTGCGAGTGACAAGAATGAGTGAGTGCGATGTTAGGGCGAATGAGTACGATAGACGATCGTTTGTTGCGTCTTTCGATTAAAGGTTTTCGAGAATTGTTACTAGCCCATATTAAAGCACTAGCCCACATTTAGTTACTTTCCTCTATCTATTAATGACTATCTTGTACACCTTATTCATGCAAATAAATGATATGACTATGACTATCTATATTATAAAAATGAATCGCAAAATGTGTTGGTAAGCGCATAACTCAACAACGCCTGGACCAATTTGGCCAATTCTTTTGTTTAAATGTTCGTTGAAGTTCAAGGATGGTTTTTACGGCGAGAAAAATGTTGTATGAAGCTTGGCCGTTTTTGAAGTTAGTGAATGTGTAACGCGAGCGAAGCTGCGGGCGTCCACTAGTTATAAATAAACAAATCGTTTAACTGTACCGTAAGGGCCTTTATTTCTCTAAATACTTCAGCAGCTGAGTTGCATCCTCACTCACTTAAGCTAAAATGAAAAAAGTTCATTCTCATTTAGTCTCTGAGTTCTGTTTGAATATTTAAACAGCTTCATATTTTAATATTATCTTTTTAACGATGATTTGATATTGTTTGGCGCAGTTTGTATTGTATTTAATTTTCAAAGTTGTCTATGGTTTAGTTGTCTAAGGTTTCTACCATTTTTTATACCATACAATATTTTGTTACCTGTTCATTGTGATCACTATATTAACAGCATAACAGTTTCACGGGTCTTATCTAAGGCAGAGAAATGTTAGGTTTTTAGGCCACCACACTGGCTAGACAGCAGGTATTTACACTCATTAGAGACCTCTCAAGTACGCAATTTTGCTCACAATATTTCATCCACCGTTATCGGTGCCTTAAGAGTTCAGTGACTGGGACAAAAGCTGCCCCGCCCCAGTTCTCATACCCATTAATGAACAGACCAAATAATTATCTTATTAACTCTCTTTACTAACTGGAATAACTATTAAAGTATTGTTCAACGTCAGTCACAGTTGTCATGGGCATAGCGAATGGGCATCGAGGATGGCTGGTGCTGCAAGCTAGTTTGCTGTCTTATATCTTAAAAAACTAATCACATTCCTGCGAAGTGGTAATGTTGCTACGAGTACATTAATTAATTTGAATAATACAGTAATGTTTAATATATTTCGTTTGCTGACTTATTAAAATCAAGTTTCAGAATGTATGTAAAAGCAAAACCAATTTTGTCAACCCCTGTTACTTAATACGGCGATAAACCAAGGTAATTAATAAATATATTCTTGTATAGTCAAATTAACCCTGCTGAATACCTTGTCAGGACGGGCGATAATATTTTAATTGTCCGCAATTATCGTGACGTAAACAATGCTCGCACCAGCAAATGGGCCTTTGTCTCGATAACGAATTAATACGTCCACGTATTGCCAGTCAGGTAACGTGATTACAGCTGCGATACGGAATTCCGGCAGGACACTACGATAATGAAGTCCATATAACAAGTGTGTAGATATATAACAAGTGTAGATATATAACAAGTGTAGATATATATCAAGTGTTATATAACAACCTTCGTCAGCTTTGTGGTCCGTAAACAATTTCTTTGGTATCTGAATGTACGTAGCCTTTCATTATGTAATAATGAGGTGCATACTCGTAGGTAGGTACATAGCTACTGTTCAAATCTTCGTTTATGATGACGTAACACGAGCGAAAAGGTAGGTTATTTTTATGGATATCAGATAGCAATCGATCATGCAACGCATTGACATTAGCTGATGGGTGCACCCACTGCGTTGCTACTCGCTACGCAAGAGGACTAAGATTGTCGCCTCTGTACTTGTACTATTATTCTGTGCCTCTGCATAGAGACGAAACGGAGACCGCAAATTCTATATTGACGAACTATTTACACACAAGCATAATTCATATAAAACTCAAAATTACATGATTAAATTTTTTTAAATGGTTAACAGAGAATTGATTTGTTTTATTTTCTTTAATTATTTGATCACTTAATACATTTATTACACAGACATCAGGTACAGGTACATACAGATACAAGACGTTTAAAAAAAAAGAGATCATAGTACTACCTTCTACTCACTATTTATAAATAATACACATTGAATTAAAAATCAAATGCAGTGTTTAAATCCATGGAAACACATTTACATGTTGAGAACGTGGATTACGTATTCGTAGTATATAACTATTTATATTACATTAAAGTATAAAATGGCTGAAATGTATGCGTAGCAAAAGAAAAAAAAAACTACTATCTACTACATCTACTACTATAAACTACTCCTATGTATAATATAATATTTGAACATCAATGGACAAATTCTAATTAATGTAAGTTTAAATACGCAAACCGCTGTAAACTTTCAGAAAAGCTGCGTTCCTACGATTTTAATAAATACCTAGTCAAAATTAAAATACTCCTCTATAATTTTAATTTTAGTACAACTTTTTTATATTATAAAAATTCACGCAATATAGACTTCAAAGTAGACTATTCAGCCCCCTAAATCCCCACTTTTTCAACTGCCTATTTTGTCTACCTACATTATACTTATTGCAGAGGGGCAAAGCGGAGTACTCTTCACATTCGAGGGCCGGTCATTTGGTCGTCAAAAGCACGCTCGGACGTCACGGAATTACATACACAAGTGGTTCATTTCGACGTACTATTCGCGAAAAATCCCATTGGAAATGTCAAAAGAGCTTAATTCTTTTGAAGTCCAGAACAAGGCCTAGAGGATCCTCAGTGCCTGACTCTCGACGAGTCATTATAGTTTCAAAACGGAATAGTTCCTAGGATTATACTAAGTCGTACTAAAACTAGTTAAAACCAGTAAAACAATAATGGCAACTAAATTATTCTTTCATAATCCATTTTTCGGAGAAGTCATCCAGCTGTGGACCCCAAAAAACTGATCGATTAATGGAAAGATCGATGAAAATAACTGTTTTAATTTTCTTATGTAACATACTAAAAGTACGTCTGGATTACGTCCATTAAAATTACGTAACTACTTTCGTATATCACTTACAAAATAAACAACCTGTCTAAAACAGTTCCCCGTATATCTAACACTTGTTCTAATACAATGTGCCCTCATAATGACAAAGACAAGACTGGTGAATGGGCTTCCTACAACCTAAGGTGTGGTCCATGCTTATAATTGAATATACCCTAAATTGTGTAACCAAGTGTTTTTAAAGAACAGACACTAATCGCATCCAGGAAATAATGTTCAAAGAACAAAAAAATATGAAGTAACATACACTCTTAAATTTGTAACTATGGTCGTGGTTCTGTCTGCGTAAAGTTTGCGCGCCAATCTCACAGGAACTCAAGAACTCATTCTTGCTTAGGTACTAAACTATTTGAGGAGAAAAGATGAAATATTAATTTCCTTCATCTTTTAATTTTCTCTGTTAATTTTCTCTCTTATACCTACGCTCAGACTATCGTCAACTAATCGACAAATGTAGTAGGTACCTAATCACTGAACTTGCTCAAAATTAATGTGTAGAAAATTTAATTTGTCTGCAGACGGAGTAAGACGTGGTGCGTTGTTCTCTAGGAAAGGAGGCCTTACGAATAAAGTACGAATATGATTCATCTATGATAACAAAATACAACGCAATTAAGGTTTTTTTGCAAAATGGTTTCTTGTTTTTCTAACTTTGAATAAACGAGTAAAACGTAAGTCTGAGATTGACTTCTTCTGATGGGCAGTGATCCCAAAATTATAATTAAAAAGTTTCAATTAATTATTTGGCATAGATACTACTATCAACGATTAGCATAAAATAGGAAAGACGTGTATTGGCATACTACATTCATCAGCATTCCATAGAATTTCTACGAATGGACACAAGCTCCCCGTAACCATCAAGGTAGTGATATTCATCGGAACTGCACTTAGATAATACGCGTAAGTTCCTGCTATTGATATAGGTTTTAGATAGAAGATTACGCTGCTGCCTATCGGATTCTCTACTATCCTGAATGGCGATCATTTCCGAAGCTTTATATATAACCTTTGCAAATACCAAGTTGCTGAAATTCGGCCTCTGACTTCATAGACTCACGGATCACTTTATAGCGGATGTACAAAAAAAAATTGGTTTCAATTTTAGCTCACTCTTACACTAAGCCGAGTGATTACGTTACCTCGTTACCTCGAGGTAAGATGTACGGAAAAAGAATAACTTTTGTTCGCTATGGCCCACCACCGCGAACCACAGCGAACAAAAATTATGTCTATTGCCGGTTCAATCCAAGACACTTTCACCAGTGAAGTATTAAAAAAAAATTCACATTCATGGCACCCCAAGTAACTTATTTAATGTCAAGAAAAAAGCCCGATGGTTTGCGTGTTGGATTATGGCCTCTTTCATTTCGAGAAGCAAGTGCTTGATCTTGATCTTGATCTTGATTGATACAAGGGTTGCAATAAATAATAAAATAAATAAATAATAAATATCTTCGAGATTTTCACACACACAATATGGGTGTCAGAGACTGATATACATACATAGATATTTTTAGATACATACTTAAATAGATAATATTATAACATCCAGACACAGAACAAATACAAGTGTTCGTCACACAAATATTTGTCCTGAGTGGGATTCGAACCCACGACCCCTGGCGCAACAGACAGGGTCACTACCGATTGCGCCAACGGGCCTGTCCAATGTAATGATGATGATGATGATGACAGGACCTTGATCAAAACTTTGCTTACTTTAAACGTGTACGTACAGTTCAGTATGTTGTTAATAAAACGGAAGAATTTCATTAAGAGGACTACAGAGGCTAAACGCGAGTTTTATAAACAAGATATCACACGAACCATTGCAGAGAATCAAATAAAAAAAATATATGGTATTCTTGGGGATATATGTTAGATTGCTACGGCCTTCAAAACATAATACATTAATGTTGACTCGATAGAAAAAAATCACGAAGATACCTCTAAAATAATCTTCTAAACAATCAAATCCCTTCTAAAATACGTGTTTTTTTTTTCAATTTAACATATATTTTTCATCACAATAAATACAATATATCAGTTATACCACTTTTTAAATCCATTTTGTAGAATTTCCAAAAAACCCTTGTTCTCATTTGCGCAGTGTTTTAGAACATAACTCGCGAGCATGTGTGTGTAAACGCCGTGTACCGACAGTCGCGGCTGAGGCCTCTTGCTAGACGGGCGTGTCGCGCTTTCTGCCGCAAAATTTCTGCAAGATTCCAACGTTATTTCATTACTTTTATTGATTGGTTATTACATTAGGTTAATTTATATAAATAATTTAACGTTATAAGTATTTTTTTAAGTTAGAAGGGCGTAAACGGACTCCTATTTTGTAAATAAACATGGGAAATAAATCAAAAGTGTTCATATAAAGCAAACGTCACACACATGAATGACGTAAAGATTTAAATTTTGTCAAACATTTATTAATTTTCATTGTTCTCTGCAATCCTGCAGAGTACAAAAAGATAGATACGTACACAGTTTTTCAACCCTAATCGTATAGCTGTAAATGGCGTAATTGGAGTTTGCGGCGAGTAAGAATCTCGCTCCAGAGACTCGGGTTCAAATCCCAGTTACACTTCCTATCTTTTTCAATTTTTTCTTTATTTTTTATGACTTTTTTTTTGTTATTATTTTATGCAAATGAAATAAAAAGCTAATAATATTTATATATGTCATAATATGTATTTATTACAGGAAAAGAGAATCCAAAGATAATATCAATAACGGGGAAATTATAGACATTAGCAGTGAGTAAGAATCTCGCTCTAGAGACTCGGGTTCAAATTCCAGTTACACTTCCTTTCTTTTTCAATTTTTTCTTTATTTTTTTATGACTTTTTTTTTTGTTATTATTTTAAGTAACTAAAAAAATTGCATAAATCTAATTTCATTACGTTGTCGTACCTTCCTATAATTTTTTTGTTAGGTCAATTATTACTTAAAATAAACGCCATCTACTGAAACACTTCCCCGTATAAGCCGCGCAGATAGAGAATAGATTTGAAAATGGCGTCCTCTCGCATGCGTTCTCGCTCACTCTCTATCGCTGTCTATACTCATACTCACACAGTGAAGTACGAGCTGCAAACAAATAATCAGTCGGGATTCGCTTTCTAAGCTACTTGACGCACTCCGAGTAATTGTTGTTTTCGTTGATATTGTTGTTTTTGTTTGCGTTACATTTGATTGTTATTTATTTTCGTTAAGTTTTTGTTACGAACGTTGACATTTTGTGATGTAATTGAACAGCAACACCGAAGATGAAAGTGACGACTCTGAAGACCAGGACTGTGAAAGTGACCAGTCCATGGAAGATTTTAACCAATTCATGGAGGGAATTGAACCAGTAATGGGTACAGATGACCAGGACACTGCTGGACCAAGCGGTTTATAAAACCTTTGATACCATTCCCATCCTATTGTTCTTTATTTTTATAATCTGATTCTGAAATGTCACAATTAATAAAGGCAAATTTTACAATTTTATTGACCAGTCCATGGAAGATTTTAACCAATTCATGGAGGGAATTGAACCAGTAATGGGTACAGATGACCAGGACACTGCTGGACCAAGCGGTTTATAAAACCTTTGATACCATTCCCATCCTATTGTTCTTTATTTTTATAATCTGATTCTGAAATGTCACAATTAATAAAGGCAAATTTTACAATCCAGTGTTTTAAGTACCCTTGCTTGTGTTGTGTGTTGTGCTTGTATTTTAAGTGCCATTTTCAGATCTATTCTCTATCTGCGCGGGTTATACAGGCGATTAATACAGTACCTCATGACATGTCATTGTATGCTCTGTAAGGTAGTTCTGAGGTTTTCCGTTAGAGGCGCTGTTGTCGTTTGTGAGAATGTGTGCACCGATTCTCAAGGTCATTTTGCACCACTAGGCGCCTTAGGCAGCCATAGCGCAACAACAACGGCGGCCTTTGTCGCACATATTGACAGAGAGTGATTGTCAGTCGGAGCGTGCCGAACGAGTCACGCGTCGAAATAAAAGTGATACAATTTATTGAACGCCACATCGACTGTTGGCACCTTAAGGCGCCTAGTGGTGCAAAATGACCTTGAGAATCGGTGCACACATTCTCACAAACGACAACAGCGCCTCTAACGGAAAACCTCAGAACTACCTTACAGAGCATACAATGACA
Source organism: Carterocephalus palaemon (assembly GCA_944567765.1). Classification (NCBI taxonomy): domain Eukaryota; kingdom Metazoa; phylum Arthropoda; class Insecta; order Lepidoptera; family Hesperiidae; genus Carterocephalus; species Carterocephalus palaemon. Next base: position 5,559,612 of record OX155651.1, on the reverse strand, counting down.
TGTCATGAGGTACTGTATTAATCGCCTGTATAACCCGCGCAGATAGAGAATAGATCTGAAAATGGCACTTAAAATACAAGCACAACACACAACACAAGCAAGGGTACTTAAAACACTGGATTGTAAAATTTGCCTTTATTAATTGTGACATTTCAGAATCAGATTATAAAAATAAAGAACAATAGGATGGGAATGGTATCAAAGGTTTTATAAACCGCTTGGTCCAGCAGTGTCCTGGTCATCTGTACCCATTACTGGTTCAATTCCCTCCATGAATTGGTTAAAATCTTCCATGGACTGGTCAATAAAATTGTAAAATTTGCCTTTATTAATTGTGACATTTCAGAATCAGATTATAAAAATAAAGAACAATAGGATGGGAATGGTATCAAAGGTTTTATAAACCGCTTGGTCCAGCAGTGTCCTGGTCATCTGTACCCATTACTGGTTCAATTCCCTCCATGAATTGGTTAAAATCTTCCATGGACTGGTCACTTTCACAGTCCTGGTCTTCAGAGTCGTCACTTTCATCTTCGGTGTTGCTGTTCAATTACATCACAAAATGTCAACGTTCGTAACAAAAACTTAACGAAAATAAATAACAATCAAATGTAACGCAAACAAAAACAACAATATCAACGAAAACAACAATTACTCGGAGTGCGTCAAGTAGCTTAGAAAGCGAATCCCGACTGATTATTTGTTTGCAGCTCGTACTTCACTGTGTGAGTATGAGTATAGACAGCGATAGAGAGTGAGCGAGAACGCATGCGAGAGGACGCCATTTTCAAATCTATTCTCTATCTGCGCGGCTTATACGGGGAAGTGTTTCAGTAGATGGCGTTTATTTTAAGTAATAATTGACCTAACAAAAAAATTATAGGAAGGTACGACAACGTAATGAAATTAGATTTATGCAATTTTTTTAGTTACTTAAAATAATAACAAAAAAAAAAGTCATAAAAAAATAAAGAAAAAATTGAAAAAGAAAGGAAGTGTAACTGGAATTTGAACCCGAGTCTCTAGAGCGAGATTCTTACTCACTGCTAATGTCTATAATTTCCCCGTTATTGATATTATCTTTGGATTCTCTTTTCCTGTAATAAATACATATTATGACATATATAAATATTATTAGCTTTTTATTTCATTTGCATAAAATAATAACAAAAAAAAAGTCATAAAAAATAAAGAAAAAATTGAAAAAGATAGGAAGTGTAACTGGGATTTGAACCCGAGTCTCTGGAGCGAGATTCTTACTCGCCGCAAACTCCAATTACGCCATTTACAGCTATACGATTAGGGTTGAAAAACTGTGTACGTATCTATCTTTTTGTACTCTGCAGGATTGCAGAGAACAATGAAAATTAATAAATGTTTGACAAAATTTAAATCTTTACGTCATTCATGTGTGTGACGTTTGCTTTATATGAACACTTTTGATTTATTTCCCATGTTTATTTACAAAATAGGAGTCCGTTTACGCCCTTCTAACTTAAAAAAATACTTATAACGTTAAATTATTTATATAAATTAACCTAATGTAATAACCAATCAATAAAAGTAATGAAATAACGTTGGAATCTTGCAGAAATTTTGCGGCAGAAAGCGCGACACGCCCGTCTAGCAAGAGGCCTCAGCCGCGACTGTCGGTACACGGCGTTTACACACACATGCTCGCGAGTTATGTTCTAAAACACTGCGCAAATGAGAACAAGGGTTTTTTGGAAATTCTACAAAATGGATTTAAAAAGTGGTATAACTGATATATTGTATTTATTGTGATGAAAAATATATGTTAAATTGAAAAAAAAAACACGTATTTTAGAAGGGATTTGATTGTTTAGAAGATTATTTTAGAGGTATCTTCGTGATTTTTTTCTATCGAGTCAACATTAATGTATTATGTTTTGAAGGCCGTAGCAATCTAACATATATCCCCAAGAATACCATATATTTTTTTTATTTGATTCTCTGCAATGGTTCGTGTGATATCTTGTTTATAAAACTCGCGTTTAGCCTCTGTAGTCCTCTTAATTGACTCAAAACTTTATGTAGGTACTCTATCTAAAAGTCTATACAATCGAGTGTACAAATTGATACTCGTAAGTCGCTAGGGAAGGTCGGCCATATTGCGGAATTTGATAGGAACTAATATTTTGCACTGGTAATTTTAATAACTAATAAAAATAATATAATAATAATAATATGTACATAACCCAATTGTATTTTCGAGTCTTCACTTCGTGCATTTAAGATATCTGCTTCTTTTTTTTTTACTATAAAGTCATTGTATTAGAATAGAAAGTATTATATACACTATACCCAGCAGTGGAACTGTTTTAGTTAATAAATAGAAGAACAATAAAATGTGGATTTTATTTTATTTATTTATTTATTTTATTTTTCATGTACATACAGGAGAATAGTACAAAAAGCAATTAAAAAGAAAGAGGTGTACAAAGGTACTGCTTATTTCCTTCAGAAATTTCTTCCAGCAGCCCTGAGAATGGATACTGGCGACTCGATGGCAGAAGCATGTACACAGAACAAATTACAATACAAATAAAATAATAAAATAAATAACACAAACAATAGAATACATACATTCTACATATAAGTGTATAAATAAATATACATATGTATACATAATATACATACATACTATACTATAAATACTATAAAGACTATAAATACATAAAATAGTAATAGTTCATATATATTATATATATTGGTGAAAACTATCTGTTCGTAGTTAAGGAAAAATAGTGATCCTTTATTTTATTTAGTTTTAACCCGAACCTGTGCCCGAACTACAATTACGAGTATCACCATGATCAAAGATGACTATTGAGTACATAATAACAATCCATCAGCGATAACCATTTGAAAATCTATGTTTTGATAAAATATCTAGTCATTTTGACAAAATAAAAAAGAGATACGATTTCAATACAAAAGGAACTGGCGTACTGCTTCCAGGGGATTGAAACATTTCTCCCGACGTCCCTCGTGTGTCAAAGTCAATGAATCCATCTTTTCCTGCCTTATTTATTTAAAATGATATCATTAGGTATGTTCTTGGCTCACTTCTAAGATAACAAGCATTGTTGAAAGTCTCTTGAGCTTCCGACCCTTTCTCACTTTGACAAGTCACCCGTGAAGATTGCTTAGATCCCCAGCGACTGGCCCTTAACTTGAAACAGCCTTATCGCCAAGATAGGATTAATTGCGGAAATACCGCAGATAACGACCAAGTTATAGCTACCTAAACCTTTGTGAGATTTCGTTGTATCGTAAAATTAGGACCACAGTACCAACCTACCTCTCATTAAATTGGATGCGGTGTAATATCTATTTGGATTAAATTCCCGCCACTCAATATACTGATACCTACTGTTGCTGCTGATGTTTGAATAATGTATAGATAATGTAATAACGAGTAAGTTGTTGTGCCTTCCTATTTATTGAGTTCAGAACGTTACCTTTATTTTCAGTAGATTAAATGACTATTCACTGGAGCACTGAGCTCCAGTGAATAGTTTTTTACTACTAAAACAAAACATTCTAAAATATTGTTAAATAAATCTACAGTTCCGTGCCTAATGTAAATATAATCTGGATGGAATAGTAAGAAAATTTTTGTACAACAAATGAATTGATTTAGTGCAATAAAAATTTATTTCTGTTTAGTTTAATATTTACTTAAGTTGGATATTTCAAAATTAACAGGAGCTACTAGGTACTATACAATTGGGAAGTTGTAATCGTTAAAATCTTTCGCTAATCGCCTTTAGTGTTCGATAGGACGTCACTAGAATTCAAATATTCGCTCAGCAGATCTAATCGTTTACAGCGGACCAAGTTCTAAACGCCGACACTTCGGCAATATTCAAGTATTCGAATTTTGAATCTCTTTAAGATGCAGCAGTAGTGCAGTCTTATCTGCGTCGTACGAAGTCCCGATTGCCCTTCTTGTTTCCACGTGGTAAGTTTCCACTCCAACTTTATCCGCAACGCAAGATAATGTAATTAAATAATAAACATACACACTCAAGTGTATTAAATATCGTAACTTACAACAAGTATATGTACCAAAGTCGAGGTTCCACCATTGACTTCTTACTTACTAGGTATACTTATCTATATCGGTATCACAACTTTATAAAATTTTGTTTATAGTAGCCCTATTACTTGACCCTTGACATGAAGCTGATTTGGAAGGTAGAAAGTTTATCATTGGAGACATCAGCTACCTATTATAGGATTTTGTGGTGGTCTTATTACAGTCTTGTGAAATGTTTTGTTTATGAGGTTTGTTTATAAGAAGGTCATCAGTTAAAGTTTGGATAATTTTTAGATTACATGGACGCAACCGCGGTTACACTCGTAGGATTTAAAGACATAACTATGTTATTTTACGGAAATTTTCTCACGGAAATATCCGGAAAATGTCTACCCATTGAAGTTCAAATAGAAGAGGTATTAAGGGGATAAAAGTCCAACCATCCGTCCATCTAATCCAAGCTTAGTTTACATGCATGTACATTACATACTCTAATAACAATATCACCTAAAAAAACTTAAACCACGCTTTCGTTTATAACCGAACTAAAATGTTTTTTTTTAAATTATTGCATTGTCATCGATCGGTCCTTAAAGTATATACCTACATACATACATATTAAGCTAATGAACGCATGTTAAAAATTAATCTACCTATCCTTAACCTATTTCGTAAACATTAGAGACAAAAAAATTATTCCAATAAATACTACCTCGTTGGTCTTGTGATCTACTGGTCGCAAGGGCAAGCTAGAGGACCTGAGTTCGATCCCCAGGTCGTGCAACAACTATTTCTACTAACTTGAAATGCCCGGTAGCGGTAGGTAAGTGAAGCCTAGTTCTAGATAATCTATACTTTTCCTCAAAAGTGTGGCTATCTAGTGCAATAATATGTTTTTAAATCGGACTGAATGGACTGGCACTTCCTGTGATCATCGCGCTTGAACAACCAACAAAAATTTCTCCCACTATAGTATCGGTACCTACAGATGACAGAACACTTATAAATCGTCACGCATTTCCTTGCGCATTTAGACAGTATCTAATTGGCTCAATAATATTCATTTAGCTAGCTAGTATTGTTAACCTCGTAACTCCTAGTAACTGAAGTTTGAACCAGCGGACTATTGCACTAAGATACATCTGTATTGTTTGACTATTTATTTAATATGGACGACCGCAGCTTCGCTCGCGTAGAATTAGACCCATTAACGACGTCTTCCCGCGTTCGGGTTGCCCACTTAACTTCAAAAACGGCAAAGTTTCATACTAACTTTGCACCCACGTTTTACCCCCTTAGGGGATGAATTTTCAAAAATCCTTTCTTAGTGCTCCCCTACGTTATAAAAGGAACCCATGTGCAAAATTTCAAGTTTCTAACCCTTATAGTTTAGGCCCTGCGTTGATATGTCAGTCAGTCAGTCGGTCAGGTCAGTCACCTTCTCCTTTTATATACAGGGTTATTGGTAATTCGACGTATTCCCGCTAGGAGGTGATAGGGGTGACTATTTGTGATAATTTTAACCCCCATATGCATTATGCAAAAGTGAACCATTTTCGAGTTATTAAGCTTTCCAGATTTTTTCAAAATAGGTCAGAAATGCAACATCAAAAATTTATTTAAAAAAAAGTATCAATTAAAATCAATTTTTTTCTTCTGATTTATAAAAACGATTAAACAATGGTTATTTATCAATATTAAAACTACAATTATCGGTCCAAATTTAAAAATGCGAGACGATTAACGATATTACTTCAATATTTTTTGAGATTTTTCTCCACTAAAATGCCTTAAAAACAAAATAAACTTATATCAAACTTGGCTTGCAGATTATTTTAAAAACATAACCGTTTTCTTAGCTTTCCATCAAGGCATAACAACTATGAACTTATTTTAAAAAAACTGAGAAATACCAATCACAAAGGAAGCAAGCGGAAATTTGTATTCAAACTAAACTTAAGGATGTTCTTTAAAATTTCAAAAAAATTAATTAAAAACAATGCCCAATGTAAATAAAACAAAGAATATAAATTTAAAATTAAATTTAGAACCAGTAAAAGTTCAGTAATAATAACAATTAATAATAAGTAACAATTAAGACAATTTGTAATTTAGCCTAATTAAAGTTCTTACTCGAAGGGACTTCCCCTATTGCGTACGCAGTCTCATTCTTTTTCTGAGGTGTAACTTAACTACCGAAGTGTTAAAATTATTCCGAATCACATTTGCAGGACATCCGTCTTGCTAGTATATCATGTTTTGCCTTATAGCTAAAGGCACGTCTTCAAGCATTTCATTTGTTAAAAAAATTCGTAAGCGAGCAAAATTGGTTCATCGATAAATTCTTGCACATATTGCACATAATGCAGAATAATTTGACTACTTCGGTAGTTAACTTACACCTCAGAAGAATAATGAGACTTTGCGTACGCAATAGGGGAAGTCCCTTCAAGCAAGCACTTTAATTTGGCTAAATTACAAAATGTCGTAATTGTTACTTATTATTAATTGTTCTTATTACTAAACTTTTACTGGTTCTAAATTTAATTTTATATTTATATTTTTTGTTTTATTTACATTGGGCATTGTTTTTAATTACTTTTTTTTAAATTTTAAAGAAAGACCATAAGTTTAATTCGAATACAAATATCCGCCTGCTTGCTTTATGATCGGATTTTCTCAGTTTTTTTAAAATAAGTTCATAGTTGTTATGCCTTGTTGGAAAGCTAAGAAAACGGTTATGTTTTTAAAATAATCTGCAAGCCAAGTTTGATATAAGTTTTTTTTGTTTTTAAGGCATTTTAGTGGACAAAAATCTCAAAAAATATTGAAGTAATATCGTTAATCGTCTCGCATTTTTAAAGTTGGACCGATAATTGTAGTTTTAATGTTGATAAATAACCATTGTTTAATCGTTTTTATAAATCAGAAGAAAAAAAATGATTTTAATTGATACTTTTTTTTTAATAAATTTTTGATGTTGCATTTCTGACCTATTTTGGAAAAAGCTGAAAAGCTTGATAACTCGAAAATGGTTCACTTTTGCATAATGCATATGGGGGTTAAAATTATCACAAATAGTCACCCCTATCACCTCCTAACGGGAATACGTCGAATTACCAATAACCCTGTATATAGATTGATTCAATACTGTTTTGGCTGATTTATTCTTTAGTAATGGAATAGATATACCTAAGATTTTTAATAACACCTTTATTCCCAACAGCGAGTTCCGTGACAGTGGACACTATTTATCTTTTGAGATACAAAGTAATTACCAACTATGTCAGGGCTGTCCATTACACGGTTTAAAATAAATGAAGTTCTCACGCGACGACATCAGATGCAAGTCGCTAATTACTGTAACGGGACAATTTGCTTCATTAATTCGTTTAAACAGCTTTCAGTATTATAATACTCATTAATAATGTGTCTTGCTAAGTGGCAGCTGGGCATATTTATCTTATTGATTTATCATATTTAGAGTAGGTACCTACTCCATATGATTTAATTAGTAAGCAGCATCGCGATCATGACATTATTTTGTGAGTTCAATACGATTATATGGTACTTATCTATAGCTACAGAATGCTGTAAATCAGTTTGGTGTTACTCAATACGCTCTCAATACTCTCACGGCAATAGGAATGCCAACTAGAAGCGGACGTAACGATATTTATATAATAAAGGCACACAATAATGGCTAAAAACAACCTGTATACAATAATAAAATATGAACAAAGCTAGCTAACAGACAAAACAAATATCAGCGACACGCCAAATTTTTGTTTGAACAACAGTGAACTTTAAAACAAATATTTAAATTCATGTTTCAGATAGACTTCTATCCTCGTTAAAACTGAAGTCTGTGCAAGCAGCAAAATAAACACAAAATATCTATGTCAATCTCACAAAATGTTCTTGTTTGTTCTCAAGAAGCATGCATTTTGCTGAAGAAGCATTATGATTTTGGACATAGTGAGGACCTCTTGAATTGAACCTATGAATAAATATATCCATACTCGGATGGCAGTGTGGGGGAAACCCTTGCCCAACAGTGGGACGTCTAGGGGTCGCAGCTTAAATGTTCTGCCATATTCTGTTCCAATGTTAATTTGACTTAAACTGTCAATTTGATGTGAACATTCAGCAAATATGAGCGAGATGTTTTGAGAGGTTTTAGTAGTGCTTTATGCGTTTTTCACGATTGCCTTCAATGAAAAATTAATCCTACGCGTCTGACACAACGCAATCCAACGCATAGCTCGAAACAAATTTCATTTTCACCAACGAAATCATTTTGGTTTGTTAATTAACAAACTAATGTTTTCCAACCAGCGCCTAAATTGGCGGCGCCTGGTACCGCGTTCATTAAAATTTCTAAAGCCTTCTTGAAATGTTCATTAAACAAGTTGTTTTGTCTCTTACAATTTGAAACAATAATTTGGCGCTTACACTCCCGCTGCAATTAGGTGTACAATTAAGATTTATATGATACTGACTTGAATTTCATTACACTCAGTAGTCTCAGAATTTTCTTGAATATTCCTAATTTTCGGACCTGGACCCATCGATTGAGTGGCAAGATCCATGTAACAGCAGGTATTGGCATACACTGGGCACAAATCCACACTCCAAGCTGCCATCGACCATTTCAAGTTAAAAAAACACAACAGATATTGCTCGACCCGTGAATCTAACCCTGGATCTTGAGTTAAGCAGACCAGTAGACCGAGATAGTCGAAGGGATATTCAAATAAAAACTTAATTTTTTTTCGTACTTTGTTGACCTCTACTACCTATTCATCTTTTTAAATCAACCATGTCATAACTTCTAACAAGATATTTCCAAGTAAGATGCAGCTGAGTTTCTTTTTATATTTTATAGTACGAGTAGTGAAAGCCTAGTACACACATCAAAAAAAGTTTGCGATCACTTTGAAAAATATTATCGAATTTAAAATATTTTTTCACGGGAAGTTGTGATTTAAAAAATGTTTTACGAGATCAGATGTTTTACGAGCCAGAATTTGTAACTTTGAGAGAAGAAGGCTATTCTACGAGAGAAATAATAGCACGCAGAGTTGTATGTATATAGGTACATTTCGATTTCCTATGTTAGTTCTGTTGCTGGCTAGATTATGATGTGCTGGCTAGATACATATTCTTACATTAAGCTAATTTCAGCCGAGTACCTACATGAATAGCTAATCGTTTTGTAAAGCCTACTCGGACGTGTCAAACGGTTTGTCCTACTTGTCGCCTTTCAAAAGATCTTTCAACTTGTAAAGAGGAAGAGAAAATATCAGCGATGAACTAAAATGATAAGATTATATTTTTTATGAAGTGGAAATAGCCAACTACCCGTGTGGCGATGCAATCCAACGGCCTACTACCTATCTACCTACTACGAGTATGTTGACATACTGTGTTGTTAACTAATACTTGAGACTATTAACTCTACATGTGTGATTGCTTTGATCTGTGTTAAGTACATATGGAATACAGAAAATAACTATTTAATAACCAAGATCAAACATATATTTGGCAAATAAACAATATACCTACCCGAGCAGATCGACAATATCTCATAGGCCTCTCGATAATAGATTAAATAAGGTAGGTTCTCAAACTAAATATTAACAAACTTTTTAGATGCGTAATTTTTTGGGTAAATGTATTACAAAAGAGACGCCACAATCTCATGCCAGGAAAGTTTGAAATTACGGTGGAAAATCTGCATGGCTGATTGCCGGCCGCTGCTGGAACGGGGATATTTAACAAAATTAACTAATTGAGTGAACGTTCATTCCTGGCTAATTTCCGAACGTTAAATGCTCGATAACAGCAGTGAAATGTATCGATGATCGGACAGCTCCTCTGTTCTATCTAGTAGTATACATTGAGATACAGTGATTTTCATTACTCAGCGATTTTAGATAACTTATATTTGTGAGATAATGTAATAAAATACTAGTTTCCCCCAGCCATCATCTCCTCTGCAAACAAAACAAAACAGTAAGTACACAGAATCCTACGCAGGTGAAGTTTGAAATGACGGAGATAAATTTGCATGGCTGATTGCTGGCCGCTGCTCAATCAAGGATATTTAACAAAATTAACTAATTGAGCGCGCGTGCGCCCCTCACTAACTCGCCAATGTTGAACTGACTCGACAACGGCAGCTATTAGTATCGAGGGAATCTAACAAACCGTACTTTGTATAACCGTTAGCTCTATGGTAACAGTCCAAAGTTGTGTTGTATCATTTATAACAATGCTAACATGGACAGAGAGATACATTTTTTAAAGTAATATAACAATGAAAATAAGTAATGAAATGTTCTGGTAGTAGATAGTGAAACTTGCACTCAATCAGCGCCATAGTTTAGAATATTAATCAGGTACCATCTTCTCAATCGGTACCATCTAATCAATGATTATTTACGACTCGGTCACACGACTCCTAATTCATAGGATTAGGTAATTTTGTCGGATGTTTAGCCATTTGAACTAACAACAGAAACCGTTGCGTCGGCATCACGTGCCTGTAACAGGAATATACTACTTCCCATTAATTAAAATCATTATCCAAAACACGGCGATGCTTAATATAATCTAATAATTATATAAAGTCCATATTGGCTCAAAGTTAGCTGCGTGTATCGAAATGTGGCGTACGTTAAAATTTGATTAATGTTATTCACCAATCAAGGTTTATCGTATGTTTACCATGCTGGCTATCACAATCGTATGGTAACATAAGATATTAATTACCCTTCTTTTCACCCTGAGACGGCACGATATATCTTTATTACATCCTTTTCATTGTCATATGCCTCCTCTGCCCCGCACCAACGCTCAAATCAATCCGAGAGACGAGGATTTAGTTGAGTTGGTAATTAAAAGAAACTTATAGAGAATTAACTTGAATCTATAATAAACTTATGAACATAATTATAGGCCAAAATTTAAAAAAAAATGTATTTAAATTTTTGCTTAAAACTAAAATACTGAGGTTGAGGAGGACTGTGATTCTTTTCAGAATAGGAATATAATCTTAAGGCTAAACCAATAAATCTTGGAAATAATAATTCGTCGTCCCTAACAAGACAATTTACAGATCTCGCCCTTAAGAATGTCAGAGCCATTATTGATAGAACCCTGATGACAGACCGCTTTTCTTTTTCGGCCCCACTTGACCCTTAGTCGCAAAAAGAGGAATCCCAGAGTCGACCTTTTGCGGGAAATACCAGTAAAAGATTTATTCCTTCAATGAAATACCCGCTGGTTATTTCAAATCAAATTGTAACGATTTTAGTTCTGAAAGCACGTGTTAAAAGGAAAGTATTGCTTTGAGTTTTAACGGTTTCTTTCTTTGTTCTAACGTTTTTTCGGTATTATGAAATAAGTATAACATAACCAGATTGATAGAAGATGGATTTATGTTTCACGAATTAATCGAAGTAATTTTACAAGTTGTAGCAACGTCTACTCATCATCCCATCTGTCATGGCCGCGTTCAGTATCTCGATCCGGTCTCATTATTTCGGTTCTAAATATTGCTATTTGTTTTATATTCTCGTTTATTCGACTTATTTCATATAATATCATATGTTAATAATGTATATAAATAGGAACCCTACGTTTAAATAAGTACTTACCACAAGAATAGTAAATATTTTCATTTATGTATTACTATATTTAACTGAACAATTCTTTATCAGAAGTCATTAGTAATTACCTACTTCCCTCTCCGCAATGTTCATAGTCTTAACAAATTAATTACTCGCCCACGTTCAAAGACGTGTCGCATTATTATCCCACAATCCTCTACTGAGTATTGTTGACAGAGGCAAGCTAATGCCGACCGAAATTATGCCCTTAATTTATTTATGCCCTATTAACTGCTGGGGTCCAATTTTAAAACCGTTAACTATACGAACGATAGAATAATAATTAAAAACAATTAAGACAATTAAGACCCACGTGATCAGGTTATATCTCAACATGTACAACAGTCTCGATTGACTTACAATACAACCCTTCCTCAGATACGATCAAAGACTAAAATTGCCTAGACTATCAAGCAATAATAACTGATCATTGTCGCTTCTACGATCACATCACATTTTAGCCAGGCTCACGAGAAATAAATATTCATTGGGGTAAATGAATTACGATCCTTGTACAAAGTACCGTCACGTAGCCAGGCCAGTATACCAATGAACAATGTTAACTGAATTAAGTCCTTGTTATGTTCCGTGTTCTACATAAGTTCTTAGATGGAGAAAATAATTCGAAGTGTAAGTTGTTATTTGTAAGAGAGACATCATTAGCGCAAGTAAAAGTTTAACTCCAGTTGGAATCTAATTGAGTAGAACAGAAGAAGAGAAATAATAGTGCTGTTAACAGTAGGTACCTAATTTTAGTTTCAGTAAAATTAACTTTTTATTTTTATGGATATAACGAGCTTGCAGCACCACCCATCCGCTGCCGCCCATGACAACTGTGACTGACTTTGAACAAGACTCAATTAGGGACTGGGATGGTTAGTCCAATTAGTTGAGAGAGTTAATTAGAACAATCAAAACAATCACAATCAAATCAACTAAATGATTTGTGGGAAAAGGCGTAGACATATATCTACCTATTGTCAGGTGGTATACGTAGATGTGATGACTCGTTTAATAACACTATGAGGTACCTACTAATTTTTATATTAACAACCTTCTACCAACTCAACTTACAATCTTAAAACTTTGAACACAATCATATTAGGGGTATTTGAATCGTGTCAAAGGCTTGTTACTAGACATTGGCAGCAGAAGGGTGATAAATACCACAACAATAAACAGTGATTTTATCAATCGTTAAGCTTTGTCGAATGTTAGTATGACAAAGCGCACTATACTTTGTGCCACCCTTTGGCGAGCGGCAATTATCTTGCAGTGGGCTGCTGCTAATCGATTGCAGTTGCCAAGCAATATAATATCCTGCGGTCCCAGTTGTTGCGAATTGTAAAGGAAAACATCTCGAAAACATACACATTTCATGCAATCTCTATCATGTAGCGCGAAAAACCCTTCTTATTTGTCTTGAGTTCTCCATGAAATTACGTATGCGATCCATATTTCCATTCCACGTTTAGCGAGCATGACGTCCGTTTCCTCGTAGTCATACTCGTTTGTCATACCACGAGGATATATTATATTATGTCCTCGTTGTCATACGCCGGTCTGAACGCCCTGTATATGAGTTGTAGCCAAGAGATGGGGTAAGACTAACACCAGGGCAAGACTAACTCTTTTATGTTCTTATTGATACCAATCTGTAATCCTCAACGTAATACTTCTCTGACAATTTATTAAAATAATTAAGTCAATTTACGAGAAACAATGGCTTATTTACGAAGCGATTTTAAGCAACACAGCATAAGTACCTTACATTACATACAAGTACGTAGTAGATCAATATGTATTACATATAAGTAAGTAGTAGATCAATATGGCCCTTGAACATTTTTGAAGATATTACAGATTTAAAATACAGGGACTTAGCGGTTGCGGCGGTAACGGCCGGGAGGGTAGCTATGACAATTAATAAATCGCAGGAACTTTCAATGTTGCAGGCTTAGATTTGAGTGTTGAGTGTTTTTTACATGGCCAATTATATGTCGCTCTTTCAAGAGTAAACTCTAAAGAAAACATGTTTTCATTTTCTAATGACAAAAAAGCTGTGAACGTTGTATATAAATACATTCTGTATATATTTAGTATCAGTGTAGTCCGTGGTATCAGCATTGCACCCTTGCGGAGCCGGGGCGGGTCGTTAGTGACCAATATTTTTAAAACTAACACTATTTCTACTTGATTTTGTTTCTCGAGTTATAAAGAACAAAGTGATCACATGCAATGAGAATGTCTTAGCCACTTTCACAGTAACGCAGAAGTTGAGCGATAGATGGACTGCATAGAATCCCAGCTATCCGACGCCGGAATCTCAATAAAGGCGGTCGGCGACGCCACTGACTCCACATTGCTCTTATTTCGCGCGTCGCTTCATGTTCGCCTAACAATCACTCGCCAGCGCTCTGTGATTTGTGACTTCTACAGTGGGATGACTTTCAGGTACTGGACAAATGAAATATTAATGTATAACATCTGAAACCTAATTGGTTCCATATAGAGTTCACCCGGGGCAGTATCTACCACCACCCGCCACGGTACCTAGTGCCATTTCTGGCGTGTAATAATTGTTTTTAAATCAATTGTGGTCCGGTTGGAAAGGTGTGGTTTCCGGTTACACTTTTTTAGACCATAATTATGGGTCCTAAGGGTAGCAACACATCTGTGACTGACTTAGAATGAGACTCCTACTAACAAGTACTAATCCAGTTAGTAAAAAGTCCCTGTCCCAAAAAGTAATGCACGCGTAGACTTCCAATTTTATGAAGCCGTACAATATAGTAAATGTTATTAGTTAGTCAGTCACTCACTCAGAATGGGCTATGCGAAGCACGGAAGCGGTAAAAATCCCTCCTATAGATTTATATTGAGGTTCACAAGCATACCATAGACAGAAAGAATTAAATATTTCATCTTATCAACGTGACTGTATGACAATAAATGCCCAAAATTCTCACGCGACGGCATATCACACGCTGCATGTGTAAATTAATTCACAAATAGCATTTTTAAGCACCATGTGTACACCCGATACAGGAAACGGTTTTATTTGCTCCAACAGGCATTTTGATGACATTTTTTCTTTCGTTTTAATGTGCTCGCATTTTCCGTCCCGTCCACAGCAACATTGAATGGTGGAATTGAATTCATTCAATTTCAATCGGTTTAAACGATTAGTGCGAGATAGTAGCTTTTGTATAAATTTGATTAATACGATACCAATATAGAATTTGGATGAATATTCTATTTGAATATTTCCTAATTTTGCATTCACTTTTATTTTATTATACCTAATGTAGATTAAGATAACAATGTTATTGATTTTTTTTTCTCCGTTTTTTTATTGCAAGGGATCTCGTTTAAGTCAAATTAAACACATATTTATTATTATTCAACATAAATTTATCCTTTTACTATAACAGATATAATGCAAGCTATTAAAATTAAGCTGATTTTATCTAGATAACGTATCTAGATATGGTAGCCACAAGACACCTGCAGATCGGAACATTTAAATTAAAACGTTTCATTGAAAACTTCATTACACTGTCAATCGAAAGTAGGCCTGGAAAACAACATTAGGAACAAAAATTAATCGCTTAGTAAGGACACTTCAAAGCGCGCGCCCTGAATGGGCATAATGGAGAATACTCGACGGCCATAGTCGTGGAAAGGAGAGCTGATTTATGTTTTTATATTTCATTATTGGCCCTCTCATCTCATATTGCACTCCATTCGAAATCATAGAGGCCGCCATAAAAGATTGAAACGTGAGAGGGGCATTTCAATGGAGTAATTGCAAGTGCACTTTTTTTTTAATTCAATTCCCGTCGGCTTCCGTAAAGCTGGCATGCACTTCATTGATATCGCTATAAAGTAATGAGTTTTTTTTTAAATTCCCTAAATTGTGCCAGCACTATTTTTGTTTGCAACTGAGAAACTTTGAGGCCCTTTCGTTCAACCTGATGATAATAATTTTTGGATGGAAATATCATATCCACTATTTATTTATATTGCTGGTTCCGGTGTTTCACGTGACTGGAACACACAATAAAAAAAAGATCCTGTGACTTGAATGTGATATTTACTCTTCTGAAATGCACAAAGCACAGGACAATCTTTATCATTGCTACCCCCTGGCCTCAACCTCAATATCGATGAATATTATATAGATAAATAAATTGCCTATCTATTCAGCACCAGTGCACTCAGGCGTTTAAATTTTCAGTGCGACGATTCAACTATAATCTATATATATAAAAGAAAGTCGTGTTAGTTACACCACTTATAACTCAAGAACGGCAGAACAGATTTGGCTGAAAATTGGTAGGGAGGTAGCTTAGAGCCAGGAGACGGACATAGGATACTTTTTATCCCGTTCGACAGCGTTCCCGTGTGACTTGACATGAAACGTCAGTCACTATAAAACGTGGTATAACAAAAAAGAATCAGACTCGGAATAACAAAACGCAAATGACAGCTATGTAATTGACGTATAATGACAGCTATGTAATCTACTATATAAAAATAAGTCGGGTTTTCCTTCCTGACGCTATAACTCCAGAACGCACGAACCGATTTCCACGGTTTTGCATTCGTTGGAAAGGTCTCGGGCTCGGTGAGGTTTATAGCAAAGAAAATTCAGGAAAAATTTCAACAGAAAAGCGGGAAAAATCTTTTTTCACATACAGCGCCATCTCTGATACATAGCATGTACTACAAACCAATATTTTAAGTAGATGGCGCCGGTGCGTGATAGGTAGTTTAGGTAGTGGTAGGGGTAGATGTAGGGGTAGTAGTAGTGGTAGGGGTAGTGTTAGTGGTAGGTGTAGTGGTAGGGGTAGTGGTAGGGGTAGTGGTAGGGGTAGTGGTAGGGGTAGTGGTAGGGGTAGTGGTAGTGGTATTGGTAATGGTAGTGGTAGGGGTAGTGGTAGAGGTAGGGGTAGTGGTAGGTGTAGTGTTAGTGGTAGGGGTAGGGGTAGGGGTAGTGGTATTGGTAATGGTAGGGGTAGTGGTAGAGGTAGGGGTAGTGGTAGGAGTAGTGGTAGGAGTAGTGGTAGGGGTAGGGTTAGTGGTAGGGGTAGTGGTAGTAGTAGGTGTAGTGGTATTGGTAGTGGTAGTTGTAGTCCACACACTTACATTAAGTTCTCCCAAAATATTCAGTAAAAATTATTTATATGGCAAAACAACGTTTGCCGGGTCAGCTAGTAATAAATAAATTCGTTTTAAAATTACAGCAGCTGATATAATGTCATGACGAAGGAAATGAGCAATTACACGGCGGCGGTTCCGCGAGTAAACTTATGAAATTTAGAATATACGAAATGGAAACTGAAGGCAGTGGAGAAGACCGGCTCTACGAAGATAAAAATTAATAACTACTGCACCTACGAAGACATGCAATTATTTTTAATACATTAATGAAATTAACAACACCCTATCCGCTAACATCTGTGACAAACCTCGAACTCAACTGGTACGCTAGTTCTCTAAAAATGTCAATAAGAACATTAACTAGTTAGTGAGAATTCTTTCATATTTAGACAATATGAGTATGAGATGTTAGGCTTAGTAGAAATGCGAAAGACTATGGTAACTTGTTCTTGTTCTACCTATTACTGTAATCCTATATGGTAAACGTATCTATCTATACGGCAATCAAACCATTCCAAAAATACCTAAAGAAAATACCGCAGTTTCACATTTTTTAAAAGATTTTACAAAAATGTTAATTAAATTGTAATCAAAAGTGTAAAGTGTCGCTACTATTTTTTATTTTAAAGGCAATGGTAGAAATGAAGCGATATCTATTTAATATATTCACGTTCTTTACAGGCTTTTAGGAACCAGAATTCAGTTCGCATTGTAAAAGCGACTTCTACAAGCTAATGCAAGTAAAAAGCCTAGCCTTTGTTACAAAACTGGAAATCTCTAAAACTGTTCCTCTGTTCTTATTTCACAAGAACAAATGGTTGAAACCGCTCCACCGTCGCTTTTTCTTCACATCTTCATAGCACTAGCTTCCAGGAGCCTGAAAACTCAGGCGCACAGAAAATTATTTCGAAATACAATTAAAGTGTAACGTAATTAATTTTAATTTTAATCCTCGCCTCGTCTCCGAAGCATTGCGTTCCCTAAACTGGCTTAATATTCATTTCGGAAGTAGAGAACTTGTACTATGCTAAGCTTCTTAGCATCTTGTTATAATAATATCTTCGGACAACTGCTATTTAGTGATAAGACCGCCATTTGTACTACCACTCTCATATTTTATTATTTTTGTATGTACTTCTTGTATGTTGTATTTTTATCCTTTTGGTGTACAATAATAAGGATCTTACTGTCTGTCTATTTATCGACTGGCCCGTTGGCGCAATCGGTAGTGACCCTGCTTTTTGCGCCGGGGGTCGTAGGTTAGAATCCCACTCAGAACAAACATTTGTGTGACGAACACTTGTGTTTGTTTTGTGTCTGGATGTTAATATCTATTTAAGTATGTATTTAAAAATACCTATATATTTATTCAGACTCCATAGTGAGATGTCCATGATATTTACCAATTTTCGGTAAATTGGTAAATATCATCAAAAAATATTCAATTTGATGGAAAATAATTACCTTAATACATATCCACATAACCATTATAATAAATATTTTTAATTGGAAGGAATATAATTCGCATTGAGTTTATGTCAACAAAGTAAAATGCATTACAATCGTTATAATCTACAAAAAATATGGTAATGAACAGATCATTAATGCATTTATACGATTCGACCAAGCGCGGTCAATGAATATTTCACTGGTAACAGATATTAAATGACGAATCGATTTACAAATGATTTTAGCAATTCGGCTCAAGCCATCAATCATAATTACTGAAGGCAAGTGTTTAAAGAGATCTGTTACAACTTGTTACAGACTAGTCAAAAGTCAGTGTTGACCTACTGGTGTTTTAAATAAGATTTTGTGGAGAAATGTATTCGACTACAGACATTGGGCAATGAATCAATTTCGAATAAATGTATTCTGACACAGTTAGTGGCAATTGGAAGCAATCTGCGCAGAATGAAAGACAACAATTGATCGTTTCCGCTACTTATTGGTAGACTGACGCATATTGACGCTAATTTTTCCCCTTTACTCGGATAATGTATGATGGTGTGGGTTCTTAAGTACTTATTATTCATAGCCTTTTCTGTGGCGTTGAAGAATTCTAAAAGTAGCTTTTGCATAGTATGAAGCTTTACTAGCTCTTGTTTATTAACTAACGTACAACTACTACTTGCTTACTAACTAAGAACTTTACCTAGCTCTCAGACCAACAAAAAAAGAAGACCTAGCTTTAATTTATTTTTACAAAATATTGAGTTTAATTCAGAGGCCAGTGAAATCTCGTTCGTAGCGTCTGAATGAAAACGAAGGTTTTTTCATCTTGAATATGAGTAATTCATATTTTGTCATATTGTAACAGTAAAATAAAACTAGAAAACAAAATAACAGGTTCGAGTAAACGTATTTATGTCATAGATGGGTATTTATTATGTGGGAAAGAAAAATATATTTTATGCCTACTTTAATCTCTGTTGTGGATTATATTCCATTATTTACATGGCAAATTAAGAAATACCTCGACTCAAGGGTACCCTCATAATGTGACGTCATTTTCCAAGAATTTCATTATGATGACAAAGTTGTTGGGACTTCAATTTTGTTGAGATAACGAACGTTGTTGAGATTGTTGCAACCTGCCTTCAGGCCACTTTGACCGCGCGCTTCAAACTACGTGGATATTCTCATTTCACACACAAAGGAAAATATAAATCGGTTCATAAACAGTTAACCAGTCATATTGTCTTTTTGGTATTATCTAGTGGATATAATTTTAGTGCATGTTGCACGCGCTTTAAACTTCTTTGAGAATTAAAAACAAAAAGGTTGAATGGTTTGGGCGATGGCACAAATGCACAGAAACACAATACATGCTGATATGATAACATACTTTTTGATAAATTTTAATCACTGGTAGTATATTCTAATCTACCAGTGATTAATGCCACTCTCCCTATACGGGGGATTAGCCGATTGTACTACATATTAAGTATTCTGTGCCACAAATAAGGTGTACAATATTATTATTATATGTAAACCAGCTGACCCGGCAAACGTTGTTTTGCCATATAAATACTTTTTGATTGATCGTAGAGGGTTGAAAATTCAGGGTTGTATGTATTTTCTAATGTTGTATCATAAAAAAATTCAAAAATAAAAATTAATCTAAAAATAAAATAAAAAAATTTGGGATGGACTACCCTTAACATTTAGGGGGATGAAAAATAGATGTTAGTCGATTCTCAGACCTACTGAATATGCATATAAAATTTGGTAAAAATCGGTAATGCCGTTTCGGAGGAGTACTGCAACAAACATTGTGACACGGAAATTTTATATATAAGATATTAATACGATATAACAGATATCTAATGTTTGCGCTACATCTAATATTTATGATTAGGCAATTTACATAAATCGTTTATGTTCGCTGCGACCCATAGACGTCCCACTGCTGGGCACGGGTCTCCCCCACAAAAAAAATTACATATACGAAATTACATATTGAATAATGTGTTTTAACTGTATCAGTGGAAATAATTCTTACGTAAGTACGTTAAGTCCTATATCTAAAATTAATATCCTTAATCCTCATAGACAATAGCTTCTATTGGTCCTGCATTCAGTTCGGCTTTTTCACGCACAATAATAGGTATAATCGAGAACAATTCATAGGGGCCAATATAATGGTGGCTACGAATTGTTTAGAAGACCAATATTGGGAGAGCACTCGACTGTGCGCTAACGAGATGCGAGTCTAATGAACTTGAAATTCTGCGCTTTCAATAACACCGAAGTAGGAAACATAGACTTTTTGGATGGTGAAAGTATGAAATTGTGAAATGTTGACAGAAGAAATTAAAACGTTGTCGTTTGCTTAATAAAACGTATTAATGTACAAAACGAAACAGTTTTTGTATGGGCAATCAATCAGCACCTAAAGGTTTTTTTTTTTGGAGTAATTGCCCGCTTAGTGAGACTTACCTAAACCCGATTTCCCTTACACTAGGCGACAACATCGTTGCGAAGAGGAGGTATTGTTCAGTAGTTCAGTTCATCTAATAATTACGCCATGTATACATTAGGAAACAAACTTACTATGCCTACACATATTTATAGTCCAGATTATATCCATCGACAACACCTTTTATTGTCCCACCGTTTGACACGGGCTACGCGAAATGGGTGGAGTTAGGCTGCAGTCCACTACGCTGTAGGGAATATTGGCAGACTTCACATTTGAGAACATTATGGAGAACTCTTGGGCATACCAACAGTCAATATTTAATTTATTAAAATGTAAAAAAAATGTTATCAGTGAATGCTGCTCGGATTTGAACCTAAGGCCAAACCAATGTTGTACTTCCTGTGTACTTTGTTAAATTTATCGCTGCGACCCATAGACGTCCCACTGTTGGGCACGGGTCTCCTCTCAGAATGGGAGGGATTAGGCCTTAGTCCACCACGCTGGCCAAGTGCGGATTGGCAGACTTCACATACCTTCGTGAATGTTATGGTGAACTCTCAGGCATGCAGGTTTCCTCACGATGTGTCCTTCAACGTTATAGCAAGTGATATTTAATTTCTTAAAACGCACATAACTTAGAAAAGTCATTGGTGCGTGCCACTGGGGTTTGAACCCGGACCGCTCGAGTGAGAGGCGAGTTCGATAGCCGCTGGGCTGTCACCGCTGTTAAATTTATACTGAGTAAATATTGAAATATAAATAATAAAAAAAATAAACACATGTTATTAAGGATGTTTTTAACAAGTTTTCAGATCCAAAATATTCTTAGTGGCTCATCGTACCGTCAATTGTGATGACACATTGCTAATGCGATTTTCGCTATAGTAGGTACTATGAGCGAGATAATGTGTCTAATATATTATAATACGGCTTCGGGTCAACCGAATGTTTATCTATACATTATATCTAATATTATTCAGCTGACTTAGAAAGAGATTTCTACCAGACTAGGTTACCCCTACCCACCCTACCTAGGTTTAGGGGTTAGGGTTTATGTTTCCGGTTACACTTTTTAGGACGTGATCATCTAGTCCTCAAGGCAAACACATCTGTGACGGACATGGAAAGAGTCTCTCTTATGAGTCTTCTAATTTCAACTATGAATATAGACACTCACGAATCATTCAGTAATAAAATATGAGTGTATATATTTGTTTGCTAGATAGATACACAACAACCCATGAGAGTCCCACAATTGAACACATGCGCAACACAATTGAGCGCGCATCCTATAACAGATGAAAACATGCAATAGCCAGCCACCTATCGTAGCTTTTGACTCTCGACACGAGGTGTACTAATACACACATAATAGTTAGTGTGTCCAAATCCATCCAGCTAAATGATAATCGATGGTGATGTGAAATGTTACTGATTAACTCAGCTGATTAACTACTGACAATAATTACAATACTAGGTATGATGATTTACACTGAACAACTTACTATTTTATTAAGATAAATATGTCAAAAAACAATCTGTAAGAATAAAAAATAGTTATGGATTTTAGCATCAAAATAACCTAAAATCCATTTTTGTTACATTTGACTGCCTCGTTGGTCTAGTGGTCGTTAGAGGTCCAGAGGTCCTGGGCTCGAACCCCGGGTCGGGAAACTATTGATTTTTCTAACATGTAATGCCCGGTAGCAGCTCGGAGTCTAGAATTGTGCCTGGTGTGTGGCAATAGGCTTACCACCTGTTACAAGAGACATAACTATAACTGGTGAAATGTGGGTGTACTACAATACAGCTCTTCCTACCTCTTCGGGGAAATGCAGGCGTAATGTTGCGTTATATTATGTAATTAATTTGGTTGGAAGTTTAATTTTAATTAACTTTCCTAAATTGAATGAATTAAGGTCAATTTGTTTATTAGGGCGTATATGTATATGGCGAGTTCATGAAACAAAATTTGTTCAAATGTTGCCGAGCGAAATGTGCGCAATTTGCTGGCCAGTTGAAAATTCTACGATTGATGTTAAACTAAAAGTTGGGGTGCTGCGAATCTAATGTTTAATAAAAAATCCTGGCAAAAATCTGAACAGGAGAAAAGTGACCACGAGTGGTTAAAAAAAACGGTTGCTACATTTTCTGGGTTCAAGAATTCAATGAATTTAACAGTATTATCCGTAGCATATTATGGTAATAACGTAGACAGAAAACGTTGTTTCATCGACTACCTGCTGATGCAATCTGTAAGAGTCCCACTGCTGGATACAGATAAATCTGCGGGTGGTCTAGAGCATACTCCACCACGGTGCTACAATGCGGATTGTGAATGTGTCGAATGTTCTCAAGCCACTTGAAGGCCTTCGACAAGGCTCGTCTTCGATTGTTATCGAAACCGATGAATTGATTGCTAAAAGTGCCCTCCACAGCATGGTAGCACCCATGATATTTTGCCACTAGCAGTCACTCGTCCATAACACTCGTCCATAAACGCGCGAGTCATTGCTTAAGTCTATCACATTGAATCGACACAAACCATTGGGCTATAGACGCTACAATATCAACTACCTGTCTCTGTATAAGTATACGAGAGTAGCTATGGTCACTGCACAATGCAATAATCTATACATAATAATACATATAGGGTAGTTTTGGAAAGTTTCCTTTATGTAAGGGTTATGTAAGGTACTCTACTTGCACACATACGTGGTATTCGCACATGAGCTTATTCCTAAAAGGTATCAACAACGGTCCTCCAATGACCCTTTAGTCGTAACTTCGTAGTATCACGTCGTTCGTTTTTACGAGCAAAAGGCGTGAATAATACTGTCTACCAATACAATAGAGCCTTATACTGTAACATTTTCGGGTCTTCAAGTTTCTTCTCCTATCGGTATTCTTGCAAAAATATCCTTATTAATATATAAGTTATGTAAATAAATAATAATTATTAAATACCTACTTAAAAAGAGTTCTAATTCGATCTGGAATAAAGATTAACAACGAGTCGTCGAAACCACTAGCAAAAAGGTTTATAGAAAGTTTTGTCATGAAAATGAAACGCACCAGACATTTTAAAAGGTTATTTTGAAGCTTAAACGACTTTTCATTCGATGGCCAGTGGTAAGAGGTTGAATGAGTGAAACTTGAGGCTTGGTCCACAGCAGAAGCGTCTATCCATTTTATCTTATAACTAGCTTTTACCCGCGGCTCCGCCCGCGTGGTCAAAGGGAATTAACAATGAGTTGTTTATCATACATGACACATTTGTGGTGGATAAATAGTGACAGTTCCACAATTAAAAGATACTTAGAGGAACCTGAGGTAATGCTGACCGCAGATAAAGTAAGTAGTATGACGTAAACTGACTTACTGGAGCAAATAAAAAACATCGATATCTTCAAATGGGGATGTTTTACCGAGGTAAAAAGTAGCCTACGTCACTCTCCACCCTCCTCACTATCACCACACATAAAAACCATACCATTTAATAGTTTCGTTGCGACGTGAAAGCCGGACAAACAAACAAATAAACAAACAAACACACTTTCACATTTATAATATTAGTATGGATTAATCATAGATACCTACCTAAAAAGTACTTATTTAAAGTTGTGGCAGTTTTTAAAAATAGGTATGGATATCATTTTCGAAACAATTTTAAATTATTAAGTCATAATTATACATAACATTACATATATTACAATATACATTACAGTACTTAGTGGTCAGAATTAAACAAAATATACACCACTGCAACACGTGACTACTAATAATGAGGTAGGTATTATATCTCAAATATTTAAAATTTCGAAAACTATATAGTACTACATTTAGTAACTAGGTCAACCTTTTATGATGTGTTAATTAATTAATTAAGTTACTAGTGGACGCCCGCTGCTTCGCTCACGTGGAAATAACATAACATTAGTTTCGTTTACACCTAGTTGCCATCCACCTCAAAGTCAATAACGATAAGTATCGTTTACACCATTTATTCTATATTCTTATTCATTCAACTGTGAATGTTAGTTGCAAATACGAAGCAATTTAATTAAATTTAAAAAAAATATTCAAAAACACTAATGCCATATCCCAAAAGACTCATTATTTTTAGGGAACTCCTAGTTTTAACTCAAAATGTAGTATTATTTTGTCTAAATGCGTCAACCGGTTTTCATGTTACGTCTAAACAATAATTAATTGCCATCCATCACTTTAGTTAGAATTTTCTCCCATTTTTTAATCCTTTGTGGATTAACAAAAAAGGCTGAATTAGTATTAGAGAACATACATTGAAGTATCATTTGTCATAAATCCAGGATAAAAAAACTCGGTTTACCCAGGAACCCAGGAACCCAGTAACGTTTATTTTTTTATATTACAGAATACAGAAAAATGGATAAATAAGTAGGTATTATATTATTATTAAATAACTAACCTTTGATGCAAACTTCAAATTTACAATGCAGTACAAATTTTATCATGTATTTCAGAAGAATCTCTTTACTTTTCGGGATGAATTGAAAAAGAGATCCTTCTCAGGAATTCAGGGTATGTTTGTACCAAGTTTCATTAAAATCGGTTCAATAGTTTTTGATTCCATCGCGCACATAGTGACAGACAGACAGACAGATAGACAGGCAGACATATAATACTTAAAAAATAATATTCGGAATCTGTATCCATTAGTAATCATCCCCATAGGCGCGGTCTCGCTAGAGTAATCTGTATATATAAAAATGTTATGTTGGTTTGTGTACGCTTCAAAAACTCAAAAAGTTCTGCACCGATCGAGCTGAAATTTTAGCATGATATAAATATAATCCGCATCAAGGATTTTTTTTATCTAATTTTTGCATCAGTCACATATCCGCGAAAAATATTGTATATCCACAAGTATTGCAAAATTAAACTTATATGACATGTATTCTTTGTTTTGTTTCTCATTTCGCAACCATTCAATCACAATGTGCCACAGCGAAGCGTGGCAGGGTACAGCTAGTATTATATGTATAGATAAAGAGATAACTAACACATTTGGCCTAAAAATACTTAGTGTACAGTCTACAGGTATCCACTAACTAATGAAAGCATAAGAAAATTTATTTTAATATGAACTAATAATAGGTAATTGTTTCTTACTAAACTTGTGCCGCTTCTAAAATGGACCAATCACCCAAATATTAAGCTGTCGAAGTAGCCACGGTCAGGCCCTTCTCTCGAGAGAGGCATTACGATCCAAAAGCACACTTCTCCCTTGTTCACATTTCTATTGAAAACGATACCTTTATTATTACATTTTAAACCAGGCAATTGTACTGTCTGCCTTAGTTTAAATCTGAATAAAGAACTGGTTCTTGTATTTCAATAAACTCGATTAATACAAAATAACATACATACATACTCAACATATTTTATAATTTGTATAAATCTGAAATATACAAAAAGATAAGGCCTGACTCAATGACTCGTTATAGCCCAGCCTTATGTATCTAGAAAGCTGATTTTTTCACATGTGTTGTTTTTAAGACGTAGGTAAACGAGTAGGAAGAAACACGTAGGAAGGAATTTTCAAATTTCAATCTTTCAAAGGATGAAAAAGGGGTTGAACGTTACGAATCTATTGTTATGTTTAATTCCACGCAAGCAAAGCTGCGGGTGTCCACTAGTGTAGAATAAAAGGGCAATGTTTCTTTGAGTTGAAAGCTGAAATATTCTGGGAGCATAATCTACGTTGTTAATTTTGGGAATGAGGTTAAACGAGTATTCCTCTTCAAATATTTATTCAATGTGAAAGATGAAACGTGTGCCCACCGCCTTTGTTGAATAATTTATGTTTTATTTCTCATACAATCTTTCTGCCGTCCTAAATATGAGCAGTTTATGGGCCTCGGGCGCTTTGTTCTTAACCTCACCGAAATGAAGTGTTTCAAGTTCAATAGGTACCATCATGTAACATTGGCCATTATCGTTGTTATTTAGTGACGGGTTTGGAGACATTTTTGAGAAGATATTGTTGAGTTCCAATATTTTAATTACGTTCCAAAGGTTTCGAAGAGATACTCTTAATATTTTGTGTCATGTTTGCTTTGACGGGCCCGTTGGCGCAATCGGTAGTGACCCCGCCTGTTACGTCAGAGGTCGTGGATTCGAATCCCACTCGGGACAAACATTTTTGTGACGAACACTTGTGTTTGTTCTGTGTCTTGATGTTAATATTGTCTTTTCTATGTTATGTTCGATTTAAGAATTTAAATGTCACTTGCTATAACGGCGAAGGACATATCATGAGGAAACCTGCATGTCTGAGAGTTCTTCATAATGTACTCGTAGGCATTTGAAGTCTGCCAATCCGCACTAGGCCAGCGTAGTAGACTAAGGCCTAATCCGTCGCCGCCGAGAACCGTGCCCAACAGTGGGACAAAGAAAGGGTTGTGATGAGGTAAAAATAAATATGTACTATATTGACAAGAGGTCTTTAATTGTCAGAATTAACCGTTATCATACTCGTAGTAAACCGTTGAATGGGTGTCAACAAATAACTTGGCAATGATACTTAAAATTCAATAGTAATGTGAACAAGGGAGCACGCTAACGAGTCATAATGTTCGAGCTGTAATGCCCCAGAAAGGCCCGACCGCGAGTACTTCGACAGCTTAGCATTTCAAAGCTTGGGCTATTTCAACTAGCTTTTTTGTTATAAATAAACGAGATATTCGAGTTGACTGTACTTTTCACAGATTGGCTTTAATGGCTACATAACTTGCGGGCAATTTAGATACCATGTTCAAGTTAGACATTAACAATTACAGCTGCCATTTTTCTTACTTTAATTGTTATTTTTCCCAAAAATCTCCCCGAAAGTTCCCTCGTAAAAATGTTAAGGGAAGGAAGGCATTTAAGGTGTAATTCTTCTACCCCAACATTCCAATAATAAATTTTAAAATTTTCTCAATCACAAGCCTTGTTTTTCACAACCCATCATTTTCAGAGTTCTCAGTAAGAGCAGAAAAAAGAAAAAGTTATTTAATAATCCTATAAATTATTTACCAACAAAAACCGGGCTAATCTAGTTTCACCTAGACCAAACTGGTTTTAACTACGCGTGTCTAGGGCCAACGAGTTAAAAAACTAAATCTAGCAGTTAGGGATAATATAAGAAGAAGAATTTCGTTTGAAGTTTCATCCACACCGAATCGACTCATGGCCTTCTACCACCGTACGATTCTCGCGGTCTTTTTTACGGCGAACTGGTCTTGTGTGGAATGAGCTTCCGACTGAGGTTTTCCCTTCGAGCTACGACATGGAGCGCTTCAAAAAGAGTGTGAAACGCTTCCTTCAAGGCAGGCAACGCACCTGTGATACCCCTGGTGTCGCACGTGTCCATAGACGACGGTGACCACTTACCATCAGGTGGCCCGTATATCTGTTTGTCCGTCCTATACTATAAAAAAAAAAATTGTTTTTAATTTGACAAGTCGCGATTATATCTTTACCAAACTAATATTCATGCTGAAATTCCTATTGCCCAGTTTTCTTTGAATTATAATTTTTATACCTATATAGGAACCTCCTCCTTTTTCAGACGTTCTAGACGATTTACAAAACTTTAACAAAAATAGAAATATCCATCAACGTTTTCAAGTTACATTAAATTGTATAAAAGTTGTGGCTTCCAATTTGTAAATGTCATTGTTGAATATTTTTTTATAATTTTCTTGCTTCGTAAAATATCAACGTTATTTCGAAAACCGACCGACACATCACTTCGAGGGCCCTATCATGAATAATTGTAAAGCAACAACATTGTTTAGTTTAATCAAGACCCCAATTGCCTCTAGTAACCTCGTCTGAATAAACTTCAGCAGCAATTCAATTTATGCTGGGATAACAACAATAACAGTTTTCGGTAATTATGTTTGTATTAGGTATAAACTCCAGGTGGAGTTTTAACTAAATTTTCATGATTATAATTGAGCGTATTTCGTTTGCCGTATCCCTTTCTTTGCTAGGATAATTATATAATTACATTGAAATCATATTGAAAACATGTTGCTGCAACTACAATGCTGTTTAACTATTTTCAGACAGAAGGTCGATCCATGTAAATACTCCCAGGTTACCAATTTAGCTGTGTTAGTGTTAAGGGTTACCTGTACGAAATCTTACCTTCCCTATTGGGTATTTGTCGTCCTAACGATATTGACCGGCCTTTTGCTTGTTCTGCCTGCTCAACAGATATACATCACATACATACACACCTCTTAGAAGCTGTGTTTGGGTTCTACCGTTCCTATTTTTGTCGCTGTTCGTGCTCGGTCAATCGCGTATAATCATAAGCGTCAATCAATGTACATTTTCCAAAGTACAACCTTGTATTCTGAGAGTAAAACATTAGTGACGAAGAAAGCATTTCGTTTAGATTTATTACAACACAAATCTTTAATTCTTCGTGGCATGATAACGGCTAGAATTTTTCTCTCTGTGGTTCATAAGATAAATGAGGAGCTTTATTCATTGTTTGTGAGATCATATTATCTCAGACCATTTGCCTTCTCTGGCTTAGTTGCTAGAAGCTTGCGAGTCATTATGAACTGTTTCATCCCTCTAATAGATGTATCACAGAGTAAGTAAAATGAAAGAAGTATTACTTTGTACCTTACGATGTAAAAAGTTCCATTTTCATCATTGCAATGTTGAAGTTAGTAGGTAAATTGTTATATTGGACCGTTAAGTTTGCACCGATCTTAGCAATGATGGTACCTTTATTATTTAAACAGCTGGGTTCAAAGCTCTTAAGAGTAAGATCACAACTGACGTAACAAAATAGCTAATTTTCGAGGACCTAGGAAACAAAGAAACATTGATATCTCGTCTACAACGAACCCTTATTAGCGACAGAATCTGATCTTTAGTGCTTTTTTACTCGACATGCACTCCTGGAACAAGAGGTTTTTGTTTTACGTGAGTACAGGAGCACTTAGGATATGGTATGTCGTAACTACAAAAAATAACGAAAAATGTGCATTGTTTATTAAAACTATATTTTCACTGTGGAGTTTTAAAACAGGAAATTCGGCACAAAAACTTAACATACCTGAACTTAAATTTTAACCAAATAAACAGGTACCTAATTCCTTACAAATATTGACTATCATCGTTTACGTTAAAGTTATTCATATATCATTTCATTGATTTAATTAACGAGGAAAATATCTGAATTTTCTACAGTTATTTAATTACCTACTTATTCTGAAGATATTATTATTATACATCTTACTTGGTAGTTAGCTACTAACTGTTGTATACAATTCAAAATAATACTAAAACTACTCGTAAAATAGAATGTATGTACTTTGGCATCCATTCTTCAGAGTTCAGTCAATGAACTCACTTCAAGCTAACAAGAATGACACTAACTAAAAATGTCTCAACGACAAACATTATGTTTTTATTTTTTTTCATCATTACACCAGCCCGCGGCTTCACTCATGTTAAATTTACAAAGAAGATAAACAAAGGGGAAACAGACATGGGTTCGTGAATTACGAAAAAAAATTCTCTGAATTAGGTTGTAGCTTGTCTACACCATTTTTTGGGGACGTACCTAAGAGTGTTAAGTCCAAACTTGTTGTAGCTGCTACTATGTAGCTACACCACAACCGAGTTTTAAGTAATGGTATACCTTATACACTACGGAACGACTTACTATCACTGATTAAATAGTATATTATGTTAAAAACAAATCATGTGTAACCAAGTTACGCAATTTATAATAAGGGAATAGTAATATGTTTTTTCAACATTTCAATGATACCTATCTTTACAATACGTTGGAATAGTCAAATTCTACCGTAGCTATTCTAATAATATTATGGTTACTGACACTTAAAACTCAGATTAATTAAAGCATACTAATTACACGAACATTCTGTATTACCAAGTGTACATGATACGGGCATTAAAAGAGGCCAATTGTCTGAAGAGCAGACTGTCGCGCATCAAGTGACGTGATCTGTTTTTTTTATATCACTTCTACTTTGCCTCGTTCGCTAAAAAACTACAAAATACAGGTACAAGATAATGGCTTTATTAGAGTCATGAAAAATTAATTTTAACTCTTGGAACATTGTACTCACCTGAGCTTGCCTACTCACCGAGTGAGGTGGAGTGAGTTAATTAAACCTAACTTTCAGGTTTGAAATGTCGTTTTGTTCTGTTCTATTGTCATGGTTTGTCCCTGTTAAGTAAATTGCGAACGTTTGTTTAAAATATGGGTGAGTGAGGATTGTATTTTAGATCTGATAGCAGGTAAAATATCACACAAAATTAAGTTGATTATTACATATGTTTAGGAAAATATGTGCGTGCATCTTCGGGGTATCAGAAATAATGGATGTACACTAGGAAATAAAATCCAATATAATACATTTAAGATCCAGTTACATTAACACTTGCAATTGAAAAGGCATGCGACTGAATTTTGCAAGCTACGTTGTCATGTAGCACCTGCCAGAAAGAACAGAAGAACTGTGTAAACCTGTGGTGTAAACGGTGGCTTATCTTTGTGAAAAACTATACTGTCTAAACCTCATTAGGCTCCGAAACCTCCGAATATTCGCTTTTAACACAAATTTCTAAATGGACGTAAGTAAGCTTTTTCCAACCCTCATTATCGTGTCAAAGAATTACGGTAGACAAAGCCGAATCCGCCTATTTACCACGAACCCAAATTACTTCATTCACCTTCGCAAAGAAGCGGCTTGAATCTACTTACCTTCTTATTAAATTTCTTAGTGACAAAATTCATTAAAAAACATATAGTTACATTAGCGAATTAATTATAAAAAAATTAAGTACAGGTAATTGCGGCTAATTGTTAATAGGCAACCTACCCTTAATCCATTGCATACTTTCTTAACATTCATTTAAAATTAGTTTTATCAAAGAAAACAGATACCTGCAGAATCGAGCAGTGGGATCTCAGGCTATTACGGGAGTCGCTCTAGTATTAGAACGTATAATAGATATGTATTTGACCATCGCAGTGGACTTAAATAAGTATGTACATACTGTACATACTTACTTAATTACTTATCTAAGTCCTAGACTACCTACTCAATAGTATTTTTATTATGGTGGAGGAGGTAACTATTAACTGTTAAAATATTTCGTAATTTTTTTAGGAACACAACCTTTTATTTGCTTTCATGCAAGGCTTGGACATACCATTGTTGATGCACTGAAATCGTGGTTGCAAAATACGGTAACAAACCACGAACATTATTTTTTAAAGACCAATAGAAGACACAAATTCAATTGGTGAAATTCATATGAATTTTTCAAAAGTATTAAAATAAAATTGCAAAACAAAATTTTGTGTTATCGATGCCGCCTGCTAGGGCCCATGGATTTCTACGTAATTTTCAGTTGCCAACTGCGATTTTTAACACGCTGTTAGGCAATTTCATATGATCATAAAATGAAACAACTATGTACTTTAACTAGGTGCATTCGTTTACAAATCCTCTTAAAAGATTGTTTTTACTTAAATAATGAACACAGAATAGTATATTTCGCTACAAGTGCGGAAAGCCTGTCATTGCAAAGAGTTCCGACAAATGTCTACCCGAGCCGAAGGCGAGGGTTGACAGTCGGAACAAGTTGCAATGACGGTTCCGCACGTGTACTGAACAACTATTTTTAATACAGTTGCGAAAAAATGAAGCAATTTAATAAAATAATAAAAACACAAACTAAACTCGCAAAGAACATTTTTGGAAAATGGCGCCAACCTTAAAAGAATACAGAGTATTGCAGAGATTTTTTTTTGTTTTCTTCACCCATTCTGGGTAGGCAAAGGGAATTATGCCCATACAGCCAAGTCTTCAGTAGAATTTTTTTATTGACATGAAATTTAATGCGATGAAATGAAGTGAAACCTAACCTAACTCATTGAATCAAATCATTAAATCTGATATTGAAACAAATTAGTAGCTTCTTTTTAGAAATATTTGCATGAATCATAAAAACTTCTATGAATTTTTTTTTAGTAAAAACTTCGTGGTTGGTTTTTTCTTTTTAATAGACATTATTTTGACAGTTGGGAAAGAGAACGCACGAGTTCGGAAAAGGTAAAGAAAAAGCACGAGTGTGTAATAGCTCACTTCCCGAACGCTAAACGTCCCTGTAATACGCCACTTTTTGAGCAACTGTATTAAAAATATATTTTTTAACGTTTTACGTTTTACTGACGATGACATAGAACCAAATCCGAATTGTACAGTGTGGTTACAACATATATACATACACATTTTAGAAATGTTTCTTATTAGTACGTGATCCGCAACACACACCTTTGCCTACCATAGGACTAGAGTAGGGGTGCGATTTTGTAAATAAAAAACATAACTTGAATGGGTTTTGATAGCAATTTATGTAAATTAGTATTTTTATTTGAAACAAAACAATTCTAATCTCGTAAAATAACCGGGTAAGCAAAACACACTCAGCTATAGTACGAGCGTAGACTTCCTACGGTAAACAAAGTCTCAAGAGTAGTTATTTAAAAAAATTAAATTGATACTTACACAGCTTACACTCGAGTTTAAGGTGCAAGCGTGCAAGCCAGGAATTAACCATTGTCTGCAGCTTGAAACGTTCAGAATCCGCTCAAATTGAAATTTTAAATCTCCTGCAAAGCCTATGAAATTGAACAGCTATTATAAATCCAGTCATACTCTTAATCCACTTAAATAGGTTATTGCTGAACATTTTACTTTATGTGTTCTAGTTATAACTTCTTATGTATTGCTGAATTTATTATCACAGTCCTACTACAGCTACTGCGGGTTTCCTCGGTAGTAAAGTGTCAAATGAAGCTCGTGTTCAGTAGCATATAATTTTGGATAAATTATCTAATATCCCTAATACTAACAATTTTTTTAAAGTATAAATTGACAGTCTATGCTTTTATTTATCACAAGAATTGCTGATGGCAGTGCAACTGACCGCTTTAGGGATTGGTAGTATCGTTTACGAGATCGCACAAATATGTAGAGTATCAACTAAGGTTGGGTGGCGTTGTCCTGGAAGGAAATCCACCGTGAAGGACTTAGTGGTATTGATGTGTTCCAATCTTACCTTTGTTGACCACATAAGTGCAATCACCGAGAGCCTTCAAATCCCTTGGATTTGTACTAAGACAGTCAAGGGACCTTGAAAGTGTGTGAAGAGAAATACAAACTCATGTTGGAGATACTCAAAAAAATTTTTTTAAGATGGCTGTACCATTAACAGTACGGATACCATGTTGGGTTTTCTTAAGTATACCCTACTTTGTTTTTGCAAGGAATGTTGGGGTATGACTCACTTGAGCTAAGACGTGAATTAGCACTCGTGGATTACTTCTACCACCTGGTTAGAGGCGAGTTGATTAACCCTTCAGTGCTAGTACTTATCCCGTTACACGTCCCTAACATACCTACTCAAGAGACCACGGATAGTTAGGTTATTTGCAGTTCCCGGACGTAGGTTGGTACAGACCCGCGAGTCACCACTGGTCCGCGCCTTGACTTTGCATAACGGTGTACTGGATTGGGACCCAGGAATTGACTTGTTTTTTATGCCACCTGCTGATTTTCGCAGAAGTACTAGCAGATACATCCAAGCTAGGATAGGTAGCACGGCGACTCTGTAAACGCATTAGGTTTAACCTGTCATGTTTACATAATGATGTAAATTAATAAATAAATATTGACAAATTATTTTTGGATGTTAAAAATGTTATATTATAATCGTTTTGAGATTTTCTTTGCTGTCGTGAAAAACATCACGCCACCTAATTTAAAAACCGAGCGTTAGATTGCACTACTGAAAATCTCCACTTCTAACGCTGCGAGCATGCAAAATGACGAAACTGGTTGAATGCGCACCCCGCCACTCGTACACATACCTAAGTGACAGAGTACCCATGTGCTTGTTGCTCGCTTTAAGGCCTCGAGAGTTCATGACTAACTACCTAACTAAACTTTCCGTCTCGTCGTAAGATTTCGTCAAATGTTTTAGTGTAAATACATACAGGCCAAGTTGCCGCTACATTGCATAATCAAGATTTCCGGAAATAATCAAATATATCGGCACATTATCCTTAACAATCTGCACTTGACTATTGGCACAGAATAATAGTACAACTATTGGATACTGGCTTATGTTATAGCGGTTTCGATCGTCGCTCTTCTATCGATTTATGTTACTGATTGCCGATGCTCTATAACAACAACAAGTAGTACATTTAAGTATTAACATTATTTTTTCGAAGCGTTTATTACACTTCAATATTAAATCGTAAAAAATATTAAAGCTAATTATTATTATATAAATTCACCTTATTTGTACTAGTAAATAATTACAACATCGTTTGAAAAAACTAAAAAAAAACACGTTTTTGTAGATACCCGAACTGAATTGTAGATTTTTTTTAGTTAGTGCTTTGTCATTGATATTTGATATGTGTGTAAAGTTTAAAATTAATCCGACGTTTTAAGGTAAGTCAAAATCACGTTCAAAGATTCCGTTACATACATACCAAGCTAATTAAAGTGTGTTAAAAATAAGTTGTAAAATGAAAGTGGGATTAAATCTGCACAATATTTAAAATTTTTACCAAGCGATAAAATATTCATCGAAACTTAGCGTATATTTCCGTGCACCCAGATAAATCCAAATTCAAACCTCTGTACTAACTGGACGGCTATAAAACATAAAAGTATTCAATGCATACATTCGGTTTAGGCTTTTTTGGTAGCAATTAATTTTGGAAATTAAAGCGTTATGGCTTTAGCTTTTCATGTATGGCTTTAATAAGAGAGGCGATTTAATTGGACGAATAAAACACAACTTTGGTTAGTCTATTAGAATTTTAGAATTTTTCATAAATATTTATTTATTGAGTCGAAACCTATAAATCGAATGTTTGAAAATATATAAATATTTATTTATTAAGTCAGAAGTTCGGGGAAATAAAAGCGTTAGAAAAATATTTTATCCCAGGTGTATCGAAAGTAGGTGCTTAGATTCTTGCGTTATATTCCTAAGAAAATTCCTGATACAGCAGCGGTGACAGCCCAGTGGATAGCTCACATTTGACTCAAGGGATCCAGATTTAAATCCGAGCGGCACACACCACTTACTTTTTTGTATACGTACGATTAAATAATTTAAATTTCACCTGCTATAACGGTCAAGGTAAACATCGTGAAACCTGCTTGCCTAACGCCCCACAATCCGCACTTGGCTAGCGTGGTAGACTATTCCGAGAGGAGATCCGAGCCCAAGAGTGGGACACTGAAGGAGTTGTGGTGGTAGTTATAATTTTATAAATTATGCAGGTTCGTTACTACCCACTACTTACGTAGTTGCCTTCGGGGCCGAGAGGGAACTTCGCCTGAACTGCGGCCAACTTTAGCTTCTTGGCGCTGAGGAATGTTCCCATTGTGCTGTGTCTGATTTGTTATTTATCGGCCACTCGTGAGCTCTCATGGACTCCTGGTTTATGTAAGCCAGTTTCCCATTTAGTAGAAACGAAGTTACATCATAAAATTATGTAATTTTAGGCCGTTTGACGCTAATTAATAGTGCCTATGTGTTTTGTTTTTATTACGCTGCTCAAATTCCACATAACATAACATCTGACCTGTATTTGCCCGAAAGGGTAGGTAGAGGCGTATATTCACCTACATTATACCAGTTACGTTTAGGTCCCATGTACCTAATAGTCGATGAGCCTATTGCCATACACCGGGCACAAATCCAGACTACGAGCTATTACTAGTTTTAAGTTAGAAAAATCCACTAATACTTTACCCGTCCCGGGGATCGAACCAAGGACCTCCAGTTTAGCAGTCGCGCTTGCGACCACTAGACCAACGAGGCAGTCGAGGCAGTAAAATTATACTAAAAATCTGTCATAGCCTTGCGGCTTAAGACAGAATTAATGTGAACGTGAACGTGAAGTGATTGATAAAGTGTTAAACCAGCCGGAACAATCGTAACGGTATTCGTTTCCGTAATTTAAAAGGCACGTTAAACCGCCTTTCCCGATTGCATATATGCCATTGAGCTGCCTAAAAACTTCCGAAAATTGAGTTGGCCACTAATCACTCCACCAATCCGTACTAGGACTCGGAGAAGGAATTCGTTACCCAGTGGTCCGTAAAAATGTTGTAAATTTTGCTAACCAAGGGGAAGCAGATTTTTAATATTTTACTTATTATTCAATCTATTTTTAAACGGTTTTATTTAGCTTGCCCTGTTTGTTTATTTCTTTATTTTTACTTATTGTTACCTAAATAAAATTTTAATAATGCACTTAAATTAGGTACCTATATGAAAGTCCTATCACAGGGTTGTATCCACATCATTCATTGTTTTTTAAACGGTTTTATTTTATAAATCGCTTGCGCTGTATAAATATGTAGTTGTAACATCGTTCACCAGTTGATGCTAAAAACTCATGTAAATATGATTCGCTGCTACCCATAGACGTCCCACTGCTGGGCACGGGTCTCCCCCACAGACACTTCTGCGGGAGGTCTAGAGCATACTCCACCACGCTGCCCCAATGCGGATTGGTGGAGGGGTGGGTTAGTGGCCAACCCAGTGTCGAATGTTCTCAAGCCACCCGAAGGTCTTCGACAAGGCTTAACGACTGTTTCCAGCATTGAAAACAAACGGGACCGACGGCTTTACGTGCCCTCCGAAGCACGGTAGCGCCCATGAAATTTTTGCCACTAGCGGTCACCCATCCACAAACCGACCGCGCCCGTCGTTGCTTAACACTTTCGATCACAT
This sequence comes from Carterocephalus palaemon, assembly GCA_944567765.1. Taxonomy (NCBI): domain Eukaryota; kingdom Metazoa; phylum Arthropoda; class Insecta; order Lepidoptera; family Hesperiidae; genus Carterocephalus; species Carterocephalus palaemon. The sequence goes on along the minus strand of OX155651.1, from coordinate 5,521,916 downwards.
TGAATCGAAGCAAGCCATTGGGCTGTGGACGCTACACTATGGAAATATGATTACGGTCTCGTAAAATACTTATTATATTAACTATTCATCTTACTAATCATCGTAAAAAAAATTTAGTCTAAACATAAAAATTACTAGTTACATAGGTGTCACTGGTACGGGATATACAATAAGATACACAAAAAAGTATTTGTTCTCAACGAGGTTACCAGAAATTGTATTAACGTGGGCAAAAAATGCAACAATTTATGCAGTCCGGCGAACATGCAAAATTTTATCCAATATTTTCAATACTTTTACAAAAGCTGCTTAACGAATGCTAGTTTTCATTGCCGATATTGCTTTTGTGCACTGACACGAATGGATTACTGGTATTGTGTTCGGTTTAAAGCTATAGTCATGAAGCAATACTTCATCACATTTTCAGATATAAACCAATCAAATTAATTGCTAAAGAGGAGCTTAAAATTATTACCGTGCCGAAGATATGGTTGACTTAATGTGGAATATAATTTTGGATAACAGCATTGCGGATCTTTTGAATTAAATTTATCTCGTTTGTTGAAAGAAAACCCATTTTAATGATTGCATTTTACATACATTTTGTAAATTTCATTATTTTTACCCATCTGTGATCAATTTTAAACGAGAAACTTAAGAGAGAGTTGTTCAGGCTCTATAATGGACTCATGGTTGTCTAGGTGTCCATCTCGCACGTGATCGGTCTATTCATCCGCCGGCCATCTATGGGACGGCGGATGGATAGACCTGAATGCCCGATTGCTTTCTTAAATACAAAAAATAGATATATAATGTATTTGTACCAATATTGCAGTAGGATTATGTTTAGGGACTGTCGTGACATGAATTTGATGATATTCAACGTGGGTATTTAGGGGAAAACCGGGGACTTGCCCATGTGGGAGTTGAACCATCTTCTAAAATTGTTATTAAAAATGAGTGCGTACCAAACGTTATGCGGTCATAGGTCACGTGCGAGAGTCCTATCTTTCTCGTATGTATGCCGCCTTAGCAATGGCTGGTTTTGTTTGGCTGTGAGAGAGTGAAAAATGTTAAAAAACTAAAAATATCACTAATCCCAATATTATTAGAAATGGTTTTAAAGAAATATTAAGAAAGATAAATATGTCTTTAATATTAAAAAGTTTAATTGCTATCTTGAAACTTGAAACACATGAAAAATTTGTTGCCTTTTTGCTTTACCCTTTTAAGAAGTAGGTAGGTACTAGAAATAACTTTATGTTGAGATATCATTGTTTATAAATATAAGATTTAAACTTAAAATGATTTTAAATCAGTATGATCTAGCCTCTGGTTCAATTCTCCCTGATAGTAAACTTAAATTCCATTTTTTATTAAAATACCGATATGGTATGGTATACAGGTATGTTAGGTATATTGGAAATACAATAGGTATTGCATAATTGTACCTACTAGAGTAAGGTATCGTAAACATTATCATCGATTCTCTAAACCATAAGTAAATGAAAATATGATGTTATTAGTAAAAGGCTGTCCAAGTCTCCCGGACTTGCCTGTTTAAAAATTATAACACGGGAACACTCATGCAATGGATACAGAAACCTGTACAACACAAAGAGATCAAATTAATATAACATAAAATTTTCTACTTGAAAACTATTTTTCATTTCCAATAATAAAATATAAACCTTGTGAAAAAGTATCCACCTGAAATGTAAAGGTATGAAATCCCAAGAACAAAATTATCGGCTTTATCGAATCCAACAAAATGACATTGAGTTTCATTGAAATCGTTAGCACGTGTCTGAATAAAACATTAAGGTGTCGAGAATCACCGCAATATTTATTGTACTCTAACCAATTTTATGGCTGATAGCGCCTTTAGAATAGTTTAAGTCTTTATTTGGCAATAGCTGAACAATTTATAGCAGATTCGTTTTTATAGAAGGTTAAAATATAATTGGTTTTTTACATGAGAAAATTTGCGCCGATAAACACACTAATGACTGACTGACTGACTGACATATCAACGCAGGGCCTAAGCTATAAGGGTTAGAAACTTGAAATTTTGCACAGGGGTTCCTTTTATAACGTAGGGGAGCTCTGAGAAAGGATTTTTGAAAATTCACCCCCTAAGGGGGTAAAACGGGGGTGCAAATTTACTATGAAACTGCCGTTTTTGAAGTCAAGTGGGCAACCTGAACGCGGGCAGACGTCGTTGATGGGTCTAATTCTACGCGAGCGAAGCTGCGGGAGTCCACTAGTAGAGTATAATCACAAAGGAATGATATGTAATGTGCGCTGATTGATTCGCTAGCCGTACTACACTGATACCCCATACCTAAAGCTGAGTGTGTATTTTTTATCTTTTGCTAATGAAAATCGTAACGAACGACGAATTTAACGTGAAAATGTTGGGCGTTGCAATAGTTGTAATAGTTGCAATAGTTGTACCTACCTAGTAGGTAGGGTACAGACAATCGTAGTAGTAGTAGGTACTACCTACTACTACTACCTAGTACGATCTACGAGTATTAGGTATAGGTACTATACCATAGAAAGAAATCATGTTCAGTTTTCATGAAATGGATTCACTCATATCGTACGATTTCACTTGTCAAACAGCTTATTCGAATTGTGTAGGTATGACTTTTAATATCCTGCAATTCACGTGCGAGATGTGCCGAATTAGGTACCTACCTAACCTACATTGTTTCACAATTGGATCGTTCATTTCGATGATTGGGAGATTTCATTTTTTCTTAAGGATTTACAGCGAATTGGCATTGTCTAAAGTTTCCATTGAAAACAAATTTGCTACCAAGAATCCAAATCAATCTTCCAATCATTTTAATTTTATTTTGTTCTCTGGTGTAGTTTCGAGGTTAGTTGGAATAATTCACGGGTCACTTTTAGGTCTTAATTGAATTGCCAGTCTTATACAATACGAATTTGCCATAACGATCGTAAATCCATGGCATCGTAAAATAATAAAAAATAATCTACGAAAACTTTTACGCAATTACCCGGCAGTTCATATTAGTAACGGATTTTATTTCATTTTATTTCTCGTTAAAACCTGGCTGGTACGTACTAATATTACAAACAGAATATTTATGTCCACATTGATATAGAATATTGACACTCGCATTATCTACGCGCGGACAGCTGCTGCAGCTCAAGTTTTAGATATTGCAAATGCAATTTGCGATGGATTTTTCTCCGTGTGGTTTCGTTTGCATTTTACAAATGCAATCAGATTTTGTAGCTGAAAATTTGTTTGTATTTTTTAATATACTCCTCTGTGGATTAAGTGAATCTTCATTCAAATAATCTTTATTCTGCGGTGAAACTTTCTCGGTGTGGATTGCATCGAGGTGAATTTGTTCTTTAAAATACTCGTAGTTCATATTCTTAAAAATATTTCATTGTTGCGAATGTAGTTATTCATGTTTATTACAGGTTTTATCGGCTGTACCTACCACGTAAAATGAAATGTTCCGGTAATTAGGTACGTAGCTTACCTCTATCCATTCAAAGCATGGCCACACTATTGGCCACTGCTCCAAATAGCCATGTGGCAAAGTTTTGGAGCCCTAGCTAGATTATCGTTTCTTATGAATATTTCACTCTGGTTTCTCCTTTGGTTCACATAGATTCTACTCGGCCATGATACTAACTGAAAATAGGACTTAAGTATCCCAAATAAAGCCGAATGGACACATATCGTAGAGATCTAAATATCCTTATCTTTCACTCACAGCAAATGAGAGGCTGCAGAACAACCCACCCGAATAGCTGCCACAAGTCTTATAAAAGTACTCGCCAGTATTAGGGCCGCAGTAAATTTTCCTTTTATCGAGATTTCAAATGCGATCCCAGAGGTTGTTGCCGCTGGTTGCCTTGACAAACGCCTCACTTCATTAGAATGGGGCGTGACTGGATTGATAATAATGTTAAAAAACTTTTCGGCTATTTACGACGGCTAATAGAATCGTTTTGGGTTCAATTATCGCTATGCTGTACTAGTGGTAGGTATTTGGCTACTTTATAATTGTGGTGCAGTGCGCGCTACTAATCAGGGACAGCCCAGTGGCTATTGAACTCGCCTCTCACTCGAGCGGTCCGGGTTCGAACCCAAGCGGCACGCACCAATGACTTTTCTAAGAGATGGGCGATTTATGAAACTAAATGTCACTTACTGTAACGGCGAAGGACACATCGTGAGGAAACAAAGACATATGAAGTCTGCCAATCCGCACTTGGCCAGCTTGGTGGACTAAGGCCTATTCCCTTCCATTTTGAGAGAAAACCAACAGTGGGACAAAGAAAGGGTAGTGGTGGTGGTGGCGTGTTACTAGAGTTGTCAATATAGATCCGAGACGACGTAAAGATCGTCTAACTTACTTATATGTTTTTCCATGCAAATGAAATCAAAACAAAGGTAAACCAGAAAGTTATAGAGATAAGGTGTCAATGGACATGTGTAAGGAGTTCATGGCACTTACGATGAAATAGGAAACAAGAAAGTAAGACGTATTTGAGTGAATACCAAACCTCGTTTAATTATAATGGTTCGGTGTGTAGTGGTAAAAAAATAGACTGGAAAACCCCTGCATATTGATAGCGTTGAATTAACTTTCTAAATTAATAGGCGTATATTCGTCCAGGTGCAGTAGAGTTACATAGACTGAAACATTTCGATCTAAATTGATTTATCACCGCTGTCAAAGTGTAGACCATAATTCGAGAGAAAATCGACTGCAGGATCTAACATTGTAAGATCGATGACTCTCACAACTTTCGATTTTGACAGCTAGGTCATGAACTGTATTCCAGGTGCCAATAAGGATAGTCTACATTGAATGCAAACAAACATCTTGTGTCAACCCTGTGAAGCAAATTTATCGCACAACGTGACAAAAATCGATAGGATATTGGGGTCTTCAGTATTATCTACAATGTTTTGACGTGATAACGTCTCATAAATCGATGAACGTCTATACATACGAAAATAAGTGTGACGTCATCCTCCCGTACCGCCATCGCGTAGGTACCGTCAAGTGTTACGCCATCGCGTTGAGCCAAGCGTATTCAATTCTAGTCTTTTTCTAGTCAATTTCAGTCTGTAACCCATAGCAATATAGCGAATCATCGGTTGCACAAATTATAGTACATGAAAATGACACAAACTTAAAAACATTCACATTTACCTATTCTACAAGGAGTCTCATCTCTGCATGTTTCCGAATATAATTTTGCAGCACCATCTAGTGAGCAACCAGTGAATAAGTTCAGTAGTAAAAACTAGTTATGACTATGTACGCCGCATCGATCGAGGAACTGATTCACCCGGCAGTGCATAGATGGCGCTAGCGATATTTTTGCGCGGCCTACTTTGTTTACGGCGGCTGAAATTTGCAGTGAGAGTCCAACAAGACACAGTAAGTTGTTCCAGTCTTTAATTTATTGTTTAAAGCATTTGGTACCTTCATAATTAGCTTTATTTTATGTATTTATCAGTTCAGATAAACGTTTTTTTCTTATGACATTATCACATAAAATTATCGTTCGTAAACCGACCTTACAGACGACGTTTAATTGTTTTTCATAATAATAAAATTAAATTGTAAAGTTATTATAAAATATAAAATATTGATCATTTTTATTTGCTTGCAAATAGCCCTCGATCTTTCATAACGGTATTGACACAAAATACAGGAGAACTTTATTTAAAAGAATTTAAGTCTATGTATACTGAGTAAAATAATTCTCCTATGATATTTCTGAGGTCAGAGAACCCGATCGAAAACCCAGCTACCATGGCACCAGCATAAATTCTTTTATTTTATACGCAGCGTCTGCTACTGAAGTTCAGATTACGGTATTCATATTTATTAGTTTGCACGTCGAAATAGAAATAGAGCGCGGGTGTTTTCGATAGCAATATATGTTTTCTCCATACTTTCTGGATTTTATACGTTCCTTGCTTAAAACTTCTACGTTTTTTATATTAATATTGACGTTTTGCTAGAACAACTAAATAGTTGAACTGACTTCGGATACTTTTATAAAATAAATATTATAAATGTCAAAATCGACTTCCATCCATAATCTGTTGTTATTCGAGTAATTTTCACTGTATTGGAATAGTGATTTCACTGCATAAGAATTACGCGTATGATCGAACTACTGTTACAAGGGAATAACATCTTAATCAGCTATTTAGTTAGTTGTATCCATCAATTGAACTAACTAACAAAGTGAACATCAAAATTCCTGCTTGCATCAGCAACCTAGCGTTATTTGCTGTGTTTCATGTTCGAAATATTATATATCACCATATTTGGTAATCAATATGTGGACAAAATTGAAGGAGATCGCAATCTGCTTTTAGGCTCATTTGATAACAGCGTGGGTTATTGCAACGAGAAAATTATCAAAACTATAAGAAACACTCGTAAACTAAACTTTAATAATGCTTCAGACCTCCACCATAACCCTTTCTTTGTCCCACTGCTGGGCTGGGCTCGGTCTCGCAGAATAGGAGAGACGCGCCACGCCGCGTCCACAACGCTGGCCAAATGCGAATTGGCAGACTTAACATGCCTTTGGGAACATTATGAAGAACTCTCAGGCATTTAGGTTTCCTCACGATGTGTCATTCACCGTTACAGCAAGTGACATTTAATTTATTACATTAACTTCAGACAGTTAGTTAAAGGTCTTATATACTTTTTGTCCTAATGATGTTATAAATATATGTATGTGTTATAAATGTGTTGCTTTTTTTAACTTAATTTAGTTGGCTTAACACCGACAATAATCTTACTTTATTCAAGGAAGACTTAACACCTATTAAATAATAGTAAAAAAAAAAGAATACTTATTATGTGATATAAGTGTGTGTTGTATCCGACAAGTAGCGTTAATTTTGAGAGTTGAGAGCAAGTTTTATGCTCTGTAAAATTTTAATGTATCTATTACTGCCATTTTAATATATAACGGAAATCCTTGGTTCCTGAATTGTTTCAGGCTATAATTGCTCGTGTAAACAAAGGCTTTAATCTATTTAATTAACTGCGAAAAGACGGGAAATAATTACGGGATAATGTAGACCTCTCTGTACCTACCTAATGTATTTTATGGAGATATTATTTACATACTTAGAATTTGGGTACGTAGCATTAGTATTTCTATTTGCAGAACCTTCTGAATTATAGAGCATTTTTAATGTATTCAAATAACATCTGACGAATTCTGACCACCCCTACGCCGAGTGGTCAGAATTCGACTATAATTAATTTTTAAAATTTTGAACGTTAATATGGGCCCCATATACGGTACGATTGATCTGTACGATCGATCTGACGGAAATCGTAAACGATCGATCGTCACAAAAATAAATAAGTAAATCGTTAACGTACTAACACATACACTATCAATTCGTCTTTCCGATCGGTCTGAAACGACGGATCGTACAGATCAATTGTACCGTATATGGGGCCCTTTAAGGTTATATTGTAAAAGACTATAAATATTCATAGACTTATCCAAACCAATTTACAAAGTGACAAAGTGACAAATAACCAACATCGTATTCAGGAAACCAACTTTTAAATATGCTGTGTGTCAAACCAAAGGAAGTATGTGTAATTTCATCTTTCTGCACTCACCATATAAACTTTAACTATGCCAAATTCATATCTTCAAATTCGTCCTCGTAATTTTCGTTAATATTTTTGGATCACGTAGGTATGTTTCAAGCGGTGACAGCCCAGTGGCTATCAAACTCGTCGTTCACTCGAGTGGTCCGGGTTCAAACCACAGCGGCACGCACCAATGACTTTTCTAAGTTATGTGCGATTTAAGAAATTAACATGTGTATTCTTTTTTACATATGATCGAAAAAACATATCATGGAATCAATTGTGTTTTTCGCTGCGATACTAGATCTTAGCCTGTCTTTTTCTGCCGATAAAACAGGTTAGGGCTACATTTGTACTAAAATGCACTAAGCAAGCACAGTATTAAATTGTTAATAAAAATTCCTCAGTTAAGTTCATTTTTGTCGGATACAAACAATAATACCTTATATTAGAACATTTAGCGAACATTTAAGATTACATAAGTAAAGAAAGTAACTAACGAATGAATTTCTGCATTAAGCAGGTAATGGATCAAATTAATCTATTACTTATTGTTTTAATTCCACATTGCTTAGGTTGCAGTATATACCTAAGACAATTCTAAGTAAGTAATTCTAAGTCCTGAAGAAAGGTGGAAGTTTTCGTCAGAAGTTAACGGGTGACAAACGGTAATAGGCATACTGAAAAGTACCTACCTACGAGCGAAACGAGAAGCTTACACACGCCCGGACAGCTCTGTGATTTGAGCACGTAAATGGTACTACTAAATTGATCCAATTTATTCCATGTCGCCTTTATCACAGCTCCAGCTAATTGAGAAATTTGCACGGAAATCACTGAGAGCCGGAAAAGTAGAATGGAGAGCTTGAATCTGGCTGATAAATACTTATGACGTGAGGCTGATCATGATCACGATCACGTTATGATGATCAGCTTTCCTGCTTTCCTATTCGTGGCTATCATGGCTGCAACAAGTTAACTTCCGGGGCAGGGCACGGGTCTCTTCTCTGAACTGAGAAGGCTCGAAGCATACCTACTTCACCATACGGTTCTAGGTGAGATTGGCAGAGAAGATAGTACGTAGTTCAAGGTTGCACCAGCACACATTTCCCCTGAAACGTCAAGTTTTCTGCGCACTATTTTTGCATTAATTTTAATCAGTATAGGACATACTGATTGATTTGATTTTTAAAGAAATACATTTAGAAATTTACACAAATAAAAAAAATTACGTCAATCTTGCCCTACAATAGCTCGTTCCCTATAATGCTCTAAATGTTTGTTTAGTTCAAAAATGATAACTGCAATTGATGTAGGTCAGGTAGATTTTAATTTCTTTTACACACATAGTCCACTAAAGTTGCAGTTCATAATTAGAACTCTGCTGCATACAAATTACACATAGAAATTTGCTGTGTAATGTAACCCTGATTTAATCTGTGTGCGGGTCAGTAATGGACATGTTTTACTTAGCCTCAGAATACGTTACGAGGTCAGAAGTGCAATATTATTACTTGGAAAAACATTATACTGAGACCACGAAGGAAGGTACTTATACTATTGATAAAAGACGAAAGTATTTTCCGCAGATTTTTTGAGAAGTGGTCCTAAAACAAATCGCACCAACTATAGACAATATAATTTTACCATTTGATAACTTTTAATAACTTATTGAAAAGCTTCAGATAAATATTTTTTGACAGATTATTATTGAGTGTTCGCTAGTAGCAAAATATCATGAGCGCTTCAGTGCTCGGTAGGCACGTTAAAACGTCGTGTCAATCCCATTTATTTTCAATTGTTAAACAATCTATAAGCCTTCTTGTAGTACTTCGGATGGCTCCTCCCCCAATAACCCCTCCATAAATCGTCACTGTAGCAGCATGGTGCATGCTCCAGACCTTTTCAGTTCTGAAAATAGACCCACGCCTCCAGTCGCTATTGGGTTATATTGTAGCTTGTAGGTATTTACATACATCTTATTTTAGTACCCATACGAATAAAGTCCAAACAAATCGCTGAGCTCAATTGTAATTCTTTGAGTTATCTTATTATATTCGGTTTGTTCAACTCTAGTACTAGTTCATGTAAATTGTTCCCAACTAGCTTCATGATTTGCTTTTAAAATGGTCGAGGAAAAAGTTTTGTCACGAATACAGTTTGCCATAGTATTATCAGCACGTTACGGTAAAGTAACGACTTTTTTTAACCTAATTTTTGGCTGCAAAGAGAAAATTATGCTTTCTATTTTATTTTCCGAACCTATTTGTATCTAATTCTTGGAAAGAAATCATTATCATATTATCTCATCTCTTAAAAAAACAAAGAGTTTTAGCATCTGCGGGATTTCAATTACGATATTGAAAATATCGTTGTCTCATAATATTAATAAAGGTTATATTATAAAAAAGCATGATAAGATAAAGAAAGAAGATCACAATTTTATTCTAAGCTACCAAAGCTGATATTTGGTAAAGCCCTATAGAGTCTTTCATACATTACTATATTTAGGTAAATACTAATATTTCAGATATTCCCTGGTTCGAGAATCACAGGACTGAAGGGTTCAAACGATCGTTCAACGTTTATTTTCATTTCGCTCTACCCTTTTGCACCCTTGTCTTCTTTGATACATTGTTAAGGGGTAAATGAAATATACTTTTATTTTCTTCATTTAAACAAAAGTAGAAGGTAGCTATTGTTTGAATTAACAAACCATGCTTAACAGTGGGACGAAAAGAAGCGGAAATGGATAAAAACAAATGTCATATTAGGAGACTAAAGTGTAATAATACCTATTACACAAAAAATACATTAAAAATATTTTTATGGTTAATATATATTTTGGGATCTGTAGGTAGCTCGTAGCTTAGTTACTTGAGCCGTATATACCTAGGTCCAAGAGCAACTATTGTTATTATTACTTTAAAAATACTAGAATAATTAGTATGTCAGTATTAATATACTGATTAATATACTAATGATAATTCATTACATTGTATTATGATAAGGAAAGGTACTTTTATGTACCCAACACATACCGATGGAAAAAATATAATTTAAATATTTTTGTACACCGATGTGTGTAGGGTAGGTACATAAAAGTACTTCAAGTTTTATTCCTTCATTAATTAACAAATGTAATGTAATGAATATGAACACACTTCTTTTACTTTTCTACGAACTCATAAAGGGAACGCGCCATACTCTGTGGTCCTCCCTACATGATTAGGACCAATCAGAGCGCGGCATCTGTTTTGCCGCGCATTTTTGTATCGCGAGCGGGACATTCGCGGGAAGAGAGTGAGACTGAACGGAGTCAGTGCGGACAAGGCTGTGTTTTATTTTGTAATTTGTTGTTGTCATGTTGTGTATTGCAAATAAAAGTAAATAAATTTGTTATGAAATAAAAAGTTTTCTTACAAAAATAAATTTATTGTAAATCATGCACAGAAATCACAAATTAATGTCTAATGAGCCACAGTTTTTGAAGCAAACAATTTCTTCGGCAACTAAAGTGCCGAGCCGACTTAAGCACAGTTGAGCGGCGGAGCCGCCTGCAGTAGGATTGAATTTAAATCCTCCTAGAAATCCTATTATTACAGGAGGTGTCGAGAGCTAAGTAACCGTGGCATCTCCGATTCCTCCAGACAGAGCTATAAATTAGACAAATCCGATTTGCACGTGCGAAGGGAAGGAAAACTCGTTACCCTGTTTTGGCGATCGCGTTTGTTTAGACAAAAGGCAACATTTGTCTCGGTAATTCTCAATTCGAAATTCAATCCGTCGGAAACAAAAAGATAGTCGTTTGTCTCGATACAAGGCAACCTATTAATAAGATCGTTTGAAGTTCAATTGATAGAATAGCAGTTTCGGTATGCAAATAAAGTTCTACCAAACACAAAATCAATCATCAAAATCGGTTAAAAACAAAGTTATCGTCGTGCATACATAAAAAATACATATAGTCGAACATAGGACCTCTTCCTTTTTTGAAGTTGTATAATAACAATTTGCTGTTGCCGTGCAAGTTGAACCATTCCCTCTTCGTAAGCAGTCGCAATTAGAATAAGAATAAGAATGTTTTATTGGGACCTCTAGAATTTACATTTAATGTAAGGGGGAGATCAATACAAGATAATACCTACATCCACTACCACGTATAGGTATGTTAAGTACAGCCCACATCCCTATCGCTATATGTATCACCCTATATACCAAAAACTATAAATGCCATTTATGAAATAGCTGGTGCTCAAGATAGCTCGTTGCGACCCATAGACGTCCCACTGCTGGGCACGTGTCTCCCCCACAGACACTGCTGCGGGAGGTCTAGATCTAGAGCATACTCGACCACGCTGCTCCAATGCGGATTGGTGGAGGGGTTAGTGGTCTACCCAGTGTCGAATGTTCTCAAGCCACCCGAAGGTGGTGGCTTGACAAGGCTTAACGACTGTTTCCAACATTGAAAACAACCGGGACCGACGGCTTTACGTGCCCTCCGAAGCACGGTAGCGTCCATGAAATGTTGCCACTAGCGGTCACCCATCCGTCGTTGCTTAACTCTTTCGATCATATTGAATCGACGCGAGCCATTGGGTTATGGACGCTACGCTATGCTCAAGATAGGCTAAATAGTATTCGACAGTTATCTCAGAACAACGCAACGATGCAATGCTTCTGAAAATGCGTTATGACGTTCACACAAGGAGCGCTATTTTTGAATCACTCGCGTATCTGAAACCACTGAAAACACAAATATCAAGTATAAAATGTGGGTACAAACATTTAGCTAACGAGTTCATTATTCCAAGATATTCAAGTTTCAATAGTTCTTTTCAATTCTGATCACTGACTTGCCATCTGTCGCCGACATCCAAAATCCCTGGACTGGGTTCGAAGGCAGGTAGCCCGGTGAAATAAAGAGAGGAAAAATACAAGGGAAAGTTGTATGTAAGCTATGCCGAACACGTCCTGGAGAGTCGGCTGGTTTCTGCGTCACGTACGAAGAAAAGAGAACTTTTATTACTTCCGAGTGGCGTAATTGTCATGGAGAACTGGCTTTTCTTATTACTTAACTTTGCCCTCAGCTAAGTAGTAACGAACATAGTTAATGAAGCGACACTAGTTGATTGTTTTGTTATTCCCATACCCTTGGTGTAACGACCACTAGTTATTTGACTCGATTTATATTTATTTGGAAAGAAATGGGTGTAAACTGAGCCCACAGCCCTTTGCCGTGAACTCAGTTGTAGCTATAAGTTTAAGATTAAAGCTTTAACTTGCATTTTAAGTTTTGAATAGAGAGATTGTCAAGTTTCTTGCGTCTTCTCGGTATCGTGGATACCGAAACGGATTGCGGAAATCTACGATATCCGATAAAGAACAGAACCTGGATAAAAAATTAACGGAAATGTTTCCTTGTCTGTCAAGAAAACTTATAAAGGCTAGGGTATACTCAGTCCTACAAACCAGGAGCATAGGTTGACATCGTTACATCATGACGAACTTAACTGTGACAATAAGTTTAGGTGAAAAATGTGGTAAGCTTACCAAAGCCAAGCGGTTAGCTTACCAATAATGACTTCCAAGTTCCAACAAGGATTGAAGAAGCAAATAGAGACACAAGTTGATTTGCTGTAAATCCCCCATACAAAGTATTGTTGTACCAAAGTATACCTACCGTACAATTGCTGTAATTTAATACTAACGATAATAGCTGATAAATATTTAAGTAGCGAAAAACTAATAGATCCATAACTCCGTCGCTGACTAGTCATTACGTGGTTTACGAGGTAAGTCACGCTTGACCTAACCTCAACAATCTTTGATTGAGCAATTTTCTCCGACAACCGCTCTTTAAGCGATAACTTAGTTAGATTAACACGTTCAGGCCTATACTGTAAGTAAACACGCTATGTTTTTATTATAGAAGCATCATTATACCTAAGACAATTGATAAGCAATAATGAACTGAAGTAAATAGATAGATAGACCCTTCGGGTTACAATCACGACCTTCTTAAAAAACATATTGGTGCCTAAAAATATCAATGGCAATATTAGATTAAAAACAAAAAAGCTGAAAATTTGTTTTAAGCATTATTTATTAGAGATGTACAAAACTCGACTTCACTTCATCTTAGTAATAGAGTTTTTGATTCTGCAGATTCAGCGATGAAAACCCACGACGTTTCTAAGTTGAGTTATAAGCATATAAAGCCGGTTGTTGCAACAATATCTTTTTAATACAGTTGCTCAAAAAGTGGCGTATTACAGGGACGTATAGCGTTCGGGAAGTGAGCTATTACACACTCGTGCTTTTTCTTTACCTTTTCCGAACTCGTGCGTTCTCTTTCCCAACTGTCAAAATAATGTCTATTAAAAAGAAAAAACAAACCACGAAGTTTTTACTAAAAAAAAATTCATAGAAGTTTTTATGATTCATGCAAATATTTCTAAAAAGAAGCTACTAATTTGTTTCAATATCAGATTTAATGATTTGATTCAATGAGTTAGGTTAGGTTTCACTTCATTTCATCACATTAAATTTCATGTCAATAAAAAAATTCTACTGAAGACTTGGCTGTATGGGCATAGTTCCCTTTGCCTACCCAGAATGGGTGAAGAAAACAAAAAAAAATCTCTGCAATACTCTGTATTCTTTTACGGTTGGCGCCATTTTCCAAAAATGTTCTTTGCGAGTTTAGTTTGTGTTTTTATTATTTTATTAAATTGCTTCATTTTTTCGCAACTGTATTAAAAATAGTTGTTCAGTACACGTGCGGAACCATCATTGCAACTTGTTCCGACTGTCAACCCTCGCCTTCGGCTCGGGTAGACATTTATCGGAACTCTTTGCAATGACAGGCTTTCCGCACTTGTAGCGAAATATACTATTTTAATACAGTTGCTCAAAAAGTGGCATATTACAGGGACGTATAGCGTTCGGGAAGTGAGCTATTACGCACTCGTGCTTTTTTTTTACCTTTTCCGAACTCGTGCGTTCTCTTTCCCAACTGTCAAAATAATGTATATTAAAAAGAAAAAACCAAGCACGAAGTTTTTACTAAAAAAAAAATTCATAGAAGTTTTTATGATTCATGCAAATATTTCTAAAAAGAAGCTACTAATTTGTTTCAATATCAGATTTAATGATTTGATTCAATGAGTTAGGTTAGGGTTCATTTCATTTCATGTCATTAAATTTCATGTCAATAAAAAAATCCTACTGAAGACTTGGCTGTATGGGCATAGTTCCCTTTGCCTACCCAGAATGGGTGAAGAAAACAAAAAAAAATCTCTGCAATACTCTGTATTCTATTACGGTTGGCGCCATTTTCCAAAAATGTTCTTTGCGAGTTTAGTTTGTGTTTTTATTATTTTATTAAATTGCTTCATTTTTTCGCAACTGTATTAAAAATTGTTGTTCAGTACACGTGCGGAACCGTCATTGCATCTTGTTCCGACTGTCAACCCTCGCCTTCGGCTCGGGTAGACATTTGTCGGAACTCTTTGCAATGACAGGCTTTCCGCACTTGTAGTGAAATATACTATTTTAATACAGTTGCTCAAAAAGTGGCGTATTACAGGGACGTATAGCGTTCGGGAAGTGAGCTATTACACACTCGTGCTTTTTCTTTACCTTTTCCGAACTCGTGCGTTCTCTTTCCCAACTGTCAAAATAATGTCTATTAAAAAGAAAAAACCAACCACGAAGTTTTTACTAAAAAAATATTCATAGAAGTTTTTATGATTCATGCAAATATTTCTAAAAAGAAGGTACTAATTTGTTTCAATATCAGATTTAATGATTTGATTCAATGAGTTATGTTAGGTTTCATTTCATTTCATCTCATTAAATTTCATGTCAATAAAAAAATTCTACTGAAGACTTGGCTGTATGGGCATAGTTCCCTTTGCCTACCCAGAATGGGTGAAGAAAACAAAAAAATCTCTGCAATACTCTGTATTCTTTTACGGTTGGCGCCATTTTCCAAAAATGTTCTTTGCTAGTTTAGTTTGTGTTTTTATTATTTTATTAAATTGCTTCATTTTTTCGCAACTGTATTAAAAATAGTTGTTTAGTACACGTGCGGAACCGTCATTGCAACTTGTTCCGACTGTCAAGTAGACATTTGTCGGAACGACATTTGTCGGAAAGTTTGTGATGTAGACATTTGTCGGAACTCTTTGCAATGACAGGCTTTCCGCACTTGTAATGAAATATACTATTTAAAATATGAAGTGTGATGAAGTTTTCCAATCTGTAGTTGCCAGCTTGCCGAACGTCTTCATTACCCATTGTTTTTTAAAAGAAGTCCCGTGTTCAATAAAAATAGTGGCTCGTGATTTTTATCTACAGACATTAGAATAACAAAAGGTTACACGAGGGAAGTTAGACAGAAGGTAAAACAAAAGTCAATATTTGTATAAAAAGTTTGTATTAAAACTTGATTTTCAATTTTCGAAGGTGCTTACCATAAAACGTGCATTCCAGAACGTGAATTGAAATTCAGGAAACTACCTGATATGGACACTCGGCTAGAACATTTCACGTGCCGTTTTACGAGACAAGAATCTAAACTATGCACTTCAAACGTAAACTTTTATACGTACGGAATTCAATCACGTGCACTACCATGGAACAGGTTCTCAACCTTTTAATAATAGGTTAGTCGATAATTTCATTCGGACTTCAACATAAAATAACTATACTGTAAAAAAAATTTTTATAACTTGACCTTAAAACCTAATCGTGGTCAAAGTTCATTACAAGACTTTACCACAAGTGCAAACACGACTATGATACGATATTCCATCATGAAGTTCCAGTTAATATCTTCCGGATCCATCATCAGATCAGTTTGACAGTACCATATTATTGCATTGTCATCGGAACCTAATATGTGTGCCAAATGTCAGCTCGATAGCTTCAGTGGAAGTGGGTGAAATATTGATTGCAAGATTCCAGGACATACATATATGAATGAATGAATACATACGAGTGAAGTTAAGTAAAAGCTTTTAAATTATAGCTGAGAAAATAAGTAACTGGTAACTTATGGTATTATGAAGACATAACGAAAAATTAAGCATTAAGATTTAATCTTTAACAATAGTCAATTTATTAAGCGAGGCCTATTTCCATTAGTTGATTAATAGACGATAATGAATAGGCAATCAATATGTAAGGATATACAAAAGTTACATATAAATAGCTACGATTCTTTGGGCGGTGTTAACTGATTCAGGGGTTGGTGGTTCTAACTCTATGTGATCCGCCTCTCTCTAGTTTGTGCTTTCCGTAATGTTAAATTCAGGAATGTGTGTGTCGAGTAACAACTCACACATCTCACTATCTGTGGTTGTGTAGGTGTTGTCCTGTTTCCTTAGTGAGCCTATAGTCCCTATAGTGAGCCTATAAGCCTATAGTTGAGCCTATAGGCTATACCATATTCACATATAATTTTGTTGGTGGTTCATATAAATTTTCTACTGATTTTAGTATAAGCATGCCCCGAAAATTTAAATGAAAGGATGTAGTACGACATCGATTACCTACATTCTTGGACTTAATAGACAAGTCTATAGAAATATTAATAGAAAAGCTTAGGTTTGTTAGTAAAGAAAATTAAGAGAGTAAATTAAAATTAACAAAAATATAAGAAACATAAAGAAACTGACAAAAATCATTGCATAGAATACTTTGATAGCTTCGTAAATACAAAGTAAAAATCTGACTGGATATTTTGCCGTAAGTAATTGCACAAAATAAAATATACATTTCAGAAAGTACTGTTTAAAATTTGCACTTTCCAGCTTTCAAATTAAATAATCTAAATACTTAGTACAGGTGTTATGTTTTTATATTAAAGTTTGTTGATTTATTTAAATATTTACTAGGTACCTAGTGTTCATTTAGATATTTATGTTAATTTAGATAAAGTACCTGACCCTAAAGTCTTAGGGAAATGACTATTATCTTACCTGCGGTCTTAAACCGTACTTAAATATTCTAAAATCAAATGTAAACTAAGTTTGATCAGCCGCAAAGTAGAGGCCAAAGGTTGAGCACAAGGGCAATGCCACGTAGGTACCACGAAGGCAAACTTGGCAAATTCGAGTCAGGCGCACTAGCGATTCCCTCTGTGGGTAACAGAATTTCCGATCAGACAAGGATGTTTCTTCCGTCTTTCGTTTGATTCATTCATTATGCGCATGTTTTTTAGGGTTCCGTGCCCCAAAGTAAGGGATGAACCCTATTTTTGGGGCTACTTCATCTGTCTGTCACAGACATCTGGCGCCAGAATAGAATTGATGATAATTACAAACGTAAAAATATCTTGTTAAAAAATATTTTTGAAAATTTTGAATATAATATTTGAAGGGAGCAAGGGAACTTCAGAATGAGGACAAATTTCTTTACCTTAAGGCTTTCTCAGAATACAGAAAAAAACAGAAGGAGCGTCTACTAGAAATTTCCTTACGCAATGTGTACAAAACTAAAACAATACAGTCGACACCGCATGGCCTACCTATTACGTTCGGGGAGATTATGTTGCTATTTAGGAAAAATTAAGGACATCTCTGAGCGCCGGAATACCAAATTACTCTATTTAATTGTAGAATTAATGTTATTTTGTTGATTCACTTTCCGGCGCGCTTGCGGTTTCTGCTTGTTTCTGTATTCTGAGTATAGTATATACAATGTTTTGAAAATGTTTTAAAATTTGAAAATTATTGGTAACAAATGTATAATGTGTCTTAACAGTGTTTATGTGTAAACAAGAAGGGAATTAAAATTCTTGAGATAAAATGTTATTAATTTTCACAACTTTGTATTGTATTGACGGCATTTGCAAGGATTGGACGGAACCCTTATTCGCTTTAGTGTGGATCGCTCTCTTGGTTCTCGCATTTGACCGATTTTATTTTCAAGACTGATAGGTAAGTTACTTGTTTCAGCATCCCTACAACTTCGAATAAGCTTTTTTATAAGTTTTTTTTTAAAACACGAACTTCTTGGATGTTTCGTTTATAAAGTAGTCACCAAGCTTGCTGCCTCGTTGGTATTGGTCTTAGTCGTGAGCACGCCTGGACTGGTAAACTAAGTCTGAGTTCAATTTCCGGGTCGGGAAAACATTATTGTGTACCTTGAATCCCTAGTTATTTATTTTTAAATAACACTACTACCACAAAGGAATGGTAATATAATTATACTGTGCAACCACACTAAAATTATTATTATAACTGTTACCCTTACGGAATGGGACCCATTTAAAGTCACGTCCAACGAATTATTATACAGGGTGTAATCGTTAAGTGTGCACAGGCGATTATTCCGTAACTATTACAGATATCAAAAAACTTTAAACGGATTTCGAAAGTACTTCACCTAATGAGCAAAATGACAATAATAACTTATTTAAAATAAAACGAGAAATATCCAAAAAATTTACATTAAACTCTCCCATACATTTAGTATGAACTCGCATTATTGGTCAATTGATAATCCTCGCCAAACTACTGAAGTTAGAGCTCAGGTGTGATTTTCAATTAATGTGTGGTGGTATTCTTGGAGATCGGATCATTGGGCCATATTTTTACAGTGGCACCTTAACTGGACAGAGATATTTCACCTTTGTACAAAACGATATGCTAATCTCTTAGACCAATTCAAGACGATGAAAGAAGGTCGATAATTTTTCAACAGGATGGAGCACCTGCACATGATACAAATGTTGTAATCAATTTCTTACGAAACAATTTGAATGGCTTAATAGCCAATAATAGTCCATCCATCCATCCATCCATCCATCCATCCATCCATCCATCCATCCATCCATCCATCAGCCTTTTCGTCGCCACTCCTCCCGATCCTGCGCCCTCTGAATCCAACGGTTTCCCGCTGTCTTCTTCAGGTCGTCAGTCCACCTCGTCGGGGGAGACCAATACTTCGTTTTCCGAGACTAGTGCCAATAATACTGCAAAAGTTCATTTAGAAACTGCAAATAGAGCTCGTCATTGTATTGCACAAGGAGGACGCCACTTCGAACATCTGCTTTGAATACAAAATAAGAAATAAAATGTATGGGAGTGTTTGATGTAAAATTTTTGGATATTTCTCGTTTAATTTAAAAAAAGTTATTATTGTCATTTTACTCATTAGGTAAAGTACTTTCGATATCAGTTTAAAGTTTTTTGATATCTATAATATTTACGGAATAATCGCCTGTGCACACTTAACACACACACTTAAATAAATCTTTATAAATGTTAGTTTGCAAAAATCCGTCAACACCAAAAATCTGTATCGCCATAATTCATTGGGCCGCCACGCTCTACGCCTGAAAAAAAAATCAAAAAAACGCCAACTCATTGCAGTGCCGCGTCGCTTTTTATTTGCTCGTCTATATTTTAGGCGGGTGGCTTTCCAAAAAAATCATAATTGCAGCGTCTGAGCACCATAATGCATTTTGTTCGGCGCCCGCCGTCGGAACGACGGAAGCCCTCTTCAGACGTCTTTCGGAGGTTTGCAAAAAGTAGAGTTGTATCCGTGTGAGGCGCCTCGAGCCGTGATCTGAGCTCTTGAGTGGCCGCTGACCTGTCACCCGCATGCAGCGGTGCTCAAAGAAAAAGTAATTAATATTTTATCGACAGTTTCGTTTATTCGTCAACCTACATCAAGCTCTTTTTTTGTTACTTAAGTACTTAATAATATTTTAATATGTAATGTAAAACAATACTGCGACTGGATGCAATCATGCGACGTGAATTTGCTGTGGTAAATATCTAGTAGGTAACACTAGATAAACGCAGTCTAGTATAAACTCAGCTTTTTCATATATTATGCATCTATATATAAGTCAGAGGGAGATTCTTATTGCATTATTCGCGATCTGTACTGTACATACCTTATAGCCGTTCTACGTTATGAAGTTTTATTTATTTATTTATTACCTATAATTAAAACGGTAATAACCAATTTCTGTCAGTTCTGGTTGTTTTCAATTGTGAAAACAATCATTTAGCCTTGTCGAAGTTCTTCGGGTAAACGATTTGACACTGGGTTGGCCATTAACCCCTCCACCAGTCTGCATTGGAGCAGCGTTATGGAATATACTTTAGACCTCTCACAAATCTGGTTATGGAAGAGACCCGTGCCTCGTCTATGGTTTGTAGCTAGAGTACCTAGCATTTGCTTTGTGTCATTATATATTATGTACAAACTATATATACTACATTATGTACTATGTATTATGTAGGTACTTTAAAATATAATATATTTAAATAATATCTAGTAACATTTGTAATTACTTGCATTATTGACCGTCATGTTTTTTTATGCTTATAATTCTCAGCTATTCTTATTTATTCCTACTTGTTATTTTATAAGTAGGTACTAAAATGATTGAGGTATATTATTTTCGGTATTCTAAAAAATAGATTCGTTGGCTCTTTCTACCATAATACATGCTATACATCTATAGCATGTATTATGGTAGAAAGAGCCAACGAATCTATTTTTTTATCCTATCTCGAATTAACATACATATACGGTAAAAAAAAAGTGCGTGCGTACAAAGTACACATGTCAGAAGTGAAACTTCTTTGGCTAAATATTCAAATATACACAAAAAAAGAATAAGTATAAATATTCATTTGAAAGTCTTGTTGTTTTATTACAAAACTTAAGTTATGTTAGTCTTTATAAGTTTTAATTCCAATTTAATTTTCATTTATTGCCATATACACTAACAATATCCAGGCACATTAAAAATAGCAAACCAGGACCAGATGTCACCTGTTATTTGACTCAAACGGTTTTATTTTGCTTTGACAGCGACGCAGGGCAGAGATACTGTACTTCGTGGATAGATCTGTATTTGGTCTTATTTAGTATTTTACTCGTATTTAGTCTGTGGTGGAGCTTTGGATTTGATACCGTGCGACGTTCGCTCTATCTCTATCACTGCATGCTGCGTGACGCATTATTGCGTCAGATCCGAGACACAATAATGCGTCATATCCGCTTCATCCGTAAAAATTTTACCCTCATGCGCCAAAAGAAGTTTCACTTCAAAAATATGTAAGAATAATAATAATCCATATCCATCCTGGACATAGGCCTCCCTCAATCCAGCTACTTTGTTGGATAAAAATTTTCAAGTTCCAAGAATATAAGATACAAAATCCTATGATGTAAAAAAATATTTCTTTAATTGATAAAGAAAATAGTAAACAAGTAAGTGCCACCGACGGTATTTAATTAAAGAGTTAAAATTTTAACCAGTATTTCAAAACTTTATCAGCTTAGTAAGTACTGCTTTATACTAATTTCAGTCCAGCGAATGTAACTTCAACTGAAATTAGCTTAATTAGTACCCTACCCTGAAGCGACGCTTATATTAAACAAAGATGTAGATTTTATCATTCACACTGCGCGCAGTTTGCGTTGTCTTGAAACTCGAAACGTAAAATAACAAAATATGACGTCATAACTGTAATTTCTTTTAGCGCTGTAATTTTTTAGCACTGTAATTTTTTAGCGCTATACTTGTATTTACCAACCCGTATTGGAAATCGAGCAGCATAGTGGAGTATTCCCGCAGCTGTGTCTGTCCGTCAGGACACAGTTGTGACCCGTGCCCAACAGGACGTCTATTATTATATAAAAGGAGAAGCTGACTGACTGACTGACTGAAACTATAATTGTTAGAAAGTTTAAATTTTGCACAGGGGTTCCTTTTATAACGTAGGGGAGCACTAAGAAAGGATTTTTGAAAATTCATCCCCTAAGGGGGTAAAACGGGGGTGCAAAGTTAGTATGAAACTTTGCCGTTTTTGAAGTCAAGTGGGCAACCCGAACGCGGGTAGACGTCGTTAATGGGTCTAATTTTACGCGAGCAAAGCTGCGGGCGTCCACTATTCCTAATAAAGGTATAATTTATTTAAACCACGAGTGATGGCACTCCTGTTTTAATTACAATCTAGCCATTTTTGGCTAATAAGTAATTTATTTTTTCTTTATTATTATGAAATCCCTTACCACATTTACAACTGTTTTTTTTATTTAGGTAAATTAAATTATTCTTATTTACAAGTAGGGATAATAATTACACTCTTTTTAACTTCCAATGTTCAGTAGTTTAGGTTAAATCTTGCAAGATTAACCTACAGAGATGAAATTTTATACATATTTAACAATACATTATTTCTAAAACCAGGCTGTTGAGGAGTTCCTTGGTCTGCATAGATAACTCAGAGAAAATGCACAAATCCATACTCCGATCTACTACTGAGAATTACAAGTTAGGAAAACCCAATAATATTTTGTTCGACCCGGGAATCGAACCTTTGACCCTTTGAAGGACTTTGACCCTTGCTTAGCAGTCGCGCTTAAGACACCTAGTGTGCCTAGACTAAAGAGGCAATCTAGCCAGAAAATATTATTCCCTCGGAATTACCTAACACGATCGCATCGATCTATTTAAAATGTGTTAAAGTTAAGTCTAATATTTTTAACAAATCAGTCAAACCGTAGCTTAGTGAACATTGAAATATGCTTGTTACTGTTGAACCTTCCACAATCGGCCTTTTCACTCATAAAGAATCCGCTTAAGGCTCTCACAGTGGATCCCCGAAGGGTTTTCACTGATCTTGCCGATTTTCACCTATTTAATAATCGATTATTGCCGGAGGGTATGGGAGGATTACCATATCAAAGAAAGAATGATCCCGCTCTCACGTCAATTTGGTAAAACATTTCTTGTCGAGCAATGCGAAAAGACTTTTATTGCATTCGAAATATCACCTTGACTACTAGTTCTTTGAACGTTTGTGATCGGCGGGGATTTTATCTTCTTATATGTTTTGCCATTTTTTTATTGATATTATATAGCAAACGACCATGCGGCACCACCCATGACAACTGTGACCGACTTTGAACAAGACCCAAATGGGGACTGGGACAAGACGCTAATAGGGACTGAAATGGTTTGTTCAGATAACAGAGGGTGTTAAATTAATAAGTCGTCACATGATTGTCCACTTATCCCTCCACCAATCGGCATTTGAGCATCGTAGTTTAGTAAGGTTTAATAGGTGCCTTACTGAGTTTTTGATGTTTTTGAATTAAGTTACGAGTAGGTACATACAGACACGGATGGATATGGAAAAACTATGAGGGTTGCTTGTTGACTACATAACCCAAACAGGTAGGGTAATCACTCTTTGATGCAGTAGAAGGAAACAGTTGTGGTTGGATGGCAACCCTAACTCACCAACCACACAACGTACGAACATACGAGTACGCTACGCGCTAATCCGGAGATTATTTCGGAACTGGAAATGTTTAACGGACTGTTAACAAGCCACGCATTCATATAAATTTCGTAATGAAGGCTGGCTAATCGCGTTCATAAATGAACGGTACGGTATTGAATTATTTTAATAGAATTTGTATTTGAAATTGAATTACTTTGTTTTATAGGTACTTTCACGTACTACGAGTTAATTTGAGAATAGCTGAAATATCTTCAAAGGCACTAATAAGATGTCCATCACACTTCGGTTAGATTAAATTACCTTTCACCGTCAAAATTATAGGCAACCTTGTTTATGATGTCTAGGCACAAAGTAAATATCTAAGTGTATGTGTTAGTAGCGTCCATAGCCCAATGGCTCGCTTCGTTGTAGCGTCCATAGCCCAATGGCTCGCTTCGATTCAATGTGATCGAAAGAGTTAAGCAACGACGGGCGCGGTCGGTTTGTGGATGGGTGACCGCTAGTGGCAAAATTTCATGGACGCTACCGTGCTTCGGAGGGCACGTATAGCCGTCGGTCCCGGTTGTTTTCAATGCTGGAAACAGTCGTTAAGCCTTGTCGAAGACCTTCGGGTGGCTTGAGAACATTCGACACTGGGTTGGCCACTAACCCCTCCACCAATCCGCATTGGAGCAGCGTGGTGGAGTATGCTCTAGACCTCCCGCAGAAGTGTCTGTGGGGGAGACCCGTGCCCAGCAGTGGGACGTCTATGGGTCGCAGCGATGTGTTAGCCAGAAATATTATTTTAATGGGCGATTAAAACGGTCTGTTCCCCATAGCCAAATTTGTTTTAACAAAACTGGTATGTTTTAGTACTGAATGTTTTAATAGAACGCAGTGCCTACCTCTTCCGGGAAATACAAACGTGATGTTATGTTATGCGCGTGCAATTATGTTGTCTTATCGCTTGTCGACTTCAAATACTCTTCCGCGAGAGTGAGTGTGAATACATGCGAGTTGAAGTTTAAGTATGATTTGCCGACAGAAGAAATTCAACGTTTTACTTAAAGAAATTGCATTATTTAAATTCAAGTTAATCTGAACACAAGACGAGACTATGGCGAGTGTTGTTAGGGCGAGTTTGGAGCGCTTTGACTCGCTATAGCCCCTTAACAATTCCTTTCCTATTAAAATTCTTCGCCCAACTCCGAAAGAATTAAACTCGGATATGATGTACAAATATCTTGTATAGACGTTTAACGTGGGTCGGACCAGACCCTTTATAATTAAAAAATTCTGCGCATTTTCAACAGAATTTTCTTCTGTATTAACTTGTATACATTTTATCTTCTCGCAGCTATCAAAATAAGTTAGAAACAATTTTACTTTCTAAAATAATGTTAGATCGGCATCGGTAAATGAAAAACAATTTGTATTTATGAAACCGCGTTTATAAGAAAAAAGTTGTTTGAACTAACCGAAGCGTAGAACGTGGTGTGTACTAAAAATGATTGGTTAAATTTATATTCATAAGCACAGTAAGATGTTGTAAGGGGTTGGTGAATTTCGGGATATTATCGGGGGTGGCACCCTCTCAGGTAATCGACTGACAAATGTCTTAGATATTTTACCAACTTCATTTTGTGGATACCGCTCGTGGCGGGTATAAAGTTCCTTCATATCTCAGTATTTTTATTAGAATTCTATGGAAAATTGAAAGCGGGTGTGTTAACAGAAGCTACGTGCCTTTATTCTACAAAATATTAGTACATATTTGTAATAAAGCTTATTTGGCCAATATAAGATTGATAAAAAAATCATACTGAAAAAGATAGACAAACCTAGATTTACAAATTTTTAGTTAAATGACTTCTGAATCTGGTAAAAGAGCAGATGAACCTCACAAAATAATTCGATCTCACCTTTGTAACTTTTCTCGGATGAGCCTTGGTCAAGACAATGTTGCTGCAGAGAGGAAAATGAATAATTTAATATACATACTTGCAAATTTTTATGCCAAGAGTTTCCCATCACCCATCCAGACGCCATTGCTGACTGTCTGTCAGTGCCACTCCTCCCCATCTTATACTCCCTGAATACAGCGGTTACTGTATTCTTCAGTCATCAATCCACCCGGTCAGAGGGCCGATCTTACAAGCCCCAGTTCAGTCAACCTGACTAACAAAAAAACTGCTGCCATTTTCCGAGTAACATTTTCCAAGTGACTTTAATTGCCCATCCGACTTTACTTTACTTGTTTTTTACTTCTATGAACTATGTCGCCTTAGGATTTCATTACTGTTTGATTACCAACAAGACCAACAAGTTATGAAGAAATTTTTGTCATCCTGGTGTTAATCAATGGTGATAATTTTTAATTTATATTAACTCACCATTTTGCTAAAGTTGGATATTTCAGTAACACTGAATTGAGTCACATTAAAAGTTAACTTATTAACTATAAGCAATATTTTTATTGTCGACTAGCTTTTCCCGCGGCTCCGCACGGCTAAATCCTTTTCTGTGGAGAACTTTACTATTACCGCTTAATTAAAGGATGGTTTAAAATATAAAAAGCACTGGCCTATTCAACGGCAGGCTACACCAAAGCTTACTATTAATCAAAATCTCTAACTTTAACTCCCAATAACTATAACTCGCACACAAATCAGAATACAATCTAAATTTACATTTTATCGATGACTTGATTAAAAATCGATCGAGAAATCGAAAATTACAGTGTTTAGTACTTTTTCCCGAAAACTATGCAATTTTCCGGGAGAAAAAGAAGCCCATGTCAATCACTACACTACATCTATGCAAATCATCGATCTATCATATCTATTCATAATTCCGTTGAGGCGGAGAAGAAAGACAAACCAACAAACCTACACACCAACAAACCAACAAACGAATAAATCAAGAAACACGTTTTCACATTTATATTATTAGGAAGGATAAGGATAGTAATTAATACCTACCTTTCCTACTTACATAATCTTAAATTCAAGCCTACCATATTAACTCAGAGCAAGTAAGTAAAACCGTCGTTTTTAGATAACCAAACGCAAATTGAGCTCACCTTATCCCCATTCCGCGAACACCGTCAGAATTTTTATAAAAAATCCCATTTTCTTACCGCTTTCCGACCCCAACACCAAGGTGCGAAATTAGGAGAAGAATTAGACTCCCCCGACGAATCGTGTTCTGAATCCAAAATGCAGTGGGGTGCAGACCGAGAGACTATACCTCCACCCTTCCGCGATAATATTACAGACCTGACGTACCTACTGATTTATCGACTCTGTAATCCACTCTTTTAAACACAGTACCCATGTTAAAAGAGTTATTTTACACAGCATTTATTTAAAACGTCGTACAGCAACAACTTCGTCTCTCCCGGGGTGACTGGATGGACGGTTCGGGCTCCCACTCTTGTCCCGCGCAACCCCAGAAGTCAGCTTTTAATCGCCTCTTACGAAAGGTAAGATATCGTAGCACTATTGTGGTGGATGACGATGAGATCTATCTATTTGGATTATTTTGAAGTCACATTGGCAATACCTCAGAGCAATAAGACACTTATGGGTCATGTTAAATTTTAACATTTGTAATTCGAATTATTTTGAATTTAATATTAACGATGAGTCTGTGTCTGTCATCATGACAAGTGATAAACAACCAGTGATTTTCTTAATTCGCAAACCGAAATCTGCAGATAAGATCTGCTCTTTAAAAGTAAAAGATCATCAGCCTCAGGTCAGTCTACAAAATACAAAGAGCAAGTATAAGAAAAGCCTGGGCTAACAAAAACATTTTTCTCACTGTAACCTCGTGTTTACTCTGAAGTGTTTACCAAGCGAGCCCCAGATGTTATTCGCCATAAGCCCCTCTTATTAGGGATTCCGTATGTTCACAGAGAACATGCCAACAAAGTATTTTTGTTTCAGCAAAGCGACGTTATTAATATTTTTATCTACTTTCTTCTCCCGCACGGTACGTTCTGTGGTACGTTGGTCCGTAATGACATAAGTACTAATTATTGTCCTTGTTTCGTCGTATTTATTAGTTGCTGTCTACTTAAAGAAAACGTTCGGTAAAAGAAAATTATAGCTAATTTACTCATAGATAGGTAGTATAGATAGATATAGATTGACATATAAGCTGGACGAATAAAATTATGAATGTATCGCTATTGTAAGTGAATTGTGTGTACCGAACCAAAATAAGAAGTTTTCTTACACACACAGAATATTATTTTGAACTCGCACAATAATTTTTAAATCTTATCAATTTAATTTGGAATTAATTAGCAACTCTTTTGATTTAGACCTCAAGATAATCAATTTAATCACTGATCGATATAGGCTTTCGGTTAAGCAAAGCATCTTTCTAAAGTAAAAAGCAAATATCTAGTAGTAGAAGTAGCATCCATCTATCAGCCTTTTTGGGTCCATTGCTGGACATAGGCCTCCCCCAATTGTCGCCACTCCTCGCGATCCTGCGCCCTCTGAATCCAACGGTTTACCCCTGTCTTCTTCATATTACATAAGGATGCTTAATGGAATCCCAGGCTCTACGAGTCTTGCTCAAGGTCTGTCACAGTCGTCGTAGACGGCAGCGGTGA
This sequence comes from Carterocephalus palaemon, assembly GCA_944567765.1. Classification (NCBI taxonomy): domain Eukaryota; kingdom Metazoa; phylum Arthropoda; class Insecta; order Lepidoptera; family Hesperiidae; genus Carterocephalus; species Carterocephalus palaemon. Next base: position 5,493,369 of record OX155651.1, on the reverse strand, counting down.
GAGGTGCTGCATGCTAAATTGCTATTTATTTTTAAAACTTGTTGTTTAACCTTAAAATGGATAACAATGGGCCTGCTTAATGCTTTTTGGTATTCCCACCCAGCAAACCCAAGATGCTGATGAAAGGATGTGGTGGCAACACTCTTTTGTATACACTCACTAGTCTCATGATAAAACCATAAATCTAATGACGATTTCCGATATAGTTACCACGAGTCCCATTGGCTATCTACTATAGAAATATCTGTATAGTTTCAGTAACAAATGTATCCTAATCTAGTTCGAAAATACTTACATGTTACAGCTTATAAGCAGAAATGGCCCGTATAGGCAGAGTATATAAGTATATAGGTAAGGTATAGGTTTGGTATAGGGTTTAACCCAACAGTTTTCTCTTCTCAATTTCGTGGAAACGTTATATTACCCTAGAGAGGTTTCAGCCAATAACGAACAGTATCCTCTAAACATAATCTGAAATCACGAGCATTATTTTACCATGCAAATGAATGCCCACGTGCATGCGGTGCCGTAGGGTGGAAAAAAAGAGAATATATTTTACATCCGGTCAGGTGTCGTGGAAATCCTGAGGGAAATCTAACTTTCCTGGAGGCGCAGACAGCAATCGATTCTATTCAAATTTATGACAGAGAATAACGGTTCGCGTATATCACCTGGAGTAGATACTACTACGGGTTCTTTCGTACGTTTGAAATTACACTAATAGTGATACCGAAGTTTTTTTTAGATTTATTCACTCAGATTATTTAATTTTACTTATTTAATTAGGTTGGACTATCAACTCCAACTAACCTGCTACCAATCTTAATTCATTGTACCACAATTTCAAGCATAAATGGGGTCAATTAGTTAAAATTAATTATTTACAGTCTTATTTTTCTTTTTCCCATTCAACAATTTGATTTTTATAATGAATTAACAAATATTTATAGTACATTTTATTATTAAGTAGACTTACGAGTACATTACTCTGCCCTAATAGTAATATCAGCCCTATAGTATTGCAACACTGCGAACCCTATCAATAGCCGTCTGCGACTGGCAGGTTTGGCGCCGACTTCTCACAAAATTCGCGCCCTTATTTTATTGCCGGCTGTCCAAGATTAAACTTTCCCTGCGTTTTAGAATTCATTCAGTCAACGGCTGACGATCGCTGCCTTCATTTTATATTTTTTAGCTTTATATAGTACCAACTTTGTTCGCAGTTCAGTGAGAAAACGATTTTATGAATTGAATATTTTTTAAATTAATTCATAATTTATCCATTCATCCCTCGATCAGGGTTTTGTGGTCCACAGCTGGACATAAGCCTTACAACTAGACAAAACCATTTCGACCGTAAATAATAATGATTAATGATGAAGAAGGTTCATTTAATTTGTTAATCTTGATTGTATGTATGGTAAGTCTGCGGTTATATAAGTTACAATAGCGGTTTATCTATAAGTATACAAACATATATTATTATAAATATTATTTCTGATAAAAAGCAGATTCACTCTATTCACTAAAGCAGCAGATATCCAATTTGAAGTTGATGGTGGTTGGTAATAAAGAGTGTAATCTAATATGACGTACCTATTCGCCAATCGCCAGAGTCAAGTTATAGACCTAGTACCCGTATTATTTTACAGTAAGATCTCAGCTGATATTACTTCAAGGAAAGTGAATAAATTTTGTAGAGAATAACTAACATAAAGAAAGAGAGTATGGAATGGAAGGAGCCCCCGGCAACAAATCTCCATTTAACCGGATTAAAGCACCTCAGTGTTTTATATAATAGACCCGGTATGAAGTACTCTGAATATTTTATGGCAGCAAAGTTAGGTAACCTACACCTTGATATAGTACCCACTTATTGTTTAGTCGAGTTAGTTTACAAAGATGATGACGTAGAATGAATATAATATAGTGGTGAGGTATACATATACGAGTAGGTACACTGTAAAATATTAGGCAAGACTAACACTTATACCTCTTAAAGTGCATACAGATTTCTTATAACTTCTTATAACTTCGGGTAACAAACTTCAAACATAGTATTTTGTTACCCGACACGGTTGTTGGTTCTGTTAACTGACGAGTAAATTAAAAAATAAATATGTAGTTAAAGAGATATTTAAGTGATAGTCTTGCCCACGTCTTGCCCCATGTGTTAGTTATGACGGTCTACGCCCCGTCTTAATTTTCACAAATTAAATATGTTTTATTTTCTATTTTATGCTCTATTACATTATCTAAATATCTATTGAATTCCGTATACTGCCATTTACATCTATACTTAACCATAACTAGTCGGGTGCCAGTTTTCAGTTCTCTTTTATGGATTCTGTGCCTAAACGCTGCCCATATTACACATTCTCCATTGTTCGTTTCACCGTCTATCTGCCAATAAGCGTCTTTTGGTATCATTATTGCCGCCGTAATAAGAATAAAAAATATAAAAAGTCTTTAGTGTTAAATGGTACGGAATACTCACACTTGGTCAATATTTTGTTATTAAATTAGTAAATCAGTGAATTTCAAAGCTGCTCCATCCTGGTTACTCATTTTTCGAAACCTAACAAATTAATTAGTTCAGTTCTTTTAATACAAGTAAGTGGCAACACCTTTGTGATCAACTTGGAGGGCTTTTCAGACGTGGATGTGCAAAGAGTGTCCTTTACGCTGAAAGAATTCAAATAGTGTCACGTACTCGTAGATGTTTTAACAACCATATCACGTTTACACTAACTTTACCAGAGACATTAAAAGTGAAAGAAAACATGGAAGAAAGCGTGCATACCGAATAATTCTCCTAACTTGTCTCAAGGGAATTCGCTAAAGAAAGAAAACTACTAAAGGTAAATTCACTTTTGGTCCTTGATATTTGCCATACGGTAGGTACAGTTACTAAACAAATATGTATAGTAGGTTATTTATTTTGCCCCCTACCTGTTGACAGATTGGTCTGATATTTGGCAATAATTTTACAATTTAATGTATTCAGTATCAATGTAAATCTAAGATGGCCGCGGATACAAAATGGTATCAAATGTTTGGCTTGACTAGTTGATTGATTACTTAAAATTACTTTATATATATTACGGAGAAAAACATTTTTTATCGTAGGATTTAGGTACCTACCTACTAAACAAGCCAGAATTATTCAGATATAGGTATATTATTATCTATATCTATATACCTATATAAAAATGTTATGTTGGTTTGTGTACGCGTCAAAAACTCAAAAAGTTCTGCACCGATCGAGCTGAAATTTTAGATATATAATCCGCATCAAGGATTGTTTTTATCTAATTTTTGCATCAGTCTTCATCCCATAAGGGGGTAAAACGGGGGTGCAAAGTTAGTATGAAACTTTGCCGTTTTTGAAGTCATGTGTGGGTCTTATTCTACGCGAGCGAAGCTGCGGGCATCCACTAGTAGGTATATAAAATTTTTATGTTGGTTTGTGTACGCTTCAAAAACTCAAAAAGTTCTTCACCGATCGAGCTGAAATTTTAGCATGATATTTAATATGCATCAAGGATTGTTTTTATCTAATTTTTGCATAAGTCACAGACCACATATCCGCGAAAAATATTGTATATCCACAAGTATTGCAAAATTAAACTTATATGACATTGTATTCTTTGTTTTGTTTCTCATTTCGCAACCATTCAATCACAATGAGCCACAGCGAAGCGTGGCAGGGTACAGCTAGTTGTTTTATAATTTACTAGTGGACGCCCGCAGCTTCGCTCGCGTAGAATTAAACCCATTAACGACGTCTACCCGTCTAACGACTTAAAAAACGGCAAAGTTTCATACTAACCTTGTACCCCCGTTTTACCCCCTTAGGGGGTGAATTTTCAAAAATCCTTTCTTAGTGCTCCCCTAAGTTATAAAAGGAACCCCTGTGCAAAATTTCAAGTTTCTAGCCCTTATAGTTTAGGCCTTGCGTTGATATGTCAGTCAGTCAGTCAGTCAGTCAGTCAGTCAGTCAGTCACCTTCTCCTTTTATATATATAGATTATCCTGAACTCCTGATTGTCATAAAGTAGGTACTTATAAATTAAGCAAAGATGCACGTCTTGTACCTTTTTCGTGGGTACGTTTAATACGAACATTTAATGTAATAATTTCATGAAGATGCTTTACACATTTTTAAATAATATATGACCTATATAATAAATAGGTAGGTACCAATACAAAGAACAGAAGGGAGAAGACTTTCGTGAAGTATTTCTTGTAAAAAAATTTAATAAGTTAAGAAAGTGGCATCAAAGTTTCCGAATGTTGCAAATTTTTATTTGATCTTTGTTGTTACGGAAAAATGAATTACCTCAAACTTTTCCTCTTTCGTTTCTTGGGTTATGAAAGAAATACATTAAGTAAAGAGCAACAAACGTCAAGTTGGTACCTACATAGTAAAAGAGATACGTTATAATTGTAGTTCTATTAATTAAACTAAAAAAATCTATTTTGTATTGAAATATTTCTTACCGGTGTTATTTTTTTTTTTTTATAATATAGACGGACAAACAGACATACGGGCCACCTGATGGTAAGTGGTCACCGTCGTCTATGGATCTATGTTAATTTTATTTATGAATATAGAGAGACAGCAAATAAGCATGCAGCATCAATATCTTGTCCACTGCTATCTGACATCTATGACAGGGCCTGAAAGATTTTCGTTCAAAGCCAAGCAAAGATGAATGTTACCTTGCTGCCTTGATAACTAAGGTTTAAAAGGAAACTTGTAACCGGAAATAACAAACCATATTTTAGTCACAATATTTATTAAATAATTAATAATGCGTATTTAAAGAGTTTAATATTACCTACCTACATAAATATCCCAGTATGTAAAAGTCTCGTAATCAATAAAACAGTAATAAAACGGATACACAATATCACAAAACAAGATATAATAAGATCCCAGGGGACTCAGACGTTATTTATATTAAATGTGTAAAAGAGTGTACGAATATTCGCTATTTAGGCTTGGCTGCCTTTTTACAGGTAACAGATTACAAAACTACTCAGTATTATAACTTACTTTACTTAAATTCTAAGAGCCTGTACAAAATTATGCAAAAATTACATAATGCTCACCACCGATTACACGGAACCTAAACATAACTGGCGAAAAGTGGGTGTACTAGGTACACACTTCTCCCTACCCCCTTCAGAAAAATAAAGGCGCGATGTTATGTTATAAAAGAGAATGGAGAAAAGCAGTAAACAAAGATAGAATAAAACCGCAAATCAGCTTACCAGCTAATAGCTAATCTGAACGTAAGACGCCGTCGCGAGCGCCGCAAACAGCCCGCACGCTTGTTGCACAAAGTACCAGTAAGTAATTAAAGTGAACTTAATTAAAATCCATATAATACGAACACTGAGCCCCTCCAAGCGGACACTTCAGTTTAACAACAAACCGACGAGGTCAAAGTAACCAACTTCGTTCATAATTCCCTTTGAAGAAGCTCTTTGAGCTTACGATAAAGATAACGGGCCGTCGTAGTGCGAACGTTACTCATTTACAATATTATTATAGCTGAATAACACCCGAATTTGTTGCCGTGTTTTACGATACTTTATTCACAGATGTTACGACAGCTAGGTTTAGAGGTATGTTCTTTATTTCAACCATAAAAAATATTCTTAGTTACAAAAGTAGGTAGGTAAGCAGATTGTATGCTTTTCTGTATGCTGTATGCTTTTTCACTGAATAAATAAAAAAAGGGTTTCTCAACTAATGTGTATTCTTTTAGTTCTATCCCTTCCTCAAAACAAGAAAAATGTCAGGTTCGTACTTACTTCTGACTATATTCTGGAAAACCACTTATGTAGTGCCATTGACGGCGGCGGTTTTGAGAAATTATAGGCGAAATCAAAATTGGAAGTAAATGAAAAAGGTGGTAGAGCCTATAGGGAACCAAATAGGTTTTATCTGAAAGCTAATTGGTTCCATATAGAGTTCGCCCGGGGCAGTACCACCGCCCGCCACGGTACCTAGTACCATTTCTGCCGTGTAATAATTGTTTTTAAAGCAATTGTGGTCCGGTTGGAAAGGTGTGGATTCCGGTTACACTTCTTTAGAGGCGACCATCTTAGTCCTCAAGGGTAGCAACACATCTGTGACTGACTTAGAACGAGACTCCTACTAACAAGTACTAACTGGACTATTACTAACACCAACTAACAGGACTAACTATCACTAACAGTCCCTAGTCCTCATACCTACTAACGAACTGACCAACTAATGTTCTAATTAACTTTCTCAACTAATTGGACTAACCATCCCAGTCCCTAATTGAGTCTTGTTCAAAGTCAGTCACAGTTGTCATGGGTGGTAGCGGATGGGTGGTGCTGCAAGCTCGTTTGCTATCCTGTATCCATAAAAAAAAAAAAAAAAGAAAAAATAAATTGAAAAAGGAAAGCCAACATTTGGCTTGAGCATGATTAGTCTATCACACGCTCACTAATAATGCCCGCAGAGCTAGAGACTAAAATATAAGTGCAGAACACAAGCGAACGCGCTTGGAGATTACTTAAGTACAATATAAATTAACTAGCAATAATAATAATATAAGCTGTTTATTTATATTGCTCTGGCGGCCATCTGGCGTTTCCATTATTAATGATTACTTCTTTTTTTTCTCAAGGGGCAACTCTTCGAAAGATCCCGACCATTCTATGGGACCGACCATCTCTAGAGGCCGGGGGTATGTGAGATTTCTACTCACTAAAATCCCCTCGACAGTCTTATAGCACATGTAGCAAGCTCCGGGATCTCCTACGGAACGCACCGGTGCCTCCCATGCGCAAAGCTCTTGGCCCTGATTTGATTAAATTTTATTAAAATATCTTATACAGATTTGTCAGAACTCACCCTACCCAAGTTAACTGTAACATACCCATTCGAAAAGCAGACGGCTAGTACCAATGTCATAATACGGAATTACTGGGGTACGTCGTACGTCATAAAGATTTTAAAACAATTCCATTCATTCTTAATTTCTATTTGATTCATTTATATTCATCATCACAACCCTTTCTTTGTCCCACTGTTGGGGTCGGGTCTCCTCTCAGAATGGGAGAGGGATTAAGCCTTAGTCCACCACGCTGGCCAAGTGCGAATTGGCAGACTTCGCATACCTTCGAGAACGTTGTGATGAACTCTCAGGCATGCAGGTTTCCTCACGATATGTCCTTCACCGTTATAGCAAGTGACATTTAATTTCTTAAATCGCACATAACTTAGAAAATTCATTGGTGCGTGCCACTGGGGTTTGAACCCGGACCGCTCGAGTGAGAGGCGAGTTCGATAGTCACTGTCACCGCTTTATATTACATCTTTTAATTTCACAAAATGCCTGTAGTTTCAATTTGTATAGTTTTAGTGTGAAAATGGTGGGAGGTAAATGTGTGGTGCCCGCTTTTACCGTACATTTGAACCGCAAGTAATAGCTACAAGCTGGCAAACACTGATATTAGTTTCCGTGTAAGCAGTTTGGAGAGTCCCCTGTTATTGGTACGTAATGCGCTCGACGCTGCCCGCCGTTGATACCGTCCGGCTTTTATTGAATCCTAATAACAACTCTTCGGAGCGTTAAAAATTATGTCATAATTCAATGTGTCTAGAGGATTTTCTATAAATAGGTAGGTACTTGTAAAGAATAAATGTGTAAATAAAATTATATAAATTGAATTAAAATGCTATTATACTAGATTATTATGGAAAATGCAAACGCAAAATTGTAGAATGCTGTTTAACCGACGGGTACGCAGGCAAAAAAAAACAACTGAATTATATTTTATAAAATTGTCGATTATGAAAAATAAAAAACTTTATTGATTTACAAAATGCCCCCATGTAGGTACTAGGTGATAAAACACTCGTGTAATACTGCATGGGTACCCCGAAATTACAATAAACAACAAATAAAATAGTATGTAAATTGAAATTAATATGTAAATCCAAAGTAAAACTAAGAAAATAGATTATTTAGAAAATATGAATAAAAGAATAAAAATTATTATATTTCACGTATTTATTTATTTTAGTTTCATAAATGTATATTTTATGAGTGAAATAAAATAATGCGTATGCTGTAAGTTTTACAAAAATTAAAATATTAAAATCCCAATTTTAACAGCCTTAACATTAAGCTAACATCATTTGTTACCATAAAATTTAAGATAAGCCGGTTTTTAAGAGCTGTAAAGAAACGAGTGCAGTGCTAGGCAAAAAAGGCTAAAAGAAAAATACGTGGGATTTGCGTATAAAGGGTAGCTTAGGTTTGTCTTTGTGCGGGGAAAGAGAATTTATTTTATGAAGTAATTTTCTAACGACAACATTCCATATGCCGAGAGACGCCTGAGGCAATGTAGGCATTTTTTGGACAGAAACCAAGCTCCGTATTTAATGAAAACTCTGTACCGCAATATGCCGCAGGGGACCGCTTTCACTGATTGTGGAATTTTTTTCAGGCTTCGTATGAATATTTTTATGTTGAGCTTTTGTAGTGAACCACTGACGCCGACTTTGGCTTGGCCAGCTACGTAACTATCTCTTCTGCGTATTCTAAAATACGCAGCGCGTCAGGATCAGAGCAATTTTGCTCTTTACAGAAACGGCGGCGCGCCGCGTATGAAAAATGTTTCACCTGTCCGAATAGTGTTCATACTTTACAACAATGCTTAAAAATTCATGTTCATTTTATTTAAAAAATATACGAGGGTTGAACTAAAAATACACTTGAAGTGTTATTTTAGTTTAAATTAATATTTAGTTTAATATAACAGAACGGATTTTTCATGTACGTACATATTTTAAGTGTCTTGTAGTTTAAAATTTTTCTTTAAAACGTAAAAATAAATAGCAGTTTTAACGCCTGAACCAGTGCTGTATCGCAAAGAGAGGTTAATAGCGACGCAAGGTAGGAGCGGGAATATGCAATAAGCTAGCCGCTTTAGCGCCGGAAAGCGACCCATTATTGTCAGAATTCCGCACATTTCACACCTTATCTTAAAAACGCAAGTTCAAAAAGGTTTTCTTGTAAAAGCTACCGGGTTAAGGGGACCGAAGATCTTTATTTAACCAAACTACATATAATCGGTAATAATAACATTTCATAATAATTATTGCTTTACTCAACCTCTAAAGAAATCTAAATTATTACGTACACGTTTATTAGGTGAAATTAAGTAATAATAAAAATATATTAGAAAAATCAATTTATTGAACATGGTTGGCCGTATAGGGTAGGAATGTACGTACCTACGTAACAACGTAAACGTAGGTTAAGAAAGCTTTATCACGACGATATTTTTATCGATTGTCTACAGCAATTAAGAAAAAATTACCTAATTTATTTGCTAATTCCGTAGTACCTACTATTCCTATTCCTACCTACTACAGGCGACCTAAGGTGAAAATGAAAAAGAATTCCACCACCACATTTTCTTAGTCCTGTTGGGTTACGGTCTCCTCTCGGAATGGGAAATGTTAGGCCATAGTACCTACACCACGCTGGTCAAGCGCAGATTGGCAGACTTCACATGCCTTCGAGAACATTAGGAAGAACTCTCAGGCATGCAGGTTTACCAACGATTTTTTCCTTTATCCTTACAGAGATATCTATAAGCGATACACTAAGCTGTGTTGCAAACAGAGAGTAATAGGGCAACAAGGTGAGCGTGGAATGTGCAATAAGCTTTACCTTTGTCTCTTCCGAGCCGTTATTGCCTGAGTTCCGCACATTTTACCCTCCCGCGCCTTTCCAACGCATACGAAAGTGACACGCCTTTGTTTATTTGCAACACTTTCAGTTTACCACGATCATTGACCTTTTTTTTAGTTTTATGGTTCTTAGCCCAATGGTTCGCGTCGATCGTTTGTGATGGACCGAGTTAAGCAACTTCGGGCGCGGTCGATTTGTGGACGGGCAGTCGGCCAGTGGCAACATTTCATGGACGCTTCCGTACCGAGGGAGGGCACCTGAAACCGTCGGTTCCGGTTGTTTTTAATTGCAAAACAACTGTCAAGCTTTGCTGAAAGTAGACCTTCGTGTGGATTCTACACTGGGTTGGCCACTAACCCCTCTACCATTACGCATTGCAGCAGCGTGGTGAACACATTTTTTTCGCCTGAATCAACACTGATAAAACCATTAATAATCGTAATAATCATTCAAAATTCGAATGTTTAAATTCAAAACTTTGGTTCGTTGAAATATAATAATACCTTTACTCGCTTCAAATCAATATTGGGTAATGATTAAACTTCGTCGACTATGTTCTCAAAGAGTCCCAACGAAAGAGAAATTGATAATTTCACGGTCCAAAGTTAGATTATTCCTATAACAGTGACTTTACATTTAATGGAGCATTTCATCGGTATCTATATCTAGTACCTCAGAAAAATAATGAGACTTTGCGTACGCAATAGTGGAAGTCCCTTCGAGCAAGAACTTTAATTAGGCTAAATTACAAAATGTCGTAATTGTTACTTATTATTAATTGTTCTTATTATTAAACTTTTACTGGTTCTAAATTTAATTTTATATTTATATTTTTTGTTTTATTTACATTGGGCATTGTTTTTAATTACTTTTTTTGAAATTTTAAAGAAAGACCATAAATTTTGTTCGAATACAAATTTCTGCCTGCTTGCTTTGTGATCGGTTTTTCTCAGTTTTTTTAAAATAAGTTCATAGTTATTATGCCTTGTTGGAAAGCTAAGAAAACGGTTATGTTTTTAAAATAATCTGCAAGCCTAGTTTGATATAAGTTTTTTTTGTTTTTAAGGCATTTAAGTGGACAAAAATCTCAAAAAATATTGAAGTAATATCTTTAATCGTCTCGCATTTTTAAAGTTGGACTGATAATTGTAGTTTTAATATTGATAAATAACCATTGTTTAATCGTTTTTATAAATCAGAAGAAAAAAATTGATTTTTATTGATACTTTTTTTTAAATAAATTTTTGATGTTGCATTTCTGACCTATTTCAAAAAAATCTGAAAAGCTTGATAACTCGAAAATGGTTCACTTTTGCATAATGCATATGGGGGTTAAAATTATCACAAATAGTCACCCCTATCACCTCCTAACGGGAATACGTCGAATTACCAATAACCCTGTATATAACATTATAGAGAACTCTCAGGCACGCCGATTTCCTCGCGAAGTTTGAATATGTTTTAAAGCAGGTGACATTTAATGGTGTTTTGAAACCCATTTGACTTAAAAGTCCAAAGAGAATTTTAATTTGGTGGAACCACTTAATGGGGAACTGGCCAGGACATTTAATTTGTGAGAATAGAAGAGAAGTAGAGAAAGTAAAAAGTTGTATTGAGTCAGTCATAGTATGATACCGTAATAGACAATGGTACGTAAATACCTATATCCTTTTTCTTCGTTTTTCCTATAACTGATTTCCAAAGAAAATGTTGGTTATAAAGGAAAGCAATTATTACATTACCCAACAAGATCAATTCCGATTTTTCCTCAATACCTATTAGGGATTTAAATTACATTCTGAGTCAGTCCCATTTCCCTTCACATTTCGTTCATAAATTGAGTAAGGTATGTACTCAATACCCCTTTTAAACGTTACTTCGATTGTAAACGTAATTTCTACCGAACTCTTCAATTCGCAGGCTAAGGATTACGTTATCCTATTCCGATACCAGATAACTCTATATCTTTTATGTTCTAAAATATCTATAATTGTAGGTATAAGTGTGGTATAAGTACTTCAACTAATCTCTACTGTCGTACCCTTAACTCGAAACCTAGACTATAGTTAACCTATTGTTTTCGACCCGCAAAAGGTCCAAAAATTTATAAACATGGAAATTATTATTAACGCGTATTATTATTAGATAGTGGGTCAAGTTAAGTAAACTTTGTAAAGGAAAATTTGCTGAAAGTTCTACAAATAAACTTAGATATTGATTTCAGCCTAAAGTAAAAGTGATGGTAAGTGCTCACCGTAGCTTAGTACTCACCTACAGACATGAGCAACACCAGAGCGACCAATGCGACGCTGGCTGGCATGAAGGGGAGGTCTGTTTTTAGTTTTTATGTCATAGTTCACCATGTTATTTCACAATTTGCAAGTGTAAGGCATAGGGTTTGTTCCCGGGAATTCTCGTCCCGGGAATTCCCGGGAAATCGGTCGGTCTCGTACCCGGGAAATTCAGCTCGAGAAAAGTCGAGACATCGAGAAGTTTAAATAAACATTTTTACGCTTAGTAGTGAGTGATCTTTAGTTATGATGAGAAAAATTATGATTGTTTTTAGTTAAGATGTTTGTTTTAAGCTGATTGTTAACAGAGATTTTGTTTTTTATTAAAGATTAGTGAGATTAGTTATAATAAGAAGAAGTATGATTGTTTTTAGTTAAGATGTTTGTTTTAAGCTGATTGTTAACAGATATTTTGTTTTTTATTACAGATTAGTGAGATGAGATTAGTTATGATAAGGAGAAGAAGTATGATTGTTTTTAGTTAGCAATTTTGTTTTGAGCTGATTTTTTATTGAGAACTTGTTTTTTTTGTTAAAAATTATGTTGATTTTTTTCATGTAAAATAAACACAGTTAAATTAAAGACTCAATTTATTAATTAAACAAAAATTTAGACGTATTTTATTTTTTCTCGACAACCCGAGAAGACCCGAGAAATCAGGCTCGAGAAGTCTCGACACCCGAGAACTAAAAAACCTCGAGAAATCGGAAACCCTAGTAAGGCATAAAGGAATTACTGAACTGCTGTGTTGCAGCTGAAATCCATTTATGAAAAATTTGTCATAAGCGAGTTTGCGAGATATGTAGAAAGGTGAAGTCGCCATGATATCTTCGAGTTCCTGCAAGCACTCATCAAAGTAAACCCATACAACACGCTGCCCATAGTGTTCACGCGGTCTTATCAGCTTATTCTTAATACAGAAATACCAAAAGTTATAATATCAATCATTCAATATATTCTTACAAACTCAAGAAATTGAAGTCGCATTAATGATTATAGGTATGGTTAGGTTAGGATAAAATAAGGTTAGAAGCTTATATATCTCAGTCATATAAATCATGATACAAAGACTGTATTCCTCTAATACAAGAGGCCTTTTAGCAGAACAGTAATTGGGTGGGGATTCTTAGGATTTACGAGTAAGTACTCGTAAAAGGACAGCAAATTACGTTCAGATAAAAATGATATTTCTTTTTTGTAATAGCGGTTAGGAGAACCTTTATAAAACATACCTTTAATATAGCTAAGTTGAAGCATATGAGTGTATCGAGTGATTAGAATAGGTATTAAGAAATATAAAGATTTTGATTACGTTTTAATCGTAAAACCATAGTCATCGGGCTATACGATTAAACTAAACATTATAACAAATCACTCTTGCTCTCTCTTCTTCTCTCCTTAGTAGAAAATTAAATGGTCTTGAAATTGTTTTTAACGGTTCAGAAACTTTGTTTTCGAACATTTGCATCACAATTCAATTTCAAGCCCTTGCATAGTTACATATAACCTATCTAATAGCGAAATAATTTTTATGTAAACCTTAACTCTAGTTTAATAAAGTTTTGTCTTTTTTGTGCTGTTATCGTTGTTATTGTTTGTGTCCTGTGAAATGTGATTTTTGAAAATATTGTCTGTTTGTCTGTCTATCTGTCCAAGCTTCACAAGAAAACCCGTGGATGGATTAGGATGTAACTTGGTAAAGTTATTCCTCATAGTCCTGGTTAAAATATAGGCTATTTTTATACTCATAAAGAGGTTCCCATGGGATATAGTTCGAAAGTTTGCATAGATTTTTTTTAAATCTCAACCAATTCAGTTCAAAAAAAATAAAACACGAACCCATACTTCACTTGCCTACGCTTGTCAATCGCCGGCGTTCCAAGATTACAAATTAGGTATGTCAAGTTTACTAAATCTATTCACGTCATCCGACAGGGTCTTGGATTTTAGAAAGCTTAGATTCATCCCGAGAAGATTGAATATGAAATAATAAGGTTGCTTCCATTGTACCTTCTGAGAGAATCCTCTTGTATGTTTCATTTAGTAGGTATGTACAAGCGAGTTCATATTATGCTCTGGGATTTCTTAGGACGTCTTGCATGTCCTCTCTTGAGACTTGAATCCTACTCTAAGTAGACTGCATAATAATTTCTAGTATTTAAATAAATACGAAGAGATTTTTATAAGAATATTAAGAAGTATACAAATAACATCACTTTGTTAAGTGTTTACACTTACATTCTTTTTTTATAGAGTGTCATGAGATTTGACTGAAATAACGTGGTTATTTTAACTCTCAATCTCTAATCTTATTATAATCGGATCCATTCATCTAAATGCAAACTTTCGAACAAATTTAAAGCAAGCGATAATTAATTTAAACGTTTGTTCACTTTGTACACTCGAGCATAAAATAACAGTTACTAAATATGATGAAACCACAGAGTAAATACTGCCTTAAAACCGCATGTATTTAATTACTAAGTTTTTAAGACCTTGAAATATCCATTGTTGTTTGGGGCAATTGAAGTTCAAGTGGTTCAAGTTTATATAGAAGAATGCGGATGCGGGATGCGAATTTTCGCGGTTGAAGCTGCAGGAAACGCTAGTGAAAGATAAGACAATACCTACACGGTAGACTTCGTTTAACTCGATTACAACTTGTACTGCAAGGTGTGTCTATTCAAATTGCATTGTCGTCGCTAGACGGGAACGATGCTCTGAGACGAGCGTTTTGATTAGATTTGCTTTCTACGGGTATGTTCTACTGGCTGGCCAGATACGTCACCAGAATACAGGTAGTCAGAAATATACTTTTTTTTTTCAATAATATATTATGTGTGGAATAAGACTGTAGAGCGGAGCGAAGACTCTTTATACTATGATAAGACTGTTCAATCAACAATGGTGACAGGATAACTGGGGGACTGAGCACAGTTTAAGTAATTAAGGCGGAAACTATTTTTAATTATACATGTCATTGTTCATCTGTTGCTGAAGTGCAAAATTGATAACCCCTCAACACTCGCCTCCTGCGACCTGCCAGTGCCCAGATTACATGCGCGGGCTGTACGGTGGCAGGAAGGCTGGCGCGGTGCTGGCGATGCCCGCCCTACGCCTTATGCCATTCTGTGCATAAGCTACAGCTATGCTGCTAATCTGTTTTACAATAACTTAGGTACATTACTTACTAGACATTTAATATTTTCACATAAAATAATAAACTAATTGGTAAAATATAAATAAATAATGTATTACTCCATTATTAATATTATATAACGTTTAACACACAATAATTAATTTTTTTTTTATATATACCACTTTCGCTTTTCTCTGCTTAGCCCAAAGGCTTGATTGGCAGACAATGCTCTTAGCATTGAGTGCGATTTTGTACCATGATTAGGTATAAAGTTTAAAATTACGTAAAAAAGTAATTTATTCCTATCTGTAGGTTACCTACATTTATGTGTGTTACATTTATGCTTTTTTAATTTGCTTTATGTTACTAATTTTATGATTTCTTTTTTTTTAAAAGGGTCCCACGTTAATTTATAAAGATCTCAAGGCTCTGAGGTTCAATACCTTAACAAACACTTTAAAAATTTCCAAACCATAAAGTTCAATGTTCAGTAGGTTCACACTGAAAATATTCCTGTAACAGACAATTTTTAGATTGACAGGAGTCATCACGTTCGATGTGAGTACCTACATGAGGCCAGAACGCGAACATAAATCTTCCCGCAGGAGTGGCTTACATGTGACTATAGAGGTAGTAGGTTGTAGGACTATTTACTATAGGGAGTTTAATTATTTTATAATTTTTTAAATTAAGAACTTTATCCAACATCACAGGCTTACCTAATTATTTAGTGTAATGAACATTCAAATACAATTTTTACATACTTAAAAATAATAAAATTTCTGTTTAAAAATGTGATTATAAAAACTATCTACTAGTATGTACTAAGAGCACTATCAGTGAAAATCTCAGAATCTACCTATTTCAGTTCAAGAGACGGAGATTCGAAGAGCCCTGAGACAGACAGCAGAGGCATATTAATAGGGTTCCGTTTTTCACACTTTGGGCACAGAACCCTAACAAGTTCCATTCCTATTGCTAAGGTTGAGTAAATAATTCAGTTACGGTATTAAGTTCTAGTTAGAGAAAACTTTGAGGCTTTTGGGGCTGTTTTGGGAGCGTGATTATTTGGCCATTAAGTATTTTCTAGAATTCAAAACTAAAAGTTTGTGAGATTGTACAAATGGACGACGACCAAGGCAGATTGCTCAGTGACCCTAAATATATATAAGAGCAATGAGTATCTAGGTGTCCAATAGGATATCTAGGGACAGACGTAAATTCTTAGAAACGACTTGTATCTATTAATTCCTCTGTTTATCTGCACCACTAAGATTATCTTTGAACCCTTTATAAATCATACTTATTGGCTTCTAATCTTGTTTCGGAGTAAAGTAAAATGAAAGCCATGTAAGCCAAGCTTGTGCAACTAAGGGTTAAGTGTTGACGTTGCCGTGAATTGAGTAGGCGCCGTGATGGATGGTGCAGAAGTAATGGGGTTCACCCTTTAAGACGCTAGCATGATGTTAAATTTACTGGTCCTACCCTTGCTTTGCCTTTCCTTAGCCGAGACGTTTTCTTCTAATTATTCGCTGGCCCCTAATGTGTAGGTAAGTTTAAACATTTACGTAACAATATTTTGACTGTATGACATTATGTTCGTTGTTTTGTTATGAAATAAATATTAGCAAACTACGAATAGGTAGGTACAATCAGTGGTAGATATAGTTCAAAGATATTTACGGAGATTAAAAATATAATCCCCTTTTTTTCCGATCTTGTGCAAATTACGAAAAATCCGGAAATTCTATGTCTACAAAATAAGGGAAACCTCTATACGAAATTTCTATATCCAGGTCTAAGGACCTGAGTGAAATATAAGTGCGGCTTCCCTTCCTTTATTTACTTTTTTTTATCTTGTGCCAGATATTAAGCACTTGATACCAAGAAGGTAATTATATTACGAGTAAAAACAGAAATATTATAATAGAGGAAGATTCAGGCGCGGGGTTGCCTCGGAGGACTAACTTCACCATTCATTTACAAAGTAAACCCCAAGTTGAACCCTCGAAACTCATTAAAAGTAAATCCGGGAGCATTTTCTAAAGACGCTGAGCTAAAGCTTCTTTAAAGAAATTTCTTAAAACTGCTAACGTAGAGCGTGCCTCATTTGCCACTATTGAGGCATTTCCCCATAGTTCAATGCGCTACCTTCCGTTTAAATAAAGCTCAAGATTGAATCGTTCCGGATTCACTTCAAAAAACTTTATCGCAATTCTTATTCTCGGCAAGACGGATTTCTTAGAGATTTCGCGTCATATTTTGTTTTTAATGTACGGGCTTTAAAAGTGGCGCCATTCACCAAGACGCAGAGAGAATCAGATTTTAAAATGCTCTAGTAGTATTGGGAATAAAACGGACGGTAACAAAATAAACAAATAAAGCCTTTAAAATAATCTTAGGGAATTAAGTAGTATGTATATTATTGACATGAACTGTCTTGTAGGTAGGAAGGTTAAATGCGTTAAATCGTAATTTTTACTTATTACGTGGGTACGTAATAAGTAAAAATTACGATTTTATTATTAGGTATTGTAGTTGAAATATTGGTTAAGAAAACACCCAAGAAAGTGTAATTAATATCATGCATTATGCTTAAGGCCTTACCTGTGGCCTTACCTATAATGATGCATACATACACTTTGATTGTAAAATAGGCAAGCTAAAAAATTTTATATCATAGGCAGGTACTTACAGTGCTTACTACTATTGCAATTAAGTAGGTACTCAATTAGACATGGTAGTCGAATTACCATTTCTTTGTATTTAACAACGACCTCGCTTCAAGAGCGCGATTAACCTAACTACATCCATAAAGACTTAGAATGATCAGACACGAACAATTGTAAATATTGCATACGTTTTCGTATAAACGCTTACACACACACCCTCAGGGTGTGGTGGTTGCGAATGGCATACACACAGAGAAAACAATACAAATTAAGTTCCATGGCCCGAGTATGTACAAATATTTATCTGTGCAATAAATCTACCCCTAATCTAATAGTTTTTGGACTCCTCGATTTATGTAGGTATACTCGTATTTACATGGTTTGAAAAATTTAAAAATTAAAATCAATCAGGTCAAGTTATTTAATGTAGGTACCTACTTATTTATCTACACAGGGAAATCACGCGACAAGCTTTTTTATCATATAAATTGTGTAGTGACGTTATAAGTTGATAGTAAAGTTTTAAATAAAAAGTTTAATAGCGCATGATTTTTACTTTTAATTATGCTAATAAGATAGCAAACAATCTTGCAGCACCACCCATCCGCTGCTGCCCATGACAACTGTGACATACAGAACAAGGCTCAAATGGACGTCTGGTCTGATAGTTTCATGACTACGCTTATATTGTCACCCCAATTCTCCAATTGCGAGCTGCTTGGCAAACACTGATATTAGTTTTGTGCAAAACTACTCTTCTTGAGTGTTTCTGGCTATATTTCATTTAGGTTCATATTATTCGGTAAGTATACAAACGTATATATATATATATACCAACAAGCATGTCTGTTACTTACCAAATTAAATTTACTGTTATTGTATTGCTTCAAGTTGCGTAAAGGCACTTCACATGGCATGGGTATTATATGTTACATCTGGAAAAGTTTATTTCTGGTTCGTTATATTGCTGTTGTTTTGATAAATATTTTAATGGCCTAGTCGATTGAGTGTTAAAATACATAACCTATGTTGGTCTACGGATTTCGTTATTTAGAATTCGATTGCAATGAAATAGGTACCCATTTCATGTGACAAATTCACATGAAACAAACAGAAAGTAAATAAAATAATATAGACAAAAAATTTAATAAATATTAGCTACTAACAGTGGTTTGGATAGTACCTAAATAAATTACCTACTGTTTATTTAACAATTTTATTTTATAATTATATTATTATTTTAGTAGAGTACTGTAAGTAAAGAGTTGGTTATACCTTACTAGGTAGGTAAGGTAGGTATATACTCTTCTAAGTAAGAAGGGTACGATAAATCTCATTATCTATTGTATTTTTTTTATACCAGGTTCACATTACACCATAATTTTGCAAAAAGGTGATATGCAAAATGTTTACAAACAGTAAATTCCGCCCTAAAAATCTAAACATCTCGTAACTCAGTGTGGTGGAAAATGGCCATCCTCGAAATTAATGGATATTTTATTGCGTTCGTACGTTAAATTGCGCGTGAACACGATCGTAAGCCTTTAAGGATATACATAAATCGAAATCGCACATGGAATTTTATTTTTTTATGGAAACAAGATAGCAAACGTGCTTGCAGCACCACCCATCCGCTGCCGCCCATGACAAGTGTGACTGACTTTGAACAAGACTCAAATTATTACAATTAGGGACTGAGATGGTTAGTCCAATTAGTTGAGAGAGTTAATTAGAACATTAGTTGGTCAGTTCGTTAGTAGGTATGAAGACTGGGTGATAGGGGTTAGTGATAGTTAGTCCTGTTAGTTGGTGTTAGTAATAGTCCAGTTAGTACTTGTTAGTAGGAGTCTCGTTCTAAGTCAGTCCAATTAGTTGAGAGAGTTAATTAGAACATTAGTTGGTCAGTTCATTAGTAGGTATGAAGACTGGGTGATAGGGGTTAGTGATAGTTAGTCCTGTTAGTTGGTGTTAGTAATAGTCCAGTTAGTACTTGTTAGTAGGAGTCTCGTTCTAAGTCAGTCACAGATGTATTGCTACCCTTGAGGACTAAGATGGTAACCGGAAACCACACCTTTCTAACCGGACCATAATTGCTTTAAAAACAATTATTACACGACAGAAAATATACTAGGTACCGTGGCGGGCGGTGATAATGCCCCGGGCGAACTCTATATGGAACCAATTAGGTTTCATATAAAACCTATTTGGTTCCCTATAGGCTCTACCACCTACATAGACCTGAGACTTTCCCTGGTGCTTTGACCACAAAAAATCTGACCAACTCAACGTAACCAAATCAAAAAGAATATTATTTCATTGAGAATTTAATGTTTAATATTCTTTGTAAAAGAATTTACTGCTGACCTTAATTTATAAAGTCGATAAGAAAAACAACCAACGGACCGTCCGTTCCGTAAGGATCTGATGACAAGAAAGATAATTTTATAAATGCAATTTACTAAACAAAGAGACCAAGTACATCCATTGAGAAAGCTTTCCCATTTCAATAGGTTTTCGGCAAGCTAATAGCCAACTATCTACGATAAACCCGCCTGCTTCGAGCAAGCAATTGCAATATCCCAAATTTTATTCAGAACGTAATAATGCTTCGTGCCAAGACTTAGAGAGTAATACAATCAAACCAAAAATAAATATTTAAAAGAATTGTTAGTGCGAAAATCGTTAACATCAGATACTTAAATTATGATTAAGTATGTGAGAATAAATATAGCCTGTTAATTTATGACTTGGCTTTGCTGCATTCCATTAACAGCTTGCTGCAGGCCTCTGAGAGGTCACGTCACAACTAAGAAAGCCTAGATAGAGTAAAGATTGGTGTGGCTAGTAGCCAACCAGTGGGGGCGAAGTTCTTGAGCCTATCATAACTGGGGTCACTTCCATAGCCTCAGTTGCGGGAGGCCTAGAGTATACTACTCGTATTCTGCTCCAATTAGGGGCCAGTGTCCAAAGTTAAGGCCACTCGAAGGTCTTCGATGAGGCTTAACGATTGTTCTATAATTGAACAACCGGGACCGACGGCTCAAAGTGCCCTCGGAAACAGAAAAGCGCCCATGAAATGTTTGCCACTGGCCTTCACCCATTCACAAACCGACAACCGACGTTGCTTAGCTCGGTCGATATACATCATAGATTAAAGTATATACTAACGTAATATACATACGATCGAAGGGAGCTATTGGGCTATTAACTTGCTGCGTAATACTTATACAATTTACTACTTTGGAACACATAGGCTTTGTGACATAGGTACACAAGTACGGGCGAGACATAGACAACAAATTCTACTTGCGAAGGATTAGGAAGTTTATTCGAAGTTATATTGCAATTTACGTAGGTATTAAAACTCGTAGTTACTGAGGATATGTACCTACCTATTTATTTCTTTAAAAATATATGAGTAACAAATTGTAGAAAATACTTCGATTTCATTAATAAAGATTAGACTACGTTCACGATTCGCAATCCGTATTTTTACGATGCGAATAAAAATTTAAAATTCCCGGAACTTAAATTACCCCATTCCGCTCTAGACTGGAGAGAGTAATGAAAAGAAAAGTTCGCTTTTCATGACACATAGATTATTCTTATTACCTCCTTTGTCCACAATGTACGTGAATGCTTATATAAAATTTTATGGTCTCTCCTAGATTCAATTTCAGTTCCAAGGATATATTAGATTCTATTTTTACGGCCAAATATTTTCTAGACAAATAAAACTGACTGAATATTTAGGGGTACCTACTGCCAGACCTAGAATCGATCTTCGATCACTCATCGAGCTACTGGAGGATTTGTGATTACTCCACAAAACCTACCTTTTGTTTATAGATGAGAAAATTAGGTATTAAAATCTACCACCCCATCCTCAAGGGTTGACTGGTAGCGAATGCGGTTGGGTGTTATGTCCGCCCTTGGTAACATTTTGTGTTAATGAAGGTAGAAATAATAAAAGCTTTTAAAAATTAGTTGTTGTAATTTATGATGTATATATGTGAGAACATTTAGTATACATATATATACAAATATAATATTATTTAACATTAGATTCAACACAAAAATTTTCTACCAAATCACGCTGAAGTCTCCGTGTAATAATAGGTCGTTGCTTCAAATTGTGGCAAGAGAACCTCGTCGGGTGAATGGAATATTTCATAATGGCAAGCAACTTGGCTCAAACTCAATCCAATTGAATCTCGACAGTTCTATGGCGGCTTTTATACATGAATCATATTATAATCAATTGATTAGCAAACGTCTCATAAAAGCGCTACAATCAATTTTACTTTTAAATATTTACATCGCATGCATGCGAGAAACCCAGTCTTATGTTGGTAGAGACAGAGTGAGAAAGTCATCAAACACCAACTACTACGTAAAGTAACACAATTTTAGTTACTTCAATCTATGCCGTACTCTACCGCCGCTCTACCTTATTGTTTAAACTTTATTGTATAAAATCGACTTAAGAAACTACGTTCCACCTGACCAGTACGCCTGCTTTTAGCTGCACCTATTTAGTTATTAGAGTTGCCCGCAGTGGCGCAGAATAGAATACATTAAATAATATCAAAAATAAAAAAAGAAGTATTTTTCAGTAAGGCCGGCCGCTTATTTCATATCAACATGAAAGTTCTGTTGGCCTGACTTCAAAATATTACATGAATGTGGTACAACAGTGTGGTAGAGTATGTTCTCGACCTCCCTCATCTGTGACTGTGAGAGGGACCTGTATCCAAAACAAATTACTGTTATTTCTATCTTTTTAGTTTTGAAGTCAGTATTTTGATGAACTCATGAACTCTTTCCTTCGCCTTCACCTTTATTAACCATTCTCTAACAACAGCTTAGAGGTAGAGATTTTTCATGAAATGTATTTGACATATATTCTACAGTCGTATAGCCCACCAAACACAAAAATCATCAAAATCGATAGATAAACGATGAACTTTTCGCTGTACATACTTACTTTTAAAAAAATACAAACAGTCGAACATAGAACCTCCTCCTTTTTTCGAGGTCGGTTAAAAATTAGGTGATATATTTTTCTAGGTCTTTGCAAAGACTATCATGTCATGACTGTATAAAACCAACAAAAGCAACAGCCAATTAATACATTCAAAACTTTTTACAAATACAACAGCGAATAAACCACTAGCGACTATTGGGTTTTTCTTACTTGAAATGTCCGGTAGTAGCTCGGAGTCTGGATTTGTGCCCGATGTATGGCAATAGGCACACTATTACATGGAAACTAAATATTCCCTCTATATCCCTCTGTGTATAACGACTCGGAAAAAGGAGCACAGGTCGCCCTTCGACAAGGTGGACAGACAACCTGAAGAAGAACTTAAATTTCAAAACTTTCCGAACTTCTCTCAGTTTTACCTTTTGACATTCAAGCGTTTATATTATGCAGAAGCTTTGAATTTGTTTCAAAATTATCACTTCCTTTGTCTTTCCTGAGTGTCCAGAAAACTTAAGTGCCGAAATTTCTCCTAATTTCCCCTGCCCAATTACTCTCAAGGTAGATAAGGTGACTTTCTCACAAATTCCTGTTGGGTCAGGATGTTAGTTTATTATTTGAATGAGTATAATTCCAGTACGCGGAGAAAGAAAAAATGAAACTCACGTTAATTAGGATGTCAGCTACGCAAATAATAATCCCAGGGCTGCTCATTTCGTATGCGGGCCTCGGCTCACGACCAAAAAAATTATCTTAGCATTTTTAGACATCGCAATTACGGGAATATTTACTAAACGTCGCCCCTCAACCCTCGATCCGTAGGAAAACATTGCCAGAAATCTACATTTTTTGGGCCCTGTATTGTCAGAACAGTTTTTTTTTCAAACGTGCAGTGAAATCATTTTTAACATTCAAGAAGAAAAACATTTATTCTAAAGCTATCAGCGTGCTAGATTTCAGTCCACTTAACTACATATAAGTTCTTTTGGTACTTTCGAACAATAAATTTAAAATTTTCGACATAAACTGCCAGTCGGCTGCATAAGAATCCTGCACACTTCTATTTATAAAAAAAAAACGCAATATCGATAATGGAATGCCTGAAAGCGTAAACATCCAGACATTTGTATTCCAAGGATCACTAAGCATAAGCTGCACCCAGCCTTAGATCAATAGCAAAGCTCATTTTGTTTTATTCCTCCACTCGAAACGCCCGAACCCTTTCAAGAGTTTACTTACTTGCTGTGTTTACATACATTTTGTAGATAGTGGGGAGGTACCTATATGGGTAGTGGGAACGTTAGTAATCATCCGCTTCAGACAAACAATTGAAGGTTTAATAAAACAAATTGAAATGTTCTAGCAGGCAGATTAGTAGATGGAATATTGACATCTCAATATCGCTGCGACCCATAGACGTCCCACTGCTGGGCACGGGTCTCCCCCACAGACACTTCTGCGGGAGGTCTAGAGCATACTCCACCACGCTGCTCCAATGCGGATTGGTGGAGGGGTTAGTGGCCAACCCAGTGTCGAATTGAATGTTCTCAAGGTCTTCGACAAGGCTTAACGACTGTTTCCAGCATTGAAAACAACCGGGACCGACGGCTTTACGTGTCCTCTGAAGCACGGTAGCGCCCATGAAATTTTTGCCACTAGCGGTCACCCATCCACAAACCGACCGCGCCCGTCGTTGCTTAACACTTTCGATCACATTGAATCGACGCAAGCCACTGGGCTATGGATGCTACATCTCAATATAAAGGTGCATAAATAAATTCTACACGCTCACACCTTCGTGATAGGCCTGTGTTAAGATATTCATACACAGGAAACAACACAATTTAAAATCCATGAAAATTAAATACTTAGTTATCTGCGAAATAAATACCTGCCTCGTTGGTCTCGCGCGACTGCTAATCGATTCCCGGGGCGGGCAACAACTATTGGGTTTTTCTTACTTGAAATGTCCGGTAGCAGCTCGGAGTCTGGATTTGTGCCCGGTGTATGGCAATAGGCACACTATTACATGGAAACTAAACATTCCCTCTATATCCCTCTGCGTATAACGACTCGGAAAAAGGAACACAGGTCGTCCTTCGACAAGGTGGACATACAACCTGAAGAAGACGGCGGGAAACCGCTGGTTTCAAAAGGCACAGGATCGGTCGGAGTGGTGTCGTTTAGGAGAGGCCTATGTCCAGCAGTGGACCTCAAAAGGCTGATGGATGGATGGATGGATGGATGGAAACATTCCCTGGTGACAAGTGGGAGTATAGCATACGCATCTCTGCCTACACCTTCGAGGAAATACAGGCGTTATGTTATATTACGTTACGTTAAATATCTGCCCCGGTTGGGTATCGAACCAGTAAGTAAGTCGAGATGAACATAAGTAACTCGAGGACTTCTGTTACCCATCGGTTTTCAGTGCTGTGCACAACGTGCGTGCCTACATTGATTGCCACATTGATAACTATCGAGCTACATCAGTCTATAGCTACATCAGTTTGCTCGACTGCGGATTTCATCTTCACGAATCCAGGGTCACTCACCAACGTGCCATGGGTACATAGTCATTGCTTAATTCTCAAAAGGTTGAAATTACGCGTGTCTCTTTGTGTAAGACATAAATCAAATGCGAAACCATAAAAATTTTCCTACAAGATTACACACGTGATCTCAACCTTTTAAGAATCTGTTGAAAAAGGCAAAAGGTTAGCGTAGGTAGGTACGAGTCCACTACAGCTACAAAGGCTGCTAAATTTTTTACAGTGCCTTATACAGGTAGGTAAGTCACGTTTGGCAAACTTGGATGGATAGCTTTTGGCATTACCCGACAAGAGACTTTTGAGACCCTCGAGCGTCGTGTGGATCGCGATAATAAAGTTCTCGTAGGTTTTCGGCGTTTATGGCGGGCGGGAAAAACGTGTAAACAGGGGTACGGTCGTAAATTCTTTTGACATGGTAATCTGCTACTTGCGCGAGAAATGGCGTAGCCCTTTCTCCATCTATGTAAACCCACATAGGTAATAATACCACATGTACATCTATGTAAACCCACATAGGTACATCTATGTAAACCCATATAGGTAATACCTAGCTGTACATTTGTAGATACATACCTTGCATTTGTACTACTATTACAACACTTTCTTTGTCCCACTGTTGGGCACGGGTCTCCTTACAGAATTGGAAAGATTAGGCCCTTGTCCACAACGCGTACGTTACTACGTTACGCCTACTTTAAGCGTACGGGCTAAGATATAACTAAAGCTATGTGACGAGTTGGTAACATAGCTTTAGTCATTTTTGGTCTTATCTCACCTTCACCTTTCACCGAGACCCATTCCCCGCACCCGGCAGTCAGATGCCACTTGATACGCGCATTGAATATGCGCGTCGCGAGCTGTTGGAGTCCTTCACCCGATTTCTGCATTCGGTGTTTCAGCAAAGCCCTATACCTGTGCTCCAGATGCCTGTCTCCATATCACGCATCCACAGCCTTCAGCTGGGAGTCCAAGGTCCGTCCATCCACCAGTAGGTTTCCATTGCAGCAGTTCACCACGACGTAGAGCCAGAGTAGGTAAACACCGAATGTTCGTCCTCCGAACTATTGCCCCTACACACAGGATGAATGGATGGATGGCTATGGAGAAATATTATGCCTGCCATTCATTTTTATTATTATTAGTTCTATATTATATTAAACTTATTTTAATTATTAGGTTTCCGTATTTGTTTTTCCGAACCTGTGAAACAGCGCTATCTAGTATACATACAGTTAACTAGATGGCTAGCTCTACTTTGCAAATTGACCAGCCTTTCGTTATAGGCCTGTGCTATAACCTTGACTAATCGTTTAGTTCAACGATTCACAAATCTGATGAGAGATGGCGTAGCTGTAGCTTAACAGCGCCATCTCTCATCAGATTTTGATAAAGATTTTGTAAAACGACAAATCGAGACAAGTTTCAACCCATAGAAATTGAAACTAACACAATTTTGACCCAAAGAAATTGATTTCGACCAAGCTTTGAAATGACATATTATTAGCCTATTAAATTGATCTCTCAATGATCACATTTGTTTATTTGTATTTGGGAAACAAACAATTTTTATTACAAATAAGTAGTAAAATATTTAATTTTAATTAACATATATCAATAAAGTTTAACATTCAATGGCATCTAGTCTAAAATAGAAAATATAAAATTGGGATTGGCCAGACATGGTAGTCCGGTAGGTACAGCTCTATTTCCCAACTGCCACTTTTACCGCTTTCGTATTCCGCAATACCTATGTAACTAGATAAGTTGGCGCAATAAAATAGGTACATAAAATATGTAGGTATTACCTACGTCGCAATCGTGAGCATCGAAACGAGTTAATTAACAAAGAAATTAGAATAGTGAAGTGGAAAAAGGATTGAAGAATTTAGTAGGTCTCACAAGATTGAGTGTAATTTTATATCATTAAACAGTGAGATTTTTTTCACTTGAATAAATTTATGGTTAATTGTTTTGTAATAAAACAGCACTGTTTAAAATGTTAAATAAGGATTTTCTGCAAATATTGAAACCTGATCTGAAAATCTTTATTTCTTTAATACAATCTTTATTCAAAATATATTTATAGTTAGAGCACAGAATAATAGTTAGAGGTAGAATGTATATTATTTTCTCTGTGGTACTACTATCAAAATGTCTGTGACGCGGTTTATGGTCTATGACTAGGAGTATTATGTTCTGTGGTCTATGATTTGTCAGATTTGTGCAAGTTGCTTTTCATCTTCATTTTAATTTCTTGTACAAGTTTTTTAAACTTATTAATACAATCTATAATCAAAATATATGTAGTTAGAGCACAGAATAATAGTTAGAGGTAGAATGTATATTATTTTCTCTGTGGTACTACTATCAAAATGTCTGTGACGCGGTTTATGGTCTATGACTAGGAGTATTATGTTCTGTGGTCTATGATTTGTCAGATTTGTGCAAGTTGCTTGTCATCTTCATTTTAATTTCTTGTACAAGTTTTTTAAACATAATAAATATTAAAGTAATTGAAAGTGTATGCTAAAACAGAACGTAAACGCACCCTGAGGTTAAAAATATACAAAACCGACAATGAGTTCGATTGGAACTGGAGTAAGTACACTTTTTCATCTGAAGTAACATATTTTGTGATAGAGTTTCTCGATATATTTTTAGACAATTAATGTTATTGTTACGTATATTTATCAAAATTTAAATACACTGAGTATTTCATGTCGTGTACAAACTGTGTTCTTTAGTTTCGCTTGAATATAATATGTAATTGCTAGGTTATAATTGTCTCTATTCTGCTTACTCACTTGTCGAATGTGTTTTTCAGTATGATCTTTCTGCATCTCAATTTTCGCCCGATGGGCGAGTTTTTCAAGTTGAATATGCAGGAAAAGCTGTGGAAAATTCTGGCACGGTTATAGGGCTTAGAGGAAAGGACGGTGTAGTTCTTGCAGTTGAAAAATTGGTAACATCTAAGTTGTATGAGCCTGGCGCTAATAAAAGAATTTTTCACGTAGATGAACATGTTGGAATGGTAAGTTCTATAAATAAATAAGAGCTGGAAGGAAATTCATATTCATAGCCTCATTTATCACAATTTACACAGGAATGTCTGAAAATATTGTAAAATTGTAGGGTTATACAATTAAAGTTATTGCTTTTATAATTTTTATAATAGGCATACAGGCCTGATGGTAAGTGGTCACCATCACCAATGGACAAGTGCTTAAAATAATCAAATAATACAAATAGCTAAGCAAATCTACAACCCATTAGTGGTCCAATGTAAAATACATGTCTCTTCTCACTAATGAGAAGGCCTGAAGTGTACTCTCCCACTCTGCTCAAGTGTAGATTGGTGGTGGCATTAGTGACATAGCTTAACAACTTGTTATACCATAAAGACTAGAAGTGATGGCTCGAGTGCTCTCTGAAGAGTGGAAGTGCTGAAGAAATTAAGCCACAATTTATGACTGAAATTGGCTGAACTTAACCCTTGATATACCCTGGGCACTTCTACAGTATCAAATAACTATTATTCTTAACCAGTTTTATCACAGGTTTTGTAGATTCATGTCAATATGGTTTTGTTTAGTTAATTCTTAATTCTTCAGAACTTCAGAACTGGCTTGTTGGGCTAGTGTAACTAGTAAGCTTGACTGAGAAGCTAAGAGTACTGGGTTCCATTCCTAGGTCAGGCAAAGTTTTTTTTTTTAATTGAATTTCCTAGTAGTGGCTTGAAGTTTGGATTTGTGCACAATGTATGGCAAAAGGCTCAGCACCTATTATTATATGGGACCTAAACATAACTAGTGATAAGTGGGCATCCTGTAACTACAACAGATTTTATGTAATGATTTGCATATTACTTGTAGTCATTATGCTGGTATATTCTATAATGCTACATAGAGAGTTCTTGTCAGAAATAACTAGATTTTCTCTAAAATTTATGAGCATCATCTATTATTATAATTAAACAATCATAGTTTTGTTTTTATTTTACAGGGAGTAGCAGGACTCATTTCAGATGCCAGACAGATTGTGGAAACAGCCCGTTCAGAGGCTTCTAACTACAGATCCCAATACGGCATCCCAGTCCCACTGAAGTACTTAAATGAGCGAGTCTCAATGTACATGCATGCATACACATTGTACAGTGCAGTACGTCCGTATGGTTGCTCTGTTGTAATGGGAACCTGGTCCGACTATGAAGGACCCCAGATGTACATGCTTGATCCTAGCGGAGTAACATTTGTGAGTCCTTTCATTTTTAATAAAGTTGTCATTTAATTTTAATAATTATGTGTCAAACAGTACTATTCTCATATGCAATGTTTATTATAGAGTATTATATCGTAAAACAGTATATTCACAGTATGATTCATTATAATCAGTAATTTATAATCATTGATTGATTCATATTATAATTAATGAATTATTCACAGTATGCATGGAAAGATTACTTTGTAGTAGGGATCCCTGTAATAATGTAACAGTTTATTTTAGATCTTACAGTAACACTTGTAACAATTCCTCTTTTAGAATGGGAGTAATCTACTAATATTCTGACCAGGTGTGAAGTTATTGATAACAAAAAAAAAACTGTTATAATAAAAATAACAATAACAATGTGTACTTTTTAACAATTTCAGTCATACTTTGGGTGTGCAGTAGGCAAAGCCAAGCAAGCTGCAAAGACTGAAATTGAGAAGCTCAAACTTGCAGACCTCACAGTTAAAGACCTTGTAAAGGAGGCAGCCAGAATGTAAGTATATATTCTACACCCTGTATTATATTATCCAGATAATGTGTGAACCATGTCATAATTTCTACGTTCATATGTTATTTAATTAAAATGCAATTTTTATCGATAATTTGTCGCACGTTTCTACAGTATTTAAGCCACTAAAAATATGGCCACAAGTACTTTTTACAACAATTAATTTAATTTATTTTACTAATAATTAGAAAAATAAATCTTTTAAATTAGTCATTTATTTCGGGCATTGGTCGTGGTCCACCTGATAAGTCCACCTGGGTGGACCACGGGCACATTTTTTTGCCCGTGGTCCACCTAAACGAAGAGTATTAAACAAATCTATATATATAAAAGGAGAGGAGAAGGTGACTGACTGACTGACTGACATATCAACGCAGGGCCTAAACTATAAGGGCTAGAAACTTGAAATTTTGCACAGGGGTTCCTTTTATAATGTAGGGGAGCACTAAGAAAGGATTTCTGAAAATTCACCCCCTAAGGGGGTAAAACGGGGGTGCAAAGTTAGTATGAAACTTTGCCGTTTTTGAAGTCTTTAGATGGGTAGACGTCGTTAATGGGTCTAATTCTACGCGAGCGAAGCTGCGGGCGTTCACTAGTCAAAAAATATATGGGCCGTGGTCCACCTAAAATTAATTTTGAAAAATAATACTAAAAGAACAAATGAAAGTGGAAAAACTAATTAATATACCAAATAAAACTATTAAAATAAAATATGAATCAAAGTAAAATAATTTATTTCGCCACTATTCGATAAAAACTTCTCAAAGAAAAAAAATATTGAGACTATTCTAAACTTTATACATAACTTTAACTGTAACTTTTATTACATCGTTCTCAAAATTTGGCTTGTCTGTCGCATGTCGCGTTACGCATGCATGATTTATTTGTATCATTAAGTACTAGCCTCGAGCTAAATCGTGCATAACTCTGCACTTATGTTGAATTTGATTTAATGTAGTTCCAAAACAGAAATCGTCCTTAGTGACCTTCCTGTTTGTGGATGACTCTAGTATCTGTGTCTAATAGCAAAACCCCTCTCTTTCAAGAATCTATCTTGTCCACGACGAGCTGAAAGACAAGCAATTCGAGTTGGAGATGTCTTGGGTTTCGAAGGACACCAAAGGGCGTCACCAGATGGTGCCTCGGGACGTCGCCACGGCTGCAGAGAATCTCGCGAAGCAAGCACTCGCAGATATCGAGGACTCTGATGATGGGGAGATGTGATTGAGTACTAGTTAATACATTTTTAATATCAACTCTCTTTTTATTTCTTCTTGTCGTAAAATTGTATGTCAACACATAATACATAACAATTTAACATCTATGACCCGAGTACAAATATTTACTGCGAAATAAATATCCACCCCAGCCGAGATCGAACCCGGGATCCATGGTTCTGCAGTTAGAGACGCAACAGGAGCCACGGATTCATCAGTCAGTGTAGTCAAAGGGAAAAAAATAATCTCAGATTTACCATCGATAGGGTAACTGGAAATGTGTCCCTGTCTAATAGTAATTACACACAGTAGCTAACGTTCCGAAGCGCCACCTATGAAACGTAATCTACCATTGTAGTTATTTAATAAAAGAGTAATATCAGTGTCGTCAAGTGTAATTAAAAGAGTCTATACTATTACTGATCCTCAATCAAAACGGAGTTACAACAAAAGCACCATAATAAGAATGGGCATTAATGCAAGATTATCGAGACCGTCTGCTGGCCATCAGTCCATCTAAATTTAAGCCCACTGCTCCCTGCAGCTGCAATCTGTAAGAAGATAAATTATGTAGGTAGGTATTTGCAATTTGCAAAATATTAGTGTACGTATGCTTGTTCATCATTTGTAAAATCATATAATGTATAAAGGCGCTTTCCCACTTAGACGGACCGTCTGTTCTCTCGGTACGTCTAAGGAGACTGATATGCCAGTGCAGTACAATTTATATAACACGGTTCCTGTTCTTATTTAGATGGATCCGAGAAAAAGAACGGATCAGAGTTTTTACTGAGGGTGTTGCCACTGCGAACAACGGCTCTTCTCAACACACCAAAGTTTTACCTTGAACCAACTATTATTCTGTGCTTGAACAATAGATATAAAGATAGTCGTTGTGACAAATACACTCTCTGAATGTTGTGTTTTTTGTACTCTTATGTCCATAGAAAGTCCAGTGATGTCCAAAGTGATCATCTAAAGTAGAAAAGAAAACTGTTAAAATAAATGTTTCTGCCGAAAATCTTTCTCGTAATTATACTCTAAAAAAATTTTTTTTTTAAAAAGCTTTTATAACTTTTTTTTTTATTTTCATGCATTGTCATCGGATCCTAATATGTGTGCCAAATTTCAGCTCGATAGCTTCAGTGGAAGTGGGTGAAATATTGATTGCAAGATTCCAGGACATACATGAATGAATACATACGAGTGAAGTTAA
The DNA here is from genome assembly GCA_944567765.1 of Carterocephalus palaemon. Classification (NCBI taxonomy): domain Eukaryota; kingdom Metazoa; phylum Arthropoda; class Insecta; order Lepidoptera; family Hesperiidae; genus Carterocephalus; species Carterocephalus palaemon. Next base: position 5,460,766 of record OX155651.1, on the reverse strand, counting down.
ATAAAAGCTTTTAATTAAAAAATACGAGTAAGATGCATCCAATTTTGCTGCCGCGAGCAATAGATAGGTACTCACCAGGAATTTGCAAGTACTATTCATGACATACATTATTTAAATTATTCAAACAATCAAGCTGTAGTTATTATTAAACCATTAGATAGATTAAAAGAGTAAGTTTAATATTTCTTTTTTAAAATTGCTTTTGATAGTAGTTGATAGCCTCTAGGCATAATTTGTGTTCATTAAGTTTGCCGGTAATGCGTGACATTTCACTATCACACGAATATTATAGTACGAGAGATATTTATGAGGATTTTAATTTGTCTGCATTTAAATTATACGTTCAAATTCATTTCTCCATACTGAAATATTATTTTCAAATGAACAGGATGTCCAACATAGACCAACTGCCTTCTAATTTCGTGAAAACTTTTATTCGTCACGTTAAAGTTCTTCGTTTTGTCGGCTTGGATATATTTCACGATACTAACACTACATATGCTAAAAATTATGTAAAGTTTTTTGTTTTCAATTTCTTCTTTTTACCATTGATAACGAATCAGGTAATGTATGTATCATTGGGTAGTGAAATTGGAGCTTCCTTTTTGGAGGTCGCTAACGCTGTTCCAACTATGTTAATGGTTCTTCAAGGTGGGTTTAATTAAGACTGACCTTCATCAACAATACATCCTCTACATATTTCCCAGTTTGTAGTAATTCATCTTCAACGTCATATTTCCCAGTCTGCAATACATCCTCAACATCATCATAAACATACATCAAACCCAGTTTGCGATAAATTCTTAAAATCCACTATCAACATCCAACATTTACTTGAATATTTATATCTACTATTTACATAAATTAATACGCCTAATACAGCGGCTTAATATGACACAGAAACGAGTACGTACGGCACTTAATAGGTATTTACAATGATTTCACAGATTTAGTCAAAATGATAGTAGTGTTTTGCAAACGCAGTTCCATAAGGGACGTGTTTGTAGGAATGGCAGAAGTGTGGCCGGCATCGGTGCAATCGGATAAAAACGAAAAAACCTTCAAAAAAGGGCTTCGTCGTTTGAAGATAATCGATGATGGTATTTAACCAATAAATATTTCTTCTGGCCAACCACACCATTACAGAGACTTTAATTTTTAATTAAACTAAACACAAAGGATCGAAGCGCACATAGCTCGATGGCATGCGTCGATTGTGATGATCGAACGAGTTAACGTCAGGTACTAGTGGCTAAATTTCACGGGCGGTTCCGTTCAGAGTGACGTTAAGCCATCGGTACCTTTTGTTTTCAATTGTAAAATTATACCTTGTCGAAGAAGACTTTCGTTTGAGAACGTTCGATATTGGGTTGGCTACTAAAACCTCCAACGATGCACAATAGAGCAGCGTGATGGAGTATTTTTAGACCTCAGCTGTGGCTGTGGGAGGAACCCGAGCCTAATACTATTAATGGGTTTTAGCTAAAACTTAACACATAGGTACATATAACATTCGTTAACTAAAAGTAGTAGTTAACTAAAAGTTTGGTTCCATAATCCTTGTAGTTAATAAATTATCTAATTTTACAGCCTTTGTCACAGTATCCTTTATAGCCGTTAATAACTACATGTTATCACCCTACGTGAAGACTATGTATAATATTTACAAGAACCCTGAGGATTTTCATTATCAATATCCTCTTCAGTTATATATGTTGCAATTTGTTCAAAACCATTGGTTTTATACGATTGGTTACCTGTATATTTACCTGACAGGTAAGTTTCTAATAAACTTCTATGTTGCAAATCGTGAAACGGGTTTTTGATCTACCAGGACCTCGTTACTATGAATGAACAACCGTTTTTCATTCATAGTAATGAAAATTTACTATGAACTTTAGGGGGATTTAAATCTATATACTTCACGGTATACCTACCTAAATGGGTATATATGGGTATATCTAAATACCGTGGCAAGCTGGTCAGTACCACATTTTAAATTACCTCCCTTAAAATAAAACTGCCACAAACGCTTCTTTAGGGAATGTTTGATTCAGTAATGAAGACAAATTAATAAGACTACAATCCACAAATTGCTTAGAGAACTGCAATGTCTCGAACAGAATGGAGATTAGCTCGGAAGAACGGCTAAGACGGCTAGTTGGAAGTCTCAACTAAAAGCTAGTATAATATAGGTATATATAGTCACATATATATAATCCTCCAGTGGAGACCACGACTCGAAAAACGGAGTCCGCCTTCCAGCGGGAAACCGGGAATCGGGAAGAGTTAAAATGCTGATGGAAGCTAGTATTAAAATCTTCTTTCAGGTATAATGATACACACGGCTCTATACATTTGCTGTGACTTTCTACTCGTAATACTAACATTCAATTTGTCTACACTGTTGCTGTTACTGCAAAATGATCTGGAAGATGCCGTGGCCAGTTATGGGGACGACGAAGAAAGCTTACAGCGAGTTAAGGCTGTCGTTGCGAGACATCAAAAACTACTCTGGTAGGAGTATTCAAATATGTACCTTGTAGTTAACACCGTTTTTGATCACGCATTTTCACTACCTACTCACTTATTTGTTAACAAAATAATAGAACATAAATATTTATTCGGCGGGTTACAAAAAAATTGCAGGTGCCCACTAATTTCTTTGGTGGCTAACCCACACGTTTTTTGTCACTGAACCTTTTGCCAATGACAGTAGACTGCTGTCATACTTTCCAACCTTTATACTTGGCTGCAACCCTATCGTCCACTACTCTTCACACAATTAAGAGGACATGGAGCATACTCCACCACGCTGCTCCAGTGTGGATTAGCGGAGGGGTCAATGGCCCGATTGTCGGAAGTTTTTAGGCTGACTGATGGCTTGGGACATAACTCATCATGATTTACTATAACAATTGGGACCGATGGCTTAACTTGCTCTCCGAACCATGAAGCGCTTTATTATTTTTGCCACTTGGCGATCATCTGGAAGGATTAAAACTATTACTACTACTACTAATCGATCACAACGAGTATCGACATAATTTCAAGTGACTGATGGAATTAGAAATTTGATAGAATGCAAAGTCTGTCACAGTGTATAGGTAGAGGGGGGGAGGTTATTTCAGTGCAATACCAATGCGACAATGCTGCCATCTGTTTTCTGACCTGGGGTAAAAGTATACTTCTAGGTACATAGAAGAAGTATATTTCCACGTAGAAGAAGTATGTTCCTATACTTCCACTTAGCACCAGTTACGGTAGGTACCAAAAACCTTACATTGATGTTTGTGTAGGTGTACCTATAATTTCAAATGAGATTTTTTTATTACAGGCTAGCTGACGAACTGAACAATATTTTTGGTTTGCTTATATTTGTTCAAGTTTCTTTTACTTCTATTATAATCTGCTGCTTTGGCTTCATTGCTGTGGTTTGTATAAGGTTATCATTGTCACGCACTCACAAAATCATTTTGATTTATGTAGTAGGTACCTACCTACCCAGTGGCGAACCTTGAATGATTCAGATATCGGGTTATCAGGTTATTTTTTATGGTTGACTTTGATATTAAATTCTTTTAGAATTTGGCATTATAATTTGTAAAAACGTTTCCCACATGTTTAAATAAATTAACATGTTCATTCGTATTTTTTTTAGTTTGCGGAAGGAATGCTATTGTACAACTTATTGGCTTCCCTTGGCGTCATTTTTGCCATTTGGAATTTGTGCTGGCCTGGACAACTGCTAACCGATAATGTTAGTAGATACCTCTGTATTTACCTGTAAAGTGTGGAAAGTAACTAATTTCCACTCAAGGATTATGTACTTACCGATAGTGTTTTTCTAAGAGCTTTTGTTTTTAAAATAATCATCATAATCACAACCCTTTCTTTGTCCCACTGTTGGGCACGGGTCTCCTCTCAGAATGGGAGGGATTAGGCCTTAGTCCACCACGCAGGCCAAGTGCGGATTTTAAAATAATATTAAAATGTAACTACTACCTTCTTTGTAAGAGAATTGTTACTAACATGTAGCCCCAATGCCTGATTAGATTGAATAAAATAAAATTCAATTGAATAGGTACGGGACTCAATGTAAAGTAAATATTTTATTCGTCTGTTACAATTTCGTAGTAAATAGGTAACTATCTACTAAATGAGTAGCTACCTTAGGACGTGCTGTAACAAGAAAACAGACAGCGATCGCAACCTGCGGCATTCATGGGCGCTACCATGCTTCGGAGCGTACGTCAGTACCGGGAGTTTTCAATGATCGTTACAATCGTTATGCCTTGTTGAAGACCTTCGGGTGGCTTCAGAACATTCGACTCTGGGTGGGCCAGTAACCTCTCCACCAATCCGCATTGGAGTAGCGTGGTGGAGTATGCTCGAAACTTCCCGCAGATTTGTCTTTAGGGGAGACCCGCGGGCCAGCAGTGGGACGTCTATGGGTTGCAGCAGAAGTTTTCCGGTTGGAAACTTGTGGTTTCCGGTTAGACTTATCCTGAGGCGACCATCTTAGTCCTTAAACTGTCAACGGTAGCAGCAAAAACAATAAATTACTTACATGACTATTACTAACAACAACTAACGGTACCTAAGTACTAAATATCACTAACAGTCCCTACACTAGTCCTCAAACCTACTAACGAACTGACCAACTAATGTCAAACACCCTCTGTTGACTGGACTGGACCATCCCAGTCCTTATTTGTCTCTCCACTAAATCTGTAAAACCACTAACTAAGTAGTTATTCTTCTTTAATTTGTTTCAGTGTTTTGGTATTTCTGAAGCTGCATACAGAAGTGTATGGTACGATAAAGACTTAAAACTTCGAAGATATATCCTGATCATAATGAATCGGTAGGTATATGTATACCATTGATACTATTATTACCTGTTAATATATATGGGCAATGTAAAATTGTTAAAAGTTAGATACCTTTTAATCGCTCTGAAAATGGTTTTGTTTTTGTTTTGCGTCAGTAGAGATGTGACTGATTGTCCCTGTAGCTCGGGACCAGAATAGTGCTATGTCCCTAAAGTCCCAGATAACCCGGTGTCGCTCTCACGACGTTCGGGTACTTTTTCAAGGTTTCCCACTCGTTAAACAAAAAATAAAAAAGGTATGTGACTGATAGTATATGTATAGTATGACTGATATATGTAGATAATGTCAAGGAATATGTACATGCTTACTTGACATGTGTTTTTTATTTCAGGGCACAGAATCCATGTTACTTGACTGCTCTAGGATTTTCCAATCTTACGCTGGTGAACCTTGCCAAGGTAGATATTATATCGATTTCTTAGTATCTACGTGCACGTGATATTATGGACTGCTCCTTCTATCTTTTCGCATTCTGTCTGTTCTGTGCCTCGCATTGTAGCTGTTGTTCGTACACGCAAGTTAAGTGAGAGTATGAGAATAAACCATTCAGAGGTATGAAACCTCTGGTTTGAGCAGGTATGCACTTTAAATTAATACTGTGAGTTTTGAGTGTTGTTTTACGGATCGAGAACGTACGAATTTTGTTATTACGTTTTGTTGTGTTAGTAACTGAGTTCTGAGCCAGTTTGACACATTATTATGTCTCCGCACAGTACTAGCACAAAGTAGATATTAGGAACAGAGATTAAGCTTCTTAAGAACGTGCAAATCGGTTGCACTCCTACAAGCACGCGGGACATCTATGTGTGGCCACTGGCCGCTTGTCGCGTACGCGGCGAGACTGGAAAAAACCGGTTGACGCTGTCACATCAAGTTGAAAATCTCAGGGTAATCGCTACGCACATTGTTGGTTTTGTTAGTTGCAAGTTTGAATATCTAATATAAAAACGTGGTATTAATAATAATGGTTGTATATTGTACTGTGTGTATGAATAATGCTAGAAAAAATAAAAATATATCATACTTTAACTATCCCAAGGAGTGCAATAGGTAAGTAAATATTTGATTATTACTTTTTCAAGTAAGTACCTTTATTTTACGGAATTATCCTTTTTTTAATAAGAAATGTGTACTACACGGTGTGTTTTTACCTTTTTATTATTACAAGCTTTTACTAAACATTTGTAAGTATGTGGGTGGGTTGGTACGTACTATGTGTTTTAAATTTAAGTATTGCAAGTGAGATTTGAACCACATCCAGATGTCTTATTGAACTGAAATTTTTCCTGCGTAACTTCGGTGACAGTACAATAATATGATAGATTATAACCTGACGCTGCAGCTAGGATTTGATATGCCATGCGAGTGTTTCCTGATACATTACTTGAAAAAACTATATATTATTTGGCGTGTGACGATGCATAGCATCTTGAGAGAGCGTCGCTTGACTTACCCTTAACTTACAACCAATCACAGCTCTCCGTTCCGCGTCAACCAATCAGCGTTCAGCAATTTAACGGGTGATCACCAGGTGACCATTCCCGGTGGTATATATAATGGTTATCTTACCGTTCGATTACATAGCGTCGTTATTTCCCTTATACAACCAAGCAGAAACTCTGCTGGATTAAGTACAGAATGTACATAAAGTAAAATCAGTACATACCTATCTTAATTTGATTTTTTAATTCGTTGTAATTGAGATGAAAGTGTTAAATTCATTTTTAATTCATCTGAAAAAATACATACGTCATCTGGTGTCGTGTGTGAAATCAGTATTTTAATTTAATTCTTAATTCATTTAAAATCTTGGTGAAAGTGTTTATCATAATGAGTGATAAAGAAATACACCATTAAATGTGTCGAGCTCACACAGGCGCACTCGCCTGTCGCTTTAGTCTAGCCAAGGTGCTCCTCCTACTCTGGTAGTGAGGAACCGCAGGTAAAGCGGAGCAGACTCGGTAAGTCAAAAATTTACTATGACAAAAATATTTTTCTCCATCTGAACTATCCGTATTACTGCATCTACCCGCCTAGACTTTGCCGCTTTTGCAGATTTCGTACCTGGCCGGGAAACGGTGCGTAATCAGAGATCACAGCCTTTTAACTTTTAATTTAACTGTAAGGTAAGGTGAAATCGCCACCCAGTGAGAGTGCCCAACGCAATTGCTGTCTGTGTTGGACAGAACCTTGATGTCCTCCAGCGTTTTGACAGCTCTAATGGAAGGACGTCCGGTATGTTGATACTCAACACAATACCTATTGGAACTAGAGATAACCATTCGGCAATTTATTATCTTGCCTATAGTAACAGCTCTAAGTAATGCCTTACTGAACACGCGATCTACTTATCAATCAGAATTTACGACGATTGACCTACTGGGCTGCTTCCCCAAGCACCACTTTCTTTCAAGCATTGTCTATGAAATGACTGAATTATTTCAAACTAATATCTAGTTTTCACAAAACTTAGTAAAAACAGTATATAAATAATAAATATTATGCCGTCTGACCCCGGATTGGGCGCGGGCCTGTTCTATGGGTGTCAGAGACACCGAATACATACATATATATTTTTAAATGCATAAATGGATGATATTGACATCCAGACACTGAACAGACGCGGGTGTTCGTCGCGCTAATGTTTGTCCTGAGTGGGATTCGGACCCGCGACCCCTGATGAGCAGGCAGGGTCATTACGGATTGCGCCATCGGGCCCGTCGTACAATACATATACAGCTTGTTTGCGGAAAGCAAGCGGAATAAACAAACCTGTCGACTAAGACCGTCCCTTTCTGTCACGTGACGCAAACTCGTACAAAAGGGTAGATTGAAAAACGGAGGCTGTCTCCGAGCGTATCGGAACAGTGGCAGATGCTTTGGGCTTCGGAGGCCCTTCTCCATAGACATAAGAAGTTGACCTTCTCCAAATGATAAGGGGAATGCGTCTGCCATTTACCTCCAAACCACTACTTGCTTATCCCCTCGTCCCATATTCGTCACCGATTCCAAACCGCTCAATCGGCCGAGACGACAGAACAAATCTCTTATTAATACAGGGGTCGCTGGCAATAGTGGCAATACGGGACTTGCATCCATTCGATCAAACAGAGCTCCTGGAGAATGACTCACCTTGCCTTGCGCCTTGCTGGCGCACGTTCTACGGAGGCTGTCTCCGAGCGTATCGGAAACAGTGGCAGGCGCTTTGGGCTCCGAAGGCCCTTCTCCTAATGATAAGGGGAAGGCGTCTGCCATTTACCTCCTAAGCACTACTCACTTATTTACCGCTCGTCTCATATTCGTAGCAAATTCGAAACTACACGATTGGCCGAATTGAATGAACAAAGCAAGCTCCTATTAAAACAGGGATCGCTGGCAATAGTGGCAATACCGGACTTGTTTCTGCGCCCCAGTGTTTTCTTGTTCTTGTCCACCATGGTGCTGACAAAGAATGGCGACGGAACCAGCAGGCCCATTTTCAACCTGAAAGGATTGGATCAGCAAATACATAGTTGCAAAACTATTAAAATTAATTTCGCAATTTCTAATTGCCCATTTTCTCAGGAACATGGACTGGATGGTCAAAATAAAACCTTCCTGGGCGTACTTTTACCTGATCATTTTACACAATTTTACATAACTTGGTCCGAATGATATACTTTGGGCTTGCCATTAATGAAATAAACGAATGACATTTACTTGTGTTTACATTTTATATGAAACGTTTAATTGTTTTTCACAATTGTCGCTACGACCCATAGACGTCCCACTGCTGGGCGCGGGTTTACATTTGATATGAAACGTTTAATTGTTTTTCACAATTGTCGCTGCGACCCATAGACGTCCCACTGCTGGGCGCGGGTTTACATTTGATATGAAACGTTTAATTGTTTTTCACAATTGTCGCTGCGACCCAAAGACGTCCCACTGCTGGGCGCGGGTCACTCCCACAGGCGCTGCTGCGGGGGGTCTGGAGCGTGCTCCGCCACGCTGTCCCAGTGCGGATTGATGGAGGATTTTTACAATTAGCCATTAATTATTATTAAATCCCACCACGATTTCTCCGATTAAATCTACGAGAAATCGGCAACGGAACCCACACAGGAGTTGGATTATTCAGGAATAATTTGTAATACGCAAGTCAAATACTCCACCACAACGTGCGACCTGAAGTGGTGCATCATTGTGTGTATTTTTCATACAATTTAAATTCGTTTTCTAACAATTCATTTAACATTAAAGTTTTTCACTGTAACTTAACCTAACCTTTCAGTTGCATTATTTCCGTGTGAATCATTGACATGTTAATATATATAACATGTCAATGAGGGTTATGGTCATTTCCACACATTGGTGACAGACCTTGGCTTCAGGTATCATATAGCTTAATATGACAAAATTAAATACTTATCAAATGTAACGACTACTTTACATAGTATTACAGTACCGACAATGTCTTGAGTACCTCAGTAGTATTTTATTACTGAATGAAGTATACACCGTGCCCGCCGCGAGCGCGTTCATTCCTGATGGATATCGTGATCGATTGAATTTGGTCGGCCTGTTTCCGACTTGAGTCTCACGTGAGTAAGCCGGCAATTTCAACTAGACCTGGGTAGTATTGAAAATAACAATATACCTACCTAGTAAAAGAAAATGAATGGAAATTCGTCTTTAGGTGTTACTGGCTTGAAACATTTATTCTTAATTCAATTTTATTGGACTGAAGTAAAGGGATTTAGTTATTTAACTTTAACCTTAATCTTTCTCCATTACTGGCTTGACATATTCATTACTTACCAGCTATAAATTAAGTCAATATAATTTGGCGGGGCCCATCTTCGAGCCTCCTGCCGTGGGTCCCTCATCATCTCAATGCACAAGGAATATTCTTGGTGATAGCACCGATGTGGAAGAGAGCCCTCTGGTTGCCCGGCCTTCCACCGCCTCGAGTGTAGAAAATCAAGCTCTATGTCAGGAATTGGGGCTTATCGATTGGTCTGACGCCCGAAGATCTCTACTCATATGCAATTGGAGAGGATCCACACTAATAACATACCAGCCGGCGTGGTTCCATTGGGTTAAATAGTTTAATGCAAATAACTTTAACCTTGAGCTTTAAGCTTATCTAAGTTTGAAGCTTTCTTATTGATTGAAGAAGAACTAGCATATTATACTACCTATCTAGTTACATAAATCCATAAATCGGTAATCGTTACGTTCGAAAAAGCAGTTGATAGTGAAAATATGAATCAAAGACCTTAAGCCGTAAAACTCCCATTCCGCCAGACTCCAGCGGCCTTGCATGTTACAGGGTTACAAAATAATCATATTGAATCCTTATTTGAGACATCCAGTAGGTTAACGTCAGTACTTCCACTGTACCTACCATACTATCGTCGGGTAGACGGCGATTTTTGTATTTTGTACCCGACATCTTATTTATATAAAAATGTTATGTTGGTTTGTGTACGCTTCAAAAACTCAAAAAGTTCTGCACCGATCGAGCTGAAATTTTAGCATGATATATAATCTGCATCAAGGATTGTTTTTATCTAATTTTTGCATCAGTCAAAGTGTTGCAAAATTAAACTTAAATGACATTGTATTCTTTGTTTTGTTTCTAATTTCGCAACCATTCAAGCACAATGTGCCACAGCGAAGCGTGGCAGGGTATAGCTATTTGATTATAAACGACAACATACGGACAATTTGGGAAATTATTACAACAGAACAAAAATATAATATAATACAATCCTGTGCCCTGGAAAAGTATTAGTTTAATCAATATACGCTTCCATGATTTAATCCGAATAGCACTGCAAATGTTATCAATGTCATTGAGCCCTGTTTATTTCAATACTTATCCCTAATAAAGCAATTAGGATGTCGGAAATTGGGTAAAATGAATGCTTTAAGACGTGGGAATATCCGCTTCCCTTGACAATATGCACTCGGCAATAGTTTTGCTATGCTGACACTTGGTAATTGGTGTAGGGGAATACATTTCCCAGTTTTATTGTAAACCCAAAAGTATTGAAAACATATATTGTTGCTGAAACTCGTTAATTAATACAATGTTGCTGTTTCTTGCAGTAATTATGTAATCCTTGACCCTTATCACATAGCGTCGTTCTCGTGATCACCAGGAGATATAAACACGTCTCTCAAGATGCTATGCATCGTCACACGCCAAATAATGATGCAAGTTTTACATAACAATAAAACTTGTATTATTTGCGGAGACGATGCATAGCATCCAATTAAGGCCTCCTGGTGAGAGACTTCTATGAAATCGAACGGTAAGATAACCATTATATATACCACCGGGAATGGTCACCTGGTGATCACCCGTTAAATTGCTGAACGCTGATTGGTTGACGCGGAACGGAGAGCTGTGATTGGTTGTAAGTTAAGGGTAAGTCAAGCGACGCTCTCTCAAGATGCTATGCATCGTCTCCGCAAATAATACAAGTTTTATTGTTATGTAAAACTTGCATCATTAGATTTAGAATTTTCCATACCATAAAAAGAAATAATAAAATATTAAAAAATAAAAATTATAAAAATAAAATTATTAGAGTTAGAAATTTGTAAAGTATGTTATTTTCTATTTTCTATTCTGTATTGGTTCTTATTGTAGTATTCTTTTTATATTCTGAATAATAAAACTATTTAACAAATGATTTCTTTAATTTCTCTTAACCTGTTGTGACAACCCTACCAAAATATGCATGTTCCTAAGAAGCTTAGCCTCTGTTCCTAATATCTACTTTGTGCTACTTTGTGGTACTAGGATCGCAGGCGTAGCAAGGAGAGTTGATAAAAAAGTTGTCGTGGAACTGTGCGTAATGCGTAATGGCTTTACGTCTGAAGTAAAGTTTGTGGGTACGATTTGACTTATAAAGTACCAGGAGAGTAGACGTTCAAAGAAGGCTTGATGTATGTGGTCTATGCTTCCGGTTCGATCTTAAATAATCAGAGTTGACCACTCACTGTACTAGGACAGCAGCCGCTGCGAAGGAATGATGATCTGCCGCCATTGTCGTAGAAATTCCGTTCCGTTTGTAGCACGAAATAAGTACGTTTTTTACACAGGTGTTTTTAGTGTCAACGGTACTAGGCTCGCAGTCGGCGCGATGAGAATATTCGGTGTATGCAATCCGGTTGAGCGTTGATACAGAATAGGTACATCACTACGCACTCTTTCCTCAAATGAACTCCTAATATTTGAATTCAATTTTCGGCCAAAAATTTGATAAATTTGTATAATAAATCAATCTCACTGTACTAGGACAGCAGCCGTTACACAGGTGTTTTTAGTGTCCACGGTACTAGGCTCGCAGTCGGCGCGATGAGAATAGTCGGTGTATGCAATCCGATTGAGCGTTGATACAGAATACAATACATCACTACGCATTCTTTCCTCACATGAACTCCTAATATTTTCGGCCAAAAATTTGATTAATTTGTATAACAAATCACTCTCACTGTACTAGGACAGCAGCCGCTGCGAAGGAATGATGATCTGCCGCCATTGTCGTCGAAATTCCGTTCCGTTTGTAGCACCAATTAAGTACGTTTAAGATGTTTTAAGTGTCTACGGTACTAGGGTCGCAGTCGGCGCGAGGAGAATAGTCGGTATATGCAAGTCGGTTGAGCGATAATACAGAATACATCACTACGCACTCTTTCCTCACATGAACTCCTAATATTTTCGGCCAAAAATTTGATTAATTTGTATAACAAATCACTCTCACTGTACTAGGACAGCAGCCGCTGCGAAGGAATGATCTGCCGCCATTGTCGTCGAAATTCCGTTCCGTTTGTAGCACGAACTAAGTACGTTTTTTACACAGGTGTTTTTAGTGTCCACGGTACTAGGCTCGCAGTCGGCGCGAGGAGAATAGTCGGTGTATGCAAGTCGGTTGAGCGATAATACAGAATACATCACTACGCACTCTTTCCTCACATGAACTCCTAATATTTGAAAACAATTTTCGGCCAAAAATTTGATTAATTTGTATAACAAATCACTCTCACTGTACTAGGACAGCAGCCGCTGCGAAGGAATCTGCCGCCATTGTCGTCGAAATTCCGTTCCGTTTGTAGCACCAATTAAAGTTACACAGATGTTTTAAGTGTCTACGGTACTAGGGTCGCAGTCGGCGCGAGTAGAATAGTCGGTGTATGCAAGTCGGTTGAGCGATAATACAGAATACATCACTACGCACTCTTTCCTCACATGAAGAGCATTTGAATTCAATTTTCGATTAAAAATTTGATTAATTTGTATAATAATTCACTTTTCTCCATAAACTGTGGTCCGGAGGGAAAGAGAAAGTTTGCTAGCAATTAGGTAAAACCAAAACACGATTTGGAGTCTTATTTGGTATACTTACCTGTCAATTATTAGATCTATTAAAATAATGTGGTTTTGTAAACAAACCGTAATCTAGCCTTTAAGCATAGCTTAACTTATCGATTTAATTTTTTCAGATACTAAGCACCTCTTGGTCGTACTTGTCTCTATTAAATAACATGTATGGAAATTTAGAGACATGAATATGTACGAAGTCTCACTGCAAAAACATCTTTGTAAATTTCTATTTTATTATCCTACAAAAGTATTTGGATTGCACTGAAGTTGAATGAAGATTTATGTATATAAATATATTTCCTATATTAATCAAATTAATTCAATTTGAACATGGGAAACAGGCCCTCAGTCTACTTGGAATTTTGTTAAAAGAAAATTATTTAGGGTCGACAATAAAAGAGATTCTTGTTTCGTAATAGTTATTACTTTGTATTGTCAATTTAGGTGTAATATTTCACAATATTTGCAGACATACTTACTAACAATTATTCAAACTTTACCAATAAAAATTATGACTCACATAAGTATTTTATTTATAAATGTACAATATAATCTCATTCGTTTTCAACTACTATTAAATATTTACAAAATATTAGATCTGATAAAATTGTATACAATATCTATAATTTTTTAGATTACAGTGATATAAATACACAAAAAATACGAGCCACTAACAATATTTACAACTTGATTAGGTCGAACGTTAAAATTTATTCCTGCTGTGTGGTTACTCTTGGATATAACTGAAACAAAATAAAAGAAAATATTAATGAGTCACCATAAGAAAAACAAGTTATATGTAAACAGAACAAAGCAGAGAAGAGCGGAGAAAACATGAGATGTTTCGTTAAATAATCAATCAGATGTCGTAATTTCCACGTCTCCTCTCCTCGAAGCTTTGGTGGGCTCAATTAGACGAGATATATTTTATAAATAACTAGTCAATTATATTTATTAACACAGTGTCTCTCATCGTAGCATCGACCATTATGTGAAGAGAAGTGATGTTTCATAAATAATTAATTATTGGACACTATTCTATAAAGGAGAGATTTCAACTTTCACCGTATGCGGTGGTGGAACACCCTATAGATTAATCTAATAGTAGGTATAAATCAAAATATGAACATGAATTATTGACCGTTATTGAATGTAATGCTTTGCTTTGGTGGGAGCTTCGCCTACCCATAATCAAACCAAAGTGACTATTGTTCAAAAATTCATATAAATTGTGGCTTTATGTATGTGATAAAATGTTTGGAGCGCGACGTATACCCGTCCCGTATTCAAACGAGCACTCACCCCGAGCAGGTTCCTAGGCACGTAACCCTCCAGGCCCGCGACGTATACCCGTCCCGTATTCAAACGAGCACTCACCCCGAGCAGGTTCCTAGGCACGTAACCCTCCAGGCCCGCGACGTATACCCGTCCCGTATTCAAACGAGCACTCACCCCGAGCAGGTTCCTAGGCACGTAACCCTCCAGGCCCGCGACGTATACCCGTCCCGTATTCAAACGAGCACTCACCCCGAGCAGATTCCTAGGCACATAACCCTCCAGGCCCGCGACGTATACCCGTCCCGTATTCAAACGAGCACTCACCCCGAGCAGGTTCCTAGGCACGTAACCCTCCAGGCCCGCGACGTATACCCGTCCCGTATTCAAACGAGCACTCACCCCGAGCAGGTTCCTAGGCACATAACCCTCCAGGCCCGCGACGTATACCCGTCCCGTATTCAAACGAGCACTCACCCCGAGCAGGTTCCTAGGCACGTAACCCTCCAGGCCCGCGACGTATACCCGTCCCGTATTCAAACGAGCACTCACCCCGAGCAGGTTCCTAGGCACGTAACCCTCCAGGCCCGCGACGTATACCCGTCCCGTATTCAAACGAGCACTCACCCCGAGCAGGTTCCTAGGCACATAACCCTCCAGGCCCGCGTCGTCGCGGCACCACCACCACTCGCGCTCGCTGTCGTCGCCCTTGCGCAGCACCTGCAGCCGCGCGCCCGTCTCGAACGACAGCTCGTCGGAGCGCGCCGCCGCGTACGAGAATACTGCGTACACGAGCCCGTTGTTCATTATACCTAACTTCTCTTGGACACCTGGAATACATATTAATAATCTATTAGTTATTATCCTTGCTGCGTGGTTCGTACGTTCGTGCTAATAATATAACTACCTTGCAAAACATTCACATGAGTCGCGATGTAGTTATAGCTTACATTTTTGCGTACTGCATCTAATGGACGGGCCGGGTCCTTTGTTGGGACATAATTTATGCATGCATGTTGAACGATGTGAACTGTAGGTAATACAGCGTGTGCAATAATTGTAAAACGCGACGATGCTGAGTTCAGTCCCGACAGGGCTCGGAGTATACGTATTGCAGGTAAAGGATTATTATGTGGTAAAGGTTGAAGAAGTACTTCGCGAGTGTATTGATTCTTCCAACCCTCACTCCTTAAGAGGATATGAGTCGACACTTTTTCCATACAAACGTAGTCCCCTGTTTCCTCCTAGGATAAAGAAGTTACAGAATAAAAAAAAATACCATACGATTTATACGTACCTCTGCCATGCCTGTACGTTTTGTTTTTTTTTCATAATTTGCTTAATAGAAGAGAAAAAAAATCTTTAAAAATCAAAAAAATCGACTTTTTTTACATACATTTTCAAACCTCAAGCAAACTGGTAATTACTAACATATCCCAAAAAAGCAAAACGTACGGGCATAGCTTAGACCCTGTTCTACATTTTAACTGAAAGAAATATTGAAATCGGTCTAGATTTCGAGGAGGAAACAGGGGATTACGAAAGGACGATTTTCTTAATTTTACGTAGGTAAAATCAGTTCGAGACTGCACTTCTCTCTATCGCACGCTAAGGGGTAAGGTTGGGGGTCAGCGCGACGGCAATATTTTTGGTAAAAACCTATTCTTCAAAAGTGACGGTCGACTGGTGTCCTCTTAATACCAAATTTTGTTTTCATTCCATAATACCTATGAGTCTGTGACATGGATAGGCGTTCAAGTGCGCTCCGTCCCACCGTGACTAGTCGACGCAGATTCATCAAATAAAATGTATAGCAAAAAATGAATAGAAAACGTGTTTTGAACCCGCCCTTCTGGTAGACTAATGGCCGAAATTATTAACTATTAACCTATCTTTGGATTGATTTGCCTATTTGACACATTTTATATGGAGTTCTTAATAGCACTTCTTCTTAAGTTTTCAATAGCACCACCACGCAAATCCTCGGATTATTTAGATGACTAGGGAGAATGGCCATCTTCCAAAGGAAGATGGCCATTTTGGTACCCATGTCCAATCAAGATAAATCACGCACCATTGGATAGCTCTTCTCAAGTGTATAAAAAAATACTATGACGGCATGTCCGAAATAGCTGTCCGTTTTGAAATATCCTACGCTTCAGAAGATACTGAATTTTTAGCTCCAAATAGATAAAGATTTATATCTCCAGTTTAACCGATTGTGATTACTTTTGCGCTTGATTTTAAGCTTGAAAATATCCTATTTCCAATTTGCACTTGGCCAGCGTGGTGGACTAAGGCCTAATCCCTCGCATTCTGAAAGGAGACCCGTGCTCAACAGTGGGACAAAGAAATGTTTGTGGTGATGTGGTTAAATAAAACATTGAATTTTATTTATCACTAGTGGACGCCCGCAGCTTCGCTCGCGTGGAATTAGACATTCACTAACATCAAAAACGGCAAAGTTTCATACTAACTTTGCACCCCCGTTAACCCGTTTTACCCCCCTAGGGGGTGAATTTTCAAAAATCCTTTCTTAGTGCTCCCCTACGTTATAAAAGGAACCCCTGTGCAAAATTTCAAGTTTCTAACCCTTATAGTTTAGGCCCTGCGTTGATATGTCAGTCAGTCAGTCAGTCAGTCAGTCAGTCATTCACCTTCTCCTTTTATATATATAGATTTATTTATTTCTTATACGATACTTTTTTTATGTATTATTTAATAGAGCGCGTTCACTCCTGAAGATGATCATCGTAATAGATCGAAACTAATGTGATTTCACAAATCACACGTGAGTAAGCCGGTAACTTCAACTATGAATATCTATATAATAAAAATGAATCGCAAAATGTGTTGGTAAGCGCATAACTCAACAACGCCTGGACCAATTTGGACAATTCTTTTTTTAAAATGTTCGTTGAAGTTCAAGGATGGTTTTTACGGCGAGAAAAATTTGAAAATTCATCCCCTAAGGGGGTAGAACGGGGGTGCAAAGTTAGTATGAAGCTTTGCCGTTTTTGAAGTTAGTGAATGTGTAACGCGAGCGAAGCTGCGGGCGTCCACTAGTTATTAAATACAAATGAAGTTCATACTTATTATACATGTTTAGCAGGACGAGTGTGTGAGAAGAGTGAAATCTTTGTGTCTAGCGAACACTAAGTACCAAACAATAGAAATTATGTGCGCACAGGAACCTACCGTGCGTCGTCCTGTTAAACATGTACAATAAGTATGAACTAAGTATAGTTTTATTTGTATTTAATCTATAATATAAAAATGAATCGCAAAATGTGTTGGTAAGCGCATAACTCAACAACGCCTGGACCAATTTGGCCAATTTTTTTTTTAAATGTTCGTTGAAGTTCAAGGATGGTTTTTACGGCGAGAAAAATTTGAAAATTCATCCCCTAAGGGGGTAAAACGGGGGTGCAAAGTTAGTATGAAACTTTGCCGTTTTTGAAGTTAGTGAATGTGTAACGCGAGCGAAGCGTCCACTAGTAATACATAAAAAAGTATTGTAAGAAATAAATAAAATGATAATTAAAATTCAATGTTTTATTTCACCACGAGTCACAACCTTTCTTTGTCCCACTGTTGAGCATGGGTCTCCTTTCAGAATGCGAGGGATTAGGCCTTAGTCCACCACGCTGGCCAAGTGCGAATTGGCAGACTTCACATGCCTTAGAGAACGATATGAAGAACCCTCAGGCATGCAGGTTTCCTCACGATGTATAGGTACTTAGTTAGAGTTATATAGCCACTGGGCTGTCACCGCTTATTATTTAACCTCATAATAAAAAATAAACATGAATACTATGGCGAAGTGAAGAAGAAATTGACCTGATTGAAATACTTTACCTACTATGAAACATTAATAATTTTCAAGGAGTGATTACTCCGATCGGACAGCAAACTGGGACTGGCGCCCTTGTTATTGTTATTCTACACTAAAAGACCTTTCCAACGGTGTATCATACATTTCGATTGGTGCCGGTACCAGGTTCCATACATTTTTGTCCATCGTCCTTTATCTACGGTCACCCGCATGTGCCTATCATAGATAATAAATTGTGGAATAATTTATTGCTGATTCTTACTATATAAATATTCTGAGCAGCCGTCGAAGCCCTCTTCGTCTTCTTCACACTTCTCAGCTGCTGTTTCATGATCAGACAGTGTAGTTGCAAATATGCAAGCGCCTGAAAAATACCAGAATATCAAATCAATATGAGAACCATCTCATAGGAGCTGACAAGGGTTCCGATTTTCGCAATTGGCGTTTTATAAAGCGCCATTTTGCGTAATCAATATGATATATCTAACAAACAAACTTTAGTAATATTAATTTCACTATTAGTTCTAATCTCTAATACACATACACCGCTCAACCCCATAAGGTTTTGTTTTTCGGATAATGGACGCATAGAAAAATATTTGCTTGGCAAAACCAAATTTTCAACAATCTTGCACGAAGATGCAAGACACGCTAGTCTGAAATAAATGATTAATTAATTTGGGCGCCACCCGTGCTTCTGTGGGCACGTCCAGCCATCAGTCCCGGTTGCTTTTAATGGTAAAAATACTCGTTAAACCTTGTCAGAAATCTTTGGGTAGCTTGAGAACATTCGACACCGGGTTGGCCACTAACCCTTCCACCAATTCGCATTAGAGCAGCATGATGGAGTATAATCTAGACCTGCCTCAGACATGTGTGTGGGAGTGCTCGGTGGACGGTTGTAGCTGATTTAATTTAATTCAATAAAACAAAACTCACCATTATCGACGAGGAATCGAACCATGGGCAAGTTGTTACACGACGCAGCGCAATGTAGTGGCGTCCACCCGTCCGAGTCTTGGGCGTTAACATCGCAGCCTAGCTCGACAAGGAACCTGAAATTACAGTACAAAGCATTTTAAAATTGCAAAGATAATGTCCACTACAAGGCATACTTTTTTCTTCAAATTATGTTTTTTGAGTTCTTGGGCTACGAAGTAAGGGTCTTCTCTGAGAATATGCTAGGCCGTATATGGCTCGTGAATTGGTCATTCCAACTGAACACAATCAGTGTAGTGCAGTGCTCTGAGAAAAACGAACAGTAGAGTACTGGTTTCACAAGCATCTCTGTGTCGCATTAGTAATGAAACAAAAATAAAACATAAAGATACCATAACACCTGTTATCAACAAAGGGGTAGGCAGATTCTATGCTACTACCTACTGATAACTTAAGTAACACTACCCGACGCCTAATGAACCCGTTGGCGCAATCGGTAGTGACTCTGCCTTTTACGCCAGGGGTCGTGGGTTCGAATCCCACTCAGGGCAAACGTTCGTGTTACGAACACTTGCGTTTGTTCTATGTCTAGGTGTAAATATTATCTATTTAAGTATTATGTATTCAAAAATATCTATGTATGAATTTCAGGCTCGCGCGTAGTGTGGGGTCAGCCGTGTGTGAGAATGTCCATGATATTTATATTTATTTATATATTTACCCAGTGCTTAGCAGTCGCGATATTGACCGTTAGGCAGATGAGGTAATGAGTGATATTGCTAATAATGTTTGGTTAATATGATGGCTTACTTGACGATCTCAAAGTGTCCTGCACATATTGCATTGTGCAGAGCGGTGATTCCTTCGTCATTGGCAGCACTTGCATTTTGCACCTAGAAAGTTACAATTTAGGACAACATTAACAATAATATTATAATATTATTTCATAGAGCCTTATTATTATGAATAACGTTTGTATTTTGAAAGTATGGAAGCGCTCTCAGCCCTGGCTCGTGTCGAGTGTAGGTGATCGAAAAAATTAAGCAACATCCGAAGCGGTTGGTATGTGGTAATTTGAATGGGTGATCACTAGTGGCGAAATTTCATTCGCGGTTCCGTTCCTGTCTCGGTTGTTTCAATTTTAAAATAATATGTACTATAGCTTCGTCGAAGACCTACGAATGGCTTGACAATATTTGGATTGGCCACTAACCTTCAACCTACATCGGAGTAGCGTGGTGGAGAATGCTATGGATGTGGGAGACCCATGCCCAACAGCGAGACGCATATGGCTTCTAACTTAGTATTTAATAAGAGTTGATGAAGTAGGAAGGTAATCATAAAAATTACCTGCGTTGCTGTTTTCTTCACGAGTTCCAGTTCTCCCTCTAAGCTAGCATCCAGTAATAGCGCAAGGGGATCAAAGCTCACTCGCCTGGTCAACGGAGCTTTACCACCTTGTTTCAGGTTGCCTTTCTTTGATCGCCTCAAGACATTCTCAGTTCTCTGAGAATCCTGACCGTTCAAATCTACCGAACTTATTTGCTCCGTTATATCAGACACAACATTCTCTTTACTCTCTTCTTGTCTTTCATTTGAGGATAAAGATATATTATTATTTAGCGATCGGTCCACTTCATCCTTTTGCTTCGGTTTTTCTTTTAGGCCGTTCTGCATATCATTGGAATCTAGTGTCAAATGATCCATTTCTGGGAATAAGAAAGCTGGAGGCATTTCAATTCGCCGGTTTATGCTTACGCTAATTCCATTTTTATTGTTATTTATGTTTCTTAACTTAGGTTGCTCACATAAAGGTGGCTTTCTTATTGTTAATGGACGAGCTTTGATTATCATTTCATTGCCACTGCCACTGTTACTAGATTCCCTTTGATTTTGTTGGGGTTCACTATCATTACCGGATTCAGATACAGGAATTGTAGGTATATTCATGGTGGTCTCTGAATTTTGTATGAAGCCCTGGTCATTGTTAGCAGACTGTCTCGGTGGTGTCTGGAATGAAATACAAATTAAATTAAAATAAAATACTAATCAATAATAAAAGTACACTCCTTATATAAATAATCATCCCGTTATTTATTGATTCACAACATTATAAAGTGAACTTTACAGGAAATGCCTAATGCGTTCACAAATGAACAGAGCTTACATTGTAATTATCATCTTCTAAATAAATACTGGCAGCTATGCCAAATACAGTAGGTGAGTACCAATATAAGTATAAACTGGAGACTGTGACCAGGATACCATTGAGCAAGGTCAAGGCATGAACCAGCAGGGACTCCCACCATTTCCGTTCTACAAGATGGGACTATATATACTTTATGCCGTCGACGAACATGTCCGTTTTTGGTAGGGATGTTCAGTGGCAAAAGCTCTAATAATTTGAAACCTTTGAAAATTAATTGGAAAATACTCAATCAAAGGTCATTAGACCTTTCATGCCTTATTTCCAACGAGTTCAATTCCAACATTTCTTGTCAAAATAGACTCAGCTATAAATGCGCAAAACCCACAAAACACACGGAGTTTTTCCACCATGAGCTTTGTTTCCCATCATGTGGGTTCCAGGACCGTAATCCGCATTACTTTCGAATTTGCTTCTAACGACGCAGTTGTAGTGTCTTAATGGCGGCATCATTTTCCAAGTCTTAAAAAAAACTAGATATTTCTTATAATAGGTACAATGTAATGCTCTAAGTCCGAATTGAGACTTTAATTCTGCCGTTTGTTTCAGACTAACTGCGCAGTGAGTATTTACTTAAATTAAAAGCGTAATAAATACACCAACCACATCTACAATGATACAAAAAACTTTTTCATACCTTTATGGTGGGTTTAGGAGGTAGAGCTGGTTTCGGTGACTTATCCGTAGCACTGACATCTGGGGTCGATAGCGGCGTACTGGCACTTTGTGGCGGAGATAACAAGATGCTTTGTGATGACGCATTCGGACCATTGAAGTTAGAACTCAACGTGCTAGTTGAAAGCCCAGACGCCGTGTTTCTAACGATCTGGGGTTGGGAAGTCACGATGTTACTAGCTATATGATTTGATGGTGATACAGAAATACTTTGGGTTTGAACGGTTTGCGGTTGAACAGGTTGAATCTTGGTTGAGGATGTCTGATAAATGGGTGATGGTTTGCCGCTTGCAACCTGAACTGATGTGGGTGCTACACTCGAAACGGGTTTCTGTAATGAATGAATGATGATGATATTTACAGATGGATTCAACGAGAGCAATATTGGTAGAAGCTTGAGTTCTAATGGGAGTGCGAAAGATAAGGAAATGTATGGGTTCAAAACTGGTTGAAAATAGACACCGAATTAAAATGCAGGATAAACTTACCCCAAATCCGGTCGAACTGCTGGTTGTAGTCGTGCTAGACAATATGCTTGGTGAGCTTCCTTTTAGCACACTACTCTGTTGACTTTTCCCTGTCGTTTTAGACCCCTCATTGGACTGACTATTACTTTGACTTAACCTAGAGTTTTGTGGATATGCATGATTCTCTTTCCCTTCCTGATTACTATTAGAATCAGATTTCTGCAACTGATATGTATGTTCTTGTTGATATGCCGCTTCAGTCTGACTTAGGGGTGTCGCTAAACTTTTGTTTACAACCGACAATGGGGTAGAATGGACCGTCATATGATTTATGTTCGGTGCGCTCTGTTGATTCTGGCCTTTAGGGTCCTGGTTATCGTTACCTTTACCGTTAACTTCTGATTGTTTTAGTTTTCCATTTGCAGGAGGAAACTTGGTGTTATACGGCAAAGTTTGATATTTTGGATCAGACTTACTCGCAGCAAACTCAGGAGGAAATTCTTGTTCAATCATTTTGACTTCTTTTCCTGTTTGGTTACTGTTCGAACTACTAGTACTATTCGGGCTGTACTGAGATTGTTTCGGATACTCCGAATATTTATTATTGTGATCGAACATTGGCTTCTGATCATAGGCATTAGTAATTCCCTGTTGTACATGACTAAAGGCATCATGTTTATTGGGGTACTGCCCCTGGTATTGATCTTGTAGACCGGGCGGCACGTGAGGGTAGTTACCATTATACAGCGGGTTTATCATCTGTTTTTGTTGCAAGTAGTGTGCCTCTTGTTGCGTTAGGTGACTTTGTATATTATCAGTTTGTGTTAGTTGTTTTAATGGCACATTATTTTGTATTACATTCTGTTTCATAGCCTGAAATGAGAAATATTTATATATGTATTAATTATTAAGCCGCAACATATTTTCATATTTTAATACGCAGTGTAAAGCGTGCGCACTAACATTATCTATAGCGCATCGGAGATATTGTAGTTTTTTTCCCATTATATCTTTTGTACTTAGCCACTAACCGTCGTGGAGTCAACTTACCCTAAAGATGCTCCGTTTGGGGGTGAAACACGTTTTTGGTGATGCGTATGTTAGTGTATATTTTCATTGTTATATGTGCACGCTTTCTTATGTGGGAGGGAGGCAGGGTGGTAGGTGCTAAATGCATGAAAGTATTCACCATCATACGCCTTGCTCACGGGTTCTTGCAAAGTGTATTCAAACTAAATTTGTATCAATGGATCTCAAGATTGGATTGAAGATTTTGGACGCAAAGTAACGCCTGATAAAATTTATTTTTAGCGGCGTACTCTATTAAAAGTTAAAGTTCAAAATCATCAGATTGAATAAAACTCTATTTCGGCTTCATACAAGTACAATGCCTACGTGGATTTTAATTTACCTGGAAATTTGTACTGTGGCTTAGACTCTGAGCATGCGGTATGTGATTATAAGGTTCGACGGCGGCGATGTTGCCCCTCGGTTGCTGGTTCTTTGGTTGACTATTCACCCCCGTGCCCGTTGGCTGGTAGCTGGGCAGCTGTTGCATCGGCGTTGGGTTGTTTGTTCTGAAAATGTGATAATAAATCATAAGACCGATTTACTATTTTCGGCTCAACAAATATCTACTCATAACTATTAATAGATAGTACGGTATGTATTACTATTAATAGATAGTACGGTAATTTCAGCTCGATCGGTGCAGAACTTTTTGAGTTTTTGAAGCGTACACAAACCAACATAACATTTTTATATATATAGATAAGTGAGCGTCAGTAGCGTCCATAGCCCAATGGCTTACGTCGATTCAATGTAATCGAAAGAGTTAAGCAACGACGGGCGCGGTCGGTTTGTGGATGGGTGACCGCTAGTGGCAAAAATTTCATGGACGGTATCGTGCTTCGGAGGGCACGTAAAGCTGTCGGTCCCGGTTGTTTTCAATGCTGGAAACAGTCGTTAAGCCTTGTCGAAGGCCTTCGGGTGGCTTGAGAACATTCGACACTGGGTTGGCCACTAACCCCTCCACCAATCCGCATTGGAGCAGCGTGGTGGAGTATGCTCTAGACCTCCCGCAGCAGTGTCATTGGGGGAGACCCGTGCCCAGCAGTGGGACGTCTATGGGTCGTAGCGAAGTGAGTGTCAGTGATAAAGTTAA
The DNA here is from genome assembly GCA_944567765.1 of Carterocephalus palaemon. Lineage (NCBI taxonomy): Eukaryota > Metazoa > Arthropoda > Insecta > Lepidoptera > Hesperiidae > Carterocephalus > Carterocephalus palaemon. Next base: position 5,435,930 of record OX155651.1, on the reverse strand, counting down.
GTCCCTTTACTTTAAAATATGGAGATAATGGCCAATACGGACCTTTGTTGAGGCTGCCGATGGGCGGCCGCGAGCTGCCTATTGAGCGCCCGCTTCCTCAACAGCCTCGCCTGCAGCTCGGAGACGCGCCGGTCGATGCTCCGCATTTCCTCCTGGCGAGCGCCGAGCGCTGCCCTCTGCGCCGACAGCCTGCCGTTCTGCTGCTCGTTCAACTTGTTCCGATACTGGAAAAGTTTACACATCATTAAACTACAATTCGGTTATAGATTCGGATGTCACACACTCACACCCCTTCCGATAAACCTATATTGCGGGTGGCGGATTTTCTGTACCTATGATACAAATATTCAAGTATTTGCCCCGGATACAAGCCAGGAATCACGGTTCAGCAGTCAGGGTCTCTTAATAAAATATACTCGTAACGTTGTAGTCAGAAAAGTTTAGTGCAACACCCTCTGGCGAGTTGAGATAACGCACTTCAAACCATCGTTGATGAATTACAAAGGATTTACAGAATGCCATCTATACTAATTATCTATATATATAAAAGGAGAAGGTGACTGACTGACTGACTGACTGACTGACTGACTGACTGACTGACATATCAACGCAGGGCCTAAACTATAAGGGCTAGAAACTTGAAATTTTGCACAGGGGTTCCTTTTATAACGTAGGGGAGCACTAAGAAAGGATTTTTGAAAATTCACCCCCTAAGGGGGTAAAACGGGGGTGCAAAGTTAGTATGAAACTTTGCCGTTTTTGAAGTTAAGTGGGCAACCCGAACGCGGGCGGACGTCGTTAATGGGTCTTATTCCACGCGAGCGAAGCTGCGGGCGTCCACTAGTTTATTATAAAGCGGAAAGATTTGTTTGTATTGTTTTCAAACAACAAATACTGGACCGATTTCAATAATTCTTTCACCATTAGAAAGCTGCATCTTCACTGAGGGACATAGGCTATACAATATTACTAGTAATATTAGTTATATATTGTTATGTCTAATTCCACGCGAGCGAAGCTGCGGGCGTCCACTAGCGTTGTGTTTTACGTCATGTTTTTACACTAAACAGTGGAATTTAACATGGTATTTAATGACACACTTAATGATATACTGTACCATGAGTATTAGTCAAGTGTATCAGAAAATCTATGAATAATTTATTGATTATCGATCCAAAAACCTACTTATCCATTAAGAAATCTTAATAGCCTAAGAATAAGTAGGTATTCCTGACAGGTACTGATTGGATTAGATCCGTTGCTATAATGTTGTAAACTTTTACAAATTTAAGTTAAGACGGCAAATGCTACTAAATCTTGGGCTGATTTTTCTAACAATACTTACTTACGCTTGAGTAACTGACAAAAGCCAATTGGGAAAAAATAGGTACATTTATTCTACAATACAATAAGAGGGTACTATCGAAAACCCATTACTATATCCCCGATTTATCTCACCACAAATCCATTCTTGAGTTAAATCAATTCCAATCGAATGACTTTTTCCATGTCAAAGCATTTCTGTTGGACATCTATACTAATTCTATGATTTGTTGTTCCAGACATGGACGGTTATATACTTAGGTACGTGTTTCTATTATGTAAGAGAATTAGAGTTCAAAATATCAATTTAGTCTTTTTTTTCTCATATAAAAATTAACTTATTTTGAGGTAATAAGCTTAAACTGCTTAAGGTAATAAGGTAAACTTCGATACAATGTTAGTGCCTAACGAACGAAAGTGCAACAGCCATACCTAAATATATTTATCTTACCTTGTCAGTTTGTTTTAATAACTTTTTTTTCAAGGTAAAATTTTTCCTAAATTGAATTATTACATCATTTTATAATATTTAACTTTATGATTTATTTATTATGATGGTACTAACCATTGATATATATGTGTACTAACAATCAAACATTTTCCTTTTATTTATACTCGTATGCATTGAGTTAGTAACATATATATCAATGCTCGTATGACTTCCGCATGATGATATCCAAGAATGTTTTATAGCCGGCGTTACCCTTTGATAATAATCAGCAAATCAGATTGCAGATTTAATTTAGACACTTTTAATATAAAACATATAACGATTCTGTGATAGGTAATAAATGAGGGAGAGTCCTAAGTGTGACAAGATACGAAATTCTTGAACAAATTTCATTTCGAGGGCGCTTCGTTAGATTGGCTCCGTAAATTTAGACAAGGGCCAAAATAGACAGCTAAGATCCCAAGTCAGGTTATTAGTCTCGAACTCTCGAGTGGGTACACGGTGAGGGTGCGTTTAATCGAACAATTTACATCTGGACTTGTCACGATCCACGGAAGAAATTGGCATGTTTGAAAGATATTTTAGAACAATGACTGCTTGATAAGCGTGCTCTGACCTGCGATAACCTTATAACGAATTAAAGTTTTCTGAATCTTTATAACTTGTCTAATAATTGTGTCCAGCATAGATAAATATAGATATTTTGCACGCCAAGTGACCAAAATCTCTATAAAATCCAATCTTTATAATCTTGAAATCGTAATCAATTCTCCGCCTGGAAGTCTTTTTACAACTGATACCCTAATACCGACCATGACTTTGATACATCTCTTAGTAAAAAAATCAATCATTCATGATTATCTACGTAAAGCAATTTAACCTTTAATAATGATGATGTATTTGTTGCGCCTTGATCAAATGCAAGGCCAGGAAATCGTAACAACAGTCAATGCGAAATTCTTATTTTAGTTTATGTTTTTGTTTTGACACTGCATAAAATTATAGTACTGATTGAGTAATCAACTATTAAAGTCAAACGATCAATCAACAAAACGAACTTACGATGTTAATTAAATTCTTGAAGTGCAAAAGTAATAAAGGGTCATGTATAAAGGTTGCTCGCAAACATTTCAACAAAGATATTTTATTCGAACAGTTAAATGTGTTTCTCTTCCAAAATATTAACGAGTTTGGTGTTAAGTTTTAGTACACTGGATTAATTTTTTTTATAAAGACTACCCACCATGACACAAAATATGTAATCGTACTTCACTTTCACTAATGAATTCACTTCTTCACAATCAATAACAATGTCCACTAAGCCATGCACTGTTCCATATAGAGTTTGTTTATACGATATAAATTGTGTAAGGTCAGTCGCAAATTGCATGTGCCAATAGGCCGAGTGGCGTAGCTCCGACTAAATTGTCAAATTGGTACCTGATTCAAACGTTGGCAGCGGTATACAAGTGAAATTAGTCTCGTGACGTGTTACGTCTAAAGCAGATCTAAAGTTTTTGGGAGCCGTCTTTATTGAGTTGAAAATGAAATGTATTAGGAATTTACTAATCCAAAGCGACAATGAGGTAGGTACAGTAAAATGAACTTTGACATACTCTGAAGAATATGATTTACAAAAATTTTAATTAGTAGTTTTTATTGGTTTTTGACCATCAGGACCCATTAGGGTCGCAGAATCGCCTCTCAACTGAAAAGGCATCACCATTGCGAACAAGGCGCCCGAAAGCCTCCAATATAGATAAATGACTATCTTACGATAAAAACAAGGACGGACGGCATACGTGCCCTCCAAAGCACGTTAACGCTCGATAGACATTGCCACTAGTGACCATCCAACCAACTACCGGTCGAGCCCGGTGCGGCTTAACACTATCGAACGGTTAATAATGCCCCGAACCACGAGCACTCCATCCATCAGGTGCCTACTCTATTTACAATGATTATTTATTGTAGTTGTAAGTAGGTACATACGAATACTAAAGGATTATACCCAATGCAAATAATATCATAAATATTAAGAGGATCACGAAGTCGCCACGATATTCATGTCGACATGATATTCACCTTGTCATAATATTAAACCCGTGACAATCCCTATGACTGAATTACCTAACAGGTAAATGAAAGGATATCTTAAGAGCGATTAATTTTAATCTTCTGAGCCACGAAGTAAGGCTCGTAAAATTAGATCGTGTTTAGAATGGCGGCAGTATGGTAACATGCTAACGGGTAATAACATAAGTAATTAAGAAAGGCGAACAGTCAATTTGAGTTTACAGGAAGTTTATAAAGGTTATTTGCCTCTCCAAACGACACCACGTCCACGAAGGCACGTCCTGTGTCACGTCCTCTTCTTCAGGTCATCTGCCCATGTGTTCGTCTATAAGCTCATAATTAACTGACGACCCATATGGTAGTCCCACTGCTGGGCATGGGTCTCCCCCACACGCGAATCTGCGGGAGGTCAGCGAGGTGGAGTGGAGCATACTCCAATGCGGATTAGTAGAGGGGTAAGTAGCCAACCCAGTGTCGAATGTCCTCAAGCCAGCCGAAGGGCTTCGGCAAGGCTTAACGATTGTTTTCACCGTTGAAAACAACCGGGACGTGCCCTCCGAAGCACGGTAGCGCCCATGAAATTTTGCAATTAGCGGTCCCCCATCTAAAAACCGACCACGCCCGTCGTTGCTTAACTTGATCACATTGAATCGACGCGAGCCATTGGGCTATGGACATGTGTCGTCTATGGTGCATAATAATTTATCCAATCACCCTCGAAATAAACTAGGAATGTAATTATGCACTTATTAGTAGAATTATTAATAGTTCTTAATCAACAAACAAATTTTTCAAATAACATACGAGTATGTTCGGATGAATCTCGAATGCATTAACGTCGTTTATGCCCATAGGGGTCTATCCTGAAGGCAACAGAACTCGTTTAATCATTCATCACTTATCAACATCGGTAATTTTATTTTGTGTAAGTACCTATGTCAAATTGAATCTAAATAAGTAGATAATTATGGTAACATAAATGCACGTAATTAATTAAATTTATAAAAATGTAAATAGAAGAAAAACAGTATACACAACCAGTATTTTGCGATGCTAATTGATAACCAATTAGGATCAAGAAATCAACAAAAGATCCGCGAATTTTACAGCACCGTGAAACTGATGCTATTAATGATATGAAAAATGTTGATGACAGAATAGTCCTCACTATCAAGTGCTAGAGTCGAGAGTCACGACCGAATGCCCGCAACCTACTTGGCGGGCGCGCCAAGCTCACGCGCCCAGCTATGTGTTACGTTTGTTGTACGCACCTGCGAATGTACTTTTTTTCATTTTCCTTGTGTTTACTAACTCGTTCATAACGCTATGTGGGTGTTGGGCCGAGCCTTTAGTCAATGGAAAGTTCAACGGTGCATTCCATCAGAGATCCCGGGTCCTTCATTCGATTTAGACTGGAAATCTCACTTATCCCGATTCGTTGACAAATCCATCCCTCGACCGCCAGAAGTTTCAAGAACTTTGAAGGTTAAAATTATGGGATTCGATCGCAGATGTGCTAGACAGTAGTCGACTTCTTAATGATGGAGGTTTCTACAAGCCTGCATTTAGAGACCCGTCCTCTAGTGAGTGGGTCGCTAATGGGTTGTAGCTTGTGTATGTTTAGATATTAATGCGAAAGTAGAATAAGTACACTTCACTTTCATAAGGGTCAAACCGCACACGGCGGGTGGCCGCTGGCAACACGGATAACCGTAGCCACGCGACTTGTCGCAGCATGACATTGGCAAAGAGGTCACTCGATTCATCTTTATCCCATTGTATCATCATCATGTTTATTACAATGACATTTCGCATCAACAAACACTATATCATGGCACGATAACTCATTTTATTACAGCACTGCGTTGACAGAGACGCATTTTTGTAATATGTACTTACTAACAGAGTAAGCAAGCGCCATATTGTATGGACTATTCAGACGCGTTAGGCACGCTATTCAGTTTTGTGTTTTGGTCACCGTGTCAACGTAATAGTCCACATAAATTATAATAGTACTACGAGTAGATACAGTGTAGATACAGATTGATGTAAATATAATAAAAATTATTAATATTATTACAGGGATACACGAATAGTATCTCAAGATATACGCGATAGTGTTGTGCTATCCTATGCTTGCTACTATATAAATTTGCTTCATGACAGCAAAGAGAAACGCGAAGTTTTTCACTAACGGTAGTCTACATTTCTACTAATGAGAGTTCAAGATTAAATCAAGCGCTCTCGTCGACGGACGGATAAAAATAAACAAGTTGCCGACAGAAATGTTAGGCAGAAACTCAGTTTAGTTTTACAAGCAATTCTAGGTAAAATTTTCCTATTTTTGGAAGCAATCGTAAGGCTAATTATGGAGTCCCATTTACACGAGTCGAGTCACATTTAACTTTGTGAATCAGAAAAGTAGGCTTACTGTTGTTCAGGTGATAACAGACAAAATTTTAGTGAGAGCTGTTCCACTCTTAAGTGATATCATAAGCATCTGATGACAGACATAATAAGATCTTTGAAGTTTAGTGGTACCCTCGAAGGCCTGTATCAGATAAGTAGGTCGACTTTCACGATCTTTACACAATCAATACTGGGAGCATACTGACATGGAAGTGATACAGAAGTGGAAGGGGTACACATTCTGAAGTTTCATGTTGAGCTTGCTATAAAATTCCCCAGTTTTCGGCTGAAACCAGAATGTAATAAAGTAGAAGCAAAAATCAAATACTTCGTTCATAGTATTGAAGTAGGTAAGTAGTAGAACGATTGGTTTGAAACCTCAACTAGACACAATTTAACTGCAACCGAGTATAGAATAAAGTTTCCATTTGTACTGATATTTCCGTCTTCCTGAGCTACGCCCGTGCCTTGCCTCTCCATGTCGTTTCCTCGTAAAATGTTCCATTTTCTATGATGTTGTTTTAAACGAGCATTTCATTGGGATGCGGAATGACATGTGCTGCATTCGGTCTGCGAGTAGTCGAGTTAAATTTGAAATTCACGAGAGCAAAGTTTTTCAATCGGCAAAACGGATATGGCGTACTAGTTGATACCGATAGGAGAGTCGTGAACGTGAATGTACTTTCTTCTATCAATGTATACAGTCACCATTGTATTGTCAAACATGTAAGGAAAGAATGGATCGTTGCATCTGCTTTATTAACTTTTATTTAGGTATATTATTTTTCTTAGTTATAATGAAATGTTCTAAGTTACCTTCTCGTACTTTCTGCAATAATTAAAATTATTGTATATCAAGGATTATGACCTCTTTGTCAAATAACTATGTTCAAGATTCGATCTAGCCAAATAAATGTCTTGCAGTAACCATTCATCAGAAACATTTCCGGACGTTGTTAGGGAACTTTTTGATAAGTCTGACGAAGGACACATCAAATTCAAGTAAACTGAACAGTAATGAGCTAAGGGAATACTTTCCTTTGCTTTGAATAAAACCGATTCAGCTTATAATAAGTTACTGTTCGACTACTGAACGCGTGGGAATTAAATAACACTTTCATCAAAGATGTAAGCGTACTCTATTTTTCTTTGACGATCACAAAGATCTAGCTCTAATAAATCATGGCAGTTTTTTGCCACTAGGTACATAATATGCTTTAGACAGCAACATTTCTTTGTCAAATTATAAATTTACAATTATTACAACTGAACTCAAATATTTATACTTCCTATTTAAAGTAAGTTTCTCTTTATAAGTGACAATTATTACTGTATGCATGTCTTATGTTACGAGAAATAAAGTATCCTTAAACCGAATGTTCGACAGCGGTTTTCCTTTCAGGATAGTTCTAATTCATTAAGTTTGTTCCTACCTATTCGAAAGGTTTAAAAATTGTTCTTGCATTTGAAATGTTCCACGATGCAGTCACAATATACAGACTGTAACGAGGATTACAGGAGATATATTGAGAGAGCACCATTAATTCTAATAACTGAGCGAGATACGGAGCTGAAGTACGATATCTTCGTTGTTAACGTTTATTTGAGTTTGTGACTCTATCGGTTTTAGAAATGCGCGATATAAGTCACGTTTGCAAGTTGAACTTGTCACCCGATGTTGGAAAAGATGGTATCTCCTTTTTAAAACGCTTTTATGTATGTAGGTATCATCTTAGTTGTAATAGAATCTTTGAACGTAATTTTATATGTAAATTTAAAACGTCGGATTAATTTGAAGGTTTGTACATTTATCATAGACCGATGACAATCGAAAATGCAATTTAAAAAAAACTAAAAAAACTACATTTTAGTTCGCTTATCTACAAAAGCGTGTTTTTTGAAGTAAAACTTTTCATTGGTGCTAACTTGTACTTTACGCACGCATGACTTGAGAAGGACATCACATATCAAGGAAATTCGTAGATACATTATGTTACATATTGGATTCAAATATTTTTACGGGGATTTTATGTAGTAAAGCAATAGTCTTATCGTAATCTCCAGACTCGATTCTATTTTGGCGAACAATTTACCTACTCGATCGACTGACACATGGTTCAACACTGCTTCCCGGATAGTGGCAATGGGGTACTAATATTAATAAATCTTTAGTTTTCCTCCACAAAAATAAGTAAAGTATGTCTTACTGTGTGTTTCGACATATAAAAATGTACATATCACACATATGCGTGAGACTAGAATCTGCATTAGCACAACGTATGTATACGCCAACAATATTCGATTCCCTTTTTTGTTCCAATTTTAAATGCTTAGCTCATAGAGGTCGCTTACCATAAGTTCCCTCCGCAGTTTGTCGAGCTCGTGCGCCGAAGGGGGCGCTGGCTGCACCCGGCCTCGTCTCAGCTCCTCTAGCTGCCTCGTCAGCTCTTCCACCTTCGCCACCGCCACCGATAACTCCTTCTCCTTCTCATTGAATAACGCACGTATCGACTCTAAGTCGCTAGCTGTGAACAGTAATAATTCGCTTATAAACATTATAAAAAACAAGCTTTTAAAACATGGCATACTTTAGGTCAATAACAATGTGACTACAAAATTTTGCTGCCGACAACCGGTAAGGAGATGCTTCGTCTACATATGAAAAAAAAAAAAAAATAAGGCAAATGGATCGGGAAATTTTTAATTTCCTTTCTTAAATTAGTCTGTATACCTAAGTTATGCAGGCAATTTTGGAAGTACCTATGAAACTGCAATAGAATAATCAGATGCAATATCACATAAAATAACATAACGTCACGCCTGTATTTTCCCGAAGGGGTAGGCGGAGGTGTAGTACCTACACCGGGAATTTAAAGTTCAACTCAGTAGTTGTTGCCCGACCGGATCTCTAGCTTAGTAGTCGTGCTTGGGACGACTAGACCAACAATATTTATTTCGTATTATTATTTTGTAAATACCAGTTTTTATTGATTTAATTAAATAAACAAACTTATATTTGCACGGGACTTAAAATGTCATTTGGTTGCAAATGACCGATGTGTAGCCAGTTACCCTATATAATATTCAGTACTAGCACATTCTGCGTCTGAAACCCTAAAAGGTAAGTAACTCTCGTAGTTGAGCACAGGTGGTTGCAATAAATAATTTGAATTTTTACCTGATGAAACGATTCTAAAGTTAATTGAAATTCTCGTGGTAACACGAAAATACTCGTATATTTTCCTGTGAAAAAAATTAAGTTTCCAGGCAAAACTTAACTACCTTCTTATTCGAAAACAAGATTCAGGCGATCTACATTACGGGTGAAGTTTAAAAAATCGGGGGCAAAAATGCTATTCCACCGTATAAAACGGCAGCTGAGACCAATTTAAAAGCAGCGAGGGAAATACCTCCGACCTTTCAATTACAGAAGACAATAAAAGGGCTCTATCTGTATGAGGAGAGCTACCGTTTCGGCCGGCGACTGTTCCGCTGTCGCCATGCCTCGCGGATATCGCGAGATGGGTCCCAATTGGTTTTTAAAACGGTACGTTTGCCGCTAAGATACGAGTATGTTCAGATTTAATTTAATGCTTGATGTTTCCCTAAGTGTGAAACCTAACACCAGCTAACAAGACCAACACAATTACTCACAGTCCCTGCCTCAGTCCCTATACCCACTAACGAACTAACCAACTAACGTTATTGTTATTACTAACTGGACTAAGCAATATCCTATTCCCTATTAGAGTCAAAATTAGTCACTGTTATCATGGGCGCCAGCAGATCAGTAATACTGTAAGCTCGTTTGTTATCTTAAATTGATAAAAAAGCATGGGACAATTCAAATCAAACACAATATCTATCTATATATATAAAAGGAGAAGGTGACTGACTGACTGACTGACTGACTGACTGACATATCAACGCAGGGCCTAAACTATAAGGGCTAGAAACTTGAAATTTTGCACAGGGGTTCCTTTTATAACGCAGGGGAGCACTAAGAAAGGATTTTTGAAAATTCACCCCCTAAGGGGGTAAAACGGGGGTGCAAAGTTAGTATGAAACTTTGCCGTTTTTGAAGTCGTTAGACGGGTAGACGTCGTTAATGGGTCTAATTCTACGCGAGCGAAGCTGCGGGCGTCCACTAGTTTTAAGGCTAAAGCTAAGTAGTATATTAAGGTAGGTATTAGTTATATAAAAACTTATTAGCATAGACTTTAATATTGGTTTTTATGCAAAAATATCGATATTTTCTGCAATATTAAGCTATTAAGTATTATTAGACTACCATGTCCATCTACTTAAATCTCAGATAGTAATACCTAATACCATACCGACGGTCATATTTAGCCAATAAATAAAGATAGATAGATAAATAATCTATATATATAAAAGGAGAAGGTGACTGACTGACTGACTGACTGACTGACTGACATATCAACGCGGGGCCTAAACTAGAAGGGTTAGAAACTTGAAATTTTGCACAGGGGTTCCTTTTATAACGTAGGGGAGCACTAAGAAAGGATTTTTGAAAATTCATCCCCTAATGGGGTAAAACGAGGGTGCAAAATTAGTACGAAACTTTGCCGTTTTTGAAGTCAAGTGGGCAACCCCAACGCGGGCAGACGTCGTTAATGGGTCTAATTCTACGCGAGCGAAGCTGCGGGCGTCCACTAGTAAGTAATAATTACGGAAATTATATTCCCATTAGAAATAATATATTTAGTTGGGTCTAAATATAGTACCTACCAGTTTATAACTAAATAACAATTAATTCTTAGACGTGGACAAATGAAGTAACATCATCGACTATACTTATTGGCCTGAGTGAAAGTTATTGGACGTCCCAATAAATAATTTCAACTGGCAACAGTAGCGAGGAGCGACTGACTGAAAACGTCATCGTCGTCAATGCTCCGCGACTCACTAAGGGCCATGAAATACATGCGTTAGCAAAATATCCGGGATAATTTAACCCATTTCGTCTCTCTGAGCTGATCTCATTGACATTGTTGATTATGAGACAGAAAAGGAATTGATGCTGAATTAAAATTTACTTTACCTACGAGTTAACCTATCTTTACTCGTCAATAATGCTTGCTGTGACCCATAGACGTCCCATTGCTGGGCACGGTTCTCCCCCACAGACACAGCTGCGGGAGGCCTAAAGCATACTTCAACACGCTGCTTCACACGGCAATATATCTCAGGTACTGAAGCATTTTATAAAGACACCACCTTGCGACTGCTTTAATTTGTGTCAAGATTAATTTATTAATTTATCTTTATTGAACCAAAATACAGTAATAAAATGCAAACAAATGGCGAGATTGACAAGAGTTCCGAAATTACCATAGATATTAGATAATCTGGCAAACCAAATTGCTAATTATTGGAATCCAATTAATCTAGGTACCTACCGAGAAAACTTGCAGATTATACCTAGGTATAATCATTTGTCAATTGGAGAAGTAACTATCTTCTACATAAACTATGGAAAGATTAGCCACCTAATGGAAGCCTTCTAATAAAACTCTAATGGATATCGCCAGTTGCGGAAAATTGCCGAGAAAATAGCGTCATTGAACTTTTGCCAAAGCTAAATATCACGTAGGTATTATTTCCTAAATAGTATCTCAGTATTAGTACACTTTGTTTAGAAAAGAACTCGTGGGCTTGTGTCCAAAAACTACAGGTTTTACTACGATATTTTAGGTAGTACACTTAGCCGCGGGCGACGCTCGCGGCGGTGATAGGGGGCGACCTGTCGCTGCCGGGTGTCGTGAGAGCCATGGTCGGCAGCGACAGAGCATGGAAGGCGGTGCTCCGATTTTGCGAGGTGGTTATGGCGCAGAAGGAGGCGGCGGAGCGGGTGAGGGAAGACGACCCTCTGTCCAACCCAATCCGCCGTAAAAGAGTGGGTCGGAGGCGCCTGGCGCATGAGCGCCGCCTTCCCCCATAAGGTGGGTCTCCGGGCGGTGGAACCGGGGGGTACCATCGCCCAGTTGGAGGAGACCCCCGAGACGGCTGGCGTGTCCCGTGTTCCGGCACGCCAGGTTCAATGGTGAGTGGCGCCACAAGATGTGCGCCCCACAAGATGGGCCCCGAGTCCCGAGCAACCGTCGGCGGAGCAGCGGAAGTGTGCGAAAGCGTTCCCGCAGCTCCGCCGGAAGACGGCGAGGAGGAACACCGCTGGTTTTTAGCCGGTAAGAGTCCGGCATAACCCGACAGCGCCCCCCCGCGCCTGTCGGGTATCTATGAGGATTTTCCAGCGATAAAAAAAAAAAAAAAAGGTAGTACACTAAGAAAATAAGATGTTACATCTTACCGGTACTTTTCTCGGTATTACTTCATGTATACATACATTATTCCCAAGGCCCCGTTTACCTTTATATAGGCTGCCTATAGGTTGATTTTTAGGGCACATGATAATGAAATGACTCGTTAGATAAACCCGTTGAAAGGATATGTACCTACTATGTTACTTTCGTGTTATCGCGTACCTTTCTTTATCATGGAGTACCTACCTATTATAGTGTTAATTCCTCATGACTTTTAACCTAATTTTTTCTCGCTAGCGAATCTTAGTAGGTACCTACGAGACAGAGAATAAGAACTGAGTTGTTTTAATGACATTCGACTTTCATTTCAACTTTTAATATCAGCTGTTTTAAGAAAATTATCGAAACCTATCGAAACTTAGTACATTTAACGTAGGTATGTAACGTTATACTAAATAATGTTTGTCTATACAACTTGATTTCGTCATTTCCAATAAGTATCATAAGAATGAAGAAGGTTCTTCATTTTTCAAGGTACCTTCTAATAGGTTTATATTATTAAAACAGGTTAAAACATATTAAAACATTGCCTTTCTAGTAAAGCTTGAAAAGTATGAACATCATAATGGTAGTGATATAGCGTGTGGTGAGGTAAGAAATCAATAAGTCTACGTTCATTATTCAGCGGGAACGCTAACAGCCGTATAGCAAGCCTTTTAATAGTTCATAGAAGTTTTCAACCTTTGCTTGCTTGGAATGAATAATAAAGAGTTAAAAACCCTGCACCATATTTCCTTGTTGAAGACAAACACACGAGACAGAAAAAACGGATTAGAGATTGTTGTAATACTGGGGATGATATTACTCGACTCGACTACAAGTCTGTAGGGATAGACTACTGTGGACGATTTAGTCACTTCCTCACATCTTCCACACAGCATTTGACCTTTATTCTTCTTTCTTTCCTTCCTTCTTTGCCATTTTAGCTGAGGACAGTGACTGATGTATTATAGTAGGTAATTGTATCAGGCCTTACTTTGCTTCCGGAAAGTATCAGTTGTAGTAATTCATTGTTTTATAGTTAGTTTTAATTTACTTTGCAACAACCCACAAGCAAGCCTTCTCAACTAGCTGGAAAGGCATATAAGAATTCCGCTTAAACGAGAGCTTCACTTTGCCATTAACGGTCGTAGAGCTTACTTACCCTGAGGATGCTCCGTTTGAGCGAGAATCACGTGTTGGCAGTAGAGCGTGTATTTGTGTGTGTTTTGATTACGAGTATGTGCATGCTTTCATACATGTGATGACATCTGCATGAAAGTACACACCACCGTACGCCTCGCTCGCGGTTTGTTGCAAAGTAAATTAACTAACTTTGTAACTGATGTATTACTCTTGATACCCTGTATAAATTCAAAACTGAACTGCAATATTTTTTTATATATATAGATAAGATTCCATCTAGTGAAAATTATAGGTTGTATAAGAGTTTATTTTACATTAAATAACTGTTAAGCACAGAAAGCGAATTTTTTATTCCATTTCATTTAGCATGTCATGAATAATTGAGAACAATAGGCTTCATATTTATAGCTTCATGGAAAATTACGCCTGGCTTGGCTTGGCTATGCAGTCGGTGGCTGTAGCAATTCACTTATGTGACCGACTAGCAGTGGGGAGGTGTCAGCAACTACCTGACGACTCGACAGTCGACAGTTCCATTAGTCAATGGACGTTGGATTGGCTTTGGATTCTCTAGTGCAGGGTGTATATACCTATAGTGGTTGAAAATTCGAATCCAAGTACAAACACTTTCATTTTGTCTTAAATTACAAAGCCTGCTATTCAGTATTTGGCCAGTGACGCCCATTGTTTTAGAACAAGGAAACATTTTATCTAAAATCACATAGCCTGCTTATCAGTATTTGGCCAGTGACGCCCAGCGTCTTAGAAGAAGGAAACATTTTGTCTGAAATCACAATACCTGCTAATCAGTATTAGACCAGTGACGCCCAGTGTCTTACCCATAAGTTCCCATTATATTCATTACATATTAAACTTGACACTCAATTGATGTCGACTTCAGACCAGATATAGTAGAAAAGCTCCCAAAGATGTAATTCACTATCGTAACCGAGATGCATCGTTGCGGTGAATGCTTAATGGCGGACAGACAGTTCCATTAACCTATGCAGTATGCACAGTGCTATTGATTTGGTGTTCTGTTTCAGTACAACTAATTTTAGTATTTTCTCACACACGGATAATCACATATTTTTGTAGTAAGTAAGTAAAAGTACTCGTACAGGATTAGGTATTTTCCAGAAAACTTTAGTATTTGAGAAGGAAAATTAAAGTAGTTGAGTATTGGTCGTAAATTTCTCGTCGTTTGGTTACTTGGAGCAAACATATTGTTTATTTTGCTACCGTGTATACATATGAGTGCCCCACGATAGGTATGTTATTTAAGCTATGTATTACATTTTTTAAATTTAATTCGGTTTACGGAACTCAGAGGATCGTAACAAACCTTTTAATGTTTTTAAATATATCAAGTTTTGTAAAAAGTAAGTTTTAGAATTTTCACCGCTTGATGAAAATTGCAACTTTTAACACTTTGGTTACGGAACCCGATTACACAATCCATACACACTACACAATCCATGATATTTATTGTATTTCATAGTATTCATATTAAAATAAATATCATTATACACACATAATACAAACGCTGTTACGTGTGACTATCCAATATTAATTCAGCGAGATTTAATTAATATCCTCTTCGATGACTCTCTGACGTTTCCCATAAACGGAAATCTTAAGTCCAAAGACAATTATACTTCTCATTATCACAATAACGTCTTTTAAAAAATAGAGCAAACAGTAAAAAAAATCAAAAAAACTTGCATCCCAATTAATAACAACAATTAAAACAATTAAAACAATATTTAATCGATATTGCCATCATTTTTTATCGTTAACGTTAATAGCGTCTAGCTAGGTAGTGGGACGCCGACGTGCACCCTGGATATAGTGTACTGTCCACAAAATATAAAATTATCCCTTATAAAATATAAACACATGAGCTAGTCAATACACAGTTGTTTTTACGTTAGAGAATTGTTTATAAAGAAGTAAATAGCAATTGATTATCCTATTCTCGCTTCGCAACTGAGATTGCTTGGTATCGACGAAGATTGTTCCAGTTAAGTAGGGTAGACCATCGACTTTATCGCACATCTGAGTAAATATCCAATTACATAACAAAGCTCTGTTAGACAATGATTTGGAGTGATTTAAGACTTCCAACTATATTGTTGTATCCTAGAAGGTGAAAAATGGATTTATGACTTTGAAAAATATTCTTCTGATAAGATAAGAGTACGAGTATAATGCATGTACGAACTTAATGTTTTTGATAGGTAGGTATACATACATACATGCTGCAATAAAAACAGTGTGCTGAGTAGAACTTTGCTTGTTAAGTTAATAAATAAAACCTATTAATTATGTTACTTAACGTAACATCACATATTTCCCTGAAAGGGTACGAGACGGGTAGGAAGAGGTATGTATACACCAACTCTTCACCAGTTATGTTTAGGTCCCATGTGATAGGTGGTGAGGCTATACCGGACATAAATCCAGACTCTGAGCATTTCAAGTTAGAAAAACCCAAGTTTTTTCCCGACCCGGGATCGAACCCAGGACCTCTAGCTTAGCAGATGCGGTTACGACCACTTGACCTAGTTATTTCTTTTCAATTTTGAATAACAATGAACTAATGAATACTCATGTGAGATTTGAAAGGTAGGTAGGTATAATGGTATTAATAAAAACCGCAATACTAATATCAATCGCAAAACAATATCCATTTGACCTGTCAAACTTATCAGATGTGCCTCCGAGCTCGGAATACAATAGAATTGAAAAAAAAAATATTATAAGGTTTATTTTGAAGAATCACTCTAGGTACAAGAATCATATTGTCTGAAAGTTTTCCAGAGCGTTGTAAAAGGCATGTGAAGTCTTCTAATCCACACTTGGCCAGCGTGACAAACTATTCCTCATTATGGTATGCTGATAATTCAAATTTTATGTTATGTTTTCTATGTGTCCACCAGATGTAACACGGGACGGTTGGTCTGTAATGATAGCAAGACTCGCTGTCGCCACGCTATTCGCAGTCGCATGAGCCACAATGTCTGTAGACCTCAGCCATTAAACTGATATATCGACTATTTATTCGTCTAACCGTACCAGTACACAAATGACACGGCTCGGGTCACGCACTCGCCATGGTTGCGATCGATGTTTTGTGGCATTTAGGGTCTGATAGAATAGTGAAGATATATATTTTATTGAGCTGGAAGTCGAGTCAAGTATGTATTATTGGGATTTATCTACATGAAATTCCCCGTAGTAGATCGGAGTTTAGATTTGTGTCCGATTTGTGGCAATAGGCTCATCATGAATCATGAACAGTACACGAGTGTATTTTAAAATAAGTATTGTAATATTTATAGTAATTAAATTAAAAAAAAAAAAGCTTTTTATAACTTTTATATTATTTTCGTGCATTGTCATTGGAACCAAATATGTGTGCCTTTCAGCTCGATAGCTTCAGTGGAAGTGGGTAAAATATTGATTGCAAGATTCCAGGACATACATACATAGATACATACGAGTGAAGTTAAATAAAAGCTTTTAAAAACTAATATTAATATAGCCTAAGCTAATATAAAAGTGTATCGTTAAATAAAATTTAATTCTGATAAAAATGTAACTTGTATTGTGCTGATGTGCCTATACGTCGTAAAAGTTAGTAAACGTCGCCTATCAACTCCGGAATCGTTAGCAAAATATCTAGAACTAGTGGACGCCCGCAGCTTCGCTAGCGTAGAATTAGACCCATTAAGGACGTCTGCCCGCGTTCGGGTTGCCCACTTGACTTCAAAAACGGCAGTTTCATACTAACTTTGCACCCCCGTTTTACCCCCTTAGGGGGTGAATTTTTAAAAATCCTTTCTTAGTGCTCCCCTACATTATAAAAGGAACCCCTGTGCAAAATTTCAAGTTTCTAGCCCTTATAGTTTAGGCCCTGCGTTGATATGTCAGTCAGTCAGTCAGTCAGTCAGTCAGTCAGTCAGTCAGTCAGTCACCTTCTCCTTTTATATATATTTTAAAAATCCTTTCTTAGTGCTCCCCTACATTATAAAAGGAACCCCTGTGCAAAATTTCAAGTTTCTAGCCCTTATAGTTTAGGCCCTGCGTTGATATGTCAGTCAGTCAGTCAGTCAGTCAGTCAGTCAGTCACCTTCTCCTTTTATATATATAGATGTTGTTATTGTTGGGTAGTATTGGGTAATTTTCCATTTTGAGGCCCGTAACCAAGAGCCACCCATTTGTTTCCGTCTCCAAACATCAGTTCGTGTCGGCGCGATGGTTTTTGTGGTCTTTACATCAGCACGGGCCTCCAGCGTTTACAAATGCTGCATTAGTGAACTAATTACAAACTACGCTACGGTTTATGCGCAAGTTTAACACCGCAAATATTGATACAGATTTGCTGTAGAAGTTAATTGACTTGTTAGTTTTAGATAATGTACTCTTGGAAATAAAAAGTAATATGTTATTAAAATCTTTCAGCGTCATTTTTGGTCTTCATGGATGGGTGAGTAAAATTACATAATTTCATTGTTTACTATTTTTAAAAAAATACACTTCATATTATACATGTCGATAAGCAGGTATCCCTGCTGGTAGATGCTTAATCTACCTAACAAATAATCAAACGTGATCCAAACAGATTTCACATTTTTCGGAATTTCGATTGCACAGGCTAATCGTAACATTGTAATCCTACTCCATATTTCGGGTGTATTAACAAACGAAAATTAATGTACAAATAAAAAAAAATATTAAAATTTATGTACATAAATAAATACTATTAAATTAATGTACAAATTAAATAAGTAAAAGGTAGGATACGGTAACATACGAATAAAATTGTTTACGTAATAAATTACTTTGATTAATTTGAGCAAGCGTGGTGGAGTTGCCTGAGAATTAATTATTTACATCATGAAATCATAAACTTAATGGGCACCTGGGAACATAAAATAGGTACAGTACCTACTGCCTATTTGTTCTAGTGGTCGTGATTCCGATTGCTAAGCTTAAGTCATGGGTTCGATCCTCCGGTCGGGCAACAACTATTGGGTTTTTCTAACTTGAAATATCCGAATGTATCCACATCTGTGCCTACCACTTAGGGGATATACAGGTGTGATGTTATGTTACGGCATGATGGATTTTGGTGGCTTATCGTACCAAAGCCACCGAAAGCCACATGAATAAGATATAAACTAGCCTATAAAATGCTAGAAATGTCGAGTAGGGCGAGTTAAATCAATTTGGGCGGCTCTCAGAGATAGCGATACAATCGCCTTGATTGAATTACCTATTTTATTATCACACGCTTACTTTTTTACTCTTTTTTATTACACGAACAGGTACCTATGTATTTATCCAACTGAGTTTAAATAGTCCAATGGGGCTTATAGTTAAACCGAAACTCAATAATCTGAACACGTAACGAGAGTGGGATGTACATTTTTGCTATGCACTTTTACAATAAATGTTACTCGTATTACAAAGTATTTTGTGATTATAACTGTAAGTATTTTGTGATTATTACTTATTACTTATGTGATATTGTTATTACAAAGTATTTTTGATATTGGTTTGCAGCACAAATTAAGCATCGGCATTTCGTGCGTGAATAAGAAACAAAGATTTACACATAGGGATATTTTCTTTAAAAAAGCCTTTTATATATCTAATAGTGAAGAATTAATATTAAATAATAGAATAATAATAACATAAGCTAATAATATTCTAAAATGGACTTGGAATCGACGTGTTTGTCGGAAACGACAATGTCTAACTAAATAAGTTGCAAATCTGCAATATGAAGTTTCAATATTTTTTTTAAGTTAGTGTGATATGCTGATAGAGTGGTAGGTACATAATATATGATTGCCAAGTAGAAATGTATAAGTCCATAAATTCTTCTAAAATTGTACCAAAGTCGAGAATGATCGCAAAATGGAATTGCTATTTTTATTAGCCTGTTGGACGGAGCTGCCCAATTTCTGAGGGCATAAAATGTATGGAAAATCCCGTGCGAGCATTTTACCTTCCGCTGTTGAAATTACAGGCACCATCGAAATCGATTTTCCGTTCAAATCAATGGAGTTGTTAATTCGCGCTGACCGTGTGAATGAATTCTGTACAATAGCCGTGGCTATAGTAAAAAGCCGAATATACGTAAAATAAAAATAGAGTATACTGCCATGCATTTATTCTATTATCTATACATGCATCAGTTAGAGTGCATTGCTGAACATAAGTGTATACTGCCATCTGTATACTGTACCGCATAGACTAGCCATAGCAAAGAAATACTACTTTAACCCAAACAGCATTATTAAGAAATCTTTAGGCATGTAGATTTTCTCATGATAGTTCCTTCATCGTTGTTACAGCACAAAGTTTTGATTACTAATGTACATTGGTGCTTACCTTGGACTTCAACTCCTAACCTCTAAAGTACATAATAGGCCAAAGTTTCTTCAATACAAGTAAATAAATATATAAGTAATTGAATCTTTGTGTTGGAGCTATCATTTTCTTCTAGTTTTCTGAAACTTTTGAAGGGTGAGTTACGAGTATACCTAAGCGCCCGATTTCTAGGAATAGGAGTAAATTCTATAAAATGCTTTTCAAAGTTACAATGTAAACTTACACAGTTTTATTGAATCGCTTTTATATTAATGAGTACCTAGTTACCTACTGTTTTTTCAAGATTTTTCAGAGAGACAAGGCCACGTCGATATAAAAAAATGGCAAGTCCTATTTCACGTTTCTTCCTAAGGCATGTATATAATTTAATTTGTTTATTATTGTTTTGTAATTTAAGAACCCACCTCAGCCTGAAAATAGCATTATAGCACGCCTTTATACTTCTACCTGGGCAGCTTTTAAATAAAATACATAAATAAATTATTTATAACTATGTGATTCGCCACTTATTTTCCTTACCCACTAATAATAAACGCCAAAAGATCATTCTAATCCCAGCTATTAGATTTTAATATGAACTCAAGAGGACATGTCTGAAATGAATGTGGCAATTAACCTTTAGGGCATTTTTAATAACTGTCCAACAATATCCCATCCAGATAACTGGATGAGCAAACATCACATTTTTCATATGTCAGATATCTCTGAATTTTTTAAATTTTTCAATGTTTAGGATCAGAAAGCACTCCATCTATAGATTTTGTAATTTACAACTGTATGATTGTCTGTTGTGATGATGTAAGTAGGTACATTCTATTTTTACTGCAGTCGAAATCGTAATGTTATTTTTACTTTAAGCTCTTCGATGGAATTTTCAAAAACGCTATTATGATTATTAAATCTTTAAAAAGTAACATTTGTAGACACAACATGAATTAAATACTTATGAAATAAATGGCAATATAATAATAGCATTTTAGATTGTGTTTCTTGACGATAGCCGTGAAAATTTCGTTATATATAGGTAAGCGTAAATCACTTCTAACACTTTAAAATGTAAGTCGGATTCTACTAAGCCTTCTCTCCTCGTTGAGACCGTTTAAGTACCAATTCAATCGCATCGTTCTATGGGCATTATTTGATTCAAACAAGCGAGCTATAATTGCTGCTTGATGCGAGGAGTATTGATTTTGCGATATCGGTTTGATTGTACCCAGCATTTACCAAGTTATATCATCCCTGGTGGAGTTGCTGGGTAAACAGCTGAATAGCATGTACAATATCGCATCGCATTTAAATAGTCCGTCTAAAATCACACATGGGTTTCTAAGTCATAAATGAGGATTATGTTTCAGTTGGAAATGTGTTGGTTTCCAGGTAGAAGTGTACCCGGAAACCTGTAACTGATTTAGAACGTGACTCTTATTAACAACTAGTGGACGCCCGCAGCTTCGCTCGCGTAAAATAAAACCCATTAACGACGTCTGCCCGCGTTCGGGTTGCCCACATGACTTCAAAAACGGCAAAGTTTCATACTAACTTTGCACCCCCGTTTTACCCCCTTAGGGGATGAATTTTCAAAAATCCTTTCTTAGTGCTGCCCTACGTTATAAAAGGAACCCCTATGCAATCAAGTTTCTAACCCTTATAGTTTAGGCCCTGCGTTGATATGTCAGTCAGTCAGCTTCTTTATATGTATAGATTACTTTTATAAACACCAAATACTAGGATTTACTGTCACTAACAATCCCTGTTCCAGTTCTTTTCAACACCAATGAACTTTGTCATCCAAGTCCGTATTGGGGACATTTTCAAAGTATGTAACAGTTGTCATAGGCTGCAGCTGATGGCTGTACTCGGAAGCCGGTAGCGGCATGTAATCTAGTTCTGCCATCAGACATGTAGAAGTTTTACCAGATTATGGTTAGATAAATAATATAAGGATTTGTGAGAGTCAGTTGGGTCGATCCATTCAAATAGTCCACTTAGTTATCAGCCACAGAAGTGTAATCAATGTTGGCGAAGCGCCTGGAAACAACAAAAGAGCCTGGAGTGGAGTTCGGTTTAGGTCGTTATGAATTCTAGCCAATCAATATTTCAAAGTAGATTATTGGTTGAAAGTCAGTTTTGCATTGGCTAAACAAATTACGAGCAATTGTTTTATTTTTTCCCGCTCAATAGCGGGAATGTTGGACAAATTATATATAACATAATCTTTTATAAACTTCTTAAGTATTAATACCTATGCCATTTTCAAATTCAAATCTTCTGTTATTTAAATCATAATTTACGACTCATGAATTTTAAAGCTCATATCATTATAATTGTTTGTACGAACAATATTTATTTATTTATTTAAAGCATTATTTGCATGTAACATTAAGGAGCTTGGAAGAATTTTCACGATATTATTATGCCATAGAAACTCGTAGCTAACTGGGATGCAGTGCATACGTAGTTAGAAGCTAATGGCGATAACTGATGATATTATTTAGATGGAAAATAAAAATCGGAATTCCATAGAAACCTTGGATAATAATTATATCTTTATCACTGAACAAGATATGGGTTTAGTACTACTACTGCCTGACTACATTTTTGGCATATAGATTCATGTCTTTTTTTATTATTTGGCTGTAAGTGAATGCATTTCCTATCGCTAAAAATAGTTAAAAAGGTGCTAGTAATCCTTTAAAAATCACCGCGAATAAGTCTAGATCACCGACCGTATTTCGATTCCAATTTAGATTGAAAGCTAAACATGTCTTCCGTAAATTACTCCGTTAACACTAAGTAAATATTTAATAGTTTAATCCAAGGGGAAAGGTAGGAATCGTTTATAACGCCAAAATAGTTGCAGTTCATTATTTATAGTAATACTAGTGGACACCCGCAGCTTCGCTCGCGTGGAATTAGACGTAACATAACCTAAATACAAAAATTCATAGATATATACGAAAAACTTTAATACCTACTAACTTTGTACCCCCCTTTTATCCCCCCTTGAGAGATGATTTTCGAAACTCAATAAAAAACCTTCATAGGTACTGAATTTCATTCGAATAACATCAAAAACGGCAAAGTTTCATACTAACTTTGCACCCCCGTTTTACCCCCTTAGGGGGTGAATTTTCAAAAATCCTTTCTTAGTGCTCCCCTACGTTATAAAAGGAACCCCTGTGCAAAATTTCAAGTTTCTAGCCCTTATAGTTTAGGCCCTGCGTTGATATGTCAGTCAGTCTGTCAGTCAGTCACCTTCTCCTTTTATATATATAGATTTTATGACTAACCTGCATAATGCAATCGAAGGATTAATTAACCAGATCAATAAGGCATAACGGCATAATAATATTAGGTTGTTATTTAACTTGAAATTCCAGTAGAGCCTGGGTATGTACCTATTAGTATATTTTTATTACATTAGACCCACAAACTTATATTTGAAATCTAAATTGATTTGGTGAAATGCGGATGTATAATTTGTTAATACACTCACTTTCTTCACCCTCACCTTCCTCTACCTATCCTTTCAGGGAAATACAGTTGAGTCGTGGTTTTTTTTTTACATTAGCACTCCTTAAAAATGTTTCGTTCAGTGAATAAGTACTATTTAAAAATGCGTTGTTCAGCAAACAGGTTCATTTTAAGAATGGAATTCGGCTAACAGGACCTTTACTAGGGTTAGGGCATTTTGCGAATAGGTTCAATGTCGACTAACACTAGTTATTCTGGTTATAGGGACTTACTGAGGGCGATATTAGCCTGCTTGTTCCTATCGAGCTGTCCGCGCAACGCCCTGAGCCTCCGCAGCTTCAACTCCTGCGCCTCCACGCGTTCGCGCAGCCGACGCAACCGCTCCCCTTCCACCGCCACCTGGGAATACAAGAATATCTGATCAGCTTAGATTATTATGAGTTTAAAGTTTAAAGACTGAATACTGAAACCACGGAGGAGAAAATATTTATACCATAACCATGTAACGTTTTTACTTAGATTGTGATTTTGATCGTTATTATGATCGTCAAATCTAAGTCAAGACATTATCGAGTGTAAAAGGCCAAAATTGAATTTAAGCACTTCGTGGACATACGTTATGACTTTATATATTTTTAAACGGTTTTATTTATTACGCTATTACGTTTCAGTATTTGGTATCGTCGTATTACAGTTTAACATCCATGATACAATGCAGAAATACCTAGATAGGGCTCAGTCAGTATCTGCAAGCGTACAAATTTGTAGGCGAAATAAATATTTTACTCAACCGGTACGAGTAGGTATATATAGGTCTCAGGGCCCAGGATAAGTAGTAAGGATCACTTACAACTCTGCCACTACATAGATTATACATACATACTGTAAGATGTCAACCCAAGGAGTGGTCTCTACCACTTAACGATTAAAAAAATATATATAAATACCCGGCACAACGCAGCGCTTGAGTAATCTGTGGTCAGACCTTGGAGTTGGTTACTTTTGCCGCCATAACTAGGAAGGGTCAATAGTGGTAGGGTGTTACTCTGTCCGTTTGATATTTGTAGTGTTTTCATTATTTAAAATTTGGTATTATTGATTTATGTTAATAAATGTTACTTTTTAAGTTATTTCTCTTCTGATTCCTAAAATCAGAAGTGGGGATAGCTCCCGCGTTCCCGCCTTGAGTATATTACCGCGAATTCAGTTAAAAGTGCTACAGTGCTACATAACTTAATTTCAAATCTTTAATTGGTTTTACGATTAATTCGCGTTGACATGGAAAGAACATTTCGCTCGCGTTCTCATGCACGGCGTATCGACAGTCCGCCGCGTACACGTTCACGGAGCCAATCGCGACGCACGCCGCCGCGACGATCGCGTTCGCGCACACGCATTATTGGAAGTCAGCGTCGTATCCGCGAAGTACACTTGCCTCATTTGCGGTATACCCTGCCACGGTACTCGCGACGTGACAGTTGCGATGCCGACCGGGGTGACCGCACTCGTGGCCATAGCCACACCCGCCACTGCGGTGAGAGGAGCCGGAGTCGGAGCCATGACCGCCGAAGCGAGAGGAGCTGCGCTCGGTTCTGCGATCACCACAGTCGTGAGTCATGGGACACAATCATGTCTCGACTCCAGGCCTTGGAATCACGCTCACGTACGGTAGGAGCTTGACCCAACACGGTATGTAAAACGAAACGATATTTTGTATTATCGCTATTAGTCCAACAATGTCTAATCGTGAAAGTCGCCGTGAAATGTTAAGACAAAGGACGGCCGAACGGTTAAGCAGCAACCAAGCCCGTCAAGATAGTCTAGTCAACACAAACAGACGTCCACCTCGTGAATTTCGTACCAATGACATGGTTTTTGTTATCAAGTATACTCAATCCCAGGGTAAATTGGATCCCGGGATGAGGGGCCCCTACAAGATTGTCAAGGCATTACCCAATGGTAGATATGAACTAAAGCTACTCGCTGGAGCATATGGAAAAACAACTTATGCTGCGTCTCAATATATGGTGCCTTGGAAGGGTGAATGGACGCCTGAAACGTGTGTTGCTTTTTTTGAGGGTATGTATGGTCAGTCACTGTGCGTGCATTTTATTTATTTATTTATTTATTTATTTATTATCCTTACGAGGATGGTCAGTCACTGTGCGTGCATTTTATTTATTTATTTATTTATTATCCTTACGAGGATGGTCAGACACTATACGTGCATTTTATTATCCTTACGAGGAGGGTCAGACACTATACGTGCATTTTATTATCCTTACGAGGAGGGTCAGACACTATACGTGCATTTTATTATCCTTACGAGGAGGGTCAGACACTATACGTGCATTTTATTATCCTTACGAGGAGGGTCAGACACAATACGTGCATTTTATTATCCTTACGAGGAGGGTCAGTCACTGTGCGTGCATTTTATTTTATTTATTTATTTATGTATTTATTTATAAATTCATGTACACAACAAACAAAAAAATAAAAAAGTATTTTATTATCCTTGCGAGGATGTTCAGTCACAATGAGTGTATCACGTGGTGCATTTCTTCACACGATGACGATGAAGACACTTGTGATGAGCAGGGCCAACCTGGACCAACTGAAGGCACTAATGTTGACCCAATCGGGGAATCCTCAAGTCAGCAACCATCTGCGCAACCTGAAGACTTATATCAGGAAGCATCGCATGTTGACCCAACAGGGGAATCTTCAAGTCAGCAGCCATCTGCGCCACCTGAGGACTTATTTCAGGAAGCATCACGATCTCTCCCCACAATAGATCAAGGGTTTGAGTAAATCAAGTATTCTGACAGAGGCGTCAGAAATGTCAGGAGAGGCCGTGTAAGATGTCAACCCAAGGAGTGGTCTCTACCACTTAACGATTAAAAAAAAATATATAAATACCCGGCACAACGCAGCGCTTGAGTAATCTGTGGTCAGACCTTGGAGTTGGTTACTTTTGCCGCCATAACTAGGAAGGGTCAATAGTGGTAGGGTGTTACTCTGTCCGTTTGATATTTGTAGTGTTTTCATTATTTAAAATTTGGTATTATTGATTTATGTTAATAAATGTTACTTTTTAAGTTATTTCTCTTCTGATTCCTAAAATGTGATTTTGATCGTTATTATGATCGTCAAATCTAAGTCAAGACATTATCGAGTGTAAAAGGCCAAAATTGAATTTAAGCACTTCGTGGACATACGTTATGACTTTATATATTTTTAAACGGTTTTATTTATTACGCTATTACGTTTCAGTATTTGGTATCGTCGTATTACAGTTTAACATCCATGATACAATGCAGAAATACCTAGATAGGGCTCAGTCAGTATCTGCAAGCGTACAAATTTGTAGGCGAAATAAATATTTTACTCAACCGGTACGAGTAGGTATATATAGGTCTCAGGGCCCAGGATAAGTAGTAAGGATCACTTACAACTCTGCCACTACATAGATTATACATACATACATATTATGAAATTATTATTATAACTCTGCCACTGAGTCGACAACAATCTGTTACTTGGTCTGCTGTAGATAGTATCAAAGGTTTTTGAGGCTGGATACGTTAACAGACTGAGAGGTTCCAGGAGCGTACTTACCAGACACCATAAATAAAATAAACGCTTTCACACTCACACCCCGCATTAGGATTTCCTGTGTTGCGGCGATTTATTGCTCCAGTAAGTAAAACAAATCAACATCAACAAAGTATTTGGGCTGAGGTATTTGGGTATATTTATAACACAGACTGACCTATTCGTGACTCGAGTGTGAATGTAAAGGAGAAATAAAGAGGGTAATATTTTTTAAAGGTCGACTGAATTTCTCCTTGACTATTGTGAGAAAGATTTCATGAATGACACATAATTGTTGGGGATAATCTCATAAACTGCTGTACAGATTTTCATACGTTTCCACCGGTGAAAGTGCAGTTATTAAATTTAAATAAATAGCGTCTCTTGGAAAGCGAATCGCTAGTAAATAAAGCTAAAAAACATAATTTATAAATAACATATTATATATGATCAAACGAACTTCTAAGTGAAGTTCGATCGATATAATATGAGTGGTTTCATTTGAAGATATAAATTAATTATGTAGTACTTGTACTTACAAGGCAACACTCGCACTATTTTAAAAGTATCTAACTTATTTTTTGAAATGGTAACTCCCTCTACTCATCTGACATCGGCCATTTCCTTATCTGTCGTATCATTCTTTCAAAGCAACTTACGATGTCAGTCAGTTCTCTCGAAGTACACTACCTAACGCAAAACTGGGGTCTTGGGTGGGTCGGGTGATTTATATCTTCAAATGAAACCACTCATATTATATCGATCGAACTTCACTTAGAAGTTCGTTTGATCATATATAATATTTCGTGGTTTCATTTTCGATATAAATTAATTATGTAGATGTTCAGAGATTCAGTTTTGCGTCGATGAGTTGTGTGCTATGACAGTAGAAACACAATAAATAATACACGAGAGAGAACATAGTTATTGATATATTAATCGTCTCCTAAATACATAGGTACATATAAGTTTTGTTTACCATAATCAAGATATTAAAGTACAATTTCAATACATACAATGATAATATAATCAATTTAAGCAAACTGATTTTGCAAAGTGACTTAAATGGTTTGAGTCAACGATAGGTCTATGATAGAATTTGGCGAAGGATTTGGAAGATTCCGTCCAACCTGCGGTCGCCCGGATAAGGTCAAGGCTCACGCCTGCCGCGCGCGCCGCCGACGTGGCTGCGTGGCGGGCGCTGTGGGCGCCGTACACCGCCACGTCAACGCCGCTCGCAACTAACACATCTTTAATCCACCTGCTTATTGTCTGTGCTGTCGCGTTCCGATGGGGACGCTTCACAGTGATTAAGATGCGATCGACACTACCAGACCTTAAGTCTTTTGTGACAGTCATGTAGTCTATGAGTGTTGTTGCGGGACAAATAGAATGATTTTCGGTAAAGTATGGCAAGAACAAAACCGGTTGCGCTCTGCCTACTCCAGAAGTTTTGATTATGTCTGTTATGCTAATTGCCACACCTAATTCATTTATTTTTACGTTATTGATCTTTATCAATGAAAACGTTTGCACCCTATGAGCGGTGCACAGAGCTAATAAGCTGACTAGTTTTTTAGTGAGTTTTTCTAAATTTAACTTATTATGAGGAATCCATTTAGAAACATAATTTAATACTAATTGAGGATCCCAGGTATTTGAGTATTTAGGTAGGGAAGGCCTCAGTTTAAATACTCCTTTGAGGAGTCGTTTCACGCTATCATCTGAAGCTAAATCATTCCCAAGAAGTAAAGATAATGCTGACCGATGATTATTTAGGGTTCCATAAGATGCGCCTTTTTCAAAACGTTCAGTTAAAAATTTTACTACGTGTATTATAGAGGATTCGAAAATATGGACATTATTTTTCTCACAGTACTCCCACCACAGCCTGTAACAAACGCCATATTGACGTAGCGTGTTGTCGGACAGTGACGCAAGCATCAGTGAGAGGGCGGCAGGGGGCGCGCCTCGGTGAAGGAACGCGCGCCGGAGAGCACCGCTGCTCCCAGGGTAAGCGTCTGGTGCAACGGGTGTTGTTGTCTGAAATGCGACAATACTAAATTTGGATGTGGCTCTAGTACTATTACCTCTGAAACAGTTAGGTCCATTACTTTTGGGTACCAAGCTTGGGCGGGCCACATGGGAAAAACGACAATACCGGTAGCTTCGTCCTCAATAATTTTCTGAACGCAGTTTAGTAACAGACAGAATGGTGGAAAGGCGTAGAAGAATCTTGGCTTCCAGTTTACTGTGAATGCATCCACGCTTATTGCATCCGGGTCCTGTTTCCAGGATATGTATTCGTGGCACTTGGCATTGATGCGAGATGCGAATAAATCAATTTCCGGTTGACCAAATTTTTTAACGATGTAGCTAAATGCAGTATCTAATAGTTCCCACTCTGCGTCAGGACTAATCTTTCGTGATTCTTCGTCGGCTTCGACATTATCTTTGGTATTTATGTACGAAGCAAAGAGCCACAGATTTCTTGATTCACACCATTGCCAAATGTCACGAGAAAGCCTGTTCAAATGAAATGTTCAAAGGAAATTGTATTCCGCCCATACGATTTATATAGCTTATCGCCGTGGTGTTATCTACACGGAGTAAAATAGAGCAATCAGAACTATCCTTCGCAAAACATTTAAGGGCAAGAAATATAGCCAATAATTCTAGGTAGTTAATGTGAAAATCAAGTTCGCTATTTTTCCAAGCTCCATTAACGCGTGTCATATTACAGAATGCACCCCAGCCGGTACGAGATGCGTCAGTGTATATTTCAAATGAATATTTTAATTTTTTAAATGGTTTATTCACTATGTAAATGTTACTGTTCCACCAGTTTAAGTCCCCTAATATAATGCCCGGAAGTTTAACTTTCGTTTCATATGAAACATGCTGTGTTAAAAATAAATATTTTTGACGCTCTAATAATTTAGTATATAACCAACCATACCGCACGGCTGGGCATGCTGATATCAATACTCCTATAAGATGGGAAAACTCTCTAATAGTGACAATAGGTAATTTGGAAAATTTATGTATTAATTTTAAAATCTTGTTTCGTTTTTCCATAGGCAATGATAGTGTCATAGACATGGTGTTATATATAAATCCTAGAAATTTACATGTCTTTTGAGGCATTAAATTACTCTTTTTATAATTAATAACAAGTCCCAAGCATTCAAATAACATTATGGTTTCCTTTATATTATGAACACATTCCTCATAACTACTACCCAAACAAAGAAAATCGTCTAAGTAACAAACCGAATGGAATCCACGACTACGTAAATGAGTTACTGCTTCTTTAATGATTTTAGTAAAACACCTTGGTGCGATTGAGAGTCCATATGGAAGGGCCCTGAATTCCATTGTTATTAATTTGCTTGAACTTGGCAAAATGTATTGAAATCGAAGGTACTTACAAAAATCTTTATGAACCGGAATAAGAAGGTAGGATTCCTTCAAGTCTATAGTTGCCATAAACCAGTTCTCTTGAATTAACCTGCAAGCAGTTCGATAGTCTTCCATTTTGAAATGCATTTTAGGTATAAATCTATTTAAATTTTTAAGGTTTAAGATAAACCTCTTACCACCATTAGGCTTTGGTGCTAGAAATGTATTTGAAATAAACTGTTCGCTTGATGGTTCTACTTGCACTATTGCACCTAAATTATTGAGGTTTTTAATAGCTAATGACATGTCACGATGCTCATTTGCTGACCATGTTATTTGAGGTTCATACAATTGAAATGGATTAGTTACAAATGGAATAGATATTCCGTTAAGGATCCAATCGAGAATTGTCGCGTTTTTTGTAATATGAAGCCAGCAGTTATAAAAATATTGTACACGACCTGAATGTACCTGCACTAATGCCGCAGTGGAGCACGGTTTCGGCCCTGGTTCATTCGGGGCTTTGTTGTTGGTGTTATCGTCGTTGATGTTGCCCGACGTGTGGAAGGCGGAAGCCCCCTGTAACTGCCTCGCCCCCCCCTGCCCGTCGGGTAACGAGGGGGCCCGGACCAGTTTCCCTGGGCCTGTTGACGTGCTTGTGTATAGGTTGAGGTGGGGTTGGGACGCACGGGTGGTGTAATCTTTTTAATCTGCAATCCCTGTTTCTCAATTATCTTGGCTGCTTTTATTTTTTCTGATAAAGCACTACCGAACAGGGTTTCATCGCGTACACTATCACTAATAATGTTCAGAAATGGCTTAGCCAAACCTGGTGATATCATTTTAATCCTATCTAAGGTTTTTGTGTGATGTAAATCACACAGAATGCGACACCCGTCACTCAGAATTTTTATTGCCTCCAACTTATTGTCAGTTGTTAATAGTGATGTCAACGCCCTGCTAATAGCGGTTATGCCGATGCCGAGTTGCTGTTGAGAGTTCTCGACCTTTTTGTCACGTAATCTCACCATCTCAGCGACTGCAGCTCCGATTTCAATGTTGAGCTTAGGGGCTTGGAGTAGTGTACAGTTAACTGGTATCAGGTACTGTTTTAAAATACTTTCTCTAACCTCCTTGGTCAGTCCCTTCTTTAGAAGTGGTTGCCAGAGTTGGGTAAGATTGTTATGTATATCTGAGCCCCAAGTAGATCCTGTATCTGTTGCATCGCCTAGGGCAGATACTATATCGGGGTCTAATGTAGGCAAGGCCTGTGAGTCATCCGAGATCTGCTCGGTTGGCTCGAGCGAAGTGGTTGGATGTTCCACTACCGGTTCACTATCTCGTTGGGTAACTGGCTCATTCGGTACGTGGTTACTGTCTTGTTGGATAGTTGTTAAAGTCTCCGGCGGGACTTCTATATGATATTCGATATCTGTTATTGGGTTATAAACATTCCCAGCTTCAGTTTCATATCCTGAAATTCGACACTAATTATTAATACCGAAATATGAAAAAATGGCAATGGTTCTAATTCAAATCCATCGCCGTATGCGCCGCGTTTATTAAAAAACTTTGGCCAGAAGTATTTGCCGCGTTCTAATTAGAATCTTTGGCAAACTACCGCAACAAGTCTTTCATTTTGAACAGTCCTTGAAGGGTAGGTTCGGTATCGGTCGAATCATTTTTATATTGGTTGAATAAACCAGCAAAACTACTCACCATGTTCGTCAACTACAGAATTTTCTAAATGTCGCCGCTTATAGCGGTATTTTTCGTTTAAAAGTTCCATCTTTTTCATATAATATTCCATTCTATCTTCGTATGTTCTTTTGGGCATATTGAAATTTTGACCATTTAACTATAATAACGAATTTAATTTAAACAAACTTATGTATTTAACTCAGAGAATATTTTATTCGAGAAGCGTGTGCACTGGTTGCCTCGCACAGAACAAGAATGATACGACAGATAAGGAAATGGCCGATGTCAGATGAGTAGAGGGAGTTACCATTTCAAAAAATAAGTTAGATACTTTTAAAATAGTGCGAGTGTTGCCTTGTAAGTACAAGTACTACATAATTAATTTATATCGAAAATGAAACCACGAAATATTACATTATATTACATGTAGGTACTTGATTTCTTTATTTTGATTTTTATAAAATATTGTAATTTTATTACTTATACTCTGAGCCGTAATGCAAACTTAGCCTAACACCACAAAGTACGTAGCCTTTTTCTTGTATTACCACAGATTCACAGATGCATATATATAAGAATACTCGCGCCGACGACAATCTTAATATATATAATATACGTGTCACGTTGTTGGACGTTAATGGACGCCTAAACTACTTAACCGATTTTAAATTAAATTTGCACACCGTGTGCAGTTTGATCCAACTTGAAAGATAGGATAGCTTACATCTTAATTTTAGCCAAAATATTATTTTATTGCAAATTATATAATGTAATTTTATATTTGAAAACGTCTAACTGACATGCTTTACTATAATGTCATTTCAGCCATCGCCACTTCGTATTACTTTTGACACATAACGTTGCCATTGACGATGACATGGCCAAGGCGTACATTGTTTATATTTTTAAAAAATGGAAAACGGTCTGTGGGGAAAATTAATTCGTTTGAAGAGTTTTGAAAAGAGCGTAAAAAGCTAATCTTCTATATAAAAAATGAATCGTAAAATGTGTTGGTAAGCGCATAACTCAACAACGCCTGGACCAATTTGGCCAATTCTTTTTTTAAAATGTTCGTTGAAGTTCAAGGATGGTTTTTACGGCGAGAAAAATTTGAAAATTCATCCCCTAAGGGGGCAAAACGGGGGTGCAAAGTTAGTATGCAGCTTTGCCGTTTTTGAAGTTAGTGAATGTGTAACGCGAGCGAAGCTGCGGGCGTCCACTAGTTATCGATAGATATTACAGTGATTCCGCCTAACTCTTTCTAACTAAAGCGTTGTACAGTCATATGGTAATTTTTGTAGGTAAAGAACATTTACGTTTCGTTTGTCCCATTGAAATGGACAGTTCAGTGCAGCTCAGTGTGAATTAGTACAGGGTTAAAGAACGTGTTATATCATTAACCTGTTTCTGCATTCATAGACCACCTAATTTAGGGCCCGATGCCTGCTTTATCTTATTACAATATCTTAATATATATCTTAATATATATAATATACGTGTCACGTTGTTGGACGTTAATGGACGCCTAAACTACTTAACCAATTTTAAATTAAATTTGCACACCGTGTGCAGTTTGATCCAACTTGAAAGATAGGATAGCTTACATCTTAATTTTAGCCAAAATATTATTTTATTGCAAATTATTTTATGTAATTTTATATTTGAAAACGTCTAACTGACATGCTTTACAATAATGTCATTTCAGCCATCGCCACTTCGTATTACTTTTGACTCATAAAGTTGCCATTGACGATGACATGGCCAAGGCGTACATTGTTTATATTAAAAAAAAATGGAAAACGGTCTGTGGGGAAAATTAATTCGGTTGAAGAGTTTTGAAAAGAGCGTAAAAAGCTAATCTTCTATATTATAAAAATGAATCGCAAAATGTGTTGGTAAGCGCATAACTCAACAACGCCTGGACCAATTTGGCCAATTCTTTTTTTTAAATGTTCGTTGAAGTTCAAGGATGGTTTTTACGTCGAGAAAAAATTGAAAATTCATCCCCTGAGGGGGTAAAACGGGGGTGCAAAGTTAGTATGAAGCTTTGCCGTTTTTGAAGTTAGTGAATGTGTAACGCGAGCGAAGCTGCGGGCGTCCACTAGTGAGTTTATATAATGTTTGCGGTATGAGGCGTCAGCTAAGTCTAATCTTAATGTCATCCTTGTAACAACTGTTACAATATTAATGTGATTGTGGTCATGTACTTACTTAAAGATGTGAATTAATAATGATGTCTGCTTCACTAATTAGTAGGTAATTAATAATCGCTGGAAGCTAGATTAGGAATACATGTTGGTTGAGTAAGAGATGCCAGCCAGTAGCATACTAATTTGTATTCAGTGACTGATACTGACTTCGGATTTTGGCTAAGGTAGGATTTTCGCACAACACAGGTGACCGCGGACCCGTGGTTCATTACACACTGGTAGTGTGACAGTCAGCAGTACGATACAACACCGACATATTACTGTACACACGAGTCCGACCCTCATAATATTTAGGTACCTAAATAATATATATCAAGCCACAACAAGAAAGTTTGAATGTAAGGAGAAATTAGATAAAATCGCCGGTTAAATCGCGCTAGCATACTGTAATGTAATGTTTCGAAGTATTAAGACTTAAGGAAGTAATAACTGTTAGTTACAGTTAGGCCCCGTAATCAGAAAAACCAAAGACGCTTTGGTATTGTTGAGGACGAAAGTAGGTCGCTAAATTTGGCAGAAGTACACTAGTACAAAAGCACTGTAAAAGGTGCACTTGGCTGCATAGGTACTAACCTATGCAGCCAAGTGCACCTTTTACAGTGCATTTGCTATTCAATTTACAAGCAATTTGCTTTTAGTAAAGTTTAAACAGAGTTTAAACAGAGTTTAAACTTGAAACAGCTGTAGGTACAGTCAAAAGCTAAATGTTTTTCACTTGAGTTATACACTATGATAATGAAGACCAAATTCAGTACAAACCAATAAGTTCGCAAAAAAACGACCCTCTCTTGTATTTCAATGTAGTCTTAGAAACAAAGTTCGGTGAAGCTAATTTTAAGTTCACAAATCAAATTGGGAAAATTAGACGGATTTACAATTGGGTCAGGATTTTTGCAACAGTCAAAAAGACTTCCGCTAAAGAAATGAGTGATAAGAAATATTATAAATTGGGACCGAAAACTCATTATGTAGGAAGGTTCTTGCAAAATTGAATTCAAATAATTTCAATGCCCCCACGGAAATTTAGCTAGTTTATGGTGGTCGTGGACTGCAGAAAATGATCAATTACCATCACAAAGTATTATCATACGAGTATGCAGTACCTATCTATTGATTCTTGTTATGCCTACCTAATTTATACATAGGATACAAACGTATGGAGATGAAGCATCTTTTGATCATGAATACGTAATAAGTCAATTTGTAATGTAGTGTGAATTGGTACGTATACCATCTACATTTATAGCTGAATTAATGTGAATGTGTGCCTTGCTCAAACTACTCGTATTTACTAGTGACGAAACATTATCAAAATCACTGTTTAATTAAAATATACTTAAAATTTACACACTTTTTAAAAGCCCAAATCAGATTAAAAGTAGGTATTTCCCGAATTATTAATTACGAGTACCTACTTACTGATGGAGTATTGATAAAAATATTTATACGTTTGAACGAAAAAAGGGAAGAGCACATGTAATTAGGTCTACTTACTTCACATCAAAGTGTAGTCCAGTAAAAGTCTGTAATGCAAATGCACTCCAAACAGTTATCGAGAGAAAACGAAAACGCTTTCACAGCAGCAGCATCACTTGATGGGTTTTCACTTAAACTTTATGATGGAGTACGAGTATCTGGGGTGATATGCTTTGAAACGTGTAAGAGGTAAATTACGAACAAGCATGTTCGTGAGAGTGTTCCTTCAAACTATGTGTGGCCAACTTTGACAGCATATGATAAAACAGTTGGAAATATCATCGTTAGATTGTAATTAGGCCACTGTAAATGTCTGATTTATTCCTGACGTTTTAAACTTGAATTTTTTATTTATAGAAAATAAAGAATTGTACAGCTGGCTTCCCGTTAGACGTTGCTATTCATCTAGCAACTTCTAACGGGAAGCCAGTTCATGGCTAGTTTTAATTGAGATTTAAACTGACTCCAGTGTCTAAACTTCTCTCAATATACATTAGTACAGCTTAGTGCTATCAAAGCAATTAATTATTATTGCAAGTAATACATAAGTTTCGAGATATAGATAAGTAAAATTAAATTTGGCAGATGGATAGCGAGCGATATTAAATTCACATTTATTCCAGTGAGGTTTCAGGAATTAAACAAATCTACCAACAAAACAAAATCAACTTCAAAGCCATATACAATTATTATTATTGACACAGGAGGGAAAATCCACATAAAGTCGGAATATATTTCAGAAAATCAACCTATTTCAAGATAATACCCTGAATAATCTGATGTTCAAGGCCATTATTGGACAATAAAGAATTAGGTGTTTAATGTTTACGGAGAAATTCTGTTGCGCAAATATTTGGAATATTCTTTTATCCCTGATCGATTTCTTTTATGTAATTAATTCTATCATTGTGTACAAAATAAGGTTTTGGAAAGTGTATAAAAATATATATTTTGTAATGGTTGAAACACGGTAACACACGAATCTGTAAGCATAAACAAATACTTAGTTCTTAGAGAGCGTCTTCTAAACAAACAGATGGGGTTATGAAATTCCGTTTCAAACAGAATTGGTTGGAGCTAAAAGTACCTATTTACATGTATTGAGAAGACAGAGAAATACGTTATGTCGCTTTTACTAACGTGGATATAAGAATGAATGTTTATTGAATAGTTGCGGAATGTAATTCCTGAAGAAGAGGATACAATTTGCCAAGTGGGAACACGTGGGCTCTCGTTTATATTACGAGTATCTTGATCTACAGTTACAATAACACTATTTTTATGCTGATATTTAAATTTTGAAGACGCAAAGCAAAAGAGGGAAAAAAAACCAAAAATACAGGAAGCTTTCCCCGGAATTTACGACATTATGAACAAAAAATACCTTCTTATAGATATCTGCAATGATTCCTAGTGACCATTTCAAATATTTGGTGGCTAAAGTAACGGCCTATGTTAGAGTTTTTGCTATTCAGAAAATTCTAGAACATCGGTGTGAATTTCTAACTAAGCTACTTACACTACTACTTACTTTTCAATCTATATATATGTTCAATCCTTTCATCACTGGTCGGTGTGAAAAGAAAAGTAAAACGCCTTCCAAAATTGACATTCATTGTCACAAGAAAATTAAGGAGAGTTGCGTCAACTCCCGGAAAAATATCTGGTGAATTCACGACGTTCGTGGAGTTTTCCAGCAGGCCATAACGTTTATGGTACTGTCCTCCGGCCGTGCCGTGAGTCAAACAAGAGGCAGTTGTGTGCAGAACAATCCGGCGACATTGGATGTTAAGGTTGGTTGGATCTTTTCATACTGATTGTGGTACTGGATTGCTACCTACTGCCTCACATACATTTATACAGTCCACACATAAAATCGAAGGATCGCCCCTGCGATTACCGCACAATTTTTAGTGGCCTTCGAGCCGAACGTAGAGTAGGCAATTCATTATTATTTTATTTTATTTGATATATATTTATTTTGCACGTTGCAATGGCTACTAAAAAGGGTCAGAAGGTTCAGGAAGTGTACGAGGAGTGCATCGCTGATGTTGAATTAAACGTTTTAATCAACAAAAAGCAAAGAATTTTTGAACAATTACAGACAATATCTGTCATGTCATTAAATGTAACTGACAGCAATATTCGAGAAATGTTTCTATTGCGTGTCATGGATATAGATGAGTTACGTTCATCTTTCGAATTATTAATTTTTGAAATTTATAAATGTCAGTTACAAGCTGGTGGAAAAACCATATTTCAAAGTCAGGAATTGAATAGTTTTGATGAGTTGTATTACCGTATAAAATTGATTTCTTCAAAATTACTAGCGAACGTTAAAACTGAACAAACACAGTCGTGCATCGAATCTAGACCACGTCTTCCAAAATTGGAGTTGTTTTGTTTCGATGGAAATATTGAGAATTTTAATACATTTTACGAGACATTCTGTTCGTTGGTTCATAATCAGGCTCAGATACCGAAAATAGATAAATTCCACTATTTACTGTCATGTATAAAGGGATCGGCACTAAACATAGTGAAAAGTATTCCAATATCTGCTAATAATTACGACATTGTTTGGCAAGCTTTACTCGACAGGTATCAAGATAACCGTATGTTAGTTGGGAATTATTTAGACAAAATGTTAACCTTTACACCTATTGCGAAGGAATCATCCTTTCAGTTGAATAATTTCATAGAAACCTTTGATAACTCATACAAAGCTATACAATCTCTTAATATTGAAGATTTGAATAGTTACATTCTGTGTCATGTAGCATTGCGAGCCTTGGATCCATACACTCGTAGGTCATTTGAACAAAGTATCAATCAGAAGTCGATACCAAAATTCTCTGAATTGATTACTTATGTTACTAATCAAATAAAAGTGTTGGATCATTCTAGTTCTTATGGTGCTAGTACAAGCAACCAAAACATCATACAAAATAAATGTCAACCAGATGTAAGTAGGTTTACGGCGCGAACTAGGAACAGTGCACAGAAAAATTACGCGCATGCATCGTCATCAAACTCAAAAAATAATTTATCTTGTTTGCATTGCGGAGACAATCACATGATATACCGCTGTGCTCAATTTCGTAAATTGAGTGCTTCGCTACGAATCAGCCGTGCTGATGAGTTGAAGTTATGTCATAATTGTCTAAAACCTAATCACACTGCTGAACAGTGCAGGAGTGAATTTAAATGCATTATTTGTGAGCGACCACATAACCTATTGTTACATCAGGATGAAACGAAAACGTTGCTCGCTTCCTCTTATAACTCCGGTAATGCTTCGGTTCCTGCAAGCGCACCCGCCCAGTCGGGAGGTTCTTCAACTGATAATAATAATAGTTACAGTACGGTGGTGTTGGGTACCGCGATTGTTTATATTTTAGATAACTTTAACGTCTATCAACCATGTCGCGTATTAATTGATTTCGGTGCACAATCCAATTTTATTTCCGCTGCATGCTTACAACGTTTAGGTTTATCTCAACGTAAATGTCCGTTTAGCATTTGCGGATTAGCCGATGGTTTAGTTAAGAACTACGGCATGACGTCATGTAGCTTAAGGCCGCGTCACACTGATAAACCTAGTTTTAATATTGATGCTGTTATTCTTCAGAAAGTAACTTCAGATCTACCTACCATTAAAATTCCTGAGCATATAATAAAACAGTATGATAATTTATTTTTAGCTGATCCTCATTTCTATAAACAATCGCCCATTGATTTAATTTTAGGCGGTGACGTTTTTCCCCATATTTATAGTGGGAAGAAAATTATTATCGGTCCCAATATGCCAGCCGTGCTGGATAGCGTATTTGGGTATATTATAACAGGTAAACTAATTACACCGTCGACTTGTGACGTCACGGATGTGAACGTTGTAGCGTCTACAACGTTGGTGTCGTACACCACTGATGATCATTTAAATGATACTCTTAAGCGATTTTGGGAAATAGAATCCTCGCCGTGCGATGTTCCTTTAAATCCCGATGATGAAATCGCTGAAAAACTATATATTGAGAAACATTATCGTGACGAAAGTGGCCGATATGTTTCACCTATTTTATTAAAGCCAAATCACGAGCCGTTAGGTAATTCGTATGACACAGCCTTTAGGAGACTCACGCATGTAGAGCGTCGACTTGCGCGCTCACCTGAGTTCCGGAAGGCTTATTCTGATTTTCTGAAGGAGTACGAGTCACTGGGACATATGGAGTTATATCGTGGTACGGAGCCGTCTAAATATTTAATACCGCATCACTGCGTGTTACGGCCTTCTAGCTCTACAACACCGTTGCGTGTGGTCTTTGATGGATCACAGAAAACTAGTACTGGGGTGTCACTAAATGACAATCTTTTGACCGGCCGTAAATTACTTCCAAATATTTTAAAAATTATTATTAACTTTCGTCTCTACGACATACGTTTTACGGCAGACGTGTCAAAGATGTACCGAGCCGTGCTCATCGATCCCGCTGATAGGTGTTATCAACACATATTATGGTGTGATACACCGTCAGACCCAATACAAGTTTTTGAGTTGAAAACGGTCACGGGACGGACAGCTAGCAACTGTCCCGAGTTACTGACACGAATGAAATCAGAACAAATAACGCAAATAAATTTCCAAGATGATACGTTATCATCATCCTTAAAGGTCCTAGGATTGACATGGTTGCCCTCATGCGACTTCTTTTCTTTTAATTATAATTTAAAAGATAATGACGGAACGAAACGTTCAGTACTTAAGCTGCTTGCTAGTATTTACGATCCTATTGGTTTTATTTCGCCGTGTACTTTCGTTGCCAAATGTATCATGCAGGATCTTTGGAAACTAAGCCTCGGCTGGAATGACCGTTTACCATACGAATTGTTACAAAAATGGGATAAATTTATCGGTCAATTACCGATCCTTTCACAACTTCGCATTGAGCGACATCTTCTAGTGAATTCGTTTGTAAACGTGCAATTAATCGGTTTCTGTGATGCATCGTCACAAGGTTACGCAGCTTGCATATATTTTCGTAGTACTGGCAAGGATGGGAACGTCAAAGTCAAACTATTGACGAGCAAATCAAGAGTTGCTCCATTGAAGCCGTTAATGTCTATCCCTAGGCTTGAACTTATGGCAGCCGTGCTGTTATCGAAGCTAGTTCGTTTTGTCGTACAAAATGTTAAAGATTTTAATTTACCAATAGTTGCCTTTAGCGACTCGAGTGTAGTTTTGTCGTGGCTACAGACTCCGCCGTACAAGCTAAAAGTATTCGTGGCTAACCGTGTTAGCGAGATTGTTGACGTGATTCCGCCCAATTGCTGGTTTCATGTAAACAGTGAGAACAATGCAGCCGACCTCTGTTCTCGAGGCGCGCTGCCTGAACAACTTTTAGCAGTAGCGGACGAATGGTTTAGTGGCCCTGCATGGCTTGCTGGGGATTCGCGTAGTTGGCCAAGAAGTACATTAATTTTAAAAGAAAATGATATCATTCCAGAACTTAAAACTAACGTTGACACATTTAACTTTAATTCTTTCAATTTAAATAACTTTAATGATCTTGAACATTCTTTTAATACAATTTCATCATTTAGTAAACTTGAGCGCACAATGGCGTGGTGTCTTCGTTTTATAAATAATTTAAAATGTAAAAAATCAGATCGAACATTTAGTTCACTAATGTCTTGTGAGTTAAAGCAGGGACATGATTTAATTATAAAAGTCATTCAAAATAATTATTTTTATTCTGAAATACAAATGCTGGCAAAGGGAACTCATGTATCATCCCTTCGCAAACTATCTCCCTTTATAGACCCTGATAATTTCCTCAGGGTGGGGGGTCGAATGCAACAGTCGGATTTACCATATAATATAAAACATCCGGCACTCTTACCCAAGAAGTGTCACATAACAAATTTAATAATTGATTATTTTCATAAATTGTACATGCATGTAGGACCGCGCACCTTGCAAGGCATTTTGAATAATAAATACTGGATAATAAACGCTCGTAGTGTAATTCGTTCAGTTTTGTCGAAATGTCGGGCTTGTTTTAAATGTCGTCCATACTCCACCCAGCCTATGATGGGTACGTTACCTGCAACTAGGCTTAAGGCCAATAAGGTGTTTGACCATGTTGGTTGCGATATTGGTGGTCCATTCTTTATAAAAGAAGGTATGCGGCGAAATGCAAAGGTTACTAAGGTATTATTTGTGTTTATTTGTATGTTTCTCTACAAAAGCAGTGCATCTAGAAGTGCTCTCAGATTTATCTTGCGAATGTTTTCTGGCCACATTCGATCGTTTTGTGGCACGCCGCGGTCTCTGTAGTTGCTTATATTCTGATTGTGGAAAAAACTTTATTGCAGCAGCTAAACATTTAAAAACCGTTACCAATTATTTTAATTCGACTATTTCTGATCAAATCCTTTCTGGATTGTCCTCGCGAGGTGTCGATTGGCGTACCAACCCCCCTAATGCAGCTTCCATGGGTGGTCTATGGGAGGCAGGTATAAAATCAGCCAAACATCATCTCTACCGTGTAGTAGGTGATAGGTCCTTGACTTTTGAGGAGTTAAGTACTATATTTTGTAAAATTGAGGCGATTATGAACTCGCGACCATTATGCTCCCTTTCAAATAATCCTAATGAATTTGAAGTTCTAACTGCGGGTCATTTTTTAATTGGACAAAATCTATTAACTGTTCCGGAATATAATTTTGAAGATGTACAGATGAATCGATTGTCACGTTGGCAATGTATTCAAAAAGCATCACAATCATTTTGGAAGCGATGGTCAAATGATTATTTGCACACTTTACAGCAAAGAGAAAAGTGGTTCACCTCAATTCCAAATGTTAAGAAGGGTGATTTAGTGCTTCTTAAATCTAACTTAACCAAGCCGTTGCAGTGGCCTCTTGGCAGAATTGAAGAGGTTCACCCTGGTTGTGATAACATTGTACGTGTAGTTACTGTACGTACGCAAACCGGGGTTTATAAAAGACCAGTAAATAAAATCTGCCCATTGCCATATGCAAACTAAATATAAAATTAGGTTATTAGGTTAGGATTTAGATTAGGGCTCATACACTCAACTTTTTTACTTAACACCAACAAGTTTCTTTATTTTATTTTGAATTATTTCGTAAATATTCACACACTCATTCTTCTCACACCTACATTATTAGGAAATCATCACACTGATTTCGGTGAGGGGTATGTTCAATCCTTTCATCACTGGTCGGTGTGAAAAGAAAAGTAAAACGCCTTCCAAAATTGACATTCATTGTCACAAGAAAATTAAGGAGAGTTGCGTCAACTCCCGGAAAAATATCTGGTGAATTCACGACGTTCGTGGAGTTTTCCAGCAGGCCATAACGTTTATGGTACTGTCCTCCGGCCGTGCCGTGAGTCAAACAAGAGGCAGTTGTGTGCAGAACAATCCGGCGACATTGGATGTTAAGGTTGGTTGGATCTTTTCATACTGATTGTGGTACTGGATTGCTACCTACTGCCTCACATACATTTATACAGTCCACACATAAAATCGAAGGATCGCCCCTGCGATTACCGCACAATATATAAAAGGAGAAGGTGACTGACTGACTGACTGACTGACTGACTGACATATCAACGCAGGGCCTAAACTATAAGAAACTTGAAAATTTGCACAGGGGTTCCTTTT
The DNA here is from genome assembly GCA_944567765.1 of Carterocephalus palaemon. Classification (NCBI taxonomy): domain Eukaryota; kingdom Metazoa; phylum Arthropoda; class Insecta; order Lepidoptera; family Hesperiidae; genus Carterocephalus; species Carterocephalus palaemon. The sequence continues at coordinate 5,392,246 of OX155651.1, read as the reverse complement.
ATAACGTAGGGGAGCACTAAGAAAGGATTTTTGAAAATTCACCCCCTAAGGGAGTAAAACGGGGGTGCAAAGTTAGTGTGAAACTTTGCCGTTTTTGATGTTATTCGAATGAAATTCAATACCTATGAAGGTTTTTTATTGAGTTTCGAAAATCATCTCTTAAGGGGGGGTAAAAGGGGGGTGCAAAGTAAGTAGGTATAAAAGTTTTTCGTATATACCTACATAATTTCAATGAAATTTTGTATTTAGGTTATGTTACGTCTAATTCCACGCGAGCGAAACTGCGGGCGTCCACTAGTCTTATTAATAAACTGTTATCGCACCTGTGGTTTCATTGTACACTCGATAGGATTTAACTCGTTCAACCCGACTTTAATAATCTTGGCGCTGTTCGCTTCCGCCTTGTACGTATTTATGAGAGCCTCCCAGAATTAATGAATGATAACCACTTTTCACTCTGAATTCGGTCGTATGTTTGCTATTAATGCTTCCCGAGGTTCACAATTTATAGGCTTCACTCTCATGAGTAAGTGTTAGAAGTTTTTAATGAATTTACTAAATAAGCTTTGAATTTGAACATCTAAAAACTTTTAGGAAGTATGTACCTTCAGACTCACGAAAGTTAGTTTTAACAAAAACGTTAATTAAAATTGTTCGCAGAGCTGCTTGTATGAAACTCCGATAGCGTTGGCTTATGTGACGCTAGCTGTAATTTCTATGATAATTCACCAAAAATTGTGGAATACATATTTCAACGTACTAAGTAAATGTCGAGATCTTCCGGCAATATTAAGATGCCAAAGCAACTCAGGGGCTATTCTTGGAAAAAGGTTTTTATTTACTACTGAGCGCAGCTTCAGCTCGAAGAGGTACCGCATGAACCGCATCCACTATTCTTTGGCGCACCACTGCAGGTGGCGCTGCGTGTCTATCTGCTGCTGCCGTATGTATAACTCCAGCAAAGTTTGCAAGAATAATGTGAAGACATACCTGGTGCTGCCGCGCCTCCTGCTGCTTGAGGTACCGCAGCCGCTGTTCTTTGGCGCACAGCAGCTGATGCTGCGTGTCTATCTGCTGCTGCTGCCGGAGCGCCATCGCGCGCAGCTCGCCCAGCGTCAGCTCCACCCCTTCCCCCAGCTGTTGGAAAACAAATTACCAAAGCTGTAGTCCAGTTCATATTACTTAGAACACGTTGCTATTTAAGATATAAGATGGTCGTTTATCATTAAATAAATAAATCATTAAATGGTTTTAGCGTGGGGGTGTTGAAGCACATAAACCTCGAGAGGTCTGGTTTATGTGCTTATTTTTCTCTTTTTTTTTCTTTTATCTAAGACACGTTTTTGGCAATTTTTCTAAATAATAAACGTTATTAATCTGATACTCTGCGAATGTTAAGGAAATTAGGTGAATTATTGGAAGACAAGGTGAAATCTGCCAAGCCAGATTAGGCCAGAGTATATTATATTAATTAACAAAATGAACTTGTCATCGTAGTTACTTGATAGGTACGTACGAGATTGGTTGTGATCACAGCGCATCGAACTCTGTGTTTGTAGTGATGAACAAATTTAAATTTATTTATATTAGACTGAGATCGATTCTCCATAAACCCATTTTCACGTCTGTGTTCATGATAATATTTCCGGAATCCAGACTCCCAACGATAACTGGGATCAATGATAATATCTAATAGAATTATGCCCACGCTGACATCGTTCCCGTCCGGGTGAGGTGTGCTTGGACCTGATTAGGTAATCAAATTAAGAGATATCGATTGCAAGGTGTGACAGACAGTTATTGCTCTGAGAGCTCCTCCTTTACTAGATTTCTCCACAAAATCAGCACCGAGTTGAGTACGCTAATCCTTGGCCAGTGATCCTTGGCAGTGGTAGGTACCAACTCTATCTAGGTACAATTTGGGTATTGGTTGCGATAATGATGATTAGGAATACTACATTAAATATATTTAGTTTTTTTTTAAAGCAGTTAATTAATTTAATTAATTTTGATCAAAGATTTTAGGCCGTATTTATTTCTCTCTCTGATATAAATAAACATTTTACAATGTAAAATGAAATAAAGTAGTTTTTATGACCAAACTTCTTACACAAACTTTAAAAAATCTAGCAAAAAGTAAACCCACCTAGACACTCGTAAATTTCATCACGACTGAAATTGGCATTTAGGTATTCATTCGGTAGCGCGCCTTGGCGCGGTTGTAACATAATTTTATATAGGTCTTACATTTAATTAAAAAATGTTACTGAGCACTTGACGTATTATGCTATTAGCCTTGTCCTAATAAGAATTTTGATGAAACGAAACCATCTCTCCCTTAATTTAAATATTTAAACCCATAATGCACAATGTCAACTAGAACAAAGTAATTCTTGCGAACCTTGAGAATTAATGAATAAAATTTTGCGTCCTCTATCAAAGCCAACACGAATCTTTTCATTGTACAACGCCTAAAACAAGCAAATGTTTGGAAAAAATTGTTATAACATTATTATTATAAAAAATTATATGAAGATTTAGTAGATTCAGGTTAGGTTTTAATGGAAGGGTTAAGGATATTTTATCCTTGTTGTTGTCCAGGAAATGCAGCAGAATCTAGCTACTTTAGAGGTACAGATCCTTTTCTAGATCACCGACCTAGTATATTATGCAAATTGCGATGGCTGGGAGCCTATGCATATAGGCATGGGTGCATACCCACGATATCTATTAAATAGCTATTGGACTTAACTTTATGGAATAAATATTAATGCCTAAAATTTAAACCAATGTGGAGGTAACTTAATTATTGGTCACCTATTGTTGCCTCTTTGTTTTATACACATTACGTATAAAATGTTACCCGTTCTCCCGCTTTCGTATTTTTTAACTCGCTTTTATTTAGTATTATTTAAACTCAATAGGGATTAAAGCGGGCTAAATTTAATTTGCTTTAGCTTGCCATGAAGCTAACTCCATTTTCGATTTGGATTAGTTGAATAAAACCTCCCTCTGTGATAACAGTTTATAAAGCTTCAATTTTATACGAAGAGAATTATCTTTACAATCGAAGCCATTCACATTTTAAAAACAGCTTAACGCAAAGTAACTAATTAGGCATTGAAGCAAGCAATTGCAAATTGCTTGCTTCAGCAATTGCAGGGTTGCAGCTAAGCTTTTTATATCTTTGAAACAAAATATTACATCATTAATTAAACGCCCTGATGTATACAATTTCTCTGTGAAAAAGCAATGAAATTAATATAGGTCGGTAATTGAAAAGCGTGCATCAATTTATAGTAGTTCAATGAACATAAATTGTTTTTAAGATGCATGTAATTCAACTACAGAGCTTATTTGCTATGACAGCTGATAGTGAACACACGTTTAACATATTGGTCATACATATATTATTATATTAGCAAAATTAACAAACGAGAGCACTTGTAAGAGAAGTAGGAAAGGAAAGTAGTAAGGGAAATTCCCAGCATTACCTTTATGTGGGTCTAAAAAATAGTACCTAGGTATCAATTATACTGTAAAAAAAATTTTTTTTTAAAGCTTTTATAACTTTTATTTTTATTTTCATGCATTGTCATCGGAACCTAATATGTGTGCCAAATTTCAACTCAATAGCTTCAGTGGAAGTGGGTGAAATATTGATTGCAAGATTCCAGGACATACATACCTACGAGTGAAGTTAAATAAAAGCTTTTAAATAAAAATGTTGAATTATGCCAAATTGCCCATCAAGCTTGAATTTTCGCCATTTTATTTTAGTCCTGCAAGCCAACTTATGGAGGGTTCAACCCAAAAATGCGCGGTCCTTTTCTGCGGCAGTTCATTACAGTAAAACCTAAACATTGTGATGTGTGAATTATATTACGTGCAAAGAGGAATTTCAAAAATGTTAGACAGTCGGAGAATTCTCGGGTTGACAATAATAATAGTGTTGCTAATCCCCACTTTCCGTCCACACCGGATGGATTACGGTTGAACCCGAGAAGGCGAGTGTCGTTCGACGATAGCACTCCTCGTCCAGAGTAAAATGGCCTTCTTTGTAAAATAATATTGTTTTAGATAATCTAGGTAAACCCACTCCACGAATTGGTACGCATTTTAATCGTGCCTATAATAATATTAATAATAATAACTATTTATTTCAGACTTAGTCCATACATGGTGTTAGTCATATCACTTACAAACCAGTGCAAAAGCTATTTTTGTGTATAAGTCGGCCTCACTGATGGGTACTATGTATTAAACGACGCTGTTTGTGGCTGCACAGCGTTGTGAAACCGGGAAGAGCCCGTCTTGGGCGCAGCGCTGGAGGGCACCGGCGCGTTCTACAAGAGATCCCGGAGCCCTCCTGTAGCGCCGGAGTAGGCCACCGAGTGGGTTTTAGTGGGTGAAAGTCCCACATAACCCGGCGTCGCTCCCACGACGTTCGGGTACCTTTTCAAGGTTTCCCACTCGTTAAACAAAAAAAAAAAAAAAAAGGTAGGTACCTACCTACCTGGACTCCATTAACTAAACTATAATCCAAAAGGAAGTAGCGGCGGCGGGCGTTACCCTACATTTTGACCTAATAAGTTATTAAAATCACAAAGGTATGTACAATTATGCTTTATTTTGAAACTCGCAATAAATCAAGAAATAAAATATTAGCTTTACGCAAACCCTCATACATATCCGAGATACATCTTTCTGCCGATACATCACGCGCGGGTCGAGCGGTATCAACAAGTGTCAAGATATAAATAATTCTGGCTGTCCTTTTTTAATACCACTGAAAAGGAGCTAAATTCAAGAATACAAGGGTGACAAGCAAGCTTGTAGCACTACCCATCGCAATTCGCACGCATGACGTGTGACATATAGTCCGTGGTACAAGCTGCAACAAGGCGCTGAATTATTTATTATTTACTGGCTTTCCCCGCTTCTCCGCCTGTGTACAGTGGTTTTCCGTGCAGAATTACTTGTACCATCATGGAACAAACTAAAAAATTATACAAAATCTTATTTAGTCTTTATCAACGGCACCTACACTAAATATTACCACTAATAAAATTACGAGATAGTCATCATTCAATAAAAAAAAATCGATAGATAATTACGTATAGATTACATATCAAAAGATTATTTCAGTGTTTTGTCCATTTCACGGGAACCATGCAATTTTTCGGGATAAAATGTCTCAAGGCTCTGTACTACATCTGTGTAAAAAATACATCGATCCAGCATTTTGTTGGTTTGTTGTTGTAAAACACAGAAACACAGAAAACCATAGAATTATCTTTTTTGACAAATTACTCGGTCCCACGAGTACCTACTTTTCCCAATGTTACTATATACTTGCCCTATCGTCACATCGAATTAGCACAAATAATGGCGTCAAACAAATTCAGGGGTCGCTTATTTGTCATCGTTTAATTTAAAATATTGATTAAAGATACAACTCGCAATTCAAGGTTCCAAACTCGCTATGTAAAATTAACTGAATATCAAACAGTGGGTACGGCCACATTATTAAATAAGTTGGACGTGGGGCTCCGCTTTGCCTCAATATAAATTTCCAATAATTCCCATGCAGCATGAATAATACATGAGCATTCGAGATCACTAATGACACCTATTACTTTTGTACCGCGATCCGTAGCCGACAATAGCTGTCGCGAATTCGTGATTTCACTCCATGGAACGTTCTCTTAGCGCTTCAACCAAGGTACTAATGGTTAGGAAGACGCGCCCCTTCAGTTTTTCCTAATAATATTATGCGTAAGTATATCAGTACAAATGCATGTGTAAAAACAAACGAAAACATATATTACAGACTAGTGGACGCCCGCAGCTTCGCTCGCGTAGAATTAGACCCATTAACGACGTCTACCCGTCTAACGACTTCAAAAACGGCAAAGTTTCATACTAACTTTGCACCCCCGTTTTACCCCCTTAGGGGGTGAATTTTCAAAAATCCTTTCTTAGTGCTCCCCTACGTTATAAAAGGAACCCCTGTGCAAAATTTCAAGTTTCTAGCCCTTATAGTTTAGGCCCTGCGTTGATATGTCAGTCAGTCAGTCAGTCAGTCAGTCAGTCAGTCACCTTCTCCTTTTATATATATAGATTTTACGAATAAACAGATTGAAACGTCGAAATTGGGAAATTTGAAAAGTTATTCCTGATATCACCATCCCACCCATAATAAACGCTACTATTGTTGTAGGTAGGAATGTTCAAAATTTTTAAACTATCCATTTTCATGTAGGTACTTTGGGCCTGTGGTTCATTTTATTGTTATTTGCGTTATGTGACTGATTAATTTCAAACAACTTACTGGAAGTAGCAAAACAGGAATTATCAATATTTTATTGATATTATACATATTTTTGTTCATTTATGCTTCGATTAAATTACTTGGCAAAATATATCACTTATATTTATTACTTCGATTATATTACAAACACAAAGGATATTGGGTTTCATATTAATTGAGTTGATAATAAATAGCCAAATTGCGTCCTGAACGGACGGGCGGTACCAAAAACGGGCGTGCAAACAAATTTTCAAGCAATTTATTAAAGGCATATTATACTCACCCCTAAGTTAATGCATTAGAATATAAAATTCTAAAGCAACATTTTTCTCATTAGAATGCGCTTTTAGTAGGTACGTGACTGCTAGGTGACGTAAAACTGTTTTTAAGAAGATTAATTAGTGTGGAGTAAGCTCTTTTCTGTTTATTAGAGAACCTGGGAATAAATTATAGTAAACTGTATATTTCTGTATAAACTGTTATTGTGTAAACAATTTACAAAGTAACGTTCACCAGGTTGCGTCTTCTGCGTTCAAAAATAAATAATAGCACGGACTACATTGTCCTTCCCCTATGTCTCTATCTCTATGGTAATAGTAAAAATCATTAGTGTAAAAAAACTAAGCCCCAAACAAACTACTTACATTATTATCAAAGAAACTTATCCCGGTTTTGATACAGTCCTAACCTAATAAAGCTCTAGTGCTGATACTTTTAAAATGCTGTGTTTATAAATGAATTTCAAGTAGGCAAATAAAATAAAAATCAATTCATATAATAAAATAAACTTAGGTAATCGTGTGGATGTGTTATCGTTAAGTTTTATCATTAAATACAAGTGCAATATGTGCTACAAGCCTAACACAATTTCAAAACTATACCTATATATATTATGTAGGTATAGAAAAAGTCTGTAAAATGCAGTACCTACGTGATAGCCCATTTACGTCGTGAAAGCCTGTATCACGTACGCACGTCGCGTCCTTCTTAACAAGAGAGATGTGAACCGCGAGCCAACAAGCATGTTAATAAAAATACCAGCATTTCTCTATATTATTTAAACTTGCAAAATTTTATATAATGGCTCTAGACCTCCCGCAGATTAGACCCATGCCCAGCAGTGGGACCACCGATATCATCAATATCAGCTGTAAATATCTATTAAAAAGCTTGAATTTACTACCCTCTCCATAACGTAAAATAACATAAAATTCTACGTGCGATATCATAAAGTATTGAAACTTGTTATATACTCGCTCTAAACGTAATTTAATAGGATACCCATTCTGGATCCTCTCCCAATAATTTGATCATGCATAAAATTATACATTTATACGTACGACTATACTGTAGAATTTATAAAATGGTTACATAAAAAATCTGTAAGTGAAGCGAGTAATGTCCGTGATTTCATCCCTCGTTAGGTTCATTGTATTTTATCGTCATGGGCTAACGGAGTAAATCACAATTTGGAAGATCCAATGTTCATTGAGAACGCACATTTATTTGGAGTAAAATATTGGGGATTGTAAACTGGAAATATTTTAATGATGTGACAGAAGAATAGTTAGTTGGTGAAATTCTAGTCATAGTCCGATTTTTCTCAAGGACCCCAAATTTAATATACCTACACTAGTGGACGCCCGCAGCTTCGCTCGCGTAGAATTAGACCCATTAACGACATCTGCCCGCGTTCGGGTTGCCCACTTGACTTCAAAAACGGCAAAGTTTCATACTAACTTTTCAACCCCGTTTTACCCCCTTAGGGGGTGAATTTTCAAAAATCCTTTCTTAGTGCTCCCCTACGTTATAAAAGGAACCCCTGTGCAAAATTTCAAGTTTCAAACCCTGACATATCAACGCAGGGCCTAAACTATATTAGGCCCTGCGTTGATATGTCAGTCAGTCAGTCAGTTACCTTCTCCTTTTATATATATAGATATAGGAAATATTCACTTTGACCTTTTACCATCAATTGCCTACGTTGTCTATTGGCTTCAATAACCATATTTAACATAGAATTTTTAAAAATTAAATGGGATCTGCTGTACTGTAATAGTAAAGGAAACATCGTGAGGAAACCTGCATGCCTGAGAGTTCTCCATAATGTTCTCGAAGCCATGTGAAATTGTGAAGTATCCCAAATCGTACTTAGCGTGGTGGACAACTAACTAACCTAACCACTCCCATTTCGAGAGAAGATGTATAGGTTGTGGTAGAAACATGAAATTTACATTAACATCCGTGATATTAAATTATCAATATTTAAATGACAAAGCCACTTATTAGATATACGTTATTTTGGGTCCTTTATCGATAAGGTATATAAATATAGTTTTGGTGGCAATATTTCCCATACACAAAGTTTCATTTTGCAGTGGTTGGTTTTGAATATTTATATCTGAGTTTTACGTAGCGAAATAAACTTCCCCAATTAATATTTCCATCGGCACGCACAAAATATACAAAAACAAAAGGATGTACAAATTGATTAGATTGAAGGACATTAATGAAATATAGTGGTTAAAAAATAGGTAACCGCCCGACATTGCTTCGGAACTAACGACGTCATTCCGCCGTAACTGAAGCCTTGACCGATTTCATGTGTTTTATTGCTATCGGTTGGTTTAACGCCAACACCTTTGGTTGGACACTTTCCTTTATTAAAAGGCTTATTGCCTTTCTTAGGACTGCTTTTTATGTCAATTATCTGTTTCAAGGAAGTCTATAACAAAGGTAGTCTGGCAGAATTTTCATGTATAATTACTACATAATTAAATAAATAATATAAAACCACTGATATGATCTACACAAAACGTAAAGTATAATAAAAAAGTAACAAATTGGAGCTCACTAAACTTATTTAGAAATTAACAATACATATATAAGAATGAATATAAAGCAGTAAGGATATTAAACAGAAGAATCCATACTAATATTATAAATGCGAAAGTAACTCTGTCTGTCTCGCTTTCACGCCAAAACTACTGAACCTATTTAAATGAAAAGATAGTCTAGACTCAAGAGCCTGAGAAAGGACATAGGCGACTTTTTAATTGAAATAAAGTGTTGTAAAGGTTGAAATGGGGGATGAAAGGTTGTATGAAAGTATTGTCATTTTCAGAACTAGAAGCTAAAATTTATATTTTAGGCTGTTGATTAGATATAAATAAATATGGCATTCAAAGTTTGTAAAAATGTTACCCTTAAGGGTGTAAGATAAACATAGGGGAAATAACATAACTAAACATAAATAACATTTACGGATGCATTACAGTGGAGCTAAAGTTAACGCGTTAGGAAGAATCTATTATTATGTCTAATTCCACGCGAGTGAAGCTGCGGGCGTCCACTAGTACACAATATAATCACGGCCCTTGAAAAATAAACATCAAGGGGTCAAATAATAATTTACTCAAGCAACAAAAAAATTAAAGACAAAAAGTTGGGCCTTTATTTCAACCATACTAATTATTAACTTAAGCCTTATTCCTTAACTCTATGCTTAAACTATACAATTAAAAATTAATCTAACTAAACGAAAACTCAGTTATACAATTTAATAGGTTACCTACCTTTAGAGTATGTACGTAACTGACTTATGATTAAATTTTGTCGACCCATGAGGCATTGGGTCCCCCGAGAATCTTGATTGAAATGTTGTGAATAAGTTGAAGTGTAAGAAGTAATGGTGTAAAATTTGAATATACATTTGATAGTACATCATAACTGGAAAATTATTAAGATAAGATCCACTTTTACGTCGTAGCTGTTATCAAGGAGGTGAATTCAATTTCCAGGATTACTTTATGTCGTTGAGAAGTAGGTACTTAGCTAGCGCTACATATCCTTTTACCTATTAATTTACTGCTTTATGTCTTCATACTGAATATTAATAACAGTGCAATTAAAAGGAGGAGTCATTACATACAGCTTTCTCCTTTTAAACCTAACTTTAACTTAATTTGATTTAGTTTTTCAACGTCACTACCGCATCGAAATATTTGATAGTTAAATATTTTTAACGTTTTTAACTTTCGGACAAATTGTTTCTTCAATAATTTTGGTAAAGTAAAATAAATGAAATTCAATTTAACGAGTGGATAATTACCTATCTTTATCACTGTTATTGTCCCCAGGCATACAAAACACAACACACGACATTGTGTGTAAGTGCCGCCGGCAACAATGGCACAACTGTGACTCGCCTCTCCAGTGTTTTGTTCTGCCGCTATTCTTCTGGCTGACATTATTACTTGGCCCTTTGTCTTCCTTAGGTCGGGTAACTCGTGAAAAAAACAAACGTCAAGTGGCGTTGCGAACGTTTTTTTAAAGAATACCCAACAAGCAGACTGGCCGAAGATAAATTGTAATTAGAACCGAGACGCTAATTACAATTGGTTCTTACAGTTAAAAATTCATGACGTATCGTAGAATTTTGCATCTTCACTTGCACGTTTTTAATGCAAATTTTAAATTTTTCGACCACCAATCTATTGAAGCAGATTAAGACTTCCAAGACATGTGATGCCCACGCACTGACGACATACCACAAGTTAAAGGCTACCCACATAGTGTTCCAAGCGATATTGAAGGAATTTGTTCCAAAATGCCAAACGAGAGCTTTCTTGTAGCATTCCTCGACCACAACTGCGTGAGGAACGTCCGACACAGCTTAGCACTTAGCCTACGTTCAAACACCCGTTTCTTTAGATCCAACCGGTCGGTATGTGACGGCAATTCCCAAGTGGAAAAATGGAGACGTTCATTTTACCCAGAAAATAAGCGTTAGATACTACTTCATCGTAGATTGTCCCCATCAAAATAAAGTCGAAGAACGACGAAGGCTGCGGAACAATTTGTGAGACATCATGGGAAGTTCGTTATAATGGAATTAATTTCAGGGAAACTGTAATGTGGCTACTGTATAGTAAATGTAACGACGATAATATAAAAGGAATAGGGTGTGTTATATTGATAATTCAATTGTTGAAAATTAGTGATCTAATTTGACTGATAAAAAATGAACTGTGACCATAATTTTTCCAAGTGTTAGATACATACAACCAACTTTGGCATTCCTGAGTTCTGATGTTACCACAGAATACCTAATAGTACAAGATGTTACTCACGTATCTGTATGTATTTTCAAGTTAGAGTAGGTACGAAGGTATAGAAGCCAATTGTTTGGATAATGATGACACACTAATTAGTCCGCGTAGTTAAGAGTTATGATGCAAGCAATGTGGTGTACATGAACAAAGCAATTGTGGATCAGAAATTATCGAATAGTTATCTGTATTATGTATTGTCATTGAAATGTATGAATGCTTATGATAATACAAAATAATTTAATTGAATCAAGGGCTTCAGTGGTTCCGAATGATAGCCGTCCCAATTGTGAGAGAAATAGCACAATGCAGCACTGAAAACCCAAAAAAATTAAAAAAAGTGAAAATTCTTGTGACAAAGTTGATACTTTAAATTATTTAAAACCTACCGGGAGCCAATTTTCAATTCTGTTTTCTTTAGAATACTCAAGAGAATTCATTAACCTTATCAACTTATTCAATCGATTATTGTTTTTGTTCCATTTATGTCGAAGTCAAAAAAAAATGGTTGTTAAGATATCCTTGTATAAATACTTCAACGCACGTAATTTAATGTAAAAATCATCTTTATCGTCAATGATAGTAATGCATATACGAAATTTTGTTGCAAATTATATGCTGACTGCTGATATGTGAGAATACTAGTCACAGATCTTGATTATACAAGATTTACGTGCTCGTATCGATAGCAACCAACACATGCGGCCGCCCCGGTAACACCAAAACAGTCCGGAACTGCTATAAAACGCTCAGGTGTACTGAATTTATCGACTATTCTTGTCACTCCCTCTGTTTGTCGTGTGGCGCAGTTATAAGGGCGAGGCTGTGCCTTTCATTAGTTAACATAAGCTACACAAAGAATTTATTTAATTCTCATTTTAAAGCTTAAGCTACGAGACAGAAAGTCAAGAGTTACGATCATGACCACGCTCCTCCATTGAGGGTTGGTGAAGAACGCAAAGGCAAAAGGGCCTTCAAAAACGCTCAATTGGTGTTTTCTCATAATAAAAATTTGGGTAAAACAAGACAATGAATGTATAAGCTACCTACCTATAAGTAACGAGAGTAACCAAAGCTTCTTGTCGGCACCACAATCCTTCTCACCGCCAAGAATGTTTATGGTTACTAAGGCGTTTTCAGTTACGACAACGACGGAATTTGTATTGTCTTCATTAATTAAAACAGATGGTGATTAACGGATAAACTGGCAATTTATTAAACAAAGATAAGACCAGATACATAATGGGAAATGGACAAAAAAAATAAAGGTTAGTGCTTATCAGCGATTTGGAGTCTGGAGAGTCGAGACATTATGGAGTTGGTTTGATTATAGTGACCTAGTTATGGTTGCAGTTTATGGGCATAATAAATTCAGATTCAATAAATTTTCATTATATGTGGTATTTGTATACACTTAATGAACGTCATATCATGAGACCACCTTTTTTCGGTCTGCTAGAATCCTAAATATATTTACTCGTTTATTGAGTAAACGTGCATAATAATATCGTCTATTTTTAAATTATTTATGGCATTGCAACATTCGTTTGTGGTAACTACAATTTATATTCTGCAATATATATTTATTCTAGTCTTTTCTAACTAATAATGCGTCATCAAGTCATCCGCCACTGTATTGCAGTGCAGTAATGCAAAAGTGGGCTGGAGTGCAATTACTTTGTATATTTAGTTTTAAATGGCAGCATGATAAAGAGATCCGCTAGAAATTTTAATCATTCGTTCCATAAAGTATGACCTATAAACCTAACATTGACATGTAAAACAGAACTCCCTTTCTGCCTAAGTAAACGACACTGGCTTTTGTTTTCTAAAATTACCATTACCTTAGGATAGGCCGCAGAGACCCACCCACAGCGGTCACTTTTTGCTAAAAAGGAACAGTCAAGTGGGGACCACATAATATAAAGCAAACAAGAGAAGAATAATAAAAAACTTTAGGGGATCATAAATCTGCATAAAGTAATAAATGAGTGGTGGACTCCTCCAGATGGAGTGGAATGCACACGCAATAATAAAGTGTACTTAATATGTACTATTTCGTTCCATTATAGTCTTCACTAAGTAATATATATAATGTTATATATATTAATTATTAATATATTTCTTTGTTTTTTAAGAGACTGGATGGATGGATTTACTCTCTCTATCTACCGTGATATCAGGGATAGCTACTATTCTTAACGGAAAATGAGTTCGAAAATCGTAATACATATTATGATTATTTATACTTATTGATTCTCGTTAAATGCTTCACCTTTACTTTAACCTTTTAGTAGTTTCATTGCTATCTTATAATGTAAAAATCTACCGAAGTGTTGTGATCTCTAATGCCAATATTTCAGAGTACATTGAAGGGCACATAAAGGTATTAATATTGGTTGATGTTGTAAGATAGCAGTTTAGGTTTCTAGAATGCCGAAAAAGTTCGTTTCTTTGGTTGCCGGTTTGTTGCCAAACCAGTGAGCAACCCTCCAGGCTTTGTTGCGAAGGGAGACCACTGCTCTGCAGTAAGCCCCCTAATGGGATTGTTGTCAGCCAAATATATTTGAATAGCCAAGATAATCCTTACCCAACTTAACATGAGCCTCTCTAGTGAATTAATAATTTAAATAAAAGTCCTTTCCCACTAAATTATACGAGACAGTAAAATAAAATGTACACCCTAGGCCATCGTTTTTCATTAAATACTAAAGGTAGTACTTATTCTGTACGTTTTGGATTATACTGGAATAATTTATTCAAATCCTTAGCATTAATAGATACAATACGTTTAATGCTTACCTAATGCTCACCTTATGGTAAGCATTTAACGTAATATTAGCATTTGTGATGCATCTAGGTAAAAGTTTTATGAAATAATTTCCTGCTAAGTATATTTCAGTATTTTATATTATTTTTGAACCTTTTTATTTCGTAATTGTTCTTCAGTTTAAAAGTATAAAATTCCGTACCAGTTAATTAAATAACTTTTCCAGATTCCGTTCGATAAAACACGAAAAACCACTTCAGATTTTTAATTCAGTTAAAAGTACCTTCTTGTTAATTGAAGTAATAAGCAGCAGCCAATGCTTGGAATATAAAAGTTAGTCTCGGATAGAACATGAAAAAGTAATAAAATGCGTACTCAACTAAGAATTTGTAGTCTTTTTCAACAAATTAATCCTTGGGTCGATGAAGATACAAAAAGAATTAACTTTGATGTGATGAATTCGTAACTATGGCACCTAGTAATTAATTATGCAGCGATCTGAACACATACGAGTACTGGATATTACCACAAAATAAATAATAGGTACATATCATTCCTCCTTGATATTACCATGTCAGTATTTTATTACAGCGGTGATAGCCCAGTGAGTATCAATCGCCTCTCATTCAAGGGGGTGTCGATTCAATTCTAAGAGGCACGCACTAATTACTTTTCTAAATTAGGTATGTGCGATTTGAGAAATTGAATATCGTCTGCTGCAACGGTAAGGGAAAATGTCGTGAGGAAACCTGCATGTCTGAGAGTTCTCCAATATTATTCGAAATGTTCTCGAAAGCATCTGAACTCTGCCAATCCGAACAGAAAGTCGGGAAAAATGAGGTAGTAGTGGTTATGGAGTAACTCATAGTTGCAATTTTTTTACTGTTCATCTCTGTACTCCAATATATTAAAATTCTTACAACTTAATGAAATTTCATTAAAAACATTGCAACAATATAATATCAAATATAACGGGCGTAGAAATCCTACTGTATGTGTTATTGTCGGTAACTACCTACGAATATCATACATCATAAAAACCAAAATTATCTGTGCATCAAATTACCATATTGTGAGGTGAAAATTTTATCTTTTATCTCTTTGTTCTTTGTATTTGGCCTGGCCTCATTTGTCTATTTAGATTCAACTAAAGTTTATTTAGGCTGCGGTCAATGAGTTGCTATGCAATGTTATACGGATACTTCTTTCCATTTATATCTTTACACATTGACGCAACGTGGTGGAGTATGCCTTGGACCTCCTGCAGCAGTGGCGGTGAGGACACCCATACCCAACAGTGCGACGTCTATTATTATATTAGGTATTATTATTATTGGCGGGATATATGTGGGTTAGACCCACAAGCCACTGCGACCTAAAAGATATATTGTTGCAACAATTTTTGGAAGTACTATAACAAAAATATCGCTGTTTGGAACCAGCTACCTTGTAGGAAACGCCAGATCATGTCGTATATTTAGAATTGTTGCAATATATACTTGAGCTGAAAAATCCGGCCAAAGGAAATCGTTATACATTTTAAAGTACTTTTCGTGGACGCTGGGGTATGAAAGGCTTGGAATAGAATTAAATATGCACGCTCGTACAATATCCGGAGGGAAGTGTGGAGTAAAAGACAGAATTCAGTAAAAATATTACCTACTTATTTTGTACTTAGGTACGTTAAAGGTCCTCATAAATTTCTTAGCGAACAAACTGATCTAATTTGAAACCAGAGTTCACTCCAGATGCCACACTTAATGCTAGAATTCATTTTTAACACCAACGTACTAGAAAGAGATTTTCTCTCACGATTTTAGTTTGGGCTATGGGGTTTAATAACAGTTACAAATGAAAGTTTACGTAGACAATCAAATGAAGTATGAACCGGAACCACTGGCACTGTCTTCGTTAGTTTTAAGTATTTGTTATGGATAAGACCGTTAGAACATACTCCGCTACTATCCTTATATACATTAATAAGCTTAACTTAGCTTAATTAATTAATTAGTTAATAACCGCACAGAAGCGGTTAAGTATTTTTGTGACTACTTACATTACCGTAGGACTTAAATTTGATATAAAATGAATAAGTAATAACCCCCGAAGGAGCCATAGCAGGCACAACCGACATAGGTAATTAAATTTATTCCAGGGCATAACATTTTTAATTGGAATATAAAAATAGGCTCTTGGTTACACACTATACCTACGGTATACGAAACACTTCTTCAGCGAGTGAATACAAAAAGTTCTTCATCCTTTTTACCATCAAAGTATATGATTATCTGACGTCTCGTACCTATACATAAATAACAAAAAAGTATTTTTCAAAGGTACGATCTTATTGATTACTGAACTCCTACATAAACTTCTTTCACCTTTACTACCACCATCAGTACGACAACAACATCTCATTATTAAAAGCTTTTGTTTAACTTCACTCGTATGTATCTATTTATGTGCTTGAATCTCACCGACTTCCACTGAAGCTATCGAGCTGAAATTTGGCACACGTATTTGGTTCCGATGGCAATCCACGAAAATAAAAAAAAGTTATAAAAAGCTTTTGATTTTAAAATTTTTTTAATAATTCAACTTTTTGTTCTACCGTCGGGCACGCGGGTTGCCTATCAAGACAAGACAAAGACTACGCTGGACAATTGCGGTGTGGCAGACATCACGTATCTTCGAGATATCATGGTGAACGTGTTTTCATCACGATGTTGTCCATCATCATTACTGCAGGTGACATTTTAACTTCTTACAGCGCTAAGTGCGCTGTAAACTAATCAGTAATCATTGTATATTTATAGGTTTGATTTTAGATCAGAATAAGGAGTTATTCAAAGTTTTGATCAATCCAATATTTTTGAGTAGGTATATACATTTGTTCGCAAGCTTATTATATAAAAATCATTTGTAAAGAAGTTATTCAGAATGAAACAATAGAAAATATTTTTCTGACATCAATTTCACAAGTTCTAATAGGTAATACCAGACGTATACTCTTTGAAGGAACTCGTTAACGAAACCTCACAAAACAGAAAAATGACAAGTAAATTATAAAGTTTCGAAATAATGTTGGTAAACAAATTAAAAGTTTAACTAAAGGGAAAGGAGTCTTACAATTTGAATTTTTTTTCTTTGTGTTTGGTGTTTGTGAATTGAAAATGAGTGTAACTAATAATAGCTTTGACCAAAAGAAAAAATACTGTTTCCAATTAACGTTAGCAAAGTTTTATTATTCACTGAATAATATAAAAGAGTCATTGAACTTTCAATTTGACTAACTCAATGTTTTTAAACTTAACTAGCACTATAGTCGGAGTCATTATTGAAAGTCTATAGCGAACACATTACTGCTGCTTTGCTTGCTTTCATAAAGACTAGAATTCCCTCTTGTGGGTGGCGCTTTCATAGTTTCACTTTAATAAACTAGCAATAACGCAAAATGGTATTAAAAAGTTATATTGAACATATATATTTATTATACCCTATCGTTACTGGCAAAATTTTATTATGTCCTTGTACTTATTGCCTGAATAACAACCTGAACTCTGCACTCTAGCTGTATCCTACAAAACGACATTATAAAAAGGAGTGACTGAGCGTTTTCTTTTATAAAATAAATCTGGACTTTACTTTCATAGTGCCTTGTATGGAAATGGAGAGAATTAAGATCAACGATAGAGTTTTTAGTAAATCTATCTACATTATACAACTGAAGAGGAACATTTTTAGTTCATTAGAATAACCCGTTAGAACTCAAAAATGTATTTTTTGAAAATACACTTTACTGTTAGGTACTCCGGCTTTAGGTTTTGGGCTACTTTAACTCCCAAAAAAATATTGAGGTTCCCTAAGGAGACGGCATGAAATTTTGTATGGACAATTAAATCTCAACCGATTCATTTCAAATTTACAATAAACTTTCCTTACAAACACAAATTAAAAGAACAAGTGTTTACCAGATTTTTAATAAAATTTATATAAAACGAACAAAAGTCCAATGAATGGGGAAATTTAAAAATTATCTAGACGACTGGACGAAACATTTATGCTATTGTTCTCAAGTTGGGCAGCAACAGCACTTTTTTATGTGAGTTCTAATGTAAATTCAGCTTTTTTGAATTTTAAACCTACAAATGGGAAGAGAGTTTTGACCAAAGTGAAGAGAACTATTGTTTTTTCAGGTATACTTAATTTGAAAACAATTGATTCGGTTTACCATACTACCTAGAAAATAAGGAAGGTTTCCTAAGATTTCACTGGGTAGAGATTTTCCAGTAATGTTCATTAAGTATAGAGAATAAGTAGCAACAATGAACCAAGCTGCTGCAAAGTCAACAACTCCATGCTAGCGATGTTGCGGACGTCTCTTAGCAATTTATATTTATGATCGTCGAGAAAAGCCCTAATTCTGTATATACTCGTATATAATATTTATCACGAACTGTCATCACCATAGAACATAAAATTGAACTTGAAACACATGTGAATTGTGAACGTAAAATTACTACCCGAAGAGGTGGGCATAGGTGTGTGTATATATATATCCCGTTTTCACCAATTGTTCAGATCCCATGTAAAAAATGGTGAGCCTATTGCCATCAAGCCCAAATCTAAACTCCGTGCTACTACTGGGAAATTCAAAATAAAAAAACTCAATAATAATTTACCTGACCCGGGGATCGAACCCAGGACCTCTAGTTTAGCAGTCACGCTTACGACGACTAGACCAACGGGGCAGCTATTTTAAGTGAATTACTAATTCCTTTATAATTCCCTCAAGTTTCGTTTTCGTAGTCTTCAGTCTAACAAGTGTCTTCTGTAACGCGAGCACTGACGATATTTAGAAATTTCTTTAAAAGCTCCCCCTACACGGCCAATCCATTCAAGAGTTTGAATGTACCCAACTTTTATAGTCGTTCAGGGGTAATATTCTTAACGCTATAAAGCGTTCATTTTAGATACTACTCAAGCAGTTATCGTGAAAAAAATTACGTGAAAAGAAATTTTTGGTATTTTATACTGTTAATGATATACTTGTAACTTGGTACTTAGTATATCGATCCATCCATCCATTAGCCTTTGGGTCCACTGCTGGACATAGGCCTCCCTCAATCGTCGCCACTGCTCCCGATCCTGCGCCCTCCTAATGCAATCGAATATAGTGACAATTTATTAGATTGCGATTTTATATTTTAAGGTGAGGTACTCGCCTACTTGCTTACTTACCTTCTCTTTAAAATATGTGTGTGAGTGAGTAAATAAGAGTTGTCGCCTAATTCAAGTTTCATATAAAATTTCAGTTGGTAACGATTTTACCAACCACGACAAAGAGGTGTTGTAAACAGTTTTAGTGCCGTGTAGCAATTTGTATTTTGCCGTGTAAACTGTTAACTTGTTTCGAGCGATACCACTACATTATAACTTCGTTGTCTCGCGTGTTAGTCAATATTCAAAATTGGGTTAGACTTCAGATCCAAAATAATACATTGAAACATGGAATGATACAAAAATAATGTTGTTATATATGTTATACTAGTGGACGCCCGCAGCTTCGCTCGCGTGGAATTAGACATTCACTAACATCAAAAACGGTAGTTTCATACTAACTTTGCACCACCGTTTTACCCCCTTAGGGGGTGAATTTTCAAAAATCCTTTCTTAGTGCTCCCCTACGTTGTAAAAGGAACCCCTGTGCAAAATGTCAAGTTTCTAACCCTTATAGTTTAGGCCCTGCGTTGATATGTCAGTCAGTCAGTCAGTCAGTCAGTCAGTCAGTCAGTCAGTCAGTCAGTCTTCTCCTTTTATATATATAGACTAGTGGACGCCCGCAGCTTCGCTCGCGTGGATTTCGTTTACGCCTAGTAATATTATATAACAATGTTCAAAGCTTTACCAATAACCAATCAGCAGGCCAGAAAGAGGAAATAAGAGGTCTAAGACTGTTCAAAGACAACTGCGACCTCAGGATATTGCAGTCTATTACCATACAGATTGAATCGTATTGACAATCGAACACTGGCCGGTGAACTCAATTCAGTTCACTTTCGGCTATTCGATATCTATTCTTTTGCGAAAATAGTTCCAAGATTAAAGTGAAATATAATTGAACCATATTTCACTGTTCTAGATCTAAAACTAGTTACTAGGTTACCTAGTTCTATATCTCCATACGTACTTTGATTAATTATTGACACATTCAAATTCTTAAAATTTTGAATGTTTGATTGCAAGCCTTGATGAAAAATAAATGTATTTTCCCGATATTATTAATACTAGCTTTTACCCGCGGCTCCGCCCGCGCAGTCAAAGGGAATTAACGATGACTTGTTTATCATACATGACAAATTTGCCTATGACTTAATTAATTTACATGTATCATTTGCATTTGCACATGTAGAACTTGCAAATGAATTTTACTAACGCCATCTATTAACAACATCCGGAACTAAATATCTAGCAAATAACAAAACATCGATATCTTCCCATGGGAATGTTTTACCGCGGTAAAAAGTAGCCCACGTCACTCTCCACCCTCCTCACTATCTCCACACACAAAAACCATACCATATAATAGCTTCGTTGTGACGTGAAAGCCGGACAAACAAACAAACACATTTCACATTTATAATATTAGTATGGATTGTGTATTATACACATTTTTTTTAAATTTATTGTATACTTTTCAAATATATTATTCTTGCAAAATTCTGTCAATAAATCTGTCTTCAATATTCTGAGCTTCTTCTCCTTTTAAACTTAATGCCAATTTTAACATTTTTGCTACCGCGCATTATTTTAGACGAGAGATTATCACTTCAAAAAACGTGATAATAAATTAAAAATTATTAATATTAACTTACCTCTTCTGCTTGCGGCTCTGCTTTGTCTGTTTTCAAATCGAAGTTCATAAACATCTCATCGGTCATAGTTCCTTCATCCACAAACGAATCCTTACTATTTCTACTAGAATGATTGATAAGGTCTGGTTTATTCGCATCCATAGAGTTACTTGTATTTTCATTGGAACAATTATCTTTTCCTGATTTCTTATCTTCATATGTACGATTCTTATCCTCCCAACTTTTTATTTTAAAACATGATATAGATTTTTTGTCTTCCTTAGCAACATCTCTACTTTGTTCATATTCTGAATTGTCTTTATTTTGTTCTTTTTTTCTTTCATCTTTAAGTCGCTTCTTTTTTCCATTCCATTTTGATTTTATGGTTTGCGAATGAGAACTATCATCACTAGCACTTATACTATCTGAACAAACGGGGTTTACTAAAATTTTCGTTGACTTGGTATTTCGTTCTATCATTCTTAAATTTAGAAGAGTACCCGAAGACTCAATGAATGTCGGCACCGAAGTAAGAGTAGGCGAGCTTTCATTAGTGCCTTCGCTTAACCGTCGACTTGTTTTAGATAATACTTTGATAGTTGTCATGACGTCTGTGGCGTTACGACTCTTATTACTAGTTCCGAGTGGTCCCATCGTAATAGGTGGTCCTCCTTTAAACAACAATGCGGTTTCCATGGGTTGACACACACAAGCTAACATTTTCACTTAGTCATTAGAATATAACACTATTTTATCACTCACTTATTTTACATCTTTCACTACTTGTGGTTTAAATAAACCTATTAATATGGCTGGAAATGAATTGAGTTTGTCGCTGATTATACTTTAACCCTTTCCGGTTCATATCAATATAAGAATTATTATGGAAAGAATATCTTATTTATCCATATAAAAAAGAAGTGCTAATAAATACAACAGAACCACTGTTATATTTATACTATTACCTTAATGAAAATACATCAATGATGAGTCAATATGTCGTGTATAACATAACTTTCATAACGTTCATGATATTATAACATCCTTCAAACCCCGAGACGTATGGCTCATTGTTTTTAGCTGAACGGAGATAAGCATCACCTTAATACCCCTAATACCTTAATCCTGAATAAATTATTAAAGTAATTTACTACGAGCCAGGCGTACCGATGAAATTTCTGACAAATTATCTTGTTTATTAAAATCCGTCTTTAAAGCGTTATACTTTGGAAGTTTGTATAAGATGGTTTGTAAGCCAATGAAGAATAATACTTGTAGTTGACTATAATTTACTTTCCAAACAAAAACATTCGCGGATTCAAGTAGGTAAAGCTACAAGCAGTAAGCTGATTTAGAAAAATGCTTTTTCATATATTATGTACTTCTTCAAACGGACAGACATTTAAAAGGATCAAATACGCACTACGTTATTTATTTACTGCATCATCTGTGTACTCGAGATCTCAGATCCTCGCCCATTTGATAGTGTGTAGTGTAGTGTAGTCGCTGATCACAAAGCACTCGAGTCGTCCGTTAAACCTTAAGTAAGAGTAAAGTTACCTACTGTCTCATTTGATCTTATCCTTACTACCTCCATCGAATCATAACTTCATTATTTCGTTGAGATTGAATTAGGAACATGGTAGGCACTAGAATGTGGTAACTGCAGTCTAAACTTTCCCACCACAGAAATAGGACTAACAAACCGTCCTAATGTCCCAGTAGCAGTCCCACGTTGCTCATTGAATTAGTTATACGAAAACTGAGGAAACTTTTTGGTTACGATCCCTAATTATAAGTTAACCCACCTAGGACTACACGCGATTACTTAAATTATTATTACGAAACAGAATACAGAATTAAAAAAATTTAAATTGTGTGGTTTTATGAAACCACGGTAAAAATGAAACTTTTTTTCACATTATAGACAATTAACTAAAATTTTATGGAATAATATTCCATTAAGGGTATAAAAATCGCTTTATCAAACTTAATTTTATACTTGGAAAATTGGAATGATGATGGGAAATAAAATTACAAGCGTCACTACACTATTAGCCGTTCGAAATATATATATGTATCTAAATTTCAACAAATTCTATTAAGTACCCTTGGTCAAACGGTCGAACGGTTGGTAAAAACTCAACCTTCTACGCCGAGAGGCACAAATGATGTAATGCAACAGACATACCAAAAATTTTCAGAACGATGTAGGTAATAAAAGTTTCACTTTAATAAAGAGTCCTTATAAAATATCTAAATAGTTTCAAATCAGTCTTTCCTGTTACAAAAGTTACTTTCCCCCATGCCTTTCAACATTTTTATTTTATGGTAAATTTTTTTGTTTATCTTAATAAACAAAAAAAATTATAAAAATTCCTTGTGCAAATGATTAAATTAAATTATTAACGGATCCATATCTAATCAAGATTAGACTGACGGGAAGAGTCTCAGCCGACAGTAAAGTCTTTGTTCGAAGAAAATTAGTCTCACCTCAGGTTATATATCTACCATGTAGGCCATGTGTGGACTTATAGAATTTCCATGAGAATACAATTGAGAGTTCAGGCAGGAAAACTGAATAGGTTTTATTGCAAGTTTTTCTTCACCATTAAAGCGGTCGAAATTTAATGTCTAATGTCTTAAAACGCGACTAACACTTACACAAATTCAGCTAATGAAATTTCAATCAGGATAGTTCTGAAATTTGGTCTTCCTCGAGTGGGATGCCGAATTATACCCTCTGGCTGTCATCATTGTGAGGAAATTATGGACTAACTAAACAATCATAATAATTATAACAAACATACTTTACTTTACTTTTTCTTTATAGATTCGCGTAAGAATGAGGACAGCTACTTTGTTTTTTCAGCCAGCTCGTTATATTACTTAAAAAAATATCATGTGCCATTTTCGATAAAATTAAATGTTTAAGATAGGTATTATAATAACCTTGTTGAAAGGAATCTGATATACTTGAGTCTATAGTTCTGTACTCGCCTGTAAGCAAGATTGAGGTTGACATCGGTCTATCGGAAGCACCGTCGGAAGCTAAGACGGGAAACTTCGTTCCTACTTATCCTAGCTTCGTAGTTTATTGTCTCCCATCTTGAGAATTCTAATGTATGATTTGAAGATCTGTTAAATCAATATCATCCATATTGATTTAACAGATCTCAAGGCAATACATGTAGTTGTGCATAGTTGTAGTACGTAGCTAAAAGATTCCAGACGTACACAAATTTATTAATGTTGCGGATAAAGGGCACACACACAAAACAATAAAATTAATCTACAAAAAGGGTATATATTTAATACTAGCTTTTACCCGCGGCTCCGCCCGTGGTTAAAGGGAATTAACAATGCCATCTATTAACAACATCCGGAACTAAATATCTAGCAAATAACAAAACATCGATATCTTCCCATGGCGATGTTTTACGGCGGTTAAAAGTAGCCTACGTCACTCTCCACCCTCCTCACTATCTCCAAACACAAAAACCATACCATATAATAGCTTCGTTGCGACGTGAAAGCCGGACAAACAAACAAACACACTTTCACATTTATAATATTAGTATGGGTAGTATGGATACCCTGGGCGGGAATCAAACTCGGAACCCACAACTCATCGGTTATTGACTATTGCACCTGTAAGTAGTTTATGTAGTTGTTATAGTATGTTAGTTTATTTTAGCATCACTAAAATCACTTATAAACAACTTGAATCGGATAGAGTTGTTTATGGGTATTTGAGTAACGCAGAACTTTATTAAGAGTCGGTTGAGCTTAAGCCAATCGAGTACCTACTGGCTACAAGCTCCGATCTGTTTTGATCGACTGCTCCAGTAATTCAAAGTGTTATCAGGTTTCGCCATCTTAATGACTTTACAAAGCTTCGGTTCTTAAGGATGGTTTTTAATTCAAACAATTCACGGGTGTTTCATACGGCTGTACTTTAAGCATTCGGGTTGTATTTTTTTAAACTAGCACTAACTAGTACCTGCATAGCATGCAGGTACTTTTTATGGCAGGAAAATATCTGTTTATATTTAATACTAGTGAACGCCCGCAGCTTCGCTCGCGTAGAACTACCCATTAACGACGTCTACCCGTCTAACGACTTCAAAAACGGCAAAGTTTCATACTAATTTTGCACCCCCGTTTTACCCCCTTAGGGTGTGAATTTTCAAAAATCCTTTCTTAGTGCTCCCCTACGTTATAAAAGGAACCCCTGTGCAAAATTTCAAGTTTCTAGCCCTTATAGTTTAGGCCTTGCGTTGATATGTCAGTCAGTCAGTCAGTCAGTCAGTCAGTCAGTCAGTCAGTCAGTCAGTCAGTCAGTCAGTCAGTCAGTCACCTTCTCCTTTTATATATATAGATTAAAGGATTTCTAAGGAGAGTAACTCAGTCACTCCTTTCCTAACGTAACATTTCCGAGTAACTAAAAAAACAATTTGCTTTCCGCGAGAACCGGGTGCGGCCGCTGCGGTTGTAATCTACTACAAAAATGTTCGGATATACAAAGGTCAGTTCGACCTTATCCGTACAAATGGCTATCGTTATTTGTGCAAACTATCACCCGTATTGATTTGTGGTCCAGATGAGACACGTAATACTCACTTACACTTACATCTTAGAAAGGAGTTTTTTAAATTTTTGTTGCTCATATTCTACCCCCCAAGTTATCTTTCGGGGTCCTTATATTTAATTATTTATTTTATTAATATGGTAGGTGTATAACTCCTAGAGACTTTGTCAGGGTCTGTCAGGGGTTTTTATGCTTGTTTGTTAACTTCTATCCTTCCAAAATCCATATTACAGTCAACAGTGGCGGTTGTAGATTCGGCTCTCGGTAGATACCTACAGACCTACAGAACATTCCTGACCGCTAATTAAAAAGGACTCATAGATATACGGACTCCAAGATATTATGTTATTGAAATTTTTTTAAATAGACAGATCCATACTTAGATATTCTACAGGTACCTGTCAACCTGATAAATACTAGGAGATTTTTGCATTATCGAATCTCAAGTTGTACCTAATACAATTAGGTATAGTATAATGCTTGCTATGCTTAGTGCTTTTTATTCAAACTCTAAGAAAAACCAGGAAAAGTCTCATTTAAAAGGCATTATCATTCAAGCCGGCGTTCTGGCGGAAAATTAAGAAAAAATTTGCCCCGTAATCATCGCACAAATTGCTTGCGTGTGTTAAGTGAAAACGTTCCATCAGCGATATATTTATCTATGGTTTATAAAAAAATTAAAAAGTGAGAAGTATTCTATAAATTCACAAAAAAAATTGATACAGTAAAACCCTAGGAGAGGAGTGATTATAAAACTACACCAGTAGCAAAGAAAAAGAACTTTCTTGAAAAGAAGTAGGATAAACCAAATAGTTCGCATTTGTAAGGAAATTCTACGTGACGTTCTTGCTAACCCAATTCTTAATAATGAATATTCTCTTACGATTATGGACACGAAACTCCTTTAAGGGCTGCGAAATACCTGAATTTTTACATTTTCAAAAAGAAATCAGGTCGCATAGCGCATTTTCATAAAATTATGTGAGACGAAAACCAGGGACGAGGCGGTGCAAAATTTAATTCCGGTGCGACACCCCTTGTCTACTTAGCAAACTCTTAACAGTGTGGTTTACGTTCCCTTCAGCAACTTGTATATCCATATCCATACTAATATTATAAATGCGAAAGTAACTCTGTCTGTCTGTCTGTCTGTCTGTGTCGCTTTCACGCCAAAACTACTGAACCGATTTAAATGAAATTTGGTACACAGATAGTCTAGAGCCTGAGAAAGGACATGGCTACTTTTTATTTGGAAAAAAGTGTTGTAAGGGGTTGAAAAGGGGGTTGAAAGGTTCTATGAAAGTTTTGTCATTTTCAGAACTAGAAGCATAAAATTTATATTATAGGCTGTTGATTAGATATAAATAAATATGGCATTCAAAGTTTTGTAAAAATTTTGTAAGGGTGTAAAATAAACATATATTATTATGTCTAATTCCACGCGAGCGAAGCTGCGGGCGTCCACTATAAAGCCATAAATATAAATCCTTCAGGAGGACTTGCTACGTCAAGGCTCTCTCACCTCGCTTTAAAAATGATAACATCGGCCAGACTCAAATAAATGAGCTTCAAATGACGGTTCCGAAATAATATTTTCTCATAACGGTCGTGTTTATGAAGCCATATCTGTCACATTATATAGCCGAAAAGCAATCAGCAAGGCTAATTGGATACTTTTTAAACATGACAGAACGTAAAATTAAAAATATTCTACATGCGATCGTTTCCAGTTTCTGCAGTTTAAAGCTTCATTTTAAATCAGAATTTAATTTTAAAATTCGCTTATTATCTGACTGTAGAATTTTTATCACTACCTGCAAAGCGGAGTTAATATAATAAGTGCGAAGGCTAGTTAACGCAGTCATAGCATAACCAAATATTACTATTTTATAGATTGTGATGATCTAAATAAAAATATTTCAGATCAAATCTGGATTGTTTGGCCATTATATTAAACTTAAAAACCTACTAATTCTAGTTTAATCAGATTAACGTTGAATAACGTTTACGTAAATAGGTCTTTTGAAAAGTAAAAATAAAGGAGGTAGGTAAACCAATAACAGAAAACTTCCATTGACTTGAGTAAGATAAATCCGCTATTTAAAGAGCGGTTCGTTTTGAAAAAAATGTTTTTATAGTTCCATAGGTAAATTTTATTAAAAATTAATTGATGTCGCCATTTTAACGAGGATTTCATTTACAGAACAAAATCACATATATAGTATACCTACACATATATACAGATATACACAACATACAAATTCTGCTAATTTAATTGTTGCTTTCGTCGTTGGCTAGACATTCCTAATTATTTTCATTATTTACCGTTATTTATACGAGTTCCCGTCTATACATATATTGAACTAGTGGACGCCCGCAGCTTCGCTCGCGTGGAATTAGACGTAACATAACCTAAATACAAAATTTCATTGAAATAATGTAGGTATATACGAAAAACTTTTATCCCTACTAACTTTGCACCCCCCTTTTACCCCCCCTTAAGAGATGATTTTCGAAACTCAATAAAAAACCTTCATAGGTACTGAATTTCATTCGAATAACATCAAAAACGGCAAAGTTTCATACTAACTTTGCACCCCCGTTTTACCCCCTTAGGGGGTGAATTTTCAAAAATCCTTTCTTAGTGCTCCCCTACGTTATAAAAGGAACCCCTGTGCAAAATTTCAAGTTTCTAGCCCTTATAGTTTAGGCCCTGCGTTGATATGTCAGTCAGTCAGTCAGTCAGTCACCTTCTCCTTTTATATATATATAGATAAATCATGAAAAAAACTACGGGCGTTTACTAGTTTTTACATAGGTACATACAGTACTACGCTTCGTCTATCTAGGGATTCTAGGGCGTCTAGCTAGACGAAGGTAAGAGAAAAATGTAAAAGGGTTAATCGTTATACGCTGACTGCTTCTTTATGGTAGAAAACAGATAAAGAATTTTGAATGTCAAACAAACAGTTCCATTCCTTTTATCAATACCCAATAATATACCTTCGATAGGTTTTGCACATTTTAAAGTTACGGCAATAACGTGTAAGTAGAATCGATTGATGAGCAGGTACCTAAATACTATTGTCTACCGAACCTTGCCCAATTAGAGTGAGATTTAATTATCGAGCCCGCATTCAGATGTCCGTAGTCACTCAATAGAAACGATTCGCTGTTCCGATGTAATTCATTACCGAACGTGTGACCTTTTTAGCCCGAGGCTTTTTGATTCGGAATTTGATCCTTTGAAGGTAAGGTTGAAACAAAAAGCCTTTTGCGTTACTACGTACGTACCTTCTGTTAAACCCCTAGTATTGTTATAAAATCTCTTAAAAGTTACCTCTATCAATTAGGTACCCCACATAAAATATTATAATAACCCGGTTAATTATTATATTTTAGAGACTAGTGGACGCCCGCTCGCGTAGAACTAGACAATAACATGATAATGACAGTTTCGTTTACACCTAGTATCACAGATCTAGCCATTCTCCTCAAAGACATTACCAGTTGAATTCTACCATGGGAAGGTCATGCCAAGGGATATTATCGGGCTAAAACGTACTACCTAACTATGTTTTTATTCATTGAACTGGTATGGTAAACACTTGTTGCAAATATGAATAATTTCTATTAAATCATAGGAATTTTAAAAATATAGACGTATAAGTAAATATAAAAATTTCTCTTCGCCTAAACAATTATTAATTGACCTCACCTTAGTCCAACTATTCTCACATTTTGAGCCCCTTGTGGATTGAAAATACAAAATAGCCGAATTTATGTTTGAGTACAAAATTCAGCGTTTCAGGATATGGATGGATTGAGTGATAAATTAAACTATAATATTAATTTTGCTAATATTGCAATAAATAAGACTTCTACACGCACGGCTTCTAATCTACACGCCTATTGAAAAAGCTTTGAATTAAAAACCGGGGACAGTGCAAAGAACTTGTTGCTTTGTGCAACAACTTGTGTATTGAGTTCAAGTACCTGTGTGCACCAGTAACAAAATTTAAAAAGACGCAAATGATAATAACTTATATTGTTCTACGCCCTCTGGGACGTGTAATGTATATCGTTGGCGAAAATGTATATCAAAATGTATATCAACAAAGCATTGGATAAATGCCGAAAACTGGGAGGAGCGCAGTAGTAATTACAGTCCTAAAATAATATAAATTGCACTACGCTTTGTTAATGAAGAAATTTAATCCTTCGCAACGTTTATTCCAACAATGTAATAGAACCAACTCAATTTCAAGCGATCTCAAGCTACTTTCCACTGTCTTGTCTGCATTCTGTGCACTCTCAAGTCTAATCCGTAAATAATCTATTCTTTACATAACCATGTATAATATATGTGTCTAAAAACTTATTTCATATTTATCTATATAGTATATTTTATATTAAATACATACTAAGAAACATAAGTGAACTTTTAAGTCTCGGCCTTGTCATTGCCACTTACGCCTTTAGTAGGTAGTATAAATTGATTACGATACTGTTTAAACCTTTACAAATACTAATAAATATAATCTTTCTGCTCCCTAAAAGTTTCTCTGATTCATATTGAACTAAACAGAGAAAAAGTGTCAAGATGCTAAGAACCAGGAGGGTTGCTATAAGTTCATTGAGAATCATTAATTCCCAAAACTCATAGAATAGTTCAAGTTTAAACAGCTGTAAATCATTTTCGGCAAACTGAAGCCCTCAAATCCAGTAATGTGAACTCAGATGGAAGATATTAAATTTGTTAAACGAAAGGTAATCTTATTTAAATTGAGATCCAGTGCCCTCTAGAAATATGGATTAAGTTATCATTTTTTTAATGGATGTAATATAACAAACGACCTTGTAGCACCACCCATCCACTGTCGCCCATGACAACTGTCACTGACTTTGAACAAGACTAATAGGGACTAGGGTATTGGTTAGTCCAGTTAGCAGACAGAGTTAATATGCACATTGGTTGGTTAATTCGTTAGTGGGTATGAATAAGGACTAGGGCAGGGACATTTGATAGTGTCCTAGTAGTCCTGTTAGCTGGGTATTATTAAGTCTCAACATAGTAATTAATTATCTAATCAATATGAGTACAATACTTTTTTGACTTCTTTGATCTTGAGCTTTTACTTGAAAATTACTTTTGCTAAACTTGAACCTACGCTAACCAGATGTGCATATTAAAGAAAATATTCAGTATTATTTTCTAATTAGATTACTCTACTTAGATTAGTTTAGTTAGTAGTTAAATAGTTATAATACTAGATCTTGCGGTATATAGCTTTCCTCCTAGGAATATAATTAAATTAATTAAACTGGTGAAGCTGTATTCAAGATTGCTATTTTTAATATTATCATATTTTTTAAAAGCTTTAATACCTCCCTTTTTCTCTTCTCCCTGAGAGCTTCAGGGTTTGGAATTAAACCAATCATCTCGAGGTCGAGTATAGAAAAACCAAACACAGCATATTAACATTTTTTTAAAATATAATTTACAATCATGAACGAGTAATATTTAATTTAAAAGAGGTGACCAGTGTACCGTTACAGTAAAATTTTATTTGCGGAGTCCTAAATCTTCATAACAACACAATCAAGCGGCACAGGACAAACTTCTCTCAACTAATTCAGGATCTCTGGGAAGACACGAAGAAACTTCTATTACAATTTCTCTATTTACGAGTAGCTATTCTATTTCATAAGTTATTGCCCTTTGCTTTGATCCCTGATTTGATTTATTCACTAAGTACTTCTTACTACGTAATATATCATAATAATATATCATCTAATATCATCATATAATCATAATAATATATAGATACTGCAATAGACTAAATTCTGATATAAATATACACATTATGCAAAAACAAGCCGCGATCCACACCAGTACCATCTTATCAAAATTCTTAGGTAATACCATTTTTGCTGGGGAACTTGAATCTCCTTCTCCCTGAGGGTTTCAGGGTGGGAGTTTCAGGAAAAACCGTCCTTCGAGGTCGAGAATGGAAAAACCATACAACTAATATAATCATACTAAATCAATTATGTCCAGAATGTTATGTTCTAATATGTGATGGTGAACTATTATTTATTACTCTAATGAACAAAATTATCTAGCTCCATTCCGTGGTAAGACACAAGAAACTGCAGTATCCAGCATAGGTACCTACTAAGTACTAAGTTCCACAAAATCTGGTTGGCGCACGAATACACAAACTCACCAACAAGCTAAAATATCAGTGAAGGCGAAGAGTTGATACTTTCCCATTCATCCGTAAAATAAATAAACAAATAATATGAAGCCAAAATGGGCATTCGTATTCCACTGACACACACCAATAAGGGAGACCTGACCTACATATTTCGGTAACTTTTCCTGCCCACGCGGCCACGTGAGAATAACTTTGAATGAGTTTGAATATACCTGTTGGATGTGAAATTATAAAAAAAAACCTTTTTACATCGACTTAATCGTTTTGATAATAAATGTATGAGAAGTAAGGTAAATATTTTTATTTTGGACACCATCTGACCTTTTTTTTTGGCTGATAAAATTCGCAATCGAGTAGTAACCTGGCCTTATGGTATGATCCAGGCCTGCAACACAAGATTAAAGAGTCTTGTGCCTGCAATGAGTCATTGCATTGTGCGTAGATTGTAGCTACGTCGGATTCTAATCTTTTAAATCAAGATGCTTTATACATTTCATTTGGGTTCAAATTTTAGGTAATCCTATTTTACAGATTAGGTACAATACTTTGAATGGATATTAGCTCTCTTAAGTGGAACATATTGGTAAAGCAATATGGCTCATCTCTAATGAACGCCGCTCAATAAACTCCGGATGGACAAAATTAAAAATTAGCCTTTGACCGTCCAAAATTAAAATAAAATTCTTTAGAGCGTATAAGCTTTATGCATACGACGAGTTAATCGCCGATAACAAAGCGAGGATGAAAAGCCAAAATGTAATTTAACTCCACGATAAAATGAAATGTTTACTTTTACATTAAAATAAAGTATTTCTCAGCTGCTTTTAGTCTAAGTTTAGGTAAGACCTAGCATGCCCAAACTCAACTGTCTCTCAATTTTATCTACAGCACCATAACATAATGCTTATTGGTAGCGAGGAATTGGGCTACTAAAGGTACTCGGCCATTAGGTGGTCGATGGAGGAAGGTTATATCGGTACTCGGTACCTTACCAAACATATTATAAATCACTGACTTTATATATTTGTGACCAATTTACATTTACCGAACTGCTGAATCGATTCATACTAATAAGTGAATGTAATTACTACCAATGTATATTTTTCGTATTAGATGTAAGATTCAATGTCGTTGGAGATGCATCGCTTTGTAAGAATTACTACCTACCTACTTCTCTTATGTTAGCTAACATCTATCTAGCCAACATTACAATTATAAAAGCTTTCTGAATTCTTATCGTTTGTATCGTAAATAAATCTATCGTGTGTAGTCTGGATTAATTCCTCCCCACGGCGAAATGTCAAGAAAGTATGAAAGACGCTCTGCGGTCTATTGATTCCATATTCAGAAAATGTATTTGCTTGTTAACATTTAACTACAACGAGATAACTATAATATACTATATCTTTATCCTTATCCTTACTATTATATAAGTTTGTGTGTTTGTTTTTTTTTTGTCCTTCTCCTCCTCCTCAACGAAATAATGGTTCGATGTGATATATATTGGTAAAAATAGCCTGTAAAGTCGCATAGGCTACTTTTTATCCCGGAATATTTCACGGTTTCCGTGAAATGAACAAATAACTATAATAATCGTAAAATTTTTAATCGTTTATGTTGATTGGTTTGTACTTCTTCTCTTACTCAAGGAAATGCTGGATCGATACAATATTTTGCACATAATATAGTAACTTTTTTTCTTGAAAATTGCATAGTTACCGTGTAATAGACAAAACACTGAAATAAACGTTCGATTTTTAATCCATTAATGGCTATCTCGCATTATGATCTGCCGAACTGCGGGTGAAGCTAGATTTTTGCTATTTATCTACGAAATAAATATTTGCCCGGCCGGGATTCGAACTGGGACCCGCGATTCGGCATCCAGGGTATCTCACCACCGCGTCACGGAGTCGTATAACTGACCGATTAGATGTTGAATTAACGGACTAGCGTGCTAACGATAACGGTAGGTTGCCCTTGCTTTTCTAAAGATTCTTTATAGCTGGAACCTAGGCAGAAAAAATATGCCCATATGGCCAGATGGGCAGGTGCAGATGTTTTCATTTTTAAAACCTTTTATTTAACTTCACTCGTATGTATCTATATGTATGTATGTCCTGGAATCTTGAAATCAATATTTCACCCACTTCCACTGAAGCTATCTATATTGCTTCACCAAACTGCACAGAAACAGCATTCAGTTAGTACATGACCACAGTTACGAGTAGTACATAGCACATTCAATTAAACGGTACTCTAATCGAAAATTTAACAATAATCGGTGATAGTTTTTGCGATTACCGTGCGCGTATTGAATTAGTGGTGAGCTGATATTAGCAAACTTTGATCGTTTCCATTCAATAACAGTGCGCCGTAGGTGTGGCTGCCCCACCATACAGGCGTTATTGTTTAGCTTTTCGATATATTAGTGTTATATAAATATAGGAGCTTTGTTTTGGAATTCAGATTATTTCGTGATTCAACTGAGAATTCTGATGCTTTCGCAGTATGTTCTACTCTGAGAATACCTCTAACCAAGATGCCTGATACTCATAGATACCTACCCTCAGTATCTACCTTGTAAAAACATACCAAGTTGGTGCGCTACGATAATCTTGGCGGTATACCTTATATATTTATGGGTTTGGTCTAGTCAGTCAAGTTTTACTGCAAACAACATGGTAACAAATCGATGGCAGCAAAGTAGAAACAGACATCTACAAAATTGCAATTTTACAGAAGAGCAAATTTAGTAAAAAATTCACATAAACTCATTTTTGTAAAAAGGCATTTCGACTATGCTGCCATCGAAATGATCATAATTTTCTTCTAGGATAGCGATGAGGGAGGCCTAAGTGAAAAGCTGATGGATGTGTGATAAATCAAAGTAACAGAAACGCGTAGTGCAGTGATAAAAAATGTAAAAAATGTCAAATAATCTGAAGTTTGCATTGCTAAAGATTTTAAAGTTTATCCGATTGAATTCAATGGTGTAATTCAAGTTACAGAAACTGTTCCCAGTGCCGTTCACCTTCGTTTGAAACAAGTTATTAACAATGAGCACTCGAACCAAACTCACCACAACAAACTTTTTATTGCTTAGCGATTAATCGAAGAACAAAGCCACAAAGAATGAACATCATAATACTTAATTACCTACCACTTTGGGTACCTATAAGACAAATTTAGGAAAGAGGCAACGAAGACTCGGCTAAGCAAAAGCGATTGTGCCAAATATGCCTGAAAATCTGTTTGAACAAACAAGCTCTATCGGTCTGAAACCGAGCTTATTTAGTGGCAGTATTAGAAACGATACGACGTTGAACGAACAGATACAAACAAGCTGAGGTAGGATGAATTAATAGAACGTTATGCAGAATTTGCAGTCTAATTTCGCTCTAGCGTGAGCAACGCTCATTTGAAGGTAAAACTCCGTAGCAGTAGAGCGCAGTTCTATGGAAGAAGTAAAAAATTAGCAAAAAACTCTGTTTAAAGCTGTTTCATTTATACAGCTTTTCTACTTCCTGCAATGTAGCTGTTAGGAAAAGGCTAAAACTGAACTAAAAGCTAGTAACTAAACAGCAATACTATAAAGATTCTATGGTTAATGTAATTTAATTTGGTCAATATGTAGTTACAAAAAAAATAACACAGCTATATTTTTACGCGACTGCGCGACGCAAAGAAGGGTTTTGTGTTTATCAGACTTACTTAAATTTACTTTTCACTATGGCGTTCTAGAGACTAAGCTCGTGGCGATTTTGACGATTCTTACGTCAAACGATTCATCTTTACTATGCGAGTGTCACTAAAGTTGAAAGAACCAAGATTCACAATAGCGACAATCAGGCGCCATATTGTTAAAATTAAAACAAAAAATCGACCATCGACCATCGTTCCAACGTACTTTTCATCATTTTTCATTTTAAACTACAGTTTACGATATATCGAGTTGCTGTAGGTTTTAACAACCATTTTCGCAAATTTTCCTACTTATATTATCAAATTGTTTTGCAGTCGGGTTTTTGATTTTCGTTTTAATAATATGCAACTTTTTCTCTAAATCAAACGAAAATTCAATGCAGGTTTGCCAAAAGAAAATAACTTGACTTGACAAAATGTAAGGGCAATTCAAAGATAAATGCAGGGTTAGTATAGGGGTATGATTATAAGGGTTTCGTGTCTCGCCGGTGTCTATCTTACTTTGCCGAGAGTTCCACTAATGCATGAACACAAAAGGCCCAACCAATATCGCTAGCTCAGGTAGATATTATTTGTGTTTGTTTCGAATATTCTGAGCAAATACACTTGAGATAGATTTTCTTTCATAGCAAAAGCACAAATAGTATTAATGTTTAGTAAGTAATAAGTATATTAATTATTATTAATAGCGATGGTATTACACTTAATGCGTGAAACAACTGTTTAATATTGTTTTTTTTAAATATAGGTTTTGACAGTGACCCTTATAGTAATGCAATGTGATTCTAAATTGTAAATATGATAATGTACATAGTACATAAGTAAATACAATTAACTCATTCATTATTATTTATAAAGATATTTTTATATAACCTTGTTTTAATTGTAATACTGCACATTATGAACGAGTATTTAAAGGGGCATTTCCTTTCGTTAATTAATATAACCGTATTGAAAAGATATCACTTTTCAAGTGGCCACATGTGGTGATTGAATGAATGAACAAATGTTTTATTGTCACATTAGATCCCTACCTACTTACCTACTACTGTTTCCACTACTTAATCACTTCAAAGCACTTGTTACAACTTACTGTTATCTTTTTACCTACCTTTCAACTGAACAAATAGAATGTTTATTGCAGATAGGTAATAAATATTAGAATACTTGTTGAGTTAACAATAATTTATTACTTAAATGAGCATAATATAACTTAACCAATTTAATTTACAGTGACCGTTCAAAGACAACCAATACGTAATGTAAAAATAAATAAAATTAATAGCGTTGATGATGATTTACAAGGTAAGAAGTACCTATCCATTCTTACCCAATAGCTGAAATTGCTTAACTTCCACGAATGTCAGAATTTCTAAGTAACAAACCTTTCCGTGAAACAAAACAATCGCGTTGTATTCTCATTAAGTGGTAGTGGTAACATTTCCAGCCATATTGAAAAACTCACACAACAATATTATTTAACGTTAAAGTGTCGGAACAAACTTCACTTCGCCGGTAAGTCGAGTACACCGTATCGCGGTTAGGGAAGGAATGCATGACCATCCCTCGCCGAAGGTTGTAAGCTACTGAACCGGCGCAGACAAACGCGGCAGCCGCAGCCGGCTACACAATGAACCCCCCGACCCCCAACCCTCAACCCCCAACCCCTAACTTGACTAAATGCACATTTGAACAAAAAACTAAAGGCGAGGAATGTGAAGTTGCACGTTCCTATAATTGTTTACTAGCCCGTTGGCAGTTAAACGGTTATGATGGTATTTCTCTCTTATATTCGCTTTCTAATTAGGCTGAACGCTCGCGGCCTAGTGACGGAATGCGCTACCTGTAGAGTTTAGTTCATCCCAAAGTTCGTTCACAGCTTATAAATCTCAATTCTCGACTAAACTGGGTTAACAGTATAAAAATATATCATATTTTTTTGTAATATTGTGTTTGCAGTCAGAATTGGAATGTTTACGTTTTTTATTTTCATTTGTTTCATAGCATCAATGTCAAATCATCCATGTAAGGGACATGTTCCATCCTTCCATCCATCCATCCATCCATTGTTGAAAATTACGAAGTTGATTTTAGATCAAAATTCAATATAGGCAAGTATTTTTACATTTCACTCACTTAAAAATGTTTTTATAAAAATTAAAGACCTTATGAACTGAGAAAATATATGTTTTATTGAACGGCTATAAATACTCGAGGATATTTGTGGAATTATTGATCTTCACAAGTGAGTACGAGTATGTATATGGCAGATCATATGTTCCGAAGAAGCGTACGTAATCTCGTACAATCTGAACTGAACCTTGTAAAACTTTAATTATTTTCGTTTGAACGTTATTTTAATAAAGAACATTTTAATTTCAAAACTAAAATGGAAAATCTTATCACATTTTCCCTTTACAAATATTGGAATATATCCACTCACCTCGCCGAGAGCGCCGTCGCCCATCAATTTTCAGCTACACGCTCATCACAGCCGGCGAGGTGCTCAAATTCACAATTTATTCTGAATCCAAACCCAAATCTCGTGGATAGGTGGTCGTGGCGAAAGGGAAGTTGTGATTTTTGTTTGAATAATACCTCACGTTCAAGCGACTCAAGTTTGTTTGCGTTTTTTCGTACAATGCGAGCTAACTATGTCTTTTGAAATGGTAATATCCTGCGGAACAACGAAATACACCACGAATATTGTCACACTTTTTACATTGGATTGGAGACGAAAAAAATGTTTTGGTTGTGTTTACCAAATTTAAAATAATCTGGTCATTCGTATACGAAAATCTATATATATAAAAGGAGAAGCTGACTGACTGACATATCAACGCAGGGCCTAAACTATAAGGGTTAGAAACTTGAAATTTTGTGCAGGGGTTCCTTTTTTAACGTAGGGGAGCACTAAGAAAAGATTTTTGAAAATTCACCCCCTAAGGGGGTAAAACGGGGATGCAACGTTAGTATGAAAATTTGCCGTTTTTGAAGTTAGTGAATGTCTAATTCCACGCGAGCGAAGCTGCGGGCCTCCACTAGTATGAGATAAATGTTTTAATTCTTACGATTTTGTGCAGACTGAAAAGAAGAAAGGCAGTGGAGGAGCCCTTCTTACACCTGATCTGATATCAGATCATTGGTTTGAACGTCAAAGTGAATACCAACCTTATGATCCACGAAAAAAGGTCAGTAATAATTCTAGTTACCAGGCTGCTTATTTCTATCCAAGAATACTTTCTATTCAGAAAAGCAGTGACCTATGATAAGAAATTTCTGTGTACATAAAGTATGTTAGTGTAAAGTTTGTTGGCCTCTCAGTTAGACTGAGAAAAAAGCATGTGGTAGTACACTTTTCAACCTTTTTTGTAAATCTCTCAACCTTCCCAAGGGTCCACGTGATGTAAAAAATTTTCTATTTTACCGTGATATTTTGTTGAAGTTGAATATGACATGTATTCGTTCATTTACCTGTAACAAAATAAAATAATTATTAAAATTTTGTTGCACGAGACATAAAACTTATGAAAACCTTTAAGATTTCTTTATAATCTTACCTATCCAAATACAAGAGTACAAAAAGTCAATTTAATGTTATTATGAATGGTAAGAGAAATAAGCTGACCCTCTGAGTAAAATACCTTCATCAAGAGATACCGGTCTCATAACATCTCACGTTAAGTCTAAACGGCGATGGTCGTTCTATTGGGGTTTACGGTTGCAATGTACTCGTACCGGGATAATTCAAACTTCAGCGATAAGCCTACACGTTACTTGCAATGAAACATTACAAAAACTTTTTATGAAATAGTCGACTTTAGTTTTTAGAACTAAATTATAAATACAATTACTTAAGTACGAGTATCTCCACTTCGAGGTACCAATTTTGACCGAATATTTTTTTATCACACCATCATATATGTGTGTTACAAGCTACAAGAACTTTTAATAACTTGTAGTGCGATTAATTCAATATGAATAAATAAATAAAATAAAATAAAATAAATTAAAATATAACAAGTATGAAAAACAAACCTATTTCATTAAAAAAATCATTAAAGTTACTACATATTAATTTTAATTGCGATTAGTCTGAGTAGGGTCCACTGTGTGGACAGTGAAGTTAGTGAAGTCATAGAAATTCCGATTTACGCAGAATGTAGGTACGCACGTAGAACTAATTGACGGTCCCCTTCTCTTACTAAACTTGTTGTAAAACTACTTCTAAAACTTGTTTCTAGTTCTAAATGAATTACACAAAACTTACTCAGCCTTATCGAAAAAAAAAATCACATAAGGTCAATGTGCGTATGTTGCATGGCCGGTAGATAAATTTAAGGTAATATTATACCGAAATAAATTAGTAACTGCCCAAGTGCACGTCGGGCCACGGGCTACATCGAAGTTTCTCGAAGGAAAAGAGGAGAATACTAATTAATTTTACACAACTAACATCTAAGTAATTTAAGTAAATTTTGCCCTTAAAACGACACAATGATACAGCTGATGACGGTAAATTTTGGGTAATTCCATTGTCGGATCCCTAAACCACCTACAAACTCATAAGGGTAATTCAACATACCGTAGCTTATCGTAATACGAGTAGATAGTTTGCCGAACTCACGGCTGCCCGTAAAACAATAACTACTCCTTCATTAAGATTGTTTATCAACTTGAGTGCCGACGTTTTTCAGTAGAAATAACTATAAAAGGTAGGTCTGATTCAACTGGAATTCCATTAGGATCGCACTACAGAGAAAAGTCTGGAGCTTACTCCACAATACTGATATACAAATCCGGGTAAATTTCTTATTGCTGAATACGTACTTGGTGAAATTTATCACTAACGGCTAAACTTAATTGTTTTAGCCGGAAGAACAGTAAATTAACTGACAATTTTTGCCTTTAGGACTTGTACTATTATTCTGTGCTTTAGGTAGAAAAAACAATGGTATTTTTGATTCTCATTCAACTTCTGATTCCCTTTTAACTCTCAGTCGCAAATCGCAAAATCCAGAGTTTTTCCACCCATCTATTTAATTCTCAAACTGGTAATACCCATATAGTCTTACTCTTACTATGTTCAACGTAAAATTCATCATCAGCTATATGAATTCAAAAATACATGAACATTTAAAAATGTAAACAAATAAATAGTTCAATACCACTGCAGATCATTACGAATCCTTGGCGGCTAGTTGAGCGACTTCACCAAAGCAAGTTTTGTTTTGTTTACTTTGCAAGTTGTTAACATCCCTTTGAAGGATGTTGAGCGGGGGTGGCTATACTTCTGACGAGCGCAGATGTAATTTTGTCGGAATGTCCGTTTATTGCATCTTAAGTTAACACACAAAAGATCAAAAATCAATATTAATTTGCACAGTAATATGTAAAAAAAATATCGAACAACTTCGTCGGAGAGCAATATGTACTCCGTTTTCCTTGTCGTGGTATTCACTCGTGGTGTCTGCCAATCTCCACTTGGCCAGCATGGTGGACTAAGGCCTAACTGAGAGGAGACCCGTGCCCAATAAAGTGGGACAAAGTAAGGGTTGTGGTGGTATCCACTCGAGGTCTTTTGTTACCCATCAGTTATCAGTCAGTCAGGAGTCACAAATTCTTAACTTCAATAGTTATAACAAAGGCAATTTTAGTGAGTAATGAGTAAAGCCCCTAGTGGAAGAAATTGTAAGCCAAAATTAGCAAAAATAAAAAATAACTGCGCAGCTTTGGAAGACTGTAGATTTCGTATGAAAGCTGAGTCCTAGATCTGTTCGAACTCTAACCAACAAAAAGACACTAAATATGATATCGCTGAGAATTCTGCGTACGTGTCAAAATATGCGGTTAAGATGTGATGGTGTAATAGGGATGTCGAGTACGTTTTAATGGGGCAAGCGTGAACGTCTGTCTACCCACGCACCATTTCGTCCGGACCGTTACGACAAAATTATAGTCCTCAGAATTTGGTGACTTCGAGTTTTTAAGAATAATATAAATGTTTTGTTTGTATTCAACCCTTTATTTTATATGAATGTTTGTGGTACCTTTTAACGCCAGGAGTACTTTAAATACAAATCATAAAACTATACCTATTCTGAAGCTTCTTGGTAAGCAGACGAACCACAAAATTAACATAGCTCAATTATGATCAATGATTTTTATTTACAACTAGCTGTACCCTGCCACGCTTCGCTGTGGCACATTGTGATTGATTGCGAAATGAGAAACAAAACAAAGAATACATGTCATATAACTTTAATTTTGCAATACTTGTGGATATACAATATTTTTCGCGGATATGTGACTTATGCAAAAATTAGATAAAAACAATCCTTGATGCGGATTATATATCATGCTAAAATTTCAGCTCGATCGGTGCAGAACTTTTTGAGTTTTTGAAGCGTACACAAACCAACATAACATTTTTATATATGTATATAGATTACAATGTAGATATGTAATATTAATAAACCTAAGTCTAGACCACCACCACCATCACCACTATACCACCACGCTATATGCTAAGTGCGGCCCTTTTTGGTCATATAAAATACTAGCTTTTGCCCGCGGCTCCGCCCGCGTGGTCAAAGGGAATTAACTATTTATCATACATGACATATTTGTGGTGGATGAATAGTGACAGTTCCACAATTAAAAGATACTAACTACTTAACCACTATACTAACTACTTCTAAATTGTTCTAACGCCATCTATTAACAATATCCGGAACTAAATATCTAGCAAATAACAAAACATCGATATCTTCCCATGGGGATGTTTTACCGCGGTAAAAAGTAGCCTACGTCACTCTCCACCCTCCTCACTATCTCCACACACAAAAACCATACCATATAATAGCTTCGTTGCGACGTGAAAGCCGGACAAACAAACAAACAAATAAATAAATAAACAAACACACTTTCACATTTATAATATTAGTATGGATTATGATTTCTTTTTTACCTATAAAATAATAATATATGCATATCGTTAAATAATTTTCGATGCCTTATACAATACGATTCTCACCATGCTTGCCCAATAGATCAGACGCTTGTCGTCTAATGACCTGCAAACATTGGTATATCCCTCTAGGATTCACGAGCGATTTGTGGAGATGAGGAAAGCCCTCCGCTCTTTCAGTGCGAAGTAATTGATGACAAACACGGGTCGCCTGTGTAAATTGTTAATTTATTTTAAGCTTACTGGACGCTACGTCAGTAAGTACGTTTTACGCCACTTTTGGTTATTTGTCACGCGCTCTCGTCGTCATGTAAATATTGGTCGGTTAAACTTGATTTGTTAAATGTAAACCTAGGCGTGCTTTCCGGGGATTTAAATATTCAGGCTCAAATGTGAACGGCTGTATGCGTATTTGTGAAGCGTAAGCTCCTTTTCAAATAACTGGAAATGAAACACTTCAATTAGTGAACGTTAATGTAACGAATGATTTGTACCTACAAATTGTATTTGTGGAAGAGATGCAATAAAATTAATGCCTATGACACCGATTATACTCGTATCCATGTTAGACTTAGAGCCAGTCTGCCATGTCATGCTAATAAAGTTAGGGTTAGGAGATGTTGTACAGCCTGAAAGATTGTTGTTTTATAGCTGCACGAAACAAGATGTTATCATCTATTCCGATATTAAACCTCTTCTCATTCAAGTCATACCTGATGTATATTTAACTCAGTGCCCAATACTAAAACGTGGTTTTACTTGGTTGCTAAGCAACCACATCATAATATCTTTGATGTAATGTGGTATTGAGATACGGATTAAGTTAAATTACGCTTTATAATAAGGCGGATACACATACTCGTAATACA
This sequence comes from Carterocephalus palaemon, assembly GCA_944567765.1. Lineage (NCBI taxonomy): Eukaryota > Metazoa > Arthropoda > Insecta > Lepidoptera > Hesperiidae > Carterocephalus > Carterocephalus palaemon. The sequence continues at coordinate 5,348,842 of OX155651.1, read as the reverse complement.
GAACTTTTATACTATTTCTAGGCTAAGAAGGCAATGTTCTTCCTGCAATAACTATGTATATCTGTGGTAACGGCTAGGTCTAATGAATCTTATTATACCTTAATTACCTAATAAGTAATGACTATCAGCTTTAACCACTAGTGTTGAAAATAACATAATCCACACCATTCCACTAAGTTTCGATTCTGTAATAACTGTAATCCTTTTTGGACAATTTGACATAGGTATTCAAAGAATCTGTAGAATGTCACAAATAGACGTAAGGCACCGTTAATCCTTATCAAAGTATTATGGGGAACAGCCGTGAGCTTTTGAAGCACTTAGCGGTCTCAAGCGCACTTCAAGCGCTGCTTTTAAAGGATCAGCCCCGACATACCTGGCCAAGAATGCTTTTTAAACTATGGGGTTATAGATAAAATTGCGTAGGGATAAAAGTTCCGAAGAGTTATTTTGTTTCTCTGAAGAAATAATTAGGCAGGTAAGGGTTAAAGTATTTAGGTAACACGTTAAAATAAAATTTCAATGAGACCAGATTGTTACAATATTTAATACATAAATTACAAATGTTAGATTAAAAATAATATTCAATATGATATTTATCTATTCAATTTCTATTAGAATATTTATCTCTAAACTAGTGAACGCCCGCAGCTTCGCTCGCGTGGAATTAGACATAATAATATATGTTTATTGTACACCCTTACAAAAATTTTACAAACTTTGAATGCTATATTTATTTATATCTAATCAACAGCCTATAATATAAATTTTATGCTTAAATGACAAAACTTTCATAGAACCTTTCAACCCCCTTTTCAACCCCTTACAACACTTTTTTCCAAATAAAAAGTAGCCTATGTCCTTTCTCAGGCTCTAGACTATCTGTGTACCAAATTTCATTTAAATCGGTTCAGTAGTTTTGGCGTGAAAGCTTAACAGACAGACAGATAGACAGACAGAGTTACTTTCGCATTTATAATATTAAGTATGGAATGGAATATTAGTATGGATTAGAGAATTTTTTTTTTCGGTTATAGAATGTGAATGAAATAAATTTCGGTTATACACACATTTTTAAGAGAATAATGTAGGACACGACCTCAGCGCACGGGGCATTTGAAAAAGCATTTAATTGTAAGGAATTTTAATGCCGTCATACAAGTCTTTGTGTCGACTGACGACGGCGCGAGGTGGAATTTCACGCCTCTTCTAATTTATACTTCCACCTTTTACCGCCGCTGCCTCAACTGACCGACTATTTTAGAAGTTTTTTTTTCACTAACCCATCCTTTTTATGTCTCACCCTAGACCCGAGTATTTTACTAAAACTGGTGTCGACTAAAATGGCCTAGTACAAATACTAATTCCTGTCACTAGAAATCCATAGATAACTCGATACTGTGATAAAATAGTAGGTAAAGTACCTAGATAGCTATAGCAGTCTTTCTTGTACAATATGTAACCGACTAACATTGAACATATTATTTCTGACCACCTTTTAATGTATCCTAAGATCATTTTGGCTCACCATCAGAATCGCCCGTTGGGGCGGCAGAATGTAAGGGATTAAAATGTTATAAGCCAGGGGCCCGCGATTAATTTACCGACGTCGGAGATACTGCCTTTGTATCATTCACAAAAAAGTCAGATTATAAAAACATTTTTGAGCAAAGCCGGATGGATGTTAAGTATATAGTAAGTACCTACCTAAGCTACGCGTAGGTACGTTTAGTAGATACTACAGATCACACTGAATTAAAGCATGTTTGAGGCAACTTATAGTTGGTTTTCATTAAAATACAAATGACTGATAAATAACTAGGAACGATACGAGTAGGTACTACTTCTTTCGTCACTCTTCCGAATGTTCAAATGCAGTACTAAGATCTAAGTTTATGTAAGCATAACAGATGCCAATAAACTTTTGATACTTAATTTATGTTATTTAATATTAGTAGCGTCCATAGCCCAACGGCTCGCGTCGATTCAATCGAAAGAGTTAAGCAACGACGGGCACGGTCGGTATGTGGATGGGTGACCGCTAGTGGCAAAATTTCATGGACGCTCCGGTACAGCGGAGCGACTCTTTATACTATGCTACTGTGCTTTGGAGGGCACGTTAAGCCGTCGGTCCCGGTTGTTTAAATACAGAATCCTATTCCCAAATATCCAAAATCGATCGATAATTTTTATGATTATATCTAAAATTCAAACAGAATTATATTTTTGATTTATTCAATTCCAGAATAAAATAATGCCTCAACTTTTAGTGGCCCTTCTTTATATACCTATCTTATAAATCAGTAACAATGTAAGTAGTTCTCTTTTATTAGGTACTGTTTTATTATTATTCTTATATTATTAAATAACGAGTAATAGAGAACATTTTATGGCATGGGACAGGTCTGTTTGAATCTAGTTTGCGTTCGGTTGAGCTCGTTTACACCACCCTGGAGACCGTTGTTGGAAATTTAGTTACCCGGTTAATCCAAACTGAACTCATTATCCTACAAAACCTCCGTTTTTGAACTGCTTTTTGCATGCCTGCCACAGAATAGAGCTCTCTATTTTTCGTATGGTACGAATTCCCTGAAGCATTCCGTTCTCATATCATGTTTGATATAAATAATAAATATAATCTTATTTAGTTTGGAACGTTATATTGAATGAATCGCAGTACATAATAAGACAAAGGTTTTTATTCCCCACTTTATTCGCGTATTTATTTACATCGTCATAAATCCCATAGAAACTACAGACCTACTAATGACTCTCTACTACTCCAAGCGGTCTTAAAATGAAAGCGCAAACAAACTATGTACTTTCGCACTACGTATGATGTACCTACTCGTAAATAAAGTAATAATTTTGATAAATTGATTAGTAGTAGTAGTTAATAATTTGTCCATGTTGCGATTGAGTAATCTCGCTTACGCAGTTACGAAAACATTCATGCGTACTTATTCCAGCTATGCACTGCACTTGGTTAACGTAAAAAATATCGCCAACAACCAGCGTTCGATTTAAATAAACTTCATCTCACAAGGACCCGGCCTTAATTTCGTTAAGTGTTTTCGCAAATACGAGTGTTTATGGAGGCTGCGACGAGTATGTAACAAGTTTATACTAGGTTCTTATGATGACTATATATATATATGAACATATACATTATAATTATTTAAAAAAAACTAAATCCATCCATTCTGTTAGTAAATATTTTGTGAAAATTTTTGCAAATGAACATTTACATTAAGATAAATATTGTATCTATTAATAATTTATTATATTAAAATGAATTCATCTCCTTTCAATTTGACTTGAATAAAATACGAAGAGTTTCAAATTGTGCCAACCTCCCAACCAACAACATGAAAAAAGTCGGACGTCTGAGACAGCCCATAAAGAGTGATCTACTTACGTCGAAGTGTGGGTGATAGGCAAAAGTAATTACGTTGAGTATATCAATGTAACATGAACAGGATCCCAAGGGCGATTTTCCATTGCTGTTTTGCTAGTATTGCTGTGTACACTACACGTATACCTATGCTTATGTAACCTTTGCTAGTCAAAGGGTGATTGTGGAGACAAATTGATCGATTTCAGTTGACAGCTCTCTCCGATGATTTCGGTTGCAAGCATTTAAGTTTAGCTTAAATGCTTGACAGATTGACTATTTAAACTTAAACTTATCTTTAAACCAATTGATTTGTTAGAATGAAAATTAAATTGAATTTAAAACTTATAAAGACTAACATAACTTAAGTTTTGTAATAAAACAACAAGACTTTCAAATTAATATTTATATTTATTCCTTTTTTGTGTATATTTGAATATTTAGCCAATGAAGTTTCACTTCTGACATGTGTATTTTGTACGCACGCACTTTTAATTAACACGCACGCTGGTTTAATTTTCATCTAGGGAGAAATCCTTGTAGGACTCGACTAGGGAGCAGTTAGTTATGCGAAATTTCGTAGATTAGGTATGGACCTCCTAGTTTCCTCTTGTGCAAGATCAATCAACTAACTTGCTTTGCCTTGCATTACCAATTTTTACTTATACAGGCTGGCTAAAGACACTCCAAGCCTCCCTAATCGTGACACAACATAACCTTACCTTGCAATAGGCCGCTATCAGATTGAAGCTAATAAAGCTTACTGGGAAATTTCACGGTCGACTTATGTCTAATTACCGAGTTATACTCGTATATATAAGATAGGATGTGTATTACATTAAATCTACAGCTATGATGGTTCAATTACATTCTATTATAAGTACAATAATCATATTAATATTATGTAATCGGTGGGAAACACTGAGTTGTTCTGAAACAGTTATTTAGGGTTAAGATTTGATTGGGGGTGATTTGTGTTGCAAGGGTTGCAAGTCCGTTGTAGCGTAAAAAATAAAATAAACAAATGAACTGACTTTCTGGAAAAAAATATAAAAAGTAGCAGTATGGCTCTCGCTCGTCTCTGCTGCTCCTTAGTCATTTTATTTTCTTTGTGAGGATTTACAAAATCCGAGTCTTTAAATGCGTGCGAGCTTGTTTTAGAAATAATATATCACACTTAGCTCGGGATTACTTGAAGCTCCGTATAAGAAGATATATTGAAGGCTTAATGTGCGAATTTAGGGTATTTACGACGTAATACTAACAAAAACAGCAGTATGGCTGTCAATATATTTTGCTTCAAGGCTATTTGGCAAAGAGATTTCTTATACATGATTGTTATAGAGGCAAACGATATCAAACAACAATTAATTTGTTTTAATTTAATGGGTCGGTATGATATAAAGTTATCCGCAACTAAAACTTTCGTCGTAGCGTCCATAGCCATAGCCTCCCGCAGATTTGTCTGCAGGGCAGACACGAACCCAGCAGTGGGACGTCTAAGGGTAGTAACTTTAAAACTTTTCGACCGGGATAATAAATATATCTAAAAAATAATAAACATAAGATTATAATATTAGTTAAAATGAAACTTATACTTATTAGTCTTCATAATCGCATATGTCGCTTCGGTACAAGCGCCCGTTTGCTTTGCTTAAATTCAATTTAAATTTGCTCAAGCTTATCCCTTTCTTGTTAGTTAGTGTTTCTTGGAACTATAGTCTCCACTTCGTTACTTGAAGTAGTCTAATAGGCATGACTTCCAAACATAACATAACATGTACTATATAGAAATATACCTAACGTTTCCTCGTAGAGATAGCATCCCAAAGAGAAGTGCACTCGCAAATGCTTCGTTTAATATTGAGCTAGCTCTCAGGAAGCTAAATTACAGGCTACAAATCTTGAAATTTGAATTTGGATATTCTTAAGGATGTGTTACAAATACACACTTTGATAATAATAATATGTGATGGACGTGATTGATACAAGAAATGAAGCCTTATTTATCATCATCAAAATTCAAAAGTTCTTTTTAGACTTAAGAGGATATCAGTCGACCGTCACTTTTGAAGAATAGGTTTTTACCAAAAATATTGCCGTCGCGCTGAGCCCCTTAGCGTGCGATAGAGAGAAGTGCAGTCTCGAACTGATTTTACCTACGTAAAATTAAGAAAATCGTCCTTTCGTAATCCCCTGTTTCCTCCTCGAAATCTAGACCGATTTCAATATTTCTTTCAGTTAAAATGTAGAACAGGGTCTAAGCTATGCCGGTACGTTTTGCTTTTTTGGGATATGTTAGTAATTACCAGTTTGCTTGATGTTTGAAAATGTATGTAAAAAAAGTCGATTTTTTTGATTTTAAAAGATTTTTTTTCTCTTCTATTAATCAAATTATGAAAAAAAACAAAACGTACAGTCATGGCAGAGGTACGTATAAATCGTATGGTATTTTTTTCTCTTCTGTAACTTCTTTATCCTAGGAGGAAACAGGGGACTACGTTTGTATGGAAAAAGTGTCGACTTGTTCGCTTGTGATATCCTCTTAAGTAATTGAAAAGTAAAAAAAAAGCGAACAACTGGCAACTAGATGTAAACGAAACTATAGTTAGGTCTAATATCATGCGAGTGAAGCTGCGGGCATCCTATAGTCTATACTAATATTATTAAGAGGACACATTTGTTTGTAATGTTTTTGTAAACACAAAAACTACTGGACCGAATTCAAAAATTCTTTTACCATTAGAAAGCTGCATCTTCACTGAGTGACATAGGCTATATAATATTACTAGGTGTAAATGAAACTATTGTTATGTCTAATTCAACTCGAGTGAAGCTGCGGGCCGTCCACTAGTTTATAATAATTAAATTTTAATTTTAATAAATATCAGAACCAAATGAACGAGACCGCACATTACTAAACAGCAAAATAATTATCCAAAACCTTTGTGTAGTCGCTCAGTATATAACACGGGTAGTCGTGTTGTTAAACGTGTTCTTATGCCATTACATATGGCGCCGATAGCGGCGAATGGGGTTTTAATGACATTTTAATAGTGCGGTAACACTAACACCGATTTGATTAACATCGGCTGCCAAAACGATATGATTGTTGTATTAGAAATATGCGTGTATTCAATATACTGTATTCGTATATTGTAATGTATATTCAAAATATGTATTGCTTATAACTCAATTAGCAATGTGTAGACATTGAGAACAAGCATGCATTATAAAAAAAAGCAATGTTTCGGATAAATTTTTAGGAAACTAAAATTGTACGGGACTCGTTAATAGTGGAACTCGTTGTTTTACTATGGTTCTATCTCAATCAAAACAGCACTAGGTTGTCTTTGACTGCATCCACTGAAGCAGTTTATTTCTCAGATGGCAAGATTTTAACGAACTAAACATAATATTGGATAACTATTTAATTTTGAAACATGATTGACATTTTAATTTTTTTTAATATTGTTTGTTATTTACGACGTTGGCGACAAAACTGACGAGAAACTAATACTTGACTTAAGACGACAAATATTAACTTGTATCATTATTGGCAGCTATTATTTGGAGCGAGTGTAATCGCTTTCATCAGTCTGAACGGTTCTTACGAGTAAAACTATAAAGATGAACATCTTAATATTATGAGAGCACGTCATTAACCTTGGAACGCAAAATCACCAGGACCCTCCTACGAAGCAAAATTGGAGACATAAATATCTCACGAAAAATTTCATTCCCGATTGAGAATTAGTAAACATGTCGCTAAGTTTTTTGATTCAATAAAGTTAGATTTTGATAGGCCATAAGCTATTGTCTGTGGCTGTGGAGTCTTTCTATACAGCAGCAACCAGCTTGGCCGGGACTTACCTCCAAAACATGGAGCGTTAATATTTTTCCCCTAGCCGATAATTCATCCAACTACCAACGGAAACCGATGCAGCTTATGTTTGTCAAAAACGATAAACAATATCGCACAAACAAGAGTTCTTCTGCTGATTTTGCTTTCTGACCTTATTCTGGCAATAAAAACGTGGAAAAATAATTTTAAAGTGGCGTCCATAAGTCAACCTTATGTTGTAATAGATCAAGTAATTGGGGCTTGAAGGAGATCCTATAATTAGGACGAAGGGCCATAGGAAGTTACATACATCATCACGCTGATAATGTTGTTTGGTATGTGGTAACCCATTTGGTTACAATATGGAATACTCTGCAATAAGCATGAGTGTTTTTACAATTTCGTCTAAAAGCCGAAATCTTACATCGCACGCTTCGTAAATTCACGTGATTCGGACCTGAAATTCAGAAATCAATACTCGATCCCCCGCAGTGAGGGACCAAAATCGAAATCACTCCGCTATCCACTACTAAATTGCTATACTTTTATCGTACAGTCAATAGCTTTTGGTACGAAGAGATTGGAAAAAGTATATGGCAATTTTTAATACATGAATGTTTTTAGCTAGGCGTTAAAAACATGACAGGTACTAAAACCTTATCTCTGTGTTCCGTGGGTAAAACGATAAAAATAAAAAACAAATTTAGACCTTTTGCACACAAGCTGTCAGTTACCTTGTCCAATTGGAATTATTTATTGGGTTTTGAATTTTTAACTAACCTGCAAACTTTTAGACTCCAAATTAAAATTACATGTAGCGTAACACTATAAGGGAAGAATAATTGTTGGATTGGAAGTAATTGCGAACTCAGTTAGGTTCAATTAACGTTTAATATAACTCAATTTGGTTTAACCTGAAATAAAAAGTTACATGGTTAGGCACATTCATATATTACATAGTTAGTAGGGTAATATTGGGGCTTCTGCATCACTCTCCTCGCAAAGCTCGTTTCGCGATCCAAGTTGCACCAATCATACACTACTTATTTATGATACGTCCGTTATGCAACACACATTCATGCATATGAAGCTTATTAGAGAAGCTCGCGTCTTTCGTATGTGATCGGCAACGTCAGGCGCTAGTTTTCAATTTTTTGTTTTGTTTTGTTTCAATCAAACAATCAGTAAGCCTAGCCAAAGACTTACATTATTTCGGGTGGCTTGAACACACTTGATACTGGGTTGGCCACTAAGCAGCTTGCAGCAGCTATTGCAGCTTAAAGATTTAAGAATTAAAGATTAGTTACAAAGTATACACCTAAAACTTTGTATATTTAATGAAAATGAATATTTTACAAACATTACTCAATTCTAAGAGAAAGTATCGCACTTAATGTGCTTAAAAGACGGGCGTCGAAACTGCTACTTTATATGAATATTTTAAAAGTCCGTTCAGCGCTGAAAAAGAGCTCGTTAGTGTAAGCTTCCATCTACGCCATGATTACAAACACAAATTGAAAAGGAAAACCGGAAAAATCTTGGCTTTTGATTTACAGTTTTCGAGCGAAACACGAGGTGGTAAAACTCATTAAAATGAACGACGAAGTATTTCTGGTAATAAATAAAAGCAGTGTTTAAAATAGTTTTGTGTAATTCTAGTACCTATAATATGAAAATTAATTTTTTTCAATATGTACTAAGTACCTAATACTAAAAAAATTCTGAATAAGTTCATTTGTTAAATAGAAACGAACATATTCAATCAATTTATCGTCATTTGCGTTGATCTAAGCAGTAATTGTAAAAAGTAACTACATATCTCATTATTATCATTAATGGAGACTTAAATTTTAGTATTTTACGAATCATTGGATTTTATTTTTAAAAAACATTTCGAAATTAATAGATTGATTTTTAAAATATTCGGGCTTCGTAAGTAAATCAGACGCAGTCAGGTACTGTGCCAACATCAACGAGTATCCATTCAAATTGGTCCAGTAATTGAATACAAACAGATGTAGGGTTGGACTTCCAACTATCTTTTTTGCAACGGACAGTAAACGTAAAATTGGAAAATATGACTGGCTTGTTACGCGTTCGTGTTTGGCGTGCTTCTTCGCCTGTGTATTTTTAATTGCAGTTTCATACAAACGGTCTAGCTTTATTGAATACCTGGCTGTATTTTATGCTTATATCTCAAAGGCTTGAATCAAGTCATTCGTAGTGTGATTTTTTCTGGTGGTGTCCTTCTAAAGCTGATCTACTGATGGTGGTATAAGAGTGTATGCCGTGACCACCGCGAGCACGTTCACTCCTGAAGACGATCATCGTAATCGATCGAAACTAGTCGGTCCATTTCCGACTTAAATAACTCGTGGGTAAGCCGGTAATTTCAACTATGAAGATGGTATAAGAATTGCTTACCATTGAAAAAATGCGTATTGAAAATTAATAGAGCATAATATTATTATGTTATATCTAGTTATATCTAAGACAATCATCTTAGGGTACCCATAAGATGATTGTCTATTATTGTTATTGACTTATTGACTCATGTCTTTTAAGGAAATAAATGTCTATAAACATATCTTTTTTGTGACCTACATCGACGAACGGAGGAATAACCGTGTTTTGATTCAATCGATATTTTTTCAGTACACAAAATATTTTTACACAAAACATGTGATTCTATGGTTCATCTTACAGGGTAGGTTATAAAACTGTAAAACTCACTATTGTCATAGCCATATTGTACAAAATTCCTAGATGGATTTAAGAATTTAAACCTAAAACCTGATAATATTTCATTGTGGATAGCCCAGTAAACTCAAAATAAGCCTGAATATGGTATTGTTCTAAATATTTATATTTTTAGTTTTATTTTTCAATCGTAAATTTTTTTCATTCATATTATCCAAGTGCGTATCACGGCACCAACACAAATACTGGAGAAATTCCATCCCGATTCATCTGTATGAGAAATCGCGATTCTTTTCTTCAGAGCATGCAAAATGTGCTTGCTACTCTTAATGAGGTTTCATTAAGCAAATGTTCTTCTTAAGAGATGAATTTTAATGTTTTCAAAGCTGCATGGAAACTTTATAAAGACTTGAATGTGTTTACAAACTTTGGTAGAAGCCATTGTAAGTTAATGGATCCATTTTGTAACTCGGGGAGGTGAGTGCGACGCGAGGTGATTTACTGTACCGATCAGCTGACGCCACCGTGAGGAGAAAATATATCTTGCCGTAGAAAAAATGAGATGCTTGTTTAGCATGTCGCATAAAACATTCCGAATGGATATTAGGTGGCAGCACTATTCAAACTCACCTTATAACGTCGTAGATTTTTGTACAATGGTTTAGATGGTAAAATTTCACTGCATAACGCATCGGTAACTCCACAAAGTCAGAGCTTAATTGTTAATCCTATATGACTCTACGCTCAAATATTTTACCTTTTTCAAACGATCGCAAACAATGCTTAGACAAAATTAAGCTACGTAATTAACAATGCAAAAAAAAAAACTTAACAGAAAGTATTATCAGTAGATATTATCTTAGACAGTTTCCCTCAAACTGCGTATATAATATAAGGTTATGTAATCATGAGTATACCTTGAGAACTCGATGTGTACTCGTAAATAGGAGTAGGTAAAACCATTCAACAGCTTTATGACAATAAATGCAGCTTCAACGAGTCGAGAATGCTAAAATTGGAAATCCTTTGAATCGGGAAGAGCGCACTTTTGGATCCAATTCACACTTTACATTTCATTTTTCTCGAAACAAAGATCTCTCTTCCTTGCCTGTACAAAAGGCATTTTAGTTCATTTACCAATTGTTACCAGGCGCCAAATATTTATTGAAGTGACAATAAATACTGTTACTTGCTTACGTGCATTGAGATGTATCATATAATAGTAGAATAATAATATATTCTTTACCTCGCCTGAGCAGCTTTTATTTTGAATTTTGTTTCTTGTTCCCCACAGCTGAACATGGCTCTCCTTAAGAATAATGTGGTAGCCATAGTCATCACGCACGGTTCGTGGGGGTTAGGTATTTGTTACTATAGGAAACTAAAACTACAAAAATCTTTTCCTACCTCGTCTAATCTAAATCTATATGTATAAAAGGAGAAGGTGACTGACTGACTGACTGACTGACTGACTGACTGACATATCAACGCAGGGCCTAAACTATAAGGGCTAGAAACTTGAAATTTTGCACAGGGGTTCCTTTTATAACGTAGGGGAGCACTAAGAAAGGATTTTTGAAAATTCACCCCCTAAGGGGGTAAAACGGGGGTGCAAAGTTAGTATGAAATTTTGCCGTTTTTGAAGTCGTTAGGCGGGTAGACGTCGTTAATGGGTCTAATTCTACGCGAGCGAAGCTGCGGGCGTCCACTAGTTTAAACATAAGCCTAGGAGAATTAATTAAGAGAGGTTTGCCCCGAGCGCATCTAATCTAATGGACTATGTGTAGTCCATTCAAGAATACAAAGCTATTTGAGATTTTGTCTTACAATGTATGTGTTATGCGCTGAATTATCAAATTTTCACCATGCCCCTTCATGCGCAGAATTAGTTTCGCACTCAATTGACTCTCAACGTGTTCAAAGCTGTCGATATGCAGTTTGCAATTACTTTAGCAATGTGAACTGAATTACAAAACTGTCAACGCGGTCAGAACCGGAGTTTTATTAATAAGGTACGCAGTCTAAGAGTTGAAACTATTAAACAAGGTATTTATTTAGGTAGTATTTACCTACCTTAAGTTATTAATTATATAAAGCTATGGTTATTAATATCATTATATTGAATGTCATTACCTGTTACAATCAGGTAACAGGTAAGGAATACTGGTAAGCAAGTTACTTGTAAGGACTATGAACAGGATAAATTCTTCTAAGTATTCTTTCCAACTGCAATTAATCAGAATTGTGTTAGGGTTTACAAACTTAAGTTTCCAAGTCCAACTGGGTAATTCAGTCTGTGAACTTTGGAACGAAACCCGATGTTACGCTTGCTAGTAACGGCGGTGGTCTGTTTAATATTCTGGTGCTTATAAGCTGCATTGAAGATATCTTATTTGAATTGCAATTTGTCATTCACTGTGTAGATAAGCATAAAATATACACCTACCTAACATTCCAGTCATACGAAGTTAATGAACCAAGGAGGAAATGAACCCAATACAACGTACCTGAAACAAACATAACATGCCTATTAAAGTTAATTTTATTAAAATAATGTTTTAAAATATAATAAGAATAATCTTTAACAACGGCAAGCTACACTTATCACTTAACAAAGATTATCACTTAACAATATCTAGATTCACCCGCATTTCCGGCCGATCATAATTCGAGATAGCCATCAATCAATTAAAAACAATCGATAGTTAATTTTTGATTAAAAATCGAACGATTATTACAATGTCACACTCTTCTGGCCGAATAATAATGAAGTGCCAAAAATCCCTTGGATATTTTATTCCGTTGAGCTCCTGCGCAGAAGGACAAACCAACAAAATATCGATTAAAATCGAATGATTATAACAGGTTTTTGTCCATTTCCACGGGGAGCGTGCAATATTTCGGAGTATAAAGTAGCCTATGTGACTCTGCAGGCCCTATCCTACATCTATGCAGAAAATGTATTCGATACATCGTTCCGTCGAGGCGGAGTAAGACAAACCAACAACCAACAAACACACTTTCCAAGTCAAGTTAGCCTAAGAAATCACGTACTTTTTTATGCTGTTCCAAATAAAATTTTATTATGCTGTTCCAAATAAAATTTTATTTATTTCAAATAAGATGTATTTATGTATGTAGTATAAATTACCATATAGAGTCACCATTTAAAGCAACAATTCATATTTATCTGGAAAGAGGATTGAACGCGATGAGCTAAGAGAAATTAATGTTATAATTTTCCCGAAGCTCTTACTCAACTTATGAGGCTTAATACTCTGTCTACAATGAGGCTGAGTAAAGACGACTTGTGAAAAATGGGTAATTGGATGGCACGGACAAGCTTAGATTGATGTTACATGCCAGATAACGTTCAATTACTGTATCTGCACGCACTTTTCACTATAAGGAATTATTATTAATTAATATTTTTATTAATCACACTTTAGAAATAAAATTGCACACTAACTATGCAAAGTAATTTTATAACTTTTCATGAAACGTGGCATAGGTATATTCTAACTTGAGAACATAATAATATTTTGTTTATACATATATTTTCCACTTTTCACTAGATATGTTTTGGTTTCATGTAAAAGCTGGGTTATACACCGGGCAGTGGGCATAAATTCAGACTCTGAATTAGTTACTACTGGGGCTTTCAAATTAGAAACACCCAATAATTCTTAGCTTGACCTGATCGAACCCAGGACCTTTAGCTTAGCAGTCACGCTTACGACTACTAGATCAATCATGGCTTACTGCCAACTAGCCAAGTGCCACTATCTATGTTTATCAAGAACGCAAGAAAGTTAAGTAGGTACCTACCTACCTACGCATGCTTTTATAGTGTAGCCTTATCCCACTAATAATATTAATAAAAAAATATGTAAAAAAGAAAATGTTTGTCTGTAAAGTCGGACCATAAATTTACGTGATAACAAAATTCACACTACTTATACTAGATGGCACTGTGCCTTTTTCTGAATCACCCTATCAACTTTACTGTTTAAAATACATAAATATCTCAGTACGCCCTAGTAAATTAGCTCTATAGCTAAGGGTTATAGACTAAAAAAAATTGAATTAATACGCTTGGCGTAACACTTGGCGGTACGGGTAGCGTAACATTTGGCAATACGGGAGGTGAGGTCATACTTTTTTTCGTATGTATAGGCGTTCATCGATTTATATGACGTTATCACGTTATAAAATATTATATGAATACGTATGTAGTAATTATGAATATGTTTATTCAAACTTATTACTATTTGTCAGTTTAGTATCAAGCTGAAAGATACAAGTTTGTCAGTTTAGGTTAATTTAATATCTGGCTGAAAGATTAGGTAAAGGTAGGTATTTAACAAGTTTTAATTGTAAGAGTTTATGCGGGGACTCGAAAAATACGGGCTTGTGAAACATGAAGTTATTACTGAGATAAAAAGTTTGGCAACTCCATCGGCCGGAGTTGTTTACAATACACGAACAAAGTGCTCACAAGTTAAACACAACTCATGAAGGTAGAGTAGAGTAGGTAGTAGTAGGAGTACATAATAATATGAGGTACCTGTTTTACATATGGACATTAGCATTTGCGAGTATGATATTATAAATATGAAAGTACATATTGTCATTTTCAGAACTAGAAGCATAACATTTATATTTTAGGATGTTGATTAGATATAAATAAATATGGCATTCAAAGTTTGTAAAAATGTTACCCATAAGGATAGGGGATAGCACATTTACGGTTTCATTAAAAAATTGGTTAACACGTTAAGTAGAATATTCCTATTATTATATCAAATTCCACGCGAGTTAAGCTGCGGGCGTCCACTAGTGTAACATAATTATAAGTTTTATATACTATGTATTATGGGATGTTCTTACACAAATGGGGGTACTAATCACCTTACACGAAGTCTCTACGAAGTGGGTACTATGCGATTTCACAGAGACCAGTCCAAGAAATTTTAGACCCAAACAGGAGTACGGCAGGGGTGCATACTGTCCCTCCGCTACTTTTCAACATCTACACAGAGTATAGTATGCGCATTTTGATAACTGGGATAGGAGTATAAGTTCTTAAAAATAAAGAACAGGTGAATTACAGAAAAGGACTAAAATCAACCAAATTTAAGCTGATACGACTCTGTAGATGACATAAGAATTTCGCAGATACTCGTATTATTCGAATATGGAGTAATAATTACTTACTCCACACACTAAGAAAGTGTCTTATGATATAAAATAGAAAATGAATTAAGTTGAACATAGAACCTCATCCTTTTTTTGAAGTCGGTTAATTAATTAAAGAAACGTCTTAGAGTATGTAGTGGGTACAACACTTTAGAAATGACAAAGAGTATGCAAGTTATACAAGTGTGTTCAACTCACAGCTTATTAAGGCTGTTTCAGGCTTTACTTTTGTTGTCCTACTGTGATAGACAAATAAAATATTTTTTGCCTCTTGTTAGCTACATTTTATTAGTTAAATGAAAAATCCATACTAATATTATAAATGGGAAAGTGTGTTTGTTTGTTTGTCCGGCTTTCACGTCACAACGAAGCTATTATATGGTATGGTTTTTATGTGTGGAGAGAGTGAGGAGGGTGGAGAGTGACGTAGGCTACTTTTTACCCCGGTAAACATCCCCATGGGAAGATATTGATGTTTTGTTATTTGCTAGATATTTAGTTCCGGATGTTGCTAATAGATGGCGTTAGTAAAATTAATTTGCAAGTTCTAACCTTAGTATCTTTTGATCGTGGAACTGTCACTATTCATCCACCAAAAGTGTGTCATGTATGATAAACAACTCAATGTTAATTCCCTTTGACCACGCGGGCGGAGCCGCGGGTAAAAGCTAGTAAAAAAATATTATAGCATATAAAAAAGTATTATACTCACAAAAAGGTATAATTTTACATTATACTAGTAGTGCTGATCAGTGTAGGATCACTGATCAGAGTAGGCTTATGTGATGCATGATTATCCATGTATTTTCGTTAATACGACAGATATTAGGATTGGTGTCGGATAAAAAAAGCGATGGCAGTAGTGGGCCTATACTAAAGCTTAAAAAGTAATTAAAAGCATACCTATGCTTCTACCTAGAAGACAGACTTGACGAGAAATATTTCATAATCCATACTAATATTATAAATGGGAAAGTGTGTTTGTTTGTTTGTCCGGCTTTCACGTCGCAACGAAGATATTATATGGTATGGTTTTTGTGTGTGGAGATAGTGAGGAGGGTGGAGAGTGACGTAGGCTACTTTTTACCGCGGTAAAACATCCCCATGGGTAGATATCGATGTTTTGTTATTTGCTAGATATTTAGTTCCGGATGTTGTTAATAGATGGCGTACCTTACGTACCCTTTATCTGCGGTCAGCACTACCTCTGGTATGGTATGGTCCTCTAAGTATCTTTTAATCGTGGAACTGTTATTATTTATCCACCACAAATATGATAAACAACTCATTTTTAATTCCCTTTGACCACGCGGGCGGAGCCGCGGGTAAAAGCTAGTACTTTGTAATAGTGAAACATGTCATGCCAATAAAATATGTCATGGCGTATCCAAGTAAATGGGATGTGGCAGTAAGATGATGGAGAGGAGAACAAATAACTCGGCTGTGTTGTATAAGTACATCCTTTGGTGAGTAATGAGGTGGTTTTCAGCCTCGTCTTACACGACCCTCAGTCGAAACGGCATCCGTTAGATGGATATTAAGGGACCTACGAGTAAGTAATAATGAAAAAACTTATTCCACCTTGTGTGCTAGGAGGTTCTTATTCGTCTCTTAGTTCATGAATATTTCGCGAATCACTGAATGCATTTTAGTACTGGTAATTTTGCATTCTGGGCATTTTTTAGTATGCCTTAAATTTTAAAGATTTTAGCAAGTAGATACGAAACAATTGCAACAGTCAAATACATTATTAATATAATATAATAAGCGCTCGCAAGTAGATTGATTGTCGAGACCCTTATATATAACTCTATTTTTTAAAAGCTTTTATTTAACTTCACTCGTATGTATGTATTCATTCATGTATGTCCTGGAATCTTGCAATCAATATTTCACCCACTTCCACTGAAGCTATCGAGCTGAAATTTGGCACATATATTAGGTTCCGATGACAATGCATGAAAATAAAAAAAAAGTTATAAAATCTTTTAAAAAAAAAATTGTTTTACAGTATAATTTACAGTAAGACGAATGCAATGAATGAAAGCCGTGATTGTCTATGAGGTGACGAATAATGACGTCGTAAATACATATCAAAGCGTATTCCTACAAACAAGGAAATGGCTTCAGAATTTTTCATCTGCCCGCAATGTTTTCCCTATTGTGTCTCGTGAAATTGAAAACTGCCATTTGTAGTGTCGATCTCCTAAAACAAAACTCCGGTGAAGGAACTCAATACACATGTGAGGCACATAGGCATACCTTTCGTTCCGGTAAAATTGAAAAAACTGCAGAAACAAATATAATAAAAGCGAATGATACATACTAGTAATATGTAGTACCTTTCGACTCATGCTTTCCTTTGACATCGATGATAAGATTAATAAAATGTATCGCGACTTCAGCAGTAATACGACTATAATAACATGGAATGAATAAGTAGGTACCTAATGTAATTTATAATGCCACGGTAACAAACAAAGCAGCATTAATTTATAACCGTTAGTCAATATTATTTTAAATACATACTTAGTAGTTTACTTTGATTGGTCCCATACGATAAATGCTACTGAACGATGGGTTTAGCTAACTTGCTAAAACAGGTTTAAGTATCTAGCTAGGTGATCTTCTTATAAAAATTTGTGTTCTTTTATTTCATTTAAAGTTATCAGGTGTAAGCAAGAACTAAACATTATTTTAAATTTTCAGGTTTTTTCTATAACCTGTTTTATCCTGTTTAAATAATAAAATTGTTAATAATTACGTTAAAATAATAATATGTCCCGCTGAAATTGGCTGTTAACTTTACCTTAAAGCTACCGGGTTTTAGGCGTTATTGTTTTCTTTTGTGTGCTAAAATATGGTAATCGTGACTGTAATGAAATGTTTTGCATTGAAATACGTAACGGTGTAACTCGTGGATATTAAGAATTTTTCCGGATCTCATTTTTTAGGCTATTACAACATTGAGTATATATTTTTGTATTAATTATCGAACTGAGAAATGCAGAGGCCAGGCCAGATCATCAACTTTCCTTTCGACACAAGATGAAAAAGCACCGATTTTTTTTTTGATACCAAGCATTAGAAAATGTCTCTCTCAAAGTGATGAATGATATAGGCATCATCATAATTCAATTCAATTCAATTTATTTGCACATTTTATTCAACATTAATACTAGGTGTTTTAGCCAAATATCCTAAATTAAAAGAATAGATTGAATGAATGAATGAAATTTAACACTATAGGTAGGTATTTAGTGTAAAAATCAGTATTCAACATTCGTAACTAAGAACTTATAACATCATTAATATATTAAAAACATTTTTGTCACAAGTCACATCATAGATTTCGATATAGCATAGTTATGTGTAATATCAAGCAGCCTCTCATGGATTATTATGATGCTTCTCTCTGTCTTTCGTGGTAGGATGTTTGACATCAACTCTAAGATACGGCAACATACGAGTATTTTGGCACAAAAGAACGTGCTATATTCAATCTCAAGCAAACAGAGTCATGTAAGCCATTGTAAATGTTTTAACATTGTAGATTGTTTGACATTTTTTAAAACGGAACCCAAAAAAATTATAATTAAACCACTTTTCATGACTATCTGGTTAGCCCAGTGGTTGGCTGGTAGATAATGCTTTATTCATTAAGCTTGCCATTACCTTTTGTATGTGGTTCAATAAAGATAAACAAATAACATAAATATTTTTTTTACTTTTCTTGTTAGTCAAATTAATTGATTCCTATCCTACGTATTCCATAAAAAATAATCAATCACAATGAAAGATACGTAGCGAAACAAATTTTGTATGGGTAGTAGGTACTCTTTATTGAAGTTATACTTCTTTTGGCGCGTTAGGGAAAAATGATAAGAGTAAATTTTTACGATGCGCGCGCACACCGTCACAAAAAACCGACACCATGAAGTTAGCTATAGTCAACATTGTCAAAAAATGGTTTGACAGTGTACACTTTCAATTGTCAATGTCTGCTAGTCAGGTGCTGTCAATGTAGAAATATTTTTTTTGTGATATTTAAATATACTTTATTTAACTAGATAATGCGTTATAATAAAACTTTCAATGTACTAAATACCTTTTTTCTATTGTTAGTGCCGTTTTTTCTACAAACGTAGAATAAGGCGAAAGATAACATTTTTGAAAAGATTGTTATGCCAAAGAAGTATAACTCCTAACGCGTGTATACTATAAGTACACACTCACTTTTTTATGTTAGCGAGCAGCGATTCATAGGTACCTACTTCCGCAAACATTTTTGGCCACCCGCCACAACACTTCTAACCACAAAATACAGATTTGTATTTTGTGCTTCTACTTCTACTAATCGGGTCATTGACTCCATACCTAATAGATAATAATAGAATATATCGAACTCATGTTCAAAGCCTTAGAAATAAATAATTATTCATACGATATTATTATGTGAAACGACTAAAACTCTCCAAATAAAATTCTGATAGATGAATAAAATTCAGGTGGTTTGTGAAGAAAAATTAAATTGGATGTGAAATCAAATAATAAGCACGAGTGCTTATTATGGTAAAGTAAAATTGTTATTCTATCTCTAATTGCCATTTTATTTCACTTTGACATTTTCCGGGACAATATATTTTTTACTCAAAAGAGGGAAATTCAGTCAGTTAAAGGAAGCAAGACACAATAAAATAAACTATGAAGGTGCTAAAAGATCTTGCCGAGATCAGCAATTATACAAGTGGAGGGCGACTGAACTGTCGCTATTTCAGTCCGATCCAATAGAGATGCTGCGCAAATATTTGCAACACGTCTGGGCTTGTTTTAGCCCTCCAGATCCACATGCTGTAACGTGCTTCATAAAATCTTAGCTCTTCTTCATATGTATGTGTTGTGTGTGTGTGTGTACCTGTACATAATATCCGTAATATCCTTAATTGAACTCTTGATCCTGTCAATCTGTCGGGGTCACGAAAAATATGCGCACTAAAAGAGCTCCTTCACGATACAGTGGATCTTAATTAATTATGGCTTGAACTAAACAAACTCAACCCATATAATAAATCCTATGAGGTACAAAACTCAGCAGATTTTTGAGAGATCGCTGCGACCCATAGACGTCCTACTGCTGGGCACGGGTCTCCCACAGACATAGCTGCGGGAGGTGTAGAGCATACTCCACCACGCTGCTCCAATGCGGATTGGTGGAAGTTTCAGAGATATCATTTGTCAAATTGTCAATCTGATATAAGTAGGTCCTACGTACCTCATTGTATTCCTCTTTAGTGTTCTTTGTATGGAATGAGATTCCTACTCAAGGGTTTTTTCCTTCATCAGCGTATAGTTGAGGTGGGAGTTGCAGTCGATCAGATAGTCACTCTAGAATAAAATCGATTCGATTTCATGTATTTAGTACTAATATCATCCTACCAGCCATTGTAAGAATTCGCAAGCATATGATTCAGCAACTACGAGGCAATTAAAGACTAGAAGAACAGAGTATTCAAAACTTCCTCAAACAATCATAGTTGTCATCAGCTTGCATAATGCTTATTGTAATAGTCCATTGTTTTGAAACGAGTAGGTAATGCTTGGCGTCTCGATATACTGCGGCTTCGTGTGTTGCGAGCAATGTGACAGCTGTGCCAAGAACCGCCTCACAATACAATTTTATCAAAGGCAGTTCTCCACGCAAATATCCGCCTTATCCCGAACGATTTAGGGGAGGTGTCAGATGTGGAACGTCTGTACCAGTCTACACTACCGTCTAGTTTATCCACGACACAGGAAGTTGGTGTCATTTATCTAAAGCATACAAAGTACCTGACGGATTAAACTGGAACGAATATGACATTCAAATACAATTTGTATTGGATGATAGAACCAGTAAAATAAATATTGCGTAAGGATTGATCTATGAAATGAACCTAGCGACTGACACCATAGTCCAGGCCATCAATAATGCAGCTCCATTCGTATTTTCATAATCAAAGCTTTTAGGGTGGCTGAATTGCCGGACAAGCCAAGTATTTAAACGTGACAAATTACATTAGAGGGATCGAACTTAAAATAAAGTTGTAGCCTACTTTTAACATGTTCATGTTCATATTTCGAAACGGGATCACAAAATAAAAATAAAATTATATAGTTATGCACTTCAAATACATCTTCGGACTTCCGCAAACTGTCACAGAAACATATATGGGACAGTTCAAAAGTGGTCCACAGGCCAGATTTAAAATAGAACTGTCCAGTTACACAATGGTTTCTATTCATTTTGCGAGGAAAATATCAATTTCCCTGACGCCTCGGTTTTAAATAATGGGTAGAATTTTGTCTACCAAAATAATAAACAAGATTGTCAGTCTTCTACAAAGAAAATCAACATTTTCTTTGTAGACATCAACATGAAATTTTATAATATAGACTCAAATCTAAATTGGCTATTATATTTATTTTCACAGTTTCATTCTATTTACTAGACAGAATTTTCTCAGTTAATAAATGTTTATCAAAATACATTTTTATTCCCTCACAAAGATGCTTAAAATTTCAGGAAATAGCAAGGTTACTTAAAATAATTGTCATACAACAATTCAAATCAATTTTCATTGACATGTCGCAAACACAAACTGTTAAATATTTATCTATACTAATAATATAAAGAGGAAAGATTTGATTGTTTGTTTGTTTTGAATAGGCTTCAAAACTACTGAACCGATTTGAAAAATTCTTTCACTGTTGGAAAGCTACACTATCCCCGGGTGACATAGGCTAATTTTATTTTGGAAAAAAATAGGGTTCCGTAAGATATTTGGGTTTTTCGGACACAAGGTGTAAAAAAATCAACCAGAAAAGTTACTTATTTTGCGTACGCTGCCTAAACTATAATAGATAGAAACATAAAATGTTCTAATTAATTGTAGATCTTATAAATATCTATAAAAAAGTCCGCGACACACTATACCTATCTATGTCGAGTGAGGCACAACAACCATTTTTTTATCTTGAATTTTTTTTGGACTACATTTACAGTTTATATAGATAATATTTGGTCTTTGAATGATTAAAATTGGACGTTTGGTTTTGAAGTGTGTCTGTCTGTCTGTCTGTCTGTCTGTTTCGCTTTCACGCCAAAACTACTGAACCGATTTAAATGAAATTTGGTACACAGTCTAGAGCCTGACAAAGGACATAGATACTTTTTAATTGGAAAAAAGTGTTGTAATGGGTTGAAAAGGGAGATGAAAGGTTATATGAAACTATTGTCATTTTCCGAACTAGAAGCATAAAACTTAAATTTTAGGCTGTTGATAAGGTATAATCCTTACTAATCCTATCCTACTAATATTATAAAGGGGAAAGTTTGTAAGTATGTAGGTATGTATGTATGGATGGATGTGTGTTACTTTTTCACGTAAAAAGTACTGAATGGATTTTAATGAAACTTTACAATAATATAGCTTATACATCAGAATAACACACAGGCTAAAATTTATAAAGATATTGTGTGAATTGTCCAAAATATGTCGATAAGTGTCAAGTAGGTAAGTAGGAAAAAATCTACCATCTGCGAGCTATTCTGGCGTGCGCTGCCAAAACTACTGGACCGATTTCAAAAATTCTTTCACCATTAGAAAGCTGCATCTTCACTGAGTGACATAGGCTATATAATATGTATTACTAGGCGTAAACGAAACTATTGTTATAATCTATATATGTAAAATAAAGTCGTGGTAAATTTTTATTTTTTTAGTAACCTGACGCAAATAGGGTTTATGTGTGTGTTATAATTTTGATTTTTACATAAAATACCCGTGCGAAGCCGGGGCGGACCACTAGTATGACTTATAAAGGTGTGACACAGTACGTACACTACTGTGAAACATTGAAAAATCTGTAGCTAGACATGAAGCTAAAATTATGCAAATATTTAAAATCATAATACTAAAGGATACCAATAAAAATATATAAATAACTTTATAAAACTTTAATGAGATCTAACAAATTTCCCAAGTCCCATAATTTGCGTATAAACTTTCCGAAATTGGCATTATGAATGGATACAATGACTAAGTTGCAAAGCCGTAAATAATGCAGATGTATAACAGAACAGCACAAGTAAATGCAAAGCACAATAACCACGACAGTATCAGCGAATTTCTGTACGTAGGTAGGTTAACTAAATTTTATTCTCAATTTAACAAATCCAACTTCCTATTTTCTAATTATGGAACCATTTTAATTTACAATGAACGTGAAAAATATTAAATTCTTTAAAATAATAAATGTATGCGAATGTCAGCGTTGAATATAGTTAAAGAATTGTTAAAAACATTGGAAATAATCTACAAGAAAACTTAATAATCTATTAAAAGCGACTCACGCTGTAACGAAGAAAAGAGCTTTTTGTATACAAAAAGTTTATTGGACAGGGGAGGGATACTTTTAAGTTTATATATATATATTTATATATATCTCTGTGAAAGTTAGTGTGTACCTATATTCAATCTCTTTTCAATGGAGACATGATTTTAGTCTTACTAGCACATGCGATGGGTAGCTGCGTCAAAACGGTGTAAGGTTAAAATAGGAGTCAATTTGAATTGAGTGGTTTCAATTTATTTAATAATTTATTGTCATATTTAATAATCAGTTATTATGTCAAAGTCATTGGATAAGGTCAAGGTATTTGGAACAGTTTGGCTTAAAATAATAGCATATAATGATATGATAATTATTGGATGTAAAATGGCAATATGACAAATTATAAATTAAAGCCCATAATTTCGTTAAAGTAAAAGCTTTAGTAAAAGATGAAGTAAAGCAACAACTTACCTTTTTGTAGCCCGCTAGCCTGAATGCTCGCTGTAACTTTGCCGCTTTCGTGGTAGAAAGGTAAACTATGGGCACCGCCTCGCCCCCCTCTAACTCAATGTCGAAGTCGTTAACTGCCTCGCAAAACTTATAATCCCTCAAGTTCTTTGCCCCACACTTCATCAATTCTATGCCGTTGTCGTCGCTTATCTCGGCATTTAAAACTTCGCTCGCGGAGATAAAAAGGGGGTTCTCGTAGAAGCGATTGAGTTTGAACTCGTTCGAGTTGTTATTGGAAGCGTCACTGTCGTCGTCCGGGTAAGTTATGAGATAATTGTCGTTCACCACACACTGTTCGTCGCTAGGACAGTCCTCGATGAACACCGCCGGCGTTTTAGTGTCCGAAGAAGACGACGCGAATGAATAAGCACTCCATCTCGTTCCATTCAAAAGTCGCCCGCACTCCATTGTTACTGAACACGTTGTCAATTATTAACAATGTTTATGTTTATACTTGTAACGTTAAAACAGGTCCGACTTGCGGACCGACAGTCAAAGTGAATGATGGCACGCGGCGCAACGAGTGGGCGTTGGTCGGATTGGATTTCAATCTGCAATCTGTTTGCGATGCTAATGTCTGGTAACAGTTCTGATCTATTAATCAATAACTGCACTTACAATGCACAATATTATGTATTCTTCGTAATACTTAAACAATTTAACTTTAAGGTAAGGTAAGGCAAGGTTTTACCACTACTATAAACTTATCAATAATAAAGATTTTTATAGTTTGAATGAACTAGTTCTGTATATAGCGCAATTTTTAAATTAATTATCTAAGTATATCTGTTTATTGGCATGGCTACGCGTAATAAACTATCTTAAGTACCTACTGTATTCTAGTGTTACTAAGTTAAGTTAGCTGCAACCCAAAGACGTCCTACTGCTGGGCACGGGTCTCCCCCACAGATAATTCGCGGCAGGTCTAGAGCATACTGCTCCAATGCGGATTGGTGGAGGGGTTAGAGCCCAACCCAGGAAAGTCATTAGTCTATGGAATAAGTACAAACTCCAACTCCCACGATAATGTCGCGCCCGCACACAATTCAATTCGTTTCGGAACTACCCCTAGATTTATTGTTATTTCAGAACAAATATTTTAGAAAGATGTATTAAATCTAAATCTAAATTTCATATTCCAAAATTAAGATAGACAATCAATGTGATTTGAAGCTAACGGTTCTAAGAACATTTGAAACCAGTTGTAACAACAGTAATTTTTTAAAAAGATCATAATTCGACATGATAATTTTACTTTGAACGGTTGATCGATGTTCATGTCACCAATATATACTTATTTTGTAAAACCACTGATTAAAAAAAATATTTTATTTTAAATATGCCAACTAACTAACAAACTGACATGACTAATTGATGATGTCATATGGACGTAGAACAGTTATAAGCGCAGTATTTGTATAGATATTTTCAGACAAGCCCAAGCGACAGGAAGGGATGCGAGGTGAAAAGGACCCTTAGTAGTAGGGGAGCCCAAGAGGGGATTTTGCGGGATACTCTAGCGCGTAAGTTTAATATACAGTGGGATACCTTGTACCCGGTTAAGTACCTCCACCAAATATGAGCCCCATATATAAATGGGGCCGTCAAGGATAAAGGATCAGATTAGTAAAAAAAAATTTGTCATCAGAAATTCTTGAGCGCGTCAGATTAAGGTAGGGTGAGTT
Source organism: Carterocephalus palaemon (assembly GCA_944567765.1). NCBI lineage: Eukaryota > Metazoa > Arthropoda > Insecta > Lepidoptera > Hesperiidae > Carterocephalus > Carterocephalus palaemon. Next base: position 5,323,137 of record OX155651.1, on the reverse strand, counting down.
AATTACATGCTAAAAAGTGTATATTCCACTAATCTTACAATTTGAGAGTAACGTAAAGAAAGGGGAGGGTTACAAAGTTGTAAAAAAAAACGTCATCTCGGCATTCTCCAGCGTGACTAAATTTATTTTTATTTTAAAGGAAATAATTCAAGGATAACGAAAAATATACAACCTGACGATTTCAACAAGCCGAAGTAACAAAAATTCGTCGATAAAGTTAAATGCGTGTAGCTGCGTGATGCCTATATTCCCCTCTCCGTGTTTCTATTCCTCTCTCACTTATTTCTCTATCTATTATGCTTCATTAATCTCGTGCTTTGGTCCGCACCTCGCGTGATTGATGGTAAATGAGCTTCCTGTTTACACTCTCGTTGTGAGTTCACAGTTGGAGTTGGGTTTGAGTTAGCGACAAGGGAGGACGTCGAGTGTTAGCGGCAACAAGCCTTTCCTTACTGCTTCTACTACTACGCAATTAATTTACATAAATGAAAATTAAGACATTTACGTATTTTAGAAAATTTTGGTTCATGAAGCTCTAGAAAATAACTTTATGTGTGTGTTATTCATTAGTGCGACCAATCCATTGCTGTAAACACATAACCTGAGTGGCACAACGTTGGAATTTGAATGAAGCGAGACCGCGAACGAAAACACCAATCTCGCATTGGTCGCGAGGTCCTTAACTCGTGACCAAAAAACCGCTTCGGGCGCGAGCGTTGCGAGTCGCGAGACGAGTTGCGAGACAAGCCGAGAGCGTCTTTTCACACTCCTTTCTCGTGGCTCGCCTCGCACCTCGTCTCGCAACTCGTACGCGAGTGTAAATGAGCTATTACTCTCTCACTCCGTCCCCACTCTGGTTTCTGTTGCCATGACGCAATAACACAGACTCGTTCTTGGTATTATTAATAACGTATTTTATTCCACTCCATTGTCCAAATTTGACAGCTAGGTGACAATGAAACATCCGATCGAAGCCCCATGCCATTACTAATTTAAATTTATTTTCTAGTAAACTACTGCTGCTTTTAAAGTAAAAAATACTGTATGAAGCTGACTCTATAGGGAATCAATCTATGTTAAAAGTAAATTACAAAATTAATCCAAAAGGTATAAAAAAAATATTGACCTTGACATTGCGGGTAAACAGGCTTAGGACTATTTCGTTCAAACAAAATTCAAATAACGTCATTGTTTACAAAATGCAACAAAATCCAACGGGAAATTCAAAACGCAAACCATTTTGTGCTTTATTACCAAGATTTAACGTAGACTTTCTTTTGCTACTCTTTCGATTCCCGCTTGCTCTGTCTTATCACACTTGCAACGCGCAGCGACGACGCACGACTATCTCTCTCTTTCACAAGGGAGCGATGCATCTTTTTACTCATCTATTCTGTGCCGGATTGAGTTCATCCAAAATGAATCTTATGATTAGGATATAAAGATATAGTTTAGAAACTGGCGAGCGAGAGATATACTCTCTCTTTGGGCAGGATTATATATAATTTATACTTAAGAACATACTCATTTTTATTTCTGAGATTTTCAATAAATAATGTTCAATGATTTAAAAAAATATTTTTTTTTTGTCAGATTAGGCGAATCCTTATAGATAATCGTTAGATTATGAGACAGCATGTCTAGGACATAATGATGAACCATATATATCTTAATCTGACGCGCTTGAGTATTTCAAAATGGCGATTTTTTTTGCACATCACAATAATGGCCGCGAGTTTGCGTCACATCGAAATCGTCAGATTATTGAATGAGAGCTTTTTTTAGGTTCACATAACATCCTCCTAGAAAATCTGACGCGCTAGATTTTTTTTTTTTTTTTCATTTTCAACCCTTACGTGCGACCACCCGCATAATGCAAACGATCAGATTAACATACGTACAATATTAAAAATACGTAGAACATTGATGCTATCAATATCTGACGCGCTCAAGTATGCCCATGCATCTGTTTTTTTTTACATATTTGAAGATCTATAGCCACTATTAAGAGTACTTTTAATGTAAAGGTAAATCAAACAGGATTTTTTTCTGCTGTATTATTTTCAGTTAGTAAGTACATAAATAAAATACTTTATCTTGTCAACGCGCATGTGGAAATGTTTTGACATGTTGAGGCGAGTATCAAAGCACCGACCCATCTGGTGACAGGTGTGGAGAGAACTGACGAGGGTCGCAAGGGGTCGCTCTCGTTAATAATTAGTCTAACTGTAGTACCACTTCAACAATTCGAGTTTTTAACCGCAAATCCTACGACAACAATGTTGGTAGACGAACAAGCTTACGGTGATTTGGAATAAGCATGATTTGCTTATAGCAAATGAGGCTGGACCACTGACTATTAGGTGGCCCGTATGCCTGTTTGTTAGATTTAAATCTATAAATGAAAATTACTTCGTTGGCCAGTAATGGGCATGCCCTCCAGCTATAAGGTTTCCAAAAATACTAAGCACCGGCCATGTCCAACTGGAAGATGGGACGCGCCAAAACGTAAATGTCACGACTGTAATAAAACGACGATAGAAGTCGTTGCACCCGCAATAGGTATGACGGCCGCGGACTAAAAGGAAAAACCAGAACATCGTCTCAGACTGAACGGAACGCCAGGCGTATTATAAGGTCTTCACACTTTTCACACCCATAATTTTTATAGTAGAATCCCTTTTCAAATCTAAATCGATAGACAAATGTACTTACTAGACATTAAAATAATTATCATAATAATACCAGAAACCTTAGTTGAAAATGAATATCTATGATTCAGATTTACAGGTCGTTGTCGATGAAGTTAAAAAAATTGAGAGGTTCTCTGCCTAGTAATAAGCAATGACTTTAATATTGGGTGCATTACATCATGCAAAAAGAGTCACTTTATGTATGATACATAAAGTATATCCATATTAGCACCTTACCTTATTGTGAAGCAGGAAAAGTCTTTTTTCTGAACTGAGTCTCCAACAGGTAAATAAGTGCTGTTTAAAAAAATAGGAACGTACTATTTGGTTTGAAAACCGTTAGTAATGTGCCTATTTGAAGGATAATAATGCAAACAATTTAAGTTCCGAAGCCGTGACGAAGACTGCTTAGGATAGATTAGTACGCAATCCTTACAAAGTGCTTGTGGGCTGTACTCAATTTATATCAGACGCTTAATTTCAGTGGGAATAATGGCAAGCGCTGATCAATTTAAACATAAACGTATGCCTGATTTCACCTAAGAATTGGAAAGAATATATTTTTATCATCCTTATCCTTTCCTTACCAATATAATAATAAAAATGGGAAAGTATGTTTGTTGGCTTGTCCTTCTCCTCAACTAAATGATGGTTATTGATTCGAATAGTTTTAACTAACTACCTCTCGATTTATTTTTAAATCGATAAGTTATAAATTTTCGGACCATCTCGAATGACAGTTCGAATTCCTGTAGTTGTGCTAAAATTAATATTTCTCCTGTTTAAACTAGTAAATACCATGAAAACAGAAACAAATACATACAGAATCATGCAAACCCAGTTTTCTTGTTGACCCAGAAAAACTGGATCGAAAAGTAAAATCTATGAACAGGTAAGAAATGTCCTGGTTGCTTTATTGAATATTCATAGCGTTGAAGGTCATGTTTGAAATTTAAAACACCAATACGAGTAGGTACGTTACAATGTTTAAGCTTGCGAATCTGCGTGGCACGGTAAAAGGTACTAGCTTAGATTATTATATAATTACTAGGGAAAATTTATTATTTATCCTATATTAATTGAAGATCGATACATTACATCTGATGCAGAGATTTGACACTCAGAACTTAGTAGGTAAATCTAATTATTTGATGCATAATAAAATTTAGTATTATTATTTCGTCGCTGTGTCTAAAATTCACTTTGAACTTTTTTCTCTCCACAATTTTTATGCATGCAATTTTCACGAAATTTCATAAAAACAGTGTTATAAGACAATACGATATAACCCTTTAGTGGTAGTAATATATAAATTTAACTAACGAGAATAATATTTTTCAATAACACTTTGGTAATAAAAAACATATTATTAAAATTCCATTTACAAAAATTACTTCAAACACTACCGAAACCGCGACGACACACGACGACGCACGCGCCGCGCGGGTGAATCGAGACTGAACAATTCTAAATTTGAAATCAAGTGGGAATGTTATTAACATTACGTATATTTTCCCATTTTCTTCATATTATGTTGAATGACATCCTGTGAGTCAGTCATTCATATATTTGTTTCGCGTCTGGAGTTATTGTGACGGAAGCTTTTGATGGAGCCAAATATCTTCTGCTTAGTGATAGAAAATTGTGCTAGAAAACAATTCTTAAAATGCTTACAATGTTTTGAACTTCCTGATAGTATAAAGTGAGAGAGCGTAACATGTTATAATTGTTTGTGTAGTCAGTTTATTGCCCTAAAATGTAAATTATTGCCTACTAGCTTTTACCCGCGGCTCCGCCCGCGTGGGAAAAGGGAATTAACAATGCCATCTGTTAACAACATCCGGAACTAAATATCTAGCAAATAACAAAACATCGATATCTTCCCATGGGGATGTTTTACCGCGGTAAAAAGTAGCCTACGTCACTCTCCACCCTCCTCACTATCTCCACACACAAAAACCATACCATATAATAGCTTCGTTGCGACTTGAAAGCCGGACAAACAAACAAACACACTTTCACATTTATAATATTAGTATGGATAAGTGTAAATTATTTTTCGGCGTTTTTTTATACGTTACGTTAATTTATACTTATATTACACAAACTCTAGTTAAGATTGTTTTAAAAAGCTATCATCCTTGGACACTGGTACGTACTGGGAACAGGTATCCTTTTACAAAGAAAAATATAATAGCATACTCATACAAACTGCACCAAGGCCATTAATAATGGCAGATAGTGGAAAAAGTGATATTAATAATTCTTTAGGAAGTACAGACTACTTATTTCTCTTATTTAAGGTTTCACGGTACATAGCAAAACTAAATACATCCCACATATCGCTAGGTAGGTACCCAAATCAAATTGACCACAGAATTCGATTGATAAGTAATCCAAGTGCCTTATTCTTTAGGTACCTACTATTCTCCTGTGCTTCAGAGCGATCGGAGCATATTCACATCTATAATTTTTTTATCTGCGACCCATAGACAACCCACTGCTGGGCACGGGTCTCCCCCACAGACACTAAAGCGGGAGGTCTAGAGTATAATCCACCACGCTGCTCCAATGCGGATCGGTGGAGGGGTTAGTGGCCAACCCAGTATCGAATATTCTCAAGCCACCCGAAGGACTTCGACAAGACTTAATGACTGTTTCTAGCATTGAAAACAACCGGGACCGACGGCTTTACGTGCCCTCCGAAGCACGGTAGCTTCCATGAAATTTTGCCACTAGCGGTCACCCATCCACAAACCGACCGCGTCCATCGTTGCTTAACTCTTTCGATCACATTGAATCGACTATGCATTGGGCTATGAGCGCTACATAAGTTTTTTAATCGCTTGTAAATAAAATTACTTTCATAAGCTGCCTAGCAAGCATTTCCAAGTAAAGTGGGTGTACACACCTATGCTTACCAAATAGGGCTTTTTTATTTATTTACTAAAATACAGTGATGTGAACTATGTTAATTAAAAAAACTTCTGAAGAGAATGTACGGAGACTGTGGCAGATAAATTATCCAATTTATTTTCGTTTATTCACATTGGGTTTAGACAAGATCTTTTTTCCGCAAAAACAACCGCATTAGATTACTACCGCACTAAATAAAGCTTATGTATCTCTAAATCTGCCTGCGCACAATATCTTAAGCTTACCAGAAAAAGAATAGTCACATGCATACATAAATAATTGGGTTATGGTGACTCAGACAGCCTTGAATCTTGCCATTCAACATTGTTTAGTATATCAGCCGCATATGAGGGTATATGCGTGAGATTTTAGTACGCAACAACTTTTATTCGCCAGTCTAACCGCGACCTTGTCTCGTCGGCGGCAAGGCGTTGACTCCGTGCCAAAACATCTGTAGCGAATGAGAATGTTCTGAACGCTCTCTCTTTGCCTCGAGGAAGTACTCCGTTCTTTGATAAACAGACTGCGTGAGTACTCTTGGCCGATATCATTAGCGAGTCGGCTCGTGAGATTTAATTTTCTGTAACATTCGACCAAATATAGCTGACGGTCTACAAAGATACGCATCTATTTGAACTTCCTACGGTCTTTCACCTTGTTGTTGTTGTTTAAAAGCTTAAAAAACGTCCTTCAGTAAATTAAGCATTATGAAGGATGAGTAACCCGCGCATTTAAAAAGATGCAATTGTGCCAACCCAAATGATTACACTTGCAAAATAATGTTTTTCGCAAAATCTGTAAAGGTCAAACGTGTGCTGGCTTGAAGCCAAGATAACCCCGGGTCGAGTGAGTATTAACCGTACAATTAGGCCGTCTAGATTTTTGTTATTATTTGCTTACAGTTAAAAAAACGTTATTGCGACAATTGTCAACTACAATTACGAGGAAAAGTATGGAGTCACCATGTACTTCTTTACACTCACTTACAGTTTCTCAGTTAAATCTTTTGATATAGGTCATTTTTCTATAGCTTCTCGCCTCGTCAATAAGCTATGCTTGTCCAGATCCTCGACTTTATTTGTCACTTCAGTACAATATGTTGCCAAACTATAAATTCCTATTCAGTAAAAAATATGATAAATTATGCCCTGTCTGAGATAAAATGATCCGGTTCATCGAAAACTTCTTTGTGATACTGATAAAACCCCTATTTTCTGTCTGAATATGACTAGCGGTTTTTGATTCATCTATAACATAAAATTTGTCTGTGTTCGATAACGGGTATAAGAACATTTCATCTGTTAATATCTAACTGTAGGTTCCTCCTTATACATAATCCAACAAATAGATCGCCGGAAGTAGGGTTTTGTCATAAATAAATCTTTAAGTTATAGAGCACGGTAGTTATTATTTCATTTAAATTACATATACGTTATCGCTTTAGTAGGATGGTATAATCCACAGACCTACAAGATCTACAGTAGATACAATATAATATGGTGAGAAATACAGAAACAAACTATAAATGGTTTTAATTCGGTGAGAAGTACGATTACACCTGTTGTTATTTCAATTCAACTGGATTATTACGGTTCAAGCTTCTTAGTAGGCTTAGCTTAAGTGGTTACGTACATTATACAATGTGAAGGTAAGGGTGTTAATGGACTCAGAGCAAGCGAACAGGGAGAAAGGGGGAATGAGAGTCAGTGGGTAATGCGGGTCAGTTTAAAATAAACAAAACAGAACGCAGCACAGAATATGGCTATGTCGCACGGGGCCCCCCTCCACACCTCCACCACACATGCGAACACGGCGGACCGCTAGTGGCGCTCGTGTAGCAGAGAGACAAGTATCACAAGAGAGAATTTGGTATAATACTATCGAAATTTTGATTGAAAAAGTAAGTATTTACTACAGTTTGTTTTCAGATTAAAGTTATTCTAAGTTGTTGTATCGTAATGGAACTTAGAGATAGTGATTCGTGTGATATGAATTTGTAATGTTTTTTGAGTTGAATTTTGAATCCTAATCGAAAACTGTCATTGGGGTAATGAGAGTCAGGTGACTCGTGCCCCATAACCCGCACTATCTTGTAGTATGAACTATATTTGTAAAATGTTTTTATTCATTTCAGATGCCAAGTAACTGGAAAAGAAAGACGTTTATAGCATGTTTGAGTGGTAGTGACCTGCTGGCGGTGTATGATATGCCTTGAAGAAGGAAAGTCGAGAGAGGTGTGGTACCGCTGCCGTCTCTCTCGGTATTATTGTGATTTTTGTCATAAATAAGTAGTTATAATATAATATAAACTTTATTGATTGATAGACGTTAATATTTTGTTGATTTTTTGTTTAGAAGTTTTGTCTCGGATTACTCCTAGGATTGACTCCCATTACCCGCATATGTGGGTAACTAGAGTCAAAATTTGTTTTTTGTTTTTTAATTTTTGTAGCGTGTTTGATGACGATAGCCAAAAATTACTAAAGCTACTTGATACCTTGATCATTAGTTTAAGATTTATAATTAAAATAGGCAAAATAAAAGACCGATTATTTATGACTTAAACAATGTGTTTTTCTTAAGTGACTCCCATTTCCCCCATTCATTCAAAAGGGATAGGAATAACAATTAAAATTTCCACCGAATCTTAAAGGTATTCAGTTCTCCATTATTTCTTACTTGTTTTACCCAAATATTTTTTCGTGCAGAACTTTACCTCTAGGCCATCTGTGCAAAAAATCACATCGATCCAAGCCAACGAATCCACAATCCAGCAAAGGCACTTTTCCATATATATAGGTATTTTGCACTGGAATTGTTTAATAAAGCAATATTCTCTACAAGATTGGACTTATGCCCTGCAGTAACGTGGCTTCTAATATGTTGCAACCATGATTATGATAGTTATTAACGTATTATTTCAATTTTAATTCATTCAAATATAGTATAAAATTGCACAAAAGATGCTCAGCATACACGTAACACTCGATCGGAGTGAATTAATAGTTCGATACTCGGTCATCAATCATTCCAAAGCGGGTCGTTTTAAGCCGATAAAAACTGATGCCACACTATCATGTACATATTTATGAAGCGACCAAGTGATCTGCAAATGATGGAGCAGCCATTCATCAGGCGAAACGTCTACGCTAACTGAAGGTTCAGCTAGAGCGATACAAGGAAGCGTGGTGACTTGAAGATAGTGAAATTTATATAATAATGCGAACGTAAATTGGTTATCAGCAATAAGAATAGAAGATATAAGGCACGAACTAAATTTGACAACAGACTAATTGCCGGTATTTTCGATTTCTGTCTATCAAGTTCTAAAGCAACGTTGACATCCACGTTAAAATATTTTATAGAATTACGAATCATTCACTTAAAAACAGTTTTTACCAACTTCCAAAAGAGGAGTGTGTTCTTAATTCGTTTGAACCTATTTTGAATTATAGTGGTAGCGATTTTTTTCTAGATATAAGATAGCATTTGCTGCTGCTCATAGTATCTGTGACAAACATTGAACGGCACTCAGAAAGGAACTGCCATACGATTTAAAACAGAATTATAAAATATACATTTTCTTATAAAAGGGGTATACAATTATTGATTGAAGTAAAAAGGGTACCCTGCGAAAGTTGTTATGCGTGTATAAGTTTGCGTGACGAAGTACCTGTAATTTAAGATGCTACCGTCCGCTCCTCATGCTTTGTATACAAATCAGACGGTTACTGATCAAGGTAAACACGCAAACCCAAATTAGCGCGAACGCCTTTAGCAATTGCATGGCACGGGGCTTGCCAACTTTTTCTTGACTTATTGCTTGTTTTTATACAGGTTTAGACAACCAATAAAGGTTCTTAATTATTCAATATAGCATTAATATTTGATTTAAAAGTAACAAAGGGACGGATGGCTTAAAAAACTGCGGACGTAAAAGTTTGGGTTATCCTGCTAATGTCTACACGAAAAAAGTTATAAAATCATACTCATAGTTTATGAAACAAAGTTCCGAGTTTATGTTGTAAATATAAATCAGGAAATGATCATCTTTAAAAATCCCATTAGGTAACATTAAAAATATGTTCAGGAAAAGAATACAAACTAGATTGCTATCATTCAGAACGACATAAATCAGTAAGCGTGAGTGAAGCCAACTGATTGAGGTATTATACTCGTAGAGAAAATGTGTCCGATCGTTTCTCCACATTCACATCTGTAACGAAGGCAGGCAAGAATATTGCCAAGAACTGAAACACAGAAAAAACAGCTTTTAAACATTATTGTATATACTAAACTTTCTGTTTGAAATACGAGTAACTACTTAAACTACTCTGAATTTTGTTCTTTGGAAATGATGAATATGGGTAGGTAGGCAAAAGCTTCAATAATTGTTGACAATATTGATTATAATTCGACTGTAGTAATATTAAATAGTAATGTTTACTTAAATGATTCCAGTTTATCGTCTTTATTACAAAAAAATACTGCTTCCTATAAATGTCCACTCAATAAATTGCGGTAGATTAGGTTTATTTTATTTATTTATTTACAGTCAACATTTCCCATTCTTCCCATCCCATTTCCAATCTCCAATATGATTAATTTATATCTTTAATTGATTTTATATATTTATACTTTATCTTAAAGTAATGTTAGGTTTCTGCACCTATGCGAAATGTCAAATTGCTACATTTAAAGATATTTCCAAAAAACGTGTATTGTTGCTATAAAGCTTTCTCTGCACGTGTTCAGATTTTGTTATCTACTTATAATTTAGCACATACTTAATTCCGATATAACTATTTTTTTGCAGTAGGTAATGCCTTGGATAATTATTTTTATCTTATTATCTGGTGAGACGACATCAAGGGATAAAGTTACTTTGAAAAAAATCGGTGTAGGTTACAAACCGCCATGGACAACTTGGTTTTCAATTCAACTGAGCTAATCTATAGTGGCAGCCGGGTTTTTGCATTAATCATTAAAGTAAAACAATACTGCACGTGCCCTCCAGTTTCCGTGGAATATTTTATTACATACAATATGTACCTACTTACATTTTTATTAAATGGACTAATAAATAAATAATAATTTAATTTTAGTAATTAAATCGCCAACTAACAAAAACTAAATAACTAATAATAAAAACTCACTAACTAACTATGTATTTAATGTTGCAGTCCTTATACTCACTAACGAACTGACCAACGGCAGCGGACGGGCGGTGCTTCAAGCCCGCATGCAATATTGCAATCTTCATATAATAAAAATTAAAAAGAACCTAAGTAACCTCGTAAGTAACCACCTCCAAAGAATTTATTGAATTTGTATTGTATTCAACCGTACAACCTTATACTTAAGCCTTCTGGCGGTCTAAAACTTCCGACAACCGTGGCCACTAACCCCTGCATTACACTCCAGGCTTTCTCACTTGTGAGATGAGGCCCGTGCTCTGCAGTAGGAAGCTAATGGGTTGTAGCCATTCAGATACTGAATATGCCACGGCGAACCTGCGGACCTCTACGTGTGGTTACCGCAGTGGACGGCAAACTGCGGATACCTAACTAGTATATAAGTACCTTTACTCATACGCCGTATCACCGAATCCCACGAATTTGAATAACCGTTAGATAATGTATTGTCTTTGCCGCCATGCGTCCATTGTTTTAAGTTTTCACACACCTTACAGTTACGTTACTACCGTGAAAAAATCTTCAATATTTTTAATGCTATTATAGCAATTATTTTATTATTTTTGCCGATTAAGTGTGACACTTTGCATGGTTAATACGCAATTTGCTATCGTACACGATATAAATCTATAGTTTTCAGAATAAATACCAAAGATGAGATCAGGAGACGTCGTTTAGGAGAGGCCTATGTCCAGCAGTGGATCTTAAAAGGCTGATATGGACTTAGTTCTATCAAAACTGCATATTCCAATCATTATCATATTCCAATCATTATTTCACCAACGTTGTTGAGTCAAGCGTAAGTAACACTAATTATTAAAAAAATGACTAGACTAGTGTTGGAATATTGACAATACTTAACGAATATCGATAGAATAAAATCCTATGTATGTATTTGTTTACAAATACGAACAAAGCATTCTATTTGAACTGCAATAAGTGCAATATATTTCACTACCAGCTTGGTCCTTAAGTCATTGGTAATGAAATGTATGAAAAAGCCCGTAATGACGGTTTTTGTCTTCGATCAATAATGTACAGTACATTACTTAAAATGTTCGCTTCCATATGTACACACTTTTTTAAATGTGTTATTGTAATGCCGGGACTACATTATCGGGATACGGCGAATATTTACATTATCGCGATAAATGTGGCCTAGTAATTAATGAATAATTGAATATTATATTATCAAATAATGGTCGAGTGCGACGCAACAATCAATGAAACAAAAGTCAGATTTGTGCGCTAGCGCTTAGTGTTTGTGAAATTATCTTTCCTTCAACCGCTGGAAAATGTTATTTATTCCGCTTTATATTTATGGCTTACGAAGATAAACTTTGTCACGGGTCTTGATGTATGGGGGCTCGGCATCTGGTTTGTTCCGAAAATGAAACATCGACTTTGTACATTAAACAAATAAGGTAAGAATAGCTAAGCTAAGCTAAGCGTAAGCTGTACCTACCGACAAATTTGGAAATCTTTCGCCTACAACTAATCGTTCGATATGTAGTCAGGATAGAACAAATAATACTTACCAATTTTCAGATGTAATTTTCTAAAAAAAAATACAATGTTTGGTATTGCAAGTATCAGATTCCATCTTATTAATATTGTCGTATTAAACGGTATAACTTTATTTTTGCTGGTCACTTACCTAACTTACTACTACTTACTTAACTTATCATCATTATCACACAATCCATTGAGAGGCAATCATCAACCACACATGCTAGATTACCTAATTTTAATAAGAACGTAAAGGACTTTGAGAGGTCACATAATCTATATATATAAAAGGAGAAGGTGACTGACTGACTGACTGACTGACTGACTGACTGACTGACATATCAACGCAGGGCCTAAACTATAAGGGCTAGAAACTTGAAATTTTGCACAGGGGTTCCTTTTATAACGTAGGGGAGCACTAAGAAAGGATTTTTGAAAATTCACCCCCTAAGTGGGTAAAACGGGGGTGCAAAGTTAGTATGAAACTTTGTCGTTTTTGATGTTATTCGAATGAAATTCAGTACCTATGAAGGTTTTTTATTGAGTTTCGAAAATCATCTCTTAAGGGGGGGTAAAAGGGGGGTGCAAAGTTAGTAGGTATAAAAGTTTTTCGTAGGTATATACCTACATTATGTTACGTCTAAATCCACGCGAGCGAAGCTGCGGGCGTCCACTAGTTATGCATAAACCATCACGTTGGTCCTCCCAAGCTTCTTAAGTATTTCTTAGTAGTAGTCGTATTGTCTCGTTTTACATTATCCTTTATAAATTTTAACACTAGATCAGAAGATGATTATAAGTATTGGGTCGGTTTTATAGGAATACTACTTTTAAATTCCTCAGCGATCGGAAGTAATAGGACCTCTGTTAGTATCAGGAATTAACTCATTATGAGAAAAAAAAATATTTGCCATTATTTATTTTTATTTATTATTTTTGGTTAGTCTTAAGGTTATTATTATTAGTAATAGCTACTGCATAGGGTTTTGATAGAAGGTACCTACTGGTTGATGGCTTCATGATAGTTTTGTTTTAAACTCAATTTAATCATAACATAACATTCGCTGCGACCCATAGGTAGTCGTCCCACTGCTGGGCACGGGTCTCCTCCACAGACCCTGCTAAGAGGTCTAGAGCATACTTCACCACGCTGCTCCAATGCGGATTGGTGGAGTAACACAACATTACGATTGTATTTCTCCAAAATGTGTGTTGTGGTAAACCCACTTGTCACGAGTTATGTTTAGGTCCCACGTAATATTCCAGAAAAAATTCCAGACAGCCACGAAAGGCGAAGGCGAGTTAGTAGAAATATTTGTGCCCTACCTGGGAATCGAACCAAGGACCTCTAGCTTTCCACCAATCGCCCTTGCGACCACTAGATCACAAAACCAACGAGGCAGAATTTATTTTAACCATGTGTTTGTCTTTTAAAGGTTACAAAATAGGTTTCAGGCAACTTTATTGTTAGAGTATATAAGCTTGGATTAGATGGATGGATGGACTTTTATCCCGTTAATACCTCTTCTATTTGAGAATCAATGGCTAGAGTCATTCCGGTTATTTGCGAAGGACAGGAGCTATAAGCGAATGTTTGGTAAATATACTTATAATCCACGAAAGCGAAGCTGCGGGCGTCCACTAATATGTTATATATACGTCAGATACGTATATATAACATACAAGTGGACGCTGTTTACTATAATTCTTTAATATTAAAATTTGAACACCATTTGTAACATGCTGCCATAAATAACGTCTACGTTACAGCTGCATTCAAAATTAGAGTACATACCTACCGAACACATATTGCGCATGAAACTTGGTTTATAAGCTAAAACAATATATACGAGTATGTATTGAAGTCAAGCGTGGTGAGGTACTTATAAGCACTGAAAGAATTTTAAAAGGATTGTCGAAAACAAAAAATCTATTCCAAGATACAATACAAGCAGTTATTGTAAGAAAAATGTAGAATACGGTATGTCAGAAAGATATCTATATATATAAAAGGAGAAGCTGACTGACTGACTGACTGACTGACATATCAACACAGGGCCTAAACTATAAGGGCTAGAAACTTGAAATTTTGCACAGGGGTTCCTTTTATAACGTAAGGGAGCACTAAGAAAGGATTTTTGAAAAGTCACCCCCAAGGGGGTAAAACGGGGTTGCAAAGTTAGTATGAAACTTTGCCGTTTTTGAAGTTAGTGAATGTCTAACTCCACGCGAGCGAAGCTGCGGGCGTCTACTGACTGACTAACATATCAACGCAGGGCCTAAACTATAAGGGTTAGAAACTTGAAATTTTGCACAGGGGTTCCTTTTATAACGTAGGTGAGCACTAAGAAAGGATTTTTGAAAATTCACCCCCTAAGAGGGTAAAACGGGGGTGCAAAGTTAGTATGAAACTTTGCCGTTTTTGCAGTCAAATGGGCAACCCGAACGCGGGCAGACGTCGTTAATGGGCCTTATTCTACGCGAGCGAAGCTGCGGGCGTCCACTATCTATATATTAGGTTGGGGAAAAAGTTTCTTCGCATTTTTTATGAAAATTCCAAACTTTTTTTAATATAGTTTATTTACATTTAACTAAAGTATGTAGGTACCATTTTGTTCGATAACTTTTTGCCATCTTGTAGGTAGGGACATGATCCCATTCCTATAGAAATTTTGGGACTTCTGATCAAAATACCGCGACAAGTGGTTTTGGCAGTCCTCTCGTGATGTTAACCTGACACTACCTAAAGAATTCTGAAGAGACCGAAACAGGTGGAAATCTGAAGGTGCAAGGTCAGGACTATACGGCGGATGCATTAACACTTCCCAGCCAAACTCTCTTAATTTTTGCTGAGTGGCTAAAGATGTGTGAGGTCTAGCGTTATCATGATGAAAAACCACACCCCTTCTGTTGATTAATTCCGGCCGCTTTCTCTCAACTTCTTGCTTTAATCTCATCAGTTGTTCGAAGTAGAGTTCAGAATCGATGGTCCTGCCTGGTGGTAACAGCTCATAGTGAATAATGCCCTTCCAATCCCACCACACACACAGCATCACCTTGTTGCGAGTTAACCCGGGTTTTGCCACAGTCTGTGAAGCTTGACCGGCCTTTGACCACGACCTTTTTCGCACGTTCTTGTCGTAGGTGATCCACTTTTCATCACCAGTTATCAGCTTCTTCAAAAATGGTTCGGTTTCATAACGTCGTAATAAAGAATCACAAATGAGTACACGGTTCATTAGGTTTCTTTCAGTGAGCTCGTGAGGTACCCAAATATCGAGCTTTTTTGTGTACCCAGTTTTTTTTCAAATGCGCCAATTGTGGTCAATTCCCAGTTCTTCAGCTACGTCGTAACTACTGACATGCCGATCTTGCTCCACTTTTTCAAAAATGGCACCCATTTTATCCGTAATTGGGCGACCAGAGCGACGTGCATCTTTGACATCAAAATTTCCGGATTGAAAACGCTTAAACCAAATTTGTGCTACTCTCACAGACACTGCACTAGGTCCATAAACGTCGCAAATTTTTTTCGCGGCTTGCGTTGCATTTTTACCTTTTTTGTAGTAAAATTTTAAAATGTATCGAATTTCTTCATTAGATTCACTCATCTTGGCGGTACGAAAAACAAATGAAAATCACACATTTTCCTAATGTGAATTTGGAATTATGTTCTTTAAAATTTAAACTTTCAATGATACCAAAACCAGCCAGATACAAATAGTATAGCCAAAGATTTTTTATTACAAGTTCCTACATACTATAATGCGAAAAGACTTTTTCCCCAACCTATTATATAAAAGGAGAAACTGACTGACTGACTGACTGACATATCAACGCAGGCCCTAATCTATAAGGGTTAGAAACTTGACATTTTGCACAGGGGTTCCTTTTATAACGTAGGGGAGCACTAAGAAAGGATTTTTTTTAAATTCACCCCCTGAGGGGGTAAAACGGGGGTACAAAGTTAGTATGAAACTTTGCCGTTTTTGAAGTCAAGTGGGCAACCCGAACGCGGACAGACGTCGTTAACGGGTATAATTCTACGCGAGCGAAGCTGCGAGCGTCCACTAGTATTAATTAAAAGTTTTACAATATCCCCTAGCCATGGCACCTACATAGGTTTCGATATAACACTAATAAACTTTCGTAAAACCAACTTATTGCTATCAAACTTTTGGGCCAAGATAGAGACTGACAAAGTTTGAGTTCTTGAGCGATCCTTGTTACAGTATCTGCCAATCGTAGGTGGATCAAAGCAAATTTGATCTGAAAAGTGGAACGATTTGTGTAGGCCGTCGTGGGCGGGCGGGCACACAAGCGTGTTGCTTTCCATGCGAACATTTTCTTTGATGCGTAGAAGTTTTGTAACATGCATTATATTTTATTTCAACTTATAGACCTAGCGGACTCTAAATGGCATACATAACGTCAAAGTTAAATCCCCCTCAACTGAAGAATAATGCAATTAAACGCAAATAAATTGAAAAGTGCGTTTACTATAGTCATCCTAATATTAATTTCAATTTAGGTTATTTTACACTAATATTATAAGAATGATTGCTGTTTGATTAATTCATCACATTTCATTAATGAATACCTCGATAACTACTGACCCTTGTTACTATTTAACACGCAATAATATTTCGTATTGGAACGCGAATATCATACGAGTACGAGCCGATATAACCAATCTCCCAATAATTTCATTTCATGCACCGAAAATGGATCAATCTGTAACCTAATTGAAAGTTCGGAAAATTGAAATAGTTATTATGCAGATATACCTATAGTTTGACTTGGCAGTAGAGATACAGCAAAGTATAATTCTGATAATGTTTGCTTCTAATAATTTATCAAAAAATTATGAAATATCTATTATGCATATTGTAAATATCTGGTCTATAAAAGTGATGGAAGATGATAAAGGATATGAATATAAGGCCATATACTATGGCCATTCTGACGATTATAGTGTGCTGGATTTTGCTGGGACCCCGGTCTTAGGCGGATATGTACCTATAGGTATTACATAGTGTCCGGGGCAGTAATACCGCCCACCACAGTACTAAGGACTATTTTTTGTGTTCCGACTAGAAAGTGTGGTTACACTTATCTAGATTGATTCTTGTTCAAAGTCGGTCACAGTTGTCAGCAGCGGATGGTTGCTGCAAGCTCATTTGCATTCATAAATCCATAAAAAACACAAATGCACGATTTTTCATGTCTTCATTTGAAGATGAAAACAGCTTTGCTCTTCCATGAATCGTAATTTTAACGTAGGACACGTTCTTTTAAATAATGATTCTTACGCACGTCCAGAAAATCCATAAAAAAATTAGAAAAAATATTATAATCGTGAAAATGCAATATAAATATAATAGATAAGGACCCTTTCAATTCAACCCCGGCTGGCAATTTGTGATTTATACGAAATGGAGTGGCAACAGCTACAGGATTCGAGCTAAGCCAATTACTGAGTAATAAAGTAGGTAATAACAAATTCTGATTGAGTCTCAAGATTAGTCTATGTTTATAGAAATGAGTTCTAAATTTCATTTGGTAGCTACTTGGAGCACTGTTTCAATAAAACTGGATACGATTTCTGGTTAAAATTTTGAAATAAGTCCTATTGTAGCATTCATAATTTCAAGTGATGCACGGTGTAAGTGATGAGAAAATTAAAGCCAACTACATCACGAACCGGGTCTTGTATACAACCTTGACACTATTTTTATTATATGGAGCAAATTTCGTTTGTATATCCTATCTAGATAAGAGTATGTCTCTTTATTATCGAAGACAAGAAATCAATTTTAGGAATCCATTAATACTATACTTAATAATAATATACAGTATAACTAGTGGACGCCCGCAGCTTCGCTCGCGTTACACATTCACTAACTTCAAAAACGGCAAAGCTTCATACTAACTTTGCACCCCCGTTTTACCCCCTTAGGGATACATTTTCAAATTTTTCTCGCCGTAAAAACCATCCTTGAACTTCAACGAACATTTAAAAAAAAGAATTGGCCAAATTGGTCCAGGCGTTGTTGAGTTATGCGCGTACATTTTGCGATTCATTTTTATAATATAGAAAGATAAACAATGTACGCCTTGGCCATGTCATCGTCAATGGCAACGTTATGTGTCAAAAGTAATACGAAGTGGCGATGGCTGAAATGACATTACTGTAATGCATGTCAGTTAGACGTTTTCAAATATAAAATTACATTAAATAATTTGCAATAAAATAATATTTTGGCTAAAATTAAGATGTAAGCTATCCTATCTTTCAAGTTGGATCAAACTGCACACGGTGTGCAAATTTAATTTAAAATTGGTTAAGTAGTTTAGGCGTCCATTAACGTCCAACAACGTGACACGTATATTATATATATTAAGATTATATTTACTTACGATGTTATTTATTTCAAATTTCAGCACCACTCTGACGTGACAGCACCTGAGTCTACTATTAAAGTATTGACGTAAACTAAAATGGCCTTTTGACGTGACAACGTCTTATAAATTGGTTTGCCGGGTGACACTTCAAGAAACTGCGTTACGCTCCGCTCACGTTATGCGCTCACAATGAGAGCGAGTGAGAGGCACGCGTCCCTTCCACTCGGGCATGGTTAGCCCGCCTAAGAGCGAGAGAGACGATACGATACGAGACGATACTACTATACGAATGAATATTCACATTAAAATTATTTTACCACTCAAAGTCGTTGTCACGTAAAACTTTCGCCCGTATACCGACTTTACAGGCAACCAATATTTACTAAAATTAACTAATTTAGCGCTCAGTAATACTGAATTTTAAAACAAGAATTTAACGGAATTTCGTACAGTAGGTACTCAGTTAATTTCGCACGAGCCCTCACACACGATCCGGTGGGCATAGCCGCAACGCATCACAGGATACCTATCGCTCTGTACTATTTTGGTTATTCCCAGTAAATTTATATCCGACCGAAATTTATTCCCATTGAACACAATCGTATTTATCAGTAACAACGTATATCCCTTTTTCCAATTTGGTTCTCATCAAATTTTATGGTGCTTTAATTAATATTCACTCGAAACGGAACTTTAACTGTTGCAGTAATTACACAGATGTGGCATATGTTAATTGTTTCATGTTATTAATTAAAAGGTTACGAATTCTTCTAAACTCATAGAATACCTAAACAAAATATTGCCAGGAGTTTCTGAATAAATGTAGTCATGTTTTAATAGCAGTTATTGCTTTATTAAGGCTTGCGAAACAAAATTAGCGAAAATAATAACTTACCAATTCCTCAGGGGATCCCGGTTCCTTCATACCATTGCTCTTATCCGTGCTCCCCGTCTCTGCAAAGATACAAAGTATCTAATAAAAACACCAATGAATAAGCAAAAAAAACGTTTAGTTTAAGGGAATTCGCTGTTGACCCCATGTTTCAATGCAAATAAATATATTGTTTTAATATAACATAACATCACGCCTGTATTTCCCCGAAGATGTAGGCAGAGATCCACTTTTCACTAGTTATGTTTAGATTCCAGGTGGTGAGCCTATTGCCGTACACCTAGTACGAATCCAGACTCCGAACTGCTACCGGGTGTTTTAGCCGTACTGAAAATCAGCGCCATATTTCCTCTCCTAAGGATTATGGCAAAAGCTAAGTGCGGACCTATTTCGCTTTGTAAATGTAGTTCGTATCTAGTTTTAAAATTGTAATAATTAATTGTATTTACAAAGTGAAATAAAAACATATTCTATTCTATTCTATTTTCAGTTAGAAAACCCCAATAGTTGTAGCCCGACCCGGGAATCGAACCCAGAACATCTAGCTTAGCAGTCACGGCAAAGACCTCTAGTCCAACTAGGTAGTCACTTCTTTTAAAGCCACATACACTCACTTCTTGACTAAAGAAATGCAACCCGTTCATCTACTTCCTAGTCTTAATAGAAGTCTTATGCGAAATTGATGTCAACGATCACTTTATAAATTGTACTATTAAATTAAATACCCGCATAAATTTCAATGACTATTAACTGCCGGAAAAACAGCATACAATTTATTAATCGTTTGCTTGACGTTTAAGTAGCCTTAATAATCGTTTAAAATGTACGCAAGTTTAAATTCACTTGGCGAAAATTTTACCTGAATTTAAAATGCAAAATTTTCCGGAAAATTGTTTTAGTATCTACATTTAATTTTTCTAATACCCCACGCCCTCCCCCGTAATTACACAAATAATATGTCGACTGAGTCATCGCTGACTCTTATACAAAGATAGGAAACATTTATTTCGTTATAAAATAGTATTAGTACAGCCTAGACACAAAGTAGATATTAGGTACAGAGATTAAGCTTCTTAAGAACATGCAAAATTGTTACCTATTTTGGTAGGGTTGTCACAACAGGTTAAGAGAAATTAAAGAAATCATTTGTTAAATAGTTTTATTATTCAGAATATAAAAAGAATACTACAATAAGAACCAATACAGAATAGAAAATAGAAAATAACATACTTTACAAATTTCTTACTCTAATAATTTTATTTTTATAATTTTTATTTTTTAATATTTTATTATTTATTTTTATGGTATGGAAAATTCTAAATCTAATATATAGTTTTTTCAAGTAATGTATCAGGAAACACTCACATGGCATATCAAATCCTAGCTGCAGCGTCAGGTTATAATCTATCATATTATTGTACTGTCACCGAAGTTACGCAGGAAAAATTTCAGTTCAATAAGACATCTGGATGTGGTTCAAATCTCACTTGCAATACTTAAATTTAAAACACATAGTACGTACCAACCCACCCACATACCTACAAATGTTTAGTAAAAGCTTGTAATAATAATAAAAAGGTAAAAACACACCGTGTAGTACACATTTCTTATTAAAAAAAGGATAATTCCGTAAAATAAAGGTACTTACTTGAAAAAGTAATAATCAAATATTTACTTACCTATTGCACTCCTTGGGATAGTTAAAGTGTGGTTAAAGTATGATATATTTTTATTTTTTCTAGCATTATTCATACACACAGTACAATATACAACCATTATTATTAATACCACGTTTTTATATTAGACCAGCTGACCCGGCAAACGTTGTTTTGCCATATAAATAATTTTTAGTTGATCGTAGAGGGTTGAAAATTCAGGGTTGTATGTATTTTCTAATGTTGTATCATAAAAAAATACAAAAATAAAAATTTGTCTAAAAATTAAAAAAAAAAAATTAGGGATGGACTACCCTTAACATTTAGGGGGATGAAAAATAGATGTTAGTCGATTCTCAGACCTACTGAATACGCATATAAAATTTGGTAAAAATCAGTAAAGCCGTTTCGGAGGAGTACTGCAACAAACATTGTGACACGGAAATTTTATATATAAGACTAGCTGACCCGGCAAACGTTGTTTTGCCATATAAATAATTTTTACTGAATATTTTGGGAGAACTTCATGTAAGTGTGTGGACTACAACTACCCCTACCAATACCCCTACCACTACCCCTACCACTACCACTATTACAACCACTACCCCTACCACTACCCCTACCACTACCACTACGACTACCATTACTTATAATCGAAAACGTTCAATAAAAGTAGGAAATTATTAAAAATAAAAATCGCGATGGAAAAATAGGGGTTGATCGTAGAGGGTTGAAAATTCAGGGTTGTATGTATTTTCTAATGCTGTATCATAAAAAAAAAATTATCTAAAAATTTTTAAAACAAATTTGGGGTGGACTACCCTTAACATTTAGAGGGATGAAAAATAGATGTTAGTCGATTCTCAGACCTACTGAATACGCATATAAAATTTGGTAAAAATTGGTAAGGCCGTTTCGGAGGAGTACTGCAACAAACAACACATTGTGACATGGAAATTTTATATATTAGATTTATATCTATATCTTTATCTTATATCCATACTAATATTATAAATGCGAAAGTGTGTTTGTTTGTTTGTTTATTTGTTTGTTTGTCCGGCTTTCACGTCGCAAGGAAGCTATTATGTATATGGTATTGTTTTTGTGTGTCGACATAGTGAGGAGGGTGGAGAGTGACGTAGGCTACTTTTTACCGCGGTAAAACATCCCCATGGGAAGATATCGATGTTTTGTTATTTGATAGATATTTAGTTCCGAATGTTATTAATAGATGGCGTTAGTAAAAGTCATTTTCAAGTTCTGAATCACGTATATGATACACAAGTCATTGTTAATTCCCTTTGACCACGCGGGCGGAGCCCCGGGTAAAAGCTAGTCTATTATATTAGAGTATATATATTTATACTTATACTTATACTTATACTTGTACTTGTACTTGTACCTGTACTTGTCCTTGTCCTTGTCCTTGTACTTGTACTTGTACTTGTCCTTGTCCTTGTCCTTGTACTTGTACTTGTACTTGTCCTTGTCCTTGTCCTTGTCCTTGTCCTTGTCCTTGTCCTTGTCCTTGTCCTTGTCCTTGTCCTTGTCCTTGTCCTTGTCCTTGTCCTTGTCCTTGTCCTTGTCCTTGTACTTGTCCTTGTCCTTGTCCTTGTCCTTGTCCTTGTCCTTGACCTTGTACTTGTACTTGTACTTGTACTTGTACTTGTACTTGTACTTGTACTTGTACTTGTACTTGTCCTTGTCCTTGTCCTTGTCCTTGTACTTGTACTTGTACTTGTACTTGTACTTGTAATTGTCCTTGTCCTTGTCCTTGTCCTTGTACTTGTACTTGTCCTTGTCCTTGTCCTTGTACTTGTCCTTGTCCTTGTACTTGTACTTGTACTTGTACTTGTACTTGTCCTTGTCCTTGTCCTTGTCCTTGTCCTTGTCCTTGTCCTTGTCCTTGTACTTGTACTTGTACTTGTACTTGTACTTGTACTTGTACTTGTACTTGTACTTGTACTTGTACTTGTACTTGTACTTGTACTTGTACTTGTACTTGTACTTGTACTTGTACTTGTACTTGTACTTGTACTTGTACTTGTACTTGTACTTGTACTTGTACTTGTACTTGTACTTGTACTTGTACTTGTACTTGTACTTGTACTTGTACTTGTACTTGTACTTGTACTTATACTTATACATACTTATATTTATTTTTATATTTATATCTAGTGGACGTCCGCAGCTTCGCTCGCGTTACACATTCACTAACTTCAAAAACGGCAAAGCTTCATACTAACTTTGCACCCCCGTTTTACCCCCTTAGGGGATGAATTTTCAAATTTTTCTCGCCGTAAAAACCATCCTTGAACTTCAACGAACATTTAAAAAAAAGAATTGGCCAAATTGGTCCAGGCGTTGTTGAGTTATGCGCTTACCAACACATTTTGCGATTCATTTTTATTATATAGATATTCAAACTTGCAACTAACAAAACCAACAATGTGCGTAGCGATTACCCTGCGATTTTCAACTTGATGTGACAGCGTCAACCGGTTTTTTCCACTCTCGCCGCGTACGCGACAAGCGGCCAGTGGCCACACATAGATGTCCCGCGTGCTTGTAGGAGTGCAACCGATTTGCACGTTCCTATGAAACTTAATCTCTGTACCTAATATCTACTTTGTGGCCTAGAGTTTTATGCAAGGTACTAACGACAAAACTACAACAGCACAAGCAATAAGTAAAAATTATTAATTTTCATATAAAATGAGCTATCAGAATATAATATTTGAGCGTTTGACTCTATTTTCGATGTGTGATTATGGTTTTGATTGCAGATTTTTTGATGTCGATTCGTTTCGTTTTTGTAATAGCTCTCTTAACAATATTTCTTTATTGAAATCTCTGGTATGCGCCAGAGATTTCAATAAAGAAATACAATTATTGATTCGGCGCGAACTTCGCTATTAAATGCCCATTCAGAAGGCACTGTTTGAGGCTGCGTATGACATTCACTACACGGCTAGTTAATTCGGAGTAAATTAATAAACTTGTTTGAATATTTCATATAACTAAACAAACACAATTTTCATTATGAGTTACCTTGAATAGACACTGTCAAATATATTCAAGTAATAAGTGTAATATGTTTATTTAGTTATTGGAATCTTGATAGATAAATATAATTGTTTTTTTAGATGTCAAAATCCAAAACTGTTTAATTTTTACTAATAATTAAATTTAAAAAAAAAAATAACGAATCTGATCTTTAAAAATTGTTACTAGAAAAATTGATTCTGACATAAAAAACAGCTAGCTAATTAAAACTTGCTCCTTTGGAACCTGATAGTCTACTTTGATAGTTTACTTTGCGTGGACCACGCCCAACTATTATTGACTCATAACACCTATTGAAGAGATAGCATGCTTTTAACAGAATTTACTAAAAGTTACTAAGTTAACTATTTACATCAGAATCAGTATAATTCAACAATATAAACAATTTCGATGTCATTCTGTAACACTTTCTTCTAAAATCTTAATTTGTAGGTACATTATATTACTTGCTTGTTATCATTCATTCAATTGGATTCAATGACGTAAGTTACTTAGTAATAACTAATAATTATAGCGTGGTGTGAACGTGGTCTAACTAGCTTGTACTATAAATCGTATATAACCCTAATTCACCCGCTGGGGGATAATCACATTGACCGTTGCAGTCGCAAGCGTGATACAATCAAAACAGGCTTAGTTTAAGCCGTACCGTAATAAATTATAATCAGTGTTTCTTAGACCTTGTACTACAAGGTACCCAAAAGGTCTAGAATCGGAATTACGGAAAACATTTATCAAATTTAAAAGTACTTTGCTAGTAATTTGAAACAGTGCAAATGCCTTTTTTATTTTATTCTTATTTTAAACATTCAATAAAAAAGTATGCCGGTTTGAAAAAACAACTTACACTGGCAACTTACACTGCTCAAAATCTTTTGTCTTCAGACACTGAAGTAAGTGACGAAGTTATCACTGTACATAGATTTAAAAAAAATACAAACAGTCGAACATAGAGCCTCGTCCTTTTTTCAAAGTCGGTTAAATAAAGCTGCATTCAATATTCCTTTACGGACGCGATTGCCGTGTATGTGGTGCATAGCAGTTTGTGTCGAGCTCACGTTCTCGGCTAACGGCCATTCGATGCGGTAATGGCGGCCAGATTACACATAAACGTTTGCTTGTCCCGTCGTGAAACAGTCCCTGAATGTTCATCTGTTGATCTCCAATGACAATGCGCAAGTTTGTACGAACTGCGGAACTTTGATTTGAGTTATCGTACCATGCGTAAAAGTTTTGATGTAGGAAGTCAATTTATTAAATTAATAGTGTAGCATTATTAAGCAGTGACACGTGACCGCAACAATGACTTTCCTAAGTTAAGTGCGATTTGTGAGTTTGATTGTAACCTGCTGTAACGGTGTACATTGTGAGGAAACATTCATACCTGAGAGTTCTCTATAATGTCCTCAAAGTCATGTGAAGTCTGCCAACCCACGCTTGCCAGCGTGTTTGTCCTCCCATTCCGAAGAAGAGGGCATGGAATCCAGCTCATTAGCCAGTTATATAGCGAATTTTATAAAAAATATTATTCAAATTTTTCATTTTTTCATTTATTCAGTTTTTCCAAGGAAAATTCAATTTCTTTTCACAAATTTTTAAATTTGTTATTTATTTTCATGCTCAATGCACATAATAATATTATACGTGCACACGCTGCTTCTTTTTGAACTTATTTCTTTGCGTTAAGTAAGGATGTGCTCGTCTAAAATATTTTAAAATAATTTTCTTTATCTTTGAAATACTGTTCTTGGCAGAAACTAATATCGCGCATATAATCAGGTCATGCGAGGCGCTGGTAAAATGAAAGCTATTTTGTTGAGTTTTCGTACTTTATTCAGCGAGTACTTATTTATAATGTCAATAGGCATGGACGCAGGGTATTATTATAAAAAATAACTTATAAAATAAGTTAGCTTTTTTAATAATAATCAAATATTTAATAATGTTAATACTGAACTTACACACAGTTCAAGTTTTAAAATTACCGTGTGTGACATCAGATGTAGAGTAGTTCATATAAGTTTATTATTTAATTTAATAACTGTAATGGGTGCTAGCATTCATAATCGTGTTGCTTAATAAGAGTCCTTATTCTTATAACAAAGTTTTTTTTTCTTTGGCGCGAAAAGTCTTCGTTTGTAAGGTGTTGGTGGAAGAATTTTATTAACTTTGAATTAAGAAAATGGTGCGAGCTTTTCACGTTAGCCTTGTGTGAGTTTAGGTAAAAAATTACACGTTTTCTTGTTAGAATTAATATTTCTAAATTAAATTGATTTTGAGAAGTAGTTAGTGTTGTTTGGCCAGTAAAATCTAAATGATGAATATTTTGTAGATTACCTAAATTATTACTTTTAGCAAAAACAAGCTTGTGAAAATAATTTCCTACAATAGGGAATTTTAAGGAACACAGTTTCATATTTTAATTGCAATTTGTACACGTAAATATTTCTCTGTGACTCAGTTAATTTCAATATTTATAATTGGGTAGAAATAGGAGATTCAATATGTTTATTCTTTGTTTTCCAACACCGCACTTGGACAATCAATTCTACTCTGCAGAACCCTTAATCTGCACATTTCCTATGCTGTATTTTCAATAATTAGATTTTCTAGATCTAGATATAGATAATAAAATATGTGTTATATTTTAAAAGATATCGTAAAACCTGTATGATTTCTAATTTGATCCGATAAAATAATTCGTGCGGTGTGAATACCTACACCTAACTTAATAACTACGTAGTTGACATAATAAAAAGAGGTCTACGGGTACGGTCACGAAATTCGAACGTGACTAGTAGGAATACGGCAGTCGGCTTACCGACGACGGCGAAAGTTTTGAAAGCGATATAACTATCTTATGTCACTTTCGATATACGAACAAAGCTGTCAGCGTCTCATTTAAAGTTAACAGACACACAAGTTATGACAATCCTGACCTCTGACTCAGTTGCACTACAGGGTAATACATCCAAGTCGTGACAAGAATATCCCGCCGCGTACAGCCGACCGAGTCACACGGATTTACGGTTTACTTTCTGTGGTTAAATGTATAAAACTGTGTGAAATAACAGAGCGGTTGTCAGCGAGTGAAACCTTTGTAGTTTTAGCTTAGAGTTGATTTTTCTGCGGTTCACACTGAGACCGTTAAAGTGATATAATTTGCATGGTTGCACGTAAACAGGCGTTACCTTTGCGGTGACAACCATGAAGCGGCAAATTTTGTATTATGAGAGTTCGCATCGTGAGCCACACGATATTACTTTCGCACTACTGAATGGAGGTTGAACATAATACGATATACTGAAGGGAAGAGGTGATGCCAGAGTTGTTTATATTTCGGCCCTATTCGAAAGACGTGCTCACCTTATATGCTAGCGGTTTTATCTTTAGAGCAGCTTAACATCACAGTGATAATAACCATTTCGAAGACTAACAAAAACTTATTTTGGTATTAATATAACTAATATTCCTGGCATTAGGTGTTTATTTCACGGGTAAATAACGATCAGCTGGATATGACATTAAATAAATACCACTGTTACATTAATAAATATTAAAAGATAGTTTAAGACAATGATCTGCTTCACATAACTCGCGACAATTTTAACAAGAAAATGCATATAATAATATGTGGTTTCTATGGTTTTGTACTAGGTCAGAATAGTTTTTCTAGCGATGGGATATGATAAATCATGTCTCCACTCTACCCTTATCCTTTACTTGGATCCTATCCAGTTTATTTCTTGTAGCCAGACTTTTATAACCGGCTAACTGTCTGACCCGAATCCTTTTTTTGGTTATTAATGCTATTCTAGGTTTATATGCTAAGTGTACCTACTATTAAGAGATATGTCTTGCTTTATCATCCCTGCTGTATATCTGTTTCAGTTTTCATTTGAAACTTATTTGGGGCTTCTTTCAGCTTAAGTTATAAACATACAAGTAGGTATATCTAGGTGACATTGTAACAAAGGTTTTCTTCGCGATTATCTTTATCACTTATCACTACATAATATTAGTGCAAATTAAGACTAAGCTACTTACTAAATACTTTGTCCGATCTGATGATCCAACCCAGTCTCAAGCGTTTAAGTCACGCCTGCAACCACTAGCTAGACCAACAAGGTAGTCCTATTATAAGTGACATAGACAATGAGACTTTAGTTTATTTAGTCATTTTATTTTTCTACAGATAGCACTCTTATAACAGAAAGCTGCCCTGTAAACTTCCTTTTGGAAACTCATCAGATATTATTGATGAAAGGAAAGGTACAACAGCGTGGAGCTCGCTCCGAACCTTTACACTCGTACATAGGAGTAGTAATTAGTGATGTTCAAGACAAAACATATTATTCAGTAAATTTATTTTTATAGATTTCCATGCAATTTATTTTTCTTCAGAACACAATGACATTATATACCTAATATAACCCACAACCTCACTCCGCTCAAAATAGATGCATATAAAAATCGAACTCCGATCGACGGAAAACCAGGTCAAGCTTAAACCAATTACCTATAGGAACTTTTCGATCGCTCGCTGTTAAATCACAAACATAATTATTAGTAACAACACAATTAAGTTGTTTGTGTAAAATCATGATAATAGTAAATCTCATTACGAACCATGTCAGAGCTACATGAATGCTCCATAATTAAATGTCGAAAATTCGGCCACATTTATTACGTTACGGCTTATAATAAGCCGGTGTTAATTGCATCACGCCAACGCTTGCAACAATGACCAATGTGATTGAAAGCATATGGAATAGTGTTTCTACTCGTAATACAATTTTATTACACTAGATTCTTCTATACCATATCATTCATGGACCTCTATATGAGTAAAGGCCTTCTCTATTTTTCTGTCTTTTGCCACTTCTACTCAATTCTTTCGAGACACTTTTCTTTATTAGTTCATTCAGCCATCGATCTACTGGTTTTTCTCTTCTTACAAGGTACTATACTTTGGAGTCCGTCCCATTCTGTAACTCTCATAGTCCATTTTTCTTCGTCCAACTAGCTTTTGTCAGCATCGCCCGCGGAAAAATTAAACAAATAAACAATTATCGGCACCTATTCTAACATTTAAGAGACGATTTAAAATCAAATCACTAGCAACAAAACCGTTATTGATCGAATACTTTACTGCTTACAACAACTCCACTCCTCCCGTCCTCCGTGGCTTAAACTTTTAATTAAAACAGCTGGGAATAATATTGCAAAGACGTACACTTTACCCCACATGACCCTCTTAAGTTAGCTCTTCTTCCTTTTTTTTTTATGGATACAAGATAGCAAACGAGCTTGCAGCACCACCCGTCCGCTGCCGCCCATGACAATTGTGACTGACTTTGAACAATTTAGACTCAATTAGGGACTGGGATGGTTAGTCCAATTAGTTGAGAAAGTTAATTAGAACATTAGTTGGTTAGTTTGTTAGTAGGTATGAGGACTGGGGACTGTTAGTGATAGTTAGTAAGTAATACGCTGCGACCCATAGACGTCCCACTGTTGGGCACGGGTCTCCTCCAGAATGGGAGGGATTAGGCCTTAGTCCACCACGCTGGCCAAGTGCGGATTGGCAGACTTCACATGCCTTCGAGAACATTATGAAGTACTCTCAGGCATGCAGGTTTCCTCACGATGTGTCCTTCACCGTTATAGCAAGTGACATTTAAATTCTTAAATCGCACATAACTTAGAAAGTCATTGGTGCGTGCCGCTGGGGTTCGAACCCGGACCGCTCG
Organism: Carterocephalus palaemon; assembly: GCA_944567765.1. NCBI lineage: Eukaryota > Metazoa > Arthropoda > Insecta > Lepidoptera > Hesperiidae > Carterocephalus > Carterocephalus palaemon. The sequence continues at coordinate 5,293,053 of OX155651.1, read as the reverse complement.
AGTGAGAGGCGAGTTCGATAGCCACTGGGCTGTCACCGCTGTCAGTAAGTAATAAATAATAATAATAATAATTTGACAAATAAATATCGATTAATTCCAATATGATCTACTATGTTACAAGCTCTTTTGTGAGTGAGTTGGTTAAGTTAACAAATGCTAGCAATACAATAATACAGAGAATAAATTCACATGTTTTGTCAGTTTCGAACTTGCTTATCACTCATTAGTCAAGGTTACATTACAATCGAACACCCCGAGAAGTCGTGTCAAGTGTGATAATTGCACACTATTCGTTGATATTTGAACATCCAGTTTTTGACTAAGTTTATGGTAGCAAACATACGAACACCGCATGTACGAATGCAGCATCACCCGCAGCAGCTAGTGCCGCCCATCACATTGTGACAGACTCATAAGATACTCTTTCAAAGTCGGTCACACATGCGTAACGGACTTGATAACTAAGGTCACTTCTAGGAAAGTGTAACTGAAAGTGTAACATTGCTACCATGTAGCAGGGCGAACCATATATTTTTCCGGATATTTTATCTTTGTCTTCCTGAAGGCTAACGCTAAATTGACTAGTAAACAATACCAATTAAAAAAAAACCATTTCATACAAGGAAACCATGAAATTAAATACCTCAGTATAGTATTCGCTATACTATAAATAACAAGAAATACTACTCTTTTGCTCCAACAATAATTTCAGTCAGATAAAATATTGAGATTAATTCAGATTAATTAAAAATGTTTACTAAGTTCTAGAATAAGCGCTATAGGGAATCGTAAAATAGTCGAGGAATTTGTAATAGCGTTGGCACTTTTCAAAGCACGCTAATGGAGATTGGCAGTGCTGGCTGAATAAAAATGCTGCATAAATAAGTTACATAAAGAAGTCAAGCTAAAAGCGACAAAAGACCAGTGGGCAAGAATTTTATACTTTCCTAAGTTCTATGGTATTCTCAAGAGTATCAAAACCTGTTTAAGAATAATTGTATTCTGTGTGGAGCTAGATACCTAACCATAAGGGTTAGTGATGTTCTTCAAATCAATTTGTAAATCTGCTGAATGTGGAACATCTTATTTAAGAGTTATTCCTATTTTATAAACAAAACTGTTAATCATAACGTGAGGGAAAACATATATATAACAACGCCTTTATTTCTCCGAAGGGGTAAGCAGAGGTGTATAGTACACCCACTTTTCATCAGTTATGTTTACATACATCGGGCACAAGCCCAGACTCCTACCGGGCATTTCAAATTAGAAAAACCTAATAGTTCCACAACGGAGTTCGAACCCAGGACCTCTAGCTTAGCAGTTGCGCTTATGACCACTAGATCAACAAGGCAATAAATTTTTGAACGTTACACACTCACACCTCAACTGTAGGACCTGTGTTGCGCGTGTAAGACACGACCCACAAAAAAAACACAATTCGACAACCATGAACCGAGTACAGATATTTTTACCTACGAAATAAATATCTGCCCGGCCGAGATTCGAACCGGGACCCGCAGTTCGGCCGTCAATCATAGAAGAATGACACAACCCCGTATAAAAAACTTCTTTCATCACAACAAAAATGGCCCTGTTAGAAATAATATGGAGCGCAGAAAGCGAATTAACTCCAGGAAAATGACATGATAATTATTCCGTAATAATCTCGTATGATGAAAATGTCGTATTCCAACAATACCTCTACGTTCTCCGTGCATATATGCATCTCAAACAGGATTCATTAATGATACTATTATGCCGAGAGTTCCATAGTTATCCGTACACTTGTGCTCCATCCGATGTTAATTAATGTTATGCATGTTTCGGCAGATTAAAGAATTCGATCAACAATAGAATGTAATAACGATACAGTTCGGTTTAAAGAATATTTATCCATACTAATATTATAAATGTGAAAGTGTGTTTGTTTGTTTATTTGTTTGTTTGTCCGGCTTTCACGTCGCAACGAAGCTATTAAATGGTATGGTTGTTGTGTGTGGTGATAGTGAGGAGGGTGGAGAGTGACGTAGGCTACTTTTTACCTCGGTAAAACAGTCCCATTTGAAGATATCGATGTTTTTTTATTTGCTCCAGTAAGTCAGTTTACGTACACTTTATCTGCGGTCAGCATTACCTCTGGTTCCTCTAAGTATCTTTTAATTGTGGAACTGTCACTATTCATCCACCACAAATGTGTCATGTATGTTAAACAACTCATTGTTAATTCCCTTTGACCACGCGGGCGGAGCCGCGGGTAAAAGCTAGTTTCTCATAAGACATACATACAGACATTTAAATTAGGTAGATAGTAGGTACAGATAGTTCGGCTAAAAATGTACAGTGCATAATATTATGTAGAACTTAACTTTAAACAGTTTAAACGGATTTTTAACACACTACACTTTCTTTGATCACAAAATTGTGTTAGGAAAGGTAGTAACTCGCCAAAGTTAGAGCAATGTTCTGTATTTGGGCATACGACGAGATTATCAAGCGACAGAACACCGTGAGGAAACCTGCATACCTGAGAGTACATAATAATATAGATAGTTAAGTCTGCCAATCCACAATTGGCCAGCAATGGTGACTTATGGTAGGTACGTTTTATTATTTCTCGTATGATAACTTTTATAACTCTACTAGTAATACAAGACACGGGGCTATAAGCACGTTAGAGATAGAATAAAAGGCAGCGCTCGGAGTGTCTTTGTGTGTACTGCACTTATCTCGACAGTTTCCTAAATGGATTTTGATGGGATTTTCACAACAGTCTACTTTCTCGACGAAGTTTTAGCTGTATGTTACTGAAAGAATAGATTCTGACAAATCAACCGTAGATAAAGGAGCTGATGGCAAGTATGAACAGCGCCGCCTTTAGTCATGTTCCTGAAAGGCATAACTGTTCATAATGTTCATTAAAATCTATTAACTTCTATAGTATGGAGTATGTTAGGTGGTTCGGAATAGCTTGTTGACGAAGATAATATTTTTAAACTATTATTGTGTGATATTAACATAATAAAAGTATAAAATATAATAATAAGCTACCTAAGCTACTAAAAGCTACTAAAGCTACTACAGCTAAAAATATATAATAAGCTACCACTTATATTCCAAAATGAGACAAACTATTGACATTCGACTTTATTTGACATATAACTAAATTATTAAGAATTGTTGACATTGATATTAATGGATATTACATACAGTGAAACCTGGTTAATTGGGATCTCAAGGGACCAAGACATATGTACCAATTTTTGAGGGTTTTCAATAATCCAGTTTTCCAATTAAACAGGTTTAAATTTATAGTTGTCTCATTTACAGAGGTCCCCGCTTACAGATGTCGAAATGTGCCGTTATTCCATTTTTAGAGGTGGAAATGTTAATAAAAATGCGTATTTTTGATGTTATGAATTTAATGTAGGTATGAATGTACATACATAATGTATTAATCAGGTTTCAACACGTCAAAACGGGTTGAAACCTGATTAATTTGTCTCACTTATACAGGTAATTGAGCTACAGAGTCTCAATTATAGAGGAAAACATCGAAAAAGTCTTAGAATTCAAATCTTATTTAACCAGGTTCAAAAAGTCTCATTAACAGAGGTAATTTAATGAAAAAGAACCGGGACTTCGTTGCAACTCTCAATAATAGAGGTTTCTCATTTATCCAGGTCCCACTTAACCAGGTTTCACTGTATTACATTGATATTACAAAGTGCCAAAATGCTGCGTCCTCCTCTCTTCTCTTCTCCTCGAGGTATATTGCCGTGCCCTACAGGGTTCATATTAAAACATTGTAAAAACAGATTTTAATTATGATTGCATTATATAAATGAAATGAAATATGTTCTATTTATCAAAATCTTCGTTACGTCAAACGTATAGCAGCGTCAAAATACTTACCGCAATTTTTTGAACACACTGGCGCGTACTATTTTAAGCTGCTTACATAATATTTCAACAATGTTAAACTTACAAACTCATAAAAGATTAAAACTTGAGCTACTTAGGTTGAAGTGCCTCCTTGCAGGTGGAGCCCGTTCTAGATCACTTTAAAACATTAATCTTTTCAATTTTAAATCTTTTGTGTGTCGTGTGCAAGTAAAATAGTTATAAAATATACCAATGACATTTCGAGTAAGTAGGTGATTTTATACAGGAAATATTTATTTAATATCCGATGAAGAAAGTTTAATTTAAATTTTTTGACAATATGAGTCTAATAATCTAATAATGTAGCGTCCATAGCCCAATGGGTAGCGTCCATAGCCCAATGGCTCGGTTCGATTCAATGTGATCGAAAGAGTTAAGCAACGACGGGCCCGGTCGGTTTGTGGATGGGTGACCGCTAGTGGCAAAATTTCATGGACGCTACCGTGCTTCGGAGGGCACGTAAAGCCGTCGGTCCCGGTTGTTTTCAATGTTGGAAACAGTCGTTAAGCCTTGTCGAAGACCTTCGGGTGGCTTGAGAACATTCAACACTGGGTTGGCCACTAACCCCTCCACCAATCCGCATTGGAGCAGCGTGGTGGAGTATGCTCTAGACCTCCCGCAGCTGCGTCTGTGGGGGAGACCCGTGCCCAGCAGTGGGACGTCTATGGGTCGCAGCGAGTCTAATAAATTATGAGAAATGTTAGTTTTGTCCAAGGAACGCCAAATTATTTTATTTTTTCAGGCTGTGTGTACGCGGGCGACAGCCCATCGGACGAAACGCTTTTTGTCCGCCAAAATTCCCCCGATCTTACGTCAAATATTTCTCTCAGCTGCAGGTTGATAATTTATTTACTTAAAACTATGAGCATAGTATCCTTAACACTATCGATCGGGTGATTATGTCTCTAACCGAGCAATCAAATTCGCTTACCTTACTACCATTTCAAAATCAATGAATAAACTACTGTCAATACTTACAAGGTACCATACTCATATTGAATCTCACATGAAATCTCAGAGCAATGAGACCCATTTTTTGCTAGTATCAATATAAATATAGCTTTTAGCTAGATTTCATTAATCTGAGCAAGAAATTCATATCGAGTCAGTAAGCAAAAAATTAAGCAAATTTATTGAGTAATGGAAACTTGCGCGTTGACTTAATTCAAACCTTTTTTTTTTTTTTTTTTTTTTTTTTTTTTTTTTTTTTTTTTTATCGCTGGAAAATCCTCATGGATACCCGACAGGCGCGGGGGGGCGCTGTCGGGTTATGCCGGACTCTTACCGGCTAAAAACCAGCGGTGTTCCTCCTCGCCGTCTTCCGGCGGAGCTGCGGGAACGCTTTCGCACACTTCCGCTGCTCCGCCGACGGTTGCCCGGGACTCGGGGCCCATCTCGTGGGGCGCTCATCTTGTGGCGCCACTCACCATTCAACCTGGCGTGCCGGAACACGGGACACGCCAGCCGTCTCGGGGGTCTCCTCCAACTGGGCGATGGTACCCCCCGGTTCCACCGCCCGGAGACCCACCTTATGGGGGAAGGCGGCGCTCATGCGCCAGGCGCCTCCGACCCACTCTTTTACGGCGGATTGGGTTGGACAGAGGGTCGTCTTCCCTCACCCGCTCCGCCGCCTCCTTCTGCGCCATAACCGCCTCACAAAATCGGAGCACCGCCTTCCACGCTCTGTCGCTGCCGACCATGGCTCTCACGACGCCCGGCAGCGACAGGTCGCCCCCAATCACCGCCGCGAGCGTCGCCCGCGGCTCCGCCCACTCAGGGCATTCGGCCAGCGTGTGCTCCGCTGTGTCCTCTGGACACCCACAGGCGTGGCACACGCCGGTCGGCTCCCGACCCGCCACGCTGCACAGGTACTTGCCAAAGCAACCGTGCCCCGTCAGGACCTGCACAGTGCGGAAGGTGAGGGCCCCGTGTCGGCGATCGACCCACCTTTCTAGGACGGGCCGAATCGCCTCCACCGTCCTTCTGCCGGCGGTCGGCTCCGCCAGCCTGTCCTTCCATTTCCGGAGGAGGACCTGGCGGTCGAGTTGCCTCTGCCGCCCGGCCTCCTCCGGCTCTGGCTCCACCTCATCGGCTCGTGCTGCTGCGCTGCGGCGCCAGTACACCGCCGAGAGCACCTCCGCGTCCAGGTCCCACGGTGGGGTCCCGGCCAGGACGCACGCCGCCTCGCACGAGATGGTGCGGTATCCTCTCACCACCCTGATCGCCATGACCCGTTGCGCTCGGCGCAGGAGAGTCCTATTTTGGGCGCTCAGGGTGTCCGCCCAGATCGGGGCCCCGTAGAGGGCCATCGACCGCACCACCCCGGCGTACAACCGCCGGCATGCGACTGTCGGCCCGCCCAGGTTCGGCAGCAGCCAGCTCAGAGCTCCGGCCGCTCGCAACAACCTGGGGGCCAACCGCCGGAAGTGCTCCCGGAAGTTCCAGCGGCTGTCGAGGACGACGCCCAGGTACCGCATCGTCGACTCGACAGCGATGGGGACGCCGCCGACCACCAGCTGGGATCCTGCGGGAGGGGCGCGTCGGGCTCCGCGGAAACACAGAGCCTCTGACTTTTCCAGCGCCACCTCCAGCCCCAACCGGCGGATTCGGGCCACCACTTGGGCCACTCCGGCCGTCGCCAACAGGGCCGCCTCGCGGTACGTGGCGCCACAGGACGTGACGAGGGTGTCGTCGGCGTAACACGTTACGTCGACCCCCCGCAGATTGGCGCCCCGCAGCACCCAGTCGTAGCCGATGTTCCACAGGAGTGGCCCGAGAACCGATCCCTGTGGAACACCGCACGTCATGACCCGGCGGCCCCACCCGTCGCGCGTCGGGTACACCACTTCCCTCTCGGAGAAGTAGTCGAAGAGGAGACGGCGCAGGTAGTCGGGCACGCGATGATAGCCCAGCGCCGCCCCTATACAGCCCCAGGGGAGGGTGTTGAAGGCGTTGGCGATGTCTAGAGACACCGCCAAGACGTACTCTCCCCGGGACACCGCCTCCTCCGAGAGGTCCCTCACACGCGCGATGGCGTCGACCGTCGACCGGCCTCGGCGGAAACCAAACTGCCGGTCGCTCAGCCCCGGCCCGACCCGTTCGAGGTGCTCGACGAGGCGCGCGGAAATAATCCGCTCGAAGAGCTTGCTCACCTCGTCGAGCAACACTATGGGCCGATACGACGAAGGCGAGTCCGCCGGGCGGCCCTCCTTGCGCAGCAACACGAGCCTGCCGACCTTCCACTTCCTCGGAAAGCGGCCACGCCGCATACAGGAGTCGAAGAGCTCGACCACCCTGGGCCCGAGGGCCTCCAGGGCGAGCACCCACACCCTGCCGGGTACCCCGTCGGGGCCCGGTGCTGTGCTCTTGGCGCGGAGCCGCTGGACCGCGGCCTCCAGCTCCTCCTGTGACACCTCGGGTATCGAGGCGTCCGAGCCCTCCGACGCTGCAGCCGCCATAGACGGAGGCGCCGAGTCGGCCCTCTCTGGGAAGAGAGTGGCGACGACGTTGGCAACCAACTCTGGTTGGAGACTCCGGGTCAGCGGAGGGGCCCAGGGGCGCAGCCGACCACGCACCGTCTTGTACGGGCGCCCCCAGGGATCTCTGTTCAGAGTCTCCAACCACTCTCCCCACGACTCGGACTTTGCCTCCCGTATGGCGATCTGCAATGAGATGCATCTCTCCCTGTATGCGGCGTAGAGGCGGCTTTCCTCGGCGTCCACCCGTCTTCGCCGCCTTCTGTAGTGGGTGTACTGGCGTCTGGCTGCAACGCACGCTTCGCGAAGCCGGCGCAGGTTCACCGACCACCAGTACACCCATCTGCGGGGCGGGAGCGGTCTGGCGCGCGACATACCGGCGTCGCACACCTGCACCATCGACTCGCTCAACCGCTCCGCTCGCCCGTCCACGTCGGTCGCCGGGCCCTCCGGCGCCGGCTGCCAAGCCTGGACGATGGACGCCTCAACGATGACGTCACCGTCCATGGTCTTGAGGGCCCAGCGCGGTCCTTCCCCACGCGGGGGTCGGCTCTGTGGAGCTCCAGGGTTAGCGGAGACCTCGAACCGGATATACCGATGGTCCGAGAGCGTCTCCGCCTCCTCGAGCACCCTCCAGTTTCGGACACGGCGCGCAAGACACGGGGTCGCGAACGTGAGGTCCACGATGGATCCCCCGTTGTGCCGCACGCACGTGTTTACCGACCCCCGGTTTAGAAGAACTAAGCCCGACGTGGCAGCCCACTCCTCTAATACCCTGCCCCGCGCATTGGTGACCGGAGAACCCCAAGCCGTGGACTTGGCGTTGAAGTCCCCGGCGACCAGCACCGGGATTGGGTGACTCTGGCCGACCAGAGCACCGACCTCAAGCAGGAATTGCTCGAATGCGGCCAGGCTCCGGTTCGGCGAGAAGTACACGCCGACGATCGTCACGCCCATAAGGGTGGCTGCGACGCATCCGTGGCCCTTCGCTGTTTTGTCGAAGGGCGGGGAGCCGGCGGCCGTCTGCGCGACGATCGTCACCGTACCCTCCCGGTCACCAACCCAGTTGTCCCTGGCGGGGACAAGGTAAGGTTCCGCCACCACCGCCGCCTGGATCGACCACTCGGCCAGGCTCTGGTACAAGAGGTCCTGAGCCCTGGCCGAGTGGTTGAGGTTCGCCTGCAGGAGAGACATGGCCATCCTTAATCGACGGTCATGTCTGCGACCCTCGCGGCGCGTTCCGCGTCAGCGGCGGACGGGCGGGCCGGCCGGGGGTGGGCTGTTGAGCGTTTCCCGGCGGGCTTTTCCTTCTTTTTCTTCTTTTTCCGGTTTCCGGACTTGGCGGTGGCAGAAGCGGCGGCACATGCTCCGCTTCCCGCTCTGTGGTCCGCCGGCTTCTGCTTCGCCTCGCACAGCGGGCAGTGTGGGGCAGCGGCACAGCCAGCCGCCTTGTGGCCCGGTTGACCGCAGCGATAGCAGGCATCGCTGCGGTCCACCTCGCAGGTGCATTTGCTCCGCACGTGCCCCGAGTCGAGGCACCGGTAGCACCGCAGAGGTCTGGCCTCGAGAAGCCTGACCCGGGCCGACACCCACCCCACCAGTAGCCGCCCGCTGGAGGCGACCTTCTTGGCTGCCGTGACAGGGCAGCGCACCCACGCCGTGCCGGGGCTGTCGGGGGAGAAGTGGCGAATCTCCCCGCACTTGACCTGCTCGGGGGGGCATTCCCCGGAGCGGGCCACCGCAGCCGCTACCTCCTCCCGGGACACCGCATCGTCCAGCTCGCTGATGCGCAGGTCTGCGCATTTCACGGGCCTGGAGACGCGGACCAGGTCCGCGGGAAGGACCTCCCGCAGTTTGCCCGCCAGCAGGTCCGCCTTCTCACCGCTGTCGACCCCGGGAATCTCCAACACACGGGCCCCCGTCACGGCGGTTCTGAAACGTAGACCCTTCAGGCCTAAGCCTTCCAGGTCGATCCGCCGCTTCGCCCCGTCGAGCACATCCTTGTAGGAGAGCTCCTTGCCCTCCATCGTGGCGCCCGGCTGGATGGTGAGGGTCACCGCTGCCGAGCGCGGGGACCGAAGCTTCGCCGCAGGGTTCCTCTTTTTAGGCGGGGTTGCCGGCTTGTCGGACGGTGCGCTGCCCTTCTTCTTCCCCCGCTTGTTCCGCTTGGTAGCCGCGCTCCACTGCTCGGGCACGGCCGTCGTCGGGGGCTTCGGAGCGCCAGGTGTCGGCGCTGCCACCTCTGAATGCGCCTTTGGAGGCGCTTTCTTTTTCTGACCGCCTCGCCCGGCCTCACCGGCCGCGGGAGCGGGAGACGCAGCCGCAGCCCTCGCCCTGTCGGCGGCCAAAGGCGGCCGGAGGCGTGGCTCGGGAGGGAGTCGCATCTCGAGCGCCTCGAACCTTGCGCTGATCATGGTCCCCACTTCCACCATGATCGAGCGCTTCAGCGAGGCGACATCGTCGAGGATGGCTCCACTCGACTCCGCAGGCCTGACGAGGCTCGCCCGCAAGTCCGCGATCTCCTTGCGGAGTTCGGCGACCTCACTTTGTAGGCGGGCATTGGCCCTTTCGAGCCGAGCCGTCTCCTCCGTAGCGGACCGCTCTGCCAGCTCCGCTACTACCTCCCTCAGGATCGCAGAGGCCTCCTTGAGGTCCCTCTGCAGCGTGCCCTTCAGGTTGCGCGATTTTGTCGCGACAGCCTGAATGAGGAGCACGCTGTCCTCCGCCTTTTTCCGCAGCTCGGATGTCGAGGGTCCGTCTTCGCCGCGTGACAGCGACGACGAGTCGGACAGACACCTCGACCGAGGGCGAGATCGGGATCGGAGGTCTTGGGCCATCTCGGCCACCTCCTTCTCCGTCCGGAGCTTCTCCTCCTCTCTCTGCGCTTTTAGGTACGCCTGCTTACGGCCGACGTACTGGCCCGTTTTGGGCGGTCGCCCTCTCCCTCGCTTCGGAGCCGTCGGCGTGGGAGCAGACTGCTCGACCACTGCCGGCTCCTCCTCACCTCCGATGTGGGGCCGTTTGCGCGCATTGCGCCAGAAGCCCCCCGACGTGTCGTCTCCGGACGACACCGACACCAGGGTCACCACCGAGGAGTCAGTCTCCTCCGCAGTCTCCTGGGTCACTGTGCCGTCTTTATCGGTGTCCGTTGTGCATGCCGTTTGGTCGTGTTTACGAAGGCCAGCGGATTGCCGGCCTACGAGGCAGTTCTTGCCCCCCCCAGAATACGCGGGGCTGCTCGCGTCCGTAGACGCAAGGAGGGATTCTCCGGCTGAGCCGGTACCCTCCTGGGGTAAATTACTCGTACCTTGAGAACTTGCCATGTTTTTTGTACTCTTTTTTAACGGGGTGAGTTCCCCGGGCCTCTAGGGATTGGGTACCCCCCAACCATTCATCCCCTCGCCGAGAGCCAAACTTGGAATTAGGGTAATTTTTTAGAGAGGTTTTCTTCCTCGCGGCCCCCACCGGAGTGGCGGCCCTCACCCCTGACGCCCACGGGTCAGGGAGCGAGTTGGCCGACGGTGGCCTAAGCCATGCTGCCAGTCTCGTGACCGACAGCCCGTCGCCCCCGCGTTTGGGTGAGCAACCCTCATGGGTTTTTCCCACCCTGGTCTCATCCACAGTGCCCTCTGCTAAACCAGAGGGACACGTGGAGAGACCCCACCCCATGGTCTCATCCGCACTACCCTCTGCTTGAGCAGAGGGACACGTGGAGAGACCCCAGCTCTGAGCCGCTCTTGGTCTGGCCCCTCCCTCCAAGCCTGCCCGTTATGGGAAACCCTGTACGGTATAGCCTTGGAGATCATCGGGACACGCAAGCCCCCCCACCACGACAAGGTGGCGGCCCCCGGGGGGGGACTTAATTCAAACCTGCCAATACTGTTTGGAGAGCAATGAAATTACTTGGCGATGCGTGATCAAGTGTCGCTCTAACTTTGTTAAATTCGTGTCTCGGAGTGGGTGGTCTAATACAAAACAATTTTATATGCTCCAGCCATAATCTTCTATTTAATAGCGAGGTATCTTATTTCATTCTATTATAATTCACAGAATATTCCACGATCACAACAGGCTACTAAGTAGATATAACATGAACATAACGTGCAGATTAAATAGAGTGGGAAATTAAAGAAAAATATGTATATCTGCTATATGTATATCTCGGATCAAAATAAATATTTATTGTAAAGCTAAAAAAGCTTGAGGATGGTCGTGGCATTCGTGATACTACGAATTAATATTTTCGTCACGAACTCACGTCTCTAAATCGGTACATTTGTGCCTTCTGTATGTTACGTTCTGTGCTAAGCTAGTTGTACGATAAATATTGTTTGAAACCAATCATTAACAAGTCATTACTAGTACATGCTGGCTTGGATACCCATCGATTGCTGTAATGTTACCATAGCGAGTTTTCCTCTTCTCACAAGTCTGGAGCTACTCAGTCGGCCCTAAGAATGTCGTTGGTCCGCTTTATAAATATGGTGCTATGAATATTGCAGCTGTTTTCAAAAATCAATGAAATCTGGAAGATTTTACATAGAAAAATATACATTGATTTATTTTAAGATTGTTTTGTCTTTTTATTTAAGAAAAATTTTGTCTCAAATTTTATGGTTTAATGTTTTATATTAATTTTAGGAGAAATTTTAACTTAATAATAACTTCAATAATTAATAACTTCATAAATATTAGCACTACTTAGCGGCACTATTCAATTTTAATTTCGATGTACAGTTTTTTTACCAATCTAAATAATTCGATTGCGTCCATTATGTTAACCCATCCAAAAAATAAGTACTTCGTATGTATAAATACATACAAAAGTTTAAAAGTATTGTCTATACTACTTATATAAAACTAGTGGACGCCCGCAGCTTCGCTCGCGTGGAATTAGACATTCACTAACTTCAAAAACGGCAAAGTTTCATACTAACTTTGCACCCCCGTTTTACCCCCTTAGGGGGTGAATTTTCAAAAATCCTTTCTTAGTGCTCCCTTACGTTATAAAAGGAACCCCTATGCAAAATTTCAAGTTTCTAGCCCTTATAGTTTAGGCCCGGCGTTGATATGTCAGTCAGTCAGACAGTCAGTCAGTCAGTCAGTCACCTTCTCCTTTTATATATATAGATTTTACATCGTCTAAACCTGTCGGTTTTGGTAAATAACATCATCTTCTAACGAGCCTTAACAAAAACGTTAAATTCTTTTTACATCCACGTAGAAATGTATTGGGAGGTCCTTAGAGATTAATATAACCGCAAACTACTTCTCAGAATTACCGTGGATACTGTGGATAGTGCGCAAACATTTGCAACTAAACGTCAGCGGTTAGCCTAATCACTTGTAATAAAACCAATCTCTAGTAATTCCCTCGTGCTCTTTAATTATAGCTCAAACGCAGCGATCCTAAGAAAAGGCTTCGCTTGGTTTTTGCTCATGTCGAGAGCCTGTCTTCTAGTAGGTACAGCCACCTGTATCCTGTTAAGATTTGATCAATTGGAGATGTTTTTTAATGAATGTAAGAATAGTGTTACTCGTCTGTTGCCTTATTGTCTGCAGCCTCAATATGATGTTGCAGACAGCAATTTAAACAGACAGTTGGGTTGAGGACGTAACTATAAGGCATTTTTAATTACTGACTTATCTTTAAAGATTAAGTCAGTCCTTTAGAAAACAAGTTTTCTATAATAATTTCGAAGCACTGAGGTTTTTTGCGTTTGAAATCCTTAGTTTTACCTACCTTACTTACTACATCATTTAATTTTATGGCGAAATACTCAAGCCCAACTCAATATCCGACGGCAGTAAATTTTTGGGAGATACGTAGCATTCCTCAGACGAAGACGAAGTTACGTCGGCTTGGAATGTTAGAACATTCCGATTCATCGCATGGCTGATATCCCGGGGCACCTGACACCTGTCCTACAACAAATATTTGTAAACTGTACAACGAGATGCACGCTTCAGTTACATCGAAGTAATTGCAATACTTAAGAGCTAACAATTCACAAACATTTGTGAATGCTTTTTGGGGTATGCAAGTCCATAAGAAACCTTTTCTATACGTATAAAAAGCTGTACTTGGTATTATAGAGTAACCAAATTTATTATTATTTATTGTTGTTTTCAAAAAACATTCATTGTAAATTCACCTAATCATAAGCTCAATAATTTTGTTACTCATATGCTATTCGCTATAGATCGGGTATATTTTAGCAATGACACATACTCATAGGTAATTAATTGTTGTTTGAACATCCAATTCCTAAATCCACTGATTCTACTCAAATATTCTAAAGCAGCACGCTGAATAATATTCGTAATCAATTGGATATTTTTCTAACAAATCTAATAACAATTTTACATTACTTACATTTATTTATAGTTAGGTAGGGTAAGACTAACACGTGGGGCGAGACTGGAATTTTTAAATATCTATACCTACTAGCAATAATAAGCTTCAATTTAAGTAATACGCTTGCACCCTCTGAATGAATGCAAAACCCTTAAGATTTCTGCTTCCTGAATTTAAACTTTATCGGCGTTATGAATGGTTCATAATAAGGAAAGTCCCATTGTCCTTTTCTTGAATAGCAATAAGCGATCAACAAAGTTCGTTTATTAGTCCAGAACTTGCAACTGTTCAATCGGTGCTCGGGAAAGGGAATTGTTTCCGTATTTGGCCGAATTTCTCATGTCCTTTGGCGAGAAACTGTTGTGCTGCAAACTCAATGTCCTTCAGAATAAACAGTGACACCGAAATATGATTCATTCTTACAAAATGACATGAAAAAAAAAAATTGGTACACTCGTGGATTATATTCTAATATTATCTATTAAACAATGACGTGATATAATATAGGTATAGATAGAATATAATAGAATATTCATTTATTTTGCTTTCACACTATATCGAGATAATACTGGTTAGCGTAGTTTAGTAAATTAAATTAAATATTAGGTAAGATGGAGATAAATATTTAGATGATTTGTTTCGGTCACCTTTGTTTGAGATATACTACCTATCTCTTTGCAAAAATCATATCGATCCATCACGTTCAGGCGGAGAAGAACGACAAACCAACAAAACGAACACAACACACTTTCCCATTACTACGAGTATATTAATACGGATATAATTCTTTGATATTGTAATCTAGGCATACACTTCATAGCTTTTCGTATTCTAATATTTATTAGTGGTTATTATTGTGATTGTTATTATATTCTGACAAAGGTGGTGGTGAGTAGCCATGACGGCCAAACTGCAGGTCAGGATTCGAATCCCGGCCGGGGCAGATATTTATTTCGCCGATAAATATTTGTACTTGTCACAGGCCTTAGCCTGCCGCGGGGGTGTGAGTGTGTAGGGTTTATAATTTTAGAGCTCTAATGTATACTTAAATGTCTCACAATATTTGTATGAATTCCGTCCGTGTTGCACTTACTATTGCCGAATAATAAATATGCTATAAGTGTATTATACCTAATTGATTAACACACGAAAGGCCTAGCTCACAAAAGGCTTTTACATAAAGATGGCCTTCCCGATAGCCGACCGCAGCGCCAAACGGGGAAAGTGTTAAATATTTATTACTTACTTAGCTCCTGTCTGTAATATATTTATAATTTTACTTTTGGTTACCTATAGTTTTACTAATGATTTGGCTGTAGAATAATTTTGGTTGTAGATATTCTGCCAGTTTTTAGCGTGCTAAAAGAATTTCTTTGTACATTATCCCTAACTTACATGTCGAAACCACGTGAGAATTAACTCGTCCGCAAATGGAAACCTCGCGTTGTGTACCCGAGGAAATAAGGTTCCAGAAAATACTTTTCACGCTACAATATTTTTAAATACTTTTTACCTGCGCCATCTCAGACTCAGACCTGCCATGACATTCCATTCTTAAAATATTGGAGCCAGTAACATAATAAATATATATATTATCTAATATTACTCACGTTAGAAACTTACTTAAAACAGCGCAAATAACGATACTAAAACACAATTTTTTCATTGATTTTGCGTCCAATCTTCAAACAAGAAGTCAAGAAAATTTTGAAAAACCACAGAAATAAAGCAAATATAATAATACATTCGTACGTCACGAAATACGTTATACTCGTAGTTATCACTCAATATTAATTACACATAATGGATCTAGTGATAAATTGAACGTCGACATCTCTATGCAGGGGCAGGCTATGATTAATATTTACTTAGAAAGTAGCTCATAGTCTATCATCGACGAATTCGGATTTCGTGCAGCCAAGTATAATAATAAAAGTATTAAGAGATGCTCGTAAAACAATATAGAAAATGTATTTTTCAAAGAATTATCCTCGTCGTTCTATCGTCGCGTTGTCATGTAAATGTCTACGTTAAAACATCGCAATTGACTTCCACATGCCACTTTGTTCACATAAAACACATCATTACACACGTGCTTGAGTTTACGTATAGGTAGACGCACTCAAAGGCTTAGGGTTTAACGAATCTAAGTCTAAGTAATGAAGGGGTAGCGTAGCGTGTGAGAGCGACAAGACGGGCATTCTATGCAATCAGTGCGAGCTTGCTATCCTTAAAAGGCATTCCGTCGAGAATGCTCGATGGGCGGGAAAGTCAGTCTTCGTCACAAATCGATGCAAAAACTCTCTGACTTCTATCTAAAGGGATGTGAATAAAGGCAAATAATCAATGTAAATGTTTTGTCTTTTTGTCTTTGTCGAAATCGCAGATAACCAAAGGCTCTTGCTTTTTTCTGCATAACATGTAGATACATAATACATATACCCACCACCGACACCTTTCCTTATCCTACATTTAGGCGCGGGTCTCTTTACGTAATAGGAAGAGTAAGGCCTTAGATCACCACGCTGGTCAAGTGCAGGTTAGCAGTCTTCACATCCCTTCGAGAACATTCTGGAGACTCTCAGACATGCAGGTTTCCTCACGATGTTCCCTTCAGCATTCCAGCAGTTGACATGTAATTTCTTAAACGCACGTTAACTTCATTCAAAGTCATTTTCGTGACGCTTGGATTTGAGCCTGGACCTCTCGAGTGAGAGGCGATCTCGATAGCTAACACCGCTGTTATAATAAGCATACGAGCTTAATGAACAAAATAAATCGTAATCGTCGAAAAAAAACATGCTTCCTAATTGGTGCCTAGATTAGGTACTATTTTACTGGTGTTAAATAGCAACAATTTAAAATAACATACTCTTCCTAATTTGCATCTTTTAAATTATTAATTATGATAGATGAAAAAACTTAAATATTATATAACAAAAAATACTTCACCGGTAAGGAACTCTAGTAATTAACACTACTCTACGGACCAACGTTCCCATTCCTATGCATTCCTGCACGAAATTTGTAGAGAAAGAATCTTATGCTTTTATATCGAATCTGGATCAAATAACCTTGACTGCACACGGCTCTACGGGTGACCTTGCACTTATTCAATCTACAATAGTGGAAATGCTCTGCGTTCGTGCATACGACGTACGCACCGCACTCTTTCACGGCACGCTTGTCTTTAATTAAGATTGTACTATTACATTTTTCATTCTAAACAAATAATAGAATAAAATTTTACCCATAAAAACAAATATAAAATACTTGTACCATGCAAATACGCGCGAACAAATGAGCAAAGTATCGCACACAGTGTAGAAACATATTCGTAGCAATCGACAGTTATAGTATCGATCTACAAGGAATGAGAAATACCTCCAAGTGCAAAAGAGATAGCATTGAAACTAGTCTAAAACGCCGGAAGCCTCTCTCTTGCGAAGTATAGGAGTAGTTTCATGTGGCAATGCATGATCCCTACTAATATAAAAGTGAAACTCTCTCTCATAGTTACACAACACACCTCTGTGTGTTTGGTTTACTACTCCTTATTTTAACTCGGTTATGATTAGCACTGTATTGTAAAGTGTATACATGTGCTAATAATAACTGATTCAAATCGACGTCTCGTTATCAAGCACTGCATTTCCTATAATTCCTATGTCGTTGAAGCTGCGTACAAAGTTAGTAATTTCTGAGATTTAGAATCGGAGCGATTTAAACATGGTTTAGCAGAATTTTGCACGTAAGTATAAACTACTCGTATCTAGGTACTATTCTTCTGTAACATTACTACGCATGATTTTTCAATGTTTTTATTATCTGAAAATGGCAATAGAAAATGCAATAGCAATGCTATAAAGTAGCATTGCTTCGCAAATTCATCGCGATTTGATTTTTATCACAATTATTTACAAAATTCAATAAAATATATAAATTTAATAATAATTTTGTAGAATAGACGTCAAGCTGGGTATCTACCAACAAGGCTACCTATGAATCATCGTAATCCAAAGGTTATTGCACTCAAACTACGAACACAAACATAGGATAATCTGATATTTTAGTTATAACTAAATTGTACATTTATGTACCAAAGCGAATCTTTGGACCTCCTAGCAAAAAAGCACAATACGTTAATTATATGATAGATAATCGTTGCTGAAGCCACGAATCAAAATTGTGATAGTCATGATAATTATGATGGATTAGCCTCTGTATATTTCTACATTTAATTATTGTTTAAGGTGAACGAAAGGACGCTTCGCTCCGTGAAAAATTTAAATAAAAATATTTTGAAGTGATAACGTCTTATAAATCGACTAGTAGACGCCCGCAGCTTCGCTCGCCGTAGAATTACGGCCTGGCCACAGTCTCTGGCGGTGCGGCGCGCGGTGCGACGAGAGGCGCGACGGGCGGCGCGATTTGCGGTGGTATGCCACAGCTACACTAGGCGCGACCGCGGCGGCGTCAGTGGGGGACGTATTTAGAGAATTGCTAAACTATTAAAATGCCTCTATCAAAAGTGGCTCGGTATTGCCTTGAAACAAGTGCGTTCTTAACTCAAGATATCATTCAGTCAAGAATAGGACCCATTTTCCTTTAGGAGAATTTACCACTCTTTATTATGAATATATAGGAACTATCCCGATAGTATTTTTGAATATACGAGGGCAAGCATAGAAACTTTTTATTATATAATCGCCCACATACTCGAAGACTTGGAAGAATCCATTATTTTAGGAGGCTCAACGCGCGATAGAAACAAAATTATTTGTTTCGGTCGCGCGATGCTGAATGCGTCCACCGCTGCTGCCGCGCGCGCCGCTCCGAGCTGTGGCCGCCTCCATACTGGCTAGTACATTTGTTTCTCTGGCAAACCGCGCAGCCCGTCGCCGCCGCGTGCCGCGCGTCTCATATCGCGCCGCAAATCGCGCCGCAGGTCGCGTCGCCGGTAGCTGTGGCATATTTCATACGTTCTCTACCATTTGTTTTCGCCGCTCATCGCTTGCCGCGCCTCACGCCGCGCCGCAATCCGCGCCGCGCTTGTCTGTGGCCCGGCGGTTAGACCCATCAACGACGTCTGCCCGCGTTCGGGTTGCCCCTTCACTTCACTTGACTTCAAAAACGGCAAAGTTTCATACTAAGAATTTTCAAAAAATCCTTTCTTAGTGCTCCCCTACATTAAAAAAGGAACCCTTGTGCAAAAATTTCAAGTTTCTAACCCTTATAGTTTGGGCCCTGCCTTGATATGTCAGTCAGTCAGTCAGCTTCTCCTTTTATATATATAGACTAGTGGTCCGCCCCGGCTTCGCACGGGTATTTTATATAAAAATCAAAATTATAATAGGTACACACACATAAACCCTATTTGCGTCAGGTTACTAAAAAAATAAAAATTTAACACGACTTTATTTTACATATATAGACTATAACAATAGTTTCGTTTACGCCTAGTAATATTATATAGCCTATGTCACTCAGTGAAGATGCAGCTTTCTAATGGTGAAAGAATTTTTGAAATCGGTCCAGTAGTTTTGGCAGCGCACGCCAGAATAGCTCGCAGATGGTAGATTTTTTCCTACTTACCTACTTGACACTTATCGTCATATTTTGGACAATTCACACAATATCTTTATAAATTTTAGCCTGTGTGTTATTCTGATGTATAAGCTATATTATTGTAAAGTTTCATTAAAATCCATTCAGTACTTTTTACGTGAAAAAGTAACACACATCCATCCATACATACATACATACTTACAAACTTTCCCCTTTATAATATTAGTAGGATAGGATTAGTAAGAATTATACCTTATCAACAGCCTAAAATTTAAGTTATATGCTTCTAGTTTTGAAAATGACAATACTTTCATACAACCTTTCATCTCCCTTTTCAACCCATTACAACACTTTTTTCCAATTAAAAAGTGTCTATGTCCTTTGTCAGGCTCTAGACTGTGTACCAAATTTCATTTAAATCGGTTCAGTAGTTTTGGCGTGAAAGCGAAACAGACAGACAGACAGACAGACAGACACTTCAAAACCAAACGTCCAATTTTAATCATTCAAAGACCAAATATTATCTACATAAACTGTAAATGTAGTCCAAAAAAAATTCAAGATAAAAAAATGGTTGTTGTGCCTCACTCGACATAGATAGGTATAGTGTGTCGCGGTTTTTTTTATAGATATTTATAAGATCTACAATTAATTAGAATATTTTATGGTTCTATCTTTTATATTTTAGGCAGCGTACGCAAAATAAGTAACTTTTCTGGTTGATTTTTTACACCTTGTGTCCGAAAAACCCAAATATCTTACGGAACCCTATTTTTTCCAAAATAAAATTTAGCCTATGTAACCCGGGGATAGTGTAGCTTTCCAACAGTGAAAGAATTTTTCAAATCGGTTCAGTAGTACACCTTGTGTCCGAAAAACCCAAATATCTTACGGAACCCTATTTTTTCCAAAATAAAATTTAGCCTATGTCACCCGGGGATAGTGTAGCTTTCCAACAGTGAAAGAATTTTTCAAATCGGTTCAGTAGTTTTGAAGCCTATTCAATTCAAACAAACAATCAAATCTTTCCTCTTTATATATTAGTATAGATAGATATAGATGAACGCCAGCAACACGCACGAAAGTGTGACGTCATCCTCCCTTTCCGCCAAGCGTTCTGCCAAGCGTTCCGCCAAACTGAACTAATATCTGAAACTGAAATATCTGAACTAATCTGAAATATATTATTATGGCTCTGAATTTAAGCCGAATTTGAATATTTGTAAGTAAATTTCCTGCCACGGATCGAAGCAATCACCTTAACGAGTGAGAAACTGCCTCATATACGACAGAGTACCGTAGTACTATTCTGGTCAAACTACAGTGACGTAAATGTGGTCAAGGTTGTGCCCCCATTTGTGTGTTCCATTCTTGCCAAGGGGAGTGCTAACCTTCTCTCCATACAATAGCAAAAACCAAATAGTAACATTCGATTTTTTCCTTAAACTCAACTTGAGGGCGGAAGACTAATGGCAACTGAGTTGTGCAAGCGCCCACGTATTCAAATACGAGTAAATACGACCAATAACTTTCCTATTGAAACTAAATCGTCTAGTCACGATCAAATAAGTCATAATACGCGGCTAGGGTTGGCAATATTATGGACGTATTTTCATATAACATGCTTAATTTTAAATATATTTTTTAACATTCTGGTATTTGTCATGACTATTTCATAGTATCACAAAAAGTCTATAGTGTATGTTTTTTTAGTTAATTTTACTTTTACTGTAAAATCGATTATGCCCGAGATCAAGCTTGGTGTTAATAAAATTAAATGTCAAGACAATACATAAATTATGCACGGTTTTAATCAACTGTACAACCCTACACCAATGTTGTAGTAGGTACCTATACAGTAGGTAGTAGGTACCTATGTATTGTCATTACCAATCCAGTCAACATCGGTTACGTTAAGATAAAATAGCACACTGTTGTTTGTTTCTGTAATAGGATTTAATCATATAATTGTGCTTGAACATGAGGGTATGCTTCAAGGAGTAACTACCCAAACGTGGTCGTATTTAGTTTTAGAGAAAAAAAAATTTTGGCGTTTTTTAAAATCAAAGTTATAAGAGTTATTTCTTTTATCATATTAAAACGGTAACTGTATATCTCAGAATCCAGAACCAACCGGTATATAAGTAAGTACCTATGCATAATAAAATAAGTCCCTTTCCTCCCTGCAAGCAAACTGTTGTACAGAGTTCATTTGTTCACTCTTATTGTGCGTTCTCTATCAACTCATAGCCAAATAAAAACTTAACTTTGTAAAAAGAAATGTGATAAGTTGATAATGCAGTGAAAGAGTACTTTACGGGTAGAGGTGCGGGAACAGAATTAGTTATCACATTGTTTTCCGTAACGAGCCCATGAAGTGTAATCATGTGAGCACGAGTGTCCGTGAGGAAGTGAACATCGGCGGGAATGCTAATTGCATATCACCCGATCTGATTACAAAGCGTCTTTGTTTGCCGTCTGTAAAGGTAAACGGGATCGACCGGTTCCCAACGTTTGCTTGGGACCGCTTATTGATATAATGAATGAAGGTCAGGGGATGTTCCGCTTTGACATAGGTACCTACCTTTGGTTGTGATTGTAATAAATGTTCATAATCCACGCAAGCAAAGTTACTTATTGAATGTGAATGACATCTCTCTCGTCCGGTATGAGAATTAGTGCATTGCTGAAACGCTCTTGGTCCCGCGGCTTGACCACACGATCCACCGGTCTAATCGGCCGACTCGGCAGTTGGATGGGTCTGATGTTCTTGAGCGCTCAATTTAAAAGGCAATACAAGCGTCGGTCACAGTTTTATGGAATGAAAACAGTTGTTATGATTTCAAGCAGTCCAAATATTTCCGACATACTGGTCGACCAATCCACCAAACCTGCACCGGAGCAGCGTGGTTGAGTTCGCGTACTCTTCTTAGTTGTTACACGTACCCTGCAGTGGTATTTAGATGTTACCATTATCATTCTATGCAGCCAGCTGCAAAGTTTACGCGAAAAATCACACACACATGTGTGTGTGAATGTGACTCCAACAACACTTAGGCTTAAGAATACCTGTCGACCTTAGTTGTGGACCCTTCAAGATGTCAGACAATAACTCTGGCAGCAGAAAAGTGGTATAAAATAATAAGCACACTTGTTTCGAAGCAACACAAAATAACTTTTTAACAAAAGTTGGGGTTCGATAAGTGGGGTACTGCTTTCACTGTCCCCGTCGTACCGTACTCGTACGTCATATACCCAGGTTATTTGGGTAAGTAATCACATAATTATACCACTTTACTACCTTTGTACGTGCGACCTTTGAAGTGTAAGAACCAACTTTGAATTGGCCTTATCAAAGAGAGATTCTGTGGGCTTCAATTCACTGGCAATAACTCCACACTCAACTCCACATGCATTTTGCATTTAGAATTAGTATTCAAGACGTGATCCGCCGGTCTATTCGTATTTAAAGCGCTGATTTCCGTGTGGTTGAGGTGCT
Source organism: Carterocephalus palaemon (assembly GCA_944567765.1). NCBI lineage: Eukaryota > Metazoa > Arthropoda > Insecta > Lepidoptera > Hesperiidae > Carterocephalus > Carterocephalus palaemon. The sequence goes on along the minus strand of OX155651.1, from coordinate 5,270,207 downwards.
TTGATTATGTTATATGTATGGAATTGGAAATGTAGAAGATATTTTTAAATATGAAGGAAAACAGTGTGAGGTACTATATAAGCAATGTGTAGGTAATCCGCCAATCCGCACTTGAGTTTGATGAGTGGGAAACCTTGATAAGGTACCTGGACATCATGGGAGCTACGCCGGGTTATGTGGGATTTTCACCCACTTAAACCCGATCGATTATTATTTTTATTTTAGCGCTCCCTTTTAGTATTTTTTTACAACAGGCAGGGGTTATCGTAGTAATATTCTTGCCCCGAGCTACAAGGTCATCTTAGTGGCCTATAACCTTAGATACTTCATCACCTCACCTAAATCATAGTAGAAATAACTTATTCCGTAGCGGAATACATTTGTAGCATACAATACATCACAAATATGACCCGTGTACTGTACGTACATCATCTACTATAGCTATATCTACGGTTCATTTCACACCCAAGATGAAGTACAAGATCCAAGGGTAGTTTAGTCTACTTAGGGCTCCAACTTCTAAAGTTAAATTAGATTGAGTTTGCATGCTCTCACAATTAGTTTGCACCGCAGCTAATGTGGCTGAAGTTTGAAGATACTAAATATCAGTGAAATAGCACGTAAACCAATAATTTTAAATTATAACGGAAATAAGTGTAAAATCATAACAACTAAAATCAGTAGGTACAAATATGTAAATTTTTTATACCGATGAGTAGGGCTACGCAAGATATTAATAACTGATTTTATATTGAAGTTACATAACAAAGGGTGAAATAACATAATACTTTGCTTAACAAAACACTATTAAAACGCGAAAGGCACACAGAATAGGGATAAATAGATAGATACATACATATAGGTCTCCGTTTCAGCCGAATCCTTACCAAAACGTTTTCATGTTGAACTTTCCATTTATGTAAACCAAATATACACTGAACAACATACTAAGTTTATGCGATGCATTCTCCTGTCAAAGGTTTCGAAATTTGGCTTATTTCAAGCTTATTTCAAGTCGGGGCATGTGAGGAGGTGCTCGACAGAGATTTACATGTCACTTGCTTACAACTAGAGCTTCCTCACACGAAGCTAGTAGAGGGAACTACATAAACTGGAATTTGCGTCATGAATGATAATAACAGTGGGATACAGAAACTTATAAAACTGATGTATTAGATAACATGATAAGTATGCAACTTCCACCTCCTTCTTACGTAACCGAGCGATGCGAAACTTTTTCTTCTTTGACAGTTTTGAAAAAAGAAATGGTCATGGAATTAATGAATACATGACTGTAAGGTGCACTCTCTTTTGGCTCGGGTTTTTGTGGCAGTTCGTTTTTCGACGTACCAAGAAACTACATTAATTCCATGGAAATGAGCAAACTACTTGGATTAATGAAGTAGAAAACTGACTAAGCATATCAGTTTGCACTAAGATAATGTCATGTTGGTTTGGTTTTTGAAGCAAATTACTATTGAATTTTACTGGGAGACCCTCTTCCAGGTTGTTATTATACCATGAGGTAGAACAGTCAATTGATTCAAATTGTCAACAGATGTTAATTGAGTTTCTACTCCATTCTTCTAACTTCTGTGGGAATGGTACGATATTTTTTGGAAAAATGCGATTTCTCTGCTCAAGCTGATCGTTAACCGACTGCTATTTTAGCACCCGTATTAATAAACCTTAACATCAATTTTATTACAACAGGTATTATATATACATATACGATATCAAAATTAAAATTTAACGATTTATTTCGTAAGAAAAATTACTTAAAATTCCATCAATATTCACTTCGCATAAATTATTTTGTTAAACACACTTCTATGTAATTAATGTCTCTCTAGCAAGTGACAAGCAAAACTTCAGAGGCTCGTCAAGTGTGGCTTAATTTTATTTAGTGAGTCACCGTGAAGCCAGCTTTCGTATCTTGTGGGAAGAAAGTCTATTATCTGCTGTAACAATGTTCTAAAATGAAAGTATAGTTTTAGCCTTTAGGTCCTTCTACGCGGGAGATGTTTAAAGCAGGTTTAAAGCGTTTTTGTATTAAAAAAAAATTATGGTTGTCTGTTATGTCAGTTTACGGCCAATTTTTTTTCGTGATAACGTCATAAAAAGAACATAAATAAAATAAAGCTAATAATTAAGGTACCAAATTCTTTGGATTATAAATTAAAGACTGGAAAAACTTACTGTATCTTGTTGGAATCCTTCAGCCACCGTAAACAAAGTAGGCCGCGTAATAATGCAATTCAGGTGACCGTTTTCGTAGATTTTGCGCTCAAAATGCTTTGAACATACTCGCTTACGGTTTCGGAAAACAATGAAGCAAGACGTTGAACAATAGCGCCGGTGTCATTTCCATGTACATGTACATGTGTATAATAAGTGCTACCGATTATTGCACGCTCGGAACGCGAGGATGATTCACGTTTTTTCGTGCGTGTTGCCGGCGTTCATCGATTTATAAGACATTATCACGTCAAAAATACATACAATCACAGTAACATGCGACTATACAAGCATTTAGGTGACAGCTACCTTTAGAGTAGCGCGCGTTTTGAAGGGACGACGGATTGTTTTTTTTTTTTTAAAGATTACTATGCAGAATGATCATGCTGCCCCCCATGAAAACTGTGACAAACCTTGAATAAGACTCATAGAGTATCGTTCAAATCCGGATATAAGTACTTAGTCAGAAATAGTACAAATAGTACCAATAATGTCTCGTGTGGCAGTGGTACCAGCTCGGGCGAGCCCCAGATAGCTTTTATTACGCTAATTTTGCGTGACAAACTATAATAGAACGCACTCCTGAATCACTCTAACGTTATCTCATTAAACTTTGTGAATTAGGTACGTGCTTTCTGAATGTAGTCGTGCACAACATAATACACATGATAGAAGTTTACTCTGAAACATGAACTAAAGACAGGCCTAAGATACTCGTAATCCAAGCCTTCGGCTTTACATGAGGAGGAACCATCCATTCATCAATCCATCAGCTTTTCAAGGTTCATCGCTGGACATAGGCCTCACTCAATTGACACCACTCCGTCCAATCCTGTGCCCTCTTAATCCAGCGTTTCCCCGCTGTCTTCTTCAGGTCATCAGTCCATCTACTCGGAGGGCGGCCAATACCTACTCCGTTTTCCGAGTCGTGTTCTTCGCTCAAGGACTTTCCTTACGCACGAGCTTTCACTGCTTTAAAATATATACTTAAACGGTGAAATTATTTCTAAGCAGGCTAAAATAGTAATACCCAAGCTAGGTAAGCTACAAGTTACAAGGCCTATGAAAGAAACATAGCTACTAACGTAAAAAACTTTTAGTTCAAATCAAAGAGCAATGCCACCAACGGCCGGATGCCAGCTTTTTCAAATTGTCGCGAGCCTGCAGTGCAAGTTTAAATACTCTACTAATGAGCTTTCTTGCCGTATAAGGTTTCATCTCAAACAAAGCTCAGACAGCGTTTACAACCAGTCCTTTAAATTAAGAAGGTCATAGACAAGAAGTTATTACTTATGTATAGTTTGTTATACCTACTTTACTTTTTAAAATATTGAAATAATGCATGTCGTGGGTTCGAATCCTACTCAGGACAATCATTCGTGTGATGAACACTTGTGTTTGTTCTGTCTGGATGTAAATATGTATTTAAATTATCTATATATGTATTGTGCCTCTGATACTCATAGTACTACAGGTTCTGCCTAGTTTGGGGTCAGATGGCCTAGTGTGAGAATGTATGTAATAGTATGAAAGAAAAGCTTTTCAAGTAAGTAGAACTACGTAAACATTTCTTGAGAGCTTTAAAATTTGGCCTTGCTCATTTCGTGTTTTGTGGCCAAAACAAAGATATCTGGAACACCTCGGCTCTCGTTGCCTATTGTAAAGTTCTTTACCTAAGTGCAAGCTATAGTAACTATGTTTTCAGTTAGTACTATTTCACAATTCATACATTCAAAAACAAAAAACTAACATACCGTAAACGTATCTTGTATCACAGTGAGAACTACAATTTACCACATTCAAATAACACTTACTTAAATGAATTGAAATAATATCCATAACATGAAAATATAAAAATAATCTCAACACACAGATCAATCATGTTACCGATTTGGTAAATATGCTTAATAGATTATCCACTTGAGATATTAAAATTAAATATTTGGTTTCGTACATCCGTCAGAGTCAGAGGTCAAGGGTGATCCTTGACACGACACGACTCTAGTAAATATCTTATAATGTGTTTTCCAAATCCTTAGATCTTCTGTATACATTAGTGCCCATTGGTGCAATCGGTAGTGACCCTGCCTGTTACACCAGGGGTCGTAGGTTTTAATCCCACTCAGGACAAACATTCTAATGACGAACACTTGTTTACTATGTGTTTGGATGTTAATAATAATAAAATCTATGAAAGTATGTATTTAAAAATATCTATGTATATATAGCAGTCTGACACCCATACTTTAGGATCGCACCTAGTTAAGGGTCAGGTGTGTATGTCCATGAATTATGTTATTACATTATAAGCCCCAGATAGAGGCAGATTCTGCGTTAAAAAAATTGTAATGGTATACTTAACTGTAGAATACTGGGTAGGTATGTAGATACTTAATTACCACATGCTTAATATTCTTACCAATTATTATGGTTGAAACCAATAGTACTTAACTTGAATACTTAATAAGCAACCAAATGCATTATTTATTTATTTATTCATATTTTTATCATTATTTATTTATTTATTATTTGATTCTTAATGAAGCCATACGATCACAATTTCATCGGGTTGCTATTAAGTTAATATCGGACAAACGGTTCTTAGTAGGCACGGAAAGAAAAGTTACAGGGGACCCACATACTCGTAAATTTCATGGTCAAGAGTGCATTATTCGTAGTAAGTGACTATCGACCCTCAAGAGGCCTATAGTGATACAATACACCTGGCGCAAAGACCTTGGATGCTACCTTGGTTGGTGAAGGGTTCAATAGTCGTTCTCTGTGGGTAAAGATGAACTGATAGCAAGCTAAATGTTTTAATTTTATATACAACTAGTGGACGCCCGCAGCTTTACTCGCGTGGAATTAGAAATAACAATAGTTTCGTTTACACCTAGTAATATTATATTGCCTATGTCACTCAGTGAAGATGCAGCTTTAAAATGGTGAAAGAATTTTTGAAATCGGTCCAGTAGTTTTTGTGTGAAAACATTACAATCAAATGTTTCCTCTTTGTACTATTACTTAGTATAGAAGTATAATACATATTTTATTGTACGCCATAGCAAAAAACACATACATACAGTAAATTACAGCACATATCGATGAACAAATACGTATATGTATACATTGTCTTATTGGAAACAGTTTTTTACAAATTCCTTAATATGTGTAATCGTATTACACATAAACACAGAAAACACTAACATTTTGCCTCTCACATCCTTCACATTTTGCATTTCGTGAATTCGTAGAATTTCCTCCCTTACATACCTACGAAAGATGTTGAATATTTTAAATGTTTTTGTCTTCGTCACTGATATCATTTAAAATGGTAGACCCTTACTTCGTACTTAATTTACATCTAACAAATTTAAATGTGTAAGTACCTACTATTTGTTTTCAGAATATAGCATCTTCTCTGATTTCTAGTATTCATCACATCGTAGGTACATGTTAAAGCAACCATAATCTTCTATATTTTTGAATATTTAATGAAAATCTCATCCCTTAAGTGAAGGATGATCTAACGGCGGCCTCGCAATATAACTAAATTATAAGGGTTCGTCTGTTGCCCATTACTAAGTGACGCGACCTGAAAAAAATTCGAGGTAAATTTTATTTAATGTTCCTATTTTAAATGTGAGTTAATTATGAAAATATTAAGATTGAAACCTTTTTCCTTTCCAATCCTTATAGATAACGAATGTTTTATTTTTTTATTTTCCTTATATAGCGAAACAAAATCAAAATTTAAAAAAAATCACGAGAATCCCCACAGCATTCTATAACAGTCAACCTAAGGTTATGGCGGTAGGTGGCAATAATATAATTAATTTCCATTGCTCGTCGTTGCCTTGACGTTGGACTTCCCTTGACGTTGCGCGTTGGTGCCGTCTGCATGAAAATATAGATCATCATACGCCTTGTTCACGGGTTGTTGCAAAGTATATTTAACTAAATTTATTACAATGGATTTCCGAAAAGTAACGTCTGATGCAATTAACTATAATAGCTATATAAATTGAAATAATAGGTTGATAAAGCAATACAACAAAAATCAAAATAACGATAAATATTCATTACCTATTGTTACTGTACTTTTTTCCTTCTATATTATTCTGCCAAACAAATAAAAATTAAACGTCGAATAAACATAATAATAACGGGAACAGGAAATGTAGGTGGCGATGTAACGGATATTAATATGACGTCATTTGGACCCTCGGGAGCGGAGTTCCGGCCGGGAACAATAGACAACATTCTTGGTGCTTTATGAATCAACGCGCTTTAGAATAAGCTCGCAGTAACACAAACGTTTTATACCCTCACATTGCCAGTGTCAGAAGAGTAGTCCACTTAGCTTGTGGATGTTCTGTTTGAGAGCAAAACAAGTGTTGGTACAATTGTCAGCACGACAGTCTAGCTCTAAACGAAATTTGGAGGAAATAACTACGCATTGGGTATCAATGCGTGGGACTTAATACAACTGGCGAACCATTCAGACCATTATATTGACTCCAAAAATATAAATAGCTTGTTTTAAATTACCCAAAGCTACTGTTTTGATACTTTATATATTGTGCTGTAACTTGGTTGTAACAAAAGAATTCTATTTGTTTGTTGATCAAAAAATCCTTCACCTCAATCAATACACTTCTACTATTCAGACATCACTAGACACAGTACGTAATTTTCCTTAAGAAACTACGAACTACTATTAAAAACAAATTGAAAAGTATACAATTATCCACAGAACAGATAAAGGAGGTTAGAAAGGCCATCGAGTCAGTTTTGAAACAAAACCACTGTCGCCAGTTACCCACACGTAGATACACGTTATTATTACCTTTACATAAAATATTCATCAGCCATTGGTCAAATTGCACGAGAATCGCAACTTTTAAAAACTAACCTTAGCATCAAATCAATAAGGATACTTTTTGCTCGCGTCAAGCTGTAGAATTGTGCAAGTTTTGACCTTGTCGACACTTAATGTTGCCAGTAAGTGTTTTGCACAAATTTCGTGCAATAATAAGATTTTAGAGGTTCTTCATAGGATTCATAATGAAACTCGTGATCTGTCCGATTGTCGAATGAATAATTTATTTGTAAAATCACCTATTTATATTTACATTTTCTTTCATACATACTACACTATTTAAAACACTATTTGACGACCGCGTATATGTTTCATATTAACAACGTAGGTAACTGGTAACTGGTTCGAAGGTATGAGGTATCCGTGTGAGGTATGCTTGAGGTATTCGGAGGTGAGTAGAGGTCAAAATAATCGTACATGATTTAAAAAAATATGTGTCCTCGACCGTTTTCAGCTTATTTAAAAATTAGTTCGGGTCATAACATGTTATAAACTAATTTTGTTTAAAGGACAATTAATTTCCAGTAAAACAAGACATTTTATAATGTTTAGAATATAACTAACTACCGAAAAAAAAATTAGCAAACTAAAGTCACTAATTTCAGGTCCATACAAAATGAAAGTGTCCTATTGCGTAATGAAAATGTACATATTATAAAACAATCAATACTAGGCAATTTTTTGCAATATTATATACTGTTATGTAAAAACCGGTGACTTAATTTTTTGTTTTCATTTAAGATAATCGTTAATTTACTGTCTATAATTATTTAATTACTGTTTATAAAAAAATCCCAAACATCATTCCTGTGAATAACTCCAGGTAGATAACGGTGTTTTAAACGCTCCCGAAAAGGAATTCTACCATATCGCAATAATATTTTATGCTAACAACATTGTTACATCACATCACGTGACTTTTAGAACGCTTAGTTGTCACTTCAGTTAGTTTTGGTTGAAGAGTGTGAGCGCACAAAAAAAATTGTCCAAAATATTCCTGTGAAAAACTAGTGAGTGAGATAATTTCTAAAGTAAATTACGCGGGTCTGGATACACAGTCTGATAAAATACGTTTTGGTGCTCATACAAAACAGAGACATTGTTTTCAAGGTAAGATAATTGTTGTTATGACGATGCATTTTATAGGTTATAATCCATATTTTTCATTCCTGTGGCTAACGTAACACGACTTAGGGCTAGTTCATACTGCTAATTGTTACTCACAGGATTTTATAGATTTGTGAGTAACACTTGGTAAAACAAATCAGTTTGTATAGTAACTGCACCTGCAATCAATAACGAGTTGTTCACTCCGAACGAAAACATCATTTCATCTTCGACGAACGAAAACCTCGTCGATCGGTTTTTATTTAATTATATTTTTATATAATATGTATATATGCATGAAATATACAGGCATAAAAACTGGTGGGGATTTCTGGAATAATCTATTAATATTATTTTTATATTTCATGGAATGGACCTTTTTGGACATATTTGTTCATAAATTAAAACTAATTGACTTTACACGCTTACTTTTAGATAGCGCCAATGTCGAATGCTGAGAGACAAAGAAAATACCGTGAAAAAGAAAAAGAAGAAGACTGACTTTGTATTTTTTCACGACGATGATTATATATATTTTTATTAAAGAATTACATAATTATCACTTAGGTTACCATTTGTAAAAAAAAAAATATTAAAGTTCCTTTTTAAATAATAAAGTATCTTTTTTTTTTGTTATTTTTACTGCATAAGTAATTGTTTTGAGTAGGTTGTAGTTTTTAAAGCATGTTTTCGGTGGTTCTTGTCTATTAATAGGACTTGTTAAAAAACATTTATTGCTGTTAAAATACATTTAGTACAGTTGTGTCAGTCTAACAATAAATAAAAATATTTACCTATTTGTTGTTTCAATGTGAAAGCATCCTATTATTCCTGTAAGTAACATTTTCTTATCAGGTGGGTAACGTTACTACCCGGACTTCATGTGAGTTGCGGTCGATTATTTTGACTTCTACCCAGGTATTCGGAGGTAAGGTAACTGGTAGGTACTGAACCACTACAAGATTAGTAAAATAGAGTATATTTTATTTTACTGTATTATTTATTTATTTATTTAACCTTTATTGAGCCAAAAGATGCCTAACGGCGGTGAAATTAATAAATAAAAGTTAAGAAACAAAATTTACTGCATATTTGAGAAAATTGATCGTGCAATTTTATATGTTATTTACTGGTAACCCAACTAGAGATGTAAACATATTTATCGATAAATATATTTTGAAACTTGTTTAGAGTTATGTAGGTACCTATAATGCTACATCCGCATAAATGACTCTTTTAAAAGTAACACTGAAAACATATGCAACTTGAGTTTTGCTTCCTTTAGGTGTTGCGCCTGTTCCATACATCTTATTAACATGCATTTTTTTTATTATCTTCACATGAAAAATTACATTATAATTATTTATTTTATTAAAAAGTTTCAGAGTGAGTGTACGTACTTAAATAAATACACAGGTACAGTTTTAATATATACAGTTGCGCGACGAATGTACTTGTGCAGAGCAAAGTAGTAAGAGCAACTCTTTTGTATTCGAATTTTTTACAATAAATTAATGCAATCTTATATTTAAATTATTTTTCTTTAATAGCTTTGGTAAAGTCTGTAATATGCTTCTCAGTAGAATATAATACAATCTGATGATAACTAATGTTGCTAAATAATTGACTTCCGACAAAGTTGCGCAAAATCGAGTACAGTTGTTCCAAAGTGGTAGGTACATTGTTTTTTAGGGATCCAAATTTTCTACCCGTTACATTTATCCAATGCTGGTTATTAGGATCCTTTGGAAACCTAAAACAAATACATAATATAAATTAGTACTAAATTACTTATTTAGTACTACACCTACTCCTTAAAATTAAGTATTTACACCTGAAACTACTTTAATTACGTACTCAAGATCAAGACTTATCGAAAAATTTATCTTATACTTTCACAACACTATCTCGCTGCGAACGAACTCGACAGAACATCGTGACGTCATCGCATTCTGTAGGACAGAATACATTGCGCACGAACTATGTGTTCACGTGGATTACTTGCGTACTTTACCGGCAATGTATATTTTTCGTGCAGCTCTTCGCACCACCGCAGTCCGAAAGCGACTAAAAGTATGCACGCGTGATTTCAGTTGAAGTATGATTGTTTAATCATACTTGTTGGCGCGCCTGTCACGCCCACATTTCCATTCTATCCTCCTTTATCTGTTCTGTGCAATTATCCAACACCCAGCATATTTTTTATAAAGTAACCTAATTTATACCAAGACATTTGCGTGAGAATATGAAATTTTAAGAGCGCACAAGAAATCGGAAAAATTAAGCAAATTTGAGTTAGTATAATTCTTCCGTTTACAAGTGTTTGCCTTTTTTTCTTATAACGCATACCTAACGGAAACATTCGTTTTCAATTCATACATTTACTTCTCTTCTTGGATCTTAAGGTCATGACATGATCAATTTACTCCCATAAAGTCCCTTGCTCTTATAAGTACAAATTCTATTATGTCCCTACACACCTGAAGATTGATATTGTGGTATAATTAATGTAAAGTTATGGAAGAATTTACTAAAATGGAGGAATTTACTCAAACCGATCCGTGTCGTGACCGGCTCGCGCCACGAGTAGGGTTGTCAGACCCATATCATTAGCATGGGATTTATTTGATACTTCGCGCGTTTCGTGTCAGACACAATATAATCCAAGCAGCATTACAGTAATTTTAATATTTTTTAAATACTTTTTAACCGCTAAGGTACAACCCATAGTGCCACGTGCCACTGTTGCGCACGGGTCTCCCCCACTGTGACTACAGCTACTTATAGCATACTCAAATACGCTGCTCCAATGCGGATTGCAAAGCATCCTTCGTATTTTATTTAGTGTGCATCATCGATCTTTAAAAGAACTTTTTTAAAGCTCGACGGTCATCTAGTAATTTCGTCACTCAATGGCGATACATCAATCTGCAATAAACATTCTTTGCTTATAGATAATATATGTATGTATGTTAATGAACGACAAAGTCATCGTACATATATTAAAAAAATACAAAAAGACGAACATAGAACTTTTTTCCAAGTCATTTAAAAAGTGTTTTTTTTTTTCTAGATCAGGATAGAAAGTAAACCAAAATTTTCTGATGAAAACGATTGTATGTAGCCCTGCGGAACATAAAGCGACGCCGTGACCGCGCTCAGTTTAGTAATAACTCCGAACAACGCAAGTAATTGCATAAAATCGCTTTTGTAGGAATTTCGCTTGCTCAATCCGCAGTGGGTCCGACCCCTATGGTTCCCAGAAAAATGTCGGATTTGCCAACTGCTTTCAATATTCTTCTGAGCAGGTAGGGTTTCCCATAGCACTTTTGTCGAACATGCCTGTTACTCGCATCGCATCTTTCATTGTATGAGAGAAGTAATAAGTAGCAAGCGTGACTGCGAGGGTAGAGGCCTTGGGGACGACCCCGGGTCGGGCAATAGAAAGGTCAATGAATTTTTCTTACTTGAAATTCCCATTAGTAGCTAGGAATTTGGATTTGTGCCACGGCTAGGTATAGATTCTTATTATTACATAGGACCTAAGCATTACAGGTGAAAAGTGAATGTATAACATACGTACCTCTGCTACATCTCCCTGCATTCGGAGAAATACAGGGAGTTCATTTTTTTTTTTTCATAATCCTGTATTTGTATACGCTTAATGAACATCATTACGTTTTTTATCTACCACCGGTTCACAAAGTTGATGAGGTTCGTGATGTAGTAAATGTTATGTTATTATTATCATCTACAGTGAGTACTTATTTGACTGCAATATCTTTACAATATATGAAAATATAAAGACTCGCACATTCTTAATTAAAACAATTATTATGAAATAAGAATAAAAAGTATTGATAGAAAGATATTTTTAATGTTTGAAATGAATTCTAAAGTCACATATAAACTTCTTTAAAGCAAACATGTATTTCATTCATTGATTCCGAGTGCAAATATCTATAGATCAAGTTGAACCTAAAGTATCAAATCGTATTTTGATTGGACAAGTGATTTTGTCATTATTGACGTAACACCGGAAGTAGTGGTTGTTACTGATCGATTTGACTGCGGTGGAAGGCCAGAACGCTAGATTCGACAGAAAATGGATCGAATCTGTTTCAAATTAAATGCCTAAGAATTTCCCTTTCTATTATTTTATAGAATATGAAGTACATAACATAAGTTAACTGATGCATGTGAAAAGATGATGGTATTTAAAATTATTGAAAAATAATGTGGATTTATTTGAAATGACGAAGTTTCATACAAACTTTAACCACCTTTATAACCCCTTTCAGAGTAAATTTAAAAAAAAGTTATTTAATACCTATTTCTGCATTTTTAACTAATAATTCAAATATAAATTTATATGGATGTAGAAACATTGTCAGTTCTCAACTGACAATGTTTCATACAAATTTTAAAACCTTTAGAGGTGACATTTTCAAAAAACCCTCATAGTAATAATAGTAAATACCTAAACAGATATAGATCACGTTATAAGATGGTGCTTTTTATTTTTATTTTTACTGTAAAAAAAATTTTTTCCGCCGTATGATGATAATTTGGCGTTTAAGACTTTTTATAATGTGATGATTTTTAAACCCGAAACCATAAGTGAAAACATTACTTTTTGAACAAAGAAAAACACGTATACCTTAGTTTTTCATTTGTTTTTTAATAAAATAATCATTTAAGTATGTTAATAAATTTAATGTTAATTGGATACAGTTAAGTCTTTTAAATTTGTGCGGCGGCTTTAACACTATTATAAAGTCTAATTTCGCCCTTGAAAGACGTTTTGTATAACTGATTGATTAGATTTTATAGAAGAGGTTCTTATTATCTTACATCCAATAATACTTACATAGTTCTATTCGTATTCGTAAACCCCATAATACGGGTGTAGTACTCGTATATTATTATACCTACTCGTATCAGTTAAAAAGCGCGAATCGATTTGTCAACGATTCAGTTTCATTTAACTTGCCTTATTCACTATCGCAATTTTTATCGCAATGTTCTTCTTACCTTGTCCATATTTTTAAGATAACAAGCGGTCAGTTTTTCCCTCCAGTCACACGTAAAATAATTCAATGTGAACTATGTGACTGTTCAATAATTCATTGTACACTGTACTGTACTATTGAGTGAACCTATTGTACAGGAATATCATAAAAACTCTCATATAAGTAGTAAGTAGCTGTATTTAATAAGTCTCAACTACTTTCAACACAATACGGAGCATAAATTCTTATCTCAAGATAAAACCCTTTGAACCTACTTTACTTTCTTGGTATCGCAGTGAAATTTTATTTGTTTAGTGCTATAAAATATCTCGTTTTTGTAAGGATGAAGGTCGAAGGTACGCATGCAACCTCACAATTTTCATGGACTGCAGAACCGGTTACTACAGTTTTACTCTCAAAATGTGTTATTAAGTTATTAAACTACGAAAACCGTCAAAAACATCCATTATGATTTCTTTCATCCACCGCTCAAGACAGAGAATTTTTTGTAAGACTTCTACTAAGATTTTTTAACATTTTCTATCGCGTGCAATGTCTCACGTTTTATACGCTCAATAACTCAATGAAAGACCCTTTAATAATTTGGCTGCCACACACACGTCACAAAATCGGAAAGCTTCCGGAAGCCCCATACAAAACGATCGATTGAAGGGTGACCGCGGACACATGACTCATGTCTATTACCAACATGCGGCCAGCTGTCAATATGTACTCGTAAGCACAGGTGATAACTCAGGCACTTGTATACCGAGAGGGTAAGTTACCGCGATAATCGATAATGTTTTACTTGAAAAACCGTTTGAATGCTTGTCGTAGTAGGTTACCAATGACTCATGTCCTGAAGGCATGTCCTGATAATACTTAGGTCTATAGAGCTAAATATATAGTAATAGTTGTTACATAAATTGACACGTTTCATCAAAATACTTCAATTACATAATCAATAGACAAAATTACTTTTGTTTCAAATGTAAATAAATTAATAGTTTAAAAAAACTAAAAAAACACGCTTTTATAAAAAATCAAACTAAAAAAGAAGTCATGAGACCTTGAAACCTAATCGTGGTCAAAGTTAATTACAAGACTTTACCACAAGTGCAAACACGACTATGATACGATATTCCATCATGGAATGCCAGTGCCTATCTTCCGGCTTCATCATCAGACCTTGAAACCTAATCGTGGTCAAAGTTCATTACAAGACCTTACCACAAGTGCAAACACGACTATGATACGATATTCCATCATGAAGTTCCAGTTAATATCTTCCGGCTCCATCATCAGATCAGTTCGAAAGTACCATAATATTGTATTGTCATCAGAACTACATACAGCTGCCAATTTTCATTACGCTACGATCCTTGGAAGATGGTTAAATTAGCTCTCTTAGATTCCACTTTAAAGTAGCTAATATCTTCCGGCTCCATCATCAGATCAGCTCGACAGTACCATATTATTGAATGTGTCTCAGAAGTACATACAGCTGCCAATTTTCATTACGCTACGATCCTTGGAAGATCGTTAAATTAGCTCTCTAAGATTCCCTTACATTGTGAGTTACATACAAGTGGACCTTATAAAAGCATGTTAATAAAAATAGCTTGAGTTTATTATGTAATAATGAGTTTATGTAGTACTACATATTGAACATTATGTCAAGTCAGAAACAGAAATGAATGTAAGTAAGAATAATGGAATTAGTAGCAATTTTTCTGCCCTTTAGATGACTGTCTTACGTTCTGAGAAATGCTCCTATTATCTATGTATCGATAAATCATCAAGTTAAGCAGCAACTGAACACTAATAATTGTAATTAAAACGTCTGTCAAGCTGTTTAAACGAACAAAAAAGCGGCAGATGTCGCATTCGCAAACGGCACGGACCACGAACCACGTAAGGCAAAATTGCACCTTTCGTCTCTGTAATGTCAAGCAACAAACTGCAAGAACATCTTTCCGTATCCACCTAGACTCGTTCCTGAACGAACAAGGCACTAGGTACGTACTGACTTTGTAATACGTCATGAATATTTACACCAATATGATCTTGAAAACGTTGAATTATTGAACCGGTGGAGCACTTGCGATTATGGTTTGAGTATTATCAATCGATTGGTAGATAGATAAGCTACCGCCGTTTGCTTTTTATGGATATAAGATAGCAAACGAACACGCAGCATCACCCTTCTGCTGCCGCTGCCGCACATGACGACTGTGACAGACAGTTATCTGTTATTTCCAATAAAATAAGTATTTTTAATACTTACTCATACAGACAACACTTATTATCGTTTGATATATAGTTCTGCTTACGTGATTAAAGGAAAAGGAAACATGTAAAACTTAATAATATTACCAAATCTACGGTGCTACGATAGCAATAATCGTAGACGGAACAAATCGACCTCAAGATTCGCGGACCTACTTCGTTTCCGTTCACACGAGCGAGTAATATGCTTAATTGAACATATTCAAAACGTACTCGCGTTTAGTAAACGAAATGGAGTTAAAGTGCGCGAATATGTAAATTTTATTACTCCACTAGTGTATATTTGAGAGCAATATTTTGCGCTGTATTTTGGCTCATGGATGAAAGGGATTTAATAATAAAATCAGAGTGTTGAAGCAGTCACCTAATAAAAAAATATAGACATAAGACTATATTTCAATTATTATAGCTCAGTGCTAATTGTGTGGTGTAGGTACTTATCCTGCCATTCTGATAGGACACCCTTGCCCAATAGTGGGTTAGTTGTTCGAGAAGAGGTTGAATTTTAGCCACTGAGCTGTGTGCTCCAAAATATTTTATATTGACATGGCAACCCATTTAGGGCATATTGCGGGGTCTACACAACTGGCCTGGAGCATACTTCACCACATTGCTCCAATAGGAATTAGTGATGATAGCTTTTTATAATAGGATTTCAAAAGTAAAAGGCAAGCTGCGTAAATAAAATAAATCGTAAATTAACCTCACACTTTCCACTTTCACGGACAGCTGGGGCCGAGAAATTACTTCATAAGACCATTAAAACATAACATATGAAAGTCTGCATGTTTCCATTATCATTCATTAGTATGGCGAGAAATGAAACTTCATTCTAAAATATTCAAATATAACATAATATATATCTTCACGTTTTGCATTAGGTATGCGCTAGGTATTATGTTTGCTTTACAACTGCAGTTGAGATTTGGCATGAGTAAGCTATGTGTATGCTAAGCGTGATGAGAATTCTTTGTTATTACTACGTCATGTACCTAACCTAGTAACAAGTAATGAACATCCGAAGTCTTTTAAAGATATAGCAATCATATACATGAGGATGTGTTCAATTATATTTTTTTAAATTAATGTAAATCATATAAAATAACTTGATCAATATTATAAGGACAAATACAATTTAAATTACTGATTCTTACCACGATGTATTTTTCAAATTAACACCTAAATAATTTTTTATTTTTATTCAATAAGACTGAAATAATAGCTTAACTACCAGGGTATTTCATCTTACTTTGCTATGCCACATTTGGGAACTGACACAACTAGGATTGGCGACCATTGTTACTTCGTGAGATCGAGATGCTAAGCTACCACAGCGTTATATTAGACAGAACAATCCTCTGCGGCACGTGGGAGGAATCGCATGGGAGATTTTTTCCGTTTGAATTAAACCCACCATTCCACAAGCTACGGATACGGTGCATTTATCGCCCCATGTCGGAGTGCCAATTAACAGTAGTAATTAAGTTTAATTGAACTGTATCAGAACGAGAAATCGTGTAATCACATCGAAAATTGATGGCAGCTAGCTTACGTAACTAGTGAAACAAAACGTTAGGTACGTGCACGACTTACGGCTAACATTCCCGTAGTAAGGCAGTGCTTCTATTAGTTAAAGTCTACAGGGGGCTTATTATGAGCTCTTAGTTCCAGGCAGTTTACGGCCGTAAACTGAACTGCCTGGCAATTACGTATTACGAACTCTTAATTCCAGCCAGTCAGCGGTCACGTGACACTTCGCTAGATTCTGACCGGCTTCTGGATGGATGTTGGCTGGCAATACCGTATTACGAGCTTCCTATTGACATTACTTTTCAAGTTTATCTGTCTTTAAACTGTCAAAAATAACAATTCAGTTTGAGGTGTCCGAGGATAGCTTTTATTGAATTGTTCTTAATTATTTCTCAGCTTTTGTATTTAATTTGGTAATTCTAAATGTGTGACGAGCTGGAAATTTTCGAATTTACCGAGGCTGACGCCGCTCGCGAAAAGGATGAAAAAAGAGTACGCGGAAAACGTGTCCGAGAAGAATGTAAGCCATTCGATAAGTTACATGACCGTGAATTTCAAGAAAGATACCGTTTATCAATGGTGGTACATCTGGTGGCTCGCCCCCCGTACGGTTGCTGGATGCCCGAATGGTTGCAACCCTTTTTTTCAGCTTAGCCTTGTAATCTACTCAATACTGAAAAAAGACGGGCTTAGGTATGGCGTAGGTACATATTTATCTACTACCTATACATTTTCCTTTCTTCCTGTGTTGTTTCTAATATTTATTCCTGTTTTGAGTGTGTATGTACATAAATGATTAAATAAATAAATAAAATATTGGTTTTTCACTATCATTATTTTCCTATCATGATGATTTAGGAAGTCAGTCAAATTAGTTTTTATTTACTACTAGTGGACGCGCAGCTTCGCTCGCGTTACACATTCACTAACTTCAAAAACGGCAAAGCTTCATACTAACTTTGCACCCCCGTTTTACCCCCTTAGGGGATGAATTTTCAATTTTTTCTCGCCGTAAAAACCATCCTTGAACTTCAACGAACATTTAAAAAAAAGAATTGGCCAAATTGGTCCAGGCGTTGTTGAGTTATGCGCTTACCAACACATTTTGCGATTCATTTTTATTATATAGATTACACTAGACCAACCCTTCGAAGTTTTAAATGCGCCGTCTCCTTGGGATTTTAGATTTTCAGCTTAACGACTGTTTTCACCATTGAAAACAACCGGGACCGACGGCATTACGTGCCCTCCGAAGCACGGTCGCGTTCATGAAATTTTACCACTAGCGGTCGCCCATCTACAAACCAACCGCGCCCGTCTTTGCTTAACTCCTTCGATCACATTAAATCGACTCGAGCCATTGGGCTATGGATGCTACACAATACATTTCCAATTAACTATAAAACTATGGAAAGGTTTTAAATAGCTGTACTTAACGAAATATTAAACAATGAAAAACCTACGCCATTCCAATTATTTCAAATGTGTAATTCTGTATTTATTAGGTACCTACTCTATTAGAGTAGAATCTAAGAATGCACCTAAATCAATAAAATTATAACTCGAAAACTTTAACGTAGAAGTAGTTGAATTTCCGCCGAGGATTCGTGATCGTTCAGAAACATAATTTCATTATCAATGACTTAAAATAATATAAAATTATTTTAAATTTTTTCCATATTTTTATAATTTTCCATTATTTTTCATCACGAAATACGTATATTCACTACTCATGTAATATTTCACATGAAACATTTAAATTAATACCTAATTTGAGCATAAAATATATAAATAATAAGAAACCGTAAACTTACCGATTAATATAAATGACGTTTTTGAACGTTTCGCTTGTTGAAATAAAACCATCCAGAGACAAACTATCCAGCCAAAAGCCGTCCAGAAGTAGGTACCTCATAATACGAAATAGAGCGATTCAGTTTAAGCCCGTAAACTGAATTGCCTGGAACTTGAATGGTTTTTTAAAAGTTCATAATAGGCCTACAGTTTGACAAAGTCGTTCCATCTATAAATGGAATATTAGACGTTAGTCATCGAATGTGACATATGGTAACTTCGACATAAAATGAGATGATTTTTTAAATGTCAACAATCCGTCAACAATACCACGCAATACTCAAGTTAACAGGTAGATACTTATAGAAGATAGTATATATTATAATATAGAAGTAAGGATTATTAACAGCCTAAAACCCTTGAATAAGTAAATCGACACGGATTTGAATACGGAATTTACTTACAAACACTTCAGGGTTAATGGTTCATTTACATACGTAACCAGCAACATCATGTGGAATCGGGGCTGAATGGTAATATGTAACTCAACATCCAGTAATTAGGAAAGGCATAGAGAAAATGTAATCTACTCCAAGCGAGGTGCAGAAATGAAAGTACGCAATAAACGATAGATTATCTCAAGCTTTTCCGAGAACCGGTACGCGGTTGGATAAACGTAAAACACGATAACAAGGCGAACAAAAGTACGCTTCAAGTTTATGTTAGCTAGACGGTATGGCAATGTTTGAACATCTTAACTAGCGCGGATAGTTTCGAAGTAACATGTAGTTGCACCTTCGAAAACTGATGATATAACCTCAAGAAATCCCAGTATGCGTTGTGTGCAAGTATTTATAAATATGTATATACCTACTGTTATTGTTATAAAATACAATTTGCAGCGCAATTTGTATCAAACGAGATAAATATATACGCCACACGTTAATTAACTGGTCAATGTTGCAGTGTTGTAATAACTTTTAAATTCATAGTGAAAATTTATTGCTTGGAAAATAATAATATGTTATATTTGAATTGTTTAAAGAAAATGCTTGATAACTATGAATATTTTAACACTACGATACGACATGTAACGTGACAAAGTTTATATTTTCGGTATATAGGTTTTTTCGTAGGTCGACATCCTACATCGACAGGATTTCACTGCTGGTGGTAGGGCATAAAATAGCTATTTAGAAGCAGTATTCTCGGTAATACTTGGAAAGCCAGGTTCAAATCCCACTATTTTGAATTTAAAAAATGTTGTCACCTGAGGTTGTCATGATAAATTTTAAATTCGATTATACTCGTGCAATTGAAACCATCCAAAAGAAACGTCTCTATAAATGATGGAGGGATATAATTATACCTTATTTTGATAATCAATATGCGATGATGCGATTCCGCGCTTATTTCCGTTTCCCCAAACGATCGCGCGTCGACACTTGCCGATTGGAACTGGTTCCTCGACCCATCCACTAGATCTTGAGCGAGTGCTGGCCAACTTTCACGAGATTCCATGACGTCGTGAGAATATCTGACATTGTCGATGTGGGGGGTTAAGGGGTCGATACGAACGCATAATATTTAGGGTACCGTAATTAAAGGGCCCAAACCAAACTACCCCCTTTGCCTTCGCTGATCTGTCCTTTTCTTTTCTCTCAATCGCATGGCCTAATTTCTGAACCGTAATAGATCTGTAGGCAATTTTTACTTTTTTCAAGTCCTGTGGTGTTCTATTCGATAAAATCGCAACTTGACTTGGCAATCTTCTATTTTTATAACGCGAGAAAAGCTCATGCCCGTCCTATTCAGTTTTCTTTCAGGCGTGTTACCTACTGTGTGTGTGATAATCTTTGATGGTAGCCGATGGTTCTATAACCTATGGAGCAAACTGGTCCGTAAAAGGACAAATATAATACCGTCTAGAAACGTAGATTAAGTCCTAAAGCATATAGACGCTCCATTTCAGGTCAGCACGTGCTAAAAATTCTATTATCTATGAACATGCCATTTGATAATATTGAATGCTATGAAAGTAACATCCACAGTCCCCCTTATTTTTAACAATCAAACGAACTCTGTAAACTTCAATTGAAATTATGTAAACGATTAAATGGAAGTGATTTTTCCTTTTCGACCTTTTCGATTAAACGAAACTGTATCTAGTTAATTGTTTTACCAGCTTATTGTCTCTACAAGCTTATCGATTTTAATACTGCGATTTTCGCATGCCACGGTCGCTATTGTTCGATGCTTGACACTACATTCGTTGTGCCAAGCCCTCGTGACTAGTTACTAGGATATTTAGTAGGAACGCGCTTTGGTTTATCTTACCTTCTCAAACCTACGCGGGCATTGCAAAATTTCCTTTGGTTAACAGTCCATGAAAGCTTATTTACACGTATGGTGTGCTAGATTTTATACCATACTTTTCAGGATGAAGAGTACTTGGTCAAAGTAGACCCTACTTATAGACTAAAGAAAACATTCAGTTGATC
The DNA here is from genome assembly GCA_944567765.1 of Carterocephalus palaemon. Taxonomy (NCBI): domain Eukaryota; kingdom Metazoa; phylum Arthropoda; class Insecta; order Lepidoptera; family Hesperiidae; genus Carterocephalus; species Carterocephalus palaemon. The sequence continues at coordinate 5,248,854 of OX155651.1, read as the reverse complement.
ATAGGTGTTGTACAAATAGTTATTTATTTTATATGTTTAGTTCTTAAGATAAGCATAGTTCTTGTCCCACATTTCAATATCATATTCATCCAAGACTTTTGTTGGAGATTTCATTTGACCTCTAAATAACCCTTTTATTATACATTTATGATACTTTCGATTACGTATCACCATAATTAGTCTAGATAGTGCTGATGTTAATTAACTAATTTATTATTTGTATAAAATTATTATCAGGTTGAAACCTGAAACGTACCTAACTTTCAGTTTCAACTTAGTATTGGGGGAAAAGAATTTTGAACTGTCCCATTTCCGTTCAAAACAAATTAACAGATAAGTATTATTTACCGTCTGAGGCATTAAATAACTGTAAATTCAACTCAACGGCACTCCGTAAATATTGACACCGGTACGTACAAGTTCCAATACTTTAAAATTCATAGGACAGGATATCGGAGTCGATAGTGTGTGCCTAGAAGGGAAACGTTTCTTTAACACATTAGTAAACACAGGAGACGTTTTACCAAACAAGTTTATCAAGCCGCTTTCACGACTAGCAAGCGGGATCCAGTCCTACTCGACTTGATCGATAAATGATCCCCATAATCCATGGATTTCTTATACCGGATTCCACTTTGTTAACCATTTGCAGATAAGAGATGCTATGAAAACTCAGATAGGGCGGCGCGAGTGAAGTTAACAAACATCTAAGAAACGTACTCATTGAATTTCAAATTTCGAAATACCTGTACGAATGTTGATGAAAAATTAATTAAAATAAACTTAGGTAGCAGTACAGAGTATAGTTTGGCGTAGACTTGGTTATAAATTATTTATTTAGTAAGTGTCGCTGCCAATATCAATATCTGTTAATTACTTAATTAACAGAAACAAAGAACAACATTAACGTAATTCAAATTTCATGGTCAATATTAACATAAAAAAATATTTAATATTTGTGCTCTGCAAGCTCATAGTAAAAGCTTAACAGTGGGTCAATGTTACAAAAAATATCTCGTTCGCTTGCTTGGTACGCGTAACAGATTCTATTAAAATACGATTTTCATATTAACTATTTTGCATACAATATCTAGCCGACATTGTCATTACACACCTATATTCCTTGCATAAATGTAGGCGAGATTATTGTATTAGAAGAAGAATACCATTAGTAATGTGTATTCTACCCTCAAGGGACTCGATGACATTACATCCTTTAGCAAATAAATAAATAAATCGTTATAGTCGAATTACACATACAAGCTTTGAACTGATATGTACAATGATATGCCAGAAGCTGAAAAAAATAGTCAGAAATTCTAAAATGATATTTACCTACAATCATCGATGTACGAGTATTCATATCGTGTGCAACTTGCGCGTTGAAGTTTTTTTAATACAGACTCGCTGTAGCTAAGAGTGAGAATGAATTACAAGTAAACACAACAATCTTATCGTTGTATCCAATATACCCGGATATCACTATTATGTAATTAAGAGAAATATTATATTTTCAAATTAATCAACCATTAAATGCTAACTTATACTGCCCGTTAGCCCAGCGGTCACACGCGACTACTAAGCTCAGGTTCGATACCCGAGAAAGTATTTTTGGATTTTTCTAACTTGAAATTCTTAGTAGTAGCTTGGTGTCTGCTGGATTTCTGCCTGGTATATGGTAATAGGCTCGCAACCTATTACATGGAACCTAAACATAACTAATGAAAAGTGTTTGTAGGTATAAACACCTCTGTCTAACCCTTCGGAAAAATACAGGCGTGATGTTATTTTATGTTATGTTACTAACTTATACTTTACTTATTTAATAATAGTAACTTTAGTTCAAATCTAACCAATCGTAACCAGCGTGACATTTTGGATATAAAGGAATTTGAAGTGGAATTTTACCATTCATTCGATAACACTAGACTCCGGCAACGCATTTTTCATGTTAAATATTTCGCCTTAAACTCGTATTTTGTAGGTCGTTCACCTTAAAGTATACACGTGTTAATTGATATGGAAACGACGTAGTAAATTGTTCAAACTTAAAATACATGAAAGCTAAATGTATGTTAAAGACAGACGGGTCAGGTAAAGCCTTAAGGCTAGACAAGCTTTTAGAAACTATCGGCGTATGCATCTGCTGTCTTTACTTTTTACGTCTGGCTATAGTTATACTTGTATCTACCTACTCGTAGCAAGCAAACTTATAAAATCTACCGATAGTTTCGACAACTACATGATATTGACACATAGGATCATGGAATGTAAGTACATGGAAACTTATTCGAAAGTATTATAAAAGTAGGTAAACCTACATATCAGATTACATACCCTGTTTCACGTTGAAGAGAATTTGTCAATCCTTTTATAGAAGCACTCATTCACATACCACAGTTGCACAGAATCCAACGAAGGCATAAACCTTTTGGATCTTCACCACAAATTCGAACACAGGCACTTTTAACGAACTTACGGGGCACGGTACATGGCGTGATTTAAGCCAGCATTCACTAAGATGAGAGACCGTATTAGCACACACCCGAACAAGCGTCGAAAATGGAACTTTAAAACCACACTCTAAGTCACTAAAACATCACGAATGGTACCTAATTCAAATTGTGACGTACTGTGAACAACACTCCTGAAAATCGAGCCACAAATCAACTAAAACAATCGCTGTGGTACGTTGTTAAGTTAAAACTAAGTTGAGACCGCTAGCAGCGATGAAAGACCGTTGATCCAGTTGTGCGGTCGGTACAGCAGTCGTACTGCTTTACCGACGCCATGCCACTGACGTAGACACATTTGTATTTCCATCGCGTTCTCACATCGATACGCGGAAAGAGACAGAGTTATACGGTGGCCTGTTAGAGTGGGAGAAGCTACAACCTGCGCCCGCGCAGCAAAGCCTCTCTCGACTCAACATAACCATAGCAACAGGTGAATTATGTCTTTGTGTGCGTACATTGCTGCGGGTTTTTTTAGTTGTGTGTGAATGTTTTCTTGATTGTGGTATAGTGATAAAATAGTATTTTGTTCGTTGCTATTTTATCAGGCCTACGCTATGGCCTCGATAAGACTATCAATGGTATGTATAGTAAGTAGAGTATATTATAACTTATAGGAATTTTAAATTTACTTACATAGCATCTAATTACTCATACATTAGAAGAAAAAAACATCAACGAACTACAGAATTCACATTGATAAATTTGTCAAATATATTACTTGATAATTTTATATTCTAATTCGCAAAATATTTTGCTCCTTTTTGTACCTATTACCACAGAATACATAATAGTATCTACTACTAAAGTTATGTGTGATTTAAGAAATTAAATGTCACTTGCTGTAACGGTGAAGGACACATCATGAGGAAACCTGCATGCCTGAAATTTCTTAATATCATTCATCCCTCCCATCATAGTATAAAGAAGTCGCTCCGCTCTATCTCCCATTCGGAGTCCCGTGCCCTACAGTGGGACAAGGAAAGGGTTGTGATGATGATTACTAAACTCTCGGGTCTAATAAAATAGAGGTAACCGTCTTATTTTCAAGTAATGGCTTTATATATCCCGAATATAATACAAATATAAAAAAGTCGCTGGGTTTTCACGTATGTCTAAAAGACAATTATTACTACACTTTAGTCTGAACAGTCTAAAGTAGTTGAACTCCTGGTAGTTTATTCAAGATTTATCCAATGTAGTATAGAAACAACCCCGTCATAGTTTTATTACATAATATAATGTTTCCGGAATTCCTACAAAAAATACACAAAATAGTCAGCCATTTTGAAATTAACCGTTCCATTGGGAAAAATGTACACTCTTTTTAAAAAAAGCAAGGTGAAGCTTAATTCACTCGTGGACGCTGGAAAACAATCAAAAGCAAAACAATACGCTTGAATCGCTTTTGAGTTCATTTAATTTAGTGAAATGTGATCGCGTTGTGTTATTTACCTGCTTGTACCTACCCTTGTTTGTACGCGTTTACTGATATGATTTTCGAACGAAATAAATATATAGACTTTTGCAGTATTGATACTTTATTAGTAACAAAAATAAAACATGTGAGGAAATATTAAGACGAGTATATTATTTTAAATAACCACCTCAAAAAAACAACCTATCCTAATATTCTAGGGTTAGTTATCTATACGAATACTACTATATAATATATAATAATACAATTTATTTTTCCCTTTACTTTCATTTATTTTAAACCAATATATTTTCTCTTTACTTTAATTCGTAATAGAATTTTTCATATAATGCAACCTACTAGCTATTGTGAAATCACAATAGCTAGTAGGTGGTTGTCTTATATTTTATTTGTTTTTTTAAAGTATTGATTAATAAATAATCAATACGATTAAATAGATTCTACGAAATTCAAGGGCTCGCGCGTGTCTAATTAGATTCGAAAAGTTGTAACCACCGTCGCGTCGGGAAAACTAATAATCCGTTCCGAAATCAAAGCCAACCAATTTAGAAGAAGTGCTAGTGGCCATTAATCTCTGTCCATCCGTCGAGAAGAAAAGTGAGCGAAAAATAAGGAAGATCGATTCCTTTCAATTATCTCGTAATATTGATATTGTGCGTAAAACGTATACAAGTGTCATGTGCTTTTTATTTGTTTTTGCTTAGGGTAATAGCCGGATAGTTGCGACAAATTACAAGAAAGCTCATTATTTATATAATTACTAAGAATAATTCAACATGTATATGAAAATATAGGTCTTTGATAATTGATAGTAGCCTATTTTTATTAGCATAATAATATTTGCTGTTCGCTGCGACCCATAGACGTCCCACTGCTGGGCACTGGTCTCCCTCACAGACGCAGCTGCAGGAGGTCTAGAGCATACTCCACCACGCTGCTCCAATGCGGATTGGTGGAGATAATAATATTAGTTTAGATTAAACCCAGATTTATTTTGACTAGTAAATAAGGGATAGTTGCCTACTGTGGCAAATAATAGCCTTAAAAATACTTGCCTCGTGCGGGGATACACGCCTCACAACGATTTTTTACATCGAAAGGCAGTGATATCAATTTTATAATCAGCCTTCATTATATAGTGAAATCCTTTACAAAGTAACTAGTAAATTATAATAAATATCCTTTAAAAGTATTATGTTTTGATGTTTAATGATGGTTTGTATAAAATATCATATGATATTTTATAAACAAGATTTTTTAAATGTCCGATCTGGTGCAATACGTACACCTAGATTGTAAAGGGATAATAGGTAATATTGTAAGAGGCATTGACAACAGAAAGCAATATTTTAGCAAAGTATAATCTAATATACTATGACTTTAGTTTATACGTCTTATTACGAGAAAATCTGCAGAAAAAGCAAGCTAAGATAGTAAACATTATAATTAACTTAACTTTATTGTCTATTCTTCGTGTTAGAATGGAAAGTTAATTTCTAGCTAATTTCGCTTATAAAGAGACTAATTTAATGACGTAACATTCATTATGTTCACGAAATGAAAGTATCTGTGTATTTTGTAACGAGTGGGAAGTTATAAACTTAATACGTTGCATATAAATCTTATTCGCATGTGAATTTCCTGCAATCCACCTATTCATTACAAGAACATTAGGTATACGTAATACCTAACTGTAATAAGTAGGTACCTATTACAGTTCTGTTAGGTCCGGGTTCAAATCCAAGCGGCACCTACGAATGACTTTTCTAAGTTATGTGCGATTTAAAAAATTGAATGTAACCAGCTGTAACGGGGAAGCAAAGGAGGCTTGAGTGCTCCAGTGGTGTACTATGGCATAACTCGTCCCATTCCGAGAGGAAACCCGAGCCTAAAAATGGGACAAAGAAAGGGTTGTAGTGGTGTTAATAAGTAGGTCGCTGCGACCCATAGACGTCCCACTGCTGGGCACGGGTCTCCCCCACAGACGCATCTGCGGGAGGTCTAGAGCATACTCCACCACGCTGCTCCAATGCGGATTGGTGGAGGGGTTAGTGGCCAACCCAGTGTCGAATGTTCTCAAGCCACCCGAAGGTCTTCGACAAGGCTTAACGACTGTTTCCAACATTGAAAACAACCGGGACCGACGGCTTTACGTGCCCTCCGAAGCACGGTAGCGTCCATGAAATTTTGTCAATAGCGGTCACCCATCCACAAACCGACCGCGCCCGCGTTGCTTAACTCATTCGATCACATTGAATGGACCTGAGCCATTGGGCTATGGACGAATAAAATAAGTAGGTCGTTTACGACAAAATGATAAGAGCCAAATATAACTTGATAATCTATTTTTATGTATAATGTGTAAATAATTTATGTTGGTACTGTGTTATAAAACAAAATGAAAATAATGAACAAATTAAATTGTTATCGAAGCCAATCATGGGATTGCTTAAATTTAGTGTCTAATCACTGGATTGTCCCCTGTAAGAGTTTATTAGTGTCTTCAATGAGTGTCGTAAGACAAACGAAGCAATTACCAGTACGAGCGGATTGTTAAGGTGTGTGTTCGAGTTGGAGCGATTACGATTAGCACTGTGGCCTGGAGCGCACTTCATTATAATCTAAAATACTACTAAACTAATCTAACGATAACAAACAGGAACAACGGCTGAACGTGCACTCCAAGGCACCAATTTCTGAACACTATTGGTCAGTTTATTCATTCTATCATTCAGTAATGAGTAAACGATGAGTCTTAAACAATTTTCATTGTAAAGTTTCCGTGTTAAGTACGAAGAAGGATTGATGAAAGATAGTTAATAAGGTCCTTTTTTTTTAAATAGGATATAAAAAGGTCTGGCTCCTTTTTTTTCCAAATATCATACATACATCTATATGTATATGATACTCGTGACATTAGGGGGCATCGCGGTAGCTGAAATTCAATCTCCAACTTGAGTCAAACCCAGTGGCATACACAAAACACGAAGGAATTTTCTATGATTGAAGTAACGGTGAAAAAAAAATCGTGGACTCCCGATTCCAAAATGACACGAAAGGATAAAGGATGGTGATCGTAATAGTTTGCGTAGTTTTAAGTTTAATATTGCATCGTTTTTCGTTTGTCCACACAAGGTGAAGCGACGAAGATTGCCTGGGCAAATTAATACGAGTATCCGAGTTCCAATCTACGTGCCAATTTCCTCAGCTTTCATTATCTTCTTCAGCAACTCAATTATGGAAAAAATATTTAACCATATCCTACTGACACAAACAAAGCGTGCCGTCGTTGGCGTTCGTCAGTGGAACGCTATAAGATGGAGAATAGAATAAATACTGACTTGGCTCATTTATTTGAGACGACCCACTTCCACAGTCGAAGGGTAGGTAAGGATGCTTAAAAAAGAGAGACATCTTAATAATAATTATCTTTCTCAGTTTATAATCATATTTAAAAAATATAGTATAAAGTCGCTGTATTTGTCCGTCTGTTACTCCTCTAAAATCTTGTAAACAATGCAACGGATTTTGATACGTTTTCACTATCATTCAGGTATTTTTTTCCTTGCATGAAAATGAGTAATATGACATTTTTGAACCAACGCGCTCGTCGTCATGAGAAACGCATATCGCTCGCTGATTGTTTATCTAACTAAGCTTCTGGATCTACCGCAGTCTGCCTTAGAGGTAGGTATATAATAATAAATGACGGTCTTTTGACTCGAGCCCATCATAGACATTTGACGCGCGAAAATGAAGGACAGAAAATATAGGGATTATGCCCTATGCTTATTTGTTTAATTTAATTTGAAGACGTGACTTACCCACATCGATGTATTTCAGCACGAACTGAACGTCGGGTCCCAAGGCCGACGCCACCTCCAGGGGCAGCTCGGAATCCCGCAGGATGTGCACTGGAAAGCAGAACAAGTGAATTAAATTAATCAACTTCAAGCTTCATCAAACTATCCCAAACCATCCGAGTTGTGATATTTCAAGTCATTCACAGTACTCATGTGTGCCGGCGGATGGGTGATCCTGCATTGTCTTTTGCTATCATTTATCTATAAAAAATATTCAAGTGACAACGCCATATAGCCACAACATTGAGTATTACAGCAGTATGAAAAAAATAATTTCAAAAATAACTAATAAGTAAATAACAAAATTACATACAGATTTTTACTATTAAATTTATTCAATAAACATGAAAGATAACCAACCTACTTTCAACTAACTATGAAAAATCCAAATGTGTTGTAGTAAATTAATTAAAATCAATATAAGTTCATACTTATTTAATGTATGACACATTGAACAACTAAATTAATAAATATTTAATTATTTTCGTTGTTAACAAGTTCTTTACTTTGCTTCATTGCTACCAGTTCATTTATCACCTTTAAGCTTACAAAAAGCTTAGTCGCATAACAATGAGTCATTTAACGCAAAGTTACTGTCAAACTTTTACCAGCGCTTTCAGGCTAAAAGCTCTTACTAAAATCTCTCCGCTTTCAATATTTGAATCGAGCATTGAGTCTCAATGATACCGAGATTCAGATGCAGAAGCCGAGTTTTCAATATTTAGGTGAGAGATTTCTCATTATGCAGATCCCCACAAAGGTATTGTTTCGAGGAAAAGCAAGTAGGTACTAATTTGCATTGTTACCTTGACAAAACACCTTCTACTCTCTATAGCTCTTCTATAGTTACACTTTTACTATCTAATTCAGCTTCATATAATGTTGAATTAACTATTTTGTAAGTACATATATCCTGGTAATTGCGAGCTGATTTAATTACTTAAATTTTAATATACATACAATACAACTTCCGTGAAAATTGTTTTGAAAATTTAAATAATCTATACTGTCACACACATAGATACAGTTAATATAACGAAATGTTAACAAACTAATAGGAGAGCGGTCTATTGTTCTGTCTATTATCAACCACCATAGTTAGTAACTAGAGCTGACTGTGCTTGTATTATAATTTTTTATACTAACCAGCAGAAAATAGTGTAAGCAAAAATTAACAGGATTTGTCCTATGTCACGGCCAGCAAGGATAATAATATACTCAATTGACATCTCCAAAATGCAGGGAATCGAACGCTAGACGCAGGATTAACTAAGCACTTAATGTTAATACTGAAAGGTCCATAAATTGGCGCTGTAGTCGAAACTACATTAGACTAATTGTTAAATCGTTAAAAAAATATTTATATACAGATACAGCTTCCTGGAACCTAGTGGAGTATAATACTTAAAATGCAGAATGAATGACCCCTAGTAGTTACTAGATTATAATATAAAATTTTAATAAGTGTACAGTATAGTTATACCTACTGGACATTTATTAAAATGTTTTATTTAATATTAGTGGATCATTTCGCAGTGCCTGTGTAAAGTTGAAAGGCAATGATTGTCATAACTCGCCGCAATCGTCCTAACTATCTCAAAGGAGTTTATTGCACAATAAAACCATTTTCTCTTTTCCCATACTAATAATGGTTGTAGTTAGAGTAGATAAAAGAAATTAATGGAGACGAATAAGAAAGTAAAAGTGTACAGATACAGATATTAAAATGTCTGTGAAACTAAATGGCAGGCGATGAATTTTTTTTTTAGATACGAGTAATTGAGTAGGTAATTGAGACAAAACTTGAATATGAATAACCTTAACGAACAAAGGTAAAGTTTCTTTGAGATTATACGTTGTAGTAATTACTCAATTGCTATCTCGTAGCTAGTATTCACAGTTAATATTAAAACCTACTAGTCTCTGAGTTAATTATCTAATAGTACCTATCTACTGGCTTAGTACAATTTTTTTTTAAACATAAGAGTGTGGTCGGTTGTCTAGTGAATTAACTCTTTGTTTTTTGCCTTGTTGCTAGAGTACCTACCGATTTTGGTTTCAGTTGATTACAATTTTAATTACTTCACATTTAATCTCAATTAATATTGCTCGAACCCATAGGCATTCCACTGTTATGCACGGGTCTCACCCACAGACACATTCCAGTATAGAGCATAGGTAATCCACCACGCTGTTCCACTAGCGGTCACCCACACAAACCACATACTGACCGCGTCCGACGTTGCTGAACTCGGTCCAGGCGAGCCATTGGTTCAATTAATTTGGAGGTATTGTTAATGAACAATGATAGGCGATAGTGAGCACCTCACTTTCCACGGGGCCCCAGTATATGGGTACAAATTACGTAACCGCACCGCGGCGTAACAATACTAGAATTAACAGAATTAGCGTTTAACACAAAATGCGAAAATGACGTTTGGGTGCCCATGTGAGTATAATTAGTGAATTAACGCATGTAATGATTCGATCACAAAAGTAAACCGCAATAAGATAGCAAACAAGCATGCAGCACCACCCATCCGCTGCCGTCCATGTCAGTCACAGTTGAGACCGACTTCACGACACGACTCAAATAGACTGGTAGGGAAGGGTAGTATATAAAATAACAAATGAGCCAGAAAGTACTCGTATCTATACTAATAATATAAAGAGGAAAGTTTGTAATTTTTTCACACAAAAATTACTGGACCGATTTCAAAAATTCTTTCACCATTAGAAAGCTGCATCTTCACTAAATGACATAGGCTATATAAATATTACTAGGTGTAAACGAAACTATTGTTATGTCTAATTCCACGCGATATAAATCCCTAGTAAAAGAACTACAAGTGTTAAATTCTATACACAAAATGCGAAAATTATTTACAGTAAATAATACAATAAATAAATATACAATAAATGCTACAATAGATCTCTTTAGGTCGCAGTGGCTTATTTGCATAACTGCCCACACTGCCGTCCTACAAATAATAAATAATAATAAGTTCTATGCAACTTTCTAGTTACAAAATTTACCCTTACCGTCGCGTGCTTGCGTATCTCGATCGTTATTCGCAAATGAGTTCATTATTTCAACCAAATTATAGTTGTTGTATTGTAATTTGCAATTGCATGTTTCCCTGATGAGCGACCACATTAGCTGTTGTTCCGTTCCCGAGCATGGCTATGGTGATTTTTATGTAGATACCGAATCAAGATTGATTTAATTCCGCAGCTTAATGACCGTACCTCTAGATAGTTCTTGCCTTCTGGAAGTGCGTGTCAATTGTGTTTTTTAATTAAACCAATTATGAGTGAATAGTTTAATTTTTTTCTTATGGATTTACAGTAAATTCGAATCATCTTGATGACAAAAGCGCCGCAACCAAGAATTCGTCCAATCGTTTTGTTCTATGGTGTGTTTTAATTCACCGGTAATCATTCGGTCTTCATTGAATTGTAAGTCTTACACAATAGGTATGAATTTGCTCTAACGATCTATGAACTCTCGTATCGTAACTTCTTCTATGAAAACTCTTACGCATTCGACCACCTGAAATTATTATGAAGAACTCGCATGTCATGTGCTTATTCCAACCGCTCAGTTAAGTTACGTAAATCCCAGTCGAGAGTTTAATTTTATTATTGTTAACTATAACAGTAGAAAAAACCGGCCAAGTGACAGTCGGACTCGCGCACGAAAGGTTCCGTAACATTATCTATACAAACGGCAATAAAATCATATCTGTTGTATGAGAGCCCCGCTTAAATTTTTATTTTGTCTATTTTTAAGTATTTGTTGTTATAGCGTCGACAGAAATACATCATCTGTGAAAATTTCAACTGTCTAACTACCACAGTTCATGAGATACAGCCTGGTGACAGACGGACGGACAGCGAAGTCTTAGTGATAGGGTCTCGTTTCATCTTTTGGGTAGGGTACGGACCCCTAAAAACGCTCTCAGTTAGTAAGAAGAGGGTATTATTACAGTTCCGCATACCGTTTCGGAGAAATACAGGCGTGATGCTATGCAGTACATATCGGAGGCAACAATTTGACATCGGTCCCGATGGTTAAAGAATTTTTTAAAGACAACATGAACACTTACTACTATATACTTGGATCGACCGCTAACTGCCAAGTCAAACTGGAGCGGTGAAGTATAGTAGATTGTGTCATACCACAGAATACATAATAGTACTCATATGTACTCAGAATCATAAAATGGCGTGCGCGACGGACCATAGTGATGGAATATGGGATAAATGCTCTAATGCGAGAATACCTGTGGTTTAGTTAAGGCGAGGATTTTTTGGATCTTAGCACCTTGCATGATAGACATATTTCTTTTTTCTCGCCCTTTATTATGATTTTACAATAGTAAGTAGAACATAATGCTTTCACACAACAAGCACGGTAGACCTAAACCTGTTTTGCGGGTGGCGGTCACACAGCAAACAAGACAATTTACCATGACCCAAGTACAAATATTTGTCTGCGAAATAAATGTCTGCCCTGGCCGGGAAACGAACCCGGGAGCTGTGGTTTAGCAGGCAAGGTTACTCACAAGTCTCAAATCCACCTCACGGAAGCATTACAGTAATGTATATAGGCTTCACTCTATACACTCGATGTGCATTGCAACCACAATAATTAATATCAACAACATGTCTTTTTTTATTTTCTCTGTGTTTGTTTCAGGCGCCGTAGTTACTCGATGATGATGAGAACAAATCTTCATCAATCACTGTGTATAACAGTCTAGTCATGACAGTTACGTAATTTAAGCAAACTTTATGACAGAAGCCGCGCAGAATCTATGATTATCTTGGAACCCGGAATATACAAAGCCTCTCGATTTGTCGCCTGCAAAAACTGGATACGCCACTACGCGCGATCGAGTCCTCCGTGGGAAAGATATGTCCGAAATGTCATTTTCACCCGCTCAAGCTTCAGTCACGGAAGCGACGAGGCCTCCGCGGGTAATGGACTGTTTACATGTCGTGTGTACCTCTTAAAATTCTCACGCGTACCAGTTTTTGGTGATGAATGCGAACTTTCGCACTTGGACGCTTTATAATGAGTTTCTCGGAAATTCTTAAGTCATTTGCAAAGTTAACTTTTGGTTTCTTTCATAAAAAAAAATTAAAAAACTAAACCTAACGCAATCACACCCCTGCGATAGGCCTAGGCATGTGTGGCGGGTGACTAAAACACAGAAAACAACATACCCGAGTACAGGAGTCAGGATAATCAAAACCGCTCCACGGAGTCATATTAATTTGTCTTAGTATCTAAAAAATTACATGCCGCACTTAGACAGTCTTCATAATATTTGGTTGTTAAAAGATGGTCAGTATAATGTTCTTTATTAATAAAATTGGCCAATTCATCTTCCGAGAGATTCAATATTCAATCTCGAGTTTAATTATTAATGATCTTATTATTTAATTAGTTTCGATTAATTTACTTGTAATATCAATTTCCTCGTTTCCATGTTTATGTAAGTACCATCACTATGTGGTTACTAATTACTCAGCTTTCTCTTTCTTTTTCCTTGTTTCGTTGTTTAAAATAAAGAACAACTTCATTTAATTAAATCGGTAGAGGTAAAACATTTTTTACAAAGATTACATCATAAGTCTGTTTCATCTTAATTTATGCTAGTCAGGGCTTTACGAAGCCCGATCGCCCAATCTGCTCTACATTTAAAGGCCAGGGGCTGCGAAAACAAGATAGAATTCAATCCACTAAGATTGCAGCAGATTCCCATCGAGGAGTTTTATAATTTCTACAAAGGAGCTTTACTCTTTCACGTTTTAAAAAGATTCATGTAATTAACATACAACATATTATATTGTTGTAGAATAGAGTAAGGACCGTTGTAGTAACGTATTCTTAGATATAGTATTTATGTGACAGTCGGCACTGCATTAATAATCTTTGTTATGATAGGAGTCAATATAAAATGTTCTAGATATGTATTCGGTTTCTAATGGTAAGGTGAAAGAATGAAGCAGGATAAGTAAGCCACTTTCTAGGCCTGCAGTTGGCTATAATGAACCCGAGGGGCAGCCTTGCGGCAAGCGTAGTTTGAGAATGTTTTCGTTTGTGTCAGCCTAAATACTTCTGCGACTCGATTTTCGAATCTCACTCGTATATAAAAATCGCCAATGCATCTAAAAATGTTTTCTCTCTCTATTTCTCTTTTTACTAAATACAAGATGTATTTCTACTGTTGGTGGTATGCCTACAATTATGTTGTAAAAACTCGCATGTGAAAATGTTTTATATACTTACGAATACTAAAGTTATATCAGTAAAATAAAAAAAATAGGTGTCGGTGTATCACAAGAAGTGAGACTCATAAAAGTTAATGTATGTAACCCACCAGTAACATTAGTAACATTAATAAATCAGTAGTTTATAGACTTTATAGCGTGTGGCAACACTATTTCAATAGCACCCATCAGTATGTAGGCCAAGGATTCCCAAACTGGCTTCCGCGGAACCTAAGGGTTCCGTAGAATAGTCATCCGGGTTCCGCCAAAATTATTCCGTGCGTATCGTTGTGAAACAGGCTTTTCAGCCCACGTTTATAAAAAAACAAATACGGGTCAAGATTGGATGCTACCCCAGACATATGCATACAAATGTGGGACATAATACCGAACTATAAAATAATTATTCATAAAACAGTAAAACAATAATTTTACTCTTCACATTAAAACTTTACGTTATGTTTAAATATTACTTATTTCTTTAAATCAGTGTTGCTTTGTAATCATTTGATATGGGGTTCCATAAAATAAAAGGTATTTGGTTGGTGTTTCTATATCTATAAAGTTTAGGAACCCCTGATGTAGGCAACTCCGGGCATGTTTACCCAACGCTCCGCATGAGGCGTTGCGGTAGCCGCAAGTACAGAAAGCGCGCCAAACACAAGCTCGGGTGTGGTAGTGTACGAGTATTTACGGCCATTACAGAAATAAACCGGTTCTTCAATGCGAGTAGTTTTGTGCAAATTTGTTGTTTTCGAACTTTGTAGAGTTATTATTCTACGACAGTTATTACTCTACGACAGGCCCGTTGGCGCAATCGGTAGTGACCCTGTCTGTTGCGCCAAAGGTCGTGGGTTCGAATCCCACTCAGGACAAATATTCGTGTGACGAACACTGGTATTTGTTCTGTGTCCGGATGTCAATATTATCTATTTAAGTATGTATTTAAAAATATCTATGTATGTATATCAGTCTCTGACACCCATAACACAGGCTCGCTACTTTGGGGTCAGATGGCCGTGTGTGAGAATGTCCAAGATATTTATTTATTTATTTATTTATTTATTAAGTGAATTGTGAAATAAGCTGTGCATAAACGTGCGTGAGTCTTTTAATTGATTACCAAAAACAAAGTAGCTACATATTTGGTCCCTGTCCAAAACCCAATCCTCATCAGCCTCTGTGTTACTGCCATGTTACTGCAGAGCCCGCAGCCAGTGGTGACCTTCTGCGCACCTGACGTCCAAGTAGTTCTTGATTTCAATAGTATTGGACGTGCGATTGCTCCGCCAGCTGTGGGCGCCTCACCGAGCGAGCTCCTGAGGCGCGATCTAATGCGCTATTGTTCTTCCTTGCCACATCAGTGAGACGGACAATTCAACTACATATTCTACCTTATGTAACCATTTTAGTAACCTAAAGACTGCAAGTGTTATCTTATTTTTGTTTGTAAAACATAGTACAATAAATCTAATTGTAAAACATCAACATCATTCTTTCTTTTCCCTTCAGTTGTGGTATAACTTGTTCACGGAATGGAAATGTCCATTATGACCTTTGTCCAATTTACTGATATTTTTGAAATATTCAAAGATAGAAAGAATATTTTATTTTACTTTTCTTCTTATTAATCATTCTAATTGGTCTCAGGCGTCGCAACCTACACATTTCCTCAGAACTCTACCGAATTTTATTCAAAGACCGAGGTCTTAATCTAATCTTTATCCGTGCCGACATTTCCTTGTAATTTCAACGCTTTCATCATAAATAAGGTAACCACACGAACAAATTACTTTACGAATAGGTAGGTTCACTAATACTAAAATTGTAACCATGTTTTTTTCTGTGTGCTGAATAGATCGCAAGAAAATTTTAGCTTATTGTATTTTTTTCGGCATAGCGTTAAAATACGAATATGTTATCCAGATCAAATACCTGTTACTATTTTACGGATTCCTGTTACTATTTTATACAACCGAAGAAAATTAATTGTTTAAAATAACTTTTTAGAGTAGGTATATTTAATTTTTCTCATGTTAACTAATCTCGGCTGATTACTAAACATATCAGACGATATCGATTTCGTCGATTCTATCCAAATGAGGTTAACATTTAAAAATTGTTGTGCGTTCTAAGCAATTAAATGTCACCTGCTATAACGCTAAAGGCAAACATCGTATGGAAATCTACACGCCAGAGGTTCTCCATATTGTTTTCGAAGGCATATTGCAGGTCCGTTGGCGCAATCGGTAGTGACCCTGTCTATTGCGCCAGGGGTCGTGGGTTCGAATCCCACTCAGGACAAATATTCGTGTGACGAACACTTGTGTTTGTTCTGTGTCTGGATGTTAATATTATCTATTTTTGTATGTATTTAAAACTATCTATATATGTATATCAGTCTCTGACACCCATATCACAGGCTCGCGCCTACTTTGGGGTCAGATGGCCGTTTGTGAGAATGTCCAAGATATTATAACTATACTATATATATAAGGAGAAGGTGACTGACTGACTGACTGACTGACTGACTGACATATCAACGCAGGGCCTAAACTATAAGGGTTAGAAACTTGAAATTTTGCACAGGGATTCCTTTTATAACGTAGAGGGAGCACTAAGAAAGGATTTTTAAAAATTCACCCCCTAGTAAAACGGGGGTGCAAATCTATATATATAAAAGGAGAAGGTGACTGACTGACTGACTGACTGACTGACTGACTGACTGACATATCAACGCAGGGCCTAAACTATAAGGGCTAGAAACTTGAAATTTTGCACAGGGGTTCCTTTTATAACGTAGGGGAGCACTAAGAAAGGATTTTTGAAAATTCACCCCCTAAGGGGGTAAAACGGGGGTGCAAAGTTAGTATGAAACTTTGCCGTTTTTGAAGTCGTTAGACGGGTAGACGTCGATAATGGATCTAATTCTACGCGAGCGAAGCTGCGGGCGTCCACTAGTTTAGTATGAAACTTTGCCGTTTTTGAAGTTAGTGAATGTGTAATTCCACGCGAGCGAAGCTGCGGGCGTCCACTAGTTATATTATATGTTAAGTGTGCCAATCTGCACTTGGCCAGCGTGATGGACTATCCTAACACCTCACATTCTGCGAGGAGACCCGTGCCCATCAATGGGAAACCAAAACCTTTTTGTTTTGGTGGTGGCGGTGCGGTGGTACATAACAAGTATTACATTTCCTATTAAGTTAGTACATTTTAGGTTACTCCTTTTTGTTAGGTCTGACGATAGAAAATTTTAACTAAAAAGTTTTATTATTTTCTATCTAGGTTTTTTTTATAATATAGACGGACCATGAAGGAAGACTCTGTGAGACGGACAAACAGACTTACGGGCCACCTGATGATAAGTGGTCCGTTGCCTGTGGATACGTGCAAAATGTCTGTCACTTAAATTAAAAAAATAATATTTAATATATAATGGTACGTATGCGATGCGTTTGGCTATGATATTGGAAGTGGAAATTCAAGTGTCACACCAGATCACGTAGATTGATGATGCCCTCAACGCAGAATAAATGAGCCATTCAGCATCTTACAGCTTCCGACGATGACTGACGCTTATTTATGCGTCACTTATTTTTTTAATAGATACTTGTTTCTTTGTACATGCAATATGGATGAGGTTATGTGTGTAAAGGATCGGATTCACCTGATTTCGAAGAACCAGGGAGTGTCGAATAGGTACTGTGAAGGCGAAACAAAGTGACATTGGTAGTAACGGATCACGTTTTTGCTCTCTCCACTTGGTGGTGACCACGGAGCTCGCAGGCTATCTTCGAATACCACGGCTAACACGCCATAAACCACTTTTTGTTAGCAAATGCTCGCTTCTTGTTAGAAGTCGTGATGTGACAAATAAGGTTATTTGGGTTATGTAGTGTATGCGATCTATATATAATCTGTTAAACATGACGTTGTCTCGAGCACACGAGAGTGACGTAAACTGTCACGTATTAGCCACGGGCAGAACGGACGTTTACTGCGCACTGGTGTGGTAACGAGCCAATTAACGTACCCTTTATGACAAGGGTGACACGGAGCACTACATATGGCGACGAGAATAAAAGGTTAGTGGTAAATTAAAAATATTAAAAATATTTTTTCGAAATACGGAGAGAGGAAAGTTGAATAAGTATGTAGGTACATAAATAAAATTGGATGGTCTAAGAACTTTATGCATTGGATGTTTATTACTTTATGATTGATTGTTAAATTACTGATGGATCAACATAAAATAAATATACATACCTCTGTCCATAAGGATCCCGATTACCTAATCATCGTGTCGCGGCATTGCTGTGCGGGAGGCAGGTATCGCGGCAGATTATTGTAAACAAATTATTACAGTTTTTATTATTCATAAAATTGAGTTCGAATTCCTAGTTGTTCTAGTCAGTACTTCAAATATATCGCGACGAACAATATACACTTCGCCTCATTTGAAGTGGGACATTGTGCGCGCTCATTACAAAAAAAAAATAGGCTACTTTTACAAACTCATGTATGATTCGCGTCCTACTCATCACTATAACGCATCGCACTCAGTGAACACTTAGAATTATGTATCGTTTAGGTATGTAAGTTACATATCGGCGGCAGGGTGAAATTAGGTGGTCGAGACGTTAAGTTCTATAAACTATTTAATTTTCTTCAATAGAAAATTACATTTTAACTTATTACTAAACTAAATCTAGAGTGGTGAGAGACCCGTCCAATGTTAGGCACGGAATGTCTTGTTCGTGGGACCGCTGCGCGACCAATCGAATTGTCCGTACGTAACATGTATGTAACCGCCATTGTTTTCCAATACATTACAACTACTTACCGTAAACTGTGTGGTGGTTTTATATTGGCTTGACGAAGTTTTGAGTAATATTATACCGGAACAACAGCGGCAAACCTAGTTATGCTATTATTTATTCGAGGCGATGACTTTAGTAATCAATAATTTTAATGAATTACAACTAAAGTTGGTAATTTAATAAGCCATAACGGTACTAAGTATTGACCTAGATAGGTTGATTTCTTGTATTTATTTATTTATTAGAGTTAAGGCATCCTAACAACATTTCACAGATTATTATACGAATTACATTAAATGGTGTTGTGTGCCAGAGTGAAAATGTCACTTGCAAGGAAGCACAACTTACACAGAGAACATGCATATTATATTATAAAAATAAAAAATAAAATAGCCCTTTATTTCCATGGAAAATAATACAAGCACAATAATTACAATTTTCGTTACACAAATTTCACAAATACTTTTAATTTCAAAAATAACATTTTATTTATATTTACCTAGTTATAATAAAAATTTAAATTTCACAAATACCTATGAATTTCAAAAAGAGTAGGTAGGCTTTTTGTTGTATTACCTGTGTTGTATTTCATTCCAATACATAATAAAAAATACGCTTTATAAATAGATTGAATTTACAGCATTTTTTATGTAAGTTACTACAAAAAACTCGTTGCCTTTGGCCAAGGCATATTATATTAAGTTATATTATTATTATATAAGTTTCAAGTAGACAAGATGATATAGGCTCTTATTTCAGTGATAACAAAATCATAAATAAATAAATTGTATCATAAACTCATAACCAGGTACTTACACCTACCTGAAGGATTGTTCTTAAAGGGATAAAACGTATAGATTTTAATCTGTACTGTGTGAAATGGATTGCCTACCTGAAGGATTGCTCATATGGGTGTAAAACGAAAAGATTTTAATCTGTATTGTGCACATGTGTGACATGTAACATGGATACAGATACTCTTCGGGGATCATCGAGATGAAGGGTACCTACATATCCTATGTTTCTATTAATTAATTCGACTGCAAACATTGTTGCTAATATGAAGCAATTCATCAATTCTATTCATCCTTTAAGTAATATATCTGAGACTACGCTGCGCGGGGCCACCCACACCGCTTTATTTTATAAATGCATTATTTTCCTTAGACGGACATTTTAAATTCGTTATTGGTATGTTTTGAATGGAATTTCCGATTTTAACAATTTGTATTTTACAGGTATTGAAACGGTCTTTAATAAAATATCATTTAATGCGATAAGGACTGATACAGAGGTATGAATAATGTGGTTTGATTATATTGAGCAAATTATATCAACTTTTAAAATGTAAAAAAGTTGTTATAGTGGCATAACTACAGTAGTTGGATATAAGGTATCGCGACACTTTTGTAAATAATGAGGTGTCTGCAAAGTCGTAGTACATTATTTAATTTTTATTCTATCATCAATAGTTTTCGCAGATAGCAAGAATATGTTAGGTAGTACGAACCTATAAATCGTACGTGATCGTGTGTTTAGGTCGTGCGAACCTACATTAAATTGTGAATCGTGCGTGATCGTGTGTAACTGGTAGTACGAACCTACATGAAATTGTGAATCGTGCGTGATCGTGTGTAACTGGTAGTACGAACCTACATGAAATTGTAAATCGTGCGTGATCGTGTGTAACTGGTAGTACGAACCTACATGAAATTGTAAATCGTGCGTGATCGTGTGTTAGGTAGTACGAACCTATAAATCGTGCGTGATCGTGTGTAACTGGTAGTACGAACCTACATGAAATTGTGAATCGTGCGTGATCGTGTGTAACTGGTAGTACGAACCTACATGAAATTGTGAATCGTGCGTGATCGTGTGTAACTGGTAGTACGAACCTACATGAAATTGTGAATCGTGCGTGATCGTGTGTAACTGGTAGTACGAACCTACATGAAATTGTGAATCGTGCGTGATCGTGTGTAACTGGTAGTACGAACCTACATGAAATTGTAAATCGTGCGTGATCGTGTGTTAGGTAGTACGAACCTATAAATCGTGCGTGATCGTGTGTAACTGGTAGTACGAACCTACATGAAATTGTGAATCGTGCGTGATCGTGTGTAACTGGTAGTACGAACCTACATGAAATTGTGAATCGTGCGTGATCGTGTGTAACTGGTAGTACGAACCTACATGAAATTGTAAATCGTGCGTGATCGTGTGTTTAGGTCGTGCGAACCTACATTAAATTGAAAATCGTACGTGATCGTGTGTTTAGGTCGTGCGAACCTACATTAAATTGAAAATCGTACGTGATCGTGTGTTTAGGTCGTGCGAACCTACATTAAATTGAAAATCGTACGTGATCGTGTGTTTAGGTCGTGCGAACCTACATTAAATTGAAAATCGTACGTGATCGTGTGTTTAGGTCGTGCGAACCTACATTAAATTGAAAATCGTACGTGATCGTGTGTTTAGGTCGTGCGAACCTACATTAAATTGAAAATCGTACGTGATCGTGTGTTTAGGTCGTGCGAACCTACATTAAATTGAAAATCGTACGTGATCGTGTGTTTAGGTCGTGCGAACCTACATTAAATTGAAAATCGTACGTGATCGTGTGTTTAGGTCGTGCGAACCTACATTAAATTGAAAATCGTACGTGATCGTGTGTTTAGGTCGTGCGAACCTACATTAAATTGAAAATCGTACGTGATCGTGTGTTTAGGTCGTGCGAACCTACATTAAATTGAAAATCGTACGTGATCGTGTGTTTAGGTAGTGCGAACCTACATTAAATTGAAAATCGTACGTGATTGCGTATAAGGAAGTAAATGCATTATGATACTAGTTGACTGTATGTAGATGTGGGGATGAATCAATAATATACTGTAAACTTGTAGTTACCAAGATTTACTTCAGTTCTACGTCGCCCCATATCTACCTACCACGAAAATACCAACTTATTGCCAGCTCCGGAAAAGCTAGATTTCGAAGGAGACAACGCTACAGTTGCTTTAAGATTTAAGCAATAGAAAAGATGATGGTCACCAGGTTGTTTCCCTTTTGCACAGGATTCGTAGTGGGAATACCAGACAGGTCTGTCACCTTTCCTCCTCTTGCGCTGCGCTGTAGGCGCTCCTGCGCTGAGGGAATTTGGAATAAGGGGAGATCCCCTCTATCCGGGAAATTGCTCCAGGGGTAAACCCCGTCGGTGACTTCCCCGCTGTTGAGCGTGGGAGCCAGTCGATCGTCGCGCACGCGACTAGCCGTATGTCGCGAATTCCCCCTAGATGGTCGGGGGGGAAGAAGGTCCAACAGCTCTCTAGGTAGCGGTCGGCCTTCAGGGTTGCGCGCGTGCAGCGGCGCTATCCCCCTTAGGTGAGGATGGGGCCCATTGTCGGCGCGGTTATACATAACACGTCCAGTCTGCTGTCGCGCGCTATCACCGCGTTCCGGACGTAGCGCCCCGCTCCTGTGATTTCTCGCAGGGCGAGGTTTTGCTGGGCCTGAAGACGCTTGCGCTGCGTGGCGCCGCCAGAGCATACCATGCTGGCACCGCGTACGTACTCGTAAGCCTAGATCGGATATAGCACTTGTAATGGGAATACCCGTGTCTGCACAAGATGCATCGTCGGACGGGCGCATTTGATGCGTCGTGTTACAGGTGCGCTAGGCGGTCGCGGTGCTACGGTGACAGCTGCAACAGCGAGTGGTTACAAATGATTGGATAATGCCTACCTACTAAAGAAAAGTGGTGTAACCAATGCTCCTGAAGAAGTCCAAGGTGCAGCCGAGGACGGCGCACGATCTACCCTCACTAAGCGGTCAACTACCCGACCGTGCCTATAAAAAGCCAAACGCAGCCAACGAAGGGTATGGTTGCTCAGCCGTCGAAGGGAAAGGTTGTCGGTACCTATGCTATGTGTCGGTAACTACGCTGCTTTGCTGTAAGTACGTTCCATATTTTAAGTAGCACAATTTGATGCTACAATTAAAGGTAGTCCCTCACTCTTACCACTGGGTGGTATGCAAATGTCATAGTAGGTAAATTAATGGGTCACTTAGATTATGCTGTCACAATACAAAGTCTAATACACATTCCGTAAGCATTGCTTTGGAGGCCTGCATTTTGGGAAAGGCCTATGTCCGTATCAATTAATGTCTATTTTATACTGATATTTTTCTTTACTCAATACCTTTTTGTGACTTATGTATTGGGATAGGGCCATTGTAATGGTGATAGAAAACGGCACGCCGAGTATCCAATACTTTTTGAAGGATGGATGTAGTACTAAGGAATGTACTTACTCGTCGTCAGATAGGTACCTAGCTCATTTATTTCTAGTTGTTTCATGAATCTACGAGATCTACATATGGATTTTTAGAGCGATACTTTATTAAATAATAAATAAATAAAAATCATGGACCCTAAACTGGGTACTTACCTGTGCAATGGGTGACGGAGTCTCATATGCATGTATGGACGTTTTGGAAACATACTTAAATGTATAGTATCGACATCCGGATGGTGTAACATGCCAGTTTACAAGATCGAATACAATCTTAGGCTTTGTGAAAACACAACTTGAAACCTAGTACTTCCTATTGACTGCAGTTGCGACTATACGAGGTAGTATATGATATCCGTTGATGACTAATCCAAAAAACAGTACTCATTATATTACAAGAGGTAAATACGCCACCAACGCACCAAACGCGGCGCGTGTCGTGTTTATGTCTGACATGAAGCGACTTGCTGGCGGTTGCTGGCTGGACTGTTACTGACGATCTGATCAACTGGTATAATACTTAATAGATTGGCAATGCGAAAGAAAAATAGCATAGATAGTCATATGTTAGAGCGAAAAAGATAAGCGAGACCATTTGCGTACACGCTATCAGCCTGTATAAGCCCAACGTCAGTTGTACACGAAACAAATTTTGCTTATTTTTCTAAATCTTACGTTTGAAAGCATACATTGGGTGTTAATTAGACAAATAATTATGGTTACGTATACAGTACCAGAAGGTAACTCATATAAGAAAGAAAATACATAGAAGTATGCATTTCATATGTAAGTAAGATTGAAATATTTAATTCTCCAATTGCAATGTTTGAGAACTTTGAAAAAAAAAAATTTAAATTAACAAATGAATGGGTGGTGCTGCGGGCTCGTTTGCTATCTTAATGTTCTCGATTAATAAATTTATAATAAGGAAGGGATGTAGTGTATGCGATCTATATATAATCTGTTAAACATGACGTTGTCTCGAGCACACGAGAGTGACGTAAACTGTCACGTATTAGCCACGGGCAGAACGGACGTTTACTGCGCACTGGTGTGGTAACGAGCCAATTAACGTACCCTTTATGACAAGGGTGACACGGAGCACTACAGGTTACATTATAGTGCTAAGCCGGGTACATATTGACACGTCTGATGTTTACCAAACAGAGAGTAAAGTGTAACAAACTGTTTTCATCTATTTACACACTATAAAAGGTTTGATTTAAAAGCGGCGTCAAACAGATTTTCTTGATTGATCAAAAAAATTGATTTCTTGAAAATAAAAAAATTGATTTTTCAAATGCTTATTACTCTGAGGTACAGTTTGAGATTAAAAAATAAACTGTGTAATTTATTTTTTAATTTACCGCATTACCTTTGCTGACCTGGAGATGGCGCTGTTTGTATGTTAGTCAGCTCAGGGTTTTGAAAGGAGACCCAGAATAGTGTTGATCTTACTGGCTCCTGTAGCTTCGACGTCGTCGTAGAATTAAGCAATGACGGGCGTGGTCGGGTTGTGGAAGAATGACCGCTATTGGCAAAATTTCATAGGCATTACCGTGCTTCGGAGGGCACGTTAAGCTGTATGGCGATGGCTGTAAAACAATCGGTAAGCCTTGTCGAAGACCTTCGGGTGGCTAGTGATAATTCGACACCGAATGTATGAACCTTTGCCGGTTTTGATGTCAAGTGGGCAACCCGAACGCGGGCAGACGTCCGTAATGGGTCTAATTGTACGCGAGCGAAGCTGCGGGCGTCCACTAGTTTATTTACAAAGAAGAGGTTGTGATGGTGCCTGGTGGTGGTACCTCCATGGTGCGGGTGCACGCAGAGCAGCAAGCAGGGCTCGTCGCCGGGCTCGCGGCAGCACTCCAGCACGTCGCGGCCCGTGGTCTGCGGCGTGACCGGCACGGCGGTGGGCGCCCAGCCCGCGCCGCTCTCGCACCACACTCGCACTATCATCTGTTCACAACACAACTTAGTTAGATATCTAGTAGATATATAGTCCAACACATTATAGATAGCTAAGATTTCTATTTCTTGTACTTTCACCGCAGGTTTAACCCACGACCTTCCCATTAGGCTTTAACAAACTAAGCTACCACGGTCCGCCATTCCAACAGCAAAATTGTTCACGGTCTCACCTCTTAGCGTGATGTCAGTGCTAACACCCAACCCAGGTCGTGGATTCGTATGGTTGTTTGCAAAACATATGTTGTTAAAATACCATAGTGAAATGAGATAGGGGAGACTGGGCACGGTTGTAACAAAGTACGGTTGTAACAACTCAAATATTATCGAAACTATGCACGATAAGTGAGGGGTACAAGAGGAGGGACACGTGGCCGACAAGTCCTAACACGATTCCCAGTGTTGCGTCACCTTTCGCGCAATAATAACGATTACAGAGAAGCCTGTTGAATATTTCAACCAAAAGTAAGTATTTTTGGTGAACTTCTTTGTAAAATATCTTAAATATTGATATAATTATCGTATTTCAAAGTTTGCTTATGTAATCGTTATATTTTATAGATTATAATAAGCCCTTTTGTTTTTGTATAAGTTGTGTTATCTTGCGCTAGTGACAGTCTTATTACTGAAATAGGGGCGTGGGGACGGTTGTAACGATTTTCATGGGGACGGTTGTAACGTCAATTTTATAATATTTTTGTGTTTCAGATGCCTAGAAAACGTATAAGAAAGACCTCTAGAGGTGAAGGCGACATATCGTCATACAAGAACGCCTTCGAGGAGGTCAAGTCAGGGGCTTCTTTGAGACGAGCTGCAGAAAAGTATGGCGTTAACTATGTCTCTCTTTTGAGATATAAGCGGAAGAGGGATGCAGTAAATGAAGACCATGATCAGGTAGAAAATGTTAGCATGAACTTAAAGATAATTTTTTATAGTCGAATCTGACTGATTTAATAAAATATAAATATAAATACGTATTATTTATGTTTTTTTTATCTCACATAGCCTGATGTTCTGACGGGAATAGATATTATATATGCCATAATTGTGAGGAGTCTGATTATTTATATTGAAAACATAATTTGTGTAACTTCAGATTTAATTGATTAGTGATTACTTAAAGATTATTTTTGTTTGACGAGTCTGACTGAGTTTGAGAGAACTCGAAAAAAAGAAGTATTGTTATATTTTTTTTTGTTTGAATATATATATAAAAATATATTTAATTATGTGATTAACATTGTTGATTTGTTTTACTAACATTTTGGTATTTTAAATTAATAAAATTTATTTAAAAACCCTAATTTTTGTTTTAATTTCGAGTGTTACAACCGACCTCAATTGGTGTTACAACCGCCCTTGGCATGGGGTCGGTTGTAACAATCGCACACACTCAATAAAATGTAATTTTGCTATCAAACTGTTTTACCTAAGCTACTGATTTTGATGTTAATTTAAAGACAAATAACTATGCTTTCATCCCAAAAGCTTTGAACGTTGTATACAACTGTAATAGCTAAGCTATGAGCAATTAAAGAAAAATTGTTACAACCGTACCCAGTCTACCCTACCTTGATTTTTCTATAGGCGTAAGATAACCAAGGAGGAGAGTACCATCCACTGTCGCCCATAGCAACTGAAATTGAATTGAATTCGACTAAATTCAGATAGGGACTTGGATGTTTAGGTAATTTATCAGAGAGTTAATTATTATTTAATTTAATTAAATGCTTCGATTATTTTTTCATGACATTCTTGAATTGAGTGTTTAACCACAGAATAATAGTACGTTTAACTTAGGAATAGCCACGGATTACGTTACTAAAGGTAGAATATACCTATAGCGAAATAAAAAAACACTCATTTCACGATCATTGCTATTTCCCTGTCAACTTCTTCACATGACTAGCAGTTGCCTTGTCATGTACTAACTTTCAATAATTTGAATGAGTTTCATTTAATCGCTACACTTCGTTTGCTACGAGAAGTTTTGTGGCAATGTAAAGATCATTATGCGTTAAAACGCTTTGTTACTTCTTGCTGTGATTAATGTGTTATTAGGAACACATTTAATTAATTAAAATGTCTTAGTAATAAAAACAACATCATTCTGGTATTACTTACGCTTGTAGCTAAAACATACTTATTTAATAGATAGAAGTGAAACTATTCACTTGAAAAACACTCAGTTAAAAACTTTACTTTCCAGTAAGAAAATTCCGTCGCGAGATTTAAATGCTATACATAATTCCAAACATTAATGAAAACCTTGATAAAAGTAACAGAGTCACGGACCAAGAAGTCAACGGTCGACTGTAAACACCGTTGCCTTAGTTCTTTCAGAAGTTTCAAACGTTATTATTTGTGACGTTTGAAGTTCCCAACTGCAGTTCCTTGCACAGCTGAGGCTGCACGCGGCTGGCGGTAAAGTTTCCTTCTCGTATTTGCAAATCAACGTTCATTTTTAGTATTTACGTAAGTATACTTTATATAGGGACTGGGATGATTAGTCCAGTTATCTGAGAGTCGATTAGAACATTATTAAGTCGTTGGTACTGGGAACTGTTAGTAATAGTAAGTTATATTAGTTGATGTTAGTAATAGTCCAGTTAGTAATTTTTAGTAAGTCTCGTTCCAAGTCACTAACAACTATAGTCCAGCTAGTAATTTTTAGTAAGTCTCGTTCCAAGTCACTAACATAAATATGTGTTGCTACCCTTGAAGACTAAAATGGTCGCCTCTAAGAAAGTGTAACCGGAAACCACACCGTTCCAACCGAACTACAATTGCTTTAAAAAAAATTATGCCCAGTTGAAATGGTATTATTGGTATTCATTGATATTGGTATTCACCAAGTGAAATAAGTGAGCCTGAAGTGAAATTAAAAGGTGTAAGTTGGATTAGCAGCTTATTTTAAGATACTCTTAGAAACCTATTAATAAAGCCAATATAAAATATGTAAATAGCTAAGCACTCGCATATTTAACATAATGTTGTACCACGTTGTACTCCATTATAGCCGGTATTTAAAAGATACTGGTAATCTAAAGAGTCAGCATGTTAAAATGGCTTTTAACAGCTTGTCATTCGTAGTCCTAACGAGACGCTCGTTAGATTAGTTTAACTCCAGCAATTAAGTGTTAACCACAGATAGAAATCAAAGCGTTTAATAATCACGAACTCCTTAGAGATAAACCGAAATAAATTATATTGTCAACGAACTTGCTGAAGGTTTATTTGATGGGAATTTTAAGAGTTTAGCTACTTAATCGCCTATTTAGTTTATTCAAAGCGACCATAGCTTTATAGTAAGATACGGCGCTCTACTTAAAAGTCTAAAATTTAAATACTATTGGAATAGGTACTCACTTGAGATATATCCATAAAGTTTTCCCTACACATAGCCAGCCGGGCTCACCACTTACCAACTATTAAATGAGACATAAACATAACTCGTGAATAGTAAGTTTACTACTAACCACATACGTGCTTACCTCCATAGGAAAGAACAGGCACGATGTTATGTAATGGGTTATGTAAAATTTCGGCTAAGAGATCTATTTGCGTCGTACTATTAGCTATTAGCCATTCTGCCGCAGTGCCGCGTGCTCTAGCAGATTGAAATTGTATAATTTAGTTCAGGTGCTCCCTGAAGAGACGATGCTCCGAGTGAGGTTTTATTCAATTAACAGTGGAACTAAAATGTGGCGAAAAGGTTTGTTATACTTTATTTATTTCCGGAACAAACGTAGTATTTATTAAGTAAATATTTTTTAAATATATATTCGTAGAACAGCGGGAAATAAATGGATTCAGAAGGCAATGGACCGGTTGGAAGTCCTGGTCAAGAGATCCCCATACAAGTAACCTTTAAAATCGCTCTATGGTACAGAACCCTACGTGTGCGAGTCCGACTCGCCCTTGAAGGGTAATTTTAAACTTTAACTTGCTGTTTGTTTGTGAATTACACTACACTAGACACCATGAAACTTCCCGTGTTTATCGAGTAGGAGCAATAGGTACTTCATTTCGTATCGTCATGAAACGGAATAGATCGCTGATATTGTCATAGATAGTTTTAAAAACCGTTTTAACGATTATGATTGTAAGTGAAACTACAAACATATAGAGCATTTATAAATGCGAAAACCTTTAATTACGTTTCAATTTAAATTAATCAGAAACTTGAATAAACAATCATATGCCGCATGTTACAATCAAAAACTTTGAACTTAAACGGCTCTACATATTCAACGGCGATTGAAAAAAGAGTCTTAATGCTGTCGCTTCGTTAGCTTGAATATTTCATCCCGATGGAATATACAAGTCAGTCCCTTAATTGCCCCATGGATTATCAATTTGCATTTTACAACAGGAGATTTAAATAGCTACAGGATCTTTAGGTCCTTACAAATGCACCGAAGTTACTGGTTATTATATCTTACAATATAAAGAAATGTACTTACAGCAAAGGAAGGCTACATATTCTTTAATTACAAAGTTTAAGAACTAATATGGATTAAAGTTGTTTATTAAAGATAACATTTTTATATACGTTTTCCATCAATTTTGAAGAAACAGTTGATACGGCGGAGTTATCTTGAAAAAATATGCTAATATATTTAAATGGAATGAAGCCGAGTGCCAAAAGATATTGAGCAGTAAAGTTAAATGGTGGTTAAGAGTGATCACATTTTTCACCATTCGTTAATGGAGGATTTTTTCTGACAGGCTTTAACAGGGTTCTCTTTGACAGCTCAATTTAAAATTCTTTCCGCATAATTTTCAGAAATTCACAACCAACTGTTATCATTTTATCTTACTAAAATGATTTTTAAATTGTACGCGTAGCATCTAGTATTTTTAACGGATAAAAATGTGCTAGTATAACATGTTATTAGATAAAATTTATAGTCCTTTAGTAAATTTTTTGTACCTTAGTACTTTAAATCTAAATCAATACATATAAAAAAACTCAGGCAAGTCGGAGTGTATTCATAGAATAACTTTACATAAAATCTCACCCCTATTTCTCCGAAGGGGTAGGCAAAGGTGTGTATACACTCACTCTTCACCACTTATGTTTAAGTCCCATGTAATGGTGAGCCTATTAGTATACACTATACGCTATACACCGGGTACAAATCCAGACTTCGAGCTGCTGCCGGGCATTTCATGTTAGAAATACATATATGCCTTGATCCGTTGTTTTAAATAACTAACGCATTAACAAAATTTGGCCTTTTCTTATTATTAACTTAGGTACTTTAAGTTGATAGTATTCCCTAAAACGAATCACCATTGTAAACCTCAAGTTGGATTTCCCAATGCTATTTTACTGTGAGCTCAAGGCCCATATACGGTGCGACTTTTCACTTCGATCAAGCTAATGAAAATCGTGACGATCGATCGCTTCCTAAACGCCGCTCACAGACGAAACGATTGGTCATTGTGATTGATCCCTTACTTATTGAAACAGAACGACAAAAACGTGCCATCAAAGACAAAGTTAAATAATTAATGCCCTAAAATCAGAAGGAACAAGAATCGTCGATCGCAATGTTCATGAATGATCTCCTACATCGTAACGATATTGGCGTACACTATTAATTCGTCGACGACGGATCGCATAGAAAAGTCGCATCGTACGAGTATGGGGCCTATTAAACGTGCGCCGACTCGAGTTTTTTTGCTCTTCTCCTAATATCAGTAATTTAAAAACAAGGTCAGCAACTATTCACATTATACGGAGTTGTTTTTTGGATACTACGCATAATTTGCGTGCCAAGGACACCCCGCCACCAAAATGATTTAATACTCCTGACGTCATAAAAAACTAAAGACTCGCTCTCCCGTATGCATAGTCAGTTTTGGCTACACTCATTAAATTTAACACGTAGTAGATTAATTATTGTGATATTCATATGAACAATAAAAAATATTAGGTTCTTAGTCACTTTCCAAACAACATTTTTTTACCTTACCAAGGCCACCTCTTATTGACAATACTGCTTAGGAATAACAAAAGGACACACATAATACTGGAACACAAGCTTCATTATCAATTTTGGCTACACTCAAATATAATACATCTTAATATATATATACATATATTTCTTGTGTACGTGTGTATATATATCATAATATATATATTTCTTGTGTAAGTGACAGTGAACTCCTCCTAAACGGCTGGATAGATGTTGATGAAATTTTTTGTTTGTGTTCAGTCAGCTTAGTACCTACTTTATAATTTTTGTGGTACTCATATGAACTATCAAACTTACATTATTAACAGGCAAAAACTAAAGCCAATAATATTTACAATAACGTGTGCATGTATGTAAGTACTCTGTGATGTATGTCTTTCTCTTTATTAACGAAAATATCGTAGTCGGTTAATTTACTTGAGCGAATACGGTTCGCTTCTCGCGGTCCTTCTTTTGGTGACCGAGTGACCTGTGGAATGGGCTTCTAGCTGAGATATATCTTTTTGGCTACGACATGGAGCGCTTTAAGAAGAGTGTAAAACGCATCCTACAAGGCCGGCAACGAACTTGTAATCGTCGCACGTCGTCGAATTGCACATGTTCTTAGGCGACGACGACGGTGACAACTTACCGTCAGGTGGCCCGTATGCCTATTTGTCCGTCATTATTTAAAAACAAAAAATTTTAGCAATTTGTATTTTCGTGGCTTAACATAGTTAAATATTATTAGTCATCATTCAATTATAATGACACCCCAACCTGCTGCTTCTAGAATAAAGATGTTCTTGTTCGCTAATTGTGTTTCGGTTTACACAACACTGGTCCAAGTTCATGAAACCGCTTTTCAAATATTTGCCCCTATTAGATTCGCATATTAAAGGTAAACACCAGCAAGTTAATGACGTCCTCATTACTGTTAGCAACCTCGTAAACTACATCCCACATAACAAAGGCGAAACTTAGACTCACGCTGGTAAGCTCTTCAAGGTATAATTCTCGTAACTTTACGTACAATTCTTTTGAAATGCGATTGGAAATGGTGCATCGCCTTGCCTTAAGTGTTCAAAACTTCACAAAAAGAAAAAATACTTTTTTTGTATAAAACACAGAATGTAGTTTATTTTATTACAATCTAGTCTGATTATTAAAATAGACTAATAAGTAATTTAATTTAGGCAGGCATTAAGCTCGCGTTTTGTACATTTTACATTTATGGTGTCTATATGTTTTTTTTTAAATTAAAAATTGTAGATACCTAACGATCTATAACGCATGTGACAACTTCGGCAAGACATTTTATGAAAAGCGCGTAAGCGTTCAATTAAGAAAAGTGAGTCTCTTATCCCTCTTCCGCACCATCTACGGGCCACGCATGGTCTTCTATGGGGTGACAGTAATGGCACCATAAATCAATCTCCAGACGTCACCCATGGTGGGCCAACGCGATCAATCTTGCGACTAAGAAACGATCATTGCGGCTGAAATGCTTAATGATAGTCTAAACTCCCAGTTATTTTCACTGTGAGGCATTTTTGACGTTATAAGCGCTTTATGTAATTTAAAAATTTATATTATAAGGTAGCGAAGAGGCCTTTGATCAGTGACAATTGGTCGAGGATTTCGGGATTGAATCCCATCCGCAATAAATATTTATTTGACAGATAAATATTTGTGTCTAAATTTTCAAGGTTAAGTTATTTCGAATTGCTTTCAGTTTGTGTCGATCACCCACAACATAGCAAATCCTAGAATTGTGTTCTGAGTATGCTGACTCATTGGTCTAGTCTTCGTAAGCGCGAATGCGAAGCTAGAAGTCCTGGGTTCGATACCCGGTTCGGGTTACAACTATTAGATTTTTATAACTAGAAATGGCATGGTATCAGCTCGGAATTTGGATTTGTGCCAGGTTTATGGCATGTTACCACCTGCGATCTAAACCTAACTGATGAAATGTGGATGTGCTACACACCTCGGCCTATGTGCCTTCCCCGAAGAAGTACAGGCGTAATGTTACTTCTTTAAACACAAACCATTTATTTTTCCGGGTCATCTCACGTCGACAACTTCAAGTACTGCAAACGGGAAAACCTGTCCTTAAGCGTTTTAATCATTAATCCGTCATACATATTCTGTCCTAAGGATATTCTAGACATCTACCCGCAATTATTTTGTAAAGCGATAAAAATTATCCCGTAAAACCCGTCGATCTCGTGTTTACCAATAGCGGCCTGTTCCTTCATCAGTATAAGATGCGATACAAGAACCCGCTGAATACGTAGAATTATTATGCAAATTTGATCCCTAATGGTACATCGTGAAACTATTCAAGACCATACTCGAACCCGCGTCAGCTTCGATATCATGGAAATTTCATAATAATCACTGTCATCCTAAGACAGCTGTCCATACGTCCATCAAAATACTATTCCGTCCATATTCCGTCAAACAGCGTTAGAATACGCTAGTATATGATACGAATAAATACGGCCCTTCATTGGTTTTGCGCTTACGTACAACGTATCCATTTAATTTTCAACTTTATTGCCGTGTAAAGTATAGTAAGGGAGCAATTTCGCAGAATTCCCGTGATAAAATTGCAGTGGTCCGGATAACCAGTTACGGGAAATTAAATTCCAGTAGCGCCCGCGTCACGCGATATTTATGAACACCGCATGCTATGTAGGGATTAAGAAATCTTGAAGAGATTTATTTACGACATTCTGCAGTTAATACGTAGGAAAGTCATGTGAACGACTTTCCATCGTATTCGGCTCGGCCCGCGTCTCGGAAACATCAATAGTATCGGCCCGTTACCCACCGACAATTACCTTCCATGTTGTGTTATTTACTACGTTCGGTTGTTTATTGCATAAGAGCCATCGTTACAGTAACAAGCTAGCTTCTCGACTAAGATACTAGACATACCTACTTGCAAATTTGTTGAGTATGCAAACAACTTGCCGTCTTCTGCAATATTTCTACTCGGTGGAATATAAAAGTGAACTCGTATTGTAACATTGAAATTACCTTGTCGAATAGATTACGGTGGATGGATTCCACCGTAATCTATTCGAGGCTCTGAGCCTCTAGGTTTAGGATTTTGAAGTAATATCTATCTATATATATAAAAGGAGAAGGTGACTGACTGACTGACTGACTGACTGCCTGACATATCAACGCAGGGCCTAAACTATAAGGGTTAGAAACTTGAAATTTTGCGCAGGGGTTCCTTTTATAACGTAGGGGAGCACTAAGAAAGGATTTTTGAAAATTCACCCCCTAAGGGGGTAAAACGGGGTGCAAAGTTAGTATGAAACTTTTCCGTTTTTGAAGTTAGTGAATGTCTAAACCCACGCGAGCGAAGCTGCGGGGGTCCACTAGTATACAATAAAAGGAGAAGCTGACTGACTGACTAACTGACATATCAACGCAGGGCCTAAACTATAAGGGCTAGAAACTTGAAATTTTGTATTGGGGCTCCTTTTATAACGTAGGGGAGCACTAAGAAAGGATTTTTGAAAATTCACCCCCTAAGGGTGCAAAGTTGAAACATTGCCGTTTTTTGAAGTTATTCGGATGAAATTCAGTACCTACATAAGAAGATTTTTCATTGAGTTTGGAAAATCATCTCTTAAGGGGGTAAAAGGGGGGGTGTAAAGTTAGTAGGTACCTATAAATGTTTTTCGTATATGTATACCTACATTATTTCAATGAAATTTTGTATTTAGGTTATGTTATGTCTAATTCCACGCGAGCGAAGCTGCGGGCGTCCGCTAGTCCGTATATAAAATTATAATTGAATATTCTCGGAAAATATCTTGAGAAAACCTGCTTGTCTGAGAGGTCTCCTAATAATAATAATATTTGCATATGAAGTCAGCAATTTGGTTGATTGTCCAGTGATACTGGTTATATTTTTTTTATTGATTTCATCAACACAAAAATCTTATATATCGAATTGCTATTAGTAGCATCCATTAGTAGGCTTGCGTCGATTCAATGTGATCGACAGTGTTAAGCAATGAGCGGGGCGTCGGTTTTTGTGGATGGGTGACAAAATGGAGAGGTCTCCTAATAATAATAATATTTGCATATGAAGTCAGCAATTTGGTTGATTGTCCAGTGATACTGGTTATATTTTTTTTATTGATTTCATCAACACAAAAATCTTATATATCGAATTGCTATTAGTAGCATCCATTAGTAGGCTTGCGTCGATTCAATGTGATCGACAGTGTTAAGCAATGAGCGGGGCGTCGGTTTTTGTGGATGGGTGACAAAATGGCAAAATTTCATGAGCGCTACCGTGCTTCGGAGGGAACGTTAAGCCGGTAAAAACAACCGGTACCAACTACCGGTTGTTTTTAATCGTGAAAACAATCGCTAAGCCTTGTCGAACGACCTTTGGGTGGCTTGAGAACACTCGACTTGATGTCGAATGTTTTGGTTGACCACTAACCCCTCCACCAATCTGCACTGGAGCAACGTGGTGGAGTATGCTCTAGACCTCTCGCAAATTTGTCTGTGGGGGAGACCCGTACCCAGCAGTAGGACGTGGGGTTGTAACTATAGCAGTTATAGTTGTTTAAAATTAACAACCATAACCGTAAGGTTTGTAGCCAATAAATTTTATAAGTACTTAGTCTAACTGGGGTTCGGGCTGGCCCCACAGTTCGCGCCAAGGAGTCGCAAACGGCTTCAGACAGCAAGTCAGACGGCTGTAGACGGTTTGTGTTTAAGATGTTTGTTGATTGCTATTTATTGCTCGGCTTTGAACTTGACTTCCGCAGCCCGGCCGCTGCGGTCCTTTCACCCACAACAAGCTCGGATTTGTGATTACAAGATCGTACATTCATTGATAATTCGCTAACAAACCTAGTCCGGTCTGCCCACGATAACAAGATAGGTATCTAACACATGTATACGCAATTTGTTCATATGTTTGTAATACATAGATAAATACACTGATTGTTATTTACTTAAAGGTTTCAGTGGATAGTGGATGATCATTAACTGCTTCAATAATGTGCGAACTTTTGGCTGTTACCGCGAATGATTTATTGATTGATTGACTATGATTTTAGCTATGCAATTATAAATCGAGTTTCCTCTCGGAATGAGGGAAGGGTAGGGTTGGGTTAGGGTTAGTTCACGTAGGCCAAGGGCAGATTGACAATTTCAATACCTACATTGGGAGGTAATGTTGTGTGGCTGCGGGTGAAGACAATATTTAAGCATGAAGGCCCAAGACCATGCATAAGAGGACACTTTAAGTTAGTCGGTACTGGTTGTTATCATTAGATGACAATAAGTCATTATGATATATGACTCGGGTTGGTCATGGAGCCATACATGGTAAAGTTACGTATACTATACTTTATTACACTTATTCGTTCATTCAATTCTCAATAATGTTTATACCTCCCTACCTTTTCTAAATATGTGTTCTGCTGAAAGCATGAAAATAGGCTGCACCTACTTTGATGTATTCCGTGGTGTGGGTATACATCAACATAGGTACGCCTTGTTGGCAGGTTGTTGCAAATTAGATTAAAACTTTATAAGTGTTACGGTGTTCATTCGCCAATGAGTGTTACAATAAACATTTATTTATTGTAACACTCTGTATCTCTTCTCTCTTATTTTATACCATTTCAATTAAGTAATATTATTGCTCAAAGCGACCTGGGCTTTTTAATGTTTAATTTTGTATTTATGTAACCATAAAAACAGAAAATTCTTTTGATATTCATGATTCGTTAACTGTTATTTACAGAAGTTAAAAAATCAGTATGGCTACTAAATTTGCACTGTTCTCTTTCGCACCTTTAAAATTTCACAAAAACTCGTGTGAGCACCACTTGACCTTTGCAGCTCCCATAATATAAATTCAAGGGGTCTGTGTAGACTGTAGGTGGTCATTAACAAGCTTCTAAGTATCTTCTACCCCAGTTTTAGAGATGCTTAGAGCACGCGTCAAAACTTTTACGTAATGACGAAGGTATGTAGGTACGTAAAAGCCTGGACGTCTGAACTGACAAGTACGTTAGAAAAATAAGAAATTTCGTTGAAGAGCTGAATATTTATATATTAAATCCCTTAAAATTTTCGTCGCTGAGTTCCGAATACAATCTTAGCCACCTATGGCTACGACCTTGGATTCTATGTTTCTAGGTACTTAGATTCTTCAATGGGATTAAAATATCGAAATATAAATATATAGGTACCTACTTAAAAGAAAATTATTTTATGGAGACCTAAATGATCATGTAGTTAATAGCTCAACAACGGTTTTATTAGTAGCCCACTGTTGAAAGCACAGATTAACTATGCTCGGAGTGAAGTGAAAATAGTCCCTATCAATAGAATCTGAAAGCATTCAGGCTGCCTACGTTAATCGGCTGCTTATACACACTTACAGACAGAGGTAGACAGGGATAGACAGACTTTTCAAGTGAGAATAGTATGGAGGGCTATCAGGCATCAGGTTTCCTAAGAATATTTCCGCGTTTACAGGTGCAGCCGGTGAAATCTCGTTAAATTTAATATTAGCTTGTTGTACCTATGCCTTTAATATTGATGATTATAGTGAATCAAATTAAAACCTACTAAATGAAGCCATGATGCTAACTAAATGATTAATACCATTAAGAAATACGCGGAATTATACTAACGCATTCAGACAAAAATAATAGCAGGTAACACTACGTATGAAAATGGACGTAGAAACTTCTAATTAGTCTGCAAAAACTTTGGACGAACTGACAAAGAACTCGTCACGGGAACTAATAACGGTTAGTCAACTCTCACTTCAGATGTACCTTTTTTTTTTTTTTTTTTTTTTTTTTTTAACGATGGGAAATGCCTTTACGCACGGAGTGTGGGACTCGCCGGCCTACTGCCGGAATACCCACTAAAACCCATCGGCCACCATCCTCAGCGCTCCGGGAGGGCTCCGGGATCTCTGTGTAGAACGCACCGGTGCCCTCCAGCGCGGTGCCTGGGCAGGCTCGTCACGGGAGTCAAGACTCCCCCGGCGCGGGACGTTCATGACGTCTGCCGCGGCGGCTCCTCCTCCGAGCGGGATCCGAGCGTTCTCGCCTTCGCTCGGCGTCCTCCTTCGCGAGCATTACTGCGTCGCAGAAGGAGGTGACGCTTCGCCACGCTTCCCCGCTCCGGAGCATCGCCGCGACCACGGCTGCCGGGGAAAGATCTTGCCCGATTGCGTCCGTGAGGATCCGCCGCTCTGACTCCCATGCAGGGCAGTTCTCGAGCGTGTGCTGCGCGGAATCCTCTGAATGCCCGCAGTGGTGGCACTGCGCCGCCTCCTCCCTTCCTATCCTATGCAGATACTCACCGAAGCAGCCATGTCCGGTGAGTATCTGGGTGAGGTGATAGGTGACGTTCCCGTTGTTCTCAAGCCAGCTCTTGAGGTTTGGCAAGACAGCCCTTACTATACGCTGGCGCGCACTGCGAGGCTCTGCCAATCGCTCACGCCAGCGCAACAAGGCCCGCCTTTTTGACCTTCGTCGTAGCTCCTCGATCGCCTCATGGGGGTCGTCCCTTTGGCGGAGGTCGCGGGTCTTATGAAAGACCTCTGCGTCCATATCCGCCAGAATGTCCAGGGGCGGAAATCGCGCCAGGACTGTTGCCGCCTCGTGCGAAATTGTCCGGTACCCTCGAGCAACCCTGATGGCGATCACGCGCTGCGCAGCGTTGAGTTTCGCTGCGCGTCGCTTGTTGCTCGAGAGCCGGCCAGCCCATACGGGCGCTCCGTAGAGCGCCATAGAGCGCACCACGCCTGCGTAGAGGCGGCGGACTTCTCCCCTTGGTCCCCCGAGATTCGGCAGCAGTTTGTGCATCGCACCCGCTACCTTGTGAATTCGGGGGACGAGACGATTGAAGTGCTCGTCGAAGGTCCATCGGCTGTCCAGCACCAGCCCCAGGTAGGTCATGCTACGGCCAACCTGAACGTCAACGTCACCTATCCTCACTGATGTGCTCGGGGGGTCCTCTCTGGGTCTAAGCCTGTGGAACCATAGCGCTTCGGTCTTGTTTGGCGCTATTGCCAGACCCAGTTCTCTTCAGATGTACCTACGAGTCCACGTTTGTTGTGATTAACTATTCGTCATCTCTCGTCATTTTCTCGTTATTTAACTGGTGATTAAATGACAAGACGAGACAAATACGGCGACTACATAAAACAAGTGAAACACAGCCTTTTAAGGTCCACTACTGGACCTAGGCGTCCCATAGTTAGTAACACATTAATTATAAGGTCATTGTGAAATAGTTTACAAAGGCATATTGACATACCATTCTATCTTTTGAATTTACCTTCACAGTTTCTGTTTTTTTATTTTTACTCTATACATACGGGATCACACTTAGCAGAGAACAGTAGTGTCGCTAGCCAATTCATTGTGAAGAGCTATAATAGCCTAGATCTAAATAGGGGAAAAACTCGCCGCTTGGCATTCAATAAGCGTTCTTGCTTCCTTTATTACCCGCAATACGTCTTTACCAGCTGCCCTGAAGCAGCCGGCATTGTAATTACTTCCAAGGGGTGACTGGCATTAGGTCCGTTGTTTGATTGTTTTGCTAATGTTCAAAGGTGGAAACCAGGCGAAATAATTGGGGAGTGAAATAATGCCAGGACCACCTAGTGTTGGTGATTGTAAATAAAAAACGCTTTATTCGCTCATAACAATTACCCTCTCGGTTGGTGGTAGGGGTAGGTTCCTAACGCCCTTTCACTATAGAAAGAGTTCGATTCGTGTAAACGTTGGAAATTTCATTGTGAGGTACATAATGTCCACATGGCATTGCCACAAGTACTTTAACAGTTCTTTTTGTTTATTTATCTCTAAGAATAAAACTCAGAGTCCTTTGATAGCTATACATATATGTATTATAAGCTAGCAAGGCTAGCTAATTTAGCTAGTCTGCCGACCGACGTCTTCAATCACAAACGCGCCATGGCGTGGACTGAGTTGGAAATACGTAGTAGGTACTCGCAGTTGATGGGACCCGTCTAGTAAACAAAATAAAATTTAAACACTATAGTTCTCTCATATCTATATATAAAAGGAGAAGCTGACTGACTGACTGACTGACTGACTGACTGACTGACTGACTGACTGACATATCAACGCAGGGCCTAAACTATAAGGGTTAGAAACTAGAAATTTTGCACAGGGGTTCCTTTTATAACGTAGCACTAAGAAAGGATTTTTGAAAATTCACCCCCTAAGGGGGTAAAACGGGGTACGGTAAGAGTTAGTATAAAACTTTGCCGTTTTTGAAGTGAAGAGGGCAACCCGAACACGGGCATCGTCGTTAATGGGTCTAATTCTACGCGATGGTTCAATTCAGCTTGCAAGATTTTCAACTAAAAAATCCTAATTGAAAAATGGTATGAGAATCAAACGGGCATTGGGCCGGTCACATCTACGGAAGGACGAGGAGTCACGACAACCGTTGAAGAAAACAGGTGCTCGAGTGGAAACCGTACCTAGACAAACATAGGACGATTTCCTGCTAGGTGGCGCGACGATCTGCGTAAGACGGTGGAGAGCAAATTGAGTTAAAAATCAGGCTCAAGCTCAGTAGCTTTCCTTGGAAGAGACCTTTGCTCAGCTATAGACTTACTTAGATATATTATTATTAATAGGCAAGAGATAATGAGAGTATGTGGGGGAGACCCGTTCCCAGCAGTGTCTCACTGCTGGGAACGGGTCACACTGCAGTGTCTATGGGTCGCAGCGGTAATGAGAGAAAAGTAACAAATATTGCCAAGTATTAAAAAGATTTTAAAAAATGTTTTAATTTGATTCTCAAAATCCCAAACCCATTAAATGTGTAATATACGTTCCGTGTTCATTTTGGCAGTTTGACATAAAAAAAAGTTACTGCATTCAGTCGCCACAGTAGTCTAATTAACAATCTGACAACTTTTTATTCCTCAAGCGGCGTAAACGAAATCAAAGGGGACGAATTCTCGTATTCCTTCCTTTCATATTTAATCACCTCCATAACAATACAACATCTACATTTAGGGAGGCACATAAACCACAATATAGTAAGGTGCATATATACTGTGCACAAACATTGTAAATCTACAAAAAGTAGGTTATATTCGTTCTTTACCAAAGTATGCCAAATACATAATCATACCTGGTACATTGGCGTTTTAATAAAATTTTGAACGGAGAATTTTTTTTATTTCCCAGACTTCTAGAGCAAGAGCCCACGACGGCCAGACCTTCGTTATTTTATAAAAGTTGAAAGTTTCTCTGTACATGTCTCCTATACATATAAGAACAACCAGCGACTATAGAGTTTGGGTTGTGGTTACCTGGGCAGATAACAGGTAGTAAAGGTGTAAAAAAAAGTACTTAAAATTCGTTAGACTATAAAGCTCTATTTTTTTATATTTTCTTCGGGATAACTTTAGAAATCTCGTCATCCATTGCCGGACACTTATGACAGTTGCTACCCCCTGCCAGACACCCCTAAACTTTGATAAATTACAATTATACTTTCGTTATAGTATAAAAGCTAAATTTTATATTTGTTACTTGGGGACCTATAAAAAGATGTTACCTCAATAGCCGGACAGTTTTCATGGTTTTTACATCTTGCCAGACACATCGAAAGTCCACTGTATAGTCCGGTCAATTTAGACAATTGAAATAAAGAAAATTCCGACAGAGCCAAATCTTCGTAGAGACCTTAGGTTTACCACAAGGAATAAAGTGTCAAAAGTCCCCATCAATCCCATGTGTGCGTCGGGACTTATTCGGGTCCCAAGGTCAAAATTTTAGGTTTTTTGGATTTTTATCGAAAACGGTAAGTTTTATCGAAAAGTACCTTAGAGCAAAGTTGTAGATCTTAAAATTCTCTATAAAAATGGTCCCTATGATTTTTTCTCTAAGACCCACTATTTCCCGGATATTGCGCTTGTAAGAATCATGTTCTACATAGTATGCACACATATGCCACGTATATACATATTTAGGTACTGCTACTCAACATTTGTTTCGAGTATACTATCAAGTTCAGACATGGCAAGGTAATGAACTGAACCCTGAAGACTGGGGTTGGAAATTGATAAATAATACTTTGGAACCGATTCGAATTTACTGGCCCCTGCTCTCCTCTCTTGTATTTAATTGAACATATGAGCAAGAGACACCTTGGCAATTGGTACACGCTGGAAAACACTGCAACTCTACTTTTTTACAGCCACATATTGCACTACAACCTTTCTTGCAATTGCAAAAAATAGTGTTAAGAAGTTTTTCTGAAGCAGGGGGCAGTAAAGTTCGAATCGGTTCCAAAGTATTATTTATCAATTTCCAAGCCCAGTCTTCAGGGTTCAGTTCATTGCCTTGCCATGTCTGAACTTGATAGTATACTCGAAACAAATGTTGAGTAGCAGATGCCGATGTTGGAGGAACTCGGAGGAAGACAAGATAGCTAGATAGATACTTGCTTTTTGTTTCGTGTATTTTTTACAAATGTTAAATATCTGTTATTCAAGTAGAGGGGTTTCGGTAAGGGACCGGCGGTCATTTTAGAGTAAATTTTCTTAGAATAGTATAATGTATACATAAAAGAGACACGAGTAGGCATTTTTGCTTGCTTGAGTACCTAAATATGTATATACGTGGCATATGTGTGCATACTATGTAGAACATGATTCTTACAAGCGCAATATCTGGGAAATAGTGGGTCTTAGAGAAAAAATCATAGGGACCATTTTTATAGAGAATTTTAAGATCTACAACTTTGCTCTAAGGTACTTTTTCGATAAAACTTACCATTTTCGATAAAAATCCAAAAACCTAAAATTTTGACCTTAGGACCCGAATAAATCCCGACGCACACATGGGATTGATGGGGACTTTTGACACTTTATTCCTTGTGGTAAACCTAAGGTCTCTACGAAGATTTGGCTCTGTCGGAATTTTCTTTATTTCAATTGTCTAAATTGACCGGACTATACAGTGGACTTTCGATGTGTCTGGCAAGATGTAAAAACCATGAAAACTGTCCGGCTATTGAGGTAACATCTTTTTATAGGTCCCCAAGTAACATATATAAAATTTAGCTTTTATACTATAACGAAAGTATAATTGTAATTTATCAAAGTTTAGGGGTGTCTGGCAGGGGGTAGCAACTGTCATAAGTGTCCGGCAATGGATGACGAGATTTCTAAAGTTATCCCGAAGAAAATATAAAAAAATAGAGCTTTATAGTCTAACGAATTTTAAGTACTTTTTTTTACACCTTTACTACCTGTTATCTGCCCAGGTAACCACAACCCAAACTCTATATTCGCTGGTTGTTCTTATATGTATAGGAGACATGTACAGAGAAACTTTCAACTTTTATAAAATAACGAAGGTCTGGCCGTCGTGGGCTCTTGGGCTATTCTGTCAATAATTCGTAAATATAGATTTATGAAGTTGTAAAAAAGAAGCAGATCTGCCACAT
This sequence comes from Carterocephalus palaemon, assembly GCA_944567765.1. Classification (NCBI taxonomy): domain Eukaryota; kingdom Metazoa; phylum Arthropoda; class Insecta; order Lepidoptera; family Hesperiidae; genus Carterocephalus; species Carterocephalus palaemon. The sequence continues at coordinate 5,205,184 of OX155651.1, read as the reverse complement.
GCGCTGTAAAAGTGAAGCTTCGAAAGCATTGATCGAAAGCGTCATAAATTGAAACATGTTCTGTTTTCTGTGCGTCGCGCAGGGTAACGATAAGTTCATTTGTATAAGAGAACATTTTTAAGCACTGAATTCTATGGAGGTGGCATATCCTAAGAGTCCTTTAGACCTCCCTCAGAATTGTCTCCCACGAATACTCCAACATGCTGCTCCAATGCGGATTATCGGAGGGATTAGTGCCCAACCCAGTGTAAAATGTTCTCAAGTCACCCTAAGGTCTTCGACAAGGCTTAACGACTCTTTTCACTATTGAAAACGACTTGGGGCTTAACATGCCACCGAAGCACGGTAGCGCCCATGAAATGTTCCACTAGCGGTCCGGACACCCATCCACAAGCCAACCGCGCCCATCGTTGCTGAACTCTGTCGATTACATTGAATCGACGCGAGCCATTGGGCTATGGACGCTAATCACGTGCACCGCTTCTGCCGAGATCCTTATCTTTAGCTCGAGTTTTCATGAACCCCTGATATCTGATCTATAGTCTTGCACGAAGATCACGCGGGTGATTATTTTCTTTACACATTAAGCTGTGCTGACATCCCGCATCACACTGAGAAAACATGTATTATTTTGTCTGTAACTGTTAATAATTGAGTTAAACCTAGTAAATAATGTGAAATAGTCTTACCGGGATCATTTTTGGGGGACATGTGTGGTGACGTAGTTACGCCACGTCTCCTGAAAACAAAAACTGTGTTAGTGAGTAATATCTTCGATTAGGGATTAGGTACATAAGTACTGGTATTTTCTATGTTTGTATAATATAATGAATAAATATTTTTTCAAATAATACGTATTTTGAAATATAGAATATAAATATACATTACATTAACATTACTTTAAGTTAATTTTAATACTAAGTATCTATCTATCTACTAGTTGTCCGCAGGCTAGTTAAAATATAGAAATTACTGATATTAAAATTAAATTACTATATTATTTAAACATTTAAAAGATTTAAAACATTTAATTTTTTTACCATTACTACTAATTAGCTATTGTAAGCATAGTATTATTGTATGCCTACAATTGCCTCCAAGCCGCTACAATACCTACATCTTTCAGGTCGCAATGATAAATGCAATCAGTTGTGTAGTTATTTGTCATATCTGCAGTAGATAGATTCCAAGTTCGACACCGACAGCCAAATATAATGTAGCCTACAATTGGTTACAGATACGCACCAACGATAACCAAATAAGAATGCATTAATGATCTTAGAACAATGCATAATAAGATCGGTTAACGATATAAAAGTCATAAATCATAGTTTTTAGTAAAGCCATTTGATTTCAGTTACGCAGCTAACGTGGGTAGAATATACCATTGTTGCATTATCCCCTAGCGTGAGCTACATCCGTGATAATTTCGTACCTACTAACAAATACAATAACCGTACCCGACATCGTTTGTGAATGGATAATAAACCGGTACCGATATAGATAACGAAACATGCACCCGAAAGAATCCTGCCGAGCTTCCGATTACTCTGAATTTCCAAATATTATATGTTCAAATTGCATACATGAGAATTTTATTGGTTAAAGTAGTTATTTTAATGAAGCAACGCGTATCAAAATAATTATAAACAATATATAAGGTTGTAGTAGGTACTTAATTGAATGAACTTATTCATAACTCATAAGTTTTAAAGTAACAATTAACTCAACCGTAAGAGGCTATGCATTTCCCTGAACTATTCCTATGACATTTTACATAATCTGTCATCAACAAATGCTTACTTAACACACGCTAGAGTCTGGACACGTAAAATACGTACAAAGATGTTCCATTTCGTTTTACTATAGAACTACATTGAATGAATTTATTCATAACTCATAAGTTTTAGTAACTATTAAGTCAACCGTAAGAGGCTATGCATTTTCCTGAATTCTTCCTACGATATTTTACATAATCTGTCAGAAACAAATGCTTAACACTTGCTAGACATGTAAAATACGTACAAAGAAACTCCATTTCGTTTTACTATAGAACTCGCTCCTCACTTAAGTATTTGCTGATTAACTCAAACAGCACCTACTTAGAAACGTCTAATGAACGTCATACAAAACTAACTCAGGTGAGCGTAAGAACTGCGCGTCAACACATTTAACGACGTCTTCATTGCTGATTTGCGAGTAAGGCAAGGCGGCGCGCGATTTACAATCGAATGGCGTGTACAGTAAATCTTCGTTACTACGACTCCTTATTCAAACGTCTCCCAAACCAAAGCTCTCATCCTTCAATTCCACAAGATTAAAAAAAGTTTTACCGCGCTATTTCCGCGCGCTAAATATTCATAAGATCATACAGCCAACAATTTCCTCACTGAGTGTGTGGGACGGTCGCAAACGTGTTATTAAGATTTCAACTTAAAAAGACAGCTGGGCGTGCAGTAAGATCTTCAATGAAAGCGAATTATTGGCTAGAATGTATTATGATGTTGTAAAGCGCCGACAAAATCATTGCAGGGCCTGTTAGTGCGCAGGATGGTATTGCTGGTATTGTACTATTGGTACAAATTACATATTACATTATCACGTGAGCAATAAAGGCACGGACTGACACCCAATTAAATAACGCTGATGTTATGTTGCGACGCAAACAATGCGAGCACATTCATATTATTGTCCATGAAAACCTTCTAGCAATTTAAAGTTATCAGTCTAAAGCGCACCACCAGTCTCTACCAAACTGCATTGGAACAGTGTGGTGGAGTATGCCATCGACCTCGCTCAGTTGAGGCTGTAGGAGAGACCCGTGCCAAACAGTGGAACAACAGATATATAATTTGTCTTTCCTTATTCAGGGCTGGCAGGTAGCAACTTCTGAAGCAAAAAAAGATCTTCTACCTTAACGTACTGTGTTAAAGTTATTACAAATGTACTCCTGAAAAGTGTTGGTTCCTAGCAACAGCGTCACTCAACAACAATTACTTCACGGTGGAGCTGGAACTAGGACAATCGGGGGCGTTCGAAATCGAAGCTATTACAGTGGAATAGGGTGTAGAGAATGTTTATTACAGACGCCCACGCGACGAAATCAGCGACACGGAAGGGACAAATTGGTTGTCCTGCGGTTCCAGGAATTCTCGGGGAGTGCTCGATGGTAGAAAGCCGCATAATTGGGCGGTCGGTTTGGTCACGGGGAACGTTTTGTGCTAAGTCGCTAGCTGAGTTTACTCACTCTTGTATCTATGCACTAGGAATTTAGGGACAAATTAATACTCATAATGATAATACGCATAGGTAGCTCTGGTCGGCTCTGGTGCACATAGAAAAATGACGTGTCGCGCTCCCTGTAAACTCCTAGACTCAACGACTCCGCCTATAGCATCCATACCTTTCTGACCGTTACCCATATTTACTTGCTATGCAAAGGACCTGGAAGGCACTTGAGTGCGAACCGTATACAGTTTCTAACCCGCCATCTCGGTCCGACACTGGTCTTGAAGGCTCGGCGTGAAATATTTGGTAGCGGCGGGCGCGGCCGTGCGATTTGCATACAATGAAGCGGCACAATCGAGGGTGTCTCCCCGACTGGAAAGCCGGCCGTCTCGCTAACATTTCGGAAGTACCGTTTGTATCATCCGATATTTATTGCTATTATTCGGGTCGCGCGCCACTGTGATTTCTAGGTGGTGTGTAACAAGCTTTTATTATAGTTGACTGGAACAACTGGCCATTTGTATTAAAATTGTTTGTAACTACAGAACAATGTCCGTGTAAGGTAATTGTGGGCGCTTTGTAAAGCCAAATGAATATAAGTTATGTTAAATAATTAGGTATCTATAATAAGTAACATCTGAATAGGTATTAACTGATTTAACAGATTCTCAAATTTTTACTCTACGCCACATCGTCGGAGAACCATCAATTCTTGACATGTCAAAATGACAGAAGTCTAATTATTGTAGGGCGTAAATTGCACTGCTATCTCATATTGATTTAAAAATGTACATAAACGGTATGGATTAAAATGTATTAAGACTTTTATAAAGTTCCGAGTATTAAATTAAGCCTCTGGTAGCCAAAAAGGACTTTAAGATCAAATTAGTAAATTAAGAGCTAATATCTGGAAACACCGAGCTCTTTTAGAACCACCTTTAAGAGCGTTACCTACCGCTTATGAAAATAAGATTAAATGATTACCACCAGTAAATTATTTCATTTCATTACTAAGAGAGCTAAGAGATATTCGTAATAATTGTTCGGTTTTGGAGCAGCGTGGTGGAGTATGCTCTAGACCTCCCGCAGCAATATCTGTGGGGGAGACCCGTACCCAGCAGTGGGACGTCTATGGGTCGCAGCGATTACAAAAATGTCTTGCATACTGAATAAATTTATATACCTACAATCACTGAGTTAAATAAATATCAATGCCTACTATTTTATTTTAGCACTTTTTTCGCTGACTGTACATTTTCTCAAAAATCTGTGAATGTAGTTCAGAATATCTTAAGTTTTCCTGTAACTATAACAGTTAAGGTACCTGCCCTTACTGACCCTTCTCAAAAATCCACCCTGTATTATACGTGTCTTGCGATATATCATTTGATGTTTTTCTCAAACAGAGAAACCTCACCTACCGAGTTTAGAATAATCACTGACGATATGGTGGTGCGGTTTGCTAGTTAGAATTAGAACAACAATTAGTAATAAGGATACTTCCAAACAGGTTTGCTTGGGTTTGGTTCAGCTTTTTGTGGCCACTTCTAAGATGGGCTTAGCATGCTCGGCTTGTGATTGTGACGGAACTTGATGTGCAGGTTTCACTGGACATACCAGCGTCACGCCAATGATTAACGAAGATATAGAAGTGTAATGGCAACATCATCCTTATACACTTTGTCGTATCCGTAAAGAACAAACCAACGTTAGGTCTAATTCTAATCTATTATAACATGGAAAAATGGTTATGACACGTCATTAGAGAACACTCAATTCAAATGTAGGTACATACATATTAAACTGTCTAGCAATACTAATACTGAATACTGTTTTTTTTAAACCTAACTGATTATGCCTCATAGTATCTATTAATTTATTGGTTAGATGTTAATAGAAACTACGATTATATTTTAAATTTGTTTCTAGTTCCTACTACCTGTACCTACTTGTAATTGTAGTTTAATTTTAATTTAGTTTTAATATTTTTACAGTAATATAATTTTAGCAAACAATAACTCTGGCATCATCAGAAGATTCGTCCTCGAGTAGCATATTATTTAAAAAAAATCTACCATCGTATTTTTAATTCTTTGAATATTTATGACAACTTATCTGTTACTATATACGAAGTTCCATTAATATAGTTCATAGTTCAAATGCGTGTGAAATTCATCAAACGTATTTCCTACACATTTTGCAACGCCACCTGTGCAATAATTGGTTGCATGATGAGTTACTTGGTGGCCGACTTTGTCGTTGATAAACGCTAAATATTCCATCAAAATACAGCCGCGTTCGCTCGCCCGCGAGGATCGTTGAGCGTTTACAAAGAAGGAAAACCTGCATAGCATTCGGCGATTGGCAGATGCTTCCCACGGGGCGGCAAACAGACAGACGCCGGACGGCTTGACAGCATGATTGGGTGTAAGTATTGCGATCCTCGCCTGGCGCATGCTAAGTGCAGGCCCATTACATTTGGCATTCGCTCACGAATCCCGACCATTGAGCCTTCGATTTTGCAGTGTGAATTTCGCTAGCACAATTTTTTGATACGGACGCTTCCTCCTTATTCTCTATCACTTCATTTAAGATACTGAAAATAATTTGAGATTTAACGTGCATTTTTCTATGCAAAGGTAGGTCATACAGTTCAAGAAACAAGCACACGCGGCACCATTAGGTTCAGTGGTCACCATCATGTATACACGAACTTCGTGGTTAAGCCTGAAGTAGAACTGAATGCCACTGTACCCTGGACAGATTAAAAGTTTAATATACAGCTAGCTCAGCCGTGAAAAGGGAGTGATAGACGAATGCATAGGAAAATGGTCTATCACAGTCCTACGATTCCAAGCCGGCTAGCTGGCCTAATGGTCGTCTGCCTTACAAGGCACGGAAGATGCGCAGCTCATCTTTTATTACCATTACACGCCATATTTGCGCAACGGGCTATTTAATAAATGAAAATGACTTCTTCACGCACAGATTAGGAAATAGGCTACATTATAGCCCATTAATTTCTTCCAATCGACTACTAGGTATGGCATGATGATGTATTTGTAGAAACATTACCTAATTAAAGCGATCGTTCTGGATTCTTGATTCGATATAATTAGTCCATATTTATCAATCGTATAAAACAATCAAACGTATTTATTACATATTATGGTCCAAAAATGATTGTTCTGAAAGAACGGATATTTTGGATTTTCTTTTTTGCAATCATTTCAAGTTATAATCACAGTAATAAGATACTTAATGTACACGTTCTAGGGTAGCAAATTGTTTGTACCACTAATTGCGGAAATAGTCAAAGGCTGGCCCAAGGCTATTAGCCCGCCAAATGAAGGCAAAAACGGGGGGTCAAGGCACTCCACATGACTCTGAAGGTGAGACCGAAAACAAGAACAAAGAACAATACACTATAAATCCCCTATTACAAACATTTTACGTGTTACATCTTTCCGATAGCATCTACGCCTCAAGCTAGAGACCATTTGATGGTAAAAAATAAATTTGTAAACGCCTACGCCGCAAAAAGCAAGCTTTCTATTTTTCTCTGATAAAATTTTAATATCGTTGATCGGCTACTCTGATTTGCTTTATAGAAGCTATATAGGTACCTGTATAATGTTACCTAGCTAAGGTACATAAAAGATAATCCATCTTAAGATACGCATGTGACTCTTATCATGTTCTTCGCGTTTAAATTAAAGTAATTTCCCATGTCATTGTTCACAAAACACTATTGTTGATTTTGCACAAAGCAATCCATGGACGACTCCGTAAGTCAGATCTTAAAGCGACGATTGTGCAGCCTCCTTGAATGGTACACAAAAACGTACATTATGAATTTTATTATACTCTTAACGAGATATCGCCTTGAGGACAACCTCGCTATATAAAAGCCAGCCAATGAATGATGATCCGTCGCTAACAAGAGAGCAAATGGTTCATACTTCAACACTTCACCGGTAGGATGGAAAGGTCACAATAAATTGGTGCGGCGCTTACCAAACTTCTCACACGAACCTATTGTGAAAACCGGTCTTAAAGAATCCGCCTTGCGCCATCCACGTGTAAACATTTTAATTGATGATATGCGGAAGACAAAACGCCTCGATAGAAATCGCCATCCGACTTGTTGTGATGTTATTCAGTAACGAATTTCCTTCGAATTTAGTTATATATATATTCTAATACGACTTACTTTAGTTATTTTATATTCCATACTTTTGTATATATGCAGTACACTCAATTTTTATTTCATATCTAAACAAATTTCATATCGAAAGCTTGCCATTAAAGATGCCTTGACACATGAAATGTTTTATGTTAATTAATTTTGCTACGCAATTTTATTCAATTTAACTGATTCGCGAATTAAGATCCGGTTTGATATTTCGATTTCATTATTCGATTTTAATTCAAGGTGTTGTTGTATATGTATTTGTAAGTCTACTATGGTGGGAAAAAATATGAAATATATTTCAAGGGCAACGCGTTCGTAATTACAGAGTTCATAGAGTCAAACTCATATTTGAATCCAAACAGCGCAGCATTGAAAAGTAACTTCATACGGCAGTACGACAAGCACTAACAACGACAGGCTCAGAAAGAAAATAAATGTATTCTAATGTACTCGTAATATGTGTAATGTTAACTATTTATTAGTTATTGTATCTACCTAAAACTGGCAGACTGAAACATTGTGTTTAAGACGACTTGTCTCATTTTTATTTTCGGTCTGATCTCACACGTAATAACTCGAAGCATTATGGACACAATGCGCTCTATCTCACGATCCAATCTCTGTACCAGTCCAAGGCTTTTGCGGCTTATAGTAGTTATAGTTAAGGCTCAACCACATCTCCACGCTTCTTTTACATACTGAGCTGCCAACATACAATTGTTGTCATAAGGTTATTTTAATGATATTTGCGGTATTATACCGGTTAATAATGTTTGCTACAGTTTAACAATGGCTCAGCGATGATTCAGATACGTTCCTGACTTAAAGACAGAAAACTAAATACTCGAGTGGTTATGGCTTATGAGTACTGAAATTATTAATTTATAAACTATCAAATATATAAGACTATAATCTAAAATGGATAAATTCTCAAAAAGACCAATTCAATCTCAATATCGATATTCCTTTTGTGGTGACGTAAGTTGGACGGGACGACTCGTAACTCAACGAATTTATCCACACAACGCTTACGCATTAAGCATTATAAAGTGAATTTTCTAACCTTTCCGATAGAATTTATCTGTTTAAAATTTATGTGCCCATTTAAGGCCCCTTAACCCAAAACTAATAAATTGTTTTTATCGGATGATAACAAATGTGAATTAGATTGTTCTAAATCACATTTATTTATAAATTGGAATCTAAAATGCCATGAAGCTTACATTAGCGCTTACTTATTTGATAATTGAATTTAATTTATTCACGCAATTTAATTAAATGGGAAATCAATATAACATTATAATTATAGTGTTAGAATTAAGGTTTAGACATTTTAGGTACATATTTTTTTCTTAATTTACCGTTTACAGTTAATATAAGAACAACTTTATCAAAAACTAGTTATTCCATAATCAACAAACACTGCGTGATATTTCAGTAAATTAATTCATAATATGTATTAGACTTTAATTCAGTTCTATTTAATAAGCTGTTCATGAATAGTAGATTCAAGTCATATCATACCAGTGTCACCTTTATTTACAGAGAAAAATTAGAATTAATGTATTGATTAGTTTACTAGTCACCTATCGAATATGCTAAAGTTTTTTATAGGTTTTTCTATTTCAAAAAATGCTTAATGTAATATAGATACTCTATATTGCTATATAAAGTAATACCCAAGGATGCAAATACTGCAATGAACATATTTTATAGAGTCTATCGTTTTTGGAATCGAAACGTGATCACTGTCGCTGTATTGAGGCCAATATGATTTCAATACGGTGTTAAATCCTCGCCGTATCTGCGAGTCCATAGAAATAAAATAATATGGATGTGCACGATCACATATTTTACGGATTAAACACAACACAATTAAGTACACAGGATCACATTTTTTTTTAAACCATAATTTATTACACATCAAAAACATATAGTCACAGAAAGGTATCTACTTAAATTCCAAGAAAAGCTATCACATAGGTATGTTTTCTATATTTCTGCGTGAAAGGAAGACAAAAAGCCAAAATATACTCCAAAATATAATTTATAAACATACACGCTAAATGAAGGTGATTGTGATAAGGGGGAAAACTGAAATAATTATAAATATCTAAATCTATTAAATAACCTATTGAAATCAATCAAAAGGAAATAAATAATCACAATATTATATTGCACCAACAATTAATAATTTTTTGTAATCTTTTCGGCACAGGGTGTGTTCACAAAAATTCAGATAGGTTTATCACATCTGTCGTGGTAAATATGGTAATAAGTAAAGGATGGTCAAGTAAGTAAATATGTAAATAAAATTACTTATAGCGGTCATATTTTATGTCATAAGAAAAGCGTTTAGTCTGATAGTATCGCTTCCAGCGTTTTTATAGTAAGAACTATTCCAGTAACTTTATTTGCGTAAGTAATACAGTCGATTCGCTCAGAACGGACTTGAACGGAGTAGTAAATCTGTCAACAACCAAATTACAACGTAGAAGTGTAGCGCCGAAGAGCCTTAAAGCCTTTCAGTCGGGCCTCACGTGTGGTTTCACTGGAGGCTATAACTGCTCAATCACCGACTTAGCTATGTAGTAAAAAATAGGTGACCTTCGTCGTTTGAATCCGTATGATAAATAATTATCATCGATTTCCTGTTGTACCTGTATAATTTGACAGGTCCGTTGGCACAATCGGTAGTCACCCTGCCTGACGCCAGAGGTCGTGGGTTCGAATCCCAATCAAGACAAACATTCGTGTGACGAACACTTGTGTTTGTTCTGTGTCAGGATGTTAATATTATGGGGTCAGATGGCCGTGTGAGAGATAGTCCCTGATATTTATTTATAATTGCTGAAATGCTGCTTGATTACTTATGTTTTGGTGTCTAGAGCAGGGTTGTTGCGAATATCAGCATCAGCATCAGCATCAGCTGATTATCAGCATTGATTTCAACATCAGCATCAGCATCAGCATCCGCATTAATCGATGCTGATTTTATTGCTGATATTCCAGTCGTGACATGACCGTTGAAGGCGGGGCTTAGCTATGACGGCGTGGGTTTTTGACCAATTAAAGGTCGTAAAATTGTCAGTCGTTCTTCGAGCGAACTTCACTTGTTCGTTCGAATGTTAGTAAACGTACACAAATTTGACTCATTTTAACGCATTTTTTCACAGTATTAATATAATTTCCCTTTTATTTAAAATGCTTAGGGTAAAGTCACCTAATTCCGCGGTATTTTCACGATAACTAGAAAGAACATAAAATATTATGCATTTATATTTCCTTTCTGTTGTAATTAATAGTTTTATCCAAAGTATTAGTTATCTTATTTCTGAAATATGTTCACTGTTTCACAATAAAAGTTGATTAAAAATGTAAAATTAAATAAAAACGAGAAAAAGTGCGAAGCGCCTAATTCCGAGGTAAAAATCCTAATTCCCAGGCATTTGGGTCCTAATTCCGAGTGTACAAAATACAAAGGAAAAGGTGGGTGAGAATGATGTTCAAAAGTCAATCTATCTATAAAAATCGATTTATTTCAGTCTGTTCTTTGTGATGGATAATTAATGAAATGGTCACGGTTTTTAATTGTAAATAAAATCACTTAACTTATAAGAACGTAATATAAAAAATATCAAAATCAACATAGAAATTACCAACAATAATTATCACATAAGATTATTTAAGTTACTAAAACCTTACATAATATGTTTCCTAATAAGCTGTGTAAAATACTGAACACTCTCTATTTAACGTATACCGATACCGCGGACTTAGGGTTTCATATAACCTTATTCCGACTTAAATACATTGGAATAGCTTTTTAATTAGGTACTAAATCAAGTTTTCTAATTCCGAGTACTAAAAAGTAATAAATTTTTTCATCTATATATATAAAAGGAGAAGGTGACTGACTGACTGACTGACTGACTGACTGACTGACTGACTGACTGACTGACTGACTGACTGACTGACTGACTGACTGACTGACTGACTGACTGACTGACTGACTGACATATCAACGCAGGGCCTAAACTATAAGGGCTAGAAACTTGAAATTTTGCACAGGGGTTCCTTTTATAATGTAGGGGAGCACTAAGAAAGGATTTCTGAAAATTCACCCCCTAAGGGGGTAAAACGGGGGTGCAAAGTTAGTATGAATGAATGCCGTTTTTGAAGTCTTTAGACGGGTAGACATCGTTAATGGGTCTAATTCTACGCGAGCGAAGCTGCGGGCGTCCACTAGTATTAAATAAATCAATTGATTGCATTAGATCAGGGGGCCTAGACAAGTGGCAAAAACGCTACTAGAATAGATTAACAAATGTATGGGATTGACATTAGCTATCGACTAATTAGTCGTAAGCGAATGTCAATTCCATACATTTGTTAATCTATTCTATTTCTATTCTACTAGCGTTTTGCCACTTGTCTAGGCCCCCAGATCTAAAATCTTAAGAAAGTAATCATAAAACTGCTTTCGAAATTTGAAAAATATGTGACATCTATGAAATCATTTTTCCGTGGTATGCCTCGGTAATTAGGAACTACCTAAAATATTTGGAATCTAATGCCGCGGTATTTTAAAATCTCATTTTCTCCTCAATTAGTAAATAAAATACTCAAATGATAAGTATTTTCAATACAAAATATATCCCTTCAAATATTTCAACCAAAACAAACACTCGCACAGTGTAAAACTACAATGTAAAACACTATTTAGAAAATCGTATAATTCACGTGCGTAAGGTCCAGAATGTATGAAGCAAGCAATCGAGTCGGCTGCTTGCGAAAAACTTATCGTTTATTTAAAAATGTTCTCATACTAAAGCAATTTTTTGCATATACAAATATGAAGAGATGTTAGTTGCAAGCAAAATGAACTTGTAATTTGGCCGAAAACACGGATTTTGTAAATACCTCGGAATATGGTGCCACTTTTGGAACCCCGCGGAATTAGGTGACTTTACCTTAATAAAGTTATCACTTTTACCAACAACTTCATAGTTTCAATTTCATGTTTCAATAAAATCAGCATCAGCATCAGCATCAGCTGATATTAATTTAAAAAATCAGCATCAGCATCAGCATCAGCTGATATTGAAAAAAACTACATCAGCAACAACCCTGGTCTAGAGCAGGACATCCAGTGAAATTTAGATCGATTCCGACCTTGTAAAATTCTATACAAATAATAAAACTCTATCGAGCTCGCGTCTGTAAATTGAATATATGTTGAAATAAACTATCCGGGGATGATAAGTTATCGGTACAAATTCAGAAAAAAAAATTAAATTTATTGTCTGTCTGTTTGTCCCTATGTGCGCGATGGAATCAAAATGTACCGAACCGATTTTAATGAAATTGGTTTTGTACCAATTCACTCATTCTCTGAGACGGATCTTTTTTACAATTCTGCCCGGAAAGTAAAGCCTACTCCTGGAATACAGGATGAGAATTTGTATGGAATTTTTCTCAAACATTATCTGATAAATTTAAAATTTGCAGCAAAGGTTTGTTATTTAAATAATAGAATACCTACATGTTTCGCCGTTTATATATTTTGTAAGATTTCAAATGGCATGGAGGGTGGCAGCTAGGTGTAAATAGGGCTGCCATCTCTAAAACCTGCCCCCCGGACCGGAAGCGTAAGTTCCCCGGATTTTGGACCTTTCACCCCGGACATTTCAATACTTTTTTCATACACTTACACAATGTATATTTAAAGTATGTATTTTTAATAACATCAAAATGTCCTCATATTTTAAAATAGACTATAATCAGAACTAAAACTTAAAAAACCATAAATCGTAACTTTTATTAGCAATCCTACATGTTTATTATAAACTAGTGGACGCCCGCAGCTTCGCTCGCGTGGAATTAGACGTAACATAACCTAAATTGAAATAATGTAGGTAGGTATATACGAAAAACTTTTATACCTACTAACTTTGCACCCCCCTTTTACCCCCTTAAGAGATGATTTTCGAAACTGCATAAAAAACCTTCATAGGTACTGAATTTCATTCGAATAACATCAAAAACGGCAAAGTTTCATACTAACATTGCACCCCCGTTTTACCCCCTTAGGGGGTGAATTTTCAAAAATCCTTTCTTAGTGCTCCTTTAGGTTATAAAAGGAACTCCTGTGCAAAATTTCAAGTTTCTAGCCCTTATAGTTTAGGCCCTGCGTTGATATGTCAGTCAGTCAATCAGTCAGTCACCTTCTCCTTTTATATATATAGATTTGTTGTTTACATTCATAGAAATGTGTAACTACTTAATTTAAATTAAAAAGAAAACTAAGTTAGACTTTTTACTTAATTATTTGGTAATTCTTTAAGCAATAAGGCAATAACATTAAAATGCCTTCAAAGTGGCTGTAGTTTTATTTACATAACTTATGGGAACGGGATCTGATCGAAAACCCGGACTTTTATTGTATACTCAAGCCAAAATTCAATTTGAATTTTATATAATTTTTCTTTTTCCTACTGGACTTAAAAATTAAATAATAATAAGTTATGTAAAACCTAGCTTTTGAATATAAATCTGACGAATTGCATGAACTACTACTTATTTCATGTTTGGCTGTAATAGTAACGAGCATTAGGTACACTAAGTTAGAACCTATACCCGTGTATTAGAACAGTGAATTATATAATTTCTAAATTTTGGATAAAAAACCGGGTTTCACCCGGACTACAATTAAAACCCCGCCCGGACGCTCCCCGGACGTCTTCCAAACTAGGACAAATCCGGGGAAACCCGGACGGATGGCAGCCCTACTTATAGGTACCGTTGTTTGTTAGGTTATTAACTGTAACTCGAGTAGTTGGGAGGTCAGTGACATGCCGGTGTAGGTATTTATTGTTACGTGTGACTAATTGATAAATTACTTCTAACGCACAAACTTGGCATTTATCGCCTCTCACTAATTGACACGTGCCTTCGATAAGTCTTCATAAATGTTTTCTTGAGGTGGAGAGGAGATGATTGACGGTTTTATGAGGTGATTTTCGGAGATAAAGTTATGAGTTTGTTAGAAACAGTAACATTTTATAGATTACCAGGGATACCAGGGATAGTGACAATGAACCCATTAAGTATAAGCTTATTGGTGTTTCTAGAGAGAAATTCTTCGAGTGTTTGAGAGAAGACGACCGTGACCACTAGCTATCGGATCCAACTTGACCCGTATGCCTGTTTGACGGTCAAAGTTATAAAAAAAATAGGTAAATAAGGGAAACGATCTTCTAAGAGAACTTCAGCAACTTTAAATTAATTACTTTGTTCTGCTAGAAATATTTTAAAATTAAAAGCTTACAGTTGACCTAATTAATTTAATTTCAGTTAAAAAAAAAAAATTGGAGTAATTTTTTGGCATACCTACTTATTGAAAATCTTCAAGAGATTTGGATTAAGTGAAAATGGCGATATATCTAAACATGCTTTATCCAAAATTTAGAAATTATATAATTCACTGTTCTAATACACGGGTATAGGTTCTAACTTAGTGTACCTAATGCTCGTTACTATTACAGCCAAACATGAAATAAGTAGTAGTTCATGCAATTCGTCAGATTTATATTCAAAAGCTAGGTTTTACATAACTTATTATTATTTAATTTTTAAGTCCAGTAGGAAAAAGAAAAATTATATAAAATTCAAATTGAATTTTGGCTTGAGTATACATATATTTAAAGAGTGTTTTATCAAACAACGGTTGCAAAAGAAATAATGACGAGAAACTTAACTGTTGTTACATAAAATATATTTTGAAGGGCAACCGCAGTTTTAAACATCACAACATCGTAAAATAATGATTAAGGGGATTATGGCCTTATACTTATAAATAATTCTGAGGAGAGCCCCTTGCTCACTCAATAGAGTTCAATCATGTGTGTGACGAGCTAGATTTTCTTTTTCTTGTGTACTTTTTGAGTTTTAACACTTGTGTACTTGTGTGCCGCGTGTACTGGGCACCAACTAAAGTGTAGTTAAACGAATAGTAGAAAATAGGAAACTTATCTTAATAAATCTAACATGTTTTCAATAGATTAAAAGAGTAACTTCATGTAGCATGCAATGTTTTAACATAATTATACAATTTGTTATACTAAAGTACTATTCTTGTAATCTTGTTGTGCGGAGTTGAGGACTGCTCGGTTTATGACTAGTACGGCGCGGCGGCGGGTAAATCGAATAGATTTTTACTTACATGGTTAGTAATTGTCAGTAGTGTTTATTTTCAATAGTATTTATTAAGTTAGTGAGACTGGTAAATAAATAAATAAGTTTTAATAAGTAGATTCAGAGAATATTAAGTTAATACCGCCACAATTGCGTCGTTACTACTATGTACTCATAGTAGGTACGTGAGAGAGCCTAACGTGGCGTTTTTATGAGGCTCGAAGTTTTCATTAGGTCTGAAGGTAACATTATATACCCAACTAACGTGGTAATATTATCCTTAAAATTAAATAATCATTAACATAACAAGCAAACAGCCTAAATTTATACATGACTTTGTAAATTATGTTCTACAGTGTTCTACTTTGCCTTAAAAATATTAATGTACTATAGAAATTGAAGCTTAAATCCCCGTAAGTTAATTCAATTTATTGTTGTATGCGTGGGATCAGCTACATAATAAACTGTTCTGTAATCGCAAGGGGTCACAAGCGCCGTGTAGTTATTTTCTCGAGCAAACATGCACTTACGTCATTAGACACTAATAAAACGCATTTTGTGTTTTATGATGAGAGTTACTTGATATTATGATTTTGCTAGAATGTTGCCTGCAGTTCCGCCTGCGGTGAAACTTCTACATTATTAAGAGTTCAAACTATAAGTAGGTAATTTAGTTTACAACATGAAAATTCTCTTATCTCTCTATAGCGAGTAAACTTGTTTGGTTTTTGTTTGGACGCGCCTGTCTCTGGAATTTAGTAAAATAATAATAAGAATTAAATTAAAGTAAAGCAATATTCTTTAGTAGTTAATTTTGCTACACCTACGCAGCATTTTTTTTTTTAAACTGACGTCGACGCGGACGATTGTCGCTACTAAGTACTAAGTAAGGTTGTTCGTACATATTATTTCTTCTTTCTCCTAGATATAGATTAGCATAATTTTTAAAAGCTTTTATTTAAATTCACTCGTAAGTGAAGTAGATGTATCTTGTAAGTATGTACCTATGTCCTGGAATCTTGCAATCAATATTTCACCCACTTCCACTGAAGCTATCGAGTTGAAATTTGGCACACATATTTGGTTCCGATGACAATGCTTGAAAATAAAAAAAAAGTTTAAAAAAGCTTTTTTTAAAAAATATTTTTTAACGGTATAATTATTTATAATAATTATTTATTACGTTACAAAAGCCTTTGTGGACGCGTGACAATTTTGTTATCCAATCTACTGTTTTTTTTAAGCCGGACTGGTCTTGAACGGCAGCCGGATGGCTGCTACGCCAGCAGCAAAAGTATCTTGAGCTTGAGCGCTGATGTATTTCGGAAGGGCCGTAAATAGTTGTGATTGCTTCTCTAATTTTTTCATTGATATAGCTTAGCTTATGAGATTTTCCTTCTATTCCTTTGGGACCTGAGACTCCACCCATCCGCGTTCGCCAATGAATTCTGTAAAGAAGTCACAACAGAATCGGAAATACTTGAAGTTAGTATTTTAAAATTTAAAAGGAACTTAAGATGGTCAAACATTAGTATCAGGGCCAGTCTTGATAATAAGCCTTCATTCAATCCGCAATGGAGCAGCGTGGTTAAGCAGGTATATTGAGTACGCTTCAAGGTTTTTAGCTGGAAGAAGATACACGTACGAGTACATAAACATTAATTTATGAATTGACTTTTAAACATAGGTACAAATTACAAAGTACATTGTCCTTTCATTGCTTCAAATGTTGTATAGAAATTAATAATGACTTGAATCAAGCTGAATGACATTTTACAAATTGTACAATGCCGTGTCACAGAATAAATAAAATTACGTCGGTTGTTATTTTAATTAAATAAATGATTGCTTTTACTCTAAGTACCTATACATGTTATTGACATTGACCGAAATATTTGCGAGTTAATATTGAATGATAATTATGCAAGATTATGCAAAGTTTGAATGAGAACGTTATTAATGCGGGCCTGCACGTTAATATTTACCTTGAATAAATTTCACGTTTCATTTAATGGTAATTTTTTCCGCGTGTAAGTCTACAAGTGATTGATAGGTATAGTAAATATTTTTTTTCGGGTATACCAAAAAAGCGTTCAGCACCAGCACTACCTATCCGTAAATGCTGAGATAACTGTGACAAACGTTGAACGAGACTCGTATAGGTTCTGGGATGGTTCGGTCAGCAAAGGATTTTAAAACGGACATCAGTTGATTAGTTCGTTTGTAGGTATTTGGTAGGTATGATGGTCTATTCCTCCTTTATCTGTTCTGTGGTCTATACTACTGGCTTGTACTATTAAGTATTCTGTGGTACCTACTTACTGGGCAGGGATTTCGGGTTGTATTTTATATTATATTTATTTTAATTATGTATCTATGCGATACTTCTGTATTAGGTACGTATTATGTAGGTATATTTCTACAGCCCAGTGGCTATCGTATTCGCCCTTTATTTATGAGCGGTCCGGGTTCCAATCCATGCGGCTCGCACCAATAACTTATCTATAGTTATGTGCCATTTAAGAAATTAAATTTCATCTGCTGTAATGGTGAATTAGTTAGCGTGGTGGACTAAGGCCTATGGAGACCCGTGTCCGACAGTGGGACAAAGAAAGGGCTGTGGTGATGTATACTTCTGTTGTTAGCTAGCTACTAATGTCACACTATTATGTTGCTAGACGCTCGCTGCATCTGAGTTTGTGTAAACGACCTGAAGTCTTCATTATCCAATAATTAGCCGTGGCCCGTGGCACAAGAGCAAGAGCTGTGGACTTACCCGATATTGACGCAAGAACAATAACCTGCAAACCACGAAATACCGCCAGGGGCGTGGGCGGCGTGCAATACCGCTCCAGCTTATTAATTCTATAGCCCCACTAGTTTACAATGCTACACGCCCCCGCTTCTGTTTTTTGCAGGCCTCTTATTTTTGTCCTAGGAATGCTTAACAGTTAGGTACATTTTTTACGCCTTACGCCTACGATGAAGTCTTTTGAGTCGTTCGATTATTTTATTATTCACTTTGAACTTGCTTTGAACTTTATCTTTAATCACTGTTAACTTAAAATATTCATGAGCGAGGATTTATTATTATTGTAGAAACAACTGAGGAATTTTCTTTTAGTTTTTGAATAATTTCTATATATATTTCTATATATAATGTTTTTTATATTTAAAAATAATTTAAGTAATTTACGTACAATTATGTAGGTAGATCTGAACATGTATATTGGTTTATTTAATTACTTGTTTTGGTCAACAACACCTATTAGAAAGTATAAACTTATAATATGACTACAGATTTGACTTCACAATGAGCTAAGAATTCTGCCATGGGAACTGCCGTGGAATCTAGGAAACCATATATCAGCTGCTTTGTTAACAATGCTTATGTCGCAAAAGGAAAACTACTTTCAAAGGTTTATTAAGTTGTTATTTCCAAATGGAAAGTTTACTTTACTTTGATGGTCATTAGGTAGGAAAAGATATAAACATATTCTGGCTATGAAGATTGAAAAAGATAACATATAAATATGTTTAAGTATCATAATATTTGGTATATTCACATACGTAAATTCACATACATTGCAATTAAGGTATCTTTGGCACAAATTGGCGTAAAATTATAAATAGACTGAACATTTTGAAAATATATCGGTTCTCTCAATAGAGAGAACCGATATATTTTCATTTTGATAGCCTCCAAATATGGAGGCTATCAAAATCCACAAGATTATATATTTTTATCTTGTTAACCAAACAATAATGTTGTTTCATTGAAAGCTTATCGAACTTGTCAATTTTTCTAATGGCTAACCGTTGAGAAGGTAATGAATGGATGAAAGCTTGTTCGGCCCACACGCAAGGTATTCTTTTGATATTGAAATTCGACTATTAGTAAGCAGAAACTTTGCATTATGTCAGCCTTGTATGACCAGTTATTGTTACCGTCGTATCCAACCATTTGAATTGGAACTCCGGCTATATACTTACGGAAACTTGTGACAGACTTGTCTAAAAGTGGTTACGCCTATATATGCCTTGATGAATAATCCCGTCTCACGATAGAGGCCCTGCATAATCCACGAGTGTTCACAATTAGGCTTTGGATTTATGCAAAGCCGTTTACTATGCAAATTAAAACAGGCGATCGTCGATCAGTGACAGACGTTGATTTCGAAGCGTTGGTGTAATAGTCGATGTGTCACGAATGTCACTATATGGTTCCGTATGCCACCCGTTTTACTATTGTTACTCACCGCTACATACAACCCCTACAAAAGTTTTAATAAATCACGTTACCTAGTATTTCATTTCAGTTGAAAGATTTTTTCTTTATACGTTTTCATTTTACTCTTACCGATCCTTTCTATAAGGACCCGCTTTATGTATGATCCAAATACTTAAAGTCCTTTCATCACTCCCTAACACTTAGGGTGAAAACATCTTGTGGCTACAAGTAGGTAGGTACCTACTCGTTTTTGACTACGATTGATGATTTGTAAGCCTTCAATACCACGTAAATAGTATATAGCTATAGTGAGGGCTTTATCAATTTACGCACACGATATACGAAAAATGCTGTGGGCAACATTTTGTTACCAATAAAACAGAAATATCTATCGTTCACTTCAAATCATGTCCCGTAGAAATAGTTATGACCTAATAAGGGTTGTCATAACCGCGAAGAAAATAATAACGCCGTCGTAAAATTCGCGAGACGAGCTCCAGTTTATGACAGGAATTGACGGGATGTGAGCCCGAAAATGTTCTCTCGACGACCTATTACAGTGGCGACCTTCTGTTGACACCGGAAAGTATACGTGGAGCAGGTCATAATGTGCTTAGTAATAACACAGCGGAAGAACTAAATAATATACTTATGAACTAAGTTAATATGTTTCGCGGTAAATACTTTCAGTTAAAAGTTAATTATTCATAGATTTTTACGGGTGCGAGGAAGAAACTATTCTGGTATATGAATAGAGATAAAACAATTATTACACGCCTTTGAAGAAATGTTGAGTTTTATTTTTGTTTATTTTCTAATATGCACAATTTAACAGATCTTGATCGAGTACTCATTTGAATATATACCTACCTACCTACTGCTAAACAAGTTTTACCAAATAATTTCATCCTGCTAACCATAGAAAGTACCTACATCTCAGTGAAATGAGGATGAAGTTTAATATTTAATGTTTATGAGGGTTTATATTAGACAAGGCGGACTAGGTAATCTAGCTAACAAGCTAGATTTCATCCAAGTAAGAGCGGAAACTTAGTCACTTTACAACAACAGTAACTGGCCTTCATAAACCATCCTGCCTGAGTAACTACAGCCATTAAAATATAAAATGTAGTCTTTGATAATAACATAACATGATTTTCTTTGTTTCTTTTTTTCTTGTTCCTCTTTAATGTTAAAAGTGCAACGATTTTTTTTTCAAATTTGTGTTTATCATATTATAAGATCCAAGTTTAGTTCTTGAAATGAGTTACACTTTATCACCCCTTTTTAGATTCTTATTTCTTCGGTAGTTTCTGTTGTGTAATTAAACTTTTGTATGTACTGAAGATTCGTACTAAGTTGGTAATACCCTGGCTGTCTAAGCCAGTGAGTGGCAGTAAGCGTGCTCTAAAGTGGCAAGCTAAAGTACCCACTTCACCCAGCAAGAAGAAGAAGTTGTTATTGAAAGCCTAAAGAGGGATTATGATAAATTCGATTCTGAACTATTAGTTACATTAATTCTGTAAGTGTACTGGAGTAAAACAGACAGATTTAATAAATGTATTTAGTAATATACATAGGGACATAGGTTAAGTGAAATAATTACTCTGTATTTCTAACAATCAAGCCAAGACAAGTGCGGAGCAAGAATAAGTTCCTAAAAGAAGAAAACTCGTTACTGGTAGGTAAATGTTTAGAGCCTTTAGCCAACACAATGTTATCATCATCACAACCCTTTCTTAGTACCACTGTTGGGCAAGGTTCTTCTCTCAGAATGGGAGGAGTTAGGCCTTAGTTCACTACGCTGGCCAAGTGCGGATTGGCGGACTTCTAACATACCTTCGAGTATCTACATTATGATGAACTCTCAGTCATGCAGGTTTCCTCACGATGTGTCCTTCACCGTTATAGCAAGTGACATTTCATTTCTTAAATCGCACATTAGGTACTTAGAAAAGTCATTGGTGTGCCGTTTGGGTTTGAACCCGGATCGCTCGAGTGAGAGCCGAGTTCGATAGCCAGTGGCTGTCACCGCTTGTCAGTTACACAATGTAATACCCATAGATTTAACATCTTTTTGTATACTAAATCTATGGTATTACCATAGAGGAATGATAGGTATACGTAAGGTTAATAGGTATACTGTAATTAACACGGAAAAGACGATAGGCGATAATTTTCTGTACAAGGGTTACTCCATGACTAATTCCTAGGCCTGCTGCAGTTACGTTACGTTTGTAAATAGAAACAAACTTAGTATGGCTTCAACTGTCCCCAGTGACCGTCACTGAAGGGGTTTTAAAATATCATAATCTTATGTTTCATTTTAACCAGTTAGTGTCTACTTGTATGGGTTTACAAATCAATACTGTATGGGTTTACAAATCTCCCGGCTTATGAGTAATATGTATACAGGGTTATTGGTAATTCGACGTATTCCCGTTAGGAGGTGATAGGGGTGACTATTTGTGATAATTTTAACCCCCATATGCATTATGCAAAAGTGAACCATTTTCGAGTTATCAAGCTTTTCAGCTTTTTTCAAAATAGGTCAGAAATGCAACATCAAAAATTTATTAAAAAAAAAGTATCAATTAAAATCTATTTTTTTCTTCTGATTTATAAAAACGATTAAACAATGGTTATTTATCAACATTAAAACTACAATTATCGGTCCAACTTTAAAAATGCGAGACGATTAACGATATTACTTCAATATTTTTTGAGATTTTTGTCCACTAAAATGCCTTAAAAACAAAAAAAACTTATATCAAACTTGGCTTGCAGATTATTTGAAAAACATAACCGTTTTCTTAGCTTTCCAAC
Source organism: Carterocephalus palaemon (assembly GCA_944567765.1). Taxonomy (NCBI): domain Eukaryota; kingdom Metazoa; phylum Arthropoda; class Insecta; order Lepidoptera; family Hesperiidae; genus Carterocephalus; species Carterocephalus palaemon. The sequence continues at coordinate 5,182,508 of OX155651.1, read as the reverse complement.
AAGGCATAACAACTATGAACTTATATTTTAAAAAAACTGAGAAAAACCGATCACAAAGGAAGCAGGCGGAAATTTGTATTCGAACTAAACTTAAGGTCGTTCTTCAAAATTTGAAAAAAAGTAATTAAAAACAATGCCCAATGTAAATAAAACAAAAAATATAAATATAAAATTAAATTTAGAACCAGTAAAAGTTTAGTAATAATAACAATTAATAATAAGTAACAATTAAGACTTTTTTAATTTAGCCTAATTAAGGTTCTTGCTCGAAGGGACTTCGCCTATTGCGTACGCAGTCTCATTCTTTTTATGAGGTGTAACTTAACTACCGAAGTGTTCAAATTATTCCGAATCACATTTGCAGGACATCCGCCTTGCTAGTATATCATGTTTTGCCTTATAGCCATAGGCACGTCTTCAAGCATTTCATTTGTTAAAAAAATTCGTAAGCGACCAAAATTGGTTCATCGATAAATTCTTGCACATCGCTGCAACCCATAGACGTCCCACTGTTGGGTACGGGTCTCCTCTCAGAATGGGAGGGATTAGGCCTTAGTCCACCACGCTGGCCAAGTGCGGATTGGCAGACTTCACATACCTTCGAGAACGTTGTGAGGAACTCTCAGGCATGCAGGTTTCCTCACGATGTGTCCTTCACCGTTATAGCAAGTGACATTTAATTTCTTAAAACGCACATAACTTAGAAAAGTCATTGGTGCGTGCCACTGGGGATTGAACCCGGACCGCTCGAGTGAGAGGCGAGTTCGATAGCCACTGGGCTGTCACCGCTTTTACTGGTTCTAAATTTAATTTTATATTTATATTTTTTGTTTTATTTACATTGGGCATTGATTTTAATTACTTTTTTTGAAATTTTAAAGAACGACCTTAAGTTTAGTTCGAATACAAATTTCCGCCTGCTTCCTTTGTGATCGGTTTTTCTCAGTTTTTTTTAAATATAAGTTCATAGTTGTTATGCCTTGTTGGAAAGCTAAGAAAACGGTTATGTTTTTAAAATAATCTGCAAGCCAAGTTTGATATAAGTTTTTTTTGTTTTTAAGGCATTTTAGTGGACAAAAATCTCAAAAAATATTGAAGTAATATCGTTAATCGTCTCGCATTTTTAAAGTTGGACCGATAATTGTAGTTTTAATGTTGATAAATAACCATTGTTTAATCGTTTTTATAAATCAGAAGAAAAAAATAGATTTTAATTGATACTTTTTTTTAAATAAATTTTTGATGTTGCATTTCTGACCTATTTTGAAAAAAGCTGAAAAGCTTGATAACTCGAAAATGGTTCACTTTTGCATAATGCATATGGGGGTTAAAATTATCACAAATAGTCACCCCTATCACCTCCTAACGGGAATACGTCGAATTACCAATAACCCTGTATAAATATAATACTACATAGAATAATTAATGTTACGAGTATATTATAATTCATAACACTTATTTGTTATTTTTATTGTTTTCATCATGATTTTGAACACATTAACATTTTAATTAGTCTCCACAAAGGGTGCTGATATTAAAAAGTAACAATTTCTTAGATTTTTGTGGAACGTTTACGTTGCTATGCGCGTAACAATAACTTCGGTATTTAATGATGATAGACTAGAATTATACCCACAGATTATACCTATTCTAGGTACCTACTCATTGTTTAGTAGGTATTGGTTTCCTGATGCTATAATCATTGACATTTGTACATAATAATGATTCATAGAACTTTGATACAAAACTGTAAAACTGGAAAAGTGCCTTTATGTAACGACGACTGTTACGGCATTATCTCAAACTCAATCGTCCATCAGTGCTCGAGTCACTATAATGCTAGCAATCATCGTACCTCAAGCGATACCGACGTAAACTTTGCGGATTGGCCGAGTGGATCCGTTCACGAACATAACAGAGCAGTAATGCAACAGCAATCTGTCATGTACGTGAGGACACGCAAAATCAATTTCGCGGCACGCGCCGCCACCAAATCGTTCTGAGCAATAAAATGGTAAAATGGAACATCCTAGTTCACGTAACACGAGTAAACGTTGAGATGTGTCGTTGTCATTGTATAAGTGATGCGACGGGCGCAAGGCGTGACGACTTTTTGCTTACAAACGTAGTAAAAATAAATTCGATCAATGTTTGGTTTTTTGACAAGTGTAATGAATATGAACACATTCCTATTATTTTTCTTCGAACGCATAAAGGGAACGGGCCATACTCTGTGGTCCTCCATCTATGCGTAGGACCAATCAGAGCGCGGCATCTGTTTTGCCGCGCATTTTGAATCGCGAGCGTGAGATTCGGAAGGAAGGAGACTGAACGGAGTTAGTGCGGACAAGGAAGGGTGTTTTATTATTTTGTAATTTGTTGTTGTTTTAGAAGTAAAGTATTTTGTTAAGAAACAAAAACTTTTCTTACACAAATTATTTGGTTATGTTTTATGTGCACATGTGGCGTGAAAATTGGAAGGGAGACATATTGTTGACGAGAAAGAATCTAACTTGAAAACAAGTTGTATACCTATATAAGTTTCAATTTTAGGAACAGTAAGAATAGGTAGGTATTGTTACTGATGTCGTACAAAATACAACGAAATCTATAAACAAATCATTTTAGAATCAGACATAGAAAGCAACCGTGTTCAGAGTTTTATATACCTACAAAATATTCTGGATTCGCTACGTCGCGTCGTAGCACACCAATTCACGTAAATATCGTAGAAATAAGATAAGGTGTTGTCATTGTATAAATGACGAGAGAGGCGTGACCGCTTTTTGCGTGCGCGTTCATAATACTACTAAATTCAATTAGAGCCATGTTTTCTCTGCGGTTTTTGCTCTTCAGTTGTGTCAATTTTTGATTCTATCACTTTTGCTAGCAAAAATTGCTTTAGACATCCAATGAAAGACTTAATAACGACGTTGATAAACAGTGAATATTTTGTGATGATGTGATGAATCTGAATGAAATTGGGCCTAGAAGAATTTTTATGTTATTTACTCTCGACGAACTCACGAAGTACTCACTTGTTCAATTTGTTGATTGTTCAAATTCCGCTTTTTTATTTGGATACTTGGGGCATAAACTGTACAGCTCCTGGGTACGTCGACCATAACTGTTCGTTTGTGTCCAGCCCGTTACACTTCACCGTCCAGTCCTATGGCTTTAGGGAAAGCTAGGAGTTTTTGGATGGCGATGTTCTTAAATTCATCTGGATGCAATACATTATACATTCCAAGATGAACATTCCGTTTGTGCACCAGAGCACGACAGTTGATTAGGAGATGCATAGGTGTCTCGTCCTCCTTGCAGAATCTGCACTCCTTGGAGAGATTAAGGCCCAAAAACACAATTTTTCAAACCAGTCGGTTTATATAGTGTTTTTTGGTCGACACGTCAATCAACTAACAGTGTATGAAGAGACTTTATGATCTTCGTTTGCAAGATTGAAGGCGAGAGGAAACGGCCTGAAAGTGCCTATTAAATCTCTTTTTACCGGCTTCACGTGTACATTGTAAATTCAATTGATACTTAGGTTATACGCAGCTTTTTGTCTAGGTTACTCGCAATGTAACTGGTTGGCGACTTTATTTTATGTTAATTTGGATCGAATATTTAGTGTAAAAACAGAAACCAAATACATGAATAATTTGATTATTGATTTTGAAATCACAGACAAATTATGTATTGACACAATGTAATTTTATGTAACATTCAACTCAAGTATTGATAAACCGCATATTTAAAAACAAAGGAAATCGCGTAGGAAGTAAACAACAGAAGAGAAAGATCCATTCGTCGAATTAAAATACCCCAGTGGACCCCGGTAATCCGACAATCGTTTTGCAGTGTCGAACTAACGAATTTGTCGGATTATAGAGTACTGGCTGAGACCCCCTAAAGTCCGGATTTTTTCACAAAAGAGTACCTTATATTCCAACAAATTTCAGATACAATGATAAGATTCTATATGTTATACTCTGAAGTACAATACTTCATTATGTATGTAAAATTTATTAAATTAAACAACACAATAGAGAGCATACGTTTTATCATAAAATTAACATAATGCTATAGAAATTAAAAAAAATGATATGTCGATTATAGGGGGTGCCGGTTTGTACAGGGGCCGGATTACCACGGAGGTCCACTGTAAATGCAATTCATAATAAGTTCGGTTCATACAATACTGTTCGATCGCCCTACCACAAGATAAAAGTTATTTCTTACTATCGACATCGTAGCTACGACTATATCTAACACCTAACGGATATGATTCTTAAACTTTTTACGAGAACATGACACTTATCTTTACGACTATTTGATTATGTTAACGTATACCTGAATAATAGAGTGAGTGGAGGTTGATGACCAAGGTAGAGGATGATTTTATTTTATTCAGTGACCGTAATGAATTTCATTTATAAGTTAAGCATTTATAATACGTGGTTCTGAATGACTTGATATAAGTAACAGCTCAGAATAAGATAAATAAGTAGAGTAGGTACCTATATGGTAAATATAATTTTTGGAAATAGAAAAATGGAAAAAGTTTTATTTCGATTAAATACGATTACATAAAATACTAAGGAAAATACAGAAAGAAACATAAAACACATAAAAATTATGCGAAAAACGCACGCACGCAGCTTTGCCGCGGCGGTGTTAGAGCCGCAACGCTGGTTTACAGTACGTCCGTCAGTAGTCACGTAGTTCGGGTGATGGTGAAGATAAATACAGTTAATAATTACTTAAATCTATCACAAATCAAAACGAATTTCAGGCTAAACTATTGTGTCCTAGGCCAAATCGGTGTATCCTGCGCGTAGAGTTTGCTCAAAACAATATCTAGCTACCATTTTTATTGGGTCGATTTAGTTATGTTAGGCTGTTTTGGTTCAGTTTAAGCTAGTTCTGGCGTAGACAAACTAGTTTGACAAAGGCCAAATCTGCTTTATGCTAGGACGAATTATTTTGGTCTCAATTTAGGATTGACCGGCATACACAAATACTATGCAAAAATACTTTATTGTACACCAAAGTAAAAGCATATATGTATATACATATAGAAACTACACCATAAAACTGACTGTTATGGGAACTGACAAATTATCAAAAATAATTACTTGTAACTAATGTTGACGTATTTGATACGAGATCAAAGTGAAATTGTGATCGTTAATCAGTTTCCGCGCTGTCTTATGCTGAACATTCTTGTTGAAGTCGGGGAAAGCGAGCAAGAGCGAGCTGGCGATGAGCAAAGAGGGTTTCCGACGATTTAGTTACCTAGCGTTTTAACAATTATTGTGTATAAAAAAAATCAAAAATACTTATATCGTTAACACAGGTGAGGGGTACGTAATCTATGAATGCAATAGTTAAAAAATATATATTGCTTTAAATATGCTTACAGTAAGTTAGTTTCGTTAGTTTTGGTAAATATTTCAATTCGAGTAAATGAAAGGAAACTTTAAGTTTAGCTATAACCTCAAAACTACTGAAACTATTACGAGTAAACTTGTAGATCAGATAATCGATAATTCAACATGAATGTTAAATCAAGAAACATACGTAGTAGGTACATAACATAAGTAACTTTTCCTTTTATTTATTATCATAGTCTTTTGCTATATTTTATACTAGTGGACGCCCGCAGCTTCGCTCGCGTAGAATTAAGACCCATTAACGACGTCTACCCGTCTAACGACTTCAAAAACGGCAAAGTTTCATACTAACTTTGCACCCCCGTTTTACCCCCTTAGGGGGTGAATTTTCAAAAATCCTTTCTTAGTGCTCCCCTACGTTATAAAAGGAACCCCTGTGCAAAATTTCAAGTTTCTAGCCCTTATAGTTTAGGCCCTGCGTTGATATGTCAGTCAGTCAGTCAGTCAGTCAGTCAGTCAGTCAGTCAGTCAGTCACCTTCTCCTTTTATATATATAGATTATAAAGAAGAAGTAGGTACAGTTTATATGTAGGGATAATTTCTGTAATGTAATCTTAGGGATAGATTCTGAAAATGTTTTACAATTTCTAAAAAATGTAGCTAGGTTACTAGCTACATTAGTGCTGAGTGTTATATATACCTAAGCTAAGTGAGAATTGAGCGTTAGTTTTATTTACTTATAATGTGAAAATGAAATAAAGCAAGCAAAATTATCTGTTTATTAACCTTTAGTTACGAGTATGACCTACCATCGCTTTCATTTGAACGTCTGCGGTAGCGCAACTTCCTCCGCTACACTTGCCAACAAGTTTTCTTCCAAGATTTGCGCTGTTTTAAGATCCTTTGATTGCTATCCACTGAGCTAAGACTAATGCCGCTATTCAATTATGAAGTTAAACCTATTTATGTTAACAGAAAGTTTTACCACGATTCCCAGTTTAAAATAATTTATAATTCAATAGCTGCAACCCAGAGACATCCCACTGCTGGGCACGGATCTCCACAGACAAGTCCGCGGAAGGTCTAGACCATATTCCACCATGCTGCTCCAATGTGGATTGGTGAAGGTTTAGTGGCCAACCTAGTGTCGAATGTTCTCAAGCCACCCGATGTTCTTCGACAAGGCTTAGCGACTGTTTTCACCATTGAAAACAACCAGAACCGACGGTTTAACGTGCACGGTACTGCCCATGAAATTTTGCTACTAGCGGTCCCCCATCCTCAAACCGACCGCGCCCGTCGTTGCTTAACTCTGTCGTTCACATTGAATAGACGCGAGCCATTAGCCCGTGGACGCTTCTGTACTATAATTCAATAAATTGTAACAGTAACAGGACTGAAACAAACCTTCCTATCATTATCTAAGTAGATTCAGTAGAGAACTGTCAGCGACCTACAGTAGGCTAGGCTAGGCTAGGCTAGGTAGGCATGTATTGCGGCTGGCGGACACATACAGAACCAAACAAAATTTACCATCCATGAAGTGCGTGTCCGCGAAATAAATATCTGCCCCGGCCGTGATTCAAACCCTGTGCCCGTAGTTCCGCAGTCACGGTTTCTCACCACCGCGCCACGTAATCGACAATAGTAGTCAATAGTTTCAATTGTGAAGCACGTAAAAAGGTTAGGGTCTCTAATGTTGTCGCGATGATGCACATAAATTCATCTTTTAAGATCATAAATAAACATTAATGATGGTGGATTATACAAATATTAAATATCATCGGGGACAATCATTCTTTCATATTTTTGATATAATTATAACATGATTTTGAGATGAAAAGTATTTTATGTGCTAATCTAGGTTATCGTTTACCTTTATGCCAAGTTTAACCCAAATCCGTTTTGTAGTTTTTGCGTAATTGAGTAATTAACATCCAAACTTACAAACTTTCCCATTTTATAAATAGTAAATTCTACTCTAAGCCGCACAATGTATTTTCAATAAAATTTACCTCTGACTTTACCCCTCTCTAAGGTTTCAATTTACAGCCGAAGAGGAATTTCAATTCCTCCAGATTCAAGTTTCTTGCATTCATATGGACTGGGGCGATAGATTCTCTGTGACTTCAATTATCTTAGAGTTAGGTTCTCTTCCAATTACCATTAACAAAGTAGCAGTTATTTAATAGTATACACGTACATAAGTGGCACTTAGTGAGACGGTAGCTTTCGTAGTTATAGTACGAGAGCCATAACGAGATTATTTCTTTTAATAATGTTATACTTAATTTTTATTATATGAGGGTAATTTATGTCTATATAATCATACAAATACACAAATACAAATATTATTTATTTTACACATAAAACAACACAAATTTCACAGTAAAACAGTTCATACAATATGTGATGTATAAAAGGCGGCATTATCTCTAAAAAGCATACATGGAGGAATGAGACATTTTTTTATGTTTATAGAAATTATTCCTCTGAGCTTACCAAGTTTAATTTAACACTTAATTTGTCTGGGGCACATAACAAAAACTAAGCTGTAGAATTATGATCGGCTAGGTTTGTATAATTTGCTTTAGCATGTTTGCTTGCAAGTAACTGCAACTAACTTTTGTTGAATTTTTAAAACTTTTGTAAGCTTTTAAATATATCAATGTGCGTAGAGCAAAAGGATCCTAGTTCTTGGTGCCCGGTGGCAAGTTGTGTAAAAAACACAAATAGTAGGAGGAACAATTTTTCAGCGGTAAATATAATTTTGCTTTCGCCTTTTAAATAGAGCGGGGTGGCTGGCTCGGCTTAATGCAATCAAAGAAATTTTTTGATAATGAAATTATAAGAGTATTTATTTATCATCACGCCGAAATAAAAATTTAGATAGCTACGTAAAGTGAAACTATTGACCAAATAGAAGCTGAAAGAATTGCTTGCTTGAATTGAAAGCTGGTGATTAGCTCCTAGACTATAAGTGGCTTTAATAATTGATATTAGTATAGTGAATTGAATATAACATTCTTAATAGACATGGAAAGGTAAGCAGCCTTTTGTGGTTCTGTTTTGAAATAATTCATGGCTTTGTAGGGAATTGAATGTTCTATTATCATCATTCCTAACAAACACTGATGCAAGACTTAGTTTCGTAGATATAATTTTCCACTCTGTACATTTTTTTTAAATTTAAATACATATATTATTTCTTCTGAAAGCACACACATGTGGTTAATTTATGATGATCTTAAAAGACGTTTTCCAAGTGACTCCTTATAATCGAGTAACTTAACCCTCGTATGACAGTATTTAAGACACAATAGAAAATCTGCTACTGCAGGCCACCATGCATTGTACCAATACGGAATAGAACCACATAATATTATGTAGGTGTTGGTCGGTGTTGGTGTTGGTCCATACTATGAAGGTTAATTGTAATACCATGTTTACAATTGAAACGGATCTTCAGACGATCGTATGATGTCAGTCTGCGGTCGCTCCTTATTCCTGCGCAGTATAAGTTTACTTGGCACGTTGTGGCGAGATTAAAAAAAACAGTGTCGTATTGTGGCACGATACGGAGATACGTGGCTTTTGTGCTACATTCGTTTTGTCTCTGTGCACATCCTGAACGGCCGGTGTCGTTGACCTCCGATGAAAAGCTGATTTCTAACAGCTCTTTTGTTCAGATGTGAATGTACTCTTGCGCTATTTTACGTACTCGTGGATTCTAATTGTTAGAATTCCGTAATTCTCATTCGTGACTCCGATGCCGCTTGTAGGTGCCGCACAGTGCACACAAGCTGTGTAGAATGTGCTCGTTATGTCTGCGGTAGATTTTTGTGATTTGAGGAGTATGATTTCAGATGAATTATTAGGTTCTATGTTTTTTTTTTCATATTATGTTGGTCTCAGATCAAATAACTCAGATGGAATGAAATGAGTAAAAATCGGGTAAAGTTTTTATCACCTAAATCTAAGTAACTATCTGAATATCAAAAATATTAATTATACTTTACAATTGAATGTCATCCATCCATTTTTTCCACAATACATTAAAAGCAAAATAATATTAGTTAGGCGTAGCCAGAGTTCCATTACCAACGATTCCAATTAGTAAGTAGGTTTTTAGAGCTGATGTAATTCACACACCGCAGGAAAAAATGAAATATGAATTAATTACATTAAAAACCAGCCCACTGACTTGATGACGATCTGATATTAACGAATTCGCAGAAGAAAATTTATATAAAACTAGTAACTTAAAGAAGCTGTTTTTAAAGTCTGCCGTTGGATGTGATGTTCGTGCTGTGCCATAAGGAATATATTCCCCTAGTTATATATTTACATTTTATACATACCTATATCCATTCTCATGAGCTTCGAAACGATCACGAAAAGTCAAAGAAAAGTACATACAATATTGGTGATTATACCGTAATTATATAAAGTTATATGTCATATTTAACTTCACTTCATATTTAACGTCACATGCATTAATGGTGAAGGACACATCGTGAGGAAACCTGCATGCCTGAGAGTTCATCATAATGTTCTCCAAAGGCATGTGAAGTCTGCCAATCCGTATTTGGCCAGCGTGGTGGACTAAGGCCTAATCCCTCCTGCTCTGAAAACCCGGAAACCCGTGCCCAACAGTGGGACAAAGAATAAGCCACATAAGCCAAATAATTGAACGCCAATACGTTGTAGCTGCAAGGCAGAACCAGGCAGCGTGGTTTCGAGCACGATTTCAAATATTATTTTTAAATTTGCAGAAATGCATCTCAGGTGATAATGTAATGAAACACCATCAGTATCGTATCAGATTCGTACGTGTTGATTTCGATCGACACGTACTCGTAACTGAGGAAATAGGACGTAACCGTACAAAGATTGACATGTGCTTGCATATCGTAAGTTAATAATTTCCAATCAAACAACAACAACAAATGGTTTTGAGATTAATTGAAGCTTTGAAAAAAACTGATCTCCAAAGACCAGCGGTTCAATTTGATACATAACGTTACCATGATTGACCTACTGCTTGGTCTGAAACTATTAGCATAGTACAAAAGGTCTATTCGAACATTCCATTACTGTGGTGTTCCATCGTGACCACACATCGATGTTTTGAAAGTGGACAACGTAATCGTAGCACGTCGTCGTCGGGAGAATTGCGATTCCAAATGTCAAATTATGACAATGGGCTCTTTTCAATCGTGTCGATTGTGGAGTGATCACGACTGTCGCGTCCGGCGAGAGGTCTGTCAGATTCACTGAGTAGTAATGTAAGTGATAATTTGCAATTTGTACTATTATACCTACTACATTCTATTATAACCAAACCAGACGAAGAATGATCGATGTAAATTAATTGATACAAAGATGTATTTGTGCTTAGTAAGGAGATACGTTCAGAAGTACCACGCATTGGAAGTTGTTTGAAATTTGGTATAGAAAAGAGACAGTTAATTTTCCATTCCATTCCATTCAATATTTAAACAATACCGATATAAAAGTGGGTGAAATAATAATAATTATGGAGTGGACCTTACTATTGAGCTATTTTAATAAAGATTTTTATGAGCAGACATAAATTACCTCCATTATATTTTATTAAAAACGGCTGGGTTTTAAATTTTAAAAAGTTCATTACTGTTCCAGAGTGCATCGTACAATTTGAAGTCCAATTATATTCGTGTGTAAATTGATATTAATGCTTTTATTATTTTAATATTTAATGAGGTTCCTTAATATTTTATGCAATAAAGAAATAAAAGCCGTGTGGATGCCGAGCGAGAAAATTATATTGCAGGTGGTTGACAAATGAGTGTAATTTAAATTTGAGGAAATTATAGCTTTCAGTTCGATGTGCGACCGTTGCTTTCGATCCAAGAGTAATACTTTATCAAGTTCAGTATCGGAACTTTAATAGTAACATCGCTAAATAGCCTTTCACCTAATGCATTAAATACTGTATCTACAGACTACTTTCTGCATTGTACGCAACTCACGTAAGCTATCTACTTACATTAACTTCTTCATACTTTTTTTAAAAACAATTACTTTGATTTATAAAGTTGAAGATAATTAAAATTTTAACCATTTATAGTCGCAGATAAATAAAATAAAATATTAAAAATTAAAGTACTACTTACAACAATTAGCGGGATTGATGTTCAATGGTTTGGCACCAATGTTCACTGACGTAGATTGTAGATAAGAGAAGCAATTACTCTCAAATAGTCGATCTAATAGATGGTTTGTAGATTTAGTTTTTGATTTGATTTAAGGAAACGAATACAAAATGCAAAATTAAATTATTTTTTGTATATAAAATAGCAAATTAGCATGCAGCACCTCTCATCCGCTGGGACTTGGACTGAGATGGTTAGTCTATAACGACATAAGTATAAGGACTGGTGTAGGGACTATTAGGGACTGATTTCTTTTTATTTTTTCTATTTTTTAGTATTCGTTGTTATAGCGGCAACAGAAATACATAATCTGTTGAAATGTTCAATTTTCTAACTATCACGGTTCATGAGATACAGCCTGGTGACAGACGGACAGACGGACGGACGGACAGACGGACAGCGAAGTCTTAGTAATAGGGTCGATACCTACTATATAATTATCTCGCCAGCATTCATTGTAAGTACCTATGTTGTATTATGTAAATGCGAATCGATTTGTTTTCATTTGTCTCTAATGTAATGCAATACTAGGTCAAGCTTAAACTACTTGTGTAATTGAAGCTACGCCTATGACCATTTTCGGCAACTGTACGATTACGGACATGCAAATGTTTACTTGTACAAAGACGAGTTCAAACAGAGACGCCCTACAAAGATACATTGCATCACGTATTGTGAAGTGGCGGGGTCTACAACGCGACTGCGACGTGGGTGGATGTTAAATGCTGTGCGGTATTTCCTGATACAGACGATGGTTTGAGGAAATAGAATAATCGCACCAAGTTGCTCCAGTGCAGATTGGTGGAAGGGCTAGTGGACAGCTCGATTGTCGGAAATTTTAAGGACTTGCGGCGTTTGGATTGATTTGCCTATCTGAGATAGTTATTTGACACATTTTATGGAGCATATGTCAAATACTCGTAACTATCTCAGATAGGCAAATAAATCCAAAGATAGGTTATTAATTTCGGCCGTAAAATGCTTCCCGATGCACGGTAGCGCTATTTCGGAAGCGGTATATTGCCACTAAGTCTACTGGTCACCCGAGATTGCAGCAGCTTAAAATATATTCTTATTAAACTTAGATATAGATAAGGATAATGTGATACCGACTCCTTCTAATCTTATATAATGTATATATGTAATTTTTTTTACAACAGGAACACTTTAATCTCCAAGTTGGCAGGTCAAGCTAGCAATGCCCTGTATATTGCAATCAGGATCATTATGTGTAAAATTTCCTTCAATCCGAGTGCCGGATTGTTTTGACTGATTTATACGTGAGGTGAGCTGAGGTCTGACATACCGAAGCTCGGCGAATTGACTTTTTGCATAAATAAGTAGGTGACCCAATGACGACTGTTAAGATTTCAGCCTCGCAGTCGGACGCCGGTCGTCAGGAGTAAACATTGCTTCGCTCGAATGGAATTAGTATATGTGGAAATTTCAAAAATATCCTGAAATGCATTAAACATCATCATCATCATCATACATTCAATTCAGTTCATGTTTTACCCAACTTTGTTTGTGAATTGGTATATACTAGAGAAATAAATGACAGAACGGACGTGTAATTGCGACGTGTCTCTACTCGTAGCTCTTATTTACTAACCGGCGGAAGGCTCGAAACACTCACCCACCAGTGAACTCGATAGACTATCTACACTTTAATGCAAGGCTTGTGCCATAGTGCACATTAATAATAATTATGTACACTTATTGGACTACACTATGCTGTTATTATGTTTTTTATTTTACTCAAAAATGAGTTTCTGTAGTAATGTAACAACGTAACGTAAACTATTTCAATTCTTTTCTCATAAGAAAATAATTGAAATAGTTTACGTTACGTCACATATGACAGATTTTAGATCCACGTTTTTTTACAATAGGCTGCACAGTTAAGAAAAGCGTGCGTGTACGATCAGTAAAAAACAGGTAAGACCATAGTTGATAAAAACCTGATTACAACACTTAAAAATACCATCAGATTGTACAGTATGATAATATACCGACGACATTTTCGTAATCCACATTGTCGTTCGGCGAACGGGAATTAATTAAAAAATTCCATCGTCATTCTCCAATAAATTACGTTCGAGTTACTTATGGAAACGAAATGGGTGAGTTACTTTTTATTGTCATCGAGTTTCGCTTCGAAAACTTTCGCTTCCATCGGCTTTTGGCGTTTCATTTCAGCTGCGCTTGTTTGGGTAGACGTAAAGGGTGAGTAATAAAACTATAAGTATGATTAAGGTTACACTTCAATTTATAATTCCTCTCTTTATTACCTTCGTTGCCTTTATTATGTAAATGATATCTGCCTAGCAAAGATTTCATATTAGATGGTATGTAAAATAAATCTTTTCCATGGTTTTCATTGTGCATTTAATCAAGTGCTTTTATTTAACGATTAGATTACAGACAAAATTAAATTATTTAGATACTCGTATCTACTCGTACAAAACTAACATAAACAGATTGCTATCGACGTAATTCCGATTAACACATCATGAATCATACGGAAACGTATGGCTTTTGTAAGGCAATCCATCGTCGCATTTAACATTTAATGATGTTCTTGTACACTCTAAATACCAAGTTGGAAACGGGCGAACCTATGCGACACAGAGCTAGTTAAAGTTCTGGTTTGTACTGGTTTGTACTGTGGAATAATGCCAAAGAGTTAATTATGTAATTAAAACTTAACAGTACGAGTACCTATTTACAACTTAACAACTGGACCTTACTCGGTTTAAATTTCAAGTATTTTAAATAGATGAAAATTCGTTTAAATTTCAATTTAATGTATCAGTTAAAACTACCTTACTTGTCTATATGAAAGGATGTCTTACATCAACACGTGAAAGTAAACAATAATGTTTATTATCGCTTACCGCCTTGTTTATGTTTACTTAGTATTTCTAATGATTTATCTGAAATCATATTAATGTTCTATTTCAGTTTCTAAATTAGTTTTTCTTTAAAATATATATTTTGAACGGACTTCCAATAATAGGAAGAGGTTCTCAATTCATGTATGTTTAAAAAAATATATTTTTAGCCTAACCGACAGGCCACTTAGTGTTAAGTGGTCAACGTCGCCAGAGGAGTCGCTGACTCTGAAGGAGAGCTTATTGCAGCCCTATTAAAAAAAAAAAACTTACACCTTATTCTGTCGGATGAATCCGACTTTTTGCTGTGTATCAATGGAGAAATTAGAAGACTCACTAAAGACTCATAAAGATATGACTTCTGGTTTTTAAAACTTTTAGATTAAAGGTGGACTAAGGCCTAATTCCTCCCGTTCTGAGAGGAGACCCGTGCCCAACAGTGGGACAAAGAAAGGGTCGTCATGATGATGGTAGGCAATAATTTGATCTGTTGAAAATCTGTATCTTGACTTCTGCGTAAACATTTTCCTACGTAACTCAGTTACGATAAAAAATTCAGAGGGGATAGTCACTTTACAGGTAACATATCTAAATACCGTTTGTTGTAACTGAATCGGTTTAACTAACCGTTTTTGTTTTTTTTTTTGTACGTTCTGGTGGCTATTTCTGATTTTTAGTGCAATAATAATGCTTTTTTTGTCTTTGGTTCTGCATTTTAAGGCAATATTCCAATATTATTAACAATTTAAGTAAAAACTCAACTTTTCCAGTTTATTGTTTAGGTACCGCATGCAACTGCAATGTTGTGCATTTAGATTCCAAGTACTTTATCTCAAGAATCGATGCCTGGGCAGTGATATATGGATCGCTCAAAACAATTCCTCGATTGGTATTCTGAAAACGGATTACCTACTGTGCAAAGGAGCGAGATTGATTCAAAGACTGTTTATTTGATAAGACACGGACGAAGTATCAGTTCGTTTGAAATTGATTCACCTGATAACCAAAAATTCCCGTAGCACTATTTATAACGTTTTTAAACATAAGAAATATGTCTAAAACAAAGTTAAATAAGTTTAGAATCGATTGATTCATTTATATTAGAACAAGTTAGTTACTTGTTATCAAAACGCAAATGATGGAGTTTATTCAGTAAGGTCTCCATTTTAGTTTATAATAAACATGTAGGATTGCTAATAAAAGTTACGATTTATGGTTTTTTAAGTTTTAGTTCTGATTATAGTCTATTTTAAAATATGAGGACATTTTGATGTTATTAAAAATACATACTTTAAATATACATTGTGTAAGTGTATGAAAAAAGTATTGAAATGTCCGGGGTGAAAGGTCCAAAATCCGGGGAACTTACGCTTCCGGTCCGGGGGGCAGGTTTTAGAGATGGCAGCCCTACCTATAAGGCTAATCAATAAAGAAACGCATAAAACTGGAAGTGAAATGAAGTAATTCCAAGATGTTTTAACTGTTATTATTATTTATTATTTTATCAAAATTATATTGATAAAACATTTCATTTCATCTCATAGATCCAAAGCAAATTTCTGTATGGTTATGAAGCGAGAATAGGAATTATCTTCAACTCATAATAATAACAGCGTAGACAGATTTTTAAGAGAGCTTTTTACTATGCTTCAGCACGATTCGCAAAGACATGAATAAAGATACTAGGCACTTATCTGTCATTTAATTGTAAGCGTTCACAAAGATCAGTGCGAAGACGTGTATGAATTTCTAAGTAGTCTAACTACATTTCTCTGTTTGATTACGGCGATTATTTCTTGTCCGCTTCTCAAACGCAATATAAATACCGCGTAATTATAAAGCCTTAAAAATATCGCTTAGACTTTTTGCTCATCTCGCCGTCTCGAAACGCTCATTAGGCGTACATATCTGATTGATGAATCATATTTACGTTTTACATTTTCATATTGTGCGACACAATTTACCATAGTAACAACCGATGCCTACATTATCACGTGTCCAGTTGAGAGTAAAAAATAGGAAAAAGATGATATTTATAGCATTTATATGAAGATAAAGTTTTGTTGGTTATACATTGTATTCTACTATCGATGATGTAAATATTATACTTAAAATATTAATATAACCACACTTTTAAATGAAAATGACAAAAATGTAGACAATTATTTATGCAATCGTATGCAATGTATGCACGTATATTCTAGAACAATTAAATACATTGGGTCAAAGAGCAGGAAGGGGCGGAGAGGTGTCGCCTGGCTCGTTAGATCGCAGCGTGAGGAGCTAATGAGACGTAGAGCCAAATAGATCGTATCATGCTCGATCCGGCAAGCGAACTTTCATTTCTAAGAGCAGCCAATGAATAAAATACTACAGAGAAACATCATTATCACTTATGTTTGTCACCGATAAGTATTGCTATCTACAAGATCTGTTTAAATATACACGATAACGCTATATAGAAAGAACAGTTTCACATTAAGTATTACAATATAAAGTCCTCAGTATGCATTTATTTTATTACAAAGACAATATCCTGACTGGGACGCTGATTTATGCTGATGACAGCTGACGCGATTTCGTACATTTGTGACCAGCACCATAACGTTAATGATTTCATTCATATTGGATCAAAGAGTTAAAGTAGTTATAGAGTTAGACGTTTGTATTAAAAGCTCATAGTATCGAAAATAGTAGCGTCCATAGCCCAATGGCTCGCTTCGATTCAATGTGATCGAAAGTGTTAAGCAACGACGGGCGCGGTCGGTTTGTGGATGGGTGACCGCTATTGGCAAAATTTCATGGACGCTACCGTGCTTCGGAGGGCACGTAAAGCCGTCGGTCCCGGTTGTTTTCAATGGTGGAAACAATCGTCAAGCCTTGTCGAAGACCTTCGGGTGGCTTAAGAACATTCGACACTGGGTTGGCCACTAACCCCTCCACCAATCCGCATTGGAGCAGCGTGGTGGAGTATGCTCTAGACCTCCCGTAGAAGTGTCTGTGGGGGAGACCCGTGCCCAGCAGTGGGACGTCTATGGGTCGCAGCGAAAGCGAAGTATCGAAAAATAATTTGTGCTCTTGATTTCCTCCACAATTAAAACTGCTACTACTATCCGGTGTATAACTTGTTGCAATACTATCCGGTGTATAACTTTGGGATTTACATACTTACCACGTGCACAATGAGCTTACCATATATATTTAACTCGTGAATTCCAGAGAAATACGACGCTATCCGTATTTAGCCAGTCGTTGCAAGAATTAAATTACGCTATGCATAATAATATGGAAAACTTACATAATATCATAATAAAGTATTATGCTTACTTATGGATTACTTATAGTTTAAAGAAAAGTTTACGTCATTGTTATTTGCAACCAGTGACATTATCATGTTTAATTAGAACCTTTATTAGGTAGGTACCACGTAGGTACTACACCTAAAAAAAGAAATGATGCACTTGTGTTTTTTCTTTTCTGTTGTTATCGCAAATTAGAGACAGTTTTCCGCGTCCGTGCCAAGTGTGAAGTAAGGCAATTTCGGGACCGTTAGGAAGGAAATACAGGATACTTGTTCAAAGCTGACAATACCCTTTTATACTCAAATATATTTCGTCTAAAAATAGGTAACTAATAAATTAATAATGCTCGTAACTCTCGTATTCTCTAACGATGACTCCCAAATGAAATGACCAATGTGACACAAGTAACTTGATGTTATTTTATCTTTCATAATTGTTTTCCATTGATCGAAGGACACACACAGAAAATAAGCTTTGAATATGGAACTACTCACGAGCGTTTAGCAATCTGTGATTATAGGTTCTATGCGGCATGCGGCTGACATCACTCCCGGTTTATATTTGGGTAACCATAATCTCATTCCACACAACCCTTTCCTTGTCCCAATGTTGGGCACGGGTCTCCTCTCGGTATAGGAAGGGTTAAGCCTTAGTTCACCACGCTGGCCAAGTGCGGATCGACAAACTCACATACCTTCGGGAACATTATTCAGAACTCTCAGGCAAGTAGGTTTCCTCACGATGTTTTCTTCACCGTGACAGCAAGTGACATTTAATTTCTTAAATCGCACATAACTTAGAAAAGTCATTGGGGCTTGCTGCTTGGATTTGAACTCGGACCGTTCAAGTGAGAGGCAATTTCATAATAAACTCATCAATCATAAATCAAGTAATATATTAAAGCGTGTCACACACTACGCAGATACGATAATATTTTATCTGCGTATAAAAACTTAAGTTATCTGAAAGTATCACACACTTCGCAGATACGATCGATAATATACGAAATGATACATTCACCTTCATCCTTCAAACTGGCTACACTTTTTTTGGTGCCGATCATATTATACAGTATGATGAATTCTGATACAAATGCCATTAATATGCCAATGAGTTCGCGTTTATTGCTTCTTGATTTATTAGACAGCTCCTCAGAAGAGGATTATGATTTTGAATTTGATGCACGTGTTGCGTTACAATTACTAAAAGGCATATAAAACTTAAAAATGATCGAGGCGAATTTAATCTCTTCAAGGATCTATCAGATAACAAATTTACCATCTATTTCCGAAAACCAAGGGCGACATTTATGACGATTCATGACTTGATCAGAGGGGATATAAAAAATAATTACTAAAATCCGAGAATGCATTTATACCGAAGAACGATTGGCTGTTTACTTAAGGCAGGTAAGCAATTAATATTTTTACATGGTTTAAGGGACAACTAACAACAAAATTCGGGAGGATTATTATGATTTAGAAAAATGTCAACAAAGAAACCATATATACAGGAATCGATTTTTTACTACATATGGTTTCTTAGGAAAGTTGATCTAAGTCATGGTCTGAATATCCTCTCAAAGTTTTTGCTTAGCTGTCCCTCTAGTTTATTATTGTAGGTACAGTCGTGAACTTATCACAAAATCTCAGTGCAAAACAACCAGTATAAAATCTGTTGCATCGGCAGATGTTATCTGCCGATATATTTTTACAGATGACATCTGTCCATCTTTTGATATATGTCGGTGCCTACAGATGCTTGACGGTAAAATATAAGTTATCTTCGTAGTGTGTGTTGCTCCTTGAGTTTAGTATAGAGAGCGATATGGACAGATACGCGCTCAGTTACAGATATCTTACCGCATCTGCTTAATGTGTGACACGCTTAATTACAATCGGATGGAAACGCGGCACACGACACCTTGCGAGGTTTGACGATTTTATTAATTTGTTGGACATCTATTCTAAGTAGTAAAGATGTCCAACAAATAAATGAAGAATGTAACAGAGACGGCATAGTAAAAGTTTACTATGCCGTCTGTTGCATTCATAGCTCTGTAACCAAAATCACATAGTAAAAATCAATTCATTCATTAAAATCGGACGGAAGTGCGCTGCGACATCTCGAGGTAGGTCAGTGGGTAAAAGGTGAGTGCTCTGCGTAAACCGCGGTGGGATGTGCGAGTGGGCCAAGCCGCTTTCTAGTTAACGCCGCGGTGTTGGTTACACTTCCCGCAAGTAACTATGCAGCTCGCATGCCTATAAGTCAAGTTATAGCATTAGATTAAATGACCACCACCACCACAGCCCTTTGTCCCACGCCAAGTGCGGATTGGCAGACTTTACATGCCTTCGAGAACATTATGATGAACTCTCAGGCATGCAGTTTTCCTCACGTGTCCTTTACCGTTACAGCAGTAATTGGTGCGTGCCGCTTGAGTTTGAACCCGGACCGGTCGAGTGAGAGGCGAGTTCGATAGCCACTGGGCTGTCACCGTTTTGAGATTAAATAGACCAAAAGCAGTTAATTTCCACTAAATTAACTCACATGCTGTTTCAGCCTGTAAGACAAGTTGCTATTACAAATAAGATAGTTTTCAAAGTAATGAAATATAAAGCACATTGGAGCTGGAGTTACATTATTACATTTCCTCTGACAGATGTTATAATAATATGTATAGATTGTCATGGGCGTCGTATGTAGTCATCGCTCTTAGGTAACCGTGCATTCTGAATTTAAAATAGCGGAAATTATGCTGCTTTTATTGCTCGTATATTGATTCTATTACCGGTTGTAATTAATCTCTCACTAAAGAGTAAATCCGTTTGTCTAACGGAAAAACTTACGATAGACGACTTGTGGCAATATATTGTCATGAGAGCTTCCGGTTCGCTTTGGCTTTGACTGACCCGATGTTAAACAGAGTATTCCTTACATACCTACTTCCATACCACGATAACCTGTTAACTTGCAATAAGAATTGTATGAAGAGAAACTGAATACCTAATTAAGTAGGACATATTTATTACAAGAAATAATTACATTTAACATTTAACATTAAATTTCTGTGCCTTTGTTCTTTTATTGTAACTTTTTCCTGTATTCAACGGTATTTAACTTTTTACTCTGAAATCATATTTTTTCATACTAAATAGGTACGAAATAAATTATTTTACTGTACCGAATTCATTCCGCACTTGCCTGTTATAATCAAAACAAGAGTTTTAAAAAGGACAGGACTATCATGTTACCAAGTTTCCACTTTTTGTCATCGCTGATATTACATTACCAGCAAAACGAAGTATGTAGTACCTTACTGGCAGAGCAAAAAATACCTACATTTGGTAGGTATTTTCAGCACAGTCAGGAAATCTCTGTTACTGTCTAGTATATAGGTAAGCTGTAAGCTATAAGTCCGTTTTACACCAAACACAATTTTTTTAATGTCCAAGATATTTATTATTAAAATAAGCCTATAACCGATAAAGTGTGAGTCAGAATCGCACGCGTAGTTTTCCGTATACTGTACGTAGATTATAATAGATAATTTCACCGTACATATCAAGCTGCCCTGTAGCTTTTTTTCTGTATACTATATCATTTTATTAAATTACTAGTGGACGCCCGCAGCTTCGCTCGCGTTACACATTCACTAACTTCAAAAACGGCAAAGCTTCATACTAACTTTGCACCCCCGTTTTACCCCCTTAGGGGATGAATTTTCAAATTTTTCTCGCCGTAAAAACCATCCTTGAACTTGAACGAACATTTAAAAAAAAGAATTGGCCAAATTGGTCCAGGCGTTGTTGAGTTATGCGCTTACCAACACATTTTGCGATTCATTTTTATAATATAGATGTTACAGTTAAAAAACTATTAATAGATTAGCAATTTTAATATATTTTCAGATTAAATGTAGTAATAGGTACGTGAAAACCGCGAAGTTCGAAAAAAATAATTTGTTTCTTGTATGGAACAGGGTTGTTGCGAATATCAGCATCAGCATCAGCATCAGCTGATTATCAGCATTGGTTTCAACATCAGCATCAGCATCAGCATCCGCATTAATCGATGCTGATTTTATTGCTGATATTCCAGTCGTGACATGACCGTTGAAGGCTTAGCTATGACGGCGTGGGTTTTTGACCAATTAAAGGTCGTAAAATTGTCAGTCGTTCTTAAAAATTAATTTTCTGTAAAAATTAATTTGAATTTTAAAAGAGTACCGAGAGTTTTTTCCTCCGGCTTTTTTCTCTCTCGGCCTACACTAGGGCATAGGATAAGAATATTGTAAGTTCTTCCTTAAGCCGATGACCAGGTAGATAGTCTATCGTGACTTAGAGCTTAGCTTAGTGGTAGGTAATTATTGTAAATTAGCCATAAGGCAGGTTAGGCACCTGTGTAGGATTAGCTATTCATTCAAGGATAAATAGCTCATCCTTTGCTTTATATTAATCAGTTTAGAATAGCATTATATCTCTTTAAGTAGTTTGTAGTTACCTAGACTTTCGTTAAGCGTGTGTAATCACCTCATAGCGAAATAAATTATTTGAATTTGAATTTGAATTTGAATTCGAGCGAACTTCACTTGTTCGTTCGAATGTTAGTAAACGTACACAAATTTGACTCATTTTAACGCATTTTTTCACAGTAATAATATAATTTCCCTTTTATTTAAAATGCCTAAGGTAAAGTCACCTAATTCCGCGGTATTTTCACGATAACTAGAAAGAACATAAAATATTATGCATTTATATTTCCTTTCTGTTGTAATTAATAGTTTTATCCAAAGTATTAGTTATCTTATTTCTGAAATATGTTCACTGTTTCACAATAAAAGTTAATTAAAAATGTAAAATTAAATAAAAACGAGAAAAAGTGCGAAGCGCCTAATTCCGAGGTAAAAATCCTAATTCCGAGGCATTTGGGTCCTAATTCCGAGTGTACAAAATACAAAGGAAAAGGTGGGTGAGAATGATGTTCAAAAGTCAATCTATCTATAAAAATCTATTTATTTCAGTCTGTTCTTTGTGATGATTAATGAAATGGTCACGGTTTTTAATTGTAAATAAAATCACTTAACTTATAAGAACGTAATATAAAAAATATCAAAATCAACATAGAAATTACCAACAATAATTATCACATAAGATTATTTAAGTTACTAAAACCTTACATAATATGTTTCCTAGTAAGCTGTGTAAAATACTGAACACTCTCTATTTAACGTATACCGATACCGCGGACTTAGGGTTTCATATAACCTTATTCCGACTTAAATACATCGGAATAGCTTTTTAATTAGGTACTAAATCAAGTTTTCTAATTCCGAGTACTAAAAAGTAATACATTTTTTCATATTAAATAAATCAACTCAAAATTGATTGCATTATATCAGATCTATAATCTTAAGAACGTAATCATAAAACTGCTTTCGAAATTTGAAAAATATGTGACATTTATGAAATCATTTTTCCGTGGTATGCCTTGGTAATCAGGAACTACCTAAAATATTTGGAATCTAATGCCGCGGTATTTTAAAATCTCATTTTCTCCTCAATTAGTAAATAAAATACTCAAATGATAAGTACAGTGTAAACTCCATGTAACGTCACTCTATTTAACGACAAACTCCCTTAAGCGTCGAAATCAATTGGCTTTGGTTGGTTTAGCTTGTCTTTCATACAATGTTTCACTCTACATAGCATTACACCCACTCTCAATAACGACAACAATTGAGTAATAAAAAATACCTTTTAAGTTGCTAAAATTAGTAAAAACTGCGCAGCTGTGTACGATCTATTGTCGCTTTATTATCCTAGCCCGCAATAAACTCGACTGTCGGCATACCGAACTTTCTAAGAAATTCGTTCTTTTGTTTACAAATTGGGATTGCTTGTACGTGTAGACTGTTGTTGACCATGATTTGCTAGTGTCTATCTATCTATTGCTAGATATGAATAAAATAAGTAAAAAAATAACACAAAATTACTGGTGCAGCAAAAGACGTCAGACAAAAATAACAGACTATACGCAATAGCGTTCAGATAACATTCTTTTTTATGCAAATAACTACTAACAATTGTCGGAAATAAACTTTTTCTTTTTTCTAATTCTGATGTTTCTTCTCTCCATTTAACGACAACTCTCTATAACGCCATAAAATGCACAGTCCCTTCAGTGTCGCTATATAGAGTTTACACTGTATTTTCAATACAAAATATATCCCTTCAAATATTTCAACCAAAACAAACACTCGCACAGTGTAAAACTAAAATGTAAAACACTATTTAGAAAATCGTATAATTCACGTGCGTAAGGTCCAGAATGTATGAAGCAAGCAATCGAGTCGGCTGCTTGCGAAAAACTTATCGTTTATTTTAAAATGTTCTCATAGTAAAACAATTTTTTGCATATACAAATATGAAGAGATAAATTATTTATTGAATAATGTTAGTTGCAAGCAAAATGACTTGTAATTTGGCCGAAAACACGGATTTTGTAAATACCTCGGAATATGGTGCCACTTTTGGAACCCCGCGGAATTAGGTGACTTTACCTTAATAAAGTTATCACTTTTACCAACAACTTCATAGTTTCAATTTCATGTTTCAATAAAATCAGCATCAGCATCAGCATCAGCTGATATTAATTTAAAAAATCAGCATCAGCATCAGCATCAGCTGATATTGAAAAAACCTACATCAGCAACAACCCTGGTATGGAATTATCGATTTCTTTATTATTTTTCATGATGGAGGCGCGTATCTATACTTAGAAAACGAGTAGCTCTATTAACACCTATCAACAATATCAAAATGAAAGTGAAATGAGCCATTCGCTAAGGACGCGTGCCTTCGTCCTACAAGCATTCCAGTCCGTTCACTCCACTCATCTCTTAACGTCATTATCACGCGGTAGAGACGCAACCTGCCGTGAAATTACTGTTTCCATGGCTCATTATGATCTCGCTACCGAGTTCCCGATAACCAGGAGCATACCTACCTACTAGATTTTGCATAATTTCCACAATTATGATCTGTGTGTACCCATTACTCACGCTGACATTACCTACTTATTGAATAAGCATAAGAGTATATTATTAGTTAGTTAAAGTATACGAATAACCACGATGCCATTTAAAAATAGAATCCGCCATATTTAAATTATTTAATTTTGCCTAATATTGTTTGGAAGCCAACAAGTTTCGAATAGACCTATAAAATATGAGTAGTATTTTGCTGTCTTATAATTGATTTTTATGAAGGCATTGAATATCTAGATTTCCAGAAATATGTATAAGAAATTATTTGCATCTTCTGATGTACCTAAGGCAGACCACATTTTAATGGCATAGAAAATGTTATACTTTGAGAAGGCTCTAAAATTGGTAAGGTATTATTTTAATCCAAGCCTAAAAGTTGAAACAAAGTAATGTGTTGTAAGTCAAAAGATCATTAATCAAAATGTAATTAGGTTCCTTCTTACGGTAAAATTAATTAATAGCTCCCAATGGGCCAACATTTTTCTCAAAGCTCGCCGACTTATACATTTATTTTCCAACAAACAAATAAATTATTTTAAAAAACATCCTACGTATAGGTAACACTTTGTGCTATAAGTTTTGTGTGAATGTAATCTGTATTTCAAAAAATATTATTTATTAATATTTTTATTTAAACAAGAATAAACTAAAGAAGGTTTATTCCACTGCGATTGTTACCTAGTATTTATCAGCAGTTTTTTCTAATGTTTCTGTAAAATTTTACTCCTTCATGTTATGTTACCTTGTTTATGTTGGTATCTATACACTTGACAACATTATATCACAGTATTTTGATATATATGTACATATATACCATTATATAACCAACCAAGCCTTAAAATTCCTACTTTCTTCTCTATAAAGCATAATTTACTCAAACACCAATTACATCTATATCGACGTGATATACCATA
Source organism: Carterocephalus palaemon (assembly GCA_944567765.1). Lineage (NCBI taxonomy): Eukaryota > Metazoa > Arthropoda > Insecta > Lepidoptera > Hesperiidae > Carterocephalus > Carterocephalus palaemon. The sequence continues at coordinate 5,156,757 of OX155651.1, read as the reverse complement.
CCTAATTATGTTCCTACCTGTGTATCTAACAACTTCTGAGTGTAATAACCTGTCTACTCGATACCAATCTTAATTATGTACCTGCTCCAGATGGCTATCTGAAAATAGGTGTGGGTATTTCCAGTTAATTGGTCGCGTTACATTGAAAACGTTATTACAATAGTAGCATATCAACAATTATTTAGCCTTCACGCAACGAAACAATTACCACACAGTAGCAATGACACGTAATTGGATCAGAGGATCCTATTTGTTCGGCCCAATAAGAGACGTCGTTTCTATAAGGAATATGCATTAAACACATGTGAAACGAGTGCCTACAATTTTATTTCTGTTGTGTGATTAGACAGTCTTAAGAAATATGTATGGAATCTTTACTGATACATAACAGATTCTTTACTGATCATCATACTTTTATGTTTGCTTTTCAACATCAACAAAAATAAAATACATACTACGTAATACCAGTATAACCAGTAATACTCAGTATGCCTCTGAAGTTTGCAGGTACTGCCTGGAGGACCTAGAGAGTCCGAAGCACCTCATCACACAATGCGGTGCTCTTGGGCGCCTGAGAAGCATTCATCTAGGAGCGCACGAATTGCATCCAGATGAAATTAAATCCATCACCATCGCCAAAGTCCTAGCTTTCCTCAAAGAAGCAGGACTAGATGGTGAACTTTAACTGGCTATGGGCACAAACGATCAGTTATGGTCGAAGCGCCCGGAGCTGAATAAGCTCGAGCCAATAACTCCAAATAATAATAATAATAATACTCAGTACGAGTATATTACTGTCTAGGACAAAAAATAAGGAATTACTGGCCAAGTATAGTTTTAATGACAACTGCCGTTTCCGCCGACGCTCTTCTCAAAAAAATGCACGGAAGAACTAGTAACTAGAAATAACTTTTGGTTTATTAGTTTGTCGAAGTTCAATTGTTACTCTGGTACTGTTTGAACTGCAACTTGTAGCAACTGTTTTCGAAATAACGTCTAGCGTATTATATTTATTTGTCCGCTTTCGTTCACACTAGGTACGTACCTACGTTAAGGCAAAGTTAACTCGATGCGAAGTTGACGGGGTAGCCTGTGACGACCCTTTGAAGACTGGAAATAAAATAAAATACGTATATGCGATTTGCGCATTAAACAAAAAAAGAAAATTACCAATTCTGTAGGTAATAGAAAGAATAATAGATTGTTCATTACGTAGCAATCTTGGTAATATGAATTAGGTCTAAGTTGTTTCTAGGTAACTCATCAAGTTAAACATTGAGATTAACTTTAGAAGTGTAGCACTTATATCTTGCAGTAGTTTGAACCATTCATTTGCAAGACGGACTCGCACTCGACTGATTTCAGTTAACCTGGCTATTGGAGCACTAGCTTATAATTGCTTAGTAACGCCGAGTATGGCCTCGGAACGACGATACGATGACTCGACGATACGAATCCCGTACAGACCGATGCTTGCGGTCAAGTATTGATTTCAGACGTGCATCGTTGGCAAACCAAGTCCTTGTTTTTCGAGAGTAACAAAAAGCGAGTGTTTATTAATATTTGTGATTTCCATTATGGTGTATGTAACAATATTTTTATTTTTTAAGTGAATACCAACAATCTATAACAATAATATTATAAAGAACAAACATTTTGTTTGTAATGTTTTTAAACAAAAACGACTGGACCGATTTCAAAAATTCTTTCACCATTAGAAAGCTGCATCTTCACTGAGTGACATAGGCTATATAATATTACTAGGTGGAAACGAAACTATTGTTATGTCTAATTCCACGCGAGCGAAGCTGCGGGCGTCCACTAGTACATAAGTAATAAACCTTTACATAATAAATGCTTACAAAATGACATCCCGCACTGAATGTACGCACATGGAATGAATACACTACAAACACTACACTGCGCATACTAACTACATTCTCTAATTTTTAATTAACTGGTAATTTTATGAAGAAATGGGATGTATCGTATGTAGGGTACATGCGCGGAACGCACGAAACTCGAGTTCGAGAGACCAAATTACAAGATTATACCGAATACAGTCATTTTCTCATATATTTATTATCAGCATCCTTTTATTTTCCCGCCGACGTATTTTCCGTTTCCGACGGTAACTGACCGTAAAATTATAACCAGACATTGACAGAGCAGGTGCGGATTCTGGTTCTGCTGCGGCCTTCGCTGGAGAAAGAAATATAAAAAACTTTAAACCAAGCCGCCGCGCCGCACCGCCAGCCACGCGTGTTTCGTGATGGGTTGTTGATATGCGCCTATAACTATCTAGAGTTTATCTCACTATAATCTAGAATGGTAGTGTGATGTGATTCGAATTAAACTCCGATTTTTTTGTGAAAGAAGAAATTAAATAAATAAAAATTTAGCTAAAACCCATAGACTTCTCACTGGGGCTCGGGTCTCCCCTACATTACACATCTGAGGCAGGTCTAGATCGTAGGTACTCCACCACGCTGCTAAAATGCATATCGATGGAGGGTTTAGAAGTCAACCCAGTGTCGAATGTTCTCATGCCTCCCGAAGGTCTTCGACAAGGAATAGCATTATTTTTATCGCCCATGAAAAAATCCGGGAAAGACGGCTTAACGTGACCTGTAAAGCACGGTAGCTTTCACGAAATTTTGCCATCAGCAGTCACTCATTTAATTCATTTTTTGTTATTGAACAATTTGACTGTCTGTCCACAACATTTTCTCACATGATGGCCTATATGATCACTTCAAGGCCCCGCATTCCCGCAACGATTAAGAAGTAGGTAAGTATGACAAAGTTCGCGGTATCATACATCGAATAAAGCCAAAGATAATTAGATTAAAACTATAGACTGAGATTGTAGCCACCAGGGATTTTGCAGATCGCAAATACGAATCATTAGGAAAAGTTAACTTTGGTCGAAATCATTATCAACTTACTTACCTTACTTAACAAATTCTAACGCCATATTATGTACTACATATTACACGGGACCTAAACAATCCTAACGGGTGAAAATTGGGTACACTACACAAGTTTGGACAACATTAATTCATATTGTTTCAGCCAGTGCGCAGATAGGTAGGTACACATTATAAGTCATATTTAAATATTTCCAATTTAAGTTCTACTTGTAACTCTTTGCTTTTAAAACCCTGTATATTTTGGTGTTCTATTCAATAGTACACCAAAATATATGTAAGAATGGTTAAATTTGTACATTCCAAGTAAGAACGTCACTCCAAATTAAATAAGTTGTTTCTGAAGTAATTTTAAATGATTTAAAGCTAGCTATTCATAGCTACTGTGTAATACCTACATGAAATTGGTTACTAACGCATTTATCAATTAAATTCCCGACGAAAAAGAAACGAGGTTGGCAAAAAATGTCAATACTTTACATCTCGAACATGACATGCATGCATGTCGTACGTGCATCATTAGCATTGTATTAGTGTAAAATCCATGGCGATGGCATCCGAGGCCATGGTTGACGGTGAACGACTAGTTAATATTAGCATAACAAATTAGCAAATTTCTAAAGTTTAGTGCCCTTTAAGCATTGATAGCCTTGAAGCATAGTGTACGAGTATATACTCAGTACAATTTTAGAAATCGCTGAAATATGTATTTAGCATTTCAAAAGCTAAAGGTCACCGTGCGGTGAGCAGCACAGATAACTAAACTATGACCCTTCGCGGAACTTAGATGCCCAGGTTAGTTTGAGCGCTGAACACTTTCGCTTTATGCTGAGGAATATTCTCTTTATGGTAACTAACATAATCGTCTGCCGCTGTACATAACATATATAAATCGTAGTTATTTATTTTATGGAGTTTTTAATGATTCTTCTTTATGACATATTAAAAATATTTAAATCTTCAAACATTCATTAATTACGGACAACCAGATTTCCAATAGAATTTACCTGGACAGAAGTTTGCGGTTCTAAGCCTTTAATCATAAGCAACCAGCGACTGAAAAAACAAGAAGAGAAGAACGAAGGTAAGTTGTAGTGGTTGTAGTAAAAGGGGGCTTCTGTGGCTGTGGGCGATAAAAGTGTAAGCTCGACCCACCCAGCGACCCTGACGTGACTGAAGGTGGACGGTATGTGTGGTCGCACAACGTCGGAAACACGTGACTGAGTCTAATACGGGTGCCGCGGTGGACGTTGCTTTCCACAGGAGATCATGGAGTCTTCAAACACTGAGGAAGACCACCGAGAGAAAACAAGGTGCCTAGTACAGTAGTGTAAGTCTTGCAATCAAGATATAGGGTTGCCTCAATATAATCACTAAGTTTATTTTCTTAAGCTTGTAGCAAGACTAGCAAGCCTCTGGGTTGCAAAGATTATTTATCATTCACTTAAAATAATTTATAACGAGTATAATTATTCGCTACTCCGCACTATAATCAAACTCATAAGAACGTGATCTTTTCATGCTTGCGTCAGATTCTGGTAAATTGCCGACATCAAAGAAAATCATGCACAACATATTTATTATTATGATGTACTAACTGCATTTTCAATTTTTTATTTTTGTGTGGTTTAAATGGTGTATTTTTACTTTAGTAGGTATGTAGGTAGCAGTAAATATAATTAGGAGTGCCATCACTCTTGGTTTATAGAAAGAATACCCAGTCATATGGGTCAAAGTTATTACCCAGGTATTAATTAACCTAACCACCTACCAGTAAGCAAGGCAGAGACGATACGGTCAAACAATTTATTTCTTTCAGGTATGTTTTGTTAGGTATTTATTGTTATTATTTCTTGAGTTTTATTGCGTGTACCCAACAAGTAGCTACCAAGGCTTCACTTTCCACCTGCCGTATTATTTATTTAACCTGTTCCTGACGGAGCAAGGGTGAAGACCCTTGCTAATTTAACGAGTGCCCCTCAATGTTATTTAAATTACACTATCAATTTCCGTTGTAACTTTTATAATTTCCTGTGTATGCGAAATTCCATAATTTAGGCTTCCAACCTTTAATACCTACCCGTTTGATTACATCCACAAAGTAATTAAATCGATAATGAACCAACATTTAGATTCAATTAATCGAATTCGACAGGAATAGTTATATGTATAAAAAATAAATAAAACTAAAAATACATAAGCATAACATAAGTGACCTTGCTACCATGTTTAATTTTCCACAATTAGTTACCTAATCCCATTCCTAAAGTTACCTTTTAACCGTAAGCTAAAGCCATTAGCTGAAGCGAACCTTATTAAATAACACAAAACATGAAGAGATTGAAAGTGGCCATGAATAAATTTCATTACTTTACGCTTTTCAAGCAGCATTCGTTTTCTGGTCATGCTCTTTTGTTAAGTCTGTCGAGTGCGGACGGGTGCCGACGATTTGTACCCTTCAGCTCGGACAGGGCAGAGACAGGCGTCGGGACCCGCAACAATGAAATGACGGCTGTTTAGTCAAGATTACCCGATTATCACCGCTGCTTACCCGTGACCCTTGCCTCTTGAGATCATCCTTTGAAGACGTATTATGATATAATCGGTCTTCGATTCATTGAAACGATTACAGCTTTATTGTAGCAACAGATTTGACAGGACAGGACGGCCGTTTAGTCGACATTACACGTTTATTACCGCTGCTTACCTTTGCACTCACCTACCTCTAAGATTATCTTTAATGTAGACGTATCCTACCAATATTATAAATGTGAGTTTGTACATTTCGATGGTTAGATGGTTGAATTTCTAGATGTTTGGATGTTTAGATATTTGGATGTGTTACTCAATACGCAAAAACTATAAAATAGTTTTGGATGAAAATGTACATATAGGTGTGTAGACGATAACCTAGATATCGTGTACACTTAAATGGCATAGGATACTTTTCATTCCGAAAATATGTTCCCTTGGGATTTTTGCACGTTTGTTACGGAAAGCTGTCTGGTACACCGTCAACAAATGGCGCTAACAGGAATTCTTAACTTGATTACACTTCTTAACTTGACATGTACAATGGAGCTAAAATAATTATTTAATAATATCTACATAAATTGTAGGTATATATGACATGTCATGATACTTTACCTTTACTGGAAGACCATCTTTATCTTGATTCTTACTGTTTCATAAAAATTGATAATATTAGGATCAAAATTAATGACTAAATGAAAAGCGAGCTATGAATTCAGCGTTGCGTTTGATTTTACAATTCAAATTCATTTCTTTCCATCCATCCATCCATCAGCCTTTCTGAGTCCACTGCTGGAAATAGGCACGACACGACAGGTAAGTACGTTCAAAGTCCGCAAGTGTTAATAAGATACATCTTATTCCTAAAATAATCCAAAAACCTAACCTAACCTATTCTTCTAGCCTATCTATACTAATATTATAAAGAGGAAAGATTTGATTGTTTGTTTGTTTGTTTGTTTGTTTGTTTGCATCGAATAGGCTTCAAAACTACTGAACCGATTTGAAAAATTCTTTCACTGTTGGAAATCTACACTATCCCCGGGTGACATAGGCCAAATTTTATTTTGGAAAAAAATAGGGTTCCGTAAGATATTTGGGTTTTTCGGACACAAGGTGTAAAAAATCAACCAGAAAAGTTACTTATTTTGCGTACGCTGCCTAAACTATAAAAGATAGAACCATAAAATGTTCTAATTAACTGTAGATCTTATAAATATCTATAAAAAAGTCCGCGACACACTATACCTATCTATGTCGAGTGAGGCACAACAACCATTTTTTTATCTTGAATTTTTTTTTGGACTACATTTACAGTTTATGTAGATAATATTTGGTCTTTGAATGATTAAAATTGGACGTTTCGTTTTGAAGTGTCTGTCTGTCTGTCTGTCTGTCTGTTTCGCTTTCACGCCAAAACTACTGAACCGATTTAAATGAAATTTGGTACACAGTCTAGAGCCTGACAAAGGACATTGACACTTTTTAATTGGAAAAAAGTGTTGTAATGGGTTGAAAAGGGAGATGAAAGGTTGTATGAAAGTATTGTCATTTTCAGAACTAGAAGCATAACTTTTAGGCTGTTGATAAGGTATAGATAGAACCATAAAATGTTCTAATTAACTGTAGATCTTATAAATATCTATAAAAAAGTCCGCGACACACTATACCTATCTATGTCGAGTGAGGCACAACAACCATTTTTTTATCTTGAATTTTTTTTTGGACTACATTTACAGTTTATGTAGATAATATTTGGTCTTTGAATGATTAAAATTGGACGTTTCGTTTTGAAGTGTCTGTCTGTCTGTCTGTCTGTCTGTTTCGCTTTCACGCCAAAACTACTGAACCGATTTAAATGAAATTTGGTACACAGTCTAGAGCCTGACAAAGGACATTGACACTTTTTAATTGGAAAAAAGTGTTGTAATGGGTTGAAAAGGGAGATGAAAGGTTGTATGAAAGTATTGTCATTTTCAGAACTAGAAGCATAACTTTTAGGCTGTTGATAAGGTATAATCCTTACTAATCCTATCCTACTACTATTATAAAGGGGAAAGTTTGTATGTATGGATGGATGTGTGTTACTTTTTCACGTAAAAAGTACTGAATGGATTTTAATGAAACTTTACAATAATGTAGCTTATACATCAGAATAACACACAGGCTAAAATTTATAAAGATATTGTGTGAATTGTCCAAAATATGACGATAAGTGTCAAGTAGGTAAGTAGGAAAAAATCTACCATCTGCGAGCTACTCTGGCGTGCGCTGCCAAAACTACTGGACCGATTTCAAAAATTCTTTCACCATTAGAAAGCTGCATCTTCACTGAGTGACATAGGCTATATAATATTACTAGGCGTAAACGAAACTATGGTTATAATCTATATATGTAAAATAAAGTCGTGTTAAATTTTTATTTTTTTAGTAACCTGACGCAAATAGGGTTTATGTGTGTGTATTATAATTTTAATTTTTATATAAAATACCCGTGCGAAGCCGGGGCGGACCACTAGTCTATGTATATATATATTGAAAGGGTTGACCTATTGGCTTTGAAGTAGATAGCCAGTGAAAGTAGAGAAAACACGCGCTGTTCATCTGCTGAGTTCAGGAGCTTAAAAGTTTGTCTGCATACGTCCATAGTAGAATTTGTTCTATCCATTCTGTACCATGCCATAAATATAGGCAACTATAATACCTACAAAAAGACCATAATGACACGACCTACGCATAATATAACGTGCCAGTGACATTACTTCACTCGTGACAAACAAAGGTAAGTGACCTTCAGTGCTATTGAATTCAAACATCTAGCACTATCCTCTCGAAATATATTTAGCTCAAGTAAGCAACACGATTCGTCATTTTGCGAGTGCTACCAGAGAAGTGTAAATATTTATTCACTCTCCGGAGGACAATCTGAGAGGCCCCATTCGGTTCATGCTACACTGCTACGGCTCACTACTGTTTGACATATCATAGGTAAGATACGGTCTGACAGAGGTAATCTCTAAGCAGGGTCGTCCTGAGCAGTAATGGATGATTTCTGTTAATAATCTCGATTATTTGCGGGCACTTGTAGTATGAACACTTTAGTAAGAATGTCTTATTAGTAGGCCTTTTAATCCTGTACCTGGTACAGTTGTATGTTGTGTGTTATATGTTGTGGTACTGAAGATACATGTAAAGGTGAATAAATATTTTAAGGAGTTGCACTTTGTTCCTATCCAAGACTCACAACTTCGATGTCAAAGAGCCTTACATTTTATTTAGGTAGATACCTATATCATTTGTCTAACGGCAATACTGGATAGGTGGTGCTCGTTTTATATCCAAATGAAGTAAATTTTCAATATTAGCTAAATTAATTTTCAAGTAAGTCATTCCATACATCATTCATGGTAGTAGGTAGGTACCTAATGATTTTCTTATAATAGTCTGACCACAAAAACAACTCCGACGTTGTTCTGAGTATACACAAGATTACCCGGTGTTTATACGACGCAAACGTTAAATCGTTGTAAAAAAGCATCAAGTGTACTTGCCATTGGTCTCCGACTCTGCTGGTAGGTACGTACGCCTTTGCCTTATTTGCCATCAATCTTAACGCGTGTGAAAAACAGTTCTGTTCTGCCATTTAATAAGGACGACAAGATAGAAATCTAGGAGTGCTCATAAAATGAATCTTTATTTTATTACCTTTTATTTCATTGCAACAGTTCTCTCACGCAATCGAATGAACTGCGATGTACCTATCAGCTATTTATATATTTATAATCTCACTCACCCGAGTAACCTATTCCTAGAACGTATAACAGGAATCTTATAAAACATATTTATTTTAGAGTGGTAACACATCTGAAGTTTGTTTTATAACTCTATGTTATGATGCTTGATAACATATTTAATTTGTGTAACCACTCTACATAGAGTTTAATCGTTCCAATTAAGTATAAATTTTGTCGAATATTGCTTATTCTTATTATCAAAACGTGCGTACCATAGTGACACCCAATCAACTGGCACGAAACCGAATGTTATACCATTGCAGACCTCGGAAAACAAAATTACATAATTTCTGTTGCGGCAGCTGATCAAAAATCATTATTTATTGTTGGCAAAAGGTATGCACAGAAATAATAGATCACATACTTATTAATTCAGGTAGAAACAAAGAATTTTATTATACTATCTATAAGTAGATACGACATTTAGAAACAAAAATCGAATGGTTGTGTCATCGTACCTGCATATGTACCTACATATACTGTGGTTATGTCATACTATCAAATTCCTACGAGTCTTCACACTGGTATACTAGGTACACTTCCTATAATGTTATTTCAAGCAACGAAATATAAATATCATTATGAGAATGCTAAATTAAAAACTCCAATAACGACTAGACCTTGAATGTCTCAATTAAATATCGATATTAGTTTATAACAGACTTGTCATAACCCATACCGTTCAGTAATTCTAACCGAAAAGTTATCAAAACCACCGCTTACCGAAAGCAGAACTTCTAAAGTTTTAATTACAGAAAGTAATATGCTTAGTCATCAACTCATCAACAACCCGCTGACCCTTGAGTACCGACTACCTAACCTCGCTCAGAATGCATCACACACGCCTCTGAAAACTTTGAAAACACACGATGTTTTCCTAAACCGCTAACCCTATGCTAATTGTTTAAAACGGTTTGACAAGTAGATACCCTAGTGAGGACCAGGTGGTCCGGTTATCATAGGTATATAACTGTAATCCTTACATAAATCACTATTTATCAATGGTGCGTGGTGGTAGGGGTGCAATGGATGGTGAGTACCTAACCACTGCTAAACTGCGGTCCCGGTTCGAATGTTGTCGGGGCAGATATTTATTTTGCAGATAAATATTTGAAAATGTTATGTGATGTTATCCTAGCAGCACATGCCTGCCTAGGTCTACCGCGGAGGTGTGAGTGTGTCAGCTTTAAAGTGACGTCGCCTGAACTTGACTTTGATCCACTCTGGGGGTCTCGATTAAATTTCCACTTTAATGTAAATTATTCACTGGCTCAAAACTGTCAAACACCGCGGAATCCCAACATTGGTGGTCAACTGATCGCACACGGGAGAGCGTACTCGCATTCAAAGGCGGGGCAATCACAGACTACGCAACATGAGAACGTCTTTGAAAAAGTTTAGAAAGAACGCCTACCGTGCGGAACGCGTCCGATCCTATTAGAGAAACAGCCGACTACCAAACTAGTTTTACTTTACAGTTACAAGACGAGACGATTCGATTCTGCGATGATAGTTAGCCGAAGGTCGCGGGAACTCGAGTGGGACTAATTTGGAATTCGTTCTGCAAGTTCTGGACTAGCCGATCTAAGATGAGCATTGATATCGACTTCCGATTACGTAAAATCGATAAACCAAGTCGATTGCGTGGTATTGGATCAATGTAGTCGATAAATCAATTTGAACGGATACTATACAAAACTGTTTCTAAATAGTCACACTTTTTTTAGACAATACTAGTAACTAAGTAAAGCAAGTGTTAACATTCTCAGATTGACACCCCCGCATTCGTGTGCCTTGTATGTATTGCGGGTGGTAGGCACAAAGAGAATAACTTTACTACAAATCTCTCTTCCCAAAGACAAATCTGCGGAAAGTCAAGAGCATACTCCACCACGCTGCTCCAATGCGGATTAGCGGAGGGGTTAGCGGCCAACCCAGTGTCGAAGGTTTCAAGCCACCGAAAAGTCTTCAACAAGGCTTAGCGACTGTTAATGAAGAACCATTTACAACAACCGGGACCGACGGCTTAACATGCCCTCCGAAGCACGGTAGCGCCCATGAAATTTTGCCACAAGCGGTCACCCATCCACAAACCAACCACGCCCGTCGTTGCTTAACTCTGTCGATCACATTGAATCGATGCGAGCCAATGGGACGATTCAATGTGATCGACGCTACACGACTACGATTCTCTTGCAATTATGAGAATATTCAGTAGGCTTTTATAATTTATAATGATAATGCACATTTCGAAATAACAGGAAGTAAATAGGTACTTAATTTAGAAATGATACATACAGTGTTCTACTTTCCGAATGGAAAGAATATAAAAATACTTTATGAGGTAGGAGTATTCATTAGGTCGCTTTATTACACTTGTTTCAGTATCTTAAAACTAGTTTTACCTACTTCATGTGTAATTACATGCATAAGAGGTGTCAGAAACACATTTTCGAAAAGAATATGATACAACTTAACTGTCGTGATAAGTGTCACTCCCTATTATCGTGTTGTGATTTATTTTGTTTAATTAAATTCCGACATGGAGGCGATAAGGCACTTGTTTGAACGTTTCTGACCAGCGAGTGAAAATCTTATAAGCTAAATACTATACGAACACCGAAGTGTACCTGATATCCGTTTTTGATTGTCAAAATACGTTTCGGTATTACATGCTACTGCATGCATTTAAGCGGTGACAGCCCAGTGGCTATCGAACTCGCCTCTCACTCGAACGGTCCGGGTTCAAACCCAAGCGGCACGCACCAATGACTTTTCTAAGTTATGTGCGATTTAAGAAATTAAATGTCACTTGCTATAACGGTGAAGGACACATCGTGAGGAAATCTGCATGCCTGAGAGTTCATCACAACTTTCTCGAAGGTATGCGAAGTCTGCCAATCCGCACTTGGCCAGCGTGGTGGACTAAGGCCTAATCCCTCTCCCATTCTGAGAGGAGACCCGACCCCAACAGTGGGACAAAGAAAGGGTTGTGGTGGTGGATGCGTTTCAGTTTCATTGCATTAGGTATAGTACCTCCTTAAACACATGTAATTGAAAGAATTGCTCTAGGATTGGAGAAGAGAGTTTTCTTAGTCTGTTATTAAACCACACTTTTACAAATCTTTACAAAGATAAACAGAACAGACCTTTGAAATTTACGAAATGGATAGGTACCTTAGAAAACTAAATATTTTTTTAATATTTGTTTTAATTCGTGAGGAATGTTCACAGGGAAGGTTTAGTCATATTCAGTCACATGGAATTACATTACGCAACTTATTAAAATTATGATAATTTGGTAGCGACCTAAAAGTCGCTAGTATTAAGGACAAGGATTAAATAGACAACAAATTTTGCTTAGTAGAAAACTCCGAGTAGACCGCTCTATCTTTCAAATATGATTGTGTAACTGACATAATTTTTTTTATTCATGGCTTCGTCATTTATAATGTTGTAAATATATAAATGGATGGCAGCTGTTGTTTTAACAAAAAAAGTACATATAATAAAATTTAATGGACCATAAAATGGCCTAGTGATGCTATATCGAGTTCATTTACATAACTGTCATATACAGATCAGAGTAATTCTACGATAGCAAAATACAATTAGTGTGAACTGTTAAGGCCATTGTAAGAAACGTAACATACCGTAGAATTGAAACAGTTGAGTTAATGTATTATCTATGTATTAGGTACTAGAAGATGCCCGCTTTGTAGGCTTGGTTTGTAGTATAATGATAATATAGGTAGCATATTATGTATTATATAAACACCTAAAGACACATGAGATTCTTATATAAATAAATATTAGGTTGCAAGTGATCAAATTAAGGGCATACCACAGTTAAAATAAAAAATGAAGTATTGAAAAATTTATTGTTGGCAAAAAATCTTATTATTAACAAGTAAAATGTTCTTAAGTCATGTTTTAAAAACAGTATGGAATCTTAGACCAAATTTTATTTAAAAAAAACTAACTGACTAACCTTTGGATCAATTATTTGGTCCTCAGCAAAATCCACAAAACACAACACTTAATTTTTAACAGTACAAACACACATGGAACGTCGTCAGATCGACGTAAACAAACAATCACCACATTATTTAACGCACATCAAAATTATACTATTGCAAAATAGCAAACCGATGAAACATGAAACGGACTCATTATCCAGCTCAGTGAAATTACACTTTATTAAATTCGATATTTTTATTTATTTCGAAAACCGGTAAGTTTGAAATCGCGCGGCATTTCGTAGCGCAAAAACAGCGGAGCGTATTTCGTAGCGGCGACGCTGCGCGCGCGGCTGGCGGCGTGCAGTGCCCGCATGTGCCGACAGCTGACTGAATTGACTGATCGCAATTCGGAACAACACACAATAATTACAAGGCTCCAATTTTTCTGTAACCTTAACCGACTACCGTTAGCCGATGATAGACTAGAGTACTCAATTAGATCAGAAGTAGAACTTACTTCCTGTCGTTCAATCGCGGGAGCCGGTACCGGGGATGTTGCGCCGTAATGTATAATAAATTGTACAGATTTACCTCGCTGCAACTAGCTGTGATTTATGCACGGAACTGTGTCGAATTAACAATTAGGTGGGCACTACTATAGTACGTTGGCTGAACCGTTATAATTGTAAAGGCACGTAGAGTTATGGATATTCAACATTTTATGTAATTTGGGTAGATATAAAATCTAAATATAGGTACTTACATTGAAGGACAGCACATTTCTAGCCGTTTTATATAGTACATGGTGACATGAGGTAATAATCTTTCAGAACTTTTCAGAAGAGAATAATGAGATTAAGGTTAACTTTCAATCCATTGAAATTAAAATAAAACTGAATATTATAAAAAAGATTCATAGCTTTTAAAACCAATAACCTATGAACTCATCGAAAGTAAGAAGAGTTAAGTGCCCTTTAAATGGCAAAAAGCTAGTGCGTACTGCGTAAGTCTTACTTGCTTATTATTGGTAACGTACCAACTGGTAGGTTCCAGCCACGTATTTCATAAAGTTACGTTTTTAAGTCTTCCTTATAATTTCCCTATCAAGAATTATGTCTCCCGGACGGAGGATCGTAAATAAACGAGTTGTCAATGCAAAATGAATCAAGTTTAATCAGTAGATATATATTTTTAAATTATTTCGAAACGCCAAATTCATTAAATGTCACACACTAATTCACACTACCTACACAAAATCCCACTATATTACCTATTAATTCTACCGAGATTCCTATACTATGTACTTAACACTGGCTTGCTTTAGGTACTGTGCTCATCTCACTAAAATTAGGTAGTTACTTACCTACTCAAAATGTTGTCACTGCTTAGTCCTAACTTCCGTATCCTCATATCGACGAAGTCTTATTATAACTGGCATCCACCACAACCCTTTAAAGCCCCACAGTTGGGCACAGGTTCTTCTCGTAATAGAGTGATAAGGTTATAGCCACCACGCTGGCAAATTGGTAGACCTCAGAGGCCTTCGAAAGAATTAAAGAGAAACTAACCTCAGGCACATAGGTTTCCTCATGATGTTTTTCTATTAGACATGAATGTTGAATTTCTTACACGTATTAAAAATCAAATAGACAAAACGCAAACACATCCTTAACATAGTTATGAGTCCGATATGCTTCGCTAAACAATACAAATACCTTTCACCAAAGCCTGTGTAAAGCAAGAAGAAATGTCACAATCGCATGCAACGAAAGGATTGCATCTGCTTCTAACATTTTGCGAGCAAATTTTCACCGTCGTGACATGATGAAAATGTTTCCTACTTAGATAGAGCATATTGTGAGAAACACGATCGACTTCGTTGTAGATTCCTTAGTGGGAGGTACTCTGTACAAACCAAGTTCAAGTATGAGCCACGATCTTTCATGTTTTGTTAGCATTAGCTAGCAAAATGCAAATAGATAGATCCAGGCTAGATTTATTTTGAACGAATAGGTAGTTCGGCTTGGTTTAAAATTTGATATGACTAGGATTTATATCGCGATATTTATATTTTTAATCGTAGGAAAAATACTGGTCAAATGTGTGTCCTTACCTTTTTTTAATTTAAATAACAAACAACTTTATAATAAAACAGTTTATTTCGGCACAGGTCCATAGGTGGTAACAGTGGTTAGTAACGATTCTTAAAACCTAGTTTAGTTATTATTTAAAACTTATTTTCATCGATTTGATTTTCATTATCACATCCTAATTACATGCACGGCACTAGACTCGCCATCGAATCTGTTAGGGGCAGTATGCAGACCCGCCCAGTATCGGAACATCGGCCCAATCGGCCAGCCCCAGTGGTCTGCCAGCGCACCCAGAATGCTGTCCGGGCTGGATCGCAGCCGCTGCAGCAGCGAGGCGTATCGCTTGCGGATGATTGCTTAAAAATCATCTACTCGCCGCTCCGCGAACGTGAAGCAAAAATTATGTACCTACCCCTTTTAAGAAAATTACGTGTGAACGAAGGTTTATGAAATTTGTCACAGTTAAAGTTTATATCAGTTCGAAGGATTAATAACCGCTGGGGATGAAAAGTCCTCGAATGGAGACCTCGACTCAGAAAAAGGAGTACAGATCGCCCTTCGACAGACGACCTGAAGAAGACGGCGGGAAACCGCTGGATTCAGAAGGCACAGGACCGGTCAGATTGATGTAGTTTAGGAGGCCTATATCCAGCAGTGGACCGCACAAGGCTGATGGCCAAGGCGGTTGGATGAATGGACGAAAGTTTATATGGAGACAATCAGAAAGCTTACATTTTTTTTTTCATTAATATGCATTAGAAATACATGAATACGAGTACATATTATAATACAAAGTCCCTCTCCGCGTCTGTTTGTAAACGATCAACCCAAAAACTTATTGACGGATTTTTTTTTGAGGATATTGTTATTGTTGCGTCGTCTAACTAGTATATACGGATCTCGTGGAATCATCGATAATGCAAAAACAATCCCTTTATTGAATCATCTTTCCGGTTTCGTACGTTCCACAGTACCTACATACGGTTTTTTTTTAAATAATATAGACGGACAAAACAGACATACCTGATGGTAAGTGGTCACCGTCGTCTATGGACACGTGCGACACCAGGGGTATCACTGGTGTATTGCCTGCCTTGAAGGAAACGTTTCACACTCTTTTTGAAGCGCTCCATGTTACTTATATTAAATCCTCTTAATAATAAATGTATGTTTGTTTGTTTATTTTTGTTTCCAAAATAACATAAGCAGATAATCGAAAATACATATCTAATAATAATCTATTAATAATCTGGCTATACGAAGAAGCTGGTGGAGAATGCCATGAGGCATTGTGACAGTATCTGTGACAGTAAAATGGAGGAAAAAAATAAAGAAATTAAAGACGTTTTTAAAATAATAGATTCGAATATATTGCAATATGCCCCAGTACAAAGTTAATATTTTATACAAGGAAATTTGAAGCCATACTTTAGGAAGGTAGAAGATAGGTAGTCAGGTAATCCATGAACTTTTCCAGTACCTATATTATGTTTCCAATTTAAAATAATACTGTGAATTTACTGTTAACCTTTTTTTTGAAATATATTTACTTAAGCGCACACTTACTTCTTTTTTCTATCTCCAAAATAAGGCCTTGGATTAAATCTACTGCACCTTAATCACACAAATCAGTCTGCCTTAAAACACAAATACAATTATTACGCAGGTAAAAATGTCGTTGGGTATTAAAATGGAATGATAGTGTGCTTTCATTTTCGATATTTAGCTCTACTACACTATATTACTATTCGGGTTCTTATAGGGCCGAAAAATATTTTTCAGGACGGTTTTGTAAATGGAGACTACAATTTCTTTGCTTACCTACTCCTTGAGGATACCTGTCGATTAAGAAAAGATTTATTAATTTAAAATTTAGCAATTATTGCAGATGCTATTGTTATAACTACATGTAGGTACGCGTGCTTCTTTATTTTTGAAAAGGAGAACGGAGCTTTAGTAATTTTTATAAAAGTTTTAGGTCTTAAAATATTACAGATAAGGTCACTTCACATAAATGTGAATGTGACACTGCGATGTATGACACTATGACAGAAAAATTCTTTAACATTATTTTATAACTAACTATATAATAAACTAAATAACTAACTATATAATAATCACAATATTCATAATAAACTAATAAACTTGGCGAGAATATTGGAATAAATAAAGTATGTACTCTTATACAATTTTATACAATAATGAACCAGCTGATTATCCTGCGAACAATATCGGCTAGACGGATTCAGCCCCGATGTTTTCGATATTTTTGTTAAATCGAATAAATATGATAAAAATTGATAGAATGTACAATTCAACTATGGTTCAAATTAGAATTAAAATGTTATTATTTATCCTCAGTCATTTATGAAACCGTCCCAAAAATTAAAATAAACTGCCTATAAAAATAATTATAACATACAAAACAATTAAAAAAATTAAACAGTTTTATCAAGCGCAACTGTTCAATAAAAATAATTTGCTTTTTTAAATGCTAATTAAAGGAATACTTTATTATAATCACATACCTAATATACATTTTATTTGCCTTTGATTCTATCTAGAAATGTTAAGTGATTTTTTTTGGGTCAGTAAGGGTAAATCTGAAAAATCAAATTAAAGATAATTTTATTCACTTCAATTCTGACCCTACTTCTGTTGACCCGATTTGTTTTCTTCCGCTACAGCTAAATGATGCGTTTAGCTACGACCAAAAAAATGGTTTCAGTATTGTTTAGTGACAACACAACTCATGCTTCCAAAAAAAATTAGTTTTAATTAAAAAAGTTTGGTGAAGTTTTATTTCCTAAGACAAATGATCACAATCTTGTTTGTTTTTCAGATATCCCCATACTGGCCCGTTTAAAAAAAACACTTAAGTTTGGTAAATCTTTTTTTTGACGATAGTCGCAAGAGCAAAAAAGAGCTAATAAATACATTCGATTTTAACTCGAAACCAAACATTATTATACTACTATATGTACTGCAAATTTGTTTATAAATCTTTTTATTTTCATGTATATACATATAATTATATTACAATAATGTACAGTGTAAATATATCTCTATATAGTTTTTAGGCAGTTTTGAGAGCACGATGAAATATAATTTGTTACCACTAACATACGTTACAGCCAATCTGTCGGCTAGTAGTAGTGCAATATACAAAGATAAGAATATACACATTTTGTAGATGTGTTAGTAGTTACATTTGAAAAGCTAGGAGCGAAATAAGCACTTCTTCATAAAGCACTTATATTATTTCACAATCTATCTCGCATTTTCTGATCACCAAGAACAATATTTTAAAATGTGTGGTAAATTCTTAAATACCTATTCTTACATTAAATCATTTAATCATAACCATATAAATACATAAATATCTTCATACACTTAATACTTATATTTATCAATAATAATTATATTTCATATTTTAAATTTCTACATACCTACTGTAATTATATTTACAGGTTTTTCAGTTTAAATTAAAATATTATACATATGTTGAAGTTCTTATTTTATTCCACAAAAATTAATGACAGGCTATCACCACTCACCAGCTTTGTCATATGGTGTTATTATAATACAAAATTGTATAATAACAATTTGGCCAAATGTTTATTGTATATAAAATATAAATGGAACAAGTAATGTACCTGACAAGTCCATAATACTTTTACATACAAATACCTTAATAATAGCACTAAAGTATTCTTTTTTTTTTCATTATTCTAAAGTGTATGATATTAAAGAGACTAAACAATTTGCGTGAACTTAAAACTATATACCAGATTTTTATAAATACAATATTAATATAGTTGTGATTTGGTGTAAACGATTTCACTTAGAGTATAGGTAATGTTTAATAATACAACATTAAAATCAGTAAATGAAGTAATTATAGGAAAGCATTTATATCAGCTTATTGTGAATTTAAAATAACATAATATAACACGTGTAACTCGTGTATTTATCCCCATACATAGGGCATACATACAGGCTCAGTGCTACTAACTTGGAATTTTAAGTTAGATAAACTCCATAACATATAAACTCCGCAACATATCTGCCATAGTATAAAAATCCGGTATCAGAATGTAAAATATGAATGCATCACAGTAAACATTTATTTGGCTTCTGTTCTGTTCTCCATAATCATTAACTATGATCAATTGATTAATACAGTCATTATTATCAGTTAATAGTCATTCCTTTCACATCAACATGCTCACAATCATTACCAACATTTACCAATCCATTATACATTTGGTCCTCAAATTCATTCATAGAAGAATCTAATTGATAACCATTAGATTTACTGGAAATGATCTCGTCTATTGACTCTAGTAAATGCTCAAAAAAGTTTGGAAAACTGTCATAACTTGGAAACACATTGATATCTATAACAGCATGGTTACCTGTTAAATTATCTATGACAACATCAAATCCTGCCAATGTCAAGCCAATTTTCTTCCTCAAAAACCGTATTATAAGTTTAACTATTTCTTCATCAAGTGTCAAATTTACGCCTGCAACATCGTGAGGGTCAAGAATCGATAACGTTGACTGGCTATCTGCTTTGCACACTTCTCCTGTACTGTAGTAGATGGGGTCTAAGTCTTCGGATGCATAAAAATTTTTGAGACTAGGTCGTTCACAAATGTAATATCTGTAATCAAAAGAAATTGTATAATATAAATATAAATGGAAAAATAAAATTGATTTTACAAAATATTGTAACGTAACGTAGGGCATTCATTTTTATACTGCTCTTAAACAGACATAAACTGCCTCATTAGTTTAGTGGTCATAAAATATATGACTGCTAAGCTAGAGGTCCTAGGTTCGATCCCCGGGTTAGGCAAAGTATTATTGATGTTTTCTAACTTGAATTTCTCTTTTTTGTGCCCAGTGTATGACAACAGGCACACCGAATATATGGAGGTAGCAAACCTCTGCCTATCCCATTATAACTACCTACATTTAACATTTAGAATTATTTGACATTCACGTAACAAAACCAATACATAACAATAACAATTCTTACCTATTTCCTACTAAAAACACCTTATGAAGAACAGCATTGTGATTCACAAAACTTTGAACCACACATGGAGGTTTACATACTTTCAAACCTCTTTCGTTAAAAATTAGCACCATTTTATGCGCTGACTTAGATCCATGAGCAATTGTAGGTTTACATATTATGGGAAATTTTACTCCTCTTTGTCTCATGTTTTCTAAATTCTGTTTGGTATTAGATGTAACAAACTCTGCAAATGTTGGTGTAAATATTCCTTGTTTGTGCAACGATGATTCATCTTGTAATATTGTGTAGTAATTATACCTGAAATCACAATAACATTGATTAAATTAAAGGTTCCAGTTGAGGAGGTCGCAGCGCTCGCCGTCGCAAGGCTCTAGATATAATGGACTGATCTCTAATGTCTTGGTTCCGGCCGGTAATTACATACAATTGGATGTTGAGGTTCGATAGAATTGCTAACGGAAAAATTTATTTGGCACTTCTATGCTTGTTAAAGCATAATATGCGTATTTGGATTGGTGACATTTTATTAGTCACACAAATCAAAAGGGTGAGATGAATTTGAAATTGAACATAAAATTAAACATAGAATATAATATAAGATATTACCTATTCAACAGAATCCTTACTTTATCCAAGGGGTCAATAACTGTTATGTTTGGATGGTTAGACAAATACTGCTCTACATCACCAATAATGCTGGTGGCCTGTAACAACAATTTTTTTTTTCATTATATAGCCCCAAGCCCTTGCCTTTACTGGCTGGTTACATAATACATACTTATATATTATAAACATAGGTGATTAAAAACCAATTTTTTCAGACATACTTAATGTTTCAGTCCACAGCCATAAAAATTGAGCCTAATTTTGCCAGTCTCCTTTCATCATATTAAATGTATGAAATGTATTAAAGCATGATATTATGTATATGTTTACAGCTACAGAGGTTTGAAAAACATATACAGGTTGCTTGGAAATATTGATTGCACATATTATGAATCATAAAGTAGACACAGGTTTTTACAAAATGACAGAGAATAATAAAATGGCTCATTTGTGTTAATAAGCACACTAAATAACATGATAAAAAGTCTGAAGTCATGATGAACTCATTACAACGGGACACTCAAGGAAGTGTGCATATTTCGACATTTTAAAGAGTTGTTGTTATAGGGAGAGGAAAAATCTGTATTAGAACAAGAAAATCATTTAATAATCAGCATTCAAAATGTCACTTGGGGCATATCATTCTGTCAATTTTTACCACACACTGTTAATCATCTCATCTATTGTAATGCAGTTTTTCTGTTTTGTTTATTTTCTGCTTGTTATTGACATGTAAATAAGTGTAAGTAATATATTGTAAACAAAGAAAATAAACACATTCATAGGTCGTGAATCAGACACAATCTGTCTGTTGCCAATTGCCACACAAAAAAGTGTAAAATTACTGAAGCAAAGCAAACAAAAAAACTATCAAGTTTATGCAGACATTTACATTGACCAAATACCTTGGGATCACCTTGATCCGCAGCAGCTATGATGTCTGTCAATTTGTGAAGAAAAACATCAATCCTACCATGATCTTCCAACGGTCTCTCCAAATCTAACTGCAATACAAAAAATGTAATACACTAATATTGTAAATATTATATTAAATATATCGCCTTTGTGATTAGTTTACTTTATATTATGGTTTGTTTTTGTTTTTTTGAACAAGAATAACCAAATAAAATACAAGCTCAAGTCACCTTAATGAAATTGTAGCCATGTGAGTTAAAAGCACTTCTTAACTCTTTCCAGTTTAACTTCTGGCTCTTTTTATCTGACATCCAGATACCAATGCTCTTGAAATTGTTTTCGTTCATTTTTGTTTCTTGATTTCACACAAACTCAAAACATGTCTTGTGTTTTGGTCTTTCGAAACCACATAGATACTAGGAAGATACAAGATACATTGATTTATTCTACTGTTAACAGGGATGAACACTGAATAACCGTGACGCCCGTGACAAAAACTTACATCGAAAATAATACCGAAATTACAGCAGCCCTAAATTTGCACACACTCTCACCTTAGATGCAATTTCAAATGAAATGAGTGAATAGGTATATTGGTTTGTAATTAAACTATTTGTATCATGACTGTTAAATGTAGTAAAAGTTGAGAGTAGTCACAAACTATTAACTATCGTAGTAGTTTTTCGTTAAGTGTCACAAAACACACAAAACAAGTAGGAGTGATATATAATAAAATGTACCAATAACAATTATCAACCACCATCATCAACTGTTATTAAAATGTCATTCATTAATCATTATGTCCTAGCACTCCTAGCAATCACGGTCATAACTTCATTGAAATTGTTTGGGCCCTATGTCTATGGGTCAAGTAATGAATCTGACGTATTCTTTTTTTTTAAATTCAATTTGGCCGTCCCCCGTCAAATTTTCGAAGTAACATTTGACACAGCCACAGAGTTATATACAGAAAGACACAGCTTTAGTTTGAAGTTTAATTTAGCTAGCTACTAATATATTAATCTGTGGTTTCATTAATCATTATTTTGATCGAGTGAATATAAGTTAAGTTGATTTTTATCCGAGCTTATCCTCTCAGCTAAACCAGTAATTCGTTGTACCTTGTTGTATTTATCACCATGTACAACAAAGTGTTGTATAGAAAACTTTGCGATTAAACGACAGGACGTTAAAATGCATCAGTTTCCCAAATCTAAGATAGGACTCCAAAAGTGGTTACAGTGCATTGGTAGTGTTCACCTTCGTAGCCGTAGTTTGCAGACTTCGTAAGATGTTTGTGTGTCACAAGCATTTTGAAAAGAGGTTCATTATAACCCACGTCTCGTTTGCGATGGTGCATACGGTGCATACCCAACACTATTTGCGGAAAATGAGATAGAAAGCGGCGTACCAGCAGTAGTTTCCGAGACCAAAAGTAAGTAAATATTAAAATCCTGAAATTTTCCTTCCTGAAAAACAAGGAACAATTATTTTTATATACCTAATTATTTATATTATTTTATAAGCCTGGTATAGATATTTTATAATTTTGTTTTAATTAAGTGAATACCAAAACGATATTTGCTTAATACCTACTTCATTTGTTCAGTAATTAAGTAGTAGAGACCAGATTATATGCAACATTAAAAATCTTGAAATATGCATGCAAATATGATTATTAAGTTAGAAATATGCATGAAAAATGTCAAAATATGCAACTCTGAATTTATCTATCTACCTTACGCTACCCTGTATATAATCTGATTAGACTTTAAAAGATAATTTAAAAAAAATATTTGTGTCTAAAGTAGACATAAAAATACCAAAGTTGCAGATCCCTCATCAGCGCGTATATACAAATTTTAATACAATTATACAATTAACATAGCATTATTCATTATTTTTTTCAGTGGACATATACACTGAGCACTGCTATTCCAAAAAGGAACTACATGAAGACCATTCATAATATAAGTCTGCCGGTAAGTTATAGTACTAATATCTTTTGAATAGTAAGGCTTATGCTGACTAAATAGAGATTGTGAACATCACGATTTATGTGCCGAGTCCTTTCAACTCAATACATAAATCACAAAGCTGAACTCATTACGATGGAACTATTTTCAACAGGACTTGACACCAAACCAGTTTTGGGAACATAGCAAGCGGGGAAACAATATTGTAGCTAGTCATTTTTTTACTTTAGTGTACAGAGTGGTACTCAAGTTGTTTTATCATTTCAGTAGTAATACTTACATCAGCAAGACAGCAATTTATTTAGTATGTGTTTAGTTTAGAAAAAAATAAATACAATGGAATCAGCATTATCAGCAATATTACTTTTGGATTTAAAATACTTTCATGTAAGGTTTGCTGTTCCCCATGATTGACCGTGCTATGTTAGCTGGTTCTGGTTGTTACTGGCGGGTCGCTGAAAAACTTAAGAAAAACCCTTCTTAAGTTTTTTACCTGTGATGTAACATGCATTACTTGACTTTTTATTTCATCCATAAACCTATCCTCTTTCATTTCAGATTTTGCGCATGAAAATCGTTACAAAATATAGTTTTGCAACAAATTCAACAAAATCATTAAGAGGATATCACAAGCGAACAAGTCGACACTTTTTCCATACAAACGTAGTCCCCTGTTTCCTCCTAGGATAAAGAAGTTACAGAAGAGAAAAAATTACCATACGATTTATACGTACCTCTGCCATGACTGTACGTTTTGTTTTTTTTCCTAATTTGATTAATAGAAGAGAAAAAAAAACATTTAAAATCAAAAAAATCGACTTTTTTTACATACATTTTCAAACATCAAGCAAACTGGTAATTACTAACATATCCCAAAAAAGCAAAGACCTGTTCTACATTTTAACTGAAAGAAATATTGAAATCGGTCTAGATTTCGAGGAGGAAAGAGGGGATTACGAAAGGACGATTTTCTTAATTTTACGTAGGTAAAATCAGTTCGAGACTGCACTTCTCTCTATCGCACGCTAAGGGGCTCAGCGCGACGGCAATATTTTTGGTAAAAACCTATTCTTCAAAAGTGACGGTCGACTGATATGCTCTTAAAAAAGTATGACAACAAGAAATTAAAAATAATAAAAATATATAATAATGAATGTTTGTTTTATTTAAAAATTTCTTTAATGAATAAACTAGGTGTATGCCAAGTATTCCTACCAATTAATAGGAATACTGGGAATAAACCATGAAACAATATAGGCTAAGGTGCTTCGTACAAATTGGCTGTTAAATACTGCTCCTTTGCCTGTATATCCCATTAGTAATTTAAAAAGAAAGAACTGTCAAAGACTATTCTTGACATTTCCTATTGGCTAGTTTGAATGTAGGGAAGTGGGACGTCTGATACCTAATATCCCTTATTATTAATGTATCCCTAGTTTGTGTGTCTTATGTCATTAATGTCAACTACCACCATCAAAGAGTAGATATTTATGCTTCATGCCATAGAAGTAATAAAAATAGATACGCCATTGCGTATATCAGGAAGGTGTACACTCCTGAATAAGGATTCTTTTTCCTTAGTCTGAAGATAACATAGTATCTCTACCTAGTTTGTGGCGTTCACGCAGTCACGCAGACGTCATGCAGTGCCGCATAGGTAGCGTACATTACTATCCGCGTGCTATCTTTCAGTATGTAAAATGTACTCTGTGCTGTGCGCATCGCATCCTGCGAGTACGTACCTAGCTCCGGTAGGAGTATTATGTTCTGGAGAACGTACCTTACCTAGCTAAGCTACTAATATAGTAGGTAATCTGTGGTGCTGTAGTATCTCTACCTAGTTTGTGGTGCCGCGCTGGGCCGAACAAATATTTTTCAAACATTAAAATTGAGTATTTTAATCTGTAGTACCTTACCTAGCTAAGCTACTAATATATTAATCTGTGGTGCTGTCAGCTGTAGTATCTCTATTCTCTACATAGTTTGTGGTTTGTGGCGTAGGTAGACGGAGAAGTTTGTGGTGCCGCGCTCGTTGGGTAGTGTTATAAATTCTTTGCTCGCTGGGCCGAACAAATATTTTTCAAACATTAAAATTTAGTATTATTTTCCATTTCCACGTCAAATAAAATACTATGTACTCGGAGGATATCCCTAGTATAAAATCTCGCGTGCTAGAGTTATTTTCTGCACTAAATGAAAATGAGGTAGAAGCCACAGAATCATGGATTTGTTCAAGTTCATTTAAAGAAGGTAATTATGTGTTTTTTTTAGTTTACGTAATTAAGTACATTAAGTTGCTTGTTATAATTGCATGATTTAAGTTTACGCTTAGTAACATAAGCTTTGCGCTTGTAAACATAATTTCAAAATCAGATTTTGTAACATATTCAGTTGGTTTGGTTCCCACTTCTGACTCTGATTAGAAATTACACTAGAAGTAATAATATTAATGATTTGTGGGCAGATACTGAGGGGTATTTGTTGATTTTGTTGCATAAGGTCTTAACCTACCTATAAACTTAATATTCATTATTTCGGAGACATCGAATCTTGTGGAGTGTGATTACTTTGATTACGCAATTTGTTTCAGATTTAAAAAATAAGATGAAGCTTAAAAAATCAGAAATAGACAAAATAGCACATTTTATAAAGAAACTTGTGCCTTTTGAAGCAGAGATGCCATCAGAGACAATAGAGCCACCTAAAATTGGAGATCAGTCAGACTGTAATAAGATCAATACCTGTCATGTGGATGAGTTCCTATATGATGAGGATGAAGTTTCTAAACTGATTAAATTAGCAAAACTAAAAAGACACTACTGTTTAGATTGTCGTTCTCGTAACATTGAAGTAAGGTTTAGTCGATCCTGAATATTTTTGAATACATAATACAAAATTGTAGTAAAAAACCTTATCTATCTTCCTATCTTCGCTATAGTGGGTTTGGTCTCCTTTATTCAAACTTAATTCAAAATTTGAAAGAAATTTACAAACACTTATAAATGTACATAATATGTTTATTCATTTTTTATGAATAAGTTAATAAATTAATTGAAACCAATGTGTTGTTTTAGGAATTAATATTAATATCACATTCTATGTCTAAACAAGCTTTACAGTACATCTTCAAAGTACTGCTTCCTAAAGATTTAGAAGAGAAGCAAATACTGGATGTTGGATCAAGACTGGGCGTTGTGTTGTATGCTGTAAGCATCTTTTAATTTTAATAATGTGATAGGAAAGTAATTGAATGTATTGCCATTTTATTGGAGCTCTTTAAACTAGTTTAGAGAGCTCCAATAAAATGTTATCAAACTAATAATTATCTAGATAATTATTAGTTTGACACTGTAACTATATAACTATATAAACTTAATATAACTGTAACTATATAATATATGTTTCTAATTATCTAAATCAAGGATTACCAAATAAACAGTACATTTATCAGTCTGAAGCCAAATCTAACATCAGATACATTATAGAGACAGGTAATGTACCTATACATACACATTTACGGTTTATGCAAGTAAACCTACTATTGTATCTTACGTAAGTAAACCAAATAATTGATATCCACCTTGTTAAATATTATTAAATTTGCAGGCATACTACTTCACCAAGGCATCAAAAATTGTGGGTGTTGAAATGAATAAGGAATGGTGTGATGTTCAAGAAAAAACTATTAATCAATTCAACATGGACAAAGAAAGAATACAAGTAGTCCACTCAGATGTTATGGAGAGAAAGGACATAGTAGAAAATTCTAACATTATTATCATCAATGTTTTAGATTTCTTTGTAGATATTGAAAAACACAAAGAAATGTGGTATTTCTTCAAAAAGCATGTAAAAAAAGGAAGCTATCTGGTGTCAAATAGAAGTATGACAGAAACATTAAACACATTAGATATTTATGAAGATTTCATGGACTGGTTATGTATATGTAAACCAGGGCAGCCAGAAAATGAGCTCTTTTTTGAAGTAGAAGACTACAGTGAAATATACCTGTATACAGTGAACTGATTGTTTACTTAGTAATGTATGATTAAGAATGATGTATAAATAAACTTTTCTTAAACATTACCGAATACAATAAAGACCAATACGCATTGAAGCAGCGTGGTGGAGTATGAACCAGACAGTATATATATAGTCTGTGTGGGAGACCCGTGCCCAGCAGTAAGACGTCTAATAAGCAGATGCAGCGAATATTGTAACATGATTGTATAATATAGTATAACTGATTTAATTTATGATTTTTTATTTTTATTGTAATCTAATGTAAATTTATTAGAGGACGCCCGCAGCTTCGCTCGCGTGGTACCTATTAGACATAATAATAGATTCTTAACGCGTTAACTTTAGCACCCGTACGGATAACATTTTTACAAACTTTGAATGCCATATTTATCTAATCTAAAATATAAATTTTATGCTTCTAGTTCGATAAATGACAATACTTTCATACAACTTTTCATCCCGACTTTCAACCCTTTACAACACTTTTTTCCAATAAAAGTAGGTAGTAAGTTTGGCTTTAAACTATTTGTGTACCAAATTTCATTTCAATCGCTTTAGTAGTTTTGGCGTGAGAGCGAGACAGACAGACAGAGTTACTTTCGCATTTATAATATTAGTATGGATTGTATGTTAATTTCATTTCATTCAAAATAACTAAGTATTTTAATGATTTTTATAATTGTGACGAGTAATTAACATAGATATATAAGTTAAAATATGTAAACTATATGGACCATGGTCTGAATTAAAATTTATCAATTTCAGGGGCCAGATTTGGACCCGGTAATTTGGAAGGCTTGCGTGGGAACACAGTTCCAACATGTAGAGGCCCCTTTGAGACATTTTAATGATTTGCGATATGACACACGTATTATTATTATTTAAAAACAATTACACGGCAGAAATTGTCGTAAGTAGGTACCGTGGTGGCCGGTGATACTGCCCCGGGCGAACTCTGGAACCAAATAAGTTTCTTATAAAACCTATTTGGTTCCCTATAGGCTCTACCACCTACAATTTACACTTAATATAAAATAAAAGCAAATTTACTTAAAATATCAATAAAACCTACTTCTCTGACCACTTATTATATTTGTAAAAATTTAGCTTTGAGCTAAGCAGGCAGGCCTGCGCTTAGTTCAAAGTTTCCCGCGCATCCTCAAAGTAACGACTAGTTATCTCTAAATTCTGTTTAACAATGCTAGATAGTGCTAGATAATCGTAAGCAAATGTCAATCCCATAAATTTGTTAATATATTATATTCTAATGTTTTTGCCACTTATTTACTATTCTGTTCACAGAACAGATAAAGTTTATCTGTTCTGTGATTCTGTTGATACACACCTCGGTCACTCACATGTGTGCAAACGTTTGACATTAGATTAGTACGAATGTGAAGGAGTGTCAAGAATTCATATTAAATAGTTTGTGCTAGCTACTAATAAAGTAATCTGTGGTTCACAAATTCACAGATTTCATGTAAATAGTTTGTGATCTAAATCATCAAAGTGTAAATCACAGAGTACTTTGTTATAGACAGAAATTAAAATTATTGATTGATTGATGTAAATTGTACTCTGTGGTGGATAGGAGCAAAGCGCCCACAGAGTACATTTTATATAAAAAGCGCCGCGCCGGTCCGAACATTTTTATTTTTTGTTAACATTTTATTAATTATAATCCACATCATACTATGTCCTCGGAGGATATATCTAATATAAAATCTCGAGTGCTAGAGTTATTTTCTGAACTAAATGAAATTGAAGCAGACGCCATAGAAACATGGATTTATTTAGGTTCATTTAAAGAAGGTAGGTAATTAGTTGTTTTTCTAAATAGGTATAAACTCGTCCGAGTTAACTGTGGACCTCGCTGGTGCACTGTTAATTCGGACGGATAATACATATTATGTATTATTCAGTCCGAGTTATTCATTGTTGTTTATTATAATTATATTCAATGTATGTTATCGCTTAGTTACTTATTTTGCCCTTGTAAATGATTTTGGACCATGTCCAATTGGTTCCAACTTCTGACTGATTAGAAGTTAGGTACTTACACTAGATTTGCGGAGCAAATTCTGAGGAGCATTTGTTACTTCAACGTCTTTACCAACCCTAGACCTAAGATTCATTGTTTCGAAGATATGGAATCTTAAGTGGACTTTAATAGTGTAATTTGTTTCAGATTTAAAAAATAAGAAGAAACTTAAAAAATCAGAATTAGACGAAGTAGCACATTTTATAAAGAAACTTGTGCCTTTTGAAGCAGAGATGCCATCCGAGGCAATAGAGTCACCTAAAATTGGAGATCAGTCAGACTGTAATAAGATCAACACCTGCCATGTTGATGCATTCCTTTATGATGAGGAGCAACTTTCTAAACTGATTAAATTAGGAAAACTAAAAAGACACTACTGTTTAGATTGTCATTCTCGTAACATTGAAGTAAGATCTAGTTGATCCTGACTATTTTATATACTACAAAAATGTAATATACCTTCCATAATTCATTAAAAATAAACCCATTTTAGCTATAGAGGGTTTGATCCTCTTTATTCAAACTTAATTTGGAATTTTAAAGAAATTCACAAAACCTATGATTAATATTATAATGTTTATTTATTTCATAAGAATAAGTTACTAAATTAATTGAAACCAATGTTTTGTTCTAGGAATTAATATTAATATCACATTCTATGTCTAAACAAGCTTTACAGTACATCTTCAAAGTACTGCTTCCTAAAGATTTAGAAGAGAAGCAAATACTGGATGTTGGATCAAGACTGGGCGTTGTGTTGTATGCTGTAAGCATCTTTTATTCTATATTATGTGATAGGAAAGTACTTTGATTAAGATTGTCATTTTCAAGCAGTTCTTTTTAAACTAAAGAATTATTAGTTTAGCTTAAAACAGTTTAACTGTTTCTATTAAACAAATCAAAATTACCAACAGAATTACATTCATCAGTTGCCAATTCTTAAATAATGTACATTACACAGACAAGTAATGTACCTAATGTTACCATTAGTTTTATGCAAGCTTACCTAATGTACCTTACATAAGTAAACCCTAATGTATCTAACATTCACCAAATTATTATAAAATTTGCAGGCATACTACTTCTCCAAGGCATCAAAAATTGTGGGTGTTGAAATGAATAAGGAATGGTGTGATGTTCAGGAAAAAACTATTAATCAATTCAACATGGACAAAGAGAGAATAAAAGTAGTCCACTCAGATGTTATGGAGAGAAAGGACATAGTAGAAAATTCTAACATTATTATCATTAATGTTTTAGATTTCTTTGTAGACATTGAAAAACACAAAGAAATGTGGTATTTTTTCAAAAAACATGTAAAAAAAGGAAGCTATCTGGTGTCAAATAGAAGTATGACAGAAACATTAAACACATTAGATATTTATGAAGAATTCATGGACTGGTTATGTATATGCAAACCAGCGCAGCCAGAAAATGAGCTATTTTTTGAAGTAGAAGACTACAGTGACATATACTTGTATACAGTTAATTGATCGTTTATTTAGTTATGTATGATTAAGAATCATGTATAAATAAACTTTTCTTAAATATTAAAGAATACTATGAAATTGAAACAGTATAAAGTGTTTGTATTCTATTTTTAATAGTTGTGCAGGCGGGAAGTTTGAGAGGCTATTTTGCTCCTTGTCTGAGGTGGCTACCGCCTACCGGGAGCGCATATCTGTCCATATCGGTCTTTAAAATAATTACTAAACTCAAGGAGCAACACACACTACGCAGATCATTTATATTTTACCGTCAAGCATCTGTCGGCACCGACATACCTATATCAACAGATGGGATGTATCGAAAACATCGATGTTTACCATTCGATACATCGAATCAATTCGATACATCGCTACTAGTCGATGTTTAACGATATATCGATGTATTTTATTCGATGCATCGAATAACCACCTCATTATATTTATAAGTTTTCTCTAATAGTAATTTACAATTTCAATAAACTTACACGGATAATAAAGAGCATGTCATTAATAAGATTCACACAGCGTTTTTAAAACTGAGAACGTTATACAGGATAAGGTTTACGTTGGCTTAATACATCACCCCATACCTAAATAAAAAAGGTTTAATTAATATGAGCGTGAAAAGAGAACTTCCACTATGCCTGCACGGTGCATAGAATAATTTGGAATAAGAATCCGGAGTACCTTTTTGAAAAACTCCACTGGGTTAAAGATCATTCTTTTAGAACTCGTCGCCCGACCGCCCGAACGTACAAACGTCACTCAAAACGCCAAGACATAGAACTGCCAGATTCAGGGGCTGTTTCAAATTTGCTGCAACAAGAATATGGAACGACTTGCCTCCTCCGTTAAGAACTAAATAAAGCACAGAAACATTAAAAGCCAAATATAAATCGGCAGTATTAAGAAAACCACTCCACCAATCCGCATTGGAGCAGCATGCTGGAGTATGCTCTAGAAGTCTAGACCTCCCGCAACATAGTCTGTGGGGGAGACCCATGCCCAGCAGTGGGACGTCTTTGAGTCGCAGCGATTAAGAAAACAGCTTGCTGTAAAAAATTTTGAAACACGCGCACTGGAACTGTCTACAACTAAAAAAAATATTTTAAAAACTAACCCTTCCTTTAATAATTAGTTCGGACTTGCGCATACACATATACATACCACACACACACACACACACACACACGCACGCAATGCAAGAGTGACGTTCTTGTCAAAGTTTTTTTTTTGTTTGTTCTGTATAAAATAAAATAAATTAGGCTACATTTTAGTAGGATAGTAATTTTAGTACTACTGTTTATCAGCTGGTATGGGGGAACAACGGACACATACCCGCCTTCCACCTCAGGGTATAGGGGCTGTCTGAAAACCAGCGCTATCTGTGTATTTACAAACACCAGTAAGCAGATCAAAGGGAAACCCCTTAGAAGTGTGGGATGATTTTAAACATCAATTTCCTAAATTATTTAAAATAGCATATAAATATTTAACCATAGTGGCCACCTCCGTACCATCCGAAAGACTTTTTTCTAAAGCTTCACAAGTGTTGAATCAACAACGCACGAGGATACAAGGAAAGCGGGTAAATAAAATTTTATTTCTCCCTAATTTGGAAAGAAAGTATTGGGATTTTTAAATTAATTATAATTGTGTGATTACTTATAATTATTGTACTTGATTAAAATTGTTATTTTTGCATGTTTCTTCAAAAAAAAAATTTTTATTCATAAAAAAAAATAAAGTATTAAAATTTCAGTGTGTATTTCATTTTTCTGTCCTATATTTTGAGCTATAACGCTATTTTTAAGGGACACTTAAAAAAACGAGTTATATCAGAATCTATACTCATTTTTATAGAAATATATATTTTTAGCGATGTATCGATACATCGATGTATCAATTCGATATATCGAAAAACATCGATGCAAACTTTCCGATTGATACATCGAAAAAAACATCGATGTATATTTTAAATGGACATCCCTAAATGCAACAGATTTTATACAGGTTGTTTTGCACTGAGGCGGTGCGGTATGCCGTGAGGCGGACGGGGGGAAACTGACATGAGTGTCGACATGTCGGTTCAAGTACCTAGTGTACTTTGATATATACCTACAATAATAAACTAGAGTGACAGCTAATAAAAACTTCTGTGTTGAAATTTTTCTAAATCATAATAATCCTCCCGAATTTTGTTGTTAGTTGTCCCTTAAACCCTGTAAAAATATTAATTGCTTACCTGCCTTATACAAACAGCCAGTCGTTCTTCGGTAGAAATGCATTCTCGCATGCAAATATTTAAGTCGAACCTTAGGAAATGGCTTGTCGAGCAGGCATTTTACAGTGTTGAGGAACTGACGACAAGTAAATGTTGAATAACTCAATAATTGTTTTGCACATTTAAGTTATTTAAATTTTTAAATTGACATTATAATTGTATTTTTAATATTGACATTTTTTACACTGAATTTTACTAATTTGTACGTTGACAGATATTTCGTTTTTTAATTGAATTTTTAAATTTTGTAAATTTTTATTAAATTTTTATTCGGTTGTGTATCCTTGGTATACTTACATATTTGTACCAACTTAAATATAACATTTGACGTGTAAAATATATTTTTATGAATAAACTATGAAATATGAACCATTTTAGTATTTTTTTTTTTATATCCCGATCAAGTCATGAATCGCCATAAATGTCGCCCTTGGTTTTCGGAAATAGATGGTAAATTTGTTATCTGATAGATCCTTGAAGAGATTAAATTCACCTCGATCATTTTTAAGTTTTATATGCCTTTCCACCCAAATATTTCGCCTTTTAGTAGGTACATTGTAACGCAACACGGGCATCAAATTCAAAATCATAATCCTCTTCTGAGGAGCTGTCTATTATATCAAAAAGCAATAAACGCGAATTCATTGGCATATTAATGGCATTTGTATCAGAATTCATCATACTGTATAATATGATCCGCACCAAAAAAAAGTGTAGCCAGTTTGTTGAAGGATTCCGCGTGAATGTGTCATTTCGTATAATATCGTATCTGCGAAGTGTGTGATACTTTCAGATAAGATTAGTTTTTATACGCAGATAAAATATTATCGTATCTGCGTAATGTGTGACACGCTTTATTGTACTTTGTATTGTAAATATTTATAAATTATATAGATATTTTGTGGCTAGCTAGCTAGCTAGCTACCACAGAGTACTTTGAGCTACTAATAATATTAATCTGTGGTACTTTGTGTGTCTATCTTACGACGAGTAGGAGTAATAGTGTTCAGTATATTTGTTCTGTGGTTCTGTGGTCTCTGCTTTCCCGTATATATTACTATAAAGGTACATTAAGTTACTCTATGTAAAGGTACTCTGTGATTACTATACTCTTTGGTCTCTGCTTGAAAGAATGCGAATACATGGAAAATAAAAATTTAATTTCTATTGCCACTTTTGGCCACTCTTATAAAATAAAGACAAAGAGCCTACCTTCTGATAGTAAGTGTCTTGTGAACATACAAGAATAGTTTTAATAAATACCAACAATGTGGCACGAAGCTAGAAAACAGGAACGGCTTATTCGAGGAATGATAGTGGATTACAGACGAAGGGCAGAGCGACGGAAAGATTTTTATGAGAAAATCGTAAGTATTCAATGATTTTTCTAGTATTCCTAGTTATTGTCTTGTCATAAATGTATGAGTAAATTGTAATTTACGACAACGGTATTTTTTATTATTTTCAGAAGGCGGAACCAACGCAGTTTTTACAGCTTCATGGACGGCCATGTAAAATTCATTTGGATCCAGCTGTCGCGGCGGCTGGGGAAGGACCAGCTATCATGTAAATATTAACAGTAATATTGAAATACGTTTCAATAATATAATTACTTTCTATTTCTAAATGCAAATAATGGTCCTCAAAATACTGTTAAAGTGATGAAACAACCATTTATTGTCAATACGTAGTTAGAACATTGTTATTTTAAAGTGTAACTAGTTCTTATGAGAAATACTGACTAAAAATGACTTTAAAACCTGATCCCAAAGGCCAATCACTCGGATTAATCCCAGGATGCCTTTGGGGTCAAGTTGGATTGTACAATATGAGGCTTCCACCCAGTTTGCGTCTTCTGTCATGAGTTAATGCAAAACAGTCACAGAGGATATTGATGGGTGATTCCTCTGCCTCATTACAGAACCTACAGGCGCCTCTGCTGGCTTCTCCTATCGTATGTAAATGTTTATTTAGCCCACAGTGTCCAACTCAACAACTCTTTGAAATACTTTGAATAGTTTTGAAAGAGACTGCTGAAGAAAAACTGCCTTAGGCATGGTGCACTGAGCCACAGCTTGGTGTTCCACTCTAGGGCTTGTCTATTTAGTATGCATCATGTAGCGGTTTTTTATTTTTCCCACCATCGGTTTAGGTCCCATGGTGGGATGGTGTTGAGTGCTTTAATGCAACATATGCATGTTGCATTAAAGCACTCAACAGCGTCTAGGCCTGGGTTATTATTAAGAATAGTCTTGTGTGTTCATTATGTATAGCTAACAAAATATTTGCTCCTTACAGTATGCCATGGCAAGGTGACAATAACAATATGATAGATCGTTTCGATGTACGTGCTCATTTGGACTATATACCTGAAGTGAAAAACCCGGACATACCTCCTTCAGAACTTAGTCAAGAAGAAAGACAGTGCAATTATGAGAGATACAGGATTCTTGCACAGAATGTGTTCCTTGGTATTGGTAAGTAAATGACACTGGGATTTATATCTTCTGATTATTTCTGAATAGTGAATATAAACAAGCTATATTAGCTTATTTTAAATATCAGGTTGTAGTATAGCATGTACAGCTGTAGACCTATAGTACTATGAAAAGATCAGTATGTATATATAAATATTGATATATCAAATGTAAAATGGTAACTTGAAAAGGGAAACATCAAACCTAACTCATTTAATCTTTTTGATCAATATCATTTCAGTACCTGATTGATTCTAATGTCATCAAATGTATCACTTGCTGACATTGAATTAAATTAAGGCAACAATTATCTACTTTTGCTTACCTCTTATTTACTTGTTAACGTCTTGTGCACTTTGTTAAACAGGTGAAGACAAATTCCTGCAACAATTGGCTATAGAAGAGCAGTTTGGGGTTACAATAGAAGAGAAAGAAATGCAAAAAGAGAAGCTGCATGAAAAGAAAGGGACGGGTGCAGCTATAGGATACAATTATAATGATCCGGGAGCACAGCCTTCCTGCTCAAACGGTAGATTCAGCATTGCTATTATTAAACAACAATGAGGTCATGATTGCAGGCATGCTAAGATTGGGGTGGTAAAATGGGGTAGAGCTGTTTACTTTTTGTGGGCAATTTCATGGCATTCAATATTAAATTACAGGCCCAGAACCTAAAAAGGTGGAGTCGAAAGATTCTGATGATGACTCGGATTTGGAGATCATTGATGTAGATCTGAGCATCGATGTGAACAAGATGGCTGCTGCCCAGGTTAGTAAGATATTTCTATTATTTTATTTACAAATATCATTTCTTACATTAATAATTAATAATAAATAATTAATATTTTTTCTACATTCAACAATAATATTTTCAATTCTCAAAATCTCAAATCTAATTTATCAGCAATTGCAGCACATCTTGCAGAACTTGTCTTGTGGACTTTTGTTGCGATACTACTTTCTAAAATGAGCGTATTGTAGTATTTTTTTGTCTTTCTTATTTGTTTATAGGTTTCCTTTCACAAAAAATCAAGTCCTTTTTTTATATATAAATAAAATATATAAAAACTTAATCATAGTTCCTGAATGCTAATGTTATTTATATGTTTTTGTATCTACAAAATATGTACACTGTACACCTATGGTTAAAATGTTAAATAGGTGCTAAACATAAACAGCAGGTATTTTCTGAAGACAGAGTAATATTTTTAAATCTTATAAACTATATTACATTAAATAACTTTTTATTTAAGTGAATGTTATATCTTATTTTGAATGTTGTCAAACTTCTTTACTTCCATACATCTTAAACCTTTATTAACAAAAAAATTAAATTTAATTAGGTTTGCACATATTTTGGGCAGTGCATTCCATGTGATCTCGAACTGGATCTAGTTTATCTATCAGCTCAGTTTATATAATTATTAGAATTGGAATGGGAATGTTCAAAAATAATCCAGGACTTACGGCTTGCGTATAACCTTTACATGCACATAAAGTCATTGATTACTTAGCCACTGGGCTATCACCGAACGACTTAATGACTGCAAGCCACTAGCGGCCCACTGCAAGCACGGATTTCTTATTACATCTGTTCAAGCACTTGTAGACAGACATACTACATTGCTCCAGTGCGCATAGGCGGACGGCTTAGTGGCCAACCTGAAAGTATAAAAGTTTTTACACTCTCTAAAAGTCTCCGACATGGTTTAACGACTGTAATCTCGCGATACTGACCACTGCTAACGGCCCTCGATGCTCGAAAGCACTCTAAAAGACCAATGTATAATGAGTATTTTATGGAGAACAGGCACACGAGCTGAACGCTGTGGGGCCTCAGTTCGGCATGGCGGGCTGTGACCTGTTCTCGTTCCTGACGGGAGACGCTGATGATGCAGAGCACCAGAAGCAGCTGCTGAGAGAAGAGAAGGAGAAAGCAATGTTCTCCGGAAGGAAGAGCCGGCGCGAGAGGCGAGCGCACAGGTTAGTAATTCATCAACATCTTTTCACAACATGGCTCAATGTATAAATATTGAATGTTAGTATAGATTATTTGGGCCAGTACTTTTATTAGCTAAAATAAAAGAAATGCTAAAATTTTCATATTTTCAAATGTTCATACAAATCTCCTAATTCATAGCTAATATCATTCATATTTACCACCTGGCCATGAAATTTAAATTGTTTTTATTTTTCTTCTGTATGTTTCCCAACGCGGCTTACCGCGATGCTGTAAACGTGTAAGCGATTTATGCGCTTACTAGTGGTCCGCCCCGGCTTCGCACGGGTATTTTATATAAAAATCAAAATTATAATACACACACATAAACCCTATTTGCGTCAGGTTACTAAAAAATAAAAATTTAACACGACTTTATTTTACATATATAGATTATAACAATAGTTTCGTTTACGCCTAGTAATATTATATAGCCTATGACACTCAGTGAAGATGCAGCTTTCTAATGGTGAAAGAATTTTTGAAATCGGTCCAGTAGTTTTGGCAGCGCACGCCAGAATAGCTCGCAGATGGTAGATTTTTTCCTACTTACCTACTTGACACTTATCGTCATATTTTGGACAATTCACACAATATCTTTATAAATTTTAGCCTGTGTGTTATTCTGATGTATAAGCTATATTATTGTAAAGTTTCATTAAAATCTATTCAGTACTTTTTACGTGAAAAAGTAACACACCATCCATCCATACATATACATACATACTTACAAACTTTCCCCTTTATAATATTAGTAGGATAGGATTAGTAAGGATTATACCTTATCAACAGCCTAAAATTTAAGTTTTATGCTTCTAGTTCTGAAAATGACAATACTTTCATACAACCTTTCATCTCCCTTTTCAACCCATTACAACATTTTTTTCCAATTAAAAAGTGTCTATGTCCTTTGTCAGGCTCTAGACTGTGTACCAAATTTCATTTAAATCGGTTCAGTAGTTTTGGCGTGAAAGCGAAACAGACAGACAGACAGACAGACACTTCAAAACCAAACTTCCAATTTTAATCATTCAAAGTCCAAATATTATCTACATAAACTGTAAATGTCGTCCAAAAAAAATTCAAGATTAAAAAATGGTTGTTGTGTCTCACTCGACACAGATAGGTATAGTGTGTCGCGGACATTTTTATAGATATTTATAAGATCTACAATTAATTAGAACATTTTATGGTTCTATCTTTTATAGTTTAGGCAGCGTACGCAAAATAAGTAACTTTTCTGGTTGATTTTTTACACCTTGTGTCCGAAAAACCCAAATATCGTACGGAACCCTATTTTTTTTCAAAATAAAATTTAGCCTATGTCACCCGGGGATAGTGTAGCTTTCCAACAGTGAAAGAATTTTTCAAATCGGTTCAGTAGTTTTGAAGCCTATTCGATGCAAACAAACAAACAAACAATCAAATCTTTCCTCTTTATAATATTAGTATAGATTATAGGCAGATTGTGGCAAAGTTCTCAAATTTAAAGTGGATCCAAAGCCAAGGTATAATTTGAAAAGAAAGAAAGAAAAGAAAAAGAAAAGAAATTTATTTGCTCATAATTACAACACAACACAACATTGGTAACACAACATTTTCGTACATGAGCAAAATGGGTCCGCACTCAGCATAATTGTCATGGAACACCATGACGCTGATTTTCAGTGCGGCCCGTGGAAGGTAGGTAGGAGGACAGCACCATTTTATCTTAAACTAGCTTTTACCCGCGGCTCCGCCCGCGTGGTCAAAGGGAATTAACAATGAGTTGTTTATCATACATGTCGTATAATTTGTTAGCGAAATTCAGAACTTGCAAATGAATGTTACTAACGCCATCTATTAACAACATCCGGAACTAAATATCTAGCAAATAACAAAACATCGATCTTCCCATGGATGGGGATGTTTTACCGCGGTAAAAAGTAGCCTACGTCACTCTCCACCCTCCTCACTATCTCCACACACAAAAACCATACCATATAATAGCTTCGTTGCGACGTGAAAGCCGGACAAACAAACAAACACACTTTCCCATTTATAATATTAGTATGGATTATATTAAATATACATTTACACTTAATTGAAGGGATAAGAAGCTGGCGACGCGCGTGATGAGCCCGCCGAGCTACGCCGCGCCGGCGCCGCGCTCCGCGTCCCGCGAGCCGAGCCCGCGCTCCGCCAGCCGCAGCCCCTCGCCCGCCGCCGGCGGCATACAGTTCATCACCTCCTTCGGGCCCGACGAGGACAAGTCGCGTGAGTTACGTACACCGTACACCGTACACGCCACCCGTCCGAATGACGTCACCCGCGCATTTTTATGGATACAGGATAGCAAACGAGCTTGCAGCACCACCCATCCGCTGCCACCAATGACAACTGTGACTGACTTTGAACAAGACTCAATTAGGGACTGGGATGGTTAGTCCAATTAGTTGAGAAAGTTTATTAGAACATTAGTTGGTCAGTTCGTTAGTAGGTATGAGGACTAGGGACTGTTAGTGATAGTTAGTCCTGTTAGTTCGTGTTAGTAATAGTCCAGTTAGTACTTGTTAGTAGGAGTCTCGTTCTAAGTTAGTCACAGATGTGTTGCTACCCTTGAGGACTAAGATGGTCGCCTCTAAAGAAGTGTAACCGGAATCCACACCTTTCCAACCGGACCACAATTGCTTTAAAAACAATTATTACACGGCAGAAATGGTACTAGGTACCGTGGCGGGCGGTGGTACTGCCCCGGGCGAACTCTATATGGAACCAATTAGCTTTCATATAAAACCTATTTGGTTCCCTATAGGCTCTACCACCTACAATAGAAAAAATACTACAGCAAATGTATTATTGGAATAAGCTTGGATAGAAAAAACATTACAGCATAATATTATGTCTTACATAATAAGGGGTGTCTAAAATTTTTAGTTTATTTTTACTAAAAGTGTAAATATGTGTTATGGATTCCGCTCCCTTCCTGACTTTAACCTCCCAAAACCGACTGTCAAACGCATGGTTCTATCAACAATCAAAATCGGTAAATTCTTTCGAGAGACATGAATCTTCAGCCATCTTCTATTGATAATGTTTTTTATAAATAGTGCTCAATACATAAAATGTATTGATTTCACAGCGGCACCTCCGAAGCCCTTGTATGCAGATAAGGTGAAACTGAACTTGAAAAAGAAGATTTCGTACTCTGATGCTGTGCAAAAAAGACCTAGGTAAATATTGATCTAATTATTGTTACGATGAGATCGAAATCTTTAATTGATAGTCTATTATGAAGCTGGTATTAGAATGCGCTAAGAAAGTTATAACAATCTGCTTTTTTACTAAAGACATAAATAAATGTACTAATATTATAAATGTTGTGTTTTTTCGTTTATTGTTCCTGTCTCAACGGAAAGATAGATTTTTGAATGTAAATTGTATTATGGTGCGGAATGTTCATTATGTCCCAGAAAAATGCATGAGTCTTGTGAAATATAACGTAATAAGATGAGTAATTTACATTTTACTATGAAGCTGGAATATTTTTTTACAACTACTTAGAATGGTATACATATTAACATTATTTTATATTACTGAACTTCTTATTCTGTTGCAGGTCGGGATCAGAAGACAGAGTGCGTCCTCAAATAGGGCCCCGCTTGCCCAACTCGAGGTCCCATTCACGGTCACGGTCACGTTCCCTCTCCCGGTCCCGGTCACGGTCACGGTCAAAGTCATATTCGCGATCGCGCTCTCGGTCTAGGTCACGCTCCTGGCGCAAGTCGCGCTCGCGCTCGCGCTCCGGGTCTCGCTCTCGGTCTCGCTCTCGGTCTCGATCTCGGTCACGGTCACGGTCGTACTCGAGATCTCGATCGCAGTCCAAGTCGTACTCGCGGTCGCGTTCGCGGTCACGGTCCCTCAGTCCGTACAGGAGGTCGCCGTCAAGACTGCATAACTTCAGAGGCAGAAGATCACGCAGTCCTTCGAAGTTTGTATATTGTAAATTTACTAGAAGATTATTATTACACTCATTTTGCGCCAGTTTATAATTAAGACTCACATAGTAGAAAATAGTTTTGATATTCGTTGAACGTAGGCAACTATATTTTTTTATATATTTGGATAACTGTTATAATACTGTCTTTATCATTTGCAGTAATGCTAGTGGATACGCTAATGTGTCCAGGTCGATTTCATACGAAAGGTAAGCCTACTAATTTAATCTGAAAACCGTCAACCTTCAAAGGTCTATTAATCACACAATATATTAATATTATAAAGGCGAATGTTTGTGAGTGTATGTTTGTAACTTCTTCACGCTCAAACCGCTCAAATTTGGTATGGAGGTAGGTGACACCCTATATTAATACACACAATGGATTTAAATAGTATAGGATACTTTATATCCCGATACTGTGTTCCCTTGGGATAAAAAGTCAATTTCAATATTTTTTCAGTATACACTATAAATTCTACGCGGGCGTATCCGCGGGCAACGGCTAGTGTTAAATTTCATATCGGAGACTTGATATGTAACTCCAACCCTCAGAAAGTTTGATTAGTGCTCCATTCAATACGATTATATTCTGATATTATCGAGTGTTAAGTGTGAGTACATCACATGGTATCATATTCATGGTATGTATTGTTTTAATATACTATAGTGTCTGGATGTCAATATTATCTATATAAGTATGTATTTAAAAATATCTATGTATGTATATCAGTCTCTGACACCCATATCACAGGCTCGCGCCTACTTTGGGGTCAGATGGCCGTGTGTGAGATTGTCCAAGATATTTATAAGATTTATTTTATTTATAGTGTACTGTATTGTATATATACCTCCGTCCAAGGTATTTTCGTAAAAACGGATATGGCGAAAGTTTTTGCTTCATGTATTAATAAAAATAAAAATAAATAAAATAGCCTTTTAATTCCATGAAAAATACAAGCACAATAATTACAATTTTCGTTACTTAAAAAAATTTCACAAAATTATATTAGCTTTAGTTATTACAATGAAATGCAAAAAAAAAAAAATGTAATTCATTCCTGTACTTATTACATTCATGTACTCATGTATTAATATAACGGTAATAAATAGTGTAGTAACGATAGGGGCAGCCAGGCGCGGGCCGTGCCGCGCTACTACGGGCGGCGCAAGGAGGACAAGTCCTCCAGCGAGCTGTCCGCCGTCACCGACTCGAGCGACTCCGCCGACGATACTCATATGTGAGTTTTGAAACTATATCATTTATTAGTCAAAGTCAAATAATTTATTCCGCTATGAGATTATTTGGGTACGCTTAGCGAAAGCCTACTCACGTTATAAGTCTATTTCACGTTAATTAACAAAAAATATGCATCAATATTATATTTAATGAAACGGTTAAAATTCTGTAATGTATTCTGTCATTTCATGACAGTAACAGTGACGGCGAAGCCGCGATTCAAACTTTATATGTAATACATTTTTAAATTGAAATATATTATTCACATTAGGGTATTAAAGAAT
The DNA here is from genome assembly GCA_944567765.1 of Carterocephalus palaemon. Taxonomy (NCBI): domain Eukaryota; kingdom Metazoa; phylum Arthropoda; class Insecta; order Lepidoptera; family Hesperiidae; genus Carterocephalus; species Carterocephalus palaemon. Next base: position 5,113,088 of record OX155651.1, on the reverse strand, counting down.
CCCAACGTGCATCGCCATTCGTGATTTTACCGTTACTTGATGAATTAAGATAATCTTTATTAAATTAAAATTAATAAATTCACTCATTCGAGATTGAAAAGATTTTAAAGGAACATTGTTAAACAACAACAATTTTAATAAAATTACTTTATTCTTATAGTACATAATTCCACATGCATTACCTTAATTATTTAAAATTTAAATTATTTTTTCGAAAAAAATCGTGATTTTATTACGTGCGGTGCAACGACAATCTGCGCCATATTGTCATTAATTTGCTGGAGTGTGCTGGAGCGCCATCCTCGTGAAATCACGTGTGTCAATTAAATATGCGATTGTGTTGTTCTTGAGCCTTATAAAAATGATGATTCCATAACATATTGAAATCTATATGTTAAGAATGGAGAAGGTGAATTCCCTGCCATATTTAACCTACTCGACACAATTTTTTTTGATCAGCGACCAGCGGGTCCACTTCCAACACGAAATGTGTTGGGAACTTTACACGAATATTATTCTTACTAATTTAAAAATGGGAAAGTGTGTTTGTTGGTTTGTCCTTCTTCTCCGCCTCAATGGAATAATGGATGACGTGATTTTTTTGCATAAATGTAGTGTAGGGACTGGAATGTGACATCGGCTACTTTTTATCCCGGAAAATTGCACTGTTCCCGTGGAAATGGTTGATAGTTAAATATCGATCGATTTTTAATTCCTATCTCTATCTAGGCTATCTCGGATTATGATTGGCCGGACAGCGGGTGAAGCGGGTTAGCTTGCCGTTGATCAAGGCTATTCTTATTTATTTTCAAAGATCTCTTGATTTTAGATGTAATTCTGTACGTAATGTCTTGATGCGAGTGGAGCCGCGGGGAAAGCTAGTTATTTGAATAAGACCTCCAACAGCTGTTTGTGACCCGTGCCCAACAGGGGAACATCTATGGGTTGTAGTTTAGGTAAGGCGTGCTCGCAGAGTCCCCAATTGGGTATTTGAATATTTTTTTTTTATGTGATAAATGAAAAGATCATATATAAGTTTTATAACAAAACTATTTGTTTTTCTTTTTTTCTCGCAATAATTCAAAAGTTATTTCAAAATAAAAATTCAATTCAATAATTTTTGAATCCAGTACCGAAGACACGCCGACAACTCCCGAACAAACCCGAGCGCGTGTGACGTCATAATGTTAGTTTTCATTGTTAAATATTTAAAGGATGATGGACAAAAATGTATGGAACCTGGTACCGGTGCGTGATTCATCTTGATTGGACATGGGGTACCAAAATGGCCATCCTCCTTTATATAACATTTTGACGTCACAAATATGGTGACCAATCATGGCGCGTTTATAGTCACGTGATTTTTATTCAAATTTCATCAATTTTTAATTGTTTATAATTAATTGAAAAAAAACATTTTTAAGTTTTTTGCATTAAATATCAATATTATTAATAATATAGTATTAAAATAAATTAAAAAAATCAATAATTTTTTTTTTTCAAATACCCTATTGGAACACAGTTATCATCGGAAGAAAATCGCAATATCCTCCTAGTCCTCCTATTATTATTGTCGCATTGCAAGACTGATTATTTATTAGTAATTGTTTATTGTAACCATTATAAAAAGCTTTCGATTGAATTTATTCAGGTTATATTTCTGTTGTAATTTTTTTAGTACCGATAATATAAATATGTATATCGATAATTCCCTATTCTCACAGCCCCGCGCCACTATTTAAATCTATATTGTGCCCGAATGCTTACTCTTTAACATTAGTGTACAGCTAAGAGTCCTCCCTCTCTCAATATCCATTGCCGTTGTGTCTAAACTACGCTTATATATGTCATTTACACTGTATGGTATACTTTAATAAACTATAATATTAGGTAGCCATTGCGCTTGAAATACCAAAATAATACATTACCTACCTTATGACGTGAACATTGAAAATCTATTCGTATGAAGTATTTGTATTTTTAGGTTGATATAATTTGAAAACTAAGAGTGAATAAAATTAACCAAATATAAAAGCTGTATAACTGTTGCTTGTAATATGTCGTCTCTAATTTCAGATCGGCGGTGGGCAACTCAAACCAGAGTCAGTTACGATTATCTGGATCGAGCTCCAAAGTCAGTAAGAATCATTTGACTTTAAATTTTGTATGCTTTCGATTTAGCACTTAGTTGAATGTAGATTTGGGACGAAACCGTTCATTTGCTTCAAAAATGACGCCCTTGACATCTGAGATTGGCCGTGCCTTTCCTTTTTAATTCTTTAATACTTTTCATATTTATTTGTATTCTGAAGTTTTTGTTTTGATGCTATACATACACATAATAAAATACAAAAGAATTCATCAGGCGAAGATGATCATGTCTAACTGACATAAAGATTCTTTAGTTTCATGAAACATAATTTCCCGTTATTAAGTTATATATTTTTTAGGTATGTGATAAAAATGAATGAAATCATTAAAAATATAAACATACTGAAATTATTTTACCCATTGCACTTCAATAGCACGTATATTATTTAGTCTCCCTATAGTGAGGACATCAAAAAACTACAAATGGATTAATTTAATTTATTAAGCTTCACATCATATCACTAAGTAATTTAAATATTTTATAATAACATATTCTTATGTGCCTCCACATTAATATACTATGATAATAATCAATGAATTCAATGACCATGTATAATAAACACCAACAAAAAAACAGGCACAAGATACAATGCAATGCAATTACTTACTTATTTAGTCTATGTCAAACTGTAAACTGACAAACTCAAAGTATCATATTTTAATGATGTCAAGAGAAATCAGAATTACTTTTTTTCTTGCGACATAGTATTCGTACATACACAATTATAAAAATATTTATTGTAAATCCCCCTTTATACTACACTGCTAGTTATAATACATATATGGACATATAGAACCAACTTATTAAAATCCTATTTATCTATGGGGGCAGATCTTTCGAAGCAACAGTTATACAAGTTAACCTTCCAACATATGCATGTAATCATAATAAAAGAGACGTGAATTTATACATTTTTCATCATTTAGATTTTGAACACTCATGAAACATAGGCTCATGAATCAATCTCAAGGTTGAGAAAAGGTTATGTATTTAATTATTTAAAAGCTTGAATCAAGCCAGCTCGCCACAAATAATCATGGTGGATAATCTGACACTGATCTACATTGAGTTTTTATTTATTTATTAGTGTTAAGGCATCCTAACAACATTTCACAAATTATTATACGAATTACATTAAATGGTGTTGTGTGCCAGAGTGAAAATGTCACTTACAAGGAAGCACAACTTACACAGAGAACACACATATTATATTAAGTTATATTATTATTATATAAGTTTGTTTTATCAGTGTGAGTTTGGTGTCTGAGAACATAGTGACATGTACACAAGTACACATAGTGACCCTTTAAAAAAAATTTGTATCCAACAAGTTCTCAAGCTGGACTCTGACAAAGAGGAGGCTTGCTAACCCCTTCTGTTTGTTAAAATAAAATGGTTTTTCAGGGAATGTCGCGTGAGACGCTGACACTCAAGGAAAAACTCAAGCGGAAGATGCAGGCTCAGCTGTCAAGGCAATGTAAGTTGTTTTGTGATTATTTTCTTTTAAAAGTGTTTTTTATATATTAGGTCTTCTCACAATCGATACGAAATAATTTTTAGTTTTTAAATGTAAATCTATATCGGTCTGTTGAAACGGTTAGCAATCTATATATATAAAAGGAGAAGCTGACTGACTGACTGACTGACATATCAACGCATGGCCTGAACTATAAGGGTTAGAATCTTGAAATTTTGCACAGGGGTTCCTTTTATAACGTAGGGGAGCACTAAGAAAGGATTTTTGAAAATTCACCCCCTAAGGGGGTAAAACGGGGATGCAAAGTTAGTTTGAAACATTGCCGTTTTTGAAGTTATTCGAATGAAATTCAGTAAGTACATAAGAAGGTTTTTCATTGAGTTTCGAAAAAAATCTCTTAAGGGGGTAAAAGGGGGGTGTAAAGTTAGTAGGTATACATGTTTTTCGTATATACCTACATTATTTCAATGAAATTTTGTATTTAGGTTATGTTATGTCTAATTCCACGCGAGCGAAGCTGCGGGCATCCACTAGTCCGTATATAAAATTATAATTGAATATTAGCGAGCGAAGCTGCGGGCGTCCATTAGTTTGGTATAAGATTTGGTATGGTCATCCATGTTTGTCCGTTTGGAAAATTAAATAAGCTGGTTTGAAAGTTGGAAGAATTTTAATTTTTCCTTACGGCCACCCTGAATTGTTTTGGTTGTGTGGCGGGCGGCAGTGCGCGCGGACAAGCGGGCGGAGGCGGCGCGGCTGGAGCGCGAGAGCCGGCGGCAGGCGCGCCGCGACGAGGAGATGCGCGACCTCGCCATCAAGCTGAGGCGCAAGTACGTACCGTGTCACACCGGCGGCTGGAACACGGACGACGGACGACGTTGTTCTAGACCTTATTTTATTAAAAGCTTTTATTTAACTTCACTCGTATGTATTCATGTATGTATGTCCTGGAATCTTGCAATCAATATTTTACCCACTTCCACTGAAGCTATCGAGCTGAAATTTGGCACACATATTAGGTTCCGATGACAATGCATGAAAATAAAAAAAAAAGTTATAAAAGCTTTTTAAAAAAAAAATTTTTTAGAGTATAGTTATTTTACATAATTAAGACTTGAAAAAACCTTTTCACAAACATAAATGTTGATCCGAAACTACATAATAACTGCAAGTACGTCAAGTCAGTTAGTGCAGGAAAGTCATATTTCGGTACAAATTTCCAGAATTCTGCAGTCTTCCGAGGAATTTTGTAATTTCGAAGATTCGAAGAAATTTTTCGGTAAAAAGATTCTTTAGCGCAAAATGATTTTAAAGTTCAGTGAGTTCCAACTGAATATTGGGAGGATAATTAATTATTTCAGTCAAACTTTTTTTCTCTAAGCTAACACAACACTTCGCACACACACTCAAAATTCGTCCGCGAGCCACTAATGGCCCGCGGGCCTAGGGTTGAGCAGCCTTGTTCTAAACTAATCTAGAACATTCTCCGCCAACTAGACCAATTGGTTGGTTGGTAATTTTTAGGTCGGATGAATGACTCCGACATGGCTTAACGACTGTTACCTTACCATAAGAACTGGAACCAACGGTCTGACATGCCCTCACAGAAACACTCGACCAGTTTGCCACTAGCAGTCCAACTGCCGACCGAGAGCCTTAACACTATCGATCGGTTGATAATGCGCGATTTAAGTGATTCAAGCGGCGCTTGCAAGAGCTTCATTACACCCCTTTATATTCCGGCTTAACAACACAGGGAGGCAGTGAGTACCTAACTGAAACACAGTGGCTGTGTGAAACCATCGTCCCCATGGTATTCTGCAATGAAAAACTGTCATATTGGCTTTTTCATTCAAAATTGAATTGTGTATGCCTTTCCAATCCCATTTTATATGTTCACATTAATAATGGAGAAAAACACAATATGCCTACATGTCAGTGACGATATCGTTTGCTGTTGACGCTAACATCTTGTATCGATCTCTTAACACTCCTTGTAAATCAAATTTCCATTTTAAGTTAAGTTTTTTCTGAAGTACAGTAATAACTTTACAGGCAGCGTGAAATGAGACACATGCAAAGCAGAAGATCTAGTGAGGAGGACTCTGATAGGAGTCGTAGTGGCTCGTCGCAAAGGTATTTAAACACGTTTTTCAATAAACGAGTGATCAATATAATACCAGTTTAAGTTGCCCATGTCATAATAAGGAGAAGAATCAGTCTCACATTATTATTAACTGTGATGAAATTAGACTTTAAGGCCTTAAACACGTTATGGTGATAATTGATAATGATAAGGCCGCACTGAAAATCAGCGTCATGATTTTTAAGGAATCATGACTTAATGCTGAGTGCGGTCCTATTTTACTTTAAAACTGAAATAACTTACACCTACTGTTACTTAATAATATTCTGTACCATACTGTGTTTTAAGCAAAATAAATTATATTCTTCTTCATAAGTTTATTTAAATCATAATACAAAACCTTCATAAGTAGTCGAGCATTATTTTTTCTGTAATTTGTGTAGTAATTTTTATTTTTGTTTCTTCCGCAGACAATCACCAGAATCAGAGCAACAAAGTCAATCCGCAGTTCCGAAGAAGCCAAGGGAAACCAGGAGTAAAACTAAAAGTCCCTCCCCTCCTAGACCGGTACCCGTTTGGGAGACGAACCGGGAAGGATCCCCTTACAGGACCAAGCCCTTTGAGGATACTCGGAGGCGATATGAGGATAATGTGGAGTGTAACGAGAGCCGATACGAGGAACGACCGACATATCCGAACAGATATGAAAGATTCAACCGTTACGAGGGAAGGGAGTTTGCAGCTCGAAACTATGATAATTATGGACGGTTCCCGCAAAGCGAGGCGAGGCAAGGTACTACTAAAATCCTCCTCGTTACTAACTTTATCGCTCGCTGCGACCCATAGACGTCCCACTGCTGGGCACGGGTCTCCCCCACAGACACTTCTGCGGAAGGTCTAGAGCATACTCCACCACGCTGCTCCAATGCGGATTGGTGGAGGGGTTAGTGGCCAACCGAGTGTCGAATGTTCTCAAGCCACCCGAAGGTCTTCGACAAGGCTTAACGACTGTTTCCAGCATTGAAAACAACCGGGACCGACGGCTTTACGTGCCCTCCGAAGCACGGTAGCGCCCATGAAATTTTTGCCACTAGCGGTCACCCATCCACAAACCGACCGCGCCCGTCGTTGCTTAACACTTTCGATCACATTGAATCCACTAGGCTATGGACGCTACTAATATAGCGTACTATACTAATGTATAAATTGTACAATGTATGTTTCTTGATTTGTTCTTCATCTCCTTCGGAAACTGTTGTCAATTTTGATTGTAAACTTATAACAGGGTTGCTGTTGCAAATTATGTATTCATGTGTCTTTTTATATAAAATTACGCCTGTAACGTCGAAGAGGTAGACGGAGATGTCTGTATTCACCCATTTTTAACCAGTGTTGGTCAAATGTTAGCACCAAATACACCGGGCACAATATAGACTTCGAGCTATTACTAGAATGAGAGGGATTAGGACTTAGTCCACCACGCTGGCCAAGTGCGGATTGGGAGACTTCACATGCCTTCGAGAACATTATAATTAACTCTCAGGCATGTAGGTTTCCTCGCGATGTGTCCCGTTATAGTAAGTGACATTTAATTTCTTAAATCGCACATAACTTAGAAAAGTCATTGGATGCGTGCCGAGCCTGGTTTGAACCTGGACCGCTAGCGTGAGACGCGAGTTCGATAGCCACTGGGTTTTCACCGCTTATGTGCCAATTGCGAACACTTAATTTTATGAAGGTAATAAATATATCTTATCATTTCTATTTCTATAAGGTGAGAGCAGATGGGAACAGGACAGGAGCTACGGCGGGCCCGGACGGAGAAGACCTTATGGGGGGTACAGGGGAGGGGGCAACAGGGGGCATTACAGACCGCAGTACGAACAAGGTCCCTCCAACTGGCAGAACAAGTCATATCCACAAAACGAAGACGACAGACCATCCAGTAGTAAAGTGAAGCTAGTAGATTATTAAGTTGCCACTTGTTCATTATAGGCCAAATCAATTGATTTGTTGTAAAATATTTATTTAAGCATATTATTAAATTTTATCTTACGTCTAATGTGTTTTGTTTCCTTCAGTTCCTTCCTTTCCTAATAAAAATTAATAAGATAATTATTAATTTTTATTGCTCAAGAAATACTACCAAACAACAAGAAATACGTAGCCCAGTGGCTCGCTTCGATTCAATGTGATCGAAAGTGTTAAGCAACGATGGGCGCGGTCGGTTTGTGGATGGGTGACCGCTAGTGGCAAAAATTTCATGGGCGCTACCGTGCTTCGGAGGGCACGTAAAGCCGTCGGTCCCGGTTGTTTTCAATGCTGGAAACAGTCGTTAAGCCTTGTCGAAGACCTTCGGGTGGCTTGAGAACATTCGACACTGGGTTGGCCACTAACCCCTCCACCAATCCGCATTGGAGCAGCGTGGTGGAGTATGCTCTAGACCTCCCGCAGAAGTGTCTGTGGGAGAGACCCGTGCCCAGCAGTGGGACGTCTATGGGTCGCAGCGAGCAGCGAACAAGAAATACTACCAAACAACAAATTATCTGTATTTCTAGGTTTTAAACGTTATTTATAATTAAAATTTCTTTGGTGTGAGAACTGACCGCCCGACCGCCGCGCGCCGTCCGGATCGCTTTAGCTTTGGAAGTTAAGGCGCGTATTAATAAAGCCAACTCATGTTTGAGAAATGACTGGAGTAAAATCTGGCTCACAAATTATCTTGATGATGAATCAGTTAACCCTGATCTGAGTTTGGTTTATCAATGAAACGGGCGGTTGTAAAGTTAAGTGATGCCAGAATTAAACTACTTATGATAATTATTTCAATAATTTATTATACTTAGATATAATATACTTTACTTACTATTATAAATTGCATATTTTTTTATATGCTATAATTTTTATGGGCAGGTACCGGTATACGTACCGGTATAGGTATACGTACCTACTTCGTTACGTTACATGAGAAAAATAAAAATATTATTATATAATAATAATATTATTTTGATATCGTATTAGGTTCTTAATTAGGTACTATACAATTCGTTTGTAAAAAAAATATGTCCAACCTTTGAATAAATTTTTTATGAGTCAGTGTATGTCGTAGAACAAATTGCGAATTGAGAGACCTGTGAAGAGCGGGAAATACCTAAATTGTGCCTATTTGGCCTAACCCATTTCCAGGAGTGAAGCTTATATGCGCCCATGTCTCTTGTCCCAGTAACTTTCAGTCTCAACCAGCAAGCAAATCAGTAAGATCCTTGCAATATTTTGAAGTGTGCGAGCAAACGGGTTCACAATTTTGTCGGTTATATTCCAAGAGAGCGACACGACATTTTTGCGCGCTACTGGATCCACTGCATTAAATCTAGTGATTACTCTGTGGTAATCATATGTAAAATGTGGTGGTGATTAATGAGTGAATGCACTACTGTCAATATGACAGTTCAGTCCACAGAACACATCTAGCGGTGGTCAATAAGGATCTCGGATCTACTACATCCATGGCGGAGGTTCATTCGCTTAGTGTATCAACGTCAATGTCCTCATTGTCTTCATTGGCGGTGGAGTCGGGGTCTCGCGCGCCGGCGGGCAGCCCCGCGCGACCTTCCTTCGTGTGCCGCCATTTCATGCGACGGTTCTGGAACCACACCTTCACCTGACAATCAAATAAAGCTATTATGAATCTTTATTGATGTAAAATAGCAAACAAGCCGCATCACCTTTAAATCTCTGGCCTGTACGACGTATGTGGTAGATATGTCTGTATGCCTAACTACACTGTCTCCTTACGCACTCGATGATCGTATCTTGAGTTCACGATCCTAGTTCTATTGAGAGTATTGAAATCCCACGCCTTGGGTCAAAGCCGAATACAGGCGACGTCGCGGCAGTATGATATACTCTGAAATGTGATATACTCGCGCTTACCGAGCATTGGCTACCGGAGTGTAAACTAAAATGTGTTGACATTGACGGATTTAAATTAGCTTCCTATTATTGCCGCAAAACGATTAAACACGGGGGCTCGTGTTTATTCGTTAGAGCGGGCCTTAACTGTATAGAAAATGTGGACTTAGTATCTCAGTCAAAGGAGCAGTTCTGCGAAATATCCGCGATTGACTTGATAGACAAGGAGCTTACAATAATTTGTTTATATAGAACGAACTTAATTAGCGGAAAAGACTTCCTCACACACTTCGAGTGCCTGTTCGACAAGGTTAGGGAACGGGACAGGGATTGTATAATAGTAGGCGATTTTAATATTAACTGCTTAGGTGATGTGACATCCGAACATAAAAAGCTGACGGATCTTTTGACAGAAAATAACTTAATTAATGTGGTTAATTTTCCTACTCGTGTGACTGCAACGACTGCTTCATGCCTCGATCACGTGTACACGAACATGCAGGCGGGATCTGTCCTCGCATCCCCGGTAGTCACCCACCTCAGTGACCATCTCGCGGTGCGGGTCGAGGTGTCGTGTACCCAGCGTCCGCCGCTATCTTACCTTACTAGGGATTTCTCGCGATCCAATTGTAGCAACTTCGTACGATCAATCGATAGTGTTGACTGGGTCGAAATCCTAGACCGCCATGCGTCGGCGGGGCCTCTAGCTACATCCATTATCAACGTGATTAAGAATAAATTTGATATTTGTTTTCCATTTAAAAGAACGGTCCGAAAACGCTCAGACTCATCATGGCTAACCCCTAATGTTCAAAATTTGAAATCTTTATTATTTTATATTAAAAAATTAAACAATTTATTTCCACATGACACGAAACTTAATTATATGTTAGATGAATGGAATAGGAAATATGACATGTTAATTAAGAAAAAAAAGTCTGACTACTACGCAAAAATTATAAATGGCAATAACTCAATAAAAGGAATGTGGTTAGTCGTAAATAAGGAGCGAGGTAATGACAACTCGCCTAGGGTCAAGCTCGTGGACGTTTTAATAGATGAGCGTGGCAACAAATTTAATACAGCAAGCGAGGCCGCCAACGCTATGAATTGCAGATTCATAAATGCAGCCGCAGAATGCGGCGCACCCAAAGCTGATGTTTCAGGTGCATTAGCCGCCTTGCGTAGAGTCCGCGAACCAGCAGACAGGTCACTTAGACTTACGCCCTTCACAGCAGACGAAGTTTATCGTATTGTCGCCACGCGAATACCCCCTAAACAGTCGAAGGACATATACGGCCTATCGACTGGAACAATAAGAATGGCAATCTTACCACTAGCTCCAGTGTTCGCCACACTGTATAATAGGTGCCTCAAAGAAGGGCTGTATCCGAGACCCCTAAAATTAAGTAAAGTGTCTCCCTTGTTCAAAGGCAAAGGTAAAAGGAGCAGCATTGACGGGTATCGACCAGTTTCCATCATACCAGTGATAGCGAAGGTATTCGAGCACGGGCTTTGCTCCAGACTCCTTGCATTTCTGTCATCGACGCATGCGATAACCGACCGCCAATACGCATACCGCACGGGCAGATCCACGACGTCCCTGACTCGGGAATTGATCAGTCGCGTAATGGCCGCGAGAGAACATAAAATGCAAGTTGCAGTCCTATGCTGCGACCTATCCAAAGCGTTCGATGTGGCCGACCACACTGTCGTGACAGAGAAGCTGAGACACTATGGGATTGGGGGCAGAGGTCTTGGATTACTGACAGACCTGATGCGGGATAGATCGCAGATTGTAGACGCTGGCGATGGTAGAGGAAGATCAAACGCTCTAGGTTCTGCGACGGGTGTTGCACAGGGATCCTCAATTTCAAATATCCTGTTCTCTCTTCTACTAAATGATCTGCCGAACGCCATCGCAGAAGCAGACATCCTTATGTATGCAGATGACGTAGCCGCCATAATCACAGCACCTGATGCAGACCAGTTAAAAGAGAGACTTAATAAAACAGCCACACATCTTGCCGAGTGGTTTACGTTAAACGGACTTGCACTAAACAAAAACAAAACTCACTTCATCCGCTTTAACTTGTCAGGTCGGTCAGTAACCCCACTAAAGGTGTATATCGACGGCAGCGTGATAGAGAGCGTAAGGGAAACAACCATTCCTGGGATTCCAGATAGATAGCGGTCTCACTTGGTCAGGCCACGTGAATAAGCTGTGTGGTAAACTGGGTAGCGCCTGTTACGCGCTTGGCCGAGTGTGTCGGGTAGTGTCCACGGACGTAGCGCGTACGTGTTACTTCGCGACCGTACACTCGCTGCTACAGTACGGCGCTGAGCTGTGGGGTCTTTCTGCTGAATGGAAACGTGTGTTCAGAATGCAGAAACGTGCCGTTCGCATACTATCCCATGTCGCGCCTGACACTCCAGCGAGGCCGCTCTTCAAGGCACTCGAAATTTTGACATTTCCATCGATCGTCATTCTGCAAGTAGCAATGTATGTCCGGGAAAATTTCGAGTCCTATAGGAGACTAGGCGAAGCGCGTGGGGGCCACACGCGTAACTCGGGGAGGCTTGCGGCGGTGCGGTCCACGCTGGCTAAATCTGCCAAGCTTACATACGCACTCGGACCTCCTATTTATAACAGGCTCCCATTGCATGTACAATATTCCAGCAGTCTGCAAATATTTAAGTCGAACCTTAAGAAATGGCTTGTCGAGCAGGCATTTTACAGTGTTGAGGAACTGACGACAAGTAAATGTTGATTAACTCAATAATTGTTTTGAACATTATAATTTATTTAAATTTTTATATTGACATTATAATTGTATTTTTAATATTGACATTTTTTACATTGAATTTATATATTACTAATTTGTACTTTGACAGATATTTGATTTTAATTTAATTTTTATATTTTGTAAATTTTTATTAAATTCATAGTCGGTTTTGTATCCTTGGTATACTTGTACCAACTAAAATATAATATTTTGACGTGTAAAAATATTTTTATGAATAAAGAACTATGAACTATGAACTATGAACTATGTATGTTCACAAACGAACCATTTCGAATCACTCTTGATCCCCTTCTAGCTCTAGAAATGCAAACTTGCAAGGCTGTAGGTAAGTCTTTACAGCCTTGCAAGTTTGCATTTCTAGCCTAGTAAGACTCCTGAAAACAGCTAGCATTCCAAATTTCATCTCAAAATCAAATTATATTATGCTTACCTGGGCATCCGTCAAACCGAGGGTAGCCGCAAGCTGCCGCCGGTCCGGCTTAGTGATGTACTTCTGTATCTGGAAGCGCCTTTCCAGGCCTTTCCTCTGTAGGTTGCTGAACACGGCGCGGGACCACGAGCGTTTCCGCTTCCCGCTTGATGTGACGTCACACCTTGGCGCTGACTGATGCGGCGGTGACGACGTGGGAAGGGGCAGCCGGTAAACTAAAAGAGAATCTTAATTTAAGTTTCATATTCGGTTGTTCCTTTATTCCTCGACCCAGTGATATTCATTCTACAGAAGCCTAGAGTTATGGTGATATCTATAAGATATAAGATACAGTTCGCAGGCAGTAGGTAAAGGTTTTTACGGGCCCGTTGGCGCAATCGTTAGTGAGCCTGCCTGTTACGCTAGGGGTCGTGGGTTCAAATCCCACTCAGGACAAACATTCATGTGACGAACACCTTATAATTTTGGTTTTGTGTCTGGATGTTAGATAATATTATCTATTTAAGTATGTGTTTAAAAATATCAATGTATTTATGTCGATGCTACCCGTATACGGGGCTCTGCCTAGTTTAGAGTCAGATGGCCGTGTGTGAGAATGTCCATGAAAATAAAAAGGTGACGTTGCAGTTCGCTAACATTGTAGTGACCACTTTAGTCCTCATGGGTAGCAACTCTTATGTGACTGACTTGAAACAGGACACTTAATAGCAAAACAATTGCATACTTACCTACTGGAATATTACTAAATACTAACACCATGGAAGAATAACAAGACTAATTTGACACTGCCTGATAGTCCTCATACCTAATTACCTAATATTTTTTTATCTCACTCAAATAACTTCCCAGTCCTTTCTGCGTATTCTTCCATGCAAGTGTAGTAGGTACCTAAGTACGTAAGTGTAGTACGTAAGGGCGGCTACGAATGAGTGGTGCTGCATGCTTATTTGCTATCATATTATATCCTTTAAAAAAATTACGAGTAAAATTATTATATGCATGACATAAAATCCTAGAGGTATGAAGCTAATCAATCGCCGACGGAAGAAGGTAACTAAAAGCCCAAGTGGATCAGCGAGACAGTAGCGTAAATGTTTGGTAAAAGTTTTTATGAGATTTAGGTACCTCTTGTACGGTAGCGGTCAAAAATGCAGTAGCAGTTCCACAAAGATGTAGCATATCAGCACTAATCGCACTTACGCCCTTTTTATATGCAGACACTTCATATGAACACATAAATAAGTAAATTACCTTTATTTCGTGTTGATCACACGGATCTGTCGTCGTACTTCTTCCTACCTAGGTACCTTATCTGGTGCAGGCTAGTTAGAACACAGGGGGAACACTGCATTATGGTTGCAGACAATTTTACGGTAGGCTTGAGGACTAAGATGGTGTCCTATAGGTAAAGACCTATAGGACACCATCTTAGTCCTCAAGCAACATTATCTGTGACAGATTTGGCACGGGGAGTCTTGGGTGGTGCTGCATGCTTGTTTACCTTAGATACTACCTTTCTAGTTTTGTCAATTGTTTGGATTATATTTGTCATGGTGCAATAAAGAGTTGAATAATAAATAATATTAATTACCTACCGCTTTATTTTCTAAGAAGGTAGAGCTTTTACATCAGTTTTCTCTCCACGAGGGCACGGAATTTAGATTTATGATAACTGTGAAGAAGGCGCCAGGAACTAGGCGAGTTTAAACCAGAGATACTGTTGACGCCAATTAAATCAATTTATATTAGTTTAAATGTGGTAAATACAATGTATCCCTTTTTCATAATCCCTGCTCCTAAATCGCACGCTGACTGGCCAAGTGTCATCATTCAAAACTTCGCGCTCTGCGGCCTTGCTAATTTGAAGGCCCAGATGACATACAATGTCAAATTAATTAACGTGTTCGAGGGATGGTGCGCGGACGCATCGCTGCCTAACCGTCCTTGAAATATCGTGTTTAAAGTTGATGTGCGGTGTGATTACCGATGAAGAACGTTCTCCAAACTAATAGTAAAGACAATTTAAAACTAACATTGAATGTGTGTTGAGTGGGCCCCTCAAAATAAGTGGATTTTGGTTCTACAACGGCGGTTGCGTGAGTACCCTTAAATCACCTTCCTTCCTGATTTTGCATTTACCACGTAACATTTTTGTAACTATTGACCGTTTCGTTAAAAGCGAAGGCTTCCGGCGCATACAGATACCTTTCTTCTAAAATATTTTCGCTACTCTCGGTTGAAGCATAAAGTTCTCACCTGGTTACTAGAAGAACAACCATTTCATACGCTCCAGTTGCCTAGGGCTATCTACCTATATCTAGGAGATGGTCTCGAAATACAAAAATTTTGAAAATTATTTGCGTGAAAGTGTTATATAGGTATATAGGTAAGTATCCTTATCTATACGTACTATTATTCTGTGTCTATACTTAGAGGATTGCTTTTATTTTTATTGTGGTAAGTATGTATTCCAGGTAGGAAGATACCTACTTAGATAGATTCAAAAACCCCGGATACCGCAGTTTTTGACGCAATCTATCTATAACTACAATCCATCATTTATTTATCTATCTACTAATTAGGAATCTAGTATTCCTGATAAATATCTACAGACCTGATGAGAACAGGAAGAATACAGGTTCAGACAATCTTTTAGCGATGGGGCACGGGTTACAGTCCTTACAACTTTGAATGCCAGGGTAAAAACAATGCATCGCTGATTCTTTGAGACAGATTGAGACTCCTATTAGTTTTATATCGTCAACAAAATAACGAACCGGTAGTCGGTCTCAAAGCGGGGTGCAGATGCGCATAGGGCAGCGGCAACTGCAACTGCAGCAATGGAGACTCGTCTCTGCAGCAGCGATATAGCGCCGCCACGCAGCCTGCGCACGGAGGCTCCTGCGCACGCGCCTCCGAACTCGACACACCCGACTCATGAGTCCCCAGTATGCTATCCACACTAAACTTCAGTTTGCTTCCCGAAAGATCACCGACGGATGTCATCACAACACTCGTGCGCAGGTAACGAGCGCAGCTGAAAAACTAAAGCTCAAAGCTGTATCGAGTATGCGCAAGCGCATGTGGGCGTGGCTTTGTTAGCTCCGCATTGGCCGGCACCGACTGGGCGTTGCGTGCGCGCTCGTAATGGAGTTAGCCGTCACTGACTGATGTTAACAACACTACGGTTGTTTACAGTAAACTGGCTGCTTAATGTGTTTTATATGGCTTTGCAAGTTCGATTTCGTTTTATTACAAGCAACTTGCGTCATTTGTAGAGTACGTGGGGTAAAATTTGCTTGTATGCTGGGGGTAATGTTTATGTTCTCAAAATCGTAATAAGAAATAGGACTCGTAGTAAGTATAATTACTTAGTAGGTAAGATTTGGTTTGTCAAGACAGTTTTATATCGTTAATTAAAATATTCAAGAGTTACAGTTTTGTTGTACCTATTGTCGTTGTTTATTTAAATTTCCCTTTGCGTAACAAAATTCCTAAATATTCTTCCACGTCCTATTAATCAAATCAAGTTAATACCAATTATTCTGTGTTAATACAATGAAAGTTCTCTCTTTAGTTACTACTTTAGTAGATAGGTAGGTACTAAAACTTTCCACTCGTAAAACAAAAGCCTTGCCTTTATGTTAATTATTCTGTGATAGGTAAGCTTCCATAGATACCCGACTACTATGTGGTAAGAAGCCAGGATATGTAAGATTTTTACTCACTAAAACCCCTTCGGCATTCAGCCTTCTAGCACATGTAGGGAGTCACCGAGATCTGCTACCATAACCACTTAATAACTTAAATATCTACCTAAGTAGGTATACATTGATCACTTCCCTGATGTCCAGTTAACTGATAGAAATGTTGGTATGTAGGTAGGATGTATACCTACTCTCCGCTGCATTTAATAGTGTTCCATGCCGTGGTGCTCAATAATGATGGTGAGACACAGACAGGATTGTAACTTATGAAGTCCAATTTCATTTGACCGTCAGTTGTGGTTGCTAAATCATTGTAACTTCGACAGAAGTCCTGTATACACAGTCTTCTGGCAACGCAGAGGCAGTTGATAAAGATGATGATAATAAAATTGAAACAATTAAAGGTTGAATGAAATCAACCAGAGCAGAGGTTCAAATTGAGAACTCGGATCCGTTCAAACGAATTCCAAAATAACTACAGTAACTACAGTGGGTAGCTATATGATTGAAGACAAGTGTGCTCCTCCCGAATCGATTCCGTTCCGTTTATTTGTCCTGTCGGCAGCACCTGCGTCGCATCCGCGCCCGATATAGTGCAATCACAGCGTCGATCGCACTTTAATCCACTTTACACTTAGCTGTTTAATACTAATAAAATATTTAATAAATTACCCCATAAACTAAAATGTACTATGCCTAAAAATGTTCTTAGACACAAAATAAAAGACATTCTGTCAACATTAGCATATTATCTATAATATGGATGAATATCTAAATAGTGACAACTTTGTTTAATTTAGGAAATTTATTTATTTATATAACAAAAGCAATAAGTACATAAAATTTTTGACAGGCAGTTTTATGCATATTATAGGCAAAAGGCGTGTTTATGACATTTATATAGCTCTAGGTACTTATTGACATTGTTAATTAATTAAGATTAAAATATTAAAATAAATTTTAAATAAATTTGCAACCACTATGAGAGTTAAATAAGATGTGCTGTACATGTATAAATAACCAACCAACTGTAATACCTCATTTCAGCAAATAAATATTGATTTGATTTGATTTAAGAAATGTAGCGACATACCCTGCAATTAGGTGTCATTTGAAAGGGCTGCCCCTGCGGTTACCCCTCGCAGATAATCGTGTCAACACCTCGCGCGCTTATTGTGTGTGTGTGGAAACGCCTATGTAAATAAATCGTTATTTTAGGTACTTATAAAGCAATTGATGCAGGTTCGTGGATAGCCACCAACCCCATTACGAACCAACCTTCAAACAAGTACCTACTTATGTCATATTTTTTTTTTTCAAATTTTCTTTTTGGAAAGACTACCTACGAGTACCTATAGACATTCACGGCGCGGGCTTTTTTAATATAGGAAGTAGGTACTTCCTATATTAAAAAAGCGCGCGCCGTGCATGTCAAATTGTCAACCTACTTCTATTCATCCACTAGAGAGTAGCACAGTTGTCTGGAGCCCACATGAATCTAAATACAGGCTCATGTTGGAGAAGTTTCAAAATAAATTTAGCAGTAACTCACCTATATTACCGGGAGTATGGCTATGGTGTGAGCTATGCCAACAAATACCCTAGTCAGTTCCTGTTAGAAATGCCAGGATATAACCATTTTAACAAAAAAAATACCTGTAGTGAATATTATGAAGAATTAGGCATACCTACCTACATCTCTTTCATAAGCATAAATTACAAGCTGCATCTCGGCTTAGCTTCGGTGCTATCGTATAAGCATAAATCAGTATAGTTTGGATCCTGTGAGCCCCGACGACTACTATAGTGTAAACTGTACGTCCACGGGATCAAAAGATTTGCAGCAAAATGTATTGCTCGACCACACACGTGCGACGTATCCACGCAGCTGTGGAACGTTGAATTATAACTATAATCATTTACTTTCCCACAACCAATATTCTAATATATTGTAATCTGCGAATTCCCTCGCCGACGTTTTTCTTCAACCAAAACAAACAGTGCCGACACATTGGGAACGCATAAAAGACCGAATCCAAGGAGTGCAATGTAAACGTTTAGCCTCCTACCAAACACAATATGCGTAAAAAGGCCCGCCAAGTTATCATCAGCATCGTACATCGTACACTATAACTGGTAAGTAATAAACCTGGGTCTTTTCTTGAAGTGGGATAGTAATATGACCCCAATGCCCTACAACTATTTGTGAAGTATAATAAATTGTTTTTAAATCAATTTGTAGTGGTATTGGTGTATTTATTTATTTATTTATTACTGGCATACCAATTAAGTACATAAGAATCTTTTACACTTAGATAATTAATCTTTTACAATGATCAGCAATAGCAGTGGTAGCAATAGAGTGGCGTTACTATTTTATTCACTTAAATTAATGCAATATGTGTATATGTTTATACAGTAAATTTAAAATAATTTAATGATATTCTAGTAACTTTAAATTTCAGTATACATCAACAACATATTTTTTTTTTTCTTAAATTTACCCAGTGTATCTGCGAAGATGTCAATGTCTATAATAAATAATAATAATACCATTTATTGCAGGCATCAAGGCCCATAACATAAATACCTTAAAGACTAACATACATCTAATATATAAAATTTCCGTGTCACAATGTTTGTTGCAGTACTCCTCCGAAACGGCTTTACCGATTTTTACCAAATTTTATATGCGTATTCAGTAGGTTTGAGAATCGACTAACATCTATTTTTCATCCCCCTAAATGTTAAGGGTAGTCCACCCCAAATTTTTTTTTTTTAATTTTTAGATAAATTTTTATTTCTTTATTTTTTTATGATACAGCATTAAAAAATACATACAATCCTAAATTTTCAACCTTCTACGATCAACCCCTATTTTTCCATCGCGATTTTTATTTTTAATAATTTCCTTCAATTATGATTGGCAAAACAACGTTTGCCGGGTCAGCTGGTTATAATATAACTTAATTCTAAGTTGCGCCAACAGGCGCGGGTCCGGTGACACCCGGAGGTCGCCGACGTCCGCGAAATTTGCGGAACACGACACCCTTCGGCCACAGCTCTGCGTCCAACTGATGTTCTGTTGGGACGCGTAACACAAACGAGTTGAAGTCGACTGCGTTCCGCGTCTCCAGCTTTTCTACCCTCAACCGGTATATTGAGAAAGATTACCTACATTTAGATTTCATTGTATGAGGGTAAGCAGAGTATTATCATAATTTGCTTTATTACGATATCTATATAACGGTTTACCTATAAGTTCAGTTGACCAGTGTGAAACGTGTGGTTAACGATTTCGTAAGTACTTTTTCTTTTTAAATTTTAGTCCTCGAGGGACTAGCAACGTAACAATGACTAACTTGAAATAGGATTCTAACAAACTGTACGTACCTAATATTACACATACATATACCAACTAATTTTACAAACAAACCCTGTTTCTATAGCCCTCATAACTTACGAATTAATCAATTAATGTTCATATAACTTCCTCTGCTAACTGAACTAACCATTGACTTCTTGTTCACTTTTGTTACAGCTTTCACGGGCGTCAGCTGATGGCCGATGTTTCATCTTTCCGGAATCCATCCACCAGCCCTTAGAAGTCCCTGATGGACATGCTACATGATATAGTTTGTATCCATAAAATATAATAAAAACATTTATACTTCGGAACATCCTTCTAATGTCAATTCAGGATAAAACTTAGTACCTTTCGCTGCGACCCATAGTCGTCCCTATGTTGGGCACGGGTCTCCCCCACAGACGCAGCCGCGGAGCATACTCCACCACGCTGCTCGAATGCGGATTGGTGGAGAGGTTAGTGGCCAACCCAGTGTCGAATGTTCTCAAGCCACCCGAAGGTCTTCGACAAGGCTTAACGACTGTTGAAAATAACCGGGATCGACGGCTTTACGTGCCCTCCGAAGCACGGAAACGTCCATGAAATTTTGCCACTAGCGGTCACCCATTCCGCGACCGTCGTTGCTTAACTCTTTTGATCACATTGAATCGACCCGAGCCATTAGGCTATGGACGCTACTAACTATTCTATACTATACTTAGTACCTAATTTATTTAATTTTGTCATTCAGAAATTTGCTTATTGTAGGCACATTATGTATTGTGAATTGAGAGTAAAGTGATACAAAATGGTGTGCAAATATTGCATACATCCTTTTTAATGTACATAATTTACCCATTTTGTTGATCTAGAAAACGTTACTCTTGCAAATCCTGTAATAGATCGATATAGGGAAAATACTCGAATCTCCCTGTAATACATTAATATTGCGTATACCTACACAAAACATGATCTTCCACTTGTCGCTATCAAGACCCCGATGTTTTAACTTATTAGTCTATCGCGACATCAATATAGTCATTGAGTTACAGAGGAATTTATTTAACGTGTTTAACGCACTTAAAAAGATAGAAAAACCAATTAATAAAATTTATCTTGATCGCGATCGTGAAATTTCTTAAACGGGTGCATTGAACGACTTCCTCGTTAAATCGCTATTTTGATTCGAATGACTTTCCGGAAATCACTTGAGGAAAGATTTATTATGAGTACCCACGATGTTTAAGACAATAAAGATCTTTGTAATGACCAACCGATTCGTCTACCAAGATACGTCGGACCACAATTAGGCCATCGAAATTTAAAAAGTAGCTAAAGTCAACAAATAGTAAACATCCCTTCGGGAGCGATGTCCGTTGCACGTCTTCAAGTCTCATTCGTTTTATTTTTAATCCAATTGGTTTTGAATTTTGATAGAATTGAGATATTCTATAACCTAGCTCTATTAGGATTGATCGGACCTCAGAAACTGTAGGTAACTAAGATTTATTTTTAACATTTACATGTTGTAGACTTTACATGTTTGCCTGAGACCATGATGGCTAAAATGCGGATTTTTTGCAGATTGTACATAACAAGAGCAACAATTTTTCGAACTCTCTTCTCTATAGCGCTGCTGACTCTACTACAAAATACAAAGACTATGTATTTTGATAGAAAGATACCATAAATAATACCCAATTCTGAAATGTTTCAAAAAATCAAGTAAAATATCTAAACAGCTTTAATACCAATAAATTGACAAATCGTTAAACAAAACTTTTATTACCTCCATAATTGTAATGAATAGGCTCGAAACAGCCGCTGCAAGTCGTCGCTGTTATCAATTAGTAGGTATCGGTACAACGGGATTGGGTGTATAAATCGCTGGCTCATATTGGATGTCCGTGTCGCAATAAATATTAAATATCGAAGCCGTTAAAAATATCCGCTTACACTTTATGAGAGCGCCCATCGACATGTTTACGTACGGGAGGAGGCAATCAATTGACTTTTTTCGTTCATTCTACATATTTATGTTGCTTTTTCATGCATTCAAGCTTTCTCAATATGCATATCGAGATTCGGTTAGGGTGTCGTTCTTTAATTTGAGCATAATTTGGTGCTAATTGAAATAAAAGATTCCAATTTAATGGACGGTCGTCACGAATTCTCAGTGTTTTTTTTATGTTTATGTGTGGTTCTCATAAACCAACTTGTAAGGTGCTTAATTCATGTTCATAGCGCGCAGGCGCAGCTAGCTAACTTATTTATTGGGAAAGATTACCCAATCCAAATAGTTACAGTTGTTCTTGGTCGTAGACCACAGCATCTATAGCTAACTTCTATTGTAGGTAATGTTAGTAGGTACAGTTGGTTAGGTAGGTATAACGTAAATTTAATTAATAAGTTCATCACTTTATACAACTAAAGAGTAAGTATCACTAGGTAGGTACCTACTTATTGCATTGAATATGTTTACCTAGTTTCTAATTATTTTTAATCTCGCTAGTTATGTAGTGTTTGTTTATCGTGTGACAAACTCAAGATTAACAAAAATATTTTAATTGAATGGTGTTATGAGTATAATTCTCTGAAAAGCTGATGGATCGATGAATAAATATCTTAGACACTAAAACGTTAAAATACATAATGTTAATTTAATATTATATTGTAAGCCACAATACATTATAAGTGGTCTATATTAATAAATAAAATTATACATTAATTAATACTTGCTGTATTTTCATAAGGAGTGTAAGTAGTGTAATAAGATAACACCTTCATCTAACTGAATAAATATAAATCATCCCTTAATGTTTGCTATGTTCGTACAACAATTATTTACGCTTGTCCTAGTACCTACTAGCTATACAGTTGCACTAAATGACTGCAGCTGGGAACGTGCCTGTAAAACACATTAATCACATTTCTCACCTTTACCTTTACACATTATAACTAAACAGGGTCTTAAGGCCCGTTAAACAGCTCGATAAATCGTCAACGGTACGCCTACGACCTCAAACACATATTAATATTTAATTGTACCCACGATATCATCAAGGCGCGCATAACTAACTGTTAATAAAGTGTATTGTTGACGTGAATTATCCTCATAAGTCTGGCGAACGAACAAGCACTGCACCGACCGAAGTCGATAGGCCGCTATTCTTAAGCTAAGCAAAGATTTAAAGGTTACTAAAATACAGATAAATCTACCAGCCTGTATTTCTGTATTTCAAAAATGCATATAATTATCATAGTTCAATAAATCGAGTGGCAGAATCGCATAAATTTTGTTTCAACAATTTCAATTGATCAGAACTACTGATTTGATTCTATTCATACTTAGTTGTAGAGAGTTGGACATGTGCTTGTTTTTTATTAATAAATTATAAATAAATAAATAATAGCATTATAATCCGTTAATTTATTATAAAACTATCGCCAACGTAGATTTATCATAATAAAATGCGATACACTTCAAAGCGAGTGATATAAGAATAGATCGAATCCTGTGCACGAGTTTGTCGCCTCAGGAAAAGTTCGAGTCCAATAAATGTCATAAATAATACCGCTTCGTGTGAGACTCGCCACGGATACTATAACAACAAACCAATATTATCTGTTGGTACAATACTAAAAAATATAGGAATACATCCCGATAACCGTTCATCACCTTTATTAGTTCCGATAAATTACGATAACTATTCGATGTGATCGATTCTAATGTATTGTTTTATATTTTATTGTAATTAGCTGGCTGCGGGCGCTGCCCGGCGCTGGCTCTCGTGTGGCGCGCCCATCAAATGCTTAAACAGTTTATTAGGAACTAATATTATTTGCATAATCGTATTCCGTCTCGTTCCTCTATCAATATGAAATTTAATATTAATAGTCCATTAATAACGAGAATTAGCTCGATTTAAAGGTATTTAACGTTTTTCTATCAATAAATTTATGAGTAATGTTCATTATTTTCTTTAATGTTCAGGTAAAGAAGATTATTACGAGATTTTTATTGGACACATTATTGCTGGTTATTAGACAAGACGACGTTTTTCATGATTGGGGTGGTAATAAAATTATGTTAAAAACTGTGCAAAGAAATGAACATTCATAATATTTAATTACCGGTATATGAAGCTCCACCAAAAACAGTCAACTATAGAAGTGAGAAACAGACATTTGTTAAATAGGTAAAAAACAATATTATGTATAATGTGATAAAGTAACAAATTGGAAAATACAGGAATTACAATTAAATAAGATTAGTATTTGACAAAGCCAATTGAAAAACAAAAAAGACAACAAAACAAAGACAAATAAAAGAGACAATTAAAGACAAAGACAATTAAATAAGATTAGTATTTGCATCTATACCTAACATTATCATAAACATAGTTAAAAAAGGTGTAAAAAAGAAGATCTGCCATAGGCCTGTCTGTATAAATGACAACGTCCCAAATTGGTACGTTTGATGTTTTCTGTTTAGTCAGCGTCACGCAGGGCAATGAGCACAGCGCCGTGTTTATTTGTACGAGCACAGTTAAAAAAAAAATTAATACAGATACCTACAGAAATATATGTTCTCCAATATATTAAATTCAACGATTTTCCATTTAGGACCTACAAAGTGTTGAAGAACAAAATTAAAGATTTTTATGACATTTTTTTTCGTTCGGTTTAATATTAAGGTTAAAATTCTCGGAAAATAAGGAAGATTCCTAAGAAGATAGTTGTCACTTGGTATAATTTGTTTAGTATAATGTTATAAAAGATAGCAACAACTACCCGAGACAGTTGCACTCTAACTCTACAGGGTCCTTCTAGGTACCTAAAATGTTTATTTTGCATGCCTCAAAGATTATACATAAACTACTAGAACAAATTGAATAAACATTTAGTCTGCAAATTGAACCGAGGTGCTGTAAATTGACTCGAGTGATTGATTCCACACCTAGATCATTTCTTAGTGGCTAAATGGCTATAAAGTAAACCGTAACAAATTACCGTTCAAGATAACACTTACGGGACACTAACTAAGCAAAGGCTGCGTTGTGGCAATGTGGACGCATAAGTCATGCTAGTAGGTATTCATGTTATACCTATATTAAATACTTACTAGTATCAATTTTTACAATTCAAATCTTTTATTTCGCTAAGCGATAAGGTGATTGGGCAGAGAATAGTCCATACAAGGTCTAATGTCACTATAGTTTGATGGATTATGAAAAACAAAATGGATGCAATTAAAAAGGCAGAAAAACTACCCGAACCATAAAGATTAAACCATTCACCACAACAAAACCCATTCTTTGCCCCAGTTTTGTAGGGTTCGGGTCTCCTTTCAATTAGGGAGATAAGGCCATATTCCACTACGCTGGCCCAATCCAGGTTGGTATCACAGGCATTCGAGGCCATTATGGTGAACTCTCGGGCATGCAGGTTTCCCCACGATATTTTCTTGCACCGTTACAGCAGCTGACATTTAATTACTTAGATCGCACCTAAGTAACTTAGAAAAGTGCGTGCCGCTTGGATTTGAATTGGGAAGTATTTTTTTAACAATAAACATCATGTATATCAGAAGAATTTGTTTTCAATCAAGTGAAGGAATATTTTGACATAAACCAATTATAGGTACGTACATATTTTATTATAACTAGCCTAGCACTACAATAGTAGATAATAATATGCCTAGAGACCACTTAGGCATTACATTAAGTAACTAACAATAAATATCTCAGCCTACAAAATACATCGCACACTCTGATGACAAATCCCGTAATAAAATATAAGCATTTACAATAAAATTAATTATTATTTAGGTACACGACACGGCGGACGCCCGATGGATTCCGTAGGGATGTGAGTAAGGATACCGTATTGCCGCTTGTAACCGGTACCGGGTACTCCGATAATGTAGTTATATACATTTATTTTTATATAAATACATATATGTATATGGTAGATTTATAAATATTTTAATGTATTTGGGGTATTGATAACAAATTACTGTAACACGTTACGTCAAAATATATTTTTTTAAATATATTATTGTGAATCTAAACCATTCTCGAATCCCCTTGAACACACACAAAAGTTTTCATCAACATATATCCAGCCGTTTAGGAGGAGTTCACTGTCATACACACGTACACAAGAAATGTAGGTATATATTATTAAGATTGCAATATTTAATAAACAAATTCTTTTTATACATCTATTAATGAATACCTAGTATACATTAAAATTTATAAATGGTATAATACCAGCTTAACTTCTCTACGGTTAATATGACGACTTATTAGTGTGGATAAGCTTTACTAAACTTGTGAAAAATCTAAAGTAACTTGTCGTTAATTAACATTGATACCTAACTACTTGTAATTATAAAATATTTGTCTTCTAAGTCTAATAGGGGGACGGACGACCTAAAGAATACAGCGAGTAATCGCTGAACTCGGAAGGCATTGGACCGGTCGGAGTAGCTTCGCTTAGTAGAATCCTGACTATGTCCAGCAGTAGACCTCAAAAGACTGATGGTGATAATGATGAAGCTTTATAAACACATTTTGATTAACTTTTATAAGCTACATTTGGCGTTATATTAAAAGGTGCGATGAGGTATACAATCAGACATGCTTTATCAAATTTCAATGCACAGCCAAATAGGCAGCTACCTACTTAATATATTTTTGAAGTACGTTTCCCACATAAGCTATGTATAAAAATATAAAAGTAATATTCCATGTTCTATCCACAGTCTAGATCTATTTGATCAAAGCGATACTATTTTGTTTCCTTTCTTTTTTTACTTTGTACCCCTTTACCCCTTTTTCTTTCATTTAAATTACTTTAAAATTGAATCGCTACTGAAGGGATAAGACCGCCTTTTGACTACCACCATTTATTGGATACATCTGGTGTTAGGGAACGTACCCATACTACGTGACCCGTTTAGGGGGGGGAGCGGAGTCTTTAAAATACTACGGTCAGTCACAGGAGCGGGGGTGGGGCTCAGGTCTTTGTCACGTAGTCGATTTTAATGAGAGGAATCTCGTATTTTTTCGACCTATATTCGAATATAGCGCGGTGTGATTAAACAGAAAATAATTGTTGTGTTCGTAAATTAAGTTACTGTAAGTTACAGACTGTATAGCAATATGTTTTCACAAATGTTGTTCTTTTTCATAATATATAATTCACTAGTAATTTAAGTATGCATGCAGTCTTATGCAATAAAGACGAGTATGAGCCAAATTTTTTTTTTTTCAATTTTTGCCTGTGAAATGATTAAAAATCATAATTATGAATTACTACGTGAAAACTCAAGGGGGAGGGGGGGTCTTGGCATATACTACGAATGGTCACCGAGGGGAGGGAGGGGTCGAAAAAACTTAAAAAATAGGTCACGTAGTATGGGTATGTTCCCTTATATTTATCACGTGCTTTGTGGTGTAGGTACAATAATTTATAAATATTTGTATTTGTGTTTGTATTAGGACTATTTATTCGTAAGTGTAAAATTTGTTAAAAACATCACGTCCCGACAGTGATACCAAGACCGCCCACACACAATTTCGCCGCAATAACTCTCTTTATCAGCGTATCCACATAACGATATCCGCGGCCGCCGCGCTGGAGGTCCGGGGCAGCGGGTCCCGCGGCGCCGCTATCGCACGCTGCGCGACACCTCGCCCGTAGGGCTGCCACTCGCGCTCGCCACACCGCACCGCACCATTTACCCCGCAGTGTTAACGTACTACACCTACTGAAATTCAACATTCATTAGCAATAAAATAAGATAAAAAACCTTTTAAGTACATATTTTTTGTCAACTGTGGTATGTATCTTTTTTTACTTTACTTAGTTTAGTAGTGTAGTACCTATTAGGTAGAAATCGCCTCTTTGACGTAGACCTCCCCCAAGTCATTCCAAGGCTTGCGATTTATTGCAACTTGCATCCAGTTATTGCCTATGCAATGTGAAGTATATCCCGCCAGTTTTACTCTGTGCCTTTTCTCCATTTCCTGTTCCCTGGTTTCCTGTTATCTACTCATTTACTATTTTGACCCATGCATTACTACTAGTAAACAACAGTTACTGGAGAGGTGTTCGGTGGAGGTTTAGTAGGATCATCATCCCGTAAAGGATTCGGAAATCTTATCGGTTTGGCCACCACTCCCTTGATCAATGTGCAGTGAAAATATATTAGCGAATCACATCATATTACACCCTATGCATGTATGCATATTTCATTGGCAAGTAGAGCCCCTCTCAGAATTTGAGGGTTGAGGTCAAAGGTCATAACCTAAAACATCACTTTGCAACAAGCTGTGTAATAAGGACTTGTTGAACATCACATGAGTCGAATACATTATGGAGATCTCACAGGTATGCAGGTCTCCTCACTTAATACTCGACATTAAAAGTGGCTTAAACCGCACATACTCGTATAGGTATATAACTTGAAAAGTCATTGGGTGAGTGCTGCTGCGATTGAAACCCGGGCCCTCACGAGTGAGAGGCTATCACCGGTGTTATAAAGTAATGGCAAGTGCTAAACCGGCGCGGTAGGTGCAGCTACGATGGCAGTGATCATAACTCGTCTCCGTGGCTTAAGCCGACTCGCAGGCGCCTAACAGGCAGTGGATAGGTTAGGAAGGATAGGTATACATAGTAGGTACTATTTAAGAAAAAAAAATCGCACATAAAATCTTGTAGAATCAATCTTGTATTGCACAAAATGTCAATTTGATCATGAATTGGTAATTGGGACTCTGTGACCTTAACATTTAACATAAAGCGTAAATTTTATTATTTTCTATAAAGTATTTATGATATCCACGAACATTTATTCGCGTGAAAAGATTGACATATTTCGGGTTGCAAAAGGACCTCCTATAAAAATTTGCTCCCGTTCAAGTAAAATAAAAGCGCCCACTCTGTTCGCCGCGCCGGTTCGGCAAAAAAGATCAGAATATAAACAAATATAAATTAATAACTAATACCTAGTTCTGTATGATAAAATGAGAAAAACAACAAAATGTTATGACAAAACAAAGAAAAATGTGTGTGGTAGTCACTACAAAATTATAAGCATTCTTTATTGACTGCAAGAAGTGATACGAAGCGCAGCTCACGCTACGTGCTTTACGGCTGTCCCGCGGCAATCATATTTCCTCTATCGCCTCTGCAGACTTTTATTATGAATTACACACCCGCATTACCTTCGTAGCTTGTATTCTGTTCTCTTTTTGCGCAATATATTTCTGTACCGAGCTAAGGAGTTGTTTTGTTAACTTATTGTTATCTAAAACAAAGGCTTACAAATAGTTACCGACAGGTTGTGGATTAATATTCTCAAAACGCTGCCTGTTATCTGATCATCGCCAAGATTTTATATTTTTACTACATTGCATCTCAATGCTGAATTAAGATTTCATCACGACAGTCATCCACCACAGCGTTACCTAATCAATATTATAAAAATGAATCGCAAAATGTGTTGGTAAGCGCATAACTCAACAACGCCTGGACCAATTTGGCCAATTCTTTTTTTTAAATGTTCGTTGAAGTTCAAGAATGGTTTTTACGGCGAGAAAAATTTGAAAATTCATCCCCTAAGGGGGTAAAACGGGGGTGCAAAGTTAGTATGAAGCTTTGCCGTTTTTGAAGTTAGTGAATGTGTAACGCGAGCAAAGCTGCGGGCGTCCACTAGTTACCAATAAAATAATTAAATGATAAACTTTTTTATAACTGTTTTTTATCGTTTTTATTACAATTATTGCTGGGATTAAACAAAGCCTAATAAATTCTTAACAAAAGACAAATTTCGCAACTACTTTCAGCCTAAAGTCGTCCTAAAGTCGCCTAAAAACGTCATGATTATCAACCTTGCGTAGTGGAAACATGATGTTATTTCATTTAATTATCAAAATGGCAGTCAAAGCGCAAATAACATGGTAAGGCTACGTTTTATTGGCAATAAACGACTATCAAACACGCCGGTTACAAAATAAATGATGAAGTAAATTAGTTATTGAATTAAATTAAACACCTTTCCTGTGGGCGGAGTGCGCTTGGTTAGATATTGAATACCTACGTGTAAATGGATTTGTAATTAATGCGTTCCTTTCTTCGTTATTTTAATTGTAAGTAGTTATTTTATGCACGTGTTTACGTCACGAAGATTATCTTTAAATCAAACTGTATACTTATTTCAAAATGCGTTTGTAATGTTATAAATATTTTCGAACATATTTTACACGCACTTAAATCGGTTTTCCATGGAGAATTTCACAATCTCCTCTTACAATTAGCATTTAAGCACTAGATACTATATCACACAGGACAGCAACTATATCTCCTTGCAATCTCTGCCATCCAGTCCCATTCTCAAAAACACTCTACATTATAACTCACACGCATCTCATTTACATTATAGTGTCACTACTTAGGCCCCTTTGTCAATCGTATGCCATAACCACTTGAATTGATCCACTGTAAAGTCTCTCGATGGGTCGTTTTATGGCGCCATCCGAGGCGAATTCAATTTAGTTTAGGAGGATCTTCACTCGTAAACCTTTGACACAGACACTAGCTACGACTATCACATCCTTTTCATTCGACACATTCAACGATTGCGAATGAAACGAAACGATAATAAAATTATAAGATCAATCTATCGATCTTTTAATAGGTACCTAACAACATGTAACAAGTGCAATTTGGAATTAAGGAGGTACGTATACCTTATACTAGGGGGTTGGCCTTTTCGCACCTCTGATGCATAGCTAAGCTGTAGCTGCTGGGCATGGGTGGGGGTGCCACAGACACAGCTACGGGAGGTCTAGAGCATACTCCACCACGCTGCTCCAATGCGGATTAATGGAGAGGTTCGTGGCCAACCCAGTGTCGATTGTTCTCAAGCCACCCGAAGGTCTTCGGCAAGGCTTAGCGATTGTTTTCACCATTGAAAACAGACGTGACCGACGGTTTATCTAATAATATTTTGTTACAGTAGGTACTTACTCGAAGACGAAGAAAGACATCGTGGAGAAATTATTATTCTTTGTGAAACTTGAATGTCAAACGTCTTCGTCATTTCATAAGGGCAATGAAGAATTCCTTGCACTATTGCGTACAACAATACCAAAATGAAGTTATTCTATTATATTTTTATATAAGAGTTTATGATGGTTATAATGAAATAAAACTTGTATAAATATAATAAATTAATTAATTTAATAATATTTCTATAAAAAAGGTGCATCCTTTAAACGTCTCTCTCTATCTCTTATCAGTTTAGCTAGGCAATTTTTAAAAAAACAACTTATGATACAACGTGCCTGTCCCTAAACATCTCTTTTGTTCATTACATAATAATATAAGGTAAATTTGGTACAGAAACACTATGCTTTAATTTAAAATAATCACCAGTTTAATTCTAAACAGCTTCAGTTCGCTTTACATTAAAACGTTACTAACAAAGCATGTTGGCATCGTCGTGTAAACAGTAGAGCCGGCGCGATGACAGACCGAACACAGCTCCCTCATTACCGCCTCGCACAAACCCAACCGAACACTTACAGCCCACCAAAATATCATAAAAAAGTTCAAATATTTACTCCAAAACATACTCTGCAATACGTAACATAAAGACCAAATTTAATTTCTAGCCTAATCCTCAGAAGCATCTGCAATAGTATCTTTAAAACTAAAGATACAGCTATTATTAGGTGTTAGCGTGATTATTTGACAGTTTGAAAACGTTTACAGATTGTAGGTATATTGCGGGGCAATCTGGCTTCCTGCTTTTAATGTAAACACCGTTTTGTTCAGGGTATTCAGTGTAGAATTATACATGTTCATATCATGTGGAATCTTATAACGGTCGATTATTCACTTGCTTACCTACATTAAATTAAACAGATACAATATAATCTTTTAACGTTTATTTTTTAAACCAATCGAGCTAAACTAATTGAAGAGAAAACGGGAAACGTAAAAATTAAGTGCAAATAGGTTCCTCGTTAATTAAAAAATATCTCTATCCAGTAATAGAAACTTGTTTTGAAGAATCTACATGGATTTTACCTGAAAGCGGTACAGTCTTCAATACATTCGTTTAATTTTGCACACAACACATGAATTTGTTAATATTCCTCCTTGCTCCATTTTGCGTACCCTTCACAGAAATGCAGTAGCGCTGTAAACAGTTGCTCTGGAGACATGTCAATTTCACTAAGCCCCGAACTCTCCCTCTTCCTTCTACCGTACGACGCAAAGTGCGTTTGTGGACGTTTTATTCCTGCATTTACGAAAAAGGTCGGCTGCGGCGTGGCTGATGTAGCATTATGTTTCGCTTTAACAGCTTGCACTATTAAACATAACAAGTAGCCTCCGAAAGCGAGAAATGCGAGTGTAGTCACCGATATCGAAAATATATTGCTGATCTTACTGGGACCATCCTTCTTGAATAAGCCCTCTTCATAGTCTCCTCTTTTTATAGCGGGTCCCATCATCGCCATAGCTTGGGCTCCAAATGATTCCAAATAGGGCGGTGATGTCGTCGTTATGTTGTCATACTTGACCGAAGTTACAAAATCTCGCAACGAGTTCTGTAGAGACAATAGCTTGTGTAAGGGTAGTTCATTCAAGTATTGAACTTCTGTGGTCGTTTCTGTCGTAAGAACTTTTTGAATAGTGGCAAGCAGAAGAAAAACACAGAACATAATGGTAGAGGTGACGATCTCTTGGCAATGTTTGAAGCAAGAATGACAACATATTCGAAGATTGTCCATCATCGTGGTCCGTGGAGCACAACGCTCCGTTGACTAGCGGTCTTAATACGTGTCAAACGTTTATTTCGTACTTTATAATATTATAAGGTTATTTTAATAAGGTTATTATAATAAATTATGACACTAGTTTTACGCGTTCGTTTGCTAATAATAATATTTAGTAGCACACAAAATAGTAAGAAAAGTAATATTTTATTTATATAATTAAACCTTTTATTGCATGTAACAATACTAACAATATAGCGGACTTAAAGCCTAATCTAACAGTCAAAATTTTCTGCTTCATAACAAAGTCTAATAATAATATACAAATCTACTCAGTTGGGGTACATCGCATTTCCGGATTGGAAAACTAATTCTTGATGTTTTTTTTACAACTTCAGACTTTATAATTTATCCAGACTAACCTAGATAGTTACTTAATAATGATTTTTACGTCGCTTTCCTAGGAGTACTTACCACAGCGACGAGATGGGTACTCGTAGGTAGAGCATAATGTAGTTTCTTTCGCATCCTATTGTCTTTTCATAGTACTGTTTCTTCCACGTACAGTGTGTTTTAAAATATTTAATGATGTAGCCTTGGTGGAATAGAAATTTCTCTGAATTATTAGCTATTTTAGCTTCTCCTATATTATAATATGAAGTAGTGTAAGTAAATTGAATAATAAAATTAAAATAGTTTTAAATACACCAAAAAAAAGGAAATCGCTTATAACTAGTTCGAGATTTCTGGCAATTCTGACGACATCGTTGGTGGTGTGTATAATTTTGCAATAAATGTCGAATGTAGAGTTATGACTAGGTGTTAGTTTTGTACCATTGCATATTCACAAGCATAAAATGACATGCTGCAATAAAATAATAGTGGTGTTTATGACAAGAATAAGCTATCGATTAATTTATTATCTTGAACGGTACACTTACTCGTACCTATACTACCTACATCTTGATTTTTTACAACTTGTTTAATGAATTCTTGGCATGTAAGCTCGAACCTTTATACTCAACGATATATTAACGATAACTTTATCATCATCATAATCATCATCAGCCTTTAGAGGTCCACTGCTGGACATAGACCTCTCCTAAACGACGCCACATAACTTTATAATAAACGATTATTCCTACTCAAGTTTTATATTTTGTTTATTACACAGAAAATAGTAAGCAGTTTCCCACCACCCATTCGCTGCCGCCCATGACATGACACCTTTAACAAGTTTTGAACAAAATTCAGAAAGGTATAGGTAAAAGATAGGAATATTAGTTAGTCTGCTCATTAGTACCAACATAGGGATTCGGACTGTAGGAGTAGGGACTGTTTTGTAACAATTAGTCAGTTACTGTGTAACTAATTGTAAAAATAAAGGTAGTTTTACGATGACAACCTTACGTGCCCTTTGAAGCACGGAAACGCCTAATACATGTTGCCTAGCGGTCACCCATAATAAAATATGCCGAACGAGACCGGGCGGCTTAAAACTATTTAGTCTGGAGCTGCGCAACTGCGTCAATTTTATTATTGCAGTATAAATTGCTTATATGTATTTTCTTTTCTAAACGATCAGTACCAAAATCGCCCTTCTTTTACAAAATCAAACATTAATGAAGATGTAGAAATAATAATTATGTGATCAATACTGCAGCTATCAACGCCATCTAGATCTTCTTAACAAAATTACAAATTCGAATAATGTATGTGAGTTCTTGATTCGTATTAAATTTGTACTTCAGAATAATATTTTTGTTCTAATACCTATCTACTAAACATCCTGTGTGCTTTCAAAGATGTAACTAAGCAGGCAATTGCGCCTGCGCAGCCATTTCGATCGTAAACGACCCATAACGTAGCGCAAGCGCGACACATTTCTCATCTCATTGTAGTTCGACCAGTACACTCGAGATGGCGTTATATGTGCTCTACATTCTGTTAGCACTGCAGGCTGTTTCTGGTAGTGAACATTATAGAAATGGAGGTTTTATGGATCACCTAAACAATGGAATAAAATTAGCTCAAAATTTACTCGGTGAGTTCATTATTTTTCAGTACTTATAAGTGTAATTTTAATAGATAAAGATAAAAATGAAGAAATAAGAATTAAAGTAGATGTATCACTAAAGTTAGAACAAGAACTGTAAGAATATCTGGGAGATTGCTTCTCTAGTAAGTACGACATGCATTTTTGGAGAGGATTTTTCCCTCAAACATTATATTTATTATTTTAATTTTCAGGATCCGAATCTGTTGGTTTGAAAGTTGCGAATCTAGTCGTGAAAGCATTTCAGACAGTAAATAGCCCAAATAAAAATAACAAGAGGCCTCCCCCATTAGAAAGTCCCACTGATGATTTACAGGGAAGTGAAGAACAATTGCATGAAGAAACGAGACCAAATGACTTATATGATGTGCCGACACCTTCCCCCTTGCGCTACCTGGTTCGCCTGCTGGGTCTTAAGCCAAGTCAAATTAGTGCCGTTGCCGTAAATGCTCTAGTATTTGTAGCGCAAATGGTAAGATCAACATCATCGAATTTAATGTAGAGATATATATAATAGAGAGAATAGAGGGAACTACGAAATCACGGTATAAGTACCTACTTATTTATCTTTTACTCTCTTAATAGTTAAAGTTTAATCTTCTATTTCACTGCAGGTAACGATTTACAATTACGATTACTTTGCTAATGAAGATTCCTTTCTGATTTTTTTTAATTTAATCAAGTATCTTCGATGTAGAGTCATATCATTACAAGATATGTAAACAATGTATACCTACTAAATACAGGATTTATTTTGAAATGCTAAAGTGTATGAAATTTAAAAAGCCTTACATTATAGGTCAGTATAAAAAACTTAAAATTTAATTGTAATTTTCAGATTACCACATTTCTCGCGGGACCAAAACGACCTATTAGCCCATATCGGTCTGACGACCCAACTGATTGGATCCTTAACAAAAACTCAGAAAAGCTACAGGAACTTATAACTACAGCTAAAAATGAGTCTTTATCAGAACTTGTTGAAGAACTTATAAAACAACATGACAGTGAAGAAGATACCAGTTGTATAAGACTTTTGGTTTGTAAAATAACACCTTTCGTCAGTAAAATGCAAAAAGCTGTGTTTGGAAATGAAAAGATGAACTTGAATAACTTTAGCAAGGAAGGTCGTGGTGCAGCTATCATGTACCACCATCTACCGTCTAAAGAAGAAATAGAGGATAGAAGTAATGTCTGTGAAAAAAGATTTCGGGAGTGCGATCTAAATGAATAAATATTTTCTGTCCATTTCTATTCTGCCTACTGCGTAATTTTTACGAGTTTAACTATACTTTTATACTTCCCACCTACGAAACTTACTACTTTTTACTGAAATATTTAAAAACATTATGAATAATTAATATTTAGTTTTAACGTTAAATTACTATTTTTTATTTAGAGTTACCTTATTTGTTGATTGTAAAATTGTTTGGGTATCTACTAATTGGACAAGTCTAATAAAAAAGAGTTTAGGAATCATAATCACAACCGTTTCGCTGTCCCACTGTTGGCCAGTAATCTCGATAAGTATAGTATAGTATTGGAATGGGATGGGTGCTAGATCGAAAGGTCCAAGCTGACCTAGTTCGATTGATAGATTTTTCGTAGACATTGTGGAGAATAATCGTTTCATATTCGTATACTGCTGTAGTTTTTACGAGTGTATCTGTGTAAGTTTATAAAAAAGTAACTTAATAAGCAGTTTGGTATTCTTTATCCAACCTAACCTAACCTAATCTTTCAAGGCTCGTCAACTTATTTCAGAAACAAATATCGTTCAGTACGAACGAACTTGTTCCTACCTAATGAGAATATTGTATGAATTTGTATGGATATTTCTTATAAATACACATTACCACAGAATACTTATGGTACAAATGTGAATGGGTCTATCACAAGTTTCGCCGCTGACATAAGTGCGGGTCGAAGACCTTGCCGGTGTTTAAACATTTTTTTATAATTTGTTATTATATAATTGTCTGAGGCCTGAGACTGCGCGGCGTGAAACATACTCGTAATACCATACATAACACTCACAAATACTCGTTTGTCACTTAACTAGTTTTGAAAGCTTCATGCATCGAAAGATCAATGCGCCGCACAATATGATGTTTTATCAATTTTGATTACAAATTCTTTTAGGATTGAGTATTTTTAGACATCCTGCAGTTATTCAGGGCCATCTTATCTCATCTTAATGGTCTAACAATTTATTAAAAATTATTATCACACATTCAGCATAACTCTGAGGCATAAATGGCTGTTTGAAACGTAACGTAAAGCACTGTATAAATTATTCCCGGCCTAAAATGTATGTAAGTAGATAACGGTAGCATACTAACAAAATACTTTACAGCATTAAAAAATTTATAGGTTTTTAAAAAGAAAAGTTTCCGAATTTCTAGGAGATTTCTTCTCCTCCGATCCCTAGATATCAGTTCGCGGTGGTCAGAGACGTATCTAGGTATCGTATATGGCGTTGGTAAATAGGATAATGTACAAGTATATATTTAACTAGTGGACGCCCGCAGCTTCGCTCGCGTAGAATTAGACCCATTAACGACGTCTACCCGTCTAACGACTTCAAAAACGGCAAAGTTTCATACTAACTTTGCACCCCCGTTTTACCCCCTTAGGGGGTGAATTTTCAAAAATCCTTTCTTAGTGCTCCCCTACGTTATAAAAGGAACCCCTGTGCAAAGTTTCAAGTTTCTAGCCCTTATAGTTTAGGCCCTGCGTTGATATGTCAGTCAGTCAGTCAGTCAGTCAGTCAGTCAGTCAGTCAGTCACCTTCTCCTTTTATATATATAGATTACAATTAGGTAATAATTATAATAAATCAATGAATGTAAATATCAATCAATCAATTTATATAACGTAGGGACAAGACGTAGACTATATATAGTGATTGGAGTTAAACAAAATCCCAACAAATCTTTACTTTGATTATTACATAGGGCACATTGAAAGTTCTGCGCTCCTCACCGCTTATAACTGTTTGAATTTCGAATGTTATATTATTTTAAACTTAAAAAACTAATCCTTCGATTAAATTTTTTTATCACAAGTTAAAGTTAAAGTCTGTAATTTTTTTCCAAAATTTAAAGATTTGATGAGACATGATTTGACATTTACGAGCCCGAAGAGGCCTGATAGCTTTCAACCAGCACGTGAAAAACATTCCCTTAGATTAGACCAATGATCTTCATGTTTTCAAAAATGGTATGACCGAATGAAAAAGTGTTTAAATATATTTTACATGTAAATTGTTTTATTAATGAATTAGGCAAAACTTTCAGTGTATTTCACGTATAAAACGTGTCATAAATAAACATATCTTTTCATTTCATAAGAAGTATTAACGCGGGTTATGGATTTAAGTGTTCATGAGCAATCTTGCACGCCTGAGTCTGAGTTGTTGAAGAGATTTTCACAGGCGTTTCACGTTTGATACATACTAACTAGCTACTCGTCCCTGTTAACATACTCTTTGGCTTTATGGATGGTTGGATTGCATATTATATTTCCTGTATGTTGTTGTAACTTACAGGATTTTTTACGTACCTAGGTACTGTCCCTGATAGAATAAACGTGATATTTTTATTTTATTTATTCTACTGAAGATTTTAGCTGAACAAGTGACCTTGCAATAGAATCACGTTTATACCTAAGCAAATTTTGAATGGAAACTACACGTAACAGCACAAATTCACACTTGAGGTCCATCTTAGATATGTAAACACAGTTAGTTCCTGCGTCCTAAAAGCGCATATTACCTAGCAAATATCAATAACACTATTTGTTTAGTTATGTAATAACTGATGCAATAATTAGATAACGGCGGATCAGTCGCCAGTGGCGCAGCGGGCAAAAAGCAGGTGGGGTTGCATAAGTGAAATTAAATAGATACCTACATGAAGAAAGTCAGCGGACATTGGTGGAAAGCTCACTGTCCGCTACGATCGCCGCCCGCGTCGCAAGAATGCTGCCAGCTACGGTACACATTTAAAGCCACATCATCCACACGATCTACATTCGATTCATGTCTCGTAGACATCACATCTCCAAACTCAACACAACACATAAATAGTAAATTCAGTAAATAATAAAATACTTTTTATTGCACACCAGAAAACAAACTTTGTTATAACTACGACGAGTAGGTACATTATACATACAATAGGTGTCTTATCGCTGAAGAGCGATTTCTTCCAGACAACCTATGTTAAATACGGAGTTAAACTAATTGAAATGATACATATAAATTAATAGGTATAAATATTTAATTTAAAAAGATCTATCGAATCTAGCGTAGTTATTTAAGAAGAATGAAAAAGAAGAAAAAAAACCTACATACTTACTTGACAAACAATTATTGTATGTTGGAGAATTGAGAAGTGTACCTACCTAAATAAGTACCTAAGTAAGTAAGTAACTAATATGTAGTCTTGGTATGAAGTAATTCTGTTGTTGGAGCTTCGAAACATAACACAAAAAAGCTCCAAGGTTTCAGTACTAAGAAATCATGTTAAGTATCTACCTTTGAAAAAGATGATTGTTAGTTGAAGTCTATAGATAGGTATTACCTTTGAAAAAGATGATTGTTAGTTGAAGTCTATAGATAGGTACACAATAATGCCATTCATTTTCTGCTATCCCTTTCCGACTATATGTTTACAATCTTAGCTACAAATTTTAATCAAATGACACTAACCGAGCTGATCATTTTTTTATATAAAAATCCTTTATGTACATACTAATATCTAACATTTCCAGTCCCTTTTTGAGACCTTTGTTTGGCGTGTGGTGGTGGTGCTCTGAAGGGCTCTATGTACCTTTTTGTATATTAGGTAGGTACTCGTATATCAAATAAACTTACTGTACCTACATACGAGTATCATGACATAATATATACAAAGAAGTGGATAAGTATTAGCAGTATTGGTAAACCTTCACATGGTTCTTGTCTATTGATGTGTAGTAGATACTAAAGTAACGTAGTTCATATTTGAGGTCAGATATGCCTCAGTTTGTTCCGAGCGTACCGAGCATCAGATTTTCTTGTTTGTCAATACTCGGTCGGGAGAAAGTGAGCAGGTATGACCGCGTAGCTGGCGTCGGTAAAAAGTAGTCAAATTCGGTTTAAAACAAAAAGTACAACCGCGAATTACGGACATTCACCTTAGAGGATAAATTGGAGGAAGCCATTACCCACTCTTTCTTTCGTTTAATTGGAATATAATATGTCGTAATAAGTGGCAGCAGAGCGGTATAAGAAATTTACTTTTGGATAACTTTTCTTTGGATAGTAGGTATAATATTGATATGCTAAATGGATCCATTTCTGACAACGCAACGATACCTCATGCTGCCACCGCATGTTTCATCCAGCCATCAGTGTTTAATTACGCATTGCCCATAGTTGATTGAGTTATTTTTATTTCCGACAGTATATTTTCGCTGCAATTCCAGTTTTGTTGTACCAAACATTAAACAGACGCACAAGCAAGAATACTAGTGTCTTCCCCGTGGTGGAGCTGTTCAGATATTTGTCACACTTAATCGGCAGAATATATATAATATATTTTTTTATTTTTTGGTCGCCGAATACATTTTGACCTTCAATATTTTACGACCAATACACACCCTGATAACCTCGGGTTTGCCTACAGGAAGATATCAGATAATGTCTACCGTAAGAATAAAAGATAACTCTATATTGCAAATATTATTTTCTAGACTTCATACCCTTGTGCTAGATAGATAAATCAAGATAATGTAGGAAAATAATAACTTAGAGTTAGACGTAGTATAGTTATAGTTGATATTCTCGAATATTTAATGAAATTGGCGTGTCCTATGCATTATTTCAATGGGGCAATCTGAGGGTAGTTATATGATATTCGAAAATCATTGTTGGATGCTCATTGTTTGTAGAAATGATCCGCCCTGTTTCACATTGGGATCATTTTCACTTTCTTGAAGGTACCTTCAACGACACTGCACGCCTGTGCATACTGAATAGGTTATGAAAAACTATGAACAGATTTCCATTAAAATAACTATGCGCAAAGCATACCTAGTACGATAATGCTTAGGCATGTACTTAATAGGTACCCACTTGTCTGGAATCAAGTATTCAATGTCTTGGTCTCGTTGTATAGGTTCATACTTAGTATAGGTTTATACTAATTTTTTCATTATAATATAACATCTCTAATATAACATCTTAAGTATAGTTAATATTAATAAGCCACCGCCACCTAACCCCAATTAGAATGACAACTGTTATAAAGAGCAACAAGTCTAAAACTTTCATGGATATTTTGGGTCTTGAGATTTGATTTATCATCCTCGTTTACCCAGATAACGCTTTCTTTACATCAGCATTGGATCCAGGTCAACCATAATCAATTAAGTTTTAACAAAACCCAAACATTCAAAGATTAAAAACTAGAAACTGAGTTTTTAATTTGACTAAAAGTGGATTCGATTATTAAAATCTGATAATAATTTTGATCAATGGAGATTGGTTTCTTTAAGATTTTTGAAATATGTAACCACATTTGGAGGAAACGTCAGAGTACCTAGAAATAATGTAACACGAAAGACTATGTACCTCCGAAAAAGGGTTAAAAGATTAAACACAAGACAAGATGTGTTATGTTGTTTACATAAACATATTTTATTTGCAGAATAAACGTTTGCTCGTACCGGAGACCGAACCTAACTGTCAGAGGCGATGATCGCGCCACACAGTTTTCCACTCTGTAAGTTGTTTTTTTATTTAAATAAATGAAAATATAAACATTTTACCAAAATCTAATGTAATTGTATTGAATAAGTACATGTAGGTAAATCTAATGCGTTGTTTTTTTGATTTGAACGATTTAATCCGTGGTGTATTCCTGTGATTTCGCATCAAAACTTGAACAAAGTTTGTGCCACACGTGTCGTCGTGGCATTCGGGTAATCTACCCAAATCAACAATCCAACACGCCCGCGTCTGCTAAGGTAATCGGAATGCGGCGTGTCCTTCTAGGTCAACAACACACTGCCTCGATAATAGACTGTCATTGACCAGTAAGAACGAAAGCCAACATTTCGTCGTCCCACTAGCCCACATCTTTCCGTAATATAAATGTTGTTTACTTCGGAAAGTCTTTTTCAGGTCCTTTGGTTATTTGCGCTCCAAATGACTCGATAACGAATGCATCAAATATATGCTCGTATCTACTACGATTTCTCTTTCTAAACGTTGTGCCGGGAACTTATTTTTCTGGAAAGGGAGTTAAACTAATAATTATATACGGCTACGGTTCCTTATTTGGCAGTCAATTTGATTCTTCGTTGCGATCCATAGACGTCCCACTGTTGGGCACGGGTAGGGCTGCCATCCGTCCGGGTTTCCCCGGATTTGTCATAGTTTGGAAGACGTCCGGGGAGCGTCCGGGCGGGGTTTTAATTGTAGTCCGGGTGAAACCCGGACTACAATAAAAGTCCGGGTTTTCGATCAGATCCCGTTCCCATAATTTATGTAAGTAAATAAAACTACAGCCACTTTGAAGGCATTATAATGTAATTGCTTATAGAATTAACAAATAATTAAAAACTATAACTTAGTTTTCTTTTTAATTTAAATTAAGTAGTTACACATTTCTATGAATGTAAACAACAAATTTATAATAAACATGTAGGATTGCTAAAAAAGTTACGATTTATGGTTTTTTAAGTTTTAGTGCTGATTATAGTCTATTTTAAAATATGAGGACATTTTGATGTTATTAAAAATACTTTATATATACATTGTGTAAGTGTACGAAAAAAGTATTGAAATGTCCGGGGTGAAAGGCCCAAAATCCGGGGAACTTACGCTTCCGGTCCGGGGGGCAGGTTTTAGAGATGGCAGCCCTAGGCACGGGTCTCCCAATAAATTAAAAAAAAATTGTAAATTTGATTACATTAATGTTATTTTTACAGAAATGTCATAAAGCATATATTTAGAACATTAGTGTACATTCATGTCAAGATGTACCTACATATGCATTGAAACCCCATAAATAAAAAAAAATTACGCAGGGTAGAGGAAAACTGTTATTCTTTCAGTACTTGTGCCCTTATATATTTCAATCTCAAATATCTTTACGTAAGTCTGACAATCTATATACTTACACTTGGTTAGCGGCAAGCGGCAGACGGAAGCTGGGAAATGGGCATTTACCATGCCTATTGCCCAGCTCTCGTCAGCCAAATAGTAGAAGCAGTAGAGTAGCAGCTACTGGTACTGTTATTTATCACTAGATAACGATACACTTTACGAAGGGAAATGCAACATGCTTATAGGTATACCTGGCAAAACAACCAGCATGTGTTTTAATTTAATGCAAATGCTAAACGGTCACGCATGTGTGGAGTGGAGGATAGACGGAAAACGGATTGATACGCTGTGTTGCGCGTCCTACTACTGTCACATACGAGTAACTTATGTTAAAACAAACAGAAAGCAATCGAATACTGTTTTGCCATGTACTGTTTTAATTCATCTAGCCTCAGTCGTGCTAAAACTACGCCAAGAAGAGCTCAGTATGGTATTCGTGAGTACCAACTACCTGTAACGGTGAAGTCAGAATAATACAAAACCAATCAACAATTTATGTACATACCTAAATGAATGGTAGGTTATTGGCTAAACTTTGATCGTAAAGTAACATATTTAGGTACCGCGCATGTGATGAACAGTAACATAGTTCTATGATATTATGCCTAGTTGTGTGTATGTAGCTGTCCAAGATGATTCGTCCAATGTGTCCAAGTTTCTTTTCTTCAATAGTAGTAGTAGTAGTATTAATAATTTCAATTAGTACTAGGATGTAATATTGTTTTCTTTTTAAATTATTTAGATGCTTAAATCTAGTATCCTATTACCTACTTTATTTTAAAAATGCCGCAGTGTTGTTGTTGTAAATTATGTATTAACCAGTCAAATGCAGATTATCAGGTGCACCAGAACTGTCTTCTACTATTTAATACCTCACAACATAACGAGCTTACCCGTGGGCGGGCATAGTATTGAGTAAACACCTTTTTCGCCGACACCCAAATTCATCGTCATTTCGTCGACGAATTTGAAAAAGATGACATGCTTTCTTGTCGCACAGGTTGTGACCCCATACCTCAGCAGCGCCGGAACCGCCCTCTGCGGCTGCCTTTAGAAACCGCGAGGGGGTCAAACGAATGCGCGTCCCAATTCTCGCCAGTTCCGCTTGCGCGGTGCAATCTTTGCTGCATGTTCATAATTTGCAACCGTACTCGGAACAAACCGCAATAGATTTAGTAGAAACATGTCAGTGTTTTAAACTTATCATTGTGATTAGTACCGAGTACCTACCTAATCAAAGTTGGAGCGTCGTTGTTTAAAA
The DNA here is from genome assembly GCA_944567765.1 of Carterocephalus palaemon. Lineage (NCBI taxonomy): Eukaryota > Metazoa > Arthropoda > Insecta > Lepidoptera > Hesperiidae > Carterocephalus > Carterocephalus palaemon. Next base: position 5,068,899 of record OX155651.1, on the reverse strand, counting down.
GTAGTTGACAGTAGTTGACTTCAAAAGGCTGATGGATAAATGAATGAACCTACAAAAGAAATAATTCAGAGATTTATACTCAGTCATGGTCTTAAAAGTATTATGATACGATAAGGACAACCTAGCGCTAAGTGGTCACCGACACCAGGGGCATTACATGTGCGTTGCCGGCCTTGAAGGAAGCAATTAACTCTTCTTCAAGCGCTCCATGGCGTAGCTAAAAGGTAATACTAGGGCTGGAAGTTCATTCCAGAGGTGACTCGTTCACCAAACAAAATGGCCGCGAGGAGCAGAAGGTGGTGATGACTAGGAGTCAATGCAGTGTGAATGGAACTTCAAACCTTGGTGAGTATTTCGATAGCGTCATGAGCGGCAGCAGCTGGATGCTGCAAGATGCTGCAGATTTTTTAAATTCACATTTTATAAACAAAATGAAAGAGAATAAAAGTAGGTAAGTGAGTAGAATCAAGTAAGTCAGCTCGCTTTCCGAGTTTACAGTTACTAACATACATAAACACATGTAAATTGACAAATATTACCGGCTACCTGTGACTCTAGAATGGGTCCAGTAACAATATATTCTACAATAGATACTCTCTCAAATAGTTTAGTTTCAGAAATAACTGTTCAGTTGTTCTGGCGTTCTCAAGTAACTAACACCTCCTAATATTCAACCCAATTCAACTTAAACATCTAAAACTAAATGTTATTTATGCATTCAACAAATAGAATAACTCAGAAAATACTCTAACATACTAAATACTCAAACACTCACACAATGGGGCTAGGCTTATACTGTACGTGGCAGACACACACAAAAAATTTCAATTGACGATCCAGACTGACTGGGTCATGTGAAGCCAGAGTATATGCGAAATAAATATATATCTGTCTGGCTAACATTACAGCTCAAAGCAAATGACCAGAGTAATTTTCAACTAGTTAGTTGTTAGAAATGTAATGTAAAAACTGGGGCAAACCGTTGTAATTATTAATCAAACAAGTCTCGCGCGCGCTCTATTGTAATATTCTCCTCAACGCGTTGAAGTCTTTTGTATGACAAACATAAAATAATATTTCACTTAAAATATAATTTAATCAGATAATTAAATTGTATTTACCCAATTTACTGGAATTGAACCGTGATGTTTTAATACTCTTAAGGAAAAATATATTATAGAAATGTAGAGGAATGTGGTTGAAACGTGGTAGAGATGGGAAGGATTTTTTATGTGTATTCGCCATTCGGAGTACAGGTACAGCCTACTGCACGAGTCTATGTGTGTATTCGTTTATTTTATTAATGTTTTTATACTTTAACCTTTCACTCTATTTAATTGAAAATTTTATGGAGAATTAAAATAATGTAATATACTTTTTCCTAACAATAATATGAATAATCGGCGAAAGAATGGAACAGGGTGGCCAACATATTCCAACAATGGTGTTGTAAACACGGTCCGCCAGAGGTGCTAGTAGGGTGTTGAACTCTGTGAACGAAGAATTATCAAATGAATTACAGATCATTATGTAACAGCGAGGACGGAGTCAGCATCAGCGTTCAGATATTAAGAAGAGTTTCCGCTTCCAGCCAGCGCATGGAATTACCCGAAAGAAAGTGTTTCATTGACTCACTGTTTACGACGCTTGTTACTCGGACCTTTCTTAATAGCGTCAAAAGATTATACAAGAAAATGTATGACTGCCTCGTTGCTTTGCAATACAATGGAACGTATTGAATCCGTAGGTACGAGTACATATGTTACAGTTCGGTGAGGCCTTAACAGACCAGGCTAAAAACCACATATTCTGGAGACTGTCTTAATCTGTGACAGACTAGAAATAGAAAGAAAAAAAGGAAATTATTTTATTTTCATCACTTTTCATCAGCAGTTAAGTACAGTAAAATAGAACTCTTACTAACAGTTACAAACTGGAATAGTACTAAAAATTACCTTATGTTGAGAGACTTATTGAGTATTGTCATCTTTAACTAACTGGTCTTCGTTCGTTCTGTATGTACAATCAAACAACAAAAAGTTCTCATTTTCGAAATATTCACACGTACAAGCATTAAGCGTTCGTACCGCATGATTCGATCTTACCTACGTGATCGACCGAATTAAGCATAGTCGGGCGCGGTCGGTATGTTGATGCGTGACCGCTAGAGGCAAGAATTCATACGTTAAGTGGTTGATCCCGCGTGGAATGTGCTCTAGCCTCAGCTGTGGTTGTGGGGCAGACCCAACCAAAGCTAACTAACCATAAAGCACTTGGTTGTCGACTTATTACGATTGTGACAATCAACATACATACTATGGGAGCAGGAGCCATATTTTTAAATCTAGTGAGATTGCGAGTGCGCGTACTCGATAAACGCCAAAGCGTCTACGAATTTCATGTTGTCTCTATTTTTAAAATTCACTCGGACGCCTTATCTAACTAGTGGTCCCCACCACTCGAATTCTAATTCTAAACTTATTACCGACAAAAGTGCTTATCGCATTTACGAGTAGGTACCTACATATTTAGTTTATTAGAATAATCGAATAATTGGTCAGTAACTACGAAATAAAACGAAGAATATTTATAAAATAAAATTTATTTCAATAAAAAGTCAGCATTACGTACATCATAAGCTTAGATTACAGAACGAAAGGTCATCTGAAGACAAGATTGCAGCCATGAAAGCAAATACCAAAATCAGAAGCGAAGTCACTCCTCGACCGAAGAGTCACACTTCACGGCCGTCGCAACTGATTCTCATTATTTTACGATACACATGCCGTTTTGTGTTATAAAATATTATAAAAGTTGCTCCCAAAAACAAAAAAAAGGACCAGGAATTATTTTATTCTTTTGTAATTTATTTATCCAAATGTTTATACGGCCCACTTAGTACGAGCTTCGATCGATGAAAAAATTATTGCCTTAAATTAGAGAAATAACCATTAGGGCGATTGAATAATTTATAATTATGTACCGAAGCAAATTACGGATTTATTAAAACAATTAAATTGACGAATTGGTAAGGGACCCAAGCTGACTAAATGCAATCCTTTATTTTTTAATATTTGTCCTTCTATCAAAATAATTTTAACTATATTTTTGCACATTGCCGACAAATATTGTTGTGTAAATGGTACTCTTATCTATCATTCGTGAAAGTCGGCATGATAATGATTGGCTGCAATCTAAAGTTTGCGTTGTGTGTTCACATCATTTTCATCTGCCTTTCGTTCTGTAATCTGAAATCATAAGCATTACACTTTACATTAACATTTGAAAAGGTTTTTGTTAGCTTGTTAAATGGCCATACATGCACATTACTTACATAACGAATAATTCTGCTTCCCTGGTTGATTGTCTTCAATGTTTCAGTATGTAGGTTATAAATATTCAATTTTATTTAACTTTGTAGTCTGCTAACCTGTGGGATCTGTAAAGACCTACACTACACATATTTAGGTTAATTAGTTCAGACGTTTCAAATGTATTTAGCAGGACCTCTACGCAGGACTTAAATGGACGAACAAACTATGCCTGAAAAAACAACTGTTTTTAGCCCATTTGTAAAAGCTTCCACGGTGGTTCATAGAGAACACCCAATTGAAGATTTCAGAGCCCAACTGCAGTCATGATACAAGGCTGCTGACTCTTTCGTAGTTGATTTTCTTGATTCGAAAAGATTCCATATGACTACGAGTATGTTAAATAATTGACCAAAAAAATCATTCAAACAGAATGATTTTCTTAATGAATTGATACGTTGTACGTGGATTAGGTATGTACCCGAGAAATATATGAGTCCAACATATTGCATCGTACTTTTCATTTCGTTCTTATCTTTTACCCAATTTTCAACTTACCTATTCCATATTTAGGTACCACTTTAACCAAACCTAACGATACTGGCGATTGTTTGTGAAAAAGTAAATGTTAGTTTTATAGTTTTGCAGATTCATGATCATTCAAAAAAAGCTTTATTGTGTACATTGTAGAGTACCTACTGATGAGTCTGCTTTAAGTAGGAAGATCGTTATCTTACCAATGACAGGTTGGATTGATACTCGTAGTTGGAATATCTGGAACAATGAAAAATAAATATTGATCAAATAATATTATATTAAAATTCTTATCTTAAAAGTGAATAGTTGAACATTATCAATAAGCCGTCGCAAGGTGCAAGAGCTTAAAGACAAAGTAGGTTATGAATGAATATGAAGAAACACGGCTTGTCCTGAAAAAGTTACTGAATATGCTACCTCATAGCACCCCCTCAATGGTGGAGCGTTACCCCAAATTATAATACTCGGATGGGGCACTTCAGTCTATACGACTTCTTTAACCATCAATATAAGAATGCCTAATACTACGAATATATAAACAATATTTAGTTCTTTTTCTTGCAATAATTATTTTGCGAGACAAGTAAAATAAGGAAGTCATCTATAATTAAGTATCAATTGTTAGGCCTTTAGTAATAACATAGAGATAATAATAATACTACATTGGCGGTCAATGAAATGAGGCGAGACTGCAACCTAGTAGTATCAATGAACTTGATGCTTGAAAAACTCGGTTGTTCCGTGAGCGTCGGAAGGGAATGCCGCGCGCGGGCGTCCGGCATACAGTGTCCTTGGTAAGGTCCAAGGGACTCCGTCGGGGCAACGGGATAGCCACCGTGGACAGACGGGCCGATAGCACAGTTAGCCGGCCGCCGTCATAACTAGGTCATCCTATATATATGTGAAGTTCAAGGCACACCACTCATTGCAAGTTTAACTCTCGAACAAGCAGCACGCACTTTCACCGGTGACGATCTAGCTACCTCGTGGAAGATAACGATTTGTGTTCAGTGATTCAGTGATTGCCCTCTAGAACGAGATAAAGGTAAGCGATGATTTTTGGATGTTAAGGTTCTAAGCAGTGCGAGTGAAATCGTGTTGAGATCGTTGCAACCCTGTGAAAGTTTCGAAGCGGGATCTCGAATGGACGCTGACGTCTAGTGACGTGATTATTGCCAACTGTGAGCCATAAGTGATATTTTTAATATGATTATAGGTGAACGTATGAGACAAAATGTATGAAACTCCATGTGGTCCTAAGACTAACAAACTATCGATTATAAAATGCAATTCAGAGCATAAGCCAATATGGATAATTTTTAAAGTAGCTTACATTACGTTTGTTAGTCGTAAGTGATCCAGTATATTTTAACAGAATGAAGATACTCTACAGAATTAGTTTAAGAAAAGGTTTATCAAAATTTACTAAATTTAGTGGTAAATAAAATAATAACCTAGTTATAAATAAGCAATTTAGCCACCTAATATAGTTTATTTTTATTTTTTATTTTAACTTTGTACATTAAAATAACAGTTAAGCTCTATAGCTTAACTGAAGAGCTGTAAGTATGTATTATTTTTGTGAACTTTCTACAATTTTAATGAAAATTCCTGCAAGATCTCACTCCTTGTCAACTCACTACAGCAGGACATGGGAGCTGAAACGGCTTAACGGTATTACTAAAAACTTATTTCTGCCAATAAAACTTATTTAACGTACTTTACGTACGTAACGTACGTACGTAACTTAAGCTAACACCAAAATTTTATCTGAATTTTGTGTTATACATTCATTGAAAATATTCATAATTTATTATAATAATTAATTATTTATTGCACTTAGGAAGAAGGTCTAACGATTACTTTTTAGGTATAGGTATGTACCCTCACTCATCAATCCAAAAATTGAGTAGGTTTCCTAAACTAGCATAATACTCTCGGTCGGAGAGAAAATCCTAAGGCGTATTTAATGTAAACATTATGTAAAATTGTAAATAACCTCTTCTAAATACAAAAAGTAACAATGCGTACGAACGGTCACGGAAATTTCATAGAAATTAAAACAAGTCGTCAACATTCATGCGGCTCTTGGCCGGTCTTTAGACATGTAAATAAAAACCTTCACTTTCTCAAATGTGAAAATGAACATCACTCTAACCCTGAATTAGATGTGGTCTCTTAAAACTGGGAATAACTTAAACAGAAGATATGTACTTATGGCTATTGAATACTTGAAGGATTTACTAATTAGTGGTTTGTATTTGTTTAGGTTCAGTCTAAATTTAAGCCAAGGTGAGAAGTCTTTAAGACTGAAAATATCTACTAATATTTTCTTTACTTATTTTTATATATTTCGTTTTTTCGTAGTTAGTTTAAAGCTTACAGATGCATGTTCGGATTTCTCTCAAGTAGACGATTATGAATCGTTAACGGTTAACTTAGTTAATTGCTCTCTACTCTGCAAATAGACCGAGACAAACTATTCAGTATCGAGCTCATTGGTAGGTACGCATTTAGAACTGATATGTACATTTTATTTATGTTATTATTATATTTTATCATTATACTATACCAAATAATTATAATATTTAATTTTAATTATCTGTAACTTTTTTTGTGTGACAAATCGGATGTCATGCTTTTATTGGTCGACGCCCACCCATAGGTACATAATTATGTAGTTGGATATACCTAGATTGATAGATTAGATATAGATAAAAATAAAAACAAACAATTTTTCGGGTTGGAAGTAGTAGTATTACAAAGATATCTTAATAACAATTCAAAATATTTTTTGACTCTCACGCAAAGTAACATGAATAGATAATGTATGGATTGAACCCGCGACACAATTTCCCGCGGCTCCGTATCAAAGTAGTCCGATCCGACAACAATAGTAAACAAAACAAGTGGATCTCATGGCTCGGCAGCGGCAGGTTTTCGAGCGGCTAATTAAAAGTCTCGAGGCGTCGCGTCGCCGGTGTCGAAAGTGGTAAGAAAGCTGCCGTCGGAATGGTCAATAGTCGACGCGCGTGCGATGCCGTTCATAGTTTCTCGCGCGGTACTCCCCGACCATAGAAATTACGTATCAACGATTAATGTTATGCAACGTTTGATTCCGGCCGAATACTATCTAAGCATATTGCTCTTCCCAAAACACCATCTTTTGTAGCACCACCGAAAATCAGCGCTGAAGTTTAATGCCGCAACATAATACATATTCTTATGCTTGTATTAACTACAGCAGTTGTGTGAATTGACAGTTCTGTTACTTAACGTAAGTTTGACATAAATTTTTAGTAAAGAACTGCTGTGATTTTATGGTAGTATGGTATCGTTAGAATTTCAAAAGCTTTGTCTTGATATTGGAATTTGCCTACGCGTGGGAAATATAAGTACTTACATCAGAATCCGAAAACGGCTTTTGTAGGGTTGATTAGTCTGAAAATTTCTTTAACAAAAGTTATAAGGATAGATTCTGAAATTCGATATAAATGAAACGTAATTTAAAAAGCTTATACCAAACGCATTATTCATTACTATGATTACGCACTTTCCATACACTTATTAACGTAGATATATACCTACTATAAATAAAAATAACTCTTTCGGCGAGCAACGGCGCACACTTTCGACGCGACATTAATGTTATGATTAATTCCCTCGTCGCATTTCGAGACCCACACTGACTCACTCCTTTCATATCCAAAAAAATCTTTAAAGTGAAAGTTGTGACGCGAGATGTAGGTGTAGTCATTCACCGGCCGGCGTTGGGTAATCGAAATGTTTCTAACGTGAAAACGATATTGTCAGGTTGCTTGGCTTCTCTTTTAGTGATCTCTTTACAAAAACCAACCAAAATTTTAAAGTGTGCACGTAATTGTTTGATTTGCTCGCGCTGTATTTGATGGCTATGTGGTAAACAAATTAACACAGGGTCACTAGATGCAGTTAAACTCATGTAACGTAGGTACATTATGACCAATCCGAAGTTCCTGCTTTACCTACTTATGAACTCCTGTTATCTAACGATAACTTAAGAGCAGAGGCTTTTTTGACTTCTATACATGTATATCCTTGACTTATTTCCTTAAAACTAATAAAAATTCATAATTTATTTATAACATCCAGCGAGAAATACCTACTAGCAATGGCGCTATTGGCGCCAGAGTTATCAAGAACAGTAACGAGCATATAAAAATAATTGTTACATATAAAATGCAAATATAATGCAAATTGCATATAAAAATAATTGTTATGCGATGTGTGACACAATAGATTACCTGTCAGTCAAATAATTTATTTCACTCTGAGGTGATAAGACATGCCTAACGAAAGTAGGTAAATATAAACTACTAAGGGCGGATTCGACCAAACGAGAATAAATTTTATCCTTAGAATAAATCGCTACTTATCCGAGCGTAACTCCATTTTGCGTTTTACCATCTACTATTCTAAGAATAGCGCGCTTATTCGGAAGTAATATTTATACCCACCCTGATGCGTGGAATAACAGCTAATCCAAGAATATTTTAATGGCGCCCGCTCGCCATATGATCGCCTACGCGATTTTTAGGTTCTGACATACGTCAGTAGAAGCTGTCATGTCAAAGCAAAATTATTACATTGATTGACAGCTTTCAGCTCGCTACTTTCACTATTCTACGCTAGAATACGACAATGTTGAGTTGACAGGATTTAAGCCTTCACAGCATACCGTTTTAGTGCAACATTGATTTGCCGGATAATATATCATTAATCATTAATTCTGCTATTCCCGTTTAGTTATTCCAAGTATAGTTAAACTTCAAATTGCGTCGAAAAACGACTTTCAGTTACTCGGAGTATAAAATCATTGAATAAAATTATCCCTGGTATAGTTACGCGCGTGTAAGTCTATGTTTGGTCGAATCCGCTCTAAAAGAAAGAGAAGCAATATATTGCTATTCTAAATTGAATAAAATAAAACTAAAATTATTTTTGACGGGTCCGTTGGCGTAATCGGTAGTGTAGTGACCATGCCTGTTACGCCAGGGGTCGTGGGTTCGAAATTTAAAAAAGTTGTATGTACCTATATATCAGTCTCTGACACCCATAGACAGGCTCGCGCCTAATTTAGGGTCAGATGGCCGTGTGTGAGAATGTCCATGATATTTATTGATGATATTTGATATTTACTTAGAGCGTTTAGCTATAACGTGAATGGTTATTTAAGATTAGCTATTGATGAATAGCTGATCCTAATATGATAATAATAGGTAACTTTATACCTACTTATGCAGTAGTAGTTGTATATTAGACATTCATTATTACTGACTACCGTGTATTTTTATCAGAATCATCATAATAATTTTGAAAAGAAAAAATATCAATATACATATACTTTATATACATAAATATCATAACCAGAATAAATAAAATACGAACCACAAATAAATTTAAACGTTACCTATAAAAATGCTTGTACAAAATGTTATTAAACAGTAAATGCTTATATGTTATTTCTCTAAAATTGGAACTGTTTCCGCCTGGCACATTTTTCTCAACAGGTCACCTCAGGTCGACTTGCTGAGAATGCTACCGGCATTAAATCCGGTCTTTGTTAAACCCTGGCTAATAAATATAAATAATTTTTTTCGAAGATACGAAGTATATTGGATGGAGACAAGAACTTTTTTTACATACCTACATTTAATATTAATAAAATTAATGTTGTAGTACCTACATCAATAATTACTAGTAGTTTCAAATATATTGTTAATATATTTAAATTATCTTAATAGGTATGTCTTCTACTGATGTTGACTTCTATCTCTATCATAGCACCCTTAAAGTTTTGGCAGACATGCATTATACATGCAATTAAAACAATTCACGTCGTTGCCGTTAGCGAGACGAGAACCCTTTTCTATTCGAACAAACCCTAACTGCTCAGGTCTAACCAATAAATACTGCAGTTAACTTGTATTGCGAAATAAATTAAAAATGCATACAAGCGCGAACACGATAATCTGGAAGTAGTAATCGTTGCTGCTAAGTAGCAAGTGCAGTTTACCTGATTAGAGCACGTGCATCTTGAATCAAGTGTACCGTTTGTCCTACATCCAGCTCGCTAACGGAGCTGGCGTAGCGTTTGTGGGACAACCAATAGCTTGTTGGACAAGCTAGAAAAAAAAAAGTATATATTTGATTATAGATACCTCTTGCATCTCGATAGCGGTTGTGAGTATGCTTGCCATCTGTCCGTGATGTTCGTCGTTGCATGGACATGTTTGGTTTTTTTCGGTCCTGTCCAGCCAACAATTTGTTACGGCCTGTCCGGCTTTGGTTAGGCTAATTTATAAATTATGACACTTCACCAGTCGTCAGCCTCATTTCTCCATAAGTCAGCCATGTCTTACCCTTTAGTCAGCCTTTCACTCATTTTTGCATATTTGGCATATCACTTTTTTATTATATGTACCTACTTAGATATATATTTTTACTATTTTTGGAGTTCAACAGCTTCCTTTTTAGCAAATTCTTTCTTTCTTCTTGCTTTGATCTTAATATTTTAATCAAAATTTCATCGTTTTTTCTCTGTTCCCTCATATCTTCTTTATTCATCGTCTCTACTCTAATTAAAAGAGCTATTTTATGCAACAGGACTAACGGCTGACTACTAGATTTCTAGCCCAATTAGTCTGGCCTTGACTTGCAATTATATTTGTAGATACGCGGCTGATTATTCGTCAAATAAACTATTCAAGAAAAAATCATCAGTATAGACATTTTGAATCTCAATGAGGTCTTTCGTGTGGCACAAGATATGTATTTTAACTGTGCATATCTAGAGCAATTATTAGGTAAGTTTGTTTTTAAGCAAGCGGATTTTATCGGCCAGGTACCTACTATGACCGAGTTCTTCATAGATTTTGACTTTTAGTGTGTGTAGACCACTAACATACGTTATAGAGGCAGTGATAGGAAGTGACGATAAATAATAGACTACTTACATTATTTATTATCAACCAATGTGTCATTGTTGCTGGAGCGAAAGGTCTCGGTCAAAAAAAAATAACGCCACATGCAAATAGAGTTCTCATACGTGCACACTTGTTCTAGTTGCATTTTTGATGATATTTTGAATTCTGGAAATACTGGCAACGGCATTAGGTCCCTTTGTACAAACCTAGATATTAGATGTTTGCAGCAAATTCAACGTACCTAACAGATAAAATGGATCGCAAATATTGCATCATATTCTTTTACAATCACAAATATCTCACCGTTTAACAGTTGTAGGTTCAATAATAAGTAGTGTTGGGTAACAATTAGCTGTGTAAAGTATACGGCATAGTAATTCAGTGCTCACATCCGCGTACAAAACACGCAGACTCGTGCACCGTTTTAGAAAGCGGACTGCACCGGACCGACCAGCGAGTGGGCGAAATGCGAGCCGAAAATAATAAATATTTAAAGAAAGATTACATACCCCATTTCACATAATATACCTACTGTTTATCATCGAAGATATTTTTTCTTCCATCCCGCGATCGTTGTTGCTTTTGTGCATTCTCTGACGTTTGAGTAAGATAAAGGTAGGTACTTACCTAAATATTTTTGAGGAAGACAATGTTGCCCGATAACCGGGTACGGTGTGAAATTAAATAACAGATTCTTCAACCAATAATAGAGCAGTTGCGTCAGATACATTAAAGTTATATTAAATTACATTGTATTAAAAACAGATTCTTACTACTTTCTGCTTCAGTTATTATTTCGACCATACTATCTTACTATAATTTAGAAAAATATTTACTAAATAACCTAAACATATATACCTAGCTTAAGTGCCTTCTGCTCCAAGCTCCGAGCTTCCGTTCATAAATTCTCAAACGTATCTATCGTTAGTCTCCTAGAGCGCCACTAGTAGAATGAAAAATGAAAACCGCAATACGATGGAGAGACTAATTTTTCCACAGTGGATTTCCGATAAAGGCAAGCAGAGTTGTTTTGTCGCGTAACAGCGCCTGGAAACTAGAAAAACGCTAACCTAGCATGGAGCGGCGCACGCGACCCGCCGAGTTGCTTTCTCCGGATCGGCCGAGCCTTCCCCGCAATGGATTTGAACTCGCTTTTTATGGATATATGTACTCGTAAGAGAGCACGAGCATCCTCTGCCGCCCATGACACATTTCATCAAGTACATTCTAAAAATCTAAACTTGCCAAATACGTATATTTATATAGACTTAAAAAAGAAAATTAACAATGATAAACAAAAGAAAGCATCTGACAACAAAAATAGGTATATAAGTAGGTTTTTTAAAAAGGTATTGATTTTGAAACATCGAAATTATTTTGTACAAGTAATAGGCACAAACGTACAGATTATGACAGGAACTAAATATGGCATGAAAAAAATTAATATTATAATAATAATTATTATGTTTTATTAATAATAATTTCCGACTGTCAAGATAGTATATATGTATATTCCATCATAATATAGCGTGGCGAAGCGTCGCCACAGCCTGTATCGCCACGCCAAAAATCTGGTTTACCCTCCGCCTAAAGATGTTTCACATCAATAACTGCATTATCTTTTGGCTTGCTTACATTAAATACTTTCAAAGTAGTCCAAAGTACTTTGACAAAATATTTAAAAATCCAAAGCTCAACCTAAAATTGCATAAGAATTTAAATTAACTTACCTATGTACCTACATCAATTCCATGCATGGAGCCCACATTAATTTCTATTAAGTAATCCAAATTAAGTTGGTTAGTAAATTGTTCAATTTTAAGCATAGAGTAAATCAAATACAATTTTTAATCCCTAACATTATGTAAAATTATCTAGAAAATTCAAGTTGAAATCGGTCATCCACAGTTCCACACCGCATCTAGATCCGCTTGCATTGAAAGTGAGGTTAGTTTCCCGTTCCAGCGGGGTGGACGCGCCGGGTCACTGTGTTACCCACAGAACAGATAAAAGTGGTACCGAACCGATCGAACCGATGCCTCTTGTTCACCTATCACGGGTATCTTTGACAAGGCATTTAACAAAAACCTAAAAAAGCGTACATTCATAAATTATTGGCGAGATAGCGATTAGATGCGGGCGAGGACTTTAATAAAATAGGAAGGTACTAGTTGGCATTTGTACCAAACTCTTTAAAAAAATTTTTATGAAATTGTATTAAACTTCTAGATACTTACATCCATTATTGGACATTTTGAAGTTCGACATTTTAATACTATCAGTATTATCATCGTGATTTATCATAAGCGTCGTAAAGCTTTCGGCAAATGCCTTTCACTCGAACACATTATCCTCGCCGCGCATGGACATTAAAAATGCTCAAGCATTGCAATGCAATGCATGTTGTTGACAGCGAAGTATGTCCAGTATTTCCCGATTTCACTGCATTATACGCATAACCACTTGTTCACCTACACACCACCTTATTTACCTACATACAATTTTAACGACTAAATTATTGGTTGTTATTAAAATTTATACGGATACAACGCATGAACAACATATATATGTATCTACTTTAACTGATACTAGGTACCTACCTATAAATATGGCATGCCTGTAACCGCGACAAACCATACATAAAACATAAGCGTACAGTCGCCCGCGGCAAATTTCTCCGTTGAGAATCTCGACGGATGCAGTTATCGACGGCGACAGACTAAAGCTTGATGACACGCGGGTACAATCTGTAATCATCTTTTTCGAGGGCTAAAAAACACATTACTCTCAAATAGGTAGTATAGTCTTTGTTAGCAAAAATAGGGACCAATTATAGGTGGATTTTTTTATCACACAAAAAGGCGCTCCCTTCCAAATTTTATCGGTCAAAGAAACTAAAACGTTCGCAGTAGGTCAAGACGTTACTATCTTCTCTATTATCAGGCAATTTATATAAGTAGCACCTTATTAAAGCAGGTGCGAGATGACACAAACTACAGTTAGAAAAGACCGGGTCACCTGTATTCGAGATCGTCGGACAAACCGCTAACACAGTTCCACTGGTACCGGATCAGATACCAGCTTGACTATAACATAAACGCACAGCAGTTTAAAATGTACTCAAAATAACGATAGGTGCGCGTGGAAACAACGCGCTTTCTTTTAAAAATTACATTTAATTTCCTTTGAAAATGTTACATAATTTGCCTCGTAATGGCGCCCGGTATACAATTAGGCCCACTAATGGGTATCCTCAAGAGTCAAGTCAATGCTAAGCCAACTCAAATCTTATTTTTCCTTTTGCTATGTTGTTAGTATAAAAAATTCTCCTCGTATCTTTTACACCAGTAAATTGATCTATTTAATCCGTTGATCCCTAAAATTGATTATTTCTTATCATTGAGTATTTGTGCATGCATTTCTGCATGATTTTACTCGACTTATATCACGTTATCTTCTAAAAATGCATCGCTCGTTAGGGGCCGCTTTCTATAAGCAACTCAAAACAGGCAATCAATCCGAGCGAATCACTCGTAAGAAAACTTTCTAATTGACGTTCACAGTCCGCAAAATATTTTAAGTTTGACTTGCTGAAATATCTTTTACTTTTTTTTACAGAATGGAGCGGAAAGCAGCAGGTTGGGTACTTCTAGCGTTAATCAGTTCAACAACGATTATCCACGCATTTGCGTACCCACAACATCATGCTCTCATATCACAGGTATTATATTATTTATTACTCAAATAATACTTGCACGGATTTATTACTAAGTATATATATGCGTCGAAAACATTTCAGTTTTATTCGGCCTATTATTTTATTTTGTCCAATATTTTAACGTTTTTCATGTGCTGAACATGTTTTAAATCATTTCTTTACTTTTCCCAGTCTACGAGCAATGTACGGACACAAAACCCACAGTACTACAGTAATTCGTTACCGCAAGTCCACCAAGAGCAAATAGAAGAGCGAAAATTCGCGGAAAAGCCGAACGCGTTAAAGAAAGTGGCGCTCGATGACCTAGACGACATACAGAACAATTCAATTTCCGATGGCGGGTTCTCATGGTCCAATATGCTTGGTATGCAATCACAGCACTTCATATTATTATCTTTTTTATCAGCACATTATTACAAATCATAGTTTTTCTCAGAATATAAATTTAAATCCCACTATGCTGCTCAAGTTTCTCACACACTGTACTCATAATTGTGAAGAATCAGAGACCAGTTCAGATTCAGGTCTTCTCAGAATCATTCAGTCCACCCAGGCAGAATGAAAATAATCTTGTATCTAGGTAGTGGACTAAGCTGGGTAGTTAATAAGTCTCATTGCTCTGAGTTGGTTGTTATTTAAATTAAACAAATTCAACGACGAACTATGATATAAAAGTTAGTAAAGTTTTTTCAAGACATTTCGATATTTTACAATCTCAGTTTTCAATAATCTTAGTTATTTTCAGTGAGCGGTATCCTACTTGTACACAACTTTATAAAATAATATAAATCTTAATCTTATTGACTGATCGATCAACGCCCAACCAAAACGCCTAAAGACAATTGGTACTTTTTTGTATCGTAGACCTACTGAGGTTTTTTGAAAATTCCACCCTTTGAGCTATTTTGTTAAAAATAAAGAAATATTTATTTCACTTTTTGTTTTGAATTCCACCCCTGAGTGGTTAAAATAAGGGGTAGGTAAACTTAATTTTGCTCAATCGCGCAAAAACCATTGCACTAATTCAAATGAATCCTTGGTACACGAGTAGATAATATATAAAATTCTTTTCGTTCTGGAAATAATAATTTGTTCCCTAGGGATGTTTTGCATGTTTATTGTTTCAGTGCGTTTACTTGATTGTAACATTCATAGGATTAAGATGAAAACATACAAGGGTTGTCCACATAACATACTTTTTATCTCTCAAGTATGTTCACTAGAGATGTTTTGTATGTTTTATATTGTAAAGTTTTCCCCAAAATCAAGTCCAAACTGAAACTTCCAGCTAATTTGGTACCTAGTAGGCCAGACTTTCCCTTTCAACTTGAAAATGTTATTTTTACGAGTAATATATGCTGTTTTCTTCAATTTTAAAATTCACGCGGACGAAAGCTAATAAAATATAAGCACGGGGAAAAAACAATGATTTTTTTTTCTTAAAGTGGTAACCTATATTTTCAGGTATGATAATGCAAATGCTATTCAATCCCGGCGGCACGGGGCCCAACAAAAGTGACAATATCGATACTGACACGATCTCCCCATCTCCGTGGGCCAATCTGCTCTCAATGGGGCTGAAGATCCTCACTGCCATTTTGGGAGGCGGAGCATCGAGCGACGGAATCGACAAAGTCGACAACGGATCTTCGCCCATGCAGGTACCAAATGCGCTCAAGAGATACCAGTTTGAGCATGTTTGATGAACACGATACCATACTATACTTGTAAATGAAAGTTTAATTAAACCTACCTTATTTCCGTACTGATCCACTAACATTCAACTGTAGATACTTATTTGGATTTAGTAGATTTCAAACACTTCGATAGATATTGTAAAAAGCACCCTTACATTTAACCTCACCTGTAAGTACGTAGAAGTTATCAGGTAGTGAATTAGAAACCTACAAATAACGAGATCCTGTCACATCCGAGGCTTACTTTCAGGAAATACTTTACAGGAAAAACTTACCTATATCATTTTGGCCAAAATGTTATTGTAACTAAGTTCTTAAGGTAGGCCTCGCCTTTACATGTAAATAGTAAAGTTTGGTTACGGAGACGGTTTCGCTTCTCGCTTGCTTCAGGGTATATTGGCTGCGGTTCTGTCGACGGTGCTCGGTGCAAAAGACCCCGACCAAGTCGCCTCCATGGCAAAGCAGGCTGGAGAGGTACGCGACTTACCCTTCCTTCTCCTTGTTTATAATTAAATAAGTAACTATAATGTAAATTACGCAGGTAACGCTAAGATTCCATATAAATAGCGACGGGTGCTATTGAGAGACCGTTATATTCAAATATGTTTTTCCTTCCGCAGTTCATCAATATCGTCGTGAACCTCTTGGACGCTCTGAAGACCTCATTCTCCCATAGGTCGCTGGCCGCGCGATCCATGGGCCGCAAGGACTCCGTCAGTGACGCTGCCATCGCTGGCATTGCTATGCTCAAGACATACGTGAGGTCCTTTGGCACTAATGACGACAAGTGCCTTCAGAAGTATGTGTGCGACGCAAACAACGAATGCTCCTCAGACGTCGGACCCAAAAGTGTCTTCTGTCAACTTGGAACGTAAGAATCAGTTGGATTTCAATCAAAACTAACAGTAAAAATATTATAATCACTTTCATTTTACACACTTTCATTTACCTTGTCACGTGTGTTAATCTTGCAAACTGAATTAAAATCAATTTTATGTGCGTTTATTTAAAATTATAGGTATTTTGTTTGTTGTTCGGTTCTAAGTAGCATGAGTTGACCGATGTCTGCAACCGGGATTGGCTCCAGACGAAGGCTCCCCAACAGTTAATGAAACAGATACGAAAATGTGTTAACACATTTAATATGGATCGCCAAGTTTAAATTGCGCCTGGTTTGAGACCGTATAAATTAAAAAAAATATATATTTTTATCATAGGTAAATTGCGCCTGGTTTGAGACCGTATAAATTTAAAAAAATATATATTTTTATTATAGGTACGCGGCAAGCTTCGTTCTCGAAAGGCAATCCGGGGGAACATTCGATGAATTCTATGAAGCCGGTCGCCGTGGACGCTCGGGAATAGACTGCCGCCAACTCTACCTACAGTGCAACGAAGTTTAAACCATTGACGTGAAATTTAAATATTAAACGGTGCCAAAATATGTCAGCCCGTAATGGAAAAAACTTGCGAACATTTTAAATCTGATCTTTAAAAAAATAATAAAATTAAAAGACATAGAAATAATTCATTTGGAACGAAAACTCAAGAACCACATTAGTCAAACATCTGTGTGGATCTAAAAATTATTCTTTCAAAAATTTACTTTGTGTTAATTTGGCAAAAATGTGCAAAATCTAATGATCCCATCGCACTGGTAGGGAACACTTAATTTGTGTTCGTTTAATTTATTGAAATAATTTAATTATTTATTTAACTTATTTTAGATTTAATACTTGTCTAGACACAAATGAAAACTTCTAAATAAAAACTTATTCGAGAAGAATCCTGTCCAGCAGAAATTGTAAACTTTAACCACTTACAATGTTTTACATTGAATACTTGTGATTTTAATCTTTCAATTAAAATAATGACTGATGTTAACTTAATAAAATATTGTGTGATATAAATCTTCGTTTGTATCACCTCATAGTGTAGTATTGATATTGTGTATATTTTTGTGATTGTATGATTGAGGACGTCCTTGTGTGCTTGTGATTGTGAAATAAAAAGTTAAACATAACCGTCGTTTCTATTTATGCTCACACAGTAATGATTTCAAATGGATAATCATCAAGTGATGATACCGTTACGGTAGCACTGCATATCGCAGCTCATGAGATGGAGCAAAATTAAGTAGAGCGTGGTAGTAACGCGTTCACAGTGCGACTACGAGTATGTCGCGCACACCACTTCAAGTTAAACCTTGACATTACGACAACGTGACTTACCTATTAGAATGTCGCTGGAAAATTGGCTCTCCCAAATGGGAATAGGAACCAAGCATATCACCGACAGGTCAGTTCTTGTGTTTAAATATTTTACAACGTTATTTTCATAGATTCCTAATTTGAAAGATACGTCTAAGTTTTATGGTTAGGTACTACTTTTTTTTTTTCATAAAGCAACCAATTTAGTTATGTTGTGACGCGTACGGTTAAGCAAGACAATTATCCGTAAGTGCATTTTATAGGTACGCAGAATATCCTTCGGCGGGTCATGATGTACATCAGTATTATGCATACGAACCATCCTTACCTTCTTATGGTCACGGGTCTTCATCGAAACAGTAAGTACCTAGATGATATTCAGCTTTAAAATGAACCATTATGTCATTGTGATTTTATTTTCATTGATCTACATCTGTGATAGTTACCTACTCAAAGCTAACAAAATTAAATACTAAATCACCTATCCATTGTCAACGACAGTGGAAGGTCAAGGAAAGTTCATTAGAGTAGAGATATTTGAATTAAGTAAATAATCGGAAAAATACCCGTCTCAAATTATTACAGCAAACACTGCATTCAAAGATTTTAGTTTTTTTTTATTTTAATTATCTGTGAGCAAAAATTAATGCACAGCCGATTAAAAAATACTCAGGTAAATTCATTTGAAATTGTCATCGCCACGGTAAATAATACTTACGAAAAATATCTTCCACTGCTCCTATAAATATATTCTTCAAGCTTTTGACTCCAAATCAATGTAGGTATGCTTCGATTTGAGGCGTTGCTAAAAAATACTTGATATTTGCTGTTTGGCTATAAACTATAAACCCAAGTCACCACAGAAAAGCGTAGAGGAAACTTCGACAAGTTGATCAACTTCGATTTTTTAACAATTTGAAATATTCAAATCTGGTTGGATGATAATAATTACCTATCCAATAATAAATATAACACAACATATTATAAAGACCCAAGCGATTACTCCCTTTGATGAATAATAACAAAGAAATTTTAAGAAATTCAGGTTTTCATATTTTCTGAATATCTTTTTGTTGTTGTATATTTGTGCTCAAAGCTTCCGTATTTGTGACCGGATTTTTACAGGCGTAAAAATTTTTGATAGGTAACTTTGTTTAACGTTAGTAGCCACATGTTTATGTTAGTTTTTTTAAAGTATTTTTTAATGAGAAGTTTAATTCATTCGTAAGTATTTGCGTTGTTTTTGATTGTGAAAAATATGTTGCTTATTTTACAGCCATTACAGCGGCAGTAAAGGCAACGCTGCAATGTCGGCTCTCACGTTGCTGGCGTTCCTGTTCTTTCTTCACATTTTGCAGCAATGTTTAAAAGAGCACATGACTGCTATGAGCACACCTCAAGTGATGGTGGTTAGCGCGGGTCGGGAAGAACAAAATATGGCAAAATTATCAAGCAAAGACAAGTCGGACAAGTCCGGAGTTCTGACCGACGTTATTTCTACTACCGATGTACCGAGGCATCAAGTTGGAATTAAAAATAAAATCAACGATCAAGATAACGCGCAATATTTACGAAGCGAGAGCAACGAAAACTTTTTGACGAAAATTGAGACGGCAGAACACACCCCGCAAAAAATTATGGATTACAAAAATATAATTAAGCATTATTCGAATAGAAGTTCTGTCTACTCTGATTTTGTAAGCGCGATGGATGATAATTGATAAAAGGTTAAAAATAAACAATCATGTGACCAAAAGCACTTAATTTTTATTTTTCATAGTGAAATGACAACAGATTTTTAGATAAAACTAACAATAAATGTGACAAGAGAATATTATCCTGGGATAAAATGTTTTGTACGATTTACTTATAAATCCTCCAAAACATCATGCTTTCAACTTGCGGAAAATGTTTCAGTACTTAGTATGGAATACTTATCATCAAAAAAGAATACATAATATACACATGATGGTGCCATCCTAAACACAAAAATCATTTCTTTTTAATTTCTAAAGTTGTTAACAGCGAAGTAATTCAGTTGAATTCATTTTTCTTACCCGAACCGGACCTCTACAAAATGTGCATACTGTCTTTTCGGTCCATTTGTTCACAAGTCCATGAAGACGTAGACTTAGTTAAATCTAAAACCTTCAAGTAAAATATCTGTAATGTAGCGAGTTGGAGCAAACATAACTCACACAGTCATTATTGCATTTTTGCATACATGAGACGACAATTATCTACTAACTAGTCAAATCCTTATTAATTTACTTAGTACAGCTAGAGGTTGAAGTTACATAATAAAAAGGTGTTAGTAATTTCCGTTTCGTTGAAAGTTCTTTACAAACGCATGTGCGAGTGAAGACTGAAGAACAGTTTATGAAAACTGTCCTACTCTCGACTACGTGCGTCTAACTCGTTCAATGTATTTAGTTTGCGTCAGGGCGCTCGACCCCATGGTGGGGTCGGTCATGCGGTTCCAGTCCGTCTGGCCGACCACAAAGCCGATGGCGCGCATCTTCTCTTGTTCCCTTCTCTCTTCGATGTCCGCCCAACGTACCTGTTGTTAATTACAATATGATGAAAGTCCACTCCGTACAAATTGTGTCGTGATAAACTGACTCACCTTCAATGGAAACATTGAAACAAAACCTAACTAGTAAAAACGCAAATACGAAACAAAAAACAATCGTTTCACAGTTTCGTACAAACAGATTATACTTTAGTTGTACCGAGTACAGAATAGTACGCTGCGGTTACATAGAGCTAAAGTTCCTTACAAAACAAAATCGTGCGATTTGTTTTTGGTTGTACTTGCATCGGACAATTTGTATCGGACTATAGTGTCCAAACCTTACCTTGAATAACACAGAAATAAAAAAGAAACATGTAGTATGTTTATGGCTAATAAAGAAATTGTGTTTTTCAAACTTGAATTGTGGTTTCAGATTTAATTTTTAAACAGATAAAATTACGGAGTGTTTTCTTACGGATCAAAAGTCCAAATATGTATGTCGTAAAATATCAAAAAGTCATAACACAAAGTAGATACTGGCAGATGCCTCCAAGAAAAACAACGGCGTTAAATTTTCCAATTGAAAATAAATGTATAAATTCAGATGAAAACGTCAAATCAGCAATAATGTCACGATAAGAACTCTATAAACAGAGTTTCACGTTAATACATACAGCCTGGTGCTAAGCACAACCGCAGGCATGTATTATATTCCTTGTAAATAAATGGTATAAACAATGAAGATGTACAACATAGTACCACTTTCAGGCAATGGAATGTTAGATATGTATTACTCGACTCGTTTATTTTGGCTACTTATAGTATTATGTGTTATGGCATCTTACTGTTGGGCAGTGCTGATGAAATTGATACCATCTTTATTTTACAAAAACGAGCCATAAGGAGTATATACGTCATACAAAAGCATGAATTCCTACGAAAGCTGTTTAAGTCAATAAATATTTTAACTTTTCCATCTCAATAAACATATTCATGAAAATATTATGTATGTTCGCAACAATCATAATTTGTTTGTAAAGAAAAGTAGTGTACATAAAAGTAATACAAGAAACAAAAACCTTCTTATTAACGCATTTTTAAAGTAAATGACTACTTAAACGATAAAAACCCTTAGTGCGAAGTATCTCCAGCTCCATTTTAACGATAATAATAATAATGTACCTGTATCAAATTATTGTAATTAATTAAAAGAGTAACTAACGAGTATCTTGCCGTGTTCTTCTCAGTAGCATTTAGCATTCACAAAGTTGTGAATCGACCGTAGATAAAAAATCTAATGACGTTCATTAAGCAGCATACAAATACCGTAAAATGAATATGATTATATACAGCTAATAACGCAAAGTTTGGATGGTCCTTATAAAGTTGGACCTGACCGAAACATTCGTCATGAAGTTTAAAGCTTTTAATATAGCAAAAGGTTGATAAATCCAGATAATTACACGTGCAAATTGTCTGTTCAGTCCTACACGGATTCATCTTTAAATTGTGTTGAACAATTCCACACGAGGGAACATTACATTCGAACCTGAACAAATCCACACCCGTATTAGCAGTGTAATATTGGAATGCCGAGGTTGTACTCTTATATAACGCAGAAAACTCAAGTCTATAATGATATTACGGCCATTAATTTTTAACATATCTATTACTTATTTTTTGTATGTATTTTTACAGTATCACAATTTGTACCGCCTCATCTAAATGAGTAATCTCTATTTGTGTACAAAAAATAAATTTGCATTGTATGGTATAAGACTAAATAATACTTACTGATTTCTTCCCCGGTTTAGAGGCGCTTGGTTTCCAGTCGTCTAGTTGCAGGTAGTCCTCCATTGAGGGTTGAGATGGTCGTAGCGGCTTGCTGGTGCCATCGAGTCGGGCTGCAACAACACATTAAAAATTTAAAGCATTTTAATGCGAACAATCACATCACAGATAGACACCCGTTTCTTGTCGTATATGAGTTTTAATGTATAGCTCTCACCAAACTGTATGAACTAAGTGTAGTTTGATGCGCATTACAACTAGGGAGAAGCATTAAGAATAGTAGCTGGGCCTACCTTGCTTATATGTGCGGGAGCCGACCTAATCTAAAATTTGGCCAGTACTAGAATTAATTTGGACCAGTCATACAATTTGGGATGTTACTATACAGAATTCAGACCGATGATGGTCTGGCACTCGCCAGACCGGTATTTAGACCATTCATAAAGTGTGGTTGTTGGCGTAAACTGTGCCGTGGTGTGAACGCACTATTAACGTCAAAAATTTAAGAAAATCCACCACATAATTACAAATGTTCATCATACAACAAGATAATCCTTAAAACTAGTCACTTATTGTTGCCATTGTAATCAATAACCCACCTAGTTGCGCAGCGTCGTCCATTTTCTCCCATTTCGATGTAAAACTACTATTGACCTGGAGATGAACAGCACTTGGCGATTTAGTTGGCTGGAATAAAATGCATTAACCCTACCCTAACGATACATAAGTTGGTAACAAAAATATTGAATACAAAACAAAATAACACTGAAGAAATAATGGTATTGAATGTGAAAAATTTACTGATAATTTTTTTTGGATTTGATAAAGGCAAACATTCTGATGTTTTGAACGTTTGTTTCAACAACCTCACTTTGAAAGCGCTAAAGCGATATCAACAATCAAATGGATTAGGAAAAATACAATAAGACATAAACATAACATCACGCCAGTATTTTTTCCGAAGGGGTAGGCATGGGTATGGAATCCATCCACTTTTTCACCAGTTATGTTTAGGTCCCAGGTTTCCCCCCACCGGACACAAATCCAAACGCCGAGCAGCTACTTGTAATTTTAAGTTATAAAACACAATAATACATTAAAACAATAGATCATATTCATCGGAAATCAGACCTCCTGTTGTTGATTCCTAAAATGTGACCATGGAGGCCTCACCTCAGCGTCCTGAACATCTTCCATGGTGACGTCATCATCTGCGTCTTCCATTTGGACTTCGGGTATAGACGCGCTCTGAAGCAGTGTCGTTGGGTCCAACACGATGTGATGGTTTGGTGTTGGGAAAAATCTACTACATATCACTTCAATATCTTCTAGTTTGCGATTGTGGATATTCCTCTTATAACATGTCTGCGCATCTAGGTCCATTTCGCATATGTAGACCTATTAATATAATCTGTATATTAATTTGTGAAGAAAAAACTTCGTATCTCTTTTTTTTTAAGAACGCGTTAAGAACGCCGATGCTAAACGAACGCTTATGTGGCCAGCCAGTTAGAAATTATGGTATAATTAGTGTTAGGTTTATTGGATGTATAAAACTTATTTGTTTGCTTTTTAATTAGACACGAGTCTAAATGAATGTATCGATAGTATGAAAACATTTTGTAATGACACAAAATTAATTATACATTATGTTGAAAAAATCTTGTATCCCACATAAGCGTTCTTAATTATATGACCACCGCGGTATATAAGTGAAGCGCAGAAACATTAAAGAAAGTAAAGTGATGGCTAACAAATGATTCTATCAACATGAATATAACTATTTATATAGACTCATGATTTATTTATGGCACTCAACAGCAAACAAGTTATACATTATATTTTATACATCACAATTCCAGTTGTTAATTCAATCAAACCTTTTCATACCTGGAAACCCGTCTGCCGTGCAAAGTTCCAAATGTCAGCGTAGTGGCGCAACTGGTCGTTAACAGCATCAAATATTAAAAACGTAAAATAACCATCTGTAAGACTTCTTTTGAAAGCTCTCTTTAGTGAAGCCATATAAGATTCCTCAAGTTTTTCATCATACTCATACTTAAGGGAAGGTTTTTTTACCTGAAAAGATGTATCCAGCTGAATTGCATATAAAGGGCATTTTATTTATTTATTTATTCTTTATTATACCAAAAAGATTGTGGTACAAAAGGCGGACTTAATGCTAAAAGCATTATCTTAGGCATTGAACCTTGTTGGCATACCTACAAGCTACAAGTCCGCCATTTAAAAAAAAATCGTTTCAGCAGCCAATGATAAAACATAAGTCAATCAATAGACTTAACTAAAAGATTACAATCAAACAATATTTCGTGATGAAATTTAGTACTTACTATGATCAATTGAGACATGTCTGGCCACAGAAACGAGTCTTTTTTTTTCAAAATGACAGACTTGTAGACATGCCAGGTCATACAAAAATGTTCAAATCCCTCCATGATAAGTTAGTTGTTCAAAAATTTCAGTAAACACATGCTTAAAGTCCTAGACGGTGACGCCGTAAAAAAGTAAAAACAAACTAACCCTCTTACTCTTACTAACTTAACAAAAATTTAGTTTAACTACCCCAACATGAATAAGAGTGATACGTACAATTTTGCCAGTAGAAGGATCTTTCTCTTCAATTTCACCCTCCTGCATGAAATAGTCATCTATTGACATGACTCTCACAGTACCACCTTGCTCAGCTTCCCTGTCCCGTATCAATTTTGCCAAATATGATTTTCCACTACCTGGGGGTCCTGAAATGCATATTAAGCATAATATGAGACTTCATAACGGACGTAGTACGATGGACTGGTCAAAATGACATTGCAAGGATTGGCGAGGTATATCAGGAAAGCCAAAATAATAAATCCATGAACGCTAACACACACGCAGGAACTGAGTACATAATACATATCTGCGGACAAAATATCTACCACGGACATTCGGACCCGGAACCCGCGTTTCGGCAGTCAATCGGCAGTTTAGTCTGAAGACTCCGTGGCCCGCAGGTTGCACTGATGAGAAAACTGAGGAATAGTACCAACAGGATACTGAGGATAGTGGCAGATGATCTGCATGCACCTGTACTGAGGCAGTTACTAACATCCATGGATCTTTGTTGTCCGCGAAATAAAATTTTTCATTTCATTTCATTCAGTGGATATATAATGATTTTTGATATTAATGAGTCTAAATCTGAATCTAAATCACGACTATAGAATGTCTGGATACACAATGATAACTTTGAAGTCAAAATCAAAATTTTTGCCCAAGGATGTAAAAGGAGTCAACCAAAACAGAACAAAATATATTGTAATCCTTACTGATGAGGCAAAATCTGTGTAGAGTATATAACTATGAAATCAAGTTAAAAACAAAATACGTACCTCTAAGAATAATTACAATTTTCTCTGGCCTAATTTGTCTCCCAGGCATTTCTAATATGTCATCTATCATAACCGTATGCTTCGGTTTATCATTCCACTCTTTAAGCTTTTTAGAACCTGAAGAGTTACTCATGTCACTTTCTTTGCTTAGACCTCTTTTTCGACTATCTCTATCCCGACTTCTTGATCTCCTAGAATCCCTATGCTTATCTCTGTTTCCATCCCTCTCTCTATCTCTGTTTCCATCCCTCTCTCTTTCTCTGTATTCCATATCTCTGTCTCTATTTCTGTCTATATCTCTCTCTCTTTCTCTGGCTCTGATTCGCTCCAGGTCCCTCTCTCTTTCTCTGTCTCTGACCATATCATCTCTATCTCTATGTACATCTTCACGTCTGTAAAATTTATCACGATCGTCTCGTCTTCTATCGTCAAATCTACGGTCTTTACTGTCATCATCGAATCTTCTCCTATCATCATATTCATCCCTGGGAGCTCTTGGATAAGGATCATTCTTAGGCTCTCTAAATTGCTCCCTATTTGAATTCCTCTCATTATCCCTGTAATATATATCTCTGCTGTCTCTGTGCCTTTCAGGGGGAATTCTATTATTTCTTGTAAACAAGTCTTCAGCTTCTCGTCCAAAATCTTTTTTCTTATTATCACTCTCTTTTGATTCATGATTATAATCAAATGTGTGAACAGGTTCAATAAAATCGCGAGCTAGAAGTAAAAACATAGATATAATATAATGTTTTTTCAATATCATATACATAGGTATGTACAATTAAAAACCTACATTTGTGACATGCTAATTGATTAAGTTAGTTAATAATAATTGTTAATTACGTAAAAGGGGTAAATAACAATTGATGATAAAATAAACAAAAAATAAATATCGGATCTACTGGCGGAAAAATAAAGTTTCCTTTACAAATTGTCATAGCCACACAGGTTGTGAAGTTGAAGATATCATTTATCTATGTTACACTTCCACTTTGTTGATGATAATTTTTGATGCACTTCACACTAGCAGATTATATTCTCGAAAATAGATGGTTAAACTAATTTGAGTCTTCTGCAGTACAATACTCGTTTTCTCCCAAATATTATCGTAAACTGAATATCCTTTTGACTAATTCTTAAATAACCAGGCGCCAATTTTAATTAAAAGTGAATTTTGATAAAGTGAGAATAGGTGACACCAAAAAAAAATATACAGGAATCTAGTCTCTATCAAATGAAACCTGTTGAAGAAATCTTATTGTTTTTTTAAATATATACAGGGTCTGTCGTAAATAGGGAATAACCCGTTGATTGGGGGTAGTCCCAATGTCATTCTATAAGAAAATAGACTTTTCATTTTAGAGGTCCCAAAGATGTGGAAAAAATAACGTATTTTTTTTCCGACGACTTCCATTGGGAAGTAAATGTAAATGACATCGGTCATTCATTAGCTCACCAACAAAGTTATTAAACATATTTTTTTATCATCTTTCAGAAATGAATCCGCACTTCTTGTGCATTTGTCATTCGTTTAGTTTAACTTATGCACTAAGGATTTTTCACACACTTTTTATTTTTATCTTTGGAAAGAATGCCATGCCTGCCATTTGTGCAAATCACGCCTTGTGATATCTTTTTAAAATCTACACAAACTAGGTATGTTTTTCTGATAATGGGCTACTTTGATATAGCACAATTATTTTTCACAGTCAATTGTTGAATTTTGGCAAAAAGTTAATAGTTTACACTATGTGCCTTAAATCTTAGTTTTATTTATTTTGTTTATTCAACTTTATTGACACCTCTATAGAGATATACAATGGGGTTCGATCAATAATGCACACAATGGGCGTACTTAATGCCTTATGGTATTTTCTACCAGTCAAACCCTGGTTGAGTGGGGAAAAGTTACGGTAGGTAATAGTTTTGATAATGTTTTACATTTGTAATAAATAGTATTTTAATAAAATAATACAAATATTCAGGAGTAAGATACAAAAAACAGTACACAAAAATACCATAATTTGTTAAATTAGTGACCTAATTAATTACAGTAGTAAAATTCTGAAAAAAGCTTAAAAATCTAATTTTGTCCACATTTTAGAGAACACTAAAATGAAAAGTCTATTTTCTTGTAGCATGACATGATGATTTTGGGGCTACCTTCAATCAACGAGTTATCCACTATTTACGACAGACTCTGTATAAGGGCCACTTCTAAATTTAAAGCCAAATAAAAAGGTAGTTTATGGAAATGGCAAAGTATTGAACTACTCATTTATTTTCTAATTACCTTTCAATCTCAGTGGCTTATGCTCATATTCAACAATAATGGAAGGTGTGAATAAAGGTTCTTCAACCCACTTAGGCATTACTGCAGGTGGTGGTCTAACTGATGCAATTTGTCTAACACCATGATTAGGTGAAATTTGTATATTTTCATGCATGTTTCTTCTCTCAAATCCACCACCTGAATAATTATTTGGAAGTGTATCTAACAATGGCCGTAAAGGCATGTTTGACATGTTTGGAATGCTTGGCATGTTAGGTTTTATATTTTGTTGCATTCCTGCTCTCAGTGGCACAGCTTGATTATTATACTGTTGGTTCCTTTCATTGAACTGATTTTGTTGCATTCCCTCTGACCTGTCATTGTATAGTCTAGGGGGAGGCACTGCAAATTTGGAAACTTGATTCCTTTCTTGATACATTGGATATTCAGTTTGCTGATTACCATACGGCATATTTTGGCTCCTTCCATAATTATCATTATAGCCTTCATTTCTATCCCAATAGTTATTAGGAGGATTATTACCAGAATCAACATTTCCATAGGAACCTTGACTCACATTTGATGCAGGGGGACCTTGTCCTCTAACCATAGAAAGGATATTCATAATCTTTTCATCACCTAAAATGTTATTAATGCCTTTTGAAATCTTAGAGTAATCTGGCTCTTGCTGATCTGGCCTATATTGCGGCTTCATTGGCTCATCGGTAATATCTATTACTTCTTGTGGCATTGATTCTTGTTGCTTGTTTGCAAACTTATCTGTGTCTGGAACTAGGTCTAATCCGGGAATACCTTTTGGTGGTTCACTTGATGCTAAGAAGGGCTCAGTTGTAATAAGATTGGAAGAAAAATTATTATTACCTGTGTTGTTATTATTTGAATATGACTCATGTCTGTCTTGGGGCTCAAAATTTTTACTATTTTCCCTGCGATAATTATTCTGAGATATAATGTTATGCTGTGTGTTTTGGGAATAGTTTTTGTTATATGTTGGAGGCACATAAGTACTTTTAATGGGTTCAGTATTGGCACTGTAGTTGCTAGAACCTGTGCTGTGCTTTGGAGGCACAGGTCCAGTTACATCATGCCTAGCTGCACTATTTGTAGAATTCTGGGGCTGAGGTACACTACCCAATAATTTTGCCCTCTTCTGCTTCATGAGCAGTCTTCTTTCCAACAATCGAGCCCTGCATGCCTCAAATCTCTGCTCATATTCCTCATATGCCTTTTTATCAGGGTGGTTTACATTAGCTTTCTTCCACTGCTCAATTTCATCTTCCCATTTCTCAAACTGTATATCAAATGCTTTCTCCTCCTCTGCAAGCATTCTGAGAGCCTCAACATTAACTGAAGCTTGATCTGATGCATTTGACCTATTTGAATTGTTACCTGTTAGATTGTCAGTGGTGTTATTTGGTAGAGCCTTGTTTTGCACTGGAGCTATAACTGGTATGGGTTGTTGCTGCACATGCCCATAAAGGGGTTGATTATTTTCATGGGCAGGTGGTGGAGGCTTGTCAGGGGGTGGCGGAGGTGGTGCATTGTTTGCTGGAGGTAGCGGCGGCATAGCTGCCATTGGTTGCTGAGGCATTGGCTGCTGAGGCATTTGTCCCATTGATTGAAGTGCTTGCATTTGTTCTGCATACTGTAATAGGTCACAATTAATTAAACCTAAATGACTAAAATGTGATATCGAAAGGCAGTGCCTTGTACACAAGTACAGTGGTACTTATAATTATTTTTGACGTGTGCATAATATAACACAAAATCAAATCTGTATTTTCCCTAACGTGTAGGCCTATGCCTACACATTAGGGGAAATACAGATTTGGTGTCTGAATAGGTCCTCTTCACCTATGTGAAGAGGACCTATTCAGACACTACAAACACATAACAAGATGACATTATGTGTTATAAGCGCCAGCGTTCAATAGCTGGACTCTATTCAAATACCACATAATTGAGATAACTAAATAAAAACGATCTAATATGTCCTCGAAAAGATTATCTAATAAATAGTGATAAAGACTTCGTTACTTTATAAATAACCATCCCCCAAATACTGAGTAGGTATCTATATAGCTAAGTTTTAGGGCACTAACCTTGCTACCGTACTGTGTTTGCCATGTAGTATATTGCTGTTGCCACTGAGCCCATTGTTGCCAGTTTTGCTGCTGCATAGCCGCCCATTGTTCAGCAGAATAGCCTCCCATATTAGTCAAATCAGGCGTCACTGCAATACCAGGGTTCCATTGACCCGTTGTCGTAGGCATAGACCATGCCATCGAAGCGATCTAACTAACAAACAGTCTATAAAAACGAATTATACAAGTGGAATAGCCGTCTAGAATCACTCAAAGGTCAAATCTAACAAATTCAATTTAATAAAACTTCAGAGACGACACAGTCCTGTGATGTGACCTGTCATACAATTATTAGCTCAACGACGGCCATTTTGTTTTTGCTACAAAAATTACACGCATCGCAATGTTTGCCCGCTTGATATATTTTGCTTGTTTGGTTGGCAATAGCTCGCAAGGACCCAAGCGAAGCGCGCAGCTTCTGTTACTATAGTGTTGTACTGCAGTTGCAACGTAAACATCGATAAAAGCTGATATTGTTTCTCATGAGTCAGTAGGCGAAGGCGAACTACGAAGTTAAGCTGCTTCATTGAGCGCAAAAGTGTGCAAGGAAGGAAGATGCACAATGCCAAATCTACTAAATCTTTTCCTGAAAATCTCACGATATTCATGACAGCTTAATATCATTATTACTCCAGTAGCTGCAGTAGCAGCCTGTGGCCCACGTCGTGTGTGATTTTTTAAAGAACTTTTCTTATATTCTGTTCTACCTCAAAACTAAGACAAAAAAATTGAATTAAAGAATTTTAAGGTCAACCCAAAACAATATGTACGACTTAATTAAACCAATACGACGAATTCTGCAATTTGACATAGGCATATATTGTTGCACGCTTGTTGCTACCATAAATCTACAAAACTAACAATGCAAAAGCGGACAGACAGACCCTTCCTTCTCCAACGCAGCGTTGCAGTTGCAGAGCTCTTGCGAAGATGTAGGGAGAATTAGAGGTGGTCCCCTCTATCTGTGCAATAATTGCTCCCGGGGTAACATCGTGGGTGACTGGCGCGGTGGGCAGTTATACAAAAAGAAACAATTGGACCACAGATTAATCCAGGGAGTCCAGCTTGAAGAAAATACAGCAAAAGTCCATTGGAAAAATAAAATGCTGCATAGCATGCTGGCGCCGCAAACGTTAGCCTAGATCGTATATAGAACTTATGTATGTATATTATTAAACGACGACGGTGGGTGGAATTAAACAACTGTACAACATTGGTATATTATGTACTTGGGCAGATAAGTAATACTAAGATAAAAAATTAAAAAAATTACCAAACTGCTGCAGGCTCGTTTTCTATCTTTTAGCCATAAAAAACAACCCTAGAATATCAAAAAACATATTTTAATAAAAGCAGGTAAGTAATAGAAATTTCAAGCATGAATGATTTCGGGGCATGAAGCGATCCAGTACACGTCCGTTTAGCAGCTTATTTTTTTCGAATGAACTTTTGATGTATGGTTATAAAGACCTTTACGGCGTCACTTACACCAAAAGGTAAAAGATTAACTCCTTCAATAATGTGGGTGCAATTGATCCAAGGGTCTGCCCCTGAGGAACGGACCTCAGCTTAGGACAATGCTGTTTATAAGGGAATCGACCAATCACTCGGGGATACCTCGTGTTGGCCGTTCGAAAGTTGTATCTTCGTACCCGCCGGTGGGGACGGTATACATAATAATTATGGTGTGTTTTGTATCTGAGGTAGGGAGTTATCCTGTAGCTTATTTGTAATAGTAATTCGGGGTCTTCTAGCACATGTCTAGGTCGTTTAAATCGAACTGGTACTGCTGCTTCCGGTACGTATTTAGTTAATTGTACCACCAAAGGATTTGGATGGCTGGCAGCCTTATCAAAGTAGGACTCAAAGTCTTCATGAATTGAACTATAGTTGGTAGTTATAAGTCGCGATGCAGATCTACATTGCGCACATGCCATGGACAGCCCGTTGCTGTACGCATGAAACATTTTGTATTCTTTGGAGCATTATTTATTATGAGCTACCACGAGCAAACACCACTCTAGCGTATGTCTTGATTGGTCTGATGGAAGTTTTATAAATTATCACTGTGTGACGAAGTGTCATTTTAATTTTTTTGGTTACGTGGGGGTATAAACGACCTAACACGAAAGCGGCTCTGTTGTGCATATAATTTTCGATATAAGGTAACCAAGGTTTTTTGGCCATTTGGCCGACTGCGACCATGGAATTGGTTGGTCAAACATGAAAATGGGCTTTGATACCTTCTTAAAATATTTTGTTTGCGGGTGAAAATTACTGCTGCACTTTTGTCTGGATTCCATAGAGCAGCAAACCTCAGCGATCACTGGCGATCATTGTCTATTCGCGATTTCGTAACAGAGCATAGCGGGGTTCGCATTGCAATGAACTTGTAGCGTGTGCTAAAATTAAATTATACAATTAAAATTTAAGTAATTACTTATATTACAAAATTTGATTTCAGCTTTACTTTATTTAGCATCCATATTTCCATACTATCCATACTAATATTATACATATATATATTGTGAAAGTGTGTTTGTTTGTTGGTTTGTTTGTTTGTCCGGCTTTCACGTCGCAACGAAGCTATTATATAGTATGGTTTTTGTGTGTGGAGATAGTGAGGAGGGTGGAGAGTGACGTAGGCTACTTTTTACCGCGGTAAAACATCCCCGTGGGAAGATATCGATGTTTTGTTATTTGCTAGATATTTAGTTCCGGATGTTGTTAATAGATGACGTTAGTAAAATTCATTTGCAAGTTCTGAATCACGCTAACAAATGATACATGTAAATTAATTAAGTCATAGGCAACTAATAAATTTAATTGAATTTTGAATTCGCACTGGATAAATTGTTTTTTTTGTTTAAAATTAATGTGGTAAAGGAATAAGACATATTGATTTTGGTTTTGGTTCGCTCCTTGAATTGGTTTGGTCGACTGTTGTTGTTTTGGCTTAAAATAATAATAACATAAGTCGTCTACTCTATGGAACAAGCTGAAAAAATTCAGTCTCAACGAATATGAGGGTCATCTATACAATGACATGAATGCTGGAAACTATGCTGAAACACTCTTGAAAATTTGAGATGGGAGTTTCTGGATACTGATGCCGAGGGCTGTGTGACATTAACGGGAAATTTTTGTAACTTAGCACAGAGTAATTCAGAACTGATTGCAAGTGTTTACCCAGGTTTACAAAACAATATAATATATATTATGAAGATCAATATCTATGTCAAAGGGGATTCTAGCATGATATTGTAAACAAAATAAATTCACACATATTGAGTGAAGTAGCAAGAGGTACGACAGAATATTTATCAATAGACACAGTTATGGACACAGAACAGACTGGTGTACCCTCACATTAGCTCCAATTAAAATTAGGTGTCCCAGTCATGCCTTTTGCGAAATTTAGATGCCCCCTCGATTATGTAACGGAACGAGACTTCGAGTCACACTACTTGGACGAAATATAATTAGTACCACTATCTTAACCATAGGTAAGGGTGAAAATGTAATGATCGCACGAATCCCTATAAATCCCACAGATGTTCCATTCCAATTCAAAAGGCTGCAATTTCCTATTAAGCTTAGTATCACTATGACCATTAACAAAGCGCAAGGGCAAACATTAAAGGTAGCGGGGGTGAACTTAAAAAAACCGTGCTACTTCCATGGACAAATTATACGTAGCATATGCGCGTGTATCCAATGCCCAGAATCTTTACATTCTATCCCCAAATGGAAAGACATATAATATCATTACCTCTGGTTCCTCTTAGTATCTTTTAATCGTGGAACTGTCACTAGTCATCCACCACAAATGTGTCATGTATGATAAACAAGTCATTGTTAATTCCCTTTGATGTATGGGGTATGAGGTGCTTGGGCCCGAAGCACCCACCCACTTGCTGTCTAGCCCCCGCCATTCTCCCGACGTCCTGGACATAGTGTTGTGTAAGAACATACACTGCCCGGTTAATGTGGAGGTGCTGTATGACCTCGACACAGCACCTTCCCATACTTCCCCCCTTCCATCAGGGGGGAACTAGCGACTAACGGCTAGTAGTACCTACCGCGAACGCGTACCTTGCGCGCGACGAACGACTGGCTCCCACGCTCAACAGTGGGGAAGTCACCGACGGGGTTTACCCCTGTCTAATACCCCTAATCTAATGTAATCAATTAGATTACATTAGATTATTTATTTGTGTGAACTTTCCGACGGAAATATTCACTTTTGTTATATTTTTCTTCGACGCCACTGTTCAAATCAAACACGCAACCGGTTTTTAGCTATTTTAATTACACTATAGATCTCCGGATCTACATATACGTGGCGTCCGAGTGATCTACAAATCTATTTAAAGATAGATTTATCTGAAACATCGACAAACTTTGACAACGTTGCCAATCGTAAGTTTTAGCTGTTTTATAATTGGAAAAAAAAAAAGATCTGTTTGATTGACATCACCCACCCACAAATTTCATGCAATTTCATCTCAAATAAAAAACTGAATTGAACTATTAAATTTATTTTTTATTTTAGATTTTATCGAATATATACATTATGTTATATTATCGACATCAGTAAGAAACAAGTAAATTAGTACATCCCTAATTTGTCGCCATTTTTGATCGTTCGTGAAAATAATGTCTGTCTGTTGTGTGTCGTAAACTCGGTCCT
Organism: Carterocephalus palaemon; assembly: GCA_944567765.1. Lineage (NCBI taxonomy): Eukaryota > Metazoa > Arthropoda > Insecta > Lepidoptera > Hesperiidae > Carterocephalus > Carterocephalus palaemon. The sequence goes on along the minus strand of OX155651.1, from coordinate 5,033,630 downwards.
AGAGATCCAATATCGAGAAATTTGTACAGAATTTTATAATTACTGATTCAAAATTATAAAAGAAATCGAATATTTGCCATACATGTATACATTTCTTGGTGGGGGCATATGGTGAACACTTGGTGTTATCGTCTGCGCGGGAAATGAGGCTTGTTAACGTTTTACTCCTGTGAACTAAAATACTTTTGGTTTTTAACGCTAATACAATGATAGCCTACAAGGGTAGAGAAGTTAGAAGAGCACGAAATGCAAAAATGGCTAGAAATTTGGAGCGGCTTTACAAAGAAGCAAAATGTCGAGACTTTTCAGTGATAGTGACGCGTATGGATTTTGCAAAAATATTGGGTAAATTCACAAAAGTGAAAATTCAGTACGAGAATGTATCTTCACCTAAAACCAAAAAAGTGAACCCTCACGTAGTACAGTCTCAGTTAAAGACTAATGAGGCACCTTCTAAGGTAAGGACCAATGAAAATGGCGTTTTGTTAGCTCGAAGAAGCGCTTATAACAATCACCCGATTAATAACTCGAAAGTAGTAAGTAAGAAACCCAGAATCAGTGAGACTGTTGTCCCTTCATCACATGTTAACACTACTCGTCAAGTAAGTAATGTACTCAAAGAAAATAATGGATTGCAAATGACACCAGCACTGAAGAATAAAAACAGTAACTATAACAGAAGATCTATCCAATCCAGTACAACACAATATGCAATTATGTTTGTTGACCCCAAAATTTGCAATAATAAAGACTGCATAAACAAAATTCATTTAGCTGAGTTGGTCCCTAAAATTAGCAGAAGCATATTACCATCCGGTGACTGGTACATAGATTTTCTACCTAAAATAGAACAATCAAGTGATGATAAAGTGTACGATCGAATAGAAGCTGAGCTGGAAGGTCTTATGTTCAGTGAAAACAAGGAAGAGTTATCACAGAAACCAAAGCCTGAAGAAAACAAGGTGGACGATTTTCCTTCTATAATGGATATTCTCAATGATAATTACACCACAACTGAAACTAAACCGAATGACCAAAATGTTATCATGGAATTTAAAAGTAATCTTGAATCTAACGATGTTGAGGCAATGTTACTAGGTAAAACAAGCGACATTGTAAAAATATCAAGTACAACACCTATGGAAGTTGAAAGTTCTGAAATAAACAAATCAGTTGAAGATGGAGATAAAGATGTAGACAGTTCTGAAAAAATTGTTGAATTGTCAATAAAGGAGAACCCGCAGAGTCCATCAATACTAGACGGCAATCTAGAAAAAGGCATAGAGGAGCATATACCAGCTGTGCCTGTAGCTATGGACTCTCCATGTCAAGCAAATAATAGCACAGCAGATGGAGAGGAAGGTGAAACAAGCCAGGAAAGCAACAAAAACAGTATCATGATTGAAGTTGACCCCCACAGTGTACTTACCAAAATTTCTAGTGGTGTTTTAAAACCAGACTTAATTACAGATATTATTTTTAGAAAACTTTCAGATGGTAAATGTATTAAAACTGTATCTTGTCCCAAGAATCTTATGTATTCTATTGAAATTGAAGGAAAACCTGTAGAGTTTTTAGGTGCTCCTAAATTTGTCTCTAGCATCGAAGATCTGCAGGTACTTCTACAAATTGTAAATGAGAGTGAATTAGATAGTTTGTATGTCAAACACTAATGTTATTCAATCCTATGACACACAAATCTGAAAGAGATGGTTATTCAGTTATATAGTAATTGTTTTGCAGATCATTTCACATGGTGTGGTGTTCCCAAAGGTATAATAGGATGAATTATGAAAACAAATAGGGAAAAAATACTGTCTGAATAGTGTTATTTGAATGTTGACATTTAATATAAATAAAATTTATAATTTATTATTTACTACAACTTTCCATATCCTAGGTCTCTTATATAATATTTTTTCCTTTTCCTTCATCTATTGAAAGAAAAAGAAAAGTTCAGACTTACTGACTCTAGTCTGTCTGACTAACCTAACCGAAACCCTCGGTGACACAAGTTTGCTTTAACTCTATTTTTATTTATTTATTTACATTTTGTGCACTACTATTTGGACAAGAAATGACACATTTTTAACTTTTAAAGAGCATTTATCTAATATCTGTAAATATTTAGAGACTAGAGATTTGTCATATAAGTAGGGATTATAAAAGCTAATCATTTTTCAGCATTCCTCATGGATCAGGATAAACATGGAAAACATTATATTTTTTCTTACTTTATGTTTCCTTATTTCCATAATAATATTGAGCAGAAATATAGCATTAAAATAACTCATAATATCTGTAAAAAATACTACCTTCGCATCGCCATCCAGCTATCCTATCAGACTTGTAACTTAGATAGAATCAATAAAAAGGAATCAAAATATATTCAATGCTATTGAAGAGTGCAGTTCTAATTTTAACAATCCTTAAAAATATAAATAGCATGACTGCATATTATTCATGTAGTATATATTAATAGAACACCAGTAAATATTAATTTCTATTGCAACAAATATAGCAAAGCTTGTTTAGGCATGTTGGTACTTAATAAAGGTAATAATACTTCAAAATTTTCAAAAATAGCATTCAATGTATTCTTGTTAGGTATATATATTTTTAAGTGAGCTAGTACATGTGCCTACAAATTATTTGATTGCATTATTATTTTTGTTCTAATAAATTAGTGGGAAGAATTGGACAAAAAAAAGAATTTCCAAAAACAACCCACAAAAAAGTACTTGAGGTACAAACAATTCGAACATGATCTTGCAAGAAAGGAATCATGTGTAGGTAATCATAATGTTTTCCACCAAAAAATAATCTCTCATCTGCAAGTACATACTACTGAGGTTAACTACTTTTAGTCAAATTGAACTAATTATACAAAACAAAATGTAATTTTAATTGATTTCATTTAAAAGAAACTACAAAATCTCAGCAAATTTATCGTATAAATTTTGTCAACCATTTTAACGGTATGGGAAAACGAAATTGTGTACCCTTGAATACATTCGTTTCCTTATTCATATAAGGTCCTCTTGGCTTTTACAGCGTCACCTTTCCATATTGAATGAATGAACGAACAAATTTGTGTCACCCTATTCATATCATATTGCCATACTAAAAAATGTTTTCATTCTTAAGCTATGGTCTGTAATTACAAAAAAGAACCTGGCTATGAATCCCAGCCGGGTAGTCGCGTAATAGTTTCCTATGATGGATTCATTTATATCGTACGATTTTACTTGTCGCTAATTGAGTGATTAATGTTCTTTGGGATACTAAAAGTGAAAAATAATGTTGTTTACTTAAATATTAATCGATATAAGCTTCAAATATTATATAAGTTTTATAAACAATATATTTGCAATTTAAATATCACCCACTTTAACGGTGCAGGAAAACAATGTGAGGAAACATGCATGCATGTGAGTTCTTCATAATGTTCTTAAAGGCATGAGAAAAGTCTACCAATCCGCACTTGGGACTAACTTGCTTCCTCAGTGCTGCGGCTCCTGCCACCCTATGCGCGAGGAAATCCGAGTTTCTGGAATCCCTAGTTCTCGAGCAATCCCAGGGGTCACTGCCCCATAGTGATAGGACCGCGTAGTGGACTATGGCCTAACCGAATCCATTCTGTTAAGAGACCCCACTGGGACAAAGAAGGGTTTTCGTGGCGTGTGGCTACTTGCTAATGCTAATGTTTAAATTTATTTTTAACTATAAACATGTATGTTTATTTTGATGTAATAGCAAAAGTGGTAGTTTACTTATTATACAATATTTTTTTTATAGATTTTAACATTTCAGTACTAACATAGATATAGCATAGATTTCACTTATTGTAAATTTTCTGTTATAAATAAAACCACATTGCAATTTATCTGGTACTTTTATTTATTGGCTCTTAACCCCTCTATGCATACAAGAATTTTATTTCTTCTGATAATAATTCATTTCTCTTTCTCATCATAACAATTCATAAAACGATATATTTATATTCATTGCTGAACGCGCTATGCTTTGAAGGATAACTCGCTTGCGTGCCTTCCTTTCTTACGGAAATTGTAGCAATTTCACATGCAGCTCCAATTATTTGATGTAGCTCATACTGTTTTTTAATTACTAAAAATGTCGCCAATGCTCCAACAAAAGCGTCACCAGCTCCCTGAAAAAATGTTGAACCTGTTGTCAGTACAATGCGACAGGGAAAGAATAAGTTGTCCACAATTGGACAACAACCCCTTCTTATCTGCCAACGGATTTTAAGTAGTACTGTAGGTATATAGTTTGAACTTAGAGTATATATAATACAAATTCTAAGATTTTGAATCAGTTAAACTGTTACCGTTGTATCTATCGGAACAACTTTACTTTCACATATGACATGAATTGGTTGCTTGTCTTTATTGGTGATATATGCTGCTCCATTTTCTCCCAATGTAATTATAACTATTTCACAACCAGTTTTTATTAGGGCTTGTAATGCTTCTGCTAAATTCCTGTAAGTAAGTTATTGTAATAAGTTTATAGTTTTTAATAATAAGTTTATAGTTATTTTAATAATTATATAGTTATATTTCATCCAAAATATTCAAAACAAGCGCAGCGCTTAATAACTACGAAAGCAGAATCGATGGGTATAATTAATAAAGTCTTCAAATATAATTTTAAGCAGATTAGATTGGATGTGTTTAAAGAGTTTTTGTATACAAAATAAGATATTTAAATACTTACGAGGTATTAACAGAAAAGTCAAGAAGTAATGATGCCTCAGATTCATTGACACATAATATAGAACAATAAGGCAATATTTCTTGAATGTCTTTCCGAGCAGGAGCAGCGTTTAGCAACCTTATCTGCAACATTACGTCAATTAAGTTCTCTTAGATGTTCTACTTTTTCGTTCAGATAAACTTTTAAAAAGACATACAAATACTTGCAACAACTTGATAATAGTTTAGAGTAATATTACTATATAAACTTACTCCTTTACATATTTTAAAAGCTTCTAAAGAAGTCTGGAGAGGGGTCTCCAGTTGTGTTATAAGAATATCTGCATTCTCAATCAATTCTTCAGCTTCCTTTACATCCAAAATACTAAGATTATTATTTGCACCAGCAACAATTACTATTTGATTTTCGCCATTTTCAGCAACAGTTATTTGAGCTATACCTGTGGTCACTCCTTCTGTAATATGGGCATGCTTAACATCTACTCCGATGCTTTTCAAGTAATCTTTATAATTTTTCCCCCAGTGATCATCTCCTAACTGAAAAGGAATAGTTCTGATTACCTCAGGATTTACTATTCTTCTTGATATCATCCATATGGAGAAGAACATCACTAGATAGAAACAGATGGAGATGGATGGATTAGAGGAGGCCTATGTCACAGGACAACCCTGACCTGGTGGCTGGATAAATGTAATAATTAGTAGCATAAAATATTAGTTAAAATAATATCGTTCAAAAAATTATTGTTCAAGTATATGAATAATTTTATTTGTAAAGGTCAGTGAATAAAGGCTATTTTTATTTATTAATTTTATTTCGATATCATCAACCACAGAATAAAGTACCTAATATGTATTACGGGGTTGATACGGGACATCAAATTTGTGAAACAGCGATAGATAAAAATGCAATGATGTTCATGATGTTCATTTAAATATCATATTATGAAAAAATATCTGATTAAATATTACCCATCGTAAAAAAACAAGGATGGTATTGTCATAAAGATTCTTAAAGTGAGAATAATTCAATCATAAATCGAAAGAACTAGCTAACTGCAAAGATGAAAATTACTTTGAAGGGTTATATGAAAGAGCTCAAGATGAGAGAGAGATGAGAGAGAAGAAGAGATGAAGATATCAGCAGGCATTCCGTATTTAAATCATATGAGAATTTGTTATCAACTAGTTTGAAAACTTTTCAGCCATTCGTCAGAAGGGCGTCTTCTTTCTACGTTTATTTGTCAAAGGAGAACAATAACAGGAAATATAATCAGAAAATAAATTCCGGACAGTGGTAACGCTATTATCCATTGACTTATTAAAACTATGGATGTCGGGTATGCGCTAAGAAATGTCCAAAACAACTGAGCTACAAATCGCAAATAGAGCTACAATTCCGTGTTAGTGACGGGTGTAGGGTTGTACACCCGCTAGGAGTGTTATTATTATTATCTCTTTATTGCACACCAAGACTTAAAAGAACAATTACATAATAAATAATTATATAGATATTATATAGATTACATTATTTATAGAGATGAACATGCTGTAGGCGGAAAAACATGACGCGTCGCGTCGCTTCGACTCTGCGCCAGTGTGAGTCGACCCTAAGCGTGCACACCATGCAACAAAGCATTAAGCCCTACTTGGGACCCATGGATGAAGTTACCTCTCGAAAGGTAGTGATGAAAAGAGTCAAGAGTTCGTTCGATATGTTATCAAAGGCATTCAATGGAAATAATTTATATAAATTATATAAAATTCAGTGTTTACAGATATAAAAAAACAGGAAAGAATGAAAATGAATGAATGATAAAATCTGCCAAGATTATTTTATTTTATTCTATGGTATGTAGGTATAACTTCGATTAAATCGTTCACTTATTTACAATCGAACATTAGCTCGTTTGATTGTAAATTATACTTATTTCTCTTTAAGATATGAAAGACTAAATCAGGTTTACTATACCTAGCGTAATTAGACTAGCCCAGGTACATGTTAAAATAATTTTAATTTATTATTTATAATTTAAAAAGTCAACGAAATGAAATATATAATTTTGAGTATATAATGTATATACCTAATTTATTTACACAACTCCCTTGTATTCTTACCTTGGCTTTACTATTTCAATTTTTTTTTACGTTGAGCATTACGTATTTTAAACAAACTCGTTTTTATATATTTTTTCTGTAATTAACTTCCTATTTACTTTGCATATACTTAGTACGAGTACGTAAGACTAAGGTAAATAAGGTAATGAATATGCAAAATTATCATACTCTACAAATCATAGAAGTGTCTCCACCAAGTTTTACTGCTGCAACGCACTGGTTAGCACCCTTTCCACCAAAGCCAGTCAAAAATTTAGTTCCATGTAAGGTCTCTCCGGGTAGGGGCAGACGAGGTGAATATCTACAACATAATAATATATGTTTAAAGTTGGAAGTTTAAGCACTTACAGAAATAATACATCAAAAAACAAGCTTTCATGGCTTTCGAATTTTCTCACCCAACCTATTAATCTCACGCTTGGCTGGCAGGCAGGTATCAATAATGTTTGAAGAGCACTATATCTAAGTACATAACAATTTTTCTCTCAGTGACGATCACAGAGTACATTATATGTGACGGTGTAACCCAGTATAACCTCACCTCAGGGCCGGTGACCGCTATAGGTGGTATATGGTATAACATGTGGATTCCGGTTACACTTCTTTAGAGGCGACCATCTTAGTCCTCAAGGGTAGCAACACATCTGTGACTGACTTAGAACGAGACTCCTACTAACAAGTACTAACTGGACTATTACTAACACCAACTAACAGGTCTAACTATCACTAACAGTCCCTAGTCCTCATACCTACTAACGAACTGACCAACTAATGTTCTAATTAACTTAACTAATTGGACTAACCATCCCAGTCCCTAATTGAGTCTTGTTCAAAGTCAGTCACAGTTGTCATGGGTGGCAGCGGATGGGTGGTGCTGCAAGCTCGTTTGCTATCCTGTATCCATAAAAAGTAATCTTTGGTAACCCTCCCCAAAACGCCAATTACGTGGCTCGTCGTATCTCGTGTGTGAGATGCTACAGCGTCAATATAAACAATTTAATTATTATAAAGGACAGTGATAAAGTGATCGTTTTTCTTTCGACCTAACATACTCAGTCAATTCATTCAATTGAGTTGAGTCTTATGTACCTACGTGCTACGTCCTATGTCAATGAGAATGATACACCTAGCCTAATACTAATACCTAGAATACCCACGTTCCAGTTCAAAGCGAGTTCCTTAACACTAATATAAGGCGAGTTCATGAGTTGTGACTTGTGGATGAAGCTTGAGGACTGAGGACCACAGAACACAGAATAATATTTTAATCTATTAGGTACTCATAAAACAGAGGTTGCTTTTGACGACGCGGACGTTGTGAACTTTGTGAAGTGACAGACAGTCAGTCAGATGCAGTCAGTCAGATGTGGTCAGTCAGACATGGGTATAAAAATTAAAAATTGACCCGAGCAATCATTGACATAGGTATTTACATAAAGATAATAATAGGGGCGGATAAGACTCGAGCTTATCGAACATTATTTTTATCGGGGAGTTTACATAATATAATATAAACTGGTACATAGTACATACATAATGATACTTACGTTGAAAAGTCTATGGCGCAGGAGCCGAGGACTACAATTTTAGGATCTTTACTGCTGTTGTCCATTTTAGATAATAAGTCAAGAAGTGTGTAGAACTCACGTTGTTACTTTATAGCTGATAACGTTTTTTAAGCTGCGTACACACTGACCAGACGAATGCGAAGGATATTCGGTGTTGGTCGGCTATCGCACGATCGTTAGTCACGTGTACATAACTACACCCAAACTTAATTTTGTTTAAATGTCAAGTATGCGATCGTTTAATCATTCGCTATAATAACAACTTGCTCAGTGATAATAATATAATCAAAGAATATGATCATGGGCGACAACGAATTACTTACGTAATTATAATTAATTGCAAGCTTTAACAAAAATGTCTATAACCACCGTCGACACCGAGTGCTGGCGTACGTAACATCGCTGTAACAACAACAAATAATGATCGTTTAGGCCGTCCCACAGAATGGCGGCCGACGTATGCTAGCATTGCTAGCGAAATCCATTAATTGGATTTTGTTGGGCCGGTGTACACGCAGCATTACAGATATTTATTTTATGTAGATTTTTAATATGTGTATTGCTGAGGTAGGTATATTGCAAAGACTACTATTACTAGTAGGTACCTACTTATTAGTAGTAGCGTATTGGCATTGGCAAATGGCAATTGGCAACACAAAATGACTACACTCTTTGTCTAAGTTGTTTCAGTGTTAATTAGCATGAAACGAAACAAAATCGACTAGTTACACAAAACAATACACAACTTTATCTATGCCCGACTGGAATCTAAATACCCAACTAAAATCTTAACAATATTTTGTCGTCTTCGGCCTTCGCTGTCGTAGTAGCACAGCAGAAACGAAGCCTCATTGGTGTCAGTTTGCTAGTTTTAGATATTTATGAGGACTATTAGATACAGGGATTGATAGTGATAGAAATAGCTACATTACTACAGTCACATAAAGTGTTGCTACCCTTGAGGACTAAGATGGTCATCTTTAGAAAAGTATGACTGGAAATCACACCTTTTCAACCTAATTACATGTTCATAATTCTCAATAAATTTCTAATCATTTTACCGCTAAAAGTCGACCTAAATGTGCAGTCTTCTCTGTTTTACATGTATTATGTGTAAAACAAAATACTAGGATGACAGCCCAATGACTATCGAACTCGCCTCACACTAAAGTGAGTCCAGGTTCAAACCCAAGCGACACTCACCAATGGAATGGATACTTCTAAACACGTTAACTTAAGCTCCACAAATTTGTAATTAATCCGTAAATGTGTTATCCCCTATGTTTATTTTTTAAAGGTAACATTTTTACAAACTTTGAATGGCATATTTATTTATGTCTAATCGACAGCCTAAAATATAAATTTTATGCTTCGTTCTGAAAATGACAATACTTTCATACAACCTTTCATCCCCCTTTTCAACCCTATACAACACATTTTTCCAACTAAAAAGTAGCCTATGTCCTTTCTCAGGCTCTAGACTAGACAATCTTTGTACCAAATTTCATTTAAACCGGTTCAGTAGTTTTGGCGTGAAAGCGAGACAGGCAGTTACTTTCGCGTTTATAATATTACAAGTATGGATGTTTCATCTTCAGTATCTCTTTATCATCTCACATTTATTAAGGAAAAGGTACAGGCAAGAAAATTACAAAATATAGTTTTTGTATAAGTTTAATGATCTAGATATTTTCTAAGCTAAAATGTAAGTAATAAGCAGAGCATTATGATTCAGGTTCTCCCATTTCTTTCTTAACAGGCTTAGCAGTGCCTGGAGTTTCTTCAGCTTTACCCATTTTTTCTGCCATCTCTGCATATTTAGATTGTCTATAATCATACTTAGCAGCATCAAGAAGAACATTCTGAATCAGCAATCTATTATTACTGACATTGTCGACCAAGGAGGGATAGGGGTTTCCTCTTAGTTCTAACACAGAATTATCAGTATAACGCCCATACTGCGGTTTTGGTGCTTTATACATCCTGGTAAATGAAGTATTACAGTTCTCAAACCTTGGAACAAGAACTTTGAATAATTTGTGTACTAACTCTTTCTCAAGTAACCAGTAGTCTGCTATTTCCATTGTTCGTTTATGGCAGTCTCCATGAGCAATAGCTTCAGATATAAGCTGAAAGGGAAAAAAAATAGTTTGAAGTAATACTAAAGATTTTACTTTAATCTCACTACTTATTACTTCATTACTTCTGTAATCTAGTTTACTTATGCAATCATACTAAATAATTGCTGGAGAGCTTCCTATAAGCTTTACTTTTACTTTCAATGGATGTTTCTTTTCGTTTTTTATATTGTGTTGTAATGTAGGTACCGTAGCATTTCGAAGTTGATTATTATGATCAGTAGGTTAACCATCAGGTTAGAATTTAGTTTAGTTAGATTTAGAAATTATAAATAAGTGTATTTCAATAAACATATTATTAAACCGCAACAGCTTACCCTCTCTGCATACTGGCGTGCCTCATCGCCTCTGTTATAGTTCACTTCAATTCTTTCATATTTAATAAGACCAGTGACTGTTTTTCGTAATTTATTTAATCTGCCTTCTGGCCCTTGCAGGTTTCTTAGTTTTCGAGGTTTTGCTGGTACATTAATACGCAATTTTGATACCAACTTTGTAACATCGGCTTGATTCATTGTAATGTATGAAATATTCTATTCAATACTTGATGTACATATGTATTTATTTCATTTATGAATATGTTATGTAGTTGCTTGCAGTTTAATTTATTCTTTAATTCTGTCAACAATGTCAACAATGTCATAACCTAATCGAATGACATTGACAAGACAATGACAAGAAACTTGATTTGATAGTTCAACCGCATGGATCTATTGAGCAAGTATGTGGCAAAGATATTTTGATTCAGCCGTACGTACCAATGACTTCATTTGGCGTTTTATTCATTTTAGAATGTGACTACCATTTATGCTTTTATATTTTAAACCTGAAAAATTAAGTGACAACGTCAGTTAAAATGAAATAATACATATACTTTTAAAGTGAAACTTTTATCATCGTATCACATCGTTCTGAAAATTTTTGTTTGTCTGTCGCATGTCGCGTTACGCATGTCGCATTATACATGTCGCATTACATGCAAAAATTTTATTTTGCATGTTACGAGCGAAATAAAAATCATTTTCATTTTCAATTAAGATTGTTAAAGCGATTTTTATTTATATTTTTTATTCCAAAAATTTTTAAGTTAAATGTCTATAATGTGAAAAAAAAAATGGTTGTCTGTAAAGTCGGTTTACGGACGATAGATTTACGTGATAACGTCATAATCATTATTTTATACAAAAAATGAGAGGTGTCAAGGGACACCCGGATGGAACGAAGTTATTGGATATATAGGTTATATCATTTCTCACACATCCTGTATACAATGTTCATGTCTCACACACCCTGTATACAATGTTCATGTCTCACACACCCTGTATACAATTTTCATGTCTTATTTTTTATTTGCTTTTTAATAAAAATTAATATGAGTATGTATTATAAATGTATGTATGTTAAAAACTTCACTCTAAACTCATTCTCACACGTTACAATCTGTACTTGTAGAAAAGGTACAAGTAATGTCGCACATTCAATTCAATTATTAAAATCTTACGTTGTATCAAGCAAGACCCGCCTTGAAGCCGGTTTTGCAGGTAAGCGGACGCCATTTTATAAAAACAGTTTTGTTATCAATGGGCTTCATGTGTTATCATCGAGTTGAGCACAAACTAATATGGGATGAGTTGAGTTAAGTTGGCTGTCTGCCTGTGCGTCGTTTGGACATATTCAACAATCGCAACACCGAACATGAGAGTTCTCAAATTACTTTTGATTAAAGCCGTTATAAATTACTTAGACATAAGATACAAGTACTATGGAAAAATACATGACGAACATGTGTCGAAAAGAAACTTTTTAACTAAATTAATATTATTCAGACATGAATAAAAAATAATAATATAAATTTGCATACAATTGTTTAATTTATCTTTTCACTGCAACTTTTTTCCTTTTTCCTCTGTCCGGGTTTCCTCTCAAAACGGAACATTATGGAGAACTCTCAGGCATTATGGCTTGTAAGACGTTTCCTTCACCGTTACAGCAGATGAATTTTAAATTATTGAATCGCATATAATTGTTTAAATTTGAATTGCTTGGAATTGGACCGCTTGATTGACAGGCGAGTTTGATAGTCCCTGGAGTGGTCCATAAAAGCTTATTCTACGTCATTTTGACCCATACGAAAACGTATATTCGTTTTCTCTTCCGCGTGCTTGTTTCGATCGCGGTGACCATCTGAACCAACTCAGTGGCCACCGAGAGCTGACAAAAAAAGGCTGTACCATCTTGGTAAGTCCCGCCATTTTGTAGATATCGCAAATTTGTAGGTAATTTTTACACCAGTTTATGCTTATTTTAAAAGCATTTAACGTTGTTTTTTTGTAGTACCTAGTTTTACTACCTAGGCTACATAAATAAATAAATAATAAATAAATATCTTGGACATTTTCACACACGGCCATCTGACCCCAAAGTAGGCGCGAGCCTGTGTTATGGGTGTCAGAGACTGATATACATACATAGATATTTTTAAATACATACTTAAATAGATAATATTGACATCCAGACACAGAACAAATACAAGTGTTCGTCACACGAATATTTGTCCTGAGTGGGATTCGAACCCACGACCTTTGGCGCAACAGACAGGGTCACTACCGATTGCGCCAACGGGCCTGTCACATGTTATTAACATAACATAAAACATGTCACATACATATTTTATTACAATAATTTTGCTGAAGTAAAAACTACAATATTAATTTATAGAACACAATACAACATAACATATAGTACGAAGACAACATAGTCATAAAAACATTTAATTCTGATGCCTCCTACCATTAATTGAATAATTATTTGTTTCTTTTATATCATCACTAATTTGTTACTCTATTACATGAAAATAAATGCAAATAAAAGCGTATCACAATAAGATACGGGTATTTTTTTCTTATAGGTCAATTTGACGTCTGATTGAGCTTCTAGGGTATAGCTTAAGCCCAAGGAGTCCTAATCATGCAACTACCTACTTGAAGTAGTTATTACACGGCACTAGATCAGACGCTTGTCTGGAGAAAACTTTTTTAATTTTTTACTTTAATTAAACGTTTTATCGTCAGTATCGACTCTATGAGTACAACACTACCTACATTGATAACAGAACTAGTCTGCAATGACTACCTACTGTTCTGTTATCAATGGTCAGGGGGCGGTTGATGGGCGGAGATGACGCCATATTATAAAGACCACAGAGATAAAGACAGTCGGCTTCAGATCACGTGACCTTATTACACATCCTCTGTAATTCTGTTATCAAAGGTCTCTGACAGTCTGTCATTTCTTTGTTTTTCAAAGTTTGTTTGATGTCAAACATACTCAATCATATCAAATGAAAGGCTCTTTTATTTTGTAATAATAACGCATAAAGTTTTATGTTTATGTTTATTAATGGTGTTATGGTTCGAAAGATGACTAAAGATAGAGTTCGTGCCTAATAATACTTAATAACATGCCTTTCAGTGAAGACAACGACAATGTCGGAGTTTACGAACTTATCTCTCAGCTATGTTATAAGACGGCATCAAAATGCTCTCAGAGCAAGGTTTCACAAAAGCTCTTGTCTGCAAAAATGAGATCGCGTGCCTATGAAATTATCTTAAGGAAGACCAAGACAGAGACCCCTTGTGCCAGTGGAGACCCAATCAAAAATTTGCTTTCTTATCATTTTGTCTTTCAAAGGAATGTTAGGAATGTAGCCCAATACAAGAGGTCGGTCAGTCTGAAAAATGCTGTAAGTCAGATAAGCAAGACAGATTTTGGAGAATACAAGGACTGTGTGTATGATACATTGAGATTGTTGATCAGTCTGAGTAACTCCATAAAAGATGATTTCTCAGACCACCTATTTCAGGTTTGTTATATAAACTTTTCAGTGTAATCATATTTGCATTATACAGAGTAATAAATTTTTAGACAATATGAAATATATGCAACTAAAAAGTTTAAATTTAAGTGCCTGGTTGGTCTAGTGGTCACAACCTTATCTGCTAAATTAGAAAACCTCAACTTAACATGAAGTAATAGAGAGGCAAAGCATAACTCAGTTTTCGTAAATTAGAATTAACTACCCTCTACTCTACCATCTAGTGTAGAATTTGGAATAGTCCCCAGTATAAAAAAGGCACTATTGCCTTTTGTATACTGGGGACCAAAATTCCAAATTGAAATTCCATCCCATGTTATATTTGGTAGGCAATTGAGCCTATGCTCACCAAATATAACATGGGAAATATAATTAACTCATCAAATACTGAAGGGATACCTCTGCCTACACATTCAGGGATATACTGGTGTGATTTCATAATTTGTTTAAAAATTTGATATTTAAAAAAAAATTAACAAATTTTACTTAGAATATTTTAAGAAATGAAAATTTGATTTTTACTTTCAGAATCCATTTTCTTTTGGTCTCCTGGATGAGATGCTTCCAAAACCTAGTAGAGAGTTGTTTGGCTCTCCACAACCATACTCCTATTTTCCTTCTTTTGTCTTCGAGTTGCCTTACTCTCTGAAGGTACAGGCAGCTACATTGGATGGTCCAAGATCACAGAGCCATACTGAGTATACTGTAGAAAGCTTCGATTCACGATCTTGTAAGTTAAAGATGACTTATCATGATGCATGTTTTTGTACTGGACACTGTAATAAAGTCAGCTATATTCAAATAATAGTCTATTAAAATCTCACTATGATCTATTATAACAATAACTTATTGCAAAATCACTCAATTGTATATATATATAGATTATTTTACAAACTTTTTTAGTTTTACCAGAAAACCAATCACAGCATGGTTCATTGGAGACCAAGACATTTCTCAGTCCAATGTCACTAGCTTCTATGACATCAACTTGTGAATCTCCATATAGCGAGGACATACTACAAAACTACCCAAGACTGATTGGCTCAAGAGATCTTAAAATACCTTCTTCAATTTCTAAGGAAACCAATATTAAGGTGAGTACTATTCATTTTTATTAACAAAAAAACCACTACATGCTTCAATGTAAGTTTGTCATTAATGAAAAGTATTTTCTTAAAACAATTTTCTTTAATTTTTGAATATTGCATACTCAAAACTCTAGGGGTCGCCAATGTATTATTGGCCCTGGCAAGCTCTTTTTGAGTCCATGCCATGCTCCAATGCAGATTGGCGGAATGGTTAGTGGTAAAATGGATTATCAGATGTTATAAGCATTTCGAAGGCCTTCATGGCTTAACAACTGTTATCTTAAGATCACTGTGGTTGCACTGTTGCTATTATGCGCCCTCAAAAGCACAGAAGTGTTCAACTGAACTAAACAACTTGAACTATTTGCCACTAGTAACAACTCATCCAAATGCTAATCTGAGGACAATAATGCCACTAGCATTTCCACTTAACCAAAATCACCATAAACTTTTTTCTTTGTCCAACTGTGGGGCTCTGCTCTCCGCCTTATTGCCAGACTTTACATGCCTTCAAGAACATTATGGAGTCAGGCATGCAGGTTTCCTCATGATGTTCTTTGTCACTGTTACAGAACACATTCAAATTCACACATACACGGCTGTGCAGTTCAACTTAAATATGTATTTCATATCTTATGATGATTGTATTGAATGTGATTCTTGTTTCAGATTTCACTAGCTAGTTCAAAAGAAATATCCGACATTAAAGAAGTATACAGAGCTAAAAATAATGAATCTGTTGATATATGGGAGTTGGCTGCACAGGTAGATAATGATGTTGATCTGGACATATGGGAAGTTGTATGTATGTATTAAATAAATTATAAGCAAATCTTTTACTTATTGGGTGGCTGGCTTACTACACTGCAGGGCATGTAGTAAGCCATGGGTTGTCTCAAAACAATGAATACCTGGAGCATACACCACCACATTGCTCCAGTGCAAATTGACGGAGGGGTAGTGACCCACTTGTTAGAAGTTTATAGGTTTACTTACCTTTATTAATCATGTTACCTTTATTAATGATGATAATTTCATTAATGATGACAAATAAATAAATAATTAAATCTAATCAAACTCCCCTTCTAGGCCTCTTTTAATCATTACTACAAATTGTTATCAAGATTTGTTGGTAAACAATTTTGGTTATTCTTGCAGCAAAACTACCACCAATTAATGAGAGACAACTCATAGCAACATCTACCAGAGAACTGGCCCTGTGGCGACATATGTATGATGGAGTGACAGATTTAAGTGTGATATCAGAGAAGCAGTTTATCAGACATATAATGTATTTAATTAGTAAGTATGATGTAATATACAATGAATTATATCAATTGTTCTGTTACTACTACTAGTGTTACTACTACTAGTTCTGCACAGAAAATGATTTAACGCAGGGAGGTGCTTGAAAGCTAGTAAACTTATATCTTATTATTTGTCATGCACTGTGTTACTGATTTATTTTTTACTTTTGTACACAAGCTTGGTTATTAGTAAAGAAATCAAGTGAGGTTAATAGAGAAAATGAAAAAGAGACAAGACATATCATTAAACATACCTGCGCAAAAGAAAATACATTTAGCCAACACATTAAAGCAACCTACAACAGTCTAAAAAAACATAATCAAACCAAATGTACTTGAATATGTAGCAAGGGGAAGATCGGTATCAGTAACTCCGAAGCATGGTAGCGCCCGTTAAATTTTGCCACTAGCGGTCACCCATCCACAAACCGACCGGGTCCGTCGTTGCTTAACTCTGTCTATCACATTGAATCGACGCGAGCCATTGGGCTATGGACGCTTGTCAACAGGTCGAAACAAGATAGTAAAATAAAATGGTTATCAAAAATAAAACACAAGCATTAGTTAAAACAAAAAAAAAAAGAGCTGAACTTATAGGCAAAGACAATAAAACGAAAAAAATTAGAAGCGAAATAGCCGAATAATAAACAAATAAAAGAAGAAACCGATAAACCCATAGATTGGAAACATTGAATGAGTGTATTCAGACAACAGGAGGTACCAAGATCATGTTACACCTGCACTTATGTGTTCAACGAAGTTCTGGAAAGCGAAATAATACCCGACCAGACGACTTGACATAGCTGTCAAACGAAAACTAACACCTGTATCTTACCAGTCCTTAGGGTGTCAAACCAAAACTCACACAAGAAAATAAGAGGTATGACAAAATGCTATAGTAGGAGCATGTTAGGGAAGAAACATTCGGATAGAATAAGAACAGCAATGATAAAGGAATTTACCAGACTAAAAGATATTACAGCAACAATCAGCTTAAGTGGAAATGGACTGGACACATTCTTAGAGGAACAGACAAATGGACTAAGTCTGTTTAATCCGATTATTAGACATTAGTATCCTACATACAAAATATTATATTATGTAAATTGGAAAGGAAACTATGTGTAAAGGCTCTTATTATTATTATTATTATTTGTAATAATGTATGAATTTATATCAGGTTTTAATACCTGTACCTGTTGCCTTTACCAGAAATAAATACATTATTTATTTATAATGAATTTTGACATTCCACAGTTGGCGTAGAAACTAGTTCATTTCCATTTAGTCACGAATCGAATTGTTTCTACATGAAGGATAATCTTGTATTAGAAGGGATGTCAAAGGAACGTGTTGCTGGCTATGTGTCCAGCTTACTGGCTGTGGGGACATATTACAGGCGGCTATACAACTTTGCCTTTAACCAAAATCTGGAAGACCACTTTCAAATCAAAGGGTTGATTTATGAAGTAAGTATGTATACTCATTTTTGACCTCATGCATAGGAAATATGAATGAACAGGTGCTGATAAACTAACTGTCAGCATCAGTCTGGCCATCATCTTACCTCGTACAATGTTGCTAATGTGCTACTTAAACTAAATAATATGTAACTTGTTTTCAGGCGGCAAGAGAAGTGGTAAGAAGGTATCTTCTAAAGTTCCGATTGGCAGCGACGGAGATAAACCAGGAATACTGCAAAAACAGTAGCGAGGATTGGAATTGTATGCCTACCTTACTACAAATTCTACACCACATTGAGCCATTGCATTACGAAATAGAGTCCGTCGCGACTATCTATAAATTGTTGAACACGGGTATGTTATGTTTAATGTTGTGTATTAAATTAATAGTAGTTATTCCAAACGACGTGGTGTTAATAATTATCACGTCAGTCACTATTGGAGTTGGAAGCGTATACATATCAAAATCGGTTAAGCAATTTTAGGAGGATTTCAGTATAATGCATACACAGATAAATTCGTAAAAAATATGTACAAACAAAAGGAGCAAACAAAAGGAGGGGCCTAGACAAGTGGCAAAACGCTAGTAGAATAGAAATAGAATAGATTAAAAAATGTATTGACTGGATTGAAATGGATTGACATTCGCTTACGACTAATTAGTCGTTAGCGAATGTCAATCCCATACATTTGTTAATCTATTCTACTCTTATTCTACTAGCGTTTTTGCCACTTGTCTAGGCCCCCAGGTCGCCCTTCGACTAGGTGGACAGAACGTTTTAAATAAAGTGACTGTCACGTCTGCAGTGCACCGAGCGAATCTACGGATAAGCATATTTGCCCATAACAGCCAAACAATACAAACTAATTAGTCGTGAGCTAATGTCAATCCCATACATTTGTTAATCTATTCTACTAGCGTTTTGCCACTTGTCTAGGCCCTCAGGTCGCCCTTCGACTATGTGGACAGAACGTTTTAAATAAAGTGACTGTCACGTCTGCAGTGCACCGAGCGAATCTACGGATAAGCATATTTGCCCATAACAGCCAAACAATACAAACTAATTAGTCGTGAGCTAATGTCAATCCCATACATTTGTTAATCTATTCTACTAGCGTTTTGCCACTTGTCTAGGCCCTCAGGTCGCCCTTCGACTATGTGGACAGAACGTTTTAAATAAAGTGACTGTCACGTCTGCAGTGCACCGAGCGAATCTACGGATAAGCATATTTGCCCATAACCGCCAAACACCCTAAAAGATTGTTAAATGCTGATGATAAAGATTGTTAATGCATGTTGTAGATACCAAATCAACCCTCCCTCTCGGGGCCGAGCTGATGTCGTATTTCTTCAACGAGATCTCGCTGGTCACGCACAAGAGAACGGCACAGACACTGTTTAACTCCTTGTTCTCGGTGTGCAAAGTTTATTTCAAGTGAGTTTAAGTAATTATTTGAGACTAGCTTTTACCCGCGGCTCCGCCCGCGTGGTCAAAGGGAATTAACAATGAGTTGTTTGTGGTGGATGAATAGTGACAGTTCCACGATTAAAACATACTAAGATAAGAACTTGCAAATGAATTTTACTAACGCCATCTTTTAACAACATCCGGAACTAAATATCTAGCAAATAACAAAACAACGATATCTTCCCATGGGGATGTTTTACCGCGGTAAAAAGTAGCCTACGTCACTCTCCACCCTCCTCACTATCTCCACACACAAAAACCATACCATATAATAGCTTCTTTGCGACGTGAAAGCCGGACAAACAAACAAACACACTTTCACATTTATAATATTAGTATGGATTAGGAGTGCGGTCCGTAATTTAATGACATTGATATCGTTTGAAAGGCGGTCCGAATTGCGGTCAGCGCGGTCACCACGTGAGACGTCACGACTAGACGATTCACCTCAAACTTCCACTTACTATGATAAAGAACCTACCTATTTATTTAGATGTGTGGTGAATCATAATTCGGACCGCACTTTTGTTCTTTCTACATACTCATTTTAAAAATGTATGTAACTATAAGCAGAAATACATTCTTATGCAATTAAATATATGAATATGAATAATTTATTCATATGAATGTTAACTTTAACAAACACTAGAAAAAAATAACACAATTTTATTTTAATTATATGTCCATATAATATTTGTTTCAAGTATGTCACAGAGTGAAATCTTATCTCCATAAAAGAACTTTGAATAAGAGCATAGCAGTGGCAATAAAATGGCACTTTTGGTTTGTCAATCCTTTGAATAGGTACCTACAACATGTTGTAACGTTTCAGATTTATCGAGAGGTTCATTTTCGAAGGCGAACTGGATGATAAATTCAACGAGTTCTTCATACGGAAAGACGTGCAATACGTGAACTCGCGCACGAAGCGCTACTGGGACAAGGGCTTCCATATAGCGTTGAGCGTCTCAGTGCCGGACTTTCTGCGGCCGATCGCCTCGTACATTTTGCTTTGCGGCAAGTCGCTGCGATTGCTCAAACTTTGCAATCCTAATGTAAGTTTAAATACATATAAAAATGTATTTAATGTGTACCATAGGTTCTAGATACAGGTTTTAAATATAAAATGCTAAAATAGTAAAAAAAACCATCATGCTAAGATGGCGTACATAACAATTAATTTAATCTTTTGAAATAAATCACAATTTCATAAGTCACAATTTCATCAACATATTCTGTTGACTTTAATGTCCTTCCTGTGTAGGAAGGACTTTAAAGTTGTGTCTGTGGACACAGCCCAATATTGGGAAGTCTATGGGTTGTAGCGAGCTAGCTTGTTCTTCATTACAAAAAATGTATATATATAAAAGGAGAAGCTGACTGACTGACTGACTGACTGACTGACATATCAACGCAGGGCCTAAACTATAAGGGTTAGAAACTTGAAATTTTGCACAGGGCTTCCATTTATAACGTAGGGGAGCACTAAGAAAGGATTTTTGCAAATTCATCCCCTAAGGGGGTAAAACGGGGGTGCAAAGTTAGTATGAAACTTGCCGTTTTTGATGTCAAGTGGGCAACCCGAACGCGGGCAGACGTTGAATGGGTCTAATTCTACTCCAGCGAAGCTGCGGGCGTCCACGTACCCATACATTGTTTCAGGATCCGCTGGTAGTGCTAATATCGTCCGACCACCCGTCAGTGCGGAGCTGCGCGAGTTTCGAGGAGCTGGCGCGGCAGCAGCGGCTGCTGGACGTGTACCGCACGCGCTGCCGGTTCGTCAGCGGCGGGCCGGCGACGTTCGCGCAGATGCTGCTGCAGCGGGAGGCCGAGGGGAAGGCGTTCGCCGAGATGGCGCAGCTCAAGCAGGCCGAGACCATGGAGAAGATTGTCGGTGAGTGTGTCAGTGGTGCTCGTGTCGTACGGTGCTAGTTTCGAGGAGCTGGCGCGGCAGCAGCGGCTGCTGGACGTGTACCGCACGCGCTGCCGGTTCGTCAGCGGCGGGCCGGCGACGTTCGCGCAGATG
This sequence comes from Carterocephalus palaemon, assembly GCA_944567765.1. NCBI lineage: Eukaryota > Metazoa > Arthropoda > Insecta > Lepidoptera > Hesperiidae > Carterocephalus > Carterocephalus palaemon. The sequence continues at coordinate 5,011,840 of OX155651.1, read as the reverse complement.
CTGCTGCAGCGGGAGGCCGAGGGGAAGGCGTTCGCCGAGATGGCGCAGCTCAAGCAGGCCGAGACTATGGAGAAGATTGTCGGTAAGTGTGTCAGTGGTGCTCGTGTCGTACGGTGCTAGTGACGCTCTGTTTACCAGCGGCGAGCGATATGTCGGGCAGATGCGGCGAATGGCTGCGTTAAAGAACTAGTGAATAGAGCCTTCGAGGTTTCCGGCGGTCGTTTCGTTAGATAGCAATCGTCACATCAAAATACTTTAAATAACACGGTTACTATATCTCTGCACCTCGCTGGAATGCATTTTCTAACACAGAATTGTTTATACATTTAGTAAGGAAACTTTAATTCACAAAAAGATAAATTTTAGTTATTAAAATTCCCAGAGATTCTTGTTTTGTACATCGCACCAGAGCGTCGAAATGAATCGACGCCAGGTGCCCAGATATTTAGACCGGGCTATATTTACAATTAATCCAATAAAATAACGCCATTACAGAAATAAAATTTTAAGTCTCATCATGTTACGATAATAGTGTTGACGGTAGTGTTTTTACTATATAAACAATATTATTTTAGCGGAACGCAAGAGACTAGCGCAGCTGATAATAGCAGAGAAGCAGCACTCGCTCAGAGTGCTGGAGGCGGCGATCGCCGAAGCGAAGGCGGCCCGCAGCGAAGCGAAGCAGCGCGAACGGAAGCGTTACGCGCTGGAGACAGCGGCTGAGCTAGCTGCTGAGGAAGTGGACGCTAAGCTGAAAGATGACGAGAAGTATGACGTTTTAAATTGCTTTATCTATTTGTAGTTTTTGTAACCGCATCACCACTTTGCGTCACTGGGGGGGCTTCGATGGGCTCGGGCCTCCTCTCAGAATGGGAGGGTTTAGACCATAGTCCAAACAAACCAAGCTTGCCAATTGACAGACTTCGCATGCCTTTGAGAACATTGTGTAGAACTCTCAGACATGCAGGTTTCCTCACGATGTATCCTTCACCAGCGTGGTGGACTAAGGCCTAATCCCTCCCATTCTAAGAGGAAGCTCGTGCCCAACAGTGGGACAAAGAAAAGGTTGTGGCGAAGCCATGTCGGAGGCCTGAATCTTCCGACAATCGAGACAACTGCACACTGGTTTACGTTGGTATTTTTAAGTATTACATTGTATTTAAGAAGAAATACCTTTATTACAGGAACAAAATGTTGGAATACTATTCAAAATTGAATATGGTAGTCGAAAAAAGTAAAATACACACCGAATGGAAACTTAAACGTTTGCAACTGGATCAAAGTAGAATGCAACTACTCTCAACGGAAGAACGTAATCTTAAACGAGAAAAATTAGAATTAGAACACCAGCGAAACGAAGCAGTTATGCAGATGTCTATACAAAGCATTGACACGAAATCAGATACTGATATTTATGAGGATGCTGATAATGACAATGGAAATAATGATAATAACATTCCAATTACTGAGGCCAAAACCACAGACTCGACCCCCTCGATAGAATCAGAAGAAAGTCAACATAAAAGTGATATGACCACAAACAAGTTGAAAGCGGAAAGTTCCAGTGACGTGTTCAGCGCTATCTGTAACGTTGCCAAAAGTATTTTCGGCGTGTCCAAATCTAAGGAACAAAATTTGTACGGTAATGAGGTGATAATTGATTCCCAAGGAAACGTTATTGCACGTGACACGTATGAGAGGGATATTATGAGTTTTGGAACGTCTAATGATGTTATTGGTGCAAACTTAGATAACGCTTTCGATAATCAGACATATTTAGAAATGCGTGATGAAGCTTTGAGAAACAAGGAGAAAGTAATGTCACATGAGTTTGGCCAGA